>CM069527.1:104817500-107317500 GCA_035773235.1 Eospalax fontanierii | reverse complement strand
TATAACCTTAATAATCACCATATAACACATTAACAATGTCCTTTCCAAATGCCATCATTTTAGATAATATAAGTACTGATTAATGTATCTCATTTCATTAATAAAGTAACAGCAATATAACAATAAAGGATTAGTCACTGTTAATAGTCACCAGGCAAACTATGATGACTTTTTAAAAAACTTATTTTTCTTTGATCTGTTGGAGCTTCTTATGGGTGATAATTCTGCTGAATATTACTGTCTCTGAAGGTCCCTTAAATGGTCCTCAAATCTGTAGAAATGTTGGAAGGTATCACACCACCTCCAGAAATTTTGAAATCAAAAATGTCCAAGTCAAAAATCTGTGCATACTTTAGAAACTTGGTGAATTTATTCCAGTAATTTTAGCAAAGGAAAGAAAATGAAGCAATAAAATGTCACATACATACTCTTTGAGACAGTGTTGTTCGCTGTGTACTAGCATACAACTTTTAAAAAGCCTCCAACATCCATGTTTTGAAGAGCTGTACTGATGAGGTAATCTGTTCAGTTGCAATGCCCAGTCTGCTGGCTGTGGACCTGCTTGCCCTGGCAAGGTTCCAAATTGCTATGTTTCACTATGACAGCCATTGGACTGACAGAACCAAGCCGTGTACTTCAAATGCTACTAATCAGATGCAAAACTGAATTTACACACATTGGATTTTAATTAATCTCAATTTGTACAGCCATACGTGACTGGGGTCTAACTTACTGGACTGCAGGGCCGCATAGGCCCATCTGTAAATAGTGCAGAAGGGCTGTGCTCCATTATAGTGCCTGGTGGAATCATAAATACCTAAACTGGTTCTGTAGCTAAAGAGACATTTTTTTCTGTAACATCATTTGCATAAAAATTGTAATCTGGGAAGATGTATCCGGTTCTGGTTCACTGAAATTTCGTTTAGTAATTCTTAGCCAGTTAGGGAGATAGAAGGCTGCACTTTAAGTCTACACCCCAATTCACAGGGTGGCTTCTTATTACCTATTATTGAATTAAACATAATATAAACAAATTTTGACATGTAAAGAACTTACTGCATTTTACTGTGGAGGTTTAGTTCTACCTCAAACAGGAGTTCACAGAATAAAAAGTGACTGAGTAAGCCAGTATGCAGTGCTCTGCCATGCTCTCTGCTTCTATTCCAGTCCCCAGGTTCCTGCCTTGAGTTCTTGCCTTGACCTACCTCACTGACGGACTGAATACAACTTGTAAGCTGAAACAAACCCTCTCCTCCCCCCACCAAAAAAAGAAAGTACATAAACTGACTATTTTACTTACTGAACAATAATGGTGAATGAAATGAAAGCAAAATATGAAAAACCTAACATAGTTAAAAATATATTGAGAAGATCTGATATAATTATTACATAATAAAACACATTTCAGATTAAATGGATCATTAAACAAAAGAAATTTCCAGGGTTTTACAACTTTCTCTGGCAGTATATATTCTCCTTCTTTATTGTACTTAAACTTTTTTTGAAATATAAAGAAAATATGCAAATGTAAAAAATAAAATGAAATTGTAAATATAATTCTCAAGTTAGATTTCTAGCAAAATTTGACTTTTAAGAATTAAAGACTGAAATTCTTTCCCTAGGGATATTTGGAATGTATATACAATAAGAAGGGATAGAGATTTGCCATTGATGAAGAGGCCCTTGAAAGAAGAATACAGATGCAAACTATTTCACAAGCTCTGGTGCTTTCCTTGGTCACAGATCTGGATACTGACAAAGACACTTCCTATTGGTGCCTTCCTTCTTAGTTTCCTGGATTATCCCTGGCCAATGGCTACTTTGTGTTTTCCTCTCCTGAGAAACTGAGGATCTACTTCTTGGCAACTGAGAAGGAAGCAGACCCCACAGACCAGCAATGCTATCACCTGGGTGATCTGACTGAATGGCTTCCAGCTGGCTGAGCTGGATGTGCATTCAGGGAAGCTCTGTTTTACCATGTTGTGGTGGGAAGGTCTTCAAGAAAAATATAAAACATGAACTCATCAATGGTTCTATAAATTAAATATTTCATCTCTGCATGTCAGATTCTGGTGGGACAGATTTAGGATATACTACAGTTAAATCTTTAAGTTCTATGTATTTGTACATTTACTGTGTGTATATGTGTTAATGGTGCACTGAGACCTCTATGTAATTGTGAAATGTATTCATACCTCTTTAGGAACTATTTAGGAATGGATATATTTTCCGACTGTGGTAGAAAGACCATTGAAATGGGAGCTAGGCAATACATGCATGTCTCCTGGGGTCAATAACTAACAGAGCTCATGTTCATGCATCACTGACTCCACATACCACCAAGAACAACTGTTCCCCACTGCTAAGAAGGCATAGGCTCTTGAAGAGCTCTCGGTGATTCTCTTAAATGCAGAACTTGCTTCCATGTTATTTCAGAGATCTATTTTTGTAGTTCTGGTTGTATTCCCTGACTCACAAATATGACACTGTTCTGTTTGGAAGAATATGGTGATGATCTTGGTCTAGAAAGTGACATTGGCTTCAATACTAAACACAGTTGCTTCCTGATTCTCATGCTGTATCCTCTACAAAGAGTCCACAGATGGCTGACAGGTCACAAGGGGGAAATTCTTGCAACCTGGACTTCTATTTAATCCCTATTCTTTGAAGTTTTGGCAATATAAACAAAGCATAGCCAAAAGAGAGAGAAAAAGAAAAACCTCCAAGCTTACAGCCAGCTCTCAAGAGAACTGACAGCCCCAACATGCTTTCAGGAATCCTGAGTTCTAGTCATGAGTACACCATGTCACTAAGCAAAACCACATCTTGAAAAGCAGGCCTATGATTTACTGAAGTCCTTGGGAGGCCACATTGATACCTACAAAATTTTCTGAAGTAGTGAGCATCTCTGGACAGGAGTAATGTTTGCCCAGAATGCTGGCAGGTAGGCCAGCGACATTAGGATGGAGAATTCGAGTCCCTGGTTGGTGCCTCTCTGAAGGTCTGCTTCAGAACTAGCCATAGCAATCATGTGGCCTTATTTACTGTGTGCGTCCCCATTTCCTACTGTGGTAATTCACGGTAACCCCGCCAGCAGCCAGCAATGGAAACCTCTTTGAAGACAGCACTGTCTGGTGCTATGTCCTTGTTGGCGGGCATGCTTCTTGGTTAGCTCAGGGTCCTGAGAGGAAGGGAAAGACAGCATATTTCAAAGGAAGCAGAACCTTCAGAGCCAGAGACTTGGGAGGCACAGGAATGTGGCCCTGATTTGTATGAGGAAGAACGTGGGCTGACATTTTCAGAAACTGTCTCAACACAAACAGCATGGGCTAGGTGATGACAAAGTAGTGACAGAGTACAGCGGTGGCTGGAGTGCACACTTGCAGTAACTCAAGGAGGCCAGAAGGACAGGCAGAATACTATGATGATATCTTTGGAGAAAAGCATTTCTAACTTTGAACCATTAGCTAAGGTGATGTAATATCAGCTCTGTGCTGATTAAAACTTCTGAGAAATCATTTCATTTTCTTTGGATGTTAGTCTAGAACTTTAGGAGTTCACACAGCATGGACGGGGCTATGGATTCTCAAGCCTTTGGAAAGAGAAGTCCACAACTCTAAAATGCAAACAACCTTAGTGAAGTATTATATAAAATGTTGCTCTTAAGATGAACTGACATCTCCAAATAACACAGTACCTGAATTTACTCCTTGGAATGCAACAGAATTGCTTCCACATAACTACATTGTTCACAGGATTGGGGTAACTTCTATTTACAGTGGTCTAGAGAAGGGAACACTAACCTTTAATTCCAACAGAAGAACACTTTAGGATCATGAGAAAGATTTGATTTTAGAAATAGTCAAATAAAATGATGTGATGCTTGTTTAGCAATTTTCTTGAAGCATACTGGTGTTGGTAAAAACTTGGCTTATGGCCCATGAGAACATCAACTGCCTTCTAGAATGGTTACCATCAACGGGGATGGAAACACCGGTTTAATTGCTGGTGGCACCTCACTGACAAATTCAACTTACTTTATTGAAAAGCTAAGACTTACAGGTGATTCCTTTCCTTAGACAAAAACATCTCACCTGAAGGACCAGAAGACCAAATACCACCTTGTGGATAAAGACTGCTCATACTTCTTACTTTCTACCCAAGGGTTCACAATTTATGGGAAAGACATGAAGGCAGAAAAAGTGAGGGAGGAAGGCAGAAGAAGAGGGGGAGGGGTAGAGGGAGGAGGGAGAGTGGGAAAGAAGAGGGGGAAGAGCAGGAGGAGAATCAAGAGAGATGGAGAGGGATATTGCCAACCATCCTGTCCCTACCAGTGCAGACAGGGAGTGGCAGAGCATTGCTATCTGCAAATGCTCTATCGTATTAGTACAAACATGGTGGTACAGAGTTTTGAGTCTTTGGGTGCTGATTCTTCCTGCAAGTGTGTACCCATAAATGATATCCCAATATTCCAAGACTCTCTGGTAGAAGTGAGCAGATGGTGCATCCTTCATTATGACATAGTATGCATGAAGCTATTCAGACATAAAGTCAGTATGACATTAAATAGATAGGCCAGATCAAAAGACATGGTGATTTTGATTCTGAAAAAGCGTATTGCCTTTCCAGATGTCTGCTACTGTACAGTTTTATTTTAGAGAACTGTCATAGGATTCTGAGTTTCCTGCAGCTAGCAGGCCATTTTCCTAGAATTACTCTCATGCGCACACTCCGGTCTGCCTCAAAGCATGTAAATGGATGGAATATCTTTGAGCTCCTATACCACTTTTCCAGGGTTATATAAATAAATGTGTAATTTTATATTTCGTGCTTATTTTGTTTCTTTGAGGGGTGAGCTGCTGGATGGTGTTATTTTATTTGTAGAGATGAAAAAAATTACATTTTCAGAGTGAATCGTCTATGCCAGAAGTTGTATGTCCAGAAGTTCATATAATTTATATGAAATTTTGCATGAGTGGAGGGAAGTGAGCAAGGATGTGATAACTCCTTGATCCCCCAACCTACCTACAAGTTGATGCAATATAATTATAATGAATCTGGCTGGTGCTGGCAGAGCCTGATGGCATGTGAAGGACACTGGGCCGGTTACTGGGTTGTAGAGATTATTTCCAATGTAGTTGGGGTAAAGCAATGGGAAGAAACAATCTTCTAGGTAACTAATACTGACAGAATGGTGCCTTTAACTCATGACCATGCCCTGCTCAAAATGTACTTGATTTTCACTTCACTCTGGGTTAAACATGAGTTCTAACAATGATCCACTGATCTTCTGTCAATTCCCAAATTTTTGTACTCTGCTCTAGCTGCCCTGACCCCTTTGCCGTTTTATTAATATACCAGGTGGCCCCATCTAGAGGCCGCCAGCCAGCCATGTAGCTCTCCTCTTCTCCTTTGTTTTGTGACCCAAATGTCTCCTCCATGAAGTTCATAGTGTTTCTTTTTGCTCTTCAAATATCCCTTTTCTGTGTCCATTCATGTCTCTCAGAGACCAGTCCCTTCTAACATAGCTACACTGTGCACTTTGCTTACTGGAAGTGCTCATTTCCTGATTTCATTTCTGCCTCTACAGTACAAAGTCCTTCAGGAGAAGGATCTTGTCCAATTTTTATATTGTTCCATCCCATAAACATAGGCTTATGCCATCAATGAGCATACTATTGATGTCTTGGTATCAAAGAATAATCAGATAATATTAATAGACCAGATAATTGGGAGAGCAGTTCTATGTGACTAGGTCTCCTTATAAAAAACACCACAAAGGCCAAGGTTAACTTTGAAGAAGCAGCCTATGTGGAGAGTGTGCAACTTGAATGAACAGAGGTCTTGGGATGGGGAAATGGCAACCATAAACCAGCTCTTGTCACTTCCTCAAAAGGCGGTGGCATATGGTAGGAAGGGCTATATACTTGTCCTCCCATTTTGCTCCATGAATTCATGTTAGGGTCAGAGAAGTGTCGACCTAGTAATATCAGAGGACCATCTTCTGGAAACTTCTATGACTTATGGCTTCATTGAGACCTACTAATAATGACGGAAATGGCAATTATATGTGTGTGTGTATAATATATGATTGAAACTAGAATCTTAAACATTTACAATATTTCTTCACAAATGCATTGGACCATGATTTGTAAGCCAGACAGAAATTGTCTTACTTTAGAATTATACTTTTAGAGGAAATAAATGTTTTCCTGTTGGTTATTGATCTTACTTACGCTAGCATCCATTAGGTATAATCTGATCTTACTAGCCCTTGTATCACATTAGAACTATAAGAAATTCTGAACATTAATGCAGCCTGAAGGAAAGATTTAACACCATTCAGAATACTGACAAGAATATATATCACACAGGCTGTGAAAAAAACTCACTGGATTTGGATGAGGTATTACTGAACTAGGATGTGGCTGTTCTATTTCTAAGGCTTTGACAATAATTGTATAGGAATATTGTTGTTTTTCTGGTTTGATATTTCTCTGACAAACCCTTTAAAGTTGTAGGTGCTACCAGATCTCCAAGACAGCAAATCTCTAAGAGTGTAAGCACACAGCTGCAGTCAGGCATGGTACCAGTCACCAATAACTACTGAGCTGCAGGAAGAGTTGTAGGGGTCAGCACCATCTCAGTTCTGAAAGCCAAGTGCATTAGAACAGCAGTTCAACTCCTGGGTTAAATCTTCAGACTCTCATGACACCTCTCTTCAATATTTGACTCAAACTAAAGTCATGTCCTTGAATGGTCACATTAACTGATGACTTCAAACTACAACTCTGATGACTGCAAATACACAGCTGTGCCATCTTTAAAATGGAGAAATGCTTTCTGGTTAATCTTTACTATGAGACAGAAAGCCATGCATTTATGTCCATGGAATGCTTTATCTGTCTCTTTCACCCACTCATCTATAGCTCAGCATCATGAAAAGGCAACATTTACAAAGCTACTCCTGGCAAAGCAGTTGCCTGAAGAAGGCAATCACTTAAAAAAAATTACCAGAACAATGATTTAATGTAATGAATAAAATGCAATGAAACCTTTCAGCTTATGATTCAGAAACGTTAACTTCACATAAATGAGCATGACCTAGTGGCTCTACCAGGCCGTTTAATCTTCCCTGTATCTCATCTGTCTACACACATTGTGTGGGGCCATGGGGGCCCTACATAGCAGGGCCTACGTGCTCTGCTACAAATGGGAGAGAAATCCTGCCTTCAAGTACTTTTCAGTGCTATTGGAAAAATGGAATGAGTGAATAATAAGAAATTAGTGAGCAAGATACGCTGGGAAAGGGTCCCTGGCAGACTCAGTGTTCAGTAAGTGCCTAAGAACAAAGCTAAGCCACCCAGGTAAAAGGGTGGCCTGGGAGTTGCTGACCTTTTATCCCAAGACTGCAAGCACGAGCATTAAGAGTGCCTTATGTCACCAAAAACGTGTCTAAATTTTCATTCAAGAAGATAGCCCTTCAATACGTTAATCCTGGTAGATTGATTGAATATGTATTATACACAGATTATTGAAATAAAACAATTGGCTACATACACATGACATATTCTTTATGGTAGTCTAAAAGTTTTCCAAGGTGCGTGTGCATGTGTGTGTGTTAGAGGTGGGTGCTCCTAACCAAGAGTCTGTTTTCACTTCAGGTAATTAATTTGTGCCGTGAAACTGTAAGAACAATTACCTTAAAGAAACAAAGGTCTCCTAAACTAATCACAGTTATCTACAGAACTGTACTGTATACTTGATCAAGAATTCACTCTATATTCCTTGATAGGCTTAATCTCAAGGAACAGTTGCACGGATCTTATATTTGGGGGGAGGGTAACAGTTTCCTTTCCTCAGGTATACTTGGACATTCAGAATCTATGACATCCTGATATTGTATATGCCACGATGGTAGCTATATGCCCATTTGCATGTTCATGGACCTAAATACATACAGCACAGTGAACATAGACAACACTAGCACTTCATAGCTATTCCTAAAGAAAAAATGTTTACCACTCAGTGTTACTCCACAATCCTATTTTGAGATTTCTTTCCTGCATTTGCAGCAGACAAGGCCTTTTTCAAGTTGTAGGACACACCCACAGAAAGACAGTCTGGATCACATGCCTCTTGGCCACCCCCTGCCCCGCACTTTCCCCCTAGAGTCCAGTGACACAACAGAGCAAAGGACACCACGTACCTGGCTGAAGCTCTGACCTGTAGCTCTGGCTTGTGTGCTGCGGGCTGGGAGCTGTGAAGGGGCTGTGTCACCCAGGGCCAGGGTCTGGTTGCTATGGTAGCTGGCCGGATACTGGAAAGACCCTTCAGGTTTGGAATTAAGCTGAAGTGCACTCTGGGAGAGCAGGCTGGGCCCTGCGTTGAAAGTCATTTAGAACAGTCAGTGACAGTCTCAATGAAGCAGAAATGACATGTATTATTTATTGAGAGTAGCCCAGAATTATCACATGCACACGATTCCAACCATCTATGCTTTGAATTCTGAGAACCAAAATAACCATATAATTCAACCCCAGCTCTCAAATGAGAATTTTTTTTTGGTGAGGGGGGGTGGTTTAAAAGTTCTCAGAGGAGTAGATTTTTCAAAATGATCTCATCCTGACCTACATAGAGATATTTCTTATGAGACAAATTAACCAAGTAGTTATTTTTGGATCAGACAATAGCAGAAACATTTGAAATACTGTAAAAAAAAAAAGTCTACCTTCTACATGTTAATTGTGTTAATGTAATATTATCTCCCACTTCATGACTGACATGCTAACACACTCCAAACCTTCCAATCAGTGACAGATTCTATTTTATAAATAATGATGTAATACCATAGTGCCAGAGAGCAGACAGCATTTAAAATATTAATAGCTGTTCATACAATGTAGAATTCACCCTGGTCTCTTATAGTCCCCAATGACTAGTTATCTTTACCATCACGGAACTGCTCAGTAGCAGAACAAAGGGAGAGTATGGTTTGAAAATCCATGCTGTTAACATGGCTTCATATCACACAGAATGAGGAAAGGAAAACCAGGTCCTGGCAATATGATTTAATGACACTTCACACATACGATTTGGCATTATTTTCTTGTGTTCTATTTAAATGGGATGCTGGCAGAGTTTGATCATTTTATTTTCAGGCAGAATTTTTAGACTCAATTTTAATTCTCACTTTAGGAATTAAAACATGTACGGAAAGGTGGAAATGTCCTTGTTAGTTTCCATTGTGTGTGCTTGAGGGGTGACTGGGGTAAGATCTGTCTTGGGGGGAATTGGCAATACAAATTTCCTCAGGTTCATTGGAGCAAGGTTCAAAGACAGTTCTTCATTCATGGGAAGGAGTGATACATATAGAGACTGTAGGACAGCCACAGACACATCCTTGTTTCTCTGTTTTGGCTTTTCAAAATAATAATATCTTTTCTAACTAGTATGAGATATCACAAGATTCTTATTTCTTTTTATGATTGAAACATGGCTTTCTCTTTCAAGTGACATCTTAGATGGCACATGGACTGCTCTTGCATAACAATAGCATGCCTTCTTTTTAATAGTATCAGTTCACATCAGCTTTGCTATTTGAGACTTTCTTCCCTCTCATTCTCTGCAGGCACTCCCAAACAATATAAAGATACTTTTCAAAATCATTGTAGTATGAATACAGTGAATAAAATTATCCAATACAATTATTACTTGGCATTTTTGAAGCAATATAGTTTCTGGAAAACAGTCAAGCAAGGAAATAAAAGTATCTCAAGCAAGCTACAAGTCCATCATGGAAGGTATACTAAAAGTACAACTGTACTTCTGTTTCTTTTAATTTAAACATACAGTCCCAAGGAAACAGGATATAGCAGATAGTTGAGTTTCCAACAGCTTGCCAAAAGATCATTTAACTTGTTCTAATGGTATGACAATTCTAATCACCCAGAAAGCTAATGTCTCTGTGGAGAGATGCAGTCACGGTTTTGTTCTGTATGCCAGGAGCATATTGTTCTAAGTACTACAGCAGAAGCTGCTGGACACAGGAGAGTCAAGTCTGTCTCCGATGTCCATCTAATGGCAGGGTGAGCACTGAGGGAGCCTTGGAAGGCAACTAGAGGATTCTGCTGGGCATAGTGCACTCGGGGACTAGGCACAGGGAAAAGACAGAGATCAGCACCAGGAAGGTAATGATGAGTTTGGGCCTAGTGCTTTACCCTTGGTCTGCATGGAAGGCCGTATCTTAGTGGAGGACAGTCAGTTGCAGCAGAAGAGAAGAGGCCTTTCCTGGGTACTGATCTGTGTTCTGCCCAGCAATGGGCAAGCATTCCACTCACGTTGCTTTACTGTTCCATTAAGGAAGGTGGACTGGGACATGGCAACCTGCATTGAGCACACCTTCCCAGAACAGCGCATCTCAAAGGAGATTAAAGCAGGCTATCAGTGTGCAGAGTCCAGAACTCTCAGCAGAATGAATTAAAACAGGACCTTTAATTCCACATTATTCCACATAATCTATAAAGCAACATCTTCATATGTCCTAATTATTCACCTTTCAAAGAAGGTGAATTTTCTCAGATGAACTTTCCTTTGTGGTAGCTAGCAAGTTAAATAATTTTCTGTGTTTTGAATAGATTCATATAATTCTCCTAAGAAAACCTATAAACACTGTTCATAGAGGATTTGAAAATGACAATGTAAGGTCTTCTGTACAAAAGAATTTCAATTAAAAGTATGATTTATTTGCTCTTGAGAAATGTATCATGTTATAATCAAATCTGCTCAACTTTTATAGAATCGGTCGTGTATTTGATCAATACTCAAAGAAAACAAACCAAAAGTCTATCTCATTACTCTGTTAATGCATCAAGCACTGAAACCTAGATGTGCTCTGACAAAGGTAATTGCACCGATGAGCAATACATCATAATATTAGAACACTGACTTGTCACCTGGCAAGGACAAAACAGGACAAGAGCCCAACCCTGGACAAATCTTACAATAACTTCAAATCAACATCATTTATTCCTGTTTTGGAGAGCACAGATACATGAAAATATGAAAACTGTTAACATATACAACAGCCCTAAATCACTTTATGATGGAAGTAAAATTTTCATAGAAGTAACTCTCCACCAGTTGATTAACACCACAGTGTATCAAAGCAGAAAATATAAACTTACCAAAGATTTGAAAAGGGCTTACAGTTTGGGGATTTTCAATGATTTTTTTTTTCTCTTTTTATCTCCAGAACTTTTGAAATGATACATAGTCTTGCTTGGGCTAGAGGTAAACTTTGGCTATAGTTTTGAGGATATGGAGCATACAGCTGGAGGATGCAACAATGTGGAAGAATGTTGGGAAAGAGAATTTAAAGTCCATCTAGGAAAACACTGTCCTCACAGCAGTGATCTGGACAGAAGAAACTGGAACTCCAAGTAGCAGAAGACCATAGTATTTCTTGGCCACAGGAAACCAAAACCATGCTGGGTATGCTGCTTTCAGAACAGTGGCTGGAAACGCCACAGATCTTGATCATCATAGATCATTCCTATCATGAAAGAGTTCTGAAAACTGAATTAGGAATTGGCTAAAATAGACTGCTCTCTGCAGGTCAGGGAGAGGGCTATGACCATTTCTTGATCAGTTCATAATGCTTCAGACACATTTTTGTCTTTGGTCTAATCAAACCCAGTAGCTTCAACTGGACCAAAGAGTAAAATTCCAAGGAGATGCTGCAGTTGATCCAAAGACCTCTAAGACACATGGAGAGATCTTGAGTATAATACCTTGTCTCCATTGGTTTCCAAAACTATGAATTATTAGAAGGGCATACAGAAACTTTGGAGAAAAGTTATAGGTTATCTTTTCATTATTCCCACAAGTGTAAAGAGACAGAGACAGGCTGGAGTCAAAGCCAGTGTCACTAGCTTATGAATGTGAAGATCAGACTTGAACCATTGTCTTCTCCTTCTGTGTCTAGGAATAGTTGTCAAACCTCAAAGCAGTGTTTATTTAAATCACATGCACATATCAACACATTAAGGTCAAAAGAGTCTTTCAAATGGGACAACCCCTTGCTTTGCAGAAGAAATCTTTACACCTCAATCTTCTATGGCTCTTCCCCAGTGAACTATTCAGAGGTCCCACGTGTGGGCAAGGGGAAGCTTTTTTAAAACAAGTCAACCAAGTTGACCTCAGTAAACATGGGTGCTGAAATGTTTTTTGTTATGTAAAACTTTAGATCCCTTACAGGTTCTATTATTATAGACACTATACAATACATAGTCAATTTTTCCTGTTTAAATCAACCAGGAACTTTGATCGTCATGGATACTTATTCTATTTGAACAGACTTAAAGAGATCTTATTTGGAATTTCTAATTCTAATTATCTGATTTAGCTGAACATCTGTCCCAGATACATTAAATCCTAATTAAACTACACAGTATACAATAACACAAGAAAGGCCAGGGGCCTCCAAAGTATCCATGAGCCATTATTTAAGTAGCAATCATATTAATGAGATGATGAGGTGTGTGCTTGAAAATCAGTCTGGAAGTAGGAGTCAGAAGATGTGGCTGGTTTTCCCCGTATTGACATAGTCACAGATAACGATGGCGAGTGCAGTGACAATAACAGCAGGTGATCTTATGAAGTCCCAAGGACTCTACTGGGGAGCTTTTACCCATAACCAACTGAATTTTTAAAGCTCTGGCGAGGATGATGCTGAGGGAGCTGAGGATTCCTCCGAATGAACCCATTCAGTCAGCGATGACTCAGGGGGTCAAACATCGGTGTCTGGCTTCAGAGGGTGCGTCACTAACACGGGCATTGTGCCACTCTGCTTCTATGCATTTTAATCTTTCCAATTTTGAGCAACTAAAGGAAATAAATGATTGCAAAAATACAACCGCCACATGAATGCCAGGTGTTGTTGCTATTATTTACTCGTCTAGTTACACAGCCACATGGTCTGATGATAAAAAAGCTTGGATTATTTGTTTTTCTGAAAACCTCATTATAGTTCTGTTTCACAATCAGTTATTCTTTCCTTTCAATACCTTGTAAGCTTCATTTTGCAAAGAGGACATCTAATGCATAGTTCATCAAAATGCCCCTCTTGTAATAAAAAAATGAAATACAAAAACCTCCTAGTATCATAGTTGAGAGATAGAGAACTAAAATCTTTAGGCCTTAATAAAGTTCTTCCTGTTCTCTCATTCTGAAATTCCTTTCTCTGCTAACTTCAAAACTCATCCTCAAATGTCAAGTGTTTAAACCTAACTTCTTCAGTGTAGCCCTGATTCCCCACTGCTCAGGGAGAACTAATCCTACCACACCATGCTACTCAATTGTCTACGGAATGAACTCCAAAGCATTTCAATTATTTAACAGACACATGTGCTCAAGATTGTACAGAAACCAGTTCTGGGGAAGCTGGGAAGGAGAATGGAGCTGAAACTATGGATATTTTCACAGGTCCAGTGGTGTAATCCATTATTAGCGTGCCGTACTTACATGAAACCATAAACATTTAAAGTGGTAACAGGACATGATTTTAGAGGCAGGAGAGACTAAAGATAAGGAATTCCTTGCCGTGCAGAAAAGAAGAAATCTTCAATAATTTAGAAATCACAACTGGAGCAGGAAAAACTTTAGGGGTGGAATGGAAGGAACTACACAAGGGCCAAGGGAGAAAAGCCATCAGTAATCCTTCCAGCCCAGCCGTTAAGCCTGTGAACTACAACAATGACCAGCCCAGCAAGATACCCCAGTGGCACAACAGTAGCATCTATATCAAGGGGGTAACAAAAAGCTGTGTGATTGGGCTTAGGGCCTGCTGAACAGGAGGGAATTCTTGCCGGCTACAGTAAAGGTGGACAAATACCTGTGACTGGAGAGGTCACAGACCCTAGAAGAGGACCTACTTTTACTACTTTCTTAAATCCTATATCCTAAATTCCTAAATCAATATAGCTTCTAACTGCATTCTATACATCCCTATACTGACAGGGGAAGATCTTGTCCCTCATCAAATAAGCTTCTTTCTGGAGCAGAGGAAGACTACTATAAACATTCACAACTGGTCAAAATGCAGAGAGTAACTGACTGTCCTGTACCCAGCCCCAGGAGGCATGTTCCCTAAGGCAACTCCCACAATTAAGGCTGAGGGAACATCGAGGAAGTGGGGCAGAAAGACTGTAAGAGACAGAGGACCAGGATGCCTGGTGTTAGACAGTGTCTTCTGGACATGACGGGGAAGCTGCTCCCATGAAGTCTCAAGAATATGCTTGTCTAAACAAGTCTGCAGGGTGAGGATGAAAATTCCCAGGAAACTGCATCTTTTAAAAAACAATTTATTATTCTTTTTTCATGTGTAGGAGTGCTATGCCTGCATGTGTGCATGCATGGAAGGGCACCTGTGTCATGCAATGCCTGTAGAAGTCAGAAAGTTAGAGATGGTTCTTAGCCACCCTGGGGGTGCTGGGAACTGAACCTGGGTCTTCTGCAGCAGTAGTCACTGTTCAGTCATCTTTCCAGCCCCCAAACTGCATCTTAAAACTAAACACAGAGGCTAATCAACTGATTAGAACTTCAGTGATTGTGGAGAGTTTGGAATGTCACAGGTTCAGAGCCTCATTACATTTATTTTAGACCATCTTTAGTCCCCTAAATGGCCATTCCTTGCCCACCTTTGTTTCTGATTTAACATCCTGTGACTAACAGATAAAACTCTCTGGGAATATAGCTTAGCAGACCACCAATTTCCACCAACAAAAAAGGCTATCATCAGATAGCATCTGAGGCCTATAACAGATTTCTTTTTGGCTAAAACCACCCACTTAATGTTTCCACCAATGTATTTGAAAAGCATCTTGAGTTAGGATTTTTCTTTTAACTGTTACTATAAAAACTTCATCAAACTGTTACCACATTGAAACATGGAATTTGGAATAACTTGAATCTGGGTCCCCAGGGCATGGTCACTCATAGTTAGCTCCAGAATAAACTATCTCTTATGCCCTTTGAGTTAACAGTTGGGCTTTTGGGTCCACAGCTATGGTGCCACAACATGCGGCCCCAGGAATAATTCACTTTTCCTCAGAAGAGTCACCTGGAGAGAAGCAGGCACCAGCATGGATTCACTGACTCCAGCCATGTGTGTTGCCTCCTCCAGTGACTGCGGTAAATTCTCGCTGGGACTCTCTCTGACCTCCCTTGGTTTGGTTAACAGTCCATTTGCTTATTCTGAGCTGGGTTTTTAAGGATCCTATTTATTAGATACCTTTTTTGTTTTGTTTTGCTTTTGAAGTGTTTTCAGGTATCTGTTTCAAAGTATCCTGGTTTCAACATTCGGTTTGGTTTTTCATTGTTTTCAGGCCTCTGAAGGCAAGTTTGATTCTGACCATTTGCTTGTTAAAACTTGCTGGCAATAATTATTTTCCTTTCTCTTTTTCTCTGGACTCTTCCCCCATATCTAAGCTAAGGAATGGAGGAAAGTTTCAAGAAAACCAAACAGATATTTCATATTCCAGCTGATTGTAGGTTTGATTGGTATACTCCTTCAACTTCTTAGTAAATGTAAAAAAAAAAACCAAAAAAACTCTACCTGAAAGTAAGTCCTCTTCATGGGGAATGTTTACTGGTCTAAACTGGCTTGTTTTGTGTACTTAACTAGAAGTCCTAGGCAATACAATTTAAAAACATCACAAATGAGCAGTCTGCTTTAACTGAAATGTAAAATCATTTGAAAAGGCTAAAGAAATGATAAAACTGGTAATTTACAATAATAATAAGTCTAAAAGTCCAACATGTGCAAAAGGGAGATACTAAAAAAGTTAATTTAAAAAAAAATTAGAGATTACATCAGAACCTAAGACAAATTCTGAGACCAGTCCTCCCGACTTTGTCCTTCATTCTTTGTCTCCTAAGAGCAAATAAATTATAGGCTGCTTTAAGATAAAAGATACAAAACAATTTAATTAAAATTCCCATTTGGAAAAGCCGTTTTCTATGCGATGCTCTCCTCACTTGGGCATAGCTCACATCCTCCTTCCTCCCAACAATTCTTTTCTTTTAACTCTCATGCTTACACCTGCATTAAAACACTTTTTATTATACTAGTGCATTAGTCACTTTTCTGCTGCTGTGATAGAAATGCTGACCACGGGAACCTATAAAAGGAAGTGTTTATTTAGCTTAGGGTTCCAAAGGGGCAAGAGTCTATCATGGTGGGGAGGCATGGCGGCAGAGGGGCTAGAGTAGAAGCAGAAGCTAAGTGTTCACACCTTCAAGCAGGCACAGGAAGCAGAGCGTGCCTGGAGATCCAGCAAGGCTTAAGAACTCCCTAAGCCCATCCCAGTGATGTGCTTCCTTCATCATGGCCACACTCTCAAAGACCTCCCAAAACAGCGTCACCAACTAGGGACAAAATGTCCAAATACTTAGAGCCTATGGGGGACATCCTCATTCAAACCACCACAACTAGCTAATCCTAAAATTCCTTTCAGCAATTGAAACCATGAATCCTGGTTTGGCTAGAATGGAGGTGTCTAAAACTTAGAAAAGTCCTCAGGGGTCTAAGGATGACCACGTGTCACCGTGTCTCAGTCAATGGCGAAGTTTATTAGCACTCTGATGAGATCCATACTGAAGTATTTGGTGAGTTTTTCTGTGGCTTGACTGATCTACCCTGAATGAGTACAGACTCATCTGTAGTCTGGTACCTGGGTCAGATGCAACAGTACATGGCTTTTTCTGGGGTATGTCATAAGCTGGTCAAACAGATGGCCTAAACTAGTCTACTGCCTCCAAGGGAAAAGCCTGAGACAAATGAGAGAACAGTTTCCCCAAAGCAGCACATTCTAGATCCAAAGCAGAATGTTGTGCTTCCATTATTGTTAACCTGAAAGCTTAATGCTTCCTTTACTGTCCTTCCTCTACCTCTGAACTATGTGATGCTGATAGTTTAGGCAGTGGGAACACTGCTGGTTTCAAATGTGATCACCTCCCCACCCCCACACATACACCCAGTTATTTAACTGTTAAAAAGAGAAAGGTTTTACCCTAAGCCTGCATGGCAAACTTTACCTTGTATTCTTTTAGGCCACTAAGCCTTTCACACATCTTAAAGAACTAGTCACATAAGCTTTCCACCTTCCGGGCTCTGGGGGGACCTAGATTTCTCCTCCTGGTGTCATGTGTGTTTATGATCATTGTTTTCATGTGTTGTTTGTATCAAAACAATTTCTTTCT
Organism: Eospalax fontanierii; assembly: GCA_035773235.1. NCBI lineage: Eukaryota > Metazoa > Chordata > Mammalia > Rodentia > Spalacidae > Eospalax > Eospalax fontanierii. Next base: position 107,300,238 of record CM069527.1, on the reverse strand, counting down.
TTTTACAAATGGCCACATGAGGTTTTTTTTCATTCTTTTGTAATTGTGTGCTAAAATTAACTTCATTTTTATCTTCAGCGTGTCCAAATAAAATGCATGTGTGCAGGTTTACAAATGTATTTTGTTGATGTATTAAAAGGCCTGATAAATGCATGCTCCCATATACACCTACCCACTCTGAACATCTGAAAACCTATTAAAACAATATCCTTGTCGTCTCCTAAGTGTCCCACAAAACCTTAAAATGCCAATTGTTTACACAAAACTGCATTTATCAGAATCATGAGATAGATATTTCATTCAGGTATATAATTTAATGTTATATACATAGACTTTGATTAGGATTTCCTTCTAAAACAGGTACTAAATATATATATATATATATATTAATTAAAGTTTTTATTTCAATTATGAAATAGCCAGAGATTACGAAATCATTTTTCAAAATATTCTTTTTAGAAAACATTTTATTTATTACTGTATTCTATGTGTATGAATATATTGCCTGCATGTATTTAAGTGTACCCATATCGTGCAATGTGCAATGCTCGCGGAGTTCAGAAGAATGGGTCAGATCCCCTGAAACTGGAGTTACGGATGGTTTCTAGCCGCCAAGGTATCCCACGCCTTCACCTGACCAACACAAGCACTGCATGACACAGTTGCACTGACACACATGCAGGCAATACAATTGTGCACAGGAAAAAATAGTTAAAAATAAAAGCAGTTATTTTAAAAACTTGTTTCAGGCTTATAAAGATATCTTAAGGCTTATAGATAATTTTAATGTGTTGTGGAATACTAATATATTTGACATTATTATCTCTATGCTTTTAATTTTTTGAAACATTAATATTTTTATTTTATGTTTATACATTTTGCCTGCATGCATGTGAGTGCACCCATGCCATGCAGAGCCTTCAGAGGCTAGAAGAGGGTGTTGGACCCCCTGGACCTGGAGTTAAAGACAGTTGTTCACCACCACGGGGGCGCCGGGACTCTAACCAGGGTCATTTGGAAGAGCAACCAGTGCTCTTATCTGCTGAGTTATCTCTCCAGCCCCATGTGCTTTTAATTTTAAAGAAAAAAAAAATAGATTAGGTAAATACTTGTTAAATGATTAAGATACCTCAAAGGTAAATAGGTGGCTCAAAAAGTAAATCATGTCAGAATTTTATCTTCTGTATGCTTTCACACCCTAATGAGAAGTGAATACAAAAAAATTGCAAAGTGCCTATTATAGTGACTTATATCTTTAACAAATAACTAAAGAGAAAACAAGACTACTAATGTGTTTCATCTGTATTTATGACTGTTAGATATTTAAAATACCATGTATATGTTTTCTGTGTTTTAGCTATATCTTTCTGGATTTTCATTCAAAATAATTTTATTATAATGTTTTCTAAATTTCATATACAAACAACATTCATGGTAAAACATTCATGGTAATGATACATACATATATGCGAAGGAAGGTTTAAAAATGCTTTTGGTTAAAAAAGAACTTTGTATGGTAAATTAGAGTGTTCTAAAATGGAAATGGATGAAAATAATGCTAAAAGATTACAGTATCATGTAGAAAGACTGAAAAGAGTTGCACTTAAAGAAAGTAGAGATGGTTATAACTGAGTTGTTCTTAATATAAAGGTGATTAAAGATTTTAACGTAAAAATTCAATACCCTGCGTTCAAATTAATGCTTGATTCTCTGTTCACAAAAGCTTTCTTAAATATTAATTGACTTAGTAAAACAAGTTCTTAAATATGCTTACAGAAAATTTGAAATTAGTTGCAGAGTCCTTATTGAAGAATAAAAACAAAGAAACAGAAACTCCAGATGATTATATCAACTGAAAGAAGGGACATCACAAGAGACACTCCATTCAACTGGAGGAGAAAGACTCTATGCAGGCACCTCTTACCCACATTCACACTACAGAATTCAAGGAGATGAACTTTAGAGTCACATGTTCACAATTCTGAGAACTCATTCACGTAGACCTTAGATGGGACTGAATGGGACACATCTTAAACTAACCGACAGCACAGTATCCCAGTAACCAAACATTTCTCTCATTTTTTTGTTCCTTAAACTCTTTTATAATTATTATAATGGTTTTTGATTTTTACTGTTTCACTTGGTATATTCCTAAATGATAAAATAATGCTAATTGTGATGGTTTGAATGCAAATGTCCCCCACAGTCTACAAATATTTGTACATTTGTCTCCGGTTGGTGGCGCTGTTTTGGGAGGTCTTAGAAGGTGTGGCCATGCTGGAGGAAGCACATAACTGACTTAGAGAGTACATAACCCTTGCCGGATCTCCAGCTGCTCTTTGCTTCCTGTGCCTGCTTGAAGAAGTGAACCTCTGCTTTCTGTTCCTGCTCGGGCACCTCCTGCCACGCCTCCCCGCCATGATGGATTCCAATTAGCCTGGAACTGTAAGCTCAAGTAAACTTTTCCTTTTATGAGTTTCCTTGGTAAAAGTGTTCTATCACAGCAACAGAAATATAACTAATGCACTATTTCCTTTCATTAATCTTTTTTCCTGTTATGATTATTTGCTTACTCAGAACCCCTACCTTATTCAACTAAGTCTTCATGTTTAAAAGATTCAAACATTTACACTCTTTGTAAAAATATATATGTATTTTCTTTAATTAGTCAATATAATTTATATAAAAAGCCCAGTTTTCAAATTTGTGTATTAATATAACTGAATCCAACCAATTAGACTAAAAGGCCCTACAACATGATCCAGTGTTTAACAAAGTAACTAGAACTCTATTTTCTCTAGGTAGAAATTCTCAAAGATTTGGGTTAACTCTTCTTATCCAAATTATACAAAAGATATTACTCTCTGATAACAATCTTATTCATATTTTATACTTTAAATAATGATGTTCCTTGATTAAATGAGCATTTGTGGGGTCCTATATAGTATAATTAACCAGGAATAAAATAATTAATTAAGCGATACCTATATTTTACTGATAAAAGGAAATGTACAATAGCACAATGACTCTTTCTAGAGTTCGTTTCTATTTGTAATCATTACAATAAAAAGAAATATTTGGTTATGCCCACAAGGCCTATAAAAATCTGATTTCTAAAAGGCTTGATCTCTTGTTTCTACTAATGTTATACGTATTGGTATGTAAAGGAAGATACTCTTGATAAAAGAAAGTTTAAGGAACACCATAGTATTCTGCAATTTCTTCTATACTATGTTTTCACTGACTTTTCCAAACTAAATCTTGTATGATGTGAATTTAATAAAACAGACGAAGTCATTATCCACAGAGGAACTAGAGTCAGAGCCACATGAGGTTATAGCTACGAGGTCCAACTGGTCAAAAGAAAACCAAAAACTTAGAAAATAACAGATTTGCTTAAATACTCCAAACATAAATAAAACAGTTCATAGAATACAGATAACTGTAAATACAGGGGGAAACATTATCAATCTCTCTTAAATGTTTGTTTCCTTAATCTGCTATATTTACTCCATTATACCAAGCAATTTTCTTGATTATTTTAAGTATAATAATCCTATTATATGTCACATACAAATGTTTTATCAGATACAGAGGACAAAAGAAAAAACTGTCAGCTCTAGATCATACTGGCTAATAGTTTTGATGTGTTTCTTCGTTACTGGCTTTACCAGCTGTTCCACTTTCCTAAGATAGCTCTTCCTGCCTGCTACTCAGCCTCATGGACATCAGATCCTAGGAAGCCTTCCTAGCAATGTGGGAACAGATATATGGTCTGTGAATGCACAAAATATGATGCTTGGTCAACAGGGGGGATGGTGAATCTTAAAACTGCATCTTAAAACATTCTACAAGGACCTATCAATTGACTGTGGAGAGTTGGGAATGTCCCAGGTCCCCAGCCTAATTATCACTTATCTTGGGCTATCTTAATCCTCTAAGTAGCCACTCCTTGCTTACCTTTGTTTCTGACCTATCATCCTGTGACTCACATATAAAAACCCTTTGAAATGTATTAACTTAATAGACCACTAACTTTCACCATCCAAAAGGCCAAGTGCTATCAGATAGCATCTGAGGCTATCCCTAAGGTTTCTCTTGTGCCTAACCTCCTTATGTTTCTACCAATATATTTGAAGAAAAGTGTCTTGATTTATGGCTTTTCTTTGTTCTGTTACAAGAAAAAAACTTACCATGTTGGAACATGGGATTTGGGTTAGACTGATTCTGTGTTCCTGAGCACTCATACTTGGCTCCAGAATAAACTATCTCTTATCCCCTTTGAGATGAGAATTGTGCTTTTGCATAGACAAGAATGACAATATCAATCAACATGCCAAAGGAGATGGGGAAATTTCACAAGGTCCCATCCATAAACAAAGATGTCAGTGGATACTGAGGGACAGAATATTAGTTAGTTTTCCACAAGGAACTAGACCCCTGATACGTTAACCAAGTGGTCAGTCCTAAACATCTACACATATGAACAAGACAAAGTGGACTCAGTAAGTTACAAGTGTATGTATGTAACAATACAACTGATACAAGAAGAGTCTAAAAGCTACTGAGTCCAGAAGGACGAATTGGATGCAAGGGAAGAAGGATTGGAATGCTGTGATACAGTGTACTCATGTATGAAATTCTAAAAATAAAAAAAATAATAAAATAACAACAACAACAAAAGCAATGTATCCAGAGACGTCATCATGACCTAGTGACTAAACAGGCAGGAGGCACATCTCCAAAGGAATGACTGACAGGAGATGTGTGTGGGACCCAATGATCAGAGATGAACAGGTTTATGTTTTCAATCACAGAGTGTAAAATGATTCATTCACAGTAGAAATAAAATCTGACTCTCATGGAATCTGAAAAATGGAATATGTGAGGTCTTCAATAATTTCCCAAATCAAATTTTGATCATATGTAAATGAAAATTTAGGGCAGAAGCCTGGTTTGAATGTCATAGCTGAGGAGTGTAAAGACCCAAAACAAGGCTAGGTTTGCAAAGGTAGTTTATAGACTTTGTTTCAAAGGATTATTTTGCAGTTGTCAAAAATACACTAAAAGAAATAGCTAATGGAATTGGGCAGTGTCTTGAACACGTATCCAAAGAGATGATTTGTGAGTCTCTTAAATCAGGAAAACCAAAAGAAAAAACAAACATGCTAATGGAGATGGGCATATTCAGGAACGAACACCTCACCCTGGCAGTGATGGCTGAATTTCCACTCATCAGAAAGTACAGAAATGCATGCTCTCTGAGGTTAAACTGTGTCTTACAAGATAATTTTAGGTAGGACATGAAAAATAATCATACCAAAGTCTACATGCTCCGATAATGGAGGAGCAATTTGCATTTGCTTCTGCCTTTTTTGCTGTTGATCTTTGTGGAAGGTTAAGAAGCATTTGAAGATAAAGTGCTTTTTGTTTTTAAATGGGAGTCAACAATATCAAAAAAGAGAGAGAAAAATATTAGGGAAGTCTAAGGAAATGCGTGGTGGTGGATTATGTACAAAGGGGGTATTATAAATTATAAAATTAAGAATACTGATAACTATGTGCATGATTATTGAGCCAAGGCAGTTCAGATAGCTTTCATCGTGCTAACCACTGACCTCTCTGGCCAGTGTTAACACCGACTTGTTTAAACTGCACAGCTAATCATTTTCAGTCATAGCATCAGCTTCTTTACAGATTGTAGAAAAAAATGTCACATTACCAAGCCACTTAGAAGAAGAGGTTCCTGGTGGCTATAAGCTGGTTATTTTCTCCTGAGCGTCATTAGTGACTTATTTATGAAGCTCATTTGGAGGAATTCCAGGGAGGTGGCTCCCTGCAAATAGTAGCTCAGCCATCTACCATTGCAAAAATTAACTGAGGGGAAAAGCTCCAGGGGCTTGTTATGCAAGAAAGCTTAGAGCTGATGGGGATGTTCTATGAGCATTTACATTTCATGTCTGTGTCTCTGTCTCCAAAATATTTATTTCCTTTGGCCATTTGCTTCCAAGTGCAACGCTTTATGCAAAAACTGAAACTTCAGTGGTTCCAGATATACTGAATCACTCATGTAGATTTTCAATTTATTTAAGTCCAACAAATGTTATTGTCTTAATGTGATTTGCTCTCTTGGCTACTGTGGAGTCATAAAGCATTCACAGAATGCTGTTTCTTTAGATCTGTAATTGAAGTGGGGGGGATGAGAAAAAGTACATTTGTCAAAAATACAAATGCCCAATGTGTAACTTTGGTTTGAAATGCTTAGTTAAAGAATTAGTGCCTGGGAGTGTAATCGTAGAATGCCATTTTTTACATATTATTGTAGTTCCCAAATGGTTCTTTATAAAGGTTGCCTTCTGGCTATTTACTGTTAAATATTAGTGTGATGTAATGAGAAGAAAATACTATATATGTTCTTATCAACTAATAATCTAATGGAGAAAGATTCATTTCTGAATACCAATAATTGTGAAAAGAAAAATTAATGGAAATCCATTATAAAGTAAACAAAACCTAGATGTTAAATCTACAAAATGCTATAGTGTGGCATATGGGAACATACTGGATCCCAGGGCCAGTTTCTCATGTGACACCATGATAGACTCATCTCTGGTGTCTGCAGGATGGCTTGTGAGTTTTATCCCTATTTCTTTCTGTTAATATTTTATTTATTATTCTTATTATGTGTGTGAGTGTACTGCCTGCATGCAGGTAGGCACACCTGTGTTTTGCAATGCCTACGGAGGTCAGGAAAGGGCATCAGATCTTCTGGAACTACTGTTAGTCACCATATGGGTGTTGGGAATTAAACCCAGTTCCTCAATGCCCACAGGAGGTCAGAAGAGGGCGTCAGATCTCCTGGAACTGGAGTTACAGATTGTTATTAGTCACCATGTGGGAACTGAACCCAGTTCCTCAGTGCTCTTAACAGCTGAGCCATCTCTCCAGCCCATTTTTATCCCTATTTCTTGTGACACATCTCACATGGAGGGTTCCTTAGTGCTCTGTTCTCTCTTTACTCTAGTTGTTCTCAAACTTCATGGTCTCACATGTGTTATACTCTTTAACATTTATTGAGAACTTCTAAGGGCTTTTATTGATATGGATTATAGGCAATGCTACTTGAAATAGAATACTGTGTAGCCAATAGTTCCTGCTCTCAGGTCATGGATCCTATCACAGGTCCTGTGGTTTCAGGAAAATGCCACTGAATCATTATGTGGGAAAAAGTAATCACTGTAAGTTACATCATCTTTTAGCCCTGTTTTGAAAACCATTTGACTCCGAGGGTTCTCATGAGAGACTGCCCCCAAGAATTTCCAAATGCACTTTAAGGAATCTGCTTCATGCTTGTATTTGGGGCACCTGTGGTGCTTCAGCAGTTTCAAAACCAGAAACTCCACGGTCTGTGCATGATCTCCGGCAGCCGAGGATGGGGTGCTACATCAGTGATTTTTGTTGCTCTTTTTTGTTTTGGGAATGGGTAAGGAAGCTTCCCACTTTATGCCTTTGCTTATTCCTTCGATTCTGAGGCTGCTCCTGAGCTGGAGGCTCATTGGGAAAAAGTATACCTTGTTTTTTAAAAATACCGGGTTACAGAAGTAGAAGGAAATCTAGGTCGATTCGAAGAGAAAAGAAATTGAACATAACATTAACTGAGAATCAGATACAGACAGGAGCTGGAGGAGGAGGTAACTCCTGGAAGCTGATGGTTTCCTGGAAGAACTCATTGCTCTGTGGGAGCCTCTGACGTGTTTTCCTTTGGTTTCTTCCCATGTGCTCAGTTTTCTCCACTGCTAACTTCTACCGGCTCCAAATGTCAGTGATGTGGGAGACATACAAGAAAGCGAATTCAAAATGCAATCAAGTGGGTACATGTAGCCTGAGATGCCAGCAGACCTGAATGTCTGTCTGACTTACTCCTGGAAGGGACAGGGCCTGGTTTGGATCTCTGAAGCCTGGGCTGAAGCTGTGTGATAAGGTGACTTCACAGGAATGATCAGGATGAAGAATGAATGCTTAAATCGATGGAATTCTGGGAGGTGGGGTCTCCAGAGGGCACCCAGAAGTCCTTGGCCAATGGGGGAGGGAACCTGAATCAGGAGCTTCTTTCCATTTTGGAACACTTTCTACCTTGCTGGGTCTATGAAGACCTGGTTTCCACCACGATATACAACAAAGAACACAAATTACCCCCTTTCTTTTGACCATGGCTTTCACATGCTGAACCTATTCAATTCATAGATTTCATTTTGATCACTATACCTTTTATGGAAGTCTTATAAGCCTAGATTATTTCTATCTCACTTAGTGGTGTTCTTTCCTAGAATTATGAATACAGTTACTTCACCAAAAAGCCCCTCACTTATAATGTTATTATTGCATAAAATTATATAGTGCTCTGTTCTATGACATTTAAATAAACTGATGTCTCAAAGACTAACATGTGAGGTAAGTACTCCATAGCATTGAAATGAAAATGATAGACTGTAGACCCAATGTGAATAATATATTCATCTTCACCAAACGGAATACATTCTATTTAGATTCTCTCTGCTCTGAATGTGACTGTATGTGACTGATTCCTGATATTTTATCATATACTGATTTGAAAGCTCAGAATCTCATACAATTCCTCATAAACAGATCTTATAATCTTCCTGCTGAATGGTAGAATTATCTAAAATACAGTAGAGCTTCAATTCATTAATATACTAAAGACAGAAATAATTAAGCTTAAAATATATCAGGCAGCTTAATTTCTAGTTAATTTTTACGCCATTCTCTAATAAGCTGTCCTTCACTTTTCTGTATTTGTCCTCTCTCTAGTTCTGATTTTTCACTGACAATATTTTTATTAATTACTGGCTAAGATATACCCCCCCCCCCCCATCTTGGAGTTTCTGTCTCTACGGATCCATGAATTCAATCAAGTCCTTGATCCCTGTCAGTTGAGGTCAGCCGTGCATGACACTGAGAAGCTAATGGTTCCAGGCATCTGTCAGTAAATTATTTGTTGCTCTTGTATTTTGTTTCATTTAAGTAAGGCAAGCACAATTCCTGAAGCAATCCTTCTAGAGATTCAGTGACTCACATTTGTTAGAACTGAAGTTAGACAGGCAACCATCATGAAAAGGAGCAGGGTGGTCAAAGGTTGCAGGCATGATTTACATATAGTTCAGGATAGCGCTTTCAAAAAATACTGTTGGAAGACATTTATAAATGCAGGACACCACAAGTCAATAGAGCTGAGCAGTTGTAGTACCAGAAAGACCAGGTTACCTTGACTCAATATTTTAATCAAAATCGTGGAAAGAAAAATAGCAAAAGCTGTTAACTATGACATATGAAGTTCTATGTGCTTAGGGACTGGGATAGCTTTCCATTTTTCCCAGGTTGGATTTAGACTTAGGTAATGTTTAGTCCCTTTTGAGTAGGGATTAGGAGACTGGTTCTCACTGGCAGGACACCAGGTTCAGTCTATCATCAGCTAGGGCTTAGTTAGTCAGGCTAATGAAGCCACTGGTTGAATACTCACAAGAGCCTTCCCAAATCTGATGTGCTTTCCCCAATTAGATGACTTCATCAAAGTGACTCTGTATCTGTTTGCTGTTTGTAGGCCCAGTTCATACATTAGTCTGCTGTAGAAAGCTGTGCTGATCTCCATACTTAATCTGTCCAATCCCCACATGACCCTGGGTGCCTTGAATTTTTGTCTCTGGTTGCATTGCATTTGGCCAAGGAGATGCACAAGAAGGAAACGGGGCAGGAACAGACAGAGATTAGGTTTGTTCTACCACTGCCTGCCAGTTCGAGGTCTCTCCATGTCCCTTCAGGTCCCAGTGTTTCAGTTTGCCTAATTCCTGGATACTTCAGCATGTGATGTATGTTCCTTTAATATTGCTCACATCTTTGTAAATCGTCTCATAATTAAATTCCCTTCAGTTAAACTCTTATGAGTAGAATCTTTACCTCATTTACCCCTATATTCATACATGAAACAACTGAGATATTTATTTCTGACCTTTTCAACACTAGTCATTAGTGATATATTAATATCCCAAGTTACAGATATATATCCAATATTTTCAAATTAGTTTGCTGAATTTTATACAGTGACTTTAATGCTTCTGAAAATGGTAAGAGCACACATCTCTCCTGAGTGATAACATTCTCCACTTCATTATGGTTGGTTCAGGATCCTTTGGCACAAAAATTTACCTATTAAAGGTAAAACAACTCTTCTCCAAAACTCACAATCAATATGTTACTCTATCATATGAAAATGAGGTATCTACTGGTATCTGAGCAAGGCATTCTACTTCACACCCCTGCATCTTCACTATACAGTAAGGCGAGTGCATGTGTTCCAAATATTAAACATATTTTTGTACCATTATGCCCATAGAAGAAGTATCAGTTCTACATTTTAAATAGAAGAGTGACAAACAAATTTAATGCCAATCTTACATCTTCCTTTAGGAATTTATCTGCAGGGACACATTTAAATAAGTCTGGGTAGTCATAGTGACATTATCCAAGGTGAGAGTGGTATTATGAATATTATAGAGAAGATGAGCAAGGACATAAATTAAACTGTTTTAAGATAACTATGCTGTCTTCATCCCATGCCTTCATTGTAATGATAAACCTTGATGTGTGTTCAAGGAAATCCCTTTTCAAATTTAAGGAATAAAAAGCTTTGGTGGTTTTAGATGCAGGATCTATCAGGATAACGTGTGCTTTAGTTGCTGTTTGTGAAGTTTTGTTAAAATAAGTTCAGGGAACTTTATCATTTATTAAGACAAGGTATTTTCATTTCCTACATTCTCTCTGAGCTACAACCATTCCAGTAGAAAAACATAACTAAGTGGATATGAATAAATATTTAAACATGATGGTGAAATCAATATAATCATAGATACCTAATTAATTTAATTATAGTATAATTATATATTTTAGAAATTAATTATATTATGTTTATATAATATATTATTAATCACATGCAGCAATATATCATAATTATATAATTAATTGAGTAACACAAGATGTTAAATACAGAAATGTTAAGTTGTTGTGTATTACTTTGGCATAGTAGTACTAAACAGTAAATAGTGCATGTATTATAGCAAAGACAAAAATCTAATTTCCAGTGGGGTTGCTGGAACCAGAGGTGTAGTTCAGTTCATAGAGTAGTGCCTGCCCAGTGTGCAGGAAGCCTGGGTTCTCTTCTATTCCCAGCATGCTTAAACTGGGTGTGGTGACATACCCCTGCAATCCTGGCATTTCTGAGTGGAGGCATAAAGATCGAGGCCATCCTTGGCCACATGTGAGTCTGAGGTCACTTGGAGACACATGAGACTCTGCCTTAAAGACAAAACAAAACAAAACAAAACAAACAAACAAACAAAAAAAAACAGTGAGGTTGTTGTTGGACTTACTTTCACTTGTGGAGTAATCCTGTGGGTCAAGTATGCCTGACTCCTGTAGAGATCGAATACAGGAGTCCACAAGCTCCAGGCCTGTTGTAAGCTCATCTTCGATGTCTTTTTGACCATCTGAAATAAGATATTTTAAAGTGATAAACACACAGTAAGCGAATATTAAGCTTTAGGTTATCACGTAACAATAAAACACACTATCTATTAAGTTTCCATTAGACACTATGTTAGTAAGTTTTGTCAACAAGCACTAAAGCCACAGTCAATGAATTCTTCCTGCCCAGAGGAGATGAAGTTATTAGAAAGAAAATTAAGAGAACTTAACACCCCTCCCACGCAAAACAAACCTGTGAGATATCATTATAATTTCACTTATTATATTGTTATGTTTTTCCAGTTCACATTTAGTGAATCTTGTAAAGTTCGTAAGAAAATCATCAGAAGAGGCATACAGAAGAAGGCATGAGTCCATCAAGTGGTCAAACTGTACCTTGTGATTGCCAATGAAACTGCTCTTCTGCAGAACTGCAAAAAAAAAGAAAAAAAAGAAAAAGAGAGAGAAGACACAGCTGTAATGCATTGGATAGAAGAGGAAGGACCCTAAACCACAAGACACAGAGCACCGCAGGGCACAGAGCATGCTCCTTCATTCCTCATGGAGGAAGGGGAGCCCACTGTGATAGAATCTTAATTTTCATGTATTTGCTACATATCCCATGTTATAAATGGACATTGTTCAGTAATTTTCTCAAAGATAGCTCTTTTTTTTTACAAGTCCAATACATTAAACTCATTACCTACAATAGCTTATATGCAATTCAATTTTATCCAATCTTAGTTACTTTAAAATATAAGTCAGAATAGTGTCAAATAGACTTCATAAGGCAGCCTAATACAAAAATGTATGTCTTCTTTTCATTAAAAAGAAGATAAAATAACTTTTTGCCTTGAACATTTCCTATGAACACTCTTTTCAGTTAATTATTTTGGCTTAAATTATGTGATTTAAAATTAATAGCACATTATGTGACTTAAAATTAATAACACATTGCTACCAACCAAATATACATTTCAAAAATTCTGACTTAAAAATTTATCTTATGAAATGATCCAGATAGAAGGATTTGTATATCAATGTAATACTAATGATATTTTATAGAGTGGATCTGCACAGGTGACTAATTTATTTTGTATGATTTATTAAATATAAAATAACTTAATAAATGTAAAGTTTATGAATGTGAACACTTCCACCGTGCAGGCAGACACTTCCAACACCACCTCTTCACTGTCAGTACATGCTAAGAAATCAGTATGTCAATGACAGGCACCATTTTGAGAGTGATTTTCCACACTTATTCACCAGATCGTTCCTTGGATCAAGGGGCTCCTGTGAATAGCTCATCAGTTCCCCAACAGTAAGTGGATTTTAGACCTTTAATTTGTACCTTAGAGGCAGCTTCTGAATACATTTATGGGGAAAGGGGAATTCTGGTGTAAATCAATGCTCATAAAAGCTGTGATTGATGTAAATGAGTTCAAGAACAGTCCCTTTAGAAACACATGACGATTACAGGGTGTCACGCTCCCGAGCCAACTCATATGGGCAAAATGGAGAAGAATTTTACAGTCTAAGACACAAAGACAGGGCTGACATGTGAAAATGATAACTGAAAATCCAGTCCCAGGCAGTACTGACACCATGCATTAAAAAGAGATAACACTGTGTAAAAGTTCTATCTAACCACAAAGTCTAACCTTTACCATAGTAATTCTAAAATCAATATCTTAAAACTTCTAAGATAGCTTCTCTTGGTGGGTGGGTGACGCTGAAGATAAGTTCACTCTTAAAATTCAAGAATCGCCACCACAAATCTGAATCTCAGCCAACAGGATGCTATTATAACAGGAATATTATTTTTCAAGGTTGTGCTCTCTGGATCCTAGTATGCAAACACCAGTGTCATTGGTTCTTTTCAGAAGCTGGTCTAGAACTCAGGCACACTGATTCTGAGAAACTCTAAGTGCTTATCTGCATTATAACCACACACGGTAGTTTTTGAATGTTTTGTAGGTAAAGTTCCACCAGAAACTTACAAGCTCAGACACTCCTTAGGCACTGAATGAGGAGATTCTATGATCCGTATGTGCTGTGAATATTCAAATTACTTTGTAGAACATTCACTATAAATTCGGAGCTGCTTCAAACTTTGCTCTTCTATACTCTAAGTGTAAACAAACTCTCAAGGGGTTGAAAATACATTTTCATATTGCAGTGAGTTGAATAGTGCCCTCCCCCTAAAAGATAGGTCTATCTAAACATCTTGAAACCTGGGCATGTCAACTTGTTTGGACAGAGGGTTTTGAACATGTATTCATAGTTAACTGTTTTCAGATGAATCATCTGTAGGAGGGCTTTAAATCCAATCATAAAGTCCTTAGAGGAGAATAAAGAAGACAGATCCAAATACAGGGGAGATGGCCAGGTAAAGATGGCGGGTGGAGTGATTTGTGCCACAAACCATGGATTAGTGGGAGCCATGGAAGTGTCAGGAAGGGATTTGGGGGAACTTCCTCTTCTGTTTTCAGAGGAAATGTCCCCCAGTTGACACCATGGTTTTGAGCTTTTGGCTTCTAAAACCTGAGAGAACAGATTTGTTTTGGTTTAAGCCACCTGGGTGCGGTAACTGTCACAGAAGCCTCAGGGAACTCAATTTTTTTTTTTTTTTTTGTGGTACAAAAAAGAATAATTTTCATGAGCGACCTCCGGAACTTGCTGCTATCTCTGCACTACCATAAACCCATGGCATTTGCTAAGGTTTACTACTTCTATGGCCTGGCTATTTCTCAATAATCTTTTATATAGCTTTTAGATATTTTACTTTTTATTTTCATTTTTATGTGTATGAGTGTATTGCTCATGTCTTGCAATGCCTGCCAAGGTCAGAAGAGAGCATCAAATTCTCCTGGAACTGGAGTTAGTGGTAATGTGGAGGCTGGGAATCAAACCCAGGACTTCTACAATTAACCACTGAGACATTTCTCCAGCCCTAAAACAACTTCTATGCACTTCCCCCTGCCCCCCCCCCCCCAACCTTTGGTCTTTTTCAGACAGAGACTCCCTGCAGTCACAGCTGACCTGGAACTTGCTATAGAGACCTGGTTGGCCCCTATCAAAGAAATCCGCCTGCCTCTGCCTTTTAAATTCAGGTGTGTACCACACCTGGCTCAATAATCTTTTATAATTGGGCTCAGTGATGTTGGAGAACTCAACCACACAGAGTCCATAAGTCTTTCAGCATTGTTTTGAACTCACTATTCAAACTCCTCATCCACAATCCCAAGTCATGGGGTGAATTTACATAAGTTACCACACATGCAAAGTAGTGTGAGTGAAGCCATCTCCTGGGCTCAGCCCTGCTGCAGGGATATACTGTCCAGCCACCCACACAGAGATGGGGTCACACTAAATCCCAAGGGAAGAAGTGAAGGTGTCATTTCCTCCCCAAGCACAGCAGAGTCACTGTGAATTTTTCCCATTCTCTCCCTGTTAAGCCCAGTGTTTTGACAGGTTAGTGAGAATGGCCTTTCTCACCTACACAAAACACAGAGCAGAAGACAAAGAAACACTGTTGCCCTGTGAAAACTGGAAGCGGGAGGGCCTGCCCTGTGGAAAGAAGGACATACCAACCAGTAGAGCCACGTGCCCTTGTTTGTGCCCATGGGCAGCTCTTGGGTCTCAGCTTTCTCCCAGAGGAGGAGAAGCTGGGAATGTCCCAGGGCAACTTTAGCAGAGAGCAGTGGGACCCCTGGTTTTGCTCATCCTTGGGGTCTTTCTGCTCCTCTGCAATAAGATGAGTGATCACGAGGAGCTCCATATCATCATATTATAGCATGTTTATTTTTCAGTCTATCTCTTTCTAAAGTGTTTCAGATTTACGATGTCGCAGAAATGAGATTATTATTATTATTATTATTATTGAAAAGAAATACCAGTGATAGTGAGCATAAAACTGTCCTCTCAGAGTACGGCCACCTTCCTTCTGGGCAGACAAAAGCATTATTCGCTTCAATGGTTTCCCTGATGCCTTTCACACTGTTAAAATGCATTAACAGTAAGACTGAGCTCAGAGAGACGCCATCCCCAGAGAAACCTGCTTTGGGGTTCATTACCTTTAAGTGCACACTTTCCTTTCTCTGCTAGGGGATTCTATGCAATTGCGTATTTTATGCACTTGATTCCTTCTCTTAAAAACTGCTGCATGGTAGACGCTTCTTGAAAAAGAAAAGAAAAAAAAAAAAAGAAAAAAGTATTCATTTAATCTGCATGGATCCTGCCCGTGTTTCAGACCCTTCAGATCTGGTGTTAGGATTTACCTACAGTAAACATTCTCAATTATGTAACTGAATTTAAAATAATGGAAAAGTCCATCTTTAACATGACATAATTCCTCTTTATCTCCATGTCCCATGTGAGGAAAATGTCAGAATTGCTTCTCAAAATATTGAATCTGAGGAAGTTTGTACATTTCTAGTTAGTAGCCAATGAAGTGTGCATGTGGTGGGATCAGTTTAAACCAAGAATCACCTTGAGTTCTTTGAAAAGTGATTTGTTCCACCACCACTTCCAGTGATAGTCTCCCCTCCCAACTCCAGATCATTTCTAATAAAAAAATATGAAAGTTCAGAGGATTCCGTGGAGTTAGGAAAGGACACAAAGCACCCCATTACTTCTGACCCTCTGTCTCTGATGGACCTGCTCAAATACATTTTCTTATTTCCGTTTTCACCTTTTGAATGCCCGAAGCATCAATCTCTACTCTGGACCTGGTGCAGCATTATTGCTCTCAGCTTCTTTCAAAATGAAATTAAACTACAGAACTATGAGGTTATGTACACTCAGCTTTGAAGTTGAGCAAAGTACCTAAAAGATAAGCAAGGGAAACTACCGTAAAATAAATGTAAACTGCGTCCAAACTAATATTTGATTCTACCCTACAGGAACAAAGATACTTACGTTGATGGCATCTGTATGACTTGAACTTGGTTCTCACAGAAACTAGTTTTTAGTGATAATTTTGCATGCATGGCAAAACAAAATGACAATCAAAAGTCTCAGAGTCTGTGGGAATACAATGTGCATAGGAAAAATAATAGTAGTTAGTCCATGTGGTATTGGCCGTGGGCCATTGTTGCCTTTACAGTTGCACTGTGCTCACCAGTCTCCAGTGGCGAATAGTTCTACTTTTCCAGAACTTCTAGGAAACTGGTTTCTCTTTACTTAGTGCAATGTGGTTTTTATAGCTGCCTATGAAATGTTCCTAAACCAATGTCCTATGTTCTATCTTCTTCATGAAAATAAGATGTCCATTTTTTTCTTAGATCACATATTTTCTTACCATCAAAAATATACTTTCATAGTTATGATAAACATTTCTACTAGGGTATAGAAAATTGTTTTAGCACTGCTGAGCTCCTAATCCAAAAGATCACATGTAGTTGTCATGAGTGTGGACTCTGAAGCCAGACTCCCTGGGTCTAGAGTCCAGCTCTGATAGGTTCTATCCACAAAACTCTGGGTAAGACTTGAACTACAATGGAGACATTGTGAGGATTAAATCAATTCATTTATTTCAAGTGATTAAGGTAGGAATGACTTACGGGATGGACAGAATCTGGACTTTTACTTGGGAAAACACCACAACAAAGCCTCCACATATTCCTGGGGGATCTAGAGGAGTGATATCACCAGCTCTCAATAATGATGTGTGGTATGCATGTTGAATGTCCTCAAAGGCCCATGAATGTCCTCAAAGGTCCATGAGTTAAAGCATGTTCCCCTGGGGGGCATGATGGGAAGACTGTGGGACCCTTCCCTTGAGAAGCCACTAAGTCTTTAGGTCATTGGGGACAGTCCCAAACAGCTTTTATGAGACTCTGCCCTTTTTCTCCGTGCTGTCTGGTTAGTAAGATGAGAGGTTGGCTCAACCCCAACCTTGTACCACAATGTGCCCCCTTTCCAAAGCAATGAGCACAGTATCACTGTAACCTACAAAACTAAGAGCCTAAGCAATTCTTTTTCTTCTGAACATTAGTCATCACAGGTATTCTGTTATTTTGATGGAAATCTACCTTATATAATTATGATTAGGTTAGAGGCATCAGTACTCAAATGTACAGCACTGGAGAATTCACTGCATCAAGTTGTATTTAAAGCAGTTCTCCTGCAGGTCCATGGGCCTTCACTAAGTCACCTATACTGTCTGGAAATCTCAGTGGACTCATTTGAAAGACAGAGTTATTTTTTCTATAATCTTTTTATGAAAATTAAGAAAATAAAGTACTTAAAACCCACAGAACAGTGACAAGAGTGTAGGACTTGTCAAGAAAGGGGAAAACTGTAAAACAAACAAACAAACAAAGAATAGAGGCCCCTGAGAAAGAACAGCCAATTCACAGAGTGGAATGAAGTTCAGTCAGCTAATCATAAGGAATACAACTCGTCAATATTTGGGGACCAATAAATACTGTTACATAAATGTATCACAGATTCTTCAACTTATATTGTCTATCTTTTACCCACAGCAAAAGGGGGACCCAATAAAGAACTGTGTGATTTACAAAGAAAGAGGGCTTGCTTTTAAGCTGTGAGCATTCCTACCAGCGCCCCCAGGCTGCCTATCCCATCATTTGTCATCACTTGTACAGTAGTGAAAGCCAGAAAGACAATACTCTATTTTCAAAACCATGTGAGAAAACGTAGCAAACTCAAATTTCTGTTATTAACTTCTTTTTACTTTGAGGCAGTGGAAGTCCATATTCCTAAGCTAATTCTCTTACTGTATGACTGACAAGTAATCCAAGGGACCGATACAGCCTAGCAGTACCAGCTCCCCGCTGTGGCCTGGGCACACACAGCTCCTGTGTGTATCACAGAGGGCCACAAACACTGTCAAATTGTGAATGAGCCAGAGAGTGCTAAGCAAGGCAGAAAGAACACACATTAAAAAAAAAAATCCTTCAAAAAAAATATACTCCTGTTTATAGCAACCACAAAAAATTACCCTGAGGCTCCATCACCCTAAATATGCTATCTACACAAAAGCCGAGCACTTACCGTGGGAAAGAAATACATTCAAGTTTCTCTTCATGAAATTCATTTTATAGTTTAGGAGTTGATTATAGTTATATTACAAGTGGCATATTATGTATAAAATTCAATATCAGAAGCAGCGACAAATGGTGCTTTATAAAGTATAAATTTCTCATGCCTGGGAAACTTCTCATGCATGGGCTAGAAATTATTTTTTAAATGATTAGACTAGTACACAAGACATTTATTGTAGTTAGAGCAATATTTCTAACCATGTTAGAAAATCAACTATCATGATATCTGCCAATGGGCATTCCATAAGTGAGACCACAGTAAGTTACAATTTTTGATGACTATGGATGCTATTGTGAAGCACTCTCCAAACAATTTAATCAAACCATATGATTCCCATATATCAAACCCTACGTTCCCATATATGTCTCTGTTACAAATATGGAAAAGTCTGGGCACTGGATTTGATTGGAACAGGTATGGTTTTGTTAGTAGAAATTAAGCTTGTCTCTCCCTCATTGAAACGAATGCTAGTAACAGCTGTCTATTTCTCAGGAAAGATAAAAATGTTTTTTGTTTTGTTTGAGAACAATAGATGATTAATAAAAATAAAATTTGACCTTGCATTTTCTTATACAACAGAAAGCATGAGGGACACAGACAGCAAAGCCACTGCGTTTTCCATCCTCCCTCCTGAGGAGCAAGAGCAGCCTTCTCAAGTAAGCCACTGAGACCACGTGAAGGCTAGTGAGGGAGTTCAATGGATGCACGAATACGCACAGCAGCTCAATTCACAATTACCAACGCCAGAAAATCAGCAAATTTCCCCCTCGAGTGAACAGTGGAGCAAACTGAACCCTCAGAGCACAGAACCCTCTTCAGCAGGTGAAATGAACGGCTTTAAAAAAATTATTGAATTTTTGCTTATTTCATACAGAATATCTTAATCTTCTTTATACTCTCTTCCCCTTTGGTAACTTCCCATGGCACGCCCCTCCCCACACACAGCCACTGGATTTCATGCATTCTCTCATTTGTGTTAAGGCCTATCAAATCAAGTTAGTGTACCCAGATGTCCCTCAGGGCAAGTTCATCCACTAAAGTCTAGTCACCCTATCTAAACTCCTGCTCATTAAGAAAATCACCTCTTCCTCACCCAGCAGTGATCAACTGCTCCTAATTCTTTGGCCAAGATGGGCCCGCTGCCCATTTCCACAGTTCTGTGGTGGATTTTTGTCTGCTTGAGCTTGCATGTTTTGTGTGTGCTGACACCATTGCTGTAGGTTCATATGAGCAAGGAATTTGTAAGACTATTTCCATATGGTCATGAACCTTCTCCTCTGGTTCTTACAATCTTTCTGTCCCCTCTTCCATAATGGTCCCTGAGCCTTGGAAGTGAAGTTTAATACAGGAGTCCTGTCCAGGGATTCACACTCTGCAGACTCTTATTCTCCTCCCTTTGGCCATTTGTGGCTGTTTGTGTTCATGACCTTTGTTGTATGAGCTTTTGATACATGGTAAATAATGATTCTTAAACGATTATGCTGCCTGAAAAAAATAAGTAATAGTCTTGAAAAACAGAACTAGAGAACTGGAGAACAGATTACAGATTGCTATCTCTTAAAGATGGGACAGGGAAGAGTGGCTACAAAGGGAAGAAAAGGAGCCTTGCCATGAGAGAATGGGGCTGAGTCTGGTCTGAGACTGGGCATCTTGATTTTGGACATCTTGATTCTGGAGGTGATTATACAAAGCTATTCTGTGACCTAGTCTCAGAGAATGAAACACACAACAAATTCTCTCTCTCTCTCTCTCTCTCTCTCTCTCTCTCTCACACACACACACACATACACACACACGTGCATCTAAAACTAGGGAAATCTGTATATTATACCAATGTCCTAAGTTGTGATACAGCTCTGCTTACCATCAAATGTCACCATTAGAGATTCAGGCAAAGTGACAAGTGAACTTTCTGTGTAAATATCCTATTCTATTTTCATACGAATCTGTAACTATTTGGAAATAAAAAGGAAAAATAAGAACAACCCTGAGGTATGGTTTGGCAATGCATCATCTTTTTTTCAGGAATAGGTTTCTCGGTAAATAGGATGCTATTCGGTTTTTCTTATGTAATGATTAAACTAGAAGGAATGAAGACTGGAAAAAGTGGAATAAAGACAGATGGAAAGAACAGAGATGGAAAAGAAGAAACAGCAGGAAAGAGGCTACTGCTCACTTGGAGAATCCTTTTGTTTGTTCTTCATTCTTACCAGTCAGAGCTGAGTGGACCTGCACTGGCTCATTTCTGCTTTGTTCTGTGAATGAGGTGTTCTCCCCGGAACATAATATCCCAATCACACTGCCAATCACGTGCAAAGACTGCGCTTCTACTGGAAGAAAGCTCACACAATATACCTCAGCTTCCCTGCTCACCAGGATCCAGAACTCTTTTCCATTGTTATATGTTTCCAGGAGAAATTTAAAGCAGTATTTTGGCTTCCCATATTAGGACAAAGTACAAGTTTAATGTATGTTCTGTGAGTCCAGTAGGTCTCACGCAATGCAATTCATTGGCTCTCTACTAACAAATTCATTAAAGTGAAGCTGCTGCCTGGTGAATATGCTCCCGTTCTTCCTGCTAATTTGCTGGGAACAGCTACAGAGGTAATCTGTTTGCTTGTCCTCCAAGTCACCGTCCCAATTCCTGGAAGTTGGTCTCTTTGACTAATTACATCTGTCCATTGCTGTCCACATTCATTGTGCAAAAAAACAATCATACATTTAAAACTACTTTCCAACATTTAGTATATGAGACTTGAAACTGGAAGACAAGATCAGATTCCGCACCTTCTGCAAGTACCAGCAGCTGATTATTCTGAAATACTACTTGTGTGAAAGAATAAGGATTTGAACATGGGATCTTGATAAACAAATGTATTGCTTTCAAAATGTCTAAAATCTTCTACAAAGCCACAAATTAAAATACGTTCTTAAGAAACTTAAAGCACAATTTCTGTTTACAAACAAAGAAAACCTGTCAGAGGCGGCCCACTGCTGAGAAAAACCTGTATTCTGTGGAACCTGGTTGGTTTAAGGACTGCCTGGCCTGCCTTCAGGACCACATCTCAGATGTGTAGTTTAGGTGTGTCTGGGTGAGGCTCTGCATCCTCTGAGACCCCGCACCATCTGTATCACTTATCATATAGAACACTGAGATAAGCTATATTTTTAGTACTGTCTTCGCTGAACCATGACCTCCTTGAAGACAGAAATCAAACAGCATCTGTTTTTTTTTTAAATCTTACTACATGAAGTTTTGGGGCTGATGCTCATGAAACATGCTCATGGGTGGAAGTCAAGAGTGAAGAGAGTGCTGGATTTCCTCTTAGTACTGTAAGTAGATACTTTATTTTATTTCTTTAGATTTGTCTTGTGACACAAGGATATACAACAATTTATAACACTGGTCATAAATCAACATAGAATAAGAAAGGCATCTCCTTAATGAATTTTTTGATTGGTACAACCGTGTTCAGAATAAAAACATCCTCCAATCAGCTGCTGAACTATCAGACATGCTACCTCAATATCATCTTATATGGTCAAGACTTTAATAGCAATTATTATTTAACAATGTACCATAATAGACCTTTCTACCACAACAGTGCAATCTTATTTTAAGTTTTACACATCTGTATCTACATACTTGCCATTTTTTTTGGTTCTGTAATTATGTTTTATAGTTTGTCAATTTCATACATGCACATAATGTGTTTTCATCAAGTCCACCTCCCATTCCTGCCAGTACATACATGGGCCAGATAGATGGAGTATGGGGAGCCTCTCAGGGTCACATTCCTGATGAAAACTGACATGTCCTCCTCTGGGATCTAACAATTGCAAATAGGCCCTGAGCTAGGGGTGGGACTCTGTGACCCCCTCACTCATCCATATGGAGATTCTGTCTGGCTTGGTCTGGCATAGATCTTGTGTCACAGCTTCTGTGAGTTTTTACACATCAAGATCATATCTCTTCCTCCCAAGGCTCAGGGATTACCACAGAAGGAAGTGTGGGCAGGAAGACTGTGCAAGCCAAAGGTAGTAGATGACTATAGTCATTTTCTCTTAAAGCTTGTCTATACTTTGACACAAGAGAAGGTGAAATTACTTCTCCATTTCCCCTACCAAGAGTTGTATTTATACGGACAGAGAGAGAGTTCGTCTTTTCATATACCATTGCATTTTATTTTTTGTTTTGACATGTCTTTTGTTTTCAGTTGTTCTATTCAGTCTAACATAAACTTGAGTGAACTAATTTTCCTCTAATTAAGACTATTGCAATATTTCACTCACTCAAGCTTTCTGTTAAATGAAACATTATTTTCACTTAGAAATGTTCTATGATGTATTCCCAGTGGCTTGTAATTGGGGACAATTATAGGAAGATAAATCTGGACTCAGCAGTGGCTGTTGTCATTAGCATGGCCTGTTCTGCTCCTGAGAACTTCATGTTTGTTTAAGGCAGGAGGGAGAGCAGCTCCCAGAGTGGGGCTTGATGAAGAGCAGGGGAAGCTCTGCCACGGAGGACATCCTCCTTTTAATTTGTTGGTTTTATCCAGTTTGAGAGGAACTCCAAATTCTTCCTCACCTAATGCGCTTAGTGACCCTGAGGAAGTGAGCGGGTAATGTTGGCTCAGTTCTCATCAGGCCCGTTGAGTCACACAAGCCTGTGCAAATTGCTGGAATGAGCCCTCTTTTCAGAAAAGGAGAGATATAGAGCCATGTACATGTATGCAAATGTCACAACAAAATCCACTGCTTTGTACAGTAATTAAAAAGGACTTAGTACAGGTGTGGTGACTGATGGTTTGTGCTGCAGTGACTCAAGGAGAGAGTCTGCAGGAGGCAGGGTACACAGAACACTACCAGCGAAAAGTGATGCTGCCCCTCCTCAGTCCTCCAGTGCAGGAAGAATCAACAAGAAAATGAAATGTGATTGTTGTTTTGTTTCAGTTGTAATGGATGGACTTGATCTGATTTTCTCTACTAAAGAATAAAGCAATTTTTAAAAACTGTTGCGTTAATATGAAAAGTGCAAACTGCAGTAGAATGTTGGCATATAAACTTTTAATATGCTAGTCATACATGTGTACACACAATACATACTACCCATAACAACAACAACAACAGCAACATTCTTTTAATTCTAATTTAGGGATTGGGACATTTAGGAAATGTCAGCACCTGACCTTAAGGTTAGCAGTGCCTGGAAAATGAAATTTCACTTTTCTGGATAAAATAAACTATGCATAAGGGTCATACTTCATGTCATTATAGAAATTCAATTAAGAACCCTTCACGTTATCAGTATGACTTGTGGTTTATACAGGGATGAGTGGCTTAATATGTGGGTCTTTGAAGGAGAGCAAAACTATTTACAGAAAAGAAGATATCTACACTACCTGTTGAGAATGCTTAGGAACATATTTTTGTTTGTTTGTTTTGTTTTGTTGAGACAGGTCCCCTTGTAGGCCCTGCTGGCATGGACCTTGCTTATAGACCAGGCTGGCCTTGATCTCACAGAGATCCACCTACCTATGCCTCTGATGCACCACCACGCCTAGCAGAAATATATTTTATGTAAAGTAAAAACCATTCTTTATTGAAATTGATCCACTTAGTAGAGTATTTGTAGGGACTTTCTTTTTTTCCTGGGGGTCTTTTTCAGAGGAAGGAGTTTAACTGCTTGCATGTCCCTAATTTGTACTCTACAACTTAAAAGAAAAGGTGACACAAAATTTTAGGTGTTTCAGAAACAAACACCATAAAAATATGGAAAGGCCAACTAACCAAACAAAAGCACTGGACCAATATCTCACAGTTCCCACAAAGCAGTTAATCCTGATTAAACATGTCTAACTAAAAGAAGACACGCTTAGGTCAGCAGCGCATGGGCTGGCTTGTGATTCCACCCTTCAGGAAGAGATGCCAGTTTCTCTTCATCCCCTGGAATCTGGTCAGTGGCCTGTTTTGACTAATGCAGTAAAGTGGAATCTGTAATTTCTAACATCTGCAGGCTGGGTCTCAAGAGAGCCACAGCTATAGGTCCTCTTCGTGAGAAGACCTATGTTCTTGGATATCAGCCTCCACAGAAGATGTCTGGAGACTCTGTGACAACCACGCTGTCAGGAAGCCTGATATGGCCAGCTGGAGATACAGGAACTGCATAGAGGAGCAGAGATGTGCCACATGTGACAGAGAAGCTAACTGAACTTTACTTATGAGCCCATTTGGTAGAGTGAATGACCTGAGTTAAGGCCACAAGAAACAGAAGAATGCCCTCTATTTGCCCCACCTGGATTCTCCACCCACAGGATTCAGAGCAAGCACATTTGTGTTTTAAAGTCACTGAACTTTGGAATGGTGTGTTAAAGTGTAATATATAATCAAAATGGTGTGCTCAGCTCCTTAAATGAAATGGGTCAAATGCTGACTGAAATTTGCAAGCCATATTAAATGTCTTCAAGATAATGATCAAGAAGAAGACAACTGCAGAGGCATATGGTTAAACAGTATGCATTATCTTCATTGCATACTGAGTCAATCTTGTATTTTGTTTAATTATTAAAAGGAGTACCATCTGTATTCCAGTCTCTGCATTTCTGAAATTGAGATTGAAAAATAAAAAAAGCACTGAAGGGTTAAGTCCTGTTAACCTTGAGATAAATTATAACTTGGAATGGAAAAAATTTGTGAAACTGTTCATTACTATCTGATAACACAGAAAGTGCTATAAATTAATATATACTGATATACTGAGTCTGTATACACATGGACTTAAAAGAACAGAGAAGAAAGAAAGAAAGAAAGAAAGAAAGAAAGAAAGAAAGAAAGAAAGGTCCCTGAAGTTTTCTGCACTAGAAAAGACCCAGGGAGAGAAGCACGGTTTCAGTCAGGTCTTAAAAGAAATGATGGGACAAACAAAGAGTTCCTGGAAGTACTGACATGGCAGCATTTTAATATGGGACAAAAATGAAAGAAAAATATCAGTGACTTTTTAAAGTCAGCCTACCCTTTCTAGACCAGGCTACAGGTAGAGAGGATGGTTGGTTGTGGTGCTACAGGGGGTATACAGGGCACAGTTTCAAATGTAGAATGGCACTGGTTATATCTGAAGGAAAGGTGCTCTGTCTTGGGATAAGTCAAAGGAAATGAGAAGCAAAACAATACTGACCAACGGCCCAGAGGGCAGCCCATCCTGCAGGGCACCTCGCTTTGGATTCCTAGAGTTCTCTGTATGTTTGAATACACACTTGAAAGAGTATGCATCTCAAAACTGTAGGTGTTGCTACAAAGAATGCAGCTGAAATCCCTAAGGTAATGAAATTTTACAGGGAAAAATCTTGTGTAAAGCAACACAAATTGTGTGTGTGTGTGTGTGTGTGTTCCACATCAAATTTCTGTTAACAGTCTTATTTTAACACAACCATATCAGCACTGACAACACCATTAGAATAATTCACAGTAACATAAAAGGTGGTCAGTATGACTAGTGAATAAACACACACACACACACACACACACACACACACACACAAATAAGGTAGTGCACCCATCTCATTGGAGAGTTCTTTTAAAGGGGCGTGACATTACCACATATTAGAAAGGGTGTAAAGCCACCAAAACTAAAGCAAACTGTTATAAGCACTTGGGGGATAGACAGGAAGTTGCTATGTAAATGAAAAATACATCTACCCAATGGTCCAGGATTTCCACAGAATACATTTTCCATGGAAATACAAAGCATCCATATACATAAAAATTAGTATAAGAATGTTCCTAGCAGCTGTATTCACAACTGCTCCAAAGCAGAAAGAATCCCATTGTTCACCATCTGAGAGTGCATCAGCACAGAGTGGTGTGTCACACAATGGAATGCCACCCAGTAATGTGGACAGAACTGCAGACATGTGGCAGCAGGCAGGGATTTAAGAGCTCACACTCAGGGGAAGAAGCTTTGTAAAGTAATGCGTCTGGTGCTTCCATTTAATCCAGAATTCTCAAACAGACCAAGGTAATCACAATGGGAACAGAAAACAAATCCAGAGATGTGAGTGCCCTTAAAAGAAAAAGGTGACGGAGAATGGGCGCTGACCAATCCTGGGGTGACAGCATGTTAAATTCTGATAAAGCTTTGGGTTACATATTCATATGCGTTAACATTTGTTCATTGGTATCCTCAAAGTTTGTGCATTTCATTATATGTAAATTATACCTCAAAGGGGGAAAACAGAACTGGAAATAAAGATTAAACTTTAGTTATAGGTACCTGAAGTGTTAAAAGCGTGATGTCTGTGATTCTAAATAAAATGTATCGACAAGCACAATGGAAAAGCATTAGAAAAGACAGATGGACAGATGGATAGGAATGTGATATGCTAAGTATATTAAACCATTAATGGTAAAATGTAGTTGGCAAGTATGTGGCTATACCTTGGTAAATTATTTTAAACTGTTTGAATAGCTAACATTAAAAACAGTTAAGGGGCGGGAGAGATGGCTTAGCACTGGCTGCTCTTACACAGGACTTGGGTCAGTTCCCACTATCCACATGGCAGCTAACAACCATCCATAACTCCAGGTCCAGGGGATTCTTCTGGCCTCCATGGGTCCTGCATGGCACAGGTGTGTTTACATACATGAGAGCAATATACTCATACACATAAAATAAAAAAATAAATAAAATATTTAAAAAACAGTTAAGGGTCAGGAAAATATTTTATTAGTATATTTGTTTATTATTTAATGTAAACCAAAATGAACAAATTCCAAAATTATCAGGCTGCAAAATCTAGTCTAACTTGTCAACTACATAGAAAATAGAGCATTCACAAATGTAACACACACAGAAGCAATGCTTAACAAAGTGCTTAAGTTGCTTCCCTCCCATAATAATGTGAAAAATATGTTTTATTCTACTGCAGAAATAGCAGAGCCCCTCAGATATACAGGGCTGGTAAAGTGGTATAATGGGCCAGGTATTTAGTGGGTTCAGAACACTACAGAGATAAAAACAAAACAAGAACAAACAACAAAAACAAAACGTCACAGCAACCAGCAACATGGCCACACTTTCCTAATGGACAGGAGGACCAGCCTGGGTCTTGGGCTGCAGCTTCCAAACTCTTGTTCTAGGGGACCAAATAGTCCTCAGATCAAGTTATTCTATAATATCACATCACAGCTTTCCCGGTTTATGTTATGCTATTTATTCAATGTGTGTGACAAGAGAACTTCCCATGTCTTCCAATTCTAGTGATTTCACGAGTAGATCTAATTCTGAAGATTTAAAAAAATTTTTTTAATATAAACACTACATTCTCTTTCCAACAAGACTCTTCCTGTTTTCATTTTTTTCTTGTAATATTTTATTGAGGTTTATATATTTCACACAACAGTTCTTAGTCAAATTTAGACTCCCTCCCCCATCCATCTCCCAACCCTTCACAGAACCTCATGTATTCTGTCATACATGTTAAATCCTTATCCAGTCAGGCATCTGTGTCCAGATGTCCTTTAGTGAAAATTCATCCACTGGCATCTGGTCAGGCTGTCTAGAGATCATAAGTAAGGCATATTCTCCAGCTCCCAGTAGTAAATCGGTCCCCAGTAGCTCTCAGTCTAGTTCTGGCCCACCATCAATTTCTATTGCTCCACTCTGGGCCCTTGTCTATTTGAGTTTGTGTGAGTCCCATGCTTGAGGACACCATTGCCACAAGTTCACATGTGCAAGCTTCCAGGGGCCTGAAAGTCTCTGCGTCATGGACCAGCCCTGGCTCTTACAATCTTTTTGGACCATCTTCCTCAACGATTCCTGAGCCACGGTTAGGCGAGGTTCAACAGAGATAAAGGAAAAGAAAGATACCCCAAAAGGGGAACACATGTTCCCAGGGGAGAGGTGGGGAAGGTGGGAGTGTTCAGTAGGAGGAGAGGAGGGAGGGGCACAGTGTGGTGGGGGGGTGGGGGGAGGAATCAGGAGGGCAGCATGGAAGGAGGCAGGTGTTAATGGGGGGAGGGATAATGCAGGTGCTGGCACTGGGAAGGGAGGAGGGAGGTCAGATGAGAGGAGAGGAGCAGAGAGGAGTGGATCTTGGAGGGCTGAAACCCAGATGAAAATGTGACCCCACAGAGATCCCTGAGAAATTCACAGTATGCAAACATTAGCACATATGTATATCTGGGGGCTTTTTGGCAAGGAACACAGGGCCAGACAGAAGGGACCTCCCTTTGCATAGATGGTGAGAGTGGTTCAAAATCTTCCCCAAATAATACAGGTTCTGGTTTATTCCCCAGAACTAGAAGATAACTGAAGACAGGACATACTTCAGATACAGGTCTCGGAGCAATGGAGCAGGAACTGACCTGGAAGCCTTTCTGCCTGAAGTTTAGCTCCCATAATGATAGATAATAACATGCAAACTTGTAAGAGGGGAAAAAATCAATCGATGATTCAACCCAACCCTAAATTCTAATAATGATAACAACCAGTACAGCACGCTACTCTACTGTCATCTGGGGGGTGAGCCACGGCTACCTGATTGGACTTAAAGCCCTCTCAGTGAGAGTGAACTCAAGGTGGCAATGTAAACTCAGCCAAATACACATAGCTGGAGGGTCACAGATCCCAGAGAAAACCCTGTGTCTCTCACCGCTAGAGAAATGGAATTTCTTACCATATGCTAAATATGGACCCTTATGTTTACAGACTAGCCAACAGTATACCACTCATCAAAGAAGCTTCTTTTTGCAACAAGTGGAGGTTATAGTAGAATTACACAACTGGTCAGACACAAAGATGATATGTCTGAGAGATGCCAAGTTCTAGGTGACACATCTATAGCTGAACCTCTACACATAAGGCTCAAAGAACACAGTGGAATGAGGGATAGGGAGAAAACTAATGCATCCCTCAACTCTCGTCAGTGAAGTTTCCTTAAAAATCATAGTGTGATGCCCACAGAAGGCCACAAGTGACCAAGTTTTAAAGAATAAGAGACTGCAGGGTCTGTGTCCCTGAATAGGACTCCTTTATTGATTCCTTTTTTGTGACCCACTGAATCAAAGCTGCTTGAATAAGCACAGATGGCGGTTTAGTTACTAGAATAAGAGCAATTTACCAATGGCTATATCACTGAAAACGGACACCCACTTATCAGGCAACCATTAAATGCCAACAGTCCCTCAAGGAAGGGTGGGGCCTCAGGAGCCCCTCTCCCACCCATGATAGAATGCTGATGCCTTATTCTTAAGCTGGGTTTGTACAGGAAACCACAGCTGCATGAGCTCATGTCTACAGTGGCCAGGCCGTGTCTAGAAGTTGGCATGTGATCCTTCCCATTCTCTGATTCTTATCTTCTATCCACCCACTCTTCTGTGATATTCTCTAATTCTTGGAGGGGGTGATATTAACATCCCCATTAGGACTGAGCACTCCACAGCCACTCTGACTTGTTAGGAGTCTGCATGAACAGCTGCTCGCTGCAGACAGAAGTTGTTCTTGTGATGGTTGATAGCAGCACTAACATGGTTTATAAACACAAGTGCTTAGAAGGCAGTCTTACAACTGTCCGTTTAACAAAGCAGCCATAGTAGGTTCCCCCTCAGATTGATGGCCTCCTCATCCTTGGACACTTGACCAGTTTTACAGTATCACCATGAGTTCACTCCTGTGGGGTGGGCCTCAAATCCAATCCAAAACGTTTGGTAAACCCCATAATAGTCAATTCACTATTGTACCAGTGGGTACACCTTGCCTGGCAGATCTTTATTGGAGCTTGTAGGGTTCACGGATGGGTCAGACAGTTGATGACTTTTTCCCAGTAGCCTACATAGCACCTTCTGGCATTCTGAAAGCTAGCCAGCAGGGAGGAGGCCTCCAGATCAGTTCCAGCCTGACCTCTAGCTCTTGAAACCAAAATGTATGGCACCTTCAGCAAGTCAGACTTACCATCTAGTTTTTGGGGACAACCAAAAACAGTAGCAATGGCCTATACTGTTTCAGGGGACTCTGGCCTCCAGCTTTCTTCCTGAGTTCCTGACTGCCCTCAGTGATGTCTGTGATATGGACATGTAGGCCAGATAGGCCCTTTCCTCACCAAGTTGGTTTTGGTTTGTTTTATGATAGCAACAGAGAAACAAACTAGTATATACTCTTCCTTTGCCCCTTTCTAGTTAATAAGCCTCTCTAGGCATGCCAAGTTCAACACCCTAACAGAGGAATGTAAAGTAAGGATCTGCATGTGAGAGGCCATAACACATTTTTCTTTCTGGGGTCTGTAGTACTTCACATGGCATCCCTTTCTTGAACAGGCTGGTTTTCTGACTAGGGTTGGCTTTAGAGTCCAGTTCTTCTTTTGAACTTACTGAGCATTAAACATCCACATTTCCTGGTTGCAAGCATGCTTCCAAAATGAGATTTTCATGGTCATGCACAGCGGTGATTGTGGGGATAAAAGAGAAGCTGTGAATTTCACTCAATGATGAGGAAACTGGTAGAAAAGAAAAGCAGGCTTGGCAGGGCAGAGTGGGCAGGGATTACTCCCCAGAGCAGTGAGACTTTACAGACCTCCCTCATTCCTGAGGGTGGCTCAGGGAGAACCAACCTCCTAGGATGGTTGGTCACCCTAGGAATCTACGGTGTTGGTGAGCTTGTGTGAGCAGGACCAATGAGCAGCAGAGAGATGGGAGAGCAAGCTCCCATTATGAAGGCCTTCCTAACAGTAGGCTGATGAGTTGAATGTCCTACTACAGAACAGAGAATGTTCAGTGTCTTCAGAAGTATTCAAGAACAGGATTCTAGATCCCCAAACCAGATGCATCTGATCAGCTTGCAAACTCAACTTGATGTTTATCAGAACTGAGGAAAAAGTGTTAGTGACAAAGCGAAATCACAATGTTTCAGTGTTGTTACTTGTAGCTGCTTTTCTATCTGGAATTCAGAGGCCACTGACAATGCTTTTCTTAAGTTTTCATTAGTTTATTAAAAAGAATGAGATACTATTAAGCATCTATCCCTTCATAGCAAATCTGCTAAAACAGAAGCCATTTTACTTACAAAATGGAACTTAAAAATATGATTTACTTATGTATTTGTATATGTATATGCATGTGTCTGAGAGTACATACATACATACACCATGTACTTGTCAGTGGTGGAAGCCACGCTGTGGGTGCTGGGGACCAACTGGAAGGGCAGCAAGTGCTCATAACCATTGACTGAGCCATCTCTCAGGTCCCTATCTGAGAATTTAAAAAGTTTATCCTACGTTTTTTCTGTTGATAGTTTATCCACGAACTCATTTCTAGATAGCACAGATATGGAAGTGGCTGTAAAGAAAATGAAGGCAGGGAAGCCAGATGTTAATTGGCACAATTGCATTTTATTACTGCCTAATTTGTCATGCCTTAAAGCATTAACTTCTGAGTGGGGATAATGGGCGTGAGAAAACTCAGGCCAGCCCCCTCTACAGAACACAAGTACTTTTGAGCCTCTCTTTCTGTTATAATATTGGCATATATACACTGTACAAACGATGGTTTATTGAGACCTTTTCATAGATGTGCATCATGTACTTTGCTTATATTCCACCCACATTACCTAGTTTTGTCTATGCACCTCCCTTCTATGGATCCCTTTCCTCCTTCCAGTAGCTCCCCTTGGGCTTCCATGTTAAATGTTTTTATATGCATATGTACACATACACATGTTCAAAATGTAGATTCTGCACAAGAGACAACATATGGTATTTGTTTTTTTGAATCTGGCTTATTGTCTCTTAATATGATAGTCTCTAGTTCTATTTTTCCTCTAAATGAAATTTTGCTTTTTATATACGAATAAACTTCCTTACGGTTATACATGCACAGATAATATGCATATACGTCTATCATAGGTACATATATGCCACATTTTCTGTATTTTTTATATTTTATTTATTTATTTTTTATGCCTATGAGTGGATTGCCTGCCTGTAAGTGTAACCATGTACTGCAGTGTGCACTGAGTTCAGAAGAGGGCATCGGATATCCTGGAAGTGGAGTTACAGACAGTTATTAGCTGCCCTGTGGGTGGTGGGAATTGAAACAGGTCCTCTGCAAGAGCACTCAGAGCTCTTAACTCCTGAGCCAGATCTCCAGTCCCATTTTTCTGTATTTCTTGAAGGATGTCTATTCTGAATCCTTAACATGGTTATGAATGGCATAGAAATAGACATAGGTGTACAGTATCTTTGGTGTAGGCTAACTTAGAGTCTTTTTCGGTATGTCTTTATTCTTTTCCTCAGAGGAAGTCAACATTAATGACAAGAAGTAGTTATGCATAAAAGTTCCACATGTTAAATGTCTTAAAATACTTTTAAATTTCACATCTACCTTTTATTAGAGGTATTACTCATCACCACAGTGGGGTGAACCTGCAGCTTTCTTTTTCGTAGCATCTTCCTCAATAAGAAAATAATACTTCCTGTGGCAGTCAGGAAGCCCAGGGTTCCCAGGACTGCATTTTCCGTGTTTAATGGGAAAATCAACGACATGCACTTTTCTGTCACCACTCAACTTGCTTGAATTCAATCAGTTGACTCCTGAGGGGCATATCTTGCCTCCAGGTTTTGTTTTTGGTTGGTGGAGGTGGGAGACTCTTTGGGTCTCAACAGTTGTAGGTGGTCGATCTTGTGCGTGTGTGGCTTCACCAAGCAGCTGGACAGCAGTCTCATTACATCTCAAGGGAATTCCTGACACCTTCCCCTCTCAGTCATTTTGTTAATTGGCTACATCGGAGAAGATGGGATAAAAGATATGGAAATCTTCCCATTGAGAGTAGGTATGGTCCAAACTTGGTTGCTTTTGAGGGGAGAAAGGTAAGAAGGGAGAGGTACACACAGCTCTGCTGAGGTAATGACAAAAACAGGAATATGTGCTGTCCCTGTAAACAAGCAGGTATCTGTTGACCCCATTCATAATATTCAAACAAAAAACCACTTAGATGATCATTTCTCCAGTAGAACACATTTCACCCCACTTCTCTGTATTCTTTCACAGACTGGAGAGCACACTAAAGTACCTCTTTGCAACTATCCTTGTTGATGGCTGAATTTGTTCACAGTGCCAAAATTCCCCATGATCAGTACTTCATCTCACCTTAAACCTAAAAATATGTGTATCCATTTATTTTCTTCAAGATCAATTGCTATTTTCCTATCAAAGTTTGTACAGGGCTTTAGATATGATCAGCTAAGATCCTAACATGAGGGCTATAGGAAAACTTATACAGACAATTTACTAAGACTATTGCAACGCTCATGAAAAGGTGTGAGTGAATACATGCATTTCTAAATTCTTGTGTACAAGTACTGAATGGGAACAGACTGATTGTGGGGAATCTTGAACTGAGACCCTGAAAATAGTCTTGCTTTGGGAAGTCTGAAATGTATTTTGGTTTCTAGCTACTATTTAAAATATTCACAATACCGGAATCACAAAGAATAGGTGCCCACAGCCAATTATAGACAGACAGTCATTGAAGGCCAATGTATACATTTTACACATTTAAGACAAAGAATATGTCAGAAAAATATAATAAGGCATAGATATAATCCTTTAAATTTTACATTTGACTTCTAGATGACATAGAAATAATTATTCCTTATATTACCTAATCTATAAAATTGCAAAACTACATTTTTGTTCTCACTTCCTGAGCTTAAATATAATGTCCATCTGATTGCGTAGATCTATTTTGTTGGTACGTCTCTGATTGACTTTCATGAACATGTATAATCTACATAACATACATGTAAGAGCTGGAAATACAAAGTATTACTGGGCTGGTGAGATGGCTCACTGAGTAGGGGTGCTTACTGCCAAGCCTGACAACCTGAATTCGATTCCCAAACCCTACTCGCTGGCAAGAGAACTGAACCTGGCAAGCTGTCCTCTGACTGCATATACACATATAATAAATGAATGTGAAAATTAAATATCGACACTGCACTGCACTGGTTATTTGATTACACTTGTCCTGTGACAATGTCAAACAGGCATACGGTGCATTCTGTTACTCCTACCGCTCAACGTCCCCATCTTTCTTCTACACTTTTTAATCCCCCCTCCCCTGTCCCATTCACTGCAGGTCCCTTTGCCACATTCATTCTTGATCATTTTGATCTGTGACCCACTGAGTTTAACCACATCTATCCGTGTCACTATAGGTTTGGAAGTACACACCGGGGCCTGGTGGGATCATTGTTTGCTGTACAGCTATTTTTTTGTTGTTGTTTTAAATGCTAATTTTGGTCCGAGGAAACATTGAAAAATACTACACCAGGATCATATTTGGTAATTATTTTTTGTGTCAGAGAATTAGTACCAAGAAATGCAGTGATATTTTAGAATTTTACTGACAACTTTATACACTCTCACAATGTCTCATTTTAATTGCAGTCAGGAGTGGTGGGGCACATTTAAAGGCTCCTCTTCAGCCATTTCATTGGCGAGCTTATTATGCTTACAATTCACAAACATGGAACATATTCAAGTCTCCAACCAGGGGCTGAAATCCTTTCTGCGTGCTCAGAGGAAGCTAGTGGGTATGCCGCAGCTCCTTAAGGGCCCGAAGGGAAGAGTATTAGTCAAGCTGTCTTCACCCTCAATCATCAGCTAATGTGACTATTAACAACGTATTTTCTTCCAATATGTGCTTCCATTAGTATAATTCTGGGTCCTAATTACCTTATGCTTCTTTTTCTCCCCTTTTAAAATATCTGACATAAAATGTACAGGAGCAAATATATGCCCATGAGGTTTTCTAATCTAATTTCCCCACAGAGCTGTCAGGGATAATATTTACTTCTCTGTATTTCAGTGCAATACCTTATTATAGTTTAAGATTCATTGAAAAGATAAATAATGAAAATTTATGGTAAAAACATGAAAATTTCAATAAAGTTGAAAATATCTAAAACATTTAAATTTTCAGGAATCCCAGACAACCTTTCTGGCTATTTCACTGTATCTTCTGGATTAAGTGTTAATATACATTTTCTTAAAAATGTTTTACTTATTATTTTTATTTTATGTGTATGAGTATATTGTATGCATGCATGTAAATACACCTGTGTCATGTAATGCCTGTGGAGGTCAAAAGAGGGCATTGGATCCTCTGGAACTGGAGTTACAGATGGTTGTTAGTCACCACGTGGTGCTGGGCTTCAAATGCGGGTGTTCTGTGGGAACAGCCTTTGCTCTGAACCGCTGAGCCCTCTCTCCAGCCTTTCTTGACTATTTTCACAAATTCCTTTCCAAAAAGTAATGCTTAGAAATAGTTTGAGAAGCACTGAATCGTAACTCTTACAAGGTTTTACAGTGTCAGAATTTAACATTAAGATTTACACATAAGTTGAATACAAACATGAAATTCACAGTAAATAAACTTCCTAAGTGCATAGAACACACAGAAATATATGAACATGCAAAAATAAAAAGTTATATACTGGCCAAGTGCCAAGCTGATTTGCAGGCTGAAAATCTTGCATGTTATAAACTACACACTGTCTTGATTTATATCCTCCCAGGTTTCCTCAAGGGAATTGCAGGAACCTTCTTGAACATTAAAGACTCAATGTCTACATACTATAACTGGATAATCTGCTCTATTCTGATCAGGGTAAACTACAGCAAGAGAAAGTAGCCTCACGTCTCAGCATGTTATTTTCTTATTTCAAGCAATTTTGTAGATAAGCACTTGACAAAAGGACATTAACCTTTATTTTTTATATTGTCTTTACAAAAACACATATTCCACTTTGAATCTAATTAAGATCTTTGAGCTTGTATAAACTCTCATTTTATAATATCTTAATTTCTCTTTTCAGCACTAGAGATATAGCAAGCAATATTCTGTAATTCTAGAAATAACTAACAAAAAGGGTGAAACATAGTCCAGTGTTGATTATAACTGCCAAGAACACTTCAGCTTTCTCTTCTCATTGTACAGTGAGTGCATCTAACAGGGAGCTTATTCAGGCTGAAGAATTCAAGTTGCGCTGAATGCTGTTCTTACACCACTTTCCATCGAAACTTCATGGGCATCTCGAAAAATATGTATTTCTGTAAGCTCAAATGTAAGAGTTGGGTCTCTGATTAAGGTGAAATCATTTGGCATGTGTGTTAATTCTAGCTTTTCTGTTTAATAGCCTGTAAGGCATATGAGCCTGCACTGTCTTTAAAGATCAGGAGCAGTGTTTAGATATAATGCCAATACTTAAGGAGTTTGGTTGTGTCATTTGCATCAAAGTGAGGCTCTGATTACACCCTCCCTTGTGCTGTCATTTTCATTTAGATATGCTTCACTAAGAAACCTGCCAAGCACGCCTTCCTTTTAAAAGCCGGGGGAAAAGGATTCAACAGACACATTTTATAGAAGACTCATCATTTTGTTTAACAGAATATGGAAATCATATGTAGATATATTTAAATGTTTTATGCATTGATATTTTTGTCTAATCCATTTTTGTATACAATAGAATGTAGCTACACCAACAGATACAGTTTTATATTTGCCAGATTAGCAAATTCCAATATTTTTTGAATACACAAAAGAATTATTTGATTAGGTTTTTCCTTGAAGATTTGGTTTAATGACTCAGTATTAAGAAAATACAACTAAAATTGGCACTGAGAATATAAGCTCAGAAAAAAATATGCTAATTTGAAGGAGATACTTTATTCAATAACTAAAACAATTATTAATTTACCTTGTTGGAAGAAAGAAGTCTTAGTTTGAATCAAGAGTTTTATTCTTTGAGAAACATGAGAAGGACATATCATTGCATTAAGTGTGAATACAGGCTAAAAAGTCGGGGCTCTGTATTCTATCCACAGAAAGAAACTCTGAAGTTTAGGAAGAGATCAGTACACAGATGGAGGAGAAAGAATATACCGTACCTGCGAGGTTGTAATCGGATATACCAACACATATATATATACACATTTTCATCTCCCTTCTTTACACACATACACACACACCCACACCCACCTCCCCCCCCCATATATATATATATATATATTGTGTTTTTTTGAGCTTTCCTTTGGTGTCTACAGCAGGGACAGAAGTCATATGGAAAGAAGTGTAAGCTGCTCAATGGACTTACACTGAAGGACATTTAGGGACAGATCCGACTCCACGGGCCACATGGTATGTGTGTGTGTTTGTGTGTGTGTATGTGTATAAAATACGGAAGTGGGGGAAGGAGTGATTAGGGGAGGGGATCTAAATATCATCAATGAAAATTGCAAAATTCAATTAAAAAATAAGCATATATCGATTTCTGTTGCCATTTCATCAGAAACACACCTGCAGAGCACACGCTGGTAGAAGTGATGGAAAGACAATGGTCCTGTAAATCTGGAATGCAGCAGTTCCCTCTTTTTTTTCTAACAAGTGCAAACCTGCCTTTGACTTAATGCTTTAAATATGTTTGTATGTGGGAGCGGGGGTATGCGAGCACGTGTGAGTCTTTGTACATGTGTATTCAGATAAATTCTCTAGTTAAAACTTCTCTTCAATTTATTTTTCCTCTACTTTGGTGTTCTATTTTCTTACTTATCTTCACATTTGACATACACACAGTCACACACATATATGCATACACATATACACACACATACACATATACACACATATACACATACATATATATACACACATACACATAAACACACATATATATATTATATATATATATATATTATATATATATATATATATATATATATTTGCTACCTTAAGAAAAAAATGAAATCGAACATGGCATCTGCCTGGACTCTAAATAACAGAAGGAAAATCTAATGGTGGAAACAAGCACTTGGTCTTTGAGAATCACATAAAATCATGTTCAGACTGTTATAACTCCTTTAAATCTCTTATAACGTACATGTATGTACTTTAAGGACTTCTAGAGGGGCAGGTTTCCATACAGCTTTCTCTGAAGGTCTCCGGTGCCAGTCACACAGAGCCCCACAGCCTCTCCCCTCCCCTGCCTCTCATTTCTGTCTTTGTTATTCCTCCAAAGGCTCAACTTGAGAGTCTGAAACACTGAGTCTGTTTCCTCTCCAGGGTGGCTTTACAGCATTCAGCTTGTAGTTGGCGTGAGAACAGCGAGGCTGTGGGCAGGCGTTTGCTTCTCTCTACCTCACCCATTTACTCCACACTCACACCCCTGGTCATTGGCTACTTCACAATGGCACAGTTTCACTTATACATACGGGTAAATGACATGATTAATTATTCTCCCTCAACAGTGTAGAGTGCTCGCTTTCTGCTACTCAGTTCAGAACCAGAAAGAGGCTAACTGGGCTATCTTGCATTGACCTAATGCCAAGTGTCAGTGAAGTTAAGATGCTCAGAAGTAAGAAGCAAACAACTGACCGAATGCCCTCTGCAAATAACATGGGCGTTAAAGAAATTATTAGATGTCTGTCCCAATTTACTTTCTATTGCTGTGATAAAAACACCAAATGGACCTGGGGAGGAAAGGGTTTATTGTATCTTACACCTCCATGTCACTGTCCATCAACGATGGAAATCATGCGCACAGCCACATGTGATCTGGGAAATCCCTCCATTGAGATGCCCTTGTCAAATAACACAAGGCTACATCAAGCTGACAGTTTAAGCTACCTAGGTCACTAAGATACTAAAGAACTCATCTCCCCATCACTTCTGAAACTTATGTGGAGAACTCAAAAGGCAATGTCCCTTCTTCAGAGGTGGATGTTCACTAAATAATTCACAGAATGTTTGACTCTTACACAGTTGCAACCTTAAATGATCTAGGGAAACAAAGGGAGAAAGCTGTGAATCTTAACACAGACCAAGGAATATTTAATACAAGTAGTTATCCAAATGCGTAACAAGCATAACTTTATCTGCTTTCCAGTCTAATGGCTAGGGAAAAACAACGGGAAAATCGGAAGTATACGGTGAGGGACTATTGATATATTTAATGACAAGGCAGGAAGCTGACCAGTCCATTTAATTGGGGGCTGGGCCATTTTCTCAGCAAGGGATCCTAGACTATATAAAATGGAGAAAGCTATCTGGGTACATGCATGCATTCACTGCCCCCTGTTTCTGGTGGAGGATGAAATGTGACTGACTACCTGTTTCAAGCTCCTGCAACCTTGACTTCCCTTGAACTGTGAGGCAGATCCACCCATTCTCCCTTAAGTTACTTTTATTAGATTATTTTATCATAGCAACATGAAAATAAAATCACACACACACATACACACACTGATTTAGGGAATAATATACAACTTAAAATAGGGACTAAATAATGATTTCCTCTCCCTTTGCCCTGTAACTGTGAACGTATTGAAGTATTAAGAGATTTCTGGGTGCCTCCTTGGTATCTAGAGGCCTGGCTTGCCTCCTGAGCTCCATAGTCATTTCTTTACTATTCTGAGGGTCCCCACATTGATGATAAGCAGACATTAAAGCTCCCACTCAGTCAGCCAATAGAAAAATCACAATAATAGAGGTCCATGAATGATCAAAACACAGCACAATGAAGTAGAATTTCTGCAAGTTAGATTTGAAAGAACTTTGTATTGCCTAGCATAGAGATTTTCATTAGACAACAAATTCTATAAGTAACAATGAAACCAATTTTGTAAAGTGAAATTTCATTCATTCTTAACAATCAAATGTCACAGCATTTAAAGAAAACTGTGTATATAGACAAATAGCATGATTCAACAGAAAGTGGGACAAAAACAGGCACCATTTTTCCATGAAGGAGCTTCAGGAACACCATTCTTCTGGGGAGACACCTCTGTGTTTCAAGCCAGTGAGACCCTTTAAAGTGGTCCAGAAGATTCAAATTCTTACTGTGAGCTGGAAAATCCAAAGACATGTGGTTTGGCTATAGAACGAAGGACTGTAAAGGGAAATGTCCCTGTAATGCTTTTCTCTTGCTGAGAAAACCTCATGACCATGTCAACTTACAGAAGGAAGAGTTAATTTGGGCTTATTGTTCCAGAGGGATTCAGAGTCCCTTATGTTGGGAGAAGCATGGCAGGATGGGACTGGGGCAGAAAACTAACACCTTCATAAGAGTCAGAACAAAATCAACTGGAAGTGGGACAAGGCTGTGAACTCTCAAAGCCCACCCCCAAATATGGTGCTTCCTCCACCAGGCACACATCTTCTCAATCTCCTTAATGAGGACCACCAACTGGGACCAAGTGTTCAAATATGAGAGCCTATTGGGAACATTTCTTATTCAAAACACTACAGTTTCTGAAAAGGGCTCAAGATGTACCACATTGCTGTTTGGGAAAGTAATGCAGAAATCTTGAACTTAATGTGGGTTTTAAGACAGTGAGTGGGCACTGAAAGACATCTGGGCAAAGAGATCCAGTACACAGAAGTAGGAGGTAAGCTGGCAGCACACACATCTCTCACAAGGGACTACAGACGAGACTTCCTTAGAGATGAGTCATGGTGTTGGTGGTGAGTGAATACTCGTCATCAGGATGCCAGTTTACAAATTTCTAGAACTTTCCTATCATTTCTTTGGTCTTCTTTCTCTAGAGAACCCTCCCCCCCAATACATCTATGAAGGTCTCCTCAATCCCCACCCCATACCAGTTTTCTTTTGGAGAAAGGGTGAATAGTTTACAAATTTGAGTGAAGTTAGAAGCTTTGACTATTAAAAGGAGGTACAAACTGTAAGAACCAAATTCAAATTGCATTTAGAAGTTAAAATAAATGATATTTATTACCAAATATTAAAAATAGTTACTATCCAGTGTGGCCTACCTACCAATGAACTAAACAGACACGAGTACTGTGGAGACAGCCTGTAAAGACAGCACCTTCTACCTGATGAACACGAGGCTTGAGTGAGGTCATAGGGGAGACTCTAGGCTACCTGTTACTGGGAGCGGGTGGATGAGATGACTCAAGGTGTTTGGCAGATGCCTTTAAGACTGAAGTGTGTGGATACTTTAATAAGTGGCAAGGTTGTCATGGTCATAGTGACCAACAAAGGAGTTTCTCACAATGAATATACTTTAGAGGAATACAAGGAGCTGGAGAAAATGTATTTTTGATCACATTCAATAGACCATGTCTGTTCAAGGCACCAGTTATATAAAGTAACTAAGTAAAGTACTTACAGAGGGTCTGGTACACTACTCTGTGGCATTCCATTTTCCCAGGAATGCTAAAAATTGAGAAGTGTAACTGACCCCATATCAAGTCCTGGGTGAATGTTCTAGAAAACAGTGGATACTGTTTAAGACAGTATCTTCTGGGTGGAGATGAGGAAGGTGATAGGTTGGTCATGATTCCAAATCACAGGACTGCAGCTTCTTCCTAACTATACAAGGCCGCTCAACGGTAACTACTGTTGATCATGCCCATATGAGGTGGCGATTATGGAAGTCATTAGAAAAACAGCACTAATAATGACAGGTAGTCCACAGAACCACTACTGAATACTGAGTTTACAGCCTTATATGCTAAGCATATTAAGTAGTTAATTATTTTAACATTTGACTAAAGTGCTTAAAAACTCAGCAGACAACATTTAGGTTACTTCCATACGCATGGATAAGTCAAGAAAAAAATAAAGGAACTATTTTCAGTGTAGTTTTTTTCTCTGCAAGAAAAAGTTAAGACTCTGTGGGCTTAATAATATTTTAATAATATTTCCTGTTTTAAGTAAAAATGTTAGGTTGTAGTCCAAGTGCTATTATGCAAATACAAGGAAAATGATGCAATTCCCACTTTGATCTTGCATATTAAAGTACCATTGGACAGTGGAGAATGCTTGTGCTCCCATCCCCACAGTGACACACACACACACACATCCCTTTTTATTTTTGACAGTTTCATAATTATATACGATGTATTGTGATTATATTCACTGTGATTCACTCTCATCCCTTCTCCACTTTCACTGACTACCTTCTTCTTTCCATCCAAGCCCCTCCTATTGTTGTTCATTTAACCGCAGTGTTCAGGACTGCAACAGCTCTGTCATACCTAGATGACAGTGTTTCATAGGCCTCCTCCCCGTCTTCCATTTCCTGCCTTTCCTTCTCTTCTTCTACAATGTTCTCTGGGTCTTGCAGAAAGTGACACAGATGTCCAGTTATGGCAGAATACTCAACAGTTACTAAGTCTCTGCATTACGCATTGCCCACTAAAAGAAGTTTCTCTGACCAGGGCTGAGGGCAGCACTGGCCTTTGAGCATAAGAACAAATACTTAGATGACAATTTGACAACATGACCCTTTAGCAAAACATTAGCAGTAGGTCCCTATTCGGACCTGAGACCTTTTCAGCCACAGGCATGCATTCTCTCCTGTGACACATAATTAAGATCCAGTCAGAAATTGGTTGATTGCCTCCAAACAATCATATCACTATTGCATGTTTCCCAGAGAGTATGGCGTGCCTGAGAGGTGAGTACTGTATCACACGGGGTTCATGGCTGGGTAAGACTGTTCATGTTTTCCTCCCCTAGGAGCCTACATAATCCCTTCTGGCATTATGGACACTAGGGGGTTGAGAGGGGTCTTCACAGAAACTACAGATATCTTTTAAAAGCCATATAGAAACTTATGGATTCATAAGCCAAGCAGAAATAAATAAATAAATAAATATATATATATATTAGAAACAGAAGTATTATGCATGAATATGATTCACCCCAGAAGACATAGGTTTTTAAATACAAATTCCAGATCAGATGTGAGATACTTTTCTATAAATTATTGGCCAGAAAGGCCCCAGAGGATTCCCAAATAATACAGGCTATTAACAGTGCTCTCAATCTCCCACTCGAGCTAGATGGTAAGACCCTATTTCTAAGGACACCACACACTTTGGATATACGTCACAGAGAAATCAACCTAAAGCTGTGCCAGAAGCTTTGACCCTGATGAAATATATTTTTATGATAAAATTTAAGTAAAAATAATGCTAACAATACTCAAAAAAGACCAAATAAAAATAGTCCAGCCATCTGAAATTTTAAGCTGATGTTAATTTTAATAAAAAGAGAAGTAATTCATTTTTCTTGAATATTAAAGGTCAAATAATAAACCCTAGCAATTCTGTCATAAAATTCCATTTATTTCAAGGTTATACAAGGATGCCATACAACTGTTTAAAAGGGTAACCTATGGTTTTATCTATCAGTTCACCATTCTTGTTTTTGATAGCAAATAAAGTAAGGAAGGTTCCCAATACATTTCAAAGCACCTTTGGCCCTGACAATCAGCACAAGAGGCTGCATTGTTACAGACTGCTCTGGTACCTGGAAGAATCTGAATCATAGTTTTATAAACACAGAAGTCTCTGTCACCTCACCTAAGCAAGTGGCAGGTGGTCCTACAGGTGCAACTAAGGGCCACAGAGATGGATGTGGGCTTGCATCTCATAGGTAAAGCACAACATGGAGCGGACTCTGAAACCATCTTCTCTTTGTAATGATAACGGCCCAGGTGACCGAACACCAGCCTTAAATGTCACCTGGAGGGAAGTTACACACTGAGTTAAGAACGTGCCTGTCTGTACTGGTTACACTGGCGTGCACCTGAAAGCTCACTGATACACTGTTATTATCCTTTGTTCATGAACCTTGTTTCTATAGAAATCGTGTTCTTTACTGCTCAGTTACCTATTATATGTCTCCTTCACTAGACTATACCCTCCCCAAGAGTAGAGACACATTCTATCTCACTGCTGTATTTGCAATATCTACCATCATGCTTGGCAAACAAGTGTTCAATAAATACAGGTTGTACAGGAGACAGCTGTCATTGAATCTTTGATTACAATGTCAGTCTAAGCAATTCACCA
This sequence comes from Eospalax fontanierii, assembly GCA_035773235.1. Classification (NCBI taxonomy): domain Eukaryota; kingdom Metazoa; phylum Chordata; class Mammalia; order Rodentia; family Spalacidae; genus Eospalax; species Eospalax fontanierii. The sequence continues at coordinate 107,255,756 of CM069527.1, read as the reverse complement.
CCTGCAGAGTTGCCAGGTAGTATTTATTACAGTTTTATTTCAGAGGATTTGAAAGTCTTTTCTGTTTTAGAACTACCATGCATTGAGTGTAGAAAATTCTTTTGCAGATTCAGGAAGGGCTGGGTTGCCGATCAGACATCACATCTCCTGCCCAGCAGGTCTCACTGCTCCTTCAACCTATCGTTTGTATGAAATGGGTTACTTCTTATGTTCCAGGCCACGGAGTGCACCTCACCAGTAACTGCCCTGTGGCTGTTAGCATATCTGTCTTATTAAATTTATTTTCCACACCTTGGCAGGCAGGGTCTGGTCAATCTGAGAGAATAAAACGGAAGCTGGTCTTCCATTTAGAGAGATTAATTTATTTAAAGTGACTCTCAAAGTCATTGCTCCAACACACTGCTTGCTGCCATGTCACTGCCGTGCGTGGCTCCCCGGTTCCTGCCCGGGTTCTGTTTCCATTCACGCTCTTCTGGGGCCACGGGGACCTTGAATCTCTGCCATCTGAGTCACTGGCTCTCCGTGTGCCTGGGGCCATGGCACTTTCCTTCCGTGTGGCTTTGAGTAATCTCTGACTGCCATTCAGTGCCCCTCTCTGGAGTTGCTGCCATGTCCACACCCCCGCCCGCCCTGCCTTCCTGCCCTCTTATTGGTCAGAGGGCAGGACTTGCCACTGAATGAACCAATAGTAAAAATTCAGAGAGAACTATATATATTTGTATGTGTGTGTGTGTGTGTGTGTGTGTGTGTGTGTGTGTGTGTATGTATCTACTATACAAATCACACCTGGATCATTTGGAGGTACAACTGGCTAGGGTATCTCACAACATCTATAGAAGTATGGTCTCTGTGGAGACCGCAGCGGTGAGCTGAGTGTCACACTCTTCAAGGGGGCACTCGTGCCTCCAGCAATGGTGCCAGTGGGTGAACCGAAGTCCTGTGGAAGTGACTCACCCTGCTGCAGGGAGTCGCCTTGCAGGTGGCACATTCATCATCCACTGAGTTAGCACAGGGGATGGAGAGCCGCCAACCCCCAGGTCTGCTCCTCTCACTCGTACCCAGCAGCTTCTCTATAGGACCTTGCATTGGAACTTCACAACAAGCATGAGTTTCTGGAAAGAGACTGATTTCAAACGTAGAAACTTGTCCTCAAGCAGTTATTTTATGAACTGCTACTTGGACCACCATTTGCCAGTAATTCAATCATTTATCAGTAATAAGTGGTTACATTCTATTGAAGCAGTTTCTTTTTTCTGACCACTAGATCAACATGATTTAGTGCAGAAACTTCAGAATATAAATATGCTTTATAAAAAATGACCAGTTTCCCATAAGCAAGAGATAAACATGTAAAATCATATAAATATTCAGTTTAGCCAGAGATTACTGGCTTTTCATGTGTCTAACTCAGTCAATATCTTGGTGTTGTATGTTTACAATTATTGCTACAATTTATTCTATTCTGTATCATCACATTGCAAATGATCTCCTAACTCTTGTATTACCTGTCTTCATCCTTAGTTTTGTAGCCCAGCCATAGCTAGAAATAGGAGTTCTTGGGACTGGACAGATGGTTCAGTGGTTAAGAGCACTAGCTGTTCTTGCAGAAGACCTGGGTTCGAATCCCAGCACCTCTATGGGACTAACAGTTGTCCATAACTACAGTTTCCGGGGCTCAGACACCCTCTTCTGTCCTTCACAGGCACTGAACAACATGGGTGCACTTACACTCAGGCAGCCATAGCATTCATACACATAATATAAAAATAAATAAATCAAAAAAGAAATAGAATCTCTAAAAGTGAACCACTTTTCTTTCTTCACGGATGTGTGTCTAAAGGCATGTATGTCTAACTGTCCCAGGAGGGGTAATATTCCAATACCTCCAGAGTATATACGATACCTCTCTCCCATTCACTTACTAGCTGAGCCTAGTCTTCTTCTGAAATCAGGTGTGTTTAGGGTGGTATGGTCATAGCAAAATACTAAATTCTAATATTATCTTGGGAGTTAGCACATCACATCCTTTGGCACACTGTTTTGACTTTGAAAGTTGATAAGTCTCAGAAACAGCACCTCTAAGCTTCTCTGCAGTCCTGTCCCTAACCACTCTTCCTTACCAAGAGGAGTCATGGCAACCACAGTTTCATTTCATCAAAGTGAAATCACAGAAAAACCAAGCAAGCCATGAAACTAAACATGGTCACCATCTCTCTTCCTCTTCCTCCTCCCTAAACAACCACCTGCATCCCAGAAGACTTCCTCCACCCCACAGGATAGAGACTGTATGCTACAGATGCACAGAGGATTCTGAACAGCCAGGTCTTGCTTGGTCTATCCTGATCAGATCCTGCCTGTCTGGATCCTATTTCTGACCATTGTCCATTCTTTACAGCTATGTTATATAGTTTTTATACATTTGTCTCTTCATTTCTCATCTCCCCAATCATATAAAACTTTGATCAAATACATTAATCATTTTTTAAAACTAATCTGATTTTTTATGAGTACAGGTCATGACTTTTATGACAGGTGATACAGAGTCTCACAGCTTTCTACTTGTACAGGTGTATCATCTATTTTGGAAAGCTTAGTCAATATGATTTTTATCTCTATGAGTCACATCTTCAAATTTTTATATATTTACCTAAATGCTCTTAATATGATTATTTTCATTTTGAAAAAGCAACTGATGAGAAGACATTCAGACTGAACAATGTTATGTGAACAGCACAGTATTATCTAAAAGATTAAGGTAGAGAAGAGTGTAAGAGCCAGAGGTGGTTATCCCTTCAGTCATCTTTAGTAAGAGAATACTGATAACCACTTACTCCAAAGACCACAGACAATGAGGTACAGTCATTCCATGGATAATCCAAGACACAGCTGTACATTTTAAGGCTGATTATGTTTCAGAAAAGAACTTGGAAAATAAATTATTTTCTTTTAATGATGTCAATGTTTGCAGGGGTAGGAATTCTTACATCCTCCTGGGCTAAGCTCTCCACGCCAGCAGAGACAGGAAGAAAAGCCCAGGTACAGAACACCCCTAAGAAGGGCAAATGGACTTTGATTTCTTTATGCTTGACTTCCACTGTTACGGCTGACATGGTCTTATTACAGTTCTATGAAATGATGCACGATGGTAAACAGAAATGCATTTCATGCTCCACAAAGAGATACTAAGTTGCGATAGAAAACTGTAACCCCAAATCAGATTAGAACTTTATGATTTTTCTTTAAAAATACACAAAACAAATAAAATTTATAAGCCCTTTCTAAATGTCAGCCACTCTAAAGGTTTGCAGAAATTCAAATATTTTAGGTCATATAATTTTAACAATCATATATAATATTTTAAAATCAACTGTAAACAATGTTCAGAAGAAATCTGGAAAATTTTGAAGTGTTTTTCTTCCCTTGGAAATTTATTATATGCAGGTCAGCTTGTTAAAACCAAAAGAGGTTTCCCTGAGGTTTCAAATATCATTGTCTTATAATATTTTATTTGATTTAAAAATACTATTTATTTATTCATTATTTAGTGAGTACATGTGCACAATGCACATGTGGAGGACATGTCATGTCAGAGGACATAGATTTTCTCCTACCGTGTGGGTCTAGGAATCAAAATCAGATTGGCAGACTTGGTAGTAAACACCTTTATTTGCTGAGCCATCTTGTTGGCCCTGATGACTATTTAAATTAAGACAAATATATATACTGAGCAACACTGAGCCCACTCAAGGTGCTATTCATTCTAAGTAGCCTGTATACCAGCAAGGGCTTGGATCTGTATCTAGTGATATTTACAGCAGAAACTGATCTTATGAGTAAAAAAATCAATAGAACACAAGAGCCTAAACTTCTTTAGATCATTTAAATTTGAAGGTTTGAGCTTGAAACCCACATAATATATGAGCATATTTGATTCAAGTGTCTATTTGAAGTATATCATAATATATGTATATTAAACTGATCAAATTCAAGACTGAAGAAAAACAGAAACTTCCAGAGAAGGCTCTTGCACCCCAGACACAGGGCGGCTCATTCTTACTTGGATGGGTTCCTTCTCTTTTAGGAGCTTTGCACACAGCTCAGACCCTGTCAGCACCTCAGAGGAGTAAGTGGCATCCTCTCCATTTCATACTCTCTGTGCTGAAGCCATCTGCCAAAGACCTCACAGACAGAGTGGCAAAAAAGTCTGGAGTTGAAACCCAAAGCCCAAGAGCTTTAAATCCTCATCGCTCTGCATGGAGTCTCTGTGGGTCTCTGACAAGCACACCGCTCCTCTAAGAAATCACAGAATCAGTGCAAATTAACACGTACACATCAGACAGCTAATATCAGAGGCGGATTTCCAGGTCTGCATCCCATGTGCAAACCTGGCATCATGGCCACCACACTCAAAGCTGTCCAGTCCTTTCCAATGAGCTCTTTTTGGAGAAAGGACACTTTAACAACACAATGCTAAGTCATCTGTAGATTTATAATCATAATTTCTTTCCTACTATCTTATAAACTACCATGTCATTGCTGTATAAATTATATTGGGTCTATACCAAAATACGAGGAACTCAAAATATTAGAACAGCAAGGAGCCAGAAATCAGTCACAACAAACTGGGAAAGATCACAGGGAAATCCTGCTCTTGTCTTATTCTAAACACAATGTGACCAGTATTACCAGCCATGATAAACTGCCCCCAAAAGGATGGAGCTTAGTGGGAGGGCAGGTTTATAATATGTATGAAGTCTTTTGATCTTTCTCCCTCTCTACAGGGCATTTGTACAATTTAGGCATTTTATTTTTCACCAGATAAGGATTAATCTCTCTTTCTTCCACATATATACATAGTCTTCCTTTTGAAAATTAGTCTGTCAGTTTCTGCTAGATTTTTTAACACTGTTCACGAAAGTCATGTATTACATGATGACATACATATTTTATTGACAAGCTGCTGAGAACTGTGAACTTCTGATCCTCTGGCCTCTACTACCTATGGAATGCCAGGATTATAGGCATGCATGACCACACTTATAACTTGGTTTATAGAGTGCTGGAGATTGAATCTAACTGTATTTAAGGCCTGCTCAATGGGAGGGTGAGTACTGTATGTATAGTACTGTAAACACAGCCAAGTACTCATGGCTGGAGATGTCATAGACCCTAGAGATGAACCTATTTCTGTCACTTCCCGAGATCAATGTAAATTACTACTTCATCCTAAATGGTGTCTTTATATTCACCGAGAGTGTATCTCTTGCCACTCACCAAACTAGCTCATTTGTGCAACAGATGGAGACTATTACAGAGTTCCACAACTGGTCAAACAGTGACTGTGAGGTGCCTAGTCCCAAGTGACATATCTACAATGCAGACTGTTTACCTAAGATCAGGGTACATCGCAGAAGAGGGGACAGAAAGTCTGTAAGGGCCAGAGGGATGAGACACCTGCTGCTACTTAATGCATTCCAGATATGATAGGGAATCTACACCAATGAAATCTCTACAGTATGGTAGTCTAAAAATCTGCGTGATGACGAAACCAGTTGACATTCTGAGGTGGATGAGAGAAAATTCATTCTATTTCCCAGCAACTTAACCCTTCCTGTTCCCTCTTAGTCTTCTTTTCCTCCTTATACAACTACATTCTGTCTCCATTCTCATGAACCTTATAGATTTTCCATGTGAAACACACGTATGTAAAGATTCAAAGCTAGCATGCAGTTATGAGACAGACATGTGCTGTTTCTCTTTATGGATCTGGATTTCCTTGGGATGATTGTTTCCAATAACATCCATTTACCTATGAATTCTGTAATTTGGTTTCTCTTAACAGGTAAATAATGGTCCATTATGTGAATGCACCATACTTTCATTATCTACTCAGCAGTTGATGGACATCTGGCTTTTGTCCCCATCCTGGCTATTGTGAATAGAGCACCAGTGGACATGGGTGAGCAGCTGTCACTGTACTGGGATCTAGAGTCCTCTGCATATATGCCCAAAAGTGGTGTGGCTGGATCCAGTGGAAGATCCATTTCTAGCTTTTGGGAGACTTCCACATTGATTTCCATAGAGGCTACACTAGTTTGCACTCCCTCTAGCAGTAGATAAGAGTTCCTCTTTCCCCACATCTTTGCCAATGTTTGTCATTTGTATTTTGGATCTTAGCCATCTTGACTGAGGTAAGACCAAATCCAAAAGTAGTTTTGTTTCACATTTCCCTGATGGCTGAAGATGTTGAACAGTTTTTTTTCCCTTTATTTTGAGTATTTGTTTTATTTTGATTTTATTTTTTGAGAATTTCCTACAGAGGTACTGTATTTGCAGTAATTCCACCCCAACTCCTTCCTAGATCCCCCACTTAATTTGTGTCCTCTTCTTTGATTACAGTCCTGACATATATATATATAATGAACTCAGTCCATTTAGTGGTGCTCGTGTATACCTATGTTTTGTGACAGGGTAGAAGAGGAACAAGGAGAAGGGACAACTGCCACTTTTGGTCTTTTGAAAAAGTCACATGGAAAGCTACTTCTATAGAAGCATCTCAAAATATATTCACATACAATATAAAGAATTTACAGTGAGTTACCTGTGATGGGAGGGAAGTAATGTCCCTACCAGAAACCACAGGCTTACAAATAAAAAGCCCAATGCCAAGGATGCACTCCCTCTTTTGGAATTGTTGATCAAGGTGTTCCCATAGACCATGAAACAATATTTGCAATTGCCATTGCTCTTGGTTACTCTTTAGAACTTGATGGTAAGACTCTACTGCTGAAGATTCTATGTATCGGAGTCATAGAACAATCATGGGGAAATCAAGCTGTTATTGACCTTGAGACTTCATCTCTACTAGCTAGCTTTCATAGTGCTGGAAGGTGATTTATGTGCTACTGGACGAGAAAAGTAATCATCAACCCTTCCTAGCTTTGAACCTTGTGAATTACAATTATGACTGGCCTGGCAAGATGTGCTCATTGGTGTAATAGTGTCAGAATTCCATGAGAGTCACTAACCACCTTCTGATTGGATTTAAAGCCTGTTTCACAAGTTGGAACCCATATGTGGCACTGTCACAGGGACTAAGAACCTTTGCTAGACAGATCACAGACTGTAGGAAGAGCTACTATCTGATACTATTTTATTCAATGCACAGTATCAAACTGATTTCTAAAGACTTATTGCCATATTGCTTATTGCTATAGATGAGTGCATCTCTAAGCTCTCACCAAAGAAGCTTCTTGCAGCAGATGGGGATTAACCCAGAGATCTGTAACCAATGAACATGCAGAGAATAAGAGGCTGTGGAATGCTCAGTGCTAAGTGGGAAGGAAACCTATATCACACTCTTTCCTCCCCAGGCTCAGGGGCCACTACAGAAATAGGACGGGAAGATTTTAAGAACAAGAGAAGGTAGATGAATACAAGGAAACCATTATTTTCCAGATACAATAGGAGAATTAAACACAGAGCTAGTGACAGCATGTATAAGACCTGAGCAAGCCCAAGCCAGAAAGAAACCCTGCATGGAGCCAGGAGAAGGGCAAGAAGGCCCCATCCTAGCTGAGGCTCTATTGTCAACTGACAGATGTTTGGAGAGGGAGAGTCAGTGTTCCTTAAGTATGTTGTCCAGGGTAGGCTGACCAGGCTCCAGGGAACAGACTCATACTCAGTAGAATTTTGGGAAACACAAATTAGAGTTGACAGGCCTTACAAAATAATAACAGAGAAGATGGAAGGAGACCAGCAGGTGGGAGTGGAACTGTGGAGGGAGTCTAAATATGATCAAAGCACATTGTATGAAATTCTCAAAGAACCAATAAAATAGTTTTATTAGAGAAGATTAATTTTTGGGATTATTTCTCAAAATGGAATGAAATTTATGAGAGTTGAAGAAGTAAATGATTCCAATAAACTTATCTTCCCTTTTTAGATCAAAATCTTCTAAAATACTTATGATGATTTTCTATGTGTATAAGTATATTACTTGTATGTGTGTAAGTACACCCATGGCCTGCAATGCCTGCGGAGGTCAGAAGAAGGGATAGGATTCCCTGGAACTGGAGTTATGAAGGGTTGTTAACTGCCATGTGGGTTCTGGGAATCAAATCTAGATCCTCTGCAAGTGTAGTCAGTACTCTTAACCGCTGAGCCATCTCTCCAGCCTCTGCATCAAAATCTCAAACTTTGGCTCATAAAGGCTATATGGGACAGGGATAGAACCATCTTCAGGTTTGTTAACTTTTTGTTAACCTTTTATTGTGTGGCTTGTGAGCAGCATGACATCAAGCTCTTAAGTCAGTTAATCACTGAATTTTTTTAATAGGCAAGCAGAGAATGAAAAAATTGAACTAAGAAGATACATAAAGAAAGCTGCATTGTTCAGACTGAGTCAGAAGAAAAAATTGGTATGGTTTCATTTTTGTTCTCAAGGTGAATCATGGTATGGAGAATCCTGAGCAATTTTCTCCAGCAATAGCAATGACATTACTAACTGGACCACTTCTCAATTTTTTTCTAGTTTACTTAATCATGGGGTGTGTACACTGTGGTCATAACCTTCCCATTGTTAGTGGAAAAATGGCTTCTAATCACATCTGTTTGGAAAAAGTCAGACACAGGGTTGGCATGCACCTAGTCCGTTTTGATGACATTGATCTTGATTTGAAGTTCCATGGATGTACAGACATGTCTGACTAAATGACAGGAGGTGAAATTTTAAAATCCCTTCAGAAATAGCTTAGAAAGGTCTCTGGTTACTTGGTTCTTCCTCCTTCCCCCTTCCAGTTTCCAGTTTTGATGTGCTGGTTTAACAACAATCATATCATTCAAAGAGTGATCATGCATTTCTTAACAGGAGACAACATAAGGGCATGAAGAAAGATGACTTCTTACTTTAAATAATGGTAACTAATGCTTATCAAGGGGTTTGTTCTGCTCAGAATTAGAGTGATCACACAAAATAGGATTTTAGCATTTTGCTTGCCATCCAAACCAAGAATGCTTGTTCAGGCGCCTTTGAGAAACAAGATTACTTGTGTTATTAGATTCTGTCAGCATAAATCTTCCCCATTGGCAATGGGAATGCACTGACTTATTTTAGAAAAAGGAAACCTTTCCCAAGCCAAGAGAATAAGTACTACTAAATTAATACAGTTAAAGGCAGTGAAACTTTTATCTATTATTATATATTAGTCTGTGCAGGGTATGACATCCACAAGACTACAGATTATAGCTCCATCTTTATGCAGTTGGGCAAATAAGTACTTATTACCATCACTCATTTATAATCTAATTCAATCATCTATGCAGTAGGTTTTAATGTGTTCTGCGCTTCTTGATATGCCCCAAGAGACAAACAATTGTGCTTGTTTTTCCCTCCCTGCATCAAACAGACAATGTTGATTTTACCCATGTGTAAACGTAGTTAGCCTTGGCTGCTGTCTGGGCAAAAGAGGGCACAGTGGATAGAGACTAGAGAATCATTACAGGCTGACCAGCCAAATACTCCATCTACAGCAACAGGAAATAACCAAACAATTATGTTCTCATCCCAGCATTATAACCCCTAAGATGTAGCAAAGTCTAGATATTCTCATGCAAGAACTTGCATACTTCAACATTTTAGTGCTAAAACCTCGGAAGGCAGCTCACAAAACAGTCTCTTACTGGGCTGGAGAGATGGCTCAGTGTGTTAAAAGCATATACTACTCTTGCAGAGGACCGAAGTTCACTTCCCAGCACCCTCATTAGGTGGCTTACACCTAGCTGAAACTGTGTATCTGGGAGATCTAGGAAATCCAATGCCCTTTCCTGGCCTCCACGGCCAACTGCATTTACACGCACCCCCGACACATGTACATAATTTACATGCACCCCCACATACATAATTTTAAAAGATAAACCTTTAAAAACTTCTCTTATTTAAACTTGATATCATCTTTTCCACAACATTCAGGGTAAAGTTCTCAGAATATCTTTTCACAACCTTAAAGTTTGGAGTTTTCCATAATTATCCATCTATCTATCTATTTACCTATATTATGTTACTCGAAAAATGTATTATTTGTTCCTCATATTATATGTGCCTCACACTTGTACATCATCGCATTAATTCACATCATATCTTTCATGATATTATTAAGATTTTTAAGAGAAAAGAAAATGTCAAACCTGACCTGTTGACTTGTTCCAGGTCACAGAGCCTTTCATTGGTAGCGTGAAGACTCTAGACCCTGGAGTGGGCATTCTCTCTGTTTATTTGTAAGAAGTTTGAATACACATTCATTTTTCATTGGTACTTCCTCAGGGCTGTGCTAGAGTATTCCTAAATGTAGGTCTTTAGGGTCCACTTTCTGGACTCAGGACACATTTCAGAGCTGACGTTTATCATCATTGTGGCTGACTAGGAGACCAAAGGACATAGTTTTCCAGCCATGCACCTGTGCCTCACGCCGGGACATCTGCTTCCATTCCATGTCAGCTGTCCACTAGAATCCTAGGTACCCCTTCTAATTAGGACCCTTCACATGCCCAACTTCCACAGACAAAACAACTGCAGAAGCCAGTGAAGGGCAGAACACCGGAGTGCGACTCCCAAGGACTCCGGACTCACCTCCAGCTTCCCTGCCTGCCTCTTAGTGTACTTCCACATCATTACAGCAGTATGATAGCTAAGGAAGCTATTCAAATTAAATGAACTGACATCATTGGCTTCATGAGCTTATGATGAGACTGAGCTATTTGTGTAAAAGGATAAAACATTCCTCACTATTAGTGCTTAGTAGCTTCTTGGTAAACGTTTCAGCTCCTGATGTCGTCATTCTCTCTAGTCTTTACCAATGTGTGTACTTAAAGAAAACCCTGAAAACTTGCTTATTTCAGAACTCCAAAATGTGATTATAGATATGTAAGAGAAAGAAAGTCACTTGAGAAACTTATTAGGCAACTTTCATGAGTGTTGTTCCATTAACCAACAGAAGTGCAGATTGTGGCCTTTATATACACAGGCGTGAGAGCTGAGCCAACCCCCTCCCACCCCCTGCCGCCAAGAAGCTGAGTGAGAGTTTGGTGAGGAAGCGGGGAGCACTGTGAACCTGGGAAACAGAAGCAGAAGTGTGTCCTAGAGTACTGTCACACAAGCTTCTCAGCTCGACTTGTGAATGGGAAACTGCCTTAATGAGACATGATCTCTGAGCAGACACGGGGGAACTGAAGTGAACTGGGGACAAAACGTGCACTGTTCAGTGATCATTTCTGTGAATGTGACCAAGAGAACAAAAGTTCTGTAAGATCCAAACAGCCATATCCTTACATGGTCAAGCTCATTTAGAAAACACTGGGGTCCTACTTCCTCATTGAAGAGGGATAAAGTACAGCTTATGGGGATGGTCTGACTCCACATGCTACAAAGAGGAAACAATGGGGCAGCCATCTGAAGAGATCATCTGTGGAAAATGCTTGGCTGAGGGCTTGACCCAGATTAAATGGTTAATCCAGGGTTCTATTGTTTTTATCAGAGTTCCTTCTTTTACTACACGGTTTAGAGAGTTTAGAAGTTTACACAGGTTGCTAAAATGGCTCAGTGGATTCAGGCACTTGCTCCCAAGCCTGGTAAACTGAGTTTGACTCATGGAACCCGGGAGTGGAAGGAGAGAACCGATTTCTGCAAGTTGTCCTCTGACCTTTCCACCTTCACATGTGCACCACAGCACTAGCGTGCGCACACACACACAAACACACACACACACTAAATGTAAAATAATGTTAGACAATCTAGTATAATCCTTCTGTATGGATTAAAAATCACTATTTTTTATAGTATGATCATTACAGTCCTAGGTTTTCATTTCTATTTTGCTTCTATAAATAATGCTGTCTTAAATTTACCACTTGATAGAAAAAAGACAATCATAAGTATTAAAATCTGCCATATGAAGTTCTATTTAGCAACATTCAATGAAGAGGTTTTATTTTATTATTAAATATAATATATTGGAATATGTAGATACTCATTGTGGATTTTTTTTTCTTTGTTTTAAAATCAAGAACAGAAGCACCACATCCACTAGTAGATCTAACATTGCCTGACTACATGAACATTCATTGCTAAAAGCTTCTGGTCTAAGAATGGGGACTTTATTTGGGTTGTTCATTTATTTCTATAACCAAAACTTGCAGAAGTGTATTAAGCAGCATTACATTCAGAATTTTAACAGCAATTAGACTTCCGCATTTCCATGTGGAAGGAGCTATGAGCATACTTGTCAATGTATGTTTAGTTAATATTGTCTTTCAATTTAGCACTTTGCAATGCGCAGATACATTAAGACTAAGGTATTCTTGCAGCTTCCTGCCAATAATTTGCTGACAGTGGTGGTTTCAATGAGACTGGCCCCCACAGGCTCCGAGAATCCAAATGCTTTGTCCCCAGTGGGTGGTGCTGTGCAGGGAGGTTCAGGAGGTGTGATCTTGATGGAGGAAGTGTGTCGCTGAAGAGTGGGCTTTTATTCTAACCCTCTCTAGTTTGTCTCTGCTTCCTGTACATGGCTGAAGATGTGAGGACTCAGTTTTCTTCTCTGCTCCCCTCTGCTGCCATGCCTTCCTGCCATGGGGGACACTCACCCTCTGGAACTGTAACCCAGTAAATTCTTCCTTCTATAAGTCTCCTTGGTCATGGTGTTTTATCAGATCAGCAGAGAAGAATTAACACAGCGAGCTTCTTTTCCTCACAGCTCACAAGCCTAGAGTCAAGTCAATGTACTGATGAAATGTCTGTGGTGTAATACTTCAGATCATCTTATAAATATCCAAGTTTACACTGCAAAATCCATGCTTATGATTTTGATGAACCTGGACCTTTCTCAAATAACACTACTTAAATGCCCATCATATTCTGGAGAGAGCTCTTGAGGCTCTCCATATAGGTTTAGTGGTCTTACTGCTTATGTCCTCCCTAATTTTACTAAAACAGTGTATCATATGTGTATGTGTGTGTGTATTACAAATATGCAAGACACCAAAAAAAAAAAAAACAAAGCATGCCGTACCCACAGTCTACTAAGTCCTACAAACAGTGAGACAGTGGGTTCATGTATAGAATTCGGAGTCTTTGGGGAAATAACAGTCTAAAAAGAAACAGAAAGTGGATGTTTATGGGAGAAGTGCAGAGAAGAAATACAACAGGCAAAGTTTAGAAATCACATCCAGTATTTTCCACCTATTCCCAGAACTGTCCATCTAGTTTCTGAATTTGATTTTCATGTGAATAAACTAATAGTGATATATTAGATATTTCTTATATTTAATATTGAGAAGTGTGTTTGCATGAGAACCAGCTTTCTAGAGTTTTCTGCATCGTTGTCTCAGTGAATAAGATGGTCTGCCTCAGCAACGACCCCTCTCCCTTCTCCGCTTGCTTCTGGATCAAGCCCCTACTCAGGCTATTCTACACACAGAACCTTGGGGCCTTTGCCCTGGCTGCTTTCTCTCCCTGTCTTCTTCCGACATGGATCTGCTCCATACTTGACCTTCACTGACTGCTCTGCACACAATGCACCCTCCCCCGTCCTCTCCTTGTTCAGTTCCTCTGTTCTGGGTGGTTCTCCATCTCCTGTTCTCTCCAGGTATAATCTTGATGAAGGCAGGGGCTTGTCTTGTTTTGCTTGTTGATTTACCTGTAGCCTCTGGTAGAGCACGGGACAAACACATGTTCTTGTGTGTGACTGGAAGAGTGAGGCATTTATCAGCTCACCCTCAAATGCATCTGGACTTGCATAGCAACTGCAAAGAGAGCAGCAGTTCCACTCTCAGCTCACACCAAACACTTTCATAACCTTTATGTTCTATTAGACACAAGCTTAAGTCCAAGAAGTGAGAACGGGGCAGGTGAGAGGACTTCCTCTAAGTCAAGGGAGGGACGGGGCTTCTCATGGATTTCTCAGTTATCAGCACATGTCTTAGCACAGTTTTGTGAACTCCAATATACTTTTACTTGGTGTGTTACTAGGTAAGAGGCAGGAGTTGAGCCTCAGCACTGAGGCCTCGTGGAGGTCCGGAATCAGCCTGCTCTGTTGTTACCTGGGACGTCTACCACCATCTGCCTTTTGCCAGGTTATATTTCAAACACAGAACATAGTATAACCTAGATATTATGTACCAATCTCAAAACAGTTACGAATCAGCAGTAATAATGTGACTTTATTATGGATACATTTGGGACATTACCTAGAATTTACATAAATTCTACAGAGCGTCTCCCAGAAACAACAACTCTATCTTTGTAATCTAAAATCATTTTGGGGTGTGGATAATTTCAGTAAATCTTGACTGCAAACATTTGGATTTTTTTAACTGACCTTCTATGGTTTAGTTATTTATAAAGAGTATTAGTTAAACCATGCAGACCATAGTTCCAGCTTTGAAAGTGAATGGTTTTGTAATACTCACTCATTGAAGCTACGACATGCTACATGTGAGTTGGGTCAATCCCACAAGGGAATGGAGGTAGCACGCTCCATACTAACCTGGCTCATAACATAGGAAGGGCATAGTACCTGGCCAAATCAAACAGCTGACGATCAATAAAGCACACCTGGAGTTGATAGATGTCGTGAGTTGTTTGCTCCTTGCTTTTGATGCCCAATCAGGCATGAGACTCAGGGGAAGTGCCTTCTCTCCTCAGGCATGGCTTGGCTTCCTGATATTCACTTTGGACTTGACCTACTACAGAACACTCGTATATGCCAGACATCTCTTGCCTGGGGCCTTGGCCATGGTCTCTGCCAACTCCACAGTTCTCTGCTACTCATTTCCTGTCACAACAGTGGATTGACATCTGATAGTGACAAAGTTTACTGTTTGTGGCCTCAGGCTTATTCCGAGGATATTATCCACAGAAGAAGAGTTGTATTTAATTTTTTTCTACAGAATAATCAGTATGATATAGAAACAGACTTTGATGAAAAAAAAAAAAACCTAAGAAACCTGAAACTGAGAAAAGAAAAAGTAGAATTAGGACTATAAATAAGAAACAAATTCCATCACTGGGGTCTCAGATATGTTGATTTGAGACTTGATGTGCAGATGTCCACAAAGAAAGCTGCTTATTATGGTTCTAGTCTATGGGTTTCTTAACATGGGTCTGTAGCAAACAAACAACCAATGCAGAAAAACAAGAGAAACGACAGCAGCTAACCACCCAGAAACAGCCTCTGTCAGTGTGGTCTTCACATGGACACCCTCCTTCCTACTCTGTGTATTCTTCAGTCTTGATACCAAGTGTGAACAATCCATCAATCTTAGTCCTACATTTAAAACTCATTAAAAATCTGTTTGCTATTCTTCCCAAAGATTAATCGCACAACTCCAACATAATAGCTTTGCCAGTTCAAATGCTCCCACTTCAACATTTCATTTCAAATGTACTGTAATTATATTACATTGCTTCTGGCCAAGTTAGAAAAACACATGCAAATAATAATACCATTTTGGTTTATGATACACTCTTAGGACCATTCCCCATGTTAATTATGTACAAAACTTAGAAATGGACTTCTAAGTGTCTTTAGAGCTAAGACTCATCTATCTTTCCAGGTGTTCATTCATCCACCTACCTCTCTATCTCTTAAACTGTATAGTTAGATGAACAAGCATACATTTAATAACGCAAATACTTGTTCTTTGGTTGTTTTGGTTCTTTGCATTACACTTTCCTGCTTTATATTTTTACTTCTTGCTTATTCAATTCTTTCATTTTGATGATGCCAAGGATCGAACTCAGGACCTTGTCCCTACCAGGAAAGGAGTCTACAACCAAGCTACATTCCAGTCTTTATTTTTATTTATTATTTTTATTTTAAATCTATGAGTGTACATTTAAATTATATGCTTGCATGTGTGTAGTGCACCTTGTTGTGTAAAGCCCTTGGAGGTCAGAAGAAGGTATCAAATCCCCTGGAACTAGAGTTACAGATGGGGATGGTTGTTAGTCGCCAGTGAGTGCTTGGAATCAAACCTGGGTCCTCTGCAAGAGCAGTCAGTGCTCTTAACTTCTGAGCCATCTCTCCACACCCCTAGCCTTTAGTTTTATGTTTATAAGGAAAAAAACTGACACTGGAGATCCCAGTCATCGCTTTCTTAAGCTTATAAACCTGCGTATAATGTGAAATTCTTTTCCCATATATGTGACTGATAACTACAAGAATTATTTGTGGCTATCTGATTGTCCTAAATTGGTGTTGGCACCATTCCCATGCTCTAGGCCTTGGCTTACTCACTGTTAGGACGATGGTATGATTAGGTCTGGTTACACATCTTTGAATGGATATACTAGATACCTAAGAATACATATAGACATGTGTTTTCAGTACTAACAAGTAATTTATCCTTAAGCATATTTTATAACTGTGATTCAACAATCAGACACACTGACTCAGTTTCTATGTTTTTCCAAGTATGAATTGGAAAGCACCAGGCGGAATATGTAACAGTTTGTGAACCAAAGACCTAGCTAAGGTTTGACTGCTGGGAAACTATCCCCGTAAACACGATTTTCTTTGTAAGAGCAATTCTGATATCCTTTTCCATTCTCCACTGATGGAGGAATACGCACTTCATAGTGACTGCCAAAATCAATGTCAAGCTAAAAGCAATTTGAATTGTTTATTTTTACTTAACTTTTGATAATGAAAGTAAGCTGATACTAAAATTGGCTTCTGAATGTATGTGTAAGAGATGTTATTAAAATGGCATTGTAACTGTATTGAATATTTTATTCATTCATTCTTCAGATATTTACTGACACCATATGAGTAGACTTTTATACACTAGAAAATTCTGCCATGATCTAGATAGAAAAAGACATGTCTTCATTTATAGTTTAGCAAGAGAGAATAAACAAATGAAAAAGACAATGTCCAGTGCTTAGAAAGTGATTAAAAAGAAAAGAGAGACACAGTGTCGCAGGTTTAGTTCTAAATAAAATACCGAGGGAGACTCTACATAACAAGCATTAGTGTCTGGAACTTTCCTGAAATCTCACAGGTCCCAAAGCATAGTAAACATGCAGGCTGGCAATGCCGACCATCAGGAGATGACATCAGTGGGTGCCGACCACCAGAAGATGACATCAGTGGCTGAAAGGCTCAAGACAGAACTAACCACAGTAGCCACTGCAAGGGCTCACTCTGCCCTTGAGGAGCCAGGAAGCTCTTGGCAAGCTTTTACAGTGGGAGTGAAGAGATAGGTGCAACTTGTGTTTTTAAGGATCATGGTGATGGTTGTACAGAGAATACAGAGAATAGTCTGCTGGGGCCCTGAAGCCAGGAGGGCAGTTAGAAGTCAAGGTGAGTGCGGGGGAGAGCCAGTGGACCAGACCAGCAAGGTATGAGTGAGGAGTGGCCCCTGGACAGAGTTATGCAAACTAGGTTGGTGAGACTGACTGCTGGACAGAACAGACTTTAAGATGTGAAAAAGCCAAGCTTGGCCCATACACATTACCAACTGAATATCCAGGGACAGTCTACAGTTTCTAGCCAATCACTGCGACAGTTTTTCCTTAAATTCATAAAAACATGGATGAGAAAATAGCTTTCCTAGGTACTTTAAACACAGGTGGCCATCTCTTCTTGCAAGCAGTCTTTTTCCTAAATTAATTTTTTCCCTTTTAATTTTATTTTGTTTTACTTTTTAACGTCATCCTAAGTAGCTTGAGTCTTTTGAGAGATACATATTTTTCTTAAATTATATTAAAATAAATAAAATGTTTAACATTCTCCCGTGGTTACTGCTCTTGTTATTAATCTGTATAACTTTGCTCTTTAGACAGAATTAAAATATGTTCTAAAAAGATCAGTCTTGCATTATGCAAGCTGATCAGCTCTTCTCTTGAAATAGTAAAAAGCACCCCACACTGGAATCTTTGCTTCTGTTCCCTCTATCTGCCCTGTTGTATAGAACTAAGTCTTGCCCTGGCATATGATGGAGGTGTACCCTTTGGCAAGTGGTTCAAATAAAAGTGAAATTAATGTAGGAATTATGCACCTGGGCAGTCTTGTGTGATCTGTGTTCTAATTTTGTGACTCAAGGATTCAGCAGACAGAATAGACAGCATTCCTATCAATGCTGCTTTTCCCAGATGGACCTGAATGAAGACCACTTTGGACTGCGGTGCTGATCTGTAAAATGGAAGCAGCAGCTCTAGAGAAGCTTCTCGCTGTGGCTAGACATCTGCTTTCCCTTCCCAAATGGCGAAAACCCTGAAAATACTAAACCAAACTGAAATGATTCCATCCACTTAGCAGGCTGGTCTAGCTTAGCTTTTCCAGAAATACTGCTGAAAAGATGACCGGATATATCTGGACATTGCTGTCATTTCTTGGAATTTCATTATAAAAACGTGGTGCTGCCGCAGCCTTCCCGCTTACTCTGGGAAGAACTCAGCTGAAGACGAGAGTCAACCTCAGTCTACCTGGGCAGTGGCATTGTTGGATAATCGTCCCCACTTGCAGATTTTATGGAAACAGACAAGTGCGACAACTGCATGTGAACTTAATGGAAGCTTTGTTTTCTGGTTTATAAAGATAAAAGATTTTTTCAATACAGACAGTGCTGTGCGCTCCGGCCGTTTGCCCGGGAGGAGGAGTTGGTGGAAGAAAAACCATTGTTGTCCTGTTCTGTGCGTCCAGGTCCTGAGTCTGTTTTGTCAATTAAGAGTGCGTTCTCTCTTAAACATGTAAAAGAACAGAATAATAGCTAACATATTCTATTAAAAATCAACCATAAACTATGACACATCACAGTTTAAGGGCAAGTCTAAAACCTGGAGTGTAAACTGCTAAATCCAAATAAAATTGGATTTATTTCTACTTCATTTACCCAATGAAGAGGTTAAATGTTGTCAGGAACTTCTCTTTTTGGTGTACCTTTTCAAAATCAGGCCTCTAAAAGTGATAATTAAAGTTTATTTTACTGAAAGTCATATTTATATCAAATTTCTGAGATACTCAGGAGTTGCTATGTCTTATTTCCTTTAAAAATAAATCTCAAGTTGAAATTTCATTCTTGCATTGGGCTTCAAGTGGAAGAAATGTAGTCTGAATTATTATTAAAAGTGAGGTCTCTGGGAAGAGATTAGGATTAAATAGAATTACTGGGGTATATATCAGACACATGTACACACACATGTGTGTACACACACACACATACCTGTGCACACACTTGCCATCTCTTTCAGAGAGTGCCTTCTGCCACCTCAGGGTTCTTCCAGTAGGATGTATTCCACAAAATGAGCCATGAGCCAAAACAGGGCACGTTTCTTACAGTGCTGTACTATCAACAGCAGAACATGAGCCCAGCTGACTTGTGACACTCTGATACCTGCCTAACTGGTGGTTCTGTGAGGCCTTCAGCAGAAAGAGTCTCACTGAGTTTCTAGTTTCTATCCTCCATCTCACCCCACACCACTCCACAAAGGAGTGAAACTAAAGTTTTGACAAACTCTTTGCTGGGATACACAAGAGTCAGCTTTCTACAGCCCCTTCCTCAGAAGGCCCTGCTCACGGAGCTGGCCCACAAGAAGCTCTCTTCAGAAGTCGCTGACTGTAGGTGACTCACAATATGGCCCACCATGAGCCAAAGTCTCTGCAGCTTCATCAGAGCCTGTGAAGCAAGACTCCTCCTAGTGGGGTGGTCTGGGTCCACTCCTGATGGGCAGCTCTGTGACGTGCTTCTGTCCTCTAGGCCTTAGTCTATCCAGGGTCCATCACAAGGAATGGTTCTAGGTTGAGTCTTGGCCTGATTTGTTCCGATTTCCTTGGTGCCCAATCTTACATCCAGTTTAGCAGGGCCTGACCTTATGCAGATTATGTACCAAGTGGGATTCATCTGCTACATGCTCTGACCTCTGAGATACAGCTCTGTTCTCTGCGTTTGTATACAGGGGTGAATGAAAACCAGAAGTCTACACAGGTATGCATATAATAAACAGAGTTTTTAGAAAGGTGATTTGGGCTTTAGAGAATATCTTTTTAATGGAATTCACTGTTATTTAAGTAGCAATTATTGGAGATTTAGTCCTAGTGAGTAGGAAGTCTGAAAATGCAATGACCAATTTGCTGTATTGTGCAAATCACTTTTTTTTTCCTCAGAGGGGCAGAACTATTTATATACTTTGCATATATTAATTATAGATAACGACTTCATTATAATATTTTCATGAATGTATAGTCTGCATTTCGTCATGTTCGTCCTCATCATGTCCCCCTCCCCCTTCACTCCAGTTGAGCTCTTGCTACTTCCCAATTCACACCCTTCACTTTCACATCTTGATTAAATTGCTAGTAAGTATGTAACACACACAGCGCTTTTAGGGGGACACAGGGATGAATAAGAAAAATGCCTTCCTTTAAATATAGCTGTGAAAGGAATAAGGCATGAGGTATGTTTCATCTTTTAGAGATTCTGTACCGTTTTTCCTCTTTTTAAGATAGCATCTGTAATTCTTTTTTCTTCTTTTATTAATCCAGATCAGAGTTAAAAATGCGTCTGTGTAAAATGCCACACTGGAATCATTTCACCCAGAAATGGCCCAGGCAGCAGGGATGAGAGTCACGCACACTTAGCAGGAGGAACACGGTGTCTTCCCAGTGCAGCTCTCAGATCCTGTGGCTCATGAAACTGGGTCTCAACACTGGAGTAACTCAAACATCCCAGCAAGGTTAAAGTGTAGTGACTAGCGTATTCATTTCCAGAAAGTCTATTTGATTCCTTTTCTTAGGATTTTATAGTCTCATTGTTTTTTTCTTTTTTTTCTTTTTGTGTTTTTAGAGACAGGGTTTCCCCTGGGCTGGAACTCACTATGTAGACCAGGCTGGCCACCATCTCACAGAGATCTGCCTGCCTATGGCTCCAGAGCACTGTGATTAAAGTCTTGTGCCACCATGTCTTGTTTTGTAGTCTCGTTTTAAAAAAAAAAATCTGGTGTCAAATAAGTTTGTTATTTGACAATTTCATGCATGTATACAATGCTTTCTGATGACTCTCCCACCTCCCCTCTCTCACTGCCCTCCCATTCTCATCAACGACCTCTGGTCTGTATCAGTTCTCTTCCCATCACTTTCGCTTTTGTTTTGTGACCTGCTTAGTTTAACCAGGGCCATCTGTGTGATACACATGTTGGAACTATCCATTGGAGCCTGTCGGAGTCATCACCAGGGATACAACTGAAGTCAGTGGCTCCCCCTGTGCCTGAATCTATCTGCAGCAAACAGTCCAGCAGTGAAAGGCAGAGCCCCATTATCCCCTCAGTGCCTAACTGCCAAGAGCCCAGTCCTTTGATGACCCAGTGCAAGCACTCACATCTGCTGAGTTCCTGACTGTAGTAGCTGCCCAGACATGGTGCTTCACAGCTGCCTCCCTCTCTTCCTACTCCTACATTCTTTCTGCTCCCTCTTCCAGGGTTCCCTGCACCTCAACGGGGAAGGCAGCACCCTGAGCTTTTATTCCCTTGTCTCTTTTAGCTTGCCTGAGTAGCTAGGCTGCTAATCACTGTTTGTTGAAAATGCTGACTTCTGCTTGGTGACTTACTCATCTCATCATTTAAATTTTTCAATGGTGAGCTCACTTCCAGAAGGATTTCTCTCTGTTACTCTGGGATTCGTGAATGGTCTAGCTGCCCTCCGATGCTGTGGCCATGTTTCTGGAGATGTTGTCAGGTAAACTTTCTCAGTTCTGGCTTCTGCATGATACATCTTGGTGGACTCCTCCTCCTGCAGGTCTGGATTCTGGCTTTCTCACTGAAGAAAAGATCCCCATCTAAAGTCCCAGGGGTGGCAGGATGTACTGCAGCAGGGAGGGGATGAAGGCAGAACTACCAAAAGTGTCACATCCGCACAGGATTGCCACATTCAGTCTTCAGATCACCGTGTCTCCAGCTCACGGACCAGAGCATCAATAGCAAGTAATGCTCAGAGCATTCTGAGGTTGTGGCTGCCCTTTGCCAATGGGCATGGTGCAGAGATGCTGGTCCAGCATCTTCCTCACCGAATCTCAAACTCTTTCCTTCTGCTGTTGGGTTTTCAGTCTGTCCCTCTTCTCTTGGATGATGTCTGGATCGACATTGGTGAGTCTGAGTGCCTCAGCTTTGAGTGCTGCAGTTTTCTGTCTGGTGTGTGTTGGGAGGGGTAAGTGGGGAGGTCCTCCTGGGTTGTTTTCTGAGTTTTATGTGTGCAGGAGGAGAAAGAGGAGAAAGAGAAGCACCCATTAGGTCTATCAGGCATAAAACTGGATGTTGGGTGAGTTGATTTTAGAGTGCACCAAATCCAGGGTCCCCTTCACTTTCTGCAGAGAAAGCCACCAAGATGTGTCGGCTAGAGCACCATGGCACTGAAATGGATTCCCTTTCAGGGAAGTCAGTCAGTCTACTGCCTTGCTAATTACAGAGAGATGAATACTTCACAGTGGCTGACAAAGACAGGCTTTCAGTGCTCTGTTCAAGAACAGAAACCCACAGACACATGTTCAAGTCCACTTTCCTAATACATTCTGTAGATAACCACTCATGGCCCTATCACAGTGGCTTTTATTCCTGAGAGGATCTCCAATATTTAGGCCCTTTCTCTAACTTCTGTCAATTTAAAGAAATCCCACCTTCAACTCGAAAACCAGTGTGGTAGACTCTCCTCTGACCACCCACCCACTCACTGGAGGACTAAGTGCTGTCAGTCCTAGTCTTATGCCCTCACCTCCTACTCAGTGTCACGGCATCTGTCTGGTGTAGGCACTACTCTTCCTGGTCTCTTCTAGCCTCTGCAAGGCCTGCCCTGATTGAACTTTCTCAGTGCTAACACATTACCCATTTCATAGCCAGTGCTGCAGAGGCCCCCAGTATAGTTCAGACATGTTGAAAGTGCTGAGTACCATGGAGAATCATTCTGTCATCCTACTCTGTCTTGGCCTTACTGTGGTATAAATGGCCACTACGTTTAGGACAGAAAGGATACTGCAGAGTCTCTCTGTGTGTCTCATGCCTGTTAGCTCCTATTAACATCTTATATTAACATGGTGTATTTGTTACAATTACTGAAAAAGTACTGTCATATCATTATTATCTGAAGTCTTTTGTTTGTTTAGAGATCTTTTTTATTATTTTATTTTATGTGTATGAGTGTACTGCCTGCATGTATGTAAGTGCACCTGTGCTGTGCAATGCCTAAGGAGGTCAGAAGAGGGCACTGGATCCCCTAGAACTGGAATAACAGACAGTTGTTAGCCACCATGTGAGGGCTGGGAACTGAACTAGTGTCCTCTGTAAGAGCAGCCGGTGTGCTCTTAACCGCTGAGCCATTGCTCTAGTCCCAAACATCTTCTGTTTTTAATTTAATGTTTTCTTCCTATTTTGGATGCCATCCAGAATTCTAAATTATACTTTACTATGGGTTCTTCAAGGTTCCCTAGGGTTGTGACAGTTTTCATTGGTTCCTTTTGTCTAAGGCATTGCTAATTTTGCTGAGTGGCTGGTCAGGTGTTCTGTAGAGTCCCACTACTGGGATTCCTGATTGAACTCGGAATGCAGGTGAGGAGGTGGAGGCCCATTTCGCATATTCCTGCAAGAGTGTAAACTGCCAGCACAGCTTATCACTGTCAGTGAAGACTCCGATCAAGGGTCTGGCCATCTTTCCTTTCATCTTGGCAGGATTCTTCGTGTCTGACAGCTAGTTATGGGCAGGGTTGTATTTCTACTCAAATGCATCAAACTATCCTAACTATCATTAAGTGTGAAGTCTGTAATTTTCTTGCATTTCTACATTTAATTTAACCTCGTATTTTCTCATTAGAACATTTCAATATATATTTTATGGTCCAAGGACTGAAATTAAACATTCCAATGTTTTCCTACTGCATTAAAAAGAGTTTATCTCATTTCCCCTTTTTCTTTAGCAAGAAGAAAACACTGGTCCCTACTGTTTAATACTCACAGTGATGTTATCAATGTCTGTAAATAGCAAAATCCAGGAAGAAAATATTGCATTTGATAAAGATATTTACTAACAGTAAATAAATGCTAGGCAACCCATGAGCACTTGTGAATAATTAGTGTGTCTGGTTCTATTTGATGGACACGTATTTTAAAATCCCACATAGTTCATTCTATAGAGGGCAACAGCTGGTCCATTAAACATCATGCTAAAATCATTCTTAGAAAGACTGACACAGGAGCTTCCTGTCATTGTCAAGGATTTACTTCCAAGTAGGAGTTACCAATACAGAAGAATGCATGCTAACTGCAAAGAAGGGGAGGGGAAGGCAGGAGGTTAACACTTCACAAAGGAAAGTGGAAAAGTGCTGGAAATTAGTACTATTTAAGTGCTAATATTGTTATAAGGCAACACAGTGCAAATGAGGTAAAGCTATGCCTGGGTGCTTTCATCCCTCTGTGTAGATTTATGCCCGGGTCTATTCTGTCTATAATACATGCTAGCAAATCCTCTTGTTCATCTAGTTCTCATATATAGAACAATTCAGTCTTTAATTTCAGAAGCAAACACTGGAGTATTAAAAGACATTCTAAATCAGTTTTGATTTATTGCTACCACCACCACCATCATTATTATTAATTATTCATATTTCACAGCATTATTTAGCCATTCTTTGTTTCCATGCAAATTCTCACTTAACCCTTAAATTTTATGGACAACTTAAACATTAAAGAACTCTTCCTAATGCTAATTCTTTTAAAAATATTTTATTTAATTTTTTGTTTTATGTGTATGAGTGTGTTGTCTATATACATGGGCAGGTGCACCCATGTCATGCAGTGCCTTCAGAGGTCAGAAGAGGAGGTTGGATTCCCTGAAACTGGAGTTACAGATGGTTGATAGCTGCCCTGTGGATGCTGGGAATCAAACCCTGGTCCTCTGCAAGAGCAGCCAGTGCTCTTAATCTCTGAACCATCTCTCAAGCCACAGCCCAACATTAATTCTTATTTGATAACTAGTGATAGAATTGCCAATATCTCTCAGTAAAACTGTTTACTGCTATTTCTGTTATAACTCATGACATCACCATCTAAATCTTTTATAACTCATGACATCACCATCTAAATCTTTTAACTTTTGCCTTCATCGTTGAAAGAAAATTTCAATTCTTTTAGTTTCACTCATTGGCTTTTCCAAAGGAACTATAGAGTTTTTGTTTTTAGGTCCTGACTTCATCATTACTGAACGGTTTTTAAGCCAGAGTTGGATTCAGTGTGGAGTCTAAGGACTGCAACTGGCCAACATTGTTAGTTGAACTTTCTATTTCCTTTAAGGCACAAGTTGCTGTACTTAAATCTTGTTTTTTTTTTTTTTTATTGAATTGACTTCTAAGAATGTAACATTTTTGTAATTTTCACTTATATTTTACAATCTTGTGATATTGGACGCTTAAAAAGGTTTTATACGGATGGAACTGATACTGACTTTTACATTATAGTGTATTTTCTGATTTGGAAAAGACATGAGGCGTTGACTGACCAGCAATTATGTGAGCGTGAAATAGATGAAAATACAATATTTTCTAGTCTTCTTTAAG
Organism: Eospalax fontanierii; assembly: GCA_035773235.1. Taxonomy (NCBI): domain Eukaryota; kingdom Metazoa; phylum Chordata; class Mammalia; order Rodentia; family Spalacidae; genus Eospalax; species Eospalax fontanierii. Next base: position 107,230,172 of record CM069527.1, on the reverse strand, counting down.
AAAGCAGACTGCTAACTAGTTGAATTTGAGGAGTGTCACTTTTCAAAATTTAGTGGGACATCCAAAACTCCAGGAGGGAATACTAAGCAGATTGGCAGAGCTCAGTAGCTGAAGTAATGGGATTCATTGGACAGGCAGACAGCTGACTGCAGGACTTAGGAATAATGCATGTCCATAATACTTGCAAAGATTTTATGGCCTCCCCAGAACAAAGCCAGTGGGAAGGAGGAGTGACTAGAAAATCAGTAAGAAGCACCTCAAACTTGTAGCATCTTCTAGCCCATACTTGGCAGTGGATGCTCGCTTGTGTACTTTGTTTTAAGTACTAGGTACTTGCTAGGCCAGGAATAAAGACTTAAGCTATGCAGAGTACCCTGGAAGACACTGATGTCAGCACAGGCAGCAGTGTGTCCGCACAGGTAACAGTGTGTCTGTATGGGTAGCCGTGTGTCTGTATGGAGTAGTAGTGTGTCTGCACGGCACAGTAGTGTGTCTACACGGGCAGCAGTGTGTCTACACGGGCAGCAGTGTGTCTACACGGGCAGCAGTGTGTCTGCATGGGCAGCAGTGTGTCTACACGGGCAGCAGTGTGTCTGCATGGGCAGCAGTGGCAGTGGCTTGCAGTGCAAAGAAGGAGCCTTGAGTGTTTCCTCTCACTACTGCTTATAAGTCATTATCCCCGACTTCCTGTAGGACACCGATGAGGACAAAAGGCTGAACACGGTACCATCTCCACTCAGTTTTGAGTTTAGTATTTATTATGTACCCATCTGAGTAGGCCAAAACTGTTTCTTCTACACTAAGACACACACACACACACACACACACACACACACACACACCAAGCAAGCAAACACACAAAATCCCAGATTCTTAGATTCTTGCTATCAAAGAATTTAGGAGACACCTGTGTGTGAAGAGTAAACTCTAATCAAGACAGAACTGACGCCAAACTCAGATGCCCTGTGATTTCCCAGTGACACAGAAGCAGGCATCAAAACCGAGACACTGAAGTCTGAGTAGCTGATATATGCGAACGCAGTTCAGGGATGAAAGAGAATCAGTTAATAAGGGAGGACAGAGGCCAGTAAGATGAAATGTGGATAATCTTTTTTTTTTCTTCCTGTATTTAAAGGAGAGTTTGCTATGGGCATTTCATGTCTTATAGTCGTGTAAAGGAAACAAATAAAAGACTTCATGTTGCTAAACATAGCTGGACTCAAACCAGATGATTCAGTAGATTAATTAACTTGGAAAATCCATTTAAGGACTTGTAACTCTATCAATAGCCTTGCATTATTAATTACTTCTCAGAATTTCAGGATGCTTTTAAATTCCCACCTGACCTTTCTGTGTTCCCCTATAATTACTTGGACAATTTCCCATGTACTAGAAAAACATCTTATACTATATGTATAAATACAGCCAAATTTCTGAATAAAAATGCAATAGAAATTATTATTCATATTTTCAAGAGAGGAGCTGAACGCTCAGTTGATGATATCATTGTCAAGAAGAAGCAAAGATGACAAGAAAACTTCACCTACTAAAAAATGCTACAATCTACATAACCAACAACCTTCCCCCAGGATTTGTTCCTCACAAGTTTCTTTTCCTGTAATAACAACATCTATTTGGTATCCACTAGGACCTATGTCCAGAGGCAATTATTTGTGGATACAAACAGAGACATACATTAAATGCACATAAAATTTTTTAGAATTAATATAACATGTAGATCAAAACACTAAAGATGATAAAACACAACATGAAAGTAACATATTTCATTTGTTTTTAAGAGATTTATTTTATTTTACTTGCGCATGTGAATGCTTGCATGTATGTAAGTACACCAGTTGCATGTAGGTAAGTACTCCATGACTTATGCCCATGGAAGTCAGAATTGGGCATTAGATCCTTTTGAACTGGAATCACAGGTACTTGTAAGCTATGTGGGTCTGGAAACTGCACCTGCAAGAGCAATGAGTGCTCTTAACCAGTGGACCATCTCTCTGGTCCCCAAAGTAAGATATCTCTGTAGGAAAAGTAACACAGACAGTTGTGTGATAGTGAAGCCTCAGTTGTTACTACATTTTCCCCCTGTATTTGTCTTTTCCCCTCCAACTAAATGATAGCACTGCTCAGTGAGGGAGTGAAGGGATCTCAGTTAACCATGAGTTGCTTGAAGTCAAACAGCCTCCTTCTGATATGTGGATTCATGTTAACACAAAAAATTGGGGAATTCACAGTTAAGGATGTTTGACTAGAAAATAATCAAACTTTTGTAAGAATTTTGTTCTGAATGAAATAAATCAAAGGTCAAGAGGGAGACCATGTCAAATGACTGCTCTGCGGATTTACTCTCATAGCTTTACAAACAGATCTTTCCCACCTCAGACTTTTATTAGCAAATAAGGATTTATTCCTGGTTATGAGAACGAACTTCCATGACCCACAAGTAACTCTCAACTCTCTGGCACCTTTATTTCATTTTTTCCAATTCTGTTTTTTAACAGCTGTATGTATGTAATGTACTAAACGGACACGTTAGATAGGAATCAGACATCCAGCACTGAAGAATGTAGACTGTATCCTTTACCTTTCTTCATTGCTGTGATTACAAGCCTGAGAGAAGCAACTTCGTTGAGGACATACTTATTTTGATGTATGATTTTACAGGGTTTCTGGCCATCACGAATAGGAAATCACAGGGGACGGATTAGCTCAACCCATGTAAGCAGAATGGTGAGGTGGCTACACATAGCAAGCAGAGAGCAGAAGGGGGACCAGAAGTGTGACTGGGCTATAGCCCTGAAGATCTGCCCCAGTGACCCGCAAGTTCCATAATGTCCCACACAGTTCAATGGGTAGAGGCTACTGTTACTCTCATCTTACAAGGGCAGTAAGGTGCCCAAGCTCACACAGATGCCTTGGGGTTCACCTGTATAAGCTTTCCTGGCCTGGTCACAGTAGTGGTATCATCTGAAGGGAGGCGGATTTTAAACACGCGAGTCCATTTCAGTTTCAAACCGTCACACAGGTTCAACCTCAGGAAAACTGTTCATGACCTGTCTTTACACTCCCTATAAAACATTACAAGCACATCTTTCCACTAAGTTACACTGATCGATAAAGGATTCTTTTAATGAGATTGTAGCATTCCCTTTTTCTTACAAAAGTTGGGGTACATACAAAGAAAATGGCATGGACATAAGTCGTAGACCACTAGCAGTCAACTCTTATATTCATCCATGTCTTTCTTGTTCTCAGGGATTTAAGATCAAGCAAAATAAATATGCCAATCCCATAAACCATTGAGCTTCAAATGAGAGATCTGTTTTCGATTCATCCAGTCAAACAACAGTGACAACACACTCTAGCAATGATGAAATGGTCACGTGCAGCCTAGTTTCTAGAAGTAATTTTTTATAGTAGTTCTCACACTTAGGTTCTGTTCTCAAACATAAGTATGAATGTGTGGACGTGTGTGCATGTGTGTGTGTGAACATTTTTTCTTTCTGGAAAGATGCAATTTCTTTAAATTTTTTCCCTACTTTATTTTATCAACCTGTATACATTTTATCAAGGGCGCTACCTTTGCTGTGCCCGGGGAACCATGAATTTGATATCTGTTTTACCAAACTGGTTTTTATAACACATTTCCTTGAATGTAAAACCCTGCGTTTTACCCATGGGTCAAAACTGTCCATGTCCCCTGCTCTTCCATAAACTGCTTTCATTTCCTTCTTGAGACCTGTGAAATCTGACAGCGTGGTTCTGGGAAGACAGGGGCTGCTGCAGCTACTGCGTTTCAGCCTTTTAAGTACCCTATCTTCAGAGCACTTTGTCATAATGTATCATACCAGCCACATCTGTTCATTTATTTAAACCAGAGAAAACAGCTTTTCTTTTCAGATCTTCTTAAATCAGGCATATTGCTGCTTGGGTGCTTCCCAAAGACATACACCAGTTTCCCTTGACAATCTGAACTAACCACTGACCTATGGTAATTATGCATTTTATGCCTCAGTCCTGTGGAATGTGCAATGGTCTCTAAGTAACCTGGTTCCTGAAAGCAGTGCTCATCATTGATGCAATTCACTGTGAACTTAGAACTGTTTCTCACAATTTGAGGAGCTTAAGACTGACTCTAAAAAATGCCTTTGTGAACAAAGTCATGAGACATGGGATGGAAACTCTGTGGCCATGTTTAGCTAACTCAAAATTTTACTGCTGTCAAAATGAGTGCAAGATGGCTGGGAGATGGCTCAGTGGTTAAAGCGTGAGGATCCCCAACCAGACACAAATGCCACACACAACTCTGGTGGCCTATCTGTGATGTCAGTGCTTGGAATGGTAGAGACAGGGATTCCCAGAGCAAAGTGGCTAGCTAGTTCAGCCTTTGATAAATTTCTCCCATGTCATTCCTGTCCAGAATTTACCATTAGGCATCAAAAAAATTCATAAGTACTCAAAGTGGATCAAATGGGGATTTTCTGAGCATCTCATACAAACAGGACTGGGTATTGTTTACTTCTGTCTTATTTGTGTGAATGGTATTGCAGTAGGACATGCAGTCCTTGCTGTAGGTCACACACAGAATGCCAGAGAGACAATGGACAAGAAAGTTCAAAACCAGGACACACTGTTTGGAAAGTTTTTAATTACACTGTTCTTTTTAGCTACTTTGTATAGTCTTTTGACTATAAAGTTCAAAGAACAGAACATAGCCTTGGGGTCTGGAGGAAAGTGCCTGAATCATTGTTACTGCTCTTCTGGGTCTGAGGCACAAATCTTTGTACCAGTTCAGAAAGGTCTAAGAAAGAGCAGCTCTCTTCCAGTCCTGAAGCTCTGACTCATGCCTGAACTTGGTTGTGCTTTGGACATTCTGGTACTGACCTCAATAGGACAAAAGGTGGGATTTTTGTGGTTTCCCAGGGTACTCAGACAGAGTACTACCATTCATCTCATTTTTCTGCCAACTCTTCATTCGGAGGGGTTTTCATCCATATTATAATGTATCTCCATGGATGGGAGTCTGAGGTTCCCTGGGGAAACTCACTAATCCAGTTACATTCATAACATTTGAATGATGGATAATCTGGACCCTGACCCCAGGAATGCCAAAGGTTCATTAAAGAGTCCTTCATGAATACATGCATACTTCTTCATTCAACAAAGATACACTGAGGCCTCTCATGTGCCAGGCACCCTTCCAGGCTCTGGAATCAGAGCAATGCATAAAAGAACCCCCGCTCGACCCATGGATCCCCGTAGGGTGAGGACATTCCAGTGAGAGTGGTGGAGACCACCAAGAAACAGATATGGATGAAAAAGTGTATCAGAAAGAAGTGCTGGGTCAGTAAACACAGCCAGACTGGTTTGCAGAGACAGCTGACGGGGGAACATAGTGTAATTTAATTAGTCATAAAAAGCAAAATGCCTCTCTAAGAAGCAGACGGTTGAGCTGTGTGAGGAAGTGAGGGAGGAAGGTGGAGTAGTGTTTTCGCTAATGCGAAGTAGGTGATGTTGGACCACAAAGAAATAGAAAGGAAAGGAGGTGCTGAGTAGACCCAGGGCTTGGAGCTGAGGGTGCAGTGTGAATGGAGAGAAGAGGACGATATCAGAATATAAAGGAAAGAAAGGGATTATATGCAGGGTCCTGTTGGTCCTTTGAAAGACCGGCTTGCTCTGAGATGGGCCATCACAGGGGACGACATAGTTCAACTACAGTCACGGACTCTCTTGCCTGCCATTGAGCCGAGTGGTGTCAAAGTGAGAGTGGGGGTAAAACTGGCAGCAGAGGAAGCAGAAGGAAGGGGCTGAACTCTGGATGATGCTGGCTGATGAACCGAACTAACTACAGGATATAATGGTGACAAAGATTACATCCAAGCATCTGGAGCATCCAATTGCCATTTCCTGAGCAAAAGGCTGAGCCAGGAAGAGGATGTTGGTATGAGTCAGATCAAAGTTCACTTGTGAGAAGGGACCATGATTCTGGGATAGCCCAGCAGCCATGGGAGTTAGGAGCTAGACAGAGCTCTGGCTGGAGACAGATACTTGGCAGTTGGTAGAGAGCAGATGGCATTTAAAGTCGGAGTGGACCCAACTGGGAAGCCTATTTCCATTTCCTGCCCAGTGTTTTAAAAGGCGGGAATTGCATGACTCCAGATGGAGCACGTGCCATCCCATTTTTACACCACCCATCACTTTAGCTGTATCCCCATTTCAACTTCATTCACGAATGAAGACAGTAGTCTCTCCTAAGCTCCTCCAGAGGAGGAACTTTGATCCTAGGGTTCAGTGATGCATGGTATGACACAGTCGGTTCTCAGGAAATGATTTGGAAATGAATTCTGGTATAGAAACAGAATGTGCTGCACACTGTTTAAAGGAAAATCAACTCCAACATGTATCCTGGAGGATTAGTGAACTAGGAAGCTAACTAAGGAGCTGTCCTAAAGGGAGTGGAGGGAGCACTTGCTGCCAGGGAGACCCGAGAAGGAGAACTGTGGTTAATAATGCAAGTGACTGTGGAGGCAAGAGCTGAGCATGGGCACTGAAGAGAATCACATAAAAGACAAATCGAGCCGGGGAGTCACCATGGCAGCACGCACGCGCCAGTATCACAAGCTGGATGTGTACAGTTAGGCTTTGCAGCTGTGACACTGCCACAGGCTCACATCTCTATGAGTCAAGCTGAGGCCACTTCCCATTCTACAAGCCTATTCCTCACACCAAGTTCCCTCCCATCTCTTCCACACTGGTTGCTTTCTTTTCTGTATACACTCGTAATCACCCATTCAACCTGTGAACTCTTACTGGATACTCAAAGACCTAGCCAAGGATTTTTTTCTGCATCTTCCCGTCACTGCTTCATAAAGACCAAACAGTCTAGTATAGCAGGTGACATAGAGTTAAGTCTGGCTCAATTATGGCTCACATATCCACTTAGCCCTAGCATGATATCAATGGATTCAGAGACAGAGAGCTGATAAGTCAATCTTGGAAAGTCAACAGATCATGGGAATGTGATATGCAAAGGGACACACTACTCACTGAACAGGAAGTATGCAGCTTCAGAGAGCGATCTATAGATTCCTAACACGACCCATTTTCTTTCCGTTGCTGTGATAGAACACTAACCCTAACCCTAACCCTAACCCTAACCCTAACCCTAACCCTAACCCTAACCAATATGCAGGAGTGGGGGGTTGATTGACTCACAGGTTGTATCATGCAGGGAAGCTGGGCAAGAGCTCGAGGCAGCAACCTGGAGCCAGAAGCTGAAGTAGAGATCATGGGGGAATGCTGCTTCCTGGCTTGCTTCTAGCTCTCATTCAGCAATCATTCTTACATCACCCAGGTCCACCTGCCTAGGAATGGTACTGCCCACAGTAGCCTGGACCCCCCTTCACCAACTAGCAATGACATGCCCACAGGTCAATCCAATGGAGGAACTTCCCCAGTTGAGGTTCCTTTTCCCCAGGGTTTCAAGCTGAGAATTTAAGCCAACTATGACAAGTGACTTAATAGACAGATTTCTTGTTCAGTTAGATTTGATCATGGTCAACAGCTATCTCTTGAGTGATTGAGATGAGTGTCACTGACAAAATTAAGAATCAGAATCTGGAAAAGAAGAAACGAAAATGCAAAAGTCCTAACATTCTAGTTCCATCTATCATTATGTTGAGTGTCTCTTCTATAGTTTATGAGTTTTAAAATACAAAAGTAAATAGAGGGTGTTAAAGAGTCTTAATTGATAACATTACAATTGATAGAACAGAACAGAAGGTCAGACTATATGTCAGAATTGATATGACTAAAGAGACACACAGGATCATTTCAGGAAAAAAACATCACCATCATCTTAAGGTATCAGGAAGGAAGGAACCCGACAGGTACAATGAGATGCAATTCAAAAATAATCACATCAGAAATCATAATGACAGATGATATTTACTCAAATCATCAGACAGAAAACCTTGGGGTTTTCATAGATCATCTAACATAGTCTACCCAGAGCCTATAAAAGATAGATAATATTTTTGTTAACTGCACTATAGAGACCTCAAAATGGTTTTTAAGAAGGAGTAAATAGTTTAAGATCAAACTGGAAGTCAAAGGCAGATCTAAACTTAAACCCAGACCCATCTCAATGCTATATGCATTAACCATTATATTATAGTTCACAGAGAAAATTCTGTATCTCAGTTATTTTGTTCTCAATAATGCTATCTATTACATTATGGCACTTTAGACTACTCCAAAGTACAAAGAAGGTTTCCAAATGAATTAAATGGAACAAGTATGGACATGTAATAATCAAATAAATCGTTCTTCATGAATCAAAGGCTCAGACTGTAGACTGTAGAACAAGAGCGGTTACTGTCTAGAGGAAGGGGGTGCAGAAACTGAGGTAACGAAGCCCACACCTCTGCACAGCACCTGAAAAATGATAAAAAGTAAATAACGGATAAAATAAGATAAATCCTAGCAAACCAACAGAGTTGTGCATCAGGCGAAGAGCATGGTGTGCTCAGGAGGCTGGCTCTGACAGTGATCTGAACCCTTCCTCACAGCCCTCCAATGTGTCCGGAACACCTTCCCAACATTCTGAATGAGCAACAAAGACAGAGTGCTAAACCCTGGCTATCTATGTTTTATTTTCACATACACCCCACAGTCCAAAAAAAAATGAGGAAAATTTTCAAGAGCCACCTATCCCCCAATCAGTTTAATCGAGACTCATATGAAATACACATATGTGTGCTCACACACATGCACAAATACTTTTCTATTATGTGGTAAAAATGCATAGCAATGAATAAAAACTTACCCACAGCATGAAACAGTGTATAATTTCTTGAATGAACTTAACAGAAAAGGTGAAAGAAATCTAAAAATAAAATTATCTTTTTTCTTGAAGGAAATGCTTCTTGTAATCAGAAAACAATGTATTATATTTTTAGATGGAAAGATACAGTATTCTTAAGATGCCAAAATATGTGCATGTGCAAGTGTGCACGCACATGCATCTGATTATATTTAGTACAATTCCCCTGATAATTATTTGGACTCTCTTTTTTTTTTTGCTTGAAAACATCAGTTCTAGATGGAGCTAACAGCATGCTTGTGGAAGACCTTGACACTTGATTTTACAAAAGAAAATCCATCCAAGCAACTTTGGAAATAATATATCAAATACCTTGCATTACTGCAAATGCAGTAAACACTCACATGAATAAGAATACCACTAGGAATCCAGGTGACACCACACCATCTGAGAGCTTAGTGAAAGATGTTATTTAATAATCAACAATACCATTCAGACACGGATGCTAACAGCATTGCATTTTCATATTAGAAGAAAGAGGAGCGACTGTCTCATACAATATTGAAAACCTCAGGAAGCTCATTTCACTTAAGACCAATAAAATTCAAACAAGAAATAACTATGGAAGTAGTTGAAATATAGATTAGAACACTCAGACTTTACAAGCTACTGACATATAAGAATAACCCTAAACTCTATAAAATATGTAAAATAATTCAGTTCTCTTAATATCTACATTAATATTCATATAAAAGCAACTCTTGGTTCAGTAAAAATATGAATAAATATTTTTATTCATTTGTATATCAGTAAAATTTTACTTTCCTTATTGAAATACCCATAGCCAAATCTGAACCAGCTCTATAACTGATGATATTGGAAATAATTTTAACACAGATAAAATGAGGTAAAACATTTGTCTGAATTTCTTCTTGCTTTTACTATTAGTTACTATTTTGTAAAATATAGTTTTCTCTTGCCTGATTCACATTTTATAGTTGTTTGGTACAACATTGCACACATGCGTACACTTGCTTTCAAATAATCAGAATTCTTGGCATAATGTTCTATTTTCAGGAGCAGTGTTTATTTTTATTTAACTTCAACACTTGACCATATAGCTATTTTCTTATCACATTTGCTTTTCTGCTGCATATGATCTAAATGGCTGACTGTCTCCGTAAATAGCATCCCACTCGGTATCCTTAAATGTTATCTGGTTTCTGAGTCATCTTTCAATCACTTACTACTTGTATGTGTATATAAATTGTTTTGATGATATTTGCTGTTTTGACATGGTGTCTACTTTTAAGTAACATTATCTCTGAATTTATGGATCTGATGTGTTATTTACAGTTTCGAAATGCTCACAAACATAACTTTTTAACTTTTAAAGCGAAGCTGTTGTCCTAGAAGCCAGTGGTAGCCAAGCCCTTCTGCCACAACACTCATCCACGAAAGTGCTGGGCCTCTTTTGTTCTTTTTGTTTTATAAGGTTGAAACATAGCAGGCTTAACAAAAGCATAACTTTTATGTATGTAAATTCTTTAAAATTTTTCCATTGGCTTAAATTTTTGCAAGGGGAATCTTAACTTTTTAAGAAGCTTAGATGGAAATAGAATTTAAAAACCTTAAATGTCAGAGATGAAGGTGATATTTGTGATGTATTTGGATGTACAGCTCTGTGCATTTTGGCACACACACAGTTTCAGTCTGGAGGATAGTTCCATCACTTACACCTTTGCTCATTCATCCTCGCCCATCCTCACAGCTTCTGCCAATCGCAAATGAGCTTTTGGCTGTTATGACTTCATTCTTGGAGAATGTTACAGAAAGACTCATATACTAGGCAATCTTTCCCAAATGGATTTTTATAGTCCAACATGGTGTCACTGAGAGTCTTTGAAGTTGTTCTGCACACCAATAGTCGGTCTTCTTTTTTACAGTTGAGTAGTGTCTGGTGATGCGGAGGACACCATTTAAATATGAAAGGGAGGCAACAGAGCTTGTAGATGAGTTCTAGTATAAACTATAAACTCTCATTTTCAATTATGTAGGATAGATACCCAGAGGTGAGGTTCTGAGTCACCTCATTTATTTATAACAATCTTTCAACCTGTTTGCCAAGCCCTATAGCATTTTGTATTTCTACCAGCAAGAAATACGAGTTCCAGTCTCTTAGCCATCTCACCAGCAGTTGGTGTTGTCAGCCTGCCGTTATTAATTGTAGTCATAGTGTTGATTATGGAGTAGTGTCCCTCCGAGATTCACTTCTCCAGCTGCTAATGTGGTTGAGTACCCTTCCATGTGCTTACTTGCCACTCTGTGCTCTAGGTGCTGAAGTTCTCTGTGTCACTTTGTAGTTTCAGCTACAGACATCGTATTCCTACATAAAATGCATAGGGTGTAAAACTATGGATGGATTTGGCAGTCTGTTTGAATTTCTTAGGTTGTCAACTCTCTTCCCTTTCAGAAAGTTAAAGAAATGATCTGGAAATCACAGAAGGGGAATAAACGTTTACAGAGGCACTTTGCAGCACACAGTTGTATCTGTGGAGATGAAACAGACTGATTTGAAAGATGCATCCTGGATAATACAACTGAATATGCAAAGACGAGCACAGTTAATGAGCACTAATGTGCTGATTGACAGGCAGCTGCCCACATCACTTCTACATTCGCATAAATTTATTCCCTATGCTTGCGCACTAATACACATTTGAGTGCCTTTAATTTTATTTATAGTCTCTTTAAAAAACAAAAACAAAAAACAAAAAGAACCCAAACCAACCAAAACCTAGATTTATTATCAGGAAGGCATTTTATCATCTGCAAGTACAGCTGCTGATAAAACGAGAATTTCATGAATTCATCCAGGCTCCAAAGCCTTGTATCCCCACCTGCTCTAGCAATGGCTCAGATTTATGTTCTAGAAAGATCTTTTAAACCATCCCGCTTTCAACCCAGCCAACAGGGAAGGCATGTGAAATCCTTAGTGTGAATTCACATGCTGGTGGGGGTCAGAGGCAAACCTGAAAATGAAGGCAAATCTTAACCTCCTTAGGTTCTCCCTCTCCTCCTTCTGGTGTTAACTTGTAAGGTTCCACTGCACAGAGCTTGCAATAGCATTGTTTAGAACTCTAGTTAGCAGAATTTTCAGTAGATGCCAGATAGCTAAGAGTCAAAGAACAAAATAAAAGGATTCACAATGGCTTTCCCTACTAAAAAAATGACAATATATTTGAGAAACATGTCTTATTGTTTATATGATATTGATAAAACACAAATTTATGAACAAAATAAAAATATACTCTCCATATCTTTATTTTTTTCACAGCTTTGGAAACTATATGCAGGTTTATTTTGCATGTAGTCTTTGGCAAACATGGATTAGAAAGTAACTAAAAATGTCTAAAAGATCCACAACAGGCCTGACAGATTTAATAAGGACTACTTAAAAACTCAAGCCATTCCATTTAGAATTTTATATTCCAATTTCTGTGCCTGATAACAAATATTGACTTTATGAAACAAAGATAAAGAACACACAGACACACACACACACACACACAGACACACACACACACTTTAAAATGTTTTCTTAATCTGCACTCTCACATTAGCAAATGTAAATAAATAGATCAGAATGCATAACTGTGGTTTGTCCAAACACTTGCATAATTCCTAGCAAGCCCTGTCCTTGGAATAAAATATGCAAAATAAATGTGCATTAAAATAAAAACATGAGCCTGTTTATGATGGAAGCTGTAATTACGATTACGAAGTCAAAAAGTCATGAATGTGATTAACAATTCTCAGATTTTGAAACAGTAGAAAGAATGAATTTTGATGGCGCATGAAAACCCCAGAGTATTATCAAATCATGCCGTGTGCTGTCACTACCCAGGATCCAGCAATCCCTGTGTGAGGCTGCTTTCCCTGTAACACACTGAAATTTCCGAGCTCTTTTGGAGAGAGGTCTCTGTGTCTCACTGAGGGGGTCTGAGGTGCTGAGTGAGAGGAATCATTGACTGTAAGACGAGCAAATAGTTAAACAGCACTTTCTGGACTCCTAACCCTATCTTAAGTACTTTCTCTGCTTTATCCCTTACTGCCTCTCCACCTCACTAGTAGGTGAGTACCTTTATTAATGTCTCCTTTTTTATGTATGGAAAACTAAGGAAGAGAGAGGATAAAAATTCATTCAGCATCTCTAACCTGGGACAGGGGGTAGCTGAGAATCCACCCACCTGGGAGGTCTGGCTCCTGACTAAAAATCTGGTGTTTTTTTTTTTTTTTTTAAATATTTATGTGTGTGTATGTGTGTGTGTTTGGTGTATGTGTATGTGGTGTATGTGCATGTATGTATGGATGGACGTTCCTGTGTAGAAAGCACATGTGTCTGTATGGGTACATATGCACACATGGACATGCCTGTGGAGGTCAGAAAATGACACTGGATGTCCTCCTCAACTCTTCTCTGTCTTCTACATTGAGGTAAGGACTCTAAGTTGAATCCAGAGCTCACTGCTTTGGTTACTTTAGCTAGGTAGCCAGTTGGTTCCTGGGCTCTTCTGTTGCCTCCTCCTGAAGGCTGGGAGGACAGGCTGGCCTCCACACCTACCGAACATTTACACGGGTCTTACAGATTCACACTCTGGTCCTCATACTTGCACAGCAGTGCTTCACTCACTGAGTCATTTCCCCACAGCACAGAGTTGAAGCTCTTAATCTTGTGCTGCATCCTGGGAGGCAGGAAGGAATGTAAGCCTTGAGATCCTGACTCTGCATCTATGCTCTGCAAAGACCAAAGACTCCCCGGCACCGAGCACCACAATATGCTCTCCTCTGCCAGCTAACTCTGGTTCTCTGTCAAAGCACGAACCCTTGAAGCAGTTATTGGTGCCAAAATGCAAAGTCGCTAAAATGACAAGTCTGATTTCCAGGCAGAACTCAGTCAATGTTTTAAGTAACATATTTGAGACAGAATCCAACGACTCAGCAACTATGCGTGACGCTTTCTTTCTAATTACCATTGAACATTTGGTTCTCTAGACACTCTGCTGTCACTAACCCACCACAATTTCATGCATGAGATCTTGCTTAGCAAAAATATTTTCAAAAAGAACAAGGACAGCTGTCAAAGATTATCATAACCTTTGCAATGTGAAGAATCATGAAATTTGCTACTGGGTATCTTCATGGGTGAGGTGGGAACTGAATTTGGCATGGATATTTACCCTAAACTTCATAACACATCTACTATCTTGCACACATTCTGTGTGTGGTATACACTGTTAATAAACCACACAAGCTCATGTGGTTTTCAAAACATTTACAATTACTAAGTAGGGAAAGAAGACAGGCATTTTTACTGGATTTTTCTTGAAGAAGGTCAGAAAGGCTTAAAGGGCTGAAAACCTTAATCCAGTGTTATTGCTGTTTGCTGACTGAACTTCAGAATGAGTATGCTTTGATTACAGTGTGTTCTGCATTTTCCATTTTTTCTTGGGTCCCTTTACAAGGGCAGTTAATTCAATAGTGTTGGTATGTGGCACATATTCACAAATATAAAAAAATATGTGTAGATATCTGTACAGGTGAGTGCAAATATGAGTTCTTTCTGTAAAGTGATTCTCAGACATCTACTTCAACATCTGTCTCTGACTTTCCTTCTCTAGCCATTCTCCCTTGTGAAGTAGCAAATGGATTAACATGAAGTTTGTGATGTATCTGTACTTATATTTGTCTTGTAACATCCTTACAATTATTAGATGCCATTTAGTAATTTCTAAGATCTGGGCCAAGGTGTTTTGATGGTCACATTCTGACTTGCTGTTTGGAAAGCAAAGGGATGGTTTTAAAACTGTCAGTATCGGGGATGGGGAGATGGCTCATTTGGTAAAATGGCTGCCATTTTACTCAGTCATGGGAACCACAGTTTGAGTCTCCAGAACTCACATAAAAGATCAGGGATGGTGGTGTGTACTTGTAATCCCAAGGCTAGAGAGACAGAGACAAATGGACCCTGGGGTCATTGGACAGCCAATCTAGCCAACTTAGCAAGCTCTAGGCTACTGAGAAACTTCATCTTAAAAAATCAAGGTATATAATGCCTGAGGAATGATACCTGTGTTTGACCTCTGACCTCAACACACACATACCCACACATGCACACATACATGTACTCACTAGGACATTGGAACATATATGCATACACACACAAACACAAAACCTTTCAGTGGGATTAGCAGTCTTAGGGTTCGTGTCTCAGGTGAGGCTGAGGAAGAAGAGATGGAGGAGAGTGAAGGTTCTACACTCCTAAGAAACACAAGCTCTGTGTATCTTGGCTGGATTATAAACTGGACTTCTAAAAGAGAAATTTCACTAGAAATTTTAGATCAAATAAGTTGTAAAAATCTCTGATCTTTCAAAAGATATGAACCCCTCTGATCTCACAGGTCTCATCCAGCTGTACATTTTAATTATTTAATGACTTAAAGAGACACATTAACCTTTAAATTTATTGTGCTGTTATAGGGAATGGCAACTTTATTCACCATACATTTGTGCAAAATGCAGACAAGTGTGATATTACTGCTTTATTGGAGCTGACTAATTATCTAGAAGTAAATTACACCAATTTATAATTTATATATCAAAGCAGGGCTTTCACACAAGCTGCTGCCATCCCTAGCCTAATTTTAGTTATCCATAAGCACCAATAGTAAGGAAGTTCCATCAAGCAGAATACACAGTCTCAGAATTGATGAGGAGGCTTTACCTATTGTCATGTTTCAGAAGGCAGCCTATTATTTAAGGAACGATTTTCATTTGATATCACTAATTCCAAATAAATGCAATGAATATGTGAACAAAGGTTAAGAACCTGGAAAGTGCTAGTCAAGGATAAACAGATACATGATTGAAATAATTTAGATCTATGGTTAGGTTAATTATTTTAATATGGGGTTTGTGTGTGTGTGTGTGTGTGTGTGTGTGTGTGTGTGTGGGTGGTATGTGTGGATGTGCATGGGATAGGTTATGCTTGCCTGTGCATATTCATATGAAGGGAAGAGGCTGACTTATTTTTGGAGACAGGGTCTCTCACTGAACATGGAGACCGTCATTTCTGCTAGACTGGCTGGCCCGCCAGCCCCTGAGGGTCTTCCTGTCTCCATTCCCTCTAAGACTACACTATGCTCTTCCACAGTTATGTGTTCATGCCCATGAAGACATGCCCAGTTTTTACACAGGTGTTTTCACAGAAAGCACTTTAGCCCCTAAGTCAGTTTCCCAGTTCACACAAATAACTTTTAAAATATAATTTAAATATATAATATTAAAACATCAGATAATACAGTGATTGACAAAAATTTTCATGAAAAATATGGTAGAATTGGGACTTAAAGAAAATGATTTTAATTTAGTTCATTCTGTGTTTACCACTCAGAAATAAAAAAAGATTTACTTGTATTTCATAACAAAGGGCTAGTTTTCTTAAGATTCTGATAAGCAAAATTCCAAGCCTTTTGTTGGAGAATCAGTACAATGACTGGTAAGCGACTGGACTGCATGAGATTTTCCTGATTCTGAAGATGGAGTCAGCCTGTTGCTATGTATCAAACATGTCGCCTCACCTCACCTCATATATACAGTAAGAAAGACAAATCTTTGGAAACAACCATTTTCTAAAGCTCAGTTTTAGTACGATCAGCACACACTGTATTCACTGAAGGAGAAATATTTCTGGTTTGTAAATGTATGTTATCGCATGTAAAATATTAAATTGGTGAATGATATTTAAATTAAAAATCTGATGGGCAATATGCACATCTCTCAAAGACGTGCTTCCACCTTCGACAGCTCTTTCCTGAGTCACAGTCTTGCTTGTGAAGTCCGCATGAATGTGAGATGCTCTATGTAAGGACCGTGAGACTCTCTAAGCAATGTACTAATGCCATCACATGTCATTTCTTATTCAGAAGACTCCCAAATTTCTTGAGAGATCTCAGAAAAAAAATCATTAATATGAGGCCATTTGCCCAAATGTTAACATGTCCCTAGAAAAGATCCATTTCAGAAATGGAGAAACTCCCGATGTCTTACTGGAGTTGGAGATATTAGATTACAAGCCTAAGGTGCCAACCAGGCAATACAACACAATTTTATTCTATTGAAGGAAAAACCAGTAAAGATCAGTCCTATGTTCTATTTTCAGCTTCCCATTCAGACTCCAGTCTTATTTCCTCATTGATTACCATGTGTGTGAATCACTGACTCACTTCTGCCTCTAAAGATAGTAAGGATCCAGTTACTCATTTTAGCATTGAAAGCACAGAGGCCACCCAAGGAAATTATCTGCTGACTGTACTTGCTACAGTTGTTGTTGGATCAATAATTATAATAAGATGAAGTGCCACGGTTTTTAACAACTTCATTTAAGTGTCCCTGACTTGAATCCAGAAACTCTTTTGTAGTCCAATAATCATCTTTATTGTTTATCCAAATATCTTAAGGAATTAAATAAACATCATGAGTTACCAAGTGCAAATTATTCCACTTAAAAAAAAACAGCACTATTCTCTGTATCAAAGTTTGAATTCAGCCTAGGTGTCTATCAACAGATGAATGAAGCAACTCTCTCTCTCTCTCTCTCTTTCTCTCTCTCATACACACATTGTATTTTATTCAGTAATGAAGAAAAACAAAACTGTATTATTTTCAAGAAAATGTTTGTACCTACAAATATATTAAATGAATAGATCCAGACACATAAAGATATTACATGTTTCTTTCTCTCAGTACTGATCCCTAGATCTTACATAAATACCAACAGTCAGGTATATAAAATGTGAAGGTAGAGGGGAAACTTCATGAAGGAACTGACAGGACGGGAAGGGGAAAAATGGGAGAGATGGGAGCACGGGGAGTCCAAGGTCACTGCACAGTATTTATGAGCATGAAAATGTCCTTATGAAACCAGAACAATGAAGATATAATAAGAAAACTTGTCTCAAGAGAAATTCAGTAGTAGTGTTGATACTGACAGCATTTTCACACTTACCTTTAAAATAATCACTTTTTTATACTGATGTCTTGAAAAACTGAAGCTGTATAGTCTCCAAATTCCATTTTCAGTCTGAAGAACAGAATCTAGTTGTGTAAGCCAGATGCTATCACCGAAGGACTCTAGGCAATTGAGATTTTTTTGTACTAGCATCTTCCTATAATGTAGACAGAGGCCTCTATGCACTCATTTCTAAAGTCCTTCATGCCACTGTTTTGAATTCCAAATTGATCCTCTGGGAAAATTTCCCAGAGACACTGTGTCATTATTTTCAACTCTTACCCCACAGTACCGTTGCAGGGTCTGGGAGCATCATTTGGGCTGTGCCCGGCAATAAGTACAACAGAAGCTGCAAAACACAGGTGATGTCACTTGAAAGCAGAAGGACCACCCTGGGTAGAAAGATCAAACCTGTCTTTTGTTCCTGAGTTTTGACTGTCTGATGTCAGCATAGCATTGGGCTGGAAACTGCAGCCACTAACACACTTGACCTCAAAAACATAGCCAGGGTTAAGGATACAGGTTCAGTAAACACAATCCCAGAGATTTCTAGTCAGTTGGTGGAGAGAGGCTTATTCCACAACTAAGGTCAAACTTGTGCCAGTCTGTATGTCTCCAAACTTGGAAACATTGTCATCTGAAAAGAGTAAATTCACCCCCAAGGACTTTAATCATTAAGCCAATCATTTAGAACTACATGCATAAATATCAACATGGGTGCTTCCAATGAAAAGTGGAATTAAGATGTCACTTGCTTATCAATGACACTGTCTAATGTGAGAGTTTAATGCCATCTACTTATACAATCAACTATGCACAAAGCAATTATGATCAGTATGAAGAAAGAAGCAGATCACCATGTGTAGTGAGCTGCAGCAGTAGCCGGCAGAGTAGACAGAACTGCAGGCTTAAGGGCTTTGAGGCATAGAAGGTGGAGACCTCTGAAGAGATAAAAGATGTCCCATCAAGGCAGGAGTTCATCAAGATGGGAAAGGGTGAAATAACAAGTATCTCAAAAGGTAGAAAACTTGTTAGGATAAAAGTCAGGCAAACCAAACTGGATACTGAAATTTATTTGGCACGCACTGATTTGTGTGTTTGAGTCAATCATAAATCTAATGTGTTTATTTAAGGAATTCCCCATAAATTGAGCAAGAAAAACTAATGATGTGCTTGCATAATATTGTAGTGAAATTGGTTTGTGATAAATTCAGTCATCTCTCAGCATCTGCACCCTCCAGTCCCCACCTCCATGGAACAGGCTTCCATGCCCCATTGCCTTTGGACTTGGATGGGTGACTTAATTCTGCCAACAGGAAGTAAGAATATGCAGAGTGGATAGAGTTAGATGTTCTACCAATCCATCTCTAGAAGCACATGACCTCTATCCTGGGCCCAGGATGCCTGAAAAGTGCAGTGGTCTGAGGCAAGCCCAGCCAGCGAGGATCTTAATCAGGGATGCCCAGGCAAGACCTGGCAAATCCTTGTCCTTCTTAAGGTGCACACAGATGAGTTTTCAGGTAAGTGCTTGGCACTATAGATCTATGAGCTTTCAGGAAATTTATTATGCAATATCACTGCAGAAATAGCTGACTAATGTAAATTTTAACACTGAAAACTGCTCTCTGAAATATACATACATGGAAAGGCATACAAGGAAATCTGCTTAGGCTCAGCCCAGACTTCATAACAAAATAGGAAAATGATTACCAGGAGCCTGCACAGCATGGAAGCCACAGTCTTGAACTGTAACGATAGCAGAGGGTGACTCCTCGGGCCAGGATTCCATAACTGACTTAAAATCAGGTTGCTATTTCCAACTACATTGCCTTAGGTTGCCTCATAAACTCATTCTATGGAGTCCTTCATGTTGTCTAAAAATAATTAGGTATACATTAACTGTAAAAATTGCACTTTGCATGAAATAAAGTCATATATCAGGAAACTGTGATGACAAAAATCAATTCATGAATGTCTGCCATAAATATCATTTCAGGTGCAGATTTACAGAAGGCTGTTTTTCTCTGTAGTTTTCTCTCCCTGTGGCACTTAATGCTGTTACACTTTTTTTTTTTTTTTTTTTTTTTTTGTGGATAGTGGTGTGTGTGTGTGTGTGTGTGTGTGTGTGTGTGTGTGTGTGTATGTTATACTGTTGTAATGCTCACCATTTCTTAAGGGTGTGTATTTATTTCTGTTTGAAGCACATATTTTAACAGTGAGGTTTCACATCTTAGACTCTGAGATGAACTGAAGGATATCTATTGATACTGTAGCCACTGAGTGCTTGATTGTACCAGCCTACGACCGCAATTCAAGTTTTTCTTTTCTTTAAATGTATTTGATGGCTCTTGAACATTTTTATTTCCCAAGAATCTGGATCCATTAAAATGTAGACTTCAAGAGATCTGGAATCCTTTTGACTGGGCAGGGAGTTCTTAAAATAGAACAATTAAATTTCTTCTTCAAAGACATAAAAGTATATCGACTTTTAGAACTGGAAAAGGCTTCACAACTCCTATAATATACTATATCCCAAGTATGCTTCATGAGAATTTCCTTTGAGGACTGAAAGTGGAAATACCATGGAGAAGAAAAATCTCAAGTCAGAACCTCAGAAATAGAGAGTATTCCAAAACACGCTTACCATCATGTGTTAAGGGTCTCTAAAATATGAATTCTGATGTGTCCACATTCTAGCTGATGATAACAGTGCCCTCCAGCCCTTGTAAGTCTCCACTATTCTACAAACTTCAGCCATCATAGAACACCCCAGTTAGGCACTTCAATGTATGCATCACATGCCTTGTGTAATGGTTAATATTCTGACCATCCTGTGTCATTTATCAATCCTGCCTCATGTGCTCATCTGAAGGATTCTAGGAAGGACCCCTTTTTGTACCTGTATGCTTCTGTCATGTGCGTGTGTGAGTATGCATGTGTGTGCGTGTGTGTGTGTGCGTGTGTGTGCATATACACATGACTATGTGCATGAGGAAATCTGAAGCTAATGCCAAGCTCTCTCCTCATTTGCCTTTTAGCTCATATATTGAGGAACGGTTGTCTCTCACTGAACTTAGAACTCAGGATTTCAGCTAGTCTGGCTGACGAGCTCACCCCCAGGATCCTGTCTCTGTCCTCCAAGTGTGGGGCCACCAGACTTGCCTGGATTTTAAGCTGGGTTATGAAGACCTGAACTCTGACCCGCATGTTTTTGTAACAAGCACTTTATCCACTTAGCCACCTCCACAGTCTTGTCTCTAAGTCTTTAAAAGAAATCCAAGGCATCCTGTCTTTCATCTATGGGTACTATAGTGTGTGTCTCCAAATGAGAAGAATATTCTATTATCCTGGTTAGCAAGAAATGCCCAAGCCAACTAGTAGAAACCTCTTATTGGTATTAAAATATTTTGTCTTGAAGTTGTTGTTGTTTTATAGTTTGTGGGGACCAGAATATAAAAACACCTGTATATTTTATTTTCTTGCTATCATTTAAAAGGTTACTTTTTATTTCACAGATTTGTCTTGAATTTTGTTTTTATTGTTTTGATTTAAAGGAGAGCTTTCTTTCTTCTTGAAATATCTCAATTGCCACCCACTTCGGGGATGCATCCTATGGATGGACAGGTGATCATTACTGTTCCCATTATTTACTCCATTGTCCCTCACCTCAAAAGGGAGCAAGAATCTGAGATTCCCCTCAGTAGGATCAGTATAAGACATGCGTCTGCCTTTTAATGAGAACTCCTTTTACTTCTCCCAAAATGAGACAGCATTTCACTGATCTGTTTCTCTGTTAAACACAGGCCTTTCATGGGGTGGTCACCCTGCTTTCTCTGTGCAGATTCCCATTCTGAAGAGTGGGTAGGCTGTAATAAACCACGCTCCAGATTTTGCACGGAGACAACATGCATAGAAGCATCTGGCACAGTCCCTAACACACAGCAAGTTTTTAAATGTTAAAGCTGAATTGAAAGAGATTTCATTCCTCTCTTAAAGTCACTGCACATCCATTGTTAAATAACCAATACCTAGACTGTGACAGAGAATCATTTGCAATCCATCACCATTCAAACCTAGATATGCTCTTCATTGTTAATTAAATAAAAATACCTCCCCCATTAACTTTTCACAGATAGAATCATATTCTATAGAACTCTGTGTTTAGCTGATACTAAAAAACAGATCATCTAGACAAATTAACAACAATAACAAAAATGCCTAGTAAAAAGGCTGAAGACCTAGAAGACAATTTAGGTAGTTAAAATGAGTACCTCAGAAAATCTTTATTTTGTGGTTGCAGGAAAGCTAGTACTCGATACACTTATCATCAGTCTGTGAATCTCTGAGGGGACTAGGATCTTGTGTCTCAGACTACATTACAAATGCCTGGAAGAATATTAACAGAATTAATTTTAAAAAAGTTCTCTCAGGTAGAATCCAAATCTGCTAGACAAAGAAAACTAAGAGACGATGATGATGATGATGATGATGATGATGATGTTGTTCTAGACCAAACATAATGGACCCTGACCTTGGGTTGCAATTAGAGGAACATAAACACATCAACCATCAGTGCTTCTCAATTTGTAATCAATTGTCTTTCATGTTCCTTCTATTGAATTTCCTTACTGTTTTACTTTTTGTACTGAAGTATATTTAAAATCTCCTTGAATTTTGACTACCTCAGTTGGGGCAGTAAATGAGGCTAGGGGTTATCTGGTCCTTCATTCTTTTACTAATGCTAGAGAAATACCAGGCAGTAATTTCCAAGCTCCATAGGATTGTTCCTTGCAATCCTTCTTCTCAGCATTCCTGGAAGCTGACAAAAAGGCCAAACTCTGTGAGCTATACAACCAGTACAGGAGCCTTCAAGATTGACTCTTTCTAGATAAAACCTTTTACCGCCTTAAAAATGAGTGACATTCTAGAACTGTGTATTCCTGAAAAGTGTCCCCAGCCCTTGCTCATAGGAAGTAACTGTGGGGTCTCTCAACTGACCCAATTATCTTTTACACTAACCAGAAGCAGAATCCACTAGAGCCCTGTGTCTGGACTCAGGTCCTCACAAGCTGAAATCATCATCATTAGAGGTTTAATCCAATTGATAACTGTTCACTGCAATGGACTGAATATGTGTCTTTCAGGAATAGTAATATCAAAGCATTTGGAGGTGGGCTTTTAGGAGAAATTAGATCAAGAAGAGCAAACCTCCTGAATAGGATTAAGAATCTCACAAAAAGAAGACAAAAACTAGCTAGCTCTCTTTCTGCCATCTGAGAACTTATCTACGCATCTTAAAACACAAAGAAAATTTAACCAAGGACAGAGTCCTACTCCATCATGATCTGAGACGTGCAATCTCTCAAACCATGAGACACAGACGCCTTCGAAGCAATGGAAGTTATAGAACTCTGTTGCCTCTGTCAAAACTGACCACAGTACTAACTATACAATACTACAAAGTGGGTATCTTTCCTGGGTACTGTACAGTGACGAACAAACTAGTACCTTCCTCCTAGGAAATGGAACTCAAGGAAAACAGTAAACAGTTTTATGTAGCTCCTAATGCATAATTAATTTGAGCTGGAAGTTGCTGAGTAGGGAGATGGAAGATTGGTCACAGGATTTTGGTCTTAGCGTACTATCTGTGCAATCAAAGCAAGAGCTAGATACCTCTTGTCAGATGACTGAGACTATGTCTGTGAATTAATTAAAAGTCAAAACTTCTAATATATAATAACACACACATTAAGACTTAATTTGAAACAAACTTCCACCCTAATTTTTTTCTTGTTTCATCACTGTTATCTAACTTGAGCCCAGCCAGAGTGTTTGGGGGTTCATATACCTGGAGTCTATGGAGGGCCATCTTATTGAAGTCACCACAGGGTGAAAAAATTCAGCAGAGATCTACCAGGCTGGGGAGAGGGGAAGGCACAGTGAAATTTGCAACTGTTTGTCATTCCTGTGAATTCTTTATCCATACTTAGATCCTCCATAGTGATTATTTATGGAACAAAAGACACCTAGAAGCAAACATCTAATCCTATATATAATCTTTTATCTTTTTCTGATATCTGGTCTTGAGAGGAGAAGCCAGTCAGAGCATAGCTCAACCCAGAAGTCACTCATATATTAAAAAAAATTCTTCATGGATTGTATGAAATTGATATTTCCATTTCAATCGATTTACTATTATATCATCCTGAAAGATAATTATAAAAGCACAAAGGATATGAAAGAGGGTGCAAAAGACTCATTATATTTGTAATTGGGCTTCTCTGGAAGCTGAAGTACATTTTTGGTCATTATTTGTAACCTTTTACATGTTAATAGAATAACCAGAGAGAACACAGACGGACCACTTGATTCTCCCAACCTAGTCTCCATCCTGTCTTTGGAGCCAAATTCACCTCTTGCGTAAAACATGGGGGAGCATATTGCTTTTCCATCTCTTATTTAACTGGCTTACAGTAGGTTTCCATGTGGCTTTTCCATGTACCCTTGGTTTCCATTAACCTTCCCCATCAGTCCTCATTTTCCCCATCTCCTCATCCTTATCTAAACTCTCTGCCCCAGTATTCCCCCTCGTACTCTCACAGAGTGCGTGCTTTATCCACCACCCTCCCTGAAGGCACCTTCCCCTCAGCAGCCCCTGTCTGGTTTCCTAGCTTCTACAGGAAGTCCAAGTTAAACTCCCACATCCAAGGATCTGAAGCTAGGATCTGCCAATGAGAGAGAACATGTGGTGTCTGTCTCGGTCTGGGTTACCTCACTCAGTTTTTCCAGTCCATTTTCCTCAAACCTCAAATTTCACTTTTCTTTACAGATGAATACAATTCCATTGTGTACATGTATAGCATTTTCATTACTCACCAGGTGATGGACACCTAGGCTCACTTCACTTTCTAGCTGTTGTGAGCAGAGCAGCAGTGCACACTGATGAACAACTATCTCTGTTCTAAGATGTGGAGACGGTTAGGTATACCTCAAGAGTGACGTAGCTCCATTGGATGGTAGATTGATTTCTGTTTTTTGAGAAACCTCCACACTGACTTTGATCCCCACACCCTGTGCCACCAGAGTTTCCTTCTCTAGGATCAAGGTGTTTAGAGATAGGAAAGCCTTGCTTGTTTGGGCAGTGTTCAAGCTGGGCCTCTGTCTCTAGTGTAGATGACTTTAGGAAGATGATTCTTTCTCTGGAGAGATGCATTTTATGGGTCTCCACAGAAGACCTGACAGGCATTGCCTGGCATGCCTCCTAGACAAGAGCTCATTGCTCCAATTTCATGACCAACCTGCCTTGGCACCTGCAGTCATCCCTGAGCTGTCCTTACTGAGGTCCTTGTACTCGGTAATCTGAGTGCACTCTCTTTCTAAAAGACCTGAGGCGGCTCCTGTGTACAGAGCTCACATCTGGGCAACCCCCTTCGTGCCATGCAGGCTAAAGGGCCATTTCCCTTCCCAGAGTCCTCTGCTGCCCCAGCATACTCCACCTAATCTCAAGCCTAGAGGCTGATGTAGGCTTGAGTCATGATGTAAACTGGAGAAATATTTCTGTGAAAACAGAGTTGATGTTTCTATAAAAATGAGGGTGATGTTCGGAAAGGCATTACCAAAACTATGGAATTACATCTGAAAAATAAGTGGTAAAAATGGCAAGACTTGGAAAAAGTCAAGAACATGTCTGTTCTTAAACTGCTTCAGAAGTCACTCCACATCCCACTTCTCTTTAGGGAACCAGACCTGGTTCAGAAGGGCCTGCGGGCAGATGCAGTGTGCAGTGGGCAGATAGTGAGGTACCACAGCAATCACACAAAGAAAGAATGGTCATGCCCCTCTGTAACATGTTGGTAGATAAGCTCATATTTACATAATTCATGTTAAAATCATGTTAGTAAATATATGGATCACAGCTATGATTTTCTGTGTGAATTATTTTTTTCTAATTGATGGGGCATTTTCTTCACCCAGTGTTTTTGATTTTGTAGCAACAAGTACTTTCATGGGGTCTCCTCTTCTCTTCCAGATTGCTGTCAGAAGACACACACACACACACATACACACACACACACACACACACACAGAGAGAGAGAGAGAGAGAGAGAGAGAGAGAGAGAGAGAGACATGAAAACAAAAATGATGAGGCCTCAAAGGAAAAACACAAAACCTAAATTTGGCTTCTTCCATAAACTCTACTCCCATACTGACTCTGCTGTTTTAAACACACTAGTCTACTTATGCTCCACATTCGTATTTTATAACCTCCTGAAAACACCACTGAAGGTCAGACTCTAAGACAGTGACTAATCACCTCAAAATTATAAGTCTCACAGCTCCTTGCCACTTTAAAATTAATTTATTTTGAATGCTGTCCAAGTACATATTGTACCTTGAATGCATGTCTTCCCCAGGGCTCTCTACTCTTGACTCTCTTGTCCCTCCTCCTCCTGAGACTACTGCTCAATCTCTGAGTCATTTAATAATACTGAGTTCTTGTATCCAAGCTGCCATCAGTTACCAAGCCCTGCCTCCTTCCCAAAGGCAAATCTACAAAGTGAACATTAAAACTGACCTGTGGCCTTCTTCACACTCAACTGCCTATCTGCAATGGGCCATCTGACATACAGAAGACCTCTAACCAGAATATTGTACATAGATGGCCCTGATGAGTGACTTCTCACAGTACTCTGTGCCCTCTAAGCACACCCTCACACAGCTGTCAGTTATGTTTCAAAGGCTCTCTACTGCCCGAAGAACCAAGCCCAAGATCTCTTTAGAGGAAGCTGTGAGATCACCATTCTTTTCCACTCTGCTTTTCCGCTGCACAGGCTTCTTAGGTATAGGTGGGCACCAAGATGCTGACTGTGGCATTTTCTCCATTTCCAGAAAGACCAGAATTCAAATCAGTTTGACTTAGGACACTTTTGTTCCAGAGAACACACTTATCCATATTACAGGGACATTGATCATGTAAAATATTCTCGCTGTACTAATAATGCAACTGTGCCTGCCCAAGAAATCTGTGTGCCTACCACGCCACAAGAATGTCCACTGCCTTACGCCTCTCCAGTTTCAGTGCTCCTGGGTGTATGGCAGTTTCTTCTTCCCAGTGTAGGTCCATCAGATGAATGGTCTGGATATGGCCCACCTAGCACTTTTATTACTTTGATCTGAATCCCCTTAGCTCCTCACACAGCAATCCTAAGACAAGCAGGATGTGTCAATCTAAATGTGCAGTGAGAAACTTCTCTTCAGGCACTTTTCAACAGCCTTTCTCTGTTAGATGTCTCGAATCTGATCCCTTGACATGAGACCTTGGTAGAACAGTCTGAAGCCTGGTATTTGGGAATGGGCCTCCATTTATAAGTAACAAGGAACAAAATGATGAGAAAGCCAGTCCAGAGGAAAAAGATAAAGCTTAGGTTATGTACTTAAGAATACCATGCAGAAAGAGATTCAAAGGGGGTCCTCATCAAAAGGAGTCCCAACAGAAGGAAAGTCTAATTTTAAGTCTTGAGAAAGGCTCAATGAACAGCTTCCACCTCATTAAAGAATAGAGAGGCACAGATTGTTTTGATGCTCAACTTTTCCCCATTGACTTTCTACCAGCATAGGCAGTACGGTGTTTCCCTTTCAGCTCTCGCTTCCAGCCACACGCGAGACTGAATGCAGTCTCATTTGGGGCTTTTGCACTGGGCTCAATTTCATACCTTGGTTCTAATATTCATCACCTATCTGTGCATTATACATGTGGCTCCACCCTTGAAGACTCTGGGTTCTGTAGGGATAGAAAATATTTCCATTGTTAATATGTATATCCCCCACTGTTGTTAACAGCCTCATAACAAAGGCTTTGGCGCTTCGGTGTTTATGGAATGGCTGCCTGAAGGAATAATGCTTGATGCTATCCAAATGACTGGACTTTGGGTTGCAAAAATATATGCCTTTTCTTCACCCTGACAGTTGTTCCAGAATGTTGAGATGCTTGATTCATACTTAGGGGATGCATTAAGTATCTTTGGAAAAGGCAGTCATTATCATCTGTGCCTGACTAATACCCTGAGCTAATTACAATGCTCTGGTTCATCATGATGAGAGTCTGTTGGGAAAAGGGCTTTGGGATTCTTGGCACTGGAACTCTACAATCACAAGTATGGTAGGTCCTGAACCTGAAGCTGACATTGAGTCTGAATTGGCAATTTTTCCTCTTGGGATGCGAGGGAGGAGGTTACGAGGGGAACTGATCATGGAGATGGCGGGGACAACTCTAAATGCTGCTTAGTCATATGAATTGGTTTTAGCCAGATTACACGTGTACAGAGAGAAGCATGAAAGTCCTCTAAGCCTAAAATCATCCTTGTATTTGAAAGATGCCCACAATTATCCAAAATAGTTCCCAGAAGACCTAAGGAGTAAGGATTTTAGGGGTGAGGTGTCAGGGGTGGTCTGATACTCTCTTGACCTTGTTTAAAGAAACCTGTGACTCAAAAGTAGGTGTTTGATTCTTCATCACTGGAGTAGATGGCTGCAGCCCTATGCATTTAAACAAAGAAGAGACCAGGCTTAATGGAAAATCCCACTGTGTACTGTGAGTCTCTTCCCATAGTATTCTCCAGAGTGTACCCTGAGAGGTAGACAGATTTTTATAGAGAGATCTGAAAGTCCTGCCTCCATCACCCAGAGGTAGAAAAGGAACTGAGTATTTGATTGGGTATGGGATGTCCTCTGCTCAGTTCACAGGAGGGAAACCCTGCAGGCTCTAAGTGAGTGAGCAATGTGATAAGGGTGATGCCACCAAGAGGCAGAGGGGAAGCCGCAAATTCCCTTTCTGTACACTTTTCCAGAGCCATATGTGTGATGAGAACCAGATGGTACAGGGTCCTATCCCATAGCTTGGACTCTCAATATGAATGCCATTGAACAATAGGGGAAAGACATCAGTATCAAGACCACAGCAGGACTGGAACAGACACTGAGATCAGGGCAGCTGGAAGTCACACAAGAGGATCACATGTTCCATAGCTTGGCAAAGAAGTGGCTTACACAATGCTCCCAAACACCTGATGCTCTGGGCATATATAGAACTAAGCTCATTAAGGACTGACCATCTAGGATTGGATAAGCTGGTCTCTAGAGAAAAGTGACTTTCCGTCTCTCAGTAGCCATTAATTGACTGTAGCTCTTCATCCACAGGTGGGACCTTGTGACATTTCCCCCATTCACATGGGCATATCAGTGTTGTTATTATTATGCAGGTCTTAAGACATCACAAGGACCTCTGAATAGCCTCAGCAGAAGATGTAAATAAATATATATATGCAATATATATGATATATATATTACAATAAGAATTAAAGAAGAGGTCACAAAATTGAAAGGAAGTTGGATGGGGATGTAAATACAGTGCTCACAGGAAATCCTAAAAATTATTTTTAAAAGAAGTGGACTTTTCTTCTGTTTCATTTGTGACAAAGGATGTTGACACATAGCTACAATCTTGGTTCTACAGTTCCCCAATTTTATGTGATGGTGGTTAGGATTCAGAATGACTTCAAATATATGAAGTAATATCTGACCATCTCCAAGGAGTTATTTGAAGGAAATAGTTCAGCTACTGGAAATGTTTGAAAGTCTCTACTGGCCCACAGAATCTTGCTTATGAAGGACAAACTCAGAGCCTGCTTTGTAGCAAAGTTCTCTCTTCCCCAGATGCATCTGAATGCAGACTTTTAGCTCGATACAGGATCTAGCTGTTCCCTTTGCATTTGTGCTGATGTCTACTAAATGAGCGCCAGGTTACTGAGATGTCAGGTGGGACAACAGATGTGGAGCTAGGGAGAAAAAGTGTTTCCCTTCAACTTCTGCCACAACCATGCCAATGACAAAATTAGTTTCCTTTAATGTATCCCCAAATGCCATATATCAACACATTATGAAGTATAATAATCTCTTTTATATTACACTTTGGCAAGGTTTTAATATTCATGTGAAAATAAAAAAAATACTTAACCTCAGAAAAAAAAAATTAAAAATTTCTCCAAGATACAGCAGTTTCCAAGCCATCATTAAAAACACAGAACAGACAACAATAATCTTGGAATACAAGAGAAAACCAGAAATACAATTAAGTTAGGTTTGATGATATTTGAAGATAATATTTATGTGATTTTCTTCTGTAAGTTTAGGATAATGTTGGACTTTGTTAAGATGAAGACTAAACAACTGCTTTAAAATACAAAAGAACACCACAGAGATAAAATAACAAGTGTTAATAAAATGGAGCTCGCTTCCAGAGACACTAGGGTCTAGCAGTCAGTCGCTTTCCCTAAGGCATCTCAGCAGTGAACAGATTTTAGCTTTATTGGCTAAAGGGAACAATTCTCTGTAAATACAGCCATTTAGACTTATAAAAGGTGCTTATAAAACAGACAGAAGATGCCAGAAATTACGCACATTGTGGAAGTACAAGAAAAAAAAAACTATTTAAAAAGTTATCACATGGGATGTTTTATAACATTTATCTAGTTCAAAACATCTTTATATTTCCACAGTTTCTCGTATCATTTTGGGAGGTGGGAAAGAAAGAAAATAAGTAGTAGAAAATACTAAATAAAAGCATGATGATTAAAAAGCAGATCATGGGGCTGGAGAGATGGCTCAGCAATTAAGGCACTGGCTGCTCTTGCAGAGGACCTGAGTTCAGTTCCCAGCATCCACATGGTGGCTAACAGTGGATGTAACTCCAGTTCCAGGGGACCCAACGCCCTCTTCTGATTGCTGCAGGCATTACACGACACAGGGACACTCACAAACATGCAAGCAATACACTCATACACATAAAATGAGAATAGTAAGTAAAATATTTAAAAGTAGATGATTTAAAGAGAATTTTATAAACAGGAGAACAGCAATAATTGCAAATGGGGAAACTGAACCCTAGAGAAAGAGGCCTAAAATGTTTCAGAGTAAACAAAATAGGAAATAAAAAAAATAAATAAATAAAAGTAGCTTGGCAAGAAATAAGTGTTCCATTTATGTTTTATGTTTTTAAATTATTTATTATTTTAATTTTCTAAGTGTTATGAGTGTTCGGCCTACATGTATGCAAGTGCACCATATGTGTGCAATGCCCCACAGAGGCCAGAAAAGGGTGTCAGATTCCTTAAACTGAAGTTACAGATGGTTGTTAGCCACCATGTGGATACTGGGAATTGAACCCACATCCTCTAGAAGAATAGCAAGTGTTCTTAACTGCTGAGTCATCTCTACAGTCCTTCTATTTATATTTTAAAACCACAACTCATGGAGTCTCTGAGATAAGGGAAGTGTTGAGAATGGACTGAACTTTACCGATCTCTGGGGAGAAATGAATTTCAGTTTCATCACAGTATGGTTAGAGACAAGTATATGCAAGAATGCAATCTAACTTCTCACTCATTCTTTCCTTTTTCCTACTTCTCAGGAGCATGCGTCAAAGATTTTAACAGAGCAGCAAGAGGCACCAAGTGATTTAAAAATGCCTCTCTGTTATTAGTGTAAAGAAACCCAGGTCTTAGTGTGACATTTTCGTACATACACATCATGCTTTCTTTTCATTTATTCCACTGTTGACCTTGGTCCCACTTCCCCCTCTTGGTGGCTCCCCTCCCCTGGAACTGTCCCTCCTGCACGGTCAATCATTTCTTCCATTATCTGCTCCTCTCATGGTCTTCCTTCTCTTTCATGTCTTACACAAACACAAACAAATTAAACATAAATTCCACACGTAAGAGAAAAATGGCATTTTCCTTGCCTTTTCTAGAGGAAATTCCCTTCTCTTCAAAGACAATAATTACCATAACTTTTATGGACAGAATCAAAGCTTCACAGTGGTGAAAAGAAAAAAAAAAAGTAGCTCTGCATTTTACCCTAAGACCTCAATTCTTGGTGACTAAAATGAGGTTCATAATCACATCAAGATTGGCATCACAAAGTAGAATCTCAGGCCTCTTCCCAAATGACTCAGCTGCAACTGGCACCTAAGAAGATCACTGATTCCTGTGCTCAGTAAAGTTAAAGACTTATTTCTACAACTGCTATTAGAGAGAAACTGGGCTGGTCTGTTCTCATTTTGGGCAAGTTTTTCTCAATGGTCATGTCTATTAAATTAATAACCTTAATCTGTGCCATTCATTTATAAGTAGGACTCCCTTTAATTGTACACATTTATGAATGGCACCGAAATTACAAAGGAAGCAAAGCAATGAAGGAACAAATATGCTCAAATTTCAACACATATGAACAGAGTCACTTCCTTTCACCTCCGATCTGAAAGGGAGCCTATGTAGAATTTCTACATGACAGAACAGGAAACTTTGATAATGTTGGTGCTGTTTCCAGGGCCTTGAACGTTATGATGAGTAGAAGCCCTGTGGCATTTCACACCGTCTTGCTGAGAGACAATTGGAGTGACTCTGTAAAGGCATCATTACTCTCAGCATTTCTGTCATGTTTTCTTAGAAAATGTTAAAGGTCATTTCACTATCTGAAGAAAAAAAAACAACTAATATTTAATGAGTCCTGGGCATACCATCCTGTTTCATTTCTATCTGTAGCAAACAAAGATCAAAATCACAGGTTTAACCCAGGATGTGTCAGGGAATTAGAATAAAGGATCTAGCATGCTCTCGGGAAGACTGGAGCTGGTGGGCTTCTTACACAATGCCCTGATAGGAGGAAGAAGCTCGTGCTGGTAAAGAAGAAATGTTAAGACAGACACCATGGGACTCCAAGAGCAATTATCAGCCCCAGCCCATTCCCCAAATTCCGGGAGTAACAGGTCCCTTTGGAGCTTTTGAGAAATTGTCTCTATAAATAGTGAAAACATGCATGTTGTCCCAGATAATTGTTTCATATTTTGGTTTCCTTCTGTCTATTAATTTACCCTGTATATGCCGAGCACTAAACTTGAGACAGGAATAGTAAGTGAGAAATTTTAAGAAGTCCTCCCTTGCCAGATGTAGCGGAGTGGTAGAGCATTTTACAGCAGGCAAAGGAACTAGGCTCCATCTTCAACACCACACAAAAGGAATACCTCAAACTATAGTCAGGTATGAGACATATCCTATAGACTTGTAATCCCAACCCTCCAGAGACTCAGGAAGAAAGATCACAAGTTTGAGGTTTGCCTGGAGAGCAAAAGAAAAAAAAAAAAAACCTCCTGCATTTTGAATTCTGATGTCTCACGGTCTATGCTCGGCCAGTCTCCTCTCATTCGGTATCCTCGTAAAGTTTTCCCAAGGGCATCCTACACCACTGAACATCATTATGCTCAGCTCTTTCCTTCAAGTTCCAACCATTTCTGTGCCCTTGGACATTTCATTGTCAACGAATTTTCTCTTTTGAAGTCAGTTCAGACTCAGAACAAATCTGTTCTGTACGCACATGAGCCAGATTGTTTTGCTGAGTTTAATCTCATTTACTGAAACACTGGTACAGCATTCATTCAAGCATAAATTCAGAAGCATTGTAGATTTACCTCAACTCTCACTTAAACCTCTATCCAAGGCAGCTCCATGGACATATGACCACGTGTTCTCACAGGATTCATACTCAGAAGAATATAGTGTTGTTTTAATCTGAATTTTCATTACATGTATTTATTTATTTATTTATTTATACTATTTACTTATGTGTGGGCATAAGGTCAGAGGACAAGATTCAGAGTTGGTTCTCTCCTTCCACTCTGTGATGTCAGTGACTGAACTTAGATTGTCAGACTTACTTGGTTGATGGTGCCTTTCCACACTGAGTTATCTTATCAACCCATCATCTTATAATCCATAAGCTTTGAACAAGGGGCCTCACACTTCATTATGAATTGGGTCCTGTTGACTGCATGCCTGAGCGCTATGACTTCTATCCTTAGTGATGCTTCTCTAGAGCCCATTTCTTCAGTGTTGCTAGAAATATCTTCTAGTGTCAGCACGTTCCTTAAGTGAGAAAATTGAGGAGCTGGAGAGACGGCTCAGCAGTTAAAAGCATCAGCTGCTCTTATGGAGGATCCAGGTTCAGTTCTCAGTATATGCATGGTGGCTAACAACCATCCTTAACTCCAGTTCCAGGGAATCAGATGTCCTTCTGATCTTTCTGGGTACTGCATACACATGGTGCACTTACATAAACACAGGCAAAACATATACATAAAATAAAGATATATAAATAAATAATTTTTGGAAAGAGAAAAAAGAATCCAAAAGCAAATGTTTGCAATGAGGGACTGGAGAGATGTTTCATTAGTGAGAGTACTTGATGCACTTCCAGAAGATCTAAGTTTGATTCCCAGCACCCATGTCAGATGACTCATAATCACCTGTAACTCCAGCTCTAAGAGATGCAGTACCCTCTCCTGGACTCTGTACACACCTGCACATGTGTGGCATTCATTTGTACAGACATATATACACATTAAAGAAACTTTGCCATGACACTCCCTAAGAGTGAATGCAAAATAAGTATCTCTGAACCTTAACTGCCATAAACTTATCACCATGTATTTCTCAGTAAGGGGCTGCCTGCCCTGATTACCATGTGACTATGCTAATATCACCTGAACTTGAATGCTCTTCTTTTCATACTTGGTACACTACTTATTCACTGAGTACCACTCATTAACAAAGAATGCAGATGGCTCTTGGCTTCCTGTGTCCTGTGTGGGTGGCCCCTTTCCAGAGCTTGATGATATCAGAAGGGAAGGCAGCCAAGGCTGGGCCTGAGGCACATGTACAGACACGTGTCAGGACCCCACTCTGCCTGTCTACATCCCATTTCTGTTAACCATTCACTACATCCCATCTGGGTCACTGTGCGACTGTCTTGTCTACTGTCCACAACTACCTCTGTGCTTTGCTGTTCTAAGGAATCATGAATCTGAGTCCATGTCGACCAACATGCCTGCTCTACAGTCTGACCCGAGCAATAATAGTGTCAGCCTTGACAGCAGTGGCCATGTCTGCTAGCTCTGAGGCCTCTCAAGATCATTGTGCATTAATTTCATGCAATGTATGGGAAAAAGTCTTTGAGAATGTAATGGAAATGTGATGGGCGACAGACATGAAGGACTTGCATCCTCATGTTCAGATCTCTACTTTCTCTCCCTTAATCTTCTGCATTTCAAAACCTTAAAGACTAACATTTTCATTAATTTTGTTTGCTTGTTTGGAGACAGGTCCTAATGTAGTCCAGACTGGCCCTGAACTTAATATGTAACAGAGGATGATATTGAATTCATCCTGCCTCTGCCTCCCAAGTTCTGGAATTACAGGCGTGTACCTGCCTAGTTACCATTAAATTAAGAACAGTCATTTAGAGAAAATAGAACATGGGTAAAATCATGCCATTTACCTGGGTGTGGTGGCTCATGGCTTTAATAGCAGCATTTGGGAGACAGAGGCAGGCAGATCTCTGTGAGATCAAGGCCAGCCTAGTCTACATAGTAAGTTCCAAGCCAGCTGGGACTACAGGAAGCCCCTGCCTCAAAAAGGAATAATGTCACTGAACATACCCAAACAGGTATAATTGATTCTTCATTTGATTTTCTAGCTAATCAATTCCAGAGTAGTTTTCAGAACAATCTGTTCATGCTTCAGCTTGCGTGGGACTTGGTCATGCCGTCATCACCGTTGTGAGTTCATGTGTGTAACGGACAGCTGTCTGGAAAATTTAGTTCCTTTTGGTCATCCATCACCTCTGGCTCTTTTGATCTTTCTGCCTCCTCTTCCACAGTGATTTCTGAGCCTTTGAAGGCAGAGTTTGAAATAGGTGTCCTGTTCATGGATAAGCAGTCTGCTGTAGCTTCTTGTTCTCTGTCCATTGGCCAGTTGTGGTCTCTGTGTTAATCCCCATCTGCTGCACAAGGAAGCTTCTCTAGTGAGAGCTGAGAGTTGCATTCATCCTGTGTGTAGGGTTTGCAATGACAATCTCTTAACTCTTGGTAGGTTAACCAGGCTCCAGTGGCTGGACCTACACTGTAGGACAAATGTGTTCCCAAATGTCCTTCAGAGGGACATAAATCAGAGTCTCTATCTATATATATTAAAGCACATTAAATTTGGGCAAGGAGGAGGAGTAAGGGGAAGTACAGATAGGAGAAGGGAACTTAATACCTTCAAATTACATTGTATGAACATTGCAAAACTCCAATTAAAAACCCCAGTCTACTCTAATAGGTATTTAGTGTAAGTCTGTAATATATATATATATATATATATATATATATATGTATGTAGCCAATAGCAATAGTGTCTGATCATACATACATATACATATTATTTATATATATAATATATACATATATACACACACACATATATATATGTATATATATATACATATATATATATATATATATGTGTGTGTGACACAAGGTCCAGAATCTCCCAAGTGCTTCAATAAGGAAGAGATATATTAGCAAATACATGGTAGGCCAGTCAGATACCTCAGGGGCAACCTCAGGATTGGCACCGACATGAGGACTTGAGTTGGACCCTTGGGACTCCTGCAAGTTGCCCCCTGACTTCCCCATGCATGCTGTGGCACATGTGTCAAAAAACACATGCATAATACAAAAAGTACATGTTAAAAAACAACTTGCATGGTATATAAAGTATGTAAAAGTCCTGAACACACTAAAGAAAGGTCTCTTGATTGTGTACATTTTAAAGATATATCCCACTCTCTGGCTGTAACTGAAAGGTGATCTGGATTTTTAAGAATCAGTGTTTATAAACATATATTTTGTTATGTTAAGAGGTTATTTATGCTCTATTCCTCATTGTAGTGATCACTATTTATAGTCATGTGGTAGAGTCTGTTCTACTAAAATTTTAAGAAGATGAAAATAAAACACACATTTAAAAATCATTTCCTTTGCACATAATTAACAACACAGTTCAGGGGTGATCAGCTGTTAAGCTTAGTTTACTCTGTCCTCTAAATTGCCTACAATATAACGTTTTCTCTTGTCTTTAAATGCCATTGTGAGACCTCGGAAGGCAATGGATCATGGCTCTGCACAGCCAGGCATAGACAAGTACTTGTGACTCAGGCATCTGCATAGGGAATACAAAACCTCTGAAATGCCCAATTGATTAGGCTCCAAACTTGTTACCTTTTGCAATGCAAAACTGTTTGCTAGATACACTCAGAAGATCATATGCAGTGATGTTTCTACAGCACACATTCAACTACTTTGGGATTTGTAATGTTGAAAAGAATGGGTCCCAATGTTTGTTTCACATAATTTGAACATGAACTAGAATCAATTGAATTTCCTGAAAGGAAAAGCAAACAAATGAGCCAGAAAGATGCACCCTAATAATTTCCATCAACAACATAAATTCTCTAATGCAAGGGAGTCTTTCTCTGCTGAAGCACTGTGGTCATCACACTCTGAAAGTGTATTTTCTCAGCACAGGGAATACTGCGGTGCTTTTCCTCAAATATTAGTCCATTCATTTTCCCTGTATAATAAAAATGACACTAGAAGGTTAATGATGTGAAACTCTGCAGACAAAATGAAGCTACTATCCTCTTTCTGCTGACAAGACCGCAGTAATGTAGTATGAAAGATTACAAAGAGAGGAATGATGTCTCAGGTGGAAATTTGGTTTATGATGTATTTTAACCAGCAGGGGCTCCACTTTGTTTAGTAGCAGACCCAAGTGCAGAGAGTTATTTAATTTATGGCTAAGAGGACTCAAGATGGTATAATCACGGGGAAAACTTAGTTGGCTTATATTATATTTTCTATTATAATGTATCTTTGAATTTCTTTGAATTTGACAAACCTTGATATAAAACCAAGTCATAAGTATGTAATTACATGATTTTTACAACACTACAAAGTGTGCCTTTTTATGAACATAGCACCACACTGAGATTTTAAATAACAGTCATGTTTGAATGTCAACAGAAAGGTACATGCTATACATAGAGAAATTCTAAATATTCAAAGGTACAACTTCCTCTTAAAAGGCTTTAAAGTAGTTACAGAATCTATAAAAATCTAATTATGGAATCTCTTAATGTAGTTAATAGAAAGTTCATTAAGATTTTAATTCATTTAAAATATTTACTTAACTTATAAAGTACAATTAGAGTATTATTAAATAATAAAAAGGAAAAACAGTAACTACTTTTCAGAGTCACCATGTATTATTCAGATGTAATTTTAAATAATCCTCTCTAATAGTGAATTATAATCATAAAATTGGGAAGTTTCAATATTGCCACTCAACATGGTAAAGGAAGCCCTGGCCAAGCAATTAGGCAGGAAAAAGAATTAAGGGTGTCAAGACAGGGGTTTGAGAGATAAACCGATCTTTACTAATGGTTAAGATGAACTTCACTCTAACAAATCCTAAGAATAGATAAAACAAATATTAGACTGATAAGCACATTCAGCAAAATTCCCACAGTCAGTATAGAAAATAATAATTTCTATATACTAGAGCTGGAAAATCACAACAGCAAAAATGAATTCAGGAATACAATTTTACCTCTATAGGCATCAAAGTATTTTGAAGAAAACTTAACAAGACAAGTGCAAAATATGAATTATGAAAATGAAAAAAATCTAAGTTGATCTAAGGAAATACAAGGACACGCCATTTTCGGTAGGAACGCAGCATTGCTCAGATGTCAGTGTCCACTAAATAAACCTACAGAGTGATCGTACATTCCATAAAAATCCCAGTGGCTTCCCCCATCCTTGCAGAAACTGATAAACTGATCCAGAAAGTTATATGAAAACAGAAGAATGCAAAATAGTTAATAAACTTTGACAAAGACTAAATACACAGAGCTCAAATTCCTCATGTTCCAAACTTATTGCTGAGGCACATGTAGGAATTACTCCTAGACTGAATTTTACATCAGATGTATGTGTATACACAGACAGGCACCATATAAGGGTTGTTTGCTGATATCAAAATTGACTCCAGAATTCTGGATTTCAGAAGTTCTAGCTTTTGGATAAGCAATTCTTGATCATTACCAGTAAGTTTTTTTTATGAAATATGTGAATTATATGAACTGAGTATAAAATGCACTTAAATAGAGTAATTGCCCATGTTCTTAAGTTACTGACTTAATTTCGTATTCCAAAATTAAAATTTACATTAGATATACTACTGAGACTTATCAATTATCTTAGAAGTACATAAAATAAAGCTTCAATATCTATCCCCATCAAAACTAAATTAATTGCATGAAGAACTAAATTATTGTAATTCATAAACTGTTTAAATTCTTTTTGCTATGATGGCCTAACTCTAGTCCAAGTGATTAGAAAACTTAAGCAAACTTTAATAGAGTTATTAAATAAAACCAAGCAAGCATATGTACCAAATGCATACAACCATTTGATCAATAGACACATTGTGAAGAATCACCTCATTAAATTAACATATCTGTTAACCTCTCATAGTTATCATTTTCTTTTTGAGTTTTTTTTTTTTCTGATGAAAACACTTAGGACTTCCCCTTTTGGCAAATTTCAAGCCTACAATATGGTATTATTAATTATGGTCCAGATGACAATCAAACTGATATGGATTGTCTACCCTTGTAAATGGAATCTAAAACAGTCAACCTCAGAGAAGCAAAACAGAATGCTGTTTGTCAAGGCTTTGCAGAAGGGGTTGAGTCAGGCTAAGAGTACAACCTTTTAGTATAGTGAGACAAAAAGGGAAAATATTGAACTAATAATATGTTATTACTTATGAGGCATCACTGAGACCCACATTGGCTGTATGATGTCACTGGGACTCAGTGAGGCCAGAGAGCCTTCCTAATATGCAATCGGCACAAAGATCAACACAGCTTGTGGTGTAGCAAGATCACACTTAGCAGGAACAACTCACAGACTCTTTTATAGAGAGAGTTTTCAAAACAAATTCTTTTTGGAGTATATTTCATGGACTTTAATCCCATGATTTTATTGAAATTGATCCTATCAACATCATCAATAATTCCTTTTAGCAATATTTAATTCTTCCTAATCATCATTCACCTTACATGTATTCCTAGCAGCCTTGGAAACAGGTGGCCTTGATCCTTAGCTACTATGACTTTAAGGTGCCTATATTTACTTTTCTATGGGAATGACTTTTACAAAATAGACAGTCTAGACTAATGACTTTTACCTAATCTTGAAACCAAAAAATATTGTTTGCAATGTAAACAAACTCACTGATCCATGTGTTCTTGTGACCTGTCTTATAGTCTTAATCCCTCAGGACCATTCCTTGACCTCCACCCAAGACAGTGAATGTGAATACAATGAAGACAGCCACATATATTTTTGCACATCAAACAGTACAAAATCTCATGGAAGCAACGAGAGAAATTTATAATCATGATTTTGTGTATGTTGGTCTAGGTTTAGGGATCAGAAAGGACAAAATTCTCTAATAAGGGTCTGATTTTTATTTCCCCATTTCATGCTGGATAAATTATTTCAATAAAGAATGACCAAGACTCTTGCTCCAAAGTACAGGTCTGAGAAAAATGCAAGGGAACAGGTTCCCAGAGGGTTGAGTTTGCTCTCGGCTGAAATGGATGTTAAGGTTTGGGATGTTATTTTATTATTAAGACACAAGTGAATTGTGGCAGTGTACAAGCTCTCTTTTGTGAGCTTCATTCCTTCCTGTGCACTTCTAGACACTAGGATATTTAGACCTAGAACACCAGTATTCTACCTTCTGCATCAGTGCTTTCTGAAGAGCATCAGGTACTTTTTAATATCATCTGGACTCCACTTCCTTATGTGCTGGTTCGTTTTTTGTCCTGTCACAATATTATGTAAGCTCCATAAATCAGCACATACAAGAAATGTTTAATGACCATTTGTTGAATAGATAGATGGGTGGCGGTGAATGGAGGGAAAAGACAGATACTAGAGTGAAAGGACTCAAGCATCAATCCCCTATTCCCAAGGAAATGGTTATTTGACATAGCAAAGAGGAATTATGGAAAGTATCTCTTCCTCAGAGTCCTGACTGGGATTACAGCTAGCTGCTCTGACTGTATGCAACAACCTACCACATTCCATATTCTGGGCTAACTGCATTAGGAGTGATGACTCAGCCTGCCAGCTAATAGAAACCCAAGATTAACATAGAGGGTCTTCTCAAAATACTTGCTGTGAGTATAAGACCTCTGTAATGGACAAAGATACCACGCTGGATTTAACCACCCTTTCCCTGAGCTTGGATGTTAGATACCATAAGGGCAGAATTGTTTTTTCATTATCCCTAAAGGGATTACTCTTGTCTTTTTTCATAGCTGTTTATCAGAAGCCTATATTTTAACAGCAGACCTTGATTTTGGTCTCATAACTTTCCACCTTGAGATTGATTAAGATCTCATTCTGGTTTCTTTGAGTCTTAGCTGATGCTTTTGAGACTGCTTGCAGCATGGCCACTCCAGTTTCACTGCCTTCATGCAGTGAACTGGTCCACTGTCACACCGAGCAGCTTCACCCTCTCAGTAGCTGTGGTGGGGAATCTACACCATTTGAACTGTCAGATGCCAGAGCTCAGGACCACACAGTTTGCTGGAAACAGACTTAACACAGGCAGGGTTTCTGTTGAGAAATGCTACTGTTGGTAAAGATTCACATTTCACAATGAAGCAGGGTGATTATATCAACCCAAGGAAACAAATGAAAATGAATTACTCTTTGCTTTTCAGCCTATCATTTACTTAATGGAATTTCTATTATTTTCCTATTTTCCGTATTTCCAATTTTTGTTAGTAGAAAAGTAAAGGGATAATTTGAATTCTTAGGCAAATGTATTTATTACTGCTAGGCAACATGGTAAATATTTATAGCAAAGGGAAATTTGGTGTATCAAGAAAATGGTGCAGTCAATTTGTCAAAACTAAAATGGCCCAGTGTGCTATACGGAATATGCCCATAATCTCAGCACTCGGGAGGCTGAGGGAGGAGGATCAGGAGTTCAAGGCCAGCTTTTTACAACAATACATTTCTGGATGTATTTACATTTCAGTAACATCTCCCAGTTTGTCTCTACTCCAGAAATCAAAGTAAAAACAAAAATCAACCATCCGAGCTATCCCAAACCTTGTCTTAACATCAAGAATGGATTAGAGGGCTCTTGTCTCTGAGTCTTTCTCAATTATTCTCATGCTATTTATCAAAACTGTGTTAGCCTGTGTTTTCTCTTTATTGTCCTTACAGGGGGATGGCAATAACTCTTAGAAAGTTGATCTAAAGAATAAGTTAGATAGTCTAGGTAAACCACTAAGTAAAATGCTTGTCTAATAGTAAATGCTCATTGTATGTTTGTTTTCATTGTTCTTACCATCTCACCATTAAACAGACTCACTGCTGATTCTTTCTTTGAATTTTATGACATTCTTGAATAGTCTGTCACACTTATCACTATTCAATTTCAAACACAGTATCTAGCACAAATTAGGTAATGAGTATGTATCAAGTGTTGGCCAAAGTTTATGTTGTATTCCTTCTGGGACTGGACATTTTGTTAGGGAGAGTGGGCATAAAGTTGTTGACTGAGTGAACAGTGAATAGTTAGTGTTCAAACATCCATTAGAAAGCAATTAAGAGGGCCAGAGGACAATGCAGCAGTTAAGAGCACTGGCTGCTCTTGCAAAAGACTTGGGTTCGATTCCCAGCACCCACATGGTGGCTAACAACCATCCACTACTCTACTTCCACAGGATCCAATGCCTTCTTCTGACTCCATGGGCACTGCATGGCATGAGTACACTTACACACATGCAGGCAATGAACTCGTACACATAAAATAAAAATATTTTTTAAAAGAAGCCAATTAAGAACATTACATTTTTCATTATAATGCAAATGATGCCAGATACACTTTCAATAAGAATAAATTAAACTATTTAAAAAAAAATTTTGATAACCAATAGCATTTTAAGATCAGTACTGGAGTCCATAAAGTAAAGCCAGCCTCATATGGGAGAGTTAAGGCACAGTGAAATGAGATTCATCTTCCATCAAACATATACACTGTACAGCAACTTTGAGTCTTCCATCACAGAATGCACGGACTTAAAATACTGATGCTAAGTTGAAATGTAGATGTTAAATAGGATGGAATCTAGCATTGTCATAAACAGATTTTGGTGCCTGTGTATGTTGGAATAGAGTGTAAATTTGTGTGACAGGCATAATAGAAGTGTATTTTATTATTGAATCTCTGCTTTGTGTGGCTTGGGGGAAAGAAAGCTGAGCTGGAAGTCTCAGAAAGGCAACAATCCTCTTGGCTTTGTGATTTTGGACAAGTCATCTCACAGGCAGGCCTTGGTTTTTATTTGAAACCTGTCAGTCCCCTTGTAGCTGTAAAATCCTAAGTATCTAGTAATAACCTGCCATCACAATCTGTTGTTTTGTTAGTATCATTCTCCCAAAGCATTGCCACAGACTACAATCAACTCTATTATCTGAGTTAGAATTCAACATTACACCCAGGTTCTATCTAGAGGGAGACAATATCAAATCAGCACTCACAATGAGGATTTGCTGCACAAAGCCTCCAGTTCTGTCTCCACGTGAACGAGACTCTGTCAGTGCAAACTGAAACTGTACACAGTCCAGGGATATCCTAGCCAGCATTTTCCATTCACCGCCATCAGAGCCTACTGTGGCAGCGTGGCAGGCAGGGTCATAGCAGGTATCAGGCTGTGTTATTCAAGATTAATTAAATCCTGTTATTCTATATGGACAAAGGTACCATTCCTGGACTGTAAAGGAGAAAACAAACTTTTTGATACAAAATAATGTAATATCATGTATTCTCTGTCTATAGCTATGCACGCATATAAATTACTGCATATAAATGTTTACGCATGTTAACTAAAATCAACTTAATGTAGAAAACTATTTTTAATATATCTTGCTATAACAGAATGAATGATTTGGCATGGTTAAATGTCATGACTGGATTCTTCATGTTAGGAATTATTAAAGGTGTAGAATTTTAAAATAATTATTTATTTTTGTTTTATGTGCACAGATGCTTATTTATGCATGAATGTATATGTACTACATGCATACTGGATACCCATGAGTGCCAGAAGAGGACACTGGAGTTTGTGGAACTGGAGATACAGACAGTTGTGAGCTGCCATGTGGGTGCTGGGAACCAAACCCAGGTCCTCTGCAAGAGCAGGAAGTACTCTTAACCACTGAGTATCTCACCTGCTCAAATGTGGAGAGCTTTAAAATCCCTCAGGTGATGCCAATTTCACTCTTAATCCACAAATCTGGCCACGTTGAAAGGACACCTTTCTCCAAGGAGTACACTAATGCAAAAAACCACTCACATGTGGGCTAATTCACATGAGGTTATTTCTTGAAGTTCTTATGACTTTTCAATTGGAGTGTTCTTAAGCCTTCAAAATGATTTCATATTTTAACATAAGAATATGAATATAATTGCACAGTTAATCATAAATACATGGGGATGTGTGCATTATAACAGAACTGCATGTGCACCAAGTCTCTTGATAACTGACTGTCAGAGAAGAAATACTCAGGCAGCAGAAATCCTTCTGGTCAAGAGAATAGGGTCTCTAGTTTATGTGGAGATCTGATATTCTAGTTGGGATGGGTCAGTCACCTGACCAGTGGACTACTCCTAGGAAGGTGGACTCGCCTTAAGCTGTGCGAATGAGATAGGTGGAATACTCCTTTAATGAAATAACGTATTTTTCCTTCCCCGAACTCCTGCCTCTTAGGCAGGCCTCTACACATCCCAGCAAGGCTTCATGAGGTCTGTTGGATCTGCCCAGCTGCCACAACTCTTAAAATTCTCCCTTTTTGTTTCCTCTGTCTCGTTCTTTCCGATGCTGGCCAGAAC
Source organism: Eospalax fontanierii (assembly GCA_035773235.1). Lineage (NCBI taxonomy): Eukaryota > Metazoa > Chordata > Mammalia > Rodentia > Spalacidae > Eospalax > Eospalax fontanierii. Next base: position 107,185,348 of record CM069527.1, on the reverse strand, counting down.
CTCAGGATGCTTTTTGTAGTACTCCGGGCTTCCTCGCTCCTTCTCTGATTAGTGCTCCGGGCTTCCTCGCTCCTTCTCTGATTAGTACTCCGGGCTTCCTCGCTCCTTCTCTGATTAGTACTCCGGGCTTCCTCGCTCCTTCTCTGATTAGTGCTCCGGGCTTCCTCGCTCCTTCTCTGATGCCCTCCTCCCTACCATATGGATTTGTCTGTCCTGTCTGACCTCTCTGCCTGTTTAACTCAAATGGCACAACTTTTCCCTTTCTGTCCTCCGCTGTCCTCCAGTCAGCTGCTGAGGTTGCAGCTTGCCTGCCCAGTGGTTTCTCTTTCGAACACTAATAAAAACTGAGCTTCATCTTCCACTTGACTCTATTCTTAAATTACTTTATTAAAAAGAGCTCAAAAGAGGACCCCAGTTTCTCTGGTATCACCTGAAGGTCACAAAGAGATTCCCCCAAATTCTGGGAATATGATGATCCTGAACTTCAGCACTTACAAAAAGGACTTTTCAATGCTATGTTTAAATTTTAGAGCTCTAGAGCAGGATGATCACAAATCTGCAGAAGGCATTTCGTAGGTGTGTACAGTTCAGTGGTTCAATGTCTAGTATTATAGGATGATGGCGGTGCCTCTGGAGAGAGAAACTCTGAATGAACATAGCATAATCACTCTCCTGTATCATTTCAAAGCACATCATGAGAACAGAGTGGACCATTCAACACGGAAGAATCTCTTCAACAGTCATTCTCTTTGCTGTGTCTGAAATGGTCTCTCTTCCTGTTTCCAAATCCATCATGTCTCTTCTGCCCTGCCTGCCTGTAACTAGCACACAGAGAGCACTCCTGGCTGAAAAAGGGCAGATCTGGGATGTTCTTTCTCTCTCCACCACTTGCAGGCTCAACAGGCTGAACATAAGCCTCCACCATGGCCCGGGGTTGTGGCGCTTTATCTATGTTATTGTCACAGTGATTCTTCAGCTAATTAATCCCGTGGCTATACATATTCAACCATGTTTCAAAAGTGATCCTCATAAATCATGATAGACAGAAACGCTTGTTCAGGGTGAAAAAAAAATCCCTTAAGGGCAGGCTCCTTTTAGAAGTTCCTTGGCAAAAGGCAAAAAGAGAGAGAGGGGGAGGTTGGAAATGAACTGCCATCTTTAAACTCCCACAACCATGGCATCTCCCCCTTCAAGTGCCCCACCTTCAACCTGGCCCTGGGCCCTCGGGCCAAACATTTTCTACCAAGATACTGATGACATTGTATGCCTTTTCACCTGATACGAAGACAGAGGCATGTTGATCATTTTTCTTGAATTATTATACCCCAACTTAACACCATCACACTAAGACAGTAAATCCAAAAGTACTTTTGATGCAAGTTGTAGAATGAAATGCCTTCTGTTCTTGGCTAAGAGAATTTCAAGCATCAGCAAGCAAGGGACATGTATTGTACTTTTCTGTCTGGAAAGACTAGACAAGGAACACTCTAGTCCTTAGGTTTTAGTGGGGGCTGAATGAGGACACTGTGGTGACAGAGACTGTTTTAACAGTCTCTTTCCCCAACAAAGCCGTGCATATGCCACAGGACCACAGGTGATCTGAAAACTGCAAACAAAAGGGAAACAGTACTCTGCTCCTCACTCTCTCTAAAGCAGCACACCTTTCCCTTTTGCCTTTTCAGCAAACACATAAACATTTCAACCTAATTATTGTCCCTAATGAAAGAAATGTACCATGAGTGTTTTCTGGTGGCAATGTACATGAGTGGTTTTCTCATACACCAAATTATGTATGTATAATCAATTCGTTTTGTAAAACTTACTTTGTTCATCACCGTGTAAAGGAACCAGGCAAACAAAGCAGAATGGTAGTATCCTTTTATAAATCTTTTATGTGCAATGTGTTCATTGTGCCATAGCTTATAATTCTCAGAATTCCTTCTATAATATGATTTGACACCCAGGACTTTAAATAAAATATTTCACTAATTTTAACCAGTTTAGAAAAGAAGATTGTCAAACAGGCTGAATGTGTATTTGTGTGTGTGTGTGTGTGTGTGTGTGTGTGTGTGTGTTTCTGCAAGATGACCTTTTCTCAGTGACAGGAAGCAACCTTCTCATGATAAAACACACCGGAGTGAGGCATTTTAGCTGTGGCCACATGTGAACGCTTGAGTTACAAATCAAGAAAGATGTTTTTCTTATTCAGCCCAATGCACAGCACTTAGGGCACGATGTGTTGGGTCTCTAACAGGAATCTCCCTCTTTGGACAATTCCTCCATCAGAAAGCTCCTGTCACAGCATGCAGTATTTCAGAGTGAAACTCACCATACAAACTGATGCCTTGTCTTTTTCAATGATAAATTAATATTTGTAAAGTAAAAACATACAGTCATATTTTATCTCCTCAAAGAACACTGGGTGAATATAGAGCTAAATATTATGTTTTCAGATCTCAGTCTATACAGATAAACATACTGGGTAGAATATTCCACATCACATATTAGAACTACCAAAACTTGAAGGATAAACTGCTCTGGAAACCTCACCTGGGTACAAAGGATGGGCTGCCCAGCAACACTAGTGGATACATACTACTTTGTAGAAAGTGCTGCTGATCAGGCCTCACCTCTAGGTGCTTGCCAAGCTGGCTGAACACCAGTCCAAGGTAAAATCACACCAACAAGCACATACCTAAAGCTTGTCCTGTGGCAGCACTCTTCCAAACATGGCTAGGCATTTTGTGTGTATTAACACTGAATCATTACATCACTGCCCAGGAACAATGCCCAGGAACAATACCCAGGTCCTCGTTTCAGGTAGAAGAAAAAAAATTAAGGTGCAAAGTGAAACACATTATCTTTGATCCAGCAATTCTACATCTGGATATACAACCAAAAGAACTGAGGGCAGAGACCTGACAGGTGCTTGTACCCCAGCATTCACAGACAATTTTTCATGATGAATCTAAAAACCGGAAGCAAACAAATGTCTAAAAACAGATCCATGTATTAACAAACATGGTATTTACATAATCGAGTATTTAACCTCATAGAACAATTTGTCAAAGAATGTGATCCCAAGGTTGGGAAGACCAAGATGGAAGGATCTTGAATTTGAGGCTTTCCTGGATTAATAATAATAATAATAATAATAATAATAATAACAGGGATCAGATTCTGATGTATCTTACAACCTGGATAAATCTTGAAGATGTTAAGGGAAACAGACCATGCACAGAAGGAAAAACACTGCATGATTCTATTCACATATGGTACCTACAATAGACTAATTCACAGTGAACAGAAATGAGATAAGGAGTTTTAGGGGTAAGGGAAGGGGAGATAGATAATTGTTTAATGGGCTTTCAGTCTACCTCCTTTGCTGTATCTGAATAACTGAGACAAGCTCCTTTATAAGGAAAACAAGTTTGCTTTGGATCACTGCTATGCAAGCTGGAATATCCACAGGCCTGGCACCAGTCAAAGGCCTTTGGCTCATTCACCTCTTTTAAGAAAGACATTGATCTCTGCAACTTGTCAAAAGCCATGTTCTCAACAGTGCCACAATGACTGCCACATTTCAACAAGGGTTTCATTCACAAAGCACGGGATGAATGCAGTATTTCAGTTTTGGAAGACAGAAACATTTTAGAAATGGATTATGATGATGGTTGTACAGTATGATAAGTGTATTAATGGCACTGAATTATGCATTTAAGAGCACTAACATGGCAATTTTTATTTATGTGTTCTTCACTACAGTGAAAATGGTGTGTGTGAGGGAAGACACAGTGCAGGGAAATGGAATGCCATGTGCCTTCAGACAAGCCTGGGGCTGGTAACTCAAGCAGGCTGGGGCCTGGGACCTTGCTCTTTCCCATGAGCTAGGCTGCACCCATCTCTGTCAGCAGTGTATGAACCAAGATACTCACGTACAAAGAAGCATACCATGTCTCTCCAGAGCTCCTCCTGGGACATCTGTCAACCCACCAAGCCATTTGCAAGCCTGCCCTGACTCCGAGCCTCCCTCCCACCTTCTTCACAAGCATTTCAGACTCCTGCTCTAGCTCTACCACAGCAAGCCCTTTTGGTCCTTTCCCTCATCTCCAGATGCTCAAGATCCCTTGTACAATCTACTTCATTTGGATGGAGAGAGCCAAAGGTAGGGGTAGAGGCCATTCCCCTGTGGCTGAGGCTTTTTACTTCTTCCTCTGGTTAGACTTTCTTATTAAGAAGTCTATCACAGGTGACATTCTTTGAAGCTATGTCAGTGTATTTAACATTTCACATAAACCTGTCTCTACACTTTACTGTACACCCTTAATGAGAAAGCGTGAGCTTACACTTTATGTTTCCCTGGAAGTTACTAGAAAATGGCAAGCACACAGATGTACAATAAACAAGGACGCCATGCCTGTCCTCTAAACAGGTGCCTGGGGAGCAGTCAATATAATGGCCATAGCACAAGACAGGAATGCTAGGACGAAAACATGCCTCGAGTGATTTCCTTAACAAATGTAAGCAGATTTTTTTCTAATTAATAAACTGGAATGATATTATACCACAACAGTACTGATAGAGTCAATTCCTACAATGCTGTGGAGAACATGCATCCACGTGAAGAGTGGCATGTTTAAAAGCTCCCAGTGGGACCGATCAATCATTGTCACTTTCAGAATCAGTCTCTAAGCCCAAGCATCTCATACAGGGTTCAGAAAGAATGAACATATTGTTCCTCCTGCAATTGTACTTGGTGTCAAATGACAATATCATCCATCACACAGCAGCACACTAACTTGAAGCTGAGCTTTTTGGATCTGTGATTATTCTCAGTGCCTCTGAGTCATGGTCTCAGAAAAAAAATAACAACAACTTGCTGACTTTCCTTGAATACCCACAATCCCCACATTGGGGTCACTAGTGAAAAGCAGCAACTCAGGAAATAAAGAGCTTTTATTTCTAGTGGTTCATGGTAAAAAAATGCAATTGCTTATTTTATATAAATATTTATTTATTCAGGAGCTCACCCTCTATTTCATGGAGATTTTACAAACTCACAGTAATTGAAATATGTCAGAGGGATTGGGACAGCTCTGACTGGAATGGTAAATAAGACCTTTCAAAACCTCCAAAAGGGAGGAGCAGAGTCTAGAGTTGGTGACAAGGGCTTCCATGCAGAAACCAGGTGGTCACAGGACTCTGTCTTCAATGCTGATTACACAATGATGCTGAACTCTGTCCAGCCTGAGCATACACCAGAGAAAATGACCTGAGGAATTGGCCATGCTGGTCAGGGCCTGCTAGACATCTGTGGCACAGTCTGAGCAGAAATGGGACATGCCCCATTCCAGTGGGGCAGATGTCTTTTCTGACTTGGGAAGGAAAATCAGGTTTCCTCTTAGCAGCAGTAAGGTGGCTCCAAAGGTTTCTGGGTTCTAGTAGACCTGTCTCAGCTTGACAACTAACTCATATTAATTGGCTTCAAGGGCACTTTTAGGATTACACTTGTTTATTCGGGGACTATGCTTACATTACTTGGACAATGAAAACAATTTGGAAGACAAGCCCCAGAATCACACAGTGCTAACCTAGGAAGATGGGTGCTTGCAGTAAGTGGTGATGTGGAGATATTTTGCAGACACTTGCCTGTGAGGTCTGGGAAAGTAAAGGTGATTAGCACTGGATCCAATGAAACAAAACAAAGCCAAATATCAAAGCAATCAACAAAATCCAAAACCTAAACTCAAGGTGGAACGGTCAGGCATATGGGACCTGTTGCCCTCTGGGTGCATGTACTCCAAGGCAGCTAAGAATGTGACACAACAGAAGATTGCCAACTTACTTAGATATTATGAGATGTTTTGCAATTTTATTTGCTCTTCTTGGTAACTTGGGTGTATAGATTCTCCATCATGAACTGTATAGGTGATCCTGCCCAAATGTTAAAGGATTGGACATACTGGTCTGAAGTTAGAGTAATATTTCCATCTAATTTAGCAATGTTCTCCATTTAGTATGTTTTATTTTTTAGAAAAACAGATTTTATAAAAATGCAAATGTTGTTATATTTGCAAGTTAATAAACAAAGTATTTCATTTCAATTAATATGTCAAATGGTCTGACAAGGCAAAGTGTCATTCAGCAAAGTATGTTCAGTGTGTAGATATGCAGAATATGAGACACATAAGACAGTTCTACACAAACGGAGCCATCTTTGGCCTATTTTTACCTCTACTTTGGCAATCAAGAAAAACTCACAGGAAAAATGATTCAATAAAAAGCAATATCCCATGGGACTGCAGTGGAATAAAACTGAGTTGAGAAACACAGAGCTTGGGATGGGTTTACTGGTCTTTAGCATAACTATGAATATGAATAGGGACTTTAAAGTCGACCATGATTATGTAGATAACTTAAGCTTTATTCTAGGCAAAATTTCAAATAGCGGTAGAAACACTTTCACAAAAAAGGGTGGTAAAGAGATTAATGCTATTTTCAAACAACCTAAAATCAAGGAGTTAAGAGATCTTGCTTTATTTGTTAAAATTATTCAAAGTATCTACATAAAAATTATTCTATATATGCATTTCAGCACCTAACTTGGAATTATCAAAATCCTTTTGTTCAGATAGCTCCATCTTTCCATGTTATTTAGAAATAGTAATTTGCAACAGAGATTATGTACCATATGCCACAAGGTTGCTTTGTTAAAGTTCTCATTACCGTGAACTTTCTGGGGTACTGTAACCTCTATCAGGCTTGGTTTCATGTCTTTCTACAACTGCTGCATCAGCTCACCTGGTTTTAATTCTTCAGGTACCAACCTTAAAGTTTCATGATCAAAGCCACTGATAAAGCCCAAACTAGGCAGGAGGTGTGAGATGAAGATGCCAGAAAGACTCATTCCTAATTCACAAGGAATCTACCAAGGAAATCTCTTATAAATGCTAACAGCCTCAGATGGTTAGAAATGAGCAAGAGAGGAAGAATACCTATCTGGTCCCCGCAGCAGTACATTGATTCACATGAATCCATTTTCAATTCAACCTGCATCATGCCCCATATTCATTATGAGCTGCTGCATGCTCTCATGGCCCATGCTTAGGTTCTACAGACCCTCTTTGCTTTCAGGCCACTGGGCCAGCCACAGGAATCAGGTCTACGTAGGTGAGGGTAAGGGGACGAGGGGAGATCCCATCAAGACAGGTGCATCAAGATAGGTGGCAGGAAGACCCCATGTCCAGGTCTGTTCAGGAGACCCATCCTTTGAACTGGAGCACGGGACCCAGAGGGTTTTAGACCTTGAAGACCAAGCAAATCACCTGAACTACTAAAATGTACGGTTTTTCAGAATCTGATTCTTCTCTCACCTAAGAATGGTAGAATCCTGACAATCTTCCTAACTACACATAGATCTTAATTTTATTCATTTCATCAGTTACTAAATGTCTCCAGCATTCATTTTGCCAATTATAGAATCCTTATGCAACAGAGGGCAATGAACACAGAAGGCCACAACTGACTAAAATGAGGAGAATAGGAGACTGTAGAGTGTGTGTTCCTGGATAGTACTCATGTTAAACCTCACCTACACAGGATTCAGGGACCGTTGTGGAAGAGGAGGCAGAAAGATGGCAAGCATCAGAATGGTGCATGAACATAAGGAAACAGAGTCCTCCAGGCTGCTGGGAACTTGCTCGTATGAGCTTACAGTAAAGGTGACAGCATGCACAAGACCCATGATTTTAATTAGCAGATCCCAGTGATTAGACCCAGCTTAAGGCCTCTGCACTAGAGTTTTTTCCATTAACATTACTCTAGATCCCAAAATAATGTCAGTTTCTACATATAGCAGAACTCTGTTTATACTATAGTATCTTTAAAGTGAAAAACAAAACAAAACAACAATAGCAGAAACTACATGGCTTTCTTTCCAGAAAGCAATGAAAATAACATCTTGCAGACATAACCATCATTACAGGCTTACTCCCCAGGCTGGAGAGGAGCAATGGAAATGTTGAGATCTTGTTAGAAGTGGTCGTTCTAAACTCACAAATCCAATGTTAACTAGTGAGAGTGGCTGATATGTGTGTGCAAGATGGCATATCCGGCCATGTAAAATGTGCAGAGGGTTAAGGCCACAGTCGACTCTTAAGGTCATGGTGAGTCACTGCCATTGAGGACTTTTATCACAGGGTAATAAATACTGTTTAGATGAGGCAATATGGGAAAGATACAGGGCAAGATTTAAGCTGCCCAGAGGCAGTAGTGGCCGCTTTGGCATGTGCTTTTCCAGTCTTTATTTTTCTATGGTTATTTTGCACAACTCACAGGCTACATAGAAAAATTTCCCCTTCCTCCTTCCTTACTTGCCATGGCTAATTTTGGTATCATTATGACCAGACTAAGAATACCTACAGGACTGGCAGAATATTAATTCAGTATTTACCTGGGAGGGCATTTCCACAGGAGAGTGGCAGGTGAGCCAGTGACAGAGGAGAGAAGACACATCCTCAGTGTGTTTGCTGCCATCCCATTGCCCAACAGACAATGAAGGAGAGAAATAAATACCTTCTTTTTTATTTTGTCTCTGCTGTGCAGAGACACTCCCTGCCCCACTTCCTGCCCCTGGATATCAGATCCCCAGGCAATCTGGCTTCTGTTTTCTAGGATTTATACAACTGTCCCCTGGGTTTTCCATCTTTGGCCTCTTATTACAGTTAAATCATTAGCATCAAAGGTCTGAGCGTTTGGGACTTGAAATGAGTTGTATCTCCTCCCAGAGGCCCCAGCAAATTGATAGCCTGTCATGAGACTTTTGTACCTGCATAAGCAGGTGAGCCAATTACCCTAATAAGTCCCTTTTCATCTATCTATAACCTATACCTATGTCTATACCTCAGTTTGCCTGTTCATGACCTATCTCTAAACCATCTATTTCCATCCTCTCTATTCCTCTGGCTAGCTCTATCTTTCGTTTTGTCCGGGGAAGCCTAATACATTTCCCTTCCTTCCTCTTCCCTTCTGCACCACTCTGCAAGCCCCCTGCCTGTTCTATCTACATTCCAGTCAGCTTCCTGGGAAACCAGAATAACATGTATTAGAAACATAAGATACTGACTCTCCAGCTGTTTATGAAATAATATTCTCCATGCCAACTTCAACTCCAAATTATTAAAATCTTCTAATTAAAAGGATATTAAAGAACTTTGAACTCTAAAGCAAAATTTTATTATACTATTGAGCACCTACTATACTATGGGCATTTACCCGGCCAGGGGTCAGTTATTGATGGAGATTATTATGGGTTGTGGGTGTGGAGGTGCATATGGTGTGTGCTGTATTGTATGATTTATAAATGTACATGGTTTATATACTGCTGTGGGGGATGTGTAGTGGTTTGGAATTAGTAGTCCAAGGGACAAGAATAATTTAAAACATGATACAAAACTAGTGAAACTGACAAGAATAAAGTCACTGTGTTTAAAGAGGTTTTGTCTTATTTCAAATTATTTCTATAGGTTCAGCAGAATAAATATCCAAAAGAAGCTTGAAAATGGACATCTGCTAAGTCAGGAAACACACGTTCACGAATGTGTCACAGAATGAATTTTACACTATCAAGCAAGGTACAGACTTCTGAAGCCACTCACAAAGGTGTACTCCTTTCTCCAAAGACAGGAAAAAAGTGTGTGTGTGGTGATGTGGGGGCAGGGCCACAAATGGAGAGAACGCTGAGTAGTAACTTTACACCAAAAAAGCAAGTGATTCAGAAGAGAGGGAGAATTATATCAGCAATTAATGCCTCTTTATGAAATAATAAAGCAATTAGCGGGAACTTGAGCAGAGGAGCCAGGGCTTCCCTGAAAGGGCAGCCACAGGGGGCTGGGAAGAGGGAAGGTGGAGATGTAAGTTCAGTAAAACACTAGAGGCCAAGATGAGCCACGGAAACTACCACTCCAGTGCGCAGAAGACAGCGGTCTCTTCCAAAACTGAATTAATCTCAGTTCTTGCATTAAATGCAAAACCTTTCATAAAAATATATAGGCATCATTTTAAATAAAACACCATACGAGATAGTACTGATATTTCTAACTGAGCAGTGAATAGCCCTCAAAACCTGGGTATAAGATACCTAGGAAGGTCTTTGAGCTTCTGAGGGGACTTGATCTCATGACTCTCTCCAATTGGAATGATGCTTAGTTGTGTAGAGCTGCCCAGGAAATGTGTTCTCCAGATAATTTACCTGGAGAAAGCTACGTGAACCTCAAGATGGTGAGCAGCTATAACCCTGACCATAGCTTGGGAGACTACCAGGGGATGACAGACTCGGATAGTCGGATAGTCTAGCTCAGTTAAAAGTAACCTCTTTCCCAGCAGGGTGGCCCAGGAGTCTTTTGTCTGGCAGAGGATTCGTTTTCCCGAACTCAGCATCACCGCTTGAGGTAGCTCAACTTCTTGTGCTCCATGGGGATCACAGTTTACCATCACTGGGCCACTCCCTGACGAATTTCCAAATGACCCCAGAGTCCCACTAAAATGTAGAGTCTGAACTAAGAGTTTAGATGTGGGGCTTAATGTCTACGTGTCCTACAAGCTCTCAGGAGACATGATATCTTGGCCTGGGTCTCACATGGGACAACTGGATTTAGGAGTCTGCTCTCTGAAGCACGGGGGCCTCCTCCGTTGTGCCGGGGAGCTCCTGCGCTCACGCCCTTGGCAAGGATGCACTAGTGCGCACTGTGTTGCCTTCTGGATCCTCTAATGCAAACAGTTTTTCTTTGATGTCTCCCCAAATTAGAAACAAAATCAACATCTGTCTTTCTCTTCTCCAGCAGCAGGAACACAGAAACAGCCGTCCCCTCTTCACTTTAAGCTGCTTCTGTTTTGAGAAGCATTTTCTCCTTTCTTAGTTCAAATGAACTAATTTTCCTAATGATTAGGAACATCTTGTGGAAAAATTTAAACTCTAAGGTTGTTGCAAAATCCTGCTGACTCCCCATAGCTTCCCTGGCTTCTGCCAGATACAAAGTCTAATTTTCTCAGAGTAAAACCTGGGGAGCAGCGGGTCCAGGTGGGGAACAGGAATGCTGGGGCTGGGACTTCTCCTCTACCCTGGGATCTGGTGACATTCATGTAGAATATGAATCTCAGACTCCTTGTGTGAAAATAGAACCACCGCTCTCTCTCTCTTTCGAAGGTTGTCAGGATAAACTGAAGAACAGAGAGATGTCTGCAAGCCATTCTCAGAAACACAAGGGAGCTTGGCCTCAAAGTCTTTTCTGACAACTCTTCTCGCTGCTATGACTTTTGTTCTTGAATGAACTTTAGATGAGGATAGGACATTAAAGAGGATAAAAACCCCACTGCTTATGGAACATTCACTCATCTGTGTCAATATAAAGTTCAAAGAGAATTCTAATAAGATGATCTACTTTCCCACTCAAATACATAACAACTTCTAGTCCTTGTAAAAACAAAAAAGTATAGCAGGGTACACTAGGATGGTGCACGTCTCCATCCCAGCACTTGGGAGGCAGAGGCAAGCAGATCTCCATGAGTTCAAGGCCAGCCTGGTTTATGCAGTGAGTTTCAGGACAGCTGTGACTAGAGGGAGACCCTGTCTCAAAAGACCAAAAGAAAAGAAAAAAAGTTCAGTGTGCTGTCTGGTGTGGCATATGCTTCAGAATGCACCCAAACAATGCATACCGTCATTTCCACTGGTTGTTACTGATGGCATTTCTAAGGTGTTTACCTCATACACAGCATCTTGAGCATACATCTCCATGTCTTGTCTTTTCTCTGTATTATAAAAGAACATGGCTTTACAAGCCTAATCCTGAAAAAGACAGCTTTTTCTTGCTTATTCCTTGAGTACTTCAAGACTGAGGGCAAACTAAGGGCATTTCTACATATGCCACGGCCTGGAATCTGGTGTTTCCATGCTTCACATATCTCAGGGAAGTAAAATCTATGATATCTAAGTATGTGCTCTAGGAAAATAAATAAAAAAAAATAAGGAGTTGATATACAAAAGCTAGTTATTCCTGCTCCTAAATGCGTGAAATGCGGGCCCACAGTACTGGGTTCAAATCCATGATCTGATACTTAGCAATCATCAGAAAACAGAAGAATTTACTGAACTCTGTGATCTTCCATTTCCTCATCTAAATCAGAGCTAATAGCATAGCTGACCTCACAGTCTTCATGTGGGTTAAGTAATGACTTCTATGTAAATTGTTCAGTAGTGCCCTTGACCTAGTATGCATGTGCATTATATATACACACATATATATCAGTGATATGTATCACTGTATAGTTATATAAAGAATATACATACATATATGTGTATATATATATATATATTTTTTTTTTAAAGTTTGTAATCCCGTAGGATAAACGGAGAATACACCATTGACTTTTTTCATAGATACGAATTTCTAGTGCTTTCCAATTTCATTTTAAGTATTAATTTGTTAATTGAGAAAAGGCACAACTTAAAGACAATCCAGATACCTCAACATTATGTCAAGATCTTTATGGAACTTAGGCATTCTGCATTTTACAAAAGTCTTCCTTTTTTACTAACTTCATCATTTCAAAAATAATATTGTAGGTAATAATAGTTAATATAGCATTGTATATTCAAAATTTATAAACGAGTAGATTTAAAAGTATTTTACCACAGCAACACATAAATATGTGAGATAGATTCTTTTCATTTGCATTATAGTCATAAAAAATCAAACTGTATACTGTAAACAATACAATGAAATTTTAAAAATTAAACATAAATAAAAAAAGGCTCATGCCTTTAATCCCAGTACTTAGGAAGCAGAGGCTGGTGGATCTCTGCAAGTTCTAGGCCAGCCAGGATTGCTGAGTGAGGCCCTGTCTCTAAAAAGAAATGAACAGTAAATAAATAAATAAATAAAATGATTTGAACATGCAACTCTGTATTGTAAAAACCGCCTCACAGCACCCTCTCAGTAATACTTAACTAGCTACTTAACACTGTTAACACAGTGTTCTGAGCTGGTAATCTATGATTATCATAATGATGTGGTTTGAACATTTGTATTCTTCCCAAAGTCATGTGCTGGTAGCGGTTTGGTCACCAGGGAGATGTGATAGGGAGGGACTTGGGGCATGTACTTGGGGATTAGGTAAACTCAGCTTCTCCTGTCTTCTTTTGCTTCCTGGTTTGGATGTCAATGGTTTATTTGGCTATGCTCCCATCCAACTTGCTGTCCTTGTCAGCGGCTCAATGTGATAGGGTCATCTGATCTTAAACTGGAACCTCCAGACTGTGAATCAAAATAATCTTTTTCTATTTATACGTTAATTGCTTCAGGTATTTCATTGTAGTAGTGCAAAGCATTTATATGTGTGTGTGTGTGTATTTATGAGAACTTATATACATTGTACAAATCCAAGTTCTATAAGCACACTCATTCCTAAACATTATTTGACTCCTTTAAGACAGATATTAGTGTCCAATAGACAGAGAGTAAATAGTTGCCTTAAGTTTTTTCTTTTTCTTTCTACTCTGGTAAGGAAAAACAATGACAGAGTACTAAAGGAACACTTCAGTGGGGTGTGTGCACAGGGTGTGCTAGGGGTCAGGGCTTCACAGGAATAAGAAGAAAGGCAGCATGTGTACTTAAGGCATGGTATTACCATTAGAAAATAGAATTTTAAAAATAATACCAACACCCTACATAAAACTAAAAGATAAACCTCTAAAAATTATACATTTCTCATGTATTTTATATAGTTTTTCATTAGAAGCTTCTGGAAGCTAATATGGAAGCTGGAAACCTTAACACTACTGTTGAGTTCACTAAACACCAGCACAGGATTGTCTATAGTGTCTCATAATATTTTGAGAATAACTGAAATATTTCAAGAACCTGCTGTGAAATGGACTCACTATGGATTCTTTTTAAAGATATGCCCTGCTGGCTGCATTTCTGAGCAGGTTATTCACTCCTGAACCACTTTGTTTCCAAAGGAAGACGACCAAATGTCCATAAGGTCTTTCCCCAGGGGTGCCTGATGGACTAGAGCCTCAAATTCCATAGGAATTAGATACACCTACTTTCTGATTTTATTATAACATTTAAAAGTGGGGATTTTTCATGTAACAGACAAGTGGAGAAAAGGGACAAAAACATACATGCCTCTGTAGGATACACAACGCAGTATACAGATCATGCCTATGGCACAGTAACTTTTGGTCAATACAAAAGCTCTTGTAAAGAAAACATAGCTCAAACTTTTATTAACCTATACTAGTTTCTTTCCCTTGACCAACAGCCATTATCCTTAATAGTGTTCTTAACATACCAAAGTAGAGCACTGTTCATAAGATAGGTAAAACAAGACTGGTGCTAATATTTTTTTGCTGACCTTAATTTCAAAGATTCATGGTGGCCGCTTTCACTGTTTTCATAAAAGCTTTGGATGCCCAGGAAGCCAGCAACATAGCAATTGAGTGATTTCATTTGCTGTATATATTCCGTCATTACTCAGTGACATCCAGTTTGAGGTATAGATGCTTAATGAGGAGAAATGGAAGCAATCCATTCTTGGTGTCTTGTTAGTTGTTGTTTGTGAAGCACTCTTCCCTAATCAGTCTGGCTGGGGACACTTAGGTCAATGTATTTTTTGTTATGTAGAACTCTCCAGCAATTCAGAGGATATTATTTTTCAACAAAAATGTTCTCATACAAAATTCTCAACATTGTGGTTAAATATTGGTAGAATAATGACTTTGACCTAGGTGTCTCTGTTAAAAGTTAAATGAATAAAAATGGTGTGTACCATGTACATATAAAAAACTAATTACTTTAAAATTAACTACAATTTTAACTATTTTTAAATTTGGTTTTTAATTTGTGGACATTATATATGAGTAAAGCCTTGGCACCGTTTTCATCCTTCCAGGTCTCCCTCCACTTCCTTCCTTAGCTCCCAAGTCCCCTTCAGTTTCCTAGCCTCTTTCTTGTTATTGTTGCATATACATCCATTCATCCATAGAAATATGGGGCTGGCTGGAGAGATGGCTCAGTGGCTAAGAGCACTAGCTGCTCTTGCAGAGGACTTGGGTTCAGCTCCCAGCACCCACATGGTGTCTGACAGCCATCTGTAATTCCAGTTCCAGGAAACCCTTCGCCATCCTCACCTCTGAGGGCACTGCATGGCATGGGTGCACCCGTATACATGCAGTCAATGCCCTCATACCCAAAAAATAAAAATAAAAGATTAAAAAGAAACACACACACAAGTCCATTCAGAGGTGTTTGTGTGTATCTGTGTTTAGGGTTGCCCCCTGGACTTAGAGAACTTCTCGGGGAACTAGAGTAGTTCTCTAAAGTCTATGCCTTCACTAGCCATGTGTGTTCGGCTGTTACAGCACCATAAGTCTAATTAGACAGTTGCTGATTACTGCCAAGACAAAAGTGACACTACTGTACCGATAGAGATAATTTTCTGGGCTGGTCTTTGTGGTTCGTAGACTTTACAGTTAGGAGCACTGATTGCTGTTTGTTTGTTTGTTTGTTTTCTTGAATTTTGCACACTATGAGAGCTTGTTTTCAGAGAGGAGGCTTCCAGGTCAGTAACAGCTCAAATTCTCCAAGTCCTTTGTCTTAAGTATATTGAGTCTTCAACAATAGGGTCTTACCTTCAAGTTCTGGGAGGTAGTCTGTGTTGAGGAGTCCCTTAGACTACCCTGACCAATAACTTTAATTTAAGTTTCTGTTGCCTCACACTGTGATTTTTGTTATGTAGCCTTCAACTACACACACACACACACACACACACACACACACACACACACACACATGCAAAATTTTCAGAAGTCTTTTGAGTTAATGCAGTTCTCTCTGGTTTTCATATAACTTTACCATTACTTATCTTTCTTTCCTCTCCCCCTGGATAGCCTATGTTCTTGCAGAGGATCCAGGTTTAATTCCCAGCATCCATATATCAAGTAACAACCACCTGTAACTCCAGTTTCAGGGAATCCAGTGCCATCTTCTGTCCTCTGTGGGCACTGCATGATACAGGTGCACTTACTTCCATGCAAGCATGAATGCTCAGACACATAAAAGAACATTAAAAAAAATAGTTAATTGTCAAGATCTTTAAGGTCTTTGGGTGGGCTTATTCCCTGATTTTTTTGAGGCTATTGTGAATGGGATTCTTTCCATGATCTCTTTCTCTGACTGCTTTTTGATATAGAAAGGCCAGTGATTTTTACAAACTGATTTCATGTCATTCCACTTCTGATAATTTTAGTGGGAAGTCTATTTTATCAGACAATAAAGTAGCAATTCCTGCTTACTTCTTGGTGTCATTTCCTTAAAATACCCTTTTCCATTTTTTACCTGAAGGTAGTACCTATTCTTGAAGGGAAGATGAGTTTCTTGAAGACAAATAGAAGATGGAATTTGTTTCTTAACCCATCTAACTAGCCTGTGTCTTTTGATTGGGAGGTTGAGGCCATTGTTATTTAAAGTAATCATTGAAAGATATGTATTGGTTACTTTCATTTTATTTTCTGTTTGGGGTGTTTCCATAACTACACCTTCATTTATTTTCTTTCTGTAACCTTTTGGATATCGTCATTCCTTTCTTCAGTCCTTTGTATTATGCTGAATATTCACTATAGGGCTGGTTTTGTGGACATGAATTCTTTAAGCTTCTTATAGCTGTATGGGCTACAATTCAGGGAAGTTTTCTCCTATAATCCTTTTTAAGATCTGGTCAGTGTCATTAACCCAATATTCTTCTCCTTCCTCTATGCCTATAATTCATAGATTTGTTCTTTTCACAGTGTTCCACAGCTCACATACAGCCCATTTCTGTTTTGCTTTTGGTTTTCCCCGTGTTCTTTGCTTGAGTGGTCCAATTCTCCAACTTTATCCTCAACTCTTGATACTGTGATTTCCATTCAGTTCTTTCTGCTGGTGAAGCTTTCTCCCATCAGTTCAAATTAACTTCCTGAGTTTTTCAATTCCATCTTCATTTCAGCTTAATTTTCTTAAATATTTCTCTTTCGAGAATTCAGTTTTCAAATCCTGAACTGTCATTTCACTCAGCTGAGTATATGCATTTTCTTGAGCTTCAGTCAGGAGTTTATTACTTTCCATCTTTGTTGATTTCTTTAAGGGGTTTATTGATGTTTTCTTTGAATTCTTTGATCATATTATATGATTGTCCTTTTACCTTCTGTGTCCCAGGATTCCCCTGGGTAGTTCTCACTGTAGAACCCTTTTACAGGTCTGGTGGGATTTGGCAGGAACATAATACCTTGGCTTTTTGTATTGTTTTTGTTTTTGTATTGTGACCTGGGCATATGGACTTGTTTTATTGGTTGTGTATCTGTTATGAAATTCTGGCCTGCCTCTGTTGAGTTCAGGTTTGGTTCTGTTTTTTATTTTTGTAGCTTGGCTGTTTCTGGATCAGGTATGGATAGTTAGTTGGTCTGTGCTCCAGTTCCTCACTTTTAATTTTTACTGGGGGGATGAGATAGTTTCCGGTTGGGCCAGTGTGTGAGGTAAGCAACCACAGCTAGAGCTATGTATGGAGATGGAAGAGGGTCCATTGGCTCTAGTAGCTTACTAATCTGGAGCTGGATCAGAGCTTTCCAGGCCTGGTCAAGAACTCTCCACTGGCATAGTTCTGGGCTAGCCCTGGACAAGAAGATGGTGATGGCATAGATGAGTATCTGACTAGCCTTGCAGTTGTTCCAGAGTCCAGGAGCATCTGGTTCTCAGCCTAGTCTCAAGTGGAGAAAGTGGTGTCAGAGCATGCCAGTTCTAGCTAGTTAATCAATGTAAATGAGAGCCCAGGGGCAGCATGATCTGAGCCTAGTGCCAGAGTGGGAAGACAGCAAGCAAGTGTGTGTGCTCTGACAAGCTAGGCAGGGTGAATGAAAGTTCATGGGGTGTGGCTTCCTGGACCAGTCCCAAAGGAAGAGGCTGGTGGCTGAGTAGCACAATTTTTACTATTACACTAATTGTTTCATCCCAGAAGACCAGCTGCAAGATAAACACTTCCGGTCAATTCACCTGGAGCCCTATGCTCAGACAGCTGGGGGTTCAATAAAGAAAACATAAGGGCCCCACTCTCTAGGTTCTGGGCAGATGCTGAACATGAGACGCTTGAACCATAACATAGATATGGACTGTGTTCTTCCATGTGAAAGTTACCCAATGTGATTAAGATTAATGCAGCTGAATTATTACAAGTCCTAGTGACTGGTGCTAGGGGAAAGAACCTGCCTCTCTTGGGTCTAAGGATTCAGTTTGTGGTCCACCTTTCCGAACACTGAGGAAGCTGAGCTCTCGGTCCTGAATCCATGTTATCCTCACCCATTTTACTCTATCATTTACATGTGGCTGAGTGGCCCGGGAGTCACTTTTTAATGGACCATCATTGCAGGCCCATGGGCCAGATGGGCAAATCATTCAGCTGCCAGTGTTAGATTGTTGTGGCATTTGTACAACCAGCAAGTCATGGGTGGTTCCACAGATGGGAGGGATTCACAGCTGCGCTGTAGTGAATGCTGCATCTGCTAGAGCTGACAGGGACCGCATGGCACATGCTTGTTCCTCAAACTAAACTGCCCTCTCTCAAGAGGTTGACTTTGGTGGAACTGCTATTGCTGTACATCGAATGGCTGGAGAGCAGCCAT
Organism: Eospalax fontanierii; assembly: GCA_035773235.1. Lineage (NCBI taxonomy): Eukaryota > Metazoa > Chordata > Mammalia > Rodentia > Spalacidae > Eospalax > Eospalax fontanierii. The sequence continues at coordinate 107,166,639 of CM069527.1, read as the reverse complement.
ATGATAACATATTTCTAAAAACCTACATACTACATGTCCTCACTACATATTTACATGCACCTATGTGTATACAGGTTTCTATGTGTACATGTGTGTGTGGGTGCATATTAGAGGTTGGCACTGGGCGTCTCCTAGCACCGGGATTATAGGCACACACTGATGCCATGCTTGGTTTTTATGTGGGTTCTGGGGATGAAAATCACCTCATGCTTGTGTGGTATACATTTTAAGGATTTTCATTACATTTTTAAATGAAGTCATTCAAAGCCCATGGTCTTGTTGTTAACTTCAGCTACAAAAGTTCTTGATTTTTCCCCAGAGTTCCTCCTTAGGACAGAAGAAAGTAGCTCCCATTGCTGTTTACTCCAGATACTTCCCCACTGGGATGTAGAATATGTGTCATCCTACGGGACCCTCTTGCTCCCCTTGACCTTCAGTTTTACAGACTAGGTTATGTTCTAAAAATGCTTAACTGCTATTTCCAGAAGTTGGTGGGAATCCCAGAGAGTGTGCAAAAAATGCATTTTCCATGCTAAAATCCAGTGTAAATCTCTTCTTGGATTTAGCCCACCCCCTAATAGAAATAACAATAAAGCCCCATATGAGTACTGAAGGAGGACTCCAAGAAGGCTGATGGTCGACAAATTTAAGCGATTACTGCTAGTATTTCAAGGGGACACATGATCCAGACTGGCCTTCTGGAGACTCAGGATCTGATCCTTTCACAGGGTACCAAGAACAGTCAGCAAAGCACTAAGCACTGGGTTTAATCCCTTCCCATGGGGAGGGAATATTACCATGAAGATGAAGGAGAGAGATGACTTCAGACTGGGGGCAGAGGACAGGCAAGACCGGAGAAGGCACATCTCACAGATCTGAGATACTGTGTCACTCGTGGATTCCTAGGCTGCTCTTCAGATCAAAGAAGACCCTCTGAAGATGAGGCTGCGACTCAGTGCTTTAAAGCTTTCCTGAGAAATTTTGATATCACTGTCAGTGTGGGAACTTTTGACTGGAAACCATCTTAGGCAACACTTAAAATAATACTTTTAGCAGTCTGGGACCCATGTCTATGATAAAAGTAAATATCTACAAAGAAAATCACTCATTGTAAGACTGTCATAATTCCATGTAGAAAATATTACCATGCCTGGGTTTTGAGGATATTTTTTTCATTCCATTTGTGTGTGTGTGTGTGTGTGTGCGTGTGCATGCACGTGTACGTGCATTAAAGTCTCAAAAGGAGTGTGCATTGATTTTATTTGTTTAAAAATAAACGTTATAATGGATGCACCTGCCACTCTACACTGAAGATATGAACAAATAATGCACATGAGTGGATGAAAAGCGTGAGTGTATGCTCCTGTTGTGGACGCGCCTCATGCCACGTGCATGTGGGGACCAAAGGACAACCTGTGGGAGTAAGCTCTGTCCTATCACGTGAGTCTCTAAAATCAAACATAGATGACAGGCCCTTTGGCAAACAGCTCTATCTGCCGAGCCATTCTTCTGCTTCAGTTTCTCAATTTCTTTTTTTTTTTATTCCCTCAGACCACAGCCTCTACTATGAAAGGAATTAGGGGATAGAACTCATTTTCTAAATTAAGCTGGATTTATTGACAAGAGTTCATTGACTAGGGAAAAGCAGCCAACCAAGCTTCTCATCTGTGAGAATCACTGGAACACATAAATTTGCCTTAAAAAATAAAAGGCCATTAGGTAAAGGACAGAGAATATCTGCTTTCTATTTACTAGGGAACATTTAGATAGGACATATACACTTGATTTCTTCTATGACCTGCCCACAGCAGACTTCTCAAGGCATTTGTATCCAAGTGCATAACTGCCCAGTAGTCTGAGTCCCTTGTGAAGCAGAGCTCAGAAGCCATTCTTATCAACCTGTTTCTCATTGTTGACACTGAAAGACTTTGACTTTTTATTTCCCCCATGTTCTTTGCAAAACCAGATAAACAACAAATCTGTTGGTGCTCTTTAGCCTTCTGAGGATCACAAACAACAATGATTTCTAATGCTTTTCAGCATCATCAATGAAGAAATCCAAACACACAGAAAAGCCTTTGGGATCCCTTTATGTCCTCCACCCTCTTAACAATCAAGTTCAATTAGAGTGAGGTTCTATGTCAGAGAAAAAAAGCAACAACTGTTGGTGAGGGTGGGGCTGTGAGAAAAGAGCATCTCTTCTGCTGGTGGGACATAAATTAATTCATCCAAATGAAAATCAGTATGGGGGATCTGCAAAATTTGAACTGTATGATGAAGTCATAACACTTCTGGGTTTATATCCCACATTCAAAACCAAACTACGATAGCAACACTTACATACCCATGTTTATGGAGACACTTTTCACAATGGCTCAGCCTAGGTACCCATCAATGGATTAGTGAAAAGAGGTGGGAGGACACACATACAACGGTGTTTTATCAGCCATGAAGAAGAATGAAAACGACGTTGCTCCCTGAAAAGTGGATGGATCTGTTGAGCATCAGCTGAAGGTGAAGTAAGCCAGTTTCACAAAGACAAATACATGTTTTGTTTCCTGTGCAGAATCTGGGAGCAGGGGAGGAAGCAGGACATGAAAGCATTGATGATTATCAATAACATAGGGACAAAGAAGAGGGTTTGGGGAATAAGGACTAAAGGGATTGGATATGATAAGAGTACATAGTTACGTGAAGCTGGAAAACGCATTGATGAAACTCCTTTTGTACAATTAACATATAGGAAAAGTGCACAGTACATCTTAAATTGCTCTATCAGTCAAGCATGAGCTTTGAGGCTTTATGCTAAGGCAACCAAACTGCAGCCTCAGAAAAAATAGTCACATTCAGTAATGAGGTGAGTGAGGTTCTAACCCAGAATCGCTAGCTTGTGGCAGAGACCTAATTCTTGATGAGACAAAATAACTTTCATTGACGGATGGCAACAAGAAGAATGACTCTAGTCTGAATTTCTAATGTCTTTTCAACCACATGTGTTCATTTGCTTTATGTTAAAGGCTCAAAAGAAAAATGATGGGTATTAACTTAGATTAGTTTCTAAATAAATGATCTAATGGCCACAGCTGCCACCATTAGCCAGTGAGAAGAAGTCAGTAACACCAAGGGCTCTGTCACTAACTGTGCTAAATGACACATGGTGCCCTATCATTTAAAGTACATTAACACACATTCCTACTTCTGTAAAAGAGAGGTTCAGACATGACGAGTATGTTTAATAATCTACTTAAGAAGGCACACAATGCAGTCAACTTACACTTGTGGTTTGCAAAAGAGTAAAAAGGTACCACAACTCTTAATTTGGACAATTTCTCAACACATTCAAGACAATTCCTTCTAGTCTAATGCCAGTTCTTTGTCAAAAACCCTTAATAAAGCATTCAGTGGCCTCCACTTTCATGACATGCACACATAAATAATTTTAGATATTTATATAAAATCAAGGATCTACAAATGAGAGAAAACATGTATATTTGTCTCAATCTGACTGATTTCACTTAATTTGGTGGTCTCCAGCTGTATTTATTTTCTTGCAATAAGCATAATTTATTCTTTTAAAAATATTTTATTTATTATTTTTACTTTGTATTTAGGAATGCATGGCCTGCGTGGATGTAAGTGCACCTGTGTTATGCAGTGTCCACAGAGGTGAAAAGAGGGCATTGGATTCCTCCTGGAACAGCTATTAGCTGCCACATGGGTGCTGGGAATCAAACCCAGATCCTCTGCAACAGCAGCCAGTGCTCTTAACTGCTGAGCCGTCTCTCAAGCCCCCACACAAATCATTGTTTATAGGTGGATAGAACCTTCACTGTGTGTGCGTGTGTGTGTATGTGTGTGTGTGTTTATAGAGACATTCACCTATTGCCTGGCAGACTAATTTCATAACTAAGTTATTGCGAGGAGAGCTGTGAGTAGCTCTGTGGTATTTTTATTTAGAGGACTTTTGATTCTCTACTTTATCTCTAGGATTGGTAAAGTTAGAGAATATGGTACTTCTATTTTTAGGTGTTTTTGTTGTTGTTTGTTTTGTTTTCAGTTTTTCTATTTCCACAGAGGTGGGACTAGTGCACATTTCCACTATCTGGATATAAGGATTCTTTCCACACATTCTCAGTCGCATTTTTTTGTTATTTGTTTCCTTGATCATGACCATCTTGATGAGTGAGACAGAATCTCAATGCAGTTTTAATTTAAATTTCTCTGATGGCTAAGGTAAATATTTCTTGTGTCTATCGACAATGGTCCATTTCATTAGTTCATTTATTGACTGCATTCTTCATTTCTTAGTATTTAGCTTTTTTTTATGTCTTCTAGATATTTAGCTTAAGAACAAACAAGTATTCAAGCACGTAGATGTATTCAAGCTTATGAGATACTCAATCAAGTGTTGACATAATCTAAATTATGTCATTTTTTCATGTTCATATTTGAAAGTTATCTAGAGAAGTCAAAATGGGGAGCTACCTCTCTTCAAGCTACATACAGCTGAAGTCTGCCCTCATCTTAGACTTCAGCTTCTTTACGTGGAATTATGAATAGAAAGGTTCTGACAGTATTTCCATTCAAGGTAAACATTCCACAAGTATCTAGACATCCCTTAAAGTGAGAAAGACATGGTAATATCCCACCATGTAGGGAAGACAAAATTTCTTCTAACTAAATACTCATGAATAAAAACAAGTCTAACTCTGCTCATATAATTCCCATTTGCAACAAAATAATTTGAGTTTTGTACTCTTGTTTCATGATATTTTGTTGCATCTGACTATAATGACTATCCAATTATAAATGACAAATGGCATGGCTGATACATAATTCTTTGCTCAAATTCTGTTTAAATTCATCAGCATGTATAGAGTTCCACCCCATCTTGACTTGTATTTTTACTGTTCCAGTTACACATGCTCATTCAATATCAACCAGGCTGAATGAACCTCCTCTGACCCATCAATGGAAGGGTAGGCGGTAGGGGCAGCTTAAGATTAGGTCACAATGCCTGCTTCCTTCAACCCACTTCCCTTATCACAGAATCAGTGATCTGATCACAAGAAAGGTGTCACAGAACAAGAAGAGACCTTGAGAGACAGGAAGAATGAAAAAGCACATTCAAATAACCGTTATTGTAATTTATAATTACAAGAGCGATATATATCACCATTAGGTACTGTTTTCAGTGTCTTCCTGTGCCTATTATATATATTCTAAACTTTGTCACAATTACTTAAGTATAGGAGAGATCATGGAGCATATAGAGTTGAGTACTGTGTGGGCGGCTTCTGGAATGTATATGCTGTCACTAAGAGTTCAGGGGGCTATACTGGGACAACTGCAATGAGGATGCCATTCATTGCTTAACAGCTTAATATAAAACAAAACTGTGAGTCAGGGACTTGAAAATAGCAGAGTGCTGATAGTATGTTTATAATCTTTATTAGATTCTCCCAATATAGACCAATAATTTAGTTCAAAGGGACAAGAAGCTATTGTTCATTTATACTTGGCAGAAGAAAAGCCGAATCTTCCCTGGAAGACCATAATTTAAATTCAGAACCTTAGTTAATTCCCTCAAGAAAAAAATCTAAGGAACATGACCCTGATATCTGTTTGTAGTTTTGTGTGACATGCACATGAAACAGCTTAATGGATGAATGAAACAGTGAACTTATGTACAAACATCTAAATTTCATGGGGAGACATGCTAAAAGCACAAAATAAATGGACATTAATCTCATGAATTTGAAGATCTGTAACCATAAAGCTGCAATTTCCCAGAAGTAGACCATTACAGAGACACTACTGAAGTTTATGAAGCAAAAAGCAGTCTACTGGAGAGCAGGTATGGAGATAACTGGTTGTTTACGTAGAAAAAAGAAAACTGCATCACCTGGATACACCGACTTGAAAACCCACCAAACAGATCAGAGCTTGCAGCATGGGACATGCCTTAACCACGAACCAGCTGAACCCCACAGAAATTGCTTTAGCTATTTTAATGATTTAATTCTTTAAGTTGTATAATTATTGTGCTATAGAGATAGCATTGCACAGCACAGTTGCACTTACACACATGTATGTAATACACTCACACACATAAGATAAAAATAATTCAAAATTTAAATTATATAATTATTTAAATTCTCAAGATTCATGGAACAAGATTCCAAAAGCCATAAATACAAAGAAACACTGGATAACACAGGCTAACATACTGTTTTGAAGGATGGACATGAGCCTAGGAAGCACCAGTCCCACCCCTAAAAGGGAGAAAACAAGCAACACACACACACACACACACACACACACACACACACGCGCGCGCGCGCGCGTGCGCAAAGCATGTCTGTTCATTAGAAGGCAACACAACAAGGTGAAAAACCAGAGACCCTGAAGAACCTAGCTGTAATATAGCCACATACTAGAAAACGATTGTGTGACTATCACGAGAATAAAAATAGCTAAGTAAAATGCTGGTTAAAAGAAAACGGTGAAAACCATGGACAGAATTTAAGAGAAGTAAAAACACGAGTATCTACTATATGTTCAAGGTGTTCTATTAGTGCAGAAAGTAGTGGCCTGGTTCCTGGTACCTACAGGCCTTGTCTACTCCTAATCTTAGTCAGAGAAGCTTCTGTTGTCGTAGGCAGCTGTCAATCCAGTGATACATAAGTGGTCAAAGTGCTGAGAATGAATGTCAGTGTGACCATCCCCAAATGGCAGTGTGCCAAACCTCAAGCCTACACTCTGAAAGACTCAGGGAACATTTGCCAAAGATGAAAGGAAAGAATGCAAGAGTTGAGCCGAAGGATGGGGAAGAATGCTGAGAAATGCTGCGTAATGGACGTACACAGTTGTCTCAATCAGGAACCCACAGCAGCTGTGGTTACCTGCACAACACCTAAATGAGATCAAGTCAGCCAAAATCTTGGCATAGGTGGGGTACATGGTCTCTAGGCACTACCATACATTGACAAGTTATTGGTAGTGGGTATTGGCTGGGGGAGGTAAGATTGAACATTTTGAGGATGTGACCACTGGTAGGTTTTTCATGCTCCGGCGGATGGCCCTACATCTATGCACATACTGATAGCACTAACTATACTTAGTGAGTTATCAAAAAAAAAAAAAAAAAAGACCATGAAGTCAAAAGGGGTGTGTGATACGAGGGGATATGGGATAAGATGGACAGGGGAAATACATATGATCATATTTCATTATATATATCTATGAAATCCTCAAAAATAAAGAAACATTTAAAAAGAAACTAGGAAAACGCAAACTTTAAATAACACTAGACTTGGAAGAATAGTAAATAATGTGGAAAATTATTTTTTATCTGGATACATAAAGAACATAAAAAACAGATTACACATTGCTAATGGGAGTATAAATTGGTGTAACCATTCTGGAATGTTCTCTAATACTACTGAAAGGATTCAGAGATTTCTCAGCACTACACAGCAGTGATAGATCTGCCTATGCCCAAGGAAATCTGTGCTTGTTCAGACCATGAGCACTACACTAATGCTCAAAGCCCTGTTTACAGTGGCAGCCCCTGAGAGTGTTCTGTGGACTAATAAATGCCTGGGGCATGTTCATATGATAGAGTGGAAGTACCAGCTAAAATCTGTAATGTATGAACCACCAGCATCCACCCCAGCATGGGAAGCCTACAAAACACAAGTAAAAGAAAGAGCAGTTTGAAACATTTCAAAAACAGGAAAATCAGATACTGTGTATCTAGGATGCACCCAGGTGGCAAAAATATAAAGTACTTTAAGGGAATGGATAAATAGGAAATTCAGAAATGTACTGATCTGTGACCTTTTGAGCAGATAAGCAAGACACAGGAAGGACTCACCAGTAACTACCAGTCAGCAGAGCTGTGACATGTTTTTTAAACCATGAATTTATAAATATTATATATTCTCAATTGTATATATCATATTCAAGTCATGCATGCTACTATCGTACAATATGATTTGCTTCTGAATATTATATTTACATATCTTAAATGAATTCTATTTATTTTATAGCTAAAATTCTACAATAAACGACATTTGAAAAACAGTATAAAACTTAGTCTGCTACAAGAGAACACATTTCTTTGGAGGTAGCTTATCATTGGGTCCAATTACCATCACAGAGATTCACTTGCTTTTTGTGTTTTTCTGACTTATAATGAAAGAATTCTCCCTGGAATGTGGCAAATTAAGTCTTCTATGAAAAATGGAAATCCAAATCTTTGACAGAACCACCAACAGTTCGTTTACATTTTATTAGCTAAAATTCCCTTATTTTGGAGTTTCCATTATTTCTTTACAACCATCTCAAGCATTCTTTGGAGCTTCTTCCTTTATTAGTTTATTATTCCTCGTTCTGACTCTAAGAGTTACACACAGAACAAGGCACTGATTAACTTTTTCCCTTCTAGACTGATGGTTCATTGGTCCATGGAAGAACTGTTTGAAATGGTCATTGGTAAGCTTAAAGTATAGTTCTGCAACCTATCCTAAATGAATGTGGCTAATTCAATCTCCTTCCTTTGAATTCTTTTATTCTTGCTATATTCTTTTAGGAGAAAGTAGTCCAATGCACACATAAAGTCAAGTTCAACAGACATTTTGTTACAAATGTTTAGGAAGAGTAGCTCTAACCAGGAGTAATGTTGTTAACATCCACGCTAAATAAAGATATTCAGAGAGCAATGAGAGGGATGGGGGAGCTGGTCCACAGTTAAAGCATTGACCATACAAACCTGAGGACCAGTGTTCAGATCCCCAGAAGCCCAGGTAAATGCAGGAAGGGAATTCAGCCCACTGCTAAATCCAGCCTCAGAGAACATGGCAGAGGGTCCCAGAGCAAACTGACTAGAGAGGCTGGCCAGTTCAGCAAGCTCTGCGGTTGACTGAGACACCCTGACTCACTGAATATGGTGAAAGAGCAATGAGCATGATTCCTCACATCAACCTTGACATGCATGTGCACACACATGTGCCCAGACAGATGTAAAGCACGGATATGCACACATGCACAACATGCACACACATACACAAACATGAAAACTGGGAAAAAGGAAACAGTACCAATAAGAATGTCAGGTGCATGAAAGCGGGAAATTCGCTCCTCTTACCTATACCTGTCATTTTCAATATCTTACATTGTGGTATGTCCAAGGCTGGCATTCACTGAATGGATGGATGGATGGATGGATGGATGGATGGATGGATGGATGGGTGACTGGCTACACTCCTCCTCCTCATAAGGAGATGGTGTCATAAGAAGAGAGCATAACCCAGATTCCTTATTTCTCTGTCATCACTGCCCCACTCACCTACCCGCATGACTACAAGCAGACTTCAATTCATGGGCATAAATCCCAGACAACGTCATTAGCTTTCATTAGGCCTCAAATGCTTTAAGACTTTTTAGGAATTCTAACACTGCCGAGGTTTAGCTAATAATGGGAATTTTATCTATTCCCACATCAATTTCATTGTTAAATTCTTTCATAGAACCATGTTGCAGGAAATTAAATGCAGCTCATTAATAGCTCAGTACAAGCCCCAGTATTGCAGTGACAATGAACAACCATCAACCTGGGGGCAAATAACAAATTTCACACTGTCCAAAACACTGTGCTTCTTCAGTGTGCCCTGGCTGTAATACCACACACACAGTACTCCTGTCCAGACACACCACTTGGCTATGGTGTTCCTGGCAGAAAATGGCAACAGACAAATACTCTGTCTTTAGTTTGATAGCCATAATCTTCCACCAAATGAAAAGAATAAATATAATTTTTTCCTATGGAAATAGTGGTATTTCCCATCCACTTGTATAAGTGACTCAAGTAATGTCATATAGCATTAAGAGAAATTAAGGAATGATTTAAGACCAGTTATACGAATCACATACTTTTATAGTGACTAACACTACACTAATTTCCTATGTCTTTCCACAAGTAATCCTTGGAACAAAAACTCTATTTTTTCTAAATTCAAGTAGTTAAGAGACATTTCACAGGACCTGAATGAGGCTGGTACCATGCAAAGCTGATATTCAAATCCTGAACTCACAGGTTCCAACTCCGTCTTCTTCACTTTCCCCCTACATGAACTCCTTAAACTGAAGCATAAGTATGTGTTGGAAATTTATGATTTAATAGACAATGTGTGATTCTCCAAAGACAATTCAATTTTTTACCTTAAATGAGGCATGCTAAAATGACAATGAGTTCCTAACAGGTGGATACAATCATTCACACTTTAGGGAGACAAGGTTAATTGCTAATTTTGAGTGAAGTCAGCAGTCAATTCCTTGGACAGATCTTTTCAATAAAATCTTGCTGAGAGTCACATTCTCAAATAAGTACATAAGATTAAGCAACAGTATGCGACAGTTTTTAAACTTCCTTAGTTCTTGAGGTACTAAGCAGATGTTTGAGAAAACTGGGGCTTGTGAATACTGCTTTACTGTCAACAAATTAGTCCACATCTTTGCTGCCTGCTGCTAACACAGCAATCTCTTAAATTTAAAATTCTATGATAGTTTCTCCTGGATCAAAGGTAATTAAAATACATTCACACATGATGAAGTAAAACAAATCAAGGAGTTCTTGTTTGAAATGGGTAATGCTGTGGAAAAGCGAAGTGCTTAGTATTGGTTTACCACATCAAATGCTTTAAAAATATTTGAAACAAATAATCAGTTCCCAGTCCTGTCCTATATCATTTGACCAAGCAGAGTTTTCAGAAGCTCTGGATTGAAACTCAGAAACCTTTGGAAATGCTGAGTATTTCTGCTTAGCTTCTGTGACCTATCTCCAGAAGGAGGGGAACCATCATTCACTGTGCAGAAGGCCAGCCTCCGTGGGGATTCAATCATTCTGAGCTTTGATGTTCTCTTACCTATTCAACAAAACCAACAGCCCCCACCTGGATGTGTGGTCCTGTTCTCAGAAGACTGACTCTCTTGGACTCTACACTCGGCCAAAACCAGCCCATCTCCCTTAAGCCCTAGGTGTTTCCCCAGGCTGATCACAAACCAGCCTGCGTCTACTCGGTCGCAGTGTTTCACACCCTTCATACCGCAATGTCCCTCTGTGAGGTCACCCCCACACCACCCACTGTCCTCTCAGAGGCCATGTATTTTGTCATGTTTTACTCATTTACATGACTCTTTATTCGCTATTATTAGCTCCTGGATATCAAGAGCTATGCTAGTCAGCAATGCAGCACGAAGACGCTTACTCACAAGTTGAGCCCTCAGAAATACTTCATGAAAACATTTAAAAAATATAACCAACGATTAGTTTTAAAAGTCTCACTTCAAGTGATCTCACTGAGAAACAAAGTGGAACAGTGGTTAAGAGAGAATATTAATGCATCTCTCAACTCTCACCAATGAAGCTTCCCCATGCAACAGATGGTGAACTACCCAAAAAGCAACAACTGGCCAAAGTGCAGAGAATACAAGACTGCAGAGAACTTATCTATGAACAGAATACCCATATCAAACCTCTGTCACCCAAGACTCAGGAACTATAGAGAAAGGTGGGTTGGGGAGCAGCTGTAAGAGCCAGAAGTGGTGGATGACAAGGAAGCAGTGTTTTCCAGACCGCTTGGAATTTACTGGTATGAACTCACAGCAATGGTCACAGCTGGCAGCATGCACAAGACCTTCAGAGGCTCAAATCAAGCAAAACACCAGCATAGGAATGGGGAGGTGAATAAGAAGCCCTAACCAGAGATGAAGAACTACTGCCAACTGATAACTACTGGTAGAGGAAGAGCTGGTTTTCTTTAAGGGTGTGACTCTAGAGAGGTGACCTAGGTTCCCTCCAACGGACAGATGCGTACCAAAGGGTATTGGGGACACAGACTTGGCTGGATTGGGCTTAATAAATAAGACAGTAGACAGTATATGAAAACCAGCAGGGCGGCATAGGGGAGGGATTAATCAATAACCAAATTAATATAATTTTGATAAATTAATCAAAATATATTGTGTGAAACTTGCAAAAATGCAATAAAAATCATAAATAAAAATTATCAGGGAAGAGACAGCAGGGAACAGACTCTCTGCAAGTTTACCAGGATGGAAAAGCACGTGATTAATTAGTGTGAGCACATGCAATTCTCCATTTAGTTTTTATTTGATATTTACAAAATTATAGAACAGCATTAGTTCGAATATTCTAGCCAATAAAATGAAATTCAAAGTCACTGAAAGCAAGTTCCCAAACAAAGCTAGGCGCTACCACTGAGACACAATGGTCCTTTGTTTGGTGCTTGGTGCTGCTGGAGACTGAATCCAGAGTCTCACACGGCGAGGCATGCACTTCTACCAGTGGGCCATATCTTGGGCCTAACAACATGAAATTTAAATATAATTTATGTAACTGCAAAATCCATATTTCAAATCTATGAGGAAAAAGATGTTACAAAGATAGAAACACCAAAAATTCGTCTAGGCTAATTAAATGTACACAGATTTTCAGTTCTCTACTGATAAAAATGTTAAATTTCAAAATTCATTCTAGTTCTCCTACACCATCTGTTTTATGATACAATATCTGTAAATACAATTTGGTGAATTGATTATTTTTAGATGTAAAATACATACTAGCTTTTGGAAATGACATTTGGAAAGAAACTAGGCTTCAAAATGGTAGCTAGGTTTGAAGATAAGTTATTCATATATGACATATACCAAGTAACTACAGGCATTAAATCTTTAAACTTTTTAACAACCTACATAAAGTTCTTTGGAATTATGATTGCTACTGTCAATTTTAGAGCAATGAACTTAACATAAATCATTTTATAGTTATAAATATTTTGAAATTATTAAATAATCATGATCAATAAGGGAGAGAATTAAAATTTTACGGAAGAATATTGAATGATAACTATGTGTATTTATTAATAATTATGACATACATTATTAACATTGTACCTCACTTGTATAAGAATGAATCTCAGATATATGTTCAGATAAAAGAAACTCAAGATAGCTATACTCATAGTGGTAAATGGACAGGAAAATTGCAGAAAATTAGTTAAAGAACATTTGCATCCCCAAGGTGAAAGTGGGCAGAAGAAGACAAAGGTGGTTGTATGCACATGAATAAAGACACCAGGTGTGACTGAAGTACTGCACTATGACTTGGTATTTCAACATATGTGTGGGAAATGAAGACGTCGGGGTTCAAAAGTCACTGTACACATGCTGCTGTGCTTTGGATAAATGAATTTTTCTATCACAAGGTCTTCACTACAAAATAAAAAATTAAGACAACTGATAGAGTAATTAGAGTGCATGGTATGATCGATTGAAAACATTCAGTATTACATCCGGCCTATGGAAATTGCTCAGTAAACACTATATTTAATCAACATTAAAATCATTACTCTTCTTATGACTGCTAAAACTATCGTCTTTAGATTAGAATGAAATTTGTAAGTATAGATAGAACCTTCCCCACACCTAAAAATCATTTTATCAAGTAGTTTTCATGAAACTAACTAGAATGAATAGCAAAAGCTTCCATTCTGATCTGGAGATGTCAGGACAATTTATTATTTTTCATATATTATAATTACAAACTGTGCTTAATTTTTTATAGATACATATTCACATAATGTTGCATAAATAGAAATAAGGCAAGTATACGGTTATGTACTGCACAATCACAGGTTTATAATCTGAGAAATGCAGTTAGGTGAAGTTTGTTGTTTGTTGTACACATAGTGAGATGACCATATGCGGTGGTATAATCTTCGGGGGAGGTTGTTGCGTATGTGAGTCACTGTTCACTGAAATGTCAAATGCTATATACGACAATATTACAAATAAATAAATACTCTAAAAAAAGGCTGGTGTAGTAGTACTCACCTTTAATCCCAGAAGGCAGATCTCTGTGAGATCAAGGCAAGCCTGGTCTACATAGCAAGTTCTAGGCTAGTTTGGGCAGGGGGAACTTCAGGGAGATCGATCTAAACCACCCTCCCAAAAAACCACCACCACCACCACCACTAACAACCAACCAACCAACCAACCAAGGACATAAAAAACAAAGAAAAATATAAAAACATAAGCAAATGGTATATCCTAAACTTTCAAAGATGGAAATTTTTATCATGATAAGTAAGACTGATGATGTTATCAAAATAGTAACAACAGCAGGGACTTAACAGCATCAACAAAAGTGCTTTAGATTCATTCATCATCACACTATGAGAGAATGGTCTCTGGGCTAGGTCACTGCATGGCTACACACTGAAGTCCTGCTGTGAAGGGACTAGAGACCAGTGGAGGCACTAAAGATGGACGGACACCTACTCCTAGTGACTGAGACGGCAGTCATGTCTTCATGTCAGAGAGCAGGAGAGGACAGCTTCAATACAGACTGCCAGTTTGCTTCGGGATTAGGAGTTCGGAGAATCTAGGCCACCAGCTACTGTGTGGGGAGGGTTCCATGCAGGGACCCTGGACTGCAGCCTGGCTGAGAAAGACTCAGAGAGCTGATGCCAGGGAGGACAAAGAGGGCTAAATGAAAAAGTGCTGCCCTGTTCACGGGCAAGGCTCTGGGCATCTCTGTAGGAGAAAGACTGAGTGAAGCACAGGGGAGATCCTAGAATTTTCTTCCCAACACATGTATGGCTAAGAGAGGGGTAGAAACAAACCTTAAATGAATACTTTCAGGATTCAAAGACAAGCTATAAAAGGTAAGGATTTGGAAAAGGGGAGAGTAGGAAAGATGGAGGCAATGGGGTTTAAAGAATAGTTTGTAGAGAAACATTAAATTAGGACTGTGTATGACAGACAGCTCTGCTCTGGAATTGTCTCACCACCTCCAAGAAAAAATCAGAGAAGCTCTTTTCTTTAAAAATTGTCAGTGAAGGAAAATACCTCTAAAATATGTCTATAGCCCTTGTATTTTCCTTTCTTTCTATGAAAGTGAAACATATATTCTACTACTTCAGGAATGATGACTGTAATATTCATTTGGGACACCAAGTCAATAAACTAGCAGGCTGTCTTTTTAAAATTTTTGTTATTTATTTACTTATTTATTTATTTATTTATATGTTATGTGTATGAGTGTATTACCTCTATACACAGTGCACCCATGTCGTGCATTACACTCGGAGCATGGACGAGGGCATTGGATCCCCTGGAACTGGAGTCATAGGTGGTTGTTATGGATTCAAACCCAGGTCTTCTGCAAGAACAGTCCGTGTTCTCAACCACTGAGCCATCTCTCCAGCCCCAAGTTGTCTTTTGTATTTAAAGGAGTAATACTTCATATCTTTCCGAAATGATTATTTCGTAATACAAGAACTGCCATGATTTCAAGGCTTTCATCCCCTCTGAAACTGATGTTGGGTCCTAATC
The DNA here is from genome assembly GCA_035773235.1 of Eospalax fontanierii. NCBI lineage: Eukaryota > Metazoa > Chordata > Mammalia > Rodentia > Spalacidae > Eospalax > Eospalax fontanierii. The sequence goes on along the minus strand of CM069527.1, from coordinate 107,151,219 downwards.
ATTGACACAGCAATGATGGGAGATAGGGCCTAATGGTAGATATTTAGGTCTCCAGGCCCTGCCCCACAAATGAATTAATACTCCTGTCAGGAAGGTTCCTGAAAGTGGGCTTGACCAGTTTCTGCTTTTGACCATCAGAGGAAACAACAAAGAGCTCCTTCATACCATGTGCTGGAACCTTGATCTTAAGGCGTCCCAGACTACAGGACTGTAAGAAATAAACTTGTTATTCAAAAACAGCCAGCAGATGGTACTCTGTTATATGAGAATAAAGTATAAAAGAACTAAAACAACTACTTTCTTATCTCAAAATAAAAGGAATTTAATTTTAAAAATCCTTTAAACAGTAAAAGTGATTAATACCTCTCTTGTTTTTTTCGAGCCAGCAAGCATATATTCACTACAGTTTCTAATGCACTACCAGGATGGGTAATTTATTTACAGTTGGCTAAATTTGTCTGGCTATGTATATGTGTGTAGAAATAGCTACCTGTAGGAAAAATCTTATTGGAAAACAAATTTTTAAATCCATCATTTCACTGCCTAAGTGATATACTTCCCAAGATGAAACATTTTGAAAAGACTAAGTTTAACTGAAAATCATATCTGAAGGATAATAAAAAATGTATAAAATGTCTTACTTTTGAAAAACTAAGAGAATATTCTCCTCAAGAAAATTCACTGATCATGCTTTCAAATAATTTTCAATTTGACAAAAAATATCTTTCTTAAGTACACGTAAACTAACGTATTGATTTGTTACATTGTTACTTCTAAAGTATGCGTAACTCAAAGAGTAATTTTGAGCATTTGTATCATGAAGGTAGCAAGACTAACCACGGTTTATTTTTTCAATTGATCTTATTCTATCATAAATTACCACTCTTTTTATAATGAGAATTATTTTCTGAGTCTAAATGCACACATTTATGCATAAGAATAACATTAGAGGTACACATTAACGTTTTAAAAGAAAACATATTATTACCTATCAAGTTGATTTTGTCCCGCAAATTTTCATAATTCAGCTGGTTGTAATATATATCTAATATGATAAAGTGAAACGCGTTTCATTAGTTTCCAGTCACTGAGCACTTTTAGAAGTTTTAGGAAGATCATGGGTGGCCCATTTCTTCTCTCCCAATGTCTATAAGGAAAATCTCTCCAGCAATGCTACATTTCTGAAAGATTCTGGGGAATAATTCATGTCTCAATTGATTCAGGTTCCCAGGTGAACTCAGTTACTTTGGTTATGGGTCTCAGCTTTTAGAAACTACTTGTCCAGGGACAATGCCTTTTCCATTTTTCAAAGCCAGTAAGAGAAAGTTCACCTTGGGTCAGACAACTGTGTCTTTGAGTTTCTGATTTCTTTTGACTCTGATCTCATGACCCGATTTAAGCAGTCTGTGTGATTAGGTCAGGCACACCTAGGATAAACACCTTTCCTTACCTTGACTTATGGCAGACATGAGAGCCCTTTACAGACACATATCTGGGAAAACATAGGCTATGAACACCAAAATCTAGCATGACCTTTGAGACTCTGGGTACATAAGCAATGGTCAGTTTTCTATCAGCTAATGGTCATGGGACCAGTGTAGGAAACAGAAGATCACTGAAGAGACTTCCACATCTAGAATTCTTGAATGAGACAAGAATTGAGGAAATATTCCCAGTTGAAAATTTCAAAGATTTACTTTGAGTCAGGGAGGGCACAGGTTACTCTCTAGGAATATAACTTCTATTTATTTACTTTTTTGAGGCAGGGTCTCACTATGTACCCTAAGCTAGCCTGAAACTTGCTATGTGGATTAGGCTGGCCTTGACTTCACAGATATCCACCCGCTTTGGCCTCCCAAGTGCTGGGATTAGAGGTGTGCTGTACCACACCCAGCTAAGAACACAAGTATTAAGAGAGGTTTTCTGATCAGATCAGGGACCTATTCAGGCAGTGACCAAAGACAAGGCCAGACATCTGTGGAGAAATTGGATGGTTTCAGGTACGTAATAATCAAATGTATCTGTGGTATTGTAATACTATATTTCCTGGAAGTTCATTAGTTTTTTATTTACTGATTTAGTAGACATTTACTAAGAAACAGTTGTAGGCTTGTGCCAGTGACTACATAAATGCGTGTGGCAAGGCCACCATTCTTAAAGGGCTCAGAGTCTAGGGGAAGAAACAAACATACAAATATATATAAGACAGTATGTTGACTCTAAAGAATAAAATGTCAGATTCATGTAGGTGTTAGGCGATAATCAGGAAACAAGAAAATGTCAGAGTATTGCTGAGAATTGACACAAGAAGATTTCAGACTTGAAACCAACCCTGAATCTTGAATATGAACTTAAAATATGTGTGCCTTTGCTCAAGTTCCGGAGCATAGAAAGTTCGTTTCCACAGTCATATTCTGTGAGAAAGAATACCCTGCAGAAAGACATAAGGATTAAGTAGGCAGCATACTTGGGAGCTGTCTGGGTCTGTCTTGTACTTTGAATTCTTTTTTGACCACAGAGGTATAATTTGTGTTAGGCTCAATGTATATACGACCATCATGGATTCTGGAATTAACAAGAACTCCTAGAGCCACTGCTGGTCATGTCAGGACCTTTGAGAAATAATTTGCATGTATAGTCATATTGTATATTAATAAATATGAGCTATATTTGCATCTGTGAATATACCAATGTACTACATAGCTATACATGTTATATGTGTATGTATTTCTTCATCTGTGTGTTAAGAAAAGGAGGGAGCTACGAATCAACAAGACATCAGAATTATCAAATATTTTAAACTGTCCTCCTTTGGGAAAAAATATTGGTATGTTGATATTTTGCTTTTGTCTGTCTCTTTTGATGCTGTAACTAGGTTAGTCTCTTACTTTTAATAGCAAGTTGAATTTCCAGTCTCCTTTCTGAAACTATGCAAACAAGTATAGAATACAAACAAGGTTAGAATACCCCACGATGAACATCAAACACAGAAACAGAAACACTGAGAGTTAAGCATAGCTTCTGCACTGCTTAGTTAACACAAATGTAGATTCATACGTTAAGAGATTTCTGAACTATGAAATAATTAAGCTAGATAAGACTGATAGTGTGAATGGTGAGGGGAAATAATTAGTGTCGTCTTCACTTAGTACTGTCATTTGATACACATTCAACATAGATTATTGATGATGGACTCAGGGGGACATCAGATACAGTGAAAGAGCCTGGAGTTGTCACAGGGTCATACAGCATATCAGCTGCAGCTCCTCCAGATGAAAACTAGAGTCTCATAATCTTTTAGGATCTACCTTCTCTCCCTTTGAGCTGGGCTGCCCTCTTACCAGAGTTTCCACTGGGTCACAAGCCAAGAGTAGCCCTGTTCCCTAGCAAGCTCTGTTGCATTCCACAGACTTTGAGTCTCTTGTTCTAATTTTTCACAGCCTAGTCAGTGGATGAATCATGCTTGGGTCAGATGGCCATTTTATTTCACACCAGTAACTGGAAGGGTGAAGCCCAGGCAACGGAACCCTTTCCTAGACCTGCTCCTGGCAGAGGCTGGGAGTAAGTGAAGTAAATTAAAAGATGCACAATGCGGAAAAGGATCACACAAACTGCATCGGGGGAAAAGGCTTTCAGGGTGGGGAGGGTGGTAGAAAACATAGATATGAAAGTGTAAGAGGAAATACTGGTGGATGAAGGGCTTGAGTCTCGGGATGGGCAGGGAAAGAAGGAGAGGAAGAAGTACAGGGGAGTCATGCAAAACCCCCTGTGAAAAAGCCATGAGGAAACCTGATGTTCGGAAACTAATTCAAATATCAAATTTAAAAAGAGAGTTTGAGAGGAGATAACATGTGTGGGTAAAGCTGCCCCAGAAGCTACTTTAGGTTCTTATATGAAAAACTCAGTGTCAGGAATGGGCTACCTGCCTATGAATTCATCAGGGAAGCTCCCAAGCACCCCCACCCCAAAATATAGTCATTTGCCCCTGTGGTTGCTTCCCCACCAAAACAAGATGATTAGACCTCACTGCTAAAAACACCACATGTTCTGGAAATAGGAAACAGAAAAATCCAGCTGGAGCTGAGATGGAAGTCTCCTCCTTGCTGGCTGGGGGCCCTCAATGTGTGGGAAGGTGCTGTGCAGGCTACTGGGGGAGTACTGCCATCCACAGTTACTCAGCTGTAGATTCTGCATACTACATCATCTACTGGTCAGGACAAAGCTGCCCACTGGTACAATAGTGGCAAGTCTACTATGGGAGTAACTGACTGAGAGCCAGTAGGAATTGAGGCATCTACCACAAGAGGGAATTAATGACCAGTACTATAAATCTGGTCAAGAGTCTATGGGTGAAGAGATTATAGGCCCTAATGGGGAAGCTACTGTTGGTGTTATGCTAAATGGACATGATATGCCCATCAAATTGCCCTCTAAATAATTATCTTTGGGCTGGAGAGATGGCTCAGTGGTTAATAGCATTGGCTGTTCTTACAGGAGACCTGGATTCAAGTCCTAGCACCTACATGGTGGCTAACAACTGTATGTAATTCCAGTTCCAGGGGAATTCAATGGCCTCTTGTGATGGATAAACTTACACACATTCAGGCAACACACTCATACACATAAAATACATAAAAATAAATATGTTAATCCCCATAGGTTAGTGCTGTTGTCAGCCTCAAAGAACCTTCTTTTGACAGTAGGCAGCAGTAACTACAGAGACATAACTTCTCACAAAGCTGAAAAAAAAAAAGACTGTTGAATTCTCAGCCCTAAATAGGACATTGGTATCACTCCCTCCAAGCCTCAGGAACACTGTGGACAAGAGAGTAGAAAGAATGCAGGTTTTGGAAGATGGAGTAGAGTTGTGTAGAAGACTGTCTTCTGGGCATGGCGCTCTGGAACTGAGTATCGATGATAACCTACACAAGACTTGCACAAGACTGGAGACATCAACCTCCTGACGTGGAGACAGGTACATCTCACAAGGCCCTATGCCTCCCTCTGTGAGGACTGACAGGCAGGTAATGGTAGATCCTGGGAGCGATCATGAGGTCCCACCTTCGCAGACAATCTGTAAGCAATCAGTGGTGGCTGGGCAATGGAGAAAAACACCTTCAGTGGAAAGCACTAGGAAGGGACTCCTCCCATGGGACTGCAAACAACCTCTACCTTGTGCTCTTGTAAGCAACCCTAGTGAAACTTCTCTCTCTCTCTCTCTCTCTCTCTCTCTCTCTCTCTCTCTCTCTCTCTCTCTCACACACACACACACACACACACACACAGAGTATGCAAGAACACGGAAGAAGAAAAAATTCAGCAAGCATGGGAGGGGCACAGGGAGTGACTACGATCAAATCACCTTTGTACTTCCGAGACAGGCTAAAATGTCACGATGAAACCCACGATCATGCATAATCAATAGGTAGTAATAACACATGGAAAAGCATCCGAGAGAAAACTGAAAATATGAGCGAAAGATAAACAATGCAGCCTGCAAAGATTTCTATCTAAAGGTTCAACATATTCCACCAAGAAAAGCACAATGTTAGAAGCCTAGTGACACTCCATATTTTAATTTTTACATTAGAATATGAAGCCAACTAAACTCATAGCTGAGTTTCCAAATAAACTTCTCCAAGTCTGAAAGTATGAGTGAAAGAGCATGCTACTAAGCGAGATGGATGTCACTTTAGTAGTGCGTGTGGACCTATAAACCAGACAGTTCTTGTTTCTCAGAAAGTGAGTGATGTTAACCCAATGCTCCACAGATCGACATGAACACACTGAAACCATGCACAGTTATCATTTCTCCCCAGCACGCCTTCCATCAGTCTTATAAAACTCAAGTGAACATGGTACCCTAGTTCTTTTCTTATGGGTCCTGCTTTGGTAACCTCAATGTTTAGACTTCTCTGGATGTGGCTGAGTGATCACAGATAGACTGATAAGCTGTTACATATGCTGTAGCATGATGGTTAATGTTCATGGTCAATTTGCCTGGACTTAGAATCCTTTAGACGAGGGTAAGGGTTTTTCCAGAGAGGTTTTACTGAAGAGGGAAGAGTCACCTCAACATAGGTGGCAACATCCAGATTGGACATAAAGGGAAAAGGAGACGATCCACAGAGCACCAGAATTTATTGCTTTCTGCTTCCTAGCTGTGGCCACAATGTAGCCAGGAACCTCATGGTCCAGCCTCCTGCACACCTCATGGTCCAGCCTCCTGCCTATGCACCATGAGGTACAGGCATTCCTCTGAACTGTGATCCAGAGGAAAGCCTTCTTCTTTCAAGCTGCTTTTTGTCAGGTATTTAGGCAGAGTAATGAGAAATGTAAATAATATACTTAAATATCTGAATGTAGAGGCAGATATGCTCTCACATGCCTTAAATAAGGCTTTGCAATAGAAACGATATCCTGTCCATGTCATTAACCTAGTTTGCCAATGCAGCATGCAAAGATTTCTATCTAAAGGTTCAACATATTCCACCAAGAAAAGCAAAATGTTAGAAGCCTGGTGACACTCCATATTTTAATTTTTACATTAGAATATGAAGCCAACTAAACTCATAGTTGAGTTTCCAAATAAACTTCTCCAAGTCTGAGAACGTAATTCTGGCCCCATGTCCACTCATGACAGGCTACAGGACTGGTTCTCAGCAACGGACTGGGCATGCCCTGATGAAATTAACAATGCATTAGAGATTAGCCCAAAGGGGATGTCAGAGCCCTTGAGGAGGAAGGGCACGCTCTCACTCACGGTGTGGACAGGAGCAGCCGGTGCCCAGTTTCAGTGCCCCAGTCTGTTTACTGAGTTGAAAGCAAGCTGATCTGGTACTTAGTTACAGAGATATCTGAGCTTATTTGTCATAGTTCGGCTCTTTCCTTACCCCCAAACGTTCCTGCAGTGGTAGACTACCTACAGCACATCAAACATGTAGTAGGAAAATATAACATGTTTCCAAACAAGGAAAGGTAAACTTTCTAGAAGTCCACTGATGCCTCTTCACACACATGCTTATCTTCATAGTGGTGTGGTGTGGTGTGGTTTGGGGCAGGGTCTCTGTATTAGCCCCAGCTGGCCTGGAACTTGCTACGTCGTCCAGGCTGGCCTCGATCTTACAGAGATCCTCCTGCCTGTTTCTGCCTCCTCAATGCTGAGATTAAAGGCGTGTACCATCACACCTGCCACATCCTTACATTCCTAAACATGAGCACAAGTTTTCAAGGAGGATAATTCACTTTGTGAACAACTGACAGTAATGTATTATTAAAAGATATTTTAAATCTCACACTAGCTCCTAACTGAACACACTTTTAGTCATGGATTAATAAATGTCACAACACATACAGCACTACATGTGAAGTTACTTCTTGAGGGGCAATTTCAGAACAGCGTTGCATATTAGCTAGCTTAGGATGACATCAGAATGTTCACTCTCAGGAGCCTGTAGCTTTGTGTCATTTTAGAAAAACAAGGAACTCATGATTTGGCATCTTCTGATTCCCAACCAAGTGACTGCATGCAAAGCCTCTCTTTATGTAAAATTATGCACACTTCGTATTCAGGGCAAGTATTAATTTTGTTAAAAGAGTTTCAAGTACAAACCAAGCCACTCTGGACACCTTTTGAGCATCTTAAAATCAGGTCAATTACAATCTCGTTCCCACATCTGACTGAGCATTCCAATTCCCTGGCTGGGTATGAAAGGAGACAAACACAATTACTTTCAATGGCAGTTCGAAGCCTCGAGGATGCAGAAAGCACAGTGCCCATACCTGATGCTGCTCATGCTGCCTGTCTCTGAGCCAAGCTTGCATCTCTCCAGCTGGCTGGCCACGATCTGGCGTTCAGCCTCCAGCTCTCGGGTCAGCCTTTCAAACTGTAATTCCTGAAAGAAACCCACCAATTAGATAAATGCTAGCATCTGTAGTAAACACAAAGTTTAGAGCAAAATGGCATGATGGTAGAGTGAAAAAATATGATTTTCAAGATATCAACTTGAGAAACCGAATTTTGATGTAGAATAGGGAAGGGTTTGAAGGTCAAATGTGGGTTACAACACACTAGCCAGGAGATACTGACATAAGTTATTTAATGTCTCTTTGATCATCTATAAAATGGGCTTTCATGCCCATTTCAAAAGTTAGAGGTGAGAATTATATGAGATACAGTTCATGAAATTTAATTTCTCTAACTTTGGCAGATGATCAGCATTTAACAGATATGAATATCCCAGATCCTGAAAATGTAACATTTAATAAGTAATAACTCATTCATCATTAGCATTTGCACTACTGTTTATTCTCTATTGGACTTCTGAATGTTTCCATAAATTAATTTACCACATTGTTTGCAACTCATATATTAAACCAGATAATACTTTTAAGCCTATAATTTTCCTGTTTAAATTCTAATGGAATACCAATAATATGGATATATTACAGTCTGATTGCAAAATTCATCATATTTGAGAACTTTAACATATCATCTTGAAAAATAGTCAACTAAATCAATGAAAAATATTTCTGCAAAGTGGACCACATCTTTGCTGTGGTGTTAAAGGCAAAATAACTCAGTCATAAATTTAAGGATTTCAGTTGTCTCAGATAGAGTACTTTTGTTCTATAATTTTCACTTTGTATCTGTCCACACACAGGTTGCTTAACCAGCATAATAAATATATCATTTATTTACAAGAATTCCAGGAATTTTTTTACAAAGTAACACTTAACTATTTAAAAAATAAATTGTCCATGCAGATATATATATCTTGAAGACAGGCAAGAGAGTCACTTCTGAAGAGCTAAAACTCCTAAAGCTGAATGTGCTTGTCTTGCTCTAGCCTGGAACTTGCTATATAGACCATGGTGGCCTTTAACTCACAGAGATCCACATGCTTCTACTCTAGAATCCTAAACTTAAGATATGTATCACCAATCCTGACTTACAGCAGAGATATTTTTAATGCTGTATTATTTGGGAGAGTAACGTAAAAGACACTTTGCAGACAAGGCTGCCTCCTTCTTAGAGTGCTAAAGCTGAAGAGGCTTGCTGTTCAAGTTCAGCCTTTCAATTCTGTACATTCTGAAGGGCACCAAGTACTTCTGGTAAGAAATGCACATGAAGAATTCTGCGAGATGCATCTATAGCCTATAGCCTCTCCTCCTTTCTAAAGATTGAATGAAGACCTATTGCTTTGGGGGTTCCATACCACAAAAATATCCAACGTCTCATTTCACTTCCAAGCTTTAAACAATATTCTGCCTTAAGACTAAGACACCCATGCTATAAGAAACCAACCCAATTTTGTGTCGTTAACACTTTTAAGACAATGAACTTAAAGACCTTATAAAGCTCTTCCCAAATAGATGGAAGTCTATGATTTGTGTTTGTTCTGTTTTCATTCTCTGTTATAGAAGACTATTATGGTGACACAGTGCAAACACTGGAAACACATTTGAAACCCAAGTGACATAGAGCTAGGATACATAGCTTGCTTATAGCTCATTTCTCAGTGTGCTTTCTTTATGCAGTCTGATGGTCAGGAGTAATGGAAGATAGTCACTGGCCACAAAAGAGGGGAGAGGGTCTGATGCTCATGAATGAGGAACAGTCAGTGGTCAAGAGTACAGGAGACAGTCATGGATAGGAAAGATCAGAGATAGTCTGATGGTGGGAGATGGACAGCATTTAGGAGTGACAGAAGACAGCTAACAGTTATGAGTGATGGGAGATGATCAGCCAGAAGTGATGGGAAACAGTCAATGAGCAGGATCATAGAAGGATTTCCCGGTTAGGAGTGATGGAGAAAGTCAATGGTCAAGAGTGACAAGAGACAATCAAAGGTCAGTGTGACGGAGACAGTCACTGGTCAGAGGCGAGATGGAGAATGATCAGGAGTGATGGAGAAGAGGACATTTTTAAACCCAGTGATTGAATTTTTAAGATGTGATGGAGACTGAAAATTCACAGAACTGAGTTCAATGAATCTCAAGTTTAAAAAATAAAAAACCTATGTCAAGGACTATCATCAAATTTTGCAGAACAAGAGGCAAAAAAATGATGTTAAAAGCAGGAAGAAAATACATCAAAGGTAAACTTCTATAAAAGTCTGGTCAGAAACTACAAGTGAGAGACATTACGGTTAAAAAAATCTTTTTTGGAATTGACTCACAGGTCACTGTATATATATAAAAAAATTGTGTTCGTGTTTTCTATTGGTGTAACCAAGTTAAATAAACTTTTCTTCTACAGAAGAAAATCTCGCTAATCTTGCCCAGCATGTTTTATCCAAGAACCCGATAAATGAAATATCACAGTGATCCTGCTTCTGTCATTCAGCTGGATTTCAGATTGTCGGAATATCAACTTGCGTCACTCTTACAACGCTGTAAAGCATCGTGTGCCCATTTCAGCTGAACAACTTATCATCTTGGTGTGGATCTCTATCTGTGACCTTCTTCCATCCAGGGAGGTCTCTGAACATAATGTTTTTAATTTTCCTTTCTGAGTCTTGAACATCTTCATATTCCTACAAATATCATCAGTTCTCTTCTGGGGCATTGTGAAATTACCAGAAAGCAATTTGAATTTTCTGTGCCTTATATTTGATATTTGTTTGGGGAAACAATACATCTAAGCTAGTGCCCATTCTATAAGACCTGCCTGGACCCCTCCAGAGTGCCTCATGAAGTGTGGGGGTTCCCAGCCTGACTGGAGAAAGCTGGCATGTATTCACAGCCCTGATGAACATAAGGAACTATTTCCCATCATGCTTTCAGAAGGCTCTTGCCCACCTCTGGTTTATGTACATAGACTATATGCGTGTCTCTCTGCTACATATGAGCCTGTGCCCAGAGGAATGACTTTCTGATGTATAGCCCTGTGAATGCCAGTCACCCGTGTCACCCCCTGACTCTGGATTCTGGCCTTCATCATTATAGGCAGTATCTTCTGCCCTCTTCCCAAGAAAATGGTCTAAGGATTATAAGGAGAGTGTTGTTTCAGTCACAGTATATTGCTGGACCTGGCTCTTACAGGTTATAGCCAGCCTATTCTAGCATAGCACTATGGTTAGATTAACACTGAGCTTGTGACTAGGAAGAGTGGTAAGTGATGGGACAAATACCTTTATACTCGATTAATCTTTCCACTGAAGATTTCTTTATTTCTTTGGCAAGAACCCCTCATGTAGCTTAAATGTTTCTAGAGCAACCAGGCATGTTTCCAGAGTGGAGGTACCTAGGGGTTATTGAAACTGGAGGGGGTGGAAAGATGTCTTCTAAGTGAGCATGTTGTTTAGGGAAAGCAGACCTCTCAGGCCTGAGAAAGCCCTGGGGTGTCTTTCTTCTTAGAGAATTTGAGCTGAAATAGCATTCAGGATGAGGGATTCTGCTAGTCAAGCCCAGAGTACAAAGGAAATCAACAGGAAAAAGTACACACATATATTGAGTGAAATAGGTAATACCAGTTGTGGTGCTGAATTAACTCAGTGAAGAGTATACAGAAAGAAGAGAGAAGAAACAGCTGAAAAGGTTTTCTAGACTTAGAGGGTAGACTAACCAATAAAAGTTGGACAGAGGAGGAACTGAACAATAGTATACTATTAGCCTTTTCCATAATTCTGGTGAAGGAGAAATGATATGGATTAAGATATGAAATATACAATATAGAAACTACCAAGAGACATCAAAGTGTTATGGGAATTTGGATCAGGGGCAGGATCATAGAGAATGACCTTCAGCAAAAGAAAATTTAAGATACATAAACTAGCGAGAAGCATCTTTTTCCACTATTTAAATATATTGTTTCACAGAGAACAAACATTTGTAAAATGATCAGTACTATGATTCTAGAGTTTATTAAAATGTACAAGAAGTGGACATAATTAGTTTTACTTTTAGAATGGTCCACCATTGGATCATATATTAGGAGTATTATAAAAATTATCAAATAGTTTTATAACTTTGTCATGAGGGGCCCAAATTAATAATGTATTTTCTTAAATTAAGTGGAGTTTACTAAATGTTTCTAAATGGCTAAAAGCATATAAAGTTTCCTGAGGGGGCTTAGCTAATCAGTATGAAGACAGAAATATGAAAACTGACAGTTTTACTAATTCCTCCAATAAATATTTTATTGAGAGTTGTGATGTGACATCAGTTGGGAATGAACAAGTTGATTTGAGAATGGTGAAAATTTAGACTGAGTGGTGAATTGGTGAAAAGAGTGATGATTTTACTAACTTGGGAAGATCAAAAACAACCGGACATTATAATGGAGGACAAAAAAGACAGTCAAGACACCACAGGGCAGAAGACGATATGACCTTTTGTGTAACTGGCCCTTTGTTGCATGAGGGAGCTCCATTAATGAGAGTTGAGAAATTCATTAGCAACTTCTTACTAAGTGCAAAATATATATCCTTATATTTACAGTCAAGTATCCCAGTGAGCACTCATCAAAAAAAGCTTCTTTTGCACAGCTGATCACACACAGACATTGTCTGTGAATTCCCCAAGCCTAAGCAGCACATCTCCAATGTAGGCTCATGCAATATAAAACAAGGGGTAAAGAAATCACCAAACTGCATTTTCATGTGGAATCTAAAGATTAACTAATTGGACAGAGAATGGTGGCTTTCCAGGGGCTGTGCTTGTGGACACAAATTTATGGTGATGTTAGGCAAAGGACAGAAATTTTCAGTTAGAGAGGAGGGGTGATTTACAGAGACCTAGCAACAATGTTTGTATTCCTAAGAATTAAGGAGAGTAGATTTAAATGTTTTCATGGCAAAAATGTGAAGAATGTGAGATGATATAGGCTGAAGGAGCTTATTAAGTCATTCCATGACATATACGCATTGCAAAACATGTTGGACACATTGAGTGTACACAGTTTTGTTAATGAAAATAAAAGTAATTAATGTTGTGTGATGAACCATACCATCCAAAGACCAAATCACATAAACCCAGTTCTTGTACTTTGCTTATTTATAATAATTTTGTATTCAATGTCTGTGTCCCTGCAAGACAGAACAAACAAGTGTGGAACACATTTCAATCTGTTTTTATCTCGGATCAAAACGCTCGTTGTAGAGCTCCATGAGGAAACAGTTACTTGTGAATGGATCATCCAAGATCATGTGTCATGGCTTTCATGGTAGAAAGGACAAGTTGTTTCACAGAGAATAATTTCCCCAAAGAAGATATTTCATGATCAGAAATAAGTGTGGGAGTAATAGTTAATACAGGACCTCTGGCAAGTAAGTGGGTCCCAGACATGTCCTCATCACCTTACTGATCTCAGAACTCTGTAGCCTAATATGGTGAGGATGAAAATCCCCAGCCATTAGTTGAAGGGACTGTTAAATATTTGCCTAAGTAATAATCCATTTGGTCAAATTATCTTCCTTTTTCCCTTTTTAACTATTCTCTCTAGTATTATGCACACACACAGTGCAATGTTACATTTCCAATTCTGTAAGGGAAAATAATTATTGTCTTTAAATTCAATTATTCACACACAAATGAAATGGCCAAATAGTCACTAGATTTATTCAAAAAATAACAGCAGTCCCAACTTTCTCATCTCCTCCTCACAGGAAGATATTCTTAAATGTTTATTCTGATTTTCAGAATGAGTGTCTCTTATCTCAGCCAACATCTTCACAGTGCTATCCCATAACCGTGGATTTTCTATGGTGTAAACCGAGAGGTGAGTATCATTCTCCACTTCCTCATTGCTCATTTGCGTGTCCCCACATTCCTCCCGCTCCCTGAAATTCCAGGTAGAATATGACACTAGCTAAGATCTCGAATGTTTACATATCTAAAATTCATATGCTGAAATGTTCACCCACAGTCACAATGTCTGGAGATATGGCCTTTGGATGGTTATGGAGCAGAAGCCCTGGTAAGCCTTCACAGAGGGCAACTTGCTCATCCTTTTTACTTATACAGCAAAGAAAGCCCTGTCTATGAACTGGGAGTAGATGCTCACCAGACACTGCATATGTTCACATCCTGGTCTTGAATTTTTCAGTCTCCAAAACTGTGAGGAAATACATTATGTTGTTCATAAGCCATCCAGTTTGCGGTATTTCGTTATAGCGTCCTGACTTGACCAAGGTAAGGTGTAAGTACTATCTGCTGCAGGATTTCACTTCTAGTAATCTATAAAACTCTCCCTTTGTTGACACAGTTGGATATTTCTGTCATTGCTATTCTTTCATTTAGTCATCTGTGCATTATAAATCCAGCCCACACTCTTCTAACTTGTACTGATCTATTTCTCATGGTATAGTGAAGCATTACATAATGCTGTGAAAAGAGTAGAAAAATAGTCCAAAATAAGAAAGTTTCAGGAGAGCTACATATTTGTGCATGTGATTAATGAGCATTAAAGGAAAAACTTGAAATAAAAGTAGTGAATATATCCAACAGTCCAGTGGACTAGACAACATGTTTCAGAGAAAACTCCCACTGAATAGTCATCAAAAATTCTAAATCATTTTTATATCAACACAACTCACCAAAAAAGTTTATGACCGGAAAAAATGTTGAGAAGATTTAACAGATATTTTTCAAGGAAGTAGAAAAAAGAGAAATCAATCAATAACTCCTCACATTCTGCTCAGTAGCAACACCAGAGTAGAGACAAGGAAGCTCTGTCTTGGCACTTTGAGGGGAAGTGATTTCCAGCCTAGACATCCTCTGCTTCTACACCCAGCCCTGTTCTCTCATTCTTGTTACTTGTAAGACATTTTCTACCAGGCAAGAAAATCCATGGAGCTTCCTGGGCTAAAATATTCTCACTGGCAAACGCTGACTCCAGCAATCTTTCAAAGCATAACCACTTCTTACATCGAGGTGTTTGCATGTTCCTGGCTTGGAAGATGATTTTTTTAAATGTCTGAAGTCTGATACTTCAAGATTTGGTCAACCTCCCTACTGTGGACTATTTCTGGAATTTGGGTTCATACTTTTATTTTGAGCAAATCAGTGGGTGAGAAATAAAGATAGCAGTCAATTTGGGGTCATGTTCTCCTTCTGGGAGCAATTTAACAACCCGAATTTCTTCGGGACTGATGTGCTACTGCTTCGTACCACCTCTGTGCCTGCTGTGGGCATCATCTGATGGCCGTTTTGCCTGTCCTGTAGGCTATTCATCTGATGTATATGCCTGCTGTGGCCTGGCCTCTTTCTTCTCATGTCTAAGTATGCTTACTAGCTAATATGCCCACAGTGGATTCCAGAAGACTATCTCTTTCTTCAGAGGCTGCCACAAATTCTATATTTTGTCCATTTTTCTCTTTGTCTTGATCATCCTGCCTGCAGATCATAACTGGTTCTTATGAGTACCAAAGTTAAGACGATCAAGTTAGAAGCATGTGAAACGACAGAATGAAAGTTCATTGCTTGTTGGTTCTCTCTGTCGGTTCTGGAAACGGGTTTAGGGCGTCTGATAGTAACTGTACTTCCAATTCTGGGCAAAATGGATGCTCAGGTGAGTGACAGTCATTATAACACCATGCACCTTATCTCTTGATGCTGCTGCACCAGAGTGAAGGCCACGTTACACTGCCGTGGCTTGGCTCTCAAGTCTTCCAGTGCAGAGGTCATCTTCTTGCTCCCATAAATGATTTGAGCTATGAAATAATCCTGAGTGGCCTTTCTTCTTAGATCAGGCCTAATTCCTGTTTCTCATGAATGAGCTAACTTCAGAGCTTGGCAATGCTCCTTTTATCCCACGGAGACATGTTGCTAAGCAAGTCTGAAGGGATGGTGACGAAATGACAGGGTAATAATAGTTATCCTACAGCAAAGTGTCCAACAAAGCTGAGAACAAGCCATGATGTCAAGATGGAATGGAACAAATCAATGTCCGTGGCACAGCTGTGTAGACCTCATTGGAGAGTCAAAAACTATGGCAAAGAGCTGTCCATGAACATTTACAAAACTGACAGATTAATGTTTTAAACCACCACAGTGTCATTCTGGGTCACCTAGCAAGACAGCAGATGACAGGGATCAACATGCTGAAGCAGACTCTTAGGCACCTTTCCAGAATAGTTTCAACAAAATATAACAAAACACCCTTTTCTGACCAAATCCTTCCTTCATTCAGCAGGATCTAATCTATTTCCTCTGCCACATTATCTTGCCAAATGCCATGTTAGTCATAAAGTCAATTAGCTAGTTTTCTTAACTCATTTGGAAGATAGGACACCTGAAAATTATAAAAATCATGTTTCTTTCTAGTTTATGGTGATGTAAAGCCATTAAGCCCGATTAAGTTGAGTGATACTGTTATGTTGGTTGTTAACTATACCAGAAAATTTTCAGAAACTGATTATTATACGGTAAATCTCTCACTGCTACTGAATACAAATGTATAGGTAACAGGACTCTGGTTTGTGCATTTTGAACTTCCTCTGGCAAAACGCTTTATGTCCACACTTGTTTAGAAGTGCCCATTAAACTTATGATAATAGCACATAATAATAATAGCCAGTGTTTTAGGGATTTATTTACATGGATCGGCTGAATTCTTTTCAGTTCTACTGGCACCACTAAAACAGCAGATATAAGCAATCTTTCAGTGTGCCAAGCACATCTAATCCCATGCCTGACATTTGAACTATACATAGCTTGATGCTGGAGATCTGATCACCTTCTTCTCACCTAGTATAGAATGTTCTCAGGAAATGGTGAATGAATGGTTACATCAATAACTAAGTAACTGTTCATCTTGGCCACATGATTATTACTTTTTACTTGTTCAAACTGAGCCAAGAAGGGAGGCATTTTATGGTCTGAGGTATCTCAGAATAAAAGATGTTAAGCTTAGTATTTTGTGAGCGGGAAATAACTTATATGATTTGTTGCCTCTGCAGTTCCTAAAGAGTTCTCTCACTGGATCACTAGAAGTAAAGATTTGTCTGCATAAATGAGGTGATGTTGAAATTTTTCTTTGATACCTGAAAACACCACCTCTCATTAACAACCATCATAAGTATCTACTGATCATTTCCTGCTTAATGACTGACAACAAATCACATGTTCCAACCATATCTGAATAATTACCATATTTTATTCCAAGGCAAAAAATGATAACATCGTCTTCATTCCCATGTAGCATCTACACATATTAAAAACAAAATAAAAATTTGTTAAACGAATAAGAAGCTACATATGAAGTTTCTAGGGAGATGACATGGAGAAGGAAGAAATCAGAGGCAATGCTGGGTTCAGAAAGTATCCTTTGAGAAGTATATAAAAAAAGTCAAAATAAAAATAAAACACACAAAATATCATAATATAAAATACAATCCAATGTCTAAAGGTCCCACAATCATTAAAAACTTCAACACTTTAAAAGTTCAATGTCTCTTTGAAATTTCAAAGTTTCTTAACTGTGGGCTTCTACAAAATAAAAAAATAAGTTACATACTTTCTCATTTCAAGACAGAAGAACCAGGGCACAGTAGCAAATCAAAACAATACAAAACCCAAGAGTAGAGCTACAAAGTTTTACAGCTCAGTGCCTGACATCTCAGATTCACTCACAGTCTTCTAGCTTCTGAAGGCAGCTCCATTTCTCTGGCTTTGCTACCTACAACACAGTTTGTCTCAGAGGATCAGTCCAACTCTTCTCCACACCTGCTTCTGTCCTTGGCAGATGTCCTACTGTTCTGGTGTCTTATAACTTACACCTTCACCGATGGCATCTCCTGGCATCTTCCAGCTGTTCTCCACGACTTCTTCAATCATGGCTTCTCTATTACAACTGAAGCTGCACCTTCACTGATGGACCCTCTCTTCGGCCTCTTTAGGGACTCTGCCCCTGCCTTACATTGCCACGCTGCAGCTTCTCTCCCTGATTCCCTCAGTTCTGCAGCTTTCATGACACCAAAACCAGCACCAAGTGGGAGATTACCAAGTTTGACTTTCAGTCCTAAATGTGGCCTTGGTCCTCTTTAAACTACAGTTTCCAAGTGCTGACCATGAGGAAACACTTCTGAGAGGACTTCAACTCAATGATGCTGGTCTCTTACTAATCACAGCCTATTTTTCAGCCCTACCTAACCAGTAGTCATTGCCCCAGAAAAAAAAAATCTCACTTCCAAAGATTCTTAATCTAAAATATCACATGAACAGTCCTGATAGAGACTTTGAGGGATTCTCTAGCTTTCTTCAGAAATTTCCCAAGTCAGGTCTCCATTAACTACATCGATCTCACCAATCTTGCTTCAAAGTCCCCAAATCTGCTCATTAAGTTCTGAGCACTCAACAATCTTTCCAGCCCAAAGCTCCAAATGCTTTCACAGTTCTCCCCCAAACACAGTCAGGTATCACAACAAAATCCCTTTCTCCAGTACCAATTTCTCTTCTAGCTTTCTGTTGCTGTGGCAAAACAAAGACCAAAACTCACAGAAGAAAGTATTTATTTCATTTTCCACTTCTAAGGCACAGTCCATCTTTGAGGGAACTCAAGGCAGGAACCTGGAGATAGGAACTAAAGCAGAGACCAGGGAGGAACTCTGCTTACTGGCTTGCTTCCCAGGGAAGGCACCATCCGCAGTGGGCTGGACCCTCCTAAGTCAGTTAGCAATTAAGAGAACAGCCCAGGGACATGATCACATTCCTGCCATCTGATGGAGGAATTCCTCTGTTGAGGCGCCTTCTTCACAGGTATGTTTAGCTTATGTCAAGTTGATGAAAATAAGCAAGTACAGGATACTTCTCACACAGCAGTTTTTAATTGCTGTTATATCTGTTCGTTGAAGAGTCTCAGGTTACCAAAAAGGGGACATTAGATAAAACAGTTACTCTGGTAACTGTACCCCATGTACTGGCACAAGAGCTTTACTATTTGCATAATAAAAGCTGATTTGCCTTCTGTGTTATCCAGTGAAGGAAGTAAAAAACTCATTCACGAATGTAAAGAGAAGGGAATCTTCAATGAAAAGGGTTAAGTAAATATTTTAAGATTTCCCAGTGAGCCAGTGATAGAGCAGAACTACAGCAACAGTCATCCCAGAGCTGTTTCCTATTCTTGATAAGGCATTTAATATGCATATACATGTCAGCCTCTGCCTTTCATGTGTGAAATATATTTTCCCTTGCTGAGGTAGTAACAGTCAAAACATGAACATTCTGATATTAACATGTTTAAATCCAAATGAGACAACAGAATCTTATTTACTGTGCGTTCAATTTTAAAGTTGTTCTATTGGTGTAGGTTCATGATGTGAATACCTCAGTGTGATCTGTTCTCAGATCAACATCAAAAGACTGAATTTAAAACCGATATTCAAGTCATGAAGGTTTTGGTTCCTGTTCCCTTTATTATTTTTTCCTTGTTTTGAAATTCCTCTGCTGGGAATAAATTAAGCATGGTCTGACAAAGAATACATCCATATTTGCCTTCTGATAATCCAACAGGAACTTGTAGGAATGCTGTGTTGACGGATGTGACACTGTATGAAGAGCTTGCATTGCAGCATAATGAACTGTGACCGATGGACCCCTCTATCGTCACCATCCTGTCACATCTTCCCAGTATGTGGAATGTCTTAATGGGTGTGCATCAATGAGTTTGCAGGCTATTTCAGTTATCACAAACAGGGTACCAGATGTTCCTGGTACACTGAATTTGTCACACTGTAGACAAGCTAATATCATTATGTGAGACCACAGGGGGAAAAATAAAAGATTCCACATTTAATCCACAGTAAATACCATGAGACCCATCAAGGCAGTTGGGTTTGCACATGATACACCAGCTTCTAGCAAATGAACGGCTCATAACAACTTAGTTATAATGAGCTGCAAGATCCTACACCATAAGCTCAACTCCATTAAAGTGAATTCAAGTACATGAATTCATGTACAAAGTATAACCTTAACATCTGTCTGCGCTTAGCCAATATTTTGCTTATGCCTTTTTAGGAATAGCCAAATTATCCTTGTGTCCTTGGAACCACATACTAAAATTTCCATCAACTGCAGCTTTACCTGGCAGAGAGGGCAGGGCAAACCAGCCCCTTGGGCTACAGTGCTGGGCAGCAGGCTGCTCATGATTCTGGCAGCTGTTGTATATCTATTTAGGCCAATTTTGCCCAAACAATTTTCCCTTGCTAATCAAGTGGGAAAAGCAATTGTCAAGTCAGAAATTAGCCAACAAGATATTTGCACCTAATAAATACTACAGAACTTGTATTTAGTCAAATCAAATGATTTAATCAAATCTTATCAACATGAAGAGCCTATTTTACTAAACTTAGGCAATGTATATTTTCCCATAAATTAGTGTCCCTTTTTGCTTCCCCAAGTAACACAAGTTACTTTGGAGGAAGAGGACATATTGCTATTTTGACTGCTGTTTCTCTTTTATACACGAAGAAACAGGACTAGAAAATATATATTTAAATGTGTCTTCCATGTACCTTTATGTATTTGAGTGAATATTCTAATTTTCCTACCTTAATCAGCAGGGACATATGAATCTCTTGGACAGCACTTTCATAATTCGGATCTCACCTATGAAAGTCTTAGTATACATAAAACTGAGTGCCATAAACATCATTTATGTTTAAATTTGTGTGTGTGTGTGTGCATATGTGTTTGGGTGTGACTACAAGTGTGTGTTCAAGTTTATGTAGAAGAGAGATCAATTTCAGTTATCATTCCACAAGAATTGTCATCTTCCTGGTTGGGGGTGGGGTGTCTCACTGACTTGAAGCATCATGGACGAAGGTAGGTTGGGCAGATCAGGGAACCCCAGGAATCTGTCTGTCTCTACCTCCCCATAGTTGAGATTTCAGGTACACTCCACAGCACTTGACTTTTTACTCCATTTCTGGGTATTGAATCCAGATTCTCGTGCTTACAAGGCTGGAAATTTACTAAAAAAGCTATCTCCACATACTGAGCCTTTTAGATTTTTATACAACAAAATTTTGTGTAATCAATGTCTTTAAATTCTCACAGAATTTTAGATATGCATGACACTGAGAGGGCCCCAAAATTCATTATCCTTGGACACTCCATGAGTCAAAGCTACCAAGAACAATTTTGAAGACATTGGTTTAACTGATTATAGGTTTGAGTAGAACATGCACACCTCCTTGCTTCATTACACTCACATGCATGTGAATCCACTAAGCAGTGAATTCCCTGGGATATACAGACACATGCTCAACACATGCCATCAGCATAAAAAGGTGAGCACACAGATATAGTGGGTTTCTAGCACTGTGCTGTTCCCATTGTTTTATGGCACATTATCTGCAACAAAGACAGGCAATGATGCTCTTTTGCAAGTGATGAGCAACATTTACAACTGTGCAAATGTCTTCTTCATTAAGAAACCTCAAATCAGTTTGCAGTCAAGACAGGGGGTCTCCAATGAATAAACACTGAAGTTTCTGAAACTGCTCATTATTCATATTTCTGGCTGAACATTTGATTTTGTTTTCTCTTCTCTGTTTGAATTTGAGCCATAACTAAGTTTGAGGGCAGTTTTCTCTAGATTGAGGGGTAAACAACAATCCAATGGAAGAGGGAAGGGAAGGTTTAAGCCCATATTAAATGCACTGCTTTTATATTTTAATTTTTTTGACATAGTGGCACATTTATCTCATGTACAACTAAATGGGCATGTACCAGATATTCTTGCTCAAAAGACTTTGACTCATTCAAGAAAGTCACAAGGCTGGAGACTGCTGGAGACGATACTCCTAGGAGCTTGGCCAGGGACTCAGGTGAGGGTTCACCTGAGCCTGTCTGGCCTGCTCCTCCACAGCAAAGGTATACTTCTAGACCTGCACTGGAGAGCCCCACAGGACAGACAACAAAATCCTATTCATTTATAAGGGATTACAAAGTGGAAGCTTTTAATTCAGCAGTTATAGAAATAAAGATGGAGAGGGATTACATGACTAGACTATGCAGCTTTAAAGTCCACATGGGACATAACCAGGGAAAAGAAAAAAAGAAGTAAAATTAATCCATAGCTAGTTATAATCCAAGGCTCTCTCTCAAAATATATTACCGCACTAGAAATGCACACAAATAAACAGAAAAAAGGTCAAAAGAAAAGAAAACAGAAGGAATGGATGGGTAGAGAACATCTTTTGGCACTATGCTCTCTTGACTGATTTTCTGTGAGAACATTAAGCATTAAACACAATGATGCACTACAGCTGCCAAGCTTTGCTAAACCCAGATGCCTTCTTCATGTAGAGCAGTCATCTAATCTGAGACTCCTATAGAATTGTACATTTGAAAATTACAAATATCTACATGGTTTTAAGGCAAGCTGCATAGTATCCAGACATCAAAAGCAGAGGGTCATAGTATAGGAACATCCAATCCTAATCTCGTTTTCTTGGAAAAATGTTCCACAGATGAAAAAGTGAGATTTCATATACTTCTTATGGGTATTATATTGCTCTTTCCCAGCTCATAGTCTTGGGTTTTTTATTTATTGTTGCTGCCGCTGTTTGAGAGAGTCTCACTGTAGCACTGGCTTGCCCAGGGCTCTATACAGACCAGGTAAACACAAAGAGATTCTCCTGCCTTAACTCACTGAGTGCGGGGACTAAAGGGATGAATCATCATCATGAAGGTATATCCATCATCCAAGTGGTATTGTGTTGAGAAGGTACTAGTCAAAGCACGTACACACATCTGTAAAGCCACACAACTGGAGTGCACAGGGACAAGGATATACAACTGTGCTTGGACCTCCATTTCCTGTCCTTCACTACACACCAAAGCTATTTCAAACCTGGATAAAATACACTCAGAATTTTGCTTACATTGAAAACTCATATGTTCTCAAGATTTTCTGAAGACATTAATGTTACCTATAAACAAGGATGATAAGGTTTCTCTGGCTTTCTTCTCAATAGGACAGTTCTTAGATCAAACAGACAGTGACATATGTGTTTGGTCTCTTTAGGGTTCAAGTGGCCTGCAACTGGAACGCTCTATGCTCTTAGATCACTTCTCCTTTGAAAAGCAGAAAAGGGTAACACTAATAACCATTGACGTATCTTCTTTCCATCACTGGGATGGCAGATCCCTTGGAATGAGTTTCTGGTCTTGATTCTTAGCTTTCAGAACAGTGTCTAGTAAGTGGAAGATGGTCATGTAGTAAGAGCTATGCTACACCACCAAATTAAAACTGTCTTGAGGTACTTTAGGAAATTAAGCATCCATTGAGTTGATACAATGGATGACATTAAAATGGTGAACAGTACAGTGAAAGGACAGGAAAAACCATAGCTGCAAAAGGAACTGGTGGAACGAAGGACATCTTAAGATGGATATTTAACATATGTCCAGTGTAATGTGCCTCCTGCTGCACCTTTCCTGCCCTAACTCCATGCAAAGAGCCCTCAGACCACACTTGAACTTGATCCTCCACCTCTCTTAAGAACAGCCTGTGCACCAGGAAAATCAGATATGTTTCTGGAATGTTCATGTCCAGCATCCCCCAGGGAACCTACTAAAAATGTATGTCCAAGCCCAGTCTTTGCGGATGAGCCGGGAAGCTGCATCTGTGACAGTTCTACTGGAAATTCTCATGTGGTTAGCAGCTCCAATAGCACCCACTGCAGATCTGTGGGCTCTAACCCTATAGGGTTCCAAAATGGCATCCTGCAAATCAGGGAGGTGTCAAATGTCCATAAAAGAAGAAGTATGTGAAACATCTGGGTGACCTGTAGGCTAAAACAAACTCTTTCTCCCTATGTTAGTTTTGGCCAGTGTTCTATCAAAGCAAACTAGAAGAGCTGGCACTGGAGAGAAGGCTGAATCTAGGGGAGTGCATTTTGTCCTACTTATTACAGCGACCAGGGAAATATCCTATAAGGAACTAATGTTTCTATCTCCAGCTTAGGGACAGACAGGGTACCTCAGGGGATTTTATGAGCTAATACAAGAAATGAGAACTACACTCGATATTCTCAACAGGGGAGTATTTCAGGAAAATAACAGAAACAAAAGGAGTCAGGTCAGATTTACCAATGTTTAAGTGAAGAAATGTGAATTTTCTCAAATCTCCATACCTGGAAATAAGCTTGGAAGTGAGAAATGCACAATCCTTAGCTAATACATGTGCTTTCAACTGGCCAAATATATCGTCAAATAAACCTGAGTCTGCAAACTAATGCCAGGTGCAGGCAAGCATGGGGCTGCTGCTGGCACCCGCTCCGAACACAGCAGAAGAGGTTCAGAGCCCCGAGTCAAATGTCCAAAGCATCGGAAGGGCCTGGGATTCCGAAACACTGCCCACAGCTTCCTCTTTAATTCCTTTCCATCGCCCACCTCTGTATTTAAGCTTTCTAGATCCTGGCTGAAGGACTCTATGGTAATGTATATACAGTTAATCCTCAACCTTAGCAACTAAATTTAATTACATTTAACATTTCAACACTGAATATAGTATCTCTTGAAGAAACTCTATTAATGCTGATGAAAATTACCAGAAATTGGTTCAGAAGAGCAGGAAGGTTTGAAATGAAGTAAAGCAGATGCAGTTCATGAAGAGGGAACATGTAACTAATGCGGAAGCTATGAAAGAAATTTAATCACATTCAGAATGGCTCTCTTACAGGAATATGTGCTCCCATGTTAAAGCTTACGTATGAAACAGTATGTGAGCCTTTCAGGAGGCAGAAAACTGCTAATATCTATTAGCTTTGTACTGAGTCATTTGATCCAATATTTGCTTTATACACAACATTCACCACTATTTTTTTTAAGCAGCAACTAAAACAGCCCAAGCCATCAGAAGCCATCACCTGCCACTCACCGATTCTTGCTTTTTTCTAGAGAAAGTAACTCTCACACCTCTGAATATCTACCTGCTGGGGAAGGGAGGGCATCATACAATTACCCACAATGTTA
This sequence comes from Eospalax fontanierii, assembly GCA_035773235.1. Classification (NCBI taxonomy): domain Eukaryota; kingdom Metazoa; phylum Chordata; class Mammalia; order Rodentia; family Spalacidae; genus Eospalax; species Eospalax fontanierii. Next base: position 107,126,289 of record CM069527.1, on the reverse strand, counting down.
TGCCTATTAAATTCCTAGACTTTGAAATTTATTTTAAAATCACATATACTGAGTTTAATTAAACTTATCTAACATAGTATGGACCTGATGGGATGGAGTCCGGAGATCAGAGCCCCAAGTGATGAAGTGATGCTCACTGTTCCCATGCTTCTCAGGTAAGTGCCATTTCTAAAGAGAACAATGTATCCCAGATCATATTATGAATGGATCAACCTTGACTGGCAGTTCTTGGGAATCTGAGAGTGTATTTGTTAGCAGAATTTGCTGTTGAATATTGTCACATAAATAATTCAAGACACTGAATCATTTTCTTTTGAATACGTGATTTAACATTTCAGATTATTCACACATGCGTATATACACACACAGACATGCACATTTCTTTGTGCTTTCTTTCTTTAGAACATATGTGGGAGGCCAGACAAATCAGAGAACTTTAGAGTGATATGGGACATCAGAGGAGCGGCCCTGCTTCTTTTGATGGAAGAACCAGACAGGAGGAAACAGAAGCGAGAGGCATCTGTCAGATGTCCACATCCGTACAGGTGAGGATCCAAGGTTAGCTCCCAGCACCCACGCTGGGTGGCTCACAACTGCATATACCTGCAGCTGCAGGGAACACAATGCCTTATTCTGGAGTCCACAGCCACAAGCACTCACTCACATGTGCATATAGATACACACATACATGCATAATTAGAAGAAATCTTAAAAACATATTATGGGTGGGGGCAGGAGAGATGGCTTAGCAGTTTAGAGCACTGGCTGCTCTTGCAGAGGACCTAGGTTCAGTTCCCAACACCTAATTGGAAACTAATAGCTCCCCCCACCTGTAACTCCAGTTCCAGGGGATCTGATGCCCTCTTCTGACCTCCACAGGCACTGCATGACAAGGGTGTACTTACATATATGCAGGCAATATATTCATACACACAAAATAAAAATAATAAATAAAATATTGTAGGTGTTTCTCACTGAAAGTACATCTGGTGCCCACAGTACTGAAGCAGACTGCCCCCGACCCCCTGATTCAGTCATGATGCAGGAGCCTTGGTTGAGGGTACAGAGGCCTCAAGCACGGGGAATCTGCTGTCAGACACATTCTCTCTCTTGAGATATAATATTCGACTGCAAGTGATAACCCCAGATGTTCACTACTGCCTTTTTCTTTAATCTAGACAAGGAGGCAGAATACTATGTTTGAGATAGTTTATATGTGTCTTTATTTGTTCATTTGGCAAGTATGTCAGGCATGGATGTAGATGATGAAATGCCACAACTGGAAAAAACAACACAAACTCAAAGATTCTGCCCTCACAGAGTGTATGTTCTAACAGAAAACAGCAAGCAAACAAACAAGCCAGTGATTCAGAATGCTGCATGCCAGAAAGGCAAAGACAGTAAGTCAGGGAAGATGAAAACAGGGAAGGATCTCCAAGAACAGATTACCCGGGGGAAATGAACAGGGTCTGAAAGCACTGAGCTGGCAAAGCACTCTCACTGGGGCTCAGTGTAAGAGAAGGGTTGCTTGGAAGACTCCAGAGTAGAAGGTAGATGCAGAGGCTTCTGGCTGAGAGCATGTTCCAGTAGAGGCAAGGACTTTCCTCTGCTCAATACACTAAGAAAGTGAAAAGTAAACTGAGGGGAGAGGGGTGAGAAAGAGGGAGGAATCTCAGGAGACAGGGAGGACCATGGAAGCTCTTCTTAATCCCTACAGAGATCTGACTTCTACTCCGACTAGACTAAATATTCACACTTTGTAGGATTTTGTGGACTACTATCTGGAAATAATCTTTATAGACATGATTTATTAGTGGTTGTTTTGTGTGAATCACTTAATTATGACATCAAAGTTCCTAGGTCTTGCATCTGGATCCCACCTGGCTACTTAGTGCATCACATTTCTTTCCAGTTTTTTTAAAAAAATATTTCATTTATTATTTTTATTTTACATGTATGAGTGTATTTCCTGTATGTATGTAAGTATGTTCATGTCGTGCAATGCACATGGAGGTCAGATTTTTATTACACTTGGCATTTTATACCATGTTAAAGTACAGAGGAAGAAATAGAAGTTAATTTGTTGAATATAAGGTATTATAAAATATAACAATGCTGAAAGAGCTACTGAAATGTAGAAACCCAAAAACCTTGTTCCTAAGTTAATTGTAGCAGAGATTCCTGTCAGACATTCTGGCTGTGATTCTTCAGCTCTGTGAAGTTGGGACATTTGGACCAAATCTGTGACTCTCAAGCAAAAGTATCTTTTTAGATAACTGAAACTATTTTTCTCTTTTTCTTAATTGTGTGCATAACATTTAGAAGTGGCCCAGACAGCATTTTGCAACTTGGCATTTGAAAAGCCTCACAATGTATGTTCTTTCTGAATCACATTTTAATTCTGCTTAGATTTTAAAATGCCATCTTAGAAAAAAAAAAAGCCTGTTTGATATGTCTTTAGGTACATCTACCTGATATTAAAAACACAGATCAGATCTTAGTTCAAATTTCCTTCTATAACAAATACTTATATTGAGTAACAGGAAATAGACAATCATAGTCTCTAATCCAGTAATTTAAAATTATACTGATCACATTCATGGTCTGTCACACAGTTTGAAGATGTATAATATTGAAATCTACAACACTGACTCCACAAAAAGTGTTACTGCCCAGACCCTAAATACCTAAAGTGATGTTCGTAGACATTTATTCCAATACTTAGGTAATATTATTAAATAGTATTCAATATAGAATATACTTTCAGAAGTCAAAGATTTCCTAAATCACTCTTTTTTTTTCTGTAGTGTAAAGATCAAACCCAAGGTCTTGCACAAGCTAAGCAATTGCTCTATCACAGTCACATCCTCAGCCTTTAAACTGCTATTCTTTAATCTATACCAAGAAGTTTACTTTCATTTTTTAAAAACAAAGAGTTCTGTTAAAGTTAGTGTGACTAACAAACTTTTTTCATTCCAAGAAACATTGACTAAGAGACCCCCTTTCAGTGTACAAGCTATTTCTGTAAGCATCTTTGAAATAAAATGTATGTGTGGCTAGGCAGTTAACATCTTAAAACATGCTAAAATACGTTTCTTAGAAAAAGCAAGTCATTTTTACATCAATACGACCAGTCTTCATCCTTAAAACTGCATTATAGAAGTCACTTAAATTTCAAGTAGCTAACCAGGTTGCTTATGATTGACATCATTATCACTAAGCTGAAAATCATTTATTATCATAACACACTTAAAAAATAATTTTAAGAACAAAAATATAAACGTTCCCTGATACTCTATTTTACTATGTTCACAATTTCTATGCCATATACATATGTTCCAAATCTATGGCAGCCTCATATACAGTTCCCACAGACAGACTCTCATGCTTGAAATCATCAGGATTGACTCCCTACCATCGACTGGTTAGCATCACAAACACTCCCTTAATCACAGTGGTGGAACAGCTGGCATCTATGAAACCATTATACATTTGGGGCCAGGATTCTCTCAATGAACTATCGGAATCAAAGTGAGTGGAAACACTTGGCTCGTAAAGGCAGCCTATAATCACGGGACAAGTGCTTCCCCATTTACACCTGCACCATTAAGAATGACCACAACTTGCAATTATTGTATTCTCATTCTAATGTAGAACTGATTATTGAGAACCAAACAGTCCCTGCATGAAAGAACACAGCAAGTAACAGGTAGCCTTGAATCCCCTTCCATTTACTTTGCATGTGACACTACTGCCAGATTCTTATGCCTGTATTGTCTATGTATTCTCTTTCTGGGTGGAGTTATCCATTTAAGGAACAATTTAGAGAGACCCACAGTTTCCAAATAGACTCCCACTTCTTAAAGAATTGTGACTTTTGACCTGAAAAACAAAACTTTCATGAAATCTACAGTAAGTATCTATAACACCTCAAGTTTTACAAAAAACAACTATTACACAGACAGCACGCTTAGTGGGGAAGGCCTGGCACAGATCTTACAATCGCTTTCTGTTTGGTTCCCTCGGCTTTTACAAGTTCAGTGTTTGTACATCGAACAGACTGACCATTGTGAGGTTAGAAACAGATTCTTATAATATCCTCTCAGCTGTCAGTTATAAAACAGCTAAAATCATCACAAAAACACAAACAATGAAAGCAAGAAGTCAATGCAGTGACTTTTTACTTTGTCTTTTTACCTTTGCTGTACCTGTGGAAATAAAGGGTCCTTTAAAACTTGAACACTGTGGTCGGAGCAAACAAGTCGGCTAGTCCCACAGATGAAGCTGGGATACTTCGCCCTCCTTCCCCAGGCGCGGTGCAGGCTGCTCCTGGCTTTCCAGCTACCTGCTCCTCCCCTGAAAGGCGGCTAAGAGCAAAACCAAACAGTCGCACTCAAAGCCCGAGGAGGCAGAGCGGTCTCAAAAAAGTCAAGGTGCCGAATTTTCACACTTTAATTTCCGTTTCCATCCGGGAACAGTGTTAAGAGAAAGCAAAACAAGACCCGTCAGATACGCAAGCCTAGTGGTTGCCGTCTTAAAAGAGAAGAGAATAGAGTTCAGCCTGGCACAAAGGTCTCCATAGCAACAGTGAATTTAGACCCCCACCGGCATTATTTATGCAACATTTCATCACAAAAGGACCCTCCCACTAGCCTGCCTAGCAAATTCTAGTTTTCCAATCTTCCTTTCTTTTGCCCTGAATTTGTACCTAGATTTTCAGCTATCTTTATCTCAATCTGAAGAAACAAGAAACAAAGACAGCAACAACCAAATTAATAGAAAGCAGAGACTAGAAAACGGTTCTCAGATCGATTCTAGACTTTGGTGGCTCTTGGATAAACTCAAAAGACACAGCTTTAAGATTAGATCCACCTCATAACCCAGCCAGTCCAGTGTTGAACTCAAAGACGAAGAGTTGGTAGATAGCACACTGAATTATTTTTATGTTTGAAATAAGATTGCAATTCAAGAGGAGAACATGAAAACCTAAACTGCTTGTCACAGAAAAGAGCTTGTCTCACACTTTGAGACCACGTGTGATGTTAACACAGACCCTCACCTGTCCTACCTCTCAACTACCTCAAGCAATTCCAGAAAGGTTTTAAACACTTCTAATTGAACTGTGAACCAAATGGAAAACACACACAGACACACACACAAATTCAAGGCTGAAAGAAAGGAAAATGCAACTAGTACTTAACCAGAATGTAATTTGATGAGGGACAGGGCAGTTCCAGCCCACAAAGTCTCAACTAAACTTTCACTGCCATTTTTACATAATTGCATATCTAGATCTAGATGATTTACCTTGATTTATCTCTTGAGTGGTTTAGCATCTCTTTAAGAGAGTGTTTTTAAAATGGGCTCACATGTGCTTCTATTTTCTGTTCACATCTGAAATGGGTTTCTGCTGCTTACGAGGCAGGACAACGTGCATTATACAACCCAGCGCAGCAGGCCCCAGTTGGAAGGTCTGTGGTCTCCCCATCCTCATGAAGGTGTTCCTGAAATTGTGCCTGACTTGGAATGTGTGGAATTCAGAAAGTATGTACTTAGGATCTCAAGCTTTTCCTTCCACCTAATTCTGAAGAAACTAGATGCCTTCTAACATTAAGAAATGCTCAGGAGAGATTTGAAAAGGTAGACTATTTTCCTCTTGTAATAAAATTATTTATCCAAGTAAGAAAGGTCATGAGAACCACTGATCCTCCAGCTTCTAGTCAGCCTCTTTCGCGTCTATTTTCTGCTTTTCAGTGGCTTTTCTTCAAGCCTTCTGCTCCACTTCCTGGTGCAAGTCCTCTTCATTTCTGAACTATTTATTCCCTCTCTGGGTGCGTCCAAGATGATTTCAGTTCAGCAAGGAATTCATTACTTTTCTCTCTAACCCTATTTTTCATGAGCTGTTATTCTTTTTCAACCTTGTCTTATATCTACTTTGATTTATATCTTCATGATGTTACCTTGTGTTAGGCTATAAAAAAGAACAGAGTTAACCTGCTCTTACAGCTGTAATTTGTTCTGGAGTTATAATTTCTGGACCATTTGCGTATCATTGCATCCCTTCTCTTTCTGATTTCTCTGTCACTTTTTTATTTATAGAACTAGCACACTTAGATTCAAACCCTTTGGTATATTTTTATTTGTGCATGATGGCAAATTTATCTTGTCTGACTTCCTTAGTAGCAGAGTCGAAAAGGCAGGGTGCTAAGGACAGACTAGGCAGAGCACTGGAGGATGGAAAGTAGCTGGTAGTGACAGTGCAGCTTTTGTGCCCTCCCCAAGCCCAGTTCCATTCCCCAACAGTTTCTTTTCTCTCTGGAGTTTGAACTGAGACTCTGTTCTTCATGTATCCAAGGTTCTAGTGAGGAGCCTGACTCCTCATCTTGTTCCTTGTCATCATCTTCATCATTTTCCTCCTTGAAAGTTAAATAGATTTTCTTTACAATGTCAATAAAGAAATGTTGAAACTCATCATGTCACAATTATAGGAACTTGTGGCCTTCTCAGGTCCTAGTGTGACTAGAAATGGACTCTTGTCCCCTCACCATGCCCTTTGTATTTGATTCTTCTTAAGTGTTTATAGAAATGAAGTCAATGATCACAAAGCTGTGAGAGAGCCATAAAAATGCTTCATAGTAAACTGTAAAGAAAATAAGTCAGTATTTGTGACAAGTTTAGCACCATTTGTAATCTTAAAACAGAACTTTCAGAAGCTGAGGCTACTGTTTCTGTAGAGTCCAAAGAACATAGGATGCAGAGCTTAATCTCCAGGCACCAAAACAGAAGACAAAGATCTATCAACAAACTGGGAATACAGTGGCATTCCCCAATTTGATAGCGACAAAATAACAGTTTAAAATACGGAAGCAGGGCTGGAGAGCTGGTTCAGCAGTTAAGAACACTGGCTGCTCTTGTAGAGGACCTGGGTTTGATTCCCAGTACTCATATGGAGACTAATAACTGTCCATAAACTGAAGTTCCTGGGGATCCAACACCCCCTTCTGGCTTCCCTGGGCATTGCATGTCCTGGTGCACTTACATACCTGCAGGGAAAGCACACCAACACTATTTTTTTTTAATTAAAATTTGTTAAAAAAAGAAAAAAAATGTTTCCTTGTATTCATCTACTACCTTTGGATCTTACAGTCTTTCCACCCTCTCTTCTACAATGACCTCCAAGCCTTGGGATGAGAGCATGTAGATCATCTAGGGATGAACAGTCCACAGTCTCTTATTCTCTGCATGTTGACCAGTTGTGAGTCTTGATGTTAATTGCCATCTGCTGCAAGAAGAAATTTTCCTGCTGGGTGATGCATTAATCCATGAGTATAACAAGTCATTATGAATCAGTTTAATACTATGTCCACTTAGCCAGATAATAGCATCAGACTCTCCCCTGTGGCCTGTGTACTGTTTAGCCACAGGTTCTTGGCCTTGATAACAGTGCCAGGTATGGACTCTATCTTGTGAAGTGCGCCTTAAATCAAATTTGAAGGTGGTTGGTGACTCGCACAACATTCGTGCCACTAAAGCACTAGTGGGTTTACTCTGCCAAGCCAGCCTGAACATCCCAGGAGAGTTGCACATGCAAACCCACAGCATTTATAAAAGCATGCAAAAACATGAGCAAACTCAAGCCAGAAAAAAAGTCTCAGCCCTAGTTGCAGGTCTCCTGGCAACTGACAGATGCTGGGAGAGGTAGAGCCTCTCCAAGGGAGAGACCCACATGTGACACCCAGTAGATGCAACAGACTCCAAGGGAGAGACCCATACCCAAGATCATTTAGAAAACACAGATATACCCCATAGGCCTTCAAAGAAATAAAAGACAAAGACTACTAAAGGACATGAAGAGTGGGGGAATGGGAGGGGGTAGAGGAGGAGCTGATCTGCATATGATCAAAACACATTGTATGAAATTTGAGAATCAATAAAAACATCTTTAAAAAGTCCTAGGATGACCTAGATATCTAAAGCCTGCTCTGTTGACCCTGTTTTACAAAGCATAGAAGCTGGCCTTGGGAAAAATAAGTAATAAAAAGTTATAAATTAAGCCATTTTAACACTGGGAAACTGTTTACTCAATGCGCCATTGTAAGTGCCCTCACAGAAGAAAAACACTTCATCTTCTCCCTTTGTATATTTATGAAGTCTAGAATGCAACACAGTAACATCATAATAGCAACCAGGTAGAAAAAGACTGCAGAAAACAAGATATCCACCTGGTCCAGCTGGCCAATGCACCAGTGAGAACATAATTCCACCACTCATTAGGATACAGGTGGCTAAGCCTCCGGGAACACTGTGCACTGCCCACTGCAATGGTCACAGGAGAGACAGGGAGAGAGGAGGGAATGCCAATTGCCAGCAAGTGCCGAGAACTTTCCTAAACCAGGGATTAGAGCAGAAGCCAGTCATGCAAATTTGATGCTATCTATGTATTCCAAAAGTAGCTCCTTTTTTGTTATTTTTTTCTTTTGTCAACTTCATGCAAAGTAATGTGTTTTATTATAGATTATATGCATACTCTATCAAGACTTGTGGTAACAGGCATGTATGGAACAGTCACGTACACATCAGAACACCAGAAATCAGTTACTACAATGCTTGGAGAAGTCTCAGCCATACAGGACTGATGTGTCCCACAACTACCATCATTACAGAATGACATATGTGCAACATGAAACCCTGCTCAGGAAACACCAGCCATCAGAAACTGTACATGGTATCTAGACTGAGTCCCAGGCAAGGGCAAGCTGTTCTTGGTGACTAAGAACTTTTATATACCCACATTATACTTAAGAATGAAGTTCCAGAGAAGAAGGACTGGCTGATTTGGTATATGTTCAATATACATGACACACTTACAGTGTCTTTTTGAGCCCCATCACGGCGTACAATGGATATAGACAAAGATTTTATTTTTAGAAATCTGAAAGTGACTAATCATTCAATATTTCCAGATGTTTCCAAATGATACAGACACATTTTCAGCAGTAAATCCCATACCAAACCCTCAAAAAATCATTAGTTCATTCAGTGCATTGATATCTTACTCTACTCCAGAAGTCACATCAGCTGTTCCTTCTTTTTTTTGCATTGACTGTTAATGACTAAACTTGAAAAATATGTTAAAATGTCCTAAATTGTTTTTGATTCCATATGTTTGGAGGCTATCTCGGAGATGAGCATTTGAAAACAGAAGCATTATTTATCTACTAAATGCACTTAATAAAACATGCAACTTCAGAGTTTTTTTGTGGTATCTTTGAAAAAAATAATTTTTAGCTTTTAAATAGAGGCATAACTCATGGATAGAGGAATAATCTGGGGGTGCAGCATCATTAGTTTAAAATTAATTCAGTGTTCTGTGGCCCTGTTAGGCTACAAAAAAGCTATATTTAATTATACTTATGCCCTGGTCTTAGTCACAACAAAGTAAAAGAAGAAGCACTTAATACAGAAAGCCCTGACCCTCTGAGCAGGTGATTTTGTAGTAATTATGAGTAAGTTTAACAGTAAGTTAAATTTTCTATTTAATAAAAACTTTTGATATTTCCATGAAGATTTTGGGACTCGAGTCTTTCCAGACATTTTGGCTCTTCATTTTTGTGAGAATCAGCATTCTAATATAAGACCCTGTAATTCTATCTATTACCCTTCCAAGTCTAAGTTATAAAATGACACGTGACAGACAGCTAAATTACCGAGCCTGCTTTCCGAGGGGCGTGGAGAAGCTCCCACAAAAAGGCGCTGTAGCGATTAAGCAATTGCAAGGAGTAATATGTTTCGGGCCAGCTCAGCTTTTCATTTGTAGTCCGGCAGTTATCGCTGCTGTCTGCGGCCAAAACAGATTGTGGGAGGCGGCAAAGGAACGAAGAGCAGAAAGGAAGGGGAAGGAAGCGGCATACAATGCTGGACGTCTGCCCGGGCTTGGCAGTGACAGCAGTTCAGACAAAACCCAAACCCGGGGCCGTTTCCTGCTGCCCTCAGCCCTTGAAACCTGTGTCAGGGCCCCCAGAGACAGAATGGCAAGTCGCTCACACCGGACCATCTGCATAAACGTGAATTCTGTCACTGGGAATGTAGGAGGCACTACATCTAAGTAATAGACTATGTTGTGGTTACTGATTACTCTATGAAGGTATAAACTCCATACCTGGAACCTTGCATTGGGCAAATTATATACTATCCCCATCTCAGACTAAAGCCCCAGAAATGGCAAGTTAAGAGCAAACAACTTCAGGGGCTGATCTCTGTCCTGGCATGAATAAAGTTCTCTGTCTTAAAAGCACTTGGTTTTCTTAAACAGGACATAAACTCTGTCATCCATGCAATAGCTCCTCAAACCCCCTCAGCACTTTCAATGTTGTAAATGATTAATTCATGAAATACAAGAGTTACGGTGGGTAAAAGGAAAGCTTGGAGACTAGAGACTAGTATCACTAGGCTACTCAATATGTGACAGTGATTACAAGTGAAGAAAAACTATATAGCACACTTGAAAATGTGTCAATTAGCGAAAAGTAAAGAAAGACAGTCAGGAAGTGCAGGGTTTACTCTGAATCTATGTTTTCCAAAGAATATCAATGAAACAAAGGGAGAAGTCTCATTTTTAAGTCAGTCTTTCTCCCTCCCTCTCTTTCTCTGACACATACACATGTGGGCACAGGCATACGTGCATGCATTGTCAGGATGCAGTATTTTAAGTTACAAAGGATGGTTTCCTTATGGTACAACTGGGCCATCTTCTGTTTCTAACCAGATGGAGAGTGTCTGCCATATTTTACTCTTTCTGTGACTCAAATGTATGTTTAAGGAACTATCTTTAGAGAAATAATTCAATTTATGTGATTACTAAGAAGATTATATCTTTATCTCCTAGCATTAAAAATGGCATTTAATTTTTTGAACAATTAGCTCATCTTGATTTGATATTCATATAAAATGGTGATCATGAATAATCCTCTGTCAAACAAAGTGGCCTTGTTCTCTGACTGGATGTAGATATTATGTCATTGCTCTTAGTAGAGGAACAAAGGGAATACCAACAAGGAAGAGGCATGACTAAGCATTTTAAGTTCTTCCCACGATGTTTTTGACTAAGACACCAGCCAAAGTGACTACTTGGACACTATCTTCACACACACTCTCTCTCTCTCTCTTTTTCTCTCTCTCTCTCTCTCTCACACACACACACACACAAACCCACTGCAAGATACAAAGATTCCTCAACCAAAGGAATGCTTTAAAGAAGCATAAGTTCTTGAAAACATCCATCACTCAGGACATCAAATCATATTTATATAAATATACTCACATAATTAGTCCATGTAGAGTATACAATACTTGAGTAACATAACACTTCCCTATATGGGTGCTACAACATTCTATCCTCTATCTCTACATGGTTAACTTGTGTGTTGGCCATCTAACTGTAAAGGACTGTGGTAATGATGTGTGGTCATGAAGGTAAACCAAGGCATGGTATCAGACAGGCTTACTGTGACTAGGACTCTTGTAAATTGGGATTTTAGTAAACTTCTTGCATTTTAATTAGCTTCTCTGCATTTTCTAACAATCCAATAAAGCATTACAAAAGCCTACCATCAATGCTTTTACACACACACACACACACACACACACACACACACACACATATATATAAAATCAGCCAGTGAGGTAACTACATGGGCATCCTGGAATGGAAAATATTTAAAGAATAATGAAGAGTTTAAACATTGGTATTTTACTGGTAGGTAACTCCTTCCAGGGTAACAACAGTGATACAATTCCACTTCTACACAATGCCCTCTGCACACCTGTTCATGAGACAAGAACTAGCATCATTTAAGTTCTATTAAAACAGCAGCTTAGGCTTAAGATGGGATTGACCATATTTTATTTGCCCATCCCAATTAAGCAAGTAATGATCTTCTTTCATTGAGGAGGAAACGGATTAAGTGATGAAATAATTTACCTCGAAATCACACAGACTTTAAGCAGTATAAACTATATTTGAATTTAAGCAAATCAGAGTTCTTGACAATTAGAGACCTATATTCATTTCTAATGTTTTAACTTTCACCTCCTAAGAGCCATGCCTAAGAAGCATTGTATCAAGCTCTTAAAATGTTTGCATAACACTGAATAATTAGACTTTCCACACTCCTCCTCTATGACCACAAAACAATTTGCCACGAGAATCGCCAACTCCATCAAAATCAGTCAAGTTCCATTACTGTCAGAAGCTGGAGGCTGCCTTCCTTCCAACCCACCCATAAGCAAGCCCTCATTAAAGATGATTTTGTCATTCATTTTAGAGATAATGAAGGTCCTTAATACATCCCCAAATGTATAATCTTTTATCTGACTACATTTGAATGGTACAATTATATCTCCATAAATAAAAGGAAACACCTATCACCTTCCTTTTCAATAAGCCTTTTTCAGAAAAATTTGCAAGTTTAAGGAAGTATTTACTGGAGTTTTTATTAACAATATGATGGAGAGCTAAAAAACCTTCTAATCCCCATAACAATTTAAGAAAAGTGTAGGACTTAACCAAAACCAGTAAGTACCAGTATAGGCCTTTATAAAGGTAATATTCATTAAAAATTTGCTCAAAAAACATTACAAAAGTGCATACAGCAACAAAAATCTGCAGGTCAATCTATCTTAGGAAGTTATGTTGGTATATATTTCTGGAAAACTGAAAGAAATTGTACTAAAGGGGAAAAGTTAACCAACCTGAAAATTTTACCTTCGGCAGACCTTTGGTTGCAAACAGATCTTTTTGGCAGTCTGTGTCTTTAATAATTATTTTTATAGAAAATATTTAAATATTCTAACTTACAATTTTTTTACATGCATTTATTTAGCATGTGTGTGAATTGCATATGTGTTGCGGGGAGTGAGCCACAGTGCATATCAAAGCAGACTTGGATTCTTTCCTTCCACCATGTAAATTTTAGGGACTGAATTCAGGTCATCAGTTTGGCAGCAAGTGCCCTTACCCTCTGTGCTGGCTAGCTTTTATCCACTTGGCAGAAATTAGAGACACTTGGGAAGAGAGAAACTCAACTGAAGAACTTCTTCCATCACAGTGTCCTGTGGTCATATCTGTGAGGGCATTTTCCTAATTGCTAGTTGAAGTAGGAGGGCCCAGACACTGCGGGGCATAGGGAAAATGGGTGAGGCTGTATTAAAAAGGCATCACAGCAAATCAGGGGGCGCAAGCTGGCAAGCAGCTCTCCTCTGTGGTCTAATTTAGTTCCTGGCTCCAGGTTCCTGTCTTGAGTCCTTATGCTAGTTTCACTTGATGATCGACTATTAATCTGTAAGACAAAGAAACCCTTTCATCTTCCAAGTTGATTTTGTTCATGGTATATATCACTGCAACAGAAAGGAAACTAGAATACCCACTAAACCATCCCATTGCCCCTATGCATACCAACTTAATGATATTATTGAAGGTTTTCATTAACAACGTGTATGAGACTGCCCAGAGGTTAACAGTAGTTTTTGCCTTGTGTAGTATTTTCTCTCAAACAGGACATCCCTACTGACAAAATTTAGTTTTTATGCCTTTTGTTTCACTTTTCCTAATTCCTAAAGTCCCAAAACATTAGAGCCTCTACTTCGAAAAGTGTATGTCCTAACAATAATGTGTGACTATCTCCTGTCTTACAAAATGAGAGTGCAATTCTCTAACATGTCAGGTCAGTTAGACTTTCCAGTGGGGTCTTTTGGCATATAATCATACACATAGACATGAACATATTTTAGAATACCTTATCTCTGAAATTAAAGTATAACTGAAGAATATGTAATACTTTCATTGACATATATGTGAATAAGAATATAAGAACACATTTCATATGTTCATAATCTTGACCAACATTATTTGAATACTCATTTATTTCATTGATGAGTAATGTGTTCAATTTATCTAACTTCTTGAGAGTTGTTTTCTGTGTTTACTGGGAAGCTTACAAGTAGAAGTTTTCTGTGGTCTTTTGATGGCATTCTCTTGTCATTCACTGGTCCTTCAATTACATGCTGAGGAATTCCAGAGTTAAGAATCAGCTTCAAATTCATCAGTTTCACCTGCACTGAGAAATGTCAGATATGGAGGCCACACTGAATTTTACCACCATAGCACAACTATGACTATGGGTCTAAGCTGAAGTGATCTATGACTGAAACACAATTCAAAGTTCCTCTTCACAATGGGCCATTTGTATTCTACTTATCGATAGCATTGGATGTCCAAGACAATCAATAAGGAGCTTATCAGGAATATATGTGTGTGTGTGTGTGTGTGTGTGTGTGTGTATATGTATATATATATACAGACTTTATCTCTGAAATTATATTTTATATAAATATACATTTTAATATATTTAATATATATTATGTATATATATGAATTTATCAGAAATATATATAAAGTAGATTTATGACTGCATTCAGCATATGAAAAGCACTCAGTGACATCTAAATCCTAAATGATATTTGAAAGAGAAAAAGCAAAAAATAACCCATGTATAATGTGTATTATACAGTATTTTCAATGGATATGTTAAGTATACTGAATACTCTGTTTTCCAAAATATGCCAAAGAGGACTAGCCTAGGACATAGTTATTTCAAAATTATTGAGCAGAACATTTTCAGAGAATGATATTGCTAATGAAAGGTTTGATCTGGAAAGAAATGTCAGCAATTATCACAGCAATAATAGTACAGAAATGGCAAGAAAATGAGAGTGTTGCTGGTAAAAGTTCAAGAGGAACATGGACATGGACATTGTGCAGGGAGCACTGGAAGCTGTGAACCTGGAGGCTCACAGAGGCAGTCAGAATTAAGCGAAAGCAATATACAGATTCCTAAATCCAGTGACTACTGTAACTTCACTAGCTCCAAGCTTTTTATTTTGAGTGATACACCATTTTGTGATCCTATACATAGATAAGGACATAATGCTGAAGTACCTTATCTCTGAAATTAAAGGCATAACTGAAGAATGTTTGATATTTGCATTGGTCTAGTATAAGTAAGCACATATAAAACATATTTCATATGTTCATAATGTTGAACAGCACGTGACTGATAATTAAAGAAATATAATACCATAAGTACATTTTTTCCATAGCACAATGTCTGCCATCTTTAAGCATGTGAACTAATAGATTTGATAAATCGCCCTTCTGTGATTCTTCATACTGGAGATTTATTTCAGGACTATGGACAATAGGATTGTCCACAGTTTTGTAGGATTTTTACTTTTTGTGCAAGACATTTTCCAGAAAAGAAAATATATCAAGTTAATAACTGGAACATATTTAATTCAGGTTATTAAAATAGCATTTAGCTGTCTAAATTTTAATTTGGTCTGTTTGAAAATTCCTAATCATTTTATTTAAATAATCTTATTAGATTTAATTGGAAATATTTAATTCTTTATTTCTTACAACTCATTATGATTTTAGAAAATTTTAATTTTCTAAATGATAAAAACATGAGATAATGGTAATGCATGAAGATAGCTCTTGCCTTATGGTTTACAAAATGATTTTTAATGAATTATCACTTGATATTCTTAATAATCATTCAAGCCATTATTAATATCTACAGTGAGAAAGATATTTTGGATTTAATAGCAGTAAGGTAATTTAAAACAACACAATTTTCTTATTTGGGAAGTTAAATTGCCAGGGTAATTAAGAAAACTCTCAGGCAAATATTAAAATATAACTAAGAATCCAGAATTGCTTATTAAAGAACAAACTTACCTGTTCTCATAGAATAGCGCATTTATCAGATCCTTTCAACTCAACATACAAAGCTTTTAGGAAGTTTTTCTAATAACAAACGCATATAAAGAAGAGATGTTAGTTTCTCTTCATAGGAAAATTAAGAATATTTATTTTTTATCAATTTCATTATTATGACATACTCCTTCATATTAATTTAACTTTTAATACTGGCAATTGCTCTCAACAATACCTCACCTCTTCAATATTAACATAGTTGCAATTAGTAAATTTTAGGGATAGGTGATATATGTGTTATTGTATTATATATGCTAGTTACTTAATTTCATTATTGGTACCAAGAATCGTTGCAAGATTTTTATCATCTGGGAAGATTTGAGAATCCAAAGCAACACAAAAGAATATTTCTTTTCAGTCGAGTCCCCGTGGGACATGTGTCAGTACGCATAATAATCATGGTGGCATTCCATAGCGCTATTCAAACACTTCCTTGGCAGTTGCAGCAAGACACAGGGCCACTGCCCTTTGGCCACAGAAACCAGAGTGTCTTTTCCAGTAGTCCATCCAGATGGAGGAGTGACATGCTGAGCCATCGGGGACACTCATGGAACCGACTTTACAACATTCAGGATTGAAAAAGAAACCAGCAGACAAATTCATTGTCCCTTTAGATATTAAACCTGAATCAAAACAAATGAAAAACAGAATCCTGCCTGAATTCCATCAAGCTGCTATTATCACAAAAACATAGATGAAGCAGTCCTGGCTGCCATTCTCTGTACCCACAGTGCCTAATGTCAGGGAGGGGATAAATGTGGCATATCACATCACAGTAGATGTTAACGATCTATTGAAAGGTTTTGATAAATGTAAATAAATTGGGTAGCAGTTTAAAAGAATATCCTAGTATAAAGAAGAATAAAAGAAGGAGTATTTCATGAGCATGCCACAGTCACAACAAACTGTTGAACATGTATGCCCAGCATTCCAACATGGGACTCACGGGACTCACTACCAACAGACGCAATGATTGTGATGCACTGTAAATCCCACCAAGTCTCCACCTGCATTTAGCATATTAACAAGTATTTTCAGTGTGAACACTACCAGCTGTTTTTCCTAGAACACATCAGTCTAATTCATGTATATCAGTACATGCTAACACAAGCCATCCTATGAAGTAAATACAATTAGTTTATCTACATTTTACTTGCTAATATCATCACTGCCATAACTAGTTTTCAACCTTGGTACCCTTTGCTGGTGTCATTGTTAAGTCCTGATGTTGTATACCAGGACTCAATAAACCTTGCTTGTCCTAGGATGATCAATATTATTCCTCCACATACCTTCTTTGAAACTGAAATAAACTGTGGTCCCAAAGGATCCCAGAGTAAATGGCTAATTTTAGACTTTGCCATATGTGGCTTCATTATCACATTAGTTTAGCATGAAATGCAAAATCCAGGAAGATTATGCTCCTTAAAAATAAAAGGCAATAAAGATAGGCAGAGCTTAAATTTATGATATATTATAGAAACATTTGCTGAGAAGTCTATTATAAAATCCAACAAATCATTAGCTTGAGAAATTGCCATGTTTTCATTCATTCATTAACACAGAGTTACTGAAACCCTGCTTTGGTCCAGACACCTTTCTGAGGGGCAGTGAGATTGACAGATATGGGCACACTCCCTCCTAATGCACAGCCCTGCTTTCATTTAGAAACAACATCTGGCATTTACTTCCATTTCTTCTAAAAACTCAATTTTATCTCTTTTAAGCAAATCAATTTATTTATTGGTACGTGATTTTCATAGAGTCAGCATTAATCATGGTCTAAAGGCCTAAATTAGTGTTTTCTTTTTAAATTGATGAATGGATAGCATTAAAACATAGCTCACGAATCAATGTTGTCTGCTCCTGTCCTATCACACTTAGAGAGTAGAACTCAGAAGTTGCTACTGCAGTCTAGTCTATTGTTTTTAACTGCTGGAAGTCACAGGTTGGTTCTCTTTTGCCCTTGAAGTCTCAGTTGTTTAATAAAGGAAGATAGAAAAGATACCTAAGTGTTATGACATGAAATGATCAACCTAAACCAGATTCACAGAAACCACGTAGGGGACCATAAAAGAAGATACTGTAAATATCCAGAAGCAGTAGCATCAGGAAATATGGTGGCAGTAGTGAAGACAGAGTGTGTTAGCATGGAGCTAATGAGACAAGGCAGCTACTATGGAAGAATTATGAAGAGGCCCACCTCCCATTCATGGTTATCTAATCAAACATTCACCCAGGTTCTGTTATGAAGGGACATTAAAATTAGCTTAAGCTTTGGGACAGTTGACTTAAAATAGGAAGGCTTGGGAATCATCCAGACTAACAAACTGAATCATAGAAGACCTCAGCCAAGAATGTTCTCTAGCTACAGCAGAAGAAACCTGGGTTGATGTACAAGAGAAGTCAGAGAGATTCAAAACCAAAATGGTGTAAGAGAGATGCAAGGGAAAGAACACAGGTGAAGTGAACACTCTTCAAGTGGAGGGGGTCACCGGCCACCAGGTCAGCAAGGAACCAGAGACCCTCCACCGAGGTGGGTCAAACTGAAGCTACCCAATAACCTCAGTAATCCCCAAGGCAGATTCTTCCCTAGGGCCTCCAGAAAGGAATACTGACCTACTGCATCTCGATTGCATGCCGTGAGGTCCATGTTGATCTTCAGAGAAAGACAGATCTATGTTGTTTGAAGACAAGATAGTTAGAATTAGATACCCAGTAACACAATCCAAACAGCAGAGGGATGATGTCAGAGGTGCATAAGGAAGGAGAAGTCTATGATGAAATCCAACAAGGCATTGGCTTGAGAACTCTGTATGTTCCCATTCATTCATTAACACAGAGTTACTGAAACCCTGCTTTGGTCCAGACACCTTTCTGAGGGGCAGTGAGAATGACTGAGTGAGATAGGATAACACACGTGCTGCGGCTGAGTTTAAGGGTGTTGAGGGGGTCTTTGGCTGAGATGGAAGATAACCCTCAGAGAGTATAAGATAAAATTTGGATTTTGAACATATTGAGCTTGACATGGATCTTTTATGCAGTTTCAGATGGTTAACAAGGAGCCCATAGACACACACATTCGAGTCCAGTGAGGTGAGGGCTGGAGACAGACTGGTTTCGTAATGTGTTGTGAACCAATAAAGTATGTTTTTAACAAAATTTTTATTTATTTTTATTTTATGTGTATGAAATTTTTACCTGCATGTAAGTGTACCTGCATGTTGGGCAATGCCCACAGAAACTAGAAGAAGGTGTCAGATCCCCTGGAACTGGAGTTACAGACAGTTGTTAGTCACAAAGTAGATGCTAGAAATTGAACCTGGGTCCTCTACAGGAGCAGCCAGTACTCTTGACCACTGAGCCACTAAGCTCCCCAGCCCCTAATAAAGTATATTTTGAAAAGTAGAACTATACATCTGCTCCCACAGACATTGATGAAGAGAATACCTTCAGAATTTACAACGCCTAAGAAAAATAATGAACATTAGAAATGGAAAGATAGTATGTTCTAGTACAAACTGAATTATGCCCAAAGTAAAAGCAAAAGAATGAATGAAATCTTGGAATTTTAATCCTAGAACATGTGACTGTGATTGTATTTATAGACAGGGTCTTTACAATGATATATATAGTCATATAATGAAAATGCTGTCATTATCTGAGTCAGCATCCCAATATGAACAGTGAAGAAACAGAGCTGAGGACAGATATTTGCCACAGGGAACACAGTCCATAAAGATAATGGCAGAGATCAGCACGGTGCTTCCCTAAGCTGTGGGATGGCAACAATGGCCTACAGAGCACTAGGGCCATGAACAGGCCTGGGGCTGGCTCACCTTTTTGGTCTCAGGAGGAGATAATCCTGTTGGCATACCTTGAACAGGATTTCTGGCTTCCAGATAGTGAGATGCTAAATTGCTAGTGCTTAAGATATCCAGGCAGTGGTATTTTGTAACAGCAGCCCTAACAAATTAGTTGCTACATAGTACAGTACTGGTAAATTGGTTCTGAAAACTCATTTTGTTTTGTTTTGAGCATGGAAGCCTTCATCTATGGCCAATAAAATATCAAACATGTTGAAATCAATTTAATAGTGAAAATGATTTATTTAATTACAACTGATCATAGTTTTAAATATCCAGTTTTTAAGAAATAAAAAACATGTATTCATTATCAAGCATAAATTGACTTAGAAGCTAAATTTCTTTTTATTACATGATCTGTTCCAAAATCTATTGTGATTCAATTGATATAAATTACTATTATTTATTAATCCTCTATGAAAAACTGTGGAAAGGAAAATGCTCAACAGCCTTAGTTATGAATCCATTTATGCATGACAGTCCTTGTGTTTATCCAAATAATGTTTTATTTAACTTAGAACACTTAAAAAGTGTCAAACTGTCAACAACCTAAATGGCATAAATTCAAAACTTGAGCTGAAAGTGTGTGAACACAACAGGCATCTAACCTCCTGCAACTTGAAAAGGAAGCACCTTCTGCTATAAGCAGAAATTGATACATAATTAGGCGTCATGCAAGGAATGTGCTTAAGGGTGGGACTATGCATTAAAATAAAGATTCAACTTCATTATAAGCCATGAAACAGAACCCAGGGGGAACTATTCTTATAAAATAGAGCAACCCTGAATTTTATCAACAATTTGCAACAAACCCAGAAAAAGAAGTTGCCACCTTAATGTATTATGCTACATGCACTTTGGACTGAAAAAAAGGGAAAAGCCCTGTTAAATTCAGAATAACTATGATTCCTAGAAACCCAGAAAACACCTAGTTGGAAGCAGAAATTAATGCAGAGCTACCTCAGCCAGGCCTAAGGCTTTAAACATCATCTATATGCTGATGACTCCCAAGGCTTTCATCTCACCTCCCCATGGAGCTCCAGGCTCATTCAACCAATTACCTACCTCCCCCTCCCTCTGGGTATTTATTTACCTGACTTCTGGAAGTTCCTGTACCAGGATAGATTTGTTTTTATCTCCCATTATCCCTATCCCATCCTTCCCAGCCTGTCTACTTTCTAGTCATCCTCATCTCTGTAATGAAATCATCAGCCTTGTAGGCCTAGAGGACAAAAACTTCACAGAAGAGATTCCAGTTAAGTCCTTTTCTTTGTACTCTGCAAAAAATGAGGCAGATTCCTTTCATTTCATTGTCTGGCATCCTGAATCCTATCCCACATTCTCTACTAAGACCAATTAACCTTTCATTTCTGGTGTAAATTTCTAGCTTGGTACAGTTTACATCCATAGATTCTGCTACCCAGAAGGCTGAGATGGGAAGATGACGCAAACCCATAAGGTCAAAAGACCATCTTGGGCAACAGGATAACCCCTTATCTCAAAAAGTAAATAAATTTTAAAAAGTTCCTCAACCAGCATTTTTCTTGCTCTTGATTCTAACCGATTGTCTTTATTTCCCACAGAGTAGTCAAAAAGTTTTCTTAAGTTTTAATCACACAGTTTTACCCCTTTGCTTAACATGCTGAAATAGTTTCCCTCTGAGGTTGTTTGGATATTCTAGCAGAGACGTACGGCTACTCATAAACCCTTGACCAAAGACTGGTCATCCCCTGTCAGGGAAGTTTCTTCTCTTGAATAGAGACCCTTAGCTTTGGAAGGACTTGGATGATGAGAGAGAAACAGGACATACCTGCACAGCCAGCTGGATCAGCAGTCAACCCTGGTGCTCAGTGGGGTCTGCCGCAGCCAGCTCACCCTCACATATGAACTGGCCTGTGACCTTGTTTGCTGGGAATCTCCATGTGCTCCTCCACCCCAAAAGATAATTAATGTGGGAATGCTTGAGAATTAACAAATCAAAATGCTGAAAAGCATCATGCCCATCTTCATTGTACATAGTGAAGACCACAGGACCTTGGGTGAATGAATTCTAGAACTGGAGATGAAAATGCAGGATGCTCTGTTAAGGTAAGGGCAGAGCCAAGCTTGTACTTCCACAGCTGTAGCTGGAAAAATTCATCCTGAATAAAATCATGGGTGGGGCCTGACTCAGTTCCAGCAAGAATTTCAGACACAGCTCCGTCAGCACACTTCCAAGAGGCATGTGGGGGAGCCGGTATCCTCTGAGTTGGGCCTCATTCTTAAAAAGTAAATTTGAGTCCGGCTTCTTGTTGAGGTAGCTGTGATGTGGCATTTGGTTTTCTCCCTAGCACTCTCTGTCACTACGTATGTACTGATGATTGGCTTTTAATGTTTTATTTATATATTTATTATTTGTTTCCCCCAGTAAGTGAATGAGGCATAGAAGTATACCTTTCTGTTAATTTTCCACAAATATGAGTGTTTGTTTCTTTCATATGAATTTGGAGGAGTGTGGGTAGGTCTCCATCTCCAGCATGGTCATTGTGCTCCAGCTGTCCTGGAGAATAGAGAGTGGCTGAACAGGTCCTTGGGCGGCCCAGAGTGGGATGAGAAAGAACTTCCAGGAGACTGAGTCTGGGGACAGCTCATTTATTGAAATCAAGGCAGGGGTTTATATAGGGAGGCCTGTCTGGCCGTTACTGAAGTTCAAGGTGGGGTCTTTAGATAATGGCGAGAAGGTTGTAGGGCTGACATGGAATTAAGGAACGAGGAAACGAAACTCAAAAACCTGGCTTTGGTCTGGGTGATCTCTGTGGGGGAAAAAGAAGATTAAGTGCTGAGGAATGAGGATGTTGAACCTGCAGTGGCTTCCTAAGACCTAGGTCATAGCTTCAGGCAGAGCAGACCAGACTCCTACCTTCCCTTCAGGTGTCTGGGGGTCACTTTGATTGCTCAATGTATTTTGCAATAGACCAGGCCCTACAGAGGAGTTGACTTTAAAGTCATTTTTTTCTACTGAATGAAGAAAATTATGTTTTTAAAGAGTGCAAACTCATTTCTAAATCAGGAGTATTCTGCTCATCTTATAGGACAGTCAGTCTTAATGGTGGAAGAATTAGTCATTGCTCACTGACTGACCTTTAATGGGAGAATGGCATCTTTTGAACTTTGGGAAAGATAAGGGTCAATTTCATAGCTCTTTATACCGTTCAAAGTTTCAATATTTACTTTTTTTTTTTTTTTACCAGTATAGGTGATAATATGCAACTCTGACCAAAGAAACGGGAGGAAGGTATTTCCTATGACAGTGTGTCTAGACTAATGATAATCTGGTCCAAGGTAGGTTTGAAGCCACCTGCCAAGTGAAGTTTAACCTGTGACAGTTCCCCGACCCCCATCTGCACTTCATGGGCTCATGGTAATGAACTAATAAACTCCTTCCGCGTGGTCAGGCCTTATTGACCTTTTAACATTGCGGTTTCTTCCCTGCAAAATCGTACGGAAACTCTTTACCCTACACAATGACCTCCTTTAAACATGAACGGAAATTTAGAACTGATTTATTTGACAGCAATTTGGTTTGAGTCCTAGTATTTGTTATGTTGATTTATGATAACAATATAAGTGCCCATGACAGACTTTTACTGCTTGTTCTGGACACAAAGTACCACTTTAGTTCCCCATATGCTGAGTTCTCTCCACACTGCCTGAGTGAAATCACTCATTCCATGAGATTCAAGCTCAGTAAAACTTGTCCAGTCCAATGATAGTAATGACTTTTATACATGAATCTTAAGCAAAACTTCAACATTTGTCCAGAAAAGAAGGACAAATACTTCACTTGTATTATTTAGAACGTCATATTCAAAAGCTTCATTTGACCTTGCATATTTTATCTGAAATATTAAACACTTCAAAATATAGACTTGAAAAATGACTTTTCAAGACTCAAAAATGCTGAAGCAAAATCACAGCTTTCAGCTCAGAGGGTAAGAGATAGTTCATTCTAGAGTAAAATATGAGGACACAGATTGAGATTACCTCAACACCATTTTCCAAAATAGTAACAATACAACAAAATTGAGTATTAAACTATTTCTAAAATACATTGGTGGAAACATCAGGCAGGCTGGATATGCCAAGGTGGGGCACCTCTGCTCCCAGGCTCAGATGCTCTCTGATGCCTTTGACTTGGTGACAGCCAGGGTCAATTTGTAAATACAGACAGGATTGCACTTGAGAGTCACAAGGATTTTAGGTCATGCTCAGAGACTGGAAACAAATGGCTATTGAGAGGGTTAGGGCAGCTTAAGAAAAGTTAGCTTTGGATTTGCAACATGCCAGTTCTCCACAATCACAGAAATTCTACTCATCCAATCAGCCTTGGAGAATCTTGAACAAAGGTGTGATTATTTTTCTGGGAACCTCAGTTCAAAAATAATATATTTGTAAGATCAACTGATCTTCACCACCAGGCCTTACCATCCATGTCAGTCATACAAGATAGCAATAGTATCTCCATTTTGTCATTGAGAAATTGAGATGGAAGCAACAAGCCCAGACTGATGAATCACTAAGTGTTAATACCAGAGGCCTGACTGTGTTTTACTCTCAGCCAGAGAAGACAGTTTTCGATAAGTCACTCCTCTCTCTCTGCTCATAAACATAAACAGTCTGAGTTCCAGCTGATGCTTCATAACTTTTATACAACAGAATGTCATTTTCATAAATGTTGCCCAAGTCAATTATAGCAAAAATATCTTGCTTGAAAATAGCATCCAGAGTTCTATTTGTCAAAGTATGATGAGGTCATATTTTTGAGTGAATGCCATACTTTAGGGTTGGCAGACCTGTTGCTTGTTGAATTGTACCTGCATATTTACTCTAGCTATCAAGGATGTTCATGTTTATCTAAGGAAAACTGCTTATATAAACACTAGTTGATAAGCATGAGTTAGTAAATGAATCTAGGGTTTAAGTCAGTAGAAAAAGTCTGACAGAAAAACCTGTTAATTCTAAACATTCAAAGCTTCATTTTAAGATTATGTTGTTACTTGATCATGAAGTCTATTTAATATGACTTTATAGTATATTTATCGCTGAGCAATAATAAAGATTTCCCCGAAGCCGAAATAGATGGGGCAAGCACACTGTTGACATGGTGTCTTGCATGGCACAAAAGCCCTGGGTACCATTTTTATGTCTGCAATACCATCTCCTGAGAAGACTCCTCCGTGCTTTTCCCTTTTATGGAGGTGGATGTGGTTGCTGCACTTGGAATAACCTGCCAGCTATTCCTGGTCCAGGAAGACTATCCTTTCTAGCTCAAAGTCATGTGCTGTACCATCTCCTCCCAGAGAGCGGAGTCATTTTAGGCACTTACATACAAGAAGGTGGTTACATCCATGTCTCAGCACAATGTGCTACAAATATCTCTGAATACCAGCTCCCTTTAGGTACTGAATTGTCATTTGGAAGCAATTATTTTATTTCATTCCAAGTAGTGCTCCTTGCTTAAATAACAAATCAAGAAATGGTTGCCATTCTAAACAACTCATTTTCTTTAGGTTGAAGCAGAAATGAAAATTATATTGATTTCCATGGACATAAATCCCAATACAGGTGTTCACTTGTGCCTCTCTGTTGAAAGGGAAAGACATAACTAGGAAGAATATATGATCTGAAACCTAACAATATATACCCACAAACAAGTCTGATAGGAAACCTCATTGCCAGAAAGTAGACATGCTAACCTATCACCTAAATAAAATGGACTCTGGGTGTTAATAAATACAGCTTTACACTGCCTTCAGCTGGATACCTCCTGGTGCTTCTAGCAGGCTCTATGGATAACTCAAAATCCCTGGTTAAACTCACTGGGTCACAAAACAAAACAAAGCCCATGAATCTGGGAAACGGATTGGTAGAGAGGAGGAGGTCTGATAGCAGGGAAGGGGGATAAGAGGTGATGAGAGAGAAAAGAAATCAGAATGCATTACATGCATGTATGAAATCACCAAAAAGCAAATTAATTTGGAAGGACATGAGAGAAGAGAGAGTGCTGGAAAGAGACTAATGGGAATAGAATTGGGACAAGAAAGGGTGACAGGTGAGAATGATCAGAGTACACCAAACCTTATATCCAATGGCACCGGGTTATGATCAGAATACATTAAACTCCATATGAAATGTCACCACACCACTAAAATGTTTAAAGTGAAAGAAAAATATGACTTTACAAAATGAAGATTTAAGGTGGATATATTTTTCTTGATTACATTTTCTTTTCAATTACTCATGCCTTATATATGGAAGTATGTTTTTCATAGAAGCAAAAAGCTCTCAGGAGTAAAGATTAATTATTTAATGCATAATATCAAGTCTATCAGTGTCTCTAAAAGATACTTAAGGTGGCTAACATCCCAAATAAGCAGTTCTGTGCTACAAAACACTGGTGCATACATTAACTGAATTTAAGTATAAAGGGAAAATTATTCACTCAAGCCAGAGCTGCAAAAGGCAGAGAGTAGAATGCTTTACTAAAACTAGAGTGTTACTTCGAAAAATAAAAATCGTAAACTTTTATAATTCTCCAAGGGCTAATTAGGAAGAGCTTAAGTGTATTGCCCTCCTTCACTACATCAACAGATGTTCCCTTAGCTTTGGGATCCATTTCCTGAGTGTGCACTCATCTGCTTCCTGCTGACAGCGCTCATGAGATATATGGGCAGTACCAATATGCTTCTCTGTGACATTTTCTAAGAAGTTTTTGCCAGTGTCAAGATTTCTTAATTAAAATGTTTTTCTTTGGGGCTGTTTTTGTTTTAATGTCAAGATGGCATTCATATAGCAATTATCCCATTTCAAGTGGCTTATGTAAGTAATGAAATCACAGTTTAACTCGCCTCTTTACAATTTTGTGGTCTACGATTGCCATTATTGAAGCTCAAGTTGAAATACTATTTCTAAAATTATTCATAGGAAAGTCACTTGTGAGAGTTGTAGGTAAACTCTGATGCATTCTTCAAAACTGCCACAGGAACTAAGAATTTTGTAGTATTCAGCACCCAGGAATAAACCACTGCTCAGAGCTAAAGCATTGGTCCAACCTGAGACTCATTTGGCATTCAAGGAGGTTCAGGGAAGTGTTACATATTTTCTTTTTGTGTGTTAATTGAGATTCCTGTTTCAGAGTATTCACTACCCCAATACTGAATTAAATTCTGGCCTGCACAATCCTACAAAGGTAACCTTATCCTCCAGGCAAATGGAGTTCAGAGGATTAGACACTGTTTCTTACTGATACCTCTCTTCCATGGTCAGATCTTTCTAGCTCTCTCTTATTCTTCACAGCCTGGGTAGGGCTAGAATTAGGACTAAACTTGTGTAATATCATAATATACAGTGCATGACTCTAGTTACCTCTCAATGTAACTGGCCCATAACTTTTGCTCTCTCTCCCTTTGAGTCCCACTAAAAATCCCCATTTCTACTTTATGGAATTTACCATAGTACCTAGAGTGACTCGTCAAAACCATATTTAAAATGTATGGGTAATTTTGTAGTTTTAAATAGTGCACTAATTGAAAAACTATAAACATTTTCAATTAAATGATCATGTAATTTCTAGTTTGACAATAGACTTTGGTCTTATATGTTTGTTTCAAAAAGCCGTGTAATCTTTTCTAATTATTATGGGGAAATTGACTCTTTATTTTTGAATAATTCTTTATTGAATGCTTGTGTATTTCACACAAAACCTCATGATCATCTTTATGGCCCACTCCCCCATCCACACTCTTCCATACCACCCCCCTCACCCTGCCACTGGATTTTATACATTCTGTCATTTATGTTAAGGCCTATCAAGTCAAGTTAGTTTCTCCAAACTTCCTCAGTGCAAGCTCATCCCCTGGGGGCTGGTCAGCCTATCTAGAGTTACTGCCTTAAAGAAGATCATATCTCTCCCTCACCCAGCAGTAATTAAATGCCAATAGTTCTTGGGCAAAGACTGAGGTCTTCTGTCCCTTTTCTTCATTTTATAACGGTTTTCATCTGTTTGAGTTTGCATGGGTCTTGTACATGCTGACACCATCACTGAGGAACTGATTCTTGAGAAAACTATTACACTTCTGATTATTTCTATGCCCTTCACTATTTGTTTGAAGAGGCTGTCCTTGTCCATCTTCCTGTCTCAGCTACCGTGATTCTGGGATGGGTCTATTATGGTTACCTATGTTTAGCAGGGTAAGGGAAATTGTTAAACATTGTCCCTGATGTCTGATTTTTGATAAGTATGAAGGAACAAGAACTCTGCCTCTCCTTTCCCCTACATGAAGAGTTTCCACTTCAGTCTTCTGAGATTAAGACAGGGAAGTGATACATAAAACACTAATCAACAGAATCATTCCTTTTGCCACTGGGACTGTAGCTTAAGTAACCACTGTGGAAATAATTTGCTGTTAGCTTATTAAGATGAACTCAAGGGTATACAATGCATAAAATCTTAGAAAGTGTGAACCCTCCTGTCCACAGAAGCACTGTGTATGGTTTGAATGTGAAATGTCTCCTATGAAATTGAGTGTTGGAATACTTGGTTCTTGGCTATGGTGCTGTTTGGGTAGGCTGTAGAGGTGGAGGAAGTGGCTCATGTGGAGAGGATATTTATCCCCATTTGCTCTCTGCTTCCTGGGTACAGATGCCACATAAGGAGACAGGCTCCTTCCTGCTGCTGCTGTCTTGCTTTTGTCACTCGCTGCCTTGTCTTGCCCACCAGGGTGGACTGTGTCCCTTGGAACTGTTAAGTTATTCTGTCTGGATATTTTAGCATAGCAGCTGAAAAGCAGCTATGCTCAGAAACACTGTGGAGCACAAGGGAGAGTGGGAAAACTAGGACACCATCACATGATGGGCATTCTGTAGCAATAAACATCACACAGCATATGGGCGTCTACACCCATGTTCATGGCTGAGTGGACCGTGTGTGACAGGGAGCCCAGGCAGGGGCTTGATCACGAATGTGTCCATTGTGCAACCTTTCTGTTCTGCAGCTTACTCATCTCTATAATGCTGCCTACCTGGTAAGGTCATTCTAAGGAAAAATATATATTCATTAAATTTACATTAAGATATAGAATGCTAAATATGTACTGGCTTTCATTATGTAAATATCTTTTAGAATAAAGACCTGAAATATATTTAATTCAAATTCCCAACTATGCTTAGAAGATAACATTTTTATATCTTATAGACTAATATTAGCTTTATTTACCATGATAAACCTGTTGATGTGTTTATTTTGTCAGTCACTTGAGGAAGCATGCAGATATTTGGTATGCTTTACAACCTTAAGGGTAAGAAACTTCTATTCTTAGAAATCAAACAAGCATTTCAGAATAACTATACATTTTCATTAAAATATAAAGTCTGACATTATGGAAATATTTCTTAGAAATACAAAAATAATTCTAGAGTGCATCTTTGATACTGGAGTCCCATCAAAGCCTCATATTTTTCAAATAAGGGAAGGTAAGACCTAGGGACATTAGCAAATGTTGGAAAACCTACAGGAGTTGAAGACAGAATGATAACAGAAACTATGGGAGGGCTCAGCTACCCTTGGAGTGTATCATAAAAATGTTTTAAATAATGTCTCAAGTAATGCAATAATCTTACAAGCTCATTATGAGAACACTAGCATCTTGTTTCTGTGTGGTGGCTGGCTAGATATCACAAACTCTGGGAGAAAGGATGTGACTTTGGTGACACCTGAGGCAGAACCTGTTTAAGTAGCAAGCCCAAAGGCCATCAATGAGGACTATGCCTGACAGGCAGTTCTCCTTCTGACCTCTGATTTAACCAGTCTCTACTCTCAGCAGAATGACAGTACATCCATTGCCCACAAAATGATTCACTTACTAGTTGTTTCTAACTTTCCTCCTCTTCCAAATCTCTCTGGCTGTCTGGCTGCAGTGGCCTCATGTCTTCCTGAAGCTAGTGCTCTCCCTGGGCTCCTGCCCTGGTTTGTCTCCTCTAGGCAGTGGCTGGCTCCCTGAATCCCCATTTTTCTCTCTCTCATATTTAATATCATTCTCTCCATTCCACTTATTCATTACATTTTTTTTTTGAGAAAGAGTCTCCCTGTAGGCCCATCTAATCTGGAACTCACTATGTAGACCAAGCTACTTTGATCTCACAGAAATCTGCCTGCCTCTGCTTCTCAGGTGTAGGATTAAAGGTGTGCACCACCATGCACTGATCTTACTCACTACATTAAATTATTTTTTATTTATTTATTTTTATTTTACGTGGATAAGTGCTTTGCCTACATTTATGTAAGTGTACCTGTTTATGCAATTCCCGTGGAGGCCAGAAAAGGGTATCCGATCCCCTGACACTGGAGTTACCACAAGCTGTTAGTCGCCATGTGGGGGCTGGGAACTAAACTTGGGTCCTCTGCAAGAGCAACCAGTGCTCTTAACTGCTGAGCCACCTCTCCAGTCCCCTATTCACTACTTAAAAACAAACAAACACCTTTTTACAGTTTTTTTCAACTTCTTGTCAAGACATAATTTACTACTTATTTTGGTCAAGAACCTGAAAACCTTTTCTTCTGTTCTTTTCCATCTTTGCCCTTGTCCACTACAAAACAGTTTGCACCATCTGCACCGTGTGGAAATGTTCAGTTTGACCAGCCAGTGGTTTGATGATTTCTCAGCGCAGGGGCCTTCCTGAGACATTCATCTTCACTGCTCTGGTATATGGCAGTGTGCTGCTCCTTCTAGACACAGTTCACACACAGTGAGTGGCACGGATGTGACCATCATCTTAAGTTCGACTCTTGGGCTTTTCTGTTTTTGCATCCCTGCTTCTCTTTAACAACCATCCTCCTCCGTCCTGCCTGTGTGGTTCCTTCCTTTGTTTTTCTTACTCCTAAACAGCATCCATACTTAATAATCTGTCACACTGCAGTATGGTTCCCAGTGTAGCTACCTCCATGGATAGCCAAGGTGCTATTAAAAATCATATTCCTAAGAATGATTTTCTCTATTACAGAAATATCTCAGTTTCAGACTTTCTTATCTTGGTTTAAGATGCTACATTCTTCTGCCACTGAATTCAAAATCAAGATGTTGGCTTTAAGTACTATTGGGCATTAACCTCTGGTGAGTTTAGTTCAAACTCCAAGGTGACATGTTACATGTGACCTTTCACTGACTTCTGATGACCTTGTCCTGACTATTACTCATGCTTTGGAGTGAACTCCTCTGGCATATTCAAGGCTGTCCTTGGTACCATTCCAGTGTCTCCCAGTCCAATATTCACAAGCTATCACAACCCTATACCTGATTCATGTGCTTTCTATGTTGGCATCTGTAGATTTATAATTCATTTATGATTCATCAAGTATGTGCACATAGATACGTTCATAGGATTTTATTGTGTGTAAAGTTAATTATTGATCAAGCTGTTTTTATTCTAGGTTCATTGTAGTTCAGAGTACAACTCCATAAACACAAGTAAAAAATGGTCCAGGGCCTTTATTCTTGTCCAGTATTTGTGTACTAAGAAATATAAGCCATCTCCCAAAGCATCTCATTGAAAAATATTTCCAGAACTGTTATTAAATAAGTCAGAATAGAGTAAGGGACCTTATTTTCTGAATTTTAAAGCCACTTATACTTTCAACAGACAGTGCAAATTTCCTAGATGGAGAAGGGCAATACAAATTCGCTAAGCAATTATACCAAAAGTTAAATACTCTTTATTCATACTGGTAAAGTATGTATGTATGTACATATGTTTGTATGTATGTTTGTGTGTATGTATGTGTGCACACACATGGATAAGCAACTGATGTCTGGGAACTCAGATACAGTAGCAGACTGCAAAATGAAGGTTTATGCCTGTCAATCAAGCGTCTTAAAATTTTTTCCCACAATTTTCCATATATTTAGCTTTAAACACCAAGCTTATACCTTTATCGTCTTCTGTTATCTTCAGTCTAAACACTGTCTCTTTTTTCAGTCCACTTGTATCTGACTACACTTGACTGGGAATGTATATCCTAAAACAGTTGAAAATCATGAAGCCCTTGTCTAACCATTACAGGATGATGGTCCTTTACAAACAAATGCTTGGAGATAGATGTGCACCCAAGTGGGAATTCAGAAATCTGAAAGTATTACTATAATATACTGAAGGGTCAGGGGGCAGAGCCTAAAACGATCAAAATCCAGCTTTTGCATTCTGTACATGAGTCTATTCACAAAAGGCAGATTCAACCAGGAGAAGGTCCCTGCAGACTAGGTCAGAAGAGGTCAGGCTCAAAACAGAGGCGTTCTGCCGCTGCCTCCTTCACCCCTCACTGGCAGCATACTCCTCAGTGCTTCAAGGAGCATCTCCACAAGATAATCTATGTAATGTGTACACAACACCACACTCACTACACACATTACATACATACACACAGAAACAGACACACACTACGCCATACTACACACATAACCACCATGTACACACCACACATATCACAAGACACACACACATTACACACATACACACCACACATACAAATACACACACATTCTATACACATACCTACCACATACACACCACACAGACATTATACACTGTACACACAACTTACACACTATACTCCCACACACACATAAACTCTTAGAGAAACTGGAATCAAATGAAATAGTGATAAGAGTCATTTTGTGAAAAATACTAAGACTTTCACTTTCCAGGCTTGATTATATGATAATATCTAGGAAATCATAGCCATTCAGTGGGGGTAATTTACCAGATACAAGGCTGTCTTATGGTCAATTACTATAGCCTATTCTAGATAATGCAAACAATGGTGACGTCATAACCACAGCTGGAACCATATAAACTTTTTTACTAGATATCCTCAACATCTGCATTTTCATGACTAACATTATTATCTCCCAGATACCCATTTTAAGCCAACTTAATTTTAGTAAACACATCATTCAGTAAGTAAGTAGAAACTATATTATGCTTACCCAATACGTTTTTAGAAATTACTTTGAGCCTTGCATGAATGCATATAAGCATTTTATAGTAATTTATCAGAAATTTATAGGTAATCCTTTTTAAAAGCTGGTATCTTCTTTCAAGTGTTTACACTGCAGGATTTTGGCTTGTATGTACCACAGACTCAACAGTCCTAAAAATTGCCAAACACAATGACACATGCCTGTAATTCCAGCACTTGGGAAACTGAGGCAAGAGGATAGTCACAAGTTTGAACACATGTTCTTCCCTCTGCCTGATCCTGTATGTGTTCTGAGGGCAGAGATGACTGTGGTCCTACACAACTATTCTTATTTAGAGTTTTGAAAGGTCATAAACAGAAAAGTCTTTGCTGATCAGGAGCAATGTGCCCTCCGAATATGAGCTGCAATTAATATATTTTAAATTTCTGAATGTGTTTGTATGATGGGAGAGTAGGAAATTAAACATCCCAAACAGATGGTGCTAGCATTTTGGCTTAGGTAAGTATATAAAAATGGCATTTTCTAAAATATTCCTGCTTCTTAATGCTCCCTGAGTAGCTGGAACTCGCTAATCCCTGCACTCGCCTCCCTCCTCTGGAGCCGGAACCCCCTCCATTAACTGCTGGCGCCATCTGTTGGCAATAATGGAATGGCATCCAAACTGCTGGGCCTCTGGATGTCTCAGGAAAGAAAAATCAGGGGCTTGCACCTGAGCACTGAAGTTTGAAGCGGGTGTCACTCAGTCTCTCCCTGACTTGACCTTATCAGGCTTTCAAATGTCCACAAGGCATGGTGGGTTCCTCAGTGTTTTCTCTCAGGGTGCAGCTCACGTACAGTTTATCAAAATGGGAAATTGAGGACAAACATGGATTTTTATGCTTGTTTACAAACATGCTTAAAAACTAAAATAACATATCCAATGCATTTTGATGCCAACAAAAACAGTATGATCAATGATACTTTTAAATTTAAAATATATAAATCTTGGATGACTTTAAAACAATAGCTTCCGTTATTATTCTTTTACTTGTCAGTAATAAGACTATGGACCAAATTTCTTTAAATTTTGTAATTCTGATTTTTAGGCATCATGGAGTCCACTGTGCCTGGAGAGCTGGCTGCGCCTCTTCCTGACAAGTTTATTCCTGGAAATGGTAAATGACTAGATTCAATGAGGGTCGTCTTTATAGGCAAGCTAACCAGTCCAGATCCCCCACTGCACTGCCCACTTGGGCTCTGACATTCAGAGCCAACATCCCCTGTCCTTGCCACACCAGAGCAAGAAGTCTGCAACTCATGAGAGAGATCTACATCTGAGAGCCCCATGAATTTATTCGAACTAACCAATGCTAGGCTGCTGCTCCTACTTCCTAGTTCTTCCTTGTGGAATGTGCAATAGGGTCTCATCCACACTTTATCCTTACTCCCTCTGCCTCTGACAAGCAGTGTTTCCTCACTGCCTCACACTATCCTTTCAATGGTAATGCCTTCTTATCTACTGGCCTCATTACACTGTGTAACACAAAAACCTACATTCAAAACAATAGGTCATCAGTTCCAAGTCTTACCTGGTTCTGGCTTAATCCCTGTGTATACAGCTGCACCTTTCATATGGAATTTAGATTTATTCTTCCAAATTCCAGAATCAAGTGACAGAAGACACAGATCCTAGTAGCTCTGATATTGCTCTAGCATTCCTTGATGTAAAATACCAGAACGGTCTGTGCATCATTCAGGGAATACCAAGCTCAAGATGGCCCTTTGCAGTTGTTTGCAGCAACAGAAAATAACATGGTGGGCAGAACTAGTTCTGCTTTTTGCTGAGTGACTCATGCAGTGGTCCAGCCATAGGTGCTGCCTCACTGCTGTTTACTCAGCCATGCATATGAGCCTCTTCAAAGGACTAGGAAGGTTTCAGGGAATGAGTTCTTGTATGGGAGCAAACAGTCGTCTGTCCTCATAAATATCCAAAAGAAACTAGTCGACTATATCTAATGCAATTGTGGACATGACTTAGGCATTGCACTCATGAACCCACTGCAGTTGCGGTTACCTGCAAAGACTAGCACAAGATTGAACCCTTCAACATTTCACCGTGGATGGGGCCTCAAAGAGATGACTTGCTGGAGAAGAGGCTATCTTTTTCTTCGATATGTTCAATAAATTCCCTCCATTCATGCTTGGACAAGGAACTCTAAGTAAACTCAGCGTACACAGAAAGAAGACATGAAAGTTGGGAGATCTTGGATTACCATAATTTTAATAATTTTGTATGATATATATTATCTGTATATGCATGTATATATATATATATACATATGTCTGTACATAATTATTCAGATTTATTTTATTATCATAATGACAAGAAGTGTCAAGTAAAATATTCATAATCACTCTATTTTATCCGGAAGCATTGTTTGTTTATAATTTTTATTTACTCTTTCTATTTTATGTGTACGAGTGCACAGCCTGCATGTGTGTAAGTGCACCCATGGCAGGTAACGCTTGTGCAGGTCAGAAGAAGTTGTTGGATCACCGGGAACTGGAGTTACAGATGGTTGTTATCCACCATGTGGATGCTGGGAACTGAGCCCAGGTCCTCTACAAGAGCAGCCAATGCTCTTAACCAATGAGTCATCTCTTTAGCCCCCTGGAAGCATGTTTGAATTATTTTAGAACTGAAGAATTTTTCATCAGCATGCTTGATAATTTAACTACTGAAGATAAATTTTGTTAGATAATATATTCTTTTCTTTTGGACTCCGTAAGATTACCTTTTTGCCTGAGAAAACAACTTTGTAAATAGCAAATATTTGTTGTCTATATAAATGTGATTACTATAAAGAGCTTGACAAGTAGAAAATATGAATATAAAAAAATCACATAGTACATCTTATTCTATTTAGATGTGTTTATATGATGTATCAAAATACAGCTAGCCCTCTTCAGGCATTCAAGGAGAACATGGATAAGATTATGACTCAGCATGGAAAGACACACTCTCACCCTTGAGCATTTGTGTCTTATTATGAATCTACCTACTTATTAATTTTCCCTCTAAAGACATTAAATATCTAGGCTATTTATTAACATAATATTTTTTGGTTTATACTACAAGCTTTCTAAGCACCTTGATAAATGGTCTCCACTTGTCCTCCAAATATGAGGCTTGCACATATGCCCTATAGACAAAAAATTATGATTAAAAATTTTTACACTGATTTATCTACTGTGTACACATGTGTTTGTGCACACCTGTGTGGAAGTCAGAGAAGAACTTGCTGGAGTCAGTTCTCTCCTTATACCATGTGGGTCCCTGGGGTCAAACTCCAGTTGTCTTGCTTGGCAGGTGACTTTAAATGCTGACCCATCTGATTGGCCCCCATATGGACATTTTTAAATGAAATATTCATCAGCACTAAAAAAATAAAACATTTGAATTTGTCAAATGAGTTCTTTAAAATACAACAGAATCTAAATATGAGTAACTGAGTCCTGAGATCAAATACGAATCATTCAGGCTTTGTTTAAATTGCATCAATCTCTTACCAAGAAAAATCTGGAAGAACTTCTATGACTTCTTGAACATTTACCAACAGTTACTGAAAATTCTAGTAAGGAATTATGTGTTTCAGAATTATGATGGTCTGTAGAAATATATATTGAATAAACTCTATTTCCCAAACAATGAATTACTTTAAAAAGTAAATGAATTTATTTTCTTACCATTATACAACATAATGAATGCCCTATTGATCAGGGATAAGATATGAGCCAGCTCTATATAAAACATCAATAGAAAACATTATATACATATAATAGTTTTACAATAAGCACAACAGTAATGGAAGACACTTTGGCCTGCTTTATTAGAGAATCCATATCTGAAAGAGAGATTGCCAGGGTTTGGAAGCTGAAAAGTTCAGTGCTGTGATTTCATACAGGCCAGCCATCCTAAATGACACAGCTGACTGAACTGACCACACAGCTGAAATGGCTAAAATAATCAGACTGACAAAGTTAGCTCTCCGTCTCTACCCTTCTAGAGCTCTTGTGAAAAAGAGAGCCTCCAGAGGCACTACTGCCCCACAGAAGTGAGGCCCAGAACGCTTTACTACCTTCACATAAGACCAATCCCTCCACAACTTCTTTGTCTTTATTTTGTTCCTTCTACTTCAAAATGGAGTGGAGACAGTTACAGCAAGGTCAGAAGCAAACAAGTAACTAAGACTTCTTCCATCAACATTAATTTCAGAAAGATTAAAACAACTACCTTGTCCCCAAGTATGAATTATATCAACTTCATAGGCTGAGTATTTTCCCAAGAAAATATGCCTAAAAAGATGTGCCCAGTCATGAATTAACCTTGGCTTATTTTTATTTCCTTGTAACTGGCAAAGTACTAGAAATTGAAGGACATGCAAGTTCAGGTTTTGAAGGTTTATTACATATTAGATGTTGTGGGAATGGTTTTAAGGCAAGATCTTGGATCATCAGTATGGATCTGTTCTCTCTGTCTTAAAGATAAGATTAGGGAGATCGCTCAGTAGGTAAAAGCACTTAATGCACAAGCCTGATGACCTGAGTTGGGATCTATAGACTGTGTTAAAGTCAGACACCTTAGCACACATATGTAATTCCAGTACAACAGATGGGAGCAGGAAAATCCCCCAGAAACTTGTGGGCCTGTGTACAGCTAGCCTGCTGTACACAGTGCGGTCTTGAACAAGAGGCACCCTGCCTCAAACTGAGTGGAAGGCTAGAAGAATTCCTGGGGTTGTTGTTTGACCTCCACGTGTATCATGGCATATGTGCACCTTCACACATGAAAATACATACATACATATGCCAAAATAAATATTCTTTAAAAGATAAAATGTTCATTACAACCACATCTCTTGGCCATGGGTGAACACTCAGGGATACTGGAGTTCTAGGGCTACCTTCCTCATTATAAGGAAAAAGCTCACATTAATTGACTCAGTGATAGGAGAGGGAGACACTGCAAACTGTGACTATATTGGTTGTTGAGTCAATGCATTGAATAACCCTGGTGTTTTCATTTATGTAAGAAAACACATAAATCCTTTAATATTTGGTGGCAATGGTGTTATTACACTAATTAACAATGATCAGTCAAAAAAGGCATGCTGTAGGTTGACAAACATAATTCCAAACACAATATTCAAAGGAGATGACAGAAATGAGGTGCACAACAAGGAAAATGCATGCTCATCAACAGTTTGCTTCTAATTTAATGTTATTATTTTTATTTTATGTGTTTGAGCATATTTTCTGCATGTATAGAATTATACCCATGTTGTACAATGCTTCCGGAGGTCAAAAGAGCTTGCTGAATCTCCTTAACTAAAGCAATGGAGGGTGATTATTAGCTATGTGGGTGCTGGAAATCGAAGGCAGATCCTCTGCAAGAGCAGTGAGTGCTCTCAACCACTGAGCCATCTCTCCATCCCCAATAGTTTACTTCTTAAAAAAGAAGTAGCCTCTGTGATTATTTTTTCTGTAAGTTACAAAAAGAAAAACAAAGACTTCTCCAGCAAGGAAAATGAATAGTATGAACTCCTACAGTGCTAATTATTCCTTACTGTCTCCCAGCTTTACAGATATTTCATATTTTCCTTGCCAAAAAAAAAATCCAAAAAAAATATAATCAGTCAGGCTCAGTGATTCAGGCCTATAATCTCAGCCATCTGGGAAGCTGAGGCAGGAGGGTCTCAAGCTTCAGGCCTGTCTAGGCTGCAGCATTAGCTTAAGACCAAAATAGGAAATTTCATAAGAAGTTCTCTTAAAATAAAAGAAAATAGAGGTCTGGGATATATTTCAGTATTACCTAGCATGTATACTGAGTTTTCCATTCCTAGTAACACCAAGAAATAAGCATTAGATTAGACAATGATATAAGCATGATTTCTAAAACTGTATTTGCCAATTATGCATTCATATAGCCATTAATTTAAAAGCAACTGCATATACCTAGGTGATATATGCTGAATCTGCATGCAACCTATTGAAACTTCTGATTGATATTTTACAAACAGTTATCTGTGAAAAGAAAACACATACACCACATACACATGTGTGTGTGTGTGTGTGTGTGTGTGTATAACAACAACCATGTAATATTAATCTCAGCTTTCAACTTAACTGGGTCTGGACCCAACTAACAGATGAGTCCTTAGCCACACCTTGATCAATTTTACTGAAGTCAGAAGACATACCACAAATGTAGATGACACCCTTTGGTGGAAGCCAAGAGAAAAGAAATTCTAAGAGCAAAAGCTTTTGCCTTCCCCTAATGCTGGCATGTTCATCCGCCCTGTAGGTATCGGCTGCCACTGTCAGTCTTTGCTGACATCAGAACCCAGCTTCTTAAGGATTCCTGCATAGACTAAAGACCAATGACTCTCCAGGAACATTCCAGGCCTTCAGCATCAGACAAAGACTGCTGAATCTCAGGTTCTGAGTTGCTCCCAGGTTCTCAGCCTCTCCAGTGTGAAGCCATTGTTGGACCATCTGGATTATATTGTGTAAGATCGTCTAATCAATCATCTTTGAACACATATTCAGTCTGCTGGTTTTACTCCTCTAAAGAGCCCTGACTAACTCAGATAGTGGTACCAGGAATGGATCACTGCTGTGACAAACTTGACCGTGTGGCTTTTAGGCCTTTGAAGCTGTTTTGTGGAAGTAATGCTGAAGGGTTTGGAACTCTGGGCTGGAAAAGGCCTTGCTTTCTTTCTGGTCTTGAGCATCAATATATGGTCTATAGTTCCTGCCACCTTGATTTCCTCACAGTGAAACCTGGACTGTGACCTGGAATTGTGACAAACACTTTCTACTTGAAGTTACTTTTTTTCAGAGTATTTTATCACAACAAGAGGAAAAAAAAATTGAAACAGATATCAACCAAAAATATGCATGCTTTTTATAGTTAAACCTTTAGCGATCTACCCTACCACAAATATAGCTTCCACAGAAATGGTCACAAGGCAAAAATGTTAGTGCATAAAAAGAGGCAAAGATATTTAATCAACACAACTGAGATGACTACTGTGAACCAGCACGCCTTCTGTCTTTGGTGTCTTGTCTTCAACAGAAAGTGACTGTGTCCTCAAAATCTTACTATACCAGGTTTTTGTGGGAGGAAAAGACATTTTTAAAACACAGGACATCATGGTTCTACGCCATCTGACAGCCAACAAACAGGTCATCCCAAGACAATAAGGGAAGGAAAATATGTGTAATAGAGTATATAGGAACAAATGAAAAGTTGAAAAAGTTCATATGAAAAATAAAAAAGAAATTTCTATTATTACCCTTACTCCATATCATAATAAACATTCATTTGAGATGGGTCACAGACTTAAATAGAGTATACAAAATTTTAAAACATCTGCAACAAAATAAAAAAATCACCCTTGGCAATCATAGGCTACATAAAGATTTTTTTTCAAAAGGATATGAAAACATGAAACATATAATCAAAAAGTAAATACACTGGATTTCACCAAAATGACAAAATTTTGCTCTTTTGAAAAAACTGTTAAATGGTGAAAAGAGGGAGGTACAGACTAGAAGAAAAATACATGCTTGATAAAGGATTTGTATCTACATGAAGAAATTTTGTGACTCAATAATCCAAATAAGAACCCATTTAAAGATATAAGCAAATTATTTCTCCAATACATAGAAAGCAGAGAGTGAATTGGAAATGTGGAAAGGCTATAAACCCTCAAACCCTGCCTTAGTGACATGCTGCCTCTAGCAAAACTCTACATCCTTAAGATTCTGTAACCTTCCCAAACAGCACCATCAACTAAGGAAACAAGTGTTCAAATACTGGGGCCTATGGGGACATTTCTCATTCAGCCTACACATCTGCCTTCCTCCAAACTCACAGCAGAATACAGCCTCTCACTCTGTGTGACTGCAGATTCAAGGATGATTGCTTGTTGTGGCCTGCTGATTACTTCACTTAAAGGTTTTAATTGCATTGTCTTCACAGGGAATGCTAGACACCATGCATGGTACTTAGTAATGAGGTGCAAAGTAAAACATAAACTTATAGGTAAAAGAGATTTGCATAATTCACTGAGAGTACAGGAAACACCATCATATTAGGAATGTACACATTGCTAATTACAAAATTATATTCCATCTGCCATCACAAATGTGGAGTCAGGGTATTTAAGTCTCAACAAGTAGTTAAGTGGTTGAGTCTTGGAATGTGTTTTCATTTTTGCTAGATACTCTGACTTTTCTCTGGTGGCTGCCACTGTGTAATTAATGTACTTTCTTTAGAGTAGCAGAGGCAGCCAGATAAACATTATCTCAGATATAAGAAGTCACTTAACCACACATCCCACTCCTAAAAGAACACTGAGCTATATTTTTGTTTTTGTTTTACTGGCATGGCTCCAGAAAAAGGGATTAAACTCACATGTAATACAAAGATACACTTATAAGACATGTTTTACAGGCATACACGTAAACATAAAAACATGTGTACACAAAACAGCTCAGAAAACTTTAGAGACGTCTAAGTTTTAGAAACAGTGTCAAATTGCTCTTCTTTTTCCTTTTCATTGTGCTGAGGCTTTGTAACTATTTTTGTGAAGCCAGGATCCCATTCCACTTATTTTTAGCTGCCAGGTGGCAGATACATGATGAATAATATTTGAGTTAATTTTCAGAATTATCTGCAAGTCATTTGAAAAATTACAGCTCATCACTAAGCTCCAAAATTGGGTCATGAATAGAAAATTCCAAAAGACAGAATTTGAGTCTTTTTGTTAGATTTATTAACTCTAGAAGAACTGGGGACTTCAGTGAAAACAAAACTCTTGGACTAGAGCCAAGTATCAAAGAAGGCTAGTTACACTGTCCTGAGATGGCCTTCTAGCTCTCACCATTTCTCATCATACTTCAAGATATGTCCAGATCACCAACTCTGCAAAGAGCCCAGTTAATCCACACAGAGACATCAGTAGGGCTGCAGAAGATTCAGGAATGGATGTTCTCTACTGTACCCTTTAATTAGCTGTACACTGCAGAGATTTTCACAATCTCTTTAACACCAGCTTCCTTCACTAGAACATGATTCATATCACTCAGGGTCTGGATTTTAATAAGGTTTGCATCAATAATTAATAGAATTGTTGAGGGCCAGTGAGATGGCCTAAGTTCAATCACCAGGATTCACATAACAGAAGGAAAGAATCAACCCCTGAAAATTGTCCTCCAACCTCCACATGTGTACGTTTCATGAGTACATCACACACACACAAATAAATGTAATATTTTTTTCCTATAAAACTATATTTGAAGCCCTACAGAAAAAAGGAAACTATTACACATTAACCGTTAATGCAGGCATGTACTCAGTGATAACACAGACATGTACTGACTGCTTCTAATCATGGGAGATTCTCTCACAGTCTCTACTTTCTCCAAAAATTTGTGATTTGAATAAAGATAGCTATTATTTGGATGACAGAGTAATTCTAAAATGTTTTTAACAAGAGCGGAAAGTATGAATGAATCCTAAAACTTGAAATTTAATCAGGATGGATCAAGTCCCCACACCTAGATGAAGAGCTACAATCAATGGATGTTGAGACAGGGAGAATCAGTTCTTTCCAGGGATGAGCTCCCTATGGGTTATTCAGTCCCAAGTGGTCAGCCCTAAACACATGTACATAAGAGCAACACTAAATGAACTCAGTAAGGGGTGTGTGTGTGTGTGTGTGTGTGTGTGTGTGTGTGTGTGTGTATGTGAACAATAATTAGAGAAAAAAGGGTCATGAATTCGAAAGAGGATTGGGGGGACACAGGAAGTGTTAAGGGGAAAGTGCTGTTAAAGAGGTTAACGTAGAAATGATGTATATATGGACTCAAGTAGGGAGATCTCCAACTTCTTAAAATTAAATAAAATTTTAATGTCAATTTAAAATAGTTTATGGCTTAAAATTATAATGTGTGTAAAGTCACAAAATAATGGGTAACATATTCACTGATCACTTGTGCTAAGCATTTTCAAGTATCACATAACTCAACCTCAGAGCATTACAAGGAAGTAAGAACTGAATTTACACAAAGAAATTTACACACAAAGAAATCATCTGTGATGGGCTACAGAAGGGTGATCCTGGATTCACTACGTCTAATGTCTGTGCTCTTGACCACGGATAACTACTGATTCTCAGTCAAAGAGGTTGAAGTGTGATTTGTCCTTTGAAAATATTAATAGAGACAAAAGATACACTAATAGTTATAACATAGCATGTTGTGTTTGGACTGTTTGGGGTGATTACGCTTCA
This sequence comes from Eospalax fontanierii, assembly GCA_035773235.1. Classification (NCBI taxonomy): domain Eukaryota; kingdom Metazoa; phylum Chordata; class Mammalia; order Rodentia; family Spalacidae; genus Eospalax; species Eospalax fontanierii. The sequence goes on along the minus strand of CM069527.1, from coordinate 107,083,238 downwards.
TTATTTCTTTAAAAATTTTTATTTATTATTTTCATTTTGTGTTTATTAGTGTATTGCATGCACCAACCAGAAGAGGGCTTCAGATCCCCTGGAACTGGAGTTAGGACAGTTGTTATCCACCACTTGAGTGTTGGGAATCAAACTTGGGGTCCTCTGCAAGAGCAGCCAGTGCTCTAACCAGTAAGCCATCTCTCCGGCCCCTCATCATTATTTTTTAATTTTTGATAAAATTAAAATCATCTTAATTACATCATCTCCAGGATGGGAAGTTTCAGTAACAAAGAGTGTTTAAACTTTTGAGAAGACTGAGAACATCACCATGTTCTTGAATGAATGTCTCTCAAATCTGGGTCTGCCTGAAGCAAACTAGACTTCCTTTAATAAAAGGATAATAATTGTGATTATTATTTCTGCATTGCTCCAAAAGTTTGGATAAGAACTGGCAGGAAAACCTTTTAGCATTTTCCACTGTCCAGAATTAGCATCGAGCAATGTGTCACGAAGTACATTTTTCCCCTCCTGAGATCATTCAGGTTAGGTCAGGAGCAAGCAGGTTAGACTGGGAGACCAGAAAATCATTTTCCTGAGTTCATATTCATAATTACTTGACAATGACATATTTATTAGAACAAATAAAAATGTTAAGGCTATGATTTGATAATCTGAATGCCAATATATTTGAAATACAGTATTTATTTGAATTACTGAACATCAGCTACATTCATTTAAAGGCAGAAAGATCCAGTAAGCCCCAGTAACAGCAACCAGGAGACCTAGCAGAACTTCTAGTGACTGAAATGACAGTTGTTATCTTAGGTGCTTCGCAAAACACTCCACCCACTCCCCACTACAGGCAACTCGAGCTTCCCAGGCTGCTGACATGGAACGTTTTCATTCAGAAGTAAGATATGAAATTAAAATGACCAACAAACAAGGACTCTGCAACAGCAATGCCAAGTAACACTGTAAGCAGAACGTCTTCATTCAGAAGTAAGATATGAAATTAAAATGACCAGCAAACAAGGACTCTGTAACAGCAATGCCAAGTAACACTGTAAGCAGCTCATGATCACGTTGCAGGTCTATTCATTTCAATTCATTTGAAGCACACACTGCTTATATCTTAACCACAACTCAGTTTTTTTTCTTTTAAATATCATTAGTCTCCAAATTAGCTATGAAATGACATGCTATAATTTCATAAAAAATATAGTTTCAGAAAAAAATACTTCTTACAATTAACTGAAAGTTATTATGATTTACTTTATAGAAAAATAGAACTATGTGTATTTTTTTCTGTTAAACTCTTTCTTTTGACCGATAAAAACTCATTTTGTTTTGCATGAGTGCTTTTGTGTGCTTTGGTCACCTTTTTATCTGTCTGTCACTCTCAATCTGAGCCACATTCCCTGGCAGTAACTAACTCCAGTGAATTTAACATGTTATTTGAGTTCAAGTTCAACATAGCTTGCTCCTTAGGCATACGTCTCTGAGAAATACATTGTGACTTTGCATTCTAATTCTGTTTCCTGCTCTTTTTACCACATATTGTATTTGTGGCTCTGTGGTTGTACTGAAACAGGATTAATTTGTTTAGACAAACATATACACACACTTCCTTTAGTCTCTCCTGGAGAATTTTCTCCTGTTCCATCCTGTCCCAACAATGTTAGGCTGACTGCCTGTTACCCATCTTCACGTGAGCTGTAGGAGAATAAAATGTACAGCACTGAGAAACATAACATCATTCTTACCCTGATTATCACCACAGGATTTCTGAAGGAGATGAGCAGGACACACACAGTTTTTGTTGCTATTATCATGACTATAATGAAATACCTGAGGTGGCTACTTTATAAAGAAAAGGGGGTTATTTTGGCTTATGCTTTTGGTAGCAAAACGCTCAAGGGGAATCACATGGGTTCAGCTGTGTGGTTTCCTGGGCTATATCACACAATGGCATCTTTTCCTTTCTTATAAAAGCTACTGAGATCCAATTCTAAAGATCGTATCTAATCCTAATCTCTTCTTGGAGAATCTATTTGTAAATGTGATAGTCAGATCAAGTTACCCTTTTAAGGGGATTAAACTTCTCTGTGAGTTTAGGGATAATCCATGTTCAAATCATATCAACTAACCAGGAGTCTAGATGAGTTTCTTCCCACTGTTCTTGATAGCATTTGATACTTTAAGGCCTTGTCAAACTGGTTTGTAAAGAGGACATACTTTTATTAAACTGCATGCACAAACTTGCAACTTTTTCGCAGTGTGCTTTGCCTACTTTCCCCACAGAAAACTCTTGTCCATTTCTACTTCATCTGTATTGTTTTCCAATTTCTTCTGGGTACTAATTCCCTTCTGGTAATAATTAGATCCAGTCCCTAAACAGATTAATAGTGAGAGAGACACATCATTTTCACTTTTGCCCTTAGGAATTTTTGCCTGTTAGAATACAAATGCTAAAGAAAGCCTTTCCTTTCCTGACATTATTAAAATATTCTCTAAGACCTTCTTTTTCACATTTTCTAAGGCTGTGCTGTGGTTGAGATGCTGGTTGTCACCTTAGATGCTCCTTTGTGGGGATCCTGCTACCCAGAACAGAAAGATAGTGCTCAAAGGAGCGGAGCCTTTAATGGGGAGGGTGGGCCTGGCATGAGATCCCCATCTGTGGGGCATGCCTTCATGAAGCTCAGCATCTCCAGTGGGGCCCTGGTTAGCTAAGGTAAGAAGACTATTAGAAAGCCTCATTCTGGCTCTACCCAGTGGTTTCCATCTTTCTGTTTAGTGACTTAAGCACCCACTCCCATCACAGCCATCTGCAGGGACGTGGTAATCAAGTGAGGGCTTTCCACAGATCTAAGTCAATGCCAGTGTCTTGCCTTTGAACCTCTAAGAGTACAAGCTAAATATTTTTTTCTTTATAAGTAGCCTAGCGCAGATATTTTGCCACCGCAACCAAAGACTGTGATATTTAGATCTTTAAAACAGAAACATATTAGGATCCTTAAACAGGAAGCCAAGTTTCCCTGCAAGATGTTGATTGGTCTTTACCATAAAATCAAGGTCACATGTATTCATGGGTATGCTTTCTGAGTCTTCTATATCTGTGATCTATTTGTTTATTTCTAAACAAGCACAAACAGATTTTTCTTTCACTATTTACATTTTGTTATTGTTTTCTGAGACTCAGCTATTTTAATTATGAACTAAAAATAAGATCCTTAAGTTAAAACACTGAACTCTGTGTTTGCCATTCCCAACTGTCCTCGTTTGGTTTTTGTTGCTAAAATGCTGATCAAAACCAACTTGAGGAAGAAAGAGTTTATCTTGTCTTACAACTCTCAGGTCACAGTCCATCACTGAGGGAGGTCAAGGCAGGAACTGCAGCAGAGACCACAGAGGACACTGCTCCTGGCCTTGCTCCCTCTGCTCGGCTATGCTACCTAGGAGTGGCACTTTCCACAGTGGGCTGGGCCTTCCTGCATCACCCAGAAATTAAGAAAGTGCCTCAGAGACATGCCACAGACAAGCCCATCTGAGGGAGAAAATTACTCAGCTGAGGTCTCTCTTCCCAGGTGTGTCAAGATGACAAGTGAAGTCAACCACAATGCCAATGAAAACCTGACTTTTTTGATAATATTGAAACCACACTAAAGGACATGTTGTCAAGCTACTTACACAGCATTATCATATCCCCATTAATAAAGGCTCTGCTTACTACACTTGTTCTGAGGAATAAATTTATTTTTATCCAAAGGAATGTTAGTGAAACACAAAGGCTTTCTTTGTGTCAACCCACTAAAATATAATACCAACTCCTGTGTTTCTCACTTCTAAAATAAAATGAATGGACAAGATGATGTTGAAGGTCTGTTTAAGCTCTAAAATTTTTATGAGCCTATAAAAATCACCCAAATAGAAACTTCAGTGGGAAAAAGGCAATTTCCTTGTCTCCAGTTTTGGACAAATTTCCTAGAAAAGAGATTTCAGTTGTGCATTCACCTTCATGCCTTGCTTCAGATGCTCTGTGCAGGCCAGCTGAGGAAGTAGCAACATCTGTCCTTGCAAAGTGAAGCACTTAAAAATGAGAGAACAAAGCTGACCCTGAAGAATGAAATCCACATGAAGTTAATACCAACAAAGGCTTCAAGGCTGAGAATGAGCAAATCAATAAGATATGAGCCAAAAAGGATTAGACATAGCTCATAAAGCATATCAGTGTTGCTAAGGCAATAATCTCATTTTTAGTATATATGATTTCTTCAACATTCTACATAATGTTCTTTAAGACAGTGCAATTAATTTATAATTAAAACATTTTCCTCTGAGATAAACCTGAGTATCTTCAGATATTTTAGAAGGATGTCAGTGTGATTTTTGAAACATACATGATTTTTTATGGACCTGATTTCAAGAAAGCTGTTTCATTATTAAAGTTTAAAAATGAGACAACATAGACTGACAGATGGGTCAGTGGTTAAGAACTTGTGCTGTTCTTGCAGAGGATGCAAGTTTGTTCCCAACACCCATGTAGGGCAGCTCACAACCACCTATAACTCCAGCTCCAGATGATCCAATGTCCTCTTCTGGCCTCCATGGCAACTATACTCATGTGCACAAAGCACTCACAGACAAAAATTTAAGAATACAAATCCTTTTAAAAGAGAGACAGAGAGAGAGCATTGCACAAGGGTGTAGAGAAAACAAACAGTAACTAATTCCGCTCAGGACATGAAACAATTGTCCAGTGCTGCTGAGAATGCATACCCACACAGCCATTTAAAAACGTAGCTTAGCATTGGCTCTAAACCTAAAGAAGCACTCAGCATATCCCAAAATTACACTTCTGTTGTATTCATCCATGAAATATGCATCTGTACAAAGACACGGATGAAAATTTTCATAGAAATATTCATATAATACCCACCATAGAGTAATAATGCAAATATTCATGAGGTGGTGAGTATGTAAACAAAATATGGGCTCAATGTCCCAATGGCATGCTCACCAGCAACTGCAAGGAAGGAGCTGACAATGCCTGAAATGGAGACTCTCAGAAAGCGTGGTAAGGGGAAGAAGCAGAAAACTACATACGGGTGACTCCCTTTGTGTGAAATTTCTAGATTAGTAAAGTTACAGAGCCAGAGATATGACAGAGACTCATCATGGCTGGAGGAAGGAGGAATTAACTTGCAAATGACATAGGAAGCATGTTAGTGTGATGAATAAATTCTAAACCTGGATTGTGGCAGGAAGTTCATGCAAGAATGGTGATGAAGGAGCTCAAAAGACCTTCTACCCAGCATAAGAAGCAGACACGGTAGGAGCTGCTTTTATGAAAACATTTAAAATGTTGTCTAGAAACTGCCTAAGTGGACATAGCAACTGGAGAAACATTTACCTAGTGAGCAAGAGGATTACTCCAGGAGAAATACCCCACTGTCCTGCCTTCTGCCTCCAGAGCAGTGGTACTAATGTGTTACCCAAAGGGATGGCAAACGTACTTGGGCAGAGAGCTCCAGTGCTTCTCTGAGAAGACTGCATTTGAAACAGAGCATGGAAAGGTTAAAGAAAAAAGATGTTGAAAACAGTGGACACTGGTGACACGGGCAGGTGAGGGAAGAGTGAACTACATATTGTAGAATACACGAAGTAGCCACAAGATCAGTGATGAAGCCACTAGAGCGAATACAGGAAAAGACAGCAATGAAGAAATCACAGAGTCCAGCATCTGGTGGTATCACGAGCTGCACAGCAGCAAGAAGCTCAACAGGGACAGAAGGAAGAAGCAATAAAAGGAATGATGGCCAAAATTGCAATCACCCATCAACCATGGGTGTATCCACACTGGTTCTGCCAAGTTACTTCCCAGGGTAAACATGACAAGTGGGGTGGCACTGGCCTATAATCCCAGTATTTGGGACGTGGACAGAGGAGGATCAGGAATTCAAGGTTATCCTCAAATACAGAGCAGTTTTGAGACCAGCCCATGCTAAGTGGGCCAACAATGATCTCAGAAAATCAAAAACACAAAACAAAGAAGCTAGCAAACAAACAAGAAAAGAGGAGAAAAGAGCATGGCTCAGATAAAAGAACAAGAAAGCAAACATTAGAGGCTTCTTCTGAAGGGCCCAGATGGCAGAGTTAGCAGTCAACATATACAGGCTACCAAGAAAGAGACAGAAATTATGAAAAAGAATCAAACTGAAATTCTGTGGTAGGAAAGGACAATCATTGGTGTGATAAACACTGCTAGAAAATACCTAGAGTAGATTTGAGCTAATAAAATGACTCACTACAAATCATCTACAGCAGATTTGAGCTAGTAAGAAAGACTCAAGGAAGATGAAGAGAGACTAATAAATGACTTGCAACTTAAATATGAAACAGAAAAGAGAAAACTGAACAAAATGTCAGAATGATGTGGGACACCATTCGGCACACAGTATGTTGGCAAAGGGAATATTAGAAAAGCAGGACAGACAAAGAGAGGAGAAGTTAGACTTATGACTATAACTTCCCGAATTCAGCCAGAAACCTTAACCCACACATCAAAGAATTTTAAAAACTCCGAATAGGATAAACACAGATCCAAAGCAGACATATTACAGTTTGAGGCTGAAAGGAAAAGACAAAAATGGCTCATCAGGGTCCTGGAGAGATGGCTCACAGGCTAAGAGCCCTGACTGCTTTTGCAGAGGATGTAGGTTTGAGTCCCAGCACCCACGTAGTGGCTAACAACCATCCTAACTCCAGATCCAGGGGATCTGATGCCTTCTCGGACCTCTCTGGGCATTGCACAACGCAGGTGCACTTACACACATGCAGGCGATACACTCATACCACATAAAAAATAAAAATAAAATAAATAATTTTTAAAAAAACATCTAAAAATTGCTCATCATATACAAGGGAATGCCAACAAAATCAGCCATTGATATTTAACAGTGAAGGAGAGTAGAATCATATATTCAACATACACATACCTGCAACTAATACCGATCCCCTAATTACAAGAAACAAAATCCCCAAATTTGAAAAGAAACAGATAATAAGCATTGCTGATTAGATTGTTCAATAAATGACTTCTAATAATGGACAAAAGAACTTGACACAAATTTTGACCAGTAAAATAGAGTTGAAAGATAAGAAACAGATAGAATATGTGTGATCAAGTCTGGTCGCCCCAGAGCTCCTTCATCTTGGTTGTAGATTTTCTCAGCATTTTGTTCCAAGTCCATGCCTTTCTACTTAGGGCAGCTCCTCATTCTCCCCTTAAAAGACTTTTTTCTATTCATTGTTTTAAAGCTATCATGTTGATTGAAATATCTTCCTTCCTTTATTTACAGATATCTTTGCACTCCAAAGACTTTACATGAGAGAGAATACATGTTCTTCCCCTTGAACATTATCTCGTCCGTTCATTTACAAAGAATCTCCTGACTTTCTTCTCAGTCTTGCCCTATGTACTGGTTTTTCAGTTCTGTCTCTCATTTTCACTCTTGAGTTAGAGTAGTGATGAGTAATGAATCACTCTCATAAAGGGATCTGGAATCTCCTCAGTGTGCTGTCTATGCAAAAACAGATAAAAGTACAGAGAGGAGTTTTCTTAAGAAAGTAGCTGACCTTATTTCTCCTTCATAAGCACAAGCACAATCCCACCATGGTCACAGAAAGATAAATACTTCTGTTCCAGCCACTGCGGCATGTCCAGAAATATGAGAAAGTTTGTGTGAGTAGAAGGAGGCTGAGCACGAGTGAGGGAACAGGAGATCGGTTTTGTTTTCTGTTCGCTGTTAAGTTGACCAAATCAAGGTTATGCTCTTGATGTACACGACTCTGCCCATGCCTTGTTTGGCATCTCTCAGTAAGCTAGCCACCTTGATCTCATCTGTTTTTATCCACAACTCTTAGGGCTTTGGCCATAATGAGACACATATGTTTTCAAGGGATAATGTATTTATAGGAAGGAGTGATCCTACCCGGTCTTGCTTAAAAGCACATTTCTGCAGCATTTGTTGTCAGCATCATACTCAAAAACAAGCATAGGCAAGGAGCTGGCTTTCCTCCCAGGCCCATTTCCCAAGCAAGTTTCCAGAGGCAGTTCAGCACCTTGGACAGCAACACCTGGACGCCAGGTATGCCGTCAGTCTCCAGTTCTTCTCACTCCCAGCCTTGTGCATTGTGGCTCTCCGTTCTGCCTGTCAAGCCCATTCTTGAATAAGTGACAAGCCATGGTCTCTCTCATTAATTTGTATTCTCCACAGAGTGCTCTGTCTATACAGTCTCATCGTGGATTTGGAAAGAAAGATCAGAAAAGCTGAATATTTATTTTGGTGAGGTGGTTGGTAGTGGAACACAAGTTGACATGAAGTGGCTCAGAAAGCATGAGCAGGGTGAGAAGAAGACTCATATGAAAATTAAAGAACATTGTAGTATTTAAGGAAATGTGGAAGAAACTTGATCACAGACAGACCTGTGAAGAAACAGCAAAGGGAAAGAAAAGAAGAAGGGAAGGGGGAGGAAGGGAAGAAGGGGAGGGAGAGAGGAAAGGAGGGAGGGAGTGAGGAGAAAATGTTAGATGTTAGAAAGTCCAGAGTAAGATTACCTTTCTGGAGCAGCTCAGGCATCAAATGTTGTGAGTACAGAGGGTATGTTACAAAATGCAGAGGTTGTTACTTTCAGCAGACTGAAGTTATGAACTTTTACAGCAATTTTAATTTCATATCACAGGCAGAAATGACACACAGGTTTGAAGAACAATAAAAAGCTAAGAAGTTAGAGACAGATTTTACAGAAATCTTTTTAAGACATTAAATTCAAGGGAAGAATATCCAGAACAGAAAAAGAAAAAGAAAGTACTCCCCACTCTAAGTTTGGAGTAAACAGAATGATTTACTCAACTGTTTAGGGAAGATTAGGCAATGTTGTGAAGGAAAGAGTTCAGATTTGAGCAAAGGAAAAGGTTATTGAACTAAGGATTAAAAAATATGGAGTCAAAAAGATGATGAGAGTGAGTGGATAGATACTATCTTCAGAATGAAGAAGGCATCTCCCATAAACGTGATAACCCAGCTAACTGAGAAACCCGAGTCTTAAGGCTGTCTGCTGAGCATGTGAGAAATGGATTGGATGCTTGGGGCAGGCAGACACTAGAGCATCAACAACAGAACTCAAGAAGGTGAGGCTGGAGCAGGAGAGGAGTTCAGAAAGGTGGAGGCAAGGTAGAGGGATGGAATCCAGGAAAATAAGAGTAAACAGGGGAAATGGCTGCCAGGGACAAGGACAGTATTTCCTAAGAACTACAAGAGACCTGTAAGGTAGGAAAGCTTGAAAATCCATCATTCCCAAAGAGTGGCTTGGAATAACACATCTAGTATTTAGTTCTATAGCACTTCAAATGTTCCTTTCTAAAATTCCCACAGTACTTCAATATGACCAAAATACCTTCATTAAATGTGCATATACTATCTCCTACATTCTAACATTTACCCCTGCCATTTTCTTACTGTACTACCATAAGCTGGTCTGAGAATCAAACATAGGAAAGACTTTGCTGAAAGAATAATATAGACTGGTCATGATCGTTTCACCTGTTTAGGATCCTTTGTGTCTCCTGCAATCTGCTCCTCCCCTCCTCCTCCGTGCCAATGACTTTTGCATTTATTAGAGACATCTTTTCCCTTTATCACATAAATCAAAACTATCCCATTAATTTCAGCTTCTAAAAATATGTTCAAATTCATCATCTTCTAGGGCTTTCCTTATTATCAGTCACCATCCGCGATTAGAAAAGAAAAAATAAAAATGGAGGGAAAACCTTTACCCTTTGAGCACTTCCAACAAAACTGTGAGACATCTGTTTAGTGTGCATAGTACCCCGCTAACAGAAATCGAGCACGCATACATATTTAACGTGTTTGTAGGTTGGCTGTATAATATTTGCAGAGCTCTAACCACTGCCAATCTCAAGCCTGCTCCTGTGCAGGACAACTGTAGAGACACCTGAGCCAGTGTGCCTGAAAGCATCACCACCTTCACAGCTCCTTCCATTCCAAGATAAAATACCTACCAGACCAGAGAGAAATTTTGTGAAAGAATAAAGGACTTTTCTGTATTCATACAGACTGTAGCTACAGTAGACACTCTCTGTCCTTAGTAATTATGAAAATTAAATATTTAATAGTAACAAAATACAAAATTGTGATGGGACAAGTTGTACACATGGCTGAGATACAAGAACAGCAAGACAATTAGAGCAGCGTGGGCACCCTTGAGTGACCATTTCTAGCTTCTGGTTATTTTCATCCTCCAACACAGTTTGGCAGGCTACTGCTACTGTCCAGAAAAGGAGAATAATGTTAATCAAAGGATACCAGGTCCAACATAGAAGTCTGGAAGCGACTTCTAAAACATTATAAAGTATGTCATCCTGGAAAGCAGCTGCGGTGCAACCACTCAGAGTGGATCTATTTATCAACATGTACAGAGAGCAAGTTTAAGACTCACACACTGGTGCTGAATGGAGCGTGAAGGAAGGGTGATGGAGATCACATAAATATTAAGCAATGGCCTTCCACTTGGAAGTTGGAGGCAATTGCTCATATAGGCTTTTATGCACTTAGAATTTATTTCTCTGATTCCAAGGTGCAGGTGGATTGTAACTGGAATGAGTAACAATGATCCAGGAAACTATAACAAAACAACTAAACGGAACAGAAACCACAGCCACCAGCATCAAAGTAGGCAGATGGCAATTTCAGAACAACAGGGAGGCTAGGCATTTCACTTAGCAGCTAGTAACAAGTAAAACCCTAAGAATGTGTACAAATGCATACTGAATATACAAAACTCAATGAGAAAAATGCTTATATTTCCAAATAATCTGAGTTCTTTACAATGAAATGATTCATCATAACACATGGGCTTCTGGTACTGAAAACAGAGTACAGATGTTGCTCCAGACAGTGAGTCTAGAAACCTCCAGAAGATGAGAAGTTGGCTTTGCTCCAGCCAAGCAAGCTGGGGAAACATTTCCAGCTTTGGGACATGGAAGTGGATATCTCGTCTTAACTGCTCTCCAGTACAACTTCTGCAGCATGTTTTTAAAACTGTTTATTGTGTCTGTATGTGTGCTGTGCACAGCCATGCATGTTGAGGTCAGAGAAAACCTGCCGCGGTAAATTCTCTCCTTTCACCATGTGTTGCTAGGGATGGAACACTGGCCATTGGAGGCAAGCACCTTTCCACCCACTGGGCCATCTTGTTGGCCCTGGCACTGCATTTCACATGTGCACGTCACTCTTACATAGATTGCTCCTTACTTTTTGTCAAAATTATTTAGCACCGAATTCCACTGTTTTAGTCTCAGACAATGCCACTGAAAAATCAGGCTAGTACACTTTTAGATTCACACCCACTTTTAGTTTATTTTGAAAATTATGATAATGATATTTTATGAATGCCCTGCAAAGTTGACCTTAAAAAGTCATCTATAGATGTTTTTTCATTAAATGACTGTTTATAAGGTATGCTCATGCTGTTATAATCTCTCTTACAAAGCTAATTTGTTTTCTCTGCCTTCCACTCAGACTCATTACAGAATGGCTGAATTGTGATGTCATGAAACTGGTTGAGGCCTTAGAGATCATCTAATCTAAGCTTCACTTCATAGACAAGGATGTGAGGTCCAGAGAATGGATAAAAACTGGATGCAGTATTAATCTGCTTAAGAAATGTAATTCCTTGTGGGAAGTTATCAGTAAAACATAATGTAAGGAACTGGTCCCCAAAGTCTTTGATTTTAATGAGAAAAGATAATAGCATTCTTTTTTTGTCAAATGAATTAGTTTCTGGTTTATTAAAGTTTTAATACAGTCTCTTAACTTTGGGATGGGTACTACAGATAGCCAGATTCACTAAATAACTGGACATTCATTCCTTTTACTTGATGCCCCTCTGCCCATCTGGAAGACTCATGACACAAGTCCACATAGGCCAATCCCCTCTCTATAGATCTAAGATCAATGCATCTGCTTCTAGGCAGAGACACATTGCCAAACACTCTTTGACTTTCTGACTAGAAAATGTGTTCTTCAGAACCCTAGTAAATAACTATTGCTTGGTGTTTGATTTTATGTGTGCCAATATTTTATTTCTGCTGTAATTATACTTTTGTTTCAAATTTTAAAAAATGATGAAACATACTTGTCAAATGAATGTTGGGCACTCCAGCAGTGGACTAGATACTTTCCTTTTTCTTGGTACCTTTGCAAGGTTCTTAAATTCTCTGACAGCCATTCCTTCCTTGACTACAGAAAGTCCACTTACATTACAAATATGTTCTTTAGGCAAAGGTCAGTAAATATGCACCCACGATCCCTGTAACTAAGAAGAATCATAGCACCCTCATTCTATTTTCAGCAACCACAAATTTGGAACAAGTATAGTTCCTTGTTTCTCATTCATTAATTCATTTACAGGTGTTTTTGTTGTTTTGTTTTACTGTCATGTTGAAGATCAAACCCAGGGCTTGGCACACAGTAGGCAAAGACTCCTTCACAAAGTTACACTCTCAGAAACTGTACTTCCTTATAATAATAATTTTCCCTTCCTGTCTATTAATTTGAACAGGCTTCCAATATGGACTAATCTTTTCCATCAGGAGTAGCAATGTCAAAAGACAAGACATTGCAATGAAAATGATTTAAACCAGTGTTCACCCCAGCGCAATTCTGGCTCCAGACCTCCCTTCCAGGACATTTGAAAATGTCTGTAGACATTTTTATTTGTCACAACGGCAGTTAAAATTTGCGAGTCATAGAGTAATCTAGTGGCTCAGACCAACAGTGCTACTAGGTGTCTGTCAATGCACAGGCAGCCCCACACAGGAAAGCATTAGCTAGAGCCAGGACGTGAGCAGAATAGAGGGTGAGAAAGGGAAGTAAATCACGACAACGTGAAGCGCCGTCCTCACGCTAAACTCCAGCTTCTTGGGAGAGCTCGTCAGAAAGCTTCGCACATCACAGGCCTGAATCAAACCACAGTTTACAAAACCAACGACTCATTTGAAAAGATGGTCAAGTTTGAGAAGCAGTGACCACAAAACACAACATTTGATCAATACTTAAACATTCTAAGAGTGTATGACTTACAGCCCAGAAGACGATCATTCATGTAAATACCGGATTCCTGTCTCTAATAATGCAGTATCACTTCTTTCAGTGGGAATTAGTGTTACATGCAAAGTGAGTCAAAACTCCTCTGTTCAGTTAAAGTGAAGAATTCTATGCAGCACAAACAAATGAATTAGAGCCTCTAAGAGACTAATGCACCTTAAGAATCTCCAAGAAAGCACTATTGCATGTACCATTCTGTAAAATTATTTAGCTACAAATCTAATTTTCCCCAGAGCATTTACTATGCCAGGGATTTCAGAAACACGCTTCCTTTTCCCAACACCAAAATGCAACAGAAATTGAGGAACTCAAACCTCTCACCATAGAGACTTGAATTAATTATTCTTGAACAGTGTGTTGCTTGAACAAAAGACAACATCCAAGGCCAATGAGAGAGTAGTGAGAGGCACAAGGAATTTCAGAAGGGAAAGCCTTTATCCAGTGGCACACTTATCCATGGAAAACCCTGCACCAGGCGGTTTCTTACATATAAAAGGCCAGGTGCAAAAATTATCCTGGACAATGCGAGGCGTTGAAAGAACTAAGAAAGTTTAGGGCTAAAGATGGATTCTCCCCATTTAGAAGTTACATTATTAGCTTTCCTCATTGCTGATTTCCTGATTTCCTGATTGCTTTAGCAACACAGCATTCTGTCTAGCCCTGTATGGAATAAGAAAAAAAATAATTTAACAAGCAACTCCTGGAAACATCTGCAAAATGGAAAAGAAAAACACAAGTAAGTCAGTGTCACTGGCAACTTTATTATGCACATAAATTTTGTGGAATCACAAGCTGCCTTTTCTCATCACTAATTGTATTAAGGGTTATTGAGGGTTTGCTTAATGAAGAAAATTGCCTTGGTGCCGACAGGATTGCAGAACTGTGAGCATTTCCTTAGCAATTAACAGTTCCTCGGGGTTGTCACACCGACTGGGTTTATATCCCTGACATTTCATGTTAATATATTGCTATCTATAAATAGATGCAGTGTTACATCCAAAAAAGAAAAGAAACTCCAAAGGTATTCCTGTGTATGATCAAGACAATAAGATTGGAGAGGTATATGCCTCACCTCAAACCTGCAGGCATGGCCAGACCACAGTCACGTGAAAGAAAGAGCTGCACTCCCTGATCTTAGGAGAGGCAGGAACAGCATGAAGAAAGCTCCACCTTCAGCCACTCCACAAGCAATAATCGAGGCAGGGCAGGAAGACAAGAAAAATTAAGGAGAGGAGGAAAGAGGAAAGGAGTCTGGCTGAAACCTTTCACCAGCAGAGGGTCAAAAATTCCAGAACAAATGGGGCTAGAGAGATGACTCAGTGGCTAACTGCTCTTGCAGTAGACCCAGGTTTGATTCCCAGCTCCCACAAAGTAGCTGATAAACATCTGTAACTAACTCCAGTTGCAGGGGAATCTGATGCCCTCCCCTGACCTCCATGGGCACTGCAGAACACAACTGTACTTACATACATGCAGCCAATATACACATACACATAAAAGGAAAATAATAATAAAGAAAACATTGGAAAAATAATTCCAAAACATTTTCTGTGCGGACTGCTAACATATAACACAATAAATCTCTTAAAAAAGAGATGAGTTCTGGAGAGATGGATCAGGACTATGAGCTCACACTGTTCATACAGAGGACCCTAGTTCAGTTCTTAGCACCCACATGAGATGGTTCACAACTGGCTGTAACCTCAGCTTCAGAAGATCAACACCCTCTTCCAGCCTCTGTGGGCACCTGCACGAATGTGCTTATAGCCTCTTGCACATACACAAAACCAAAATATAAAACAAAAATAAAGCTTAAAAAAGATCGCTGACAGAGAAATATATCTTTTCTATAGAGATTTTTCAAAAAAAAAGATAGCAAGGAATCAAATTCAATGTCTATGTGCATATGTTCTTCATGTAGGGAATTACTCTCTTCCTTAGCCAGGAGAAGACTTGTCTAGAGTGAAAACAGCTTAACTTGCCAGTAATTCTTGTGACCTAGGGTTTTTATCTTATCAGCTGTGGTCCCATCCAATGTACAGGAGGAATCAACCTATAATCTCATTTACATAAAAAAGAAAAGGTTTCTTAGCACCCTCCGAGAGGTAACTTCAAAAGCCACAAAAACAGAGTACACTCAATCATAGCTGGCTCTGTAAGAAGTATACACTTTTACTCAATGTCACACTTACTCTTTTTTAAAATTTATTTTTGTTTTATGTATATAAATGTATTGCATACTTTGAAGTAAATGCAACTGTGTCTCAAAGTGCCTGGGGAGGTCAGAAGACAGCATCAGATCCCCTGGAACTGGAGTTACAGATGGTTGTTAGCTGCCATGTGAGTGCTGGGTATCAAACATGAGTCCTCTGCAAGAGCAGCCAGTGCTCTTAACCATTGAGCCATCTCTCCAGGTCCATGAATGCCTTAGTCTTTATCAGACAGCCTCTCTTTTATACTTAAAAATCTATGTTTAAAATGTATTTTATTAAATTCTGACTTTTCTTCACAACAGTACATCCTGAATTTATTTTCTATGTTGAAGTATCTGCCTTTATACAAGTGGAGGTCTCTGCTCCCATCATCTGATAGTTCACACACACACACACACACACACACACACACACACACACACGCACCATTCACAATTATTGTTTTTGCTGTATTTAATATTTCAATTTTTGGTTCTGGGGCTCTGGGGAGATGGCTGTGTGAGTAAGAGCACTTGTCCTGCAAGTGTGAAGATCTGAGTTCAAATCCCCAGACCCACATAAAGCCAGGCACAGTAGTGAACATCTCTAGTCCGATTGTGCCTATGGTATGATGGCAGGAGAATCCCAAAGAAGCTACTGATTTAGCTGGCTATGATGTACTGAGCAGGGAATGGTAGAGATAAAGTAACAGAAGCACCTGTCTCAAACAAGGTAGAAGGTGAGGATGGACACCTGGGGCTGCCCTTTGGCTCCCATATGTATGTCTTTGACATGCACTCACACCCACATATAAAATCACACATATCACATACACTATAAAATGATAACATTTCCATCTGTAAGACTGTCTAATTACTCAGACAACCTTAGGGGCAAAATAGTCATTTTGGTTAATCAAAGTCATTCTTTTCTGAAGGAATACTGAACCTAATCAAGGCCTCCAGATAAATGGGGGATAAGGGGAAAAGTGAGCCCAATCAATTCTGGTGATCAAGAAAGTACTAAAGGCCAGAGCCACATAACATGCAGAGACTCACTTAAAGGGAATACTCAGTCACTGATGGTGGGATTGTGAACTTGTGCAATCTCTATGGAAAGCAGTGTGGAGAACTCTTTAAAAATGAATCTATCATTTGATATGGTTATACCACTCCTTGGCATATGCCCAAAGGACTCATCCTATTTCAGAGACACTTGTACATTCATGTTTGTTGCTGCTCTTTTCACAATAGCTAAGAGATGGAGGCAACCTAAGTCTGGTCAAAGGATAAGACATCTATTCCCCAATCTCTCTTTTGCTGTGGCCATTTCAAACTGGAAGAGATATTTAATCTTTCACCATCTACTTCCTTCTTAAAACAAGAATAAAGGGCATGATTTTTTTCCTGACTCAAGGGTAATTGAAAGGATTCACTTAGGGAATATAAAACAATTTATATGGTTAAAAATGATAAAGCTGTTCACTGATTTCATTACATCCTCAGCAGCCTTTTCTTTATGGCACATAATACAATCACCACTTTCTCTCACAAGACTTAGGGCAATTGTTGTTTGTTTATCTTAGTGAATATTAAATCGTATGAACTTGACAGGTAAGATTAGAGAATTCTTTTCCTGAAAGTGGAATCAAAGATGTAAAGGTTTGCAAATCATTTTTTTAACCTTAGAAATGTACACTGAAAAGAGAGAGAGAAAAGACCGTCTTCAACAACTGTCCTAGGAAAACTGAATAATCATGTTAAGAACAGTGAAGTTTAACTGTTTACTTTGTAGAGCAATCAACTCAATACGGAGTAATGACTTTAATGTAAGATGTGAAACCATGGAAATAACCAAAGAAAGCAGGAAATTCTCCAAGAAACTGGTACATGCAATGGCTTTTGCACAGAACTTACCCAGTTACAAAAACTACTGTCAAAAATGTTCGTAAGGAGATGGAGAAAACAGGACTCGTCTACACTGCTGATGAAAACACAAAACATTAGAGCAACCATGTCAACTTGAATCACCTAGGAGATAAGCCTCTGGACACATCCTGAGGGACTATCCAGGTTGGTTAGCCTCTAGGCATTCTTGTAGGTTGTGATGTTGATTGGATTGATTCTGTTGGAAACACCTGCTCCCTCCTTTCCTCCCTTAGAGAGCACTGTTCCTTGACTGAGATCCTCAAACATACAAAAAGGAGAAAATGATCTGGGCATAAGCACTCACTGTCCACTTCTGAGTGCAGCTCCTTCCAGCTTTGTCTTATGCCACCATGATGGACTATGAGCAAAGTGAAGTTTTTCTCCTATGAATTGCTTTCCTTGGGTATTTAATCAGATTACCAAGAAAAGTTATTAAGACAGTCACTATGGAAAACAATATGAAGGAGAAAAAAAAAACAACTAAAACAAGATCTATCTATAAGATGCAGCTTCTCCACTTCTGGGATATCTGAAGCCAGCATGAAAAAGAAATATGTGTATACTCATGTTTATAGAAGCTACTGTTCACAAAAGCCCTTATATAGAATCAGTATGTGTGTCTGTCAGTAGATTAATTGAGAAGTAATATCTAAGTTTCATAGACATACAATGGAGTATTATTCTCCCGTAAAGAAGAATGAAATCTTGTTATTTGCAGCCTGAGGAACCCACTGAAGGACACTGCACCAGACAAAATAATCCAGGTACAAAAAGAAATTGTAACAAATTATCTCCCACACACGGAAGTGAAAAAAACAGTTGACCTGAAAGTTGAAGGTACTAGGCAAATGATTCAACTTCACTGTAAACTGGACTAGACTTAGAATCACCATGGACATGCACATCTGAGTGTCTGTGAGGATGTTTCCAGAAAGGGTTAACTGAGGAAAGAAGACCCTCCCTGTGTGTGGGTGACACCATCTTATAGAGTTAGGTCTTGGTCTAACTGAAAAGGAGAAAGAGAGCTGAGTACAAGGATTCATCTCTCTGCTTCCTGGATACAGACATGTGACCAGCTGCCCTGAATCGCTGTCTCCAGGGCTCCTTGCCCCAACGGGCCATATCCTCAAACTGTGTTAAAATGAATCCTTCCCTGAATTGTTTTAGTATGGTATTTTGTCACAGCAATGATTAAAAGTAGCAAAAGCACTACGGAATGGAGGTGGCTAGGTGTAGATGTGGAACAGTGAAGAAGGAAGCAGGGTTGACGACGCACTCGATATATTATGGCATGCACAGAAGGATCACATTGAGGCCCACTAATCTGCACCATTGATATATGTTAACACCATCATAATGCTTGTCAAATACCTATCACCTGGGTCCTGCCCAGGGATGTGGAATGTACCAGAGATGCGAATACATAAAGACCCCTGTTCTCCTGAGGCAAGAGGCAGAGAACCAACGCAGAGAATATTTCAATAAACTGGGCATGGGGGAGCACACCTTTATTCCCAGCACTCAGGAGGCAGAGGCAGGTGGATCTGTGTAAGATTGAGGACAACCTGGTCTACACAGAAAGTTTCAGGTTAGCTGGGACTTCAGGGAGACCTTATGAAAAAGAACAAAAATAAAAATAAAAAGAATATTGCAATAAATCAAAACATTATATATTATTCTGTAAGAAGGTAATCACACATTTAAAGGAGAGTAAAATATGAGACAGGCAAAATCAGCCTGTAGTAGGAGACTCAAAACAGATGTATCTAATCCCCAGCAAAGTATGAGAGGAGGCAAGGGATCCAGGAATCATTCCATACCAGTGATTCAATCCATACCACAGATACAGACAGCTTTGATATTTTGATATGTATTTTTTTAGTTCAAATTCAGCATAATTGTGGCCACTGTGAACTTTGATGCAAAAGGCATATGTGTCATACACACCCCAGCTACATCATCAACCTCACAGACAAGGCCCAGCAACATGCACTGACGTCAAGCAGAACCAGCATCTGAATCTCTTCGACTTGATTTGTTGGAGCTTGTGATGAGACTGAGCCGTGCATATAGAATTAAGGACAATGTAGCAATTGTCAGAGTGAAGAAACACATGCGAGTCTATGTAAGCTCTTTGTCCTTACCCATGACAATCACACGATCTGGCAGTGAGCTATACCACAAGCCCAGAGCATCTTGCCATTTCATGTATGCTTCAAATTCCAAACAATAAGTACACAAAGTAGACTGCAAACCATTACAGTCTGCCTTGCGTACATTCAGATTTTAGTTCATACACGCCATATTTTATTTGCTTTCAAGTAAATATAAAATTATTATGCTTCAGAATATAAAATTATGCTTAAATTATTATTCTTGTGTAAGTATTTGATATTAAAAAATATATATATCATTATATACTATTATGAGAACTAAAGTTAATAAACTTTCTAAAAAAAATCCAGTGTTACAAATACTGTTATTGTTTATTTCCTTTCATTCTACTATAACACCGGTTTTATCACAGAATATATATATATATACTAAGATGAAGGGCAGCTCTCTTTCTCTTTACTTTCTGCAGCATTATTACTCGCATGGTTACAGTACTACCCAATTGATTTCATGATTACTATTGAAAATAACTATTTGAGTAGAGGAGAAAATCTTTGAATAGACCCAGTCCAACTGTCAAACACAGAAAGTGGGTCACTGATTGCAAGCCCTCACCAATGACTTCTTTCCTAAATATTCAGCACACAATATACAGTAAAGTTCCTTAGTCCAGGGCTGACTTTATTACTTTGGGCTGTTTTCTCCACAGTGGGAAGTCTCATTAGTAGGTGAATCAATGTGTACATCCATAAAGAAGAGTGGAAACAGCCTAAATAATCGTATTTGAAAATCTGACAGGAACAGGTCATGCCAGAGACAGGACATGGCAATGAAGGCAGCAGACTATGTAGCACACTTCACAATAAATTAACTTATGCAATTGATTTAAACATCCTGAACATGTTTAATGGAAATGACCTAATTATTCAATAACGAAGCCCCTGAGTGTCACCCAGCAATACGTATTTTTAATTTTTCTGGTTCCAGAACAGTGAAGGAATCAATGAGAAAGGCCCTTCATTTGCTTGCTGTGCTGGTACCAGCAAGCACACCCTCAGAGAATTGATGATTATCTCATGTAAATCAAACTGAAAATAAATAGAAACGTGAATCATTTTAAGGGATAATTCTGTCTCAGTGAGAAGTAATTTGGTTGAACAGCAGAATTGCTGATGTGGTCTAAAATGATCAACTAGTAAACTCCTAAACAAGTTTTTGCTATACAGTTCCAAACTTCAATCTATCATGACTCATTTTTTGTGTGTGTGTGTGTGTGTGTGTGTGTGTGTGTGTGTGTAAAATGTTATGACTCATCAGCATGTGGAACAGGTGCACATAAGAGAAAATTATATGCAGAAAGTTTGTTCATCTTCTGAGTACTATTTAAAATAGGTGGCATTAGAGTTATTCTGTAGAGTTCTGGATATTAGATTTAACCATACATTGATATTATTTTACCCAGATGTTTGAATAGATAATAAACCTTATGGGCTTCCAACAATTGGGTGCATCTTTTAGAGGATAATTAACAGAGTATCAGCAGTCCTCACACTTTTGCTGTATTATTTATATATGTGCAACTGTTGTCTTTTAAATAATGGAGGACTTATGAAAGTGGAAAACACTTGAAATGGAACAATTTGAGAATATAGCAATTTCATTTATAGGTATATTACTTTATAAAAATAGTAATTAAAAAAATACTATTCATCTATTTTATGTTTTTAATTTTTTTAAATTCTTTTGATCTTTTTGAGACAGGGTCTCCCTGTATTCCCAACTGGCCTGGAATTCCCTATGTTGACCACTCTGGCCATGACTTCACAGAGATCTACCTGCCTCTGCCTCCTGAGTGCTGGGATAAAGGTATGCACCACAACACCAGGCCTTGTTTTTTCTTTTAATGATGTCTCTGTGCCTCTGTTTCTTTTCCTGTTAGTTCCGTTTCCAGTTAGTATGAAAGGAACATACTAACAGTTATACCAACATAAAAAACCAATGTCCCAAAATTATGCTACTCAATATGCATCCAAACACAATATGATTTTCATAGCTACACTGTGCCATTTATGGCTATGCTATGTTTGTCTTATCACTGGCCCGGGAACCATCTTTCTCTTTTGTTTCTGCTTTCAATTCATGTCCCTTCCTTCTGGCCTTGCTTCTTCCATTTGCCTTTGCAAAGCAGTTAAAAAGACCTGAGTACTTACCACATTGAGTGCCAGAGGCTGGGCTCAAGATTTATTTATTCATTCATTTGTTCATTTATTCATTTTCATCATTCTAGTTCCTTTGACGATGTTTTGAATAGTCATTTTTAGAGTACCTAGTTTATAAACAATTAAACTGGGGCTTACAGAGCCTGTGGGATTTCCCAAGGTCCTGAAGATGATAGACAGTAAAGCAGGATTCACACTCAATAGACTCAGTGCCCAAATTCACACCCCTAAACCAATCCCAAGTACCTGACATTGCAATCTAGCATGAATGCTTGGAATAATTTCTGTGAAAAAGGTATCAGAAAGTTAACTGAACAAAGAACTGACACATGCT
Organism: Eospalax fontanierii; assembly: GCA_035773235.1. Taxonomy (NCBI): domain Eukaryota; kingdom Metazoa; phylum Chordata; class Mammalia; order Rodentia; family Spalacidae; genus Eospalax; species Eospalax fontanierii. Next base: position 107,061,272 of record CM069527.1, on the reverse strand, counting down.
TTCAAGTTATTTAAAATAGACATTTTATCAGTAACCTGCTATATACTGGCATCCTTGCTTTCTTATTCTTTTAATTAAAAATATTTTATGTATATGTTTTGTCTGGACATATGCAATTGTACCTATGTCATGCAATACCCACAGAGCTCATAATGGGGGCTTAGATCCCCTGGAACTAGAATTATGGATGGGTGTGAGCTGCCATATGGGTGCTGGGAACCAAAACCTCATCCCCTGCAAGAGCAGCCACTGGGTCAACTCTCTTTAAACAGAGTTTTATCGACTCAATATTTTAGAATACATGTTATCCATTTTTCCTAATTGGTCTAATAGGAGCCATTGTTCCTCTGTCTTCACAGTCCATTTTTCTTATGCATATCTGGGGAACAGGACTCTAACTCAGCCTCTGTGAGGACATCTGTGGATGGTGAGCTTCCATTCTGGTTCCCAGTGCTCAGGAAGTTGATGACATTTGGATGGCTCCAGACCTCCTGCATGGGTGGAGTTCTCCTCTTCAGGAACAAAATATGACTAATATTTACAAAGTGCTTAGTGTCCCTCAGGCACTATTTGGACGCTTCACCCAATCAACTATTCTAATTCTCAACATGACCATATGGATTGGTATACTCATTAGTGTTTTCTTTTCAAAGACAAGGAACAGAGGCAAAGAAATATCATTTTAACTAAATTAGTAACCATCAAGAAGAACCATCATTTTCTTCCCCTCTGTTGCATCAGAACCCATTACTCCAGGTGACAGTCTTTCAGTCTAATCCTGAAATCTCAGAGAAAATATATTTCTAGCTATTCACATTTTCCTGGCAATCAAAAGAAGGAAGTATATTTTTTCTTGTTATTGGTAACTTGTAGACAACTTGTTTCCTTGTGTAGGTACCATTTTAGGTGTACAATACATTAGTTGAATAATATATGCATGCATCAAACTGGCTGGTATATCCATCACTTCATTCGTGATTTTTGTGTTGAGAACATAAAAGACAAAATTTCTTAGCAATTTCAAATATTCATCATTACTATTTTTAGTGATCATGCTGTACAACTGATCTCCAGAATTCATTCATTCATATTTAAAGTTTGTTCTTTACTCTGTAGCCAAAATTTTCCAAACCTGCCACTTTTCCTAGTCTCTGGAGCAAGCTTTCTATTCTGTTTCTACAAGTACACCTTTCTAGATTCCACAAGAAAAGAGCATACAGGATTCCTGGGTCATTATGAGAGAGGAGAGAGAAGGGAGAAGAGAAGGAGGATGAGGAGGAGGAGGAGCGGGAGAGAAGGAGGGGGAAAGGAGGAGAAGAGATGCTATTGTGAGGCCAGAACAGGAGGTCGGGTATCTTCTACTCTCACTCTGCCTTCTTGCCTTGAGACAGAGTCCATCACAGACAGAATCAGCAGCTCACCATTTCCTCAAGGCTGGGAACCCAGTGAGACTTTGGGATTCTCCTGTCTCTGCCCTCTTCATTGCTAGTGTTACAGGTGTACCCTAGCTTCCTGTGTGGGCACTGGGCATTCCAACTCAGGTTCTCATGCTTGACAAGCAAGTGCTATTATCTGTCAAGCCAACTCCCCAGCCCCAGAGTATTTATCTTAATGTCCTTTACTTTTATCCATGTTCTTGTAAATGATAGGATTTCTTCACTTTTCAAACTTGTAATATTAAAATTAATTAGTAATATTAAATTTTGTGTGTGATCTCATACTACCAAACAGACCTGGAACAATAATGGCAAGAGGATGGGAGTGACAACTGGATTTGATGCCTGCTCCACAAGAGGGATTTAATGTCTGGTTTTATATAGATGGTGAATACACACACACACACGCACATGGTCAAAACTCATGGCTAGGGAAGTACAGGCTCTAGGGCAGAACTACTGATGTATTTCTAAATGGTCATGTTATCAAACCACCTTCTAAACATCTATGTTTATATTTATAGATTTGTGCTGCTCCAACCTTGATCAGAGAAACTTCTTTTTGCAGTGGGCCATGGGTTGGCTACACAAGACCTGCACATGATCAAGTCAGTTAAAAACTCCAGCATGGGGTCGGAAGGGAGGGACTTCCCGAGGCCCAGTCCTAGTTGAGGAACTACTGGGAATTGCTGGTTACTGGGGAAGGGAGAGTCACTTTCCTTTAGGAGTATGACCCCTAGTAGGGTTCCCAACCTCCAAGTGGATGATCCCAAGCTCATATGGATAGCACTAAGTGGATTCTGTGAGTTTAGCCAACTAATTAGTCAACCAATAAAAAGTATATAAGGAGGACAAGAAGTTGGAAAGGACATGAGATGCGGTTCTGGGGAGAGTTGGAGGGGCAGAAGTGAGGGGTGGAGATGATCACCATGCACTGTACTCATGTATGAAATTTTCAATGAATACACTCTTTTAAATTGTGTGTGCATCTGTGTCCCCGCTGCACATTCATTATTCCTTTATCCATGGTAGACTCTGATGGGATGTCTCCATATCTCATCTCTTATTAATAATGCTGCAAAGAACAGGGAAGAGCAGATATTCCTTTAGTGTATTGATTTTGATTTCTCTAGACATACATGCATAAGCTTGATTCTTGTAGCATAAAATAAGATGGTTTTATTCTTAGTTTTCTGAAGAACTGATGTTCTGTTTTGAATAACGGCTCTACTAATTTACCATCCCATCAGCACTGTACAAGACTCTTCACACTTCTGAAAACACTGATTTCACTCTTTGAAAACAGCTATTATTAACAGGTTGAAGTAAAATGTCATCGAAATTTTGCTGTATGTATCTCTACTGATTAGTGATGTTCAGCATTTTTTTTATCAAACTAAGTTATTTGTGTGTGTTCTTTGTTAAAAAATGTCTATTCCTTTCCCATTTCCTTTCATTGAATTTGTTTGTTAAAGAAAATACTGAGTTCTGAGTTCCTTATATACTTGGACATTATCCTTCCACTATACATATATATAAAATATTCATATATTTTTTCCTTTCATATATTTTTCATATATATGTATATTTATATATATATATACCATATATATATATGTATATATATTTCCTCCCATTATAAAGCTCACAGCATGAAAAGATTCAGTCAGTCTCTACCAGCTCTACCAGTATCGAGAAGACATGGTGGAGTGAAACACTCAGTCTATCTGCTGTTCTATAGGGCAGTCAGATCAAGTCAGAGTCAATCAAAAACTAAGCCAAAGATGCTACTGCAAAGCTCTTATCCCCTGGCCTCATGTGTTAAGGGTTTTGCCATATTCAGTGGGAAATTCACACAACTGAAAAACCTCTGACTTCCCTCATCTTTGTCAAGTCCTAAGAACATTACAGTAGATGTCTTAAAGTCACTTTAAGCCCTCTGGCTCCAGGAACTCCACTAGTACACATTTCCACAAATGACAGTTGGCTACTGATGGGAGGAAGTGATGAATGAGTGAATTAAAAATTCATACTACACTATATGAGTGCATTTCCTCCAATCAGCATTATTGGCCATTAAAATGAATTTTAAAAAGAAGTACAGAAGATGAAATTTCAAAATTCACTGCCTTGTCTAAGAAATGCAAATCTTATTTTTTTTAGTTTACAAAGGATAAATGAAAAACATTTAAAGATGTATTATGAATTAAACATTATAATATAAATGATTATAATTATATAGCACTTAGAAACCATTTAGCAGTTTAATATAAGGTTTAAAATTTATTTCAGTAGCCTACATTAGTAGATTATTTCTGTCACAGATACTTAATGTAGGATATGCCATTAGAATAAATCCTTAATTGCTACAGAACAAGTTTAGGGGAGGCCTGCAGAATTCAAGGCTTGGTGTTCCTATTGGTCACACATATTATTCCCATGTGTTAGCATGTACACCATCACAAGGGCACCTATCTGGTACATGACTATATATTGAGACTCAGAGAAGGAAAACAACAAGGACAGGTGATACCTGGTCAGTGGACTCTCCCTCCACAGGTGCCAGGGCCCCTCCATGTACCTGAGCATCTGTCAGTGTCAGGCCAAATGCTGATTTTATCCCAGTCATCATTTCCACATTAGATCTTGCTGCTTTAAGTTTTTCTCACTCTCTCTGATGTGTGCTTCTTCTCCTGTTGTACTGAACGTGTGGGTACCACCTCAGTTATACAATTTTGGTCCTGAAAGTTGCTTCATCCTAAACTTTCCTCATTAGGCTCAGACTTACTATATCTGAGATAAATTGTTCAGACTTTTGAACTGACCCCAAGATACTTCTTTGGTGAAAAGAAAACAATTGGTTGTAAAGGTGTTTATTTTACAGATCACTGATACATTGTGTCTCCTTGCTCCAAAGTCACACCAACTGTTCAAATATTCTGTTCTGTGTAACTGAATTTTCATTTGTTTCTTCTATCAGCCCCTGTGATAGAGGTGTTGACATTTCCAATTACAACTGCATTTTTTTTACTGAAACCTTTACTCTGATGACTTTTGTTTTTTCCTGAATTTTGAAGTTCTGTCATTAGTACATGCATAAGAATTGTTATGTCTTTCTATCTCAAGATAAAGATTTTCTTAGTGTTCCTTTTTCACAGTCAGACAATAAGTAACCAGTTAAAATAATTATGTGAAATCTATTTTGCACACATACTATTTATATTATATATATCTCAATTTATTTATAAAACATTTCTTACTTGATTTTTCAAATGCAACTCTTGTAGACAACAAGAATTTGCACCTAAAGGCCAAAGGTGTGGCTCATGCCTTTAATACCAGCACTTGGGAGGCAAAGGCAGGCAAATCTCTGTGAGCTCCAGGGTAGCTGGGGTCACAGGGAGATTCTGTCTCAAAGAGAATAAAAAATATTAAAAAAAATAATTTGCACTTGTTTTTTCCAAATATGATTATTAAACTTTAAACAGAATATTTGTCTATTTATATTTAATATAGTTGCAAATAAAACTGGATTTAACATTCCACTTTTCTACATTTGCCATTTGTTAATGATTTCATGGCAGGAAGTACAGACTACATTAACATGGTCATCTAACCTTGGCTAGCTTTCTGTCTTACATCTAGTTGAGTTAGTGGGAATTCTGTGATTCTCTCAGGCTTCACTCTAGGCTTCCTTTGAGTCAGTTTATTTGTTTTGCCCTCAGAACCTACAGATGATTTTTCACAATTATATAGCTATTCTAATGTATATTTTGTGGTTTTTTTTTTTGTTTGTTTGTTTTCTTCCTTCCTTCTCTCCCTCCCTTCCTTCCTTCCCATTTTATTTTCTTTTGTGGTCTCATTTGAAGACCTAAGTTAATCAACAAGGTCATTCCATAATGGGTGTACCACACTGTAATATCTCTCCTCAGCACATGACCCCCCTGATATTCCCATTCAACTTCCATTCCACAGGCGCTCTTTGGAATGCTGTCCTATACATGAACAGCTAGCCTCGGCCAATGACATAAGGGGACACTCTATACAGACTTGACATTTGTCTCTCCTTTAATGCCTTGGTACTGAAATTTTTATTTGTTCCTCAGCACCAAGCTCTGACTGCTCTCTGAATTTAGCACACAGGGAACTCTACTTGATCCATATGTCTTGTCCCTTCAGTATTACAGAGGATTGACTCCCAGGCATCACTGTAACTCAAGTGAGACCTAACTATCATACTTACTTTCTTCCCATATTAAGTGCTATTCAACCTATCATCCAAACTTGAAAACACTTGTCTCCCATACTGTCCAGTTTCACAACTGCTTGTTTCATGAGTGTGAATTTTCTGTAAGGTATTTCCTTGTAGTCAGAAGCAGAATTCTACTCAAATACATGTTAGGAGAAGTTGTCACTGCTACAATTAATAAATGGTGAGTAGCAGTGGAAAATATCTAACACTGATGATGACCACTTTCTAATAAACAGCAAACACTGAGCAGGGGAGCTGACTGGGCGCTTCTATGAAGTAGATGGAGGATAGGGAAGGATTCAGATTCTGGAAAATTAGCTCCTAGAAAGGAGACTGAGAACAAGGAAGTTTTGAAGAATTTTGAGTAGATGTGATGGAATCAACAGCTTCTGTTTGCAAAAATTTAAAAGCTTTAAAGGTGACTGTAAGGAAACGCGGTTTGTTACAACTACTCCAAAAGTGATGCTACCTAAAGTGACGGGACCATGTACCAGGGCAAGGACACAGAGACACTTACTGAACAACAGGAATAAGCTTGTTATGGGATTAGTAAGGCACAAGAAATAAATACATCAAATACTAATCAGAAGTTCTGCTTCTGCTTGACTTAGTAGGTAAAAGTCCAATCAGAAGAGACGGGAGGCAGGGAAGAAGAGAAAACCTCAGGGACAACTGCACCAAAGCTCTCAGTTTGGAGACCAAGGCTGGTAAGCCACTCAATGTTTAAAGAAGAGACTCCCAGATGGGACACCAGTCATCAATGTCTTAAGGAAATCCTTTCAAGAACAGAAATAAAAGTATGTAACAGCTGCTTACACATTCATCTTTTATCGATCTATCTACCCATTTTCATCTGTCTTTCTATCCAACTACCTACCCTGTAACAGTTTATCTGCTATACTAACTCAAAGGAAACAGTTGTTTTAAATGTTTCTGCAAAATTTGTGGGTTATAAAGATCAATTTTAACTACAGTAAAGAGTTAAATATGAGCACAAACCTCAAACTTTGGAAACAATACAGACAAAAGCAATGCGTCCTCTATTTCCCCACAGAATTCCTGTGCTGTTAATCAGAAAGCCTCTTAGACACTGCTTCTTCTAGAGGTGAGAAATTAAAGATCAGAAAGAAAAAGAATACATTTCTTCGATCACTATACACTAATTATATAAATGAATGGTTTCATTATGGCATTTTCATAAACATCTATCATGTAGTAATATATTCCCACATTACTTCTATCTTGTCTCCCTCGCTTCCTCTGGTCACTTCCCCTTCCCAAACAGATACCCTTTTATGTACATATTTTGTTTCATTTTCTTTTGAACTTACCTTCCTCATATGAAAGAAAATACACTATATTTGTCTTTCAGGCTCTGGTTTATTTTGTTTCACTTGATCATATCCATTTCCATTTTTTTCCTTTAAATAACATTACTTTTCTTCATTTTACAGCAGAGTAAGAATCCACTGCTCATGTGTGCAACATTTTACTTATCTGTTCATGGCTTTGGGCCATGGGTTCTATAACTTAGCTACTGTGAACAGTGCCGTAAACCATATGGGTGTGCAGGTGTCTCTGTGGTATTCTGACTTAGACACCCCTGCTCAAACACATAAGACTGGTTTATCTGGGCAGTATGTACTTCTAGCTTTAATTTTCTAGTTTTTACTGTTTTAATTTAAAAAGTAGCTACAGTCTGCATTCTCTGCAACAGTGTATCAGCATTCCCTGACTCACAAAGCATCCATGCCAGCAATGGTTTGTATTCTTCAAAGTCTTCCCTGGAAAGGTAGGAAAACTAAAACTGGATTTTCACATTCTTAATCTGACTCTGGAACTTTAAAAATTCAGTTTCTTTTTCTATTAAATGAAATGATAAGCAACATGGTGCGCTTTGTCTGTAAATGTCTTAAAATGTAAGCATCCTTGAATCTTAACCCTTTTCTGTAATGTGTTCTCTTCCAAAAGTTGAGTCATAAAAATTTCCTAAACAAAATTAGATCAAATTGCTTTACTACAGTGTTCAAAATGCACAGGCAGGAGAATGTTACAGAAGTGCCTATCTAATGTTGCTGGGGGATCATGTCTTTACCAAGGCTACTAAGAAAGACAGAGATCAAGATACTAAAACAAAAAAGCCATTTCCCACCTCTAAAAATACAGTTACTGTGGCTAGAGAAATGGCTCAGCAGTTAAGAGCTTTTGCTACTCTTCTAGAAAACCTGGGTTGACTCCTTACTACCATTTCATGCAATTCGGAAGCATCGCTAGCTCCAGCCCCAGCAGATCTGATGCCCTCGTCCAGACTCGGTGGGCACTCCACCATGTACACAAACCCACACTCAGGCACATGTACACATAATTACAACTAAAATAAAGCCACACAGAGTGGTACAGGCCTTTAATCCTAGCACTCGGGAGGTATATCCTTGTGAGATTGAGGTCAGCCTGGTCTACATTGCAAGTTCCAAGCCCGCTGAGTCTACAGGGAGGCCCTGTCTCAAAATAAACATAAAAACTAAAAATTTTAAATCCTTCAAGTAAAATGGAATTATATACATTTTTTGTTGATATTTCTGAATAGGAAAGAATTTTAAGAGTTCTAGTGCTAATCAGAAATGTAAATATGCACTCTTTCTTTTCCTATTACCCTCTGAGACATGAATAAATGTCTAGGAGTTAAGAGTCAGCCCTTCCCATCGAGGCAGACACAAACACAAATGAAGGCTCTAATTTAACTCATTCAAAAAAGACCAACTGTCATCACTAAATGTTTATTTATTTATTTATTTTTGTCATTTCATTGTTGTTTAATTTTCTTAATACAGATAGCGTCATAGCTAAGTAGTTCATTCTGGCTTTTGACCTTGCTCTGTAGACTATACTAGCCTAGAACTGGCTTCGTTCTTCAGCCTCCTGAGTACTGGGATTACAAAAACACACCACCACACCTAATTAAACAATTACTTAGAGGAAAAGTAACAGAAGGAAGACAATAGCTCCAGTTTTCATTCACTTGGGAAGGAAACCACTGGAGCATGTCAAACAGGGATTGGATTCCGCAATGTGTTAAAATCCGGTGATTTCTAGGTATTTTAAAGATATTCATTTTAGCGGCTTACTTCTAACTGGATCTCAGTAAACACAAATACAGCATCCATGAAGTCACTCAGCTGGTCTTCCATGCAACTGCACTCTTGGAGAATAAACTGTTATATAGTTGCAAAAAAAAAAAAGGTGTTTGTTGAGCCAGGCACACAACTTTTAATTCCAGCATTAGAGAGGCAGAGACAGGCAGAGCTCTGGGAGTCGGAGCGAATTCCAGGCCAGCTGAGGCTACAGGGAGACCTTCTCTCAAAAAGACAGAGACAAAAATGTTTGTATACTTGACTAAAATGCGACCCTTTAATAAAAATCAAAACATCTTAATGTTCTACACCTGTCTGCAACGTCTACACCAATCTGAAGATTGACTTGCACTAGAAGGAAAATAAAATTTTTACATCAAGCAGGAAAAATTCAAGCATGAACACAAGTTAACATTCTTATATATAAACAGCTACATATACATAGCTGATGAAGATGGATTATAGAAAATAATTAACAATTTAAATTGTTAATGAACAAGACAAAGACATTCAGGGAAGGAAAAAAATAACTTCATTCTTGGAAGAATTATTTTCCTTTATAAAAACAAGTAGGAAACCCATTAAAATACTCTTAACATCATGAATTAAAATAGATGCATCTATATAAATGCTATATATCTTCATCAACACAATATTTTTATCTTAAATACCATCCTATAATACAATAGTGTTGTTACAGGGATTAGCAGACTTGGAAGTCACTGAGGATGGACCTCTTCCTCAAGATCAGTTTTGATCCCACCTCCTGTTCCCCTGGTTACACTACAAAGAAAAACATCACAACTGCCTCCCTAGGATTTAAAAACCATGAAAAAAATTTAAAAAGGTGGAGATACCAGGGCTTTGCTAGGTGCTTTAAGGAAATCTACTTCTTCCAGGTCAAAGAATGGTATGTGAGTTCTACCTCTGGCTCTGGGTGAAACCAAACCTGACATTCTGATCTGTTTCAAAGATTAGCACAGTGTATCCTACTGACTCCTCTTTTAGGAATTAATCCAGCTGTGCCTGTCAATCACCTGGCCAGGAGCCCATGCCTTAAGAAAGCTGTCATCTGAAGACATGCTAAGGAGAAGGAAGGAATAATCATTCCTGTAATTAGATAACATGTTTAAACCTCTCAGAAGGCCCTCTCCTTTGCAGCTCCTTGCACAGTTCTCACCAAGCCACACTGCTAAGTCTGCTGTCACTTCAGAGTTCTAAGCAAAAAAAGTACACATTTCCCTTTTCCTATGTCTTTTCCCCATAAGGGCCCACAGTCCTAAATGTGCTCTCCCTGACAGTCTGGGTTTTCTCTTCCTCTGAAGCTCCTCTCCATGACCATGCAGCTGCTTGCCCCACCTCCACTGCTGAGCACATCAGCATTCTTTGACCTCAACTAGAAAAGGCATGATTTTCTCTCTGTCTTTATCTTTTCATGTACACCTCTCCTCTCCTGTTGTTTTATGTTCGAACTAATAATACTAACCTCCAGCTTCCTTCTAAGTTTGTTTTAAAATTCTTTTACTAATGATATCAAGAACTCCAAAAGGCCTGTGATTTTCCTGGTAACACCACAGCACAATTTTGAGAAACAGAAGATTAATAAGGTCAAATGTTAAATTTGCACAAAGCACTAAGACTCTTATTTAATATAAAGCCTGTATAAAACAAAGATTATTTCTAATAAACAATCTAGGAAGTAGTCATAATGTGACCTAGAAAGAATTAAAAAAAATAATTATTGTAAGGCATGAGATACGTAATACAATAATATTTGAAGATAGTGTGTATTTTAGTACTACATTCAAGGCTAACAAAATTAAGCAACTAAAATATGTTCTTAAATTAGTTTGTGAAATTAATTTTCATGGTAGTAGAAAGGATTTCTCCATACATTCATTAATATATGATAATATCAAAATAATATTTTAACAAAGGATCACTTGTCTGTCATACTTTAAGAAAAGCAAATGTTTTCATTGCTGAGTGCATTAGGTAGACTTTTAAAATTTAAACAGTCAGTAGTATTATTCCTTAGTGTATTGTGTTGATAGAAACTTTTTCAAGTCCATTTGAAGATGCTGTTCTATCTTCAAATTCCACAAGTTGCCAATATATCCCAAAGCTACAGAGAAGTTATTTAAAAATTTCAGCCCATAAATATTCAGATATGAATATTTACTATGCCAATAATGAAATAAAAGTGATGGGAACTTTGAGATCTTTGTTCAAAATGTCCTATTCTTACCAAGTTCTGATGAAGATACCATGATGTTATCAAAACAAGACTTTTGGAAAAGATAATGTACTATAACTTTGAGAAAAATGAAGAGTTTGTAATTATTAGTGCATTGGGCAGACTGTTAAAATGAAAATAATTCACTTTAAATGTCATAACAAAATCATAAAAGTACCAAAATAATTTATCATTGAAAAACATTTGCTTACTTAAATCTTCAATGGCCTTTGGGTTGTGATTGTTTTTATTAAATTATTATCTTCAATTCATTTGACTTAACACTCCTGACTCCTAACGCTCTTGGGTATTTTCTTCTTCACTGAAGAATGCTGAAACCGACCATCCAATCATCCTTCCTTCCCAGAATGAACTGCTCTAACAGACTTTGTGCAGGTAAAACTGTGAGGTCACTCTTCACTGAAGGGTTAACTGCAAAACCCTACACTGAAAGCAAATTAATTGCATCATGGAAGTGTGATATTAAGAAAAAAAGCCAAGTAAGAATAGCTTTTAGTCATAAAAATTATTGATTAGTTCATATTTGATGTCACCTGAGAGTCTAGCATTAAAGATTCTGGTGTTTTTTTGGTTGGTAACGATAGGGTGAATTGAAAATTAATGTCCTTTCAAAAAGTTTTCTTTCTATGACTAAAATTATGGGTTTAATTTATAGAAAATCAGGGCAAAATGTTCTTGTGCATGGTATATTTCCATTCAGAGATAACTCTTAAAGCCCCACAGCTCATGTTTGTGGTGCTGAGTCTGTGGGCCACCGGTATATATAAACATTCCCCCTTGGAGAGAAGCTCCTTAAGACACAGGACTTTCTAGAAGGAGGTGAACCATTCCATTCTTCAGGGAAGCTCATTAAAATGAGGACATATCTCAAAAGCTTCAAGAATCCCTGAAACTGACCAGATGAACTCTCTCCTCTAGATTACACTCCCAGTGAGGACTAATGTGAGAAATGTTGGGACAAGTCAAGCTTCTCGGAAGAAGCAGAGAACAGACTAGCTGCCTGGAAAAGATGCTCTCCAGCCTGTTCAGCTCCTGCACGTTACGCAGTGAGCTCCAGGTGATGAAAGTCATTTCTGCTCCTGTAAGGAACTTCATTAAACTTGCTGGTTCACCAGGCTGGATGTTGGCGGTAAAATGACTTTGATCCATCTTCAATCCCCTGTTTTGGGTGATTAGACACTTGCTTGCCTCTCCCCAGGAACTGAGTCACACAACAGCCATCTGGGAACACTGCCTAGGTATCTCAGGTCCAGCACTTGTCATCTGTGAAAACAGCAAGTTCTTCCAGCCAACAGCTTCAATGCTGGAATGGGGGCAGTGAAACTGACATTAGAAATTTGTACTTCCAGTTCACATAAATTGTTCAGAATGGCATCTAGTTCTAGCATGCACCAAGTTACTTAATAAAAACAGAACCCTTGAGACTCATGTGTAATTCTTTCTACATTTCCACAGCACGAAAATGCTACTGTCTTTAGGGATTTCACCTGAGACAAAAGCAGACTAAGTGACTCAAGGGCTTTCACTCTTTTCAGGGGCTGTAATTTTGTTTTACTCTTCAGTCTTTTATGGAATATGGTATTTAGTCCTGCCTACTTCAGGGTAATTTTAACATTTGAGAAGAACTTACATATACTGGCTTACCTACTATGTAAATGATATCAATTTCCTCTTCTCTATATTTTATTGATGTGTAATTGAGAACAGAGCAAGATGCACATTTGGGAACCAGCTGAGAGGTGGAGAAGGGGCAGTTACGTTAGGTCCCTTAGCCTTACTTGTCTCACATTGCTACAAAGCCTCTGCTTAATTTTTTCCCAAAGCACCACCTTGTTAGCACTCATTTTACAAAGCATCCTGCTTAAAGTGGGAAAGCAGGACAGATAAACCTTTTCTTTCACAATTACTAGTCAAGGGTCATATGTATTAAGAGTAAAGAAACAGAGGCATTCTCTGAAGCCAGGGCTCCTTCAGCACATTTGAATGTTTTAACTATTGGGATATTAAATTTAATCAGATGACTGTATTTCATAAAATAGACAGAAAATGATGAGACCAATTCAAACCTTAAGGCTTAGGGAGATAAAAGCAGTATACAAATTGACAACCCGGGATAAAATCACAGTGTCTACACCTGACTGCAAAGTTCATGCATTGCCAAAGCCCACGCAGGAAGAGCTGATTAGGGCTGAAATCTTGACCCTGCTCTCTACTCACACTGCTGTGCATCCTCGTGTACAACAGCTTACTTTGAAAGAAGGAACATCACAAGTCAGCAACTTTGAATCAGTCATGAGCAACAAGCACTTTCAGTAAGAACAGGATAGACCAAGCAAAGAATTATTTTCATGAAATTGATCACTGCACTCGCCAGATGAAGGTTTTGAAAAGTATTCACATATGGGATCACTTTAACAACTAGAAATTACAAGACATACACACACACACACACACACACACACACACACACACACACATATAAATCTGAAGACTAAGACGGAGGAATATGTTGGGGTAAAAATAAAAGTGCAGTGCAATGAAATCACAGAATCGCGCTGATTCTGCCTCATCATGGGAATTGTTCTCTCTGCATCTGAGTAGAAGAGAGGGGCTTGCTGCTGGGACACAAAAGAGCTGGCTCCAGAGACTTCCAACTACTCTTCTGTAATATAAAGTACTGAGTGATGACAGAAAGTGACTTCTAAGAAACTATGAAGTTCCACAATCTGCCTCGAAAGGAGACCATGTCTTCTGCAGTCTAGCACCACAGGGAGACCAGATCCTGAAAAGAGCACATCCCTCCTGAATTTTCCAGAAAGCCTGGAACGCTTCCATTTCTGGACAGGGTAGATTTCCAACTTGCAGGAGGGAAAGCAGGAAGTAGCTCTGGGTGCTCTCACTGCCTGTATTTATCTTATCAGTATCTGTCTTGACCCACTTGTAGAGACAACTTTTGTTATATGGATAAACACAGATATGAATGTTGCTGTATTAGAAATATGTGTTTGCGGGATGTTGACATCTTTTTTGAAAATTGTTTTAATGTTGAATGAAGACCATCATGAAACTGTAAGAAACATCTTTTCCTTCAATCCCTATAAAACTTGAGACTAAGTTTTTGACAAGGAATTCTAATCTTTTAATCCCACCACACCCTGTAAGACTTCTGTTTAAGGAGAGAGCCTTGATACATTCCTGAACCTGCTGGCCTGGGGCAGGGGAGCATCTCCTTTCATGCCAGTTCTTTTTAAACCAGCTAACCAGGAAAAGCTATTAGGTCTGACCCCAGATAGTGGAGAAAAAGACACAGGACTCTTGTGTTTGGGATAAAGCCCACCAAGTTTCCAGGCCCTGTGTGTTTGCTGGATCTGACTGACCACAAAAGATACTCTTCACAAATGTAAAATACTGATGGGTGAAGATGAGCTAGTCTTCTATAGCTAAGGACTCTGAGTAGGTGGACAAGACCTCAGTGGATGAACCTACACTGAGGTCACTTGGGGACACTAACTTTATACTGAGAATGTATGGATTCCAGTTGGGGGCTAGAGGAAAGGGATATGAAGATGATTAAGACTGACAGAACAAAGGGGCACACTCGGCCTCGCTGAGCTGCTTTAGTTTAGTCCTCTGCTCCGTGTGAAGTACTGACAGTGTCCCTGGAGCTTGGGTTTTATTTCCAACAAAATTGCAGTAAATAATTATACAGACCTTTTTGTTATATTAGCAAATGTCTCTTAGGAGGAAACTAGTCAAGAAACTAATACTCTCTGGCCTGGGTGAAGCACCACCTTTCTAGATTTGCCAGTCAATCACCGTGATCACAGGGCCAACCCTCGTAGGCAGGTTCACCTTGAGTCAGGCTAAAGAAATAGTGCATGGTTGAGATGGTGAACTTTACCTGCCTGGATCCCCAGTGCAGTGCTTCTAGATCAGGTGCCAGTCACTTTGCCTTGCGTTAAGTCTACTCATTGTTTGAAAAATCCCAAGACGTACATCCCTGCTGTCTTTCTTTTTGTCTCGATTCTAACCATGCTTTCCCTAAAGCTTTGCTGCCCCAAACTTTGTTTCTCTTTCTTTGAAATTCTGACCAACTAGGCCATGGCGACCAACATCATGGCTTTAAATGGGCATAGAGTTATGGCTTTTGGGGGAAGCATGGTTTTAGACCTTTCTCCTTCTCCCCTCCATTCTCCTTTTCAGGGAATATGCTGAGATTTACAACCCACATGCCTGAGGATTTTTCTTTATTTTCTAATAGAATTGTCCAAAAGGTTCCATTTGAGTTCATCCCTAAATTATTTCATGAATGAGACTAAGAACCATTGAGGGGACACTCTTTCTCCCTGTTTCAGTATCACTGTGGGATTTTTATAATTTAAAATTAGCAGGGGTGCTGTTGCTCTATATTCCAGAAACCAGTCTCGTATCTTTATCTTTTCTGAAGGCTGTGCTTTATGGTATGGGAAGATCTGCAATGGGCTTGAGTTACAAGCATGAAGGACACAGTTGGTATTAGTAAGATGATTCACTTGCTCAACACCAGGGAGCTAGCTGAGAAACATCACTACAACTACAAGGTAGGCAGCTCTCTAGTCGCTTGTTGTCTCTTTGATGGGATTGAAAAGCACCTAGAAACATTTCTGATTGTGTTTGTGAAATCATTTCTTGAGAGATGAGGTCATGGAGGCTCTGAACTGAGGGATGTTCTGGTACCTGGATGAATTTACAATATGATGACAGTTTTGAGAGGCCTAAATTGAAAGAAGGAAGTAGGTCACTGGGGGTTGTCCTTTCCCTGTCTGCCATAAAATGAAGAGCTCCCTCCTTCACATGTTTTCATAGTCATCTGTTGAGTCTCTCCTTGAGTCTGGAGCCAATTGAGCCAAGGACCATTAACTGCAATGTCTGACACTGTGAACCAAATACACCTCACTTCCTTCATCCATTTCAGCTACAATGGGTATTTTGTCACAACAAGAAACGTAACTAAAAGAAGAAATTTCAAAAGAGAATGTGTTATCATGTAGCATGCTCGGTATTAAGAAAGCCAGCAGCGAGGGATGAAGCGTTGGGTTCAGTACCAGCCTGATTCCTCTTTGTTTGTTTCATGACTGATGGATGTCGTTTCTTCAGGCAGGTAACCAAGGACAATGGCAACATCCAGTAACATCTGAAGGTCTACAAGACCTTTCTGGTCAACAGCTCCAAAAGAAGGAGTCCGTTCCTAGCATTGTATATTTTTCTTTGCTAGTCTGTGGCATCTGGCAGGGCCACTGAACCCGTTAGAAGGAAATTACATCTAAGTCTTTATATTGTGTATGTGTTTGTTTTAAAAAGCTTTTACAACAGGTTTCCATCTGATGCTTTCTAAAGGCCTTTGGTGTTAGTTATCTCTCCCCTTACTCCCTTTTCGGGCCTATTTCCCATCCCCACCGCATCAAACACTTCTCTCGTTACTTCTCTCTCATGTCACTGCACTCTGTCTCCCACACTTGAACCATTCCCCACGTTTTTATTAGTTTCTTAACCTCTAAGGATTTTCCAATAAAATGGATTATCCAATAAAAACAACTGTCCAATATAACGGGACACTTATATTAGACCCTTTCTTCTCAAGGCTCAGGGATCTTTGTAGAAGAAAGACTGTAAGAGCCAAAGGTGGTGGATGAATACCACAAAACTTGTTGTCTGGATACCTCAGGGTTATTACACATATGAACCAGTAGTACTTGTGGGCCATACACAGGACCTGGGCAAGCCCAAGCCAGAAAAATTCCAGCACGGATGAGGGAGTATGCAAGAAGCCCCAACCCTAGTTGAGGATCTGTTGGCAACTGATAAGTTTCTGGGAGAGGAAGAGTCAGTTTTATTTATTGGTATGATGCCCGGTAGACTGACCAGATTCCAGGAGATAAACCTACTCCCAGGATCATTTGAGGAATACAGATTATACTTGATAGTAAAAAACAAATTATAATAGAGGTCATGAAGTCTGTAAGGGGAGAGTAATAAAGTGGAAGCGGAGATGGGGTGATCTTAATTCTCAGTGTGCTCAGAACACATTGTATGAAATTCTCAAAGGAACTATAAAAAGATTTTTTTTTAAGAATGAAGCATTATTTCCTTGAGTCTCTGTCACTGGTTAGCACACAAGTCCTGTGCTGGAATGGCAGAAAATCAGAGTGGACTGTACCAAGTGTTGGGTTAGGGATGAGGATAATATTTTTTTTTTCTGTACATCACTTCCAAACTGAAATTATCAGTGCTAAGTTCAAGATTTAGAGAACATCAACTCAACTTAATGTTGGTGTGTTATTGTCCATTTAAGAAAAATGAAGCCATAACAATTTATGAGAGAACTTGTAGTTACTAGATAAATTATTTATATATTAGGGTAACTAAATGAAGATGCTTTTTGTCTTCTAGATAAGTATAATTTGACTAGTCTTGGTGTTTTGTCTTTTGAATACCTAAATACATAAAATAAAAATACTTTTTGTCTTTTTAAATTTTTTTATTTATTATTTTTATTTTACTTTATGTGTAGAGTTGCATTGCCTGCATGTGTGTAAGTGTATGCTGTTTCATGCAGTGCCCGTGGAGATCAAAAGAGGGTGTCAGATTTCCTGGAACTGTAATTACAGATGGCTGTTAGCCACCATGTATGTGTGTGCTGGGATTCAAACGTGGGTCTTCTGCAAGAGCAGTCAGTGCTCCTAACCACAAGCCATCTCTACAGCCCTATAAATGCATATTTTAAAATTAAACAATATACTTAAGTTTTTTTCTTAATGAAATAATTCATGAGCTTTCAAAGTTATAATGAATTTAAAGGAGAGTGTACTTGATATGACATAGGAGACATATTCCAACTTCCATTAAAGGTATTAGTAGCTCTCGACATCAGGCAGAATTATTAAAGTAACTCAAATATTTAAAGCAATATTGTATATAAAATTATTTTGAAAGAGAAAGACCTGAGGAAAATATAATCATTTGCTCAAAGAAAGTAGAGAAAATGTATTTGATAGGCTATACTAAACCAGAAACAGAAAAAAAATAATTTTTGGAAACTAACTTGTAGGGGGAGAGAAACTTGCCTTGCATGGTACCCACTCATGCCAAAAGAAACTTATTTTCATAGAGTCTGTTTTCTGGAAAGGGTAGACACCTTGAATCCAAGCAGGGTAGATACCATTTGTCCGGAACTGAAGTGGGGAGAAGGGAAGCAACTGGCCCGATCCAGGAGAAGCTAGAGAGGGTGGCTCTTCATCCTGCAAACCCCATCACTCACTACCTCTGAGTAACTCTATGCCCTCCCATCTTTACCTCTTTTATTTTTCTTCCTTTCACTCTTATGGATGAAATTTATTACTCTTTCAAATCCTGGACAACTCTGGAAGATTTTATTGCAGAAATCATAGGAAACTTATCCTATGAATACACCACATTAACATATTAATTCATTAAGATAACATTTAAAGAAACGTACATATATTTGCAGTATATGTAAACACATTTTCAATTTACTGTACTTTATTCTCCTTATTTAGCACAGTGATAGAATGCTCTGAGTTTGGTTCTTAGCTCTGAAGAAGAAAAAAAGAGGAGGAGGACGAGGAGGACGAGGAGGAAGAGGGGGAAGAGGGGAAGGAGGAGGGGGAGGGGAAGGAGCAGGGGGAGGAAGGGGAGAAGGGGGAGGAGGAGGGGGGAGCGGGAGGAGGAGGAGGAAGGGGAGGAGGGGGAGGAGGAGGGGAAGGAGGGGGAGGAGGAGGAGAACAATAAAAAGGAGGAGGAGCAGCAGGAGAACCCCGCACAGTGTCTGACAACCTTATGAGGAAAATAAACAGGAAGATAACAAAAGTGAATGTGAGGAGTGAATTTAGAAATAATCTAGGAAGTCAGGATAAAAGTAATGTCAAAGCCAGCATGGTCCCTGAAGAAAAGCATGGTACACAAATATCCAAGAAATACCATGGAGTAAAAACCAATAGGCTTATTCATAATTGGCCATGAGGATCAAGAAAAGAGAGGCTCCAGGAAGGACTCCCTCGCTTTGTCTTTGCAATAGCAGAGGCAGAGGTGCCATTCACTGACAAGAGTGGTACTAGGGGAGGGCCTGGCTCAGGAGATTTCGGTTATGAACTTGGAGTTTAGGCACCTATGAAAGGGAAGTGGGAATTCTGAAGAAACAGAGCCAGGGGGCGGAAGCACCTTTAACTGCACCAAGCAAAGGTCATGCGTGAGCTCATAAAGGACAGAAAGACATGTTGAGCCCGTGAATCCTCCCAATCAGTTATCTGGAATGCCCCACACATTTAAAAGTGAGCAGATAACACATTGGCTACGGAAACAAAGGATCGGCCAGAGTTGTAAGAGGAAAGTCAGGAAAGATGGCATGGTATACCCAACCAAGGTAGTCTTTCAAGAAGGAAGGAGTAATGTATGTCAGCATAGAAAGGAGCTTGGAAACAGAGGAAGGCATGAACCATATCCCACTGATACTTTCAAATTACTTAGATTAGTTCATACATGAACATTAGTCTTCTCAGTTAATTAGCTTCCGTCTTTTCTAGCATTAAGTCCTTTGCAGGTTAACCCTGTTCTTGGTTTATCTTCTTAAACGTACCTGATTTTGGCTTCTGTCTCATGCCTGGTTAAGAACTTTCTAAGCAATTCTGACTCTAAGGAAACAACCCTTCCTACCAGGCAGAGGTAATGAAGGGATAATAAATGCAACAGAAAATATAAACACTAATTTTTGTAGAAAACAACAATTATATGACTGCACAGTAATCTTAATTATGGAGCCATTTATCACAACATAATTACCACTGGCCATGGCATCTAGATATTTCCTATTGCTGGGTGCCTAATTCCTTAAACAAATTGGTTTATGTACACCTGCCAGAAAGGCTGAGCTTGCCAACTACCTGTAAGGTTACTAATTACCTGTGAGAAATCTACTGACCTATCAGGAAAGGGTTAATTTTTCTCAGCAGCATTTCCATGGTCACCATTGGAAGTCATTATAATCATTCAGTAAGAAACAGACAAGCTGTCTACATAGGAGATGCCTGCAGCAGCATGCTGTCCTTCTGCATAGGTGAATACCAGCTTGTTAGCCCCCAGGTACCTGGGAAGAGCAAAAGGCCCACCCATAACTTTCTACCACAGAGTCACAGCACAGTCAGGTAGCAACTGCTGAAATACTTCTTCTTCTAGAGGGAATCTGTGTAGAAGCTGCACTCTAGTTTAGTGTCAGGCAATTTCACATTCCCTTATTAGACACTCAAAAGTTTACATTACAGATATTTACTGCATCTCTGAAGCCCTAGGCACCTCTACTGAGCTGGAAATGATATTTACGAGAAAGAGACAGAGGCAAGATGGTAGGGACAAGCCTAGTATTGAAGATTGCCCTTGCATCTTGGTATGCAATACCGCATAGGTGATGAAATGTAATACTAGCCAGGCCTGGTGGTATCCATCTATAATCACAGCTACCCAGAAGGCTGAAGCAGAAAGATTACAAGCTTAAGGCCTGCCTGGGCTATGGAGTGGGTTTAAGGACAGCATAGGTAACTTAATAAGAGACTGTGTCTGAAAAATAAAAATAAACAAAAATTAAAAGCAGGCTAAGAGTGCAGCTTTGGTGGACCTTGTGCTGTCCACGCACAAGGCTCTAGACTCAATCCATAGCAAACAACAGCAAGGAGAACACAGCTTGGTTAGAACCATTTGTACATATACCAGACTCATCTGAACACAGCTACTAAAATGTAAAATGTCTCCTCTTCACAGTGAACATACTCAAATGAAAGCATTTCATAAATTTATATTGGATGGATATTTATATAAATTCAGGGGAAAATAATCTTACAATAATGCTTTCGGTATTTCTAAAGGTGCAACCTAGCAAGAATGATGGAAGCCACATACAATGTATGGAATCTGAACAGTGGATGGAGAAGGAACTGTGGAAATGTGCTACTTAGGTTTCTGTCATAGTAAATACCTGCAGTAATCAACTCACAGGAGACAGGGCTTATTTTGGCTCAAAGTTTTGAAGATTCCAGGCCACAGCTGATCGGTATCATTGCTTCTGCATGTATGGCAAGGTACCACACCTACGTGCCTGCGCGTGGTTGAACAGAAATAGCCACCTGATGAGTGGGATGAAAAGAGGAAGAAGGAGGGCTTGGGTGCTAATGCTCCTCTTCAAGGTGCTTCCATGATCTGCCTCCTTCCTGTGTGGGCCACATCCTGAAAGTTCACCGTAGCCCTACTGTGCCATGGGATGTGAGGAAGCTTTCGATACGTGATCCCTAGGGAGATCCTGCAAATCCGAACAACAGGAGCTAGCAGGGAAATTCCTGAGCATACAGCAATCCAGGAACTGTACCAAGTACAGGTCATCGAAATAGTCCCTCCTCTTGGGGAGATGTGTAACACCTAACTAAAACAAGAGGCTTCCTATGTCGACATGCAGATGTATGCGATAAGAGAACAAGTACTGACACTTAACATGTCCCAGAAATTTGCTTAAGCAATTAACAAGGATAATTATTACATATCTTAGAACAAAATTTAAATAACATTTTCCATACCACTTAATGGTCAATGATACATTGATTTATCATCGCCTGTATTTTCTTTACTTAAAATATTATTTGTGTGTGTGTGTGTGTGTGTGTGCAAATGTATGTGCATGCAGTCCAGAAGAGGGTATCAGATCACATGGAGTGGAGTAACAGGCATTTATTGGACACACATCTTGTCAGGCAAGTAGTTCTGAAATCTAAACTCTGGTCCTCATGATTGTTCAGAAAGTTCTCTCAACTGCTGAGCCTTCTCTCTAGCTCCTAAAGTATATTTCTTAGTGGTTCAGTTTGTCCTGCTAACTGATATTATGCTTGTGGTTTATTTATTTAATGGGTCTCTAACCTACCTTAATCTTTAGCTAGAAATACACAAACACAGGGTGGAGACTTGAGACTTTTAAGTATCATTTTAAGAGCAAAGCAGTAAGTAGAATATTTTGCTTCTGGTTCAGAATTGAAAGCCCAGTGAAGTGGTAACAATTCATCCAACAAAATTACGTGTCCCGACCATTGCACAGTCCAGATTTCAAACAGGAGCAGAAAATAAATGAGCTTTACACACTCCTCACGTTTCCACCTTCTTTTGTCAGATTCTAAATCTCAACTCATAATCCAAAATAACATAATAAAAAGAATACAGCATAAAAAACTTTTCAAAATTCAAATTTATTCTTTTTATTGATTCCTAAGACAACCTACGGTATTTGTCCTGAAGCTATTGCCACTGGTTAGTACTGCTCTTTGCCTTCCTGTATGACGTGTTCTTCATCAAGTGCTCTGGGAGAGAAGGAAATGATGACTTATGAAGCTTGAAAGTGAGGATAAATATGCCCTGGATGTTGAGCTTCTAATTTCTCTCTTTCAAAAAGCTGTGTGGAATCCCACTGAGCACCCTGAAAATCTGTAGAAATCCCACGAATGACAATGTTCAGAGCTCCAGGCAGTGCAAGTGTGTGCTTCCCTCACTGTGATTGAGAGACACACTTAGGTCAGAGCCCTGGGTCACAATGTCCTGCCTCGGCTTCCTCATGGTAACACAAGCAGTTTGGAGGAAATAAACTCCAAGCTCTCAATAGTTCTAAAATGTCATGACTGTAAAAGATCTCTGATTATGTGATTTTAGGGGAAAGAACGAGAGGCTGCTGACTTAATACTATGGTATCAGGAGGATGATCAGGAATAATCAAGAGAAACACTATCCCATTTTCATAGGTTAATAGAAGAGCCTGAAATAGTTTTGAAGACCATGTTTTATTGAACAAATTAATTATTTTAAGTGGAAAGAGAAAATTCTATACAATGTTTTTTAAACTTATGTATTCCTAAAATTCTATGAAATATACCAAGGCACATGAAGTCAGATCATACTAATGGAACCATTATTTCACACTCAACCTCCTAATATACTTAATTCCAAACAAAAGTGTTAAGAATTGGAAGTTATATGCTGGGGAGATGGCTCAGTCAGTTAACAGTTTGTTTTTCAAGTATGAGGACCGGAGTTAGACGGTCTTCCTGAGGGTGAGACTGTCCTCTGGTCTCCATGTGTCTCAAAGGCAGTAGACGGTTTTCCTGAGGGTGAGACTGTCCTCTGGTCTCCATGTGTGCTGATTTTGCAAAATATTTTGCAAATGCCATGGTGCTTTCTTACTGTCTTGTCCTCTTAACCTTCCTTGCCAATGAGCCCAATAACTACTATGCACTTCCTCAAACTCCTTGGTAAGACACCTCACCAGTATTTTTCAAGTCTTTTGTTTTCTTTTTATCAAAATCAGCTCCTATTTCCCCTTTTCTAAGATGGCAAGATTTTCCTACATTTCTAAAATTCTTTGGACTTACTTTTTTAGAATATTTCCCAATAACAATACTTAACTAACTAGGAACAATGGCAGTGAACTCTGCTTTCTACACTCTACCTATTTATGTGCTGGTCTATTGTAATAACAGATATTATCAACTAGATAGGCTTTAGAATCACATGGAGAAAAGAAAACCATCTAGGCATGTCTATGAGAGAAGGTTAAGACTGATTAACAGAGCTGGAAAGGCTCTCTGGCTCATTCCATGAGCTGTGGTTTTACATTGTATAAAAAGAAGAAAATAAGTTAAGCCAGCATTCATCTCTCTCTGTTACCTGACTGTAGATGACATATGACCAACTGCCTCACACTGTTTTTACAATGACTCCCTTGTGATGATGAACTGCCCTCACAAAGTATGAGCCCAAATAAGCTACTCCTTCCTAAACTTGCTGAATGTCAGGTTATTAGTTACTAATTCTGTTGCTATGAGGAAACACCAAGATACCTTATAGAAAAAGGAATTTATTTTGGCATATGGTTCCAGAAGAATAAGAATCCTACACAGCAAGGAAGGGATGGTAAGATACAGTCAGAACACAGATCTGAGAACCCACGTCTCTGAGCAGGCACAGAAGGCAAAGGGAGAAACTGGAAATGGATGGGAGAGACTATCTACTCTTAAAGCCCGCCCCCAGTGACAGGCTTCCTCCAGCATGGGCACACCTCTGAAAGGTGTCATGACCCTTCTCAAAGAGTGTCACCAAGGGTGACCAAAGGTTCAAATACTTGAAACCTGTGGGGAGGGTATTCTCATTCAAACCACCACATTCCACTTCTTGGCTCCAATAGGCTCAAGACCATATTATAGTGTATGTAAAATGCATGTAGTCCAACTTCAAGAGTGACCATAATCTTTAACAGACTCAACACTGTTTAAAAGTCCAATGTCCAAAGTCCCTTCTGAGACTCAAGGCAATCTCTTACCTATAAAACCTTGCAATGTTAAAAAGACAAATTACATACTTTCAACATAAAATGGCACAAACCACACATTACCATTCCAAAATGGGAGAATGAGGGGATAGGGGAAAATATCAAAACAAAGCAAGACCAAGTCCTAGCAGATCAAACACCAAATTCTGTACCTCCATGTCTAGTGTCTGCGACATAACTTTCATAGGGCTACCTGGCTCAGTCCCTCTGGCTTTGCTGCATTCATCAGCATTCTTGCTGGGCTTATACTACTCCCTGTATACAGCTTTCCCTGGCAGAGGTCTCATGGCTCTGGCATCTCCAACAATTTGGAGTCTGTACTGCCAAGCAGGCGTCACCTTCACAGCTTCATACAATGTCTTTTCAGGGCCTTTCCCGCCGCATGCTGCCTGGCCTCAGAGGCTCTCTGAAACCAAGGAAGAAGAATCACTGACCACATCCCTCTTGTGTCTTCCATTCCTTTAAAGCCAGCACCATGTGAATGACAATGCCAAGTATGGTGATCCACTTGGGCTGGACCTTGGCCTTCATCCACATTTGCTGCTCCTTTTATAGGGGGCTGTAGTTTTCTAGGAGTGAAAACACCTTGGACCTTTTCCTTTCACAAGTTAGAAGCTTAGCATGGTGGAGTCTTGACCTGAGGGTATTCCTTCCATTGTTCAAGTGCAGATCTGCAGGCTCCCCTCAATGTCTCTAATATACTTAGCAGTGGGAGTTTCTCTTACAACCAGTATGTAATTACTTAACTTTTTCAGTAGTTGAGTAACAGGTAATACCACGTTGCATGTAAACTAATATCGTAACGGCCCACTAGTTGCCACAACACAGATTTATACACAGAACTCAATTCAAATGGAATAACTTACTTTGGGGCTTACTTTTCCAAGCATAAAGATATTTATTTTATACTTTATGATTATATTTTACTTTATGTCTACCTCAGTTTTTGTCATTCGTATACTCCTGGATGTGGGGCCATTCACGTGAGCTTTGTTAACCTAAAGAGTACAACACTCTTAAAGAAAACTGACTCTTCCTCCTTTAGAAGCCCTTAATTGTCCATATATCTCAGTTAACATGTTGGTTCATGAATGTCTGCCTGTTCCAGGCTGGAATGTTGACTGGCTTGAATTTGTGTAGGTCTTATGTAGGCAACTATAGCTGCTGTGAATTCCTGAGCGCAGTGGTTCTACATGGCCAGAAGATACTGTTTTACCTATGCAAAGGCTGTATAACCACATAGGATACTTACATATACATATAAAAGTGAGATATAACTGTATCTTACTATATAATCACACAGTTTATAAAAGCTATATAAACTTATTATCTACTATATTGTTCTACCTCAGAGACAAATGGAAAATGTAATGGAGAAGGTAAGAGAATGGCACCTTTCTTTCATTTTTTCCTGCCAAAAAGTGTGATTGCCCCGTTTCCCGCCCCCTCCCCCGCCTCTCTCTCGCTTATACCCTCCCATTTAGTCTTTATGGTATCACCAGAGGGATCTTCCTATTGCACAGTCACTACTCCCATCAAATCTTCTTCAGTAACTGCCCTGGAAAACAAACTTTACTGCAAAGCTACCACAGCCAGCCTGAGTTCCCAGCATGGCCTATCCACAGTCACCACACATCATGGGAAGCTAATGTCATGAATCCAAATACAGCACATTCATTTCCGGTCAGGGTTCTAAGGTACAGCCTATGTGGATGCTCTAGCAAGTGCTGCTACCAAGATTCAAACTCTCCTTCAACACTCATTGCTGAGGCCTGGGCAAGCACTAAGTCCTGGCAGTTATAGATTCTGCTCCACTCTCTCTGAGGAGAACCCTCTCCTGTGGCTCTCATTCAGCTCCACAGGCTTCCTGGAACGTAAGCGTCAGCATGCACCCAGCTTCTCCACGGCTGCATGGTCATTTACCACATGGCAGTGGTCCCTCAAAAAATGAATGTTGAAGAAAGAAACAGGAAAAATAAAGAACTTTAAATACACACATGTCCAGATGTCACAGAGAGATAATCCTCTGGAAGAGTCTGAAAATAGTAATGGAAAATAAGCATGTCCCTTCCACTGACATCAGGTTTCAATTTTCAGCAATGTCAGCAACAAGATCCAGCAATTCCAGGCAACTATGCTAAAATTATTTCATTTTATAATTTTCAAAATTCCTGCGTGCATTATCTGAATACACTTAAAAAATAACCTTGTGATTTTTGGATCTAAGCATCTCCATTTTCCAGATAAGGAAAATGTGAACCAAAATATCAAGCAACTAACGAAAATTCAGTCCTCTGACCAGGAATCTGTCCCATAGGAAGGGCTTTGCTGTCGTTTCATGCTACACAGAGCTCACCCCCACCTAACAGCGGCATTACAGTGAGCCTAACAGAGGCACAGAAACCATCCACAGACTGTAATGATGAAGCAGCGCTTGGGTGTGAGGGGTGAGAACATTCTGTGTTCACTGATCACAGATGGGTCACTCTGCGATAAATGAGACATTCAGGATCACAAAACAAGAACCACTGCCATGAGGTGCCCAGATAATGTGAAACAAGCAGCTTTCACACCAGAGTTACTGCTGATGGGGTCTAATCTTCACATTGCTGTTTTACTATATTCTATTTTGTCAGATTTTAATTCTTCAGTAATAGTACCGTGTACAGTACATAATACAGTGCAGGGAGTACCAACCAAAAACTAATGCACATGATACTTGGCCTAGGATAGACTTTCATTTACAGTACAGGAGATCTTATGCATTCTACTCTTTTTAAATCCACTGAATGGGAGAGATAATGTCTAAAGATGTGTTTCAGGATATGTAGTTTGGTAGAGTATCAAAATTTAGGAGGTGTTCTGTAAAGGCAAGAAAAGTGCAATCTCCCTCTCTGTGTACATTTTCCTGAAAATTAAATAACACTCTGCTATAATTATAAACTATTTATATTTTTCTATCTTTATATAACCATCCTCACTTAAAAGCAAAATCACGTTCTAAGTGATTCATTCATATCTTTTTAAAAAATACTTTATTATTTTTATTTTATGTGTATGAGTGCATCGCCTGCAGGTATGTAAGTGCACCTGTGTCGTGCAATGCTTAAAGAGGTCAGAAGACAGTGTTGGATGCCCAGAACCAGAGTTATGGATGGCTGTTAGTTAGCCATGTGGGTATTCTGCAAGAGCAGCCAGCACTCTTAACCACTAAGCCATCTCTCCAGCCCCCTCAATCATATCTTAATGTCACATTTTAGAATATAAATCAATTTCTGAATGTCACAGTAATTTTGAATATGGATGGTGTAACAATTTTATGCAGCTAATGATATCTGTATTGCTGAAATCATACAGTAGGTATTTTATTCAACAATGCTGCTTCTGTGTTTTATTATGTTGGTATTATGACATTTGACATGAGAAAGACATACAAGTCCATCACTATAAAGCAACAAGGGATCTGTTACATCAACTGAAATCACAACACTGACTTCCTCCAGCTAAATATGAGATCAGGATCCTCATCTCTTTTCAATAGTGTGCACTATAACACAGTGGGATCTACCTTGTTTCATCAGCAGTACAATCCATGGTCTTGGGTTTAGGATAACACATGAAGAGTATCAATGAGTCCCACCACTTCTCCTTCCAACACAGAATTGTTACCATTACTTAGCAACCATTCAGCACTGATGGACAGCTGATTTCTTTATCAACAATAACTGGTTACAAGTTTTAAAATATTATCATTCTGAGTTTGAGGGTTTTCAAATTGCCTCAATTATAAAACGACTTAAAAGAAAATGACAAGGTTGTAAAAAAAAAAAACTGTGCTTTGATTGTTGAAATAAAATTAAGATCTAGGAGAGGTTGGCGGAAAATAAAAGAATCCAAAATATCACAGGAATTCTATATCATTTAACAGTTGAAAAGCATTAAGCAACAACAGATCAAATATGTTGCACACTACAGTGTGCAACTAAAAAAAAAAAAAAACACTGTCAGATGATGTTCTGACAGTCAAAACAAAAAAGAGTATTATTATAGAAACCTGGATGGCCTGGAATGCCCCTCTATTTTCAAAGTAGGATGGAGAAGTGAGGTTGAACATAACCACAAGTGGTCTCCACAGCCCTGCAACCCACTCAAGCAAGGACTCTGACTTAAGGAATCTGTGCCATCATGAAAATTCCCTTCCCAAAACAAAAAGCTTGATTGCTTGTGATTATAGCATAAAACACTGCTGTACTCATTATGGGTGTGATATAAAACTTATACTTCACTTCAAGCAATTAACAAAACTACGTGAAAAGGAGAAATAAAATTTCATTTAACAAAACGTCATGATTTTGAGCATCATTTTGGCAATTAACGATGTTGATTTAAAAAAAAATCCATGTGACAGGACAATATCACTAAATTAAATACCCTGCAAAGATATATAGTAAGAGTTACAGAACATAGTCTCCTTAAACCTAAAAGTATTCCAAAAAGCACCAGTGAAATGGTTTTGTTATAAAGAGACACATTTCAAGTACAAATTGAATTTTTTTTGTGAAAATATGTTTTTTACACGTTCCTGTGTGTGTGCAGATGCATGTGCGCATATGTATATGCACATGTGGAACCATGAGGTCAGTGTGGAGCATCTTCCTCAGTTGCTCTTCCAAAAACTAACTTTCTTCAACTGTCTGTGTGTGTGCTCATCCTTGCTTGTGTGAAAGCAGGTATTGCGCATGCCAGGTGTATTTAAGGAGGTCAGAGGGCAACTCTCCAGAGTTGGTTAATCTCCTGTCACCTTGTGTCATTCAGGGATTAAGTTGAGCTCCTCAGACCTGCACAGAAGTTCACAGAAGCCTTTCTATTGACTAAACCATCTTGTCAGCCTTCTAATTCATTTTTTGACACATGGTCTGTCATTGAATCTGGAGCATATCCATTCAGCTTTCATGGGGTAGCGGACAGTAAGTTCAGAGGACCTCATGCCTTCTCCTCCCTGCACTGTGACTATAACTGTGTGTCACCATGCTGTGGGTGCTAGGGATTGAATTCAAGTCCTCATGTCTCCATAGCAAGCACTTTACCAACTGAGCAATCATCCCAGCTGTGAATATTGTAGTATTTTAAAGAAAACATTAAATGTATACTAAAGAAGCAAAAAATATCAAGTTAAGAAGGGCGACTAAGGGCAAGGAAAATAGTTTGTGTTGTTTCGGGGGAACCTGGCACACCTCAGGTCATCAAATTAGAGGGAGGTATCCCATGCTAGGACCTGGGCTTTGATTCAGCAACTTCAGGCTTCTACGATAGTTTAACCGTGTTTGATTATTTCCAATGTACTTCCCTGTGCAGTATGACTCCAATTAGATTCTTACGTGACTGTCTATGGAAGTTTATAAAACAGTAGGTTTGCATATGACTTTTTCAAACATTCTCAATTATCCTTCTCCCACCCACCTCCTCTCCTTTTCCACCCATCTCTCTCCTGACAGAAACCTCCTTCCACACCGCTCCCCTCTTCCACAGTGTATCACCCATGTTCTACTATTACCCTGATCTCTCCTCTCCCTTCTTACCAACGAGCCTTTCTACTTTCTGGGATTCTACAGTTACTCAAAATTAAACACACAAACCTAAAGATCCGTATATGAATGAGAACTGTGATGCTGATTTTGTGAGCGTAGGCTGCCTGATTCCATCTCTCTCTATATGTTGATTAGTGTGGCTCTCAGACCTCATCAGAGAAGTTTCTTTGTGGAGTGGATGGTAATTACTGCAGAAACTCACAACTGGTCAAAGTGCAGAGAATAAGTAACTGTGGAGTGCTTAGCCACATCTGGGACACCTGTATCACCCCCTCCACAAGGCTCATGGAGGAGGGTACAGAAAAATTCTAAGAGAGAGAGAGGTCAGGGAGGACCAGAGATAAACAGTGTCGGCTGGACATGGCAGGACCCCTATGTTCATGAATTTGTGGGAGATGTCATTGCCTGTACAAAATCAAGCCAGTCAACATTCTAACACAGGGTAGGAGGAGATTCATTAGAAATATGGACAGTTGATCACATCTGGGGGAGGGACAGTCAGTTTTCTTTAAGGGTATAGCTTCTAGTAGTTCAGCTGTGCTTCAGTGGATGGCCCACACCAGAAGTATAAAGACAGCACAAATTGGAGCTGATGAGTTATTAACTTAAAAAAAAAGAAAACATGAGTTTGGTAGGGAAGGGAAATGGGGATGAAGAGATACAGGGAGAAACTGGGTGAATAAGATCAAAATATATCGTATGAAATTCTAAAGAATAAAATATATGGACAAAGAAAAGAAAGCTTCCAAATCACTTAGGAATGTTAATCTTGGTCAATCCTAAGTACTCAACTATTGGGGTTTTAAATTTTCTTTCTTCTACTCTACCTTGTTTGAAAACTTTCCACCACGATTTTTAATTACTCATAAGGGAATTGGTTTCTTAAGCACTCATAAAAATATAAAATTCAAACTGGAGAAGCATTTTTAAGGATCAAGTATTAAAAGGGGACTAGCCCGAGGCACAACTGGACTCACTGCCACACATAGCTTTGCTGATGTCTCCCTGGTTACAGTTCATCTCATCAAGCAATGAAACAAACTTCAGGCCTGAGGAACATCCTTGAGAAATGGATTAGTTCAAGAAGCTATAATGCTGAGATGATAAAAATGCCATTATGAAAAAGTTAGGAAACCTTGTTGACATTAAAAATGACTTTTGAAAAGTTCAACTGTGAGAGACACGATTGTAATTTCTTATGTTCTTAAAATGTGAGAGATACTGCACGAACTTTTCCCGGGACACAGAAATAAATGCCTCTCCCACAAAAATAAGGACACAAAGTATGATTCCACCAAAGCCCATTTTGGCAAACCAATGTTCTCACCAAGCATGGATGAGGAGTTACTTCTAAGAGGCTGGGTTCCTCCAAAGTAGCTGCACCACTGAAAAAGCCTCATCCAAGCATAGGTGATGACTTCTCCATTGCCATACAGGATTCCCTTTAGCCTCTCCTGGGGCCACAAGGCCATGTGCAACTAGAGCAAAATGACATCCAGTGGCAGAGAGGAATAAGAGGGGAGGGCTGGAATCTCAGGTGAGTGTCCAGTGACCCTCCCCATCTTCTATGAAGGATGGTCCACTGTCAATAATTATGAGCTAACAGACTGCTTACAAGTAGTTATAACTACTCTGATGAAGATTGTAAGGCTGTTAATGCTCAGAGAATAGTGCTCTCCAACTGTGATCAAAGGGGAAATATACATCCTACTGCAGAGTTTAATCATGAGAATATTTAGATGGCTCATTTTTATATATTAGTCATGATAAAGAATTACCAAAATAAGAGCATTCAGAAATTACCCCAATGAAATTCCTAATGAAATATGATATGAAAATATGATGTGAAAAGATGATAATCCATCAATGGCAAAATTTAGTTCTAAAACATATATTCACCCAAATTATTGAATGTTACGATCTATCTCTCTGTAACTTTTATTACCTGAAATTGAAATCCTCAACAGCCATGTAGATTTGTTGGTTATTTTACTTTCAGCATATTATTTTAGGTAGTTAAAAATAAATGGCAATGTAACAGCTTGGTATTTAAATGCACTGTGAACCTTCAAGGTTCATAGGTGAAAGCGAATCCTCAAAGTGATGGTACTTGGTTGTTTTATCTTTGGGAGATGTTTCTTTCACTAGTAAGTGAATTCTCATGAATTGGATTAATACCCTCAGAGGAGGTCTGATGGACCCAATTTTCTCCTTCTACCATATGAAGATACAGTAAATACTATCTCTGAACTATAAGGTGGACCCTTTCCAGACACTGAATTTGCCAGGGCCTTGACTGTGAATGAATTTCCAGTTTCCAGCTATGGCTTATTAGCACTGAGTCCACAGCCATTAGTTCTGTAACTCAAGGCTGAATAGAGTTTATCTACCTCATATTTTCTCTTTAAGGCAGACCATGGCTTCCCTATACTTAGAACAATCGCATGTTAGCAACACCCTTGTGGGCCATTTTAAACAATAACAGTTACCCCCATGAGAAATTTTAAATGTGACACTACGTGGGCTGTTAGGATGTCTATTACAGAAAATGAGCTAAAGGAAAGGAGACACCACCTCTTAGCTTTCAGCTGCACAAGCCCTTGTTCATAGGTAGAGAGTAACTGCAAGAACACCTTGACTAGTCATTTTGGAGTTACAAATGAATTTCAGCAGAAAGTAAGCTTAAAAAGTGGATTTGCAAGCAATAAGGCTCATGAAATTGGAAGCAGATAGAAAACCACTGTCTATAGCTATAGCTAGCTGAAGAGTAGCCTCCCCAATCCATCAATAGTTTTGCATTCTTAGTTTCATTTAGCAACATTAAAACCATATTTAGAAATATTAAGTGGAAAGTTACAGAAGCAAGCCACTTACAAAGTTTAAATTGCATGCCTGTTTCAATGCATGCAATGATTAATCTCATGCCTTCTGGTTCCATCATTCTGCTGCAGACATGAATCAGCCCTTAGCTTCCTGCATCCACTCTATATAGGTTACCCACTGTGAATCACTCTTCCCAATTACAGAATTGACTATCTTGATATCACTGGGTATCTGTGTTCAAGTGTCCTCTGTCTTACTTAATAATAGCCTTAAAACACAGGAATAATGATATAAGAAGCACAGGGCATAATAGATGGAAGGAGAGATAATTCTGATTCTGTGTGTCAACACTGCAGATTGCAGCAGAAAAGACACAGAATAGACAGAATCAGGTACTTTTTGTGGTTGAGAGCATCCCATGTGGATGGGGGAGTACTGCAATTATAGAGAGACAAATCAGTAAGAGAGGGATCACACAGTGAAATCGTTTATCGAGTCTATTACTGAAAATGGCAACTCTATCATACTGTGTCACCCTGCCACCATGTCACATTGCTTACAGCTCGACACGTACACACCCCGCGGGTGGTCTTGGAGGAAATGAATAACACCCTATCATAATCTTCTCATCTATTATTTAGTATCAGTAACAGTGAGCAGAAACATTCCTCTGTGTTCTTTCTTATTAATTCTCATTGTACTGAAGCTCAGGACTGAATGAGTGTCAGGATCATTACAGACAAGGCATAGGCTTTCTGATTCTGCTATTTTCCTCTATTAAATGGACTGGATCAATAACAAGCAACTTAGGAATGTTTTCCCACTTTTGAACTTATTTTCCCATTTTTGAACTATATAAATGTTTTTCTATGTCATGAGAACAAACAAGATATCTCATGTTCACCTCACAAAGGAAGAAGACCTTGTATGTTTCCTTTTACTCAGCGTTGACATGAGCTCATAGTCCAGATTACTGGGTGGCCTTCTTACTATCAAGTACAAGGGTGTATGTTTAGAATTGTTAGGTGATAAATAAAACCATGCCCACAATCCCCTAATCTCTTCAATTTACTTCTTGCTATAAACAAACATACTGTTATGTAACCACATATTAAATACTAAAAGTGTGCTAGGAATGAAGTGATGGCTCATCACTAAGGGGCACTGGCTGTTCTTACAGAGGACCCAGCACCCACATGGTAGCTAACAATCATCTATAACTTAGGTTCCACAGGATCTGACACCTTCTTCTGTCATCTTCATGAACTGTACAACACAATAAGTGTTTGATCATATTATATATTGTGTCTTATTTATCATTGTTGCTTGTTGGTATCCTTTTTGAGACAGGGTATGAGAACTGGCTGGCCTCAAATTCACAAGACATCTGCCTGCCTTTGCCTCCCAAGTCCTGGAATTAAAGATGTGAACCACTGCCCAGCCATCATGGCACACATCTTTAAACCCAGCACTCCAGAGGCAGGGGCAGAGGCAGGCAGATCTCTGAGAGTACAGAGCCAGCTGGTCTACATAGAGAGTTCTTGGGCAGGGAGACTATGTCTCTAAAAGACCAAAAAAAAAAAAAAAAAAAAAAAAAAAGGAAGTGACTCACTAACCTATCCAAGAAGTGAACCACTAACTTATCCAGCTGTTCTATATGGTTTTCAGTAATTTAATTAATACTAAATATTGTCTAGTGTTATTAAACACTTTAAATGGGTTCACTTGTACTGTAGTGGCTGATTTATTTGAACATTTGCCACATGTGTTATAAATATCTAGGTCTAGATATTTACTTTTCATGAAGCTATGTACGCTTTCAATTATTTAGCACTGATAGTGGTTTTGGAAGTGCAGTACTTTAAATTAAGAAGCAGCAAACTCGGCTTTTATTAGATTTGAGGCATGACTGTTAGTCCAAGATTCAGCACTGCTACAGTTTTGCCAAGAAAGAGGAACTTGGGTAAAAATGAATGAAGATGCTGTGTTCCAATAGAACTCTGCTTTGAATTCTGTATGGTTTTCCCATGCTATGGAGTATTCTTTTTTTTTTTTTTTAAAGTCTTTCTAACTACCCAGGATACAAAGATCATTGCTCACAAGTCAGAGAGAAGCAGCAGCTGAATCTGGTCACCAGCTGTGCTTTGCAGAACCCCACTCTGAGCCACTATCAGATTTGCTCAGCCACTCTCAGAAGCATTTATTGCTTCAGGACTGGTTGGCTCTTCCTCTAACTTGAAGCCTCTTCTTCTGGAAGGGATCACCTATCACAGAGGATTCAGTCATCTTTAAATCAGATCAATAATGGATACTTTTCATAATAATTTTGATAGAAAGACTGTGTGAAATTAGTCACTCGATAACATAAGAGATGTTAGAAAAGATGTCTCTCTTTTTCAAATCAATTCGGAGGTAGTCCTTAGTCTTTTTATGGGCACTTGGGCTAAGCGCCAGTGGATCTTAATGACGGTCAGAGACACCGGGAACTCAGGAATTACAGCTCAACGAGTCTCAACAGCAGTGCTTAACAACCGACAAGGTTGTGCCACTGCAACGGCAGTGGAAGACCAGTTCTGCCTGACATGGCTTTAACTGACCTCACAGAGTGGAATCAGTTTCTTATGTTTACAAGAGAGTAGTACTTGCACATAACACTTATCTGTGACTGCAAGTGTGGTAGAATGTGGTCTGAGAATGGCTTTTATTCCAGCAGCTGCACAGAGGATAAGCAGAGGATAAGCCTCCTCCAGTTCTCAGCACTGTTACTGCTGTCCCACAGCCCAGAAAAAACATACTAGGTCTCAAGTTCATGGTTTGAATCAACATGAAAAATTTAATATCAGTTCTTATTTCTTTAGTAACACATGTGTGGAGTTCTTATGTGCAAGAACAACAGCCAAAGCAGAAGTCATCCAGAAATGGATGTGCTATTTTAGCAAAATGCGTAAGAAACAAGCAATTAATATGGATGAAGCATGGTTTCATAAGGATAACATGTTATAATAATCTCCATCTTTCTGTATGCCAGGTAATCCTAAACACAGGATATATGTTCATACATTCAAAACCACAATCTTATAAGACTGGTTCTGTTAGTACATCCACTGTTCAGATGAGGAAGCCAAAGGCAAAGGGATGAAGGGGTCTCTTCATATAATACAATCTTTAAAGGAGTAGTGCTAGATTCTTAACCAAAACAATTTGAAATCAGAATCTGAGATCTTAATCATAGTCCTTCTAGGGAAGGGTGTGGAAGATAAACTTTGGGGTGGAGTTACTGTGGGAGGAAGTGGACAGGAAAGGTCATTCTTAGGGATGAATCAGACCCATGGCTGAAGGAGGAAGGGCATCTGCTGTGTAAAGAGCCATGAGTTCCCAATGGAGTATGTCTAACATCTGCTTTTGGATGACTTTGTTGTTCTTAACACAAAAAGGATGCTGACAGGCCTGACAGACGGGAAGCCTTGGTTAGGTACATGCCTTTAATGCCAAAACAATGGAAAATCATGCAGCCTTCACAAGAAGAGAGCAGGTTGGATGTTGTAGGTACTTAATCCTAGCACTTGGGAGACTGGGGCAGGAGGATGGTGAGCTTAGGGTCAGCTTGGGATAAGTAGTGAGATTCTTCCTGGGAAAACTAAAGAAAGAAAGAAAGAAAGAAACAAACAAACGAACAAACAAACAAATGAATAAGGAGAGTGCAGATCTGATATATTGTTAGGTAGTTAGTTAAATATTAACAGGCTTTCAGGCCACTGGGGTTAGACCCTTCCCTCATAATCAGTAGCTCATAAAACCAGAAATTGAAACTGCAAGACACCAATCACTATTGAAAAGAATGAGATCTGAGTCTTATCTCAGTAGAGAGAGAAAAGACATGACATTATGAACTTCCCCAAAGATCACTAACAGATAACTATCTAAATCCTCTAAGATTCCTTCCCAGCTGGAGGTTTTCTGGTAAAGAACAAAGACGTACCATCCTCCCTGTAAGAGTTAATCCAAATGGACCTGTCAATCATCTGGGCAAGAAAATGCCCTTCAGGCCAAGCTGTCAATTCTGGAGACATTGGAGAGAGTTTAAAGCCCACCTAAAGTGTGGGTTGGCACAATAATCTCTCTGGCCATTGTTTCATTGTATGTTCCCAGTCCTGCCAGAGTATTCTGCCTTACAATGACACCTTGAGAGTGCTTTTCTTCGGTCTGTAATAAAGTCTGTCTTCTATGCTACCCTTGATCTGAATTGTTTTATCAGAGACCACATGATCCATAGAGTCAAAGTAAGGCCAGAGTGAGACTGCAGTGAAAATTTCCCTGTAAGGTATCAATCTGGCTGTTAAAGAGTGGATGATACTTGGGGAACAAGAATGTGAAAGGAGAGAATAAAGATTGATGAAGATCAGAGATCTCTTTGACTCAGATTTGAATAAATGGAGGAGAGAGAGGAAAAAAAAAACAGCCGTAGACACTAATGAGACAGTTCAAAGCTCAAAAACATCCCCACCCAAGTCTCTGGGCCATTGAAGTGAACATCAC
Source organism: Eospalax fontanierii (assembly GCA_035773235.1). NCBI lineage: Eukaryota > Metazoa > Chordata > Mammalia > Rodentia > Spalacidae > Eospalax > Eospalax fontanierii. Next base: position 107,023,847 of record CM069527.1, on the reverse strand, counting down.
CTGCCTCCTGTTAGGATGGTACATTCTTCTAAAGTGAAAGACACGCTTCCCTTTTTGCCTTGGGCTTATCCCTTTCCCTCAAGGAGCCTTGAAAATGAGTGAGAGATTGAATTTTAACATGAGAAAATGTACTTATCTAACTAGAATACATGTGATTTCAATCTAAATGCTACTGAAGGAAGGGTAGTAGTGTCACCACCAGATTTAAAGAACTGTAGGAAATAAACCATTATTCAGGCTTTTTATTTTTGGAATTCTGAATCTTTAGAAAATTTATATTTTATTTATTTTAGATTATAAATAACAGATATGTGTAACCTAATTGATATGACTATGCATACTGTCTATCTTGTGCCAATGGCTATAACATTTGCTATGCTTTCAGTAAAATGTACTATAATTTAGTTTAGTTAGCTCTACATGTGTAATGTACAACATATACAAATAGGCAAAGATACATGTAGGTATATCTATCTATCTGTCCATCTAATTATGTTTTTGGAAAGGATGAATTAAAAAACCACTTGCGGCAAAATCTATTAATTTTATCAAGTCAATGGCTGTCGAGTTGGTTTCTCACTGACAGAAAATATTTAGTGAGGGAACAACAGGCTCAGTGTATATTTCAGGACCTGATGCTAGGTCATTTAAGTCAGAGTAGGGGCCACAGCTCTCTAGTCAGCCAAGCACAGAGTCAGGTCTGAGTGTGAGTGAGATGAGGCCAGAGGGGAACATGATCAGATTTGGAAGAGAAGGGATGAACCAAGTCTTGTCAACTGATTGGCTGTGACCAGTGAAGCAAAGAGAGTGGCAAAGCCTATCTCTGTGGACCTGTGGATGACTGGGTCATCAGAGACACAGGATGGAGATCACTGGAAGGAGATTGGCCATGGGTACATAGAGTTCAGTGTGTCCAGGGGAGCAATGAACACTTGAAGGAAAAAATCATCAAAGTTACTGAAGAGAACAGCAAACCAAACTTTGGCAAATTTTCTGTATTTAAGTCCAATAAGAGAAGGATAACAAGTTAGGGACTTAGCAGGAGGAGGAGGATGGGCCAAGGTGAGAGGAATAGTTGAAGAGCTAAAGCAGAAGGCTCCCTTTCTCGCCCTCTTTCGGCATGTGTCTGTGTTCACTTGTTCACACAGGAAGCTCAGGAGCTGCTTTCTAAGACGACAAACTTTGTCTAAGCATTCTATCTCATACCTATCTAAGAAATTTAATTAAGTCTTTATGAAGTAGGAAATTACAAAGGTGAGCATGAAATGAACACTGTGCCCCTGAGTGTGAATCCTATCAATCCTCGGAGACAAGTTCTCTCTCCAGACCATTCACACTCTTCCTCAAGAGAGGAAGCTGGGTGCTTTGATGAAACCCATTTAACACATCTTAGAAACGTCATGACAGTCACTTGCATATTGGGTTTTAAAATGTGTGTGTGCGTACTTGGGCAGTAGCCTAAAAATATCCTCTGAATGTTAATTTTGTTGCCAAGATTTAATTATTGAAGGACTGCTCTTGTCTTAAGGAGCTTACAATTTATTGTAGAATCAATTACTTAAATAATCAAACCTCTATTTGGCTTTCTGAAATATGTTTGGAGAATAACCCATGATAAAAATGTGCTATACTGGCAAGCTTTTTCAGTCTTCACTGTGCACACATACTGTGCAATCTTCTTCAAATGGCATCCTTTTTTCTGTTTCCTGTTGACGCAGTGAAGCCAACAGTCAATAAAGACATCAGTTGAATAGAAGACTATTCTAGAAAGAATACGCTCAGATCTCAGGAGATTTCTAAAGGATACAATCATGCTCAGGAGCTTAGAAAAAGAGCTAAGTTCCTAAAATAAGAATCTCATTGAACAATCCAGCTAAAGATAGAGAACGGTCTTATTGAAAGCAGCACGTGATCTGCTTGAAGTCTGAGGATTTCGGCAACAATGCACACCCCTCCTGTGGAGAGAATACTTGAGATGTTTGTGAGGATAGATCTGTGCTAATTCAGTGTAACTCTACAAAGCCTAGCCCTTTCAGCACACAGGATCAGAAGGCAGTTGTTTCATTGAACAGATGTTCATTTTGGTTAAATAGTCTTGTGAGAACCTGAGAAGCAGTCTATGCAGAGTAACCTTTTTCTGGTGTCTAAATCAACCACCAAAATTCTGAAATGACTTTTAAAGTAATCATGGGCCAAAGGTGGAGATCTCTCCTCCTTATCTGAAGGTATAGCTGGCTTAGTGAATCCCCATTTCTGCTTTCATAAGTCTCCTTGATGGAATGTGCCTCAGAGGAGCCTCAAAAAGCTAGGGAAACTCCACAGATGAACTTCCAAAATCAGCATCAGAAACAAGAGGTACATCTCACCAAACTGCTGAAGGCACAGGATAAATATATCTGAATTCAGACCAGCCTGAAATGGATGAATAGCCTGATGATAATATCGAGTTAGTCAAAAGAAACCTGTCACAAACTGATGATACACTCCTCTAAAAAGGGATGCAGTCTGTATTTTCTAAATTGAAATAAACTGTTAAGAGTGATGACCAATGAGTTTTATGTGGAATTGTATATGTGTTCAACAAATGTTGAGATGAAATTTTAGTCTTCATTCACAATACCCTAATTTGTATATTAAAAGTTAGGCCAGGCCTGGTGGTACACGCTTGTAATCGCAGCACTTGGAAGGAAAAGACAGGAAGAACATCCATGAGTATAAAGAACTGTCAGGAGGTGTATATGGTGAATTTCAGGCCATCTAGGACTACGTAGTAAAACCTGTCTCAAAATACCCTTGAATAAATAAATAAGCAAAAAGAAAAAGAACAGACCTGAAGATCCTGGCACACATAAGAATGAAAGTAGAAAAAGTATTATGGGATATTATTTTACATAAGCTCCCTGCAGCATAAATAAGTAATTTCTTTTTTAAAGTCTCATAAAATAAATGATAAGAAATATTTGTGAGAGTGAAGAAGATGGATCGGTGGATAAAGCATTTGCTATGCAAATGTGAAGACTCCAGTTCAGATTCCCAGAAGCCACATGAAAGTCAGTCAAGTGCAGCAGCCTCCTACCATCATTGAACTTGGGAAGCAAAGACAGGATCCCTAGGGCAAGCTGGCTAGCTACATTAGCTAGAATTGGTGAGCTCCCCATTCAGAAAGATAGCCCAGATCTATCACTAAATAAAGTGGAAAACTAGAAAAGTTTAAAGCTAGACTTTATATCAACTTCCAGTCTCTGCACACATGCCCATACCTGTGCATGCACTCTCTACCTGCATATGTGGCCATACTTGTGAATGTTTATACATATACACATGCACATCACACACATAGGCATGCAATAAAGAGAAATATTTGTCAATTGTTAATCTATTTATACCAACTATGACACAAAATAAGGCTGAGAAAACATTTAAGGATTCGTATCTGTCAAGCTAGGCTGACAGATATGCTGTTACCAGAATACCCTAAGGATCTCCTGGGCTTAAGTCAACAAGAGTTTAATGAGCATTAACTTGGCAGAGGCTTCCATGCTGTCTCTGGACTCAGCTGGAGTGGGACGCAGGGTAGAAAGGAAGGCTTGGTTGTCGAATGTAGAGTTTGGATTCTTCTCTTCCTCATGCCTCAACAATGTCAGTAAGAACACAATAGACATGAACTTCTCATAGCCTGGGTGTCCAGCCTCCACACTGGCATCCAGTTGGCCCCCAGACATACGACCAAGACCAGCAGAGGCCTACACACTGTTCCTGAACACCCAAGAGCATAATACTGAACTCTGGTGAGCTTTTGCTGAGTTCCTCATGGCAAAAAGTCAAGACAGAGAGAGAGAGAGACAGACAGACAGAGACACAGACAGAGAGACATAGAGAGAACCCAAGCTCATTTCATCACAATCCATTTCCAAGGTGATCAACCCTATTCTGATAGAACTTGAAGTTATCACCTGTGGAAAAAGCATGACTCCCTCTAGGAAATCTGATCTCTTAAAGGTTCAATACCACTTCACTGTGACCTGAGACAATCTGTGAGCATTGTTGGAGAAAGATTTTTCAGATTCCAGGCAAACACTTCTTTTACTACAATTAGGGTTTTTATTTTCCAGGGATATTGCTGGCCCTCTGCTGCAGCCCACAGGAATGTGAACACAAGAACATGCCACCAAATCAAATCCACTGTGACAGTCAGACGGTGCCACTACATTCTGAAGGTGAAAATCCGAGGGGGCCCTGTCTGCTAGTCTGCTCCCATGTATCTGGGAACCCTCCTCTGGGTCCTTGTACAAAGTAGCCTGTTAACTCAGTTTCTAGGCCTCTATGCAGAGGCTGGAGTCCCCCTCCCCCACATTTCCTAGGATGCTCTAATCCACTTTTGCTAACTGTAATCTCTCCAAATGCAAACCAATCCTGACTCTGAGAACTCTGCACTGAGCCAGGAAAACAAGCTTCCCACTCAGCTTGAAAGACAAGGTGCATACTGACAATATGAACTCTACTAATGAACAACCCTGATGCTCTTACAGGACTTGAGCGTGGTAAGAGGAGACTACCAAGAAAGTCTAGGGCAAATTCCTTCAGGATCCAGAAGGCAGTACCTGAGTGCCAGGGCAAGGGTGGTCTAGAGTCTGCTTGGTCTATCCAAAGGAGCCAAGCGACAGCCAGCTTTAGCTAGTTCTTTGCAAAGGGAAAATTGGGGACATAACAAGGAATGATTGAAGCAAAGGGAGACAGAACCCCAGCAGGCAAAGCACCAAATCCTGAGTTTAGATGTTGAGAACCTAGGAGACACGCTGGGATCGTAATGCTCCAAAGGGCCTGAGAAGCCCCCCTACTCAGCTATTGTGCCTGTACACACAGCCTCTCCTTTGGGACAATTCCATTTTGTACCTGCAGCTTTCCTTGGTGGAGATGCCATGGTCTTAGCATTCCCCACATTCACGGGTGTACATGGCAACTTGGGCTTCATCTTCATGGATTCTTTCAGTGGCTTCTTAGAACACCTTGTAGGAATGTGACCCCACCAGAAACTGCCTGGCCTAAGCAGCTCTCTGAAACCATGGAGCAAGAATCCATGACCTCCTCAATATGTATTTTTCATGCCTTCAAAACCAATACCCTGTGAACAATTCCATCAAGTTTTGCCATCTTGGGAAGGGGCATGCCCCCTTGGACCACCACTGCATCAGCTTCTGGGTCTGACCTCAGGGACACAGTTCTCTAGGGTGTTGCTTTTATGGAGCAGAGAATCCTCAGTTTAGTCTCTCTCTTTTCTAATGAATTTTCATTTTGACATCATGGCTGACTTCCATGAGTGGGGTCTTATTCTCAAGGCATCTTCCCTATTTCCACAACTTTAAACTTGATCACACACCTTTCCTCACTCTACTTTACATTTTTCAATGACTTACACTCTCTCCCTACTGATCTGAATAAGGGCAGTAAGCAGTAGCCATGTCATCACCTGAGTGCTATGCTGTCCTGAAATTTATTTCCTCTGGCAAAGCATTAGTTCACTCACATTTAGTTAATCCTTACACAAGTTCTCAGGACATGGGCAGAATGCAAGCAGGTTCTTTGCCAGAGTACAAATGATCTCATGACTAGTTCCCAAGAGAATTCTTGTTCCCCTATGAAACCTCGTCCAGGACTCCACTGTCTGCCTGTCTCTTGGCTTTACGGTCTTCTAAACTTTTACCAGAATGGTGCATTAAGCTCTAATTACAATGTCACTGGGCTTCTGTAGATCCACATTCCAAACTCTTCTGTGTTCCTCCCATAACTAGTCACAAAGGCCTATCACAACAATGGCTTAATTTCTGGTACCGAATTTTTGTATTAGTTACTTATCCTTTTGGCTCTGATGAAATCACTAACAAAAGCACCCTAATGGAGAAGGGATTTGTCTGAGGGTATGGTCCATCACAGATGAAAAGTCTTGATGGCAGGAGTTGAAGGTAGTTGGCCACTGTGCATCCATGGTCAAGGCAATGAGAAAGATGCTACTGTTGCTCATATCATTGTTTTCCCTTTTTATTCAGTTCATGAATCCAGCAATGGAATGATGGCATACACATGTAGGTGCTTTTACTTTACTTAACTGAATCTAGAAAAGCCCTCACAGACATGCCCAAAGATTTGTTTCCATAATGACTCTAAGTCCCACCAAGTTGGTGAGATTAACTACTGTAAATATAAAACATAATCTGACCAAACTCAGTGTCTCCAACCAGAATCAAACAGTAATGGAAATAATTAAGGAGCCAAAAATATTATCCTGAGGTAGAAAATTACAATAATTACCTCTTTTCTGGGACACATAGAGGAATACTAATTTCAAAGCATCATTATCCTGCAATCCTACAACTTTTGTAACCTCTATGAAGACTACAGGAAAGAAGAACGAAAATGATTTTTGATCAAAACTTTAAGCATGCTATTTTAAAAGCAATGAGTAGAAGACAAGATGTGGTAAAAACTCATTTCAAATCCATTATCTAGAACATTTAGTAGTGTTCATCCCATCAGTCATGTCTGGGATTGACCTCGGTAGACCACCCACAAAGGTGTAAGAACAACTCCAGTTTCAGAACAGATTCAATGCATGACACTTCCTGATGTTCACTCCAAGAAGATTAATTAAGAAGGCTCCTCACAGTGCCGAATCCAACCTAACAAGAGTCTAAGTGACAGGTCCCATTTTTCATTTGGGTCAAGACATCATGACATCACAGCAGATGGTTAACATGAGCTTGATGAGGCCAAGCATCACTCACTTCCCAAGTGGTGGAGTGCTGAAAGCACCTCAGTCAGAGCAGGATGCTGGACTTAAGCCCGGGCCTCAGAGATGCTGCTTGAGTTCCTGTTTTCAGATGACAGCAAACATGGTTGCAAATCAACTGGTTTGGGGACAGAGTGTGTTGGCTCTAGAAGAGTCCATTTTAGAAATTTAATGCAGTACTTGACAATAGACAATTTCACTTCAGCTCACGTCCAAATGAGTGTATGTTGGACTTGTTCCATTGCAGGCCTCCTATCCATCTCAATTATGACAGAACTGTTTCAGTTTAGTTGTAGCTTAGAGTTAGAGAAAGGGGAAAAGCTGCATTCTCATGCCTTCTGTCTTTTCTGAAACCCACTGGACTAGAGGGACACAAAGTGATCAAATACACTAAAAATGAAAAATATTTATAATCTGAATTCAAATCCAGTGAAACTGACCTGGAGACAGTTCTGCAGAGCTTAAGCATAAGGAACATATTGATAGAAATAAATGAGAAAATTCTTGAGTGTATCAACCAATGATCTCACAAACAAGACAATTTTCAGATAGTTAAACTCGGAAAACTATCCTATGATAAAGTCAAAGGGGAAAGGAAAAGAAAACAGACACAGCTTGTGAAGAACCAACATTTGCCAATAGGGTAGAAATAAATAATTTCCAAATAGTAATTCCCATGCCTGTAAGGTGTAAATACTGGATGGAACCCCTACCAGGGTACATGGCTCCTTTACCCAAGGATATGTCTCTAAACAAAGCTACAGATTGTGTGGAGAAATTATCGCTGAGCAGGGTATCACCCAGCATGCCCCAACCCCAAAGTCATGTTGAGAAAATTAAGTATGAGCCACAGGTCTATTCAAAGAGTAATAATACCAGATCAGATCAGATCAGATCCTACCTGTGTACACAGACATGTAAGGATACTCACAACCAAACAGCACACACTTGAGTAGTACATCCAGGGAGAGGGACTTTGACCTTTTACTTTATTCATGAATTACCTTTTTATTTTCCTAAAATATAATTTTTAAAAACCTGAGTCTAACATCTCCTCTGAGAGCTTGGGCGTCCCAGAGAAGCACTGTGCTGCTCCTTCACACTTGAATCCTCCCCTGCTCTGGCTCAGCTGTGACTTCCACCTGCCTAAACCATATCAACTGCTCAAAGTAGCCAGTACTCCCTAGACTATGGTGTGCAGACGTCAGGGTGCACTCTATGATGTCTGCTCATGCTTTTGTGTATCTGTGTTGAGCCTGACTGATATCCAGCATCTGTGGCTTGCTCGAAGCAACAGACTCTAACAGGGTGATGGGACATCATGCCTATCAGAACACTTCATAGCCTTCATCATACTTACAGCATCTCAGGGACTACCTCACCAACAGACTGGATCTGGAGACCTTCCTGGCCAGGTCTCCAGAAGTAAGCATCCTTGCTTGGAAGTCTTTAGGATCAAAACTATGAGAAATCTTCAGGACCACAGGCAGCCTCTAACAACCAAGGGCAGACTGTAATCTTGGACAAAAAAAACAAAACAAAACAGTTGAGAAAAAGAGGTCCAAATGAATCCTGCAATAATCGGAAGGAACTTGGGAAGCAGATTCAACTCCATTTGACCTGAAGCAAACTCAACCCAGCTGACACTCTGACTACAGCGATGATGCCCTCAACAGAGGTGCCAGGCTTCTGAGCCTGAACTTCCAACTCACATGCTGGAAATGATGCAGGGGTGTTGTTTTAGGCCAAATCCAAAGAAAACCCCTGACACCATTTCTAATGGTGTAGTATGAAGCACGGTGGTATAATCTGGGCAAGGCAGGAGCTAGAGACTCCCTCAAACTGTGCTCTCTGCGTATTTTTCAAAAGTTTATGGATGGAAGATGTTACACTCAGTAAAATGCACAATTAACTTATAAACTCTGTAAAACTTGACAATGCACAGAGTTTGCATGTACCGCCACGTCGAGGCACAGAATTTCTCAGCCCCATCTCCTTACTCCCAGCATCCACTACTGTTTCCATCTATAGTACTGTCTGAGAATGCCAGACAGTGGATCCTCACCACGTAGCCTCATTTTCACCAAACACAATGCTTTTAAGCTTCATATCAGTATTGTTTCTGAACTTTTTGTTGAGAAGATACAATATGATGAATATGAAGCATTGTACCCCTGTGACGTTTAACAACTGGTGACTTTAGAAACAGCAGATCTGCTGGACTCAACCTCCTATCAGAGCACAAGGACTATGGACCATGCATGAATGAGTGTTCCTATTAGCCTTTCCCATCTCCATTCACAAAATAATGGCCCTCCAATCATGTGTGCATTCTCAATTACATACATGCAATCTAAGTGATGAAAGCTGCCACAGGTTCTGAGGCCTGAATGAAGTTCACTGGGAAACGTACTATCAATACACTTTCCTCATAAGTAAGAAATCCCAGAGAAAGACAGGAAGGGATAACAAATGGCAGCTCCTCGTACCCTAAAGAGTAAGTTCATGACATACAACTGCCCATCACATATGGAGCATTAACATTTTCAAGTATTTTCAAAGTAAACCAAATGGAAAACGTAATAGTTCCCCACTCTACAGAAACCTCTCATAATACAGTGATGGAGACAAATAAGTTACAATTGCAAAGGCTACAGTAAGAGAAGGAAAACCTTCAGAAAGCCTTGAAGGTTCTCAAATGTCCCCACAGTAGCGAGCACTCTCACTGCTTGCTTCAAGCCTCTTGCACTCTCCTTTAGATATTTTCAAGGCAAAGAGATTAAAGTTAAGAATTTCTGAAAACTTTCCTACTCTGAATGTCTGTATCTTGCTAATTCTATAAAATTAGTAGTGATACGAAGTGATAAGTCATTCGTAAGAAATAAGAAATTTAAAATACGGTTTAAAAGGTAATTCTTTTTTGGAACTGTAAGGATGAGGTATGGATTTATCAGTGTAAATGTGGAACTATCCAGTAGAAATAACCATGAGGGCATTTCATGACATAAAATATGCCTCAGTTTATCCAGCAAAGAAACTAGTTAAATGTTACTGGAAAAGGTCAAGAAATCCTTAACACTGAAAAGCTTCAAGATTGCATCTTTTTCCAGGGGTCTGCCTGTGGTTTTCACCAGACATTAGACAGATTCAAGTATTTCTCATGATTGTGACACAGTGGCAACATCGTTTTATACTAATGTGTGTGTACATGTCATGACATACATGTAGAGGTCAGAGTACATCTTGTGTTTTTATTCTTTCTCTCCACTATTGTAGGTCCCAATGATGAAACACAGGTCCTCAGGCTCCATGACTGGTACCCCTAACTGCTAAACAACCATTTGGATTTATATACTGTTGTGCTAAAGTCTGTTTGTCCTCAAAGTCTGAACACCAATATTTACCACACAGATGCCTTTCTTCATGATGAATGTGGACTTTTGCAGTTTCAAACTTCTACAGTATGCTTGGTGGAGCCTGAAGACCAACAGATCATCCTGCAAACCTGCCTATCCTGAGAGTGCTACTAGTCAGTCAAATCTCACCTAAAGCAGTGTTCCTACATAAAATCTGTGCACTGACCTTTTCCATGACATCAAGAACTGTCAAAAAATACAGTCATATTTTGCTTGCATTTTTCAGCACTGTACCTCATACATGACACATGTGGCTGCAGAAGAGGCTAGAAAGATGAAATTCCACATCCCTGTTTTTATAGCGAAAGCAAAAAATGTCTCTTAACTGACCAATCAGAAGTACCCGACAGAGACCTGGCAGGATCAAAGGGCTTTCAAACCTGCTGCTCTTTCAGCATTACCAGCTGGACCTAGACCCTGACAGAGGTGTCAAAAATCTCTTAGTCAATGACTCAAGGAAAATTCTCAGCTGTACCATGACATGGCTTGGATGTGTGTTTTTTTTGTCTAATTTAATCATGTAAAAGTGTCTCTTTTCTTCAGTCTGTTAAGACACTTGTCAAAATGTCATCTCAAGGAAGATGATGAATGAATACTGTATTCTAAAATTACACACAACAATGCCAAACACTCTCTGAGTTATTTTATTTTTTTCTGCTCGCAAAAACAATGTAAAAAATTTAACGCTATGCAGAAAAAAAAAAAAGAGCAGCGCAGAGAGAACTGCTTCCCTCATTTAAAAGAGACTAGACAAAGGATTCAACAGACTTAAAAAGAATGCAAAAGACTTTGTAAGGGAGGTTGAGGCTGTGTTCACTTTAATATGGAGAGACTTTTGAACAGCACAACATTAAGATTAAAGTTACATTTTGTTAGCTCAAACAAGCTATAATGTAGCTGTCCTGAAGTGTATGCCTATTTGATTAAATTAAATGAAGATAAAATCCCATTTGTAGATTATTTCGGAGAGGTGTTGATTTGGGTAAATGCCTATAGTGTCTCACGTAAAATCCATGAATGCTACGTATTCTACGAAGAACGACATACAAAAGCAGTTTTAGAGTGAGGAGAGAGGAAAGGAAAAATGGGAGATGGGGACAGAGCAGAAAGGGGGAGAGAAGAGAGATGCCACACAGAGAACCCCAACACACCCAGAGAGAGAGAAGGACAGGGGAGAAGAGAGAGATGCCACATAGAGAACCCTAACACACCCAGAGAGAGAGAAGGATGGGGGAGAGAAGAGAGATGCCACATAGAGAACCCTAACATACCCAGAGAGAGAGAAGGATGGGGGAGAAGAGAGAGATGCCACATAGAGAACACTAACACACCCAGAGAGATGACTGTTCTTTGGCTTTAGGGAACCAAGAACAATTTGTCATTGTCTGGACTCCCTGCGGTCTCCATTTTTAAATCAGATGAAATTTAAGAAGTGCCCTTGATCCTTTAGGCTAGATCCCATGCTAGAGGCTTCCTGTGCCTGTCAAAATCTAAAGCCTGTGAACCAATGCTCTCTGATACCTATGCTCTCTCATGTCCTCCTTTATTTCTCAGGGTTCTTCCTTGGGTGGAGCTATTTTCTCTCTCCTGTTGTTTTAGAAAAACACTTAACCCTTCTATTAGCTACAAGGCTTCTGGTGCCATGTTCTTCCTGAAGGACAATCTGGTCATTGTACTTCTTATTTTAAAACAGAACCATGGCACCATAACCATCACTGTTACCTCTGCGACTTTTTTCACTGTCTACAGGACAAATCCAAAATTTCTATGTCTGAACCATCACTTGGAAAAGGGCCCGGTTCCCAAGCTAAAGAGGTAAACATGACTCAGAAAATCAAGTGACAGAAAATTGGTGGCAGTTCCCATGACTGTTTGTGACATCACAAATCCCACAGTGATATCAATTTGTCACATAAATCTTTAAGTCTACATACCCGGTCCTTCCCCGATGCCTCCACCAGTACCCGCAGCAGGAGACCATGTGGCAGTAGGCAATCAGGGCAGCTTTTCCATAGACAGGACCATAGTAGGCAGGACCTAGCTAACTGCCTGCAGTAACTTTTGACTTTATTATTCATTTGTTCTCTGTGAAAGAAAAATAAAACCTGTTGCAGTCTGACTCTTAACTCCTGACCAAGTGACATGTGAAAGAAAACAAGTTTTTATTACCTGCTAAACTGAATATTTATGCAAACATTATATTATGCTTTAATTGCTTTCACATGTTTTTCTCCTTAGTTCTCAAAGGGAAGTCATTGAGAGACACATTCTAACTAGTGATGATTTGATGACAGTGCTCTTTAGTTTAATTGGAAGTCCCAATCTTCATATAGAGGTTACTGTTATTGCATATCATCTATGTGCAGGGATGTGTAACTGTCCATATTATGTGGTCTAATATTAAATGCCCTAGTTTCATTATTGCCTTTTACATAAAAAACAAAAGGCAATTAACATAATATTGACATTCAACATTTATTGTGTGCATATTCCCTATTATACGCCATTATAAGCAGTACTATGTATTATATTTCAATTTCTCATGATCCTTCCGGGCAGATATTCTTGCTAACTAGACTTGGATAAGGAAGTGAACCAGAATGCAATTCAAATGCATATGAAATTTTACAATGCATCTGGTTTTGATCAAAATGCGATCATGTGTAGTGGGTCTTTTGGATAATTCTTCCCTCTAGAAAAGTCACCATAACCCAGTCAGAAGGCCATCCGTAGCCAGCTAAAGGGGCCCCAGTGTTCACCTGTCAGGTGGGCTCTGTAACTGCATGTTTCCATGTGGGGTAAGATAACTCATGAGGTATGGCGCGTGGATCAAAGTTAAGCCCTCCATGATTTTTAGTTAATATTGTTAGTATGTAAAGTTCTTGAGTTGAGTGTGATCTTTAAAATAATTGCAGATTTTCGGACAAGGCTTCCATATTTATGCAGTAAATTTAGTCTCCACTAATGACACTAAGGAATCATGAAACTGTTGAAAAGTCTACAGTGTTTTATTCTAATTCACCAAGGGACAGAGCTCAATATTAAGACAAAGCTAATTTTATAAAGATAATTTAAATAAAAAACAGTACTTATAAATATCAAAGCTCTCATTATATGTAAAGTATTTACTTAAAACTTTTGTTCTTCAATGATGCTGAATAAATGTGTATCACTGAAATGACATTCTATGAATTGGAGGAAGTATGGATTATTTTTGTACATAGTAAATATCACAGAGTGTCATTCATTCTAGAAATGTGAGCTTAAAAACTTCCTATTATCACCAGGCATAAAATGAAACCAAGAGGTTGAAGAGATGGGTCAGTTATTAGGAGCCTGTGCTACTCTTACAGAGGACCTAAATCTGGTTCCTAGTACCCATGCCAGGTGGCTCACAGGCTCCTGTAACCTCAGGTGCAGAGGATCCAGGGTCCTTGTCTGGCCTCCATGGGCACCTTCATTCACATGCACATACCTCCACACAAACACGCAGGAATTTACATGATTAAAGATAAATTGTAAAAGAAAAGGTAAACAGCACAAAACAGCAGCTTTTGAAAGTATGTTTTCTTTTTTTCTTGGTATCAGAATCTTTTACATTAGGTTGCACACTATAATGGCAGGTTATATTAATTAGTAGGTTACATTAGCAGGAAAATGAAGTTATGACTCGATTTTGTGCAGAAATGATTATGTTCACTGTGGATAAACAAGCTAGAGAGTGGGAGACATGAGAACCTAAGACCTTAGGAGGGTATTACTGGCTTTGGTCAGAGAGAACTTATAAATACAGTTAGTATTTCATTTTCCTACTTTAGAGTTAGTAACATATGCATCAATGGAGAAGTTGCACCTATTTCATTGGTGTTGCTATCACTGTGAATATACAGATGATGGTAAAAAATTATTCATCTTTTGTAGAGGTATTCAGCACATACCTACATGGAAAAATAAAATTATGCACACACATAAAATAATTTTTCCTAGTATTCGTCTTCTTTACGATAGCATCTCAATAGGTAGACCAGGCTAGTCTCATGCTTGCCATACCTATGTCTTTGCCTCCTGAGTGCTAGGATTATAAGCTAGCACTTTTCATATTTTCATCATAAACACTTTCCACACAAATAATCTTAATGTAATTAGAAAGATATATAATCAGCTCTACTCCCACAGGGAGAAATGAAATACAAAGCTACAATTCTGCAACTTTCCTAGCAAACTGCAAAGAAAGTTGTGGTGTGTTTACAAAATCAATTTCTGAAATTGAAACATGTCATCATTAGCAACTGGCTTCCTCATCTGTCTCCTGGAGGTATTCTGTAAGGGACAGAGAGAGAGAGAAAGAGGGAACACCTGGGGGGTTCCAAAGGCACAAATATGGCAGGGCTGTGACCAGACCGCAACACTGACAGCAAGTTCAATATTAGTTTAATTGTAAATTACACTTGACACTTAATTTCGTTACATAGGGAGTGTATATTTGCTGTGAATGATGGCTTAATTTATTTTTAAAGAACTTGAAAGATTTTTCTTTCAATTCTATCTGAAAACACACTGAATGACTCTGATAGAGAAATTCCCATGCAGAGCTAAAATTTGTAGAAATGGTAACAGGAAACCCCAGCAAAACTGACTGGAGTTGAGCTTCCCAACAGAGCAACAAACGTCCTTCCCCCAGCTCCTTAAATGTTTTTATCTTCCTAAGGCTAATGATATACTTTATAAACAACTTATTTTTCCTACAGATCACTGCCTGAATTTCTCTCTCTCTCTCTCTCTCTCTCTCCTAATACTTTATTCATGTAAACTTAAAAAAACATGTAAGTGGTTGCTTCAATCTACTTTTGTTTACATTTCTAGAGCAGTAAGGAAGTGAACCAACTCTGAGGATGAGGCAATTTACTTCTGAATCCCGCTTGGAAAGTTAAGGGTCTGTGACCCCATGCAAATGTCAGAATCTCTCAGTTCATGTTGACTTAACATTGTACAATGTAATCTTCTTTACATGAAAGCTATCAGACTTCTGGAATGTAAAGAAGAAAAGCTGTATCAGGACACAATACTGTTCACTATTAATATTATCATCGTCATTAAGAATAGCAATAGCTACATAAAAACTCAACACCTTTGTCTTTCTTTTGTAGACTGAATGTCTCTTGATGTCCATCTGTCCAGAGTAGTTGGAAAAAGAGGAATCCAAGATAAAGTCCACTAGTCTACCTTCATGTGTAGGGGAGCTGCAAACAGAGCAGTCATGGGTGCCCCCATCATGAACTTATCTGACACAAGGATGTCTCAAGGAGTACCTCAAAAGAATGCTGAATGCCTTCTTGAAGCTTGCTGTCTTTGATCTGTCAGTGCTCTCTGTGTGGCGAGGCACTGGGTCGGCAAAACAAACACACATTGTGCAATGACTTCTAACAGTCAAGCCTTGGCTCCTTGGGATGATTTCTTTACAGTAACTGACTTCACTGCCTACCTTACCTGTGAGTCAGTGAGCTATTTTCTATAAGGAAATATCCTTTAATTAACGGCAAAATGCCATCCAAATCAGTAAAACTGGCACAAAACAGATCCCCGCCCGCCCTTTGCTGGGAATTCAGTTCTAGGAGGCATTGCTAGATGTCGATATTCTGGAACACTGCTCCAACACATTAGCAAGCTTTTAAAAGACTCTTACATACATCTTAAGGTAGAAAAGGAGATGGTGGGAGTCTGCCTGCAAAGGGACTGACTGTTCATCACGTTGTTTGATAAAGAGGACACCCAGCAAGTCTCAAACAGGAGCCTTAGTCAGAATCACTTGGTTATGAGAGCTCATCTTGAATTACTGTAGGGAAAAAAGGCCCCCAAAGGAAATAAAATCAAACAAGAAATCATTTCTCAAAAGGATATTTCTTATTTGTATTTGCTGCTGTTTGGTCTTTTTGAGACAGGGTCTCCCTGTAGACAAAGCAAGCCTGGAACTCACATGTGCTATGTAGACCAGGCTGATCTCAGTCCCACAGAAATCCACCAGCCTCTGTCTCCCGAGTACTGGGATTAAAAGCATGTGTCACTAGATCTGGCTCAAAAGGATGCTTATATCTCTGATTAAATCTTTCAAAAACTGAAACACTAAACATATCAGCTTTTTTTTTTTTCATGGAGCAGAAGGCAAACTTTCTAACTGTCCAAAAAACTGGAATAGGTCAGTGAATTCCACTCAATACACAGGACTGGACAAAATGACTTAGAAAATTGAAGAGATCCACATTAGATCAACTGGCCACTCCAGGCTATCAACCTTCCATGGCCAACCGGCGAGAGTTTGAGGCATCGGGTTAGAAAGAATGGTCTATATATTAATTTAGAAGTGAAATCTAATACATAATCAAGGAGCTTCAACATACATTTTTTACTCTGTATACTCCCTTAGAATTATATTTTTACTCTATCTCATGAAGTAAAGCATCAAAAAATAAAATTATAAAAAATATACAATTACTAGAAAAATCCCAAATGCGCCTTTGAGTTTCATGAATACTTGTGAATTAATCCTTAAAATAAGCTGCATCTTTGATCTTCAGAAACCACTAGTGAGGTTATGCTGTAACTTAGCAGGACCTCTGAAAATTTAACTGTGAACCAGATGAACCATTTACTTGAACCTAAAGAAGCAGTTTTAACCCAAGTCGTCTCTCTCCTTTCAAAAACTCAACAGATATGTAAGTTTGAGTCTTGAATTAGTCTCACAATTGAGACAGGGGTTTCTAATGCTATCTAACAACTTCTCTGTTGATAGATAACAGCTTATTGCATTATGAATACCCTGGGCTGCTGAGAAAAGACTTAGCTACACAAATTTCAATGTGACAAATATTAAAAAATAATCTTTGGTATTTGTCTTTAATGATGATCTTAAGATCTACTTGTTTAAGATCTACAAATTTAAGCTCCGAAGAAGACCTAGGTCTGATAAGTTAAACACATTATTCAGCATGAGTACCTGAGAGAATTTATTCAGATTCTTCCATATCAAGCATTTCCCTATTTCCCTCCTTGAAACTGTGAATGCTTTGTTTGGTTGGTGGGTTATATTAGGTAAAAATCAGTCATATCCTAACCTAGTTTCATTTTCTAGTTAGTAAAGATTATCGGTTTAACAGACTATGCAAAGTCCATGGATAAAGCTGGCATCAGTGGATCCAACCAGCCACACACAATGGCTGAGGGTAACTGAGCTCAGGTCATGTATAGGCAAGCAATACTATGTACTGCATCCACCGGCCTAGAGGACTGTCGCTGGGCATTCTACATATTCTCAAGAAACACAATAACCACCTGTAATTTGTGGTACTGAGACAAGACCTATGCTCCCCTTAGCCAAGAAGGGCAGGGCCTCTCATGAATCATGAGGCAGTCATAAAACCTGACCTCAGAATGGACAAGTAACACTGGTTTTGTCTAGGGAGCATGCACAGGGTGTGTGGATCCCTTACTGGCTTGGGAGGTGACATAACAAGTCAGTCCCCATAAAGATTAATCCAGTCTCCATCCATCTGATTCTTACGATAAAATCTGCAGTTGCCCACTGGGCAGGGCAGCAAGGAGGGATTCCTCACTGGAACTCCCCCATCCCTGGGATTGTCTCCAATTTTCTTTAATAAACTTATATTGGCTCTACTTACTCCACGTCCCTGCTTCTTTAGCCTCCTCAAGTGCGAGACAGCAGACTTGGAAGACCCTGACTTGACACAGCTTTGGCAGCCACTGATCTAGCATCCTTGCTCAACAAGTTAAGCTCAGAAAGAACTGAAAAAGGTTCCATGGTACTCGAAGAACCTGTATTAGTACCTTACTCTGTATTATTTGCTGTAATTCTGAAAGCCATTCTCCTATTAAAAAAGAGACCATTCTAAACAGGTCCCCAAGGTAGATCTTCAGTACAGCTGGGCAGTTCTCTAGCAATGCAGATTGCATACCTTACTATTAGGCCTTTCCAAGTTTTCTGTGAGTTACTATAGTCTGCTATTCCCTCCACCTTTAAGTTGTTTAATTTTCAACCAGGAATCCTGCCTGATGCAAAAGTGATGCTTCCTTATATTTGGGAGTCTTTATCTTACTTCTCTCCAGTTATAAAAATGCTGTCCGATAGGAGACTGTCTGTTTGAAGAGCGATGGGAAAACCAGGTAGCTCTCCTCATCCTACACTAGCACCATAACTTTCAAGACAAGTATCACTATATTTTTTTTCAACTGTAAAGCATGTAATGTGACTTCTAGACTCTTCACAGTATAGATATGTTGCCCCCCCCAGGAAGACTGGGGGACTCACAATAACTCATATTTGGGAGCTAAATCTAATATTTATTCTTAGCTTATGATCTAGAATTCATTTCAGGATGTTTTCTTTTTATTCTGTTAATACTGGTATGATAGCAAAGACAGTATCAGATGTTGGCAAAGCTATGAAGAACCTGGAGCTCTCACCTGTGAAATTTCTCCCAAAACATTTTGGCCACTCATCAATCATTAAACCTCAGTTTTCACATAACCTAGCATTTCTACTCATGGACCTTACTCGAGAGAAATAAAAATATGAAAGCTAAGTCATAAATATTCACATTATTATTCCTGATAGACAAGAAGTGAAAGAAACTGAATGTGCATCAGTAAGCAAGGGTGTCAGGGACGTGAGGGGGACAGGCACACAGGGGAGTGCTATCTGGCTATAAAACGTGGTAAGATCTGGAGCCACAATACACATAAATGAACATGTGAGGGGAAGTAATAAAAGAGTTTATATTTATAAATTGCTCATACGAAATAATCAGAATAAGCCAGGCACAGAAGGAGAAAGTTTCTTCATGGTTTTATAGAATGGAAAGTCTTAGAGAGGCGTGAATGTTAAATGATAGAGGGTTTCTTTTTGAGAGGACTAAAGTATTTCAAAATTACATTGTAGCGATTGAAGGTTGAAAACTGTAAATATACAGAAAGAACTGAAATGAGTTATGGTCATGCAAGTTTATACCTTGATAAGCTTTTATTTTTTAATGTTGCCTTAGGATAAATTGAATCATGATTTCTAAGTACAAAAATCTATAGAAGCGGTCTAACATCTATTTTTTAAATAAAAAGGGGAAAATGAGGAAATTGTGTACATACTATGTAACTATGTAACAGAGGATCTCAAAACTTGCTTGAAGTACAACTGTTCAACTGGACCTTTCTTTTCCAAGTACGAATGGGGCAGACTTTCACTTCCTAATGGCTTGAGAGGGATCTGGGTATCTACTGGGGATGGTTACTGGAAAGCCTGGAAAGTTGGTGTTGTCAGCTGGTATTAAGGGCTGCTGTGTGCCCAGGGACTGAGTATCCATCTATATGGCTTCTTTAACCAGTATTTGAGCATCTGCACTCTGTGGTGACTGGTGGTCTCTAAGAATGAGAACACGGGAAGATCTGTGTAGGAGGTGCATTACGCTATAGTGCCGGTCCCATGGTATCACTCTTACCCTAGTCCCAAGTCTATTTTCAGAGAAGGGAAGACTACAGAGAGCCTTTTTTTCAGTAGCAAAGTGCCAGGTCCCTGTGAGAAAATGACTTAAGAGATAACTAGTATTATAGCCACTTTCAAATGTGAAATCTGACAGTGTGAGAGCCAGGGCAAGTACACTGTCAAAATTCACCTGCTGAATTCACCACACCACAGTGTTTGTATGATAGGCTCCACATTTCTAATAGAATAACTTACTGCATCAACGTGAAAATGTATTCACACTTACCATGTTTAATAAAGTAATTTTCAATAAGAAACTATCTGAAGCATTAGCTTCATTGTATAAGTTTCTTCTAAAAATGCTGATACACCAGGCATATTGTAAGGTACATAGTCCTTACAAACCAATTCAACAGAAATCTTTAGAGCATTTTGTTTTCTGAAGGCTCTGCAGCCAGTACTCTGCAGAGGAGATGCAAATTCTGGCTGCAGGGGCAGAGGAGTCTTCTTTCTCTCCTATTGTTATCCACACGACCATGCACAAAGTGTACAAGAACATTTCCACATGACAGCATGGAGACTCTCCAGTACACATATGTATGACCTCTCGCACCTCAACAAAGGATGCTCAAGACAAGTATTTAAGCAATAGTTAGAACGATCTATAACCTGGGGAAGAATGTGTTTTCTAAGAGTAGTTAAATACCATTGAAAGGCTAGAGAGATGGCTCAGCAGTTAATAGCACTGGCTGCTCTTGCAGAGGACCTGGGTTTGAATCCAAACACCCTCATGGCAGCTAAAACGATCCTTAACTCCAGTTGCAGGGAATCTGACACCCTCTTCTGACCTCTGCAGGCACTGCATAACATGGATGCAATACATTAATACATATGGAACTAGAAACAATAAATAAAAGATTAACATAAATAAAAATAATATAAATAACAAAAATATTTAAATATAATTGAAAGCTATTCAAAAATATGAAACACTTGGTACAACTGTATAAAAATAAAATGTGTATATTTGTGTGTTTTTAAATGTGTGAGGTAGTGATTCACATATTAACATAATAATTTTTTCTTTTGCCTGAAATAAGGCACATCAAGAAAAAAAAAGACAGCTGTACTTTTATTAATGAATGGTGTGTTTACCGATAGTCTCATTTTACACTAAAACTATTTCATTCTATCTGATTATTAAGTGAGTTTTGCATGAGGCTGCTTACAAAGTTCCAAATTGGGTGCCTGGGATTCATGAGAATAAAGGGACAAATTCTGAAATAAGCACACAGCCCACGTAGAAGATGGAAATCTGACACACTATGGAACAAGGAGAGAAAAGGGCAAGAACGGTGTAATGACGGAGACAAAGCACCCTTGTGCAAAACTAAATCTAGAATTTCAATTGCATTATAGCATTTACTCCTGAGCTAAAAGAGAATAAGGAAACTTGGTAAATTCATTCCTCAATACACATGTCCCTCACAGATTCTCCCACAGCCAGCACTGATGTGGGGGAGGGGCACGCCAGGAAGAAGGGCAGAGAACCCCTGCTTCTTCCAGAAAGGAATTGGTAGGAAAAAGTATCTGTCAGAAAAAGAAATAGTTTTTACTAGTTAAGAGCAGTAGTGTATATCTGCCACTAAAATGCTTCTTTTATATTAGTTGCCAATGGCACAGGAAAGGTTTTCAATGCCAGTCTTCTGCGCAAACCAGAAACGTTCCTAGAATGCCTGTTTCTCATCTTGGATCTTCCTAAATGTGAACTTATGTTTGTGCTGTGGCATTATTAAGGAAGAGAGCTTGGACAGCATTCCATGGAGGGCTTGAGGTGCTGAGCTTCAAGCAGAGCCTCTCAAAGAGGGAGATTTTTCACTCTAGATTATTAATTTTAAAAATAAACTACCTTTGTCTTTTGACAGGGGGTCGATAGCAAGCAATTTCAGGTCTCTGACAAGTACTTGGAGTATGCTAAATTCTGTGTTAAAGTGTGTCTTTTGCTAATAGGTGGTTTGAGTACTGTGCTAACATGTTTGGGTAGAGGGCTTCTCTGTTATGGATGTGGTAGGTGTAGCTGACATCAGACGGGACCTACAAATTGCACCTCTATAAGAAGAGATGAAAGCGTCAACACTACACAGGAAATTGAATTTGCCTAAAACAGCTATGGGATAATCTGAGATTGACTCATTGGTGTTCTAATTGTTCATTAGAGCATAACTTCTTCACTCAAAAGCACACCTTCCAAGATGTGTTAGCTGCAAAATGCATCCACAGATGATTCAATCTATTGACCTGGTGAATGGAGCCACTTAGTACTACCTAAATGCAGAGGATCACATGTCAAAATCAATGTCTCTTTTTTATCTTATTGATATTGAATTGTTCATTTTCATAGTAATTAGGCAAGCAGCCCAGCTGCTTCCTAAGGCAGCGACTGGAGTGTGAAAGTCAGAATTCATTAGTAAAATAGGAGAATGCTTACCTTCCCTTCCCAGTGGCAGCAGGCCACAGAGCAGGCCCATTAGGGCCCAAGGTCTGAACCTGCATGTGTCTTTTATGAGTGCAGTGGAATGATAGCAACTTGACCATGATTGATGGCCTGCCTCGGGCATATTTACCTATGTCACTAATGCATGGTGGAGATACAGCCAGTTCAAACTGACAACACTTAGCAACGGAAACATCCCACCTAACCCAAGCTGTTTCCTTAATAAGACCATTCGGCAGAAACATAGTCCACTAGTCATGAAGTATGGAAATTCTGCTTTGATTCTCATTAATGATCCCCTTAGATCCTGCAAATGAAATTTTTGGTGCCTCAGTTTTCCTAGTGTAAGAGGACTTACACAAAAAGGGGACCACCTATAACCTGAGCGAAAACAGATTCATTAGGAAGGATGTTAGGTAACACATTCAAAATCCATTATTATATTGAGGTTATGAGACTGTGTAACATAGTGAAAAAAATGACCAATTCACAGCAAAACAATCTAATTTCTCATCTCAGTTCCTCTGCAATCTCCTCTGTGGCTTAACAGGCTAGTTGAGCAACTTTGACCATAAAATTTTGGAATTTTGACCATAAAACAAAAATATTAAAACAATCACAAAAATTGTTATTTGACTCTGTACCTGACAGAATGATTTGCATGCAAATTTTATAAAACATACAATATATATCTTGTAAAATACTATAATTTTAAAGAAACAATACATACCATTTTAAAAAGAATTTTTTTAAAGTCTATTTAAGATTGTTTCCTTGTTCTATGATAAGTCTTACATTCACCTCAATTATCCCCAACATATATTTTACTGCAGAATAAAAACATTCCATACTGGTGATGTTTTGGTTCTGTTTCTTTGAGTAACGAGTGCCCTCCCTGTTTACTCTCTCTGGAATGTTCTATGTGTTCATTGCCTACTCTGTGCGAACCCTGCACAAAGCATTGATTTTTATGCTTCAAGAGTTCCTGTTTTGTTGTCCTGCCTGAGGCCCTTATCTGTAATTAATCATGACATATTTTCCCAGTGAGTTTGCAAGGGTCGTTAAACTCTTTCTCAGAACTTTGCTTCAGGCATCCTCTGTCAAAGTGGAGCCAATGATTTATGTACAAGGATGTATGGCATGTCCTCTGTTTTCATACCAAGAAAATTGAATCAGCCTACGAGATCAACAAAAGTAGAAAAGTCAAATAAAATTATACTATTAAGTAATTTACAGAGAATTTATACATCATACTCATCAGAACAATGTTTAAAAGTAATATTTAATGATATAAAATACTAATGACATAATGTTAATCAAGGACTGATGAGATAAAACAGTAATAAAATCCAAGAAACATCATATATAATCATATTTTCATATAAAAATTTTGGAAGGTAATTTCCATTCAGTATGTGTAGCTAGCTATAGTTGTAATATATTCTCAAATAAAAGATTTTTGTTTTGGGGAGGAATGTTTAATTTTTCCATAATGTTCAAAAATTTCCTTTATAATGGAAAATTTATAAAACTACTAAAAAGATTTAAGCATCACATTTAATATTTTTAAATGTTCACATCAGAATATTTAATAACGAGTTACATGGACAAATATGAAAGGTGACAAAAAGCATTAAAGCGTGGCATTTAAAGACCCTACACGCTAAAAGCTACCTTCCCATTAGCACACAAAGTCGAGTCCTCCTCCTCCTAGCCTCTGGTTCATAAGTCCCAGAGTTAACACAGTTACTGAGAAAGAGGCACAAGGAAACCAAACGAGTTAGTTCTTAGTTGAGGTTTACAGAGGAATAGGTGTAAAAGTCTTCTCGGAAGAGATGTACTTGGAATTTGGGGGGATATGTTTCAGGGGGATAAAGACAATATACCTTAAAGGAAATGACAGTACCTTCCAGTGAGTATGTGTGTGGTACGGGAGAAAAAGGAGTTGTCCACACTTCCAGAATTACTGTCCCACAACTGATAGTTACAGCGTTACCTCCCAAGTTCCTAATAGCTTGTTAGTCTTCTTTCTTCTTCATGTCTAAGCTTGACCACCACGTGTCTGATGTATGAGATCAGTAGGTATAATCATTCTAATGGTACCTGATGTGTATAGAACTCGGAATTATACACACACACACACACACACACACACACACACACACACACACAAAACTACCACCGTCCTTATCTGTGCCACTTATAAGTCTTACCGATGCTCCCTTGCACCAGAGTTCTGGCCATCTTTGTTATAAACTATATTTTGAATTACCAAGGGCCAGCTATAAGTCCTAGCCCTTGCCTTCACATATGAATTCATACCTTGAAAATATCAGGCAATGCTCCTGACAGAGGTGACTATCTACTAAGAAAACTTAGAGGGAAATCTTGCTTGCTTTTATCATTTCTTCCTAAAACGATGTATAATTTGAAACAAGTTATAAAGTTAAAAAGTCAAGAATGAAGTAACTTTCATTTTAATTTTGACATGTGCAAAAATTTAACAGTGAGTGTGGATAATCCCTGCCTTTCAGAAGAAATGAATCTAAAGTTCACTGGTCTTTGCAGATAATCCTCTATCTTGTTGACCTTTCCAAAAGGTGTTTTAATTTCCTTTTACCATGGATAATAATTCTGTCATTACTTTCACAAAATGCTTTTCCAAAATACTGTTTGGAAGATGATTAACAGTGCTCAGTCATACTCCATACAGCATTATCAGAACGACGTCTGCACATTACAACAACAGTAATGACATTAAAAGATTTTGCAATGATAGACAGCACTGGAGAATAGTAATTAAGAGATTATCTTTCTAAGGGCATCCTTCCAAATGATATGCTTGCTATACAGACATAAGGTACTTTAAAATCACAAATGTAGATGTAAAAAAAAAGAGTGACATATGCTGTTATCTTCTTATGTGTTAATTTGAAAGATCAAAATTTCTTTTAATTTTATGCAAAATTTAAAAAAATTGAATCAAAGGTGGAGTTTTTTAAAGGGATTTTTTTTTTCTTTTTAAGGTATCTTTTCTTTTTAACTTTATTTTTCTTTTTATTTACGAGTGTGTGTGTGTGTGTGTGTGTGTGTGTATATGTGTGTGTGTGTGTTTTGTATGAATGTTTTGGTGCCCATGTAGATTTGGTTAGAAGATATTTTAAATATAACTGATAAGTACAGAGGTTAACTGAAAGAAAGATGCTCAGAGAAAGAATAAAGCATAGCCAAGTATGGGTTTGGATTTATCAAGGGAGTGTCCTACATAAAATAAAAAAAACAACTACATGATTTTTAATGACCTCACATGCATGTGTACCATACTTAGTGCAATGGTTTGGTGTAGAAAGGAAGCTCAGAAATTCCTTTATTTCTGTCTTTTCCTATACAGTTTGAATAGCAAAAGGTACTAGAAACTGTTCCTGCTATCTAGAAATCATCAACTGATTAAACAACAGTTCATAACATTCATATGAAGTCAAGAATAAGAGTTACAATGCAGGTGGAATTTGAAGATCTAGAAAAATCGGTACAGCAACAGAACACTGGTAGTTACGAGTGTTCACAACTGAAATTGTTTTCTGTATTTTTAGAATTTAATAACATAAAACGTCTATACTATTATAATATTTTCCACTTTAAAAACCTTCAAATATATTTGTCCTAAAGGCAAACTCCAAATCTGAGAATAGCCTGCTGAAGCCCAGTCCTAAGCACACAGTAGGACCTTGGTAGACACTATTGAGTAAATACAAAGCAAAAATGCCTCTACACAGACTGATACTTATCTAGAAATAATCAACACGGTAATCCACAACTAAAGGCAGTCAGATGGTAGAATAATTTAAAGTCATTTTTCTGAGTTATCACAGTTTGCAAGTATCAAAACTCACTAAGCAAGGCAGTAAAAATCTTCCAGTAATATCTGTAGCTTATAATAAAAGCAATTCAGGGGTTGCAGAGATGGTTCAGAGTATAAAGTGCATGTTGTGCCACAGTGAAGACTAGAGTTCAGATCCCCAGCACCTGGTTAAATGCCAAGCAGGTGCAGTGGTCTGCTTGTAGTCCCAGCATGTGGGAAGCAGTGGTCCCCACCTGTAGTCCCAGCATGTGGGAGGCAGAGAAGTGAGATCCTTGCAGCAAGCTGGCTACTTAGACTAGCCAAATTGCTGAGTTCAGGCTAGACACTCCACATTAATATATAAGCTGAAGCTTAACTGAAGATGCTACTGTACATCAACTTCTGGCCTGCACACACACACAGGCACAAATGCATGCAAACACACATATATGCATACAACCACATTCACATGAAAAATTTAATTTACAATGATCATTTGTATACTGTTTTGCATACCAAATGAAATGGCGGCCAAACAAAGGAAGGTATTATTTGGAACCAAAAGGATATTTTCAGGAAATATATAATATTCCAAAGAGCAAATGTAACATTCAGATGCATTTCCACCAAAACACAAAGAAAATTGTTACCTGTACAGTTGAACATAAATTCCTGTGTAAAAAAAGCATAACAACATCCTAACAAATATTTTTTTAAGTGAAAGCACAGAAATGAAGTGTAGGGTGAGCTCTCCTAGGCAGAGCACAGGGCTGCTTGTTCTCCAAGACTGAGAAGCCAAGCACCAGCTCCCTCTAGCCCTGGAGAATGCTGGGCCTTCCTGTTCACTTTCATACCAGTCAGAGGGAACACATGCAGCAGGGTGCCACCTCCTCCTTGTTTAATTTCCTCCTGTTTCAGAGTTGTAGTGGAGTCTTGGTGTTACCAATGGTTGTTCTCCAGC
Organism: Eospalax fontanierii; assembly: GCA_035773235.1. NCBI lineage: Eukaryota > Metazoa > Chordata > Mammalia > Rodentia > Spalacidae > Eospalax > Eospalax fontanierii. The sequence continues at coordinate 106,996,864 of CM069527.1, read as the reverse complement.
GCCTGGTCTTAAGCACCATTCCCAGGTTCACATCATCCATTCATATTCGACCATGAATCCATCATCCCTGCCAAGTCCTCTGTCAGTCACCCCTTCACTCAGCATAGATTCCAAGACTCATCAATGAAATCTCCCTTGCAAATCTCATCTCCCACATTTCTTCCTCTCTAACTTGGTCAGCCAAATCCTTCACAGACTCTGAAGAGACATGGATTCAAACCAGCTGACTGGGACATTGTGTTGTGTGTTCCCTGAACACGCGACAAGCTAGCCTGGACCTTCATCCATTTGCTTGCCTTAGCCCTGCTGAAAAGGATAAATTACCTTCATTCTACTTGTGTATAGACTCCAGTTCACTCTCTCACTCCACTCAATGACTTTCCTTTTCTCTCAGACATCATCAGTGGCTCACAACATGGGTCACTTGCATCATAAGAGCAGCGGGTCCCATGAACCTTCTCACACACGTGCCCAGCCATATTTCTCACTGAAATGAGTCTTTACCAACAGCATCTCTACTGATTATTCACATGACTGGAGCGGCAGTGTCATCACACACTGCATCCCCTACTCTTCTTTTGGTGAGGTACATTCAAGTATAGGGGGCAAAATACAAATTAGTTGTCTCTCTCTTAAAACCTCACAGGAGGAGAACCTTGAGAACTGCTGGAAACAAATCAGGTATTCTGAGACAAGGAAACTTCCCTACTGAACATCGCATAATTCATGCTTCTCTTTATGTTAATATGAAAATGCAAAATTCGCCAGTTAAAAGGCAATCAAGAGAGGAAATGAGAACAAAGAGGAGAATCAATAAACACATTTCTCTTGAGCAATCTATGACAGCAGTGTTCAAGGACTTGGCTTATAGATATTTCACTCATGCCTTCCTGTACTATAGGATGCATTTCACAAATCATTGTGCAGAATGACTGAAGCTTCAGTCTGTGGTTATAAACTGGAATTTATTTCCATGCAGTATGAACTACCAGCCCGAGTTTCATTAACAACTTATTCCAATAAGCTCTGTAAACTGAGTTTTCTTTATATGTGCATTACTCTATTCTATGCTGCTACTGCAAGCATAAGTCAATTTTTCAGCACCTGACCATTCAGAATGTATATCTGCTATACAAAGGACTGACTTCCTGACTGCCAAAATGACTTCCAAAGAGACAGAACGAGAACATGAAGTGATAATACAATATCTAACTTGGAATTCCCGAAGCTAATGGATAGAATTTTGGCTTAAGAAAGGCAGTTTTCATGAATACCAATGGAGAACACATAAAATCACGTTCTTTAAAGGAAATTATATAGAGATAGTATAGTATAATTATTAATTGTCAAAATACATAACTTTAAAGTCAGTTTTTCTTAATATGGCATAAAGTTTTATAGCAATATCTTTAACCTGCTTAGTCTACATAGAAAATAGTTATACTAAGAAAGAAAGGAAAGAAACCTTAAAACTGGTTTAGGACTAAAGTCACCCAGTGCAGGAGATGTGTTTCGGCTGCTGTACATCAAGTTCTCATTTCTCCTCAACTTAATCACCTGGCCCCCAATCCTCAGCTTTGTTTCCAAAAACCAAATGTTGAAAGTTTTAATTGCTTAGAAAAAAAATTTCCTAAGGTTTTCATATTCCCATTAAGAATTCTGAGGGTTAGGGGTGTAGCTTAATGGTACAGTGCTTGAGTAGCATGCCTGGGGCCGTGGGTTCCTCAGTGTGAGGTCAGAGAAAAGACCTGATTGAAGCCACTTTATTTAAGCAATGAGGTTTGACCTTAATCATCTGCACTCTCAATATTCGCTCCCTGCCAACTCGGCTCCAAGGGGAACGCCAGCTGATGAACCAACGAACCTTCATCTTGGCCTCCGATTCTCATCCCACCTGTGCGTTCCTCCTGTGCTCTCCATGATGCAGGGTCCCACTCACGGAAGTCTGTGCCCTCCATGATGCAGGGTCCCCACTCACGGAAGTCTGTGCTCTCCATGATGCAGGGTCCCACTCACGGAACTCTGTGCTCTCCATGATGCAGGGTCCCACTCACGGAAGTCTGTGCTCTCCATGATGCAGGGTCCCACTCACGGAAGTCTGTGCTCTCCATGATGCAGGGTCCCACTCACGGAAGTCTGTGCTCTCCATGATGCAGGGTCCCCACTCATGGAAGTCAACACATGCTATAACCAGTGTCATGTTTATTTCTTGTAAGTTTTCTAGAAGAAGATAAAGACCTACATTTCTTTGTCAGTCCCAATTTACTCTTTTGCTTTTAACACAGGATAATATCATCCTATATAATTTCCTTTTTAAAATTTTCATAAATTTGCCCTCAAATCTTGAACTTGTAATCCAAACTCTTAATTACAAGCGATCACATATTTTAAGTCTTTGCTTAACAATATTCTTCCAGTGTTTTATGTGACCCAAATAAACATTTAGTAAATATCTATATACATAAATCTCACACTGAAAGGTAGGTCCATGTCTGACAGCTTTATAGACTATCACTAATCTTTTCAAATGACAGTTCATACATACAGATCATTTGACCACAGAAAACCTACAGCAATTTGTATCCTTTTGTACAAGAAAAAACAAAAAAAAGGATTTACCAAAACCTTACCCATGATCTAGAACATACTATTATTACATTTTTAAAACATTGGTCTACTTGAGAAGGGTGTACTGGTACACTCCTTTAGTCCCAGTATTTGAGAGGCTGAGGCAGGGAGATATTTGTGAAACTGAAGGCAGCCTAGTCTACATAGAGAGTTCCAGGCTGGCTGGCGATACAGGGAGACCCTATCTCAAAAACATTAACAACAGCAACAACAACAACAAAAACCTACAGAACTCTCCCATGCCCTTGTTCTTTAAAATGACCAGAAAACTCATGAATGGATTTTTAATTTACAAATTCACCAAGCAGTACTATCCACACCTCAACCTAAGTTCTCACTTAGTATTTTTCCACACAAGACTATGCTATTGATCTGTTCTGCTCTCCTTCATGGACCTACCCAGCCGTAGACTTCCAGAAATGGGGGAGGCAGCCTTTGGACTCACTATCATTGGTCCTTTCTATCAACAGCATCTCTTGCAGCTCTATGATAATTTTCTGCAATGATGTAATCAGTCCCCGCTTATTAAACAGAATCAGCCTCTCACACAGCCCTCTGCGTACATCACTGTTCTCAACTGCCTCTGGTGTTGGCTGTGCTGTGCTGGTGATGTAGGTAGGTCATGTCTCCCACTTCCTTTGCTAACACAGCACCATCATGGAACAAAATAACTCAAAGTAGAAAAGAGTTGCAGAGAGACTAAGACCTAGCGAGGCAGTGAGTAGGGTAAGGGCTGCCAAAGTATGATTAGACAGAGAGTCGGTTCTAGTGTTCTACAGCAGAGTCACAAGAATCAATAACACTTCACGATACATTCAGAATAACGAGAGGAAAAGAGTTTGAAGGTTCCCAACATCTAAAAATTAAAGCACAGGGGAAAATGCTAAGTACTGCACTTTGATAATATACAGATTATATAGCAAATGTTTCAAATTAGAATACTACATTCCCTAAATAAGTAAAAAGTCATATGTCAATTAAAAATTTAAAAATATTAAGAATTCTGCTTTAACCCTAGCTAGTATATTCTCAGAAGGAAATAAAACAATCTTGATCCATCTTTTTTAATCACTCAGTACTCTTTGTTTACAAGAAACATGATTTTCACGAAACACTCTGAGATTTATGCTTTGATTTCAGATTTGAATTACTTATTACATTGTTATGGTAAAGATACTAGACACATTAATTAGAATTTGGTGATTTGAACATGAAAAATTGGGGATATTTCCTGTACTGTAATTAATATGTTTAATGAGATAAATTCTGTCAATTTTCCTAGAACTCACAAATATTTACCCTTCCACATCATCTTTAAAATGGCAGTTGGATCCAAGTTTTCCAAAGAACAGCTAGTCACAAAAAAACACTGGGAAGACCAATTTCCCTTCAACAAATGCTATATCCAACTGCTATGCATACAAACTCATTATTCAGCTTTCTGACCAGAATTGATAGTTTATTAGAGGACATTTTCTGAAGATCAATTTTTGTCCTCAAATCTTCAGTAACAACAAACGCCAGATTCATCAACACATCTGCTAAACCTTCATGTATGTGGAAGTGTTTCCCCTTAATGGAATATGTTGGACTATGTTTTCAAGGAAAGTTGCATAAACCATGAGTAGTCCCAGGAAGCAAAAAAGAATTGTAATCATATCTTAATATTATTTATTGAATGAGTACTAACAGGAAAATTTCATTTCTACACAACCTAACCACCCATGTTGATCTGAAGAATGCGCCTATTAACAAATAGAATGTCTCTACCTGCTCTTTGACGGAGGCGAGAATAGCAGAGGTGGTTTCTGTCTCAGAGCCATCTCCATTGGAGGTGTTTAGGCCAGGGCTCAGGGAGCTGGTCTTCTCTGAGGCTGACGAAGGCTGGTCTGGGACAGGCATAGCTCCTGGAATACAAGAGAACAAGTTCAGTACAGCCAGACATCATCATCATAAATAGACTTAGCTATCAGTCAGCTCCAAGGATTCCAGCTGAAAAAACTCAAAGTTATAAGCTGTCCAGACCGGTGTGGGGCAATTACAGAAGAAGAAGTAATGAGAGCACAAAAAATGTTTGTATTCTATATCAACCCCAACCAACTTCAAGGCAGCATATGCACACCTTTGTGTTGTCTTTGAGACAAGTGGGGGAAGAAAAGATGATATTCTATAAACAAGATTATAAGGAAGAGAAGAAGTTTTGAGTCTAAGGACATACCTCATTTGAAAATTTGCAACTGTTTTGGGAAAATTTATTACTCTTGCCTGTTGCTATATTTCCAACTCAAAAGAAAATCTATTATATAGCCCCCTTTATAAGAAAAATCACACAGTGTAAATGATCATTTATTATCAATCATTAGATACCTCAACAAGAGTCGTATATGGTGTTGTGAAAGAGAAAATGCAACTAGTTCAAGCCACAAATATTTACCAAGTTTATGCTCTGTGAGAGACAGTAGACACACTCTCCCTAAAGCCAGGAAGGATCAGCTTACTTTGAGTTTAAGAAAGGAAAAATAAATAACATCAGCATCAATGCAAAAATGGACACACTGCTACAGGCTAAACACAGGAGTCCCAAAGCTCATTTGATCCACTGTAGTTATCAATCTCCCACAGATTCTAAAACTAAAGGTAGTGGTATTGGGAGGCGAGGTTTGGGGAACTGATGACATCCCGGGGATAGTGTCCATAAGCAGAATCAGCGCCATGACAAAAGAGGCACAGGAGGAACTCCTCACCCTTGCCCAGTTGAGGACACAGGGAGAGGCTCATCAGCCAGCCAGGGAGCAGGCCTTCACAGACATGACCCTGCCCTGCCTTCACCTTGGACCTCCAAGCCTCTAGAACTGCGAGAAATAATGGTACGTATTTACTTTACTATTGCTGAGACTCGAACTCAGGGCCTTGCACATGGCATACAAGCACTTCATCACTGGCATCCTGAATGGACAAAGGCCACAACAGACCCATCAGCTGACTGCTGCCTCTAGCAATGATCATGGAATGCAACAGTAACAGGGGCAAAGTTTGACCACAAAACATCATCTCAATAAAATGACAGGGGTAAATGTTATTTTCATACCCAAAGCAACAACCAGGCCGAGCAACCAGTGCCGTGTACCTAATAAAAGGTATTTCCCATTGTATCACCTCCTAGCTTTGACACTATATGGCAGATTTTCCCTATATGCTCTGTTTCCATGTTTTCAGTTACATTTGTTCAATAACACAAGGACATGCAAAGCCAAGAAAACTCACAGATGTACTATTTGCATCAAATATATAATATGGTAGGTCATTCAAATTCCTCATGGTACATTTCAACCAAATTTTGGGTGGGCTTTTATTTTTTGAGGTAAGTTACGAATGATGTCACCGGGGGGTTAGACTAGCACTGGAAAAATAGGTCTATTACACACAGAATAAACTGAAGTCTTTAGGGGAAATACTAACAATCAGAATTTGAACAAACAGCAAAGATCAGGTTAAATGAGATCAGGGAAACACAAGGACAGCTGACATGCTCAGGTATTTGAGGGGTGGAAACCAGCAGGATGAATGGCTCTGGCAAGGACTCTGCTGAGGTGTAGGAAACAGCCTCCAGAGCACATTCATGCACTTACATCACTTTCATCCATGGTTTCCTGCTTTAATCAAGATTCTACAATATGTAGGATGAAGATAAGAGATCAAGAAATGCACCCAGGTCAAGTGATGAGACTACGGACCTTAAATTTAGATATCTGTAAGACAGAAGGGGGCAGGGGCCCAGGATAAGAAGAGAAATGTCAGATCTGTGTGTAGTTACTCCTGGCCCCTGAAAGACCCACCTGTGACCTCTGACTCTGCCCCAGTGTCCACTAAGTGAGTTCCAAAGGGTGGCACAGGAGCTCCTAACCCTGGGAAAGCACAAGCTTGCATATTTGACATCATTATCCTAAATGCTCTTCTTCTAAACTTTATTTGACCCAGGATAATTAGGTCCAGGCTAACTAGGCCCAGCACAAGTACTCAAATTCTTAACCTTCCGAACTTTTTGTGATATGGCCAAGTGCTTGAGTCTTAGTTAGAATTAATCCACGAAAAATTAATATTTAAGGTATACTAACCAGATGTGGTAGCACAGGCCTTTAATCCTAGAACTCAGGAGACAGATGCTGGTGGATCTCTGAGAGATCGAGGCCATCCTTGTCTACCTAGTAAGTTCCAAGCCAGCTGTGGTTATAGGATGAATTTGTCTCCAAAGGGCTGGGGAAAGGGTGGGGAAACTAAACCTAGGAAATCTGGAGAACACAGGGGAAAAAATAAAAATTAAAGGAAAAGTGACTTCCAGGAAACTGACCATCCCAGAAATAGATTTACTTTGTCAAAGATGGGCAATTTGCTTTTGTCTGATTTGAGTTATTCTATATAATAATGGAGAAATAATGTGATCTGTTTTTTAAAGTTTTGAATGATGACAACATCCTTGAATAACTTCTTTTATCAACTGTAGAGTCCTGGTCTATGTTCCTTGTCCGAGTCCCGATCGGGGGAGGGCTGCAGATTGAATGATGCACACACAAAACAGAGAGAGAGAGAGACACACACACTAGGTAGGAGGAAAGGAAAATGACTGACTTTATTAAGAGGCAACAAGCCTTATATACCCTGAGGGTGGGGCTTTACAGGAGGTTAAAAGTTCAGGTTCTCAGGAGACATCTAGCCACATGACACACACCTGATGTAAACTGAGGAAGTCTGTAGAGGTCAAGTTGTTTACTTCAGAACTGAAACTGACAACATCCTACGAGCTCTTGGCCTAGAGCCTAGCACTAAGAGAGAAGGGCTGCAGGGGGGCCAGACCCTACAATCAACAATAACTGTACAATTTAATTACACATCAAATACTTGATGTTTGATAAATCTGTATATTTCACAGTCTACTTACCAATATCTTACTTGTAACACTTGTCACACTTCTGGGTCTATGACATTTTCAATAGACAAATACCAAAGGCAGAACTGCAGTGAAGGGCTATGCTATTTGTATTTCAAATGCACAGAGGCTATTTGGTCAGTGCTCAAGATACTGGAGAAGAAAGGGCAGATTTCTATCACTACATAAAGTTGCACAGATGCCTGTGCTATATTCTCAGTATTCAAATCTTAGATGCAGTTCCTATATACAGTCTATAAATCTTCAGAGTAGCTTGTGAGAAGTGGTAGGTAGTACTCTGAGGATTGTGGGTAGACTCTGCAATATGTAAGACCAAGAGAGACAAGTCTCAGTGATTACCAAGGTTTAGTCTGACCATCAGCCAAGATCTTCAGATTGTGGGTAGAGCATATTTGTGACAGGAAATTCAAGCTTTCCTATAAACCTTCAACTGCAACTCCGCCCATGTATTGCTCTGTTAGTCAGACTTCCATGTTTATAATAAAATGTCTGAGATTATTTATGTAAGTGAGAAAATTATCTAGCTCACAATTCTTGAAGTACCAGCCCAGGACAATGTGGACCCATTGCTTCTAGATCGTGCTGAAGAAATCACGGGGCAAAGGTGTGGAGCACACAGAAAAGTTCAATGCTCACCCCATGAGTCAGGAAGCAGGAAGGAGAGGAAGAATCCATGTCCCACAATTTCTTTCAGTAACATAAAGATTTCCTATTAGGTCCTAAAGGCTCCAGAGAAAGCAAACCTCTGACGTATGAACCTGAGCAAGACACTGAAGATCCAACATATAGTGTGAGGTGGCCTTGCCCAAAATCTTCCAACCCTGTCTATCCTCCATGTTTCCCCACTCTGCTGTTACGATCTGGGCAGCTAAAAACTCAGCGAGAAACCATACTCTGTTATGAATGAATAAGACAATGTGAGACAGAGGGCTTCCAAACACTGCTTATCAAGTCTTTCTGTTTTCCCTATTTTCTTTTCTCCAATTAAGTCTACTTTTATCTTCTACTCTACTGTCTGTACTGATGTGCATAAACCTTCTCACAGTATATCCTCTGCCTTCGACGACTGACTTCAACTCCACTGCTTCTGGTGTTACCTTCTGGGGCTTCCCTTCCATGAACTAAGAACACTGTGCTTTCACCCTAGTTTTTGCTGCCGCTCTCATGTAGAACATTCTCTTTAGGATGATGTGCTCCCTGCCTTTGATTCTATGTTCTAAAATGCAGAACCACGGCCACAACAGACTAACTTTTAACTTTACTCTTGTAATCACCTTATAGCAAATTAATAATAAATAGATGATTAAATGCTTCAAGTATTGTCAATTAAAATATGCATGAATATGAGCATCTTAAAGCTTAAAAATTTAATATATTTTGATATATTTGATTTTATAATCTCTTCCAAATAGCAACACTTAAAAGACTATGTAGGAATAAACATTGACTTTTTTTTTATTAAAATTAAGTCTTATAGAATCCATGGACTAGTACAAACTAGTACCACAAACACCATTATTGAACACCTCATTTGTGTGATCACTCTGTATATACAAGCTGCAATCTTCTATTTGTAACTATTAGTAATACATCACTACCAGAAGATATAACATTGTCCTTAGATGGGCTCTGCACACATAAAATATATCTATCCTTGCTTCTTTCCTCTAAGAGGGGAATTAAATATTACTGCTTCTTTTAATGTAAACAATGTTAATCATTGTCAAAACTGATTAGGAGAGAGTCTCAGTCAGTCTTGATCTGTGTTCAATTTGCCACACCTAGCTCAGTAGCTGATATATAGCAGCCAGTTAATAGCTGTTGAGTTAATGTACATTCTATTAGAGTAAAATCAATAATGGCTACTTACTAGAGCATGTAACGTGAGAAAAATGGGCTATGCGTTGGGGACATTTCTCTTTCTGGCACTTGAATGATTTATTTTGACTTAAGAATGCTGCTTTTCAGAAATCCCAAGACTAGTCTACGGCTTTCGCCTCAGTCAGACCCTGACATTGACGCTGGTACTCCTGGGTGTTTAGATTCTAGGGTACAACCATCAATCAAACAGGCTTCTGAGATCTGATATTTGAAAACAGAAACTTGCAAACAGTCTTAAAAACTGTATGTTGCTCACTATGCAAGGCTAGAAAGAGGCAGCCACGGCACTGGAGAAATAGGAAGATCCACCAAGTGAGGCATGAGCTGTCCTTCATGACGTCAGAAGCACAGAAGCTCAGCTGGAACCAGTGATGCCAGCATGGAGGGCTGTTGGGTTAAGTGTTGTTTTGTCACATGACAAACAAGGAAGACATCCAAGAAATCCATTGTTACATGACTACTGATCATTAAGAAAGATGGAACCAACCTGAGTATCACCACAGACTTAAGGTCTGCTATATATTATTCTTAGGGACATACATTATGTGTTAAAAGTGAGCGCCTGTGGAGGCTACGCAAGAGGGAACCATGGTCTCACACTTGGAAGAGACCAGTAAGGAGCCCCATCCTAGTGGAATGAGGATTGTGAGAAGAGATAACCGCCCTTATGTCCTCTAATGTCACACTGTTCTGTTCTCTGAAGAATATGTCGCCAGGGAAATACATGGCAGCACTGAGGGGATTTGCTCACCCCGAATCCTGTTCCCGCCAAGCTTACATCCTGAGTGGCAAGGGGAAAACCAAGCTAGGAGCAGCAAAGGCTATCGAAGCAAGAGCTGAGGGGGTCCTCTGCTGTCGCCAGTGCTCTCTGTTTTCTCTGCATCGAGAGAAAGTCAAAAGAAGTTAGGGCGATGAATGAGAGAGAAAAAGCCCGGAATGAAGAGATAAAGTAGGATCCGGAAAATGAAGCCCTCGGGCCAGGATCTACAGAATATTAGGATAATTCCCAAAACTCTAGGACGAAAGGAAACTGGAGGCAGATATTGTGCCTAAGAGATGTTGGCTCTTTGATTTCTTACAGTGCAATGATGAGTTTGAATTTCTTAATGTTCGCAGATTAAGGTGTAGAAGGCGGGCAATTTGTAACATACAGTATGTGCCATTAGTACGTGACATAAGGAGTTCCATACAACAGGCCTTCCCGGCGCAGAGGCTGGAAGTCAACACATCCTGGGAGTATTCCCAGGCCTTACATGCTTCTGCTTCACGCCTCTGAGCCCAGTCTACACTTCCCACGCATATCTGAGGCTCTATGTCCGAATGGCAGCTCAGATCCAGACTGGCCATGCTGTTGCTTTCCTGGATCTTCCCTCACTTCATCCCTGTGTTCCGTCCTTCCTTTGGTCCTTCTGGACAACTCCAGACATCAGGAATCATTCCTCCTTCCCTGTCACCCGACAGTGTGAATGCTCCTCAGGCTTCTACCACTGTGAGCTATAAAGATCTGACATCTCCTGGGAATTTTTTTTAAAAAGATCTTCTAATTTTTTTTTTAATTGGATGGTTCTTGATATGGTCCCCTTTTCTTTTTAGCTATCTCACAAATTTTTATATTGCTTGCAACTTTAATTGCTATTAAATCAATGATATACTTAGATTTATGAAACACTGTAAATTTTCATTTTATGTCTCCTAATTAGGTCATGGAGTCTTTGAGCTCAGAAACTGTGTCTCATTTATATTTATGACTTCAGTGCCTAGGACTGTGCCCTAGAAAGACTGGGTATCATTAGTACTGACTGAATAAGTCAAAATGGAAGTGAATTTATAACTCATTTTTAGCCCTATCTTTAAATTTCAAGGCATTCTATACTAACAGCACTGATGGGCACATCAATGTCCTATAAAGTTTTCTAGATTCATAAAATAGGAATTAATGAATTTGGGCAATATGCATACAAACTTAACATGATCACACAGTGAGTGTATGTTTGTGCCGTTCATATCTGTGCCTACATTTACCATAGGAATGTCTGAATAAAATTAATTATCATAATGAGACTATATTTCAAGGTTTACGCTAAGTAAAAATTAGATATGATCACCTCTGGAATCAGTAACTATGCTAGTTCCCCAAGACAATGTAAATAATAGGTTTACAAAGCTGGAGGGACAGTTTTCCTCATGAGGAAGATACAAAGTGTAGTGTTCTGGAATTAAAAACTCATCACAATAATGGCTGGTTGAACAGAAATCAAAATAGGTAACAGTAAGCCTTTTGACTCTCCCAATACATGAGGAGAGTTCTCATGATGCTGTAATGAAGATGTGTACAGAAGTTGAATATGAGTTTATCTGAAACTTCAAAAAAGCTTATCATCGAGAAGTGCTTATCACAGAGTGTTCAGAACAGGAAGCCATTGTCAAATGTCTCAGAATTTAGAGATTCCTTTCCCACAGCTCATGCAGCCTAAGAGTCCACCTAATACTGGAGTCTGTATGAGGTAAATATTGACATCTATGCAATGTGCTGGGCCAATCTAAGTTTAGTTTCCCATCTTCTATTCTCATAATCACTGATTTACCTGATGTTCTGCAATGCACAGTAGCCAGTCCACAGCAACTTAACCACTGTGAATTACCAGCTCTGACTGTCACTATCTATTAAACTGAAAGTCCCCAAATGCCAGCCCCATGCTGGTTTCAATGTGTTCTTACTGTGTTGTACTCAAAAGTGTCCACTCACATTATGACAATTTACCCTTCATATTGATTGCAAATATGCATCTGACACTTTACAATTTCTCAGGTGTTGGAAGTCAAACAGTTCCCTCCCCCAGTGACGATCAGTGGTCCTGCAAGGTCAGACTCTCAGGCTATAAGTAAATCATCATTGTCGGCCCAGAGCCATAAATCACTGCAACAGGGAAACTGTCAACGACATGACACAGGGTTTCTATTAGTGTTACACAATCTTAGTTGCTACCATTGACTTGGAAATTCTTCAAAGAAATGTTCAGATCTTATAACAGAATAAAACAAAAGCAGAATGGCACCATAATAGCTGAAAAATGTTTACATTTTTTACCTCCAGACAAGAAAAAATTAAATCTTAAGTTACATTAACTCACTTATTAAAACATTAAATAAATTTTAGGAAAAAGTAAGCTTTGCTTAGTGCTAAATATAAACCACATTATGTACAGTAGGCTTTTAAACATTCTGTGAAATCCATATACATATAAACAATGTATATGAATAATATTTATCCCTCAGTCTCTCCTCCGACTTTCCCAAATACCCACCTGTCCCTCTGCCTTTATGTCCTCCTTTTATAATTCTTATTGAGCCCAATTAGTTCTGCCCGTATATACTCAGATCTGAAAACAATGTTTTGTTCTCAGAGAGAAAGTTTTCTGATTTTGTATGAGAATATATACTCATTAAATACTACATTTTAGGTATTTAAATATCATACTATGTGATCAATAAATAATCTTAAAGATGGATAATTGGTCATTACAGAAAGGTAATTATCAATCTTATTTTTAAAATTTTTTTCTTTTTTCTTTTAATTTCACATGGCATACTTCAAATTACTACTATCAAGCCATAGTTACAGAATTTATTTACAAATCTTTTTCTCAAAATAAGACTCAGCAATTGGACCCTTTCTTCAATGCCTTTCTTTTACTTACTATTGTCAATATGGAGCACATTATTCTAAAAGAGACAGGTGAATGACCAGCTAAAGAGGTTCACAAGACCAAGTTCAGAAGGGTCCTGAGTGGGACAGTACAACAGCTTCTCTGTTAAGCATGGGAGGGGTAGGTCTCTCAAAGCATGTGTTTCTGAAGCCAGAGACTCTCAAAGCAATGACAGATTAACTTGTTTCACCGTTGGTGGTTGAACTCTGTCCCCTGGGCCTGGAAGTCATGAGGGGCTAAAATCTCCAGTCCTCTAACCACACAGCTGCTTTCTCTGACAATTTCTCCCATACCAAAGCTATTTAGGGGCCACCAAAAGTTACCTCATTAGCATAAAACCAGGCATGGTTGAAAGTGACTTATGAATAACTCAAGACTCTTCTGTCACTACTATACTCAAGAAATATGAGGCTTTTAAGAGCTCTTAGTCCATAAAAGGATGCTGAACTTTTTTTTATCATTTACCTAACAATGTAAATATTAAACATTATCTCATGATGTAAGGACCAAATATTATCACATTACATCATAGTATTTCAGATCCCAGTCTATGCATAGATGTGTCCATATGCTGCCCGTAGAAGCACCTCTTTCTAGGGCTGCTTTTCTAGAAGAGCAATGGTCCATTTTTTTCTTATTTCAATTCACTGTTTCCTTCAAAAGATTAAACTCACAGAGAATCTTTGGGAAAAATACCAACTACAACTCAATCTACAGTAGAAAGGGCAAGATACTGCTGGAATCTGAACACTGACTTAATAGTTTTGGCAGTAAGGTTAGGACCATGATATGCTATAAGAACATGGACAAAGACAGGCTCTTCCTGAATCTTACTCTTGTTGAACCTTTCCTGTGTGCTCTGCACTGTGTCTAACACACTCTGAATCAACATCCAAGGCCCTGTTTTATCATTAACAGAATACCTGTGCCTTTGTAAAGATGAGGTGGCAACAACTCTATATATCATAGATGTGAATCTAACAATTACTTCTTCATAAAGTTTGTCTTTTACTCCCATATACAGTATATCTGATCATGTATTAAAGCTATTCTTTTTGGATCATTTTCAGAGAATATAATGTTTTAAAATATCACCATTTCTTTGATATTTCTGTCTTCAGAGAATGGAATTTAATTCACCTCTCCTGAGAGTAGATAAGGCTGATACTTTTCAAAAAAATGATGAATATGATGATCTATGATTGTAACATCGAGGTATAAGAGGCAGTGTGACTTCTATCTGTGATGTTTGCTTGACTAAACCACTGTCATGCTGATAAGAAGTTCAAACAGTTCTGTAACAAAGTCCATGTAAGGCCAAGGACTGATGCCTACAAGCCGGGGCCAGGTAGGTGGGTTAAGGTAGAAGCAGATCTCCCAGGCACTCTTCAGTTAACACAGCCCTAGCTGACACCTTTCCAGTTAAATTATTGGAAATACTGATCCAGAGACACGTAGCTAAGCTGCTACTGACTTCCTGACCCACAAACCAGTATTAGTTTGTTAAGGGGTTAGCTTCTTAGATAGTATGTTCTGTACCAACAGATAAGTACTGGTGATCAGAGCATCAATCTTCATGTGATTTGAAGGTTCAAACTCAATGCTAACACCATAGCCATTGCATCTTAAAGCAATGTATAATCAACCACAATCAAGGCAGGCTAGACATGGTGCCCCCATTCCCAAGACTGACTCTGCATAATCACTCAGTTTATGATTTATCCAAAGCTCCACTTCTGGTAGGCAACTATCTTCAATAAAAAGTTCAAGGACATGGAGAGATAAGAAAGAAGAATGTATAAATGACTGGCTAAATGTGGGGATGTTTTCACAGGGCATTTTATATCTGTCTGCTTAGAGGTTTCAGTGAATAGTGCCTACATTTAAAAAGCAAGCATTTCACATTACTGCTGAATTTATAATGCTATTTTTGGATATCATATTAAGTGGGATGAATCTAGTCTATAATTTTCATAAAATATACATAAAACAATAGTCTCTTTTATGTGATCACTGATGAGGACAAAATGTTTTAATATGTTAAGATGATCTAATCTTATTCATACACACAGAACCTCAATTAAAAAAGAGATCCTTGTATGTTACCGTTTCAACTGTTCTCCCTTAGTGACTACCCATAATAACACTCAATTTCCCACCTCTGACTGATGCTAAGTTTCTCGTGATTCATTTTATGGCAGTATTTTTGCAAGATTCTCTTGGCAAATTCTGTTCACTTCTTTATGTATTCACGTTCAAACCAATCATTGGGCACAAGACCTTCTCCTATTTTTTTTAGTAGTCCCTTTCAGGTCTTGGTCTGAAACAAGTGAATCCGTCCCTAATTCAAGATGGTGCTGAAATTCTATCTTGATAAGTATCAGGGCTGCTCACTCTTTTTCAGTTTTTTACTATCTAAAAAATATTGCACTAAAATCAATCTGTTAGGCCTGCTTCAGCCAATGCATTATGATTGACCACAGGTATTTTTCTTTTTTATACATTTATTTAATATTTTTTTCAGAGGGAGGACTGAATCTAAGGTTAATATGATCTATATCCCCACCACTTTTATAATTCTTCATTTTGAGACAGTCTAGTTAAGTTACCCACATTGGCCTTGAACTCACTCTGCAACCCAAGCAGAAATTGAACCTGCAATATTCCTGCCTCAGCCTCTTGATTAGCTGGGATGTAATATAAATTATACTAGCAAACATTAAGAGCCAGGAAGGCTCTTCTGTTTCTTGGGTCAGACTGACCCCTTTTCTCTGTAACAGGGAGAAAGAATAGCAAACAGTGAAAGATATTAAATCACTGCACCCTTGAGAGCAGCCAGGAAGTAAACTATTTCCATCTGTTGTTACTATTATTTATTCCATAGTATAGCAGAGTCTGTGGTGGGAACAAGAAGCTGAAAGCTTTCACAGACGGAACACTCTGCTCTGGCCTGGACAGAAATCTCTCAGTTAGGAACCTCAGCCTGACTGATTCAGCAGGGCACCCATAGGTGTTTCTTCTGAATGCTTTAAGGACCTGTTTGAAGAAGCTGTGCTATTTATCTGCTACTTGTTATTGGTTCTTTTACCTTTTTTGCCCTATATTTAATAAACTCGTTAGAAACCAAAACTATAACTACTATGGGTCATTCTCCTTCCGGAACACAGGCTTACATTCTCCTTCCGGAACACAGGCTTACACTCTCCTTACGGAACACAGGCTTACACTCTCCTTACGGAACACAGGCTTACATGCCTGTGCTACCAAGCTTGCTTGGTACCTGTTCTTGAAAGTCAGAGCCCGAGGATTCAGTCTCTGGTTTTCCTTGCTCTGGGAAGTTTTGTCCACTGTGTTTCGGTGGCAGGGGCATAAGATTAGAACAGAGGCCATAAAAGACAGTTTTATCCAGCTGCACTAGATATGCTTCCCAAGTGATGACATTGCCTAGAGAATGCCACCAGGATTCTGAGAATGCTGGCTGTTCCACCATTCCTAGTCCATCCTAACTAACACATCACCCAGAGGACAGGATGGGGTATACTTACAAAAGTTCCTCAGTGGAAAAATGATATAGTAGTATGGTTTCTCTTAGAAACCAAATTCTGTTCGGCCCCATTTTCCTTTGTTCTCTTTTGCTCTTAGGCATTAGAAACCAGTAGCAGCAAAGAATGACAGACTGAGGGGTTGAAAGTGTTCAGGCTTAATTACCATACTACTGGGAAATAGATTTCCATATATCTCTATAATTGGCAGTGCAGTGAACTGTTAAGCTTTGCGTTAGTTTCAAAACTGTTCTTATTATTACAGTTTGAAAATTATAAAGCTCTTGACAAAGCACTGGAAATCGCGTTTTAAAATGATCTTTTGTTAAATACCATTTACACTGTCTTACATATTAAAATTTAATCAATAGTTATTTGAAACTGAATGACAATCACACATAATATATGACACTAAATTCAATTTGGATTTTAAGTGGATTCACAAAGCTGGCGAATGGTTCAACGGTTAAGAGCACTTGTTCAGTCAGTTGACCTGGCTTGGTTCCCAGCACCAACAGGCTGGCATATAACCACCTGTATCTCCAGTTCCAGTGGATTCAATGCACTTTTCTGGTTCTGCAGACACCAGACACACAGAGAACACATAGCTACATGAAGGCAAAATACTCATATACATAAACAGATTTCTTTTTAAAATGAGGATGCATTTCTACATTTTTTTATATGGCAAAATTCAGATCACATAGACACTCACCTGTTCAGGGCAAAAATTAAGCAAACTGCCTCATCATAACAAGCAATTAAAGATACCACTTAAATACATAACTGAGACCTCTACTTGGGGAAATAATCAAAGGCAAATTCAAAAGTGATTTACCCATGCATCCTGTTGATGAGCTTACAGTTATATACTAATGATTTTCCCCATCACTTGTAATTTCTCAGGGAGATGCTTGCTTTTGTGTTAACATTTTAATTTTTGAATTCATGAAAAAATAAACAAAAGGAAAGAAAAATTACAAGGAAGTTTACAAAACTTACACCATAAGCCTGTATTAACACCATGAGGCTGATTCTGAGGGGCAAATAAATAAAGCACTTATTTCTTTGTCTATGAGGTATCAATGAAAAAAGAAACATACAATATGCTAAAACATTGCATAATTTTACTTGTAATGGAAAAATTAATATGGTAACTCGCTGTGTATGTGAGAATATCATGTTCAAACAGAATTTAAGGAACTGGGACTGTAGTAAGACTCCATGATCTACGGAAGCTGAGAGTTGGGCACCGAGGTTCCCACCACCATTGTCAGGATTGGGGTGACACTTTATGGAATCTGTACTTTTTTATGAACTTAAAGTCTCAACATTATACCTTACCAATGATTGTTCAATTCATTTATCTATTCTAAGACTGACATGAGGTTTACTGCATTGACAATGAGAGGCGCCACAGCACGCTACTTTCAGCCTCTGTTTGATGGGCAGGCTGACGTCCATCCTTCGACACTTAGTCTATGGGTGTCTTTACCATTCAGGTGTGTTTTTCTCTCTTCTGGTCTTTTTCAATTTTCTTTATATAAAGGTATTGAAATTGGGTCCACTTTTTTATTCTATCTATGTTCATACATGCATTATTTGAGAACAGATACCTTGAAGAATTTTCTGGATCTACCAATACGATGCACTAAGCAGGGACAAATAATGACATCTTTCCTTAAAACTATTCTAACAGAGGTCCACCTACATCAAAAAGAATGCAATTTTTATGCACTTTAGCAAACATTCATGTGAGTAATCCTTGAACTTTTTTGGCAACATGACAGTTAAGATGTAATATACAATTGTCTTATTCAGCATAAATTGTCATTTTTTAATATATTTCATTTATTATTTTCATTTTATGTGTATGAGTGTATTGCCTCCATGTGTGTAAGTGTACCTTTATCATGTAATGACCTCAGAGGTCAGAAAAGGGTGTTGGAGTCCCTGGAACTGGAGCTATGGATGGTTGTTAGCTGCCATGTGGGTGCTGGGAATTGATTCCAGGTCCTCTGCAAGAGCAGCCAGTGCTCTTAACTGCTGAGCCATCTCTGGCTCATTTTCTCTTTTTAAACAGAAGAATCCATTATACCAAAAGCTGACTCCAGCCACAGAGAACATAAGTCAGCCTTAGTCACTGACTTCTCTTATTCTTTATAGCACTTTATCTACTACAGATGAAAATCTTCTGACCCTCACATCAAAGGACAAAGAAACCACTAATAACTGTGTTATAAATGTAGAAAAATGAGACTCAGGGGGAAAATAGCACATCTCCTTGGAACAGGATGGCCTGCAGTTGTCAGGATTTTACACCAAATTTAGGACAACACAGCACTCTGATTAGTCCACGAGGTTCTCAGCACTTCAAGGTAGTCATTCTTTTAAAATATTTTTTCATTTTATTCACATGTGAATTCTTATCTTTGTGAATGTATATGCACATGTATCTATATGGAAGAAGCCAGAGTTAGAGTTAAGGGGGTGGTGGGTCTTCTAAGACGAGTTTTAAAAACCCAACTTGGCTCCTCTAGAAGAGGAGTAGACTCTTAGCCCCTGAACCATCTCTCCAGCCCCTCTTCTTCTTGTTTTTAGATATTATTTACAATGCCTCATGTGATCAATAGTTAACAGTCTCTAATATAACAAGTATTACTGAATAAAATTTCAAATATTACGTTATATAGTTGTTCTAAAATGTCAACTGCACTTTCTAAAATATTTAAACAAACTTAAAGAAAACAAGCATAAACTTAGAAAAAGAAATTGCAAATTTATTCTTTATCCAAACAATCACCATTTAGGTAGGAGTTACTAACTATTTTATATGGAAAAAAATTAGAATGATGTATTTCTGGAGGGAGAGGTCCAATAGTTAACTTAATTCATATCTGGACTTTACTGTCTCTTCCTTATTAATCTAAAAGATGACTGTCAGATAAAATTTTAATCAATCAATAATATAATTTTAAAAGAGGTTTTAGACTCTCCACAACGTGAAAACTTTTTAAGCAGGTGCTGTCACAGGTGCAGCAGTAAACTCTTATTGATACTTCTTGTTTTGAAATGTCCAAAGGTTTGAAGGAAATATGCCCAAATAAATTAACCTGTCTTTAAAAATCTCAATTATATAAACACTGTAGAGTATTTGTAATGAAGCCATGGGTTCAGTCCTCAGTGCTGCATAAGCCAGGTACCACGGAACATATTTGTAATTTCAGTACTGGGGAGACGGAGACAGGAAGAGCAAGGGCTCAGTTTAATACTTGGCAAGGCCAGTAGGGGATGGGGTGTCTCTCTCTCTCTCTCTCTCTCTCTCTCTCTCTCTCTCTCTCTCTCTCTCTCTCTGTCTCTCTCATACACACACACACACAATAAAAACACACACACTGTCATATACAGATCTTGGTTAGAAAAAATATTCAAAACAAAATAAATATAAATATTTCCTCTTTGTCTCCAAAGAGGTTTTATATCAATCTGCTTTTGTGTGTCTTAGAAGTAATTAACATGTGTATTTGTGACACATCAGTCCTTGCAGATATATTAAAGAAGATTGTACGAGGATGGTAGTACAAATTAGGGAAACTCAATAAAGATATACTTAAGTTTTAGGTTATAGTTAAACAATGTAATAACTGGCCCAGGCACTATTCTAAGCTCTTCACCACTACTGACTTAACTAATACATCAACTCAAGCCTGCATTAGTAGTGCCCCTTTTCCAGATCATGCAACTGAGACCAGAGAGGTCACAGGTGCAGGGGAGCAGAGGGAACAGCTGCTGTTTAAACTCCAGTCACCTGTGGTTCCAAACCACTAGACTGCTACCATTCTAGAGGACGCTTCTTAGTGCTGACTACCAGTGCAGACAAGATCATTTTTAAGGAACAGTCAAGGTCCAGAAAAAGGCACTGATGCTAGAAGCAAAAGATGAATTCCCACTCTGAAGGATTTCTCGGAAAAAAATACAATACACACAGACAGAATATAAGGCATGTGTTTTTGCTTTGAAGAGGGAAAGTTTACCAGCAGAAAGGTCTCCAGCAAACCTATTATCTTGATGGTCCAGTGTCTACTGAAATGACCAGCAAGTGTGCAGAGTTCCCTTAATTAACACCCTCACATCTCTGTCATATCTGCTGTTGCAATAAAAACCATGAACAAAAGCTACTTTGGGAGAAAAGGGTTCCACTTCAGGTCAATCGCTGACAGGAGTCAGGGCAGAAACTCAAAACTCGTGACTTGAAAGCCATGGGGGAAAGCCGCTTGCTGTCCCTCTCCTTCCCTTGCTCAACTTCTTATACAGTTCAGGTGTCATTCCCTCCCCAACCCCACATGGTTCCACCCACAGTGGGCCAAGCCCTCCTTTACCAATAGGGCTAACAGACCAGTCTGATATAGGAAATCCCTCTACTGAGACTGTTGGATAATGGGCCACGTCAAGTTGAAGCAGAAGCTAACTAGGAAAGGAGCTTGCTGCCAGTGCCCTGTGCTACTCGTCAGCTGATTCCTTCGTGGCAGCAGGGCCTCCTGCCCCACCCTCTAAGGGAAAGACCAGCAGGCGATGCTCCTAAGTCCATCTTACTTCACCTCAGAATTCTTTAAGATAACATTTGGAAACCAAGGAAATACAACTGCATCAAGAAGAAGAGGATGTTATGTTTTTGTTAAACAGTGCTTTGGTCAAAATCCCTTATGATAAGCCATTAAAACACCATGAAAGTAATTAAAGATGAGATTATGGCAAAGGGCAGGGGGCAGGTTACAAATATCTGAAAGGATTCTCCCGTCAACATGCTTCCTTGGTGTCTTCGATCCCCCACTCTCTTTAAAGAGGCAGAAGCTGCAAACGTGATGAAGGGAGGCAAGAGCATGCATCCAGCATGCACAGAGTGGATCTTAGTTGCAGTAAGTGACACGGCTGCTGTAAGGCTATGCTATAGCTTGAATACAGCATTCTTGGAGTTATGATTTCTGAATTAGAATGGCTTTTCCCAACCAACTGGTCTCAGTTCCTTGACTAGAAGTGTTTTTCTGAACCAGGGTTTCAGTCCTGAGAGTAATAAGTGAACCAATCATGTTTAAACCTATTCTGTCTGTTATGTGACTGATGAGTTGATCTTTTCATAATGTGAGTCTGTGTTTTGCTGGAATCATTTACTCATTGGATCAATTAGTCATTTATTAACTTAATTAACAAACAACTGGATACTGGCACTGGATGATGTCAGTAATTCCACCAGAGAGAAGGAAGTTTGGTCTGAAGGGCCCTTTTGTGTTACAAGGTCTCTGCCTCTGCTCCCTGGGGTTAGTGCTTGTGCATAGCATCCCTAAGAGGGGACACAGACACAGACGGAGAGACTGAGTTTATGGAACGGCAATTACTCTCAGAATGATGCTAAATTTAAATTGTGCAAGTGACTGAAATTTCAATTTCGAATAACCAATCTACACATCATCTTATTGGAAAATCATTATCTAATTTCTACACACCACACATATAATTTGCACAATTGAGAAAAGATGTCTCTCAATTAGCCATTTTTGAAAGTGGAGCAGCTCTCTGAACTTTGAAAACAAGACTTAAAGTATTGGTGACAGGGTGAAGAAGCTGAATAAAATAGGAAGATGAACAATGATCAGAAATTGACTTCAAAATTCTATTTTCAAGATGGAATTAAACTCACGATTAAGGTACAATTTAATTGTATATGTACCTAGAAAAAAATGAATAATAAAATATTGAATCTATGTATCTAAATTTGAATCATCATACACAAATACAACATTAATCCAAGCTGCTCTGGTTTCTACATGAGTTAGGAATGACACTCAGGTGCCCGTGACGAGCCTTGTCTGAGCACAGCTGAGTATCTTCTGGCTATGTGAGACTTCAGGTGGCAATTCACATACACATACACATACAAAAAGAGACTAAGCAAACTGTGTTTCTTGTATCTGTTACCAAGGTATCTCCCACTTTAACATCAAAATTGACTGCATTAGCTAAAGTAAAGGGAACATTTTGAAAACTGAATTCCATCATGAATAGAAAACTAGAAATTACAAAATGGAGGAACTGAAGAAGATGGAACTTCCACAGAACAGCATCACCCACATACATATGGGATTTCATTTGCCTCCTTTAGCCCCCAAAGCAATCCTCCTGCCTTAGCATTCCATCTGCTGGGAGCTCAGGTATATGTCACCATCCCTGATTACATAAGTGGCTCCTAACACATTTAGTTTCTCTTATATGCAAGGAGAAATGTGAAAAATATTTACTGGTATGATGAGATGAAATTCCAATTTTCCCTTGTTAATCCTGAGTGTCCTGCAGTAATGACAGTCATTCTACATGTTTCTTCTTGGCACAGAACAAGAAGTTCAGAAGCACATGAGTGGTCCTTGAGCAGCCCCAGGGAGAGCTAGAACTCTTTGCAGAGACATTTTATAAATGGGAGAGTAATGAGGCATAAAAGAATTAAGGAACATTTTCAAGGTCATACCCAGAGTCTTTAATAGAGCAAAGAATGAAACCATAAGTTTTGGCTATTAGAGACATAATGTCCAGAGCATTTCTCCAATCTTATACTCTTGCACAAAGTACCAACATGAAGCATCTGTCACCAGAAAAGCCACATACATGCAACAGCAAACGCTTGGTTATCCAAAATGTTAGATGATACACAGCAAGAATTACCAAAAAGTAAATGAGAAACTAAATAATTGTACTGCACTATCTAAAGGAAAACTCAAGTCAGGACAGCATTCAGAATATCTGCATGCTAGCATGTAGTCATACACTTTGTTTTCAATGAGCTTCTGAGCTTAGTACAGTCTTTCTAAAATTCCATGTTTAAAAGTCTTGAACTTTCCTACAACAGCTCATTCAGGAGGCATGGCTTTTGCCTGGGCCAGTTGAAGCAAATGCTTCCTTCTCTGCTTAGGAGTGCACCTAAATGAAATCATAGGGTTTACAAAAGAGTTTGGAGGCTGAAGAGGTGGCTCAGTGGTTAAGAGACTTCCTGTTGCTTGCTACAGGGGACCTAAGTCTGAGTCCCAGCACACATGTATGAAAGATCACAGCTGCCTGTAACTTCAGTTAGTTACAGGGGATCAAAATTCTTTTCTGGCCTCCAAGGACACTACACTCATGTGTACATACCCACAAACAGACCCAGATAATATATATATGATATATGTTATATGTTACATATATCATATATAATTGAAAGATAACTCACTAATTGAATGCTGCCTGTTCTTAATGTAGAGCACCAACCTTCTTTCTACTTATTACCAATGAGGGTTTAGGAAAATCAACAGAAATTGGAGAAATTCATTCTCACAATCATTACATTTTCTGCCATTACACAAATCAGAACCATCCTATGAAAACAAGTAACTGACTAAAAGCCCTTCAGGTCACTTAATTGTTATATAGTAACCTAGTTGTTTGTTTTCTGTGTCCAACCTGCTAATATTTCCACTCAAGGCAGAAGCTCTTGTAGAGGACTTGCCAAAATACCTTTCGTTGCCTGCAAAGTTGGCCAGAGGATATTAGAAGAGTTTCCAGATGAATGATGAACTAGGAAGGAATGCCTTACTTAAAGGCTATTTTAAATATTTCCCAGAGAAGCAAGCTCAGAATGCCCTCTTCAGTAAGACACATTAACAATACAAATGTCAATAGGTGTAGTGGAAATCTGTGGTCTTGTCTGCATTCCAGCCTTTTCCCCTGTTCTGTAAAAGCACATTAAACTTTCCTATCTTACACTGCATGGGTTTCAGGTGGCTTGTCATTGAGGTTTATCATATGTGCAAAGCAGACTAATGGTCCACCTAAATATCAATGTTCCAGTCCGCAGGGCCTGTGAATATGTTCTGCAGAGTGGCACGGGTAATCAGTGTGGATAATAGTGCTGGTCTTCAGCAAACTGCAAGAGGAGGCTGAACTGCAATGTGGGGCCCAATGTAGTCACAAAGGCTCTTATAAGAGGAAGAGAGGCCATGTGGGGTAAGGAGGGGAGGCAACAATAGGAGGAAACTGGGACAAAGTGAGGCTGGCTTTGAAGGCAGAGAGAGCCAGGAGCGAGAGGCACCACTGGTCCCTGGAAGTGAGAAGCAGTGAGACGGCAGGTGTCCCCTGCCGACCAGAACCAATGCAGTCCCACAGACATAATTTTAACTTCTCCATACCCATTTCAGACCTCTAACCTGCGAGGAGATAGAATAACTATGTTGAGTTAAGCCATACCATCCATGATAATTTGTCAGAGAAGCCACAGGAAGCTAACACACTAACTTCCCCAGGCCAACTGCAGACATGTTTCTACTCCAATGGGCAACTCTTGAAATCCTGGAGAAGAAACAGGACAGAACTAGATGGATCTGATTCTGCCAGGAGAATCCTTGGTGTTGCCCTGTGCTAGGGTCCTGGAGTTCCAAGCCTCAGCCTTCTTCAGGTCAGGCTTCTGGGCATTTTCTTTTCTGAGTATGTCATATAGTTCCCACAAATGACTTTCCATTTTCCCATAAACAAATCTCTAATTTCTTTCATCTGTGGCCAGAGACACTAAGTGCTGTAGTTAATTCAGCTGGATACTTAACCTGGCTACAGCAGGGTCCCTGCGTGGCTGTTCATGAAAACTTATTTTCTGAGGACCATATGGTACACTCAGCTTGGGATCAAGAAGTCAAGAAGAAAATCTGTTTTCACTGTAAAGTGCTTCTGTTGTTGTCCATAAGCAGCTCACACAAAATTAAACTCATACCAGGATAAAGGGCCCTGATAAAAATCAAAAACCATTATTTCATGGATACCAACTCAAACTGTGCATTTATCAACATGTACTGGTCTTGTGTTTCAGTATGCATTTTAAGACCTGTCTACAATAAGGAAGCTGCTTTCACTGGGTCCCTCCTCTCCTCCTCCTTCCTCACTATCCCTGTCTTCATTCTTCCCTCCCTCTCTATCCCTCCATTTCTTTTTTCCTTCCCCTCCCTGAAGGAAGTGCTGAGGAAGCCTCTATCTGAGACACTGAGCCTGGGAAAGGCTGGGCAATTAGAGCAGAGAAGCAAAGTCAGGGGATCTCTCAGTTCTGTGGTCTGAGGCAGGAAATGAAGAGTCCGTTACTGCAGCAAGGCAAATACTCTGATGGTTAGAATGAGATGGCAAGGTCAAGAGCGAGCTTTATGGACACAAGGTGCTGAGCCAAGTCCTGGGGTATGCTGAGTCAGATTGGTCAGTGGGAAGATGGAAGGGTCATAGCCATGGGAGCTGCGAGCTGGGGACAGACAGGATTACATACAGCATGTTTCCAGAATGCCATGAGAATCAGAAAAACTGAAACTTAAAGAATATCTTACAATGTGACTGGATTTTTCTGTATTTATTCTGTGACTCAGGTATGCAGTGCCTTCAGCAATAGGTTCTTACTGTCACCTATTGATGTGGGTCACCAGTGGGATGGAAATAGCTAGTACTGTGTGAGAGTCTTTGGCTCGACAACTCCAAAAAAGGGAGTCCCTGCCTGACATTCATGAAATAGGGGAAGAGTTTGTAGGGAAAGGCTGGAGAGGGAGAAGGGTCGAATAAGATCAAAATATATTGTATGAAATTCTGGCATTGATTAAAATTTTATAATTCAAATTTCATTACCTATAAATTGTGAAGAATCTACAAATGAATAGATTTTAAACAGGGGACAATGAATTTCAGAAACAGTTTTTACATGGTCAAAATATTATTCTAAATATTTCCCTAAAATTACTTTGAGAAATGTTAAGGTTCTCAGCTACAGCACAAGGGTCATTTGTATAAGTAGTTGGTTCAGATAAGGAGATGGACAGAGAGGGAAAGATCAGAAGCCTCATGAATCAGCATACAGGGCTGGATAGCTCAGAAGTTAATAGTGGTGGCTGCTCTTCCGGAGGATCCAGGTTTGGTTTCCAGCACCCACATGGCAGCTAGCAACCATCAGTAACTCTAGTTCCAGGGAATCTGAGTCCCTCTTCTGACCTCCATGGGCAGCACTTATATACATGCAGGCAAAACACTCATACACATAAAAAAATTTAAAAAGAATCAATATGCATGAGGCCATCTGATGAATATGGGTTCCTTAAAACAACTCAGAAATGCTGTGTTCACATCACAGTTTAGTTCAGTCATTAACAGTCATTCGTTAAATATTTAATTTTTAAAAATAATTTTACAAATGTTGGGGCTAGAGAGATGGTTCAGTGGTTAAGAGCACTGGCAGCTTTTGCAGAGGACTGGGGCACAGTTCCAAGAAACCACAGGTCGGTTTATATGTTGAGTGTATTGCCTGCATTTGTGTAAGTGTACCCATGTTGTACAATGTCCTAGAGTCAGAAGAAGGCATTGGAATTCCCTGGAATTGGAGTTATAGATGGTTGTTAGCCACCATGTGGGTGGTGGGAATCAAGAGCAGCCGGTGCTCTTAACCACTGAGCAATCTCTCCAGTTCCATGATCTCTTAATATAATTACTACAATAAGCACAGAAACAGAAGCTGATCTCTTAAAATATTTTATTATTTTAATTTTATGTGTATGAATGTATTGTCTGCATATAAGTGTGTCTGTGTCATGCAGTGCCGGAGGATATTAGAAGAGGGTGTCAGATCCCCTGGAACTGGAGTTACCAAAAGTTGTTAGTCACCATGTGGGTGCTGAGATTTGAACCCGGGTCCTCCGCAAGAGCAGTCAATGTTCTTAACAACTAAGATATCTCTCCAGTCCAGAAGCTGACTTTTGTAACAGTCATATGTACCTGCCACACAACTCTGGAAAAGGTCATCCCCATTTTCACCTGGGTTTTTGCTACTTGACTGTGGTCAGTCCACAGCAATATGAGTTGTCAGCTGGGAGCTTAGTGAGGGTAAAGACTCATTCCTCTGCCCAGAGTTATTCACAGTCAGTGCTGTAATGACATCAAAAGCACATGTGCAGAGTCCAGAATACATAGATAGCAAGACTGTGCAGTGTACAGAGTCCAGAATACATAGATAGCAAGACTGTGCAGTGTGTGTGCAGTGTGCAGAGTCCAGAATACATAGATAGCAAGACTGCTCAGTGTACAGAGTCCAGAATACATAGATAGCAAGACTGTGCAGTGTACAGAGTCCAGAATACATAGATAGCAAGATTGTGCAGTGTGTGTGCAGTGTGTAGAGTCCAGAATACATAGATAGCAAGACTGCGCAGTGTACAGAGTCCAGAATACATAGATAGCAAGACTGCTCAGCGTACAGAGTCCAGAATACATAGATAGCAAGACTGTGCAGTGTACAGAGTCTGGAATACATAGATAGCAAGACTGTGCAGTGTGCAGAGTCCGGAATACATAGATAGCAAGACTGTGCAGTGTGCAGAGTCCGGAATACAAAGATAGCAAGACTGCGCAGTGTACACCCCCTGCAGGGTGACGCAGTACCCTCCACAGCATCACTGCCTCAATATTGCTTTAATGCAAGAAAACCATCTTCTTGCACACATCTTCTACTAACTACTAATGTGCCATGTGATGGCAGGTGTGCAGTGGTAGGCAGTTATAATCACATATTTATACGATCATATACACACATTCAATTTCTTCAATTCCATTTCCTGTTTGACCAGCACTATCTATAAGGGAAAAAAGACCACAGAGTATGAACACTCAGGGGATAATTTTAGAACAGGAAAAATAACTATCCCTCTGAAATGCATGTTGGATGCATGCCTGGTTTTGCTTTACTGCCTTTTGATATCTCTAATATGTTTAACCATTCCTCTAAGCACATGGGATGTGGATTCCAGTCTGCACATCAAGGTAGACTGCCAGAGGGCACATTTGTGCTTGTGTGCATGCTAGTTTTCAACAAACTTTTGAAGGTGTGGCTAAAGGCACGAGAGGTCAACTTGCTACTTGGCAAAGTCTAGTTAAGTAGCACCAGGAGGTCCGATGGCTGATCCTCCACTGCTGTGCCCTTGAGCTACTCTACTCTACAGTCCTCAGATCGTATTTGCCATGTTCAGTCCAAAGAGAAACAAAAAGAAAGAAATGAGTATGCATAATATTGCGGGTTTATTTGTCAACTAAGAATAATCCAATAATGTTTCACCAAATTCCTAATAACAATCTAAAAATTCAGACTTGAAATGACAAGCTCCTTTATTTGTAGTAAAAACCTAAAATGGGGTTGACACCTCTTATACTAAATTTTTCCTCATTCCAGTATTAAGCATTTTGAAATGGTGTTTGCATGAAGCTTTGCAGAATTAAATGACGCAGGTTTCCAATGGCCTCTTGTGAGTTAACAATCTTTCTGACAAGTACTCTGCAGTAGTCTATGGACAGATCATACAGAAGCACAGGCAGTCATGGGTGCCCAATATCTCATTCTGAAAGTTAAGCGAAGAAGGTACAGAGGGCCCAAAGGGACATGGCCATAAATCCTACAAGCAAAATAGCTAAGCAAGGGCAAGAACCTCCATAGTTCAACTCAGCATGAGACTTCTCAACAATAAAGACATCACTCTGATTCTCACAACTCCAATCTCCCTGATTAAAAAGAAAAAAAAAAGTACCTGCAACCATTCCTGAACACCAGGAGGGCCAGGGATAGATGTGAGATGCTCCTGAGAGATACAAAGTCTCTTCAGGAGCCAATTCCCAGTCTTTTCAAGATTGAGTCCTTCTTCCACCCTGCAGACACCTGGAGAATTCAGTGAATATTGCAGTATTCTTTTGCTCAGACTCACAGTGCTGCAGGAAAGAGCTTGCTTGGCTGACATGACAAAGTCAATTTCTCTTAAAGAGGAGAGAAGATTGTTTTCTCACTCGTTCACTCCTTATACTATATACTGGATGCTTTTCCCCTTGGAATCAAATCAGTGGTTCTGAGTGTGCCAGAATCTCCAGAAGACCTTGTCAAAAATGTAGAATTTTAGGCAGCATGCTTAGAATATCTGATTTGTAAGTTTTTTAATTCTTTTGGGGACACAGTCCTGGTTTCCTCCAACACTGTCTCTCAAGTGAAAGTCCAGACGTAAAAAGGAAGGCTGAGTCTTCCAGGGCCACTTTGTGAGGTGTAGTATATTGGCCTCCAGGAGTCTCTCTAAAAACCCAGTTCTCCAATATATTAAAAGAAACTGAGGTGTGCCTAATTAACTCCAATAACAACTTATCAGTAGAAGACAATTCACCTTTACCACTGCAACAACTACATCCTTAAGAGTACTTAGTTTAATATGGTCTTTGGAATGTACTTAAGTACCAAAATGTATTTAAAGTATAAATTACAAACTTATTAAAATGCTGTGAATTATAGCATTCTTATAGCACTTAAAATATCAATTTATTTTACTAATCATTTTATGTGGTATCCACTTGCCTACAGCACCAAAGCAGACACTCAGTTCACCAGACTCTGAATTACAGTAATGAAAGCTTAAAGATCAAGGGGGGTGATCACCAGGCATGCTATATGGTTTACAACCTAAATGTGCAAATACACATACATAAAATACATGCTGCAGGAGAAGACATTCAATTGAAATCATTACATTATAAATGGCTAATAATTATATTTTCAAATCCTAGTAATACGATGATTTGGCCATTCATAAATATGTATAATCTTTCTGTACCAACACTGTCAACATAATTTGTTTTCCAACCCCACTGATTTTCTCTAGGCAGATGTATCATTTTCCAATTATGAAATTAAACATTTGATTTGAAAATATGTTGGCCGTCTAACTCCAGGTTTAATGACTTCCTGTGCATTTTGGGGGAAGATACCCTGCTAGATTTCAGGAGGATACTGGGAAATTTAAAATGGTTAATGAATTAAAAAGATGGTAATCAGCCTCTGGACAGTTTCCCAGGGTGGGTTAAATTGTTAAGGAGAACATAAGCTTTTAGGGTTGGAGAAGTCTTTGGAGAGAAAAGACACAAAGAGCTGGAAGAAACAGATTCCTTGGACCTTGGCAGATCTTACCAATATCACAGATTGGAGCAAGACAATGAGACGCTTGAACTGCTGCACCTTAGTGGGTGCTAACACTACTTAAAGCAAATGTCATCAGAATATGCCAAAGTTTTGAGATTCTGTGAAAGAAGAAGATTCAGGTTCGTCAGGTCTTATGTGAAAGAAAAGCTGGCATGTCTAATAAGCATGGTGGAAGATGTGGTTCTTAAGATTTAATTTTAATTTTTGTATACACTATGTCTGTGTGCATGCACAGGGCAGGTGCCACAGAGTCTGGAGGTAGGGCTGTAGCAGCTGTCACCTGATGGACATGGATGCTGGGAACTGAACTCAGGTCCTCTGCAAGAGCAGCACTGGTGCTTAGCCACCGAGTCATCTCTCTAGTCCCAAACATAAAATTTCAGTTTAAATTAGATACTCTTCAATATTAAGGAATTTCTCCCAGTAGTACACTGTGACTCACAGGAATGAGAGGGAGGAGAAAGGCTCTAATATCACACCGCCCCTTCCCATGGAGGCCCCTGTCTGACCACTGGCATTTGATCCATGCAGGGACAGAGCCTGACCTAGGACTACAATGGGTTACTCACTGCCTCCAACTCACACCCCAGAGGGTGCTCACATCTTTCCAGTGAAGCCAGCTGTAAGATGCTGAGTTCTAGAGAAGAGAGTCCATGAAGTTTGAACCATACAGATTAGAGGGACTGAAGGAGGGAGAGGGAAAAAAAGAGGGAGGGGAAGCAGGAATAAAGACAACCTGAGGGACAGAAAGGCGGCCAGTGCAGCTTCACAGGAGAGAGCAGCAGGGTGACTTGCTTCAGTCACTTCAAAGACTGTGCTCCTCTTCTGGGGCTACAGGATAAACAACTATAACCATTTAAAACCAAATAAAACCCACTTCCTTTCCTAAGTGTAAGCCAGACTGTGTCTGAACCAAACAAGCCTACTAGCACATATAGTCATAGTTACTAGACATGTATGAGAGGCTCTATATCATAAAAAAGATGCTGGGAGGGGCTGGAGTGATGGCCTGGTGGTTAACAACACCTACTACCGCTCTTGCAGGGGACTTAAGTTCTGTTCCCAGCACTCACATTAAGTGGCTCACAACCACCTGTTACTCCAGCTCCAGGGGTTCTGACACCCTGTTCTAGCCCCTGCATGCTACTCTGCACACATAAACTTATGCAGACATATGACATGTATATATATATATACAAAGCAATGAATCTTAAGGATGCTGGGAATGTCTACACTTTTCATAGATCTACATTTTTAACACTAGTTTGAAACTTAAATTAACTCATAGGTTCAGGCCTATCGTAGAAAAGATAAATAAGGAACATACTTAAGAAGGATAGAGGCAAAATACTTAAATTATCACTATTGGTTTCATATGAAACCAGTATTAGTATGTTGAAGTAGGTATTTTTCACATGTACAAAATCATATAGTTTTGCTTTATAAATGCAACTTTTAATTACTATCTTTTTCTGATCCTCTTCTACACTGAAATCATTCATGTGCTCAGTCAGTGTGTCACAGTCACTCCCTTACCTGATCCTTATACTTCATCCACCTGATCTATTCTGAATATTTATTGTTTTCTCCCAGTTCACACTAGAGTTCGAGAAGGAAGATTTGTTTGTCTATTTTGGTAAAACAAATTTTGGGGGATGGAGGATTAGCAAGATGGCTTAGTGGGTAAAGAACCGACACCAACACTGATGACCTGAATTTGTTCCCTGGGACCCAAATGGTGTCTTCTGACATATATACATTATGCATACACACATACACACAAATACATAAATGTCATAAAAATTATTTGTGATGTGATTATTGCCTTAAAAACTTGTATCATTTAGGGTTTCTGAAATGGGAAGCCCTCCCTCTGAGGAGGCTGCTGAGTTTCCAAAGTCACTAGGCAAAGAAGGTAGAAGGCCCTGCTTGAGACTCAGCTTTTGTCATAAAGTTTGATGATTAGAGGGCCAGTTAGACATGACTGTTCTTCTACTTGTGGAACGTGAACATTTTTCACCCATTTTGGCCATTTTTATTTTTTACTTTGCAATCTGCACATTTGAGAACTTTAGACATTTTTTAAATTAAGGAATTGGTGGTTTTCAAAATATTTTATTTATTACTTTTATTTTATGTGTATGAGTGTAGTGCCTGCATGGATGTAACTGTATCCATGTCTTGCAATGCCCACAGAGGTCAGAAGATGTCAGACTCCCTGGAACTGGAGTTACTGACAGTTGTTAGCTGCCATGTGGGTACTGAGAAACAAACCCCTGGTCCTCTCCAAGAGCAGCCAGAGTTCTCAACTGCTGAGCCATCTATCCAGCCCCAGGAGTCGGTGATATTTAAAAATAAATTTTCCTCTTATAAGAGAAAAATTAACATTCTAACTAACATAGAACATTACTTCTCAATTGCTGTGATGAAAACACCAAGGAAAACTAACTTGGGGAGGAGAGGGTTTACTTCATCTTACAACTCCCAGGTCACAGTTCATGCTGAGGGAACTCAGGGCAGGAACTTGAGGCAGGAGCTGAAGCAGAGACCATGAAAGAATGCTGCTTGCCGGCTTGCGCTCAGCCTGTTATGTTATATGCAACCTGCTAGGGGGTGGCATCACCCACAATGGGCTGTCCCCTCCCACAACACACAACAATCAAGAAAATGCCTTACAGACAATAGCCACAGGCCAATCCAGTGGAAGAAATTCCTCAGCTGAGGGTCCCTTCAGCCAGGTGTGTCACACTGACAGCAGAAGCTATCTAGCACAATGAGCCCAGATTCTTCTCATTTTTCATACATAGTACATTTTACAGAGATCTTGCTACTTAAGGACTTAGTTATAATTTTTTCAAAATCTTTGAAAATTTTTCTACCTTTGCCCTTCTGTGACCACACACAATTATTTATACTTTCTTTTGTTTCTACAGTTTTGTTTAGCTAAAACCCATTCTATAGTATTCATTTTGGGTACAGGTCACAGAGTGTTTTGTTTCTCAAGTGTTAGAGTAGTGGACTTAATGATTATAAGAACATGAAACTGACATACATGACGCTGAGTCCATGGACAATCTAACAGAAGACTTTGAGTAGATATTTTAAACTGTCTGCAAAAATCTATATATTTATCCATTGGTTCTATTTTTTTTCTCAGAATTCCCTAAGAGCTATGTGAACCTTAATCAGTGCAGATGTTGGCTTTAAATTTATTTAGCGGAAATAAACAGGAATTGCCTTTAAGAAGGTGGTACTGCTCCTTTTAATTTCAGAAGAGCAGAATGCTAAGATCCAATGCCTTTTTTTCACTGAAATGCGTTCCCCCACAAGCCCAACAGATAACCCAAAGCTTCCCTTTAAAACTCTACCAGAGAGCCCAGAACCTACTGCAGAATGTAAAATCGCTGTATCCAAATACAGCTCAAGATGGCTGCAATTCAAATGACTGGAGTTCATCTTCTACCTCTGGATAAAAGTTCCCAGAATAACACACTGTAGCTCAAATCCACTATAGTTATAGAATCAGAAATAAATTACATTTAAATTAAGAGAAAGACACCCTTTCCTCAAAGGCTGGAGTAAAGGATGGATGGTCCAGGCCAGCATCACCCATCAGACTGGAGTTTATACAAATTTGGCAAGTTGTCATCCAACAGGACATTTTTTGGTTGTTGCTGTTTTTGTCCTGAACTATGTTTATGCTAAGTTTAACTCACCTAAATTGGTGATAGGGAGTAAAACATATCCATGGTATATTTTAACACATCTGCAAATTTATGGAAAGTTAATGGTATTCATCAATCAGAAAATTCAATTTTGCTATCTTTCATGTTTTTACAAGATTATAAGATGTACAAATTACTAATAGCATTGCTGAAAATAGTTATTATTTAATAAGCTCTGGAGTCAAGTGAATTTAAAAGTATTGGGATGCAAAATTCCTTGTATCATAGGTAGCATCAGCTCTAGATGTTGTTTAAAGTCAGAATACTGAAAAGTTTGTTTTGATTTACAAAGATACGGTATATCGAGAATTAATAAAGAAGCATACCAGAAGTGTATAAATTCAGAACAAAGCAATTCTGAAAGAAAATCATGTTGTAGCAGTCAGTATATTACTTTTTAATACTAACAGAATGAACCTTAAGGCTGACCTATGATAACTAATAAAATCTGCCCTCATTAGGTCTGGAGGGATTGCTCAGTGGGCAAACGGGCTTGCTGCCAAATGTGATGACTTGAATTTAATCCTTGGGATTTACATGGTGGAGAGAACTTATTCCAAAAAGTTGTCCTCTGGTTTTCCCCCAACCATACATGGCATGCCCCCATCCAATTAAATAAGTAAATTTGACACATTTTAAATACTTTGCCCTTACTGTTCTAAATAATTTGTTAGAGGAGATAAAATACTAAACATGAGGCCAGCAAGAAGGAACTCACACTAATATGTAGGATTACATCTGGTTAGCAAATGATACTGAGTGGAAGGAAATTCAAGTAGTGGGCTACTTTTTAAGAAATGACAAAATAAACCTTATGTCATCTTTTATTACTTTTAAATGCACACTCTTCATTGGGATATGTTTAGGCACAAATCAGTTTGTTTATTTGCTGACAGAAAAAACCACTATTAGCTTCATTCTAAAATATCGATTGGTCGAGTAGCCATGATGGCTATTGGTCACTTATATTTTCATTCGTCAAATGGAAATAATATGTATCTCTGTCTTGATTTTAGTAATGCATCTTTTCAGTTCCTACAGATGTAGTGTTGTTGCTCTAGTGTGACTTATGTCGCTCTGGTAAACACTGTGACTAAAAGCCATTTGGGAAGGAAGGGTTTATTTGGCTTACAGTTCATATAGTCCATCATCCAGAGAAGCCAAGGCAGGAACTGAAGACAGGAGCCTGAGCTTGGAAACAAAGCTGCTTCCTGGCTTGCTTCCTCTGGCTGGTGCTCAGCCCGCTTTCTTACACACCCCAGACCTCCCTGTTAAGGGTGGTAATAATGCCCACAATGCGCTGGGCCTGCCCAAATTAATTAATAATCAAGATAATGCCCCACAGGCTGGCCCACAGACCAATCTAATTGAGGTGATTCTTCAACTGGATTCTCTCTTCTCAGATGTATCAAGTAGAGAACAAAATTAACAAAGACAAACGTTTATATTCATCTTCCTGCATCACTGGCTTAACTCTGGGTTGCAACACTGATTCTCTCATTTTTCTAAGGCTCCATGAAGTTCTGAAACCAAGCTGCAGTTGACTGACCTTGGGTTTTGGTCAAAGTTCCACTCCTGGAGCTTACAGAGGCCAGCACCGAATCTGGAAAGTGGGAAGGGGGCTTCTCTAACCAATGGAAGGACCAAGTAAGAAATCAGGGCCGGCATGCTTGAAAGATAAAACAGCAAAACTCGACACTTGATGTTCTCAGTGTTCTCCTCTGTAACTGCAGAATGTAACCCACCCTGGCTCTGACACAATAAAGAGCTCCATGTTCCTTCCTGAGTTCTTTGTTAATGCTCCTAGATAAGTCTAACACACTGTACTGCATGACAGCACTTAGTCTATTCCATAAACATATTCCAGCACCTGGCTTTGGGGCTGTAATGCTACCAGAGTAAGATTATCAGAGTCAAAACCTTTAACAGAACTGATAGCATGGCATTGTTGGGCATTTGTTGCAGTGTTTTACTTTGTATTGCTGCCCTAAAATAAATAAATGATAAATAAATACACAAATAAACAAACAAACAAACAAATAAATAAATAAATAAGTAAAACAGTACCAAAAGCACTTGGAGAAGAAGTGGTTTACTTCATTTTCAGCTCTCCTAGGTCACCATTCATCACTTAAGAAAATTAGGGCAGGAACTGAAGGCAGGGACCTGAGAGGACCTGAAGACAGGGACTGAAGCAGAGACCACAGAGGAAGACTGCTTACTGGTTTGCTCCCCCTGGCTTGCGTGCGTGTGTGCGTGTGTGTGCGTGTGTGTGTGTTTGCTTTCTTACACAGCCTAGGTCCACCTGCCAAAGGATGCCACTGCCCACAGGAGATCTGGGCCCTCTTATATCAATTAGCAATGATGAAAATGCTCCAGAGACACAGACACAGGCCAGTCTGATGGAAGAAGCTCCTCAGTTGTGATTCCCTCTTCCCAGGTGTGTCTAGATTTCTACCAAAGTGACAATAGCTAACCAGCACACCCATATCACCTGTGACCTCTATCTCTTCATTTGTGAGTCAAATTTCCTAATCCTCAGGTTATGAATGGTTAGTATTTTCTCCGGTTGACTGAGGTCACAAACCCCAGCCAGGGAACCATCATCAATGTTCACAGGTCCCAGTTCTTAACAACACCAACCCATACTATGTCAAACCCATAAAATGTATGATAAGGACACTCCACTAACTTTTCCAAATGTCCACAGGCACAAGTTCTTAACAACACAAACCCATAAAATGATATGACAGGGACACTCCAATAACTTTTCCAACATTTCATAACTCTAGACTAATCACACACACAAAAATATCAGATAAATCCACAAAGAAGAAATCCTATAAAATACCTGACTAACACTCCCCAGAATTGTCAAGTTCATCAAAAGCAGCAAAAGCAGAACCTGTCATGCTGAGAGTCAGCTGAAGGAGACATACATGATCATCAGTATAATCTCAACTCCTGGATGGGATCCCAGAGCAGAAAAACAATGTGAGGGAAAATGCAGAGAGCAGAAAACTGGGGGGCTGTAGTCACTGATCGGGTATCAATGCCACAGCACTCACCATGACGAAAGAACCATGCACAAAGAAGATGCCAACACCAGGGGAGCCTGAGAGATCATGGGGGACTTTGCATCACCCACCCAGACTGCAAATCTAAACTTTTCTGAAATCCCAAAGATAACCCCAGACTTAGTTAAGGCAAGCAAAGAAAGAAAGAAAATCCAACAAGGGTAGAGACCTTCTTTAAACATGTTCTATAAAACATGATACACATCAAAACTCTCCCCTCTCTATTCTTCTGACAACAGGACAGGTCCCTTTCTGACCTAATCCACAGATCAGAGGTCACATCACATCACATCCGGAACATGTGAGGTGCAGGGTCTGTAAGTCTGTATTTAACCTAAAGAATCAAAACTCTGTAATAGGTTGAATATGGAGCAACCCCGGATTTTTACCACTTGTTTAAAGACTTTTGTGCTTTCTTCTCTCTCATCCTCACCCTATAGAGATACTTTTATTATCTTAAAGTTTTCCACATAATTTACCCTGAAACAGCAGTTGTCTCTGTACTTTGTCTTCAAATTCTAGTGCTTCCTAGTCATGTAGCTGAATGGACTATTGATGACAACGCAACAGGCACAAAAAAGGGAAGAAAAAAATTCAGGTGCGAATGCTGTTAACTAAAATTTACTTGGTATGGGGTATGCAGGTTGCCTGCAGGGGACTCTGGAAGAGGAACAAAGGAGAAGAGGAAGAGGAGGAGCAAAAAGAGGAGGAGAAGGAGGAAGAGGAAGAAGAGGAAGAGAAGGAGGAGGAGGAAGAGGAGGAAGAGAAGGAGGAGGAGGAAGAAGGGGAGGAGGAGGAGAAGGTGGAGGGGGAGGAGGAAGAGAAGGAAGAGGAGGAGGAGGAAAGGAGAAGAGGAAGAGGGGAGGAAGAGAAGACAGTGAGAGTGAGAATAAGAGAGAGAGATCAGTTTCTCTGCAGCATGGGCGATGGCATGATGAACAGGTGTTAAGTGTGAGGTGCTTGGTAGGCCAGCAAGTCCCTTGGAGCTTAGCTCTGTTTCCAGCTTCTTATACACTTGAAATATCCACCTGCATAAAGCATGGTTACATGGAGAAACGCCAACAGGGGATGTTTAGAAAGCAATTTCTTTTATTTTTCTAGTAACTGCTACCTATTAAGATTTTTCAAACTTCCCTTTCCTGTGGGGTGACTGGTTTCCTTAATGGTAGCTCAGTATAATCTATTAAGTTTTCAGTCAATTCAGTTATTAGAACGAC
Source organism: Eospalax fontanierii (assembly GCA_035773235.1). Taxonomy (NCBI): domain Eukaryota; kingdom Metazoa; phylum Chordata; class Mammalia; order Rodentia; family Spalacidae; genus Eospalax; species Eospalax fontanierii. Next base: position 106,958,107 of record CM069527.1, on the reverse strand, counting down.
ACCGTTTCCACTAATAAGATTTAATACTTGCAAATTTTAAGACTCTAACCTCACTCTCAATTCAATCTCTCTCTCTCTGGAACACAGGGTAGAGAGAGGACTCTATCCTTCTCAACTCTTGCTTGATCTTCTTTATCTCCCTCATCAGGAATTTGGGGGAAAATAAGAGAAGAAAAAGAGGGTCCTCCATGTGAGTCTTCTGGCTATGTAGGAGGCCTGTCTCCTATAGAAGACTCCACCCACCTTGCTCCTGTAAAGGTAAGATCCCCAGGCCACACACTCACTCTGCTATAGGCAACAGAGGCTCACTGAAGGCAGAGTCCTTTATCTGATTACTCTGTGACCCTCAAGACAGGCTGAGCAGACATGTGTCCCCAAGCATGTCACAGCTCCAACCTCACCATCACTCTGCTTCACAAGCTGAAACCCCACATACCTGTTGAGCCCATCCTTCTCTCTTCACATGAGCCAGAAGTCAATGCAGTGGTGGCTATCCATCCACCATACCACAGCTTCTCCAAGTCAGCTTTGCCAAGCCTGGGGACAGACATGTTTGTCTCTACAGCATCCAGCATCCCTCAGCTTTGCCAGTGATTACCATGACCTTAGGAAAGGAAAGCGACTCCAATCTGTTTGAAGCCTCTCCTCTGCCAGGGGAAGATCAAAAAAGACAGATGCCTTCTGATTTTAGAGGTCCGCCCCCCTTCCCCCCAAAAAACCTTTGATCTCCTCTTTCTGCTAACGTTATGGCAGTCATTCTGTAAAATACTACACTTACCACCCATGAGTTCAACACCGCAATAGGCAAACCTCAGAAATTAGTTTGCATGATCCAATGTCCTTTATTCCAAGTTCAGGAAACAGAAGATTCCATTTAACAACCACATCTGTTACAGACAATTCCACCAATGCCCCACAGCTCATGCAGTCCACCTGCAAATAGCCAGAGGCCTCACTGTTGGGTAGAAAGCAGGTCATTTCTGTGAACCCATGGCTTCTCCAGTACTTCCCTACGCAATAAAGGACTCTACATTTTCTTCCAATTTAATGTTGAGACGTATAACTGCTTTATTTTCTTTTTATGGGCCCTGCTTTAACTAAGTGCCCTGATAGACTATTTTCTAGGGAGGTATGGAAGAGAACAGTCATTAAAACATACCTGTTACTGAAAATCAATTGAAATCTGACAAATACTAACTCCATCAATCTTCCCGTCAAGTGGAGTGAACTGATGCTTTACCTAGGTAACCGGGCAGTGGCAGATAGAAGTAAGTCTTCGCTCCAGCCTTTCCAATTTCCTGTTGCTATTTTTATTATAATATAGTGATCTATAAACCTCTTAAGACGGTTCTGTCCTGAAACCCGAATTTATTTAACAAAGTCAGAATTATTGAAAGTCACAAAGAATCAATCGTAACTATGAAAACTTTTCCTTGGGTTTTGTTTTTGTGTTAAAGCTGACTTTTGCAGTGAGCTTGTGGTGGTATTGTTTTAACTTGAAGACCAGAACACAAAATTTCAGGACACCTTCTGAACATGGCCTACATTAGTATGATTTAAAAGGGAGAACATACAAAAGGAAGTATCTACTTTTCTCTGAAATGCATGCAACAGTAATTTCTACAATAAATCATCAGCACACATCTAAAGCTATTTATCAACTGAGAATATATGTAAATAAACATCCATCTATTGTCTTTGTTTACTTTTAATTTCTTCACATGGAACTATACTCATGATGACCCACAACAATTCCATATAAGTTTCTCTCCCCTAAAACATCCCTAATTTTTAAAGCTATTTGCAATGTACTACTTTAACACTGTGGCTGCAATGCTTTCAAATGTTCCTATAACTAGGGGATCACGTGTGTTTCTGAAAACGTAATCATACCTGAGAGGCTGAAGCAGCTGGACAGTGAAGTGATGTGGAGTTAGAGAACTAATATTAAAAGGCAGCAATGCAGGCTGTAGAGATGGCTCAGTGGTTAAAAGCACTGGCTGCTTTTACAGAGGACCCAGGTTCGGTTCCCAGCAGCCACATGTAGCTAACAACTATCCTTAACTCTAGTTTCAGGGTATCCAATGCCCTCTTCTGGCATCTGCTGGCATTGCATGACATGAATGCACTTACATACATGCAGGCAAGATACTCATACATAAAAAATAAAGAATAAATTAAATAAAATTTATTTTTTTTAAAAAGCAGCAATGCCTGATAATCACTGTGTCTCTAAATACTGAATACAAAAAGTTGCATTTTATAAGTTTAGGACATTTAGGACTTCCTCTGTAATGTGTGCTGTTTTTTTTCCCCCACTGTCCACACAAATGTAATTAAATACACACATGTGAGTATTTTGACCCATGTTCATACATGGTAAGAACAATCTTCTTGAATATATATTTATCCAATTTCAACATCTCATATAGTCACGCATCATTTAACAGTGATACACAGACACACAAATCTTTAGTCAATGTTATCATGCAAACATATGTTTGTGCTAATCAAACACACTGTGACATCAGTAGGCAACAGAGTCTCATGGGACTACAATCACAGATGCAAGCCATCACTGACCCAAAAGTTTTATGTGGTACCTGACTGCATGTTTACTTTCTCTGAAAATAAAATATAAATGAGTTATAATATAGACTGGAGATCAGAGTTTACAATGCTATTCATGTATGTCTAGAAAACAGATTAGGAAGAATTCCTGGATGATGAACTTCTGCAGGTCTTCTGGGACTTCGAATGAGAAAAGTGAGTATGCTAACATTTTGGAGGGAGTCACTTGTATCTCTGTTGACAACACATTTAAGTGTATTCTTGGAAGTGAAAACCTCTGAGAATGAGTACACACAAGATTCCACAGAAGAATGTAAGTCTACTGTAAGCCATCTCTTCGGAAGCGGAACCAAGATTTTAAATGGTAAGATCATAAATTATAATGGTTGAACTAAAGAAATGCTAATATGGCTTCTTTTTAAATAGTCATTTAAATATCATTCAGCAACGTGAACATAAAATATGAAAATTTTCTTCAAAACTTGAAGTCCTAATTTAAAGTGAATAAAATATGAGTGGTTGCATAATATATGTTCTAACAAAATAACTCCACACTTTTTAACAAGTAGAAAGAGATGGAAATGCGCCACTAACATACTGTCAGTGGGGGGAAGCAAAGTGTAAAGAAGGTGGAAAGGAGGTGGATTAAATAGTATGAAAGTCTTATCAAGGAGTATTACAATTTGTCTTGTTGAAGAAGTTGGCTTGGTTGAGATTTGGGGGCTGGCCTTTGGCAGTTCCCCAACATTCTCAAGGAATGATCTAACAGAGAGAGAGAACAGGAAAGAGACTGTGGATCTGAGACCCTCCCTATCACCCAATGCCAAATGGGAGGAGAGCCACCTTGCTGCATGGACAGCTCTTTCCTTAGCCAGTCACAGGCTGGACAGATTGCTGACCAGGGCAGGGAGCCAATCCTGGCTTCTTTGCCCAGTGTTGGGCATGTGACTAAGCTTACCCTACTTAACCAGCACATGCATGCATACTGCTAAGAATGTGTGTATTTGTATGTGTCTGTGTATGTGTGTATGTACACACAATTGGCTAGCACTTAGGGTGAGCTGCAGATGCCTGACCAGCCCACTCCCTCCACAGACAGCTCAGAGTGCCACACAGTTCTAGGAGGGCAGGGGCTGGATCTTCCCTCTCAGTAATCACGACTCCCTTCTACAGCTGTCGCAATTCTATTTTAGAAATGCAAAATAGAAACATCTTCTCAAAAGGGAATTCTTCAATCTGCACAGTTCCTGGATATTTCCTTCAGGTATCTATTAATTTATTAGCACTTTTTAAAGTGAGGCAACTTCCCAAGATGCTCTCAGTCGGGTAAATCATTGAGGTGGTTATAAATAAAATATTACACCGAAAGTCCCTCGGTACCTAACCCAGAAAGTTAAGTGGCACTGATTTTCCAGAGAGATGTTAGGAAAATTAATTGATGTTGATAATTCAATTCTTTCCTAACATTAAGAAATGTAGGAGCAGGATGGAAACAGAAAAGGTATTCTGATGCTAGACAAAGCACCACAACCACCTGGAACTCTGCAAGGATCATCCAAGCAAATTAGTAGCTTAATCTGGACAACAGAAACTGAACTGAAGTAAGAGAAGAATTGTAAGACATTTTATAAATCAAATTTTATTGATCAATTGAGAATTTCATCCAGTGTATGTTGGTCATATTCGTCCCCATCCACAGTTCCTTCCTGATTTTCCTCAAGATCAATCTTTCGCTTTCAAATTTGGCAGTTTTTCCACGGTAACTTTCAGAGATAAACAATTACTTTTAAATATCTGGAATGCTCAAATTTGTGCTAACCAACAGAACTTTTAGTCCTGGGGTGGCTTCAAGGTTTACCTATATTTTAATTTTGCTGTTACACTGGAGTGATCTTTTCTGTAATATTTGATTAGAGTTTCAGGGCAGGAATAAGACCATAAAAATGTGGGAGGAAGATTCCCTACTCAAGATCCTTAGTGCTGTCAGCTTGACAGGGTCTTGAGAAGTAGAGGAGACAAGCCCTCAGATCCACCTGGGGGAAACTAATTAGCCCTGGCAAGCCAGTGAGGGATTATTTAGATTAGGCTAATTGAGGTGAGAAGATCTAGTCCCAAAGTGTTCCCTTGGGGTCCTGGACTGCCTGTAAAAGAGAAGGCTGAATGAACAATGAGCCTTCATCACTTTCTGCTTCACATAAACCCACAGTCAGGTTTATGCTCCTGACACTCTGTCTTTCCTTCCATGACAGACTGCACCTTGAACTGTAAGCCAGAATAAATTCTTTCTCCCTTAAGTTCCTTTTGTTAGATCTTTGATGACTAAAAAAATGTAACTGACACTTAGCTTTCAGAAAAATCCAACTCTTTAATAAAGTGACACTGTATACCAGCCACATTAACAACTAGCAAGTTATACTTCCCACAGCTGTGCTTATCTAGCTATGTGTGATATGGTGCCAATGGAATGATTTCATGATCCTCAGGCAAGTCTTCTGGGCTATTCACCAGTGGGCAGGTTTTTAAAACCCTAAATGGGCAAAAAGAGAGCAAGCCTTTATTAATATCTGCAAATGCTCCAAATTTAATAATGGCATCCTTACACATCTTGGATAAATACAGCACAGACTTTAATGCTAAAATAGTTTCATTAAACATTGTTCTAGTCAAGCAGAGCTAAGCATCATTGTTACATGTGCAAACACGGAGAATGAGGAATCTGTGCACAATCAAGACATTCAAACTTCTCCAGAACATTATGAACTCAGCAAGTTTTACAGGTGAACATAAATCACAGGTAAAAGAAAAGCAACATTAGCGAGAGCTATAACTTGTTATTTATTAAGCACTGTACTTTAACCACTTTTCCTGGGAACTGGTTGCAATGCTGCATATGTAACCTCTCAATGGACTCCATTCTCCATCCGTGACTATTCTAATCATCTCTCTGTTAACAAATGCTGAGTACAGCTGTAATATTTATTGTTGATTTCCAAGGCTACCTTTAAGCACTTCATAGTTTTTAGTTAACAATTGTTACTGGTAGGGCTGGAGAGACAGTTCAGGAGTAAAGCACATTGACTGTCCTTGCAGAAGATCTAGGTTTGAATTCCAGCGCCAAAATGCCAATATGGCCGCAAACAACAGTCTGTTACTCTAGTTCTAGGAAATCCCAGACCCTCGCTGGCCTCCAGAGACAATGCACACATCTGGTGCACTTACATTCTTGTAAGCAAAACATTCATACATAAAAATAAAAATTAAAAATTGTTACTGGAAAGCCAACTGAAATATTTGACTAATTATTTTAGAAATCACTAGAGTTCACACACATCTGTCCCTTAAAGAAAGTCTTCTGTGCGTTGCCCGAGTGCACATGCCTGAATGACATGGATTCAGATTTTGGATGCATCAGTCTTGATTGCCACTAGACTAATGCAGGAATTCTTGAACTTGCAGTGAGAGCAGTGACATACAGTCACATTTCTTGTATTTCCTATTGACAACATGTTCACATATGTTATATCCGGAAGAAAGAATAAAGAGGATGAGTAGAGACAAGCCCTACTGAAGACTGATTTCCAAGCAATTGCACAACACTTATTTATGTCTTCAAGCTTGCTGCTCTGAGAGAAGGAACACTTAAAATCCAATGAAGTTTCTCATAAAAATACTATTCAAGGGGCTAAAGAAATGGTGCAGTGGTTAAGAGTACTGGCTGCTCATGCGGAGGATGCCGGTTGGTTCCCAGCACCCACATGGTGACTAACCAGTGTCCTAACTCCAGTTCCAAGGGATCAGACCATGCGCTCTTTTGATCTCCACGGGCATTTTATGACACGGGTGCACTTATATACATACAGGCAATACACTCATACACATAAAATAAAAAAAGAGAATGAAAAAATTTTTAAATGATATCCAAAGTCTTACAAAATTTCAAAGCTAAGGCCATAAAATCACATACATATATAATATATATATAATATAATATAGACTATATATATTATAATATAAATATATATTTATTCATGCATGTTATAGATATGCATAGATATGGATATATACATATACAATCAAGACTTCATACCTTCTGAGTCATACATAAGCATAGTTAGATAGATAGATAGATAGATACATACATACATACACACATACATACATACATAAAGATACACAGACAGACAAAAATATTCAAGATTTTAGCAATTCAAGATTGGCAGCTGATCACTGATGGGTGAGGGAGAGTTGATCTTCTTTAAAGAAGTGATGCCAGACAGGCTGAGCAGGCTCCAGAGAATGAACTGACACCAAAGGACATCTGGGTCCATAAATTTGACTCCATAGGCCTTAACATATATTACAAAATGTATGAAGTCCTGTGGGTGGGCGATGGGGTGGTGCAGATAGGGGATGGGGGCTAAATATTATTAAGGATGACTGAGTGAGATCCACAAAAATTCAATGAAAAATATAAAACTATGCAAGACTCCAGACTCTTCCTGTCTGGCTATTAACGTTACTGCCATCAGTCTCCACTCATTATACCATGTCAGTGCCAGGGAAGCTGAGATCTACACTCAAATTTATTAGAGTGATGCTGACCATCAACTCCAACATACACCAGATTAAAACAACTTCAGTTAACATTTTATACTTTTTAAATATCTGTGTCTTTAATCAACCTGGAACTTATGTTTATGGTGTGAAAAAGAAAAATCTAATTTTTGCCTTGTTTCTCTAGACAGTCATTAAATGATCCAGCATGAGACAGAACACTGAGTGCAAGTTTTGTCTTTCTCCATATGGGAAACTCTCTCATACATATGAGTCTATTGCAACTCTCTATTATATATGCTACCATATGATATATCATAGTGTGTTATCATTTTTGATACTTATGAAGCAATTCATCAAGGTGAAACCCAGTGATGCCTATGTACACTGTCTTATGAACATTTTGTTCATGTACATTTATGCATAATATTTAATTTTTGAGTCTTTTTATGCCACTCTTGAAACACCATGTTGGGAATTTTGGCTACCATATTTATTTATTAGGACTAATTATTTTATATGTACGACTTCTATACTGAGCCTTCCCATTCATGAACCAGTTATAATCCCCTTTCATTCTAGGGTTTTTATGAACCCTAATAAAATACTATCATTTTCTCTTAGGGTGTTTTGCATATTTCTGTTAGGATTTGAACCCGTTTCTTAGAATTTTACTATTCTTGCAAATGTGACTTCATTTTATATTTTTTAGTTATTCGTGACTATTATATAAAAATGTTTGGCTCTGTATGTTGAGATTTGATCTGGATATTTTACTACACTCATTTTATTAGGCATACCAACCTGCCATTTTTGACTCTAAGTTTCCTGGATATATGAGTCTGTAAATCTGCAGTAACAGCATGTTTCCTGCTTCTTGATTCCTTCATCGCTGATGTTCAGGGCTGCACAGTATCTTAAGCATGATCTTAAATGTTACAGGTGATGTAAAGCATAGAACTGTAAACTCCAATGGGAATACTACTAATATTTCACTATTAAATACAATATTTAGATTGGCAATACCTTAACAAGTTTCAAAATATCACTTTCCTGGGACTGGAGAGATGGTTCAGCAATTAAGAGCACTGGCTGCTCTTGAAGAGGACCCAGGTTTGATTCCCCTATGGCAGCTCACAAAACTTCATAGCTCCAGTTCCAGGGGAATATGACATTCTCTTCTGATTTCCTCAGGCATTGTTACAGCATGGGTGCACTTACATGTGTGCAGGCAATACATTCGTCCACACAAAATAAAAATAATAAAAATAAAATATTAAAAATCACTTTCCTTTTATGTTTTGTCATTAAGAGAACTTTTATAAAACCATGATTAGGAATTTAACGTTTCTCAAATGTATTTTAAGCATGTGTTGGAGTGACCATAAGCTTTCCTTATGATGAATACTGACGTGCCAGATTTGATACATCAGTTTCCTAATACTGATTTAGATTGGCATGTCTGAAGGCAGACTCGCATTTTTATAAATTTATTTTTTTTAACTAGATATTTTTGAGGTTTTGGTCCCATGTTGAAAAATTAATTTGCTCTCTGATTCCATTTACTGTTCTCCATGTACTGGAATTCTGTATTTAAGAATATAATAAAAAGTAATTTCTCTAAAATAATATTTCCTATTTCCTCAACTTGAATTGCATCGTTTCCCCGGTCTGTCTTTGCTTTGACTCATGCCCCCAGCTTTTGTTTCACTCACGTAGTGCTGCCCACATGCGTGCCAGGGATCATTAGGAGAAAATCCCAGTATGAATTCCTGATACCTCCAGGTGACTGATTACGTGCCCTGAGCATGGAAAAAGTATGGGTGATTGAGCTCAGCTATGGCCTGCTGTATGAATCAAGCTCTATGTTCTCTCTGTGGAGTGCACCTGCTTCCTTGTCTGCACAAGGCTGGTTGAGTAGAGCAGAGCTCACAGAGGATTTCTATAAATAAGGATGGTGATAAATGTTTCTTGATGAATGTGAACAGAAATATTTGTTTTTCTGTATCTGTCAGTTTTGGTCCCTACATGTATGACACAGGGTTTCCATGGGAGACACGCAAACACTGCTGCTAGGCCAGTGCTTTCAAACACAATCACCTAAGCATGCAATAAAGAAACCAGGGTGCTTGGCGAAGTCCTTACACATACCTCTATAGGATTTGTTTTAGATAAGGTCTGGAAGAGAAACTTACAAGATAACGTAGATGTAAATTTTACCCCTTTCAAGTGACTTAGAGCTGAATTTCATCATTATACAGCTGAATCCTCTTCAGGTTGTACATACCTCTCTGTGCCCCAGTACTGGGAACTTAACCTACGGCCTCCAGCATGCTATAAATCATTCGAACAATGAAATATATCACTACTTCTTTTGTCTTTTTTTATTTTAACTTTGAAACAACAATCTTGTTAAGCTAATCAGGCTGGCTGTGAAACTTTCTCTGCAACTCAGGCAAGTCTTGAAGTTGCAATCTCAAGTAGATGTAGTTGCAGGACCACCAAGTCCATTTGGTAAATTCTTTTGAAAAAATACTGTATAAAGAAGTTTATCCTACTGAGTATTCCCAATAGTGAGCCCACCATACATGGGATGATGATTCTGTGTGCATGAGTATGTACTAGTAACTAATTCACCTCATAAAAGCCCTTGCTTTCTTTGACTCCAGGGACACACTCCCTGGGGAATTATGTCTCCTTTTACGCTTCTCCCTTCTCTTCACTCATCTATCTCCTGGTTTCGCTATGAGCTTTGTATGGACCAGAAGGCGAGCCCATTGCGCATAATCACAGTAACATTCATAAAAGAAAGGCTACTGGTACTCTTGTAAAAAAAAAAAAAGCTGGAGCCATTCACGTGTTGTAGCTATTGGAATGGAAAACAGATGGTAAAATTAGGAACCCAGGCAGGCAAGCATGCAGGTTTGAATTGCAGCCCTCAAGAAGAGGGCCTAACTCCCCAGTAACTGCAGGCATAACATCATTTGGAAATAAAATTCTGCAGATACAAATAGCCAAAATGAGATCTTACTGGAGAAGAAGGGGTCTAATACAGCATGATTAAAATTTTTGTAAGCTAGTGAGACATAGGAAAGATACTGTAGAAGTTACAGTTGAATATGAACTGATGCATCTACAAGTCCAGAAAATGGGGCTTCAGGAAGCCTCCTTCTTTACAGGATTATGGCTCTGATTTCGGACTTTCAATATCCGGAAGCCTTAAATTATAAACTTCCATTATTCTGAAATACCCAGTTCTACTGCTTTTTCCAGGAGCCACAGGGAAGGTGGTGTTTTGAATCCGAGCCAGGAGAGAGTGTGAAGTTCATGCCCTTAATGAGGTAAACAAGGAGACAGATGGTAACCCACCAGCAGCAAGAAAAATGTTGATACTACATCAATACTATCCAAGCAGGGATACAAACAGGAACATGCTCTGTGCACCGGGCAATGGGCAAACTTATAACTGCTAACTAGGCTTGTTAAAATATTTGGGAAACGATGCCACAAGACAGAATTTCCTGGGTCACAGAAGCACAAGCATGATCTCCAGTGTATCTATGAGAGTTACTCCTGAAAACACAATTTGCTCCTTGGAACTCATTGTCACCTTGTGAATCCTGTTTGTTCTATCAGCCTATCACTTCTGAAAGTCAGGATCTCAAACTATTCTTGGAATGCACCAATGTCCCCTCTGGGGTTTCCTTTTATTTATCCCCTCCTGTTTTCTGATTGATGAGTAGGGGAAAGTCGATCAATGTGTTCTGATGAGATTCACTAGGCAAGCAAAGGGCAGCCCCACTTCATTCACTCTGGCCAAACAGGATCAAAGACACGGATGCCATGCCAAGGAAGGGGTGAATGTATTCGATGTTCCACAAATAGAATTAATTGACTTGCTGTCCAAGTCACATGATGGAGCTATTCTAAATCTGGGAAGGAAACCAGAATTTCTCCCCATCAATTCTCTTTTTTCTTCTCCAGACCATGCAGTCTCAAACTTTTTTTTTTAATTCTCAAATGATAATCAGTTTAAATGAGGGAACTCCTGCCAAACTCACTGCTCTAATTACATAGTCAGGAAGGACTGGTAATAATTACAGCAATGTTCTACACTTAAAAACTGTTAAGAAATGCTGATTTAAATACCAGGATCCAATTTTCTTCAGAAGACATTCATACAGATATTTTAAAACAGTCTGATACCATTAATGACTGCTAGCCCAAATTTTGGTTATGAAAATTAGTTCTCAGTGTTATGCTATGTTTATTGTTTTCAAGTAATTCAAGTTTTGGTGAAATGAGTGAACATATGAGTATCATGATCACATGGTTTCCTAAACTATGAGACAGGAAAAGTCTCGGTACCCTTCCCTGTGACTTTTTGTGTAGGCATGAAAATTTGCAGACATTAAACACAATTTCAGCAGGGGTCTAAGAGGATGAAAATCAAAGCCAATGAATTGAGTGTTCAGGACATTATTCATGCCTGACATAGCTTTTTGTAAAATTCTCACTTCTTGTTGCCCAGAATTTTGCTTATTCTTTCATTTAATTATCAAATTCCATGGTTACTTCCACCAATAAAACAGCAATGTCTTCCTGAAAGAAAAATATTCTAGTGGAGCACAATGCTTCTATTCTCCTTCCATTTCCTCGTTCCCTAAGGGGAGTTTCCCTGCCAGAGCCCATTCACAGCCAACGAATCCTTGCCAAGAAAGGCTGGAAATGATAGACTAACTCAAGGATAAAATACACATGCAACATGCATTAAGGAGTAAACTGCCCACATTTTCAGAACACCAAATACGTGCCACAATTTCCTAGTGATGCATGTTACATCACATTACAAAAGATTTAGATAGATAAATGCAGCTTTGTAATTTTTCCTACCAAGTGGACATTGTTACTGACAGAAGTTTCAAAAGAAAGAGTTAGGTAAATATTTCATGGTTTATTCTTAGATGGGATTGTAGTGCTTGGTTCTTCGCACAAACATACACTCTTCACATGAGCCACCAAGGTAAGTCTTCCTGAATCTTGGTCTCTGACCAGACCCACCCATTTAATTTTCCCAGTTTTTTCTTGCTAATAAGTACAGACCTATTCTCTTAGCTGCTCATTCAAAACACTCACTCATTCTTAACTTAGTTCTTAGTTTCCCATATGGTATTAGCTATGAATTAGATGGGCCTCTACCTATTTTCATGTGTTAGCATCAAAACCCCCAATTCATTTGGATGTAACCTAATTTGAAAAGGGCATTTCTGTAGATGTAATAATTCAAGAAATAGTCACACTGAAGTAATGTGGGCTACCAATCATATGTAGCTGGTACACTTACGGAAAAGGGTGATGTTGGACATAGACAAGCACTTGGACAGAAGGCCATGTGAGTTTTGGAACTGGTCAGATGAGCTTTGGAATTCTCCTGCTATCAGCTAAGAACTTAAGTGCCAGGTCCAAGTCAGATCCACCCTGATGGCTTCAGAAAGTCCCAGTAACACTGACACCTTGACCTCAGACTTCTGGCCTTTAAAAATGGAAGAAATTAAGTTCCTGTTGTCCAAAGCCACTCAGGCTGCAGTCCTTTGAAAGAACAGTTCTAATACATTTGAATAGTATTCAAATATCAGCCAGTACAATACACATCATATATCTATGAGCACAAATTTCTGGGAAACGTTTACTTCTAACATGGGTTGCTTTTAGATTATTTATCAACAAAAGGTTTTCTGAGGAATAGTATTGCTCTCAAGTGAACTCTTATGTACATAGCACACAATTATTTCAAATTAACTGAGAAATATGGCAAGGTGCAACACAGGTTTTGATGTTCTCTGCTCTCTTGCTGATCCACAGAAAGCACGCGTGTCCACTCCTTCCGTGCCGGTGCACCTGTGAATGCACGTGTGTCCACTCCTTCTGTGTCAGTGCACCTGTGAATGTACGTGTGTCCACTCCTTCTGTGTCAGTGCACCTGTGAATGCACGCGTGTCCACTCCTTCTGTGTCAGTGCACCTGTGAATGCACGCATGTCCACTCCTTCCGTGCAGGTGCACCTGTGAATGCACGCGTGTCCACTCCTTCTGCACCTGTGAATGCACGCGTGTCCACTCCTTCTGCACCTGTGAATGCAAGCGTGTCCACTCCTTCCGTGCAGGTGCACCTGTGAATGCACGCGTGTCCCCTCCTTCTGTGCCTGTCATTCACACAGCAGGCAGTCTTTCTCCCTGACTTACAACTAGCATCCACCATTAATAGGAACGTGTTTTATAGTATTCTCTTTCACAAGTTTTCCTTCCACAAGAGAGATAAGTCAGTGTGGCAATGGATGGCCTCAAACTCTAATGGACGTTCATATTTTATCTACTATTTTGCTGAAAATTCAGAAACTGAGGTAATCTTAGAAAAAGACAGATTGTGAGCCCCCTCCCCACAAAAAACACAGTGGTTCATGAGCAAGACACTATATAATTAAATGCTTAACTGTGCACATGGATGTTACATGCTGTGTGAGATCAGAATAGCCTTTGATCAGTGAGTGACGGCCAGAGCATGGGAGTCTGCTGTGTGCATTTGTGTTTTTCTTTTTGATTGCTTTGTCATCGTGTGTAGATTCTTCTCTGCTCAGGATATTAACTACTTAGAATTAATTTATAATCTGAATGCATACTTAACTTTATCCACAGGACTAATGATTTTTCAGTAGGACTGAAAGATGAGAACTTAAAAATCAGGAGGGAATAAGAACTATCAACATTAATAATTTACCAAATCCAATTTTATATAATCTTAAAACCAGTAAATGAGTGATTGACAGGCTATGAAATCAAGTTTAAGAGATGAGTTTTCTTTATTTCCTTATCTTTATGTCTTTCTGGATAGAGATTTTACCTTCTTAGATGACCTCATGTATTGATAATGGTTTAAACACTTGTCACAATGATTAGGAGGCTCAATAAGATAACTCATGTTATTATTGCCACAGAAAGTTCATGCATCATTATTCCCTTCCTAAACACTACTGTATTTATACTTAATTGACTCATATTTCCTTCTATATTTTTGATTTCCCATTATCACAAACTTAATAATTTGAGATAAAAAAAGAGGTAACAAACTAAAATACACTTAAAGGGCCACAACATTTATTTATTTTTATTTTAAATATTTTATTTATTATTTTATGTGTATGAGTATTTTGCCTGCATGTGTGTAAGTGCACCCATGTCACGCAATGCCTGTGGAGGTCTGAAGAAGGTGTTGGATACCCTGGAACAAGAGTTATGGACAGTTGTTAGCCACCATGTAAGTACTGGGAATCAAACCCCAGTTCTCTGCAAGAGCAGCCAGTGCTCTTCACCACTGAGCCATTTCTTGAGCCCCAGATTATGAATATTTATTAACTCACTGATTTTGAAACAAAATGTGCATGATCGTACTGTGCTCAATACCAAATGAGGTGCTGTGAATTCAGTTGTAAATCCTGATGCTTACCAGTGTAGAAAGTAAATACAATGAATGGTAAGTCAACTTTTTTCTATACACTCTACTCTTATCCAGATGGGACACAATGCAAGACACCAGTGGATGCCTGAAACTGCAGGTAGTAAACCTTTCACATACTATTTTCAACTGTGCATACATACCAATGCTAAGGTTTAATTTATAAATTAAGCATAACAGAAGATAAACAACAATTATAAAACAGGACAATGATAACAGCATACATAAAAGCTGATTGAAAAAAAATTATGCATTATTTAATTTTGGAACTTGTCACTGAGTAATTTTTGAGACCATGGATAACTGAAACCATGGGTAGCAAAACTGCAGATAAGAAAGGATCATTGTTATTTGGAAAGCCAGGAAAGATGTCTAAAGGAAGTGAAATTTCAGCTCTGCATGGAGATAAAATGAAGAGCAGCCAGACTAGTGAGTGAGGGGCCAAGTCAAAGGGAAGGAATGAAAGGCTGGATGCAAGATTCAACATGCATTAAAATTAGTCTCCTCCTAGGGCTAATGAGAAAGTACTGAAGGCAGTTACTCCATATTTAATGGGTGTAGAAAGGTAAGGGTAGAAAAGTATAGAGGATACACCTTAGGAGGTATCTAGAGGAATCTCTTTCACAGAGTGGCAGGAATAAAAAAAGAGCAAGAGTAAGTGATCAGGTTAAAGGCGGACTTACTTACACCATGGCCTGCGCCACTCGTGGCTGACTGCTCAGAACAGCTGAGTTAGGAGGAGACACAGATGTTTTGCGGAAAAGAATATGGTGTGTTGAATTCTAAACATTCCTCATTTTTTAAAAGGAAGCATTCCAAATGGAAGATCTCACTCTTGTGCCTGAGCCAACCTGTGTTCTATTCTTGGTGGGAAAAATTAGCACAGAGAAGGTGACTTCACACAAAAATCAATGTACAGTAATTCCTCAGGTCAGAAATCAGTCAAATCACAGATTTGGCAGTCTTCACTGAGGTGTTCATTATTACTGGAGGTTTTTGCCAAGACTCTGGATCCTCATCTTTTTTGTCTTGCAGATGTCTCCTGGAGTCTTTGGCCTCTGACCTTCATCTGCAGGTTAAATTCTTTCATGGTGTTCTTCTATTATCACCTCTGTGTCTGGCAGCACTCAGGGGACAAACTCAACTTTTGGAAACTCATGCATTTTTGTCAGGCCCACCAGGAAACTATAGTTCATATAATGTCTCAGCAAGCTGAATTGTAACCTGACTCCCACCTTCAACAACTAAAACCCATCACAGTGTGATATCACATAATAACAGAATCCAAGAACAAGGCTGTAGACATCTTCAGAAGGCAGTTTTCTTCCAAGCACACAGCTGAACCATTTCTGCCTGCCCACCCTAGTCTATATCCATTCAAATTACTTTCTCAAAATTATATTTGCTGTATTTGGCATTGTACAGAGCATACTCATAAGCTATGTAATCTCCCTGAGCCTTGTCTGCAAGGCATTCTTTCACAGCAACATATCAACATATATCTTACCATAAATAATTTCCAACAGTACCATCTTTTTGTACCCACAACATTGATAAACCTTTATCCCACCCACTGAACTTCTCAATTTACTTGTACCACTTTATTTCATGGCCACAGTATTTTTTATTAACTCAGTTCCATACATGTATATAATGAATTTCAGTCAGTTTTACACCTCGTTAACCTCTGTCATCCCTCCTCACTCTCAACAAATCTCCCTTCTATTTTCACGTATTGTGTGTGAATAATCCCTCGAGTTTAATTAGAGTTTTGAAACGCCATGATAAAAAACAACTTAATGGAAAGGGAAACTGGCCGATGACATTTCATCCCCACACAGGAAGATGAGAAAGCACACTGGAAGTGGGGCAAAGCTATAAACACTTAAATCCCACCCTCAGTGATGTATTTCCTCCAGCAAGGAAGTACCCAGATCCTAAGTGATCCATAACCTCTGCAAACAGAACCACCAACTGTGACCAAGTGTTTAGTTACATGAACCTATGGGGCACATTTCTCATTCAAAAGACCACAGATTTCTTGCACGAGCCGGAGTCAGAGATTATTTATTGGAGTAGGACAAACTGCCTGTGGCTACAACATTGGAAGAAATGTTTAAAAATTAGCAGTTACCAGTCTTCAAGGTAATGATCCCAACCTTTTTAAAAAAAATAATGAAAACTATTTAAAATTTGGGTACTGGGGCCCTTTGTACATTGTCTTAATTCTTTTGATGGCACATAAATGTTACAAATCTACAGAAAAAACAAACACTCATTGACACAATACATTGTCTTCCCTTTTTGTAGCAAATGTTCAGCAAGGATATACTGTGCATCAAAAAACTGATGGCAATGGAGATCATGAAAAACTACAAAAGAAACAAGAGTTGCTGTTTCTGCTGTTAAAACATTAAAAACTATCAAAGAACAGTAAGTGGTCATTTCCATGTTAATCTTTGACTTAGGCCAGGAGGAGAGGCTTTATAGAATATGCACTTACTATGAATTCCTTATGTATTTGTCTCATTACCAGTAGCAGCAACAAAGCAAACATACATGAAAATAATCACTAAATATACTAAAATGGCAAATTTACCTGAAAATGATTTTTTTTAATTTAGATTGATTTTTAAAATATTTTTTTCCAAAATGAAATCTTTTGGTAGAGCAAACGGAAAAGATCTGTTAAAATCTTTGTACTTGACAGTAACAACCTATCACTGAAGACATGACATTCCTGAGCTGTAGAACAAACAAGGGAAAATCAAGTTGGTGTTGACGTCAAAGCCTCATCTCCACTGGCTAGCTTTCATAGTGCTGGAAGGTGCCATGTGGGCTACTCAGGGATAAACTTAGTCATCAGACCTGTCCAGCTGTGAATCCTGTGAGTTATAACAACTACTGGCCTCAAGATATGTTCACTGGGACAAAAGTGAGTGGCATGAATACTAGAGGTATAAAGTTACCAACCTCTTTCTAGTCAGATGTAAGGTCCACTTCATAGGATGAAGCCCATATCTGACATTAATATCAGGCCTAGAAACCTGAACTAAGACAGGTCACAGGCCATAGGGGAAAGCCTAATACTAGTTTTCTGATAAACAGATATAGTATTAAACTGACAACTTAATGATTTACTGTTATACTCACACATTAATGCATCTTTCAACTCTTACCAATGAAGCTTCCTTATATAATAGGTGGTGATGAGCCCAGAGAACTACAGCTGGCCAATGTGCAGAGAATAAGGGGCTGAAAAATGCTTAACACTGAATGGGACACCTATATCAACCTTCTGCCTCCCAAAGCTCAGGGATAACTGTGGAAGAGGGGGTGGAGAGATTGTAAGTGCCAGAGTGGTGGAGGACCACAAGGAAGTAAGTTTTGCAGCATCTGGTTGGATACTCATATGAACTCATAGCAATGGTACACCCAGGTCCCACTCAAGCCAGACAAAACCCCAGTGTATAAATCTGAAGAGAAGTGGGTAAGAATCTCTAAGTCTACCTGAGGAAGTACTGGCCACAGATGTCTGGTAGGAGGACAGTCAGTGTCATTTAAAGGTGAGACTGTTGGTAAAATGTTTGGTAGAAGGTAATAAAAGGGTACAGATGGGGAGATCTAAATACAATCAATTATACAAAGTTGACAAAATTCAACAAAAATGAGTAAAAGTCACCTCTGTCCACTGTTAATAGAATGTGCAGTGATCGTTCCATGGAAAAGGTACATAACCTGAGTTCCTCTTACCTTCATAAGCCTGAACCTGCTTGTGTCTCACCAGGAGCTGAGAACTGTCCTGGGCCCCACAGAACTTCCAAATTGGGGCAGGAATATAAAGAATTGTCTTTTGCCCATATTATAAATATATTTCAAGATCTAGCATTCCCTGACACTATTACCATGGAAAAGAAACAGAAAGCAAACATAAAACATACACATTTCACCGACTCTGTCATAAACCTACTATCTCAAGCCAAAAAATTTTTTATGATTAAATTAGCTGTTGTCCACAAATAACTCATCTCTAAACCCCAAGCTTCCTCACAAGCTACTTGAATAATTTAAATGTAAGTGTACTTACTTATATGTCTGTATGTGGGAATTTTGCAGAGGAAGTTATGAAAATAATAAACTGTTTTCAATATGCTTGGCCATATATATCCACTAGTATTCAAGAAATTTAAGATTGTGCAATGTCAGTTTAAATTTTAATTATTTTCCTCTATTTCTACAATTTTGTGCTATAAATTTATAATGCAGAAGACAGGTTTTACTTATAAATAATAGCATGTTTCCCTTACCTCTGTAACAATGAAATAACACAACATTTTATGCATATTTACATACAATTTCTTCTAAAAATCAACTCCACGTGTATATTAAATATATCATTATGCAAATGTGAAAACAGAAAATGTTTTAATTGCTTGTGTTTCTATATTAATTTACTATATTAAGCATGTGGTGTGCTATTTCCTTTAACTGGAAACTATGTTCTTGTATATTAGTCTTGTTACTCTTATGATAACTACTGATTATACACATACAAGGGTGTGAAAGTATCACATGAGTAAAAACATTTTTTATAGAAATGGAGGATTTACAGAATTATAAACATCTATTATTTCAAAGGCACATTTTGAAGTAATAGTCAACAGACAATAGGTTGTTATAAAATGTTTTGCATTAAACATACTATAAACATTTCAGAGGTGATCAAACAATATAAAACATGATTAGAAGGTGCTTGTCTTTTATGGTCTACTCAAAATGATGAATTTAATCTTCATTATTTAGGAGAAGGGACTGATAGGTTCACTCCTGAGTACTGATGCAATCCCAATTTGAAATATCTGAAGTGGAATTCTGGTTCTTCAATACTGTCTCCTCTTTGCTGAGAGAAAGTTAGTTAACCTGTATTAACCTCATTTGCTTATTTGTAAAATCCCATCGTACTAGCATTTACTTGTAGTCTGAATACCGTGAAAGCATTTGAATCAGACATTAGCAAGTCACATGAATTATGAAACACATTATCCTTATATATTCAATTAAAAGTAAGTTTATGCTTATAATTCTGTTTTCATTAAACAATCTTAAGTATGTACAATAATTACAGTGTCATTAATAAAAAGGAGGCAAATGGACTTTGTATGCAGATTTAAATGGCACATGAGGATAAAATAAAATTTATTTACCTAGAAGAATGTTATATCTTAATGTGCTGCATTGTGAAGATGAATGAATGAATGAATGTGTGTGTGTGTGTGTGTGTGTGTGTGCCTACATGTACCACATGTGTGCAGGTGGCAGTGGAGGATGGAGAGCATCTGATACCCTGGAACTGAGGTTATAAGCAGTTTTAAGTCACCTGTTGTAGGTACTGGTAACCAAACTCAGGTCCTGTGCAAGAGCAGAGCTCTTAACTGCTAAGCTATCTCTCTAGTTCCATAATGTTTAGGATTTTAAGGAAGAAGTCTGGAGTAGAAAGCAACCTTCAATTAACAATATTCTTCCTCAAATCCAGCATACGTTCAGTCTTCCCTTCCTCTTCAGTGAGGACAAAGGTACACAATATTTTATGCGTGACTCCATAAAACATTTTCTAATGAAGAAAATGCCTCACAGACACTGCCACAGGCCAATCCAATGAAGGAAATGCCTCAGTTGAGGTTACCTCTTCCCAAGAGTATCAAGTTGACAACTGAAGCGATTCAGGTCTCCTAACTTGGGTTTCCTCAAACCATGTTATTTCTTATTTTAAGCATTTTACATGTGACTTTATTTTAGTGGAAATTATTTAGTTTTATATTACTCTTGTGATTCTTGTCATAACTATTGATTAGGCATGCATGCTTATGTGTATATGTGAAAAAGTTACTCCTGGCATTTCTGAGCAATCAGTCATGTACCATGTAGATTATATTTTCAAAATGCATTGCTACAGAAAATAATCTTAACGTTTAAACAAGTATTTTTAAAAACAAATATATTTTAAGTACTCAAAGTTAACTTTCTCATAAAACATGAATAAGAACATTCAACTCTAAGCATGAGCTTTCCTTCCTGAAGCTTATCTTTATCACTGCTCCCCAAGGAACTCAGTTCTCTGCACACGGAAAGAAATATTGCTGCACATTTCAGGTTGATCACATTAGAGATGTGATGCATCCCTATGAAACAAGGCTCAACCTCGACATAATTAGCATACATACTTAAAATTCAAAAATGTATAAACCCAATTTTGTAGCCCTTACTTAAACATGAGTATCTATAATTTTAGTTATTATTATTAATGAGAATAATTCACTAGCAATATCAGCAACCGGTGTATCAACTAAAAGGTGTGCAGCAAGCACAGACATATCAAGGAGAAAAGGGTGGGGGGTGCAAGGTGCACCCTGGAGTAGGAAGGAGATCCACTTCATCCTGTTCCTGAAGAGATCAAGACCTGCCACAGTATGCTACCTTGCCTTAAAGCACATGATATATGCGCAACACATTTAAGAATGAGGACAAATGGGACAGATCGTACCAGAAGGTTTCCTCAATAAAAATGCATAATTTCCAATTAAATTTCTTCCTATAGACCCTGTCTATAGGGTCTTACCGTGGTGGAGTTCACTACAACTTGCATTGCATTTCCAAGGCTGCTATGAGCAAGCAGTCTTCATCTCCACAGAAAATGTCTCTACTGAATCAGCATATCACATTATCACAGACCATGGAAAAGAACTGCCTATGTTGCTTGCTCATTTTAGGATGGTACTGAGTCCCTCTTGGTTGACAAATTGAATTTGCATCTGTGACAGTAAATCATTGACCAGCATGGATATTTTGACATATTGCTTAAACAAACTGATGTTTTTGTTTTGTTTTGTTTTATTATTTGTTTGTTTCCCTAGTTTTTATATAAGGAATGATATCATTATAAAATTACCTGGCTCAGTCGTGTTCAAGATTTAGTTATTTATTCAAGAATAAAAGTGTTTGTGAAGTGTTGGAGTCTCAGGTGAAGTTTTTCCTTTCATTACAATAATTTATCTTAGTAAAGCATGAGAATACGTGTAACCATTTAACTTAGGTTATTATATACATATCCCTTAGTGAATTATGTAATGCATACATTGACACTTATATGTACCTATGTCATTACTTCCAATAAACAAGAGAACTATAAAAACAGCTGATTTATTTTAGATATTTTCAATTGCTATCATACAGTACATAATATTCCCATTTAAAAAGTCATAATTCTCTTTGTATTGGTTTTTGGTTTCATTTTTTAAGTATTCTAAAATGACCTCAAACTGAAAACTCAGTTTCTCTTTCCACGGTGGAAATATGTGGCTATTTAAATTGTAAAGTGTTCTGTACCTTTGAGAAATAGCATATGGTACCCTTGGACTTCAGTTCTTTCCGGAGGACTCTAGTCGTTTGTCATGGGTTTGGTCACATTTTAAATAAGTCTCCCTGCTTCCTCTGGCTGACTTTATCTTATTTTTTACTTCACTGTCTTAATTTCCCTTTCTGTGTCTCTAATTTTATGTATTTGGTAATCTTTAAATCCTATGTTATTCTTAATTTACCACGTGTTTTTTTCTTTTTATCTGTTATAGTGAAGGTTTGGGTTTTTCTGGTTTCTCTATGCTTTATGGTAGGATATGATCTCCAAACTTTTACTATGCCATGCCCTCTTGAAAATATGAGTGTAGTTTCAAAACTACACTCTTTAGTCATCTTCTATGGCTTTTTGTTAAACTTGTCTTAACTCAGTTTGATCTGCTGCTTTGTCTTGACTGAATTTGAGACATGTACACATTTATAAAGAATTTAATTGAAGAAAACAGTGTATCTCATTTCGATTCTTATGGTGAATGCCCTCCCTTCTCTATATAGATCTCTCTTTTGCTAAAGAGGGATCATTTAATATTTAGTAGCTGCTGGAAACATCTCAATATATAACAAAACATTTCCTGATTATATATATATATATATATCATACTACTGTTTATGGGTCAGGCAAGGCACCATCTGCCCAGAAACAGGAGTTTGAAGCACCCCATAGTTCACTCTTTCATAGGATGCACAAATAAAATGTTAGATCCAGACTCATGTCAATACAGCCAACTAATTCTCTTCTAAGCCATCTCTCATTAAATTATTCCAATACTGTACAGGTTAGGATGAAAGAGTTTGACATTTCAGAACCTACCTTGGGCTGCCAATTCAGCTATTTATGACTTACATCAACCAAATTATTTTCCTTAGTTTTGCTCTACTTTCTTCAAAATATGATATTTTCAAGTGAATGGATCAGTGAGATGGTTAAGTATGAAAAAACACCACCACATCAATGAAATCAGGGACATATTTGTAGGCTGGAATTTAATCTTCACATAAGAATGTGCACTTGTATTCTGGCCTATCCTTATAAATTTTTTTTCTTTAAACCTTTTAGATATTTTTCCTTCCAAATGTCATGCCACTACTTCTCAGGTGTTATGTCATATTATTTTAAAATATTTTTTGTTAATTCACTGAAATTTTCATACAGTGCATTATGATTATATTCACCTCTACTCCTCCTCCTTGTTCTTCCAAGATATGTCCCCATTTTCCTAACCTCAACATCAAGTCCTCTTTTTTTTCTAATCACTCACTAAGCCTAATTTGTACTACTGATATAATCTTGGGTGCTGGGCCATCCACTGGATCACGGTCCCTTTACTAGGGGCCACACCCCTAAGGAAAACTCACTCTCCCTTGCCTAGAACCATCAGCTGTCAATAGCTCCAAAGTTAGGGGAATGTGGACTGGCTGAATATTGTACAGCTCTGCAGGCTGCCACAGCTGCTATGAGTTTATGAGTTCTGGGAGCCACAGATACTATGAGTCTCATGTACAGAAGACAGTTATACTCTGGTCCTCCCCAACCTTGGCATCTTATCACTCTGCCCCTTCTTCTGCTTTTATAAAATGTTTTCATTTGAATATGTGGGATAATTATTGAAAAAAAATGAAGCCAATTGAGATAATTAGGCAAAGACAGATCTTTTAGCAAAATAATAACACTGTCTCATAATATCTCAGGTATTTGGAACCCTGAACATTCACATTTAAAATTGAGTACTAAATAAATAAAAGTAATCAAAACGTTGAAAAGGACAGGAAGTTGGGAGGAAGATGTGAGGGGAGTATCCTGTGAGGGACTGCAGGGGGAGTGAGAGGAATATATAATCAAGATACATTGTATTCATGCATCAGATTTTCAGGCACTAAATTCATAAAACTTAAAGTAAATGAAAGATGAGTAAGACTGAGCAATATTTTATTTGAAGACGAAGGAATAATAGAAAATAAGCTATAGCTATGAGCCATGTAAACACTTTATAATTCTCTCCCCCTACTTTCAGTACACTAAGAAAGCACTGTCTCTAACCAATAATGTAAAATTTTCTAATGAAAAGGTGCAGATGATGTTTCTTGACTGTTTTCTGAGGATGCTGTTTGCATGTACCTATGATAAAGAAAGAAGAAATGTAAGAATCTGATTTCCTACAAGAATAATATAAGTCTGAGACACATTTAGGGCTGTTCTTCCCCAACTATCTTTTACAATTTTTATCTTCCGAATGAACACATTTGTTTGTTGGTGTTGTCACTTAAATTAAGTATCACGCTGGCAAATTGTCTTAGTAGCCGGCAGGTACCAGTTGAGCACAGTACCCCTGTGCAAGTGTGCACAGTTGTTTTACTTTCTGAGCCAATCCAGAACAAAGGTAATAATGAGCCAGTTCTTCCTCCCCTGGGTAGCAACAGTGATAGCAGCATTTATCGAGGCCATTGGCACTAGACAGGTGACACATTTGCTTTTGGATGACTTCTACCTCCCACATCTCTGTATTTAACAACAGAACCTGGGCTTTTCCTCTGTAGCAAATAGCCTAATTTAAGAAGGAAGTGAGATGTGTAAAGTGAATGTTGGCCTTTTCTTACCTGTGATAGCGGAACAATTACAGTTTCCATTAGTATAGTGCTTCTGGAGGACACTATAGCTAAGAGCATCGGAAATGGCCATGGTCAGCCCCCTCCAGGTATGGAACAGAGAATTCCAGAGACAGCAATCAAACTGTTTTTCTTTTGACATCGCTTACAGGTGCTGAGCTCAGCTGTGCTGTATAGAACTTGGACCTTTACTAAATGTGGACTACCATCAAGATCACACTTCTTAGTGTCAAAATAAAATGCAATCCTGAAAATAAACTAACTGGACAAGAATAATTCTCTGTTGAACCTAGTGACCTTGTACCACTCAGGGAATCTGAACCACTTTATTCAAATTTCTATAGGTTTACATGTTTATCTCTTAATAGTCTTACTCCCGGTGTATAAACATTTTTGGTTTACTGGAAGGTATTTTAGTGTGGCTTACCAGTTCGCCATGCTATCAACTGCTCAATAGAAATCCACTATATGACTCTACATTGATTATTCTGATTTAACCTACTCCATATTTTTCCTTTTGCCATAAACAACCTTGTATTCAACATTTTTTAATCAAATGAATCCTATGACTCTATCTTATAATTTATACCGCTTTTTACAGAATTCCACATTCTATTGCCAATGTCTACTTGTTCCCATATGTGAACTGCTATATTTGGCTTTTTACTTGTTTTTTTTTTTTCTTTTGTTTCTGCTCAAACTAGTCAGTACAAATGAGAAAAAAATCTTACAAATTCTACTTACTAGTTTGGTCTTTGTTCTGAACACCATGTTTCTTTTTCATGGTCTTCATACTGTACTTTGATTCACAAAGAATAAATTCAAGCACTTCAAAGAAGGTATTCAAATAGACCTTGTAATTTATGCTTAGCAATATATTCTGCACTAAAACTAAGATGGCATATAGCTATTAGAATGCACTTATTTTACAGAAAATCTGGTAAAGGTCAATGCCTTTGTGGAAAAATGATATTGAGGGAAGGGAGCTAATAGACGGCAGGTGATGTGAAAGGGGAAGAGCAATGAGAGGGTGGGGCAGAGGAGGGACTAGAGGGAGACACAGCCCACACTAAGTAAGTCTGAAAACGCTGTATAGAAATATACTATTTTATAAGAGAACTAAACAAAAATAGTTTGAATGGAGGTACATGGGAGGGGGTAATGCTTCACCCAGAAATCATAGGTCATTAGAATAAAATCCCACTGTCAGGTGAGGAATAGACCTTTTCAAGTTACTTTTCAGAGTGCTTTCAGAGACTTCTGAAACAATACAGGCCACTACTGTTCTTGAGCCCAGAAGGATCTGTTGGTAAGACTCCACAGCTAAAGACTACTCACACTTCATTCACAGGACATAGAGAAATCAAGCTGGTATTAGCCTGGAAGCTTCCTCCCTCCTGGCCAGCTTCATGGTACTAGAGATTGCTATACAGACTTCTGGGAGAGAAAAATCATCAACAGTCCTACCCAACTGTCCATGGGTACAATAGTTGCGTGAATGCCTCTTCTGATTAGATCGAAGGCTTGCTCCACACGAGGGAACGGATGAGTGGTATTATAAACCCATAACTAGGGATGTCATAGACACTAGGTGTAGAACCTAATATTAAATTGCGTTCCAAATCTTTGTATTGATCTCTACACCCACAGATTAGCACTGCTCTCAGCCCTCTTCATGAAAGCTGTTTTTGCAGTGAACAACAGTTAATATAGAGACTCACAACTGGTCCAAGTCAGAGAACAAGTGCCTGTGGGGGCTCAGGCTTAAATGGAACATCTATAACACATCCGTCTTCAAGGCTAAGAGAGAGTGATTGAAGAGAAGGTAGCAATACTACAGGATGCAGAGGTTGGAGAGATCTGCTATGAAACAGTGTCTTCAGGACACAGCATAGGCAATACCTTCAAGAACTCACTGTAGCTGTGGTTATGTGCACAAGAGCAGCACAAGATTGGGCCCTTTCAATAGGTAAGGGGGAAGGGCTCAGGAGGCACTGCTCTTCCCATAGAAATTATTGACTAATGGTAGCTGAGGGAAGGGGTGTCACTTTCTTCAGTGCTATAACCACTGGGAAGTCGCCCATGATACAGTAAATAACATTCCACATGCTCATGCAGGCAGCCACACTTAAACATACTGGGTCATACACATAACCAAGACATGGAATTGGGAAGGGGAATTGTTGGGAAGAAGAAGGATTTCAGCCAGAGGAGAGGAAAGGAGACATGATGACAGGGATGGGAAAACACTAAAAGTCATTACATATTATCATGAAATGTCAATGAATAAAAATCATCCTAATGTAACGTGTTTATTATTTGAAAATGCCCTTCATGCATATGATGTATTTTCATATATTCATCTCCACTTCTAAGTTCTTCCAGATTCATCCATACCTACTGGTTATTTATTATTATAACCCACCTTGTGCTGCCCATATACTCATGAGCATGGGCACATCCACTGGTGTGCACTCAACTTATGAAAGGCCATACTCTTCTTTTCCTATTAGTATTCCTTTAACTTCCTTCTCTTATCTTATCGTTCTAGCAAGAGTTTCAAACACTATATATATTAAAAAGGAGTGGAGAGAATGGACAGCCTTGTCTGGTTCCTGATTTAAATGGGAAAGTAAGAAATTCAAATAAATTGCAAGAATTACAAACAACAACAACAAAAACCAGAAGGCCCCAACTTACTCTTCCTCCCCCAGAATATATTAACTGTCAATAACTCCTTAGGAGTTGGGCATATGACAATGTGGACTGGCTTGAGCTTGTTCACATCTTGTATAAGCTCCCACAGTTGCTATGAGCTGACATGTATGGCAATCTTGCCATGTGAAAAACATACTGTTTAGCTCTGGTCCCTGAGCCTTGGAAGGAGTGGGGTGATAGAGATGTCCCATTTGTGGATGAGCTTTCCACAAACATTTATTCTTTGTGCTTTGACCAGCTGTGAGTTTCTGCATTAATTGCTGTCCATTGCACAGAGAAACTTCTCCAATGGGGTTTGCACTAATAGAGAGATAGAAATTGAGAGGCCAATTTGATACTATGTCCATTTAGAAAAATAGTCATAGTAGGTTCACGTCTGGGACCCATCAGCTGTCAGCCAAAGCTTCTTGTCTAGATTTACAATACCAGGCATGTGTTTCTTCTTGTAGAGCAATCCCTAAGTCCAATCAGTTGATACTATCTATGAAATTTGTGCCTATATGTAGCATATGGCCATATCTTGCCACACTGGCTGTTATTGTAGTTTACCAGGATCAAAGTAGGTTAGACTGTTGAGGACACCCATCCCACCCCTGCCAGCAGCCTACATAGCACTTTCTGACACTATGAAAGCTAGTCATAGAGAAGAAGCTTCCAGGTCAGAACTAACCTGCTTTCTTTAACTTGGAATATGTGCAGAATTCAGGAAAATAGAAAGAATTTGTTTGTAGGAAGGGGAAAGAAAGATCTTAAGGGAAGGTGGATCGTAGAATATCAATGATATAAAAGGGGAACTAGGATTGAGAAAGAGGGCTTGAACTGGGGGAAAGAAGAGAGAGTGGAGGAGACAACTGAGTCACGAGGTGTCAGAAAAAAACATATGGAATCCTAAGGTTTTAAAGGAGTTTAATTGGAGTTACTCAACCCAAGGGATAAAGCTCCTCCCAGAAGCCACAGATTGCAAAATAAAAAGTCTAGTACCAGGCATGAGATAATTTCCTCAAGTTGCTGGTCAGGTTTATCACAGAGATCCCAAAACAATACAAATTTTGGCACTGTTCTTGGGGGTTTAGATAACATGATTGTATGCCCAGACTTTGGTCTTATTGACTAGAGAATTAAAAAGCTAATGTTCACCAAAAAGGAAGAGTAAAATTCTTATTTTCTGCTGGGGGAAATACACAGTGGTAGTGTCACTCTGGAAGACTCTGATGGTTGCTTACAAAGTGAAATATAGCATTCACTATGAGAAACTATATTCCTATGTGTATGTATTTACTTATTTGCAAACATTTGACACAAAGCCTACCTATGAATATGTGTGTGTACATGTGTGTTTAATTCACTTTTGCACAAACTGGAAGCCTCCAAGGCTTCAAGGTTGTCTTTCAAAAGGTGAATGTGAGGCCAGAGATAAGGTTCCATGGTTAAGAGCACTGGTTGCTCTGGAGTCCAAGAGGGCCCAAGTCTGATTCCCAGCTAACTATCTGTAACTCTAGTTCTAGGGGATACAATGTCCTCTTCTGTTTTCCGAAAGCTTCTCATGACACATGTGCACTTACATATATGCAACCAATACACTCATACACATTAAATGATAAATAAATGAATAATTCAAAAGGGGGATGTTTATAGATATAAATCCATAAAATGGAAAATTATTCAGTTCTGCAGATAAATGAATAATCAAACTATGAAAAGACAGAAAGGACAATTTAATGTATGTTAATATGAAGAAAGTCAATATGAAAAGATTATAGGATTCCAATTATATGGAGTTCTAGAAGAGTTAAAACTACAAGTGATCGGACAGAGAACAGGAAGAGGGCAGTGAAACTGTAATGGCAGAATTACTACCTCATGTTTGCCTAGCTCACGGAATGAAACTCATCCAGACTAAAACACAATTGGAACTTCAATGGATCTGAACACGGAATGCCACATGTCACAACCACCTAACTTCATGATGTAACCTCAGAGAAGATACAGGAGAAACAGGTTAAATACCTAGAAAACTTTAGAAATGCAAGGAGATTGAAAGATAAGGGAAAATGCACTTTACGCGGGCACTGAGATCTGTTTGATGGTGGTGTTCCCTGGAGAGGGAGTCAGTGGTGATCCTGCTGCATGCATTCTATAACTGAACAGATCAGTGTGTGGGCAAAGGTTTGAGTCACAGTTCTTAGTTTTGAAGGAGAAAGACCATGTAAGTGAGGAAAATGGCTCAGGGTCTTAAGCGAGAGCTGGAGACATCAAGCACTCACTACTTCACCTAGTTTCAGAGGGTTACATACGGAAATATTATCAATCCATCCACATACGTGTCAGGTTACTGTACATACATATGTTTCCTTGCTGTGTGACCTGAGAGGGCCTAAGGAAAGGGACTCTAGCTTTAATGTCATATCTCCTGCCCTTGGTTTCTCCTTGCTCAGGGGTGCAAAGTTGATTGTATGAATGGTATATCTTGTGATTAAGAGAATTTGAGTTGAAAGAAAGCTCAGTTGGTAAAGTGCTTGGCATACAAGCATAAAGACCCGAGTTCCATCCCCAAAACCCACACAAAGATCTGGGTGCTGGGCTACACACTTGTAATCCCTATGTTAAGGGAGTAAATAGAAATACGGCCCTGGGGCTGGCTGACCACCAGGTCACTTCAATTTGTGAGCCCTCAATCCCAGTAGGAGACCCCATCTCAAAACAAAACAACAAAACCCAAAGAGCCTCTGGGAAATGATACTGAGGTTGACCTCTGGCCTACACACACAGACATCACACATCCACACACATGCACACATGTACACCCATAAACACAAGTGTACTCTCACGCACTCCACATAGCCCCAACACTAATAGAAAGTGTTCATAAACAAATACATGTGAACATGTCTTTATGTTATGCATCACTCCCACGTGTCTAGATGACAGACATGCATGAAGGGTAGTTTCTGTATCTGGTCAGACATGTCCTTTGTTTTCCTACATGCATAAATAGAACTTCTCCTAGCTTCTGTCTGCCTTCCAAGTTTCACTATTCATTTTTTCAGTTTTTTAAAATGTTATGTGTATGAGTGCATTGCCTGCTTCTATGTCAGTGCACCCATGTTGTGCAGTGACAACTCTGGTCTGAAGAGGGTGGATCCCCTGGAACTGGAGTTATAGATGGTTGTTAGCCACCATGTGTGAGCTGGGATTCAAACCAGATCCTCTGCAGGAGTACCAGTGTCCTTACCTGCTGAGCCATCGCTCCAGCTCCAGTTTCACCATTTATATGGCTCCTACACTGGTCAGGTTCTTAACATTCTGAGCAATTCCCATGAGCCTCCATTTCTTCTGTCATGAATGTTAGTTATTCAGTAGCACTTCAGCAAATGTGGGTGTCTACAAAAATGGGAGTGTATAATACAAATGTAAAGGTATGTGATACAGTGCAGGATTAAAAATGTAAGTCTAGGAAATGTGTATTTATTATCTGATACAGTCCAAGAATCATTAGCTGAGAGAACATTTACAGCTCTGGGTTGGCAAATCCAAATCTAAAATGCCAAATTTCCATTCTGAACTGTGCCCTGTGCATCTCTGAGTTCCAGGAGTGGAGGCATGGTTTTACTCTAGAATAAAAAGATTCAAATAGCCACCATTATTAAAACTTGTAAGCCCACAGAATAGCTTCATTATTCCTTACTTTGTTTAAGATATGACCTCTGCAACAGCAGTGGTTTGCACCTTGACTTTCCACACTGGTAGCAAAGAAATGGGAAATTCCCTACCAGTCTCAGTGGCTCTGTGTGTCAGAAAGTCTTGTCAGATGGAGAGAATCACGACATACGAAACCTTTCTGTGAGGTCAGAAACATTTCTACTTCTCTCTCCAACATGCTTAAGCTCCAACTTCTAATAGCACATGATTACTTCCTTTCTTTTCCTCAACTACAGGACATTAAACTTCAGAAATAGAAAACACAATGTGCAGATTCAGGGCCAGGGGACCCCAGCTAACCAGACTTGACTCACATATCGCCAGACAGCTAATGAACAGTCACCACCTACCGGATGCTATCTGCCGAGTGCACACTCCTCGCCCTCGGTGGCACAGAGAATGCTGCACATAGCTCACAGGCTAGACGGTGTATGGAGACAGAAACAGGCCATCACAGCCCACTGAAATTTGGACCAAGATCAATCATGACTCAAACTAGCCCTCGCTTCCACTGAGAATCCTTCCATTTAGAACCAGCCCCTTTCAGAGCTTTTCTGTAGTTCTGGGTCTTCAAACACTTTCATGCCAACTGTTCAGTGGCATTTTTCATTGCTGCCAGAAGCTGGAGTCTGTTACAACTAGATGGTTTCTATTTTAATTTTCCCCCTTCCAGCTGGTCTGTCAGCCACCTTGGATGCACCTGCCTTTGTTTATCTCCATCTCTGTAACAGAGACACGGGCACTGAAAAAATATATATTTCAGTCACTCAATACAGTTGACATCTGAGGCAAATTTTCTGTATTTTCCTAACCATGATAACATTTCTGTATCTCTGATTATTTTCATTTTCAGTAAAATAACAACTACTAACAATCATGCATGCATAGCACCCACATTCTATGTGGTTATATAAACCCTTGGAATTACATGTGCTTCCATGTGCAATTACTTTGGTTGTACATAAAGAATCTGCCATTACTGTAGAGAACTCATGGCAAAGTCTCACGTAGAACTTGGGGCAAAAACTATGTTCATATGTATGAGACAAAAATATATTTACAATATATAATTTAAACAAAATCATTACAAATAACTGTACGTCAGGGCAGATCAGAGGTTTTCAGAGGTATTCAGAGTTGGTGCACCTCCAAATTGCAAGTAAGGCACAAAGGTCTGGCATTCTACATGAGTTTGCACATGGGCCAGCAGACACACAAGTCAAATCTAACATAAAGACTTCTTCAAAACAGTAATATGGGATAACTTCCTAGTAAAAGCACACACTAGAAGCTGCCGCTACACTTCCTGCTCAAGGAGAAGAGGCAAAGAAAGAGAAAGCAGACTCTATTCCAAAAACAGTAAGAAGAGCTTCAGAGATTCACAAAAGGAGTGAACGAACAGCTGAACACTGAGGGGATAGAAACAGCTGACTCATCAAAAGGCAGGCCAAATGGAACACAGCCCCGGCTGCACAGCTGTCTGGTGAGGCAGGCAAACAAAAGGCCTATCCAACAAGTAAGCCAGGAAGACCTGGTGAAAGGAGGGTATGCTCCACACCCAGGAGAGGCCCCTCAACATCGCAAGACTCCAATTCAGTGGCAGGCTTCGGTGATTCCTCCGGCAGAGACCTGTCAGGGAGAATTCCATTCTGTCGTTAGATGGCTCCCAGGGCAGCGGTTGGGCACCCTCTTGAGAAGTATCAGATTATTTAAAACCGAGCCACCCCAGGACTGCAGCACAGGAAATGGTCAGAGGTAAGGGGGCCTGAATTTGATCTCTCACAGCTTCAGAATGAAACACAGTGCTGTAAGGCAAGTGTGGAGGAAGGTTGGGGCTGACAAGCTGAGCAGTGAAGCATCAAGAGCCTAGACATAGGCAGAGAAAAGGAAAGAGAAAGCCACCCTCAGCGGCCAGGAGCAGACCTGAACCACAAAGAAGTACCCTGAAGGCAGACAATGCTCAGCCTGAGGCCAGCTGGTGAAACAGGAGCCACTTAACCCATCTACCACTTTTGGAGACTCTAGGATCTCTGTGGTTCCAGTGAGCTGCTGCGCCAGCACAGCACCATGCTGGCAGCAAAGTGACCCACAGTTGGAGAGTGTAGAAAGCCTGAAGATGGAACGCCTCCTGAAGGAATCTCAATGCTCTGGTTGATTCCTCTACTCACTTAAGAGACACTCACCAGGTAGACCTGTCACCATGCTCCAGGAAGTCTGAGGAGGGTAGAAAGCCTTCCTGTACCACAGACTACAAGTGAGAGGGCGGACAACAGGCCCCTGGTAGGCAGAGGAGCAAACTAACAAAGTGAACACAGTGCTTGTACTCATCAGAAACCTGCCCAATATAGTATCAAAACCAAAATAAAGCACAGGAGAGATGGGGGGATTAACCCAAGCTTTAAAGTGCTTACCACACAAGCAAGAAGACCAGAGTTCAGATCCCCAGAACCCATGGCTGAGTGGACATGGAGGCTCCTCTGTAACTCTATTCTCAGAAAGCAAAGGGCCTGTAGAGCAGGCCGCTGATGAGATTAGTCACAATGGGGAACTTGTGTGATTTGTTTTTAATTTGATTTCAAAGTATTCCCTAATGATTCTTGGAATGTGCTGTAACACTCCTTTTCATTTGTAATTTTATTAATTTGAGTCGTATTTTCCTTTTTGTTAGTTTGGCTAGAAGTCTATCAACCTTGTTCATTTTTTTAAGTACCAACTCTTGGCTGATTGATTTTCTATAGTGTTCCTTTAGCCTCATTTTACTGAGTTTTGTCTTGATGTGGATTATCCTTGCCGTCTATTACTGTGGGGTTTGACTCGCTTTTATTCTCCTAATGCCATATTATGTATCACTATGTTATTTGCTTAGGATCTCTTTGATGAGTGTTGTATTTGCATTAATACCACCCCTCCTGGTCTTCCTGCAACTCCTCCCACATCCCTCCCTCTCCCTCACAATTTCTTATCCTTGTCTTTATTATTGTTACATGCACTCAAAATATTCATCTATAAATACATACATAATCGACTGGGTCTATTTAACGATGCTAGTGTGAACATATGTTTAGGGCTATCCACTGAGATTAGTGAACCATCAGTAAGTCCCTAGAGAAACCTGATTCTCCCTCCCTCAGTACCCATGGACTGTCTGTCAAATTTCTTCTTGAGGTGGGACCAAGGGAAGTTTTCCCCATCTAAACTGGCATATCATCTGGTTTCGTCAATATGAAGATCTTATTAGGTTATCATAGTGTGGCGATGTCATGGGTGTAGCTTCCCTGAATGTGTTAACTGCCAGCAGATGTCTTGTCCCTGTGGCTCTCAGAATCTTTCTGCCCCATCTTCTGGGATGCTCCTTGAGTTTTCGGTCAGGAGGCTGAGTTATAGATATTACTCAAGGTTGAGTACGTATTCTATGTATTTGACAAGTTGTGGAATGTTGTAATACTCTCCATGTGTTTCAAAAAGAACTTTCTTTGATGAGTGGTGAGAGCCAGAACTGTCTGTGATACATATTCAGAGTACAGTAAGAAATCAGTTTTGGTCTATGAAAATGAAAATGGCAGTAGTAGGTTATTTGTAATCTTTTAAAATTTTTATTTTCTATCTATGAATGTTTTTTCGGTGTTGGATCTTCTGGAACTGGAGATGCTGATGGTTGTTAGTCACCATGTGAGTTCTGGGAACCAAACCCCAGTCCTCTAAAAAAGCAGCCAGTGCTCTTAACCACTGCACTCTCTTTCCATCCCCAGTATGTTCTCTAGGTTCTGTGGCCTAGCCAACCATGTGTACATGTTTACAGTACCGTACATAGATTCCCTCTTTTGAGCAAGCTTTTAAGTTGTTAGACAGCTGTTGAGTACCCCCAACATAAAAGCGCCACTACTGCACCAATTGCTGGATGGAACATCTTTGTGGTGCATAGAATTTACAGCTGGGTAGGACAGTTGATTGGTTTCCTCCCTTAGCAGCTTGTATAGTACCTTCTGATTCTATGAGAGCTAGTCTTTGTGGAGGAGGCTTCCAGGTCAGTTCCAACTCAATTGCTCCAAGTTCTGTGTTTGAAGTATGTTATGTCTTCAGCAATGTGGTCTTATCTTACAGTTAAGTAGCAATAGCCTATATTATTTTGGGAGTCTCTTGAACTACTCTGACCAACACTTCAAAGAGGTGATTTCCGTTGCCTGGCACTGTGATTTTTGTTATGTAGTCTTCAACTATACAAACACTCACATAAGTATTGTATGAGTATTTTTCAGTAGGCTTATGAAATGATACATTTCTCTCTGGTTTTCAATACCATCTAAGTTTGCTCTAACACTCTCTCTACTCTCTTCCCCACCTCCCTTCATCTTGCCCACTTTGATACCCTGTTTTCTCTAAGTCCCCCTTGATAGCACCTGTCTCCTACGATCATGTCTCTGCCTCTTCCCTTTACCCCATGGGTTCTTTCCATTTCACTGGCTCCTGTGGTTACTTACATATGTGTGTACTTACTCACATATAAGGATTTTGAGCTAAGATCCACAAAAGAGAAAGAACGTGTGCCACAGCTTTTTCTGAGCCTGGGTTGCCCCTTTCGGGATAACAGTTTCTAGTTCCACTCATTTTCCTGCAAATTCCATTGTTCCATTTTTCTTTACAGCCAAATATAATTCTACTGTATAAATGTACCACATTTTTATTATCCATTCATCAGTTGAAAGACAGTTTCTTTTGTTTTCAATTTTATAGATATTGTAAAAAGAACAGCAATAAACACGCTTGAGTAAATATTTCTGTAGTAGGATAACTGAATCCTTTGGGTATATGCCAAGGAGTGGTAAAGCTGGATCATATGATAGTTCTACTTTTACTTTTTAAAGACTTCTCCATACTGTCCTCCATTGTGGTTGCACCAGTTTGCAATCCCACCAGCAGTGAATGAGGGGGTCCCTCATCCTCACAAGCATTTCCTGTCTCTCTCAGAAATATAAACTTTCATCTAGAACCGTCTTAGCTGTCTAAAAGGTTCTTATAAGCTATACTTTAATTTTCATTTAATTATATAAAGTTTTAAATTTCCTTATTTCTTAAATGACCAAATTAACATTTAATATCTAATCTCAACCTATACAGAAGAGACATAGCAATAAAAACAGCATATAACTGTCACAAATATGTAGATAAATGGAATAGAGGACTCAGAAATAAACCCACATATCTACAGTTACTTATTTGCCAAATGATATAAAAAAGAGACATTCAGAAACTAGCACACGGGATAATTCACATGTAAAGAATGAAATTAGATTTGTATCTCTCATCCTGCACAAAATAAATTCAAAATGGACCAAAGGCCTAAATGTGCATTCTGAAATTTTTAAATCACTAGAAAAAAATGTTGGTTAAAGACCTCAAGACATAGGCACAGGCAAAGACTTTATGACAATGATTTCAATAGTACAGGAAATATTCTCACGTTTTTACAATGGGATTGCATTAAATTAAAAAGCTTCTGCAGAGCAAATAAACAGTGGGAGGAGAAAGTTGACAAAGTAGGAGAAAATCTGTCCATTACACATCAACAGAGGGTGGGAGGCAGAGAAACGGTGGACATAAGAGGGAACACGGACGGGACTCTGTGTGTGATCAAAATGTACTAGGACATTCTCAAAGAATCAATAAAAATATCATTTTTAAAACAGACGATTATGATCTAGAATCCAGGAAAAAAAATAATTACACCTTAAAAAATCTTCGATCAATAAATAGTATAGTGAATTAGCTCCAGTTCCCAATGGAAGAAATACAAGTGGAAAATAAACATTCATAAATGTCCAAAAGTGTTGAGCATTTCAGCCATCAAGGACCCACACATTTGCATGACACTGATTCTGCCACACCCCACATGGAATAACTACTTTCAAGAGAAGAAACCAGGACAAATGCCAGTGAATATGTCAGGAAAAGAAGATTTGGACACTCTCTGAGAAGATAAGCTTTGGTATCCAGTATGGAAATAACTAAGGAGGTTCATCAGAAAACTAAAACCAACCAACAACCACCATATGATCCAGTTAATCCTGTTTACCTCAGCATACCACAGAGCAAATCCATGTTTACAGCTGCACCATTCCCAATGGCCAAGATGATACAAGCCTTAACTACTTTTAAAACATTTATGAATTAATTTAAGGAACATACAGCAAGTTTTCATCACATGACATTCCTGTGAACACGAACTCAGAGGTTAAAAATAAGATTCATCACCTCTTATTCATAATAGCTAATACCAAATATGGAGTAAGCTAAGATGTCTATCAACACAAACGGAGAAAACACACACTCACACACACACACACACACATACACACACCCCTACACACAGAGGCATGCACACATTTTTATTTTTACATAAGAAGAACAAAATTAGGTCATTTGTAGGAAAATGAATAGAACTAAAAATCATGTCAATTAACATGAGCTAGACTCAGAAAGACAATCACTGTGTATTGTATCTCTTTTGAGGAATGTATATTTACAATGTAATTTTCACATGACATATGATGTGAGAGCAGAGGCAGCATTAGGGGAAGGAGGGAGTGAAGAAGGGGGAACAGAATGAGAGGGTAATGGGGTAGATAGAGCAATCACATGTGAAGATGTCAGATGGAATCAATGATTTTATACACTCATTATAGAACAAGAAAACGAGAGTGTTAACAACTACAAATAAAAGATCTGAGAAGACAAAGAAAGTGAATGTGAACCATGAATAGAAAAGGTGCAATCAGGAAAGAGACTCCCAGAATGCTCACTGACAGTGCTCAGTCTGAAGGGACAGGCTCGGATTCCTGGACTCTAATCCACGGATAGAGATGTATGGAGCATCTTACTCAATTCTAAATGTTTGTGTAAATTGTGACAGCAAGACTTTTTCCAGGATGTGGATGAAGAAACTGGATGCCTTCCTAATCTAGTCATGCATGATGGCTATCTTATTTTAGCATCACATTCTAAGTGGGAAATCTGCTTATCCCAGCACATCACTTTGTAAGTGATGTTCAGCCATACATAATACAACTGTATGAAAAGATTTCTTCTGAAGGAGTCTTATGAAGTCCTCAAGGCCCAAATTCCAAAAGCAAATGTGTGTAGAAATAGGGTGGCGGAATGCTGACCGACCAATGTTTACCTAGTCTACTCAGACTCAGACGCTCTTTAAAAAACTCGAGACACATGCTCAAACTTTCATAAATGATCTCTGATTTTATTTGCCACCACTGGATGCTCAAAAATCACACATGTCATGTCTCATAAGTGACAATGGAAGAATAGGTCAAAGTAA
The DNA here is from genome assembly GCA_035773235.1 of Eospalax fontanierii. NCBI lineage: Eukaryota > Metazoa > Chordata > Mammalia > Rodentia > Spalacidae > Eospalax > Eospalax fontanierii. The sequence continues at coordinate 106,919,715 of CM069527.1, read as the reverse complement.
AAAGGTATATCTCTTGCCAAAGAAGGAAATAACTAAGTCAGGGAACACCATAGGTCTCCAGAAACTCAGTGTTACCTGCTATTGACCACAAATAATATTTAATCACAAGTCACACAGAATGATTAAAGCTCTGTTCTCGACAAAGATATAAGAACAAGTCACAGCTCATAGCATTCTCTCGATTTAGTTAGGTTTAACCAAAACACAGCTCTAAAAATGAATGGAATTTTGCCATCCATAAAGGGCACAAAAAGAAAGACTACACAGATAGAAAGCATCCTACTTGACAAATCATCCTGTGTCCTGCTTGTCAAGAAAGTACCACCTCGGGAGGAGACTCGTACCACTCTTCATTTGAAGACTAGATCTTGAGAAACACTTCAGATGCAGTATTGGCCCTAATCATTCACGAAAAGTGACAAAACAAGTTTCAGTCCCTTAAGTAAGAGTGTGAGACATGCCAATACCTTATATTCTAACGATCGAGAAGGCCATTTCCCTTTACATATGTGGTGTTGTAAATGTAAGAACTAAAAATCACAGGCAGCCACCTTGTGCTTTATGTTTCTTAATATCATTGGGTTTACTTTTATGATACAGTCTCATGTAGCCTAGGCTGACTTCAAGCCCACTGTGTGTTCCTGATCCTCTTGCCTCTAGCTCCTGAGTGCTGGGACTATAGGTGTGCGCTACCACATCCAAATCATCTTTATTAATATATTATTTGCCTATAATGCACTGATTCATATTAAAAATCTTACTTCTAGTGTCTACTGAAGTAGTTTCAAATGGTGTTAAGTACATTTCTGGAGCACTTCCTAATGTTGATATCTGAGCTATAACTTTAATTTAAGTTAAATCGCCCTGATTATGACATAAGCTTAAAGAGTAATTGAGAGTAACTGGGACACTGACTTTGAAACAGAAGAAAGACCTTCATTAAGTATGGGCATGAAGTTTAGGATGGTGTGCATATTTTTATCAAGGGTTTGCTACAGCAAATTAATTTTTTTCAGATTAATCCTGAAAAGCAATCTTATAAATTGTAAGGAAATGTCAATCCAATGCCAGAAGCAATGTTTTAAAATTAAATGTGCATTGCATTAAATGTTTTAATGTGGATTACTAGTTTTAACAAACGTTGATTTCTAAATTAAAAATGAGCACATTTTCTATTCATAATAAAACATAATCTGCAATTACATGAATGGTGTCATGTCAGAAAAATCATTAACTGGAAAAACAACTTTGTGTCTAATGTTTATCATGAGACCCAAGTGTAATTTGGAAAGCAACCACATGTTAATATGTCTGGATTCATGTGCATTTATGTACAGGTATTCTACTGATAAAAAAAAAGGAAAAGCAATGAACCTCTTAAGGTAGCTAAGTAAGTATCATCATACCACCTTAACTGAAAGCTTAAAATCATAGAATGTGACATATTTTATGACACAACATGCAATTGTTATATTTCTATAACATATTTTATACAGATCATCTTAACTTTACTATAAATCATGCCACGCTGTATATATACATATATTGTAAGCCCTAAGAAATAATGTACAAGATTTAAAAACCACTCTTCTACACCGATGTAGATTTCTACAGACAGCCAACAAGTATTGATTGAATTTCTTAAGGTTCATTAATCTTGGGGTCTTTTAAAGACCATGAAGAAACTGAGGCTGACAGAATTCACATGACACTTCATATGAATCTCTTATGTATCTTCTAACTAAGGGCAGATTCAACACGAACCTCCAGCTCCAAACCAACCTCTCATCATAATAATAAACCACTGCTCCTGGAGAACTGGATAGACAATGTTAGATACAGAGAAGATGGTTAAATTCTGCCTTGAGAACTTCAAGCACTGACTCCAAGTTACTGTACAGGACAGTCAAGGGCTGATGGGACTAGGTCATTTCTTCTTCATCTTGATTTCCTCAGTTGAGTGTCTATGGCTAACACAACTCACACATCTTGGATTAAATGCTTATAGATATGTCATCAGGCAGTAAGATAGTATATGAACTTACATAATGCTAATCTGCTGTCTGAAGTCCTTCTATATAAATGAAGGTTTACCTCACACATTTCCATTTCGTGAAGTGAGAAATCTAGATCGATCCAGTTTCAGTTTGTGTTATATGGGGTTCAGGACAGTCAAGGGCTGATGGGACTAGGTCATTTCTTCTTCATCTTGATTTCCTCAGTTGAGTGTCTATGGCTAACACAACTCACACATCTTGGATTAAATGCTTATAGATATGTCATCAGGCAGTAAGATAGTATATGAACTTACATAATGCTAATCTGCTGTCTGAAGTCCTTCTATACAAATGAAGGTTTACATCACACATTTCCATTTCGTGAAGTGAGAAATCTAGATCGATCCAGTTTCAGTTTGTATTATATGGGGTTCAACTACTGTCCTAATTGCTTGTCACATCCTAAAGATGGAATTAAACTTCTGATCTATTTTAATTTTGGAAACTAAAGGTAAAGTGGAGCAACTGGTTGTGACTTTGCAGTTTTGTACTGTGAATATCTGGTTAGGGAGAGTCTAACGTACTGCATTCTATCATTTGTCCTAATTTCCAGGTTGGTTGCCCAGATTTTTTCTGAGCACTAAATCTACAGGTTAGCTACCTTGGTTAAACAGGAGGGACAGGCAATATTTTGGGTTAGAAATATTATCAGTTTGCATCTTGAAAAATACATGTATTTTAATACTCAATGACCTTTAAATTATGTTATTCAAGTGTAATTCTCATAAAAGTCTAGTGCTATTAACATGCAATGAAATGACACAAGTTCATGCACATATCAAGTGTTCATCAAGCTCCTCATTAAATGTAAATGTTCTATCAATTTGGAGAACAATAAACATCCTAGCCCCAGTGAAGTTTATCTTCTAGAAGAGCAAAATAAACAGAAATAAATCAGTAAAATACATGTTCCATTGCAGAGAAAATTTAAAGAGAATGTGAATGGACAATATGTTGATCTTTAAATGTTATGGACTGAGTTGTCTTCACTGAGAATCTCATGTTAATATAGATATTATACCACTTGGGGAACAAGAACCTAAAACTTTCTCTTAATTTCACTTTCGTGTCTTTATGTGCCACCTGCAGCCCTTGCGACTCTACCCCTGCTTTAGTTCTCAGGTAAATTTGAAGATTTTTTAAACACATCATTTTTGGAAAGGGATCCCCTTGTGAAAATGTGAGCCTGAGAACTATTCTCGGGCTGACATGACATGGCACACTTCATCCTCCACATTTCCTGCACCACTTTCCCCTCCACAACAGATTGAGTTTCTCCAGCACTGATTCCTGTTCTAACTCACTGTCAACAGCCATGGCTTTTGTACTGAACTGACTTGATCTTAACAATAGGCATTTCAAGGCCAGGCTTTCCAAGTCTGAATGAATCCAGGCAAGTCATGCAATTGATCTAGAGAAGAGTGCAGTTACAGGTTAAAGGTAAGAAAGGGCAAGTATAGAGAGGTGGAACACTTTTAGCTAATGTCCAAGAAACAGAAGGCTCCTCCCTTTGGGTGATACATTTGAGTATGTGGGAACCACAACCATAGTAATCTCTGCTTTACAATAAGAGGAGGCAACCTAGTATCAAACTGTCACTTAGAAAATGGCAGCAGCATGAAGTCAGTCGTTATACCGTGCTTGAAGCTCACAGTAACAGCAAACTTTTCAGAGACACCAAATGATGAATTTCTGTAATTAACTAGTGTTGCATGCTTTCCTTCTTTGGGGGACAAAAAGAAACCTGAATCTCAATAGCAATCCCCCCCCGTCTTTCTCTCTAATACACAGTATCATTTAGCAGCTATGTAATCACCATTTTGTGGAATGCAGTTTGTATTATATTCTTTCAGAACAGTGAAATACTAACTTTGGCCTCAGCCAGCGGCCCTGCAACATTTTCACCATCTGAAGTAATCTCTGTTAATTTTTCATTTTACAAATCTTTGTAACCTTCCTCCCCCACCATCTGCTATAGAAATATATTTGACTATCTCTGCCCTTAATTGGTCCTTGTACAAACTGAATTGTGTATCTAGTTATCTCTTTAGCAACTGGTGTGGACACATACACACACACACACATACACACACACACACACACAACCTTCTATGTTAGCATCTCTTTCTGAAATAGTCTGCATCTGATTTAGAACAAATATTTTAATAAGCATTTTAACTGAAAAATTAACAAGGATTTAAAATGAAGCCACAATGTTCACACTTTACTGCAAATCAAGGAAGGGCAAATTTATTCACTGATCCAGGTAAATCCCAAGAGAATTTGCATAATTATTTGAATGTATAATGTACTATGGCTACCAGATAATTGCCCACAGAGTAGCATTTCCATTTTTAGATGCCTTTCCTTTATGCATGTTATGTACCCAGCATCATTAACATTCCACATGTGATACTGCCAACATATGACATCTTAACATTGGTGAAGACAAAAATACTCAAAGCTCATTTAAGTTGTTCCTAAAACATTGTAACTCATGATAAAGTAGATTTTCAACCAACATTGAATGTATCTGTTTTCAAACAGCATATGATTTTTATGTACCCACAGAAAGTAATCAGGAATCTCACATAAGAAAGTGAAGACCTCTTGACACTGAAAATTACTGAATTTCCAGTGCACATGCATTTAACAAAAGATGTGGCAGGTCAAGTGCACATGGTTGTGACATTGTTGATGGGTGTGTTAACACTGAGACATGTTGGCTGCTAATTTAAATAGCTCTGTAACAATAAATAGTTCCAAGCAGTTCTCTAACAGGTATGTCCAAATTTCATCTCAAGCTTTATAAGCAATCATAATAATGGGAGGGGGTGACAGGGAGGGTGCTGCCCAGCACACAGGGTAAAGGAAGGGGAGTGGTGACTTGGGAAGCAGCTAGTGATGAGCCCTTGTTGATCAGAGTTAAGATGCTGGTAAGGACATCCAAGCTGAAGGTTTTAATGGACAAATGCTAAATATCTTGCTAGCCACACTGTGAACCAGACTGTGCAGCCACAAAACACAAAACAAGGCAAATGCTACAAATAGAACTACATATCTGTTTGTGAGGTCACAATAGAGATTATGCTTAAGAAGTCTAAATGAGATGAATGCACTGATACTTCCATTACCAAGATCAATGGGAGCTTGGTTATAATTGAACACAGAAGTATATAACATAGACTAAAAGGCTATTTGAAGAATTTACTTTTAAAGCTCTTCTGTGTTGGGGTTTTCATTACTGAGTATTTTGTGAATGCCAGTTTTACACCTGCTACAAGGAATAAGTCTAAAATATATCTAAAAACCAAAATCTCTAAAATAGGAGATTCATGAAGATCAGAAAGATATTAAGAAGTGGAATGCGGGTCGGTGATAGGGCTCAGTGGGCAAAGGTACCTGCTACCAAGCCTGCCTCCCTGGGTTTGTTCCCCAAGATCCACAGGATAGATGGAGAGAACTGACTCCCACAAGTTTACTCTCACCTTCACATACACAAGGATCATACCTGCCCCCCCCAACAAACACACACAATGAAAACATAATAAAAAATATATTTGAAAAAAATGATGGACCATGATGTAGAAAATAAAGGAAGACAGCCGTGAATGAATCAAAGTGCAAAACACATTTAAGTTAACCAAGAACCATGGAGAAATGCCATTTTTCCACAGCAATGAATTAACACTAACATTAAATGTTAAGTAAAATTAACCTTCATGTTGAATTTTCACAGATACTACATAACTTATTCTACATTTTGAACTAGGAAGAAGACTGGCAACAACAGAACCGCTGTCATGATTATAACAGCAAAGGCAAATGCTTATAGGGGAGGATATCATTTCACAAACAGTGCTTTAGCTAACCGCTATTTAGAATTTTATCTTAGAAATCCTTATGATACTCAAAACAGTTCTAATCATAGCTACACAGCCAACAGTAAGTGGATTATGCTTAACATTTTTTCTGCTTAGTTTAAAACCATGCATAATATAACTGAAAAACTCAGTGAATGATTTGGTCAAATCAAGTACTCTTTTCGAGTGAAAAGGCCTGGGCCAGCAATTCGTTATCTGAAGGAAGTCAAGCGGGGGTACTAAGAAGTGGGATTCTCTCACCAAATGGACATTTCAGCAAATAGGCTAAGCAGGTACTCATTCTGAAGAGCACACAGGAAATGAGAAGATACTGAGCTGACACAGACCTGCTTGCTATTGGGAGACCAGGTCCTTCTAAAGTCAGAACAGAGAAAGCAAGGCCCTGCCACCAACCCTCTGCCACCAATGGGGTATAGAAGACAGCCACTGAGGTACACTACACAGTGATCTCTATTAGAGAGGAGGCATCATCATTTTGTCCCTGCTGCCAGCTATGCTGCCAAGCCCATAGATCAAGGTCTGTGAAGAACTTGAGAAAATGCACATAGGTGCTTTCCTTAGCCTTTGGGACACCTGCCACAATGCAGAACCTGCTGCTTGATGAGTGAGCACACTTGTTTTACCTCTGTTGCCTTCTCCTCTCATCCCTGCAAGGGACAGAAGAGTCAGAAAGTTAACAAGGGATGGCACCAATATAGCTCCACTGTCCAAAGGTCAGACACCTGCTGGGGAAGACAGGGAGGGGTACTTCTGACTGGCATCTATTCTAGAAGTTTGAAATCAAACAGTGCTTTGTTTGGAGGCTGAGAGATGGTACAGTAGTTAAGAGCACTGGCTGCTCTCATGGAGCACCCAGTTCTATTCCCAGCACCCACATGGTGGCTAACCACCATTTGTAACTCCAGTTCCAGGGGATCCTCTTCAGACCTCCACAGGAACTGTATGACACTGGTGAATGCACATATATGCAGGCAGTACATTCACTACATAAAATAAAATAATAAAATATGAATATAAAATTAATAATCTAAAATAATGAATAGCTATGCATGGTTATCAAAATCAAACTGATTATATCTGAAACTGAATCTCCATGCTGTGCGTCTTCAGGAAAGGGACAGAGTTTAAGGATTCCACAAGCCTGTTGAAATAGAAAGCTGGAGAGATGCAGAACTTTTGGAACCAGTGGAACTGAGTCCACTTGCTTAGCTGGATGCCTGGAACTTGGTCAGGGCTCCAAATTCGTGACAAACAACAGTGGAAGCACATGCTTTGCCCTGAAGGAAAACATGATTATAAAATAAGGTCAATGCTCGGGAAGAAGCATGTAATCCAGAAACAGAAAAGGAGGAGGATTTGAACCAAATTACAACTTCAATAAGGAAAAGATCTCTGGGAAGTTTCAATTTTTTTTATTAAGAGAAGATCATGTTATGGGCTGGTGGGATCATTTCTCTATCAGGCCTCTATCTTATGTTTCCTTTCAGAGCACAGAAGTGCCACGAACTTGGTAGACAATTGTGGCTCTTCAATATATTCTGAGTAGCGAATAGCGAGGAAATCAATTAGCAGTATTTTTTGTTGTTGATATTGTTTCTGAAATTTTATTGACTCTGTCCCCTCACCAGGGCTGTGGCTATGCTCCTGATCCAATTTGGGAGTGATCTCAGTGGACTTCCACCCTGATCTGGTCAAGCTATGTCATTGTTTATTCAGGCCTCTATACTGCGTAGAACAAACAGGTCTGCAGTGCTCTCAGCCACCAACTCTAACCTGAACTCACAGTCCCTTTCTTCAGGATGGAAGACGAGTCAGGTACACATACCTGACAGTCTTCTACATTCATCACCTCCCCTCTTTTCAGTATTCAGGGAGAAAATGGGGGCTCCTGGCTTCTTACTGTGTTCTTGGACTCAAAACCAAATATTGAGATAGTCTGGTATTTGTTACTGAGTTGGGACATGGACTATACAGAATAATGAAAAGCTATTTTCTGATGATCCACCCTGTGTATAACTCCAACATGCTAAAAGGTCAAGAGAGTCAATCTGAGATGCAAAGTTCCATCTTCCCTCAAGGCAATGGCTCCCATTCCTTCTGCTGTACTGCAGAGAAATGGCCAAAGAAAGTAAGTCCATATATAGAAAGTAAAATGCAATACTTTTCATTTCCTCAAAACACGATCCGTGTCACCTTACTATCAACTCCTCAGCTTGTGCAAGCAAATCATATTTAATTCTGTGGTAAGTTAGTCTGAATTCCCAAATTCTATGTGGTCAGAGAGTTACACTCAAATTAAATTCTTTTGGCCAGTAACCCCATCTAAAGGATTTCATTCCTGTCAGAAGAATTCATATAAATCATATCTTTTGTTTTCCTCTTTGGTCTATAATACATGTATGGCTTTGAAATAAATTCTTTCAAACTTCAGGGATTAGAGGATGTAAGCTTGAAAGGTGCTCCATGTGTGTACTTGAAAAAAAGCCATGTTGGGTCTATCCCATAGATGAGTCCACAGTAACCTCACAGACCCAGAATTATCACAGGGACTTAAGTGATCCTGAATGGAAAAGGCTAGCATTTCTGAAGCAATGACTTATATGTAAACTGTAAAAACTATCAAATAGGATGACATTGTTTTCTAATCTGAAAAAGAACTGTAATCTCTATAGCATAAAACATGTTAGGGCAAGAATTTGAAAGAAATGAAACATTGATTGTGTGTTTATATGTGTGTTTTTTTTAACCTCACAGTAATTTTCTCTTTACACACACACACTCACTCACAAGTATGTAGATACATTACTGGTAGGCACCTTATGTGCCCTTCTGACCTTGAACTTGTGATCCTTCTACCCCAGTTTCCCAAGTGATGTGATTAGGCCCAGCCTGGTCTGTTTCTTACACTGAGTTTTGAGAATCTCTTCTCTTCTTTTTCCTTCTGCCTCTCCATCTTCTTCCTCCTCCTTTGTTTCTCTAGCCTAGGTGGGTCCTGAACTTGCTATGTAACTAGAGATACACCTGAAGTTCTGATCCCTCTGCCCACACCTCCCCAGTATTGGGATAATAGGTGTGCCCCACCACACCCAATTTATGTGGTGCTAGGGATCAAACTCAGTGCTTCACACATGCAAGGCAAATTCACAGACTAGATACCATTGATCAAACTAGTAATGGTCGTCACAGTCTTTAGAACTTTTTCTTCATATGAAACATGTATCTATAACACTTTAGTGAAAATAGTATTGTCTAAACACTTTAACCATTATTCAAAATAAAATTCTGCTGTTAGCACACTGAACTTTATCTGTAAGGTTTTATATAAGGACTTAAGACAAATTCTGTAGTCAGAATGTCAGTTTGTCTCTTCCTGTGGGCTGTTTAGTCTTTACTTTAGAACAGCACTGTTTAAGGTGCCTGACTTTCTACGTATGATTTAACAGATCTTCATTATACATCACTTTTTTAATCATTTCTAAGCTAAGTATTGATGTCAGTGCCTAATATCAGCATAGAGATACTTAAATTCACATTGTTATGTCAATCAAAAATGCTGACATTTCTATTGAGAAACACTAAAGCGATTTTGAATTCATTCAGCATTATATCATTTTAACAGTTTAATTTGGCAATATATACATTGGAATACTGTCTTCACAATCCACTGCATAAGGAAAAGTTAAGAAAGGAATACACTCAGTTGATTAAGAATGAGCTAATAGAAGTTCTTCAGTAGAAGAGGATTCCTTATACACTAAGGAGTGGTGTGTATGAAAAAAATAAATTCTATTACACATCAGCTGCAATGCTGGAGTAAGGTATTGACTTTATTTTTAGTGTCTTATGTAAACTGTAAAAACTATCAAATAGGATGACATTGTTTTCTCAGCCTGAAAAAGAACTGCAATCTCGATAGCATAAAACATGAACTTGGGATCCTTCTACGCCAGTATAGTCTGTTTTTTACACTATGTTTTGGAGAATATCTTCTCTTCTTTATCTTCTTTCTCTTTCTACGTCTCTATCCTCTCTCTAGTACTGGGATTATAGGTATGTGCCAACACACCCAGTTTATGTGATGCAGGAGGTCAAACTCAATGTGTCACACATGCAATGCAAACATTCTACCAACTCATATTCACTTACAGCTCTAAAGGATATACTGAGCTACAATATTAATATCATTGGCTAAGAAAACATTTGAGATGAAAATTCTTTCAGGCAATTTAATTCCAATGTAAAGAATTTTAATTAGTCTGATTAAATAGACAAATATTTCAAAGTTTTGTAATTATTGAGTGTTTCATTGTGTTCAATGTCTGGAAAATGAAATATTCTCCAGGAATTCCCACAGGCATGTATCTATGGGCTAATGTAATAGTTTCCTCTTGAAGAACATCTGTCCAGTTAATGATTTAAACTGACAGTAGATGCTAACGTTTATTCATTTAAACACTTTAATTAAGCAAGTTACCATACTGGAGTAACCAACATGGTAGAGGACCCAGGGAAGTCTCTAGTCAGGAACAAGCAAAGGCATGGACACCTCACCCCAACATTTTGTGTAATCCTCCCAGAAACTGTGGAGTGATTATAGATTTGGATCCTTTACCACACAAGGCTTCAGATGAACCTATAGCAATTGATTATGACCTGGAGTGACCACAAAACAGTGGGCACACCTAAGCTATACCTGCACTCATTACCACAGAACCCTGAAGAAGATGAATGTGTGTATTTTTTTATCAAAGCTCTATTTCTAAGTATGTGTCTGTATGTGTATCTGGAGGGGTATGTGTATGTGAGTGCAGTTGCCACAGAAGTCAGACTAGTGAACTGAATCCCTTGGAGCTGCAGTAAGACAGTTATGAACTATCTGACCTGGATACTGAGAACCGAATTCAGGTCTTTTGCAAGAGTCATATGCACTCTTAACCATTGAGACATCACTTAGGCCCCAAATATGTGTTATTTTAAGTCACTAGGTAAGGGAACTGGGTCTATCATAAAAAGGTATTGAGGAAAGTCAAGCAACCCCAGATACCCTGAAGGAACAGTAGGAGTCTGGCCTGCTCTGCCTGATGAGATAACCTGGCCCCAGGAAGCCACTGCAGATACGAATCTTCTTTTCCCCACCCCAGACCAAACCAGGTTTTGGCTTTCGTTTCCTCATTCCTAATTTCCACATCAGCCCTACAACCTTAACGCCTTTACCCAAAGACCCACCTTTTAACTTTCCTGCCTTCTGTAATGGTCAGAAAGGCCTCCCTATATAAACCCCTGCCTTAGTTTTGATGATCGAACTACCCTTCAAAGTAGTATCCCAGGAACTCCTCCTCCCGTCACACTCTGAGCCACCTGAGGCCATGTTCGATCGTCCACCATTCTCTGGCATGGTTGGAGCACAACAGCCATGCTGGAGATGGAGACCACCCACAACTAGGATTTTGAATTTTATTATAACAATAGATTAGTAATATCCTAAACTGTTGCCTATATTAAGATGATTCATATATTTAGCTACTGAAAATCTAATTCTTAATTTTCTTAAATCCATGCTATGCTCATGATAGTAACATACCAACAATTCAAATGCATTTTAAATGATGAGAATAATGTTCAGAGCTACTGAATTAAAGGTAGACTAAGACTACACATAGTAAAGACTCAAACTCTAGTACAAAACCCTGCAACAAGCTGATGGAAAACAAATGGATATGAAGCCATGAATGACAGATGCAGTTTTCCAATTACAAAGATTTGGGGTTTGCATTGGGTGTGCATTAGGAAGACTTCTGCAACAAATAAGGAATCTTACTGACTCAAATTTGTCCTCCAATATTTTCAAAGAGAAAGTATCTCATTGTTCATTTTAGCTTGATCCTGAAAGTGTTTACAGCTACAGTTAAAGAACAACACTAGAAGCCTGCTCAAGTTACTACACACTGAATTTCAGTACTGAATCCAATACTGGTAATAGTGTAAACATGAGATATTAGAAAAGAATGGGACATTTAGCTGATATATATTAATTCATTATGAAAGTTAATGTTATGTTCTTTTTGATAACGATTTCACAAGGCAGAATAATGTTCTCAAATTAGTGAGGTTTGAGGAAAGTTCATATCCATGCTTGTTTGTAAAAGTCTCTAGGATATTAGGTAGCAAGTTAGAAACAAGCTGCATAATAATTTTATAAGAATGAAGTAGTTGGGAGAGTTACAAATGGCATGTATTAAAAGGGTTATATAACCAGTGACCTCTATAGCATGAGGCTCAATATAAATAGAAAAAATGTTCTTAATGTTCAGAAAACCATTAGACAGATGTTCTCATATTTAAATGTTGTAATCATTCAAAGGATAACTATTGACCAAAACAAACACCATAGCTAAACTGTGGAATTTGATACAGAGAAGAAACAAAGAGTATGAAATTATTAAAGAGAAGTATCTTATCTTGTTTCTTAAAATACATAAGAAGTACTGCAATAAAAACTCAAACCCAGAAAGACAAACGCCACATACTCTCTATCGTAAGTGGATGGCTAACGTTGAAATTTCAGGTATGTGTGTTTCAATTGAAAAATCAGGAAACTAGCTAAAGGCCATCAAGTGGGACTTCCTGGGTGGGGGGAGATAGAATGTAGTAATATAAAGGGAGAAGGAGAATAACGGAAGAGAAAGGGTTAAATGGGGGGGGGAGGAAAGAGCAGACAAGGGAGTATGGGAGGGATAATTAACACTAAAAGTCTTTTGAAAAAGCCATATGGAATCTACTACTGTAGAAGCTTGTTACAATGTGTAAATGTGCATATATGAAGAATTTAAATGCAGTTTAAACTATGCTAATAAATAAACTGTGAAGAAGTAGATGATTCTGTTAGAAAGATTGTGGATCAATAACTTAAAGTTATACCTTAAAATGCAGCAGCAGATTAGATCTGAAGTTAAGAATAATGAAAAAGTAATTACAGAAAAGCTAAAAATCAATGAGGCTAAAAAGAAAGTAACAGCAACAAATTTACGAAATTTTATTTCTTGAAAGTGATAAAATCAATTCATGTCTTCTCACACTGACCAAGGAAGAAAACAGAGAACACACCCAGCACCAGGATCAGGAAGAAAATAGGATAGTATCATAGATCCTCAAGAGTTTGTAATAGGGAAATACCAAAAACTTTCCAAATATGCTAATCTCTTTGACAACAGAGACAAAATTGCACATCACATTGTTTGAGATACATGAATTACTAAGTCACTCAAGAGAAGGTGGAGAACTGGCTGATGAGATGGCTCAGTGGTTAAGAGTACTGGCTCCTCCTGCAGAAAACCTGGGTTTAGTCCCTAGCACCCACCTGGCAGCTAACAACTGTACCTAACTGCAGTTCTGGGGATCTGACACCCTCTTCTAACCTCTATGGGCACTGAATGACATGGGTGCACTTACACACATGCAGGAATACACTCATACACATAAAAATAAAATAATATTTTTTTAAAAAAAGAGAAGGTAAAGGAGAAGAGCTCTGTCTCTCACAGAAGACATACTTCATAGCCAGAATCCTTCCACCAAAGAAATAACCAGACTCAGTTTGCATTAATGGTGAATATCACCAAATATTTAATTAGTATTTACTGCATACAATACTGTCTAAGATATAGAAGAGAAATGAATATTTCCTAAACCATTTTATGAGATAATTTTTATTCTGACATAAAAAGTCAATATATAGTGATTTCATGAAAGCTCTAATAACATAATTTATGAAGGACAAATAAACCGTAACTCATTTTAGCACATGAATCCTTAAATGTATACCATATCCTGATGGTCTTCTGACTAACATGGATTTTTCCCAAAGTATAATAATTATTCAGGGTTCAAATAGTAATAAAGACAGACCAGAAGTTGTGGTACACGCCCTTGATCCCAGCAACTGGGAGGCAAATACAGGCATATCTCTGTGAGTTCAAAGCCATAGTGGTCTACATAATGAATTCCAGACGAGCTACAATCTGTTTCAAAAACAATAATATATTAATAAATATAATTCATACTACAGATCAAAAGCCACAGGCTAAATTATATCAGTAAATGAAGAAAACTTACATTGAACGTAATAATTAAAAAGCTATGCAAAACACGAACAGAAAAGGATGATACCAATCAAAAGCAGATTTAAAAGGGCATCAAATTCAAACCATACTAATGATGAAAGCTTGAATGAAGGTGTATAGCAATGGATAAACAGCAAGGACCTGCAATACCAATGTTTAACTAACAATGCTTTAGAAATTCACACTAGCAAAATGAATGAAAGAAAAAATAGAAGGCACATTGTTGGAAAGGAAGAAATAAGGTGGTAATTATCCACAGACAGCACCTATGTTTATATAGGTTCAAAGACTCTACATGCAAGCTTACTAGAAGAAAGAAGTTGACTTGAAAGACTGCAGGAAGGTGCTCAATATAGAAAAATCTGTTGTAAATATGTACTTGCAATTAACATTTAGAAATTGAAATGAAATAAGAATCCTCATAATATTAAAGCACCTGAGGGGCTGGAGAGATGGATCAGTGGTTAAAAGCACTGGCTGTTCTTACAGAACACCAGGTTCAAATCCCAACATCCACATGGTAGCTAACAACCATCTGTAACTCCAGTTCCAGGGGATCCAGTGCCCTCTTCTGATTTCCACATCACTGTACAACATGGGTGCACTTACACATATGCAGGCAATACATTCATACACATAGAATAAAAATTAATTATTAATTAAAGTACAAGAAAAATGTAGGGGATAAATGTCATTATTTGTATGACTTACAAAGGGAAGATTCTAACACAAGAGTCTAAAGAATGAAAAGATAAATGTACACATGTGTGGATGCTTGACCAAAAAACATCATCTGTATGGTACTTCTTTACAAATGGTTTCTCTTTGCAGTCACTACCATCCTAATTAAAAATCAAAGGCGGCATTTTCAAAACAATGGAGCAGCTCAAATTGAATTCCACATAGTAAAGAGAATGTCCTCTCATAGTTCAAGAAATTGAAAAAAATCCACAGCAAACTTGGTGACCTCACAATGCCATTCAAGTCCAAACAGAGTTAGGACTGTAACTTCCTGTGTCTTTCTGATGCAAGATGTGTAAAATAAGGTTCTAAAGAAAGCTCTGAAATATGTAGGTTCACACAGGGGGCCAAGTGATTTTTGATCAGTGCCCCTGCATACATCACCTGGCAGGATAGTGTTCCCAACAACTCAGAGCTACCATCTCTCTGGACAAATTGTGAGGGAGATGCATAAGAGAATCACATAATGAAGAACCAATTTCAAGGTTCAGAGCCTTAATAAACAACAGGTAAACTTCTTTTTTCAGTCCTACAAGTTAACAAAGTTTTCAATTATAGAACAGAAAATACAAAAGTCAAATAACTGAGAAACAGAACATTAAAATAAAATTTCTATTCTTTGAAATGTTCAGTCAAGGCATTGAAAAAAGTAAGCCACAGACTGAGAGAAGGTATAACAAAATTCATCTGATAAAGGAATATATCCAAAAGGCAGAAACAATTCTCTCTTCTTTAAGCTTTAAAAGGAATGACTCAATTAAAACATTGGCAAAGGATCCTCACAGACTTCACGGAAGAAAGGACTCAGATCACAGACAGTACATAAAAAGGTGTTCAATACCAGTGGCCATTAGAAATGGACAGTAAAATACCACAACCCATCAAATGGAGTGAATGAAATAAAAATATAATGAAACAACACAGTGCTTTCAAAGATTTGGAGAAATTAGAAACCTTTAACATTGTGGGTAAAAATGGCAAACAGTACAGAGACGTTGGAAGAGATGGATGGATATTAAAAGATTAATAATACACTTAAGAATGAGTACCCCAGCCAGGAATAATGGAACAGGCCTGGATTGCCAGCTTCTTGGGAAGGTAGGGCAGAAGGATCTCAAGTTCAAGGCCTTCCCAAAGTTACGAGTTAAAGTCAAGGACATCCTGGTCAGTTTACTGAGGCCCTTCTGCCGCCCCTCCCCCCGAATTATAAGAGGTATGGGATACAGAGCAACTGCCTGCCACGTACAATATTCTAGGTTCTATTCTATTCCTAGGTAAAAACCCTTATAGAAAACATAGGACAAGAGGCCATGTCCAAACAGGTGCGCAAAGAACAAAAGCCCACTTATGTTTCTTTTGTACTTCTCCCACAGTTCATTCTACCCTGTGTGACCTCTCAGACGTTCATGACACCCTAACTCCTCTGCTGTCAAATGAAGCAATAAAAGTAACAACATATTCAAAGTATGTTCTAGACACTAAAAATGACAACGTAATGATAGTAACTGGTAACGATAAAAATATAATATCACCACTTCAAGATAACTCCCTTTACTGTAAAAACTTCATTTCCAACTAATTTTTTAACAGAATATTTAATAAAGGTTCAGTTTAATTAAACAAAGCTAATCAGTTAAAGACAGAAATCAGTGCATCTGCTTGTGCATTTAAATACAAATCAAATTCAAATTCAGCTGCCACTATCTCTGCATTACTCTTTTTGTTTCTCTTCATCAATAGGCTGGGTCTCCCTGCAGTTATGCAGACCAGGCTGGCCTCAATCTCACAGAGATCCACCTACTCTGCCTCCCGAGGCTGCGATTAAAGGCATGGGTCACAATGTCCAGCTTACAAGTGCAGAATTTTATGATTATCATGTATGTTTGTAAATTTCATGTCGTAGGCTCCTGAAAATCAGCTTATAATCCAGTTTATTCACAAAGCATGTGATGTCAGAAGTGCTATTATGAGACACTTTAGACAATGCTGAAATTGCAATCCTCGATTTTCTAAATTATACACATTTTCAATCAGTTGTCACCTGGCTGTCAACCTGCAAACATATATATATTTGCATGTACCCACACCTGTATATATATGTTCGTCCTGGAAGCCTAGAGACATTGAGGAATTTTCACTGCTGTACCTCCCACCTTCCTCACCTTCTAGTCGAAGGATTTGTGCAGCTCTCCTTGCAAGTTCAGTCTGCACCTTACGTTTGAGCTCCCTAATTGCATTTTTTAAAACTGATGTACAGAAAATTAGCCCGCAGTTCCTGAACCAGCAAATTTTAAGATGCCATAGAACCTACCACTACCCCTTGCAGTACACTACCTTCTCTCTGTGTCCCTACTCTGACCTCTGTAACTTAGAGTTTGATACCCCTAAGTGGAATCACACCTGTAACCCATTGATGTTGACTCCTTTCCTTCAGGATAATTCTCAGAGACTGAAATAATTGCCCATCTCACCATTCATGGCTTTTTATCAATTGCTTGAATGAACTAAATTTGTATGTCCTTTCATTAAAGAAGATTACATGGTTTCCAGTTTGGGGAAATTATGACCAGGGCTGCTATAAACATTCATTTCAGAGTTTACATGTAAATAAAGTTATAATCCTATAAGATAAAATTAATGAAGAGGTGGCTTGCCAGGTCATGTGGTAATTATATGCTTAAACATTTTTAAATGCCAAACTATTTTCTAAGTGACTAAACATTTTGTATTCATAAAAGAAAAATAGAAGGTTTCTAATCGTTCTACGTCTTCTTCAGTTCATGTTAAAACTGTTGGTATCATTTATTTGAATCATTCTATCACATACATGTTACAATGTACTATAGTTTTAATTTTCATTTCCTTAACAAGTCATCATAAACATCTTTCAAGTTTGTGGTCCATGACAGTTCATTTGCTGCCTGTTGCATGACTCTTTCTGGGGAGGTATGAACAAACATCTACCTCTTGTGGCTGCTGTACCAGTAACAGACCAAAGGAATGATTCCATCTACATCTAGCTCAGTAAACCAGTGACTTTATCGTGGTTCCTTCTGGAGCATGGGTGGCCCAACGGCAGATGCATCACTGGGAATTGCACACACACATGGGTGACAGCTCGGGAAAGCTGCATCCTGGAGGTTTCTGCTCACCTCCCAGGCTACTACTGGAGAATCTCTCTCCCCAAGAACTGTATACTGCTTTTTATAATCTTCATGGAGAGACTCTGTGACTCTAATAATTTTGTGAACTTCCCAAGTCTTGCACTTTTCCTACCTTGTTGAGTCTTATTTTCTCCCACTTTAAGAGGGAACATTTGGAGGAAAGAGCTACAAAATACCACTGCAGATCTTCAGTGAACTGTCCAACTTTTTCACATTAGTATTATAACTGCCTCCATCAAATTGGCCTATGGCCACTTCTTTGAGGAATGGTCGTAATTGATGATTGATGTAGGAAGCCTGCCCGACTGTGGGCAGCACCCTCGGCAGGTGGGTCTGGGTTATATAAGAAGGCTTGCTGAAAATGAGCCAGTGGTGAACAGACAGCCTTCCTCCACGTGGTTTTGGCTTGAGTGCCTGCTGTGAACCTGCCATGACTTCCCTCAATGATGGAGTGGGACCAGGAACTGTGACATGAAACAGACCATTTTCTCCTCCAGTTGTTTTTGGTTAGTCTTACCAGAGCAACAGAGATCAAAGTGGAATACACACGCTGGCCTCAAACTCACAGGCTTCCTGCCTCAGCTTCCCAAGTCCTGGGAAGGTACGAGCACATTCTTCATGGAAGATACAAGTCCCTTGCTAAGTGATGGGAAAATATGGCCATGTGATCTGTGAATTATCTTTCTACTCTAACATACTATCCACAGGAAAACTTAACCTCACTGAGATCCATTTTGTTGTCTGCCTCTTTAATGGAGCCTGTCTTGGTGCTATATCTGGTAACTTTTTAACCTAACTTTAGATCATGAACATTCTCTCCTATATTCTATACAACCTTCATACTTTCATGTTTACATCCTTGATAAATTTTATTTAAATTTGAACAACCTGTCAAGTCTAAACAGGATATGTTCTACTTTTTTCCTTTAAAGATAAAGTTGTAAATTTGATCAAAGCCATTTGTCATTGCATTCAATTGATCAGAATTTTATGAAAATCAACTGGACACATTCATCTGAATCTACTGCTGAATTTTCATTCTGTTCCACTGATCTGTTCCCTTCACTGATGCCCCACCTTGATTACTCAGTTAAGAAGCTTAAAAAGAGGCAGCAAGATTCCTCAACATTACTCTGCATTAAAAACAATGCAGTTATTTTCTTTTTCCATATAAAGCAGAATTTTAGTATTGGAATCTGAAAAAGCTTCTGCAATGACTTGACTAGAATTGCACTAGATGCCTAGATAAACTGGGGAACACTGATCACATTCACTAGAACTGCAATAGATGCCCAGATAAGCCTGGGAGCACTGATCATGCGGAGACTCACCATCTGCAAACAAGGGTCTGACTACCTCTCCCTTTGAACTTCTCTTATAGCTGTTCTATGATTTCCAGGGCAATGTGTGCTTTTCTCAGTGTAACTGCATATTTCTCCTTGAAAGCCAATGAATTAGGTTTAGAATTTTTACCATTAATTGTTCCTTAATTATTTACTGAAATCAGTTTTATGTATTGAACTCTGAGGCTAATTACTCTACTAACATGGTTTGTGGAAATTATTTAAAATTTTCTACATAGACAATCCTATTTTCTGCAAGAGCTTGATTTCTTCCTTTATAATCTATTTAGACTTTTTTCTTTCCTTATTGCACTGGTTACAAGAGCAATACAACACTGAAGAGCACCAGTGAGAGAGAATGCACTTACCTTGTTTCAGTCTGAGGTGGAGACATGCAGGTGTATTTCAGCTTTTTTTCTTTTTGCTAAGCAAAGTATCTGTAGGTCTTCTGTATATGCCCTATATTCAAATTAGATTTTCTTCTATCAGGATTTTTTTTATTATGAATAGGCACTAGTTTTCTGCAAATGCATTTTTGTGCATCAACTAAGATTATGTGAATTTCCCTCATAAGACAGATATTATTGTACATTATACTAACTGTTTTTTAATCTTAACCCAACTTGAAATCCTGGAATAATGGCTAGCTGGCCATGGTAAATTGCTCTTTACATAGACTTCTGGATTTAATTGGATAATATTTTAGGCTCTCTTACATCTATTCTAATGAGCTATACTGGCCTGTAGTTTTTCCTGTACTATGTTTGTCTGAGTTGGTATCAGGGTAGTGCATGACTTTGGGAAATTACTTGGCAAGTGCTTGCTCCTTTTTATTTTCTACATAAAAGCAGATATTAAATAAACAGCTGCTGTTTCCTCTTTAAAGGTGTTCCAGAAATCTTCATTGAAATAATCTTACCTAGAAAATTTAATTATGAATTCAGTATCACTAACAGGAGTCTTCAGGCTACATATTAATTAGCAGTACTGTCCGTGTTGATTGTTCGCACATCTTGCAATTTGTTCCATTGCACCTGATTTGCACGTGTCCAGCTGTCCATTGTCAACCTTAATCAATTTACCTACAGAATTTACAATGTCATTTCCTATTTACTGCCTGATAGTGATCATTTCTGTCTTCTCTGGTTTTTGCAAGTGGTGTTAGAAGTCTTTGTTTTATTGATCATTCTTGTTACAGTTTGGATTTTAAAAGTCTTTCACAAGCCCATATGTTAAAGGATGGTCTCCAGCCCGCAGCATAATTGACAAGTGGTGGAACCTTTAGGTGGAAGGATTTAGTTAAGAGGAAGACAGTTAAACTTTGGGAGTGTGATCTTGAAAGGGATGTGCAGACCTCTGCCCCATTCTGTCTTTTCTTTCTGTGGCCACTGTGAGGTGAGCAAGTTTGCTCCATTAGATGTTCTTCACCACGGTGTTCCACGTGCAGCAGTCGCAGGGACAATGGGACATGACAATGGATTGAACTCTACTGGTCTGGGAGACAAATTCAAGCTTTCAATATTTTGATTTTTCTCAGGTTTTATCACACTGGAGAAATCTAATTCAGTCCCAGAGATTTGTCTTTTTGTTTGAACAATTTTCACTAACATTTGTGTCAATGAAATGCCACTGACTTTTAAATATTATCTTTACTATCTTCATCTTCTTGTAAGTTTATTCTTTCTTTCTTCTAGGCTGTTTAGCTGAGTTATCAGTGCACTGCTTTGGATGGACAGATTTTCTTTTCCATTATGTATTTATAAAATTAAGTGCTATAAGTTTCTTTCCCAGAGGTCTCTTAATTATGCCCCCCAAATTTTGATGTGATACATTTTCATTTTCAATCGCCTCAATATATTGTATTTCATGAACCTTCCGCTGTGATCCATGGGTTATTTAGAACAATATTTAATTTTCAAATGTTTAGAAGAACCACCCTTCTTTAACTGGAAAAATAATACCTGGATCATGTTAAGAACAAATTGAAAGAAATATTTTGTAAATGGAAAACTTCGGGCTTTTAGTGTATAATTTACAGAGAAGAAATTTAAAAACTGGAAAATAAGATAAGAGGATTGTAGCTCCCCTGGATTCTAAGAGAAAACAGCTCTAGACTGTGGAGAACAGGCTATCCTGAGAAATCTCAAAACTGCAGAGACATCATCCTTTTGATAGGTACTTCTTAGTTTATCAGAATGACAACCACAAGTACTTCCTGCCTCCTTCTGGGCATGGGTCTTATGAGAGATTCTGTGAAATCACAATCTGCCTTCATTTGAATCAAAGTAACAGGAAGAAATGATTCACCTGAAGTTTTATATTCACCAAGCAAACATTATGCACATTAAGATTCCAGCAAAGAAATGAACCATCAGAAAGGAACTTCCTGCACATAAAAACAGATACACATCATTGTTGGCTGATTTTTTTAAAAGCCCTATTGTCTAAAAATCCAGTAACACACTGCATGTCAAATCCTGGAATAGATTTATTTTGAACCAATCTAAGGTAGCTATATACTAGCAGTAGAAATGCAGGGACAGGAGTCCCAGAAGAGCTGACAGCTTACATGTGATACATTTGTGTCTGTATTCAGGACAACAGGAAGAACTGAATCCAAAAGCAAAGTATCTATTGCCCCAAATGGTCCAAGTCTAGAGGCCCATGGCTCTAGGAAGGGAAGTTCTAGGAAAGATACAAGTCTCAGTAAATGATACTGTCACAGAGCTTAATTATCTGAAGAAGAAATGAAAGAGGATTCAGGTTCACAGAAGACATAGGGAACTGGCAGTAGATCTGACTTGTTAACTTTTATATTTTTAGATTTGGGTTAAAACACCTTCTTTCTCAGGATGTAAATTTGCCTAACACTAAAGTAAAATAAGAGACCTCACATCTGGAAGCTCTCTTCCAGATGAAAACCGTTATGATGTGATTCAATATGTATTAGTTACTACTTTGAAGATCATTGAAAGGCTGGTGAGAAAAGAGAAAGAGCAAAGAATCTGAACTAAAATATCCCAGACCATAATGAAGTAAGAAGTGGCAGAGAGCCTAAGAACCCTGAGCTGACCCATGTACAGTATACCAAAATACCAATCACACCACAGTCCACAGCAAGGTAGGATTTTGACATGCCAGAAACAGAAACTAAAGACCTGGGCCCAGAACCCCACTGACATTTTACTATCTGTGTTGCTCTAAAAAGCCACTCAAGTGTGTGAAATTTACCTTACCCACACAGTAAAGAATGTTTTGAAAAGTTGGCATAAAATCATAAGTTCAAGTACTTTGTGAATCATAAAGACAAAACAATACAGTACTGTCAGCGGTCAATATTTGAAAGCAGAATTTGCAAATCCTTGTGAGCAGAAGGCAAGGGAGACTAGTCACAGAAAGAGTTAGGAATCTTGAATATAAGTTCACTGTTGGACATTTCCACCACTCTTCTAACTGCTCAGTTTTAAGTGACAGCACAGGCTAAAATTTCCATATGAGTATCTTTCAAGATCAATTTGATTAATGCAAAAGAAGTTTAAAAATATTTTTGTGTTAATTTGATTTCTCTATGTTAGAATATATTTGTTGTACATAGTAAAAGGTTTCATAAAAATATCTATTTTTTGGTCTTTTTGCTCCCTCATAACAAAGGCTTTTGAGTTTGTTTCTTCTTTTGAAAGAAAATGAGTTTTTGTCACTTTTGCTTTGCCTTTCATTGTTGCTTGTTCTTGTTTTCTAAGCACACAGAGCCTTCAACCCACTCTGGGGAGTTAGTAATAATGTTCCAGCGTTTAGCCACCACTGTCCTCAGACAGGTGGTCATGGGAACATTGGGTCATCTTCAGAAAAGAATCAATTCTACAACCATTCAAAAGTAGACAGTCTGGTTCTCCTTTTATTTCAGGCCCTTTACCCTCTCCAACAGAACCGCCCCTAGCCTATGCAAGCTGTATTCCCTTTAGCTTGAAGCAAGGCCAGCTCCACATGACTGGTGTCCCTAACTCCAGTCTCCTACTGTGCCGGAACAATCAGCTTTGCACACAGCTTCTCTTTAATAACAGCCAACATTCTTTGCTGTTCCCCTCACTGTATCTACATGTTCCCTTCTAGGAAAATTTTCCAAGACTTCAACAGAACATTACTGACTATCATGTTTCATTAAACTTTAAGGGAACCCCATTGCTCTTCCATCTTTACCAAACAATTTGTAGGGTTGACTTCAATGTTTTTTGGAATTTCTTTCATTTCCTAAATTGGTGTGTTTGGATTCTTTGATCTATCCTTCAAAGATCTGAAATGACGCATTGTTTTGGAGGGATGCATGTGGCAGAATAGTGGTTCTAATACTTTGGTGGGTATCAGAGTCACCTAGCAACTTAATAAAAATACCAGTCTGTCCTTTCCATGATTCAGGAGTACTCAAAGGGAAAGGCTGTGGTATGTATGAATACTCAGAAGGTACTGCTGGGGTGTAGAAGAAACATGATCCAGCTGCCACACAAAGAGAGTCTAAATGAAAACTTATATTCTGTATTTTAGGATGAAGGTCAGGTTCTCAATTCATAATTGCTCTCTGAAGTCTGTCTTGATTTAACAGAATTTTTTGCTATATCTGAAAGCATAAATGTTAAATATTATACTGCATACACCTAAGAAGTAATTTTTTCTCATTTTAATGTCTTTGATACTGGGACATGTCTTAAAATTTACATTTTCAAATGGTCAGTATTTCTTCTCTTATATCACTGTCTAACGTAACAGTGTATATTACACTCAAATTTTCTTAGACTCAGGAAGTGCTATAGTAAAGTCATTCTACTTGAATTCAAAGGTAAAAGAGAAGCAGTAAACTCATCCAATTAGTATTATGGAAATAAGATGACAATATAACATATTAAATTCATAGTTCAAATTCAGTGTAAGGGATGGATATATACATATGGCCATATTAAGGAAGGATCATAGAGATGTATATATACATATGAATATATACATATGGCCATATTAAGGAAGGATCATAGAGATGTAGCTTCTTTTAAAACATATTTTTATTCTTACATGAATTTCATACTTATATACAAAATATTTTGATCATCTCCAACCCTCACTCTCCCCTTCCAGTTCCTCCCAGATACCCCACTGACATTTTTAACCACTGACATTAATTAGGGATACGTGCCCGAGCTGGGGTTGTCCACCGCATGGGGAACTTACCAAGACCACAACCCTGAAGAAAACTGACTCCCACTTTCCCTCCAGCCATCACCTGCCAATAGCCTGTCAGCTAAGGGTGGGCTTTGTGAACTCCACCCCTCCATGCTAGAATTAACTGGCTTAACCTTGTACAGGATTTATGCAGGCAAGCAGTTACTTTGAGTTCATGTGTTTAATGGCTCTGTTTTATCTTGAAAACAGTGCTCAACATGAATCTCTCCCAAATCCAGGCTCTTACAACCCTTCAGCACTCTCTTCCATGATGTTATGTCAGTCTTGAGGGAGAGGGGGTGATAAAGATGTCTCATTTACAACTGAACACTCCACAGTCATTTATTTCCTGTACTTTGATACAATATCATATCATCCAGGAAACCAAAATTTGCTTCTTCCAACAACATATCTAGTCTGTTAGAACTGTGAAAGGGTGGTGGTACTTCGGTCACACAACAGCTCTGAACTGTTTCCTGATCTGAAGTGACAAAAAGCAGGCAGATCACAAGACTGTTCCAGAGTAACAACCACCCAGATTTAGGGGCACAAAATACTGCTTATTCACTTAACTGTTCTCTTCTCTGGTCCCATAGCTACTCTGACTCAGCTACATGGAGTTCATTAGGGGACCTGCATGTGACTGCAGTCAGAGCACCAGTGTCTGAGACAAGAGTAGCTCCCAGGTCTGATGTCTGGGAGGGAAGGCTCAGACAGCTGGGGACTGGGACACTGGCTCTCTGTTCCATCATCCAAATCTTAACGTGATCTTGAGTTTTCTCCAGAAGCCTGGGTGCAGGGAAGTCATACTTCCTTTATGCAGATTAAAAAGTCCAATTGAGGAAGAATGGGAAGAAGGGAGAAAAAAGATAAAGACAGAAAGAGAAGGAGAGACAGACAGGCTGTGATGTTCTGGGAACTGTGTAGCTTTCTATGGACCAGGAACCCAGGCAGCTGGGAATCTGCTGTTCAATGTTGACCAGAAGCAAGTCACTGAAACCAGCCTAAACACATGAAAAAAACCTAAACCAATTTACTGATACAATTTTAAATCACCATGAAGAGGCATTTCAAATATAAGTAATCATTCTCTGACTACTAGATCTAAACCTTCCACTGAAATGACATCTATTAGGAAAATGAGTCACTACAAAAATTGTTTTTCAGTGTTAAATAGGCCATAAAGTCAAAGGCAATATTTATGGTTAGTAGAGAAAAATCATCACAGAAGCACAGATCTGATGCCAGCTCTACACACATACACACATGTGCACCAATGTGCAAATATACACAAGCATGTCTATATACATGCACATGCCTTTCCCAAACACAAGCTGGATCAATATAGAATCGCTCAACAGTTTAAGTTCCATAAACAATTCTTTTTCATAAAATATTAACTGTTTACTATTGACTATTAAAAATTATTTCAGGCCAGACTATGTAAAGATGGACTTCCTTACAAAGTAATCATCTCAGGTTTGTGGATAGGTACTTTTTACTGTACACTATACTCAGAGAAATGTGAAGTCTATTAATTTGAATAAAAAAGAGAGAAAAGTGCTTTGTGTCTTTATTGTTTCAGAAAGAAGTAAATGTTAATTGAGTCAAGGTTCATTCTTTATGATTTGACACTTTAAAAACTTAAGATTTAAATGCTGCAAACAGACCTCACAAACAAATTCCACATGAAGCACTTTACAACCCTTAAGAATCCTGGGTGTACATAGGAATCCATGTTATGTAGGGTCAAGGTCCGCTGAATTAGCTGTCCATGCTTTAGCACCCATGAGAAGTAAGCATATGGGGAAACTGCAGGCTTACTAGGAGGTAAGGTTGTAAACCGATGGTTAATTTAAAAGTAGGAATGATCCAAAATCTGTGTGTGTGTATGTGTGTGTCTGTCTGTCTGTCCGTGTATCTATGACTTACATTAGAAACTACTTTGCATTGTACATACCTGTCTTACCAAGCATCCACTGGAAAACTTTCAAAAATAATTCTCATGTTTCTGGTACTGTATTTGTATTTGTCTCACTGCTGTGACAAAAACATTGGACACAAGTGATTAAGGAGAAACATATTCAGTTAGGTTCACAGCTCCACGGAAAGTCCATCATGGTGCAGGACGGCACAGCAGGCACAGCAGCAGGAACCTGAGACATATGTTCAACTGCACCCACATTCAGGGAGCAGAGGGAGCTGAATGCTTTCTCCATTTTATACAGTCCAGGGTCCCAGCACACATCCACGGTAGGTCTTTCCACTCAGCTAACCTCATCAACACAGTCCCTCACCAACAGACTAGAGATTTGTCTCCAAAGTGATTCAAGGTTCTGTCAAGTTGCCATTATTAGCCATCATAATTACTGCTATAACAAACTATATTGCAAACACTCTTGGTGACAGGAATACATTATTTCATGGACCTTGTAAGACTGTAAGTCCAGAAATATTCTTCCTGATTGGGATATGAAGTATCTGCTGGAGAGATCAACCAAGTTCCACAAAGTCTGCAAGAATCATTTGGATTCCTCACAATAAACAGCGGAAGGGAAAAGCAAAATGGCTTCCCTGTTTGCAACTCTCTGCTTGCTAGCCACCTGTAGTCTCCTCTTTCTCTTGTTAGAGTCCCTAATGAAATATATACACTTCAGCCAGGCTTATCTCCGTTCTCAAGATCAGTATTTAATTAATTTAGGATAAAAACCTTAAAAGCTAATATAGCCCACTCCCTTATCCCCATTAGTTATTAGATGTGAAGAATTATCTAAATTTGTAATATGGATTCCTATATTTGGTCACAAGTTGAATAAATCTGTAAAAATATTTTCCTTATCTTAAAAAGCATTATTAATTTTATTTTATGTATACGAATGAGTATATGGCCTGCATGTGTAAGTGCACCCATGTCATGCAGTGCCCTCAGAGGTCAGAAGAGGGCATCAAATCCATCCCCGGGAAGGAACTGGAGTTATGGATGGTTGTTAGTCTCCACAGGGGTGCCGGGAATTGAATTTGGGTCCTCTATGAGACCAGGCAGTACTCTTAATGGCTGAGCCATGTCTCCAGCCCCCAGTAAAAGTATTTTCTAAGCACAGATACTCTGTCAGGCACCTGGGTGGCCACACGTGCAAGGGCGTGTGGGCAGCACAACTGGATCCATGAGTTTAAAAAAGAAAACGAAGTCACAAAACCAAGTGTGTACAGAAAGCAAGGCCTGGCCCGGCCAATGAGCTATAGGCTGAGACATAACACAGATGAAGATGACTCAGGCTAAAAGGCAACAGTACATGAGGCTGCAAAAGACAGAGGATGTCACAGGGAAGGGCTCCCTGGACGGTGACATGTCAGCAAGGTGTCACAGCTTGGTTAGCGACTGGAGAGCTGCACCAGAACACTGTTGTGACCACTTCCTGTCCAAGTCTCCTGATGTATAAAACTAGAAGCTAGCCTAGAGTACCTAAAGTAGCATGAGATGAAACCCCAGGCCCTGGGATCCTGTGACTGGGGACCCTCTATTCACAAGAAAACTTCACAGTTCCTCATGGAATGCTCACTTGGTCGCCAGCACAGCCGACAGTGTACCCAGTCATACCCTTTATACATGTTTCCAACCCTGGCAGCGAATGGCTGCGCACTCCTCTTTAGTCCCAAAAGAATGTCTAGTAAATATTTAAACATGAGAGATACCACAGCTCTGAATATAATCAGTCTGTCAAGATTCCACCTCAGTTGATCTTCAGCCCTTTCAATAAAGACACTGATATAATTTGTAAATTACTTACTGTACAAATTCTCACAACTAGAAAATATCTGGGTGTCATTTTCAGTGCCAAAAATACTGACCAATTTTTGATATTAAATATTGTAGAAGAGTCCATGGTGTAAGCATACAGGGATCACTTAAAGGGAGGAGTCAATTCTGAACACATCAATTAAAACAGGAAGTTCTGTAGTGACTTCTCAAACCTAGCTGGTCACTTCTCAAACATACACCAATAACAAATGCTTGGTTCTAAACTTGATCTTAGAAAATAAAACATGTAAGAACAGTTTGTGGATCAAAGCTTGGTATTAACATACATGGAGATAATCTCCTTAGGCATTTCAGAAATAAGAATAAAAGTCAAAATAATCAATAATGGGTTGTCCAAAACAGTCAATCCAAGTTCCCACTGTCTAAAATGTGTCCTGGTCCAGCTGCATGAGAATCACCTAGGGACTTAGGATGCAGAATCTGGTACTAGGACTTCCATAATCAGACCACTCAAGTCCCAAAGTCTCCCAGGAGATGTGATATGCACATCTAGATTTCAGGACCATTCTTTTAGGCTGTTACTCAGATTTGATTAGGTACAGTTCTGATCTAAATTGGAGGAACCACACCTCAACCAAGGGCCAGACTACTTTCATGATATACTGATCAGCTGGACCAGCACATGAACAAATTTGAACCTCTAAAACTATCAAGAATATTCTAAGACTAGAAATATTAGGTTTATTATAAAATATAAATAAATATAAAATGGAGCTAATCTGAATTAAGGTTGCATAAGATACAAAGACTGTGGACCACTGGTGAGATAAACTGTAAAGTACCTCTTAAATAACTTTTATGTTGAAATATCATGTTGGGTATATTATGAAATATTAATATGGTAGTAAAATTAATTTCATCTACTTTTATTTTCATCATTAATGAGGTTATCAGAAAGTTAAGACTCCCTCTGCAGTACACGGTTGATTCTTGCTAGATGATGCTGCTGAACAGTCAAGCAGGAACCTGTGAGACAACTCTCTTCACACAAGTGGAGAGGTGCTGTATGGATGAACCGTCAGCTCTAATTTTCACCTTGAGAGAATCTAGAATCACCTAGAAGACTAGTCCCTAGGCATGTCTGTGTGGGGTTATCTAGTTTCGGTTAATCATGGTGGCAAGACTACCCTGAGAGCAGGAACGTTCAATGGGCTGGCTATCATGCTGTATCAAAAGGTGAAAGTGAGCTGAGCACCAACATTCACCTCTCCCTGCTACTCCTGTGGATGCAATGTGACCAGCTGCCTCAAATTCCTGCTACCAAGACTTCCAGGATGATGAAATGTACCCTGGAATTATAAAGCCCAGTAAAGTCTTCTTTCATTAAGCTGTTTTTTTTTCAGTAATACAGTAAGATTTGAAGAACAACCAGATTGATTTTATTATAGTTAAATTATGGCATTTTGACTTATTTCACCAGTTCTAAGTACTTTGTCTTCTAGATGAACGTTAGAATGCTCAGTCATTTTATGGTCCTAAGAGACTGGATCAATGGAATTTTTAAAGTAATTTTAGAGGTTATTGGTTTGATTTTACTTAATGTAGCTAGGCCTTTAAATGGAAAACAATATATTAATTTTCTGTCACAGACTATCTTAAGGGTAGTTCTTTTTGATTAAGTAGCTTTTGTTTTCGTTTGTCACTACACTATTTATTTACTTAACATGTTTTAATGCTAATGGGGTTTAGTGTGATACATGCACTGATCCTATCTAAGGACCCTTCTGACACTCTCTGCCCACTCCATACCCTCCAAACCCTTCCCAGTCTCTTAACACTCCTGCGTGGACTTTCAAGTCAGGGTTTTGTTCCATTTTGCTTGGTTGTTTCCATATATGAGTGAGAACATGTGATAGCTCTAGCTGGATCTCCTTCCAAAGTATGAATTATCAGTAGTCCAAAGGGGTTGAAACACTGTTGTCTTTAAGATAATGATTTAGATTCCAGGGAATTCAGTTTAAATCCCCCTCCCATCATGTTCCAGCTGTTTTTGAGATTTCTGTCTGCTAATCAAGAGCAGGGCTGTGGGCTGTGGGCTGTGGTGTGATGACTCCTCCCAACTTTAACTTTCTTCACCCTATTCTTCTATATAAATGGAAGGGGCACAAAGTAAGTCTGTTTAACAGAAAAATCCCATATCTACCCAAATAAAATCAGGTTGCTACTTAAAAAGAATCAGCCTTACAGAAGGTTTAATACCTATTTCTAAGAAGCTTCTATAATAGCTCCCAAAAGACTTTTTAAAATTTATAAAGCCATTTATCTTGAATGAATTATGAATGCCCCTAAGAAAGGAGTAGTCCGACAGAAACACACACACACACACACACACACACACACACACACACACACACACAATATTCCTTGCCAGATTGTGAAGTCTAATAATGCGACTTCTGAAGCCAAATTAGGATTTGCAATTGCAGATTCCCATTACAATGAAAGCAATAACTAGCTGTAATTATCTCACTCATTTGGAAAATCTGTCCAGTGTAGAGCAGCACAGCCAGACTTATGTATGGCTTTGTTACTAATTGTAGGACTAATTGATCCGGGGAGCACCTTTGTTTACTTTAACCTGGGCCTTTTACAGGGACCAAGCATATTCATTGCCAGGCCTTAGACGTAGTGATGGGTTAAAAAAAAAACAAAACACTAAATTACTGCTTTTTCTAATGAAGCACCACATTTCCCCAGGAAACTACTTTTTACTAGTCAGCTTTGTCTGTGATAAGTTATGTTAGCATCTTTGGTCACCTTCTTAAGGAGTGTCTACGCACATCGGATGAAGAACAGAGACTGCACCGAACAGTCCACAGTGACCTGTCATCTTCAAGAACAGGCACTCCACTGGGGTCACACAATACATTTCAAGGGACATGAATCTGCAGGGCAGCAGAGCTGAGGGCTCATCAGAGTTGTATGGTGAGAGCGGACCAAAGTGGAGAGGATTTTGCTGTCAACTCCTTAACATGGTTAGCTGGGATGCCAGGTCTCACTGTGGCTACGAAGACACCATGCTGTGAGGGAGGAAGGGCCTTAACTGAACTTTCTTTTCTATAATGTGGCATGGCTCATCCCAGCACAGTACTTGGTAGGTAAGTAGCAAATATATGTTCAATGGTAGTTGTAATAAATTGAATTAAATTCGTACACATCCCAATTTATATGTGGATGTCCTTGCCACCAAGACTTCAGAATGCCCTAGTTATTTGAAAACAGAAGCCAGCACTGCAACGTTATCAGCGAGGGTGAACTTGTACCAGGACAGACCTGGGCTGACATTCAGCACAAATAGAGTCTTCACAGAAAGGGGCAGAACGGAAAGAAGACAGGAATGATGCAGAGGGATTCCAACGATGCTGGAATCTACCTGGAGCTGGGAGCAGCTGGAAACATCCTCCCCCTGGCCCTGGAAGGACACTGGATCTATAATGTCCCAGACCCAGAAGGGGAACTGGCCACGCATTTCTATGACCTTTGTTACAAAGCCTTGGCAGCTAATACTAGAGCCTACACAACCTATTTCTTAATATTCATAAGCAGGAACTGGAACTTTTGAATTCAAATACAATTACTAGCATTCCAAACATGAGAAGGTTCAAAATTATATTATAAAATTTAATAACTGGGTCTTTAGTAACTGTGTCAGTTTACATTTGGAGAAGGATGAACAGATGATGAAACATAAACCCTTCCAGAAGAAAAGAAACCAATCTCTGGCAGCTTCATCACACACTGGCACATCCCTAGAAAATAAAACACAAGACATCATGCTGTGACCAGAAATCATGATGATTTTTCTAGTGAATATTGATGCACAGAAGCATAATTAGAAATACAGGTGCAAGATGGAGATCCCACTTGGTGAAATATTAAGAATTAATATTCAAACTGGAAGGCGGAACAAGGTTGTGCCTTCACCATTTCTTCTTGAAGAACTTTGTAATTTTTTTTACATTACTTGTAGGTCAGCCACTAATAAAGAAATCAATTTTTAGTTTTAAAAATATTTATTATTTTTATTGTATGTGTGTATTGCCTGCATGTATGTAGGTGGTAGGTGCACCCATCTGGTGCAATGCCCTCAATGGTCAGAAGAGCACGCCATATGCCTTGGAACTGGTATTACACATGGTTGTTAGCTGCCATGTGGATGCTAGGAATTGAACCTAGGTCCTCTGCAAGAGTAACCAGTGCTCTTAACAGATGAGTCATCTTTCTAGCACCCCTGAAAGAAATCTTAATGGAAAAATTAGAGGTATTCCATATGCTGTCAGTTTGAGAAAAAATATAAGTACAACAGTCTTTTTCAACATATCAAAGAACCATTTATTAAATTTTTATCTCAAGTTGTCCAGCTGGCATAGTTGCTGATTAGAAGGGCTGATTAGAAGCACATAGTGTGTGTTTCTAATGTGGAAGTAAATGGTGCACCCTCTAAATAAGAATAAATTTGTCAACATGTTCAGGGGTACCTTTCTGAATGAATTACTTTTGGACGGCACTGTTAGGTGGTATAAAGAAAACCTTATAATGATAATTGTTAATTGTTAACAACTCTATTTTATTTACTTAATGCTTGTTGTTAACATTATTTAGTATTAATGAAAATCAAGATTCTTAGGGTCCTAAAAATTCTATGATTTTTCTCATTATTTTTATTGATTGTACCTTATACTAAGTAAAATTTTATGCACTATATCTACTTTAATTTCTTGAGGCAGAAATGAATTTTAAGCTCTTTATCAAATTACTTCCTTATATTCAGACACTGACATGTTCTATGGGGAATAAAACCTACATTCTCCACAAAAGCATGTCATTCAAGAAAAAAAAGAAGACATCTTTGTTGAATTATGTCTAGCATAGTTACCTGAGCATGCACAACTTCTGTTTACAATAAGTCCATACTTAAAGATTTTAAACATTATATAATAAATAAAATAAAAATACACAGTATTAATACAGCATGCTTGAAGATACTGGCTGCAGAAGATAAATGACCAGTCATAGCATGAATGTGGGACTTGACTGACAGGATGCATCTGGTATCAGACAATGATGTGATTCTCCTATTTATTCACATAAAAGAGCTTTACCTCCTCCAGGCACAATGATTCTCACCGTGAATGAACTCTCACAGGTGTCCCCAGTCAAGCCTTCCTTTACCTTCAAGAACTAGGACTGTGCTGGTGCTTAAAAATACAGATGTCTATCCCTGCTCGGAACACACCCTGTCAGCCTCACCTATGTTGCTTCACTAGGCCATCCTGCTGATGAGTCCAAGGAGGACCATGTCCCTAAGCCTAACACATATATTAATCCCTCCTACAGCGGACTCAGATGCACCCCACATGTTGAAACAGTCTACCCTGGATTGAGGGAGGTGCCCTGCTGGTCTCCCCTGACTGTTTTCTCTGGTCCTATCTTTTCCCTCTTCTCCAACTTGTGTGCTCCATCTGATCTCTGAGCGTCTCAATCCCACACCATGCCATTCTATATGCTCTTTACCTGAGATATCTCTCCTACACTCAAAACTACACATAGTCATGTGAACAGCTGTAGGCACTGGAGAAGACATCATGAAGGTGGGGTGCATGTCAGTGGAATCATGACCCAAGCCTTCAATTTGAATATTTCATCCTTTTGCCCAGCTGATTCCCAACTAGACCAAACAAAGCAATTCTTAAGAAGCATCTGGAACCATGGGAGAAAGCACACTCCTAAGGCTGCTCAACTTCTCTACCATGGTGTGGGAGCTCCCATAAGAACTTTGATACTGCTAAGGGCATGCTGAAGATGTATTTAATAAATAAGAAAGAATTATGACATAGAAAATGAGAAGTGAACCCTTATAAATGAGAAGGGGGCCAACTCAAACCTTTAGAATTTTACTTACAAGACTCAGTAAGTTCCATATGTACTGCGAATCTGGCTTAACTTTCTCATTCTTAAGAAAAGCCATCTCAACTAACCAGAAAAGTGGCTAGGGCAATCAACACTATTCCACAGACACAGACCTGGCTGGATCTGGGCAAAGGTTGATGCTCACACTGTGTTTGCAAGGGAACTATTAAACTCCTACCTATGGGTCCTAGACCTCTGGCTCCAAGTTCAGAAGACATGCCAGAGGCCGCAGGGCACTTCTCAGAGCCATTAGCAAAATCTCCTAAAGATATTTTGTGTCTAAAAGCACTGAGAAATAGGGAGGAAAGAAAACGAATTTATGACTACAAGGGCACAACCTGCCTATGGCCAGCAACTCAGAATGCTCTCATCAAAAGCCTTTCAGGACAGAACAGCCACATTGAGTTCAATGATCAGAAGGCTTCTCCAGCGGCCGGAATATAAGGTGCATACTTCAAAATACAACAGACAGCTTAAAGGGATAGAGGGACAACAGTGAGCTAAGATGACAGCACATTTCTCCTTGGCACTCTCAGCCCAAGGGCAGAAGAGTAACACTGCACAAAGGCCCTTTTCCGCACTGTACTAAAAACTCCAAGGCAATGAGTAATATGAGTAAAAACACAAGGAGGCTCCAGCTCTGTGGCAAATTAAAATGATGAACACATTTCATCTTATAAAAAAATTAATTCTCCAGATATAAAATCCCAAGATAATACGTGGATAATGCAAAAGCTAGTAACAATCAATTTTTCGTTTATTTACAAAGCATGGATTCATTTGCATTATTATTTATGACAAATAAACTGCTTCATGTCCTTTGTGAACACTAGCACTATTCCAACTATACATCTATAATAAATGACTACATCAGCAGAACGCATTGCATTAGGGACTAAGAAGACAGACATCATTACTGCAAAATGTGTAGTTTTTAGAAAAATGATTGGGAACACTTCATTTATTTTCAAATCCATTACAATACTGAGCACTGACAAAGTGACAGCACTTGGAGTGCCCAGATTATAGCACACTACTCACGCATCTGCATCTCATTAGTGAAAGTCAAAAGCTCTTTACATGAAGAACATTGAACATTGTCTGAAGTAGAGTTCCCTATACTTCAAGCCTAGCACCTATCAAGTAAACGCAACGATGAAATGTCCACATTTGCTGTGATAAATAATCCTATGTATCAACTTGGCTAGATGATAGTACCCAGTATTTGGTCACACACAAACATTGAGACTAGACTGTGCCTGCTGTAAGTTACTTCGTGTTGTGCCTTGTCTGAGAGACTACAACATAAATATAGCTTTTGAATCAACTTAGAGGATAGATGATGACGTTGCATCTTGGTTGACATGTGACCATGTGAACACCACCACCTGCCCAGCACCACTTACAATACAGCAATAAATAATTTATTCCTAAAAACAGAAATGGTATCACCCTATGAATATATCCAAGTAAACTGGGACTATACGAGCATGTGGGTCTATTAATGTCATATGAAGGAAAGCAGGCCTGAGAATTTACTGGACACACCATGCACACAGGATATAACTTCTTCACCTTGAACTCATAAAGAGGTCACTCTTAACACTGTGATGGCAATGGTACCATTAACCTGTCATTTGACTACCTAGTTTGTGTATTAAGGTTCCTATATACAAAAACTGACTGTCCGGGGACTTTAGATCAGCTCAGTCCCTACTACTGATGTAACCTACTAGAAGTGCCCTCTACCTGATCTCTTTTTCACCCCCTGGACCTGCCATCCACCCTTTTACCAATCTAGAAGCAGTGATATTCTTCACCTCTATACCCTGCACATGAGTCTCTACATCTCAACTAGGATTCTAAAGCCTGACTCTATGGCAACAGCATCTCCAGAACACTAACCTGGACCCATTATCTTATTACCACAGAAACATTCTCCATCCCTCTCAGCTTCTGTCTTCCAGGCCTCTTTGAAACTCTTAGATCTGTGTTAAACCTTTCAACTTTTCTAAAATAGACAGTAAATAGATGATTGACAGATAGATGATAGATGATAGACAGATGACAGATAGATGCATAGATATATAGGTAGATGATAGAAAGATTCATTACATGATATACAGTGTGTGATCAGAGTTAATATCAGCAATTAAGATTGAAGTAAAAGAATTTTTATTTCCCAAGGGAAGCTATCAAGAAAAGTGGAACTACTTGGCAAACTGTTGGTAAAGCAACTGCTGCACCTTGAAAATTTCTTGTTCATCAATCAATTTTGTCACTGTGGAAAGGCATAAACCTGTTCATCCTGTGTTTCTGACAGAGTGGGCTTATGACAGGTGTTTTTGGATTTAGTTATTATTTACAATCAGCTACCTTTAAGTGAAGCAGGTTGCCCTCTGTAATATGCTATGGTCATCCAATCAGGGAAAAGATAAAAGACAGAGGTATCCAACAGAAGAACGATTTCTGCCTCTAGATTATATTCTAAGTGCCCTGCAGAACTCCCAGCCTACAGGAAGACTTTCAGACTTCTGATGCAACTTCAACTCCTACCTGAATTTTCAGCATCTCCTCCTTCCCTATAGATTCTGTACTTGCCAATTCCCATGGTTATGTCAGCCAATTTCTTAAAACAATGTTCACTCTTAGAAAACAGAGAATTAAGTATATGTGTATGTGTGCATGTGTACAGAACATATTCATACATTTTATTTTATGTATGTACATGTGTTCCTTGTCTGTGGAGCTGATTCTTCTTACCAGAGATCTTTAAATGTTTTCCAAGCATCTTGGCTTAGTTCTACCATTGTGTTCTCAATGTGAAAGTCCTTCATGGGCTTATAGTATTGAGCACTTGGCCCCCAGCTGGTGGTGCTGTCTGGGAGGGTTGCAGAATCTTTCAAGAGGTAGAGCCTCACTGGAGGAAGTGGGTCACTGGGGTGGGTTTTGAGATTTTAAAGCCAAGCCCTATGTCCTGTTCCTCGCTGATCTGTGGATAAAATGTGACCAGCTAGCTCCTTGCTCCCGAAGCCATGAAGGAGCTAGAACAGTGGGTCAGAATAGACCCTCCCTCTCTGAAACTGCTTCATGGCAAGTATTTGGTTCAGCAAAAAGAAAGTAACAAAGATATCTACCTTCCAAGAGAAGTCTGTATTCCCCATGAGTGAAAGAAATGACTCAAGATGACCATAGTCAGTGTCCGTAGCCCATGTGGGGCTTTCCGGTAACTGACTTCTCCATTCTCTAGTAAGCAGGAGTGGTAGGCTTTCCGAGGCTATGTTCATGTGTTCATCAACACAGTGCCTGCTTGGCAACCCAAGGTTAGTCTACCCAGGGTATGCTCAGAGTGGTGCGGCTTTCTTACTCTGGAGTTCAGTCAGCCTGCGGGAGTGTTTGTGTTTGGGAAGCTCGCTCAGCCTGCTTGGCTGCCAATTCTCCACTTTGGCAATGTGCTATTCCATTTGTGATTTTTGGTAAATACAATATGCTTATAAGGTGCTGATGGTAAAAGGAATCCCTCCAAATGCCTTGATATTCTAAAACCTGGCCAGAACAGGCTATTTATTTTTCAATCAGTAGTAGACAATTTGTTTAGAACAAAGGGCAGCCGAATTCATTCCACACTTCCCAGAAAGGGCAAGTAAAAAATTGTGAGTAGATTTCCTGACAGTCAGCCATGCTGCATTTCTGCTACCTCAAGTTATCCATGGCCACCTCCTTCTGTTCTCTCTCTCCATTTAGAATTAGCTTCTTCTTCTTAACTCTTCTGCCTCCTTGGCCACACAATGAATCCATTGCTTATTTTCCCTGGACTGACTTCTGTTGTTTGTTATTTGAGACAGTAGCCCAGGCTGGCCTTCAAGTTGCTGTGTAACCTATGGGACCTTACACTTCCTACTCCCTCTACCTCCCAAGGGCTGAGATTACATTATGTGCCACATCATCTGGTTTTATACAGCACCTGGGATTGAACTCAGGGCTTTCTGCATGCTGAGCAAGTATTTTCTCTACTGACCTACATGCCCAGCCCATTGTGTCCTACCTTCCAATTGCTAATTTTCCATCACAGACCATATCCCTATCTAAAACTTCCAAAATACCACAAAAATTGTCAGGAAGAAAATGAACCAAAAAGACACTCAATGTGAGACAATTCATTACCAATAAAGTTGATTATGAAAAACACAAAAGATCCCAAAGATCTGAGATGGTGATACATATCTGCAATTCCAGCACTAGAAATTTGAAATAGGAGAATCAGAGGCACAAGGTCACCTTCAGCAACACACAGAGCAATAAGTAACTTACAGCAAGCCTAGGTTACATGAGACTATCTCAAAACAAAACAAACCTCAAAACAATGAAAAAACAGTGATCTTTTAAAAGTCTATTAAATAATCTTGACCTGTACACACAATCTTCCATTCTCGACTCTAAATGAAGTCCTAAAGACAGAAACAAATACAGGACAAGAATTTACATTTAAAAGAATCCTGAGGAAGACACTAAGAAGGCTCATTTGTACCAACACTTCCACATGCACAATGGAAGCAAATTCTTTGAGACTTGGTACTGTCATCAGATATGAGCCCCCATGGTGATCCAAGCAGTATCAAGTCCACACAAATACATCTAGTGAAAAGATACTGTACATGTAAATCCAAAAATCTTAAATCTGTAGTGGAAAACCATGTCTTGGATGTTGGAACTATTCAGAATTATAGTTATATTTTAAAACATTATTAAACAAGGAAGAAGTGTAGTCGAGAGTCAAAAATGTATGTATTTGAATTTTAGCTCATAAGAGACTCAGCAAATAATTTACCAGAAAAGAAGAGGCATCTGAAAATGAATAATGGGAGGATACTGTGATAATGTGTTTTCCTGTACACTTAACATGTACACCTTAACCTGTACACTTGAAGAGAGGAGAATCCCTAACCACCTCTCTGAGAATCATTCCTTCTGTTGCTCTCCTGGGTTGCAAAACATGGATCCTTATATTGACAGTCAAGTACCCCAGTCACCACTCATCAAAGAAGCTTCTTTTGCAACAGACAGAGATTACTACAGAGTACCACAGCTGGCCTCTCCCAACGTTTTTGACTTTCTCTCTCTTTTCAAACCACCTCCAAATAAGGAAATCACATTCAGACCTGGGGGTACTTAAAGACTCTCGAAACTTGAAAGTGGATACAAATCAACAAAGAGAACACTTGCTCTCCAACTCTCCCTCAGGCTCCCATTCTAAAGGAAACGCACTCCAACAACATTTGCTGCTATCACTTGACACACACTACTACTGTAATAGTCTCCAAGAAGCACCCCTTTCAATGCCCCTTGGCCAAGCCTTAGTCTTCTCTCTAGTCTTGCAGTTATACTTGTACAAGATGAAGTAGCCCCACAACCTTCTCACCATGTGAGCTCACATCCTCACGGAGACCACCCACCAGGGAACAGTGGTCCTACAAACTTGCTATGTACCCTCATTTCCTCAAGGAGATCATGCAGTCTGTAAAATTTAAATATCATGCATACACTAATGAATCTCTAGGCAATGTCTTCAGCTAGACCCACTTTCTTTATACACCTACCTAGACCACAATGATGGCTCAGACTTGATACCTGATAGCTTCCTGAACTCAAAACACATCATAAGCTGATTCAGTTCTCACACCAACTCAACCATACACATTTCCTTCTCAACTGGCACCTACACTAACTCGTACATCACTCTAAGCTTAGTCCTCTCTCTCTCATTCCATACCCAGTGCACTGGCTGATTTAGCACAGTCTACCACCCTGTTATACCTGCATGTGGTAGAACATGCCTCGCTATCTTACTGTCCCCTTCTAGTGTGAACCACCATCATATTCACTTAAACTGCTGATTCGGTTTCTTAACAGGTCTTCC
Source organism: Eospalax fontanierii (assembly GCA_035773235.1). Lineage (NCBI taxonomy): Eukaryota > Metazoa > Chordata > Mammalia > Rodentia > Spalacidae > Eospalax > Eospalax fontanierii. The sequence continues at coordinate 106,879,554 of CM069527.1, read as the reverse complement.
TGGGAAAACCATTCCCTCCTTATCAGATCAGACTGACTGAAGGCAATGTCAGGTCACACACTATTATTTCAAAACTTTCCATGGACCACAAGGCCTGCCCATTGTTCCCTAAAGCACCTCCTCATCTCCTCCTTGCTCCAGCATCCAGAGTGCCAGTCCCACGGCAGTCTAAGTACACTCCTAGAGGTGGGCCTGGGTCTTCCCTGCTGTCTGTGTCTGATTCAGTGTTTCCAATGATGGGAAATTTCTCGAATTCCTTTACTTCTAAGGCGCCACTTCTATCTAATTATCTAGTATCATATTCCCCGTGTCCTATACACCATTTTCCCTACCTTTCTCCACTCTTGTTTTATATTCAACAGCATGCATCAATTTCTAACATACAATATAACTGACCATCACTGTCACTCTCCCAACACTCTACTCAAAACTCCACCAAAATGAGCGTCACATGTTCAAATCACTGATATAGTCCAAGAGCTCTGAGTCTCTGACTTAAAGAGGAAATTGAGAAAAGACTCACAGATCCAAAGAAAACTCACAACAGTAACCACTGCACTCAGTGACTGAAAAGCATCTCCTAAAGAACAGAAAAGGTAAACATCACATACAGTTATACAGAGAAACCATCAGCGACCTGGGAAGAAAGTCCATACAGAGCTTAGGCCAAGTTTTCATGGCTTGACCTTGAAATATTTCTTTGACCTTCTTTGACAGAGTTCTTTACTAGGACAGAGTTTTATGGTTTGAGTGGTGTTTTTGTTTTGAAGGCTAACTGCGGCGATGCACCTGGAAATACACATCAAAAGGGGAAGACTTTCTGATGATGGCCCATGATTCCCTCCTGAACTCGGCCAGTTGTGATGTGCTGTCACTTTTCATAAAGCAAGTGTTAAAAAATATACTGTAATTATAAAGTGCAGCTGCATTCAAATCCCTAAATAAATCTTATGAAGTCACAATCCCTTGAAGAGTGATGGTTACTTGGGTCTTCCCATTCAAGCAGAAAAATCAGGTAATGCCCAGAGGGCAGCCTTCAAAGAGGGATTAATCAGAGATGACAAAGGAATTTGTGGAAAAGGCATCAACTCTCAGGTGAAATAAGGACAAAGGCAGCTTGCTTGACCAGGAGAGATAGAAGAGATTTGTGACGGATAAGAGTCATAGACCCAGACTAGAATCCAGTTCATCTGCCCTTCTTGCGTGGATCCCAGTGGACGTGGACCCATGACCTAACCTCCCTTCATCTGAAAATAGGGACAATCAATAGCATCACTGTGAGAATTGTTAAGTAGCCATCTATGAGGCAAAATATCTCTCCAACAACAATTGTTTTGGATAGCTAAGCATGGGATAACATATGCACTTTTAATGTATGCATCTACCAGGTTAGAACCTTTTTTCTTTCGACTAAAGGTCAGTGAAAGGAGGTTGTACTTAGGAGGAAAAGCAAAGAAAATCTCAAGTTGAGGAGGCTTAGGAAATATATATGTGACTTATATCATTTTTTTCCTTTTTTAACTGAGTTTTTGGGAATTTGATACAATATATTTTAACCCTTTTAGACCCCTCCCCATCTGCATAGACCCCTCCTTCATCTGCATAGACCCCTCCCTATTTGCATAGACGCCTACCCATCTGTATAGACCCCTCCCCATCTGCATAGACTCCCTCCCTATCTGTATAGACCGCTCCCCATCTGCATAGACCCCTCCCCATCAGCATAGACCCCTCCCCATCTGCATGGACCCCTCCCCATCTGCATAGACTCCTCCCCATCTGCATAGACCCCTCCCCATCTGCATAGACCACTCCCCATCTGCACCCCTTACTGCCCTTGCCCAATTTTCTGAACTTTGTTAAATTTGAATTCCCAAAAATTTCCAGTGAGTCCAACCACTGGAGCCTACTTAGCCTAGCAAGAGTCTCATGCTCAAAAGAGAGTGACTCTCCCCTTACCAATGGTTACCAGTTTCCAATAGTTCCTCAGATAGATCTGGTGACTTCTATGCTGGGATTTTGTCTGTCTTGAGTTTATGTGGGATTTGGGCATTCTGTCACCACTGCTGTGAGTTATATGAGTAACCTACCAGTTCTCAGGGAAACGTGATTCCTTGTGGTCCTCCACCACCTCTGGCTCTTAGAATCTTTCCAACCTCTCTTCTGCAGTCATCCCTGAGTCCTTAGAGGCAGAAGTTTGATAAAGGTGTCCAATTCAGGGATAATCACTCTGTAGCCTCTTAGTCTCTGCATGTTGTTTAGTAGTTTGTTTGTGGTTAATCATTATCTGCTGCCCAAGGAAGCTTCTCTAGTGAGAGTCAAGAGATGCATTAATTTATGGGTTTAGCAAATCATTGGAAGTTGCTTTAATACTATATCTATTTAGCAGAATAATAGTATTAAGCTCTCCCTGATGAGCTGTGGCCTATCTAACCACATGTAGGCCTGGAATCAATGCCAAGTATGGGCTCTGTCTCATGAAGTGGACCTTAAATCCACATGTAGTCCTGGAATGAATGTCAAGTATGGACTCTGTCTCATGAAGTGAAACTTAAATCCAAATAGAAAATGATTGGTTACTCCCATAATATTCCATCCACTACTGCACTGTAGGTCATATCTTGCCAGGCCAGCTGTTGTTGAAGCATGCAAGATTCACAGCTGGGTGTGGTTAATGATTAAGTTTTTCTTCATGTAATATGCATAGCACCTTCCAGCACTGCGAAAGCTAGCCAGTACAGATAAAGCTTTGAAGTGAGTACCATCTTGATTCCTCCTTGTTTTTAATATGCCTCATGTATCTAGTGTCTTCAACACTAGGGTCTTACAGTCAAGTGTTGGTGGGTAACCAAGAGCAGGGACAATGGCCAGTACTGTTTGATGGTTTATGGGCCCCAAGTCTACAGCTTCAGATAGGATCTCAGTATGTAAAGGCTGGTCTTAAATTCCCAAACTTTCCATCTCAACTTCTCAGTACTGGAGCTTCTGGTATGCTACAGTATACCTGACTCTTGAGAACATTTTAACTCTCATCTTTAGAGCATCCACAGGACTGCTCTCTGACTTAATAACTTTGGAAGGAAGTGGTCAGTTGGTCCTCGTCACCCTAAGCTGAGGTTTTCAAAGTGGAAATCCACCACAGCCACATCACCCAGCACTTTGTTAGACTTCCATATTTTTTTTATTTTTATTACATTATTTATTTATTTATTTATTCGCGCGTGTGTGTGTACACATCACATACATGCACACACATGTGCACATGCCATGGAGAACTTGCAGAGGTCAGAAGACACGTTATGGGTGTCAGTGTTTTCTTTCCAACATATGGGTCCTTGGTATTGAACTTAGGTCACCAAGCATGCGGGCAAGCTTCCTTACCTACAGAGACATCTTGCCTGCCCTGACATACAAATATTCTTAAGCTGACTCTACACTGGGTCAGTCAGAAACTAGGGGATGTGCTCAGCAAATCTATGCTGAAGCAAGCTTTGCCAAAGTCTGACAACCATTAAACCTGAAGTCTTCTACTGTGAAAAAATGAAACTATTTGTGGAGATATTATTTTGAGTTTCTACTGTTTTACTAGTTTGTGAGAAAACACATTTAGAAAACATTGATTGAGCTCAATATTCATTCATTTAAAATATTACACTGGTTTGAGAGCATACAGAATCTTCAACCCAACAAGACTGACCCAGAATTGACTGCTTACAATAAGCCATAAATGGAGAAAGATAATAAACAAACAAATAAACAACAACAAAAAAAACATGGACAGGAACCTGAGAATTTATAGTCATAGGAGTTACTTGGATGAATAAAAAATGCAAAAGCCAAACATAAGTGCTGCCACCAGAAATTATACAGCTTTTCACAAACTCAGTGCACAATCAAGCAGCAGCTGATGAGGCACAGGGACACAGGGGAGGGGCAGGGGTGCAATGGGGACAGAGACACGTTCTGGGGTTTCAGTGTTATCCTGAGGAATTTGGTCTTTATCTTTCTCAATACAAAGCTACTGACTTTTAGAGAAAGACCATGTTTATATCCAACAAATTCTACTTAAGATGGAGTTATAGCAACAATATGAACCTCAGTGAAGAACCCAGAAATGGAAAAAATGAGCGACTTCTCAGAAAAAAGCTGAGAAGGATGAAAGAAACTGCAAACAGGAGTATACATAATTCTGTCTCCAGAATGGATTATTGGACAAGTGTAATATGACACAAGGTTCAAAAATAAAAGCAACAACAATACATACACACATATACACATCTGCGGTGTGTATACACTTCAACATGTGATTCAATTCTCATGATACTATGATTAACTTTGAGTTATATATAATACCTTTAAGTGTGTACTTGAACTCAAATAAATTGAAGCCTCCTCTGATGAATAACTGGCACAGGAAGTAAAACTAAAATCTCACTGGTTTAAAATGTCAAGCCAATAAGGAAATACAATTATAAAAAATCTTTTTCATATTAGCTAAGATTGTTTATTCACATTTATCAAATCCCCACAAATGCCACATATACTGCTAAAATTTGAGTGCAAAGACATATTAATATCCAGTGAGTAGATTAAAAATATGAATCTCTAAATTTCCCAACATTCACGTCACCTTGACAACATACTTATACTACTGCTAGCATAGTTGAATTCTTGTTTTAAAAAAAAAGCATTTAACTTTATTTAAGACTATGTATACATGTATTGTTTTATAAATGTACTCTATTTATTTTTAAGAATTTCCTCTGTTAGTATTCTATTTGCATGACTTCCATCCCTCCAGTTCCACCAACTCCATCCATATCCCCCCAGTTGCTCCCAACTTCCTGTCTTCTTTATTATTGCTACATATGCATACATACATACATACATACATACGTACTTTTGTAAATATAAATGTAAAATGCAGTAAGTTCAGTTTGCTTTGTGGTGCTTGTGTGTACATTTTTAGAGCCACTCACTTGGGATTCAACAGCCTCTCAAGGAGCTAGTCTCTGAAAACGGATTTGCCTTCCTTTAGCATCCAGTGACTACCTGTCATGCTTCCTCTTGAAGTGGGACCCCATGAAATCCACCCCCATCCTGGCATGCCAACTGGTCTTGTCATCATGCAGATCTCATTAGACTACTGTACTGTGGAAATTCCATCAGTCTAGCTAACCTATGAGGTCTAGAGTACTTAACTAACAGGATGTGCCTTGAACCTGTGGTTCTCCTACTCTTTCTGCCCCTTCTTCTGTGATGTTTCCTGAGCCCTGGGCACACAGGTTGCATTGTAGATGTGTCACTTAGAGCTGGGCATCTCACAGTCACTTATTCTCTGCATTTGGTCACTTGTGGACCTTTGTAATAATCTCTATCTGTTGCAAAAAGTAGTTTCTTTGGTGAATGGTAAGAGACACACTTGTCTGTAAAAATATGTATTTAAAATATAGTAAGAAATTATGTTGGTCTCAGGAAGCGACAGAAGTAGGTTCTTCTCTAGGGTCTAGGACATCTCCAGTCATAATGTACCTGTGTTTGTTTATAGTACCACACATACAGTACTCACCTTCGATTGAACAGACATTAAGTCCAATTGGATAGCAGTTGATTATCCTCAGGATAAAAGTGTCACTACTGTACCAATAGAGATATTTTGCCAGGCCAGCCATTGTTAATATTCACAGGCTTTAAAAGTGGGTAGAAAATGTACTGGTTTTCTCCCCTGGCAGCTTGTATAGCAACTTCTGATACTAGGAGAGTTAGTCCTTGTGGAGGGGGGAGGTGTCAGGTCAGTTCTTCTGGACGTCTTCAAGTCCTGAATCTGAAGTATGATACGTATTCACCAATATGGACTTAACTTCAAGTTCTGTGAGGCAATCAAGGGCTGTGGCAATAGTGTGTGTTATTCAGGAAGTTTCTTGGAATACTCTGACCAACAACTCAAAGGGAGTGTTTGCTTGCCTAGCACTGTGATTTTTGTTATGTAGCCCTCAGCTATACACATGCACTTACCTGCATATGTATATTTGGATTTATGATGTACAGCATGCATGCTAAACATTAAGCATGTTGGTTTTCATATCTTGACTTTATGTACTCTCACATTATCAATTCAGAAGTGGTCTTCCTCATGAAAGAAATTCTCAAATGGGGCTTGGGATACTAAGGACAAGGCAGCCATGTCTCAAGATGTTTAGAGTGGGAATGTGTGGGAGACACAAAGGCATGCTGCAAGCATTGATGTGGTTTATGTGAGAAATAGAAAATCCATAATGTAGCTGGCTCATCCCTTACAAATGGTGTAACAAGTGCCTAAGATGTAAAAGACAGAATGATACAGAAGAGATGGAGAGGGTTCTGAGCAGGAAGACAGCAGGACCTGATTACCCCTGGCCAGAAGTTTACATTTGTTTTCTAAAGAGACCCAAAAAAGATCTTGATTCAAAAAAGTGTCTATGAACTCTGGGGCCAGTGGGCAGCAGAGCTGATACACATTAAAGGAGGCAGCCCACTTAGTGTCATATGAAATAAATCTGAGTTGTGCATATTTGATCCAAGATTATAGATGCTAGTGTAGAAAAAAAAGTCTCAGTATATGTATAAGAAGTAATGCCTGTCTGCTCTGTGATGTGTTTTGAAATAGTATACATGCAACTAGGTAAAGTAGAATATAAAAAATAAAACAATATAAACATAATATATCATGATTTCAACACAGTCTTTCCAATGATAATAAAAATCTGACAAAGTCTTTTCAAGGCCAGAAAATCCTGAAAGAACAAAGAATTTTTCAGAGCAAACAGTGTATGTTATGGGCTCCTTCGGAATAGTTCTCAGGAGCTAGTATCAAGGCTGGCACTCAACATGGCATGTGTGCCATGGTCAGATCCTCAAAATGACTGTGGCAGAATGTAATCACAGGTAGTTTGGTTCAGCCCATGTGCACAGCAAGTTAAAGTAACATTACTTGGAGAATGTTCAAACTTATTTTTTACTCCTTTCCTTCTGGTTTTTCTAGTTACTATGGCATCCACTGAAGTCTTCTTAAACATCTCCCACGTCACTGGACTCTAATTAACAACCAAAATAAGTGGATGACACTGTACTGCAGAGCAGCATCAATAAAATGCACATTCCCACAATTTTAAATGTTAATTTCCAGTTGACAAGAATACCATTATAGAAGGCTGGATTGCAAGGAGAACTTCAAGTGTTTGTGAAATAAGTCAACCAACTATTTCTAATCCCAATATGAGGTTACAATGAGGCAATAATGCACCAATATTATCCTTTATATCTTACCTGTTAATATTGCCTCTAGATTATCTTATCACAGGTGCACTTTTAGCTCCAAAGTGTTACATATGCTGGGCCCATTTGCCCTCTCTTTTATCAACTTAACCAAATAATAGAACAAAAATAGCAGAAGCACCAACATAAGCAGCCGCTAATGCTTCAGTAAGCTTCGATATGAAGCCCCAGATGAAACATCTTTCTTCATTAGCTCATTAACACAAAAGGCACATTGCTATAAGTTCTGTGATGACCAATTCTAAGGCTGACTATTGGATTAAAACAAGGTCTTTTGCAAGCTCGAAGCCCCAGATCCCTACAAAGACCTCACTCACGGGATATCTTTTTCGTGCAGGAAAGTACCTCAGAGTACCTGCATACCCTTCCCCAGAACTTTCTTCTTTAATTTTGTTTTTCCTATACCCACCCCTAGGGCTCTTAAACACATGTACACCTTACCAAATGTTAGCCTTTGCATCAGTACTTTCTTGAAGAATCCTGTTTTCTTCCTACTTCATTATTGTTCTCATTAGAGCAGTCAGTTATTTGTGTGCTACAATCGTCCTCTCCATAAAAATGATAGGGATCAGATCTACTTTCTCAGCTCCTAACATCCCCAGGACTCACAGTATAGTCACTGTGCATGCCCTACCCAAGGTGGAATGGTAGTATTTCCTCCTAACTCTTTGATACTGACTTAAGGCATCATCATCAGAAAAGGATAAATAGCTTGAAGTGTCAACCACGTGTCACAATCAGACTAAGTGGTCTAAAATATTCAAGGCTCACTTGGACTATGTAACAATGAAAATGTGAAAACTCCCAACCTTACTGGATAATAACTTTGAGCTACAAATCCTGGACATTAGATGTATGGGGGCTTCTTATCTGCCACCAAATGCCTAAAGAGAGGGCAATTCTATTAGCATTTCACACTTTCAGTTCAATTTCCCAAGAAAATGGGAAAAAATAGATATGTGAAGAATGATGAAAATTGCTACTTCTGGAAAGTTCTTACTCTAAAACTTATTTTACCAAGCATTATTCATACTATATTCAACTTGCGGACTCCGGAAATAAACTAGCAGGTGATTTTACTAAATATTACATATGATTGCAGTCATATATGGAGAAAAATAATTTGTATGATTATAATACCCAATAAAATGTATGGAGTAGGGTGCTGGAGAGATGGCTCAGTGGTTAAGAGCACTGGCTGTTCTTGCAGAGAACCCAGGTTTAATTCTCAGCACCTCACGGCAGCTAACAGCCATCTGTAATTTCTGTTCCAGGAAAATCTGACATTCTCTTCTGACCGCCCGAGGCATTGCATGACATGAGTACACTTACATAAGTGCAGGAAAGACACTCATAAACTTTTTAAAAATTTAGATCAAGATGCTTTGTAAGCAAGACTCCTTGGCCATAACAACATCCTAGGCTTAGTTTTACATCTCTTATTGGTAAGGGTTACATAAGCTACATAAGAGAGCACCTACTTTTTATTACAAATAATTTTTGGTTTTGGTTTGCTTGTTTTTGCTTATCCCACTGTCCCAACCACTGGACACTTCCATAATCACATTCACAGGAAAATCCATTCTCAGTAAATTACAGCTTGGTAAGAAAAAACATCATCTTAATACTCTTGTATTTTAGAACATTTCAAAAGACATATGCTGCATAATTTTTCAGCTGGAGATTTGTAAGAGACTATCGGTAAGAATACATGCTTGAATCTATAAGTTTAATATTTTCACAACATATTTTAATTGGATTTTGTATAGTGATAGTTAAAATTATGTAATATACATGAGAAATATTCCAATCATAACAGAAAAAAAACATATAAATAGTTTTACTTCTTGTCAGAATTGCATCCTATGGGAACTGAGGTACACTAGTTGTTTATTTTTATACAAGTGCTATAATTTACATGCGTAAAGAAGCCAAACCAGGTAATTTAGGCACCAATTAGAACCTGTAATTTGCTTTAACTCAAGAAACAACCTCAATTATGACCTCAACTATTGTGGTGTTGCACATACTATAATAATTCTTGAAGACAGATGGCAAATCTCCATTACTTCAAGGTTTTATACAGTTTCCCAACCCTATAAATATAATAGGCACAGAGCACACACTGCATCTCCTGAAACTGTTGTCAACACATTACAAGATCGGCGAATTCCCATTGTCTCAATACAACAAAATTTGTCTTTATAGCAGAGGGTAAATAAAGATAATGCTTCTAGAAATTTCTGTTGCAAATCATAATCAAGTCACTATTTTTGGATAACAGAATTCTAAAAGGTACTGGAATGTTTTGTTATAGTCCTGTGAATTGTAAACTCTAGGAAATTACTTAAACCAAAACAACCCCTAGCACATTCTGATATACATCATCCTCTTTTATTTCTGCACAATATTTACATAATATTCAATTTATGTATTTATATATAAGACTATATACTTCTATGTTTTGGAGTCCCCCCTCAGTCATCCCTGCTTAATGGCAAACTTGTAGAATCTATCACCTGCTAAGCATCTACCCTCTACTTAAACATCTGGTAAACCTCTACAACTAACACAGCATAGCATAACAATAAAACTTCTTCTGGTAGTTTGAGCAAGAAAAGTGCCCCCAAACTTTTCATGTATTTTAATGCTTGGTCCCCAGATGGTGATGCTATTTTCCTGGAGGAACTACATCACTGGGGCGCCAGCTTTAGAGTTCATAGCCTCACCCCACTTCCAGTTCCTTCTGCTTCATGTGTACACTTGAAGTTGTAAACTCTTAGCTTCCCACCCAGTCATTTGCTGCCATGCCTCCCTGCCATGATGGACTTGGAACCCCATAAGCTCTTTGTTAAGTCATTTTGGTAAAGGAGTTCTCTTACCAAGAAAAAAATAACTAACAGAGTGCTACATCTCAACACGATGCTGTTCTACTGAACATTTTTCCCCAAAGATTTACTAACTGTGCTGTCAATAATAGTAACTCTTTGCAATGCCAAAATCTCCATCATCTTTTGGTCCACCATTTCTTCCAACCCATCTAATTTGCTGGCAAACCCACACTCTAAGCTACTGGTCCCTTGTTTGTCATCTTGTTAACCACAAGGCTATCATGCCACATTCCTGAACTATTCTATCTTAAATGACATCTTCTCAAAGGATGTTCTTAACCACTTTATTTAAAATTACAAAGGGTATCTGCCCAACATCTTAGAATAGCCTCCTAAAATAGTCCATATTCAAAGTGTATGGCATGGGAGTCAATGAAAAATAAAAGTCAAGACTTAAGTGCAGAGTTAACCATATTCCCACATTTGTAATACATTAATTTGGGTGTTTAGTTATGAAATTTTCCTCAAATGCTCTTTTTCAATGCAACATAGTATTAGAATTTCTTTTAATATATAAAAGTATAGTAATTTATATTTGCTATAATATTTCCCAGACAGGGATCCCCAGAAACACTGAAATATGCAGTAACAACATGACATTTTTCCACAATAGACTCAGGATTTAAACAAACAAGACAAAAGAATCCTTATATTTCAGAGAATTAATGAGCATACCCCAAATGTGCAGCTTGAGGAGACTGAAAACTATGATGCCTAGATTATCATTGGTGACACATTAGTAGCTTTGAGCACTTTACCCATAATCCCAAAGCAGGCCAGCTGTAAACCCTGCAAGCTACAGTAACAACTGGCTTGACAAAATAGGCCCACAGGTACAATAGTGGCAGAGATATTATGGGTGTAACCAACTACCTTCTAATTGGATTTAAGGTACATTTCACAAGATGGAGTTCATACCTGACTTTCTTATCAGGGTCAAGAACCTGTGACTAGACAGTTCAGTTCAGATGCCACAGGGGAGAACCTCCTAGTATCGTTCTGCTAAAGCAACATAACATTAAATGGACACATAATAATTTATGGTTATACCCATAGCTTAGAGCATCTCTCAGCTCTCATCTGAGAAGGTTCTTCTTAGAGTAGATGGTATTAACAGATCCACAGCTAGTCAACATGGAGAGAATAAGAGACAGTAGAGTACCTAGTCTTAAATGGGAGACCTGTATTGTACCCTCTCCTCCCAAGGCTCAGGGTTCATTGTGAAGAGGAGGGAGAAAGATTGTAAGAGTCGGATGTGGTAGGAGAATATAAGAAAACTGCCTTGCCTGGACACCACAGTGTAATTGTGCAAAGAAACCTACAAGACCTGAGTAACAAACCTACATGACAGCATTCACAAGACCTGAGTAACCCAAACTAGACAGGGGCCCAGCACGGATCAGGGAGGTGGAAAGGAAGCCCCAGCCCTGACTGAAGATCTACTGGCAATCGACAGATACTGGGAAAGGGAGAGTTAGCTTTCCCTACTGAAACCTGGTAGATGAGTAGTTTCAAGAGATAGCCCTACACTGAACAATTAAGAAACAGATCAGATTCAACAAGCCTTTTAGAAAGTGTCTTTGAGGTGCCTAGCTTCAGGTGACACACATAAAGTATAACCTCTGCATTTAAGGCTCAGGGAAAATAGCAGAACAGCGAGTAGAAAGAATATTAAAACATCTCTCATCTCTGCTCACAGTGAAAGTTTCTCATGCAATGGTAGTTAACCCAGAAAGCCAAAACTGGCCAAAGTACAGAAAATAAAAGACTGCAGAGTGAGGAAGGGGAGGTGCTCGTCTCCTGGCTTTTCTCAAAGTAGTCCTATAGATATTTGTGTTCTAGAAATAACTCTGTGTGCACCTACTCTCAAAGAATGTTCAAGAAAGTACTCTGTGTTAGTATTAATGCTGTTTTTTTAAAGTTTTATATTCAGCACATTCTACAAATATGTTCTGTCATTTCAGGCACTTGGTTGGTTGCCCTGGTGTGCTATCACTGGTTATTATTGGCTGAGGTGTTACCACATGTGCTGTGTCTGTCACTTGTTTATACTGTCCATAAAGTAGTGTTCAGGCTTTAAGGAGAAGCATCTGGCAAACCTCGAGGACAAAATACCAATTGTCTGGACAGAAACAACAGCCTGTTTATTTTTTCTTGCTTCGTTACTTAAAGCATAAAATCACTGGAGTCTAAAAATCATCATCATCCTGCTGCTATGGATGCCCCTTAGTCTTCACTCCCCAGCCATTCTGTCAAGGGGGCTTCTGCTTAACAGAGCTATTAGTACACTGCCTCTGGGTTTAATTCCTCCAGTCTCCTTTCTTCCACTCATGATCCAACCTTTTCATTTCAGCCTCTTGACAGTTCTCAAACTGCTTTATAGTTATTGTAAATCTATTCTGAACACATTTAAAGTGATGCAAACAAGAGCTGTATTAAATTGTATATGAATGAACAGAGCAAATATCATTTGGAAACATCAGCTGAAATAAAAAGCCTTCTATATCCCATAAAAAGTGGGATAAAACAACATAGGAAGACAATACAGACTTTAAGACTAGAGGAACAGAGCTCAGAATTAAGGTCTATATAGTGTGCTCCTTTCTGCTTCAGCAATGTAACCAAATCTCATGTATCCTCTCTTATTTCCTTCAGTCCTTGACATTACAACAACCATTATGTGTTTAAATTGTCTTCCTAATAAAGAGGGAAACTTTCTCTTTAAGAAAATATATAATACATTAAGATTCATCTACATTCTCCATGGTTTTCAGCACATTGTTATGGGAAAAGATGCTCAATAATAAAACTGCTGATTGCCAAACAGTTCCTGTTTCTTAGCATGAACATTGTGTCCTGAAAATATTCTTTTTCAGAATTTGAAGGATGTAGTCTCAAAGGATTTTACTCAATGAGAATAAATTGAATTATGAGGCCAGAAATATCACACCAGGACCCCAAGCACAATAGATTCCCTAGCTGAGGAACCAATTATTTTTGATTGGTATAAGCATTACATGACAGATGCTACCAGGACCATAAAATTATTAATAACTTCCCACAGTAAATTCAATTATTAAGATAATAGGTGCTTATGAGTAAGATACTTGCGCAGACCAAAAAGAGAATGGAGTTTCTTCTTTATAATCTAGAGTTTTACAAAAATAATCAAGTCTGAGGCCTGGAAACTAATGTCAGTGATTGCTAGGAAAATCTCAATGTGGTCTTCTCAACATAAAATTGAAACTATCACACACAATTTGCTTCTTCTACAGGATATGAATTCTATCTTAACTACAATGCAGAATAATGTCATCATGTAATTGAAGGTAACATGACAGAAGATAATACACAATTAAGGATAGTGTAAAATCAAGTTGTTTGAGAAAAAAAGATGGTTTTACAAACCAAATTCTATGATTCTCTTCAACAATTCTCTATGTAAGAGGTAAGTATTTAAAGTGAGCAGAAATGTACCTAGACTGATAGGCACTTAATGAACATTCTACTCCCGGTCTACTGGAAACAGAACCTAAAGTTCTTTCAACAGATTAGGACTGTTCACTGTTCCATTATAGTCAGTCACAACCTGATTCCGCGTGCATACTGGATCATCAACACCATTTATTCTTCCAGTACTGAGATCAGCTTTCTGCTTTCTACCTGTTCCTTGACTGATTTGCCTTCATCAATCACAGCAGACATGTCCTTCAAATGAAAAGTAAGGTTTCAAGAGCTGATCCAAGCAACTCCACTAAGCAACATTCCACTCCCTTCAGAAAGGCTCAAGTGATCATTTAGATTTAAAGTCCAATAAATGATGGCTTTCCTAGGAATTTATATTGAAGTACCTTAGCAAAAATATGGAAGTCATGTAAAGCAAAGTAAAATTGTATATATTTGGAAATCTTCTGACCACAATTCACAAAAAGCATATACAATAACCTTATAACCAAAGGAAGTTGAAATTTTATTCCAAAGTGTCACCTTTCTGGTACAGAAAGATAGAAGTTCACAGGTCTCAGCCCCAATGTGACTGTCTGGCAAGTGCAGACTTGGCTTTAGAAATAAGCACTTATTTGTCTATTCTATGTTTATATGCTAACAACATTAATCAGATCATCATTTGTCAACGGCAAGATGTTAGGGACTTCCCAGGACCTTATAATCTGAGGTCAGTAGCAATCCCACTCCCTCATGCCCAGTTGTGACAAGCAGAAAGCTTTAGCAGCGTCTATAGGGTCATTGGAGCAGAAGCATCCCCAGTTGAGAATCTACAGCAAACTGCATCTATCTGTGATTTATTTTATTGTATTTAATCTGTAAAATGGGTTGATAAGAGAGTTTATTCATAAATACTTCTTCCAGGAAGATTACTGAATTACTCTGAAGTTCTTCTTATTTTCATTTTTTGAGAGACCATTTGTTATTGAGAGGAAGAGATTTCAAAAGGACTCAGAAAAACTATCTGATTTGAGAAAGAAAGAATCAACTCAAGAAACATAGAGAAAGGGGAGTGAGAAGAGGAGAGCAAGTAGAAAGGGAAGTGGACTGGGTGTTCTACACAGAGAAAACTCCAGGAAGAGGGATAGGTCAAGGATACAGCAGCCTCCATAAGCTGGAAAAGGCAGGAAATGGATTTTCATCTGGAGCCTTTAGAATCAGCACACCCTGGCTAATATCTCAATATCTCAATACTGACTTGTAGTCTAGAGAACTTTAAGAATGCAAACATAGTGTTTAAAGGCACTGCAATACAGTAAATTGTCACAGCAGGGCAGAGAAAAATACAGTCAGATACAATCAATCCAGGGAAGCATAGGTAAGCAGACCACCAGGAATTAACAGAAACTGCCTGGCACAGAATATTCCAACATCAGTGATCATATAGTGGTGTGGATATAAGTGGATAACCATCTACAAATCAGGAGGTTGAAAATGAGATATGAGATATAGAAAATTTTAAAAGAAAATCCACTCTAGGTATTCACCAGTAGGATTAGTAGGGATTTTATATCTATGATGTGGAGCACAGTTTCTGGTATATTGTACATATTCTATTGTATTCTCAACTAGAAAACAGGAAAGCATTTGTACCCGTGGAATTCTTTCCAGTGTTGGGCTAACCACAGGCTACAAAATGCACAAGGTACAGAGGAAGTCATGTGCCACTATGTGGCTCTTAGAATTCTCAGAGTGATCAATAAATATGCAGTGTTCTGTGTGGTCCTGATCAGTGCATGATTGCAGTCATCATGCACATACTCAAGCTGCTGCCTCTGTGACACCTTATCAGGAACAGCAGATAAGCTGGAACAGTTTTTCTCGGTAGCTGCAAGCACATCTATCAATTTGACAAATGCACAACATGGAATTATTCTCTTTCCAGCCTTATTTTAATAGGACAAGTCTATCTATAACACCACCTGATTCTGATCCAAGCTTGTGATTTAATTCTTCCTGGACTGCCAAAGCATAATGACCCTTCTGACCATGTCCAGCTGGTTGGCTAACGTAAAGTGCACTGAAATCAGGGACAGTTCCAACAAGTCAAGTTACTCCAGAGATGCATGAACTTGCAAGAGGCTTCAGGGCCAATTTTATATCAAATTAATTCTAGCCAGGAAAACTGTCCTTTACACAGACTTTGGATGAATTTCAGAGAAAATGTCCAATAATTATTTGAGGCAAGAAATAATTGCTGTTTTTGTTTTTATTTGGAGGAAGAAAATACAAAATCACAGAAAACACTGCGGGCTAAGAACATGTAAGAGTATTATAATCAGTCAATCAGAACCTTAATGAGCTGTTTAAGATGTTCTCTCTCCTTTCAACATAGAGATGAGGGCAGCCTAGTCACTCTCACAGAGGACTTGGGGGCTACTGGCTAAGCAGGCAGTGATCATCACTTTTGACATTTCTGTACCATTTCTGTACATTAAAGCTGCAAACAGCCCCAAGGACCAGTCCCTTCTGCCGTTAGTCATAATATGAAAGAGTTCATTTTTTAAAATTTTTTGTGAAGTTTGCCTTAACAATTATGGTTACCTTTGTCAAGTTAGGGTCCCCAAATATTCTTCAGTGCAAGTTCATCCACTAAGGACTAGTAAACTATCCAGATTCCCTTGCTTTAGGAAACAGTTCATTTTTTAAATTCCTTGAAATATAACAACCATACTTCATAAGACTTGTGAGTGCCTAAAACAGTCAAAGACCTTGAATCTGAATCATCCAGACATTGAACCTGAAAGCATCCAGAAAATCTTGCAAACCTGTAATCCTAATCCAAGAATTTTAGCTGACTATACCAGTTTACCAACTGAAAAAGCCAAATTCCACAACTGCTCAAGGTGTAGAGTCTGAGAGACTGCAAAGTGTGTGTCCCTGGATAGGTCTCCTGTATTAAACCTCACCTATCACGGCTTAGGGACCACTGTTGTACAGGAGACAGGAAGACTGTGAGAGCCAGGGTTTGTGCATGAACACAAGCAGAGGCTTTCAGGTCTCTGTGCACTTGCTCATATGCTCATGCAGCAATGGTGACAGCATGCACAAGACCCACGCAGACTCTATCAGACAAAACATCAGCACAGAACTGGGGAAATGGGCAGCAGGCCCCATATTAGCTGAGGAACTATTAGCAAATGATTACTGCTGGGTGATGGAGAGCTGATCTTCTTTAAGGGAATGGCTCTAAATAGGCTGACTACACTCCAGTAGATGAACTTGCACCAAAAGAAATTTGAATACAAATGCTTGACCATCTAGGCCTTAAGATATATGAAAAAAATGTATGAAATCTGGTGGGGGGAATCTATAGGAGGGGCAAATGGGAGAGGAGTCTAAATATGATTAACATTTATTGTATGAGATGCACAAAAACCTAAAAATATACATGAAACTGTTTAGAAAAATTAAATAGGAATTAAATTAAAAATAAAATATCTCCAAGACAACAACAACAAAAAATAAAAGCCAACTTACTTATCATAGTAAAACAACATTTTAGTTAGAATTGGTCAAAAAATCATAAAATTCTGAAAGATAATCTAAGTAAGGGCTGGATACCTGAGGTGCCTCCCAGTGTCAGCATCTGAATGACCCTGGTATGTGTCCTCAACCACAATGGAGCTGGCTCCACATCCTCAGTTCCTTTTCCATCACTCAAGATGAGCCAGTGGTGTGCAAACAGGAGAACAAGAGCAGAGTCCTAATGCGGGGTGCTAGTTCTACTGTCAGTGTTCCATGTGTCCTTCAACAGATCAATGCATCAGCAAGGCCAGCTTCAGCACAAAGACAAATTCCATAGAAGATGTCCACAGTTTCCTCTGAACCTACCATCCTTGGAATGTGTGGGGATGTATGACCAAGGTGGTCCACTTGGAGTTGGAGCCAGGAGGTTACCCCACTTCATTAGAATGTCTTACAACTGTTCCAGTGTGTTCAGATCTTGATGCATACGTTCACCCCTGGGTATTATGATATAGAAACTTAACAATTTTAGTATTATTGTATTGAAAGGTTTTAAACCTTTCAAATGAGGTTTAACACCCACAAATATTACATAAATCAGAATAAAAGCATTTGATGCTAAATAGCCAGATTAGTAAGAGGCAAGTAAATAATGAAGTTCATTTTGTTATTTATAACTAACAAACTCAACAAAAGACATTCAAAAATGGTAAAGAAATTTAAAAAGACATTATAGCAAAAAAGATATGGATATAACCAAGAAGCAAATGAAGATAATTTCTGACAACTTAAGCTACCAGGGAAATGCAAATGAAAGCCAGGATGAAATACCACTCCCTAACCTATTAGGATAGATATCACTTTTAAAATAAAATATAGGGGTAGGTGAAAATGTGGAGGAATTCTATACTGCATGCCTTGCCTATGGAATGTAGGAAACTAGTCTGGAGATTCCTCAAAAAGTTATACAGAACAGTGGCATGATACACCCATCTTACCCCTAGATTCATTCATCCTGAAAGAGAACGAACGGGACCCAGATACTTACACATCACTGATGAGAGCACAGTGATTGCCAAAAGACAGAGGCAACTCAAACGTCCACTTGTAGAAGGACAGAAAAACAAAATATAACGAGTTTGTGTATTATACAGATATTGCTCATCCACAGAAAGGATTTAATTTTGACCCATATCATAATGTATCTGACCATGGAAAACCTCACACTACATGAAGTATGTGAGACATAAGACAATGGTGGGTTATCCTGCATATGTTGTGTACTTAAAACAAGTTTGTAGAGATAGTACATAGAATGTTTTACAGGGATCAGGAAGAGTGGAAGAGGATGTACAGCAAGTTCCCAGAATAACACAGCTACTGCACAACTCTTGATTGCCTCCAAGAACTTGAAGGTAAGACCCTATTGCTGAAGACAGAGTACAATCTGGACACAGGACTTGGAGCAATGGAGCTGGACTGGAACTGACCTGGAAGCCTCTTTCTTAAAGACTAGATCTCATGGTATCAGAGGATACTATGCAGACTACAAGGAACAAAACCAAACAGTGGTCCTATCCAACTGTAAAGCCTATTAAGCAACAACAAATGGCTTAGCAAACTATATCTATTGGTGCAGTAGTGGCCCTTTTATCATGGGGGAAGTCAACATCTGTATAATACAGCTTAAAGCTCACTCTACAGGAAGGAGGTCATGTGTGGTACTGTAAACAGCCAAATACATATGGCTAGAGAGTCACATATCCTATAGAAAAACCTCTTGTCACATCCCTAGAACAAAAATAATTCTTACTGTATTCTAAATACATATCCTTACATTTGCAAACAAATGTGCCTCCCACCCACCCACCATCAATAAAAGCTTCTTTCTGCAACAGATGGAGACTATTACAGTGTTCTACAACTGGCCAAATGAGGGGAGTAAGTGTCTAAGAGATGCCCAGCCCTAAGTGGCATATCTACAATGCAAACTCTATACCTAAGGATCATAGAACATAGTGGAGCATGGGGCAGAAAGAATATTAATGCATCTCTCAACAAGTGACACTTCCTCGTGGTAATTAACAGATGGTGATTAACCAGGAGGCCACAACTGGCACCAATGCAGAGAATATGAGACTGCAGACTGCTTGTTCCTGAGTAGGATACCTATATCAAACCTCTGCCACCCAGGGCTCAGTAAACCATTGTCAAAGAGCCAGAGGTGTGGATGACCACAAGAAAAAAAGGTTTTCCAGGGGTCTGGGAAGTAAGTTGCTCCTATGAACTTACAGCAATGGTGACAGCACACAAAAGACCCATGCAAACTTTTAAGTCTGGCTTCCCAGACAAAAATCCAGCATAGAAAAGGGCAAATGAATAAGAAGCCCCAAACTTAGCTTAGGGAATACAGGCAACTGATAACTACTGGGAGAAGGAGAGTTGGCTTTCTTTAAAAGAGTTATACGAGACAGGCTGAGCAGACTCCATGGATGGATTCGCACTGAAGGACATTTGGAGATACAAACTTGGTTCTACAGACCTTAATATATATGACAGAATCACGAAATCTGGTGCTGGGGCTACGGGGGATGCTGTCAGGGGAGGGGGTTCTAAAGATGATCAAGATGTATGAAACTCACAAAAGTCAAATAAAAATTAAATAGATCAAGCATACAAGTACAAAGGCAAAAAGAATTCTCTGGAAACCAATAGTGCCAGGGCTATAGAATGTTGCTAATAAGTGCTATATCACTGAAAATTAGACTTAAAATTATTATTCTTTTAGAATTTCAAAAATCTATATAATGAATAATGAATTCTGATCATATTCACTCAGCTACTCGTGGATACTCCCACATTCTCTTCCTCTTTTCTTGTCCATTTTTTTTTTCCTATAACCCACTGTCTTATTCATGATGCCGATATGTGCATGGGTGTGGGGTCATGCGCTGGAACATGGTTCATATCCC
Organism: Eospalax fontanierii; assembly: GCA_035773235.1. NCBI lineage: Eukaryota > Metazoa > Chordata > Mammalia > Rodentia > Spalacidae > Eospalax > Eospalax fontanierii. The sequence goes on along the minus strand of CM069527.1, from coordinate 106,859,405 downwards.
TCAAGAAAACTCACTCTTCTTCCCCTAGCAGTTGTCAACTGCCAACAGTTACATAGCTAGGGAAGGGGCCACAGGCTGCAATGCTGACTTGCTGGATTTTGTGCATGCCATACACAGGTAACACCAGCTGCTGTGACTTAATGAGCACAACAGTTCTGTCCTGTTCAGAAGGCAGTTTCACAGCAGTCCTCCCCAGTCAACAGCTCTTAGAATCTTACCTTCCTCTCTCCCTTGATATTCGTGTGTTGGGGGGGGAGGGTCTGATATGGATGTGCTATTCATGGTTGCACACTCACAGTTACTTTTTCTCTGCACTTTGACCAGCTGTGAGTCTCGGTATTAACCTCCAACCACTGCAAAAAGATGCTTCTCTAATGAGGATTAGAAACTCCACTAATCTATGGGTAAAGAGATAAGTATTCAGAAAGCAGTTGATACTATGTCCATTTAGCAAAATAATAATAGTAGGTTCTCCCCTAGAGCCCAGGAGGTCCCTGGCCATAGCTTCTGGGTCATGTTCACAGTATCAGGCATGAGTGTCTTTCTCTGGAGTTGTTCTTAAATCTAATCAGAAAGCAATTAACCCAAGAACATTTCTGTCACTAGTGTACCTACAGGCATATCTTGCCAGACCAATGGTTACTGTACCTCACAGGGTTCACAGTTGGGTAAGGCATCTTTTAAAAAGGCATTCTTCTAAAGACATACACTAGAAGGTGTGCTAAAATTAAACAAATACAGTGTACTTCCTTCTCCAGTGCCCAAATGGGACAAAGCATTAAAAATCATTAAGGAAATAATAAGAAAGCAGGAAATATTCTAATTCTGTGGACATAGTCACGAGTCAATATTTGCATAAAAATCTCAAAGTGACTGCACCTGGGGACACCTAGGGAAGCCTCCATGGGGTGTGGTGAGCCGGGCAGATGTGTGCAGAATGATTGAGTGAGAAGCACTTATTTTGTAGGGAGCTGTACTCAGGCTCACAGCCTAACGGTGGGTCACAGTGAACTGCTGCAGGGCTTGGGATCCAGTAAAGGCCCTTTCATCTGCATCAGTAATTCCAAAATATAACTAACCACTTCTACAGACATCACTGGACATGACAACAGGGAAGCAGGATACAACACCTAGTCGGTTAGAAGCTGCATATATTGGTGATAGTCCTACGATGCAAAGGTCAACTCTGATGTAATCCAATCCAGTGTCAACAGTGCTAAGGTAGGCAAACTCTAAGCTATATGAAAATCAGCCTGTGCACGCTTGCTTCTTCAGTTAAAATGGAAAAACAGGAACACTGTCACCAAGCCACACACTCAGAAACACCAAACACCCAAATCTGCTTATGAGAAACATGATTTTGCAAAATCTCTCACATACATAGGCTTGATGATAAATCAAAGGTGGTCTTTTGGCTCAATCCCCTGTAAAAAGTACTACAAATGTTTCCAGTACCAGGCTGTCTTTTGTGGACACAGCAAGAACCTTGTGACCACCACATCTCCAAGACAGCAGAGAATCTTTTCCTGCCTGCTGTTATCACTCTAGTCACTGAACTATCATAGACAACTGGCTTGTGCACATGCTCCTTAAGAGCCTCCAGGAGAATGGCGCTGAGTAGAGGGAAACTTCCAACAAACCCAACAGTCAGGATTTACTATGTGCTGATCAAGAAGCATGTAACAGCAATTTTCAGGAAGTGAACCTCGGGTAGAGACTCAGAATAAAGCTTCTGTAATTGGCTGAATCCAAACAAATCTCTAATAGATACACAAACGTAACCCTCAGCATAATGCCATTTGGACATGGAACCTTGGGAGCAACTGGTCTTAGAGGCAGAAGTTCTGAGAATAAAGTCCTCATCAGTGAATGCAGGCCCTTATGAGAAGAGGCTAGTTAAACTGATGTCCACCATATGGGCAACATGGTGAGGCATCAGCCGTCTGAGACCCAAATGAGACATCACTACAACCCACCTGTGACACATCCTGAGCTCCGACTCACAACTTCTAGAACTGTGGTAACTAACTGGTGCTTTGAAGCCAGTCAATCTATAGCAGGTTTTACCCAAACTGACTAAGTCAGATTCCACATGAGCCATTTCTCCTATTTATGTGGCATGCACTGAAAACAGAGACAGTGATTTCTCCACTCTCTACACCTCAGCTTCCCTGTCTTCAACACAATGAAATCAGGGACAGCCAGGGGTCTCAAACAGTTAATATTTTGTGAAGGGCATTGGAGTACTTCATAGCACAGAAAGTTTTACACGTGTGTTTGTACGACTAAGCCTGGAAGTAGGATGTGTGATTGGAGGCAGTCAGCCTTGCCATTTAGAGAGGAAGAAATGTGTTACAGCAAAATCAAACATGATACCTCAAGTTATTAGGAATTAAACAAAAAGTCTAAAGTGGAAGCACTGGGCAGCTAGAAAATGGGCCTTAAATATCACTATGTATTCTTAACAAGAGGGAAAAAAAGAAATCTGGAAAGTTCAGAGGAGGAAATCTTTTACTACTGAATTAGTATGTCATTATCAGAGATAATAGTACATATAATATTTAAACAGAGATAAACTCATAATAATTTTAAATATTCTAAGACTTCTCAATGTCACACCAGTATCTCTAAGATTTATGGCCAAATATAGTCTGTTCTCAAAACCACAGGTTGAGTGGATATGATGACAGGAGTTAATGAGTCAACACTACAATATTCATTACATGACTGGGGAGTGATTTTGATTTTTTTGCACAGAAAGATTTACACTCAATGTATTTCGGAAGTTCACTTCTTGTATGCGGGGGCTATAAGAGATCTCTTTCTTTGTGGTCCATGTATTCCTTTCAGAACTAATGAATAGATAATATTCACACTTTAAAAATAAGTATGGTAAAAAATTAAAGCATTTCAAAGCTGAGTTTTCCTGTTATCACAACAATTCCCAAGAAACGTGTACTTGCAGGTCTGCCAGCTTCACTTTGATCTCTAAGTGGTCTTTAAATACTCAGGTCCTCTTTGTGATGCCGTCGTCTGTATGTTAGTAACTAAAACCACAGCAACACTTCAGTTGCTGAATACATTGTGACGTTCCAGAGTAGTGAAAATGAGACAGGCGGAAGATTTTGCTCTGCAGATTTGTAGGATTACAAGGTAGTGTGGTTTGATTTGATACTTTCTGGATATATTCTCTAGAAAATCTATTATTCCGAAATAGCTTTTCAACATAACTGTCTAAAGCACCTATATAAACACTATATAAACACATACACACACACACACAGAGAGAGAGAGAGAGAGAGAGAGAGAGAGAGAGAGAGAGAGAGAGAGAGAAGGTTGTTTCTAGTACACACAGTAGCACATTTTAGATGAATTTAAAAATGTCAGTAACTGTGATCCTTTCTGAAACGGTACAACTCCAGAACGAAGATAAAAAATACCAAGCTGCACCAACCAAGCAGGGGAGCATGCAGGAGGCTGAACTATGGAGCATCTACACTTCAGTCAGGTTAGTGAGTGTGCAGAAATGCATCCTGGGAGTGCTCCAGTCAGGTTAGTGAGTGTGCAGAAATGCATCCTGGGAGGAATGAGGGAGCTTGTCAGCCTGTATATATTTATCTTCCAAGGTAAACAGCCACAAAAAGCTCTTCTAATTGATAGTTTCTGAGTTTACCACAACTTTAAAATCAATATAATTATACAGTACATAAGACACTTCTTCCTGAACCAATTAAGAAATATACCGAGTTTAAAATTCAGCATTCACTTTGATACTGAAGGAACAGAACCAACAACTTGGCTTGGAAGCCAAAACACTTACCCCTCTGCTTCCCTTTTGAATGAAACCCTTCGAAAAGAGGCTAGAACAAAACCTACCCCTGTAACACCTGCCCAACATGACCAGAGGGAAGTGTGCAACTCAATGGCAGCCTCAAACAAAGTTCTGATTTTCCACTCAACTCTTCAATACAGTAGGACCAGTGGGCATCACACCCATCAGAGTCAAGATCAAAGCCCAGTAAACCCTCTTCAGTGATGGTTTCTCTTCCTCTGGTCTCAGTTACCAATTAGTCAACTGAGAGAATGGAATATATTCTAGAAAAGAAATTTGCAAATTTGAAGCTGCACATTTTTCTCCCAAGGATAATGAGAATGTGCACCATGTTACTCCAATCCTCTCTCAAGACCTGAATCATCCCTTCACTAGAGCGCTCCTCCTGGGTGTTCTACTTACCTCACAGTCCCTCAGCAACCATCACAAATTTCAGATACTTAGGGTTCAGTCCTGTCCTCAGTGGTGGGCATCTACTGGAGGTCTTAGAACAGCCTCTACAGAGAAAGAGCGCTATTGCAGAGGCAATGGGAGGAGCGCCCTGCCTTGGAGTGGAGAGGTGGAAAGAAAGCACCCCTCCCAACATTCCTTCCTATCCTGCTTGGTCAACCTGGAGGCACAATGGAACACTTTAACAGACTCTTAGGAAAAGTGGGGGAGGGGGACTCTAGAATTCAGTAACAAAGCCCTAAAGCCCTATCCCCCTCTCATTAAGTGATAGTAGCAAGTCTCAGTGGAAAGTATATTATTCTGATCAGTACATTAAATACTTCCTAACCATCACAGTGCACAGAGACAAAGCAGCAGGGTGAAGCCATGGAGATGCAGTAATGTTTAATTTGGGAAATCAGCACCATAGTCTGTCAGCCTGTACTAATGCAAAAGAAATCCCATTATTAATTTTTAAAGGAAAATATAACCTGCATAGTTTTAAAACAGACATGAAAGTATGTATATGTAACAGTGATCTGAGTATTAAAAAAACACAAGGAGAATTACTAATTATCTATATCCAAATTAGTTTGCACAGATAAAAAACAAATAAGATCTCCACTTAGGTGGTTAACATAAAATAATTTTTGTATAAAAGTACAAAGCCTTTATTCTTTTACAAACAAAGGCTTCCAAATTGTTAAATTGTTCTGGTAAGAAACCTATATTCTTCTGAGTTTCAAACACTAAATTCAGACTAGCTATTAGTCTATCATTGCATTCAACTTTGAAATTACTTCCTTTACTCACAACCTCAATTCTTGCTTCCAGTTCCCCAATTCACTACTGGATTTGTACAAGTACATTGCTGCTTGGGCTGAGAGCCTTAGAATGCAGAACTTCCTGCAGAACCTTCAGACTCTGAAAACAAGAAGGAATACTAAAAGCATTCTGGCCTCTAGGGTCAGTGATTAGAGTGGACCGAATGCATTCCAGTCCCCAGTTCAAGTGGTGAAACTCTAACTCCCAGTGTGAGGATACTGAGAGGCAGGACCGTCGGAAGGAAATCAAGTATACATGTGTTTAGGAAGGTGAGGCCCTTGCCATGGGGTTACCATCCTTGTAAGTAGAGGAACAGACAGGACAACATGTTGTCATATTTTTCTATAGCTGCCCAAACTAACACAATGATAATGAATAGATTCTAGATCTTACTGAGCTTCAAGACCTCATGACATTTCTAGTCCATGAACATAAGCAATAAAGCATCATCATCAAATCCTGGTTCTCTGGCAAAGTTGGTTTTGCTTCAACTCTGTCTTAAAAGGAACATCCTTCATAAGGAATTAAGCAGACAAATAGTGAGAATGCATACACATTCTAATGATCATATCATGACCGAATAACATCTCTGAATGATGCTTATTTATGTCACAGTCAATCAGATGCTATCCATAATAGACAAGGAATGCTACTCCCTCACACTCACTTGGAAGAATGGGTAGGTCATGCCATGTTATACATTTACATAGAAGATAGTTAGATGAGTAGGTACCAACATAGACATACAAGATATAGAACCAATGATATATGGAATTTTTCAACAGGGTAGCTCTTGTTACAGATGTATTTCATCAAAAAATACATCTAAAAATTCACAACTTTAATATTTAATCATCAACCTAAAGTCAATAAAATCACATTCACAACAAACTGTATGTACATACACACTCATACCGATACAAAATATAAAAAGATAAATAATTGAACAAAAGAGAAGAAATTCTGCATGAAAACTAAAACAGAGGAATAGTCAAATGTCTTGATTTGTATAAACAATTACTTTTAAAATCACCAGCTATTATGGGCAGTTAATAATGTTATGGGTTACAATGACCGTTCAAATGATTTGCATAAACAATTACTTTTAAAAACACCAACTCTTTATGGGCATTTAATAATGTTATGGATTACAATGACTGTTCAACTAGCTTGAATATGTTTTATACTTAACCAGTATTTTTCACTTTTGCAGTTTTAATTGACATTGAATTACAAACATTTCCTAAATTTTATTATGATATAAAGGTATTTTAATCATTATAAATCAAGCACCAAAGAATTAAACCATACTCATCACCTGATATTGAATTCAGGAATTCCACTGGATTAGGTTTTTAGTTTTGACATTTTCTCTGATGCCCTTAGAATTGTACATAAATATTATCAGCAAATAACTTTTAAGACTTTTTTCTCTTTCATTCTTTTGTTTCTTTTTTTCTTTCTTGCCTTATTATGATGGCTGAAGATAAAGAAACTGATTTTTTTTTTCTTTTCAGGACTCAAGGAGTACCAAAAGTTGGCATTTAAATAGTACTGAGGTTCAGAAAAGTTTATTTAATTCTTAGTTCCTCAAGCATTGCTAATTTATGACAAATCCTGGGATTTATTCTTTTCAGGCACTGACTGGAATTGTTAGTTCTTTCCTATTCTACCACACTGCTGCCTTGGCAGGCAGTTCGGTGCTTGTCCACCAGAGGGATGCTAGCTGGCTTCACCAGTAGTAGCCTTGGCTGGAAAGGAGAATGGGACAGTTCCTTCCTTCTGCCTCTCCAAACTTCTCTGGCAGCAGCTCCATCCTCTCCACGACTCTGTGTCCTATGAATAGACCTTCCCTGGATAACCCAGGCCCATGGTTTATGGGAACTGCCTTCTCTCACCTGACTAGGCCATAATTTCGACATCTTAGCACTCCTGACAGCTTGGAGGCAGATACTTCATTGTTGTAGAGGCTATGCAATGTAGTATGAAGTCATTTGGTAGCATTTCTGGTCTCTCCACACTAGATTCCAATAACACCTCTGCTTGTTCATGACAGTACAAAATGACTTCTGGTGGGAAATGGGACATGGGTGTCAACACAGCTGCAAGTGAAGATGTCCTCATATTCAGCAATAATCTTTAAGTCGTTACCACTGTTATCAAACCTATGTGGGAATATCTGTGTATCTAGACAAAGATCATTACCACATTTTGAAACAATGAATGTATTAATACTTCATTTCATTTTAGAAAAATTTCTACAGTAAAAGGGGAAGAAAACCCAATTGTAAATTATATACCACATGTCTCATATATACATACACATATATAGAGATAGGGGGTGGGAGAGAGAGATTCTCTCTATAGACCCAGGTGGCTTGGAACTCACTATGTAGGCCAGGCTGGCCTTGATCTCAGAGATCCACCTGCCTCTGCCTCCTGAGAGCTGAGATTAAGGTATCAAATTCTACATATTTTTTATATATAAATTGTTGGTATATCCCTATATATAAAATATCTATACATACAGAAATATATACATATATATACATATGTGCATAAGTATTAAATATATATTCAAGTATATATATATATATATATATATATATATATACACACACACACACACACACACACACACAACTGAAAACATTTGAGCACCACAGAACAGCAAAGTTCTGAATGGTTGTTGTGGCAGAAGTTAACAGCATGTTGTAAGAAAAGAAACTCTTAAGATAATTACCTTCTACTCATGCTTTATCCCTTTAAAAGTTCAATACAGAATAATTAGCAGCTTCACATATGGATATACAAAAAGAAAATACATTTTAGAATAGGAGATATGATTAGAGATAGGATTACATCTTTTCTAAATTGTATTTTACTTTATATTGAAAAACAAAAGCAATGTTTATTAGCGAGAAAAAGTATAACATGCTAGAATACTCATTCAGGGAATATATTTTAAACTCTAATAGAAGTATTGCACATTTTCCTTCGACCTGATCCTTCAAGTTTCTTCCATTTGCTCTTTGCTCTCTTCACCAGTACCAGTTATTCTTGTAAATGTTTCCTAGCAGTCTCTGGGATGAGCTCACTGGAGAAACGGTCAAGCCAATAAAGCAAGATTCAGGGGGACTAAGAAATAAAGTGTGTTTGTACTTTAGTTTTTCTCACATCCTCAGGATAGATCAAATGCTTAAGGGAAAGCAGGACAAGCAATTTTTTGGCAGTGTTCTGTAGCCCAGACCTCAACCTGAGAACAACTGCATCCAACACATCTTCTACAGCTTGCAGACTAAGGAGAGTTAAGAAGTTATATCTAGACTTCTGAGCTGAAATATATGGCATAAGAGCGATTCAATGTCTATATTCTCTGGAATATTGTTTTGTGAGAGCCCTTGATGTTCTGTGCCTATCCACAGTGCAGAGACTAACCCTTACTCAGTGGCAAATCTGCCTATCCCATATTTCCTCATTTAGCAACAAAGAAAAACTGCCAGTGGCAAGAAGAAGCACATGGATTTGGGAACGTCAGCATTTGCAAGGTGCAGATGGAAGATGGAGCCTCCTGGGAGTTCCTGCACCAGCCTGGATGTCTCAAATTAATAACATTTTTCATTTCTGTCTTTGCGATTACACCGGAAGCTTTTTCTAGGGCTCTTCAAGGCCTTCTCAATTTTTGATTGCCTCTGCCAGCTCCAGTTGCCCCACATGGCCAAGTTGCCTGTGGAGCAGCCTGGGGTTGCCATGGAGACAATGCCAGCATGGAAGACAGAGGGTGAGGCAGCTGCCAAGTGGAGCAGAGAAACATGACTACTGCAACATCAGTGTTGAGGTCCAGATGATGGACACACCAGTTGTGAGTGCAAAGCAGCAGGGAAGAAGGGAGAAGAGACAGGGAGTCATTGGAAATGAGCAAGTGCTCCAGGCAGACACCATCGCTTCTAATAAAACAAGACACAGTCCAGGTTTCCAAGTGTACTAAATCCATCTGTCAATGCATCACCTTATATGCACAGAAATATCTCTCTCTCTCTCTCTCTCTCTATATATATATATATATATATATATATATACACACACACATATGTATATATGTGTGTGTGTGTGTATCATATACCTGTATGCATATATGTAATGTACAATATGGGAAAGAGGGTCTGAATTCCTTTAATATCTAGGAACAGCAGTTCTTGAAAACCAGCAAGATGGCTTTGGAACAGACTACCACTGTACTTGAGCATGTGATCATAATACTGATTCCCAATCATGACTCACATCCTCTTCTTTGCTACTGATGAAGGAGGCTGTACTTTATGTGCAAGAGTTCTGAAAAAGTTTTGCACTATGAGCAGAGACAAGGCTCTTCAGAGTGATTCCTACAGTTCAAGACTCTCTTAACCATCCTGCTCCCCTAGACTCCACTGCTTCCTTTCATGCTGTGTGTAGGCCCCTTTCAGCAGCATCACAATTCTCCTTCTCCTTTGGGCACCTGTAGCGTATTCCTCTCTCTTTAAACCCGAGCATGACTAGGCAGCTCACTCTGTCTGATGAAATACAGCTGGGTGACGTGTAACTCTGTTTTCCATTCCATTTCCCTCCCTTCATGGCTGTGGAAAACTACCCAGGTAGAGAATCCACTGGCTGGAGTCCCAGAGTCAATAGTATTGTATAAGGTTCCATTTCAAACTTATGATAACCTGTGCAGAGTGTGCCAAGGGTTATTCTCCCTAGCTTCAGAACCTGCAGACTATTTAGGCACAACTTTACCCATACTAATACAGAATTTTCTTAGTTACAAAATGCTTGATGTAGTACCTTCATTTGCATTAGGGGATGGTGACAGATTCTCCTTTCAATGCCCACTATGTGAATGCATAATTACTGTTGAAAGCAACATGGATGAAACAAATTCTGTGTGAGTTCACTCAGGCTGAGTTTAAGACAAGAAAGGGGCATTTAAATAAGTGATGCTGAAGATTCACAAATGTGAAAGTCTACAACATGTAACAAAGTATCCAACACTAGTTTGATTGGCATCAGCAATATTAGTTAGCATCCATGCAATTAAATGACATAACTGCAAATTCCTTGGCACCCAAAAGACTACATGGGTAGATCACATTGAATTTGGATTTCAAAAAAAACACCAAATAGCTTTAAACAAATATAGACAGACAGATGTATGTCCCCCAAAATTTAGAACAGAAGTTACATTGAAAACATTGTATTTGTTCATAAGAATTAAAAATTATTGTTTAGAGTAGTTCTATTTAAATTGCAGTGGGTTCTCTATATTTTCACTTGTTAAATATGGCAACTGTAATCCTCTGTAGTTGCTGGGGATTGAATGGATTGTGAAAACAGCTGGCGGGAGGCATCAAAAGTTTAATTTTCAAACATTAGAAAAATGTTTTATGGAATGAAAACTAATTCCTTTATTTTGGCTTTGTAAATGGAAAGAAGAAAAAATTCTCACTCATTTATTAAAATAATTTCAAAACAAATGATGAAAAATATCATTTAATTCTATGAAAGCCATTGTCCAAAATAATGTTAACTGAGAAATTTTATGACTTCAGAATTATCATTTTCCTATGATTAGAAGCAACCATCTATCAAAATAATGAAAAGATTGTCTTATTGATTTAAAAATATTTTGTTCTCTTTCCCTTCACCTGAGCCAGAAATAATTGATAAAATAGTATGCTAATTTGCTACCAACAAGTGTAAATTATGAGAACAAAGTCCAAGACTATTAAAATAAAACAAAATGTCCTCTTCTTTTCTGAAATCTTTAACAACATCAAGGAATAATTTGAAAAATTCCTAATACCAGCCTGGAGAGATGGTTCAGTGGTTAAGAGCACTGGCTCTTCTTACAGAGGACCAGGTTCAAATCACAGCACCCATGTGGCAGCTAACTATCCATAACTTCAGTTCCAGGGCATCCAGCACCATCTTCTGTCCTCCACAGACATTGCATGACACGACTGCACTTACATACATGCAGGCAATACACTCATACACACAAAATAAATGAATAATTTTTAAAGATTCAATTCCTAATACTGAAGCATTCTTTCAGCACTCACATTATCCTGCTTGTTATGGTACATTTGTTACAATTAATGAAAAATAGTTCTAAGTTATTATTAACTAAAGTTTATACTTAATTTTTTTTTACATAATTTTTCTCTAATGTCCTTTGACTCTTTCAGGACCCACACTGCATTTAGCCATTGGATATTCTTCAGCTCCTCTTGGCAGTAACAGTTCCTTAAACTTTCCTTGTCTGTACTACCTACTGTATCACAGAAAACATTTCCTACGTGGTTAGACTGAAGCCATGGGATTTCGGAAGAAGCCACAGAGTGAAATACTATTTTCAGCATATAACATCAAGGACACACACACAGATTTTTGTTTTTGACAATATTTAGAACTTGTTTATTCACATTCTTGAATATCCAACTATATTTTAATACCCTCAACTTAGTAATCATCCATTATCTAAAGGGCATGGGATCGAGGACCTCTCATGGTACTTGGACACTCAAGACCCTTATGTAAAATGTTGCAGAATTTGCATAACCTATTCACATTCACCCCAGGTTTATATAAACTCTAGAAAACTCAAAACAATATAATTACTATGTAAGTAGTAGTGGTCAAATCATCTTCTTAGGATACAGCGACAAGAAAAATCTAGTCTGTGTGGGCTCCTGTGACCTTGCTCATAGGAACCTATAGCAATGGTGACAGCATACAGAAGACCCATGCAAACTCAGGCAGACAAGAACCCAACACAGAACTGGGGAAACGGGCAGCAGGCCCCAATCTTAGCCTTGGAACCACTGACAGCTGATTACTGCTGGGTAAGGGAGAGTTCATCTTCTTTAAGGGACAGACACCAGATAGTTTGACTAGACCCAAGTGGATGAACCTGTACTGAGAGAAGTCTGAGTACACTAACTTAACTGGGGGAGGAGGCTATGTAGGGGTCCAGATGGGGAAGGAGTAAATACATCACTGAGATATTTTGTATGAAATACACAAAATTTCAATTGAAATATACATGAAAAAATGCAGTCTCTGTGTATTCAGTACGGATATAATTTATTAATATGTATTTATTTTTATTTTCAATTCAAGATTGGTCAAATCTTAGGATGCAGAATCTGAAATACAGGGACAATGACATCCCCAATATGCCCAACTGGAAATAAACACCAAGACAAGATTTATTTCACTTTTGACATTTGTTTGTTTATTCTTCCTTCAGTTACTGTTGTGGGTTAGAGAGTTAGTTCTTTCTTCTCACCATGCGGGTTCTCAGGAGGTTTTCTGGCTTGGCACCAGACACCCTTTCTCACTCACTGATCTCAGTGATCTCAAATTCATTTTATAAGTGATTAGTAACTTGTATGAATTCTAAACTCATTTAAAATTATCATTTAACATGTTAAAACATAAAGATATGCACAATGAAACAAACTCAGGAAACCAAACAGTTTCATGAAAATACAACACAATTACATTAGTGCTCATCTTATACAGTTTTTCCATTGCTGTGACAAAACACTCTGACCAATACCAACTTGGAGAGGAAAGGGTTTATTTGGCTTCCCGGGTCATAGTTCATCACTGAGGGAGTCCAAGGTAGAAACTCAGGGCAGGTACCTGGAAGCAGGAGCTGAAGAACAGGCCATGGAGGGTAGCAGCTTACTGGCTTGCTGTGTTGGTCCATGCTCAGCCTGCTTTCTCATACATTACAGGACCACCTGCCCAGGTGGCACCATCCACAGTGGGCCCTCCCACATCATTCAATGATGAATACCCCACAAACATGGCCACAGGCCAATCCAATGTAGAAAATTCTCCAACTGAGGTTCCCTTTACCCAGGTATATCAAGTTGACAACTAAGATATCCAAAACAGTGTTCAACTGAATTCTGACAGAAAACACCAAAGTTACAACACTACATCTGAGCTTAAAACTCTAGGAAAAACAGAAGTGTTACCAAAGAAAAGAACAGTAGTCGATAGCAGAGTGACTCTGCATCCTCCTCTCTAGGGCCGAACACAAATTCAGAGTTCTTTAAGTTACTTAGGGACTGCACTTAATCCTTTACAACCATGCCAATATTTATCCAATCAAGTGTGTTCCCCATGACCTAGAACATTTCCTTTAGTTTTTGAAAACACAAGAGGGTTCAAGTGTCCTACTTTTAAGCTATGAAATGGAGAATTTCAACTGAGGGGAAAAAAAGTTAATTCACTATATTTAAATTATTAATTAGTTCATCAATTAAAAAATAAAAATCATTAGATTGATATTATAATTTTTGTAGATCAAAATATATGCAAAGCTATGTATGTATGGTACCTCAGACCTATAATTCTAACCCTCAGGAGGCCGAGGCAGAAGAATTACAGCAAGTTTGAGTCCAGCCTGGGCTACATTATAAGTTCCAGATTTGTTGATCTACAATATGAGACCCTATCTCAAGAAAAGAAAAAGAAAAAAAGAGATAAGAAAAATGAAAGAAATGTGAAAGGGTTTTCGTGTTCTGCCTAATGTACTGGAGAGCACTGAGGTAAGGCAGGCTTGAGTGAGGGTTTTTCAAATTCCCAGAAAGACTTACACGGAAATCTTTTCAAGGCATGGGATACTCTTGGAAAACAATCAAGTGGGCTTTCCCTCTATCACTGTCATGAAATTTAAAGCCAAACTCTGAAATAGCTCACAGAATGTCAATATTACCAATGAAGATGATGAGGAAAGGCCAGAAGGCCACCTTCCCTGCAGCTCTGAGGTAACCAAGCTCTGGGTACAACCAGTGCAGTCTCAGGCAAAAACACTCAAACCACTCTCTAGGACTCAGCTGAGTCATTTGTTTTAAGACATGATCAACAGAGTTGGATCCAAGAGCCTAAGAAGCACAAACCTATAACCACTACAATGTTCTAAGAGGAATACAGCTTGATCTACACTTCTCTTTGAGTAGACAGCAGCTAACACAGTATCACAGGGGAGCTACCGTAAAATATACTTAGTTAGATCAGAACCTCCCCAACCTAATGACACATTTGACAACAGTATTTTGAATATGAAAGTTTTATATTTTGAAGACAATTCACTAAAGGCATAGATGGTTTGAATGGGGAGGGGATTTCATAGCAATGGAGTCTAACATTAAATATGAAAGTTTATAAAAGAAAATACTTTATACTAACTCTGGACTCACAAGTTCCCCATATGAGATAAATAGCAATACCCATCAAACTACTAAAACTTCATTCTTTTTGACATTTAAGCATTTTTTACTGATCTTTGAGAATTTCACAGAATGTATTTTGGTGATATTCAGAACCCCTCCCCCTCCATCCCACTGTGCTGAACTATCCTTAGTTCAAGGCCTATAATAGGAGTTCTCTTTTTATAAAGTCTACCAGGTCTACTTTGCTCTTGGATGTGTGTCTGTCCCTTGGAGTCTGGTCAGGATATCAAGCATCACACCCCCCTCCACACACAATGCTCCTCTGTTAGTTGAATTTTTGCAATTTTATACAATAATTTTTATTAAAATTCCACTCTTACAGTCACATAATTAAGTGCTACTATTTTTAGAAATTCAAGGTGCTGGAAAGGTGGCTCAAGGATTAAGAATATTTTCTGCTCTGGCGGAACACCTGGGTTCAGTTCCCAGCACCCATATCAGACAGCTCACAACCGCCTGTTAACTCCAGCTCTGGGTAATCTGACACCCTCTACTGGCCTCATTGGGTACTGCTCACACATGGTACACATACATACGTATTAGTAAAACACTCACACACACAAAAATGTAAATAAAATATTTTTTAAAAGCTTAGTAACTCAAACACATTAAAATGTATTCTTTATAAAAAGCATCACAATGTGTCCCACATATATCAACCAAGGCCTTGTCTCAAAATCAACATTTTGATACTGGTAGTTTGAAATAATTTATTTTTGATTGCAATATTCCAATGCATAGATAAACATCTGAAATTTAAATCCAATGAGAAACATATACTCTGGGAAAAATCTACTTTTGGTAATTATATATCCTAATCACTCCTAATTTCCCATCATTAATCTATAATTTAATATGAGTTCAGAAATAACCTGTTGTGTCTGGGACTATCAGAACACATACAGCCACTAATGTTTTTTTTCTTTTTTACTGCTTGAGAGTTTCTCACACAGGCATATAGTACATTTTATGAAAATCCACACCCCATACCTTTCCTTCCATTCCTCCCCTATGCCCCCACAATTTTCCCCCAAACTCATATGTTCTTTTTTCAAACTTACTGAATCCAGATTGTGCTGTCTGTGTGTGTATGGATAGGAGGACCTTCTACTGGAGCAGGAGTAACCTCCCAGGGCCCAGATCCCTGACAAAAAATGACTCTCCCTCCCGCTGAAACGACCAACTGCCAATTGCTCCTCAGCTTCGATAGGACTTTGTGAACCCCTTCCCCATCCATGTTGGGACTTTTGCTAGCTTGACCATGCATAGGTCTTACACAACAACAGTGACTGATCAAGTGTGCAACGATGCTGCCATAGCTGGAAAAAACTGCTCTGTCACAGAGGTCCACTCCCTCTGGCTCTTGCAATCTTTCTTTCCCCTATCTGTCATGATCCCTGAGCCTTGGGGGAAAGGGTGTAGTGTATGTTTCCCATTTAGAGCTGAGGACTCCACAGTCTTATTCTTTGCATGTTGACCAGTTTTGGGCCTCTGAATTAAACATTCTCTACTGCAAAAAGCAGTTTCTCTGGCAAGGATTGAGAGATGCAGTAATTCATGGATTTATAAAGACAAGATCTTTGTGCGTAGTTTATTGCATGTCCATTTAGCAGGAATAACCTTTCTGAGCTCTTCTCTAAGGTCTATGAACTATTATCCAGCCACAGGTTTTTGGTCAAGTTAATGGTATGTATTCTACCTAGTGAGATGGGTTTTAAATCTAATGAAAAGGTGGCTGGTTACTCTCATAACATTCGTGCCACTATTAAAAACAATGGGCTAGTTGTTATTGCACCTCACTGAGTTCACAGCTGGCAAGATTGTTGATGACTTTTCTCCCATAGTAGCATTCACAGAGCTAATCAGAATTATGAAAGCTAGTATGTCAACTAACTTATTAGTCAAAGCATCGTGTGAAGCTTGGTCATAGAAACTCAGCCAGTTAGCTAATCATCATATTGATCTCTCATAACCATTCACCAATAGATTACCTGTCTTCTACCTTGTTACCTCACTCCAACATATAGGTATGTTAGTTTTCAATGCATTTATTAAAAATGTGTCCTCCATGAGTCATGTGCCCAGAAGTCCGACATGCATTAATGTTCATGAGTTAGTATCAGTGTTATATCCATCTATGACTCCTTTTAAAGTATTTTAATGACCAGTCCTCAAGGACGGTGCATTCTAACAGAAGGACACAGGAAAAAGAAAACTTATAAACTAACATAGAGATGAGATGGCTTCTAGTCTAAATGCATGTTATGAAGATGATAAAATCAGATATACATCAGGAGAGAAATGTTTGCTTCAACAAGATTACTAGTAAAGGCAGAAAGATGGTCAAAGTAGTTGCAGCCAAATTAGCCACTAAGAGGGAGGGGGAGATGTGACAAAAACAAAAGGGGTGGCCCTTTTCTTAATCATCCGTGCTAATGTCAAAAGCGCAGGCAAGATGTAAGTGGATGAAAGTGCATTATAGAAGCATCATGCACTACAGGGATAAAGGGTGAAGGGAGGTGTTCCTGCCACCATTAATCTTCAGTGTAAACCCTAGTAAGAGGCATGTGAACAGCATTCGTAGTCTGAAGGTAAAAAGAAGCAGGAGGTTCACTGGAGATGAGAAGCTTCCACTGATAATGCAAAAGAACTTTGTAAAACCCTGATAAACACACGACATGATTCTGTGTCATGTCTGCTTTATAAAGCAAAGTTGAACATTTAAAGAGAACTGAAGAAGTTAAAGTTTCTCAAAGAATAACCCAAATGATCCATTGAAAATTCTTATTCATTTATGAAATAATTCCTTCTTAAAACTTTTAAACCTGCCATGAAGCTTGGCCACCTTGGCCCGGGTCCTCACTTGTTTAGTCCTGGAATCTCTTATGAACTATATGCTCCTCCCAAGAAAAATGCACCTGATGAAGCTCTAGAGTCTCACATGATTAGATTTTGAGATTGGAGTCTTTTGGAGGTAATCAGGTTACATGAGGTCACAGGAATGAAGCCTTAAATGGAATTAGTGGTCTTACAAGATGAAGAAGAAAGATAAATCCAGAAACTGTGTTATGTCTGTTTCTTACAGACTGAACACTTCCTAAAGGGAGGGAGGCTCCTGAAACTCACAAAACCCACAAGAAACCTAAGATTCATGAAGCCCTTCCTTTTCCCTGGGTTACAGAAAGAAGCAACTACTGGGCAAGAAAAGACTCTTCAGAGGAATGACCAACTACCTGTAAACTGAGCAAGGCAGCCATCCAACAATGCAGCTTTTCTGAGTCAGCTGGCCATGCTGGGATGGACATCTCAGAGATACAGCTGCCTGGTTCCTCCATGCTCCTGTAAGCAACCCTAAACAAGCCCATTGGTTTGCCAAGGTCATCTGAGGTGAAATCATTTGTCTGAATCATCACTGCTTTCTGAGGGAAGCACAAATAACTCCTCAGGAAAAGTTAGGCAACAAAAGCCCCTGTGGGGTTGTAACCAGAAGGCAGTGTCTAGGGCCAGGAAAAGAGCCTTTACCAAGAAACAAATCTGCAGAACTTTCCAGCCCCTTAGTACTGCAAAGATACAGGTCTGCTGTATAAGCAGTGCACTTTGCTGTGTTTTTATGAATGAAGCCCCCTTCCCAAGTCAGATCCCCTTGTGGATCACAACAAATGCCCTTTGACATAATTTCCCTATCTACCATGGCTTAGGGAAACATGCTGTGCTCTTGAGTCGTGGTCTAGGTATTTATGCCATTCAGTGCCATATTCAATTTGCAGTGCTACACAGTCAACTATAGATTTGAGGAAATACTCTATTCCTCATCATGCTCAAGAGCATCATAAGCGCTTCCAACCTCATGGTATTCTGCATAGCATGCATCTGTACACTGCGCAACTGGAATCTTACACGGTACCTATTTAAAAGCAGTACACATGTGCAGCTTTCTTGAGGTGATTATGAAAGAGTTTTCACATGTAAAATAGCATCGCAGCAAAAGGTAACCAGCACATGAGTACACTAGAATGATCAGCTCACTGTAGGATGATTCATGCAAGGTCAGGCAGGTTCCCGGCCTGCTGACCTAGAACCGGCTAGAACCGATATTGAGCATATGTGTGCAGTGAACACTTCCTGGGATTGAACTGGGGCAGTTCTCAGGCTCTAGCAGCCATCCGGGGCCAATGGGAGTGATGAACTTTGGCCGGTGTTCAGGAGCTACCAGAATGAAGCACATCAAATGACTAGATAAAGACCTCCCCAAAGCCTGGCAAAAATATAAATCTTGTTCCTTTCTAAAATTAAATGAGATCATTGGTTCCACTTTCTCCCAGGGTTTGTGACGTTGACTCTGCGCCTCCTTGACCCCTCCCCCAAGGGATCTGGCCATGCCAGCCAACAGCTCACCTTGTGTGTCTTTCTTGATTCTTATAATGTACACAGAAGCAGTCTTTCCAAATGATTTGCAGCATCTACCCTCATTTACCAAGAGTAAACACATGGGTACCACTGTTCTGCTGTTCTACAGTAAAAATGAAATCACTACTATAGTATATGAGCAGGCTCTTTAATATAAATTATGGGTACATGTGTTGAGCCTTAACAAGCTATAGCAAGTGAAAAATATAAATTTTCCTTCATGATCCATAAAACAGTTTGTTTTCAATACTAAAGAGACAGAAGAGTAATATGAAACAGACACAACTGTGCAAAAACAAACAATACTGAGAAAACTGAAGATAACTCAGCATTAGCAAGCCACTGTGTCCTGGCCCACCCTGCCTCACCCAGCTGCAATGATGGATAACTGGAAGAAAATCCCTGCTATAGCAACCAGGTGGGCATCGCCTCTGGGTTCAGAGAAGCTCTGAACACAATAAAATATACTGGTCCAAAAATCTGTGGTGTTGCTTTCAAAGTGCTTATCCTCACTTTCAAGTGCTAAAATATGAAAATGAAGATGGAAAGCTGCTGTGTTGGGGACCCCAGGAGGAACTTTGCTTATATTCCCTCCCACTCCCAGTAAAGCCAGTGCTTCCCTGGGCTCCATCCGCTGTGCACATACTCAAGTTTGGCATCACGTGTCATCGCGGAGGTGTGACTGAGATGCTGAAACAGGCACTGTGTCGGGCTACAGAAATGTATAAAGTCATCTTACTACACGGTGGAAAGCATGAAGTGCCTACAATGCATATTGAATGCACTACAGTCCTAGTGACCAACCAGGCCTTGAAGGGAACTTCCACACAGAAGGGAAGGGTATCAGAAATCTGCTGGCAAACACAGCTGTCCCAACATCTAAATCTAAAATCCGAATTTGAAAAGGAGACAAGTCACAACTTTCCATGTAGAAGAAAGCACTGAGCCTCCCAAGGAGGACAGGCTACCTAGCTCTGGAGAACACAGCCAGAATACATTGTTGGCTTTATGGCTTCTTACTTTTCCAAAACTTAATTCTGCCCAGTTTATTGAATGAATGGAGAGACAAATGAACCACTGATCAACACATTATTAAAAAAATTCTGTCACTGAAAGTAGTGCCAACTACCTCTTATTTTCCCAAGTCTCAAAAGGAGCCTCTAGCTCAGCACACAACAGAACACACATAGGTCTGGTATGGCCATGGAAATCCTATGGACCCAGGGGGGCCACCTGTCAATTTTCCCCACCACCCAGCTACTTCTTTTCTCTCACACTCTACCTCTCCTTGGGTCTACAAGTACAAGCTAAGAGTACCCCCATGTGTACCCCTAATTGCTTTAATAAGGAGAATGGTGTCCCCATACAATGCACCCTGCCTGAATTACAGAAACATTAATTTAGATTTATAAGGGAACTAGACCACCTTGTGTGAAATAAACAGCAAGTAAAATCACGAAGGCATTTTCAGGTCATTCAATCCAGCTGGGCACTGAGCAGTGTCCTCAAGGTAAATTTTCACTGCATTTCTTCCTTCAAAAGTTTAAAGTACATGGAACAAATTAAAATTTTGAACTTACCCATGATTTCTTCCTATTGGCAAACTACACTTGGAGTGGTAAGAATTTCTGCAATTCTATTCAAAGTATAAGGAAATAGGCTTTAAAAAAATGGAAGCCAACCACAGTTCACACATCTAAAGCTGTTCTGATAAAAACTCATAAGCGCCAGACTCGGCAGCCTTCCAGGAGAGAATGCTCTAGAGACAGCTTGACAGATTTCACTCCTGAAGAGGAATAGGGCTTTATGTTACCCCCGTTTTTAAAGCAGTGAATATCTGTGTAAGGAGAAAAAAAAACTTCAGAGAAATTTGGGGAGCCAATTGTGTTTAACCCACAAATTTCAAAATAGAGTTAAGAAAGAACAAGAATATTCTCACTGAGAGTTCTTCCCTGGGGCAACAAATACCCAATGCATGATGGGTAGCAAATCCTTACAGCCATCAGGAAACTGAACATTTTTTAACTGTATTTCCAATGCAGTTTATACATTCAATGTTACAGGGAAGAACATACCTGTATTCCAAATTAAGTAATATTAGCATATTTTTGAGTACATCAAAAACTCCAAATCATACATTTTGTTTATTATTTTTTTATTTATTATTTTGATTTTATGCTTATGAATGTATTGCCTGCATGTGTAAGTACAATCATGCAATGCCTGTGGAGGTCAGAAGCGGGCATTGAATTCCTCTGCACTGGAATTACTAACGGTTGTTAGCTACCATATGTGTGCTGGGAACCAAATCTGGGTCCTCTGCAAGAGCAGTCAGTGCTCTTAAGTGCTGAGCCATCTCTACAGCCTCCACATTTTGAACTTAAATGCTTCCTATACCACTTTCAAATAATTTTTGAATTTTTCACATTCACAAACTCCTGAAAGTTTGATATCACTAAGCAAATGACAAAAGAGGCACAGATATAAGGTTACAACCAATCACAAAGAACGAGTACCATTTGTATCTCAGAAGTCACAGTCCTAATACACTGTCTTTAAATAAGAAACTGGTGTCCTCTACTGAAAATTAACTCAAAGTAAAGAAACAACAAAACCCCCCAGTTTATGAACCACTTTTGACAATAAAATCAAACCTAGGGACTAGAGAGATGACTCAGAGGTTTAAACCACTGGCTGCTCTTGCAGAGGACCCAGGTTCGGTTCCTAGTACCCATGTTGCAGGTCTCAACTGTCTGTAACTCCAGTTCCAGGCAATCATTGGCATTTCTCACCTCCATGGGCATTGCATGCATGTGGTGCATTTACATACATGCAAGCAAAACACACACATAAGACAAAAATAACAAATAAATGTTTTCAATGTGCTATAACATTTAATATTATATACATAGATTCCAATTATGATTTCCTTCAAAACAGGTTTTAAATAAATATAATAATTAAAATTTTATTTCAATTGTATTCTTATCAGATTTCTTTACTGAATTTTTGCAATTTTCATATAATATAATTTAATGGCATCTGGATTCCCCCGATCCACACCTCCCCTTTACTGCCCCCCTGAGCAATTTGATAAAGCATACTTTTTAACTTTCATTTCTTTATCCATTCATTTAACAATGTTTTCAAAAATCTACAAATGAAAATATGCATAGACATGACTACAATTTCAGATAAGTATATTAATAAAAACTTTAACTTCATTTAGGCTTTTCTGGGAATACTCAATGGACCTTTAGTCTTTTTAGGCAGAATATATGGCTTATTGGGGTTAACATGATTACTACTTTCCAATTACTACCTAAGACTTGAAGATCAATAATGAAAAAAAAAAGATAAAAATGTGGAGTGAAGGTGAGTTTTGAAAAGCACAGCCAAGGTGGCATCTGCCTAAGACAGATGCCAAACTAAACTTTCCCAGTGAATTTGAACCCAAGGAGCAGAGAACAACAAGAAAACCGAGGGCAGTGCTTGTATCATGTTCAAGGATCATCCACACAAGAGCCAGAAGGGCACAGACACTGTCTTCGCACACAGAGGGCCCTGTCAGTTCAGGTGCCTAATCCTGCTTCCTAAAAGCAAGGATAGGAACTCTAAAAAGTATTTTGCATCTTTATTATTTCACAGGAAAAGCAGCTAAGGTTCCAGGGATCTCTTCACTAAGACACTAAGTGCTTTGTTAAGTATTTTAAGTAGTTTGTTTCTTAATTGTTCCCTCAATACAACCCAAAGATTCATGAATTATTATTTCTTCTCTGCTTACAATGACAGTAGCAGCCTATCATCTTGCTAAAAGAAAAAAAATGCTAAACTTGAGATTTAAATTTCGTTAGGTGAGGTCCAGCTTCTAAGCTATTTCCTCAATATCTGCTCCACTGACGTCTTTACTAAAGCGCACAAAATCAGAGAGTGGTACAATGTTTTCTTAAAGAAAAGCCCCCAAGAAAGTACGTAAATTTAATAACAAAGGTCAGAACTGTGCTCTCAGAGTAAGAATTAACAAAATGAAGTCTACTCCTGTTAAAACACAGTGAAAGGTGACACAATTACTACAGATAAATGATTAAATAAGTAATAAGAGGTGAGTCAAGAAAAAAAGAAGTGTGCCTAGTGTACAAAACACCCCCTACCCAATTAAAACTGGACAAGAGTGGATGAAGTGTTGAACCTTAAAATATACTAAAAGACAAAATAAATCGCAGAAAAACACAATTTCCTCCATATCTGATAGGCATTTTCTCTATAATTACAAGACCCAGTGTTGCCAATATCATGAGAAAATTGTCTTATATTTGTGGTACTGAAAAATAAATTATACTGTGTCTCTGGAAGATTCCTTGACAACATGAATCAACAACCCTGAATGTGTTCAGTCTTAGGACATAATCTAGAGCACAGCCTGAGGGAAAGTATGTAGCTATCAGGAGGATGATCACTGGTTGCATGTGCTATCAAGAGACACAAACACCATCTATCTTCTGATCCTGTGGAGATACATAATGGAATGTGAAAAAGACACTAAAAATGAAAAGCCATCTCACATGATAAAAGATAAGAGAGTGGAGGGGGAGCAACGCACAGAATGGGAACAGGGTGCATCTGAACCAGAGCTGCTGTTGAAATGAAGGCCTTCTTAACATTTCCTACATTTTCAAATTGCTAGTGAATAGACATTATTTTTTTAACACAGAACAAGAGTAAATCTTAATTGGAAAAGAGACAAACACTGCACTCGTGTACTTTAGAATTCTCAAGATTTCAACTTGCTAATCTTACTTAATGCCTTGAAATTTAAGTCAGAACAATAAAACAGAAGCATGGGTTATTAAAATATATAATATATGCTCTATAAGAATATACTTTGTTAAGCAAAGGTCAAGTAAATGATGTAATTTATCCAAAATATCACATTCCTTTCAAAAATTTAAAGGCATGGTGTTTCCTGTTAAGCAAAGTGGTATATATTAAGCTGTGACAAATTTAATGGAATAATACTATATAAGAAGAAAATATTTGAAAATATACCATAAACACAGTGCTCTTACACTTGTGTGTGTAAATGTGGCTGGGTATGTGTGCTAGGTATAATATTCTACTAAGTTTTTGCTTTCATTTTCTTTTTAGGGTTAGGTATCAGGAAAGTCTCCAGAATAACTATTTTTCTAAAATATAACTCATATCTACAATTTATATGTGCTATTTGTTGAAGTTTACAATATGATTATATCTAAAAAAGACCAAGTCATTGAAAAGCCTTATCCTCACATTACCCACCCTAGGCCTCCTGCACTACCTACTATGTTGTAAATGCAATATGATTTATGATGCCTCTGAGACCTGGTAACATCCCTCATTTGTCTATCTGAGCAACTCTCACTCAAATTGCCCATGACTTAAGCAAGAAACACACTCTGTACCAGTGAGGTCTCTATTAAAAACAGAAAGTTCAATTTATGTTTTAAGGACTAGTTACACTGCCAAAAAAGTTAAAGTACTCTGTAGTTGAAGTTAATAGCAGCTATGTTACTCTAATAATTGAAAGACCAGATAAAATATTTGCTAGATAAAAATTAAATTGATTATAAAAAGTAGATATGTGGGGGTTGAGAGGTCATGCTCAGCTTCAAAGAGAACTCTATTTGTAAATACATTGTTTTCCTCTTTCTTATCTCTACCTATGATTATTACCATTAATACTTGGACATTAAATAGTCAAACTCTGATGAACTCCACTGAGGCAGAATATGCTATGGATAATACCTAGCCAGGATTAACATTTATGTGGTTTGGGAATCATTTTCCGGTACTATTCCTCTATTACTAAATACCCACCACTTACAAGGCCATCCGGTTATTGACAGTGATAGCAAACATGGTGAGTAGGAAGGAAACATTCAGGGTGAGTGGCTTTAGGGTTAGTCATAATGCAGGTGAATTTCATGGATCATCAGGCAAAGCAGTAAACCTCCCCTGAGAACTGTGATATAAAGTGTTTAAAGAACTCAATTACTAAGGAAATGCTGTGAATGCCTCTATGTCCTGAATTCTATCAACTAGAATTCTTTATAGACCATGCCAATGGGGAACACTTCTTTCCAGCTGCTAGTGTGCCCTTCCAGGTGAAGGGGACTTAATTAATGAACCACTTCTGGCCTCACTCCAACCTTCCACTCTCTGCACAGGAGCAGGTTGCCTGGCTTCTCCCTTCTTGCTCTGAGAGCCCTTTGCCTGCAGGGAACCAGGCCCCACCAGCTTAGAAGCAGCTCTGTCTCTAAGGGAAGAGAGGAGAGAAGGCAGACCAAGGACCTGAAATATCATTCAGCTGGTCACACAAAGCTCTGTTTAATCACTTGGCCTATTCCTTTATCTCTTCCCTTTCTAATTTTCCAACTTTCCCAGAACATGGGGATCCAGTGTTGATATTTATTTGGCACCTCAGAGACATCAGCATTCAACATTTCCTTACACTGAATAATTTTCAAAATAAATATATGCCATTTTGTGATTTATGCTGTGACGTATCTAAATGAGGAGGTACTTCAAACAATATCACGGGATGAAAGGACTCCTAAACCAAAACAAGAAACTGTTTGCAGCATGTATAAAAATGGATTTAATAACCCAAAACTGTTAAAATTGAGTTTCTAACATCAGTTATGAAAATCAAAACTATCAAATAAACAAAAAATACTAATGAGAAGATTCCAGTCTTTACATATGGAGGATAAGCATACTTGCTAATTTCAATGACTTGATTAACTGTTCCTGATCATTTAATGTAACTAACAAACCATTCATTTCAGGAAATAGTATGTTCATGTCCTTAAAAATTATAGAAATACTGACACATACATCCATACTGATTTAACCAAGTATAGCTGCTTCACCTGTTTATTTTGTTCAAAAATTTTAAACAACCAGAAGTAACTCTTATTATAACATGCATTTATGCATTTTACTCTGGTAACATAATTGGCAGCTCTCACAACAAAACATAAATTTGAATATAAATGACTACTATGATTGTCAAAATGTTTTCTTGACTGAAGATAAATTAGTCCCATGTCATATGGGTCATACTTTGTAGCAAATTCTAAGATATTTAAAAATTTGTGGTGTCAAAACTTCTGTTGCTAAAGACCACAACTGTATCCCAAATTCTGGAGGGTGATAATGCCAAAGGAGAAGCCAGAGCCCCTCATGTCTGTCTTCATCGCAGATGCCAAGGGTGAAGGGATAAGTGGAAACAACCTTTGATTTTCAACAAGATGCCAGTGTAGACATTTGGCTCTTTCTGAGGACTTGGTTTTAGGAAATTTGGATCATTTCATGTAATGATTTTTGCTTCTTCCATTTTCTTTTTATTCTCTCACAATAATGTTGAGATTTGAGCTGTGTGCTTTTAAGTGGAGAAGCTGTTTCATATTTGACCTAACAGGGTGATGCCTATGAAAGTCCATAATATTCACTGTACAACATGAATCTTTGCAGAAAATTTTATATTAATCAGAAGGATACTGACATAACAATAACAAGAACATCCCAAGTTTTGAAATTTCTAACTAATGGGACCAAAATCTTTTAAAGTAACAATACTGGGAGATATTAGGGTTTCTAGCTCAATAATTACATACTTAAAAACACAAAGTAATGACATGGTTCTGAATAGAAAATGTAGCATTATATGCAAATCTAGAAATTTAGTGATATTAAAATGCTGTATCTATATAAAATAATATTACAGCCACCTGTAATTACTGCCACCCTGAGAAGAAGGAGGGCAACATCACCAATGTAGCTAACTTTTCTACAGAATATGTGAACTCATTTAATAATAGCAATAATCTATTTCATACCATTATATGTCTTAATAAGTATGGACCTCTTCTGTTTAAATTTACAAGTCATTTATTCATGTACACTATCTCCAAACCAACATTTTGAGATTTTTCTGACTTAATGTACCCATCTTACAGATGAAAGAATTAAGCTGGAGGGCATACAGAAAAAAAGAGTTGGGATCCACTCAAAGATAATATTCTCTCTATATTTCCATATTAATTATAAAATGGAAAACAGCATTACATTACTGAAATTTACTTTTCCAATGACTATTAATACAGGTCAGTAATACAGAGAAAAAAGGATCTGCCTCACAACTGATGTGTGGGTAATAAATGCTAGATCATACTAAAATATGCAACATGTAGAGACATATGAAAATAAGCTTAGCATTTTCAAGGTAACTTGTCCAAGGAGACAGGTGAATAGCTATCTAATGTAGAAGTTTCTAGAAATCAGTTTTTCACTTATTTGGTCATTATTTGTAACTTATCAAAAATTAATTGATATAGAGTATAACTTCAATATCTTAATGCTGATAATTCATTTGCTACAAATTAATTAATCAAGATACAGAGCTTGAAATTATCCTTAACTGCTCTACAACTAAAAGAGGAAAAACTGGACGTTTCAGAGCTCCACATTTTTTGTTACAATTTTTAACATTTAAAGGACTAAAATCACAGTATGATAAAATATTCCTGTGAGTTTTCCATTCTGGAGGTATTGTTTGTGAATATAATTGGATTCATTAAATCTAACCAGGCAGTTTATTTATCAGTAGTCTGGATTGGCAGACAATGCGATAGAAACTATTTATCCATGACATGTTTAATATTTTATAATCATATAAAAAGCTGTTGACTTGGCATATGATCAGATAAACTTGAAGCTAGCAAAAAGAATTGTGAACTATTTTACTCAAATTAACTTTTCACATAAAACAGCATCACATTTCATCAAGCCATCAGAGCACTACAAGTCCAAGACCACCTTTGGACTGTGGGCAGTGACATCTCTCATGGACCCCGGGGTTGGGGGGGATTTAAAGTGCAATTACTCATATGAAGTGGACAGAAATGCATGGTGCCACACCTTCAACCAAAGTGCCAGCTTAAAAAATAACTGAGCAGTGTAGTATGCTTGGATCTTACTCACTGCATTTAAATATAAATATTCCCAACTTCATGAGATCTCTTGAAAATGAAACTGATGTCAGCAAGAGTAACAGCGGCATCAGCTTCTTCGAGAGGTAAAAGCATGGTTCACAGAGAAACCAGCACAAAGGGGTGTGTCCATATTCTACAGACAGTCAGGAGAGGGGACAGCAGAGACTCTGGAGAAAATGAAAATGTAACACTTCTGGTTTTGATTTCAGTTGGTTTGGTACAACTTGGTACACTGGGCCATACAAGGTATACCTAGCTCTATAAACAACAAAATATTTCAAAGTTAAATTTATTATTTGATGCTATGAGAACAGCCGGACTAAATTACTGTGCAAAACTCTCCAACAATTCCACATAAGTGCATGCCATAAAGAGAACTTATAAGAAGTAGAACAGAAAACAGCAAAATTCTGTACCATCTTTCGGAAAGGTACTTACCATACATCCAATAACATGTCCAAGGCAATATACTTGAGAACATCAGAAGTTCACTTTTTAAAATTTTATCGTCCACTATGAAAGTGATACTATCCTTAGAAATTAAACAAAACTACAGACTGGATTTTCTAACAAATATTATTTTAATTTCTTCTCTCTCTCTCACTCACTATTGTCTTCTATTGTATTGTGAAAGATGTTCAGTAGATGGAAATGCTCTAATGTGACAGTGCATGGTTTTTAGTGCAAACACTGAAAACGTTGCTGGCATCTAGATTGACTGGGTTATACTGCTGCACAAACACACACCAAATTAAAGAACTCCTTTCATGAAGACTGTGACAATTTTATTAGAGCAACAACGCATGCACTAGCCACAGTTGCCATTCAATCAGGTACCATCATTTTCAATCCCCACAATATAACATAAAGACCATATACACCATATAGATAGTTTTCCTTCTACCCCACAGTGGCTCTCTGAAGGCACACAGCAATATAAACTAGCCCTTAAAGAGCCATAGTTAAAGCGAAAACACAGCGGTCAAAGGAGAGAAAGAGGAAGGAAGGAGAGAGAAAGGCATGCCTACTTCATCTAATGCTTACTTTTGAAATAAATTCTATATTAAAAGGGCACAACAGTGTGCCCAGGATGCTCTTGGAAAGTTCTTTGAATGTGAATTAGGTAAAACTACAGTAGTGCTAAGGAAACAAATCACAGTGTTCGGTTAACTTGAGCCCATGGACCCCATCGGTTCTTCATGCAATACTCACTGGCTATTACTGTAATTACTGTCCTTCCCAATTTCAGCTA
The DNA here is from genome assembly GCA_035773235.1 of Eospalax fontanierii. NCBI lineage: Eukaryota > Metazoa > Chordata > Mammalia > Rodentia > Spalacidae > Eospalax > Eospalax fontanierii. Next base: position 106,830,341 of record CM069527.1, on the reverse strand, counting down.
ACTCCAAATGCAATCATCTTCATTCAAGCACCAAGATCTTGTAGTACACGGACCCACAAGGCCCCTGCTTAACATTAACAATGGATCTGCATGGCACAGAGAAGCACTAAGGAAAGAGGCTCGGGAAGTCCAGAGCATCTACTCCAAAAATGACAATTCTTGCTCCTATTGGCCACACTTCCTAATGGAACGAGTCCCCCAAATCATGCACAGGTCTATCTCGGTAATTTGAAAGGAGTCCTCTAGACACTTTTCCGTGGGATTTTTAGAAGTACCGTGGATAGGAAGTCTTTTAATATGTGGACACATGTCAGAGATACCCGAACTACCACAGTGGACGGAGGCACAATGAGGTAACTCACTCCCGGGTAGTGCCAGCACCTCCCCATTTTCATGGAAGTCAATGCAGAAAATTCCCAGCATCTGACAGATCAGCCACACAGTCCCTAAAAGTGAACTGTCCGTCATGCTTATCAGGCCTGATATTTGCTTATTACATATCTGTCTTCTTAGCCAACATATCTGCCTGAGAACGTTATGCATGCATATTTATAGAGCCACCCAGAGCTCAAGCAAATCAGATCGGTCAGATGAGGGATGCAAACCCCTTGCAAACACAGCCTGCCCCCTTTACTCAATCTTCCACAGCCTTCATTACCCCGGTATTTACAGGGAAATGCAACTTGGGGCATCAGGAAGTAAGTGCTCTTTGTGGGAAGCACAGCCACGCACACCCCCCAAATCCCCAAGTCTGTTTTCTATCCCCCACCCCAGACCAAGGAAGCTGTACCTCCTTTCTAGCGACTTTATTCTGAAGAGAACGGCTCAAACCTGCTGAGTGCAATCGATGAAAACACATCACACACCAGAGGAGGAAGGTGGGGGGACGCCGCTTTGCTTTCAGCCATTAATTACGAATCACCCAAATATCGCACAGCATATCTCCATGCACACACACCGCTTGCCAGACCCGGCTCTCAGGTAGCGCTTTCCAGAGCCTCCTTATCTATTGTCAGGGCACAGGAGCCCCGGAAACCTGTGAATCCCCCCTGAAAATGCGTCCTCTGAAACCGCTAAATATAGACCAAAGGGGTCTGGGTCTGGCAAGCAGCGGGAGACTGAAGAAACGGCCATGGACGCATGTGACTAAGTCTTTCCATTTTGTTCTAGCCAAACATCGTAATGACATTGAACATAAGGGCAAAAGACTGGAGGGAAGTCTTCCCCACCCCCACGCCGTCTTCCACCGTATATCAGGGACGTCATGAAAGCAACCCGGTTGTTCTGGAGGGTGGCGGGGAGCAGCATGTCGGTGTTGCCCTATATACGCGTCCTCCGGGGGAGAGGGGCGGCAGGGAGGGGGAGCACGCAAAGGAGCCACTCGGCAACCGCTCCGAGAAAGGCACTAACCCGGGACCCCGTTCCGGGCACAGCCTTCTTCCCAGAGGGGACCCGGCCCGACCGCGGTCCTCCCGCCCCCCACCCCCAGGCGGGGTACACAGCTCCCCACGGCCGCCGCCGCCACCCCGGCCGGCCGGCAGCCGAGGACCAACCCCCACGGCGGCGAGGAGGAGGAGGGCGCGGAGGAGAGGATGCGCCCGGCTCCCGCCGCCCAGCGAAGGCAACTCACCGAACGGCGCGGCGCCCGACTGCTTCCTGGCGAACATGCACCCGCCACCAGAGACAGCTCCTCGCCCGGGGAGAGGCGTGCGCGCCGCCGCCCGGCTTCAGAGCGAGGTCCTGACCTTGCCCAACTGCCGCATCTTCGGCTTTTGTTGTCGGAGCGCGGCCGCGGGACCCGGGAGGCCGGCGGGGAGCAGGGCGAGCGCGGCGGGCGAGAGGCGGCTCCCGACGCGAGTGCGCGGCGCCCGGCCCGCAGCCCCCGCGAGCGCCGCGCGCAGCGCCCCCTGCCCGACTCGGCGGGCTCCGCGGGCTCCCGGGTGCCGGGGCTGCCGGCGCCTCCGCCGCGGCCGCCTCCGGCCGGGCCGCCGCGCCGCTGCGCTCCGCCGCCTGCGCCGCGGGCGCGAGCCTGGGGCCGCCGGGGCGCCCGGAGCCGAGCGCTCCCGAGCTGCGCCCTGCGCGCCGCCCGCGCCACCTGTGCCGCCGCCGCCGCCGAGGGCGAGGCTCCTCCCGCGGCGCGCGGCGGGCTCAGCCTCCACCTAAGCCTGGGCGGCCGGCTCCCGCGCCTGGCGAGTGAGCCAGCGTCCGCCCCGCCGACGGAACCTGCCCCGGGTGCGGAGCATGCCCAGTGCCGCCGAGCCCGCGCGGCGCTTCACGCGCGAATTCCACTTCTGGTTTTCGCAGCAGCAAAGGCAGGCGCGGAGAGGGGAGGAGGCCGCGAGGGCTGGGAGAGGGCCGAGCATCCTTGGAAAGCACCCTCTGGACCTGCGAGGGTGCTCGGGAGCCTGGGAAATGCTGGAAGGGACCCCTGAAAGGATGGAATTACCCGGGGTTGGAGCCGCTGTGGGCAGTTGATTCTGGTGGGGCGGATGCCAGTCCGAAGAGGGGCAACGATGGAAGGGTTCTAGAATGGCTTGTGAATTAAGGCGAGCCAAACCAAACAGCGGGGCTTACTGGAGAATGGGGCTGGATGCCCTTGCAGATTCTGGGGTTCTAAAGCAAAGAACGCTGGCGTCTCCCAGAGGTTCCCTTCAGTGTGCCCCATCTTGCCACCACCTCCAGAGTCCTGATTACGTTTTTTCACAGATAACATCTTTATGCAAACTCACTCTGCCTTCGCATCTCGAACAGGCAAACTTTCTGCAAAGAACACCCTTGTCAGGGCTAGAACTCAAAGACCAATTATTTCTCGTCTTCCTCCTCCCGTGCCACTTTTTTCCTGGTTGTCTTCTGCACCTCTACCTCTTCTCCTTTCCCATTTCCCCAAGCTAAAGTGGAAACGCTGTTCCCACCCCACAGACTTCCTGCAAAGTCTGCAATGTTTTCTCCATTTTCAGATGGGTTTTCCATGTCATCCTGCTTAGACAACCCTTGACGTGAAATCTGGCAAAGTCTTGGAAAACAAAACCCCTATCCTGTGCCAAGGCCTTCACCCATGTCTCTCTGTCTCACCAGTTCTAATTGATGGGGCCTGTTAGCGCACATTCTGCCCAGGGGCCAGGACAAATACCTGTCATAATTCTCCCACTACCCAACTCCCGTCCCTGCAAGGTTCCCACTCTGTGAAGCTCTCCACTCCACCGGTTACTAGAGCAGGTTATGAGGCACAGAGAAGCATTGACAGGAACTTATAATAAGAGGGATTCCAGGCTTTGAAGTCTCAGTAGCTTTCTGTTTTGTGTGGAAATGGTCACCCAGCACCGTTAATTGACTTGATATTAAATCAGAACTGCCCTCTGTTGTACTTTGGATTAAGTTACATTTGAGATAAGCATTTTAAAAAGTTTTAGGCAAGTTAAATAGGTAAACTGAGCGGGACATTACTGACAGCACTGCTGATGCGCGCCTTGACTCCTCCTACCTCAAGGTAGGCTGGGTCTCACAAAAGCGGGTCTCCAGTGTGGTTCCAACTTCTGAAACTGTTCTTGATTTCAGTGAGGAAAGACCGTGTCACATGTCGGGTCATTTTTGGTGCATACTCAGAATGGCAGAACAATTCAACTTGGAACTTGTAAGACAAATTAGCAGCAGCATTTCTATTACACACAGTAGATAAATATAAAAGATATTCTTTTTCCTAATCTTGGCCTCTATCAGTTTGGTGTTGGTAGTAATTGTGTGTGTGTGAGCGCACTTGTGTGTAAGGGTGTGGTGTGTTGTGTTGGATCAGAACATGTGTGTGCTGGTGTTCAGAGGTCAAAGGCGGACATACAATGCCATTTTCAATCGCTTTACTCACTTGAAAGAAGGTCTTTCCGTGAACCTCCGGAGATAAGCTGGAGGCCAGCAAGTCCCGGCACTCCTTCAGTCTCAGGACCCCCACAACACAGGTTTGCAGGCATGACTGCAGCCTCACAGACCTCTTGTATGGGTGCTGAGACCTGAACTCTGGTTCTTACACTTGCAGAGCGAATGCCATTACTCCTGAGCCACCTCTCCAGCTCATTCCTTTACCTCATTGTGTCTTAACGCAGGGGGGCAGTGGAGAGGGAGGAGCAAATCTGTGCTGGTGCTACATACTATCCTTAGAATCTGTGTATATTTTTATGTCCACATAGAGCCAATATGAAAAAATAATTTTCTAAAGATTTATTAGAATTATCTTTTTGAGATGAGCAGGGGCAAAATTCCTATTTGCTGATTGTGGGCAGTGGAAACAGTCCATGGGCAATATCTACAGACTGTGTTGGGGATGATGTGGGGTTACTTGGAAAGCGGCAGTGCCCTCAACTCCTTTGATTTAATTTGCTGTATGCTGCATTTCATTGAAATAGTTATGATTTCTATTCTTCTCGAATAATTTGTAACCGGAGATATTATTAAATTCACAATTAGATAATATTGAAAAATAAGGTAAAATGTTCGTGTGGGATGCTGAGTCTCGGAACGACTCACTGCTGCCATCTTTTGCCTTTTGCTTTTGATAGTTCCCTTAAAAAGGAATATCCTGAATTTACCAGTGCACCATAAATCAAAAAAATATCATTCTGTTAGTTTCAAATCACAGCAATCAATGCTAAGAGGAAAATCTTTGTTGTTGCTCTTCTGTGTGCACATTACTAGCGTTATGTGATACAGAAATCACCTCTAAATACAAAATAATGTATCTTTTGGTCTTCCAAAATTGAAATCGAATGTATTTTACAAGGAAATTTTACTTAAGTTTTGAGAATAACATAATAATGAAAATCATTTTTATATAATCATATATCATATTTTAAAGTTATCTCAGTTTAAAATAATATATCCTTCTGTTAATCAAAGCAGTTTAATATTATATCTTGCTAGTGAAATTCAAGTACAAAACAGTAGCTTCCTCACTTTTTAAAGTGTCTTTTCCATTGGAAAGTATAATTATGTCAAAAAAATTGTTGCTGTCCTGTGTTTGATTATAGTGGTGATACTTCTTTAAGATTCATAAAGTTGAAGAGAAGGCTCAGATGTTAAGAGCATGTACAGCTCTTGCAAACTGAGTTCAGTTCCCAGCATCCACATCAGGCAACTTACAACCTCCTGTAATTCCAACTCCAGAGGACTGATGTCCTCTTCGGTCTCTGAAGGCACCTGCACACATGTGCACAAACTCACACTTGGATACACACAAACTGGTGCACAAATTAAAAAGAAATCCTTAGATGCAGCCCCTTGGAGAGCAGACAGCCCCTGCCAGTACTCCAGTAGATGACCCTACACCCATAACACACACTGGTAGAACTGAGTGGACTCACTAGGTAAAAACAAAACCACAAAACACCGAGTGTAAAGAATCTATAACATTGTAAGGAAATAGTGGGGAAGATGGAGGACGAATTGGAGGGAGGAACTAGAGGGAGGATTTAATCAAAACACATATGCATTTCTGTGTTAAGCACCATCTGCTGCATAAAGAAACTTCGGTGAGAATTGAAAGATGCATTCATCTAAGGGTATAAGAAAAAGTCAGTAGATGTCAGTTTAATGCTATAATTATTTAGTAGAAAACTAGTGTTAGACTCTTCTGTATGTCCTGTGACCTGTCCAGCCCCAGGTTCATAGGCCTAGTATCAATGCCATGCATGGGCTCTATTTTATGAAGCAGACCTTAAATCCAACAGAAACCCCTAATTGGCCAATAGGCAAAGAACAACAAGTGCAGAGCTCTCATTACTGAGTAGGACGCCTATATCAAACATCTGCCTTCCAGTTATCAGGGACCATTGCAGAAGAAGGGGCAGAAAGATTGTTAAGAGCCAGAGGTGATGGGTGTGTCAAGGAAATAGAGTTTTCCAGACAACTGGTCAGTTATAGATATGGACTCACCACAATGATGCCAACCTGCACAAATCCCAAGTGAGCTCAAACCAGACAGAATCCCAGCATAGACATGGGGAAGTGGATAAGAAATCTCAACCCAACCTAAGCAACTGAAGGGAGGGGGAGAGGCAGTCTCTTTCAAGATGTGATTCTTGGTAGGTTAACCTGGCTCCACTGGATGGACCCACACTGAAGAACATTGGAGGACATAAATTAGACTCTAAAGGCTTTATTTTATATGCAATAGAGCTCATTGAATTGGCCCAGGAAGGAAAGACACAGGGAGGGAGAAAAATCTAAATACCATTAAATTACATTGTATGCGAATCACAATATTCAGTTAAAAATAAATAACATGTGTGCATGTTAAAAATTCTCATCAAAGGATAAAAATAAGAAATGAATAAATCTTTTGAAAATTTCATGATTTATGATTTACAGCAAAGGCTCCGTTACAGTAATCCTGCAGTGTAATCATAATGACATACGATTTTTATGATGTATAAATAATGATAATAAAAACTATTGGCTCTTGGTCATCAAGTAAGTGATGTATTAATTTCAAATGTTGTTTTTTGAGGACTGGATGTTGTGGTTAAGTAATTTTCATTAACCACGCTCATGAAGATCAGAATCCAGGTGCCTTCAGCATTTGATTCAAAATTTTGCCCTTCTCTGAGGCTTCTTTTTCTTACCACTAACTCATTCCTTTATTTATCCATTCTGAAAATGTTTATTGAGCATCTATTGTGGTTCAGTCCTTGGCTAAATCTGAAGAATCAATAGGGACAGTGGAGAAGATGACCTCCCTGTCAGCACAGCTTGAATAGAAAGTGTGGTTATTTGCAAGGAAAGGAAGAAGAGCCAGAGGCTGAACACAGCCTCATTTCTTTCTACTCCTGTGAATGTCATAGTGTGCTATGACTCACTTGTTAATCACCGGCCTTCCAATGTCTTCTAATTGCTTTTGTTCCCTCTACGAGATTTGTTTTCAATGTTAGTGCATCAGCAGCGTTGAGAGGAGTTAGTATCCCACGTCCTAAGGCAAAGCCAAGAGAGACTGCCTCAGGTAAGAGCTGAGTTTCCTGGAGATGCCATGAGCATCTAGTTACACTGGCTGTAATAGTTAGAGGTTAGTTGGGGGTTTGATAAAGACTTACAATCATCAAGGTCACAGTTTGATATTTGAAATCTCTGAATTCGGTGTTGGCTGGTCAGATGCAGTACTGGATACCCATAAATAATCAGAAGTGAACAATGGGTCAGAGGTCTAGACAATAGGCCTTTATGACTTTGCTACATATACAGAAAGACATGGAATTACAGAGCAGAAAACTGGGCAAAGAATCTTCAGGACAGGAGAAACAAACTTTATGATGTGAGTGAAACTCTCAGGATTCTCAACAAGACCATCAAAGGGATCCACTTCTCCCAAAGGAAGGGCTCCACGCTAAGAGTGACTGACTTGAGGTCTACACGGAGGAGTGGAAGACAGAAGTTGCATAAAACAGCAGTGGGGGCTGGAGAGAGGGCTCAGCCATTAGGAGTACTGGCTGCTCTTGCAGAGGACCTGGGTTCGATTCTCAGCACCCACATAATGGCTAACAACCATCCACAACTCCAGTTCCAGGGGATCTGATGCCGTCTTCTGACCTCCGTGAGCATTGTATGACATGGGTGCATTCACATACATGTAGGTAATATATTCATACACATAAAATAAAATATTATAATAACACTTGGGAATGGAAGGAGAGACTTCTTATGATAGTTCAGCCAGTCTCTACATAAATTTTAAGTCAGAGTTGATCTGACATAAATGTTATCAACAATCCACACGTGTATGTCAATGGTTCTTAAGGGAAGTTCTGCTGCATCCATCACAGGTGCTTCAGATGTGTACCACTGCATTTTTAATTGACACAAACATATTTAGTTGTCACTCACCACAAATGCTACACATTTGGTACAAGGCTATGAAACAAAGGATTACCTGTAAACATTTTTACTTTTAAGAGCCTTGTCAGTCATTTCTGATGAATACACTGTTCACAAGTATCTAAGCCTACAGTACTCTATTCTGCATTGCAATGGGAAGCATCTTTGTATGGTTTGATACATGTTCAACCTTACAGGAATGTGCATACAAGGATTCTTAGTGGCGTTTTCCCCCCAGAAATTGGCCTGTTCTTCATATGACGAAGAGCAGGTAGTATATCCCTCACTCAGTAAGAGTGTTCACATGTCTGTTTTAGACTGCTGCACTTATGTTGACATTACTCAAAGGGGCAAGTGACTGAGCTTTATGTTAACTTTTACAGCACAGTTTTTACAAAATATGTAACAGAATGTAGAACTATTTTAAGTGAAGTTCATTAAACTGGTTAACATCAGTGACTTTACTTTCAATATCTTAATGTGAACATTACACAATATTTGTTATAGAAAGATAATACTAAAGTTTCAATAGGTAAGAGAAAGAAACACCTTTTGTTGATGCCTGGTTTCATATCTCCCAGGCTTGTCTGGAACTTACCACATTACCATGGATGATCTTGGGCTTTTGATTGTCGTACTTCCATCTCTTGATTACAGGTATGCTCCACCATGCTTTTCAATGCAACACTGGGAACTAAACTTAAAGCTTCATACACGTGGAGACAGTATGCCTCAAATGAGCCACATACCCAGCCCAATCTGAAATAATTTTCTTAAACAAAAAATTTATGGCATATTTCACAAACATATGTACTGTGGCAACAAGAAGGAAAGCTAAATTCATTAAAAAGAATGTGGACCTCTGTATAAGTTCTGTAACATAGTCTTTAACAATAAATAATAATGATAATAATAACTAGAGTAATGATTAATGATTAGTCAAATATGCAGCCCTAAATATCCATTGAAAATCAGTCAGCATGCATAGGAAGAATCTGGAAATAAAGAGTGAACTGTTCCTCAGTCTTACACTCTCTCATTTCCTTCTCTTCATACTAAATATTTGTGCACCTGTCCTTTTTTCCTTTTTTTATTTTATTGACTTAATTTTTTGACCTAGTATAAATCTCAGAATCTATCATCCCCTTCTTCTCTTTTAAAAATTTTATTTAATTTTTATTTTATGTGTATGAATGTATTGCCTGCACCAGGGTAGGCAAGTGCACCGATGTCATGAAGTGTCCCTCAGAGGACAGAAGGAGGCGTCAGATGCCCTGAAACTGGAGTTACAGGTAGTTGTTAACAGCCATGTGGGTGTTGGGAATCGAACCCAGCTCTTCCGCAAGAACAGCCATTGCTCTTAACCATTGAGCCATCTCTCTAGTCCCCCTCTTCTATTAACAAAATTTAAATTTTGCTCAGATTGCCATGTGAACAGATATAAAGTGATAGTCCCAGTATCTTTTGCTACTACTTGGATCAGACAGTGATAAAATACGAGAGCCCAGTGAGGTCTTCAGTAAACACTTTGATTTTGAAAAAGGGGAGCTCCCTGTTCTGGCTGCTTCTTCTATTATCCAACTTGCAAACTGTAAGTTAGATGTGAGTTGTCAGGAAGAATGAGGACCACAAACCAAAAGTGTCTAGGAAACAAATTGGCTGCTGCCAGTTTCCTACTCTGGGAGAAAAAGTAGCCATTGTTTGACCCAGCTGAAGAGTGGTTGGTTTCCAGTAACTAGAACCAAGTGTCATCTCAAACTGAAATACATGTTCAACCAAAAAGGGAAATGGGAAAAAGAAAATTAAAGAACTCACGACACAGACTATTTTAGTGGATGGAAAGATTCAGTATTGTTATGATGTCAGTTCTCCCCAAGTCTATCTACAGATTTAACATAATTAAAATAAAACTTGAGCAGATAATTTTGGTAAGGTTTTGATCCCTTATGGCTATATAAATGGTCTGGTGCTTCACAGCTGAGAACACTTTATTAAGGGCTGTCTATCTACTGTCTTGAAGTCATTCCCTCTAGGCTCTTTTCATCTAGATCAGATGAATGAGACACTGCCATGTGTGAGGTACTATAGGGAGAGATCCACATGACACGGAACTGATGTCAGCTTTGATTCAGTGGTCACTGAGAAACTGAGGTTTAGTTACACCAGCCACATGGAACTGAATCTTACCAACAACCACCAGAGTGAACTTGCTGTTGGCTTTCAAGATGAAGGGAGTGACCACAGGCCAAAGAATGAAGGTGGCTTTTAGAAGGTGGAATGGCAGTGAGATTTTCCCACCAATCTCTCAAAGGATCTTGGCTCTTCCAATGTTTTGGTTTCAGTACAATGAGAACTGTCTTATGTTTCTGACCTCCAAAATTATAAAATACTGAATATGTATCATTTAAATCTAGTAAATCAATGGTAACTTATTATTACAACAGGAAACAAGGAAAGAAGAATTGTATATGCACAGAATTGAAGCTTCTGCAGTCCATTTTAATAAGTGAATTTCACAAAAATAATTGAATCATAATCATGGTGAATCAGTTGTCTTTCTATTAACTGAGCAAAAAATGTAAAATAAAATTTAAACTTCTTAAACACCCAAATTTTATATGTATATATATGTATATGTATACATATATATATATATTTGCATATAGTCACAGTAATGTATTAGAGTCAATTGCTCAGATAGCAATACTTTTTCCAATTTACCTATACATGCATATATGAAGCCACACCAACCGAAACCCATGGAACTTTTATAAAATAGATGTGTTAATTTTACAATGTGTATGATAGTTTTAAAAAATCTCAAGCTAACAGTCAATGTTAAATGTGAGGAATGAAGTTCTACTATATGTTCTATCAGACACAAGATTTACTATAAAGGTGTAGTCTTTAAGACTGTGCTATTTTCAGAATGATAGAAAAAAGACCAAGGATGAAACAGAGTTAAAAACTGACATATGGGGCTAGAGAGATGACTCAGTAGTTAAGAGTACTGGCTCCTCTTGCAGAAGACCCAGGTTTGGTTCCCAGCACTATGTCAGCTAACAACTATCAATAACTCCAGTTCCAGGGGATCCAATGCCCTCTTCTGACTTCCAGGACCATTGCATAATACGGGTACACTTACATATATGCAGGCAACATACTCATACATATATAATAAAAACAATAAATAAAATATGGAGTTTTTAAAAACTGGACACTTGTATGGTCACCTGGCTCACACCAAACATGGCACTTGACCACAGTGGCAGAATTTGGATTGGGTAAGTATAATGATTTGCTTTGTAAAGTTGAAATTTCAAAAAAGAGGGGGGAGGCCTCTCTCTTCTTTTAGTACAACTATATTATGGGAGATTCAAATTTTAGATAAAAGAGTATGAATACCCTTTGGCTCATGATGGGGTTACATCTTGTCATGATGAATAGAGAGTAAGTTGAAAGTATCACCAGGTTAAAAATAGCCTGTAATGCACCTAGCCTTCTAAATACCTGTCTCAGAAACACAAGATGTTCTAGTACTGTCTTAATTAGTTTTCCTGTTGTTAAAAAATATTCTAACAAAAACAGCTTGTACTGGTTAGTTTTATCAAGTTGACACAAACTAGAGACATCTGGGAAGAAGAAACCATTGAGGAATTTCTTCCATCACACTGGCCTGTGAGGTGGGCATATTTGTGAGGTGGGCATGTTCGTGAGGCATTTTTGATTGCTAATTGATATAGGTGAGCCCAGCCTGCTGTGGGCAGTGCCATCCTTGAGCAGGGCCTGGGCTGTATAAGAAAGGTGACTGAACAAGCCAGGGAAGAAGTCACTAAGCAGCTTTCCTTGATGGTCTCTGCTTCACCTCGTGAATGCTGGAGCTCATACACTGGCTTCCCCGGTATGACCGGCTGTGAGCTGTAAGTCAGGTAGATCCCGCATTCCCCAAGTTGCTTTTAGTATGTGTCTTATCACAACAAGAGAGAAACAAACTAGAATACGACTCAGGAAAAAAAGAAGGTACTCCAACCTAAGAGCATGGTCCACCATGACCGGGATGTCAAAGCACAGGCGCTTGAGTACCTGAGCACATCCTATTCACTGTCAGGATACAGAGCAGTGAATGATGTTCACGGCTCTCTCTTCTTTTATACAGTCCAAGATTCAACCCCAAGGAATGATACCATACCCTTTCAGTATGGATCTTCCTGCCTCAGTCGACCTAATCAACACAATCCCCCTAGGAATGCCCAGAGTCAAAATAACCCTTCCTGGGTGTGCCTGGAGGCTTGTCTCCTAGCTATTCCGGTATTGTCAAGTGGGCAATTTATCACTAACCGTCACAGCATCCTATCTTAGCCACAGCGAATACTTTCACATCTTTTTTGTTTCTTTGCATGGTAGTGTGGTCTACTGGGAACTGTATAGCCTGCTGCTGCTGCCCAGTGTGAAAGAGCATCCTCACCCTGGAAAAATCAAAATTCACAATTTGAAGTCATGCCTCTCGAATGTCTGTCATTTCCACACCATTAGGAAATAGAAAATTCAGAAGTGAAACCATTACAAGTTGGAGACTCACCTGTAAATGGAAGCTGAGCACTATGGAAAAATGATTTCCTTTAATCAGAAAGATCAGAGCCATGCAGAAACCCAGAAGTAGATGTATCCTGCAGGGACAGAGATAGGCTCTTCAATCTGGAAATTTCAGCAGAATTTGTCAGGTTCCAATTCCTGTCAGGCTAGTAGGCAAATAGATGGATGTTGTTTTATTTGAACTGTATGAATGTGCATATATTTTTGAAAATATTTAATTTATTATTTTAATGTATGTATAAAAACGTTTTGCCTAAATGTATATAAGTGTACCATAGGAGTGTAATGCCCACAGAGGCCAGAAGAAGGCAACAGATGCCCTGGAACTGGAGTTATAAATGGTTATTCGACGCCATGTGGTTCCTAGAAACTGAACCCATGTCCTCTGCTATAAAAGCCAGTGGACTTAACTGCTGAGCCACTTCTCCAGTCCCAAATGTAAACATATCTTGATTTATTTATAAAATTAAACCCTACTCTGGTCATAGAATAGTCATAATCTATAACGATACATATGAAAAAGGATATGAAAATGTAATCATATAAATTATAGCTGTACTTTGTTAAATAAAACAGCTTTGGGAAGGTAATCATACTATATCATACTGCGGATGTCTTCTTCACTTAGAGCATTCAATACTGGATAGAATGAAGAAATGCCACAGACATCATCACATCACCACTTTCAGTGCCAGTTGGTAACAGCAGTCAAGGCTCCGCAAAGCATCCAAAACCATCTAACTTATGTGAAATTATTTTTTATATCTAATTTATTATTTTGCTTTATGTGAATGACTGTATTGCCTGATGTATATAAGTGCAATTATATGTCATGCAATGCCTTCAGATATCAGAAGAGGGCATTGGATCACCTGGAACTGAAGTTATAGACAGTTGATAGTTATCATGTGTGTGCTGGGAACTGAATCCAGGTCCTTCTGCAAGAGCCACAAGTGCTGTTAACTGCTGAGCCAACTCTCCAGCCCCTATGCGGAATTCTTTTGAAAGACTATTATGTGTCTGTTAAACAGAGCATGGTTAAGATAGTAAAAACTTGCACTGGCCAATCAGAGCAATAGAATCAATGTTGACTTACTAGATATAATAATAAAAAAGTTATTACACTATCTATTGTTCAACACTAAATGATTTTTCTTTCTGACATTTAGTAATCACCAGGCAAGGGCTTATCAGTACAGTTTAGCTTAATGTCTCTGGCTTCAGACATAGGTACATAGGCTAACACATACACATACTCAGAGGCCCAATTATCATCTTCTTTTCTAATAATAGTTCCTGCAGAATGACAGATCAGAAAATCACCTCAGAATTTTTCTAATTCTATTTTACAGAACATACAATGCAGTATTTTTCAAGACAGCATAAAAGAGAATGAAAAATATTAAGATATCAAGCTGGCATTATAAGAGAAGGAACTCACAGAATTGAAAGATAGTATAAAGTCTCAAAACATATTTCAAGACTTTCAAGATAAGAGTACAGTGGTCTAAAATAATGAAAATAAAAGTTATGAGAGAGAAGTGCAAAGTCATATTCTTAACAGAACAGCATGCTTATGTCTAGATTAGGAGACTCTGAATTCTAAACTGTAAGTGTTTCTTAGGGCTACACTAGACACTCCCAATCAGGCTGAATGTCAAACCAATGGCTGCTTGTTGCATTTGATGTGTTTAGGGAGATGCCCTTCAGTCCCTTCAAGGTAAATCAGACTTCCTAGCTATAGTAAAATTCTGGTACTTCAATGCCAAGGTGAATATTGGTGAGGGCTCTGCAGTTGACATGTTTAGAACCGGTCTGATCTAGCTTTCACCCCAAGGCTCACATAGATTTTTAGTAATTGTCTCCCTCTCATAAATCTGTGTTCTTAAAAACTTTTGGCTTACACACAAATACCACTCAGCTATTTTCATTTGTTTAATGTTATGAAAAACTCAGTAGTTTGTACATATTACTAAGAGACTTCAGGCTGACATTGTTAAATTTACATTTCATAATTCTTTTATGGAATTATTGATCATTATTCTTCACTAAATATGAATCACTTGTATTTATTATAGTGGTTTATAATGACTGTCAACTTGATAGGATCTAGAATTATGTGGGAGACAGATTACTGGGCATGACTGTGAAGACATATCTACATTAGGTTAACTGAAATCGAAGACCCACATTAGACTTGGGTGGCACCATTTCTTGGCTGATGTCCTGGACTACATGGAAAGGAGGATGCTAGCTGAGCACCATCCTTCACCACTCTAGTTCCTGATTGTGGATGCAATTGGACCAATGGCTTCCCAGTCCTGCCTGCATACCTTCCTGGTCATGATGGACTACATACCCTGGAACGCTAAGAAAATAATAAAGCCTTGTTTCTTACGTTATATTTGCCAGATACTTTGTCACAGAAATATGATAAATAACTAATAAATTTACCTACATTGTTGTTTGGTATACAAAGGCCTTGGGACAGATTTGAAACACCAAATTTAATAGATGAATTTGTAGTGGCTGTTACTCTGTCAGGAATAGTTAACCAATTTCTGCTTGTTTAGATCAGTTGATTATAAGTTAAAGCTCACATTTGTTTGACATACCTGTAAAAATTTAGCTACATTTACCTGGAGAAAATTTTAGCACCATTTTAATTTCTCTGATTTATTAATTTTTTTCAACCTAGATTTTGAAGTGCAACTGAATGTGCCTACTACACTAAAATTTAGTCATTTCGGTGTTTGAATATGTTAACCTCTAAATGCCAAGGTCAGATGACTGCTTCTAGTCTGGATTTATCTAGTTCATCTTCAGTGATAGTTGACTGGGGCTGCCAAAACAAAATGCCACAGAATGCGTGGCTAGAAGCCCATAATCAAGGTGTCTGCAGGTTTGGTTGCCATGAAGACCTCTCTTTGTTTTTACAATGACCACCTTCTTGCCTTTTCCCCAAGACTGTTGTTTAACTCCCTTCTTATGAGGACGCTGATCATATTGGATTATGGCTCCTTCACCCTAACCTCTACTTGTAATGTAATTCCATCCTTAAAGATCTTGTCTCCAAAAGTAGTCACACTCTAAGGTATGGGAATTAGGTTTCAATGTATACATTGGTGGTAGATGAGTGAGTCACATTCAGACCATAACCATGAGCAGCGGCTGGTTGCCTGTAATGGTAATCGAGGATTTGGATCTCTTTCACTCACTCTGATAATTCATTGTTCATTCATTCATTAGCTCCTCAAATGTTAAGTGCCTATTCAATTGTAGGCCATGCTGTTGGTCCAGGGGAGACAGGCATCACTGTTCTCCTGGAATTGACACTCTAGAGGAGTCAAAAGACAGGAGCATAGAAACTGGCTCCTCCATATTGCAGCTTTATATGTCAGGTGCCTAGCGCTCTGAAGAAAAACAGAAGAGATAGTATTAGGTTCAAAGCATGCTCTTGTCGATAGTGTATTCAGGAGGTACTTCTCTAAGTCTATAACATCACAGATTTTAATAAAGAAAGTTTATAAATAGACAGGATACATGTGCTCTAAGTAGATGGCACAATAATCATGAAAGCTGTGAGATCACTCTAGCAAACACAAAGAACAGAGGAAAACAAATATGGCATCTCCAAGGACCAGATACTGCAGAGTTCAGGTCACTGTGTTGTAAGGGTGCAGGAAGTTGCAGGGGAGCTTTGGACAGGGGTGTCATACGACTTGATTTAGGGCCTTTGTGGAACATCTTATTTCCTGGGTGATGCACAGGGTTCAGGTAAACAAGCAGATGCTGTGATGCCTGTGTACAGACCAGGACCAACCTGACAAGGTAACATGGATGAGACTTGTACAGCTAGAGGCAGGCATGGCAAGAAGAGCTGGATCCGGGATTGCACTGTCAAAGCCAGACTGTGTTTGACAGAGCCTTCAGAACTGTGCTATGAGTTCACAGCAACTCGGTGTTGCCAGGCAACAGTGTGGGCAAGGCTGAAGTGGTAATACAAGAACCAGAATCACCCCCCACACCTACCTATGTGTCCCATAAGCTATTCTACCTCTGAATCTTGCAGGATTTCCAGTCCTTGTTCATTGTTGGTAGGAAGGTGTTTTGCTAGGAAGTTCATTTGAATTTTACATGTTTTGAAGAACCAAGGATTTCTACAAGAAGGGAACTGGGGGATGGTAAGATGCTTGGAGGTTAGAGCTCCTGTTCAGGGCAGGCGCTTTAGGGTAAACTTCCGGTGAAACAAAATACTTCCCTCAGAGCCCCTGCCTTATAGTGCAGATCAGACCTTTCCTTCTCCCGAGAGGTATTTGTTAATTTTCTAGAGGCAACTTTGCCCCCCCCTCTCATCCATCCTCCTCTTCCTTTCTCCACTTCTTCTTGTTCTTCCCCTTCAATTTCCTCTTCTTCTCCCTCCTACACCTTCCCATCTGAGAGACCACCTGTCTCAAGACATAACTCTCTTACATTGGGAGATAAACATCACTGATCTTGATCATCAGTGAGAAAATATTTTTGATATTTTAGTTTTATATTGGCCATAGATTCGTAATTAGAAATACATAAAATCACTGACCCTTTGTTTCCATTTCATGAGTGAATGTATCTAGAGAAAGCCAGCAGATAGGAAAGAGGGGCTTGGACTGTGTATAGGACTCATCCAGCATAATTACAGCATAGGACAAGCTCATGCACAATCAAAAACTTTTGAGGACTACGTGAATAGGCTGAATTCTTTCTCCCCCAATTTCTTTACTGAAAGTCCTAACTACTCAGAATATGATTGTATGTGGAGGTAAGCTCTTTTTAAAAAATATTTTATTATTTTTATTTTATATGTATGAGTATATTGCCTGCATGTGTGCAAATCCCCTGGACATTAGAAGAGGACACTGAATCCCCTAGAATTGGAGTTACGGATGGTTGTTAGATGCCACGTGGGTGCTAGGATCTGAACCCAGGTCCTCTGTAAGAGCAGCCATTGCTCTTAAAGGTTAAGCCATCTCCACACCCCTTAAATGTAAGCTCATTAAAGAGGCAATTAAATATAACACTCTCATATGAAATTCTCAAAGTTTTTTCAGTGAAATAAATATGTGAAACTATCAAATAATAAAAAACTGAAGAACAAAAAAGTGAGGTTCTTAATGTTGGTCTCCAGTTCACTATAACTGGCATACTTATTTGTTGTTTTTGTGGAGCAGGGGATTGTACTCATAGACTTTGAATCCTCAACAAGCACTAAACCACTAACCTCACTGATGTCCTTCTAAGTGGAGATTTGAGCATAGCCACTCACAGAAAGATCACTGGAGATCTTGTGCAGATAACAGCCTCTATGCCCAAGGCAAGGGAGAAGAATCAGAAAAATAAACCTAATCCTTCACCTAAGATTTCAGCCTCTAGGACTAGGAGAAAATTAACACACCTTGCTTAAAGTCATAGCCAGTGGTATTTTGTTTTAGCACCTTATGCATCTGATATAATTTGCATGCAAATACAATGTGCATAAACTTGCACTGTTGGTTGCTAAACTCTCAGGACATGGATAGGGATTCTGAATCTCATGCCCCGGGGACCATTTGAGATTCTGAATGCTGGAGGTTGTGCCTTTTAGATTTGGTAATGTTCCTCACTTTTGTTGTTTTCAAACCCAGCCTGTCATGTACCTGACAGAGGAGTGGGAAAGTCCTTCCCTGAGAGTCATGGATGCGGTCTTAGTTCTTTTCCTGTCATTGTGATAAATACTTTGACACACGTTACTTAAGGAAGAGAGTGTTTATTTCATTTCACTGTTCTAGGTACAGTCCATCCCCATAGGAAGCTACTGAGGCACAAGCTTGAAGCAGCTGATCACACTGTATCCCCAGGCTAGAACCAGAGAGAGATGAATGCTTACACTCATCTCATGTTCTTCTTATGAGGCAGTCCAGGACCTCAGATACGATAATCACTATAATTGCAAGACTCCATTTTAACCTAACCTAGATAATCCCTGGTGGATGTGCTCAGAGACTTGTCTCCTGGGTGATTCTAGACCTCATCAAGTTGACCATTCATTTAACCATCATGGATGGTACACGCGTTCTGACAAGTTCAATCCTGACACAGAGTGTCATCTTCCAATCTAGGAAATACACCGTTCCAGGATGACAGTCAGTTGCTAGAACACTCTTGGTACTGTTTTCAGGTGCCGAAGCTGTTGATGTGGCAGAGTAAATAGCAGGTGTAAGTTTTTTTAATTGGAACATTATAATTTCACTTTGATCTAAGAGGAAATAGTGCATAACTCCTGCAAATGTCCACCTGACACGGGGAAAGCTATAGTGATGTTGCTAGTCAAAGTGAAATTTTCATTTAACAGCTGAGCTCCATCTACTAGGTAATGAGGGGGGGTCAGGAGAATGTGAGCAGAAAAGGGTTGTAATTAGAAGAGAAACATCACCAACCATAAATCATGCATTAAAAGCAAGAACTAGTACCCTTGATGAATTCTCTAATGATTCCTAACAGTTGGTTGTGGAATTTTTGCTTGAACTTCTCAGTAGACAATTGCATCATTAACGTAAGGATAGGTTTGTGCCCTCCCTTTAAAATTGTATGCATCCTTTTCAGTATTGTTAGTATTTAAAATTTTATAATTCAACTTGAGAATTCCAGTGCAACATTGGGAAGAAGCAATCTCAGTGTGAAACTTCTGACCCTGACTATTATGTTTCTGAAATTTTAAAGTGAATTATAATAGTTAGTTTAAGATTTTTCTATAATATTTTACATTACAGGGCCTCTGCTTTGGATGACCTATTTTCTGTGGCCTCTCCTTGGTATAACGTTCCTCTTCAATTCATTCCTACTTCTACCTGATGAGGTTATCTGGGTGAAAACCACTTCTGTCAGATTCAGGCAAAAATTCTGTTACTTTTTAATTAGGTTAAGCTTTTCTGGGTGTCTTTATAAAAGTCCTGCATTTTAACACTTGATGATACCGGTTTGTTGCTTTATATTTTGTTAAAAGCCTTCATATAATGATGTTTGTGGTCATGATATCTTTTTGAAGTCCTTGAATATGTTTATGTGTGGAGTGAAAATAATAAGGAACCTGTGCATGGTATTGAGAATCAGGAATGGATTCAGTGCTCAGAATAACCAGGTAAAGTACACAGCACCAGGTTTTCAGCTGTCTTCTTTATATGTTTCATTTGCATTACTTTCCCCTTTAGAACTGAACAATAAACAGCTGAATTTTCACAGCAGAAAAATAAGATGTAAGTCCATGTATTCTACAATCATCATTAACTCTTCATGCATTTTTAGGTCTAATATTGTTTTAAAGAAACTCCACTATTTGGCTCGTGGCTGCCCCGTGCACCTGTGAGCAGCATGGCTCAAGGTAGCTCTGCTGTGTGGAAGCACTGGATATCTGTAAGGGTTTCTGTCCAAACACATTAGCAGCTACCCCAGCGGGGTTTGTTTGAGTCCACACTGGGGCACAGTTCCTGTGAAATTTCAGGGCACATCGTTGATTTGACTGGCCAGGGTGAATCCACATTATTTTGAAGATCAATTTTCCTGAACAGGGCCAGACAAGTTTTTGGCAAAACTAAAGTTTGGGGGCGAAGGGGCCTGTGTTTATAACACTCGAACTCCCAGCTGTGCTGATGTATGAGGAGGAACGTGTAAGGCCATCTTTCATCTTGGGAGAATCATTCATTATTGGGAAACTTGACCCATGCATGGATGCGGTTTTTACTGTCAGTCCTGTGTCATGTGAAGCACAGTTTTCTAGACTACACAAATATAAAATATTAGTGACTTGCAATGAAATACTGTGTGCCAGTAGAGCAAACACCATATGGGTCACTAAGATGATTTAGAGGCACAGAGTCATCTTTCTCTTTATAACCCTGGAAGTTGCATTTTCTTTGAGCTAACAGAAACTTCCAATAAATTTGTCAAAAGTAGATCCCAGCATTAACTGAAGTATTTATAAATTGTACCTTAATAGAGAAATATAGACTTAGAAACATCTGAAAATATATTGATATTAACACCTGATTGGGCTTATGTACTTAAGGATTTCTAAAACATTGTTATTTTACTTTGTACCTTGTGCTTATACACCCCTCATTACACTAACAGCCGTAGTCAATTACTCAGTTCAGGATAGTGACACCTACTATCGGGTTGAATATTGTTCTTCTGTATTTCTGTGTGTTATTCTCCAGAGAAACAGAACACACACACACACACGTGCACACACACATACTTCTTTACAGTGGGGGTTCCATCCCAAAGAACCTAATGGAAGTTAAAATACCATTAGGTAGAAATATGCTTCATATACTTTTGAAAATTATAGCTCAACCAATTTTAAATGTTATAGGAACACTTACAGTAGGACAAAATCATATAATACAAATCCAGCTTTATTAAGTGTTGAGTATCTCTTGTAATTTGTTGAATACTTCAGAGCGAGGTAAAAATAGAACAGTTTTATGAGTATGCTTTAACACCATTATAAAACTGAGAAATCAGAAGTCATGCAGCTGTAAGCTGGAAACTGTACATATGAAGTGTATAATTTATTAGGAGGAATTTACTCACATGACTATGGAGGCTGATTAGACCCATGATTTGCCAGTACCAAGATAGAGACTCAGGAGAGTGGATTATATAATACTATCTGAATGTCAGGGCCTTGAAACCAATAATGATGATCCTTTTCCAGATGTCTCACCAGCCAGGAGAGAAGGCTATGGAGCTTTCTCTGCTCCCCTTTATGGTTCTCTAAGACTGAACTGGTAAGGACAGGTTAGCATATGAATTTATCAATGTCTCTTCCTTCCCTTTATCCAAGCTTGCCCAGCTTTCCTCCCTTCCTTTCTTCCCTTCTTCCTTCCTCTCTCTCTCTCTCTCTCTCTCTCTCCAGTACTAGGGATGGAACTCAGGGCCTTGCATAAGACTTTGTCAGGTCTAGGACAGGAAGCACTCTCATACAATCATCTAGAAATAAAATTAAATTTGGATATCCAATAACCAGAGGTTGATACATGTAACTAACCATCACAACCCCTGAATTCATCTCTACGTGGAGCCTGAAAAATTGGGAAAAAGAATTTTTTAAAAATATTTTACTTATAATTTTTATTTTGTGTATATGAATGTGCAGTGCCCACAGAGGTCAGAAGATGGCATGAGCTCCCTGGAAACTGTAGTATAGATGGTTGTTATCTGGCTGGGTCCTCTGCAAGAACAGTCAGTGCTCCTAAATTCTGAGCTATCTCTCCAGGCCTGGGAGAAAGGATCTTTTTCAGATATAAACAAACAAGTCAACATAAGTTATATTAGGCTTAGGTTAACTCAATGTCTTTTTTAAAACATTTGTTTATTATTATTTTATGTATGTAAATGTTTTGTCTGCATGTGTGTAAGTGCATCCATGTTGTTAAGGAACGTGAAGGCCAGAAAGAGGGCACCATATCCCCTGGAACTGCAGTTACTGATGGTTATTAGCCACCATATGAGTGCTGGGAACCGAATCCAGGTACTCTGTAAGAGTAGTCAGTGTTCTTAACCCCTGAACCATCTCTCCAGCTCCAAACAGTGTCTCCATAAGAAGAGGGAAGACACCCAGATACAGGCTGGGAAGAGGGCCACATGAAATAGAGCTAGAGACTAGAATGAGGTCATTAGAAGCCTAAACCCACCAAAAGTTATGTTTAACCCGCCAAGATGGGGAGGTCAAAGAGCTTCTTCTTTGGAGCCTTCAGAAGGGCTGGGGTCCTTTCAACTCCTTGATTTCAGCCACTAGACTATAGAACTGTGGAACATTAAGAACGTTAAGGTAATGTTGCTTAAAACTATTGTGTAGTAGTTTCCACAACTTCCCCTGGAGGCTTGTTTACTGTTCTTGAAGAAAGGGCCTAAGGGTAGTGTTATTGTGCTGGGTCCTCTATTGGGTGTGTTTCCTTTCTGGGAACCAAGACTTTGATCATCCCAGGACAGAAAACACAAATCAAAACTCAAAGCTACCTCTGTTTTCATCTCAGGTACATGAACCTATGTATACTTCTCCCTAGGGACACACAAATATGTATATACACATGTATGTGTGTGTGTATGAACACACATACACACACTTTTAAAGCAAAATGAACAAAGTTAGCCCTCGATATCCATGAGCGGACTGGTTCTCAGGACCCATGTTAACTGCAGAATCAGTGGACGCTCAATTCCTGTTGGTCCCTGACAAGACAAAAGTATCATAGCACATTATTTGCATAATTTGTATATATCCTCTGCTGGATAGCTTAGTTGTCAACCTGACACACCTGGGTGGACAGAGCCTCAGTTGGGGAATTTCCCCCATTGCACCAGCCTGTAGAGTATTTTCTTGATTGTTGAGGGATGTAGGTAAGCAACAACTTTGAGCAGGTTGTTCTGTATTGTATAAGAAAGCAGGCTGAAGCTGAAGCTGGATGTGGTAGCACACACCTTTAATCACAGCACTCGGGAGGCAGGTGGATCTCTGTGAGTTCAAGGCCAGTCTGGCCTACATAGAGAGATTCAGGCCCGTTGGGGTTACACACACACACACACACACACACACACACACATACACACACACAAAAAAAACCAGACTGTGCATGGGTCATGGAAGCAAGCCAGTAAGCACCGTTCCTCCAAAGGCCTATGCTTCAGCAATTGCCTTCAGGTTCCTGCCCTGAGTTCCTACCTTGGGCTCCCTCAGTGATGAATTGTGTGACCCAGGAGATGTAAGTGAAATAAACACTTTCCTCCCCAAGTTGGTATTGGTCAGGGTGTTTTGTCAAAACAATTGAAGGCAAACCAGAACACCTTTGTTCTATTTTAACTTACCTCCAGATTACTTAAAATGCCTAATACAGGGGCTGGAGAGATGGGCCAGTGGTTAAGAGCACTGACTGCTCTTTCAGAGGACCCAGGTTTGGTTCCTAGCAGCCACATGGTGGCTAACAAGCATCCTTAACTCCACTTCCAGGGGATCCAGTGCACTCCTGTGACCTCTGTGGGTATTGCACAACATGGCTGCACTTATATACATGCATGCTCTACACTCATACACATAAAAATTTTTTAAAAATCTCAGTACGATATGTTATACAACAAAAGGTTATGACTTGGATATGAAGTGTCTCCTCACAAGGCTCATGTAGTGAAGGCTTGGTCCTCAATGCAAGCAGTATTCACAGGTCAGTTCTTGGGATGTGATTAAGCATGATAGTTGTTAGTCTCAATGAGAAATGTCACCCAAGGCTCAGGTATTTGGACACTTGGTCCCCAGTCAGTGCCTCTATTTGGAAGGTTACTTCATTGCGGGAATAAGTACCTCACTAACAGTAGACTTTGTGGATGTATGGCCTGACTCCTTTTCCTATTCTCTGTGTTTCCTAGTCCTACCACCATGCTTTCCCCATTATGATGTTCTCTGTCCTTCTGGAGCCATAAGACATAATAATCTTTTTTTCTTAAGTTGATTTTGGTCATGGTCTTTTATCATAGCAATAAAACATTAACTAATATGGAAAGTTCTGCTTTTGTTGATTGAGGATGTCAGCTTTGCCTTCAAGAATGGCTACTTCACTGACTCATATGAACTCATAATTGGTGGCATGATTGGGCAGTGGTGGAGACTCCGGAGGAGAGGGAAGCAGATCACTGAGACCATGCCTTTGACTGTCATCTCATGTCTCTTTGCCTCTCCTGTCTTCCTCTCTCTGTTTCCCGACAACCATGCCATGAACAGCTTTTACTGCCACGTGCTCCTGTTACTGCTGTGATACTTTGTCTTACCTGACACCCACAGTAATGGAGGAAGGCAACCACAGACTGAAACTTTTGAAGCCTGAGCCAAAACAGATCTTTCTTTCAAGTTGTTCCTTTAGGTGTGTGTCAGAGCACTGTGGAAATAGTTGTCACACTAGGTTGTTCGGGGCCAGGTGATGAGGGGAAAGTCTGCACATGTCCAGTGCAGTACTTTTAAATGTATTTTATCTGAAGTTTGTTGAATTTATGGATATGGAACCCACAGATATGGAGGACCAACTGCAGTGTCCAAAGTGAACAGACCTCAGACCCGATGGTTGCTGCTCATCCAGTCCTACAGCCCACTCTGCTGTCCCTTCCCAACCAGTTCTCTGTGGTGAAGACGGTGACAAGAGGTGTTTATACGAGGCATCTGTAACTGCTTTTCCGTGTCTGGTAGTGTAAAATGGATCCTCTGGTCACCTCTTAGATGGTGTGAAACCCCAGGTTGCTGGAGTCGTAGTGACTGAGGCTTTGTAAGAATGGCAAGAAAACGGAGGATATAAAGCATTGCATCTAAGTACTATTTTTCATGAATAAACATTTAAATAATAAAACAATTATAAAACTTTTCTGCTGATATTTAACTACATAAGATATAAGTAAATAAAAACCTTTGGTTATCAATCATCTTGCGCTACATTTCTATTTTTTTGGTCCAGTATAAAAATATCATCTTTAGTACAGTGATGGCCATACTCAAGAATTCTTCACCACTTACGACTGCATGCAGATTACACCCTACTCAATGCCTGTGAAATGGATTGTGCTTTGCTTTAATTCAGTTAGTATTTCATATTTAAAATGTTGTAGAGAAGATGGTATCCACTTAAAAATCTGTAACATGTGCAGATTTGTTTTATGTCAACGTGGTTAAAAGAAAGAGTCACCTGAAAGATGGAACTTACCTCAACTGAGGAATTGCCACTATCAACTTGGTCTGTTGATATGTCTATGGGGCACTTTTAAATTGTTGATTGTGTTGGAGGGTTTATCCCACTGTGGGTGGTTCTGTCTACATGCAGGTGAACCTGAGCTGTATAAGACAGTTAGCTAAGCAAGCCAGGGAGAGCAAGCCAGTGAGCAGCATCCTCTGTGGTACTGCTTCAGCTCCTGTAGCCTCCTTCCTGCCTTGAGTTCCTGCCTTGGCCTCCCTCAGTGGTGGGCTGTCACTTGGAAGAGTAAGAAAAAATAAGCCCTTTCCTCCCCAAACTGAGTTTGGTCAATGTTTTCTCAGAGCAATTGAAAGCTAAATTGGGCCCACAAATAGTACCAAGAGTGGGGTATTTCTGTGACAGATCTGACCAAGTTGTTTTGGGGAGAGTTGTGGAAGTATTTGAAGCTTTGGGATAGAAAACTATTGACTCCTTAGAGTTTAATGGACTGTTCAGTGGTAGCTTGAAAGAGAATGCTGACAGAATTGCAGACAGTGAAGACCTGGCTTGTGAAATTTCAGAGGGAAGTTTGAGAGTTTCACAAAGACTATATCTGACACAGTTAATATGATATTTTGAACTGAGGATCTGTGGTTTCTGGTCTTCTAGGACTGAAGAATCAACTGTGATTAACAATAGACCAGTACCACTGAAGAGACACCTTTGCGTTACTGGGACAATTGAAGCTGGTTAGATGAGACCGAAAAATCAGCTGTGATTAAGAAGAGTCCAGCATACCAGAGATGCTAAGATGAGATGTCCACCAAATCTGAGCAAGAGGTGTGCAGTGAACTTGCTTTGAGCCTATGAGACAAATGTGTGTTTCGGACGACAGAAACAGAGAAGTGGAGCTTCCCGAGCCTTCCAGATCTCAGAAGACCATGAATGAATGCCAGGTGCTGGATATTAAACTACATTGTTGTATTCTAGTTTTGCTTATGTATACCTGGTTAGCGCTTTTGAAATAAGAAAGCATGTAATTTGGTTTAACAGGATCCCACAATTAAGAGATTTTCTTTAAAAAAATTTTTTAAAGAAACATTGGACTTAAAGTGCATTTTTCCATTTTTGTGTACATTTTTCAAACAATAAATTTATTTAATATACATTAAATATATGCATGTAACATTAAACATACTGGTAACATTAAATGTGTGTACACATAAAATAGAAGACTGTGGGATCTCTAAAGCTAGAATTTCTTTTATATTATGAGATTCACTTGAGATTTGAGGACAAATAAGGAGGGAATGTTTATGGCTTAGTGCTGTGTTTGTGTGGAAAGTGAAAAGAGGCAAATTGTGCTGGCCAGTCTTTTGTCAACTTGTACAAAACAGAGTTGCTTGAAGAGGGAGCCTCAGTTGTGGAACTGCTGCCATCAACTGTGGACATGTCTGTGAGTCACTTTCTTGACTGCCGACGGATGAAGGGCATTTCAACCCATGTGGGCAGTGCTTTCTCTGGGCAGAGGGGGCAGAGCTGTATAAGAAAGATAGCTGAGCAAGCCAGGGGAAGCAAGTTGGTAAGCTCCATCCCTCCATAGTCTCTGCTTCAGCTTCTGCTTGCAGGACCCGCCTTACATCCTACCCTAACTTCTCTCAGTGATGGAAGTGTAGGGTGAAATAAACGGTTTCCGCCCTAAGTTGATTTGGTCAAAGTTTTCTCATAGCAGTGGAGAACTATCTAGGCATAACACCTAAAATAATAAAACAATGGTGACAACATTTTGCAGCTCATGACAATAGATCCGCCAGATTCTCTGGGTAAATATTTGAAACAGACACAGAATACCTCTCATCTCTGCCCTAAGTCTGGAAGTGTGAGGAAAGTCAAGAAGGCTACAGACAAGGAAATCTGAGGCCTTCTCACCTGTGAGGCTGGGTTTAATGCTGACTGCCTGTTGGAACCTTAGATGCCACAGTCTGCTAGGATAATGCCTTATACCTTGGGTCCTTCGCGGTATGACTGCATGTGAGAGCACAGAAGACAGTAAGGGATAGGCTATGTTCTGAATGAGTGAATCTGAAGATGGTTTTATTTCAAGTGACCAGCAGTCCTTTCTTTTCTGTGGGACATATCTTCCTAGTCCCTCAGTGCATAAGATCAAGGTAGGATGGCAGCCTGCATATATTGATCTTTTTCTGTACTTACCTTCCTAGGAAAGTTTCATCTGTACAATAAGCGTTGTAAGGCATCAATGACAATAATTAATAAAATATAAAAATCATATCAACATACTTTACCAAATATTATTTAAAACTTAGTTTTTTTTTCCTGCAATTTTACATTTAATATTTTCACACTGCAGCTGATGGTGGATAACTGAAACCACAAAAGTGAAACAGTGGATCAGTCTGAGGTACTCTGTTAATCTGGAGAGTCCCAAGCAGCACCCCCAGAGAAAACACACTGACCTATCTGCGTACGGAATGAGAATCCTTCCCGCAATAAGAAACAGTATGGAGCAGCACAACACAGTAGTATGGCCACTGTAGAAGTAAGCACCAAACTCTAGAGAGGGAAGACCTCATACCCAGTGTCTAGTCACCTTGATGCCTCACTGAGTGTGATGCACACTTCTCACTGAGTCTTTAGGGTGCTTCAATGAGTCAAGCACTAAGAGAGCCTCTTGCCTCTTTTTGCATTTAGTTAGGCAAAATTACACATGAATATGTCATATCTAAGACTGCAAGTGTATTACATTTCAAGCCACTTACCAAAGGCTAACAATAGAGTGATTAGGAGCCTCATTCCTTCGCAATTTGTATTTGTACAATAAGGAGCAAGACACAGATACAGAAAGCTATTTTTCTGACAAATCATGACATTCTAAATTTAAGACTGCCATTTTAATAGACAGTATATGTATACGCGGAAATTATGCGTACTTGTTATGTTTAAAAGGGGAGAGACATTGAATTAAAAACCATAATTTGCATAGGGATGCATTAAACAAGACTTATATGAGTTAGATTAAAATTTTTGTTGCCTGAAGGAAATTGGATTTTAATTTCGTAAGATTTTCATAGATTGTTTCATCTAAATGACATTAAAAATCACTTGAGTGAACTTCTTTATTTTGTATCCTAAATATAAAAGAGATAAGTTATTTGTTCAAGATCTCAAGAGTTAGGTTGAGACTTCAGGACAAGAATTATGCATTATTTTAACTTATTTTTTATTACATATATTTAGAAAAATGCAAATAGACTTAAAAACATAACATTGATCTTGACATGTCTCCTAGTATTTGCTAGATATCTTGCCCTCAGTCAAAAAAGTATACATTTTATTTGGAATGCTGTGATGGTAGCAGAAGGTTACTATGAAAATGATTATGAATTTGTGTTAATACTGTAATTTTCAGCATGCAGTTTGATACATCCACATAGTACTGAGAAATCCAAAATATCACTGGAATTTGTAGAATCATATATTTACTTGTGTTTCAGAATATTAATGGCAGCTTTAACAGTGTCAGTTTGTACTGATAGTTGGCCAGTGAGGTATTATAGATCCCCTAATCTTATATGTCATTGATAATGCTCATAGTGGCCCTCCAGAACTTGGCAGCAAAATCCTAACTGCTGAGGACACCACAAACTAAGGTAGAGAACATGGACAAATCCATCTGATACTGATGTGGAAGCTTCATCCCTACAGGCCAGCTTTCATAATACTGGAAGGTGTTCTGTGGGTTACCAGAGGAGGAAGGTAGCCACCAGTCTTAGCCAGCTGTGAGTAATAATAGCCACCAGCCTGGCAAGACATGCTCACTGCTGAGAAAATGGCATAGATGTCCTGGAAGTAACAACCACTATCTGACTGGGTTTAAGACCGGCTCCACAAGATGAAATGTATACCTGGAACCACTATTGGGGCCAGGAACTTGTGTCTAGACAGGTTTTAGGCTGGTGAGGGATGCTGCCTTTGTTCTGCTAATCGGACACAGTATTAAACCAACTCCTAATGACCGATCAATTAGTGCATCCCTCAGTACTCATCAGAGAAGCTTGTTTTTGCAGTTGATAGTGATTAACACAAAGACCCACAGCTAGCCATCATACAAGGAATAAGAGGCTGGAATGCTGCATCCTAAATGGGACACTTACATCATACCATCTCCTCCCAAGGGTTAGGGATCATTGCAGAAGAGGGAGCAAAATGATTCTAAGAATGAGAGGTGGGGGGCTAGGGATGGCTCAGTGGTTAAGAGCACTGGCTGCTCTTGCAGTGGACCCAGGATTCCAATGGGTGGCTAATAACTGTAACTTTACTTCTACAGCTATTGCATGACACATGTGCAATTATATACTTGTAGGCAAGACACTTGAAATAAAAATAATAAATTTTAAATAACGATGCTAAGTGGTAGATGAATATAACAAAACAGCATTTTATGGTCACAACGGGGCAAGTGCACATATGGATTCACAGCAGTTGTTACAGTATGCACAAGATCTGTGCAAATTCACACCAGACAAAATCCAAGCAGGGAAAAGAGAGGCGATATGGCAATTGACCCTTGAGGGGAGAGGGAGACTCAGCTTTTTTTAGAATCTGGCTCCTGGTAGATTGACCATGCTCCATCGGATGTCCCATTGGCTCCTGGTAGATTGACCATACTCCATCGGATCCTCCCTTACCAAAGAGCATATGAGGGGCACAAATTAGACTTAATGGTTTTTTGTTTGATTTGCTTTGCTTTTTGAGACAGGCTATATAGCACCAGCTGATCTGCAACTCAAAATGTTGATCAGACTAGCCTCCGTCTCACAGATCTCCAGCTGCCTCTGCCTCCCATTGTTGGAATTAAAGCCATGCACTGCCATGCCCAGTTCTCACTGGGTTTAAAAAACCTGAAGAGGACAGATATTTGGTGAGTAGTGAACGGGCTATGGACCTGGGAGTCTTTGAGCAAGGGTGAGTGTGATCAAAATACACAGACACAGAAAGGAAAATCCCAGAAGAGGGGGACAGTAGGGAACAGGCTTTACCACAGAGGGGGTCTGGAAAGTGTGAGTGCTCAGCTGGGAGTCGGGAGGGAGGGGAGGAAACTCAGGAGAGGGGGAATGGAGGAGGCGGGTGTTATGGGGTGAGTGTGGGCGTAATGGGGATGGGGAGGGAGGTTGGATGAGGCGGGGAGGAGAGACGAGTGGAAAATGGGTGGTGTGGGAAACTGGAGGGCAATGTGCTGGCTTGGGGACCTCTTGAGAAATACACACACGGTGTCTGAACATCAGTGCGTGTGCATGCCTGGGGGCTGGATGACAAGGAGTGCAGTGCCAGATACGGGAGATTGCTCTCCAAGAAGTTGGTCAGAGTAATCCAAGAGATTCCCAAAATAACACAGGCTGTTGCTGGAGCCATTGGTTATCTCCCAGAACTCAAAGATAAGACCCTACTGCTGACAACAGGACATACTTCAAATAGAGAACTTGGGGCAATGGAACAGGAACTGACTTGGAAGCTTTCTCCCTGAAGACTGCCTCTCATAGTTCTAGAGGACACTATACAAGTTGCTAAGGGAGAAAGTCAATCAATGGTTCAACCCAGTTCTAAAGCTGAATAGCCATAATGACTAGCACAGCAAACTACCTCTATTGGTACAGTAGTGGCACTCTTGTCTGGGAGGTTATTGATAGCTATCTAATTGGATTTAAAGCCCTCTCAATGGGAGTGAACTCATTTGTGGCACTCTAATTATAGCCAAATATATATAGCTGGAGAGATCACAGATCCTTGAGAAAACCATACCTGTGTCATATCTTTAGATAAGTAAAATTTCTTACCATATCCTAAATATGGATTCTTATATTTACAGACAAGTATACCATACGCCACTCATCAAACAAGCTTCTTTTTTGTAACAGATGGAGGTTACTGAAGCGTCCCACAACTCATCACACATAGATGATATCTAAGAGATGCTCAGTCCTAGGTGACACATCTACAGTGGAACCTCTACACCTAAGGCTCATGGAACATAGTGGAACAGGGGTGGAGAGGATACTAGTGCGTCCCTGAACTCTCACCATCAAAGCTTTCTTATACAACAGAGTGCGATGCCCACAGAAAACCACAGCTGGCCAAGTTTTAGAGAATAGTGTGTGTACTTGGATAGGACTCCTGTATTAAACCTCACCCACCCATGGCTCAAGGACTATTTTGGAAGAGGGGGCAAAAAGATTGCAAGAATGAGGGTTGATGGATGAACATAGGGAAACAGAGGCTTTCAGGCACCGGAATCTTGCTCACATGAACTTGTGACAATGGAGGAATCGAGCAGAGGACCCATGCCGACTCAGACAAGAACTCAGAGTGGAGGGAGGAAATGGATGGTGGGTCAGCCCTAGACTGAGAACTGTTGGAAACTGATCACTGCTGGGTGAGGGAGAGTAGACCTTCCTTATGAACTCTAGATAGACTGAACAGACTCCAGTCGATGAACTTTCACCTAGGAACACCTGGGTAAAATGCTTCCCTAATGGGACTTAACATATAAGGCAGAGGTATGAGGCCCAGTGGTGGTGGGGCATGTGAGGGACATGGATGGGGTGAGGTTCTACATTTGATTAAGAACTGTATGAAATGTATGGAAGCTCCATAAAAATATTTTTAAAATGCATTGAAATTTTCAAAGAACTAATAGAAATGAAGAGGAAAACAACAACCTCCCCCAAAAAGTAAAAAGAGAAACTGAATATGTCTTCATATCTGAAATGTTTGTTTTTGCAAATATATTCTCTAAAAGACACTCAAAACATTATTGGTAAATTTTATTGCTTAAAACCTTCAGAGTAAAATACAAAGCATGTGTTACTTTATTATTCTGAAAAAGTCACAGCACATAAAAATGTTATTACATACATGAAAATAATCATGACCACAAGGAAGCATGTTTACAGTTTTACCAAATAATAATCTTTCAAGAGTTTTATGCTTTTGTTACTTTTAGTATTCCTAATGGATACTAAACACCCACAGAAACACCTACTTTCTTATACCTAATGATGCCTAAGTAATAGGATACACAAAATTTGCAAAATGAAAAATTCTCAGTTGTGTCATTGTGGTTTGGAAGGATTTCACTTATCTTATTACAAACATGAACTCAATACTGTCTTAAAGAATTTGAATAGGTTATTAGGATATGTTAATGTTGGCCTATGAATATTAATGAACCTGCATCTGTGGCGATCTCATTTATTACTTAACTGATGCCTAGTTAAAACGTGTCAGTGACTCCTGTGTGCAACCCTGATATTATGTGATAATAAAGTTGAAAATTAACAACTCAAGATAATGTATAATTATCCAAAATTTTATAATATTTGTTAAGGACTTAAATTATTCCCCCAATTATTTATATTTGAGCTTCACTAACCAATGTGGTGCTGTTTAGAAAAAGGCCCTTTGAAAATCAGTAAGCACAACTTCGGTGGGAAAGGCAGAGTGCAATCTAGTGAGACCAGCAGCCTAACATAAAGGAGGGAGACACAGCGCAGGGCTCTTCTGCTTCTCTGTCTAATACACACAAAATCAAGGCATGTGAGGACCTTCAAAATGGCGGCCAGTTGCAAGGCAGACACCACTCGTCTTTCATTTCGGACTTGCAATGTGAGCCCTGTGAGGACATTTCTGTTATGTCACCCAGCCGATTGTATTTTGTTTCTGCAGCATGAGCAGACTAATACAGCTTTCTTTTGGGGGTGGTCAGGATTGCAGCAATGTGAGCAACAATTTCTCATACATTTCTGTTTCTCATAAATGTACAGGTTTTTTTTTTAACGTAGAAGATGGAAATTGCTATCTGAGGTCAGTACCATGGTTCGAAGGTAAGGGTGCATGATGCCAAACCTGATGACCAGAGTTTGAGCCCTAGAGCCCACATGGAAGAGAAGTCCAGTTTCCAAGTATCGTCCTCTGATTGCTGCACATGTACCTTTGCATGTGCTTACGTACACAGGCACACACACTAAATAAACAAAAAGTTCTTCAATTGTATAACAAAATGAGAACAATGTGAACAAGGTCAAAATATAAAAGAAGAGTTAAATTGGATGGTGAACCAAGAGAGAATTCTAACTCCTGATTTACACCCACTTGAGGGAAGAAAGTCTACACACTTCTTAAGGACCCTGGCCTTTTCCACATTTCAGAAATATCAAATTAACAATGGTATATCTACCAGATATCATTTGACTGAATACCTTTACACAAGGGTGAGAATCCAGTTAAGAAATTCGAATCCTCCTGTTGAACACAAGGGTATGAACAGTTGCTTTGATCTGGTAGTTACACTTAACTTACAAGCACTAAAAACTCCTCTGAGCCAGTGGAACTCAGCACTTAAAGAGGCAGCTGAAGCCAGAATGGCTATCTCAAGAGAAAAGAGGATGGCGCATAGCTTGGTCATCCAGGGCCTCTCAGTCTGGGTGGCAGGATTCTGTCTCACTTCACTTGAGATATTGACAGAACTGGCATAGTTCAGATGCCTGGGGACAGTGAAGAATAGAGCAAGCTGCACCCGGGCTGGTGCTAATGTGGATATGGCTCTGTGCAATGACAGAAGACCCAGAACTTGAGACTTCACCTCTAAGAGAGAGGAAGAAGAGTAGACAGCCTCCCACAAGCCTGGCTTTTGGGTCTATCTCTCCATGCTGTAATTTCTGTCTCACTTAGCATGCGCACATTGAACTGACATAGTTCAATGAAATAATGAAATCAGCATTTTAAAAGCATTGTGTGTTTGTGTGAGAAACAGACAAGTGATTTCCTGTACATAGTATGACTCATACAATGCGGAGAAAGTAGTTATCCACAGGGAATGTTGGATAAAATAGAGATAGAGCTTTCCTTTAATTTCTCAGCTATGGTCTAGGAATCAGACATCACAGGAGAGAACAAGATATTGAAGATTTCTGAAAACAAAAGCAAAATTGCCACTCACCAAGAAATTTCTATGTACTACTTCAGAAAAGACTCATGCCCAGAAAGCATGTTGAAAGGGTTTCGGAACCTTTATGCTGATTGACTGATAACGATCTCTCCTATTAATCCAGTTTGCAAGGCACAGAAAAGATAGGTTTTTTTTTTTCAAATACACAGAAGCTAAAAAGTTGTATGGAATATGAATAATTTGGAAACAGTGACAGAATTAAAGCAACAAAATAAACATTCAGTAGCTTCTCACAAAGAAATGTAGAATTATGAATTGGTTAGTAAAGAGTTCAGTACAAGGGTTTTGAGGCTTAACAAGATATTAGAGGAGGAACACTGACAGCTAAACAAAATCTGGAAAACAATGGAAAATATAAGAATATTAACAAAGGGTTAGAAGCTGTAGAAAAGAACCACATAGAAATTCTGGAGCTGAAGAGTATAGTAACTGAATGAAAATTTTCAATAAATGCCTTTAATAGCAGACTTCACCAACAGAAGGAAGATTCAGAAAATAGGACAGGCAATTTAATGTCACTTTGTTAGTGGGAAAGCAGAGTGGTGAACACACCTTAGAAAACTAGAGAAGACCACCAAACAAACTAGATCACACGTTGTACTAGTCTCAGAAGGGATAAGAAAGAGGGGAGGAATTCTAAAGCAAAAGTGCCAACAAGCTTCTCAAATTGGAAGAGGAAACTGTGGGTTTCAAATCAAAGGCCTCCAAGTGAAGAACACAAAGAAATATAGTGAAAGGCAGAATATCATCAAATGCTTAATAAACAACTGCAAAGGGAGAATTTGGACATTCTCAGAGAGAAGCAACTCATCACAGAGAAGGGGGTTCCCTTGTAGTACCATCTGGTTTCTCAGTAGAAACTCAGCAAGAAGAGAGGAGATGGGCAAGTGAGACAGTCCTTAGCCACCCAGATGACCACCTGAGTTCAATCCCTGAGTCTCAAGTAATGGAAGGGGAGAACCTAGTCTTGAAAGCTGTCTTCTGACTTTCACATGCCCACCTTGGCATGTGCACATGTACACACACACTAATTAAATCAATTAATTAAAGAAGAAGGAACTGAAACAGAATAGTCAAAGTAACGGAAGAAAAATATCAACAAGGAATACCTAGAAAAATTATCTTTCAAATGTGGAAGATAAGAGTTTTCTAAAACTAATACAATTGTGATCAACATATATACAATAAATCCTCAACCAAGTACCAACAAATGCAATTCAATAGCATGTTTGAAAATAATTCACTATAATCAAGTTGGATTTATACTATGAGATAAAATAATAGTATCATATATTTTCACATAAAACTTCATATATATGAAAGAATAGTTTTATATATGAAAATAAATTAGTGTAATATACCACATTAATGGAAGAGAGGATAAGCTCAATTTAAATATTTGCATAGATGTAGATTCAGTATTTTCCATTCACAAAACATATAACAAACTATTTACATAAGGATTACATAAGGATTATTCTTAATGCAATATAATCTATATGTAAGAATCTATAGCTGATATCACACCTACGGGTGGAAATCTGAACGTTTTCCCTGTAAAATCAAAAATAAAGAAAGATAATCTCTCTGGCTTGTATTTAGTACTCAGAGCCCTAATCAGCTCAATTTTTAAGAAAAATAAACAAAAAGTATATGCATAGGAAAAAAAATAAGTAAAGAGATTTCCATTTTTACACAACATGTTTTTATATTCAGAAAATCCTAAAGACTCCAAGAAGATTGTTAAAATGAACAAGAAAAATCAGTTCCTAATAGGTTATCTAAGCCCAAGTGGCCAGCCCTAAACATATATACATACATGAGCACCACTGAATGGACTCAGTTCATTATATATGTATATTTCAAAATGTATGCATATGTAAAAACAATAATCAAAGGGGATAAGTAATTCAGAGACGCTAGGTGGACACGGGGAAGACAGATGGAAGTAGGTGGTGGCCAAACAGAACATGCTTGTAAGAAATGCTCAAAAATAACTATACACAAAAGAAAAAGCAGCATATGAGAAGAAAATCTAGAAACAACACCATTTAGAATAGCGTGGAAGTTAAAAATCCTTTCAAATGTAAATGAACGAAAGTGGAGTGCTTTATGAGGAGGCATCGCATCCTAACTGTGCAAGAGCTTCTAGTATCTATAGATTAACAAAGTTATTCAAACTAAATCCTATTTTCCTGGTTTTATGACAGTTTGCCTAGTTTACACTGTTTGCATGATGCTGAAGTAAAATTACACAGATTAATGTGTTTCTCAGTACATTTACCATGTGTGTTTAGCTCTGTGACTCAGACAGAAACTGAGCCTCCATTACAGGACCAACTTCATGACCACAGGTGAGTCATTAAAACAATCCTCACCACACTTTGGTTTCCTCCAGTATCAGTGGAAGAGAGGAGAAGCATCTCCTAACATGTTTTTATGAGGATTCAATGACTATGGAAGTCAGTTGTGCTTTGAACAGGTCTTGATGTCAAGGCACCTTTAAGTTATTAAAGAAAAAAAAAAGTATCAATCAAGTTGTCAGCTCTAAAACCATAAATATAGGAGCACCACGAAAAGTACTCAGCAGATTACTCTCTCTCCCTCTCTCTTTCTCTCTCTCTCTCTCTCTCTCTCACACACACACACACACACAAATGCATATGCAAAAATAATAATCAAAGAAGTGGTCAGAAGATTGAGAAGAGACTTGGGAAGAGCTGGACAAGGGAGAAAGAGAGGTGAAAGGATGTAAATATAGTATTTTTATATAAAATTCTCCAAAAACCCAAGCTATTCAACAGATGCTAGGGGTGTGTGTTGGCATCAATATTGTATCCAAATAAATTGTCTTGATTAAGGACATGAATATTGTCAAAATTGTGTGTCAGTCTGAGATTTCATACTTTATACCCACATATTTAACTTAATAAAAAATAAAGATGAGTTTCATTCACATTTAATAGTTTAAAATATTGTACAGGGAGAATATTTTAAAAGTTTATTTAAATATGCCTGGGTTGGGAGAGAAGAAAGAACCTAACAAGTAAATACAGAGCTGTTGAATTTAAGTTTTGTTTTTATGAGTGTAATTACCATGAGAAGCAAAATAATGAAAATGAGCACTTGGAACACATGGGGAGTTAGTATTGCACTTTTGCTCCAAGTTCCATAGCAAATGTGATTATTGAAAGCAAAGGGAATATTTAACACAGGCTTTTGGTGTTAAGATGGTTACTAAATCCAGGGTTGATACAACTATGACAATTTAAAGTGGACTTTTCACAAAGAATTAATTTCAGCTTTTATTCAGCTTTACAGTTCCAACACACATGAATAAAAGTCACAGTGAATGAAAACGCCTGTGAAATGACAGACCGTTTTAAGAGATTTTTATAATCTTCTAATACACATGAATAAACAGTAAAATGGGCTGGAGGTTGGCTTAGTGACTAAGAACACCAGCCACTCTTGTGGAGGACCTGGGTTGGTTCCCAGTACCACCTGTAACTCCTGTTCCTGGGGAATCCTATGCCCTCTTCTGGCCTCCATGGACATTGCTTGACAAGGGTGCCCTTACCTACATGCAGGCAAACACTTGTCCTGATAGATTTAATTGTCAACTTGATACA
This sequence comes from Eospalax fontanierii, assembly GCA_035773235.1. Classification (NCBI taxonomy): domain Eukaryota; kingdom Metazoa; phylum Chordata; class Mammalia; order Rodentia; family Spalacidae; genus Eospalax; species Eospalax fontanierii. The sequence goes on along the minus strand of CM069527.1, from coordinate 106,792,518 downwards.
TCTGGGAATAGGGAACCTTAATTAGGTAATTTCCTCTATCAGACTGACCTTTGGGCAGGTCTGAGGAACATTTTCTTTAATGCTGAATGATACAGGAGCACCCAGGCCCATTGTAGGTGGTGCTACCACTGGGCAGAGTATTCTGACTGAGTAAGAAAGCAGGCTGCACGTGGGCCAGTGGAGCAGTCCTGCAAGCTGCACTACTTCATGGTCTGTACTTTGGTTCCTCCCCTGATGTTTTTCCTCCATGATGAACTGTAAGCTGAAGGTGAAATAAACCCTTTCCTCCACAGTGTTTTGACACAGCAATAGAGAAGCAAAGCAGAACATTCACATACTTAAAATAAATAAATTAATTAAAAATAAATAGTACAAGGTAGACTTACGTAGTCCCTAGTGAGTAGATAAAGTAAGGGTTTTAAGATTCTTTTAGTGAATAAAATGTCAATATCAATATAACAATTAAAGGTTTAAGTACATATTTAAAATTAACTTATTAGTAAAAATACAATAGCCTTCAGAAGTCATTGTACTATACTTAATTGGCTGACTCTAATTTACCTTAAATATACATAATTAATAAATATGTACCTCATTTTTCTTAAGAACCTTCTGTGTTTGTTAAAGCCTAGCACTTTGGAAGTCCTTGGTGGATAGTTCTATCTCCACTTCCTTTTAAAGTCAAGAATGTTGCATAAGGTGCACAACTAATTAGTGGATGATGAGGATGACAGATAGCCAGTGATTTAATGTTTATATTCAAATGTGCTGGCAGTGTGGGACAGGAATGGTGGTGACCTTGGGTTAGGGTTACCTCCTATTTTGTCGTTTGGTCCATTTATTTCTAATACTTAATTTTAGTAATTAAGAAAATGCAACAAGCTGGGCGTGGTGGTACATCCCTTTAATTCCAGCACTTGGAGACAGAGACAGAGGGATCTCTGTGAGGTCAGCCTGGTGTACCTAGTGAGTTCCAAATTAACTGAAAAAAAAAAGAAAGAATGAAAGTGAAAACAAGCTACAACCTGAGAAAGTACAACATAGACCCCAAGACCACAGATAATCAGAGGATTCCAGTGTCTCGTGATTCAGTGCAGTGATTTTTCTGTTATTAATCATGCTCTTACAAGATAAGAATCATGGGTAGATGAGAAGCTCTTTCAGGGCTGGTCTTTGGTGGCTTTTGTGTCCTCAGGGTTTTGTTTGTTTGAGTCAATTCCTTACCTGAAGTCCCCTTTTCTCAGGTGTGTAAATTTAGCAACAAAACTAACCAGAGCACTGCTCAATAGGGTAACCTGGAGGGGATTCGAAGATCCTGAAAGAGGAACTCTGGAGCAGCTTGTCAGAAACAGGGGCTCAAATGTGCTAGTAGTGGACGACTTCTGCCAGCTCAGGCCAGAAGGGAGCACATGGGCAAAGAAGACAAGGGCCCTCTCTGGTGGCGTCTCACCCAATTTCCTTGACACAAGATGTGCCGGAGAGAGAGCTCAGTTTTAAATTATTCAGGCTCACAACCCAAAATAAACTAAATGAAGAGTTCAGTGCTTACAATTTTTTTTTTAAAATGTATTTTTATTGAATCATTGTGTGCTTCGTACAGAACATCTCTATCTTAACCATCTTTATACTCCTTTCCCCACTGGCAGTCCCTACGCTCCCCAACTGGAATCCACACATTCTTTCATCTGTGTTAAGGTCTATGGTGTCAAGTTAATGTCCCCAAATGACAGTGCAGGTTCATCCACTGAGGTCTAGTCAGGCTACCCAGAGTCCCTCACTTTAGGAAGACTAGCCCATCCTCACCCAGTAGTAATCAGTTGCCAATATTTCTTAAGCAAAGGTGGGGGTCTGTTACTCATTTCCTCAGTTCCATGCTGGATTTTTGTCTGACTGAGTTTGCATGGGTCTTGAGCAGGATGAAATGACTGCTGTAGGTTCACATGAGCAGGGTTCCAGGAGCTTGTAGGATTCTATTTCCATATAGTCATACCCCTCCTCACTGGCTCTTACAATCTTTCTGAACCCTCCTCCACAATGGGCCCTGAAGCCTGGGTGAGCAAAACTTAATATGAGTCCTGTCCAGGGACTCACATTCTGCAGACTCCTAATCTTTGATCATTTGTGACCTTTTGTGTTACTGGCCCTTTGTTGCATGAAGGAACTTCATTAATGGAAGTTGAGAGATTCACTGGTAAATTCTTTACCCCTTGTTGTATATTGTGTGAGTTTTGGAGGTAGAGGCTGCATTGTTGATGTGCTGCTTAGGCATGAGCACGTCACAATGTTTGTGTGTGACCAATTATGGTACTCTGTATTAGTCCCCATCTGGGAAGCTTCTTTGATGAGTGGTGACTGGTATACTTAACTGTAAATATAAGGATACATATTTTGCATTTAGTAAGAAGTTACATTAGCTTAGGCATGTGACAGTCTTGGGGATTTCTCTAAGATCTATGTCAGTCCCTAAATTTTGACAGCATCAAGCAATGAGGTCAGTTGGGAGGAGCCACAGGTACTCTCTCCAGGGTTGTAGCTCGTGTGCAAGCCTGGTATTAGGATCATCAGCTTTACAAAAGTTAAACTCTACAAATCTTATGACTGTTGTGTATGCCTAGGAAGACAGATTCCTTAGGTCTTGGTAGTAGCTGATGTTAAAATTTCCAAGGTTGGGCATTGGGGTTCCTAAGTCATTGACAACAGCCTGTCCTGTATCTCCTGAGCTTGTGTCTGAGACCATTAGCCCTAAAGACCTCACAGCTCTGTGGGACTCATCTAGTAACCAATACCTGCAGTTTCTCTCCTGTGGCTCTTTACAGCTCTCCAGCTTACTTCAGCCTGAGCTCTCCATCCTGCCTTGCCTTCTAACTGGACGGCTTCCCTTGTCCTTCCTGCCTAGGTCACCCTCTTAAACTGCTGAGCCATGCTAGGTTGCTATGGTCACAGTCCTGGTAGCTGCCACTCAGGAAGCAGTTATTGTAGCAATTCTGTGCAGCTGTCATCTCGCTCTGGTCATCAGCAGGGACTGCATCTTTGCCTCCTTTTCTTAATATACAGCTGCCCGCTGGGAAACTTCGGCTGCCCAGCCTGCTGCCTGCTGAGCTCCACCTTTCTGTCTTCATTATCAAGAAGCCAGCAACCTTGCTGCTTCCGGGCTTGACTGCTAGTCTTTTGCTGTTACTTCTTTAAAAGATATAATTGCCAGTGGAGAAGGGGGATAAAGATGATTAAGATCGATTAAGATATTATGTAGAAATACACAGCGATTCACTTTAAAAAGTTATTTTCTTTACCTAGTCTTTGAGAATGTCCCACATACATAGAACGGATCTGGATTCTTACCTACTCCATCCTCCAAATTCCATGCACATTCTGCTCCAACTACACATCTTCTTCTTATATTTTGCTGTTGTCTCCTTTATACCCACTGAATCCACCTGTGTGCTCAAGCATGCAGGACCATCCATTGGATTCATCATGTTACCAGTTCAAGATGCTCTACCAAAAGAAGGCAAGAAATGACAATTTGAGAGATGCCTTTTATGTCTGATGAAGAAACACCAGGTAACATAAGAGGATATTTCCCAGCCCACTAACTAACTGAGCAGCTAGAGAAAGGTGTTTACACCAATCACAATATACCGTTCATGCCAATGAAGCTTTGCATCAACCAGGACATAGCCCTTTTGTATCAATCCTAACAGACTCTTCTAGGCCACCAGGAAGTAATGCTTCTCTGGCCTAAGTGTCAAAGGCTACAGTGATGGCAAGTAGTTCTGTTCAAACTGAAAACTGTTTGAATAGTCAAGAATTCAGAGGAACTGTGATATAGCTTCTTCCAAGGAGTTCAAAGTGCGGGCAGGCCAGCTGGTTGTATGACTAATATTCCCTTGTTCAACACAGCCAGAAACCTGAAAGACTCCAATATTTTGCAGCACACTCCCTTCCTGAACATTTTGTTTTTACAAGAAAATAAACAACCCCTGTCCAGGGCCCAGGGAGAGGGGGATTCCCCTAGTCTTTCTCATCTCTGCTGTGCTATCTTACTATCATCTAAGACGTATAATTAGAGGAAATTACGAGAAGTGCAGAGAGTTCAAATCACTACCAGCTTATCCCTGAATAGGAGAAAGAGAACAGAGGAGAGGAAACTATTGTGACATGTGTAATCTAATAAATCTGAGAAATCAGAGCAAAGCAAAGACTTCTGGAGTAGTATGTGCCGCAGTCTATGAGCCAATCAATAAACACCTTCAAGGGCACACAAGCTAACATGCCAATCAGACTGACAAATTAAATAACGAAAATTTCAGGTGTGCTTTATTTTAACATTGCTAAAATGTTTAAAATAGATAGTTTGAAAGGAGCACTACTTATTTACGTATATCACTAATTCTGTCAAAGAGAAGTCATTCAAGCAAAATGAGAGATACCTGTGACTGTCTAAAAATTTCCAATGCTGTGACATTGCTTGTGAGGTAGGTTGGTTAAGAGGATACCGAGGCAAAAAGAATCCAAATATTGATTCACTGCTTGGCTTATATCATGGATGTGGAAAACTTTAAGGCATGTTTGTATCACAGGATGAGGAAGTAACTGCTCCTGAGGTGGTTAAACTCCATCATCACTTGACTAGATGTGGAATCATCTAGGACATTGATGGGACACACCTATGGGTGTGTTTGCAAGGACATTTCAAAAGATTAACTTTGGGTCTCATTGGGTATGGCACCATTTCAGGGCTCAGGACTCAGAGAGAATAACAAGGGAAAATGAAAGAAAGTCAGCCAAGCATGAGGCACCCTTCCTCTATTTCCTGGCTTCTGTGATGTGCATTGCTCTGTTTCTCACTGTGATGAACTGTTTGGTACCAGTTGAACCATGGGCCAAAAGAAATCCTTCCTTTCTTAAGCTGGTTTCTGAAAGATACTTTGATCATGGGCTCAAAAGTCAGACTGGAAGAGAAAATAAATCGACATATTTAGATTAAATGATGTCTATGTATTTAGATACTGCTCAGGAGGGTACCATGGCAACCCTGAAAAGATAAAGCAGTTTTCTAGACCCACAGTGGCAATACAACACTGACTCAGTTGCTTGTGCAGGCATTTATTTCTGGACAGTTGTGGAAGATGGAAATTCAAGATCAAGATGCCAGTAAAGTTATCTTTCCTCCTGGGCCTGCAGATGCTCGTGCTCAGGCTGTGCCCTTACCTGTACCTTCCTCGTGTTTGTGATTTCTTTACCAACTCTTCTATTTCTCATAAGGGCACCTGTTTTGTTAGACACACTAATGGTTTGCTTATTCAAGAATCTCTTTAGATAGCTTATCAACAAGCAGGGTTGAAACTTTAACATGAAATTTGGGGGGATAAAACTTAGTGTACAATAAGTCTCATGAGCTCCTTACCTTATGGACTGTATTTGGTTGAAGGAACAGCCTATTTCTGAAATCTGAAATGCATCACCTGTGGCCATACTTGCCACAGGTAAGTATTGAACAACTAAATGAAGCTGATTTCTGCAACTTAAGGACTTCCCCTGGCTTTGGGGAAATTTTCTAAGAACTGCACTGCATCCAAGTTTCCTTCCTCCCTTCCTTGCTTCCTTCCTCCCTTCCTCCCTCCCTTCCTTCCTTCCTTCCTCCCTTCCTTCCCCCTCCCTACTTCCCTCTCTCCCCATTTAACTCTTTCCTTCCTTGTCCATTGTCATGATCTGCTCCAACAGTATTATCTGAGAACTTGATCCACATGATCCAGCTCTCTTCTCATTTTCCTTTATAGACATTCCTCTCAATAAATTGCTTGCATGTTTAATCCAATCTTGGGTCCGATTCTCAGATGACATGTGAAATAATGCCTGCCCCAGGGTATGTACTCTGTACTTGGCAGACATACAGAGCCGAGTAGGAGAATGGAGATGGTTTATGATGGAAAACAAAGAGTGGGAGACTTCGGGGGTGCTGTTTGGAGGGTGTCGGGGTAGTGAAGCTGGAAGTAAACTAGCAAGAAGTGGTTGGTTCTGAGTTAGAATCAGATGCATGATCAAAGTGTTCTGGCCTGGTTGCTTTCCAGATTGAGTCAGGCTTTCTGGACTAGAGAGGGTGTTAAAGACATACAGTGTGATTCCTTTGGACAACGGAGTTCATTGTTACTAAAAGCTTTGCTGTTTGTACGTGTAGGTAGCAGGAATTCTTCCAACCTTTCTGGAAGAATGGGGAGGGAACGCGTAGTGTACCTTGGAGTAGCTCAGGATACTTTAAGGAGTTCTTTTTCTAACTATTCTTTTAAAAGATATTTCTTGGTCACTTGACATCAAAGTACACATGCCCCCTGGTTGGGAACAGAAATCAAGCCACTTTAATAATCTGTAATTGTTAAAGCTCTTTACAAGAAGATGCTGAAATATTCTAAAATAGATTATGCTAATTATAGTATATTCTCTTTCCATGGAAACAGAAATTTAGATAAAAGTCTAATGAAAAGTACTAAAGTACCTGAAACAGTGGATCCTGAACATGTTCGACATTTGGTGGGTGACATGTGCCATCTAGATGACCTCTTCAGCCCTTCCTAAGTTTGATTGTCAACACTGGTTGGGAGAGTGATTAGTTTATGCTGCAATAAGTAGTTTGATGAGAAAATTTACCTGCTATGCATTTGAAATCTTCTGATGTTACCATGAGGCTTATCAGACATCACCTGAGTGAAGGGGGCAACTGAGAAGCAACTCTTTCTTTACAAACTCAAAGATTAAAACATTTAATGTTATAATGGCTTATTTGAATCCCTTTGGAGATTTTTTTAAGTAGCATGTAAGGTCATATTACTGGAAAAGTCTACATGTTGATATATGATCCCCTATAGAATTATTTTTTTAAAACATTTTATTTTTATTTTATGTGTATGAGTATATTGTTTGCATGTGGGTAGGTGCTCTCATGTCATGCAATTCCCACAGAGATCAAAAGAGGATATTGGATCCCCTGAAACTGGAGTTACAGATGATTGTTAGCTGCCATGTGGGTATTGAGAAATGAACTCAGTCCTCTGCAAGAGCAGTCACTGCTCTTAACCAATGAGTCATCTCTCTAGCCCTATGATCTATTAGAGAATTTTTTTGTGTTTCCTTATTCTCTTTCTTTATGAACCAAAATCTTTTTAATAGCCATATCAATAAAGAATAAGAATGCATTCCTTTACTGTAATCCATATTTTTTGACTGAGGAATCTAGCTAATGAAAAATCCCCTCGTTTCTAATGAACCTTATTTTGTCCCTACCCTCCAAAGAACTCTTATTAGAATAAACCCCTCTTTTAGCACTGAACACTTGAAAAGTAGGTACAGAAGGAGTTCTTCCATCTTGGTTGAGTAGATTTCTGGTAAAAGATTAAGTAGAACATAAATCAGAGAAAGCAATTTTGATAACAAGAGATCAGAGAGAGTTATTTAATAATATCCAGTTTCAGTTTTGGGTTGTGACACACCAGCAAATAATATATGTCAGGATTCTCAATGACACTCCAGTACCTCTGTATAAAGGCTGAATCTTCCCTAACTAAAGTGGAGGAATCCATATTCTGATGATCTTGGCTGGGAGAATGGGTCATCAGAATGGAGTAATTTGGCTCAGAACTCCAATCAAGTATGGCGCCTAGACCCTCCACACTGACAAGTGGTAAAAATTGCCAAAGACAAGATAAGACTCTACAACAGGGTCCATGGTGTAGGGTCAAGGTTTTGATGCTCTCAAGTATCACAAAAGGGTCAAAATGCTCATGCAAGTATCCAGCATACAAATGGATGGATGAGCCTTATGGAGAGAATATCTGGAGACTCTCTGGGAGGTTAGTTCGTATCTTGGATCCTAGAAGTTTCTCACATAAAATTTTGTCAGTTTATGAAGAATTGTCTCAAATCCTGAAAAAAGGCTCCAAGTTTTCTCAATATCCATTTAAACCCAAGTTAATTCTCAATTGTTGCTTTAGAAGAAGTTGAGAATTATTTGGGCAGTCTTTATATTAGTTAAAGAATTTTTTTTCCTACTTAAGTAGATCATGACATAACATTAATGGTATTTTGGTAAAATTATGATTTATCTTCTCATACTTATATGTCCTTTCTGATAAGTCTGTGGGGAAACAAATAATTCCTCTTCCTGCCTCCTCCCTTTCCCCTTCTTTCTCTTCATTCCTCTTTTTCTTTTCTTCTTTTTAAGTCACAGGTTTCCTTTATCTCCCTCTCATCAAAATAGCATCATCTATTGGCAGTTAACTGAATGAAAACCAAATTTGGATCTTTTAAATTCTGAGTCTCAGGAAAATATAGGTGTCTCCAGCAAACTTAGGGGTGTCACTGTCCTCACTTGTTTCTATTTTCCCCAAATGGAGGCAAGATAAGGAGTATTCTTGTTTATTGAGATACTGGAAGGACCTGAGCACAGGTCCTCAGCGATGTAACAGGGTTTAGGAGAAATTGAAAACAAAGTGATATTTGGGTTGGTACCATTAAGAAGCACAAAGTAAGAAGTACAAAGCGCAAATTGCCTCCAGAGCCAGAAGAGTGTGTCAGATCCCCCGGAACTGGAGTCAAGCAGAGTAGTTAACTACCATGTGAATGCTGAGAACCAAACCTAGGTCCTTTGCAAGAACAGAAAGAACTCTTTAATTGTTGATCTATCTCTCCACTCCCAGGAATAACATTTTACTGATGCTCCTGAGGTGTTGAACATATAGACTTATTTGGTTTTCTGATTTATATTTTTTAACTTGCAGTATAGGGATGTCACAGAGCTGGCTCAGAGTATGCAAAGGCCACACCACATATCCAAGAATATCCTGTATATCTAAAGATAAAATGACTTTACCCATAAGTCGGAGCTTTTCTATTGCTCTGGCATCAAAGAATTTTGGGGAAGAGTGAGTAATAATCTGGTAACAGCTATTGAATTGTTTCTATCCCAATGACTTGCCTGTGTCAGTGGAATTTTTAGTTCTTGGTGTATGAAGCATGGCAGAACTTCAAAACTTCACTCCACTTAGGATCTGCCTTAACTCTAGTAGAGAAAGCAAAGGTATATACAAATATTATCTTCAACTTGGCCTTGAATTTAGGGGTTCCCAGGATCTCAAGAAATACCCATATCTTCTGGTTTGCACATAAAGTTGCAATTTCTTTTGCAAAGTATATATGTATCTATCAGATTTTCAGAGTTATGATTAGAGAGCTTGAAGAAATGTATGTCAGTCAAGGACAAGAGTCCTAGTACTAGACATAAGGCCTGGAGATAGGAAAGACCTATGGGTTTTTCGCCCTCGCTGTGTGAATATTTACTCTGAAAAAAAGACAAGGTCTAGCATAGAAACAGTAACACACATATCCACCAACACTGATGAGGATGACCTTTTATATTAATAGTGTTTCGTGATTATTTAAGGAAAAGATAATATTTTTTTGAGACAGGGTCTTCCTAGAAGTCCCAGAACTCATTGTATAGTCGAGACTGCTCCTAATCTCACAGAGATCTGCCTGCCTCTGCCTCCTGAGTGTTGGAAGTAAAAGTGTGCACCACCATGCCCTGTTTGGAGTTTCTTTCTTCATCTAACTAGAGAACTTATTCTTTGTCTTATATTTTGTTCAGTTTCTATCTTTGTGTGCCTTCTGTTACACTATATACAAGTCTCCTAATCAATATGATCAGCTGGGTTGTGGGTCACCTTACTTTTTGATATGTAGAAGCACAGTTACATTTTGCTCATGATAATCCTGTCTCATTGCCCTTTAATGATTTCTAGGACTGGTGCACAAATTAGGATTGCAGTGAGAATGGATGTAAGAAGCAAACGTTTTCTTCAGAGTTGGAAAAGTTTTAAAAGGCAGAGCAAAATTACATCAGAATACAAATGACATCATGGCTGGCATGATGAGTCAAAGTGATCCTGGGGTATTGTGTGTTCAGCAGCAAACTTGATGACTGTCTCCAGATGGAGACCTCCCTGTGCTTTTATTGATAGGTAGAAAACATTCCCTAGATCAAAGCCCCAATATCACATAGTAATATTGAAACAGAAAAAATTTCATCCAGTTTTCTTCGTGACTTACAGGAACATTTGGATGGATGCTGAGAGGTGAGCATCACAAGCTCAGTAGTTTACGAAGGCAGATTCAACAGCAAGTTAACAGGTACTGTGCATGCTTTCCTCTCTGAAATTTTCCTTCTTGTGAAAAACAGCACATCTACCCAAAACAGCACAAAATCACAAACACCATAAAAGGAATCCAAAATAGCCTGATGCCATAGCAGATGAACACGTGGAATCCGATAACATCCAGGCATCAGTAACAGAACTCAGGAACTCAACATACAGGGATACAACTTTGAACAGTGCAACTTGTAACTAGTACTCTCTTGACAAGACATAACAACAAGGCAGAAGAGAGTTCCTTGGGTCCTGCACTTGTTTGAAGGCTTAAGATTTCATTTCTTGATGGAACTTCAGGAAAACTCTAGAAAGAAATGAAGGTCACCCAAATCAGAAAAACAAACAAAAACTGAAGCTTGTCATTCAGAGATTCCTAAAGCAAGTGGGTCAGCTGCCACCACTGGTGTTTGGCAGAGACTCAAAGGTGGGCAGAGAAGAGGGAAGGCTTAACAGTATAACATACAGCCAAGAAAAACAGACAAGAACAAGAGGAGGACTTCACATGCGCTCTGTCCGGAGGCTGTGACACAGGCCAATAGACCTGTAGCACCCGTGTGATGGGCACGTGTTGCTCCTGTGGTTGGTTCAGAGTTGGAAGGGGCAACAGCACATGAAGGCTGATCACATGGACCGGGCCCAGGTCTTAGCGGGTGTCTTGTGTAGAGCTGCCACAGGGCTTCCTCAGCTGGTTGTTGCCATGACTGAGTCACAGTTCTACTGTTCTTCATGCTGCGTGGGCTGGCTACTGTCCGTTTCTTTACTCTGTCTCTCCACCATCATCATTAACAGTGTCATAAGCAAGATATTACCGGCCCAGGCTTGCTGCAAGCATTGGAGCAGAAGCATCTGGAGTGCTGACTGCTTCCTGTTAATTGCTCCATAATGTATATAAAATCCTTGGCGCATATTTGGAGATGATTAAACACCATAATAAGCACATTTTGAAAGACTTCCTTTCAAAGTCTCTCAGTTGTCAGTACAGTTTGCCCTTGTTAGCAAGGAGTTCACCTTGGGATGAACATTTCTCATAACAATCTCTTGTAAAGAAGGAAAGCCTCTGACCTACCTTGCCTTTCTATACAACTCCCTTCTAGTTCATTACATTGTGCTCCTGCATCTCTCTGCGCACATTTAAGATTCTTTTATCTTGGACAGAAATGCAAGCCTGTCTCATGAAGTCTGGATGCTTGTCTTACCAAATCTCATTTCTGTATGATCCACCCAACCTTGTCACAGTTTTCAGAATACTTTTCTTTTCACATATTTCCATCTTTTCCTCCCATGACGAACCTCTCAGGCATTCAGTGTCCCACACTTGAGGTGAAAACTTCTACCCGGTCTCTACTGTCCCATGTGAGTGCAGCTAAGACTCCTGACTCTAGAATATATTTGTATCTCTTTCTTCTTTGTTACAGTGACATTTTTCTAATTTAAGTTCTCATTAACTTTACCTAGGAAAATGTTCTACACTCTAGTCTTTCTCATTCTTTTTCAATATTCAGATTAGTATTCCTTAAGGTCTGATCTGACCATTTCACTTTCTGTTGAAATGTTTCACTCTTATTTTTTTTTTCAAAGTAAACCTCAAACTTCCTACTCACATAATACGGTAAATCCATCATTGTCTTGATTATTCCTGTTTCCATTACTGAGCCCTTGTCACTTAATCCAAGCAGCCATGTTATTTTGTATGCTGATGTATGCACATGCCACATCTTTTGTGTTAAACAAAAAGATGATGGGTTTATCTATGTCTTTCTCACCCTTTTCTCTTTATAGCACTTAGAACAATGAATTCCATCAGTCAAACAATAAAAAACGTATGTTCGACTCACTAAAGTAGATATCTATGTGGAAAAATGCAATATGTTCGTGTAGTGACAAAATGCAGATTCTGGTAGGTGGCATGGTTCTGGAAGGGCTTAACTGCTCTAATAGCTGCATTGCTGGCTTCTTTTAAAAATATTTTTATTATTATTTTTATTTTATGTGTATGAGTATATTGTCTGTATGTATGTAAGTGCATCTGTTGTGTGCAAGGCTGGAAGAGGTGAGAAGAGGATGTTAGATCTCCAGGAACTGAAGTTTCAGATGGTTGTTAGCTGGCCTGTTGGGAATCAAACTCTGGTCCTCTGCAACAGCAATCAGTGCTGAAAACTGCTAAGCCCAGCCATACATGCTTGTTTTCTATTGTGAAGGTGCTGGCCTTTGGATTGAGATGACTCATGTAAATTCTAGAATTTTCTATATGAAAATAAGAAAAATTTCATCTGAGGGGAGGAAATCGTTCCAGGAATGAACAATTTTAAAAGATGTTTTATTATATTTATTCGTGTGTGTGTGTCCACAGGTGCACATATCCCGTGGCACTTGTGTAGAGTTCAGAGGACAACTTGTGGGAGTCAGGTCACTCCTGTGGATTCCAGAAGGTTGTCAGACTTGATGATGAATGCTGTGACCCACCCACAGACAATTTTAATGTGTGGCTGTGCTGAATATCTGTATGTGTGTAGATTAAATGCAAATCTTGATTATGGCTGAGATCAATCATTTTTTTCTCTTTATCCTGTTCCTTGGGCATAGGAAAAATCAAGGTTTTAGTAATAGTTCAAACATGTAATTTAAATGTAAGTATTTTGTACTAAGTGAGATAAACAGGAGTAAATGAATTATAAAAATAGCTTTACCTCTACAGCTAGAGAAAGAATAAAGGAGGACCTTTTGTTATTTCCTTTGGTAAAGAAAAAGTTGACAGCTTCTTTTCTGTGGACTTTGTATGGAACTGTCTTATGGAGATCACAGCAGTCTTCCTGAAGGATACATACTGGAGCATAAACAAAATATATGTAAAAGATTAAACTCAGTTTATTTTGTGTGTGTAAGCATGTGCATGTATGTGTTTGTGTATGTGTGTACATGAGTATGTGGTTGGGCGCATGTATGGAGGTCACAGGAGGACCTCAAGTGTCTTCCTCAATTATGCTCTTATTTTCTCAGACAAGGCCTCTCTGTGAAACTATACTGCATACGTTCAGCCAGACTTCCAGCCAATGAGCTGCAGGGATCTGCTTGTCTCTGTCTCCCGGTGCTGGGATTACAGGTACCTGGACCCAGGCTTCTCTGCATGCTTGTGTGTGTGCGCGAATGTGCTGAGGATATGAACTCAGGTCCTCATCAGGCGAAGAGAGCACTGTATTGACTGAGTCATCTCATTGCTTCATCTTCATCTTCTTTCTTTAATTTAGTAAAAAAGAAATGTTCTGTATTTGGGACACAGATGACTCAATAGGCCTTAACATATATGGCAGAATGCATGAAATCTGGTAGAGGGAATACGGAGGTGCGGGTGAAAGAGTGGGGTCTAACTATGATTAAAACGCATGAAATGCACAGAATTCAATTAGAATATATGATTTAAAATGATAAAATAAAATAATATTTATTTACAAAAAGGAAATATTCTGAGTTTTTCTTTTTAAAAGTGAAAACCTCTGTCTTGATTATCTAGAATATTCCTTTGTAAATCAAATAAGCTTGATACAACTTGAGAGTTGCTAGCCTTCCCATGGTCTGCTTTATCCACTGCGCAGAAAACTGTCCTCTGCCCTGTAATGATTTTGAGCAATGCTGGCTCAGGGGAGAGATGCGCAGACAGTTGGATCAATATCTGGAAAGGAAGCGCTTGGGTAAAACCAAACGCAAGCTATGATATTCAGGACTGTTTTTCCATCTGGGGAATTTTTAACCAGAAGAGTCACATTCGAGCAACTGGGGAAATAGCAAATCCTGCTCACGAATCCACCCAGCTTTTACCACACCTGGTCTCTGGATTGCATGAGAATATCATTTCTTTTCTGTGAGGTAAGAATTAGTTCTAAGCTACAGATCTTCAATCACTACCCCTCCCAAAACATCAACGCATGTGGCTTTTGGGAGCTAGAAAACAATCTTTTGGCCTCTGCCCATCAAAGAAATCCAGGTTATTTAACACTGTGCATCTATAAAATTGAAAACTGTAGTCATACTTCCTAAGATTAACTTGTCAATACTCTTTTTCTTAATAACCTGTAACAAGGAAGTGTCAGATTTTAGGGCTGGGTCCCCCTTTCCTCTGACCTGAATCAGAAAGTGCACTAACATAAATTTAGTTTGTCTAGGTATCTTTGAGATCCCTCAGGAAGGATCCAACACCGAAGTATAGATATTCCCAGGCTCCTCCACCCAGTGATTTAAGTGACAATAATCATCGAGCATGGCCTGGTCTACCTATAAGATGTTATTTACATCTCACCTTGAAAATCATTACCTGTTGGACCTTGTCACCATTAAATCTCTTGGCTGGTGGAGTTCTATTTTTAGTGTTGAGACCACAGCAACTCTAGTGTCCAATTGTGCTTGGCATATAATAGGCACATCATATATTTTCTATGGACGGATTACTGCTAGCGAACTCTTGTGATTTACCTCACAACTATCTAAAATTCTGTAAGTTCATTTAGTAAATTTCTTTGGTCATAAATTTTTGGTGTGTGTTTTCAGGATTGTCTTATTAATATTTTCTTATTTACATAATTATTCTGAAGCAGCCTGTCTTGCTGACCATCCCATTACTGAGGTCTCTTTCCTTTGTATTATGGCAGCTCGTCCCTTAAGTCTGATATGATAGAAGTTCCTTTGTTGAAGAAGTCTGAAGATCATTTACAGTCCTCAAAGGTAAACATGAGATAGGGACCAATAAATTGAAGCTTATTGCAAAGACGGATTTTTCACCCTTTCATAAGATAAAAGATAACGAGTGTCATTGGATTGTTTTAAATTGCCCCATTCTTCTGGGAATTGGGCTCAAAAAATACTTCAGCATCTTTTCTGTAACTGATTTCTGATTATCATTTTTCATTCTTTACAATCTCCTATTTTCTTATGTTACTACAGGACACTCTGCTACAATAATGAAATAAACTCCATAATGATATTTTAGTACTGAGGACAGTCTGTTTGGCATAATTCCTATGTTGTTGTAAAGGAAAAACACATAGTTTTGTATATTTAAGAAAATAAGTTATCAATCTGGAGAGATGGCTCAACAGTTAAGATCATTGGTTCTTCTTGCAGAGGATCGGCGTTCAATTCCCAGCACCTACATGGTGGCTAATAATCATCTGTAACTCCAGTTCCACTGCATCTGACACCCTCTTCTGACCTCTGCAGTCACTGCACTACAGGAATGCATTTATACACATGCAGATGATACACTCATATGCATAAAATAAAAAAAAATACAAATTTAAAAAATACTATTAAAAAAGAAAATAAGTTATGAATCTCAATGAGATGGAATCAATATTTATTGTAATAGGCTTTCTATCGTCAGAATATCTTAATACCACAATGGAATAATCTATTAAGAGCAATCTACTGAATTAGGTTCTTGTACAATGGCAATCAACAAAGATATTGTCGTAGATGTTGACATCACTCATAGGCAGACTAAATTACACTGATTTTCAGGAGATGTAGGCAGTAATACTTGAATTCTTGCCACTGATCTTTCTCAATAGTTTCTGTCTTAATTTTTTTCAGTCTCTGACATTAGAAAAATGTATACTTTCTTTTAAAGATTATTTCTGAAGTATTCAGAAGGAAAATGAATCCAGACACATTTATCTTTTCCTTTTAGTGTTGTTTTCTTGAGCCTGATTGTCTTTATACACTCAATTTTTCTTCTAGGATTATTGTTCTTCTCAAAGCACAAACCCATGAATTTATTCTAAGTCTCTGAGGATGATAAGGTCTTAGATTTTTATGAAAAAAATTTTGTAATTTCAACTTAGTTATTGAATTATGTTTAACTGAAGATAAAAACAAAATTGACTTATTCTCAGGCTTTGAAACTGTTGTTTCATTGTTTTCTGCATTTAACTACTTTGAAGTGTATGTTGATGTTTCTATTATTTTATCCCATAAGCATTCTAGCTTTTACATTTTTTAATGTGTTCTTGTCTCTTTTTAGAGTTTTAAAAATTAATTTCCAGATGCTTTCTGTTTGTTTGTTTTTTTTACAGTTTTACTACAATCAAATGGAAAAACAATAAAATTATTGAAATTCAACCTTTCTCCTCTCAAGTGTCATAACTGAAATCTGATCACCATTGTTTAGAAGTGAAGCCTTAGGAGCCCTAAAGAATGAAACCACAGGGGAAGTTTAGCCTCCTTTGTACTGAGAAGAAGTAAGTGGAACCTCACCAGACATTGTATCTGAAAGTTCTTTAATCTTGAACTTCCAAATCTCACAGGTGTCAGAAATCAACTGTGGTTATATATGAACAATAATAGTGCCTCTGCATGCCAAATCAGGAAAAAGGGTCTCCCCAGAGCTCAGATCAGCAAGTGTTTTGAATTTGTAGTCCCAAGCTTCCAGAACTACAGGACAATGAGCTCTTTACTTAACCACTTGTTCTATGGTAGTAATTCCCTTGGAACCTGAACTAAGCTTTGTTTCTAGAACTTCACAATCAATTTAACATTATGTTTTTACTTCATTTACAAAAATAATAATGTTTCTATGTCCATTGTTGAGGGGTTGTCTTGGTCTAGTATTCTTTTATGGATGCTACCCAATAGGAAGGAGGCAGATGGTGGACACTTAGACATGTGAAATGATAAACTTGAAAATTGTTCCAATTTGGGCAGCATGGTGGCAGTCTCTTATGTAACTGAGTTATTACTGACCATTTATGTTAACTGGTTCTCAGATGCATATACACCACATTCCTGCCACTTGAAACTGAGGTGTTAGTTTGACTATTTATATTGTGATACAACGATGTCATCTGTTCTATGATACTGAAAAGATCTGAGCAACAGGGGGAATGAGTTGAATGGGCTCAGAAGCTGAATTGTGTTTTTTTCTAATAGCTAAATGGTAAACCTATAAGAAGATGATCTTACATTCAATGGTCCTTGTGGAAGCAGAACTCATTCGCTAGAAGAATGGTTCTTCCTTCCACTGAACTGCAGTATAGTGTTTATTATCTATAGGGGTTGAAGACATAGAGTCTGTTAATGTGTTTGTACTATTCAAACTTGCACATGTCCTAAATTATGTTTTTTTTTTTTGTGTGTGTGTGTGTGTGTGTGTGTGTGTGTGTAGCCACATGTGTATTCAACATACAACCACTAAAAACTGAAAAAAATAAACCCTAGTCAATTATCTTAAAGCAGTATTTTTCATCTGAGTGTGGCTTTGAACTATGCCCATGTCCATGGGGACATTTGACAATATATATTTTGATTGGTACAATCGACTTTTAGAGATTAGAGGCCAATGTTGTCATTAAACATCCTGTGATATATAGGACTAGTCAAAGAGTGTTCTGGCCCAAATGTCTGTATTGTAAAAGCAGAGAAACTCTGTATCAGAGAACAAACTAAACTATCTTTTTACTATTGTAGAAACTACTGCAAAATCATTGTTAGATAAAAATATACTCTCTGGGGGTGGAGACATGGTTCAGTGGTTAAGAGAACTCTCTGATGCACTTACAGAAGACTTGGGTTCAGTTCTCAGCACTCACATGGTGGTACATACTCACCTGGAACTCCAGTTCCAGGGAATACAATGCCTTCTTCTGCCCTCTATGGGTACTGCATGCATGTGATGCAGTTCACATGCAGACAAACACTAGGTTGTATCACACTATTCCTGGGGAGGCTTGAACAATCTTCTGCTTACCCCACGTAAGGATCCAATTCCAGACCAAAGGAAGGAGACCACCAAAGTCCAACTTGGTGGCAAGGAGTTTTACTGGGTCACTTACAGAATATGGATGATTTTATTTTTTACAGGAGGAGAAATGATTCAAAGAGAGTAATATCACTCAGGTCCACCCCAGCATGAGAAACAGCTCAGGAAAACAGGAAAACTGGACTGTACTACACAAACTGTAGGCAGTTCAACAGATTGGAAAGTGTCCTGTCCAGGGAGCTTTGCTGGCCTGAGACTCTGCAAGGCAGCTCCTTTGATCTGTCCCTTACCCGTGACTCAGCTGCTCAGAGCAGTCTCTAGGGCTAATATGTACTTGCGGAGGCGGAGAGGCCTAGCCAACCTGATCAATTTTAGGGACTTCCTGGGAACTATGAAAATGTAACATGAAATGTTTCTCCTCCTCTCAAAACATTCTGCTGTTTCCCTCTCTTTAGAGTTTTCTGTTATTTGGCTTTCTTTAGAATATACCTGTATTTATCTAGCTTCCCCCCAGTTTGGAAGGTTTTATCCTGGAAGAAATTGCTACACAATACACACACATAAAATTAAAGCAAACAATTCTTTTAAAAAATTCTTAAGAAGTAACCAAGTTAAACATGTGTATGATTATTGATTCTAAATATAATATTTATTTCTGTATTTTGTAATATTTGTAATATTTATAATAATCACAAAATTCTAACTTTTTCTAATTCTAAACACATATTCACTTTCATATTTAATATTGCTGAAGGAGAAAAGAAATATGCCCATGCATATAATGTCACTTTTGTGTGTATTTCATATCATTTTTTGACTGATTTTCCACTTTAGGACACACTACCCACATTATTGTGGTCTTACGGATGCTTACTAAAATATGTGATGAAAAGGGGTCAAAGGTGACATGGAGAAAGCTATCTTAATCATACCAGTTATGTAATGGAATATCTGTTTGCAACTTCTTTGCTTGCTAAGGCTTTTGCAATAAACTATGTTAAAAGATATCAACCTCTGCCTAAATACCTGCCTCTGTAAACATGCTTGCAGAGGAGTTTCACTTTGCTGGTTTTAGGGTCTTTTAACATCTATGCTCATAATCACATGGCTGTGACTTAAACTCACCCATGTTGTACAGTTAAAGAATAACCTGGGGAAACAAAAACTGTGATGGTACTGAACTCAGGGCTTGAGTTTCTGAGGGGAGAAAACTGCAATTGAGTCTGCTGGCAACCTTCCTGATTTCTCCACATGAGTGTCTTGGTACCTTCTCTGCGTGTAGTGGGTCCCGTGCCTCTCTTTACCATTCCACCACAGCTACAATTGTGTGTTCTTTTGAGGGAAGAAGACTCAAAAGTTTATAATCCCATAAAACCTGGATGGAGTTCTGATTTTCGATGTGTCTAATCCATTTATTATTATTTCTTTTCTACATAGTGTTGGCTAATTTGAGTCATTTGTCAATTATACATTAATAACAAATGCATCAAGTATTTCTAAATAGAGTCATATCCCAAACTTTGGGGGGTTTCCAGTCAATTACTTGTTCATCAGAGATTGATTCTTCTAAGTGAGCTTTCCACTTGGGTCACTGTGATCTTCAGTTATGTATGAAGTTCTACAAGCTGACTGGGCAAAGGGTTTGTTGATATGTCTGAAAGAGGGCACTGGTAGCCAGTTGGACACTCTAGTTTTTCTCCATCCATTTTCCCAAATATAGGAGTTCAGAAGAAAGGCTACATTTCAAAGTTCTAGTGCGGTGATTCAATAGGGCAAGAGCAGACGCCACTTCAGACCTCAAACCATATTGTATCTGCAGGTTCTCCTTGTCAAAGTAGGTCATAGGCCAGTCAGGCAAGGAATATAGAAATGTACTTCCATCTTGATGGAGCCAGCACAGCCACTTTGCAAAGTGGCCCAAACACAGAGGCTTTTTGGGGACATTTCCTTTTGCAGATAATCCACCTCAGCAAACATTACTGAAAAATTTTAAACACCAACTAGATTCAATAAATGATTTTATTCTAGCCTCCTGCTTAAAAATCTATTTTATACTTTTTAGAGATGTTTTCATGTGTTCTATTTCTCCCTCGAATTCCATCATAGATATTTCAATTACAGTTCTGTATCTACAAATTCCCTTTCTTACTCTTCAAAACAAATATTTAATATTGTCGATGAATTTTCATTACTAGTCATATGTGCAATTTTTGATGCTTATTCTTTTCATATTTTATGTGAATTTTTTGTTATTCATAGCTCTTGGTGGTCTTTGATTGTGCTTATTTCTACTGACTGTTTTTAAATAAATGAATAACTAAATCATTTATTTATACCTATATGTGGGCATGATATATGGGGGCTTGCATGCCAAAGCTCATGTCTGGAAGCCAGAGATTGCTTGTGTTTGGTGGTTTGAGTGGCTTTTCTCTTCCCACATGAATATGGGTTCCATTTCCGAATTCAGGTCCCCATACTTGTACTACAGATGCTTTTACCCCCGAGCCTCTCTCTGGCTCTATTGATTGTTAACAGTAATTTATTTCCCTTTGATTTCATAATCTATTTCAATATTAGCATATGGTAGAATCACTGAGGAGTGTTCAGTGAAGTTGCTAAGATTGGAATGGAAAGAGGAACAGGAACAAAAAGGAAGAACTGCCTTGTTCAACCTAAAATTTACCTTTTATTGTCCATGAAGGTGGAAGCTGACTGGTGGGAATCAGAATGGCTACCATATCAAGTCAAGTGCAGGAGAGTTCAAGTATTCCAGGCTAGACATATGTGGACTTGTGTTCATAAGGGGCCTGGGGCCTGGTAAGGGTGGAAGGGCCTGTTTTTAGAGACGGAATCACTTTATCGCTGGAAGTATTGAAACAGGGAGAACGCCAAAAGAAAAACAAGGGGTCCCACTGGATGGATGGTCTTGGAAGTCCTAAGCCAGAAAATTCTGATGGATTTTGACTTGGATATTTGAAATTTTCCCTGTTCTGATTTTTTGTGGTTCCCTGTATAAAATGTATAACACCAACTACTGTGCCTTTACTTCTTCACATCTCCCAGGCACCAGTCAAGGACTTTGTTTCTCCCCACAGCTAACAATTATGCAATTCTGAGGTCTTGTAGATAGACTCACTGAAGGGGTACCCTGGTTGCCACAACCTGAGTACCTATTCAGGATGGAGGAAGCCAGAGCGGTCAGCTCACCAATTCCCTCTTCAGAGGGTGATGTGATAAGATTAGGAGGTAGAAATTGGCTAGGCAGAATAGGATAAAAAGATCCCAAAGAAAAGTAGCCAGTTTCTTTTTTGGCTAAAAGCCGAAAATGTCCTTGGGCCTTTTAGCAACCTACTTTGTACCAAAGGCCAATAATGTTCAAAATCATGAGGGATCTCTTATCTAATTCCTAAAAGATTTTAGAGTTACTTCTTCAGAGGGGGACTGTTAAATTGCAAAGAGCCCCAGGAGGTAAACTGGGACAGACTATAAATGCTCTAGCTTGTCTGTTGAAAGACCCACATTTCCAGCCTCACTGGTCAATCACATGGTCATAGGACCACTCCTAGGAAGGTGGGTTCACCTTAAGTTATACTAAATAGATGGGCAGAATACCAAGTCTGTTAATGAGACAGTGAACCTTTTCTGCCTCCCAGTGCAATGTTTCTAGACCTGGCCACAGACATGTAACTCTCTAAGCCTTCTCTCTTTTCTGAATTCTTCAGAAAAGTGTAATCTTTACTGCTCTTCTTTTTCTTCTTCATGTCCCTTTTCTAAACATGCTTTCTCTAAGGCTCTGGGCTGCCCCTGCATCTTGTATTTCTCTCCTTATTCTCTAAAGCTTCCTTCTCCCAGCCATGTGGCCTGCTGATAGTACACGTCTGACCTTCATGCATGTTCTGATCCTGCACAACTTTCTGACTTCTCGCCTTCTCCCTCCATCCTCCTCCTCTAGGCAGCTACTGAGATCCCCAGCTTGCCTGCTCTGAGAATTTTTCTTTAAATTCCAATAAAATTGTCCTAAAGCTTCCATTTGGGTCCATTCTTAAATTCTTTTATGAATGAGACTAAGAACACTCTAGGGGATGCTTTCTCCCCATTTCAGTATGAAGCAGAGGCTAACAGTGCTCTGATGAGGCCTGTCAGAAGTGGTGGTTTATGACCCATCAGGGTGTGGCAGTTGTGCTGTCCCCCCTTAGGAATTTCATCTTTGGAAAAGCAGTGTGGCTGGGTCTGAAGATATGTCTGAAACAAGGCCTTGTTTGGATGTAGAGAGTTATTCACCTGTATCAGATGTTCAAATCTATGTAAGGAATTATCAATATCACACTTAGACAAAAATCTATTTTGTTTTTCTACCCAGAAATTTGAAAAAGAAAACTTCTTTCCTAAACTATTTGCTTATTTTACTTCTTGAAAGAAACTCACCCTTTCACTGAGGGTGCCTTTCCTGGTGGGGTCATGTTAGTCCAAATTCTCATTCTGCGAATGTGCGTCACCCACATTATGAAGCAATTCAAATTTAGTCTTTTCGTTGTTGTTGTTAAGTCGCATGTACCTGTGGCAATGCCTGCAAGTTTCCACCCTTGTTTCTAGATATGACTCCTGATAGCTACTTCTGATGTCTTATTCAGATGCTTATCATCATACTTGAGTTTGAATACTTTGTCTAGCGCAGAAAGAATTTGTGGATGCTTTGTTTGCAAGCAGTTCTTCATTAGCTTTTTTATCATTAAAACTCTAGAGTCTGTTGACAAGAGAAGATAGTCTTAACTTTACATCAACATGAGAAAATGATTTGAAATAACTTTTTTGTTTCATCTGTAAATTTTGTTACTACTCTATTATTCCTAAAAGAATAGTAGTTAGTAATGTTAGTTACCAAATAAGTATTTTCAAAACGTCGCTTTTAATGTAAGGAAATGAATATTCATTGCATGAGTTTTAGAAATTATAGAAAGAATTATAAATGAATTGTAAAAGTAGTTTTAAATTTCTCAACATTACCTGGTTTTATATCGACTCTTTAAGTGTTTTAACTTAGTGTACATCTTTATATGTTATTCAGTTCAATGACTCCTTTTATTAATTCATCAAGTCTGTGCTGCTGTGTGGCTAATAATATTCTATAAGTGAAAATTCTGAGAGTATAATTTTAAGCAGGTGAACATATGCTATAGCACAATATACTTCAGAAGAAGGAAGGGTTTCAGACCCATATTTTTGTTGTTACTGCACAGTGGCTGAAAAGAGCTTGATCAGTCACTAGATTGATGAGAAATGACAAGACACCAAGTTTCAGGATTTGGCATTATGGAAACACTTGTCCTTGTTTATAAAGGCTTCATCAAAGCATCACAGGAGGATGGATTCTACAGAATGCACAGAGCTTATGAACTGAGAAGGCAACGGCTGCATTTTACAATTAAAAATGGATAGTAAAATCCTAACTTCTTATTTTGTTTTCACCTATAATTATTTTAACCAATTATTAGCTGAATTACAACCTCTAATATTGGTTAATATCACCATAATCTGGCAATTGTTTAATCTCAACGACTTTGCAAAAATAGAAAAGCTAATTTTAAAAGAATGTACCCAGACAAGTCTTCAGGTACTTGGTAGCACGTAGAGTCTAAAATCATCTTAAATGTTAGATTGGTAAAAAGCCCCAAATAAATGTCTTCGTTCTGCAGTTTACTCTGATTATGAATATTTAGTTGTTTAGTTTCTTATTAGCATGTTTTCTTTCACAAAGACTAACAATTCCTTCTTTCGCTCCTCCACCTGGTAGTGGGGAGTGTAAAAGGTGCTTCTGGGTGCAGACTGTGGGATGGATCTCTAAGACCAAATGGAAGAAGTGAGTTTCCTGGAGGTGAATCTCTAAACCTGTGGGGCAGTCAGGGAGTCAGATACTGTACATTTGGTGCAAACACCCTGGGACCTGCCTGGGGCTCCTTAATGTCTGGTTATGGGTCTACTAGGCAGGTTCATGAATGCTGAGAAAAGATTGGATCACCAGTGTCACAGAGGCTAAGGCAGAAGCTGGTGCTGGTTGAGGTCTTGTCAGAGCACAAAATAACTTTTCTCAAGGGACAATAGATAACAGAATCAGAGTGGGAGCTTGGTCACATTCAAAAGCCTCAGCCTAAACTTGCATAATGTCTGACCCCCTCCTTCCATTTTAGAGGGTATTTACGGAAAGAAAAAGATCATGGATGGCCACATTCTTCTCCTGTGTTCCTAACTTGCATGTATAGGTAGAAGCAGCAATCTGACAATTGGTTTTACCATATGGAATTGGGCAGAAACAATAATAGTCAGAAAGAAATTAATACAAATGAGATTACATATATTTAATCAGCACACACTATAATGTAGAAGAATGCAGGGTGGTTTTGGATTTCAGTTTTAAAACAGAAAGAAGAGTGTTGCATTTTGAAAATGGTCTATAATATTTTTACTAATAATGAAAGACTGTTAAAGCTATGAAGCCCATTTCAAATCTCCTTATAACTTTAGGGGTAGAAATAACACATGTATTGAATGTAACATAAAAAAAGAACAAAAGTTAAACAATCACTATTGAGTAAATTATTTTGAATAATGAATAGAAAGCTCTGTGTTTAATTCAAAGAAATAGAAAGTCCGGCATATAGATGTTTCTCACTAAGAACAGGTGACACATTTGTGTCTCCAAATGCGCTTTGGTGTGGATTCTGGGCTAACCTACCAAGAATCTCACCCTTAAAGTGGTCACACCTTTCCCAGCAGCCATCAGTTGGCAGAAGTTCTTCAGGTAAGGCAGACTCTTCCACACTTACTCACATCTATGCATCTATGCTGGGATTTTGTTTGCCTCTATAGGTATATATATATATATATATATATACACAGAGAGAGAGAGAGAGAGAGAGAACATGAAAGTGAGGTGGGTGGAGGAGTAAGGGACACATATAGGGGATCTGAATATGGTCAAAACACAGGTGAAAGGGGGCTGGGGTGGTGCCAGTGGGGAAGGAGATGTGAAGATGATTGGGATTGATTAAGATGTTCTGTATGAAGCACACAATGATTCAATAAAAAATAAATACAAAATAAAGTTAATTACTTCAATAGAAACGTCAAAATACATTGTATGAATTTAATAAAAATAAAAACCCACAAGACTTCTTTGAATTGTATTATGAAATAGTGCCATAATTTATTGAAAATTTATTTTTTATTTTTTGTGCAATACTACAATTTTATCTATTGGTTGATTCATTCAACAAAGAAGTATGAACACTGTGTGGATGCCAGCTTTTTCTAGGAGACTTGATATATTAAGGAATCCTTTGCTCCTCGAGTTTCCACTGGAAGGAAAGAAAAATCCTGGGGTTCTCTTGAGGGTTGATGCATTTCACAGATTCCTAACAGAAATATGTTTCATGAGACTACACACTTTTTTACTACTGTCCAGCTTGTATAGGACTCTGTAGTGCAGGAAGTCTTGAATTTAAAATCCTCCTTCATCAGCATCCTGCATCATTCATTGCATACCTGTGCTTCAAGACCTGAGTCCAACACACATTTCAAAGGAGCATTTTGAAATATTCTTATTTAGAAATAATGTCAGTTTTAAAAATATTGCATATAGAGGTAATAGTTCACCTAGATTTTCCCATGTTAAAACCTTAAAAATAAATGTCATAATTTATACCACTTGGGAATTAGCATTTACATAATGTTATTTAATAATTTATTGACCATTTTTAAATGAATGCAATTTGTTTTAATTTTTATCCAGAATTATTTGTGTATAATGTCTCCTCAGTCTCCATAATAAATGTTTCTTACTCTTTTAATACCTTGATGTTTTCTGAGGTATTATTTAATTGAATGTCTTAGGTTTCTATTTCTCTGATTCCCTTAGGCATAAATTCACACTATGTATTTTTTATTTAAATGTTATGAACTGAGATCTACCTTTCTGAGAGTGTGATGGCTTTAATGAGAGCATCCCACATGGGCATCAAGTATTGGGACGTTTTTTCTCTAGTTGGTGGTCCTGTTCTGGGAGGTCTTAGAAGGTGTGGCAATGCTGGAAGAAGCAGGTCACTCACTGGTGATGGGCTTTGAGAGTTCTTAAGCCTAGCTAGATTTCTATGTCCTCTCTGTTTCCTGTGCCTGCTTCAAGAGGTGATCACTTGCATTCTGCTCTGGTCACCTTTGCTGCCAGTATAGACTTGTACCTTTGGAACTGTAAGTTCAAATAAACTCCCTTTTTTAAGTTCCTTTGGTCACAGTGTTTTATTACTGCAAGTAGCAGAAACATAGCTAATACAGAGGGCAAGATGGCAGGAAGAATATCGTTCCACTTTCTACGTCTAATTGGCTTTCATTACTTGGATGTTATTATGGTTAGCACTGCCACTAGGATAGAATCCAGAATCACCTGGGAGATGGACCTTAGAAGACTATCCTTGATATGTTAGCTAAGGTGGGATGACACTCACACTGAGGAAGGTACCGTTCCCTGACTGAGGTACTAAACTGTATAGATGAAGAAAAGAACCAAGCAGCAAGCATACATTCATCACTGTTCTCTGTTTTTGATTATAGATGACCTATGTCCTACTCCCTCAACCTCCTGACAATGTAATTTCAGCACTATGGTGACCTGTGTATCAAAATATACCATATGTCTTTAAGTTGCTTTTGTCATGGTATTTTAATCCAGCAACAGAAAAGAAACTAAGGCAGAAATTGGTGCCAGGAGCAGTGCTGCTGTGATAAACCTGACCATTACAACTATTCCCTG
The DNA here is from genome assembly GCA_035773235.1 of Eospalax fontanierii. Taxonomy (NCBI): domain Eukaryota; kingdom Metazoa; phylum Chordata; class Mammalia; order Rodentia; family Spalacidae; genus Eospalax; species Eospalax fontanierii. The sequence goes on along the minus strand of CM069527.1, from coordinate 106,765,775 downwards.
GCTTCTATACGGAAGCATTTTGTGATTTGGGCTAGAAAACCATAGCATGCTGAAATTGAGCTTAATAGGACATTTTGGTAAGAACTTGGGAAATAAGACCACAAAATGAAAGGCTAAAAGCAGAGGCCTTGCTTATGGTGTTGGATAAGGGAACAACAACTCTATCAGGAATTGGGATAGGGGCTTTTACGGTGATAATTTAGCCAAGAATCTTGTTTCACTCTGCCTGTGTCATGTAACGTGTCCGAAGCTGAAACTGAATTTAAATCTAATGGACTAATTTGCTTGACGTAGAAAAGGTGTGTGAGCAAGCTCATGTTTTTAGACAAGAAAATTACAGACAACAATGCTGCTTTAATTGTTAGAGATTAACTCCATTAAAAGAAGCCTGAGCTGCACTGGGACAACAGGAAAAATGTTCTGAGAGAAATTTCCTTCCAATCGTCAGAGGAGCCATCTTGTTGAGATCCAAATCCACTTAAAGAATAAAGCCTAAACTGAAAGGGTTCCCCAGATTTCAAAAACAAGTACCTAGGAAAACATTTTTCCATCAAACACTGAAGCAGATATGCCTGTGATACAGAGGTCAGGCTACTTCTCAAGATAGCAGCAAACCTTGGCAGGTGATCCATCTGGTACTGGGTTTGAAGGCGTGAAAGATGCAAGAATGAGGGAATAGTAGAGAACAATGGAGGTCATGTAATGTGTGTCCGGTTTAGAAGCCCTGAGAGGGTATTGTGCAAGGCTGTGTGGTGAAATAGTAACAGTGGAGGCCCCAGAATATTGGGGTTGCCAGTGCTAAGAGTATCCAAAAGCTCCACAAGATTAACTGGTCAAAAATAAAAATACTCCTCTGTCCTTCTCTCTGGAGACGGTTTTCAGTTTCACTGATCAATCTCCTGGCTGTAGTACCACCCCTAGGAAGGTGGCTCACTGTAAGATACACTAAGGAGATGGGTGGGATACCAGAGCATTGATGAAGGGTGGACCTTTTGGAATCCACAGCTCCAATGCATTTCTTGAGGATCTGGGTCACAGACATGCCCTGCCCATTTTTCTGAATGCAGAAAGGTGTAATCTCTCTTTTCTTCTTCATATTGCATTTCTAAACATGCTTTCTCTAACAGTTTGGACTGACCCAGGGTCTGGTACTTATTTACTTTTCTCTAATGCACCCTTCTGACCATGTGGCTACTTGCTCACCACCTGTCTGACCTCCATGCAGGCTCTAAACTAGCATGGCTTTACGGTTTTTGTTTTCTTCACCCCATTTTCCATCTCAAGACTGCAGCCGAGATTCCTAGCTTGCCTGCTCTTGAGGGTTTCTCTTTATATTCTGATGAAGTTGTCCTAAAGATTCTGTTTCAGTCCATGCTTATATTCTATTAAGTATAAATTTTAGAGAAAGGGTCAAAGAGAACACTTTAATGGATATTAGGATTCAGCCCATGAGAAAGTCAAATTTGGAAATGCTCCCTAAGTTATGTAAACTTTAGAAATGTGTTGAATTCCATGATAGTTGAGGGACATTATTTACTAGAGTTTTTATGGATAATGGGTACTTACAGACAGGATATTAGGCAAAATGTAGAGAGAATCTACTAAAGTTACAGTATTAGAAATCAACAACAATAAGGTTGACTAATCTAAGCAGGATGCTCCTTCTTTAGGGTCATTGATAAAGAAAATGGGGATACTGGTGTGCAAGCCCATGTCAGTAAGATAGGAAGATAGTGATTAATCTGATAGCTGACACCTTTTCTCTTGGTTGCTCATGGGAAAGGGATAAGAGGGTCTCTAGAAGATGCCTGGGAAAGAGAGACAAAGATTTGTGAGATGTTCCAAAAATATCTTCTCTTTCTTATGGATGGATAGCCATTTTTCATATGGACCATACAAGCAAAATAACTCAGACCTAACATGGAAAGTCTCCCCAGACTGTATCTTTATGCATTGCCATTTCCTCAAACCATGGGCCTTAAGAAAGATGCATTTCTATACTAAGACCTGGTCTAGATGTAAACTTGAGTTCAACATGTGGTCTGTACAGGGCAATATCAAGATGGAGAGTACTTATTAAGTCTTTCTCGTAGTCTGAGCTCATTAATAGACACAAACTCACTATTGTGAGTTTAAGTTTTCACACAGCTGGTACCTTAAACATGGCCAGGGAAGATCCTGGGTTTGACACCATTGAGGGAAAACACTTCTGTCAGCCGTATCCTGCTTGATCTGTGCACTCACTGCCATGCACTTATGGCTTAGTTAAGTTTAGAAAGATCAGGTGAGTTGACTTCTTAAAATCAAATGTTCTGTCTCTTGTCAAGCCTTTTTCCAAATAAAAGATCCAGAAAGAAAATTTGTCTAGATAATTGTATACAGGTTAAAAGAGGACAGATATTTCAGTTTAGGCGGTACTCATTAGACTTAACAAGTCTTTATGTGTAAGTTGTATTAGCAAATTTTAATTGTTGTTTGAGCTCATTGAGAAGCTGACTGTAGAGATGGGCTTGTCCTTCCCACTTTAGACTCAAGCATATTCATCTTGAAATGTTCTCCAAGTCTAACCTACTGACTCTGTGACAAGAAACAGGGAGAACAATGAAATGACCTAAAATTAAAGGCATTGTGCCATTGAGAACAACTAAGAGTAAAATAATTTCAACAAAGAATATTATTATTTATCACATGGTATAAAATGTCTATAGTAAAAATAACTAATGGAATTCTCTATTTTTGTCACAAAAATGAACAGAGTAACAGACTATTTTACAAATATATACAGAGTACAAAGACTTATTTAACTACTTAATAAAAAATCAACAGGATATATTTTGAAAAAAGCTATTTCTTTTCAAAAAGAAATAAGTCTCTTTACAGAGAGGACCATTTGCCTTAAATCCTCAGTCAGTAACTCCAGGATCACTGTTTCCTTATTTTATTGTCCTGGGAGTTGTCAACATCAACTTGATGTTTTTCTGTGTACCAGATACTCCTCTCTATTTATTGCTTACATCCATTCAAAAGCTAAGGCAAGGTTTTGAAGGATCACTCTCTGAACTACAAAAAGTAGAAAGGATTTTTTAACTGTCTTTTGTTTTCTATAAAGTTTTCCTAGGAACTTATGAAGCCCTAATGTGTACACAGGTAATATTAACTTGCTACACTATCTTATGTCTATAATTTGGTTTCAAAGTTCTTTTAGTAAGATGCTGCTGCACATCACTCTCTTCTGAGTCAAACAACTGCCATCTCCATGACTTCAGTTGTGCCTACTTGTAAAAGATCATCACAGTTTGGCTTGTTGACTATTGTGTTCCTTCATAAAAGGAGGGGTAAGTAAGGGCATTAGACCCTCCCCCGAGTATCTAGCTACACATTCTAGCTAGCTACATGGAATTCTGCCCTAATTACATGAGGTCTCTTGGTTTGGGGAGTACTAAAGTATATAATCTGGGAAGGCAAAGAAGAGGAGGTTTCACCCATGAAACTATTGGAAAGTCAACATCCATGCTCAGTAAAGACTGCTCAGTGCAGCTGCTTTCAGGTCACAAGTACATCTGTCAGTTATCCCTCACCAGGGCTCTGTGAGTAAGCTCAATAGACTCATTGGTCCTTCAGGATGAACTTTAATGCAATCAAATATTGACTTGACACTAGATCCTTAGAAAAGGTATACACATTGCTTAGTATCCCCAGGAAGTAATTTCTCAACCATAGATGGCAAATTTGGCAATGTTACTATGTCTCACGGTATTAGAAATGTAATTAAAAAGTCTATGTCATTGATGATGGTCTAAGCAGCTTTGTAAAGGCAGATAAAATCAGACTTAAAATAATATATAATGCTAAATTTTCAAGATCAAAATTCAATCAAACTTCTACTTATTAAAACTTTCTTAATTATAAGTGCTAGCATAAGAAACGAAATATGTCAAGATTTAAGAATACTTGTTTTAATTGTTGTTGTTCAATCTTTATATATTAAATCATACTTAAAAGTACCAGACTAGTATATATAACCTTCTTGAAAGTTTAATAACCATACCTTGAGATCTATACTAATGAAGTCAGGGGGACTTAAGGGAAAATTTCATTTGTCCCTTGCCCTGCAAGGGAAACTAAATTTCAGGGGACTATGGGACATCAATCAAAATATCCTTAAACTGTGGTGAGTCACCTGTCCTTTCTTTCATGGAGGCCATGGAGAGTCCATTAAATGAACTCAAACCAGTGTCCATTCTACAAAAAGAGGTTGAAAATACAGGGGGAATTTCTTCAATGCTTCTGAGCAAAGATATGGCCAAGCAAAGCCTTTGACTTGTCTTCACATAGATGGTCCAACTGGTAAAATTAAAAGAAGCCAAAGAAGCCAGAAACTCCTTCCAAGTTTCTGTGACCTCTGAGGACCAGATATTTAACTTATCTTAAGAATAAAAAAAATGCTTAATTTAGGCCAATTACATGGTCTTAAACATCCAACAGTGAAATATACCCAAAGGTTAAATTAATTAGTATATTTCTTTAGGACCTCAAGAAATCACACTTCCCAGACATTAGGCTTATGTTCATATAATGTTGTCTAGATAATTATTTCTCACTAATGGTTTTGTTCTTCATAAGAAAATGCCACTCAGATGTAAAACTTCAACCTTGTATACAAGCCCATTATTGTTTTAACCTAAAATTTAAGTGATAGCTAAAATTCCTTTTTCTTCCTGTCTAGAAGCCATTTGGTAGGGAATCCACACTGTGGTTCTTGCCATTCCAACAGCTATCAATGTACCTGAAAGCAAACCCTGATTTCATCACTCTTGAATCCAGCCTTAGTGTCCAAGAGAAAAATGAGGAGGAACTCAAAAGATAGATGTTCTTGGAAACCCTCACCAAGAAAATCTAATGGGCTTTGATTTGGACATTTGAAAATATCCCCTATTCTGGCTTTTCCTGGTTCTTCTCTAGAACTTGTAATGATAACTAGTCTTGCCTTTACTTCTCCCTCACTTTTTCTCCCATGAACTGTCAAGAACTTTCTTTTCTTCATACAACTAATGGTTATGTGCTTTTTGAATCTTTTAGATAGACCTACAAATAGGGTATCTCAACTGCCATACCCAGTCCCCTTATTCAACAAGGAAGAAGCCAGAGCAACCATCATTCCAGTTGCCAATTGGAAAATAGGGTGACCTCTTCAGGGCAGGGGCATGATAATATTAAATTGGCTAGGCAGTTTATGGTGAAAAGACATCCCCAAAGTAGCAAGTTGCTTTATTGACTAAAATCCAAAATGTCCTTGGGCCTCTTGGCTACCTAATTTGTGTCAAAGGTTGGAAATGCCAAAATAGTTGGGGACTATTAATTGGATTTCTAAATGATTTTAGGCTTACCTCTTCAAAAATGATAGTGTTAGGGTATCAAAGAGCAAACTGGTGCAAAAATAAAATTGCCAGTCTGTCTATGTGAAGGTCCACTTTCCCAGTTTTACTTGCCAATCACCTGGTCCTAGGACTATACTTGGGAAGGTAGGTTCACCTTGAGTTATGCTAATGAGATGGGTGGAATGCTGGTACATTACTAAGAACTTTTGTAGCTCTGATTCCCTGCTTCTGAGCGCTGTTCTTGTGGATCTGGGTCTTAGACATGCCCTGTCCATTTTCCTGAATTCTTCAGGAAGGCATAATATCTTTCCTTTTTTTCTTTATATACCCTTTCTAAACGTGGTTTCCCTTATGCCTTGGACTGATGAGGCATCGTGTATTTCTCTACTTATTCTCTAAAGCTTCTTTCTTCCATTGTGTGGCTGCTGCCCTGCTGTGTCTGACTTCCATGCAGACTAAACCAGCATGGCTTTATGGCTTTTGCTTTCTTGTCTCCATTTGCCTTATCAAGGCAGCTGCCTAGGTTCCCAGTTGGAATTTATCTTTAATTTCTAATAAAATTGTTCTAAAGCTTCGTTTTGAGTCTATTCTAAATTCTTTGATGAATGAAACTTAAAACTGCCTAGGGGATGCTGTGTATCCCCTGTATCACCAGAACTGTGAAGGAGAGCTGTAGGTACAAAACTATTTGTGCTTAAGGTGGAGAAGCGGGGCCACTTAACCCATTTGGAGACTAGAGCACTGCATCATGAGCCTTAGAAAATAGACTCGGAGCTGTGGGATTCAGTGTCTGCTCTGCTGGGATTTGGTTTGGCTTTGGTGGCATCTTTCCTTTCTAGGCCCGAATTCTTATCCTTTGGAATAAGGTCTACTTTGTGAGATTATATGTTGGTAGTATATAACCTGTCTTTGATTTTTTTAAAATTTAAATTTATTCTTGGAAAATTTCATGTAAGTATACTATATTTGATTTTATAGGAATTCACAATTAGGAGTCTTTAGAATTTTAAAACATTAGAATTGTTGAAGACAATGGGAACTTTCAAAATTGAACCTAATGTATTTTATATGATTACATGGAAGGTTATGACTTAAAGGTGATGCGTTTGAGGGAGAACAAACCTTATTAGTACTACGAGTGCTAGGCCTAGACCCAGAAAAGAACAAAACAAGGGATATTTTAAAAATATGCAAAACAAAATTCATTAGACTCTCTTGGTGGTTTCACAAGAGCACCATTCTTCTCATTTCATGTACTTGAGAGATGAAATCATGACATGTTTTTAGACACTTTCATAGCTATTAGAGTGGCTAGACTCACAGTCCTTCCAAGATGTGGCAGAGAGAGGGGTGGAGAGAGAGAGAGAGAGAGAGAGAGAGAGAGAGAGAGAGAGAGAGAGTACTTTTCAAGTTTTAGTCTCAGAAATGGAATGGGAAAGGCATTTCCACCAGTAAGACAAGGAAAACTCTGATAGACATAGTTGTGTCAGAAAGGTCACAATATTAGTCTTTTTTAGTTTAATGAGGTCCCACTTGTTGATTATTGACTTTAATTCCTGAGCCAATGCTGTCTGATTTAGAAAATCCTTTCCTACACCTAGACCTTGTAGGTTACTGCCAACATTTTTTTCTAACAGTTTCAGAGTTTCAGGTTTCAAGTTGAGGTCTTTGGTATAGGAAAATGGATGGAACTAGAAACTCTTATGCTAAATGAAGTAACACAGAATCAGAACAACAAATGATGTATGTTCTCTCTCATTTGTGGATCATAGCACCAAACTTTTATATGTGAGTATGTGTCCTGATGTAACTGCAGGATCTAAGAAAATGGAAAGGAACCAAGGAGGTAAAGGGAAAGAAGGAACCTAAGAGAGAAGAATAATAGGAGACGGTGTTACTAAGGGAGAACTAAGTAAAATAGAATATTTGGGAGGGAGGAAGGTTACAGAAGGAACTGTGGGGATAAAGGGAAAGAAGGAGCTCAAGAGAGGTAGGGCCATAGCAGACCGTTATTATCAAGGGAGAAATGGAAACACTTTAAATGAGGAAAGCATGAAGAGAGAGTTAGGGGAAGAGGGAGGGAGAGAGAGAGAGGAGAAAAATAATGCCTAGTTAGTGTAAAACAACAGATGGAATCATATTAGTCTAACAATAACTTGTATGACAGTTTCCACATACAATATTTACATGAGCTCATGTGCGTAGTTGAAGGCTACATAACATGAAACAGTGCCAGACAGGAGGAACCTTCCTTTGCATTGTTGGTCAGGGTGGTCCTAGAGAGTCCCACAGTTACACAGGCTTTTGTCACAGCCCTTGATTGCCTCCCAGAAATCGAAGGTAAGCCCCTATTGCTGAAAACAGCACATACTTCAGAGACTGGATGGAGCAATGGAGCTGAAACTGACCTGGAAGCCACTTCCTCTGAAGGCTAGTTCTCATAGCTCTGAAGAGCACTATGCAAGTAGCCAAGGGAGAACATCAACTGGCTTAAAAAATCTGCGAGATAGCAATTTGCAGTTTGAAACTGAAATACCCATTTTAAATCTGATTATTTGTCAGAATAACTACAGAAGTAGTCTGCCTATTTCTCAAGTTCTATGCTGGGTTTTTGTTTGGTTTGAGTTTATATGGGTCTTTTGCATGCTGTCACAATAACTGTAAAAATGAGAAAAATCTCAGAAGTCTGAAAAACTCTGTTTCCTTGTGGTCACCCACCACCCCTGGATCTTACAATCTCTCTGCCCCCTCTTCTGCAATGGTCCCTGAGCCCTAGGTGGGTGAGGTTTAATATAGGAATCCTATCCAGAAACACATACTTTGCAGTCTCTTATTCTCTACATTTTGATCTGTTGTGGCCTTCTGTGTGCATCACACTGTTGCATGAGGAAGCTTCAGCAGTGAGAATAAACATATGCACTAATATTCTCTCTACCCCCTGATCTTCTATGTTCTGTGAGCCTTAGGTATTCTATTGTAGATGTGTCATTTAGGGATTGGGCATCTCACAAACACTTATTCTCTATGTTTGACTTGTTGTGGAACACTGTAACAGTCTCCATCTGTTGCAAAAAGAAGCCTCTTTGATGAGTGGTGACAGATATACTTGTCTGTAAATATAGGAATACTTATTTAGCATACAGTAGGAAATTATATTTGTCTAGGATTGTGTGTGTGTGTGTGTGTGTGTGTGTGTGTGTCTGTGTGTTGCCTCTGTCAGAGCTGACATGCGTGTGGGTGCATGTATATGTGTGCTCATGGAGACCAGAAGTTGATGTTGGGTTTTTCAATTTCTCTCCCCTTCACTGAAGCAAGTTCCCTCAGATGAGCCTAGAACTCATCAATCTGCTAGCCAGTTTGCCTCAGAGATCTCTTTTATCTGTCTTCCAAATTCTGAAGTTACAGGAGATAGTACCACCTTCTTGGCATTTAGATGGGTGCTGGGTATCTACAGACTGGCCTCTGGGCATGACTGTGGGGCATTTTCTCACTTGCTAATTGATCTAGGAGGGCCCAGCCCACCTTGGATGGTGTCATCCCTGGGCTGTAAAAGAACGATGGCTGAGCAAGACGGGGGAAGCAAGCCAGTAAGCAGCATTCCTCCATGGATTCTGCTTCAGTTCTTGCCTCCAAGTTCCTCCCATGCTTGCGTTTCTGTGCTGGCTTCTCTGGGTGACAGAATCAGAGCTATAACCCTAATCTACCCTTTCCTTCCAGAAGTTGATTTTGGTCATGGTTTTATCACAACAATGTAGACCAAGCAAGAACACCTAGTTATAGTATTTTGTTTTAAGGTCTCATACAGACTAACACGAATTTACAGATTTAGATCCTTAGATACTCTCTTGAGGGAATCGTCAGAGTACAATTAATAAGAAAAAAGGTTTCAAGCAATTAAAAAGGTATGTTTTATTTATTAAAATATTAATGATGTTATCATATATGTATATCCATATATCCATCTATTCATGAATGAGAGTGGACATGTTAAGTATACCATTTACTAAATCTCCCCAAATAAAACTAGGACATAGGTTCCTAGCAGCAAGTAGGATTGTCTTAACTTCAGGAGATTAGTATTATCTGGGCATGAGGATTATATTAAAAGATTTGTTTGTTTTTTATGTGTATGCATGTTTGGCCTGCATGTATGTCTGTGTACCATGTGCATGCAATGCCACGGAGGCCAGAAGAAGGTGCTAGATCCCCTGGAGCTTGAGTATAGACTGCTGTGACCTTCCATGTGAGTGCTAAGAACAGAGCTCTATGCAGGAACAGAGCACCAACTGTTTTTAACCACTGAGCCGTCTCTCCAACCTCAAGCATAATAATTTTTAATTCCTGCAAAGCCATGTACTATAAATTTTGTGGCCTTAAAGCAACAGTTCTGTGTTTTCTCATCATTTTATAAGTCTGAAATCAGGAACAGTTCATGAAGTCTCTGCTGCACTTATCACAAGGTAAAAACCTATTCTGTGTTGAGCTCTAATCTGGAAGTTCTGGTGGAGGACCAGCTTCAAAGCTCTTCCTGTCTGTCTGAAAAGTCCGTTCCCTTGTGGCTGTAAGACTGAGCTGTTCTCTTTCTTTGCCGTCTAGTCCCTTCCTTGTCAAAGGCAACAGTGAAAAATGTTCCTGCTTGACTTGCTCTTGCATTTTGTCCCCTCAGCCTTCTACTGCTACAGGAAGGAAACCATCTGCTTTTAAAGGGCTGTGACTGTAATATATTCACACAGATACCTTTCTTTGTAAGCTCTGTCACATAATTGACATCCCATGTTTCTAATGGATCACTCAATTAAAGAAGATGAGGTTTGAAGAGGCCTTGAACATTGGGGTAATTTCAGAGTTCACCTATCACAGCATATCAGAAACTCTGGTGAACACTGTCTTTAGATTCTATGATGGCCTGCATTGATCTGCACTCCTGGCTTCATGCTATGGTACAATCTTCTTAAGTTAGTTGTGCCTAGGGACTCACTTCTAACAGCTAACATATGGAAAGTGAACAAACACTGGATTAAAATTTGTACATTGACTCAAATGTTATTAAGACAAAGCTTAAATAACATCATTCTGTGAAAAATTCTGGTTGTGTGGAAATAGATTGTATACAAATACTGGTTCTTTATATACTGTTCCAATAACAGTAATATTTATTCCATACATGACTACACAGTCTTGACCATCACCGGCAATGCGGAACACCACAAAAGCATGTATCCAGGGTAAAGGAAGAAATATTATGGGGTGTATATGTACTTTCGGTATAGGAGAGATTAAAATATTATTAGGAGGTAGGACCTGGGAATAGAGAAGATAGTAGAAATGTAGGAATTGTAAAAATGGAGCTTCAGTACACTTGATGCATTTAATCCTTAACTATTGGCAATCTGGATTTATGAATGGTTACTCTTTGTTAAGAATGCCTATAAACATTCTTGGCCATACTGAACCAAAAGTGATTACGTAATTATCATGAGTTTCTCTTAGGTTTCATCAACACTAAACTAATAATAAAAATGGAGAATGCATTTATACACATTTCTTCAGGTCACTTGAAACTGCTGAGAGGAAATTGTTACTTTAAAAATTTATGTTACAGTAAAATTTTAAGTTAAACTCCCGATTTAAAGTTGAATTTAATAAAAAGCTCGAGTAGCAGATCTCCAGATATACTTGATTGTGTGTTTAAAAATCTATTTTATTTGCTCCTGTGCATCTTTGCCTTATGAAACTTGACTTTTTAAAAATTAAAGTTCGATTGGAAACCACGAACTGCACATAGAATGCTTTCTTTTTCTGCTACTCTGCTTCTATCAGTCCCCAGAGTCATCTCATCCCTTCCCGGGTAAGCTAGCTTCCATTGCTGGCCAAGATACCATACATCAGAATTTATCGTCTTTCCGTGCTGGTGTTAGCTCACAGAACTATCCATTTTTACACACTTCCACCAAACCCTTCCTTTTGAATATTTTTTACATCTCCTGAGGCCACTTTTTCTCTCTTTATATCTGTAGCTGAATTTTTCTTTTTACTTAAAAAAACCCTATTTGGTCATTTGATTAATGAAGACTAACTTTAGCGTGCATTTGTAAGAATTGCAAATAAATTCTATTAATCTCTGATTGTCAGTTCTACATCACAGCCTCCTGGCCAATGAGATCACTGGCTAATGTTCATTTGGAGAATAGTATTTGATGGCCTCATCATATTGAAACATTGCTTTTCAGAATCCCTAGGGGAGAGACTACCTTCTTGGCTTCTGTTATTTAAGGTTGTAAGGTTACTTGGATTTTAGACCACTAGAGCTGTAAATCAGTTTGTATTTCTTCATCTAATGCCTTGGCAATGTTTGCCACATGGTCTTATTTTTACCACAGTGATGGAGATCTCTGCCATGGTTTCATGTGGAGTTTACCTAATGTTAAAATTGACTAGGTTTGGTGGATGTTTGTATTTATTGACGTCTTTCCAGAAAAATCTTGATTTTATTGTTAAGATTAATAAATTCAAAGAGATCACAAGAAGATTGGGGAGACATTTCCAGGACAAAGGAGGTAAGCAATTAATACTTTTGTGTAGACCTAGGATACTTTCAGTGTTTTATAATAATTGTGAAAATGCAGGCATTTTTTTAAAGATTAATTTTATTATTTTAAATTTTAAGTGTGTTTGTGTTTTGTGTGTGCAATTATCTGTGGGTCCTGTGGAAGACAGAGGCATCACATCCTCCTGAAGCTGCAGTTACAGACCATTGTGAGCTGTCAGATATGGGTGTTGGGAGCAAAACCTCTATAAGAGAAGTCTGCTCTTTCAACCACTGGGCTTTCTATCCAGCCCACAGAGGGCGAATTCTTAACATAGTAATGATTTCTTAATGCAGATCTGTATCTGTCATGAATCTTATGACACTTATGAACTTGTTATTGCTAATTTATAAAAATAAGAGTGTGCTGGAGAGATGGCACAGTTGTTAAGACTACTGATGGCTCTTGCAGAGGACCCAGGTTTGGGTCCTAACACCCATAGGGCATCTAAGAAACATATGTAACACCAGTTCCAGGATCCAACATCCTCTTTTGACCTTAGGAGGCATTGTATGGCACAAGTACACTCTCATACATGCAGGTAATACACTCATACATACAAAATAAAAATAATAAATAAAATATTTTAAAATAAAAATACTAAGTTATTGCTATTTTCAAGTAATATTTAATAAATTTGTGGAATTAAGAGAATTCATAAATTTCAGTGATTATTGAATTAAAGAAAGTGTGAAGAAATGTTTTTATGTTAATAATTACAAAATTCATGCTTATGGAAGCATATAGAACAGATGAACATCACATATCACTTCTATAGGGAAAAATGCTAGGGACTACTAGTGAACGGGTAAAGGCAATCCTGTGGAAAGTGGGTATGATGTGTGCACATTAAAATGATTCAGGAAAGAGTCCTTGAGAAGTAAGAAAAGAGGAGCATAGATGAGAACAGAGGAAAAGGAACAGGTTAAAGGGAGAGCAAAGGTTACGCTATTTCTGAAAGCCATAGACATTAGCATTATTCTAAACAAAGTTTGTGACTCCTTTTCTGATCAAGCACACTTGGTTTGGAGCAGAATACTTGGTTGTATTTGACAAAAGGCTTTCCTCATGATGAAAGGATTGCTCAGTGGGAGTGAGGAAACATGTTGTTTTCACTCTTTTCTGTCCCTGCTTCCTCTGGTGTGCTGTTGTACACACATGGTCTTGAGCAGTGTTGACTCTTATATGATTCTAAAGATTGGCAAGTGTGGTGGTTGGTCTTCCTAGACATCTTGACTTGATTCCTAATGCACTAACAAATGGTTTTCAAATGGAGACAACAAATCAGGCAAAGGAACTGTTTTGTGGTCTTGGAAGGGGACAATCCCTTGTATTCTCTAGTTCAACCATCATCCAGTGGGCAGAATATTTAGCTGCTCTCTCTGCTTTCAAACAATTCCTTTAATTGACTCATCAAATTACTATCTTGTACTCTATGTCTCAAGCTGGACTACTTTGTTTCAAGCCATCCTGGCTTAGTCTTCAGATTCCTTTTTGTTACCAGTATTTACCTCTACTTAGAGACTCCTTCACAGACAAACTCATCCTGTTTTTACTTCAAAGTATTCAATCCCATACAGAATTAATTGGCCTCCTTATAGAAGAAAATCATCATGTTAACTGCCTTATTATGTGTTTTCAATCATCACAGATATGAGCTCAAAAATTATCCAGTATTGTCCTCACTGCCCATCACTGGGGATCATCATCTTGAGAGAAATCAACAAAACTCCCCCTGGTTTTCATTCCAATGAACTCTTGCAAGTGGAAGTAACTCATATAAATTCCTTCAGCCATTTTTAATGTGTTCACGTTTATGTTAATATTTCTTCAGGCTTTATCTTTGCTGCTGCTGGAACACCTAAGTCTTCTTGACCTACATGAAGACATCTATTAACTGCTTTCTCTGTAGGGGACGTGTGTCCAAAAACAGATCAAAACAAACAGTTAGTTACGCTTATATATCTAAAACTTTCATCTCCTTTAGCCAACTTTGGGATGTTTATGTGTCTCATGACTTTCCCAATATAACCCACAGGGACAAGCAATAAAGTAACTCATTTATTATTAAAAATGAAATACATAAACAAAAATTGAGGAAAGTGGTTACTCAAAATCAAATTGCTAAAGCAACTTAAACCTTAAATCTTTTAAAAATAGCCTATGCTTTAAATTTTTTAATTGTGCCGTTCAGTACCACCCTCCCAGCATCTGCTGAAAAAGTAGTTTAAAATACACAGTTTTACCCAAACTTATGCCTTTATATAAATTCCACTAAAGGTCAATCAATGGCGTGGTTCTGTTCCTCTCATTAACTGGAGTTGAGGCTGCACATCTGTGCTTTCCACAGACTGACCCAGGTTGATTCATGCTGATTCTTGTTGTTTCTCCAGCACACTGCACCCTAGTCACCCCACTACCAGTGACCACCAGATGGACAGGCTTCTTTTATCAAACCATCACAAGGGGGCTGTAAGAGGGACTTTTTCTAGGAACACCCCTGTTCACAATAAGAACATACTCCTTCATTTCAACAAAGAAGGACCAACTGTAGGAATGATTTCACAGCATGGATACAATCCGGCCTAAAGTCTTTGATTTCACCTCCCAATCAAAAGGTTACCATTTATCATGCAAATGAGCTCACCCGGCCATGTGTGTGTCTTATGATTTGGGCCTATGCTTTTAGTCTCTCAGGATTGCTCCTTGTCCTCCACCTACTATAGTGGAAGATAGGACATGAATGTACATAATGCATGCTTTACATATTAGAAAAGTGTTGAAAGCAGCAGTGTGCATTTGTCATTGCAAACAGTGAAAGAAGTCTGTTTGGTGTGATGTGTGTGATATAGGTCTAAGGATCAAAGGACAAGTTCCTTTGATAAGATAAGGGTGGGTCTTGACTTACTTCCCCATTTCTTGCTGGAGACACTATGTCAATAATGAGTGAGCAAAGCCTTCCATAAGGAGCACAGTTGTGAGAGACAGCTGAAGGAACAGATGCTCAGTAGCTCTGGACAGCTCTCCTGGAACTGGAGCTATAGACTATTGTTAGCTACCATGTGGGTCCTGGGTACCAAACCCAAGTCTTCTGGAAGAGCAGCCAGTGCTCTTAAATGCTGAGCTATCTTTCCAGCCCCAAAACTATCATTTTTGAAAACAGCTCATACAAAACTAGGACCACATGGTCAGAGGCACTCATGATGCCCAGGTGTGGTTTTCTGAACTGCATTTTCCAGTGAAAAAAAGGAAAAAAGTCTTTGGAAAAGTAGTATGAGGCAGCAAAATTAAAAAAAAAAAAATGAAGATTTTTTGTGGGGATAGTGAAGAACCTTCATTTCCTTTAAATGAAAGGAAAATGATTTAAGGAAAAGGAAATAAACATGTTCACAGGACAGAAGAAATAAATCCAAAGAGCTTTCAATAGTTAAAAAGTTAATAAGATCAACTTTAACAGAATAAATATCTGTGAATGTACAATGATATAAATCAATTAATGGTGAGCAAATAAGTGTGGTGAACATCTAGTTTTATTAGAGAAGTTTATCATTCAGTAAATCTAGAAGTAAGGAAAATAGAAAGCCACTATTTCAACATTATCCAGATAATTACTGTAGCATTGATCCATTGATGAATCATTTAAAATATTAGACTAAATTTTAGGTAGAAACACTATTTTTAGACTGAATGGATAATTTTCTGAAAAATTTATGATTACTGTCATGGTATCCTAAATGCTATAGATGCATTCAAATTCTTCCTTCCAGGGGATTTGGCTTCATGGATGCCCCATGAATGTGGAGTGGCCTTAGTACAGAAAATAATGTCAACTCTATAATGAGTCTTGGAAATACCTTAGTACCTTATGAGATTAATTCAAGATTAGCTTCTCTTCATCAAGAGATATGCTTACACTTACTGCCCTGTGTGATAAGGATGACATATCACTTCTAGAGTGTACTTTCAAGACTCTATGCTGTTTCAACATCTGAAAAAATAAATCAAATCGCAATAGAAGGGTATTTAAAAAAAATAGAAGACTAGCATTTTTTTTTAAGACCACAGAGTTATGGAAGGAAAAGACTCATAAAAATGTCATAGATGGGAGAAAACCAAGGAAAAACACCAACCAGTGCAGTATGATACCCTGACTTGAACCATTGAGCAGAATGAAGTACATTAGTGGAGAATCAGAGGTAATCTAAATGAATTCAATAGATTAGTTAAGTATGTTGCATCCATGTTTATTTCTTACTTTTGGTAGTTGTACCAGGAAATCATTTTATGGACCTTGTAATAATTTACACATTTATAAGATTTCAAAACTAAAATTTGTAAAAATAAGTATTTTATTATGTTCTTTAATTTTTTACTGAAACATTATGTATTTCATACATCTCAGTCAATCTTAATCATCTTTACACTCCCTTTCTCTATACCCACTTCTTCATCAGCACCCACATAGCCCCCCAACTGAAATCCATACATTCTTTCATTCATGTTAAAGGTCTATGTGTTAAGTTAGTATTAATGATGTTTTGAATTGATGTGTGTTCATTGTACCCGTTGTACAAGGGCACTTTCTAATAAGAAGTGCTTTGAGCCACTTCTCCTATTTCCCATCCTCCCCTCTCTGAGTCTTCTCCCTCCTGTTAGTCTTTTTTGTTCCCCTAGACAGTTTTGATTTTATATTTTCAGTCATATATACATATATATGTATATTGTGTATCTTTATAAAATATGAGATCCACAGCTGAGAGAAAACATGTTATTTGTCCTTCTAAGACCAACAATTAACAATATGATCACTTTCAGTTGCAGCAGTGTTGAAAATAATGCAATCTCCTTGTTTATGGCTGAAAAACTTCATTGTGTATATACGCCTCATTTTCTTTCTTTATACTTCTGCTGAATAAACCAAGCTGATTTCATAACTTAGCATTGTACACAGTACTGCAGTAAACATTGATTTGCAAGTATCTCTAGTGTATTGACTTAGAATCCCTTGTGTAAATACCTAGGAGTTGTATAGCTGTGTCACATGGTAGATCTATTTTCAGTTTTTAGGGGTCCTCCCTATTGATTTCCATGACTGAACAAGTTTACAATCCCACCAGCAGTGTGTAGGATTCTGTTTTCTCCACATTCTTTTATCCAATGCTGTTTGTTTTATTAATGAGTGCCAGTTTGACTGGGGTGAGATGGAATGTCTAAGTAGTGTTGATTTCCATTTCTCTGATAGCAAGTGAACTTGAACAATTTTCCATGCATATTAACCATTTCTGTTTCATCTTTTGAGAACTGTCAAAACAAAAAAAAAAATCTTGGGCTGGAGAGATGGCTCAGCGATTAGAAGCACTGGCTGTTCTTGTAGAGGACCCAGGTTCGATTCCCAGCACTCACATGGCAGCTAACAATGGACTGTACCTTACTATCCAGTTTGTCCAATACCCTCTTCTAACCTCCTTGGAAATTGCACAATCTGGGTACACTTACATACATGCAGGCAATACACTCATATACATAAAATAAAGATAATTTTAAAAAATCTATGGATGTAGGATCATATATAATACATGGAAACTCATGTATTATAGAGAGTGTCAACAAAACAGGTTATATGTGAAAATGCTCCAATGATCTACAATGCAACCCCTACACCAAAGGATCAGGGAACATCACAGAACAGAGGGTGAAAGTTTGCAAGGCCAAGAGGATGAGGAAGCTTAAGTCTAGATAGTGTCTCCTGGAGAGGGAAGCTACACTCAAGAAATCTTAACAATATGGTTTCCCAAACCAAACCCACATAATGGCAAAGCATTGAAATACATGAATTTTCACCCATAAATTATATGTAAAGAGGTGATGGTGTAGAACAGAAAGCAAATAATTTAATTATGATCTGTGGTAACATTATAATTAAACCCAAGACTTAAAATAATTTCTAATTAAAACAGGTACAAGTGATGTATGAAAAATATAAAAGACAATGGTAGATGATAAACAGCATGTTGAATAATAATGAGTGGTTAGGAGCCAAATGAATAATTACTTGTGCCCAACAGCAATTTTCTTTAAACCTAAATCTGATTGATATTTTGCTTTCATGATGCAGGTAAATCATTAATTGAAGAATTTATTAAATGGGAATGCAAGTCCTAAGTTCTGTCATATGGGAGGTAAAACAAAAGGAAGGAAATGAACCTCCAGATAGAAACAGAAGAGAGTGATTTCTAGAGAGGAAGGTTTCATCCTCCTTTGTAATGGTATCATGGGAACATATGCTGACAGTAAGAGGTCCTCTGTCTCCAAAGCCTCATCTCTCTTCCTGAAGACAGCCACAAGCCACACTCCTTCAGTTACATTAACATGAAATGTTGAAATGTGCCTTTGCTACAACTTTCAAAAACTGTAAATTTGATGGGAAATGGCTGTCCACAATGCCTTCACTCCTTGTTGTCTCTGAGAATGCCACAGTCTAGAGCCACCAAAGTTTCTTTCATAAAATTACAAGTCTGTTTCTGACCCAGGTACTACCTTCTCTGAACTTTTGTACTTTAAGTCATTTCTAGATAACTTACAATTCCCAAGCCAATATCAAGCCTATGTAGACAGTTGTTATACTGTGCTGTTGAAGGAATAAATGACAACGGAAACAGTCTGTACATGCAATGATACAAATATTTCTTCATTTATATTGACTGATAGGTGATTGACTCTGCAAGTATAGAATCCATGGATACAGAAGACTTGACTAGTTTTCCCTCTATTTTTCACTTATTTTGGGTGGAAAAACTATTATCTCAAAGGCATTTTTTCTGTCACTTGACTGCTTTAAAACATTAGGAGCAAAGTTTCAGTATGCTTCTGTGTTTGGCTTACTTTCTTACACTCTGGCTCTTCATCTAGATGTATGGCCTTGTGAAATTTCCTCTCTTCCTTTGGAGTATCAACACTTTGCCATTATGTGGGTTTGGTTTGGGAAACCATATTGTTAAGATTTCTTGAGTGTAGCTTCCCTCTCCAGTAGACACTACCTAGACTTAAGCTTCCTCATCCTCTGGTTCTTGCAAACTTTCACACTCTGTCCTGTGATGTTCCCGATCCTTGGTGTAGGGCTTGCATTGTAGATCACTGGAGCATTTTCACATGTAATCTCTTTTATTGACACTTCCTCCCTCTCCCCATTCTCTTTTCCCCACTTTATAATCTTCCACCTAGTAGTTTATTTTCTCTTTTGTGTTACATGTTTTACTACTCTCCATGTTTGAAAGCAACTCTTGAATGGTGCTATTTCTGGTTTCATGACATATACCTATACTCAAACACACATGATACACATTTATGAAAATTGGAGATGGAGTCCGAATATGAATGAAAACATGAGGTATTTGGGATTGTGAACCTGGGTCATCTCATCTAACATAACTTTTTCCAATTCCAGACATTTTCCTGAACATTTTATAATTTCATTTTACAGCTGGATAGAACTACATTGTGTAAATGCACCACTCTTCCTTACTCGTCTGCTATAGGACAGCTAGGCTCATTCCATCTTCTTACTATTATGGGGAGAGCAGCAGTAAATGTACATTTGCAAGTGTCTTCATGGTAGAATAAAGACACTTATAGTCTATGCCCAGGAACAGTCTAGTTCTTTCCAAAACCCTCATCAACTGACATCTGTTAACATTTGTTTTACTTTGTATTAAAGACATTCTAACTGGGGTGAGATACAATCTCAAAGTTGTTTTAATTGCATTTCTCTGATGGCTAAAAACATTGTGATGCTTCCTATTAATTATCAACTTGACAGGAATTAGAATACCTGGGAGACAGGCCTGATCATAGTTAGGGGTGGGATATTCCGTGGAAATAAACTTCTGGATTCCATAAAATGGAGAAAGCTGAAAACATTTGTTTGCTGTCTTCATTCTGACTGTAGGGGTGATGTAACCAATTGACTATTACAAGCACATCCTCCTTAGTGTTCCCTGCTATGATGGACTGTGGTCTTGAACTGTGATCTAGAGTAAAGCCTTACTCCGTTAAGTTTATTCTATCAGGGTATTTTATCACAGTAGCAGGAAAATTAACTAAGACAGAGATTGAAAACTTAAAAAAAGTCATTCATTGGCTGTTGTAAAAATTCTTTCTGGCATCCAGCCCCGCCCTCCTCTCTAAGTCCCAAAGAACAAAGCTAGGTATAATTTTGCCAAACCTGAGTTTGGGAAACCAGAGCTTCTTTGGGCTTACTTACAGAGCAATTAGTGGCTGTAGGACAGACAACCTACTGAGTCCATACAGTAAATTCTACAGGGACCCTGTGAGCTCCTGCCAGCTGCCCAAGATGGCAAAAGAGGCTAGTCTCCTCCCAGCTTCCTCCACTCACACCTTAGTCCCTCCCCCAGGTACAACTCAGGTCACTGGTTGGTTGGTAGGGGTAGCTGGCTCTCTCAGCTCTTCCCTTTGTATGGAGCACCAGCAGTCAAATTTGTGCTGGTCTACCAGGCAGGTGCAGTTGGAAGCTCAGTATATTTTAGTGGGCTTTGGTGGATGGAGGACTGATTCACACCACATTGGTCATTTGGCTAGTCTGTTCAGTTCATTAGCCTATTTGTTTATTGGCAGTTTTAATTTTTGGTATTTGATTTTTGCAGATCTTTATATATCCAGTAAAGCTGGCAAAGCTTTTCTCCCATTTCTGTTCATTGTGCTGGTATTTCTTTGATGTGTAGAAAGGCTTTAGTGTCCTGTAAACCCACCTGTAGCATCTTAGGGTTTCCTGTACTGTTGAAGTTCTTTCACCAAGCTCTTCCTTTGCCAGTATCTCAGACAACATTCCCAGTGTTTCTATATGAGTTTCAGCTTATCAAACTTTTGACACATTTTGAATTGATTGTTATACAAGGTGAAAGATATGAATCTAATTCCATTCCTCTTGAAGTTAATATAATTTTCTGAGCCCACTTTTTGAATAAGCTGTCTTTTTACCAGCATATGGTTTTGACACCTTTGTAAAGCATTAACTGACTGTTGCTGTGTGGGTTTATTACTCCATTCCCATTTATAATCCGGTGGTCCATGTTCTATTTTTGATGTCTTTGTAATTAGAATTTGGGCAATGAGATGCCTTCAGCAGTGCTCTTTCTGTTTAGTAATGTTTTATTATCTATTGTCTTTGAATTTCCATATGAATATTTGATTCTTTTTCAAGTTATGTTAAGAATGTCGCCGAGATTTTGCTATCTATTTTGCTAAATCTGTGGGTCACTTATAATAATATAGTCATTTTTACAATATTAATTCTGAAATGTCTTTAAAATTCTAGTATCTTCTTCAATTTAACTTTTCAGTGTCTTTGAGTTTTCATTGTATAAGTATTTCACCTATTTGCTTTGATTTATTCTATATTTATTTTGTTTAAAAGCTATTATAGCCATTATTAATGGGATAGAATGATTTTCCTAAGTTCTTTCTTTTTGAGAATTTCATATATGAGTACTCTATTTATGCAAATTCCACGAATCTTTTAAGGCACTTCAAATCCACCAAAATGCCCCAGTCCTTCTCAATTTTGTGACTTCTTTCATTATTATTCTTACACACAATGTCAGCACACACACACACATAATTTACTGAGTCTGTTTAGTATTGCTCCTATGTACATGTGTATAGGGCTGACCACAGACTGAGTAATCTATTCAGGAACCCACTTGTGGAGAAAACTAATTTTCCTTCTTGCAGCAATCATTGGTTACCTGAATGTAGGTCTTTCTGGAGGTGGGACTCTGAAATTTCCCCCATTTACATTGCTGTGTCTATTGGTGTTGTCATTATGCAGATATAGTTTAGGCAACTATACTTTTGAGTGTTCATGTGTACAGTGTTCCTCTGATGTCTAGAAGACACTATGTAACATCAGGTGTCTTGTTACAACCCTCGCTGACCTTCTCTTGCGCTGTTCCCTGAGCCTTAGGTTGTATGAGTTGTGTTGTAAGTATATCGTTTGGATTTGGGAACCCAATGGTTACTTATTCTCTGTATTTTGACTGGTTCTGGACCTCTGTAATTATCTCCATTTGTTGAAAAAAGAAGCTTCTTTGATAAGGGGTGAGAGCAACACTTATCACTGGGTATAAGGCTAAGTATTAGAAAACAGTTAGATATCACGTTGGTTTAAGAAAATGGCAGTAATCAATTCTTCTCTAGGGTCTATGGCCTCTAGAGTCATGGGTATTTCTTTAGGATTACAGCACCAGGCATGAATTTCCTCTTATTGAGCAATTATGCCCAGTTAGAGAACTGTGGACTAAATGGACATTAACTCCAAGATAAAATTGTAAAAGCCTTGGAGAATGTGCATGACCATATGGAAATAAAGTTCTACAAACTCCTGGAACCTTACTTATATGAACTTACAGCAATGGTGTCAGCATGCATAAGACCAATGCAAACTCAAACAAACAAAAATGCAGCATGAAACTGGAAAAATGGACATCAGACCACAATCTTAGATGAAGAATTATCAGGAACTGATTACTGCTGGGAGAGCAAGAGCTTCCTGAAGTCTGGATAGGCTGACTAGACCTCAGTGAATGAGCTTGCACTAAGAATGTCTGGGAACACTAACTTGACACAATAGGCCTTAACATAAATGACGGGCTGTATGAGTTCCAGTGGGGGCCTATGCAGGGTGCCAGTGGGGAAGAAGGTACAAAGACGATTAAGAGTGACTGAGAATTTCTTTTTGACATACACAAAGATTCATTAAAAATTTTAACAAGTGTTACTTTGTGGCATTAAGAATATCTTGCTGGGCCAGTCATTGTGGTTTGCAGGCTTTACAGCCTGTTGATTGCTTTTCTTCTTTGGTAGTTTGTGTAACACCTTATGAGACTACAAGAGCTAGTCTCCACAGAGGAGGCTGCAGGTCTGTTTCAGATCAATCCTTCCAAATCCTGTGTCTTCAGCAATGAGGTTTTACCTCTGAGTTCTGTGAAGCAGCCAAGGGCAATGGTCATAGTCTTCATTTCTAGGGCATCACTTTGAGTGTTCTAACCGACAACTGGTCAGAGAGACTTCCATCCCTGGCACTGTTAGATAGTTCATGGTGCTTTGGGGAGGAGGTCATTACTCTGGGTGGTGTATTCCATTAGTATTTCTAGATCTGAATCACCTCTCTTGGTACAACTTTTTCCAGTTATGTCCATTAATCTGAAAACTTCCTGACTTCATTTTTCATAAAGATGAAGAGAGTTCTTCTGTGTACATGTACTGCATTTTCATTATCCTTTATCAGTCAAAGAAAACTGAGTTTGCTTCCATTTTTTCACTATTGTGAAAAGAGAGGCAGTGAATGTGGTTGAGTAATGTGTAATAGGCTATTGGGTCCTTTGGGTGTGTGCCAAGTAACGGTATAGCTGGGTCATATGGCAGGTCTACTTTTAGCTCTTTGAGTAATGTACACACAGATTTCTAGAGAGGCTGCATCACTTTGCAATGCTGCCAGAAGTGAATGAAGGTTTTCTTTTGTCTCTCTCTCTCTCTCTCTCGTGGCGGAGCGGCAGGCACCCAGAAGGCATACCCCCCTCACCAGGTCCTCTGTCTCCCGGCGGGCAGGAGGGGACTGAGAGGGGGATCCGGTACCAAGCTCGTGTCCCACTTCCCTTGGATTGCCCCAGCTCCCTCCCCGCGGTAGGAGGGGGCATTTCAGGGGATCAAAGGGACGTTGAGTTGCTGTGGCCTGCCTGTTCTCAGGCTCCTGGCCCACTCCAGAAGACAATCAGGCCCGACCAGGGTCCCTGTCTTGACCAAAGAGCATGCAGCTAGTCAGCTCTTTTGATGATACAGCTTTAATGATGTGACTTCTTCAGTGGTACCGCAGGGAGCCGTTTACTGAACTTATCAGACACTTCATAAAGGTTTAGTTACAGATATTAGCATACAGTGGGAAGTTTCTACCAGTCACTTTACTGGTCACTCTGATCATGCTTTTACTTTACATAGAGGCTACTACTGTCCACGTGCTTTTCACGAGAGAGGAGGTAATTTTCCTCCAATGGCACTTAAGTCCCTAGTTCACCTAATTACTATGGTATGTGTGGTATGTGCCTATTTCTTCTGGATAGTCTTTGTTTTAGCTCCTCTCAGCACCATCTTGCTCAGGCCACAAGGTGCCAGCTGGACAATTAGGATTTCTTAAGGCCCAACACTCTTTTACTTGAATCATGGCCAGAATTTGTTCTCACTTGTTTTCTGACTATCCATTCTGACTGGGCTAAGATAAAATTTTAAAGAAGTTTTAATTTGAATTTACCTAATTGCTAATGATTTTGAATGTTTTAAAAGATATTTTAGTCACTTTTATTTCTACTTTTCAGGCTACTCTGTTCAGGTACATACCCCTTTGTACAATTCAGATATTTATTTTTAAAATATTTTATGAAGCTTTTATACATTTCATACAACAGTTCTTAAACAAATTTAGACCATCTCCCCTCATGCATTCTGCCATACATGTTAAGTTCTATCCAAACTAGCATTGGTACCCAGATGTTCTTCAGTACAAATTAATCCACTGGAGTCTAATCAGCCTATCTAGAGATTGTAAAGTTGAAAAGCATTCATTTTTACTCAACTGATCGTATCCTTTGGTCTGCAGAAACTTTTGAGTTTAATGAGCACTCCTTTGTCAACTGTTGTCCTTAAATCCCAAGGGAATGATCTTTTTCACTGTGTTAATTCTAATCTATGATTCTGGGAGGTCTGTCCATCTTCTAGTATCTTCCTCAATTTCTTTTTACAGAGATTAACAAATTTCATTGTAGAGGTATTTTACACCTTGACTAGATTTATTCCTAGATATGCTTGGAGGATATTGTACATGGGAGTTTTTCAGTAGCTCTTTCTCAGCACGTTTGTTACTGTTATATATAAAGGATACTGATTTTTATAAGTTGATTTTGTATCATGCCATGTTGTGGAAAGTTTTGAACATTTCTAGAAGTTTTCTGGTGAAATTTTTTTGATCCTTTTATCTGTACTATCGTATCAACTGAAAATAGTGACAAATTGTTTTCTTCTTTTCCTAACACTGCCTCTTTAATTTCCTTCTCTTGCCTTACTGTTTCAAGCACTCTACTGAACCAGGTGAGAAGGTAGTAAAAACTCTGTGCCTTCCTGATTTTAATGGGATTCCTTCCAGATGTTCTCCATGATGCTGGCTGTGGTTTTGTCATAAACATCCTGTGTGGTGCTGAGGTATGTTTTCCCAATTCTGTTCTTCCTACGAACTTCACCATGAAGGCATGTTGAACTTTGTAAAGGCCCTTTTCTGCTTCTATTAAGATGATCATGTGATTTTTGCATTTAAGTCCATTATGTGATTGATTAAATTTATTGGCTTATATATGTTGGACCTGATCTGAATCAATGGAACAAAGCTAAATTGGTCATGGAGGATGATCCTTTGATATGTGCCTGAATGTGTTTTTTCAAGTATTTTACTGAGAAACTTTGGATCTCTCTTCATCAGGAATCATGGCCTGTAGTTTTCCATCTTTTATAGATTTTTCTATTAAGGCAATACTTGCTTCATAGAATGAATTTGGAATTGCATCATCTGTTACTATTATTTTGAGTAATTTAAAAAATATCGGTTATAGGGTTATAGTTCTTCTCTGAAGGTCTGATAGAATTCTGTTCTGAGTCCATGTAGACCCAGCACTTTTTATTTATTTTTTTGGTTTGAAAGTCTTTTATTACCATTTAAATCTCATTTGTTATGGGACTGTTTAATTCATTGATCCCATTTTGATTTAACTTTGTGGCCCAAGTGAATCTAGAAATCTGTCCACTTCTTCTAAGTTTTCTTATTTAGTAGAGTATAGGATTTTTAGGGTATTCCCTTGTAATATTCTGAGTTATTTTTTACTGATACCTGCTGTAACAGTTCCCTGTTCATCTCTAATTCTGTTAATTTGAGTCTCCAGTTTCTTTCTTTTACTTGATTGAGTTAAGTGTCTTGTTTATCTTTCAAATAACCAGCTCTTTGAGTCATTGATATTTTGTATTATTTTGTTTGTTTCTATTTGATTTATGCTCTGTTTTTTTATTATTTCTTCCTGTATACTAGATTTGGATATAGTTTGTTCTTATTTTTCCCAGATTCCTTGAGTTGTACCACAAAGTCATTTATTTGTGCTTTTTCTGAATTTTTTTTTAAACACTGTCTCCTCAAAGCCCCAGTGGGCCTGGAACTGCTATGTAGACCAGGCTGGCCACCACAGAGAGATCTCACATGCCTCTTTCTCCCAGGGCTGGAACTAAAGGCATTGGCCACTATACTTGGCTTCCTTTTTAATTTTTTTAAAATTTTTATTTTTTGAGACAGGGTCTCCCTATAGCCTCAGCTGGCCTTGAACTCACTCTGTAGATCCTACTGGCCTCCATCTCACAGAGATCTGCTTGCCTCTGACTTCTGAGCTGGGATTAGAGGCTTGTGTCATCATACCCAGCTTTCTTTTTGATTTTTAATGTATGTACTTAGAGCTACAAATTTCTCTCTTAGGACTGCTTTGCATGTGTTCTGTAAGGTTTGTTTGGCTGCTGTTTTCTGTGTCACTCACTGATGTGGTTATTGGGTTTTGAAGCTAGTACTGAGCCATGGATTGATGTTCTTCTTAGCAACTTGGGTAGTGCTTGTCAAAGCTACAGGGATAACTATCAGGCAAGGTGGTCTACAGGTCAGTTCCAGCTACATTTCTCTAAATCCTTTGTCTGAAGTATCCTTTTTCAGCAAGAGGGTCTTATCTTCAATTCTAGGAGGTAATCAAGGGCTGTGACAATAGCTTGTGTAATTTTGTGAGTTTCTTGGACTATCTTGGCCAACAATTCAAAAGTTGTGTTCTCCTGTCTGGCACTGTTTCTTGTTATTTAGCTTAAGCTATATGTATGGACTCATGTAGAGATATTGTATATGTAATTTGTCAGTAGACTTTTTTGGACTGATATAATTTGCTCTGGCTTTTCACACTAGCTGGGCATTATTGTCTCTCTCTCTCTGACTCTCTTGTGTGTTTATAGCTTATATTTAGCAAGAATCTACCTGCATTCTCAGCATTGTCTTGCAATACCTTTGTCCATATTATCTGTGTTCCCTAAATGTTTCGGAAACAATTGTGTTGGGATATTTGTGGGGGTTTGGGTATTGAGCAAGGCAAGCAACTACGGATATCCTGAAGGGACGGCAGGTGTCTGGCCTGTTCTGCCTGATGTGATAACCTGGCCCCAGGAAGCTACTGTAGATATGAGTCTTTCTTTTCCCCACCCCAGACCAGAACCAGGTATTTTGGCTTCGTTTCCTCATTCCTAAACTTCCACAGCCTTCCCGCCCTTTACCCCAAAACCCCACCTTTAACTTTCCCACCTTCTGTAACAGTCAGAAAGGCCTCCCTATATAAACCCCTGCATTGGCTCTAACAACCAAACTACCACTGACTAGTATCCCTGGAGCTCCTCCTCCCAATGCACTCTGAGCCACCTGAGCACCTGTTCAATCGTCCTCCATTCTCTGGCATGGCTGGAGCACAACAGCCGTGCTGGAGATGGAGACCCACCCACAGATATTGGTTGAGGAATTTATATTTTGTAGATTTTTTGCAGCTAAGGGGCTGGAGAGATGGCTCAGTGATTAAGAGCACTGTCTGCTCTTGCAGAGGACCCAGGTTCCATTCTCAGCATCCATATGGCAGCTAACAACTGCCTGTAACTCCAATTCCAGAGGATTACATGCCTTCTTCTAACCTCTGTGGGCATTGTACAACATGGGTGCACTGACCTACACGCAGGGAACACACATACACACATTAAATACATAAAATAAAAATAATAAGTTGAACGGGGCTGGAGAGATGGCTCAGTGTATAAGAGTATTGGCTGATCTTGCAGAGGAGCCGGGTTCAGTTCCCAGCACCCACACGGCAACTCCAATTCCAGGGAATCTGCTGCCCTCTTCTGACCTCCATGGGCATTGCATGACATGGACTCGCATACATGCTGCAATGCATGCGGAGACTGCAGGGAGGCAGGGCTGGGTCATGACCCTCAAGGACCACCCCGAAGGGCATCTGCCATGTTGGAAATGTGTCCTAAAGGGGCCGAAATCTCATGAAAACGTGTCACTGTCTGGCATCTGGGGACCAAGTTTTTAAAACTCTGAGCCTTTGGGGGACACTTCAAACTCAAACCCTAATGCATTTCAATGTTAACGAAATAACTATAGAAAAAAATTAGCTCTTTTGTGAGATTAAGTGCTATTTTGACACTGTAAGTTAAAAACTGTAAGTATGTTAGACTAATTCAATAAATTGCTTCATTTTTTTCACACAAAAATTACATTGTTTGTAGCACTGAGAATGCTCTTAGTATGCTCTCTTTAAAAACAACTATTGATCATATTTTTGATAGTTGGGTGGTTTAGTTAGTTGTATATGTGCCACTTATTTTATTCTTTTCATGGTTATTTTATGACTTAGAAAAAATCTATTGACTTATATTTAGTTATATTACAAAAAGCTCAGTGCTTCAGCAAATACCGAATGTAAAGTTAAGTGGTTAAGCGTAGAATGGTTTTGAATTCTTATTGTTGGAACATACATTCTTTTCAATATAAAGTTAACAGAAATAAAATGCTATAATAAGAGTGTTTTTCTATGAAAAGCTGGATGCATGCATAGGTATGCAACACACTGAACACATATATGCAATATTTTACACATTTTATTTGTAAAGTCAGGAAACAATAGACATTAAAAAGTGGGGAACAAGGGAAATGAGAAAGGGGAATGTTGGTGGGATGAAAATGACTAAAATTCATTCTATAACTGTATGAAAATTCCAAACACAAAATGAATATTGTGTAATACACTGAATTTACACAGCCAAATAATGATATATTTAGAAAAGACTGTGAGAACAAAGATCACATCTACTTCACTAAAAATTTTAGATTGTATAGTTGGAGAATTGTGCCTCCAAGGCAAGGTCAAAAGGAAAACCAGGGTATGAAATAGAAGGACATTTTAAAGTTATCCTGAGAGTGTATATGTATAATACTTGACTTTCTAGCCCCTACCTCTTTGGATATATAGTTGTCCAACTTACAGATTGTTGAAATGGTATTTTTTAAGGTTGCATGTTCCAAAGACAGTTATTAATACACTAGGTTAATGTCCTAGTTTGATCTATGACACTGTGATAAAAAAAAAATTCTGACCATAGGGCTGGAGAGATTACTCAGTGGTTAAGAGCACTAGCTGCTCTTGCAGAGGACCTGGGTTTGATTACCAGCATTCACATGATGGCTAACAACCATCTGTAACTCCAATTACCAGGGATCCGATGCCCTTTTCTGATCTCTGTGTGCATTGCATGACACTAGTGAACTTTCATACATGTAGGCATACTGCTCATGCACATAAAATAAAAGTAATAGACAAAATATTAAAAATAATCACTCTGACCAAAAGTAACTTAAGGAGAAAAAGACGTACCAAGCCTACATTTCCGGATCACAGTCCATCACCAAGGCAACTCAAGGCGGAACCGAAAGGCAAGCTTGCCTGCCATCCCACCTCACCACTGGCCATTGAACTCACTTCAAGGAAATCATGTGGGAATGCTACTTATTGGCTCACCCACAGCCTCATACTTGGCCAGTTTTTGTATTTGGCCCAAGATCACTTGCCCAGGGAATGGTGCTGCCTACGCTGGGCTGGGTGACCTTGCATCAGTTAACAATCTAGACAATCCCTCAGAGGTAGGCCTATGAATGTAACTGGTAGACAGTTTCTCAGTTGAGACTCTTCTAAGTGATTCCAAGCAGTGTCAAAGTTGGCAGGGAATGCTAACTAGAAGGGCTACTTGTACACGATCATAAGCAACTCTTTGTCAGTAAAAATAATGGAATAGCTATCAGCTGGAAATAGTGAAATAATTTCTATTAATTGCATTTAAGTGACATTATTTAAAGCTATATACATCAAGTTAATATGAATGTATCTATAAATGTGTGACAATGTATGACACCCATAGATTTTTAATTTATTGATATTTAAACATCTAACATATCCATGATTCTCAAGAAACTAAAAATATAATTTTTCTCTTTATATTAACATGTCCAAAACATATCACTGAGAGAAATATAATTAATTCTGGGGTTAGGTGGTTGGAAAGCTTCTTTAGTTTTACTCTACAAGTTTGGATTATATAATAATTTAGACAGGCTGAAAATATAACTCAATGTATTATAAGTGAACCTTCTTAGAGATACTTTGTTTTCTTTTATTCTGACACCATTGCTTTGAAACAACTGCAAGGCATGTATGTTGGCTCATACCTGTAATTCTAGCACTTATGAAGCCGAGGCAGGAGGATCATGAGATCAAGGCCAGTCTTAGCTACATAGTGATTTCAAGGTCAGCTGGGCTACATATAAAAGATGCAAAAAACAAAACACACAAATTAATTTGTACCAGTTAGAGCTGCTTCTATTTCTTATGGTCGTTTTAAAGCAATGTGCGGGAGGTATTATGCAGTCATTTTGAAGCAGGCAAATCACTTGGGAGACCTGTTCATATGATTTACTTCTGCGCTGGTTAAATGAATCAAGAATTTATAATGTATGTAGTTCAATGGGACATGGAAAGAAAGACCTGCGTTCCTTGTCCATTACCTGTGTAAGTAAATTTGAACTAAGTGAAAAAAATACCCAATGAGTGGCTGTACACTAAAAATGGTTTCAATGTTAGCCTTGTCAGAAGAAGCAAACAAGGACAAAACCTCAGGAAAATCACAGAATAAAAGAAAAAGACCAAGTTTAAAAGAAGAGCGCTTTTGTTTTTGTTCAGAAACCAAACAGCTATTCCCAGAAAAAGATCAGAGGCCGCATCACCTCACCGTATAAAACAACAGCAAATCCTAGCGGCAGTACTGGGGGCTAAGTAGCAGGCTTGCTTTGCGTGGTTGCTTGAGTGTCAGCCTTGACTGGAGTTTACACATGTCTGTTCATAGACCATGAATTTCCAGGCAATTTAGTGGAGTCGTTTTGTGACTCTTAAAGAAGTGTGATTCATTTCTGGGATAGTTTACAATGATATGACATAAGTCAAACTATGGCATAGGCCACTCATCCCCTTGTCTGGTCTTTGGTCATCTCCATTGGATTTCCACAAATGAAATTGACTACAGTGACAGAAAGAATCCCATCCTGGCCACTGCAGCCTCTGGGATGTATTAAGAAGTTATGTATGTGACAAGAATAATCAAAGAAGAAGAGAAGCTTGTTCAGCTTAATGTTCCACACTGTTATTTCATTTCCCAGACTTTTCCATATGATGATTCTGGAGTGAGAGACTAGGACTTACTTTTCTGTTCTGGTTTCCTGACATTTATGTCAGCTTTTCCTCAATGATACTAGTTTTTTGTTAAGTTGTTTGGATCACAGTATTAACCTGTACATCTTTTTCTATGGTTATTGCTTTATTTACTCATGTTGTCAAAGCACTATGAGCTTGAAAAATGACATAGAAATGCACTTTGGGGAAATGTTTAATCATCAACTAAATATGCAGATAAGATTAATGCCTTGAAGAAATAGCTCTTAGCTATATGGCAAAATACAAGAAATCTGGTGAGGGGAGTGTAAGAGAGGTGCATTTAAGGATGGGGTCTAGATATGATCAAAATTCATTGTAGAAAACTCACAAATCAATAACAATAATAAAAATAGCTCTTAGCTATAAAGACAGAGTTATCACAAGGTAAGATTAAATTGGAAAAAAATGGACAAAGGAGA
This sequence comes from Eospalax fontanierii, assembly GCA_035773235.1. NCBI lineage: Eukaryota > Metazoa > Chordata > Mammalia > Rodentia > Spalacidae > Eospalax > Eospalax fontanierii. The sequence goes on along the minus strand of CM069527.1, from coordinate 106,733,949 downwards.
GAGAAGAGAGGAGAAAAGAAAGAAATGGAGAGAGGAGGGAAAATATCTTTATCATCTGTTTAGCTATCTTCTGTTGATCTATCATCTGTCATATAACCATCATTTATCTAACATCTATCATCTCTATCTTCCAGTCATATAATAATATATCTATCATTTATGTACTTATCATCTTATCTGTCATCTACCCATCATCTATCTATCTATCTATCTATCTATCTATCTATCTATCTATCTATGTATCTATCTATGTATCTATCTATCTATTTATCATCTATCTATCTTATATCTATTATCTATCTGTCAGTCTTTCTGTATTGATTAACCATGTAGTATCTCTCCTTAATGTATGAAGATTATCAATAATAATGAAATTTGTTTTAAAACAGCATTGTTCAAATGTTTTGTCAGAAATATAAATAGTGATCACTTATTAAGAAATAGATTTGGGGGAACTAGAGAGATGGCTCAGTGGTTAAGATCACTGGCTGCCCTTGCACGGACCCTGGGTTTGATTCCCAGCATTCACATGGTAGCTAACAACCAATTCCAGGGAATCTGATGCTCTCTTCTGCTCTCTGTGGGCACTGGATTACACAGGTGCACTTACATACATTCAGGCAGTACACTCATACACATAAAATGAAAATAATAAAACATTTAAAAAGCTATATATTTGAAGTTGTTTGTAGAATATAACAGTCAACAATTTATCTTCCAAACTCATTTTTTATAGTGAATTAAAATGTACAGACAATAATTTTCTTATTTGTTATACAAAGTTAGAAAATGATTAACTTTAATCATGTAAAGTATAAAATTCATAACTCAACACATGAAAGTGGGAAAAGAAAGAAAGATGATGATGCTTTTAGAGAATACTTTTTGGAAAAAATGTGTGCAAAAATGTTTGGTGGCTGGCACTTATTAGTTCAGCACACATGAGGTGGGGGCAAGAGGATTATTAATTAAAGACCCTGCCTCACTCTGTGCCCCAACTCAAATAAAAGTTTGTGTCAATTTTATAGAGAAAATGTAAAAGAAGAAATATGATTGCCATCTAAATCCATATGAATATTGTATAGAACTTACTTAAAGAACATTATTTCTTTCAATATGGATTCATTTGAAGTTCTCCAATATTAAACTTGCATCATATTTTATATTAAATTCACTTTACATTGTTATACTGGCATCTCTGGCTATTTTTAACACAAAAATGTATTCTCATCTAAGTATCTCCTTATTCATATGAACATCCATCTGTGTCTAGAATATATTGTACTGAGTATCTCAGTGACAAAATCAGCTAGTCCTAGATCACGGGTTTGTCATGACTTCTTTAAATTTTCCTTGCACATTCTCCATTATTTTAGCAGTCTGCACTCATCCTGCACACAGGAAAGCAGCTTCTAACAGTTGCTCAGATTTATGTGTGCGTGTATATGTGTGTGAGTGCATGTGAAGGCTAGAAGATTTTTAGCACATCTTTTAATTGGGTCACTTGATTTTTTGATAATTTTTTTGAGTTATTTATATAATCCAGATCTTAAACCTCTGTCAGATGTGTCACTGGTGGAGATTTTCTCCCAGTCTGTGGGATTTCTCTTCAAATCCAAGGTAGCTTCTTTTGTTGTCCAGAAATTTTTTTTTTAGTTTAATGAGGTTCCACTTGTTGATTATTGGCCTTAATTTCTGAGCAACTGGTATCTGATTTATAAAGTCCTTTCCTACACCTGTGTCTTTTAGGTTACTGCCAATGTTTTCTTCTGACATTTTCGAGTTTCAGGTTTTGATTGAGGTCTTTGATCCATTTGGAGTTGACATTTCTGCAGGGTGAAAGAAAAAGGGTCTAGTTTTAATCTTCTACATGTAGAGATCTAGTTTTTCTAGCACCATTTGCTGAAGATGCTATCTTTCCTCTAGTTAGTGTTCTTGGCCCCTTTGTCAAATATCAGGTGGTTGAAACTGTATGCACTTATGTTGAAGTCTTCAGTTATACTCCAGTGGTCTACGTGTCTATTTTTGTGGCAGTGCCATGCTGTTTGTATGGCTATATCTCTGCAATATAGTCTGAAATCTGAGATAGTAATCTCCCCTGCATTGCTCTTTGTGCTCAGGGTTGCTTTGGCTATCCAGGATCTTTTGTGCTTCCGTATGAATTTTAGATTTTTTTTTTAATTCTGTGAAGAATGTCCTGGGAATTTTGATTGGCACTGCCTAAAATCTACATATGACTTTTGGCAGGATGGTCATATTCATAATATTAATTCTTCCAGTCCATGAGCAGGGGAAGTCCTTCTATCTTCTGGTGTTCTCAGTTGTGTTCTTTTAAGATCTAAAATTTTCACTGTAGAGACCTTCAATGTCATTTCTCAGGTTTATTCTGAGATAGTTTATTTTAGTTTTTGAGGCTATTATGAATGGGAGAGTTTTCTTATACTCTTTCTCCAATTGCTTGTTATTGTATAGAAAGGCTATACAAAAATCGTAGATTAATTTTGTAACCTGCCACTTTACTGAAAGTATTAATCATTTCTCAGAGTTCTCTGGTGGAATTTTTGGCATCTCTTTGGTATAAAATTATGTCATCTGCAGAAAGGAACAATTTCACCTCTTCTTTTCCAATGAGTCCTCTTTTTAACGTCCTTATTTTGTATTGCTCTAGCAAGAGTTTCAAGGACTATATTAAAAAGGAGTGGAGATAGTGGACAGCCTTGTATGGTTCCTGACTTTTCTCGTTTAGAATGTGAGTTTATTGTATATAGCTTTAATTATGTTGAGGTATGTTCCCTCCACTCCAATTTCTTTTAGGACTTTTACTATGAATACATGTTAAATTTTGTCAAAGGATTTTTATGCATCAATTTAAATGACCATGTGATTTTTGCTTTTGAGTCCATTTATATACTTTATGAAAAGTATTGACTTACATATATTGAACCATTCTTGCATATCTGGAATAAAGCCAACTTGATCATGGTGGATGATCTTTTTGATGTGTGTATGTATGCAGTTTTCAAGTATTTAGTTGAGAATTTTTGCATCTATGTTCATTAAGGATATGGGCCTATAGTTTTATTTTTTGGTTGTATCTGTACCTGGTTTTGGTATTAGGGTGATGCTGGCTTTATAGAAGGAATTTGGGAGTTCTCCTTCTATTTCTATCTTTCTGAATAATTTAAGTAGTAATGGATACAGATCTTTTAATGCCTGGTATAATGCTGCTGTGAATCCATCTGGATCTGGGATGTTTTTAGGTAGGAGGTTTTGTATTACTGTTTTAATTTCCCTAATGTCATGGGTCTGTTTAATCTGTTGATCTCTTCTTGGTGATTCCCATGATTTTAGATATATATCCATTTCTTTAAGGTTTTCAAATTTAATAGTGTATAGCTTTTAAAGTATTCCCTTATAATGTTCTGGATCTTTTCACTGTCTGTTGTGACATTTCTCCTTTCATCTCTGATTTTGTTGATTTGGAATTGCTTTTTCTTTCTTTTCATTAACTGGGATAAGGGTCTGTCTATCTTGTTTATCCTTTCAAAAAATTAACTCTAAATTCATTTATTCTTTGTATTGTTTCTATTTAATTAATTTCTGCTCTGATATTTGTTATTTATTCTTGTCTGCTGGGTTTGCATTTCATTTCTTGTTGCCTTTTAATATTCTTGAGTTGTGATGTTAAGTCTTTTATTTGTGCTCTTTCTGATTTTTAATGCAGGCACTTAGAGTCATAAATTCCACTCTTAGGAGTACTTCTATAGTGCACTAGTGATTTCACTGGGTTGTATTGTCATTTTCCTTTAACTCCAAAAATACTTTTATTTCTTTCTTAATTTCTCCTTTGAACTATTCACCACTCAGGAGTGTGTTGCTTAACCTCTCTGAGTTCATAAGCTTACTAAGACTTCTTCTGGTGTTGATTTGAAGCTTTATTGCCTTATGGTCTGATAGAATGCATAGAATTATTTCAATTTTTTGTTGAGGTTTATTTTGTGCCCCAGTATGTGATTGAGTTTGGAGAAAGTTCCAGTGCATGCTGAATAGAATGTGTAGTTTTTCATGCTTGGGTGGAATATTTGGTAGATGTGTTAGGCTCATTTGATGTATGGTATTGTCTAATTCAGATTTCTCTTTCTGTTTATTCTGTCTAATTTTTCTGTCTAATCGAGACAGTGGGCTATTGAAATCCCCTATTATCAATGAGTTGGAATTAATCTGTGTCTTAGACTCCTGTAGTACTGATTTTATGAAGTTGGGTGCACCAGAGTTTGGTGCACATGTGTTCATGATTGTTGTATCTTCTTGATCAATTTTTCCTTTGTTCAAAATAAAGTGACCCTCTTTATTTCTTCTGACTAGTTTTAGTTACCTTGAAGTCTGTCTTGTCAGATATTAGTCTGTGACCACATCTGTGGGGCATTTTTAGATTGTTGGGTGATGTAGGAGAACCCAGACCACCACGGGCAGTGCTAGCCCTGGGCAGGTGGTCCCATGCTGTATAAGAAGGCAGGGTAAGCACAGCTGGGCCAGAGGAACAAGCCAGTGAGCACATTTCCTCCATGGTCTGTGCTCCAGGTTTCTGCCTTGTGAAAGAAATCACCAAACTGTCTTCAAAGTGGAGATTAGTGCTATTATTAAATATTTTTGGACTATTCATTGATAGTGAAGAGAAATGTAATTATCTTTTGAATATTGGTCTTGTTTCCAGTCTGCTGAGCTGAGTTATTGGTATCGATACTTTGGTAGATTGTGTGTGTGTGTGTGTGTGTGTGTGTGCTGCATTGTACAATATATAATGGAATTTATTTCCATTGCTCAACATTTTATATTGTTCATGTAATAAAACTTCTACAATTTATTTACTGTTTCCCTTGTTGATGGAATTTTTAGTGTTTTTAAGATTTTTATCTTGATGACAATACTTTCTATATATTAGTGTATAAATCTCTCAGTATACAAATATTATTTTCTCTCCCTGTCTTCATTATTGACATATAGTTAGAAAATAAAATCTAAGTGATAAATTATGTGCTCCTATATTTTTAAAGGAAAATTTCAATTCTTTTACTAAGTAGTGGAAGAAAATTTCATTTTCACTTACTCTGTAGCTAGAGAATATTTTTTTCCTTTTTTTGTACTTGGTGCCTAGAAAAGACTCATGCAATAGTTATCTTTTAAGATTGCTAATGAATTTGAGAAAGCTTTATGTATTAATAGGAATGAAGTTTTTGCTTTTAAAAGTTGTGTGTTTATACATTTTGCATGTTTTGTATGCACACTATTTCTCTTAATGATTTACAATATTATATGCTTCAAATAGTAATCTTAATCTAGAGTGTCATGTTTTTATCTTTTAATTGGTACAAGTTTGAAATACATTTCTTTTACCAAACTAATCAAGGCACAATTTTTGGTTAATGCATACTCACTATTATATAAGCAATCTTAACCTAATCCCTGAACATAAAACACTTCTTCTGTTTTTTGCCTAAAATACATAATGTTTAGCCTTTTTTAGTATTTTTATTGGATTTATTTATATTTGCTATAGAGTGTCATAATCATCTTTACACCCTCTTCCCCATTGGAACCCTCCTATATCCCTTCCACTGGAATTTATGCCCTCTGCTATTTGTATGAAGAATTATCAAGTCAAGTGTTTCCAGACATTGCTCAGTGCAAATTCATTCTCCACTGAGATCTAATCAGCCTATATATAGAGGCCTTCACTTTAAGAAGATCAGCTTTTCCTTGTGCAGCAGTAATCAGGTGCCAAAAATTTTTTGACTAAGATTGAGGTATGCTGTCCATTTCCACAGTTCTATGCTGGGTTTTGTCTGCTTGAGTTTGTATAGGTCTTGTTCATGCCAACTCCATTTCTGTAGGTTCATATGAGCAAAGTCCTATTAGTCTGTAGGACTCTATATCCGTATGGCCATGCACTTCCTCCCTGGTTAGTAAAATCTTTCCACCCCTTCTTCCATAATGCTCCTTGAGTGGGTTGGGGAGTTCAATGCAGGAATACTGTCCACACTCTGCAAAGCCTTATTCTCTGTGCTTTGGCTATTTGTGGTCTTTTGTGTTCATGGACCTTTGTTCCATGAGGAAGCTCCATTGATGAGGGTGGAGAGATACATTAGTGTCCTCTCTACCCCCTGCTTCACTAAATTCTGTGAGCCTTCAGTGTATAGGTTGCATTGTAGATGTGTCACTCAATTTTGGGCAGTTCACAGACAATACATCTATGTGACCAGCTGTGGAACTCTAATAATTGTTTTCTGTTGCAAAGGAAGCTTCTTTGATGAGTGGTGACTGGGATACTTGTTTGCAAATAGAAGGATACTTATTTTTCATACAGTAAGAAATTACATTTGCCTAGGGATGTGACAGCCTTCTGGTTTTCTCTAAGATCTATGACCTCTCTAGTCATATACATTTCATGTTTACAGTACTAGACATGAGTTTCCTCTCATTGATTGGGCTTTCAATTAGGTAGTTCAGTTCAATTAGGTAGCTATTGATTACCCCCCAAATAAATGAAAAGAACAGTAAGAGACAGGTACTACTAAGGGGAAAAGGCATAACATGGGGATGCTTAAACGGGAGGAGGAGAGGGAGGGCTATGCAAGAAAATATGGGAGTAAAGAGAACAAGGAGAATGAGGATGTCAAGAGATGAGGGACCATAGGAGACAGGTATACAGGTATTATCAAAGGAGAAATGAGATTAATAGGGATGCTGAGGAGGGCATGCAGGGAAGGTTAGAGAGAGAGAGAGAGAGAGAGAGAGAGAGAGAGAGAGAGAGAGAGAGAGAGGGCCTGATGGACAGAGAAATAGAATGAATAAATAATTCCTAGGATAAAAACTGGATAGAATCTTATTAGTTCAAAAACCTACTGAAAAATTATACAGATTATTTTTACATGAGTACATGTATATAGTTGAAAACTACATAACAAGAATCAGTGCCAGACAGGAGAAACTTTCCTTTGAGTTGTTGGCTAGGGTGGTCCAAGAGACTCCCAAAATTACACAGGCTATTGCCACAGCCTTTGATTGCCTCCCAAAAGCTGAAGATAAGACTTTATTGCTGAAGATAAGGCATACTTCGTACCCAGGACTTCAGCAATGGAACTAAAACTGACGTGGAAGACTTCTTCCCTGAAGGTTAGCTCTTGTAGCTTTGGAGAGCAATACTCAGACTCCTAAAGGGAAATATCAATTGATGGCTTAACCCCAGCTTTAAGGCATAATAACTACATCAATGTTTAGCCTTAAACCTTAGCATAATCCAAATGAGCCTAGGTGTAATGGGTGGCATGGAAGGGACAAATGTCAAGTTTTTCCTCACAGAGAGCTGAGCTCAATGCTGTGCGATGTGTAGTATTTACTGCCTCATTTATTCACTGCAGATTGGATATACCTCACTTTGATCCTCTCTATTTCTGTTTAATTTCTCTGTGCTATTTGTTGTTCTTACCTCTCATTGCTTAGGAGAACTGTCTACCTGTCTCACCTATCTTAGGAATTCCTGAGCATTTTTTGTTTTTTTTTTACATTCATTCTTATTTGAAAATATCTGTTCAAGTTTGGTTCAGACATAGCTTGAAGTTGCCTTTAATATACATATCAGAATGGCTAATATGTTCTAAGACTCACTTTATACATGTCAATATGGATTGATCAGATGACTTCACAGATAAAGGCACTTGCCATTAAGTCTGCCCACCTGAGCTCTGTATCTGGGACCCACAGGGGCAGAAGAAGAGAATGCACTCCAGCAAGTGCTCTTCTGGTATTCATGGGAACACTATGGCATGCATACACACAAACTAATAAATAATAATTATAAATAAAAACAGAATGTAGATGTCAACATAATCTGATTGTAGAGATTTTTCTTCTTTTTGTCTTATAAAAGTTATTATACTGAGTTCTTAGTGAAGTTTTATTACATTATATTCTTAGAGTACTGCATTTTTGTTGCTATGGTAAAGGGCATTCTTAATGAGATTTTCTTCTTATTGCCTTGTAGAGAAATACTATTTTTTTCTATTGATATTCTATTCAGTAAGTATTATTCATAATACTTTGTCATCAGATTCTATTAGATTTTCTATGTAAGGAGTTATTTTATGTGCAAAGGAGGCAGTTTTGTTTTTCATTCTGCAGATTTTGCCTCTTTAATTTTATTTTTATTTTCTTGCAGCTTATTGGCTGGAGGAAATCAGATTGTTTGCACTTTTCCACAACTGTGACTTGCCTGTGATGTTATGCATTTTAATCTTTTGCCTTCTGCATTTCTTATGTTCAGATTAGTTAGCTGGATCTGAGACTTGCTCATATATGTCCTGCATAAATTCATGTATAAAATTCACATTATACACAATACATGTGACTTAAATATTCACCGTGTGGCACTGTCCACTTCTTTTAAGAGGCTCATAGTGTGTCTGGGTCCAATTTCTTAAAGTGTTAGTCACATGACAGATCTCTGCCTCTAACTAACTACTTGATGGATTTTGAAAGAAGGCTACAACTTTCTTGTCATCCCATCTTACATCTGTCCTTTTCATGATGACCTTACCATTCCTCTCACTAACAGATGGAGCTGACTTCCTGTCTTCTTGACTCTATGTAGCATTGTGGTCCCCTTAAATTCACATAATTCAGAGAATGTGGAATTTTGGAATCTCAAGAGAGATGCTCTATCCTTGTTCTGTTGTTTCCCTATATTAGTCACCAAAAAATTTCAGGGAAGTTTAGACGGTTGGGACAGAATCAACTGACATGTATAAACAAATTCCTCTGTAACCATATTATTTGTAACTCCATATGTGTCATAGGAGAAACCAGTAGAAGACTTGCCCAGACCATCATTGCTCATAGCAAAATCCCTGCCTAGAGAATGGTGAACTGGTGCATGACTATTCATTTAAATCACTATATTGGGGGAATGTTTGCTACATAAAAATGGATAAATGATTCAATGTCTGAAATCTTTATGAGCAACTAAATACTTGTATCCCAAATCTGTCAAGTGTTTGTTTATCTAGGCTATCTCTGTAGTAAGAAAATTACTGCAGCTGGGCATGGTGGCACATGCCTTTAATTCCAGAATTTACGAGGCAGAGGCAACTGGATCACTGTGAGTTTGAGGGCACTCTGGTCTCTATATCAAGTTCCAGGCCAGCTGGGGCTACAGAGAGACCCTGTCTCAAAACAAACAAACAAACAAACACCTCTACCTCTCAAAACAACAAAAACAGCAACAGCAATCATGTCAAAGTACTGTAATTGTTTGTTTACCTTCAAATATAGTTCATACCTCTACCCCTTAAAGTAAGGGACTCTGGATAGGCTTACTAGACCTCAGTGGATGAACTTACACCAAGGAACATCTGAGGACACAAACTTGACACAATAGATCTTAACACAAATGACAGAATGTATGGATTCAGTTTGGGGGCTATGGGAAGGGCGTCAAGGGGTATAAAGATGATTAAGACTGATCAAGGTGTTCTGTGTGAAATACACACAGGCTCAATAAAAATAAAAGATATGACAAATAAAAAAGAAATAAAATATTTAAAAAATATAGTTCATAGAGGAAAGATAAGAAAATAATTTCTTTTATCTACATGTTTTGAAATCAGTTAGTTTAATGCATTGTAAAGATATCTGAATTTCCTAAATTTTATGAATACATTGATTTAAGGATTTTCGATATTTATGTTTCCAGGGTTATCCTCACTCTTAATTTGTTAAAGTCACAAGTAGGAACTAGTAACTCTTGGTTTCTATTTTCTTAATATCTTAAACAACAGAACGTACTAAAAAGATACTGAAATATTACAGTTGATTTTCTAGTAACAGTGAGGCAACTAAGTAACTTTCTCTTTGACTTCAAAGTAGTAGCTTTATTACTACATGTTGGTTGGTTACAAAGGCGTTAATCACTTTCACAAAGAGAAAACATCTCATCTTCGAATCCACATATTTAGATCTAAAAGTGTTAGAAACCTGTCATCTAATAAAATTCTCCAAGTCAGAATTCCAAAAGATGAAAATCACAAATGCTAAAATCCTGAAAGCAAACATCCCCTCAAATATAAATCCTATTGGAAAAACCTTGCCATGTATGGTATGTAGAACTGCAGATTCTTGAGATGGAATTAGTGTGCTTTGAGTCTCTGTTGGAGAATGGCTTCACGTAAAGTGGAAAAAAAAAAAAACCTGGAAGGCTGGTAAAGAATTATGTGGGTCGTCTCTGAGATTGTTTAGCGATTACCCTGTGACCATGAATCTCTAGATTTGGAAAATTTGGCTTGGAAATGAATAGACACCGTTTAATCTGCCAGTTCAAGGCAACTGGTCTCTGCATTGGGCTGTGCAGAGGTTTCTTTGCAGACCTTGGACATCAGAGCTTTAGGGTCTATAATCTTTGGCTTCCAAGATTCATAGCCTACTTCCTGCCTCAGATCTTTAGTCTTTCAGGCTCAGACTTAGTTATCTTCTCTGGTTCAGAGGCTCAATTGGAACACCAGTGTCTCCATGTTGCTCACACCTTCATTGCTCAATCTAACTAAAAGTCTCAGGCTGCCCATCATAGGTTTTCAGAAGACCCCAGGGATAAACCAGGATGTTGGCCATTAGCAGTTATGTGATAGACTGCAGGAATCTTGTTTTTTTGACCTTGTTCTTTCTTAATATGATTTGTGTATTTGTGTATTCATAACTGTTATATGTACACAATCTCCTTTAACATATGTGAGCATGTATTGAAATTGTATATTTTATTGTCTCCTGTTCATTGTATAAAGAGACCTAATAAGTGTTCTGTTGTCTTTTTAAGTTTCTCAAATTCCCTTTTTAAAAACTAAATGTATTTCAAAATTTACTTATATTCCTTTTTTTTTCCAAGAATTGCATCTTTTGGGGTTTTCATAATTTTACACTAAGGATTTTGATCTTTGGAATGCAGATATTTGTATTATTGCATTAAGCATTCCATCTTTTGAGATCATAGGTCAACCCCAACCTAGATATTCCCCCAAATTAACTTCAGGAGAATTTATCACTTTCTACTTGGTGATCTAAAACAAAGCCTTTCCTGTCCATGAAATTCACTTCAGTAACATATAAAATAACTCTAACAACTCTCAGTTAGGACATTTGACAGCTAAGCTAGACCTTGCTTAAAGCATTCTTCCTTGGAACACTTGGCCCATAATATGTACAATTTAAAAAGATTAAAATAATAAATATTAAAATCTTAAAAGTAAATATCCCCATCAATGTAATAACAACTGGGAAAAACTGGTATATGATATTAAAAATATTAGAAGATTTATTTTCTTTTCTCTTTTTGTAAAATTGTCTCAAATATGGTACTAGAGGAGTTAGCTTAAGTATCATTCACTGTTGTTCCGGAGAACAAGAAATGTGATGAACTTTATTATCTATTATAATTAGTATTTTGTTTTTTATATAGCCTGGGGCTTGATATATACTTTATACTTATATGGCTTCACCAAGAATTCCTTGAAACCTATGCAAAATTTAGGAATTTAATATGTTCTTAGTGACTAGTTTAGTATAGCATTTATTTTAAACATGTGAAAACACAATCCAATGCTGTATTTGCAGTCAACTCACTTCATTAACTAAATGTTCTCAAGTCTAATCATTATATTTTGGATTAATTAACATATTTAAACTAAAGGACTGTTGCTCTCTTTCTTCCCTTCTCACAATTACACCTTCTCAACATTATACAGATTCACCCCACAGCAACAAGCAGAGGCATGGGACAGGCCTCCACCAATGAAAGGTACTGCTCAGTTTAAGAGCTGGCTCCAATCTCAAGATGACAGAAGTGGAAAGAAGCACACACACACACACACACACCCCACACTCACACACCCCACACATACACAAACACACATAAATACACACCACACATATACACACACCACACACACATACACAAACACGCACACATACACACACCACACATAACACACATATACATACACACCTCACACATATACAAACACACAAACATACACACCAAACATACACACACACAAACACACACACACAGACATACACACCACACATAACACATGCACACACACACAAACACTCACACACCTCACATATACACAAACAAACACACATACATACATACCACACATACACACACACCACACACACATACACAAACACACACACATACACACACCACACATAACACACATACAAATACACATTCATACAAACACACACACACACACACACACACACAGACACACACAGACACACCAAACTGTGGTTCTTTCCTATCTCTCAGAGTAAGAACCACATTAGATGTGTAGAAGCTAATCCAAAATACTCCTCTCTGGATCATCTGGTTAGAACACTGATAAGTACATTTGTGACTAATAGGTTCTAACCAGCTGAGGGAGGAGCTGTTGTTCTTTGACCAAACTCAGGAACCGCTACAAGACTGAACTTGACATGACCATATGATTCCAGATGCCCCTAATGAATTAACAGAGATATGGACCAGTCTTCCTTAACAGATGATGGGAGATGTCCCTGATGAGGAGATACGGGCAGAGATACAGACCAGGTTCTTTTAACCTCCTGCAGCCCTCGGGCTTCAGACTCTCATTTTTGTTCTTTCTTCCATCCATTCTCTCTCCCTGCATTTTTACAGCTACAAGCTACTTTCTATCGACACATGAGGCCTTTCTATCCCACATGTGCTTTCAGTGTTTCATCTGAATCCCCAATGAGAAGAAAACTTTTTATTTTAAAAATGTATATCCTATGTGAGATTTGCAACCTGGTTAACAAGCGCCCTGATCTTTATGTATTTACATATTTTTTTTCTTTTGAGGGGGAGAATTAATTTGTTATTCCAGTCAAGGCCAACAATTACAATGGACTCTTAAAAGCTCTATCAGTACACCATACAAAAACCTAACACATAGGTAATCAATGGATAGTTTGATTAAAGCCAATGTCTACTATGTAGAAATATGCATATAAAGTAGATATATATGTTGCTGGAATTTGTTACATATATTTCTAAGCACATAAGTATGGTCCCATGTTGCAAACAAATGCTCAAGTAGTTAAATAAACTACAATCAGGAAAATAATTTGCATAAATTTTAACTTGTGCATTTTCATATATAAGAAAATCATATAAAATCATATATAAGAAAATCATTATTTCATGGTGATAATTCTGGAACAGAAAGCCAAATGAATAAATTCTTTTATTTATCACATTTAAAGAGATTAATTTAAGCCAAATGCATCCTTGGCATTAAACTTCAAATAGTTGTGTATTATTTAAATATTTATCTGCAAAATATATAGCATTCTTTTAATCTCCTCAAGAGAGTTTATTGTTAGATACAGATTTTACTGCAGTTATAAAAGCAACAAATTTCTTAATTCCTTATTGCTAAAAGGATGATTTGGGGGGTTGAAATGAGAGACAGTATTTGATAATGAAGACATTAGGAATGTAATGGGTAGGATTACTTATGAAATATGTGTTCCTAAGTAAATGTTTCTCTCATAAAACATACAAATAAAAATGTTGATTTTTATTTCAGGATGAGAGACCCTCTTGAGATAATTCAAGAAAAACAAGAAAAAGATGTATGAAAAGACTGCAGCGAAGTCTAAGGTTCAGTATCTTAAGATCTGGAAGAGCACTGCAGCCTGGGACTGGAGACCTGACCTGCTCTGGTTCACCACCCAAACCCGAGGATCTCTTGATGCTACTTTTGACAGCTCACCTTTGTAGGTCTGATCCATTTTCGTCTCTTTATACAAAATTACTTTCTGATACTAACGTGTGTGAACTCTCTGATTTTGGAAATTTGAATGAAGAAATGGAAAGTGGAACCTAGGCTGCTCACGGATTATTACACACGGTGCTCTATTTGCCTCTGTACAAAAAATTCCTAAGTTGGAATTCTTACCTCCTAGATGCTGACATTAGGAGGTGGGACTTTTGGATGTGGTGGAATCAGAGCAGCCATCATCAATGATCAGTGTCCTTAAAAGAAAGGTCCAGAGAGACATCTCCACCTTCCTCATCAAAGACACAGTGGAGCTGACTATCTGAGAGTCACAGGAGGGTTTGCACCAACTCCTGACAATTCTTCCACCTTCATCTCAGACCCAGGCTCATAAATCACATAATACATTCCTGTCGCTTATGAACTATCCTGTATATTAGTGCCCATGACATCTTCTCTGTGTCTATCTGATTTGGCACTTTCTCTCTTTACCATTTATGCCTGGAGCTTTCTGCCCCTCCAGCTTAACTGTACCATTCCTCCATGAACTTGTCCCTCCCAGCACTCGCTCCTTATTCTCAGCCTTCCAAGAACTCATGCTTTTGAATTCAGAGTCACAAAGAGAAGAAAGAGGTGCTCAGCTTCACTTTGTGGAACATTCTGGCCTCTCATATGAATGAGACATTCTTTCCAGGAGTTCACTCCGAGATAACTCTGAGTATGAGTTCACAGAGTGTAGCCCTGATGGTCCCGAGAAAGGACCAGGAGAATGGAAAAGGGGAACTAGAAAACGAGGTAGAAGCAGAATTGTGTGCACTTTCCAAAGAACTTAGTTAAGTGTTTCCTAAAATGACATAATAACATTTTAAGACGAAATAGTCAAGAAAAAATAGCTTCCTGCTTATGGGTAGACTTCACTTATGATCAATCCTCACTCAAAAGCACACCCCTGGAACTCTGTGTATAGAATTATCTGAGGATGATTTAAGATACAGAATAATTATGTGTGACTGCAGATCAACCTGATTCTATCCTTTGAGATTTCATCTGTTTATTAAGTCGGATCACCTGGGAACACATCCTGAGCCCACATGGTCCTGGAAGCTGGCTCATTGTGTCTGCATGTGGTAGCTTTTCCCACTAGCTCTGCGGAAGGCTGCTCTAGGAAAGAGCGTTGAATAAGCACTTATGAGATGGCCTGCACAGAGGCACATCCTTCCCTTTAGTATGCCCTAGGCAGAACCCACTGTGAGATGGTTACATTAGCGATAATGTCCAGGGAACAAGGATAATGCTTTTTCTTCAGTGATGATAGGATTTACGCAGGCAGAGATAGTGGCTTCTAGTCCTATTGTGCCCAGTAAAATCAAAATGCGAATCTCAATTTGTCTGTCTCTGTCAACCCATTAAACTCCTTTATTTACCTTTTAACTTCGTTCCTCAGTCTTCAGTATCATTGTTACAGCCTGTTATGTTAATATGTACTTTCATTCTCACCTTTTAGTTAAAATGATACCTTAAATTTTCAGTTTTTATAGTCTTAGTCCATATTACATCAGGCTCAGCTATCACCAAAAGCAACCATTGCAGTATCCAAACTGTTTTTCTGCAGTGTAATTCCATCACATCAGTCTCCTTTAAGTCAAACTCTTTATACCCATTTTTACTCACAGCAGAATGCAAAATTTCTTCATAGCATTGTCTCCTATTTTATCTATATCTTCTATAAGCTTAATCATAGGATTCTATGGTTTTAGGACAGTATTATAGATTTTACCTGATGTGAACACACATAACACACATGCAGAACATTATATGCTAGTTTATGTTATGCATCATTAAATTCTTTGTTTTATATATTTTATTGAATTTTTGTGCATTCACATAAAACATCTTATTCCTCTTTATATCCTTGCCTCCATCCAGACCACCCCACAGGATTTCACCCTTTCTGTCATATGCATTAAGGCCTATTGAGTCTAGTTGGTGTACCCAGACATACCTCAGTGCAAGTTCATCCACTGGGATTTAGTTGGCTTATCTAGAGTCTTTCCCTTAAAGAAGATCAACTGTTCCTTGGCATCATTAAATTCTTTATAAGTCTATCCAAGTTTCAAAATCAAAAGAAAAAAATTCTAAAAGTTATCCTTTCTAACCAACACTAATATCATTACTTATTTCTGAAACTTCCCATAGTGTTTATTAACTTTCTGAAAAATTTTAGCCCTAATTCATTTTAGCTTAGGCATCCTACTTAAATGACTTTCTACATCAAAGGGTTTTAAGTTTTGTTAATAAACTCATTCCCTTACATATTTCTATCTCCTTATCAGCTTTGCAGGATCGTTTTTCTCTCTTCATGAGTGTATACAATGTGTTTTGATCAAATCCGCCGCTTCTCCCGCCATTCCAGCCCTTCCCACACCTCACTGTCCCTTCTACCAACTCCATTTTCACTTCTTTTAACCCAATGAGTTCATTTACTGCTGCCAGGACATTGCGGAGCCGTCTGTTGGAACAAGGGCAATCTAAAAGGGGCCACATGTCTGAAGAAGACTGACTCTCCCTTCCTCAGTAACCATCAGCAAGGGATAGGTCCTCAGCTAGGGGTGGGGCTTTGGATCCCTCCCTCTATTCATGCTGGAATTCCTGCCTACCTGAGCGCTTTCAGGTCTTGAGCATAGCCACAGCCACCGTCAGTTCTCATGTTAGGGGGGCTGTGTTCCAGAAAGCACTATCGCACAGTCATCCTCTATGGCCTCTGCCACTTTCCATCTTTCTGCCTCCTCTTCTAGCTTGATATCTGAGCCTTGAGGGGAGGGTTTTTGATAAAGATGTCTCATTTGGAGCTCATCATTCCACATTCTCTTATTCTCTACATATCGGCTAGTTCTGAGTCTCTGTATTAATTTCTGTCTACTGCAAAGAGAAGCTTCTTTGATGAGTGTTGAGAGCTATGGTAATCTACGGGTATAATGAAAAGTTCTAAGGAGTCAGTTTAATATTATATTCATTTAGCAGAATAATATTAATAACTTCTCCTGTCGGGCTTCTGATCCTGATAACAATACCAGCATGAGTGCTGTCTTGTGGCGCCCGTCCTTAATGCCAACAGCTTTCTGTTGGCGAGTCTCAATAACATCCAGGTCACTAATGAAACAATGAGCATATTTTTCTAGGCCTGTCATTACTGTAGCTCACGGAATTCACAGTTGGGTAAGACTATTGATTAATTTTCTCCCTCAGAAGCCTGTGTGATGTTCCTGCACTGTAAAATTATCTGGTAGGGATGAAGTTTCCAAGTCAGTATCAGTTTGCTTTCTCCATATTCTATGACTCAAGAATTTGTTATATTCAGCAATACGACCTTACTAACAATTTCTTGTGGGTAATCAAGAACAACGGCAATAACATGTGTTGTTTTGTGGGTTTGTGAGTACTCCCTGACCAACAACTTGAAGAGCGATAATCCATACATAGCACTGGTTATGAAGAGACAGCCTACAGCTTTAAAAAAAATCTTTTCTTGCTATATATCTAATGAAACTTTAGTGTCTAGAATCTACAAAAAAAAAAAAAAAAAAACCCTAAATACTAAGTAAACAGCCAAAGGGAAAAAATGGAACAGAACAGAGAGTTCTCAAGAGAAGAAGCACAAACTGCTAACAAATATTTTTAAAAGGTTCTATATCCTTAGTAATCTGAAGTGAAAATTAGAACCAGTCTAAGTTCTTATCTTACCTTCATCATCATGATTATGAGTAAGTAACTATTGACAACAAATAGGAGGTAGTGGAAAAGATGGATCCCCATTCACTGTTGTTGGGAATGCAAACTGGTTCAACCACTGTGGAAATCAGCCTGGAATTTCCTCAGAAAACGAAGTAGATCAACCGTAGGACCCAGCTGTATTACTCTTGGGCATATACCCAACGCACTCTTTATCCTACTCCAGAGACACCTGCTCACCCATGTTCACTGCTGCTCTATTCACATTAGTCAGGACCTGGAAGCAACCTAGATGTCTGTCAAATGCTGAAAACGTAACACATTTACAGGATGGAATATTATTCATCTCTAAAAAAAATGAAGCTTTGAAATAATTTTCAGGTAAGTGGATGGACCTGGACATAATCCTTTGGAGTGCAATAACTCATACCCAGAAAGAAAAACTCTGCATGCTGTTTCTCTTACGTGGATCTTAGCTTTGAATCTTCAGATATGTGTGCATAAATCAGAACATCTACAAGAGCCAGGAAACTGAAAAGAACCATGGGGTGGGGGTTAATGGGCAACGGATAGTAAAACACAGATGGTAAAAAGGTGGACAAGGACAACAATGGGGCAGGACAGTTTAAGTGGGATGTGGATGAAGAGAAGAGGGCAGCAGAAGACATCCAGGGAGGGGAACCACCGTTAGAGATGGTCAGAAAATCCATATGGATATTTGAGAAGCTTCCTAAATTTTCCATATACAGTTTAGATGGATTTACCTTATACAGGGAGTAAGGTCGCTCCCAGACATCGCGGACCATCAAACACAGTAGAGCTGATCTTTGCAAATGCTTGCCTCTGTGTTTGGCGTTATGTAGATATCCTGAAGCTTGTTGGTCATGATGGGTTTTTAAATGACAACTTGTTTTTCCTATGCCTGGGTTGTTTATAGCAGTGATGTGATTTAAAGTGAATACCTGGGCTGAAGATGACCATGTGACTCTCTCCTAGGATAATGTTAACTAAGTAACACAACGAATAGGTCTGATAAGCAATCCATAAAAAGGAATGCAGTACAGATGGGACACAAAGGCCAATCCAGACCAAACGAAAACCCCTCAGTCATAGCTTGAAAGGACATCAACTGCGGGGGAATCACCAAGCATGTGTTTTGGGCTCTGTGACCCATTTCTGCCTTCACTACAGCTAAAAATGATGGGGACGGTGAAATGCAAGTCACAGGGACTAAAGGAGGAATGGGTACAGGCCTCACTGGCACAGCAGCACATCACTAATTTTGGGTGAAAAAACATGTACAGATGAGTGGTCCCTAAATCATGGCATAGTGGGAGAAGCTGGAATGGGAGCCAGGTGAGGACTGACACCAGTAAGGGGCCCTTTGTATCATCAAAGTCAGTCAGGACTGAAAGTGTCAGGAAGAATAAAAGGAGAAAATACATGGATGTCTGACTGTGACTGGAGAAGACATTCAGCTCAGTCTTACCCAGTCCCCAGGATCAGGTGTCCATCTTCAGAAAAAAATAAGAGAGACACCAGACAGAGCCATCTCAGTGAGCTCCTGCCAGTCTGAACTGCCTGCCATTCGGGTGGGTTCCTGACAACGCCCTACCAGATGCCACAACATTCAATGTAGCATTTGACACTTCCATTTCTTATGCAGCCTATGCTTTCATTATCTGGGCATGTCAGGCATCTGAACCAAACTGAAGTACATGTGAGGTCTGTATAAACAGTATTATAAATGTGGCGGCTCCAGTGTTGCCCATTCTCCCTGCTCCCATGTAGCAGAAGCCGCTGGCTTTCATGTCACACACCTTAGTTCTACCCAGGGTGGATGGATCAAGTTCAGCCCAACAGAATATTTTCTTTCTCCCTTTTTTTTTCCCTCTCCATCTACATCTGCATGTTTGGCAAAGGAGCAAACATTTATGTCTATCTTCCATATGGCAGGGGGAAAAAGGAGGCAGAAACAAGTCTGATGAGATTAAAAGCAAGGAACTGAGAGGAAAAGAGAAGGAAGGGGAGGGGAGGGGAGGGAAGGGGAGAGGACAGGTAGGAAATGAAAGAATTCCAGCCTCTGCTTCAGTCTTGTGCTGCTCTGGCTGCCCTCCTCCCTTAGAGTCCTGAAGACAGTGCTATCTGCGCTTGGTGTAGTGAGCTCTTCTGAGTAGTTTAACTCCCACAGGAGAACTGAGATCCGTATGTACTGCCTAGAATTGCTTTGCAGCTAGAGCACAGTAAAATTCAACCTCAAACATATGCCTGAGAAATGCAGATTTTTATTTTAAATGATAGGCATTAGCACAACACTACACGTGGCTGATTGTCTTGTCTCTCAAAATCTACGCATTTTATCATTATATTGTCCAGTGTGTAACATATTATCTCTATTACCCAATAGCATAAGAGTTGACATTTTCACTTTTATTGGCCGTGTTTCATTCTTAAGAGACTCACAAATCAGTAACTGGCCTAAAGCTTCTTGCTAGAGAATTGTCACTCACCTACTCACCACACTGGCTGCTCATGGTTACTATGGAGAATTCTGTGCAGCAGGGATGGACCCACTACTATCGTCACCAACGGGAGCTCACTGGACCCTCAGTGCTCTGTGAGATGTTCTTCTCCCAATCCTTCACAGGTGACCTCTGTTATCCAAACCTTGTTGCCTGCTCTGTGTGAAGATTACACACTGAATGACTTCCTATGGAATTTTCCAGCATTCAGCTGTAGTCTCTGTTCCATTCTATCTCCACCTGCTTCAACTTCACTCTACTGAGAGCCCAGAGAACCATTCTTTTAATTGACCTAGCAAAACCAACATGACTTTGAACACAAGGGTGTTGTTACTTTTCTGATTTTGTGCAAAAATCACCATGACCCAGGAAACAAAGAAAGATGAGTTTATTTGGGTCATGTTTTGAGAGGGATAAGAAAAATTCTATTGTGTTGGGAAGGCATGGTGGCTGATACAGCATGAACATAAATCTGGGCACTCATATCTTCAAGAAAAACAGTAGAGACAGACTGGAAATGGGACATAGATATCTACCCTCAAAGCCCAACTTCAGTGACATGCTTCTTCCAGCATGGCCACCTCTTAGAGATTTCATGACCCCCTGCCCAAATAGAGCCACCAAATGGGCACCAAATATTTAAATATTTGGAGCCTATGGGAACATTTACAATCAAACCACCACAAGTGTGAAAATCAACCTTAGGTAAATCAACATGAGTATATGTATGTGTGTGCATGCGTGTGTGCATGTATGCATAAGTGTGTGTACATTTTATGTTTAAATAATACAACATATGCCGTTGGCATGAATTATAATAGAATTAAAAAAATACATGCTGTCTGGTGAAGACTCAAACTTTCCATCAATTTAGTTTAGAGGGTGATCAGTGAACGAAAGTAATCGGCCAGTTAGGATGAGAAAAGATTAAAATTTTGTCAAAGAAGAAAAACCATAACTATTTTCAACAAACTTGGTAATATTTGAAAAGATAAAAGATTGTCTCTAGACAGGGTGTTAATTTTGGCTCCTAGTCCCTGTGAGAAATTCAGTAACTCTGACAGATCTTTGTCCTTCTTGGGCAGTAGTGTTTGTTCCCCAGTGCCTTCCTCTTATCCAAGTATTTTAAATCTGACATTTTAATTTCACTTACCTGTGTACATTATATAAATAAGTTGAAGTTTCTAGTGCACGTAGCTTCTTGTGCCTCTTGTTTGCATTAAATCGCTGCACTGACTTTAAAATTTCCAGGCATTTTGCCCGTCGTTCACTTTCTTAAAATTGTCTATAAGCCTTGCAGTGATGTGCCAGAACCTAAGTACTCATTAGCTGGGATTAAAATTGTATCCAGACCGGGCATTAGGTTCATTCAATTAAAGTTAATGAGTGTCCATGGGGCCACTGTTTCAAAGTTGAGATCGTGTGAAAAGTAAGATATGCTCCCTTCTGGAACACATCTCTGCACAGTTCATGAATGACTACTGGGCTCTTCATCCTTCCACACCATGACCTTTATGTTCTTACCACCATTTCAAAGTCCCTCCTGCCTCACTGAGGTGCTGAAAATAACTTTTTGAGCATGTTTTTGACTAAGAGGATGATCCATTTAATAGTAACAGGTTGTCTGCTCCTTTTATTGGTGACAAAGGAGCCCTGGATGCCTGGATAGATTATTCAAAATTGTAGGAAGTAGATGAGAAAGAAAAGAATTTTTATTCTCTTTTTGAGCATATTGCTATTCTTTAGGATTGAATCTCCACATTTAGAAGTGAAGACATTCACTTGGAGAAATGACACTTGATGGTGACACATCAAAAAGAATGATCTGTGGACATTAATGAACGTGATTGTAATGTTCTGTGTTTAGCTACTTTAAGCAATAGTAAGTTTCCTATTCTTGAGATAGCAACAATGTCCATGTAGACTTCAAAAATAGATACAGTTTGACAAAACGATAACAGAAGAGGTAAGACATACTGTTCTGTACTTGCTACTTTTCCTCTGACTGTGATAAAATACTCTGGAAAATCAACATAAGGGAGAAAGGCTTTATTTTGGGTCCAGTTTGAGGGCATAGTACACCATGGGAGAGAAGTCGAGGCAGATGATCACATTGCATCTTCAGTCAGGAAGCAGGTAAGAGTGATCAGTGTTGGTGTCCAGCTCACTCTTCTCTTTTTGCATTATAGGCCCCAAGCCCTGGGAAAGGTGCTGCCCACTTCTCCCCAATCCTTCCAACCTCTGGCCCTTAAAGTCTTTTGGCGCTCTTCCATTATGGTCCCTTAGCCTTGCAGGGATATATGATTTCCTCTGTGGAGGAGGCCTTAAATCTTATCAGGTAGTTGTTGGTTATCCCTATAACATCCATGTCACAATTGCACTGATGGGTGTTTCTTGCCAGTCTGGTTATTATTATAGGATGCAAGGCTCACAGTTGGGTCAGTCTACTGATGAACTCTCTCACCCAGCAGCTTTCATAACACCATACAGTACGATGAAAGCTAAACATCACAGATGCAGCTTCCAAGTCAGTACCAACTTGATTTCTCCTCCTGCTGTGGCAAAACTATGTGATACCTTTAGCATAAGGTCTTACCATCAAGTTCTGAAGAACAACCAAGTTTAATGGCAATAGCCTGTATTGTTATGGAAGTCTTCAGGAGACCCCTGAACAACAGCTCAATGGGAAAGTTATCACACTTGGCACTGGGATTTGTATTTGGCATCTATGACTTATGGGAATAAGGGGTTATGGGAATAACAATAACCCCTGTACAGTGTAAATCTAAATGAAGTCATTCAGATGAATACATATACATATTTATTTACAGCTCATAAAATTGTAGACTTCCATATGTTTTGGTCAAACATCTTTAGTGTTAATTACCCATCTTCTCTCCCTCTCCTCTGTTCTAGCATCCCATCCTTCTCCTAACTTAAACCTCCATCCCCATTTGTCCTCTTTCTCCGTCTATCTCTCCCATGAGCACTGCCCATTTTGATGGTGAGATTTCTCCCCTCAATTACCCTGAGCAGAATAATCCCTCACAAAGAGCTCGCTTCCTTTCTTTTGTCGACTTGAGACTGTTAATCACCTGAAATGATGTTATCCCTGATTGGATTATAATACAGTTTGGATATCAGTTCATATATTGTATACATCTTTTTCTTTCAGTGTCTCTATTTTAACAATTTGCACTTGAGTTTAACAATTCATTCATTCACAATAACCATGTTATTCTAATAAATCACAGGGAAGTAATTGCTTGAAATTCAACATTATACTTATATATCAGAACACATAATGGTAAATATATTTGGAACATTGAAACTTTTAATGCTATAAACTTAACGTGCAATGAAGATAGAAATTTTAGTTTCTATCTACTCTTGGAGCTGACTCTATAACCGAAATGGAACAGTTATGGGTGCAGTTGGGGGAATGCCATGTGTCACATTAGTCTAGAATTCCTTCTGTTCTGAAACAAATACCCAGACATTATTTTTAGCTTATATCATACATAACTTGCAAAGAGCTGTTCTTGGATATATCCCAAAAGAAAAATGTAAGTATAACTGTAGAAATACTTTCTTATTTTAAAGAAAAAGGCATGTCATCAGAATTAAGCAGAATTACATGGTTTTAATGAATTATAATTTAATTAATGGAAGCTGTATTTGCAGAGCAAGGTTATTTCGCTTCTTGTTCTTTAATGAATTCTGGAAAATATATCACAAATGCTAATAAACATTTGTGGTAGTAACTTAACAAACCGATGACCTAA
Source organism: Eospalax fontanierii (assembly GCA_035773235.1). NCBI lineage: Eukaryota > Metazoa > Chordata > Mammalia > Rodentia > Spalacidae > Eospalax > Eospalax fontanierii. Next base: position 106,710,078 of record CM069527.1, on the reverse strand, counting down.
GAGCTGATCTTTGTTCCAGTCTTGTCCCATCTATTTCAGGTTAGCCCACTGGATTCAAACACTCACCTTTCTGCTCCATGGAGTAGTCTACAAGGTTTTGGTCTTCTGTTTCAGAGGATATTAATTTCAACTTGACTCAAATTCCATAAAACTAATTAAACAAGAAGATATATTATGTCATCAAAAAAAATGCCTCAGAAATGAGAATCTTTTACTGAGCTTTCTTTCTGAATAATTCTCTATGCGTCCTCTGCCCCAACTCTCCAGCGTAAGTGAATCTAGTCATCTATTACTTCCCTATGTCAGCGCTTTAGCCTTCTTTCATTTCTCTTGAAAACTCTTTGCAAAAGGTCCTTTTGTTTTGTTTCTTTTTTGGGACAAGGTCTCCCTGTATCACCAGCTGGTCTGGAACTCTCTATGCAGACCAGGCTGGCCTTGATCACACAGATATCTCCTGCCTCTTTCTGCCTCACCCAGGATTGGGATTAAAGGTGTGAAGATACATCCCCTGTAAGAAGGTAGCTTGCTTACTCCCCCTTTCCCCACACGTTGCAGTGCTTTCTATTTTTCTGTGGCATTTGATGTTGCTAAGCACATCATCTGAGCTAAGCACGGAAATATGTCATTATTTTTCAGTTTAATGCTTTTCTACTGGGTTATGAAAAACCAGTCCCATAAATCTTTTCTGTGGCCCCAGTAGGCCTAGAACTTGCTGTGTAGACTAGGCTAGTCTGAATCTCATGGAGATAAGCCTGACTCTCCCTCCAGAATTCTGGGAATAAAGGTTTATACCATCACATCTGGCTTAGCTTTCTGCTTTTTAAAAATGAGACAAAATACCCTAAAAGTTTTGCAAATACGTATCATTTTTTAATGTTCTTAAGACACTTGTCTCTCCCAACTTTATTAATCACTATAGACCAAGTATCTACTCTGCTATGACCTTGATGGTGTACAAAGGTCTCTAGCCATTTATATGCTTTTAAAGAATTGTCATATGGCAAAAGGCACAACTTAGGGTGAGATCTCCTACAGAACAGCCTGCCCCAAGAAAAGGAGCCAAACCTAGATGTACATATTCCTTTTCAGTTTGAGAAATTAGGGTGTGAACATGGAGGAGGTAGTACAGTGTGTCTGAGAACTGTGTTTGTTGGTATTGCAGAGTGAAAACTGTAACTTATGTGTACATTAAATATGATGTTCTCATTGAGTTTTACATGGATGAGTTCTGATGTCCACACATATGGCTTTTGAGGGACAATTCACACATGTCTCTGAAGTTATTCTTTCCTTACCAGAATAGACAGTGTATTGTTGTTTCTCTCACATGGATTCTTGTGAATATGTACCATGAAACTGATGATACATCAAAGAAAACCATTGACTTGGAATTTCCTCCCTTTTAAGGTCTATAAAGCATCTATTTACCTTTCTAACTACATATCTAGATATAATGTGATCAATGGGTATGTTTATGGAATTGAGGATTTCAGGATTAAAAACTGATGGACAAGTAAATTAAGCATTACAAATAAACTCACAATGACTAATAATGTTTGTTTAACCAGAAAAAAATCATCTTTTCTTCAGCTATTTGACTGAGGAAGAGATCTGAGTAGCACTTACAACTCAGCTGTTAGGAGAAGGAGGCACTAAAAGGGGACGGACGTTTCAAGGATTGTCGACATCTTTATTCTAAGGTGCTCTACAAGTTTGCCTTCATTTGCACAGTTCCTTCAGAGAGAAAGTGTATGCCATGTACATACCCAAATCCTTAAAGAATTCCCAGCCCACAGAGCCAGAGAGATGGCTCAGAGAGTAAAGATGCTAACAGGCAAACCCCATACCCTGAATTTGATTCCTGGGACCCTCGTGGTAAAGAGAGAGAACAGATTTATGCAAAATGTCCTTGGAGCTTCACACACATGCAGTGGTAAGAGCATATGTGCACACACACGTGATATAAATAAATAGATAAGATCCATTGAAAGTGAGACAGAGCATAAATTGCTGGTACATGTGATTTGCTAAGTTTTTTTTTTTTATTAGCAAACTGTTGATGAAATTTTCCTTCTGAGTTGGACTTTAAATTCTATCTACTACAAAGCTTCATTTAGCGTAAAGAGAAAAAAATAAACATATCATTGGAGACACGTAGTTTATATAAATATATTGTCACACTATTACTTCTGATCCACTAAATCAATCCATAATTATTTAGACAAAATTCTGCAACATGTAAACATAACCTCTAAAGAACAAATAAAGAATTATAATAATGCTGTTAATAAGGATTTGCGCTTTACAAGGCAATGCAAACTTTTCATTCAAAATGGTTTTCTAAACAGTTTCTCCAGATGAACTATTCAAAGGAATGTTTATTATGACATTTTAATTCCTGTGTATATTGCCAATTAGTTCCGTACCCCGATATTTATACAGCACTTTGTCATTTACATATTATTCTTACCCTTTCACTTTTACCATTTCATTTCAAATTAGCAGCAATCTCTGGTAAAATATGTGAATACTGCAGCTCTAGTTAGAGGGATTCAGAGAGATTCAAAGAACTTAGTAATGTGACCAACATCAAATAAAAAGTCATTTGCAGATCAAATAGTTATCATCAGTATTTACTAGTCACCAAAACCATTATGACAGATTCATCGTGTATATTTACCTGTCCTGTTTGTGTGAACCTTCCAAGGGAGACACTCCAATGCTCTGAATTAACTGAAAATAATAACTGAGATTAGTCCAGGGAGACATCAGTGCCTAGATTTAAACTAACAGAATTTCACTGTGAGTTATAAAATATTTTCCCATGTTCACATTAGCTGTTTTCCTTTCTCATTTAATGGTCCCGTCTCAATGAATTCTTGATGACTGATTCAGGTCAAATGATTCAGTATAAAATAATTTATAGTTGGTTTCTGGAGATTTCTGTTGACAATATCGTCTTTAAGTAACTATTTTGAATGACAATTTTCTGCCAAATTACCAATTACTTCTTCCTGCAGAGTATTTTAACAGTATAGACGGATGCCTGGTGGAACCGATTCTGATGCTGCAATGTAAACACACTGGCTGTGTTTAACACATGCTCATGGTTATTTAAATTTTATGAAAGATTCTTCTCAGTCGGTATTTAAATAATAGGATAGAGAAGAAAGTCAGTGGCAACTCCATCATTACCATCATCATCAAAAGCAACAGCAGCAGCATCTACATCAAATATTTGTTTCTAAGCTCTTAGAGTATATATGTAAAAAAAAAGCTACATCATTTCTTCTCCATAAATCTTTCATCTGAAAAAAATCTAAAGATAAAATATCCAAGCCAACTAAACACTTTTTAAATAATTAATTATATCTTCTCTCAAATTGCTCTAAATAACACATCTATGTTAAAGACTCAGTTAAAAATCACAGAAATGGAGGTGAAAAAATGTAATTGCTGGAAGATGGGGATGAGTTCTGTGAAATGTCTTCTGGACATGTCATGACTGCTGCCATCATGAACACATAGCAGCTGTTGCTCCCTGCACAAGAACAGCACAAGATCAAGTCAGTCAACATCTGGGCATAAATAGGTAGATGATTCCCAGGCCCTAGCCCTTTCTGGGGAGCTGTAGGCAGTGAATGGTTGCTGGGGGAGGGAAAATTATTGCTTATTTAGGATATAGCCACTGGGAGGTTCCCATGCTCCAGTGGATGGCCTCATACCCTTGCCCATATGGACAGCCCTAAACTGGACTCTGTGAGCTATCAAAAAAGAAAAGAAGGAAGGAATGAAGGAAAGAAGAAGGAAGGAAGGAAGAAGGAAGGAAAGATGGGAGGTGGTGGGACAGGTATGAGGGGAAATGGAGGTAGATATGACCCTATTTTATTATATACATTTATGAAATTCTCAAATTAAAGAAAAATTTAACAAAACACTGAATAGTTCATACTGGAATGATTAAAATTGGGAAGTATTAAAGAAATGCTTGAAAGTAAACATATTTGAAATGGTATATGTCAAAGTTGTGTAACTTATAAGAGAACAGGAAATTTCAGCATCTGGCTTGACAAAACTAGAGTAGAATAAAATTAAAGCATGCACAGGACTAGAGAACGGATGGATTTTCCTCAGAGAAACAGCACCCGTTAGGTGTTCCAGTGTTGAAAAGGATCTGATGTGTTCTCCCAGTATTTCTGAGAGGGGATTTATGAGGCAGAATTTTTTCAGGTTTAACTGCTAGGGTTCTGAAATCATGATATATATCATCACGTGTAGTGAATTAAAATTGTACCATGAATTTGAGATGGTGGATGAAAAAATGAATCAGTTGCTGTGGAGATTCATAGGAATTCAAGCTTCAGTCACAGAAGCTCCTTAATTAAAGATATGAAGTCATTCACAGCATAAACTTCCAGAACATTATCTGTTCATTTTAGTAATCAGGAAAAAAAAAACAAAATAAACTGTTTTTTTTTATAACTTTAAAATATTATCCCTAAACATTAAGTTGGAGAAAATGGTTTCTGAATTTGACTCATTACATTAAATTCTCCCATTACTCACATTCAGTGACACTAGGTGCCACCAATGCCCAGCTCTATTCCTTGTGTTTAGCTCTGTTCGTCTGTATGTACTTTCCACTGGTCTACTTGAGGAACATAAAAGAATGAGGTCATTCATTCACAAACTCCTGAAGTACCTAGTCCTGGGATGTGTTTTCTGAGTGTAGCACTGCCCTCTACTGGGCAGAGATAAATCTGATGTTCATGGAGGTCTAATTACTCAAGGCCCGCCTTGTAGGGAAGACATGAAGAGGACTCAGATGAAACTATTTGATATTGTTTAAGCAAAAGAGAGAGATCTATTATTGTAGAATATTGCAAGGTCAATTTATTAATCTAGACAGTTAAACCCATTTTAGGCTGCCTTGAATAAACTTTCTGTTTGATTTATATGTGAGAATCCCAGGCTTTTACTTTACATCATTTGAGATTCAAAATACACAAATGGTGGTTGGTGTGATGTGTTCTTAGCAGTTAATTTATTCTGAAGCAAATCAATGTTATATTTTTTAAGGATTTTTTTTATTTCAGTGGTACGTAGGGTCCAGGTAAAATTAAATATTTATCTTTTTATTTATTTGTAACTATGTTGGGTATAACCTTAAGTAGTCTTAGACTCAACTAGTGCCTAATGGATGGTATTGTCTTATTTGCTCTTGAGAGAGGAGGGGGACAACAGACTGTGACGTAGATGTCATTCCCTTTACATTTTACTGTGGTGCAGTGTTCATATCTACCACTGAAACATAATCAATTACACAGTAACCTAAAAGACAAAGGTCCCCAAAGTCATTGTGCTTTCAAACTTTAAATCATATAGAATAAAAATGACAACTATGGTTATTTAAATCACTATATTTAATAAACATAAAACCCTGCTCAGCATGGCCCACATTAGCTATCAGAACAGTCTTGGTGGCACAAAACCACTTATGAATAATCATTTTGTTTCCAGATCTGTCCTCCGAAGTCCACATATTTTGAATCGCTCATGTCCTATCAGTATGTTGGTGTCTCTCCCAAACTTAGAAGATAAATTTTTAGTTCTATCCTGTATTCTCTTATGGTGCTTGTGAAAATATTCCTTAGAACTTGTTCAGTAGCAAAATAGTTTTTTTTTTAAATGTGTAAACCAAGGTAAGATTCATATCATCCTGTTAGACCTTAGGACACAAGAAGGAATTTGTTTGTCAGGAAGTGTGAGGGTGTTGAGGGCATTACTGATTCCTGATGGACATGCTCTTTAAAGGGTTCTTGTTTAGAGTACACAGGGACATGGACATAATTTAAGTAATCATCAATAAATGTAGATAGGAAGATGTATTTTCATAATCCCTAACTGAAGTTCAATGCCTCCTTTGTTTAGAAAATAAGCAGTCATTACAAGTAGCAGACTTTATAGCATATAGAATGATCCTTTTTATATCATACTTCACTCATGGCAGACACTCAAATTGTCACCGAATCATAATTAATTTAAATTGCAGTAATTATCAGAAGCACTGCTAGACTAGTATCTAATGTAATCATAATAACACACATGCAGTGATTGTATAACTGCATTTATAACTGAATTTCTTTATCATATTTATTATCACACATTTAAAATATTACTGTTATGTTTACAGGCATGAAAGAGTAACTCATATATACACAACATTTCAGTTGAAAGGAACTAGAAAGATTGTTTCAAAGACAACACTTGTCCTCGATTGCCTTCCAGAACTTTAAGGTAAGAATGACCCTATTGCTGAAGACAGGACGTACTTCAGACACAGGATTTGGAGCAATGGAGCTAGAACTGACCTGGAAGTCACCTCCTCTGAAGGCTGCCACTCATAGTTCTGGAAACCACTATGCTACATGAACCCATGGTCCAACTCCAGCTTTGAATCCTAATAACCACATCAATGATCACATAGGAAATGACATTGGTAGAGTAGTGGTAGGTTTATCTTGGGGGTATTCAACAGCTACCAATTGCTTTTAAAGCCCCCAAATGTGAGAAAACTCATGTGTGGTACTGTACATTCAGTCAAATACACATGGCTGGAGGGGTCATAGATCTCAGAGAAAACCCCAAGGCTGTCACATCCCTAGACATATGTAATATTTTACTATGTGCAAAATATGTATCCTTATATTTACAGACAAATATCTCAGTATCACCCATCAAAGAAGCTCTCCCTGCAACAGATGGTGACTACTACAGAGTTCCACAACTGGTCATACACAGAGATTGACATATACAATACAAGCTCTACACCTAAGACCATGGAACATAGAATAAGCTGTAAAGAGAACACTAATGCATTCCTTACCTCTCATCAATGAAGCTCTCTCATGTAACAGAGGACCAGGAACACAAAAGGTTACAAATGGCCAAAACATAGAGAACAAGACTCTGGGACCACTGTAGAAGGGAGGGTGGAAAGATTTTAAGAGTCAGGGAGTAGATGCATGACCATATGGAAATAGAGTCCTACAGGCTCCTGAGTCATTGCTTATATGAGCCTATAGCAATGTGCCAGCATGCACAAGATCTATGCAAACTCAAGCAGACAAAACCCCAGTGCAGAACTGTGGAAATGGGCAGTAGGCCCCAATCTTAGTGGAAGAATTATTGGCAGCTGATTTCTATTGGGTGAGGAAGAACTGATCATCTTATGGGGAGAGACTTTAGATAGGTTGACTAGACCACAGTGGATGTAGTTGCACTGAGGGATGTCTGGGGACACTAACTTGACATGATAGACCTTAACATGAATGTCGGAATGCATGAATTCCAGCGGGGGAGGGGCTATGGGAGGATGCCAGTGTGGAAGGGGATATAAAAATTATTAAGATGTTCTGTATGAAATACACAAAAATCAATAAAAATTACAAAAAAACAAATGAAAGAACCATGGAAATATTAAAAAAAATAAACAGCTGAAACTTGAGACCAACCATGAATTATTTTATAGATTTACTTTTACTTACATGTGTGTGTGTTTGTTTATGTGAGTTAATGCCATGTGTGTGTAGGTGCCTGAGCAGGGCAGAAGAGGGCATTGGATTCCGTGTAGCTGGAGTTACAGGTCTCCTACATGAGTACTAGGAGCCAAAGTCAGGTCCTCCAGAAGAGCAGTAACTACCTAGTGATTTCTCCAGTCCTTCAAATGTGAACTTGAGCAGGCACCAGTATGTGTGAGTGAACATATTACCTTAAAGAACAAGTGTTCAGTTCTTTGTGTGCATTGTAAACATCAGGGTTACTATTGAGAAAATTAAAGCAATGCATGATTAACAGCATAATTATGGAAAAAATGTACTAAAACGTACGCAGTTCATCTGAAAGGAAGAAATGAGGAAAAAAAAGGTTTAATCATGCAAGAAGATATCGTGCTGGGCAACGGCAAGTCGCAAGCTAGGATGGGCATCACATGGAAGAGGTAAAGAAGGGCCTAGGACATGCCCAGGCAGTGGGCAGCTCACAGATGAGAGGGCAGGGATAGGCAGACCATCCTGACAAACAGATATGCAGTATGGATATGGTAAATTCAGAAAACATAAAGGAAATTTGACCTGGTTAATGCCTGCACATGTGGTTGAATCTAATCCCAACAGCAGAGACTTCATCTTCATCAAATATGCAGTGATCGTTAGGTAATTAAGTTGATTATATTTTGAAAAAAGTATTTGAGACAGAGTCACATGTAGGATCTAGCTTGGATCTCGTATGTAGCTGAGGATGGTTTGGAATCTCTGATCCTCCTGCCTCTACCTTTTGACTGCTGAGATTAGAGGTGTTCACCATTCACATCTTGTTTCGGTAGCACAAGAGGTTTGACTCAGGGCTTTGTATAAACTAGGTAAGCACCCTGCGAATTAAGACAGACCACAGTTCAAATAAATTAAGCTTAGGTGAGATGAATTCTGTGATTGTTGCAACGTAACTCAAACTGACAGAAGATGAAACAGAAAAGCTGAGGAGCCTCGTCTTTACCAGTCATGTTAAATGCATATGAAACACAGCCTCAGATCTAAACTTTCTGCATTTGAAGAACTCTGTGGTCTTTGTCTTCTGTGAGTTTCCTTCTTTTTTACTGCAAAGTAAAAGGCAGTGGTAAGTGGTAATTTCCAGGAGACACTGAATACTTTAAGAAATAATGACAATACACTGAGACTTAAAGCACACAGGAATAACAGGAGTAGCAGGAAAAACCTTTGACTCCAGCACTTGGGAAGCAGAGGCAGAGGCAAGCAATCTCTGTGAAATGGAGGCTAGCCTGGTCTACACAGTTACTTCCACGACAGCCGGAGCTATGGATCTCCATCCACCAATAATGTAGTTTGAAGAAAAAAATTTGCATAGCCCATCATACTTTTAAGAAACAAGGCAGAGAAAATGAAATTTAAAACAGGTCAGAATCAAAATAGCTTTGGAAAAAGTAAGATGAACACAAAAGATCACGTCTATCTATGTTCAGCAGAGTCACTGGAGAAAGAACACCGCTTCAGTCGATTTGTTTTTTCATGTCCTGATGGAGCAAGGATGGCGGCTTTTAGTCTGGCAGGTTTGAAATGCCGTCCTTCCAGAGGTGCAGATACTTGCTTGTTCAAGGGAAGGAATCCAGGAAACCCAGTGAATGTAATCAGACTGGCTTTCAAATCTCACTGAACATTAATCAGGCAGTAAGTTGTACTTTATTTGCTCATTAATTTGTTTTCAAAGCATATTTACTTGGGTGGGATTGCACATTAGCATAAAGATGTCAGTTCTCTGCCTTTTAATTTTTAAATTCAATACAATTATTATAAACAAAATTACAAATAAGCATTCCTTGAATTGAATATTTGACACTGATACTTATATGTAAAAATAAGCATGCAGCAATTGACAAGGATACATTGAAAAAACATAAAGAGTATAAATTAGACTTACTGGAGCTTAAAACATCATATGATTCTGTAACAAAAGACATGTTCCTGGCATATGAACAAACAGAATACAAAGAGAGCACAATGATGCTAAACAGAGTCATGAGTGGGGAAATCTAATCCACGTCATATGAACCAGTAAAATGAATGTAAAAAGTTCTACTTCTAAGAAAGTGAAGAGAGGAATTTAATTTGAAAAATATTGTATCACTCTAACGCAATTCTAGTTAAAATAACTAATTACATTAAAAATGTCGCGTGCGATATCATAATAAAATAAAAATGAACACTCAGAGGAAATATTTTGAACACTTCGCCTAAGTAAAGTTCTATTATTTATGCTCTGTGGAGAATGCTTCAAATTTTTAAAAGATGAATAAGAAGCAACACAATGGGAAAGTGACCATTAAACATAAATGATCTGTATATGTTTACACAGATAAGTCCACACACATCTGCATTTGTAAAATAGGCACAAGCAGGTAAAATAAATTAATTAATGTAAAGTAATAGGTTAGAACAAAGAAATTAACAAGGATATTTATACAGATGCACACTTATGCATACATTTAGCTTTTCAAATCATGGCAATGTTTAGCATTTTACATAAGTAGGCTTTGACTGGCCTTCACAGATGAAAGTTAAATGGAAAGATGCACATCTACTTAAAAGAAGGTTCAGAAATCAACAGGAATCAAATATATGTCTGTATCATAAAGTGAAGAAACTCTCATATGGAATGAAAGAAGCTAGACTAAAAACATAGCAAATTTAAGTGATTCAGTCCAAGTGGAAGGCCTAGGGCAAGGAATCTGCAGGGCAGAAAGCGGACTGGTGTTGCCAGAAGTTCTGGATAGGAATGAACATTCATAATTTTTGTACACTGAAGATTTTTTTTTTTTTAAGAAAGGGAATGTTGCAAAGTTGTGCTAGGATGATGGCTGTATAACTATAGCTTAATGAGAAACTTGAATTATGCTTTTAAAAAGGGACTTTGGGGGTATGCAGACGTATTTGAAACAAGAATGGGTTTATGAATATTAAAAAAGCAAATAAAATGTATACTCATGCTTACATGTTCTGGATCTGATACAGTCAGCATAGCCTTGATTGACAGTCTTCTTTTTCCATCTTCGGAAACCTTCACAAGAATAACTGACCATACTAATCTGAAGCTAATGTGTGAAGGAACACTTCCTCTTGCTTCTGACCCAAATGCTCTCTATACATTTGGTTATATATGGTGCTTATGTATTTATGCTTTGCTTTGTAGTAGTGTTTCATGTTATGAAATTGATTTGCACTGAACAATAAACAGGAAACTATAAATCAAAGCAATGAATGACTGAAATAAGGAAAAAGATTAATAAAACTGTACTTTTGAATACTTAGAATGTGCTAAGAACATCAGACTGTCACATGCATAAACACAGTTGAAACCATAACTGTCTGAGGCAGTAACATCATTGCCTTCTTGGTTTGAAAACCCTGAGGCAGAGAGAGGTAAACTATGTTCTAGGCCACACAGCATTTAGGAGGAGTTAAGGCAGGCAGTTGATTTGTGAGCCTGAACTCTAAAGCAATTTGTTACTGTAAGTGGGAGGTCTAGGAAGATGATTGTCCAATCCTTAATTCATTCTTATTTTAACATGATTTGCTTCTTAATGCTTGTTAAGTGACAGTAAATACTATAACATGGAAGATAGGATCCACAGAAACTCAAATGCTTAAAATATCTGGAATCCTGTCGAGGGTGCATCTGAAATAAATATCTGCTAAAGATAGCACACTCTTCAAAATGAAATCCTCTTAATTAAGAAATAAGAATCCATGCTATCAGAGGGTTTAGCCTTCTAACTCATATAGTCAAGCAACATCAATTTTCTTATTCTCTTTCTTTTTAAGCAGCAAGTACATTGAGTGCAGAGATAATTAAGAAATATAGTCTTGAGATAGCAATCCATTTATTTTTCTTGTGATTTAAGCATTAGTCTAATGCCACCTGAGCCTTAATGTCTTTTAGGTCCTGACTGAGTAGCAGATCTTTTTTTTTTCACCCTGTAATGCTGTTTTCTGTCTTTAATCATGACAGTCTCATTCATGACTTTTCCCAGGGAATCCAGCATGTACTGCTTCCTGTCACCACACACATCCAGCCCACCTCTGTGTCTGCCCTCCTAAATTACCATTGTGTTTCTTCGTGTTCACACTTGCCCCCTTAGACAGTCAGTGATATTTTAAACCTGCAATTCTTCACACTTCTCCAGAGGAAAAGAAAAATCCTAGGAAGGTGTCCTGAGATATAAAGATGTGTCAGAAAGATTCTTCAGTATGGCAGTTTGTATACATCCAAATACGAGCAAGCATAACAAATGGTGTGGTAGAGAGGCAAAGAGTGGCAGAGAAACCTGAGATGTGACAGATCTGACCATGCAGGTCAGATTTGAAAAGACAAACTGGTCAGTGAAGAATGCTGGCATGCATTAATAACTCTCTTGGAAATCAATGAAATTAGAAACCTTCTTATCATATGCAAAAATACCCTTAATAAATTGAAAATGGAAGCATGAAAAGCAAAGCCTGGAGAATTTTCTGTAACAGAAGAATCACGGATAAGTTTGTATGATAATTCAGAGTTAGTGATGAAAAAGAATTATGAAGGAAATGGTGATTAATTAGGTCAAGGATATTAAAAGGAAAACCACCCAAAAGAGAGACAATACTACAGTCTTAAATGTTTCAGCCCATCCAAAATTGGTGTGTTGGAACCTCACCCCCTTTGTGAGGCTACTAGGGGTTGGAGAAATTAGATCATGCAGATGGAGCCTTCATGAATGGGATTAGAACTCCGTGGAAGGGGAACCACAGAAAGCCTTGACACACATAGTGAATGAAATACTGTGTTGATGAGACCCCTCAGCAGACAGCGAAATTTTGCTAGCAACTAGTTCTTGGAATTTTCACCCCTCATTCTGTAATAAAAATAAATGTCTGTTTTTGATAAAGTACCTGGTTGGCTGGAGAGATGGCTTAGTAGTAAAGAGTGCATATTATTGTGAGTTCAGTTCCCTCCAAGCATATATATCAGGTGGCTAACAACCACCTGTAAGTCTAATTACAATGAAATTGGATGCCTTTGACCTCTGTTGCCTGTGAATACACATGGCATAACCACACACAGACAGATAGACATGCACACACACAAAGAGTAGCATACCCATACACAGACAAACACACATACACACACAGTGGCATACCATACACAGACAGAAAACACACATACACACACACACACAGTGGCGTACCATACACAGAAAAATAGACAGACAGAAAGACACACACAAATAAACACACATAAATCTTTTAAACATGTATCTCGGTCTGGAGAGATGGCTCAGTTATTATGAGCACTGGCTGCTCTTGCAGAGGACCAGGATTCATTTCCTACATGGTGGCTAACAACCTTCCATAACTTCAGGTCTCAGGAATCTGACATCCTCTTCTGGCTTTTTTAGCAAAATATTCATATCTAAAATTAAAACTAAGAGAATAGAGTGCCCAGTTTGTGATATTTTATTACAGAAGCTAAATGTAACTGTGAAAAAGATCATATATTCATTAAAGACAAACTGCTTAATAGTATCATAGGTGAAAAGACTGACCACAGCTGAGTTGTGTTTATGGGTGTGCTTATACAGTGATGGTAGAAATGTAAATTAGTATGCATTCTTTGGAATACGATTTCTTAACATCTACTAAATTATAAAATATGTGTTGTTTCATACCTCAGTATATTATCCTCATCCACACTATGACCTAAACAGGACAATAGCACAAAATGTTTGTAGTGTCATTGCCAATAACAAAAAACTGTACCATTCTCTCCTCTAGTATCCTCCTGGTCAGAAGGTCTCAACTAAGGTCTCAACTACTCCTCTTGATCTAGTCCTTAGCCATTTTCAGGATTATAAGCGGGCAGCCTCAACCATGTCTGGACTCCATGCCAAACTGGCATGCCTCTGGAATCTCTGCACTATAGAGTGGCCCTCTTTCAATGTTGACTGGCCACCAGAAGGATCCTTTAACTTGTCTTTCATTTACAGAATCCAAGGAATTATTTTGGGGAACTGGACACCCTGACCAGATCTGGTCAGGGTTGGCAGTATCTGGTCGCCAATCCCCCTGGCTGGTTGTGGCCCATATTGTCCCCACCGGCAGGGCAAAAGGGGCCAACCATACTGCTCCCCTAAGAAAGGCCCAAGCCAAGAGCTCGTCCAGACTCGGGGTTCTCCCCTCCTTTCCCGAGGAAGATTTATTTCCTCCCGCATGGACTCCCTCCCAGAACGTGGGATAGGCCTGGAGAGCATGAACCCCAAGCCTCTTCCTTGTCTGACTTGTCCGGATCACCATCACCAGCCCCTATGACCGAGCCCAGCCCGTTATACACTCATTCATAGGGGGAAAGTAGGACAGTCCGGGCCCTACCCCTGAGGGAGGTTGGACCCCTGGGGAAAACAGAGTAGCCCGGTGTTTACTTCCCCTTTTCTACTAAGGATCTGTATTACTGGAAGTTAAAGACCCCTTTTTTTACAGAGAAGCCTAAGGCACTAGTTTCCCTCTTAGACACTGTCCTATTCACCCATCAACCTACTGTAATGACTGCCAGCAGTTATTGAACATGCTGTTCACCACCGAGGAGAGAACCCGCATCACCTGGGAATGTAGACATGCAGTCCCTGGGAATGATGGGCAACCAACCAAGAATAAAAACCTGATCTCAGCTGCTTTTCCCCTCATGCACTCTAACGGGGGATGGGACCACAATACTCTGGAAGGTAGGGAACGTCTAAACGTCTGTCACCTGATTCTTATGGGGGAGGGGGGTTCTTCAAGGCAGCTTCTAAATGCCCTACAAACCTATTCAAGTTCAGTCAGGTAGTGCAGGAAAGAGATGAGTCTCTTTTGGGGGCTTATTTAGAATGCCTTCTTGAAGCCTTTAAAACCTATACTCCTAATGATCCTGAGCCCCCCGGGAAACCAAATGGCTGCCAACATGGCTTTTGTCAACAAAGCCGCCCCTGACATAAAATGAAAACTTCAAAAATTAGAAGATTTTGAAGGTAAAACTTGTATGAATTATTGTCCATTGCTCCTAAAGTCTTCAACAACAGAGATACCCCTGAGGAAAGATAAACCAACAAAACCAAAATTTTGTTGCCTGAGAGGGCGGCAAATCCGAAATGGAACAATAAACCTCCTAGGAGAAAAGAAATTTGAGCCCCAAGGCCCTCCCAAGCGGACTGGCCAAAATTAAAAAGAGACCAATGTGCCTACTGCAAACAATTGGGGCACTGGGCCAAGGACTGCCCCCAGAAAAGGGGACCACAAACCTCCCCTCCTCCTAAGATTTTGGAGTTGGCAGGCTTAGAATGTGCAAATATGATAGGACAATAAGAAGTGGGGAAGTAGGCTTGATTGGGGGAGTGGGGCATAAAAGGGCAGGCTTGGATTTTGCAAAGCAGAACCTGTGTTTGGGGAGAAATGTATCACTTGTTAGAGCTGCTGCATAATAAAGAATTGCAACACCAGAAGACTCCGGCTGCTGACTCTCCCCGGCTCGAGGGGAACCCCGGCCTCGCCTGAGGGTGATTGGGATATACTCTTAGTTCCGCTCCGGGTCTGCGCCACGCCCAAACAGGCATGGGCTTGTGGGGCAGGCTGCAACACCTGACTTTTCCCGGTGTCCCCTTTCTGCTGGTCAGAGCAGGGTCAATCAGAGGCGGAAAGACGGGCATCACACAAGCTCGCTCCAGATCGTCTGTGGGGTGTCCCCTGAGGGAGATCCCAGGAACGCCACAATACCCCTTGCTAGACAGAGCCTTTCTGAACAAAATGAAAGCTAAAATTCATTTTACAAGGAAAGGCCCTCCCAATGTGACTATGCCATACACGGCTTATGTCCTTTGCCTATAATTAGAAGAAGAATGGCAGCTCCATGCTCAGCCAACCACTAGGCAAGATCAGACCACCATCCTCTGGGATTTCCAAAATTTCATTCCAGCCAGGAAGAGCCATTAAACAACCTCCAGTTGTAGTAACTTTAAAGACTACTGCCCAGCCCATCAGGGCAGAATAATATCCAATGACCCCAGAAACCAGGGCTGGAATTGCAAAATACATAGGCCGCCTCAGAGAATTTGGTATTCTGATCCCCTGTCAGTCCTCTTGGAACACCCTGCCTCCTTCTGGTCAAAAAACCAGGGACCAATGACTTTTGCCCAGTGCAGAATCTGAGAGAGGTCAACAAAAAGGTGGAGGACATCCATCCTACCGTCCCCAACCCTCACACCCAACTAAGTTCTCTCTCCCCAGAGAGGAAAGTTTACACTGTTCTAGATCTTAAGGATGCTTCTTCAATTTAACTTTGGCGACGGAAAGTCAACCCATTTTCACCTTCGAATGGTGGGACCCGGAGCAGGGGTTCAATAGACAGCTCACCTGGATGCAACTACCGCAGGGGTTCAAGAACTCCCCCACGTCTTTGACCAAGCCCTGCACCAGGACGTACTATCAGACCTCACACCCGGAGGTAAGCCTTCTACAATATGCAGATGATTTCCTGATTGCGGCGGAGGACAAGGACATCTGCTTTCGAGCCACTAAAGACTTGCTTCACACCCTGGACAGACTGGGATAAAATGTTTCCACCAAGAAGGCCCAACTCTGTGCTTCCGAGGTAATGTACCTGGGATACATGTTAAGGGATGGACAGAGATGGCTGTCACCAGGCAGGAAACAGGCTATCACAGGGATCCCAACCCCGAGGACCCACAGGCAATTGCGAGAGTTCCTGGGTCAGCTGGGGTCTGCTGTCTATGGATATCTGGGTTTCCTGAGCTAGCACAACCTTTGAATGGGGCTACTCTAGGAAATGAGTCTTTCTTTCTATGGGCTGAGACTCAGGAAAAGGCCTTCCAAAAGATTAAGGAGGCCCTATTGCAAGCCCAAGTCTTAGCTTCCAAAATCTCCCCACAAAATCAAAAACTTCACCTGGGTAGTCACAGATCTGGCAATGGGAAAAACGGTGAATGCCGCCTCCCTCCTGGAACCCATTGGCACCTGGTTCCCCACCATCATGTTTGACCTCTGCGATCTAGCAGATGGAGCCTGGGATCATTCCACCCACAGCCCTGGAACTCTACCATACAGATGCAACTACCCAGAACCCTGCAGCTGGACCAAACTTACTTCTAAGTTTGCCGTGCAAACAATGGAAACCGGAAAGGAGCTTGTGGAAGGCCTGAGGAGTATTTTTGCACTTTCTGTGACTGTGTGTCTATGGGACACATTTACTGGACAGTGCCTATTGCCACTGACTTAATTCAGGTGACCAAGGCTCTGGGATCATATTCCCTAAGATGGGGAGGAAAATTTGGGGGAGGGCTGGGAGGCCCCTGCTCATCTAACTGTAACCCTGTAATCTTACACTTCACCCCAAAAAGAAGAGCAGTTGGGAAAGAGCAGAAATTGATAAAATGCTTAACTTGGGGGCTAAGGCTATATGCCTCAGGAACTGACTCAGGAGTACTCTTTACAGTTCATCTACACATAGGCCTGGACCAGGGGACCCCTGTTGGACCGACCCCAGCAATTTTACAACTTGCTGGGCAACTGGCCCAAACTATATTACAAAATGCCTTCACCTCTACATCACCTACAGACACTCCAATAGTCCGAAGGCCCCCACCCCCTGGGCCCTTAAGCCTCCTAAACGCTACCTTCACCATTTTAAACAGCACTA
Organism: Eospalax fontanierii; assembly: GCA_035773235.1. Taxonomy (NCBI): domain Eukaryota; kingdom Metazoa; phylum Chordata; class Mammalia; order Rodentia; family Spalacidae; genus Eospalax; species Eospalax fontanierii. The sequence goes on along the minus strand of CM069527.1, from coordinate 106,692,789 downwards.
ACCCTGATCTTACAGCCAACTGCTGACTCTGCATGGATCCTGGGTCCCCATTTTATGATGACCTAGCCCTCAAAGGGGCTTATATTAATACCCTTAACCCAGCCTCTTGTAGGATTTCTCTTCCTACAGGGAGGAGAGGGCTTACTCTTACTCAGGTTTATGGCCAAGGATTATGTGTGACCTCCACAATGGGAAATGTGCCCCCTTCTTACCAACACCTTTGCAACACCACTTGATCCATAAACCACAGTACACACCCATATATGGTGCCTCCTAATTCCACCTGGTGGCCTTGCACTTCTGGATTAACCACTTGCCTACATTCTTTGATACTCAGTCAGACTAATGACTTTTGTGTCCTGGTCCAACTGGTTCCCCATTTATATTGCTGGACCGACCTAGAGATGGAAACTAAACTCTCAATCTGGACTAGGCCCAAACGTGCAATAGGCACGACAGCCATTGTCCTGATACTCTATTAGGGATAGGCACTGCTTCTCTACAGGTTCAGGCACCTCTGTGCTTACCCTACAGGATGAGAACTACGTTGCCCTCCAGCAGGCTATAGACCTAGATGTCCAGGCCCTTGAAAAATCTATCAGACACTTGGAAGATTCTCTGTCCTCTCTAGTTGAGGTAACTCTACAAAATAGATGGGGGCTGGACCTGTTTTTCCTAGAAAGAGGAGGACTTCGTGTTGCTCTGGGTGGACAATGTTGCTTTTATGTTAACCATTCTGGGATCATAAGACAGTCTCTGGCTGAGATTAGAAAGAGATTGACAGAATGAGAAAATGATAAACTTAGTCACCAGAAATGGTGTGAATCCCTGGTCTCAAGATCCCCCTGGTTAACCTCCTTACAGCAATAGCGGGACCACTAATCCTTTTCCTTCTAGCCCTTGATTGTTGGCCTTGTATCCTTAATATACTCACCAATTTTATCAGGACCAGAATGCAGGCCATCCAGCTTATGGTCTTGTGCACTCACTATGTGCAACTCAATCAGTTTCCAGATGACTATGTCTATGAGGATGTAGAATTACCCCAAACCACTGCTGGTCTCCCCTGAAGTGTGCCATCCAACTGCTCTTTCTACTTCTGTAAAATGCTTGGCTTAAAGATTTAATCCACTTACCATTCCAAGAGGGAAATGTAGGGAGCAAGCAGATCAGACCGCTTAAGTTTTAATTGCCCCACCCAACATTCTGGGTGCTAACTTCAGCGCACATTCTGGTACCAAGTGGGACAAACAGGTTTTGGACCAACCAATTCCAGGGTTGGACCAGCATGCAGAGCCATGCAGCTACTGAACTTATAAAAGCTGACTGCACCCTTGGGCGGGCAGCAGTTCCCCAATCTGGCTTTAGGGACTGTAGCCCGACTAGCTGCTTGATTCGCTTTGTTTACCAAATTATATGAACAAATTTTCCTTTTTGCATTATAGTGGAGTTGTGGGGTTTGTTTTCAATTTTCAGATCCTAACACTAGTACTCAGAAGACAAAGGTAGAGTGATGTTTGTGAAATCAAGGCCAACCTGTTCTACAGAGTGAGTTCCAGGCCAGCTGGGGCTACAGAGAGACCCTGTCTCAAAAGACACTCCTCCCAAAAGAGAAAGAAAGAAAGAGAGAGAGAGAGAGAGAGAGAGAGAGAGAGAGAGAGAGAGAGAAAGGAAGAAAGGAAGGAAGGAAGGAAGGAAGGAAGGAAGGAAGGAAGGAAGGAAGGAAGAAAAGACACCCATGCAGCCACATAGCCAGCAAGTAAGAAAAGAATGTTAAAGAATGTTCTAGGATGGAATTCTTAAAAAGTGGAATTATTTTATGTGACAGATTTATACACTTTCTATTTACTATCTCGTGAAAATATTCCTCCCATAGTTACTGGGTGGATTTCATAAGATATTCACCACAAGTAATTAGATTAATAAACATTTAAGTCATAAGGATCTGCAAATATATGTTATAATCCCAACATTATTTCATAAGAAGGCATAGAATGTATTATCAATGGCGATGCTAAGGTGTCACTTTATGCTCCTGCATTTTAAATCCTCATTGAATAGTTTTCTCATGACACAGAAATGAGAGTGATTTCAAGCTTAAGTATATTTGTCTAATTTTGATGGAAGTACACAAATGGAATTTTGTTGATATGTTAATAACTTTCCCTAAATTCTCAATAAGTTATTTATTCTCCATTTATGACCTTAAATATTCAGTTTTAATTCAGGATATTCCTGAATATGATCTTAGTGAATTAAAATTAGTCAGTAATATTCTGGAATTAATTAATTCATATAATTGCCATTACAATATAGATGAGTAAATGAATACTGATTTAGTACTAACCAGAAACTTCATGAATAAACTGATAATCTTTGAGACTCAGCAGTATAAATTTTAATTATATTTATGCAAATAATTTTCATCTGAAACTCTGAAATTAATCATATCAATTCTTCTCAGAAGGAAAGTATCAGTATTCTTGAGAGATACACTTGAACCAATCTCTGACAAAATTTTAGTGTGTATTGTAATTGGTTATATGGAAAAAAGACTAGCCAAGTTCATTCTATGATTCAGAACTACAAAATAAGAAGTGTAAGCAAGAAGCCCATGAGGGATTTGAGCATTCTTACATGGAGTGTCGGGTACTAGGTTGGAGTTATTAGCAAGAATGCAAACCTGGGAAATATATGAACCATGTGACTCCGGAGAGTAACTTTTCTCAAAGCTTGGTTTATTTTATTTTATAATTTTTTTATTTTTAGAATTTCATACAAGGGTACTCTCTTCTGTTCCTTTTTAACCCTTCCTTGTCCAGATCCCACCACGTTCCCCATTTCCACTCAAATTTCTCAAATTTCTGATCTTTTATTATTGTTACATATATGTCTGTGTATGTAAATATATATACACATCCTACTGTGTCCATTTAGTGTGACTCATATATACATGTGTTTAGGGCTGATCACTTGAGATTGGATATTCTATCAGGCAGCTGATCCTGGGAGAGATGATTCTCCCTCTTTCAGCAGCCATTGATTACTTATGACTCTTCAACTATATATGGGTGGAAACTTATGAATTAACCGCACTCATGCTGGCCTGTTGCCTGGTGTACAGGTCTTGTTTCAGAAAGGGTATTGTTGATATTCATGTATGCAGCTTCCTGGTCATTCTGAAAGATCGTATCCTGCAGCATGTATCTTTGTCTTGTGTCTCTTACAACCTTCCCTCCCTCTCTTTTGTGATGTTCCCTGAGCCTTAGGCATAGTGGTTGTGTAATACATGTATCAGTTGGGCACCACATGGTCACTTTTCCCTCTGCATTTTAAGTAGTGTAATAATCTCTGTAATAATCTCTATATAATGCAAAACAGAAGCTTTGATAAGGAGAGCTACACTTATATATTTATTTTCATATTTTAGAAAAATGAGTAATACTATTTCTTACTTCATTAGGTTATTGTGAATTCCAACAGCAAATACTTAGCCTGGAACCTACCAGAAGGGATGTGTATCTGTTGATAACACCTTCCTCACATTTGTTACAGCAAACTGACTTACTAATCAGGGGATTTACAACTAATATGCTCACCATTATAGCAGGCCCTTACTTGCAACAGGTAGGGCTTCAAATTAAGCACCAGCTATGCCATCATTTCTCCAATAATAAGTTACAAAGAATGTATCCAATTTTTCTATACTTCATCCCAATTTCTGATTGACAGCATCAATTTTAACCTTCTGTAAAAGCATCCTAAACATTGGCCTTTTACTAATTTCTCTCCTTTACTAAGTTTCTGTTTAGTTTTATTCAGGATTTAAAAACTCTCACTCATGAGGAATCATTGTCTTATGTTAGGATTGAAATTTAGAAGTTCAGGGAAGAGAATGTTACTATCATTTAAAAATGAAAATTTCCTGAACTTTTGCAAACAACCCAATTAAACTGAGGTAGTTCTAAAAATAGACTTTGTTACAAATTGGAGAAAATGAAATTTAAAGTTGACATTGTATAAAGAATTCATATCATATGAGGTTAAATTACATGTACTCAAACAGTAATATGATTAACAATTTGAAATTCTCTTTCAAAATATTCTTTCAAATGCAGACTTCATCCTTCTAAAAAAATTAAAAAGTGTTCATGAAGTAATAACTTAGCATCTCTTTGTGTTTACATAGAGACATGTAGATGTTTTCCCACCGTAATTCCAAACGAAGTTCCATGCAGAACTATATTTGAGTTTAACAGAGATAAGTGGTATTACTGGGTTTACTTCTCAGATTCCCCAAATTGTTAAAAATGAAGATAACGTGCTGAAAATGTAAGAGAGGTAATTCGTGATTCTCCCTTCTTTAATCATATAACAGATAATATTTGTTTCCTTTTGGTATTAAATTTTTGATAAAAAATCATTGGTAATATATGTACATGTGGTGGCTTGAAAGAGAATATCTGCCATAGGCTCTAAGTATTGGGGCGTTTTGTTTCCAGTTGGTGGTGCTGTTTTGGGAGGTCTTCAAAGGTGTGGCCATGCTGGAGAAGCAGGTCACTGGGCGGGAGACTTCTTAAGCCTGGATGGATGTATACCCAATACCCTCTCTGCTTTCTGTGCCTGCTTGCACATATAAGCAGTTAGTTTCAGGTCTACATGTAATAGCCACCACTGCTGCCAGCCATGGTGGTCTCTTGCCCCTTTGGAATTGTAAGATAAATTAGCTCTTTCTTTTATAATTTTCCTTGGTCAGCGCTTCTATCACAGCAGCAGAACGCAAAGTAGTACAGTGCATTATACAAAAAGATGGTTCAGTGTGACTTTTTTTTTTTACATATGTGTCATGTATTTTCTTCATGTTCATTCCACATTTCTTCACTTTGGCCATTGCTCCCTTCACCCTTCCCAAATAGTGCTCTTTTACAATCTACTTTCCCATTACTATGGCATTTTTCTCTTAAAATTGCATTCTGGGCATTAGACATTAAATCCAAGCAGAAAGTGATTGGTTACCCCATAGCACTCATGGTACTATTGTGCCAGTGAACATGTCTTGTCAGGCTGCTCTTTGATGATCATAGGACTCACAGCTGAGTAAGGTTGATGATTGCTTTCTTCTTCCAGTAGCATGCGCCATACTGTATCCTGCACTATAAAAGCTAGCCAATGATGAGGTTTAAAGGTCAGTACCAGCTTGACTTCTCAATGTTCCGTAGCTCAAGTATGTAGTGTCTTCAATGATAGGGTCCTACTGTCAAGTTCTAGAGGATAACCAAGAGCAATGGCAGTCACATGTGAAGTTTGGGGGTCTATGGGACCTCACTGGCCAAGAACTCCAATGAGCTAATTCATTCCTGGCACTGGGCTTTGAATTTATTAACCTATGGTGTCTGAAATGTATTGTTGCTCCATTATATGATAACTACATTTAAACTTTTTTTTATAAATGTTTATACATATATTTTGGGAAGTTTCTAGAGTACTAGGTTTCTCAATAACAACTTTAAAGTTCCTTCCTTTGTTTTATCTTCTGTCTTTCAATCCAATTTAACCTTCCTTGTTCCATTATTTTTCTTCACTCCTTTTCACCACTGGCTTCCATCTTCCCTCACTTGAAACCTCCACCAGATGAAATCCGCTGTTATCAAGGCAAAGAATCCTCAGCTAGACAAATCATAAGTCTGAGGGGCGAACCTACTAAATTGAGATAGTATTAAACTGACTCCTAATGACTTATGGTTATACCCAATTCTCAGTCCTAATTGGAGAAGCTTCTTTTGGCAATACATGAAAAGGAACACAGAGATCAATGATTGGTCAAAGTGCAGAGAACAATAGAATGTGAAATGTTCAGCCTTCAATGGGACATTTACATATGCCCTCTCCTCCCAAGGATCAGGAGTCATCACAGAAGGAATGACAGAAAGAATTTTAACAGCCAAATAAGATAGATGACAACAAGGAAACTGTGCCTTCTGGACACAACAGCGGCTTTCTGTTTGTAAGAGCAAGACAGAGTTAGAGACAGTCATGAAAGAAGACAAAAAGAAGATAACTGACACTTGAATGTGTATGTAGAAGCTGCATTGCATATTTGTCAGTTAGGGCTGGGCATCCCACAGACACTTATTCCCTACATTTAATCATTTGTGGAACTCTGCGATAGTTTCTACCTGCTGAAAAAAGATACATTATTGATGAATAGTGAGAGGTAAAGGTGTCTGAACATATATGAATACGTATTTGGGATAGAGTTAGAAATTATATTGGTCTAGAGATGGGACAAATGTATGTTGATCTATGATCTCTCCAGCCTTGTGTACTGGCTATTTTTACAGCACCACACTGATTTCTCTCCAAATGAGTAGGCCTTAAGGGGCAGAGAAAACACTGATGCAACTCTCAACTCTCACTAGTGAAGCCTCCTCATGCGACAGATGGTGATTAATCCAGAATGCCACAACTAGCCCAAGTACAGAGTACAAGGGTCTGCAGAGTGCTTGTTCCTGGGTGAACACCTCTATCAATCCATTTCCAATCAGGGCACACTATTGGAAAGACTGTAAGAGCCTTAGGTGGTGGATGACTTCAGAGTTTTCCAGGTAGCTGAAAAGTTGCTCATATGAACTCACAGCAATGGTGACAGCATGCCCGAGACTCATGCAAACTCAAACCAGACAAAAACTCAAATCAGACGGAACTCCAACATAGATGTGAGGAAATGGATAAGCATCTCCAGCCTCAACTGAGGGAATATTGGCAACAGGTGACTACTAGAGGAGTGAGAACTAATTTTCTTGAAGGAAGTAACTCTAGAAAGACTGACTCCAGTGGGTGGACTCAGTCAAGGAGAGAATGCATGAAATCTAGTGGGGGCATTATGGGGATTTGTGGATAGAGGAGGACTAAATTGATGAATATGTATAAAAGTTGAAAAACTTCTTTTTTAAATTTCACAAAAGAATCATAAATTCCTTGAGGTAGAAGCAGGTAGATCTCTGTGAGTTTGCATTTGAAGTTAGCCTTGAATGCATGGCCAGTTCTAGGTTAGCCAGGACTATGTATTAAGACACTGTCTCAAAAAGGGAAAAAAGAATAGTAACAACAAAACCCTAACCAAACTGAAACAAAGGAAAACAAAACAAAAACCAAACCCTACAGTTGAATGGTGCAGGAATGTTTGTCATGGCCCCTGTTTAGGGCTGACAGGCAATGGGAGGGGGTACTCCGGGTTCTAAGTTTAGGTGTGGATGGGGAACAGGAGAGGTAAGGGATGGGCTTATCACAAAATAAGGACAGATGGAAAAGCCTTAAGGAAACATACTAGTTTTAATTTAATAAAAAGAATGCATCTTTAAGAAGTATTTTGACTAGAAACACCCTGCTTGGGTGTGTGGACAGTCCTTCTTCTGGGACACACCAATTGTTTAATGAAAATCTCTCTGCCAGGCATGAGCTAAGTCTCTAGGGAGTTATTGTTCAGGGATGTTCCGGAGCCACCCCAAACAGCATAGGCTATTTCTCATGGTTCCCCTCCATAACTGAATGGTAAGCAACACTCAGGATACAGGATATAGAGATACAATCAGGATCTGACCAGGAAACTTTCTCCTGGCTAGAGAGTTTACACAGCACTAGAAAGTGCATAGATAATGTGCATTTGTATGCGTCTTTCATCTCAAAAACTCTTGAAACTCCATCACCATTCTGAAAACAAGAGAAGTCCTGACACTTGATTGCAAAACATGTCTTCACTTCGGGGTGCTTCTGATCCAGAAGTCAGGATTAAAATCTTTCCTTTCTGCAGCTTCAGCAAGCACCAGGTGTTTGCTTTTTCTACTTGGTTTTGCTTAGCGCCACTGTGCAAGTTATATATTCATTGCCACAATAGAATTTGTGCTTCCTGACAGGAAATTACTCTTCTTTTTTCTTGGGCTCAGCATTATAAATTTTATCATGTATTGGCTCAGTGTTTTCTTGATTTCAGTCCGTCTTAGCAATTTAAAGCAAAATCTTTGATATCAAGAAAAAGATAATTTATTTTAAAGTGCAAAATAAACAAATACTTTCTGTAGTGGATACAAAATCAAGGCTAATGAATGAAATATACCATCTCAAGCCATGTTCCCCAAGCAATTGCACAAAAATTTTCCGATCTATCTTCTCCAAGGCTTTCTCTTCTTCACACAATTGAGAGCTTGTAAACTTTAGGTCATTTTGCCTTCTGTCCTGTACAAGTACAAAGTCAGTAACTTGCAGAGCAAAATGCTGTCACTTTTCTTTTAGGAGCCCTTAGAATATAAACTTTTATGATTTCCAATTTATGATTAGAATCTAAGTTTGTCATGATATGGTTTTAAACTTTCTCTGCTATATATATATATATATATATATATATATATATATATATGTCATCTAAATATTTTTAGAATGAAAACTTATGTAAGTTTTATAAAATACATCAGTTTATATGTAAATATATTATTAAATAACTACTGTTTTAAGAAGCATTCATAAGGAAATATAGACTAGTAAGCACTTATTTTTACAATTTTATAATTTAACCACTTTTTGCTAACTATAATCACATGACTCATGTTTTTATTCAGCTACATATAATCATTGTTGTCATTGAAATTGTTGAAAAAAGGATCATTCCTTCTTATTTTATTTTTATGCATCAAGTAAACAGTATTCTTTAGTATGTTTGAAGCACAGCTAACACCCAAATTCCATTATTTGAAAATATCTATACGAAAACATTTATAAGTTTATAAGCTAAACCATTCATATAATAATGCATAATCAAACATATTTTCTGACAGTGATAGTCATTTAATGTGCCTTTCTTAATAATAAAAAGCACTTTACAACTAAACACATCTATAAAATAAGAGCACAGATTATACAATGATAACAAAAGCACATGACAATGAGAAGTGGCTGATGGGGTATTTCAGCTTGGCAGCTTGCTTTGAAGATGTCAGTGGGTAGAAGGTACCCATGCCAGAGATATAGCTTTTAATTTTGAGCAAAGACATGACAAAGTGTACAACCAGATGCACCTTAGTTTCCAGAACATCATCCATCATACAACATCAATAGCTTTGACACCTTTGACCTTAATATTTTTTATGAAATTGGAAGTATGTTTAAAGTCTCCTAAAACATAAATTTCAGGCAAGTTACAAGAAAAAGTTAACTGGAAGATTAGGAATCAAAGATTAAATTTCACTTAAAAAATGATCAGGAAGGCATATTCTCAAATTACTACATTTAAAAAATTGTTATTTATGCAGGGACATAAACTATAAAACGTAGAGATTAGTGGATTTTATCACAGCATAGAATAATTTTTTAATTACTAATTATTTTTTCTTAATATAAGCTATAATTTGGACTCTTCAATATACACACAGCAAGACACAAATAGATATGCATACAGTTTTACCATGTGTAATATTACATGTTATGACACAATGAGGTCTTCACTGGATTTGGCCTTTTTATCTTACTTTCACTCTGAGAAAGACATTTATTTTCTTCATAAATTAGAGTCTATAACATTTTAGTATAGCAGAAAGCAGTGTAAAATTATTTAGATTTAATAATATCATTGAATAGTGAAACACATGAGATGATATTAGGGAACAACTCAGAGGATAATTAATATATGCTAATGACTTTTTGAAAACTTTGGAAATTTATTATTAATTTAAAAATAAAAAGTTCCAGGGCAAACTGATTCTTCTTATTCTTTTTTTGACAGAGTCTTCCTAGTGTCACAGAGATTTGCCTGCCTCTGCCCCTGTCCTTGCCCTTTCTCCTGCCCCTGCCTCTACCTCCTGAGTGGTGGGATTAAGGACTGAGCCACTATGCTAGGCAAACAAATTGATTCTTGTTTAGAGATTAGCTTTAAAATAATTCCAATTATTTTAAATAATACATTTTCACAGTTATAAAAATACATGGGGATTGAGCAGCACAGTACTGAGAATTGAGTTATTGAAGAATTCAGAGAAGAAATTTAGAAATTGTTTAATTAAATAATAATGGAAATACATTTCAGAACCTGCAGGATACAGTGGACATAAAATCAAACAGGAAATTTATAGTTATATAAGTACCTAGCTACAACAATAGTGATCTCTTAAAAACCCAATGCTGTATCTCAACCATCTAAAAAAAAATAAATAAAAAATTAAAAAAAGACCAAAACACACAAACTCCAAGTCAGTAAAAGGAAAGAAGTACTAAAGATCAAGAAGAAGGAAATGTAACACAGACAGAAAACAATATAAAGTATCAATGAAAGAATTATTTCTTTGCAAAAATAAAACTTACAAACCTTTAACTAAATGTCGATGCAAACTCACAACTCTCACCTGAAAGGGGATGAAAGATGGTTTATTCTGGAGCAAAATATGAGTGCCCATGGCTCTGGAATACAGATTCAGGGTGCCCCAAATTCCATGTTCCAACCTGGAAGCAGATTCAGGATTTTTTTTAATAATGAAAGAACAAAGATAAGCTATCAATGAAGACACTCTTTGAATACATTGGGGGAAACATTAAGTAGGTGTCTACAGCTAAGGAGAAAGCTCAGCTCTGGGTCTCAGATGCTATCTGTTGGCACTCAGCATTTTGGTTGGTGGGAGCTGGGGCTTTTTAAAATTAATAAATTCCAAATCTTTTTATCTATTATTCACAGGTTGGTACAGAGGAAACAGAGGAAAGCTCAGAGATCAAGATCAATTGTAGTCAGGCTTTGGACCTGTAACATTTTTCACTGAAGTTATAAGTCCATTAGTCTTCTCAGAAGATTCAATGTCAAGATGCAGTATTTCTGGAAACTTCTGTTCACATAAGTTAGCCCCCACTACAAAAAAGACACAAATGAGCGAAATAGTAATGAAATGGGATATATTATAACAGATTCCACAAAATTTCCAAGATCGTGAAAAGAATATTTGAAAATGCAACAAAATGTCAATTGCTATATTTACTTTAGATTTTTGCAGTGATGAGATCTAGAATCACTGGAGAGAGGGGCCTTTGGGCCTGTCTGTGAGGAATTATATTGATTAGGTTAGTTAAGGTGGGAAGGTCTGACTACTGCTGGTGATAACCATTCCCTGGGCTGGGGTCCTGAACTCAACAAAGAGGGGGCATAGCTGATGCATGTGTTCACTGCTGTCTTCTTCCTAACTTCAGACACAACAGGATTAGCTGCTTCAGACTCTGGCTATAGCTTCAAATGCGGCAAAAAATAAACCCCATTTCCCTTAGGTTACTTTTATTGGGTATTTTATTACAACAGGCAAAATAACTAAGACACCAAGAAACTATAAAATACACCAGAATTATAAACTTCTGGGCCTGTATAAAGTACTAAGATTGAACTAAATGGATATAGGTAGGAAATAGAAACAGATCAAATAATGAAATGGGAATTAAAATAAAAATTCTCACAGAAAAAGAACCCAGACTATCAGGATTCACTCCTAAATTTTATCAGGTTTGTAGAGGAATTACTTTTAAAATATTCCATCAAATCAAAAGGAAATGAGCCATTTCACATTCTTTCCATGGTCAGAATTACCCAAGGATAGTTTTAATTGTCAACTTGATACAATGTAGAGCCACCTGGCAAGACAGTCTTAAGGAGGAATGTGTAGGTTGGGGAAATGGCTTTGAGAGATTTTCTTAATTGAGCTAGTTGAGGTGGGATGACCCACGCTGAATCTGGGCAGATTCAGTTAATGGACTGGCTCCTGGACTACATGAAAAGAGAAAGAGAGCCAACTGAATATGTTTCTATCCAGAAGAAATCTAAATGATTCTGCCAAAAGACAGATCTGATGAAGAAATTGAGTAAAGTAGCAAGATGTGAAATTAATATTCAAAACTGTAGCTTTTGTAATGAACTCATTGAGGAAGAAATTAGAAGTAAAAGCTCTTATTTATTGCTCCAGAAGCTTGAAGAAAATTGTAAGGATGTCAAGGACCTCTACAGCAAAAATTATAAAATACTGGGGAAAGAAACAAGAAACAGTAGAAAATATATAGAACTGCACTTTAAGAACTGGGAGGCAATATAATGAAAATATCATGTTACCCAAAGTGATCTAGAAATTTGATACAATCTCCATCAAAATGCTACAGACATTCTCTAATGAAATAAAGAAATCCATTATAATTCATATGGAAACACAAAAGACTCTGAATAGTCAATGTCACCCTGAGGGGCAGGATGATAAAGACTTCAAAATACCCGATTTCAAAAACACCACAGTGTCTTAGTAGCGAAACCAGCTTTCAACCAGCATCCACATACACATGGAACCAACAGAGCAGGACAAAAAAGAGCAGACAAAATCACATGGCTTCAGTCAACTAATTTTTGACAAATGTGCCAAAAATATTTTGGAGAAATACAGGCTGTTCAGCAAATGGTGCAGGGAAACTGGATATTCACGTGTAGAAGAGCAAACAGTACCTTATCTCTTACTTGGCATAACAATGACTTCAGAATGGATAAAGACCTTAATATAAGCCTTGAAAACCTGAAAGTGTTGGCGGAAATCATAGGGGAAATACTTCACATATTGGCACAGAAAACAATTTCCTGTATATGATACCAATATCTCAGCAGATAAAATCACGAATTGGAAATGGGATTACATAAAATTAAAAAGCTTCTGTATAGTTAAGGTAAAGGTCAATATAGAGGGAAGGCAGGCACAGAAGCAGAGACAATCTTTTTCATCCATTCTTCTGACAGATAAGTAATATCTATACTGTATAAAGAACTGAAAAAATTAAAAGCAAGTAGCAATTCATCCAATAAAAATGGGGCATATGACAGGACACTGCTTCAAAGAAATGCAATAAATATATTGATCAGTTCTGAATGTTATATGGGAGGAAAGTATAAATAAAAACTGTCCTGAGATTCCATCTTACAGTGGTTAGAATGAATATGATTACATTGACAGTCATATTAAAAAAATAAGCCTCATACAGTGTGGAAAAAAATATAAATTAGTATAGCCATTTTGGAAAATGATTCAAAAATTCCCCAAGCAGTTAAATATAAAGCTGTCATACACTCCAGCTATCCCACTCCTGAGTTTCTATCTGAAAAACATGAAGTCACCATAAAAAGCAAACACCTATATATCTTTTCTTTTTCCTGACACTACTCAAAACAGCCAAGATAGGAATCAACTGAGATACTTCTTCCATGAACTGATCAAGAAAATATGACCAAAACTGCTCTGAGGAGACGGCTCAGTGGGTAAGAGTGCTTGCTGAGCCAAACGATAGAACAGAAGTTTGAATTCCCAGCAATAAAAATCTGAGCATGGCCATGCATGTACCGGTAACCCAGCATTGTGGGAGTGGACACAGAGGGTTACTGTATCTTGCTGGCTGTCAGCCTGGTTCCAGTTTCATCATAGACACCGTCCCAAGGGAACACATGGATGCTAATGCAGGACACCCCAATCCTCCGCATGAAGGTATGTTCAACTTGTTTTTAACCTATGTAGAAATAAACAAAGAAAAATTATTTAATAAAGAAAACTGATTCCAATTTTTCTTCTTTTTAAAAAGTAGAGGCTGCTTTTTGAGACTTTTAGAAAAGTTTAATCAAACCAGCATAAAAAATGTTCCATCTTCAAAATTTTCTTATACCTCCTGGAACTATGTCTCAAAATCCCAGTTCTACTGCCATTAATGAAAATATTCTTTGTAATCTTTCCATCAGTGCGCACTCAGAAGATGATTTCTGAACACTATTTTAGTTCAGTGTTGCCAGGTAAGGATAAATGCACTCTTGGTCAAAGAAGAAAGGAGGAAGATTAAGGGACAGAGAAGAAACTTACCAAGAATATGGGTGCCAGCCTGTTCACAGTTCCACAGAGAAACTCTGACATGCAAGGGAGCAAAGACCTCATCCTGTGGTGGTGCAGGCCGAGAAGACTCTGTGTCCTGTGCTATCAGGAGGACTTCTGTGTCAGTTACAGTCTCTGCAGCCTTCCCCTGTGAGGATGAGGAAAGGGGGTGGGAGGTATAACAGCCTACTCCACTGTCACCACTCCCCTGGAGGATGTCTGCTTTCACCTATAGAAGGGGTAGGGTAGGGCATTACTGGCATCCACTGTAAGTTCCCTGGAGAAACAAAACCAAACATTAGTCAATTGAAAACAACAGGACACACTATTTACTACTATCTTTGAATCTACTCTCTATCAGCAGAGGCAGGAAGTATATGCTAAAATCAGAATATCACACGCAATGGTAATTGCTTTAAAGGAGTTGAAATAGTAAAAAGGAATAGCAGTGGGTGGACAACTCTGTGAAATGTTTTTCTGTGATTATTGGGCCAAGGGAGCAGTGAAGCATAGATCTGAAGGATTTGGGAACATTTAGAAGAGTGTGTTGTGGAATTTGCAAGAAGCCATGAGGTCGAAGTACATGCAGCATTGATTATACTAAGAGATTCAGAGTGATAGACAGTAGATTCAGGGCTTAGCCGAGATGCCCACCCTGGGTAGGAATTTGAACTCAGTTTCACATTTAATGTTTCATAGTCATAAGCAAAATTATTTTATACAGAAGATATGCTTTATAGCTTAAATCATTTCCTCTGGTCATTGTACAGAGGATGAACTTTTGTGATTCAAAGGCAGAAATAGAGGATTTGAAAGAGGTTGTCAGAGTCTGTTCTGTGGGATGTCAAGTCCACCTTGAACTATTAACATCAAGTTGAACACAATGTGAAGATGGAGTAAATGATGATCCATTCTGAAGACAAAACATTCTAATGCTTTGAGTGTGAGAGGTGGGAAACTTAAAGCAAATGGAACAACCAATTAGTTCAATTACATTTCACTTAATAAAATGCTGAAGACCTGGGTTTGGATGGATTTGGAGAGCCTGGCACAGGTCATAATGCAATATTATCTTTCAGTATTCAGAATCTCATACTAAATATGCATATTTAATACCCCTCCTTCATGGTAAGTACATGTCTATGTGATACTGTAAGAGAAATTACTGTTGTAATATTCAGTTTGCCAAAAATGGTAATATAAAAACAAGTATTTAAAAATGTTCCCATACATTTGATTTTGGATTATCTAAATAATTTTAATGTCATACAGTCTCAAGGATCACTGCCAAATTCAATCCTTTAGACAGCAATACCAGACCTTAAAAAGAACCAGATAAATTAAACATCAACAGTATTCACAGGTGGAGGCATCAGCCAAGTGCTTCCTCCTCACACACAAAGTTAATTAAATGTGGTAGGATAAACACCTTAATAATGAATGATTTCTACATAAAAGATGAGCTATGCATGTTTCTAGAATTTATCATATGAAAAGGAACCTGGGAAAGGAGAAAGAAAATTTCACTTGAGATTCAATATGCCAAGTTCGTGTGTCTGAGTTTTATAGCCTTGGGAGGGAGGGGAGCCTGAGTTCTGTGCCATTAATATGAAGACTATCTGAATTATCTTTCTCCAGGAAAAGCAGTATCACTAACGGACATGGTTAAGACTATCCTTCTCTGCATACATCCTGGCCATTACACTAACTGCAAGCAGTGTACGACCTGGGTGCGCTCGGACCTGCTGTCAGGGCATCTGCTCAGTTTGCACAAATGGCCTCGTTTCCAGCTCTACTTCTTTCCCAAGACTGATTTCCTCCCTTGGTTCTGAGTTTAGGCTGTTGTCCACTGATCCTTGGGATTTCTCCCCCTTCTCCTTGGGCCACTTGGTAAGTAAACTTCCCTGGTATGCCTTCCCAGCAACCTTCACCAATGCCTTGCTAGGAGGTATGACTGACATTTGTTCCTGTTAGCCTTAAACTCTAGTGTGAAGCATCAAAACTGATGGTGAGCTTTCCCCAAATACAACACATACTCCATAAGACAGGGGACTCCGGATGCAGACTGCCTGGTTCCTCACTCCACCTGCATGCTTCATCGTTGGTTTTGGAGATAGTTTCTGTGACATGTAGTGTTTTGTAGAATGCAAAAGTAAAAAAGACACAGAAAATGAGATTATCTTTCAAAGTAGAAGCATATTAACAGACCTCCTGGATTATAGATGCACATGTTGGAAGGTCATGAATAGACATGTAATCATGAAGAACTTAAGGGAATTTTGAGTTCTAATACTTCTCATATCATAACAAGGTTATTTTTTTAAGTTAATACTTTGTTTTTTTGTTTGTTAATTTGTTTGAATTTTTTTTTTTTTTTGAGACGGGGTCTCCCTCTACTCCTCAGTTCCAGCTGGTCTGGAACTGTCTTTGTAGATCATGCAGGCCTTGATCTCACAAAGGCCATCCTGCCTCTGCCTTCCAAGTGCTGGGGTTAAAAGCATACTCCACACCATGCCTGGATTATTTAATGCTTTTAATTTGTGATATATTGAGGAGTCATTCATTTTCTTCAGTATCTTAAAATCGAATTATACTAATTTTGTACTCTTTCAAATTAGAGTTGTGAATTCTTTCATCAGTGTTTCTGACCTTAGCTAAGTTCTTAAGACTCTAAATGATGGTAACTACTTGGCTTAGTAATACTGCTTTAAGAAACATGTAACAAAAAAAGCTTGGTAGAGAAGACTAGATTTTTGTGTTCATATTGCCTAAACATGTTTGTATTTTTAGCTTTTACACATGGGAGTATAAAATAAAACACTTATAGGAATCATTACAAAGTATGTGGCATAAAGATTGCTGCTAACCTTTGCCATGTTAATATTTAATATTATCAATAAGATTTGCTGAAGCACTGCCTTTCCCCCCAGTGATTTAATGTTGGACGTAATAAAACATCCGTGAGCTATGCAGAAGTGAGTCTGCTTGGGGCACTCATTGTGCTGTGTTGGTAGACCTGTCTAGGTTTTCCTTTCTGTTTGCTTCCCTGTAGTCCAGAGAGTTAATCACACCCTTAAGAAAATGCTTTATCAGTAAGTTACATCCTCAGCCCTATTTGCCTCCTTAACAAATCTGCTGCTACAAACTTGTGGTATTGAAATCAGGATAATTTCTTATCGTAAAGAACCATCTTTTAAGTACAATATTTTCAGAATTTTGTGTTTGCCTCCCTCTACTTTTTGTTTATCTTTTGTTCAAACTCATTGAGGTTCTGGCTTCTGCTTTAATTTACCTTCTTTTCCCTCTATTCTTTGGGACAATTTAAACCATTTATTTCAAACTTTTCTAATCTCGTAATAACAAGTTTTTGCTAGATTTTTTTTTACCATTTATTTAATACTGTAAGAATGTCTGGAAAATAACTATCAGCTTGGCTAGATGTCCACCAGAATGTTGCTTCATTTACAAATTTTAATTTTAAAAGTTCTCCGTTCTCAGTAAAGAAGTAGAGAAATAATTACCATGCTTGAATAAACTAAACCTTATAATGATTACTTCTTTTTTGATATACAGAATTTTAATTATAAGGTTTTGTCTCTTAAAATGTAATTCAAAGGTAGGTAGAGTGCTAATACATATGATAGTACATGTTTTACAATATTTTTAATGAATGGGATAATAACCCCATATTTTGTTGCCTTGGGGTTGATAACAAGAATTTGCATTTGGCAGAATTATGATTATCACTATATATGATGAATATGTTTTACTAATACAGTCTTCCTTTTTATAGACATGTGATTATCATTCATGATAACTTTGAAATAAACTTGAGTGGACAAAAATGTAGATTGTCTACATGATGGAAGAAAGGCGATTGCTTGCAGTGATTGCTTCTTCCTTGTGAAGTTGGTTAAGATTTTAAATTTATATAATGCAGCACATTTATGCTTTTCTTAGGCCTAATTATTAAGACTTTAAGCAAGATAACTGGTACAAAGATAAGCTATTGAGATCCTGAACAAAATTTAATTGGACTCTTTAAATCAATAAAAACAATTTACCAACTTAGCTGGAGATAGAAAAGATAGATTAGAAAATTAAAACTTGTGTCATTGGGTGCATTAATTTCCATGTCAAAGATGGCAATTGAGTCTTATTTTATTATAAAAATAGAAGATTTTTTGCATTAGTTCTGTACATATAAAGAAATAATAGTATTAAAATTTTGAATATTAATATACATTTAAAATGGTTTTAAGTACATTCCATTATTAAGACATGGACATCTTCAAGTATCTGGATATAAGAACTGGGAAAGAGGACATTTTATATTAAATTTAGTATAATAAATATTCAAAATAAAAATTAATTAGTAATATTCTTCATGTGATACAGAAAGTCAGCTAGTTTACTGAGTGTATGTTAATATGGGAGAAAATTATTTAAAATACTGTACAGTGGATTGATACAAGACTGTTTCTTATTAGTTGTGAAACTTTTGTGCTTTAATCTGTGGGAAATATAGATTTAAAAAAAGTCTCTTCTAACCTTCAAGAAGCTTATAATTCATTGAACATGTGGCAGGGAAGGAGGAAGTTATGACATTAAGAGGCAAAATGATACTTCCTGAAAATAAAATCTCATAACACATAGGGCAGTGGAAGGGCATGTTTTTATATCTACATGGGCAATTATGGAATGTCTTTCTTGAAGGAAATATCTACTTAGAATCTGAAGGATGAACAGATTTTATTCCTGGTAAGAAAGAGGAAAGGGTACGTACATTGGTCAAATAAATTAGGATGCACAAAGCATTTACAGAAATGAAACCCCTCCCTCCCAACAAGCTCTTCTCTAGCTCTGAAGCAATCCAAATCCCTTTCCTTGTTCCAGGCCAGGAATTTCTCCCTGGAGCTGTCCAGGGTACTACCAGGGATTTCACTGTTTTTTCCAGTGGTTACTCAGTCTGAAGGTCACTTGACACCTGTTATGGCCATGGACCCCGAGATAGATATATAGTGGTGCTTTAAAAGATGAAGAAAAAAATAAATCTCAGAACTTTTAGAAAATATCAAATATGTCTGAAAATTAAATCATTAAACATCACCGTGTTATTCAATGTGAGTGCATATTCACACATTTCTGTTGAGAAAAATGTATTTTGATGTAAAGTCTATCTGTGATTTCTTGGAAGACTGATTTACAGCAGGCAGGTGCAGAGCAGCATACAGAGAATAAGTCTGTGATTGAATCCTGAGAGAGACTTGTCTTCTGGGATGACCTGGGCATAGCTCAGTGGCTTTAACTCTCCTTACAAGCAATTATTTAGCCTGAATGTATGTTTTCTTTACTGGAATCTGAGATTTCTATATATGCCAAGCCAAGTTTGATCAGTGCCCCTCAGACCAGGGGTACAGAGTGTTTGTGGGCATGTCATGGTCACTGCTAGAGGAATGAACCTCGTCTTGTGTCACCACAGAGGGATTAGACTCTGGGAAACATGGGCCTTGCTTCCTCCACACATCTCCAGCAACACCTTTACTTTCAGTTTTTTGTTTGTATTCATTTTTAAAGAGAGTAAGTTACTGACATGAGATAGACTATGTGCTGAGCTAGGGAGTCCTTCCAGCAGATGGTCAGACCTGATGGTGACTTTAGGAATCTCTGATACAGCATACAGAAAGATTTATCTAAATAAGAGTGTAATGTGAGAGGATTTATTTGTCAAAATTAATTCAATAGTGTTGGAGAGATGACTCAGTGAATAAAGGGTTTTCTGCACAAGCCCAGTGACAGGATTGCAGATCTTCAACACCCATGTAAAAGCCTAGCACAGAAGAAAAGCCTGTAACCCTATGTCGGGGAGAGGAGAAATAGGCAGGTGCTGGTGGTCCATTGCTAAACCAGTATAGCTGAAATGGTGAGCTTGAGGTTCAATGCCATAAAATAAAGTGTGGAAACAGTAGAAAGAGACACCTGCCATCGACGTCTACCGCCTCCAGACACATGCCTTGGCAAGAGCCAATACACACACATGTGCATTCACATGTAGACACCACATATGCACATGCAATAATTGAATACTGTTCTTCAGACCTGTGCATTTTATCCATTAGATACCAAGGAAAAGCTCAAAACATGACTGATGTTGATATTCTTTGAAGGCTTGTTTCATTACAGGAAGAGATTTACTCCTGGGTCAGGACTGTAGGACTGGAAATAATCACAGAAACAAGTGGTTGATCATCTGCAGAAGGAACACATTCTCATTAGAAGTGTGTATGTTCTCAACTCACTATCCTTTTAAGATGGTGACTGTTCAGTTCTGAAGGATTTGGGATTCTCCTTGACCAGAAAGCGCTGCACTTAAATAAAAGTATTTTAAATTTTGTTTTATATGTGAGAAAGGGGAGTTTGGGAATTAAAAAGTATAATCAGAGTTTACTGACACTGTCTATTCTAGATTTCTCATAGATGGTGGCACATTACCACAGAGCAACAAACCCTGAATGAGCAAATACTGGTCACATAGAGAACTACTGAACTCCTTTAAGGATTTATTTTTCCTTTTGGTTTCTACATTTTTTTTTAATAAATACTGAAGGAAATTAAGAACACTGATTATAGTAGAATAGTTTATTCTTATAAATCATTTCAGTGAAAATAAGTTCTGTCACCAAAACCAGGACATGGACACAGGAACATAATGTCCTAAATACATTAGCATACTTTTACAAAATATGACAGTTTAAAAAGTAAGAGACCTGGAAGATGACCTAAGAGCTAAAGACACTAGCCATGTAAGCCAAAAGACCCTGGAATCCATGGAAGAAGCCAGATAGGTGGTTTGGAACTATAACCCAGGTTTCCTATCGTGAACAAGCTGAAATAGAAGACCTGCCCATGAGCTCTGTGGTCAGTTGGCCTGGAGTGTGCAATGCCCTAAAAGAAATGAGTGAGTCTTGTCCACACACACAGCAAAGAAGAGATCGGACTCCTGTAAGCTTTCTTCTGACTGCCACTTATGTGCTGCGACACCTGAATGACACATACACACATATGTACACACGGAATAAATTTCAAAAATCAAAACTGGAGTATTTACTTACTAAATTTGTTTTTTGATAAAATACTTCTTCAGACTTTTTTTTAATGTACACAACTATAGGGGGCGGGGCCTCTTTCAAGGACTCATTTATTTCAGGAGAACCGGATTACAAGATGGAGAATAATTGGTTTCATTAAAAGTAATGTAACAATCGAAAAGGTTATATACGGTATTTAAGAGTTACATGATGAAAGTTGTGTGAAAATGTGGTGTATTTTTTATATTAGAAATTGAGGACTGGAATTAATATTAATAAGGAAAGAAAGTCATGTAAAGAAAGGCCGGACAGCTGAAAATCTACAATTAAAAGCAAAGTTCTCACCAAACTGACTTTCCTTTGATCTAGAACTAAAAGTAGGGTCTGTTAGTGCAAGAACCTTCAGCTCGTAGGTATGTATAGTTTAATGAGGAATTTGCAGGTGTCAGATAGATTAACCAAAGTGGGATCTTTTCCTGCTGTGTGTGCTTAATTAGCGTTGGTATATCCAGATGTTATCAATTGATTGAAAGTTTTATGAAACACCAAGGGAAAGCATGAATTTTACTACATTCTTTGGCTCATGCATTTTCATTTAAATCTCTTTTCACAATATCTTGTTTTTCAAATTGTGCCACACACTATTGTATTTGAGTGTAAAATATTGAAAAGTAAATGGAAAAATTTAGAACCCGATTTGTATGTGAGACCCAGAATAAAATTATTTAAAAACTAACTCATTACACCCTATAGCAATGGATATTTGAAAGAAGACTCATACAAATTCAGAGTTAAGGTTGTGTGTTACATGGAAAGAATAAATCCAGAAGGAAGAATGCATCAAAAGTCCTGAGAAATGACAGATTTGGTTAGAATGGTGAGAACATGATGGTGTTCTGCCAAGTAAAGGCAATAAGCTGTCATGTAAAAATATCATATTCTTCGCTTTATGAACTTCTGTGATTTCAAGGTAAAAAGCAATGAATCACATATATCTGAGCATTTGATACTATAAATAAATTTTATTAATATTTTAAAATCCTTAAAAACTTAAACATATATAGGTTTCATGATTTCTTTTCTTCTTTAAACTTCTGAAGAATAGATTTCAATGAAACTTTTTACTCAGGCGAAAGCTGTGGATTTCCAGGAATTTGCAGCTCAGTGGACTTTTATGGCCCAGAAAGGAGCAAATGATGTGTAAAATAACCAAAATGTACCAATCTGGAGCTTACAGAAAACCATGCAATCTATAATACGCAGATAACAGGCTTTCCTTTCAATTTCCTGATTCTTTCTGGAAACACACTGACATCTGAGTGACACAGACACTGGCCTCATCGTTGAGACACTGAAAAGCCTGAGTCTGATGATCCAGTCTCTGCCCAGGCCGTGCTCAACTCGATTTAATAATTACGCACTGAGAAGCGATTATGCAATCTAGTGATTATGGAAATTAAGCTATCTCAATTAGGAAACAGCTGATGAATGATCATCTTATTGCCAACTCTTTTATCACTGCCTGCAGACAGATTGATATTCCATACAAGAATGAAATGTGAAATATACATCTGCAGATTGGTATAATTGTAGAGTGATGCCCACATGTGAAGGTAGAAAGAATCTCTTGGATATTCAATATGGGATCAGATAGCACTGTCTTTACCTCTGACTATACCTCTATACCTCTGTAGTATAAATCCCAGGGTCACTGGTATATTGACAAGTTTATAATAACTCCTCAGTAATGAAATCAGATTCTATTCTTCATGAGTGTGTCTATTATGGATGTTAATTAAGCAGAAGATATGCCCTGAAAAGCAGAAGCTACACTGGGAATTACTTTATATGATATTAATTAGCTACACTACACTTAAAAATCATTTTGTAAAGAATGATTGCTGTGTTTCTTTCTGAACAGTGTTTCACATAATAGACAATTCCTTGCAACATAAGAAAATTGGATCATGATGTCAACAGAATATCTCTTAAATATATGCATCTGCTTTAATTACATACATACATCTAATTTAATTACATAATTAATTACACACATATAAATTCACAAGGTGTTCCTCTGAATGCACACAAACACATACACATATACACAATAACATGGCAACACATACATACACACACTCATACACACACATATATATATACAAACACACATACACATGTAGAAACACATCTACACACCCCCAAACAGACACATATACACAATCCTACACATATATGCATATACATAAGTACATACACATTTATATATACATGCACATTCACATAAACAACATACATACATATATATAAATACACACAATACATAAATATAAACAAAATACACATGCACACACAAACATATGCATATACGCACACATACATATATACACACAAACATAAGCATATATATGCACACACATAAACAAGTGGGTGAAACTCATGACGAACATAGTCAAAATAAAGACAATTTTGGATGAATTAAAATTAATTATTAACAAAGTTTGGATATTTAAATACTAGCAAAAGGCTCTCATATGAAATTCCCTAAGATAAGGGAAGGAAAGCCTGAAAAATACCCTGTAATTTAGAGAAAGAATACCATGAGCTTTGGAGTTTGTTTTCCATTTGCTGTGACAAAACACTGCCCAACACCAACTTGGAAGAGGAAAGGGTTTATTTGCATCTCCTGGGTCATAGTTCATCACTGAGAGAGTTCAAAATAGGAACTCAGAGCAGGAATCTGGAGGCAGGAGATGAATCTCAGATCATGGAGGAGCGCTGCTTAACTGGCTTGTTGAAGGGTTTCTACCTTCAACATGAAATGATACAGCTTCTAAAAGACAGGTCTATTTGAGAGGTTCAACTTACTCTTTTCAAGTACAGTGAATGATATGGTTTCAGATTTGTTCTCATAATTGTGCAACCACCACCAAAACCAATTTTAGAGTCTTTGAATTTCCTCAGAATGAAACATCATAACCATGAACAGTCATTCCTCATTTTTCAGCAGGATTTCCATTCTCTCCCTCACCGCCTGGGCCTAGAGAGTCATCATCTATTTCTATGTATTTACCTCTTCTGTGCATCAGTGTTGCTGGTACTTCTGTGTAACAGTAGATACAGATACTTTCTAAAGTTCAGGGAAGTTATGGATTTATAGTAACCCCGAGAGTTAGCACTATAATATAAGGCAAAACCTTCAAGTCATAGATTACTATGGAAAAAGGAGACAATGATTAAAAAGGTCCATTTGTCAATCACAGTTGTGAATGAACCTAATCACTGAGTTTTCAAAACACCTGTGGCAAAATTGATAGGGCTAAAGGGAGGAAGTAGATGATAGATTAAAATTTTCTTGGCATATTATTAGTAAATTGAATCCATCAATGTGTAAGCAAATTTGATTCATCACACCCAAGTAAATAGATTCTATCACAGTGTGTGAATTTGATTTCGCATTGGCAATGCAACGACTGTAATGTACCTTATTAAAATAATAAAGGAAATGAACCAAAAATCTTTTCAGAAAATGTATGAAAGTGTTGGAAAAACAAACTTGTATGTATTTGTGATTTAATTACCAGTGAGAAACCAAAGAAAGCATCTGCAAACTAATAGCATTGACCCCCAATGGACTCCTGGGGATTCCAGACTCCAGTGAGGCAGAGCGGAAAGACTCAGGCGCCACTGCTCTCACACGAGGCTGGCCAGCACCCACCCCTGACCAGAACACATTTTGAAGGCTCTCACCCTTGGAGAAAAGCTGGAGACTCATGTTTGCTCTTCAGAACTGAATGGCGACTAAGTGTAAAACTGAACTCATTTCTGCAGGCCTTCCTTTCCTCCTCCCCTTGTCATGTGAGCACTGTACCAGGAGAATTGCTTTTTCCTGGGAGCTCAGTTTCCACTGCGAAAAAGAGAATAAAACTTTCTTTTCCTTTCTGAAAATTATTTTATTTTTCAAAATATATTTGTACTGAATTTTTGTGGATTTCATTCAATACATCTTAATCACATTGACCCTTCCTTTCCTATCTGTACCTTGTGTAGACCTCACACAGGACCTCATGTATTTATAAAAATTATACATGTCATACAATAGTTCTTAATCACATCTAGACCTCCCTCCCCCATACACACCCCTAACCGTCACTGGGCTTCATTATTCTGTCTTGTATTTTGTCATGTATACTAAGGCCCATAGAGTCAAGTTTGTGTACTCAGATGTCCCTTGGGTATGAGTTCATCTACTGGATCCTGTTCAGTTAGTCTAGCATCACTCCTTGAAAGGTCACCTCTCCCTCATCCAGCAGTGATCAGCTGCCTGTCGTTCCTTGCCAGATCTGTGACCTCTTACCCATTTTCTAGTTCTAGGCTACTTTTTGTCTGATTCAGTTTGCATGGGTCTTGTGTATACTGTCTCCTTGCTTTGAGTTCATATGAGCAAGGACCAGAAGCCTATAAAACTCTGTTTCCTTATGTTCATAAACCACTCCTGGCTCTTACAATCTTTCTGCCCTCTCTTCCAGAATTTTCCCTGAGCCATGGGTGGGTGAAGTTTAACACAGGAGTCCTGTCCAGGGACCCCCACTCTGCAGTCTCTGATTCTCTACACTTTGGCCAATTGTGGACTTTTTGTTCCTCCACCTCTGTGGCATAAGGAAGATTTGCTGAAGAGAGTTGAGAGATGCATCAGTCTAGCTGAATAATAAATACCTTCATTTCATGAACTACAATGACGACTTATCTACATTTCTGATTTTTGAACTTCCTCAGACAGAACTTCCACTCCCTGCCCTCTGGAACATAGACATCTGCTCTCCTATGCTGGCCTGGTCTTGATGCAACGTAGGTAAGCAACCAGTCCTGTTGGAACTGCTCCTCTAGAAGAAGGCTGATTTTGACATTCTTTTTCCTTTCATCATATATCTTTGGGGTTTTCTTTGATCGATTTTTGTTTTAAATTTCCTCCTCTTCAGGAGCCATCTTGGAACAGGTGCATAGTGGAGCTCGCATACTGTCAGTACCCAGTGCTGTCAATGAGAAAGATGTATTTCTTCACAGGGTCTTGGTGCAAACCGCTTCATTATTGGATGCATTGTAGACAATATCAATGATTCTGGTTTTGCAAGTACAACACTCAGAGCCCCAGAAGTTCCCCACATCCAATCTCAGGGTCCAGTACTTATTGCCTCCTTGAGTGCAAGTACAACACTCAGAGCCCCAGAAGTTCCCCACATCCAATCTCAGGGTCCAGTACTTATTGCCTCCTTGAGCACAGATGGTGTGCATGCCATGGGGACCAATCTTAGTGTTGGGCGCAGGCTGCTGATCTCATACCTCTTCCTCTTCTGGTAGGGTTTGTCTTGCCTGGCTTGTGCTATACCCCCCCGCCCCCCAGGAGATACTCATCACTTGGCTGAAAGGAGCGAACAAGAGACTTCCACCCAGTGTCTCTAACATTTGAATCCCAGAAAGCCATGCTCTCTCACCTTTCTAAACTAAGGTTAGCAGATATATACTTTGTATTGAGTATTTCCTGGGGCTTGTCACAAGAAAGAATGAAATCCTGTTAGTTTTAACAATGTACCTGAACCAGGAACAGATGATGTTGTGTGAAAGAAGGCAGCACAGAAGGAAAAGACTGCCAATACCATCTCACTCATATGTGAAGTATGAACTAATTGCTATAAGAGAAACAGAGTGCAGAATCATGATTACTATAAGGTGGAAGAGGGAGATGTGGAGTCGCTGATTAGAGGCTACAGACACAGTACACCCAGTTTTACGTCCTATTTCATAGTAAGATAACCACACTTAATAGTAATGCACTACACATTTCACACTGGTACACTTTTGAGGGTTAAGTAGGACTCTATTAATAATGTGTGAGTACTTGAGGTTCATTGGCATGTAAAAATCACATTACGTCTAAGCAATATTTCATTATGGGTAGTGGATCTTTATGCAGAATAGCTGAGTGAATATTACTATTTCCCTGCTTAGTAAATATAAGACAGACACAAGGTAAAACTCTTAATTGATCTCAATTATTCTAATGTAAAATTAGAAAGTAAGACTGTGTCTTCTCCTTAAGTTTGTGAAGACTGAAGGAAGAGACACATGTAAATTGTGATGGTACCTAGAATGTATTAAGCACTTCAAAACTCTTAGCAATGGATTTGTAAGTAGAAATGATCTTTTCACTTGCAAGCACTAGGGGGGTATTGTCCTAACTGGTGTTGGAAATTTGTGTTGTACCTGTATTAAAGTTCTTTTCTCCTTCTTTTAAGTGTATATGGCATTCTTATCCATGTAATAGACATTGAATGAGTCCTTTAGTGTCTGATTGGATTGCTTTTATACTGTATCCTGTAAATAATATTGTATTAAAAGAACTATCTCCTAAATGTATTTTTGGGTTTGTTTTAATGTTTACAGGCAGGTGTGAGAAAAATCAAGGTAAAAAGAATTAAGACTTAATTCTGTTTATTAAATCTATGACATTTAATTAGTTATCATCATCACTGAGTATGTACTTTATTGTTTTGCAGTATTATGAGCAATGTTCTTATATTTACCCAGATTGTGGTCTTAATGTAAAAAATCCTCCACATTTGGGATTCTGCTTCTTAGTCAAATGACTCCTTTGGGGATAAACATAGTACAGGGGGATCACTCAGGACGTCAGGTAGAAGTCTGACCAGGCTGGATCTCCTTTCTGATCTCAACCTCCTAAAATACTTCAACTTTGATAAAGTTTATGTGCATGAGAGTAAATGGTAGATGACTTTCCTAGTTCCTCATTTTCAATGAACAGTTTATTGTTCCAACTCTTCCTTATGTGAAATGTAATTTTCATATAATACTGGAAGTTAAGAAGAAACACATACATAAATAAAATTGTATTGTTTTCATAAATGAATAAATGTGAATATATGTAATGAATATAAACTTCTATTAGTGCGTGATTTTTGTAGTGCCTTAACAACAATACAGTCCCAATCTCTTTCTGAATCATGTAAACATACAGCTAACTCTAATAAGTCCAAGATAATAATGAGATGCAAGAGAATGCATTTAAATGCACAATGAATTCCCTAGTCACATTTGGACAGTAGACTAAATGTCTCCACTTCCTAACCTTTAACTAGAGGCATTTCAGGGAAGAAAAGTGGTTCCGCCTCTCTAGGCTTTGCTATTCTGGAGAAGTTACAAAGCATAAGATATCTAAATGGCAACTGGGAGAAAGAGGTAGCAACAAAGGATGTTGCTGATCCCCGGAAAATCCCTAAATAATTAAATATGCAATTGAATGAACAAGATAAGTCCTAAGAAGCTGTTTTCAAACACATTGCCTTCCTCCTGCCTGCTGCAGACCACAGTGCACTGTCATCCAGTGTTTTTATAAGCTTCGTTGTTTCTTTCTACCTTGTTAATTAGCTAGTATTTTGCAAATGGATGAGGAATATCTGATTTTCTATTGGTATTCAGAAATTTACATGTGGCATGTATGATTAAATTAAATTCTAAATGCATAAATACATAACAAATATGAAATGACTATGTTTCTGCTTTATGAAGAAGCAAAAGCTGGATGAACAGGAATTCACATTTTGTGCCATCACTGACAGGATTCCTTCCTTTCCAAATTTCTGCAATTTTTAATTTATTTTAATTTACTTTAGTTTTGTAATTTTTTATTGGATTTTTGGGAAAATTTCACTCAGACCATCCCAATCATCCCTAACCCTCTTCCGCCCTCCCATAGCTCACCTCTCACTGGAATTCATACATCCTATCCTGTGTGTCAAGATCCATCATCTCAAGCTAGTGTCCCCAGATGTCCCTCAGTGACAGTTCATCCACTGGGGTCTAGTAAGCCCAGCCAGAGTCCTGTCCTTCAAGAAGATAGGCTCTTTATCACTTAGCAGTAATCAGCTGCCAATAATTCTTCAACTGAAATTGGGGCCTGCTGCCCATTTCCACAGTTCTGTGCTGATTTTTTTGTCTGCTTGAGTTTGCATGGATCTTGTGCATGTTGACTCCATTACTGTAGATTCATATGAGCAAGGTCCCAGCAGTCTGTAGGACTCTTTTTCAATATGGTCATGTACCTCCTCCCTGGCTCATACAATCTTTTTATCTGTTTTCTGCAGTGGTCCCTGAGTGCTGCATGAGTGGAGTTTAATATAGCAGTCCTGTCCAAGGACCCATACTATGCAGATGCTTTGGTCATTTTGACCTTTTTGTGTTCCTAGCCATCTATTTCATGAGGGATCTTCATTGATGAGAACTGAGAGATGCCTTAGTGTTCTCTTTACCCCTTGTTCAATGTTCTATGAGTCTTAGGTTGTAGCTGTTGAATCATAGATGTGCCACATATGCTTGGGCAATTCACAGACAGTCTCTGTGTTTGACTGGTTATGAAATTCTGTAATAATCTCTATCTGTAGAAAAAGAAGTTTCTTTGATTAGTGGTGACTGAGATAGTTGTTTGTAACTATAAAGATACATATTTTGCACACAGTAAGAAATTACATTCATCTAAGGATATGACAACTTTGGGTTTTCTCTAAGTTCTATGACCCCCCCAGCCACATATATTTGGCTATTTACAGTACCACACATGAGTTTCCTTCCATTGCGGGTGCTTTAAGCCCAATTAGGTAGTTGTTGACTACCCTCAAAATAAAAGTGCCACTACTGCACCAATGACGTTTGCTGTGCTGGCCATTGATGAGGTTATTAGGTCTTAAAGCTGGCATTGGACCCTTAAATGTTGCTTTCCCTTAGCATCTTTTGTAGTGCTCTTCAGAGCTGAGAGATAGCCTTCAGGAGAACTGGCTTCCAGGTCAGTTTTAGTTCTAAAACTCCAAATCCTTCTCTGAAGTATGTTCGCTTTTCAGCAATAGGGTTTTACCTTCAAGTTCTGAGAGGCAATCAAGGGCTGCAGAAATAGCCTGTGTAATTTTGTGAGTTTCTTGGGCCACCCTGGTCAACAACTCAAAGGAAGTTTTCTTCTGTCTGGCACTGTTTCTTGTTATATAGCCTTCAGCTGTGCACATGGCCTCATGTAAAGATATTGTATATGTACTTTGTCAGTAGATTTTTGGACAAATATGATTCCTTCTGGTTCTTTATACTAGGTAGGCATTAATTTATCTCTTCTATTTTTTTTAAACAGGTGATAACTAGGGTTGACTAGGGTTGCGTGTGCCAAGAGGAAGCATCTTTTGACACTCTCAGTAGCACATGAACTTCAGGATTGCAGGGAACTTTGCTCTTCAGCAGGCTGTCCCCAGCATTCAGTCTGTGCCCTACGTGGAGAAAAGAATGCATTTCATAATTGGAAAGTGCTGCAATCTAATTTACAGTGTGGTACAATGAGGAAAACACACCTAGAGAGGAAAAGTGACTCATGCTGTCTTCAAAGGGTGCTGGAAATACTCTCCCAAATACGATGCATAGCAAGCTATGTTTTCTTATGAAAGGAAATATAAAAATAGAAATAGCTAAAAGTGTTGGTGTCCACATTCCAGAACTTTTAATTATATGTATGTGAAATAGCAGAAATATTAAATAGGAGGGCATAGTATGCTTTTTTAATGAAATATTAATATAAAACCAACAAATAATCTAATAATGATAAACAAAATATTTTCTAAATCATTTAATCTCACAAAAATAATCTGAACATTTCTAGAGTCCAAGCTACAAAGTAGAGAACTGTTTTATTCATTGAGAGACATTATTCTCCTTTTGGATTTTTAAACATTTTTTCTTTATTTTTAAGACTTTTATGTATATGTTCCAAGAAATATTATATCCACCTCCAATTCCTTCTGCCATCTACTCCCACACATCCTGTAACATACCCACACACATGTCTTGCTTTTTGGTTGTTGTTTTTGTTCTTGATAACGCACTAAGTTCAGTTAGTGATGCCCATATGGATGGGCATGGTTGTGTGAGGCCGACCACTGGAGCTTGGAGACCTATCAGGTAGCCTCGGTAAGCATTCGACCTGGAGACCCTCTCCCTGACCTGTGCAGGGTTTTGGGCCGTCTTGGTCTTGTGTAGGTCTTGTGCTGGTGACCATGGCTGCTGTGAGCTCATGAGTGCCATATCCAGAGGCAAGCATCCACAGCTCTCCTCCCCACCCTCTCATGTTCTGAGAGTGCTTTGTTTTTCACAGTAGAATGCAGCAGTGTTGAACACCACTTTCTGGCACTTTGGTGTTTGCCTTTCTGAAAGATTTTAGGCATGTTTCCCATTTGTCTTACAGCGCTATGGTTTATAACATGCACACACTGTACTACAGAAGCCCCTCAGTGATGTCTGTATGAATGTTACACAAAGCAGAAGTGAGTTTACTATTAGTTCTTTGAAAACATGATTTTATGTTATTCCTTTGTTGGAAAATAAGGCACTTGATTGTTCTTCCAAGGCTTCTTACAGTAACCATAAAATAGCTACATTTCCCTAAATGGTTCGATTTTTTAAAACTTGAGCTAAAAGCTCTGGAAACATCTATGATGCTTATGCTCTTCCTTCACTGGAGATACTACCCCATACTTTCACATTAATTCATGATCGTGTGTAGAGTTCTGGGCATAGTTCAATTAAAAAATATTTATGATACTTCTTGTTTTCATATATTCTTTATCCTCATTTTCTTTGACTTTATTGCCTTTGTGTTCATATTGTTTGATTTTTGAATGCTGGTAAACTTTATAAGGTGAGTAAATGTGGGAATGTTATGTAACAGTTTTGTGGAGGGGTTTGGGAAATCTCTCATTTGTAAGTTTAAACTTTTTTATCTTAAAGAAATTTATTAAACTGTGTTGCTTTTTGTATTTTTCTTTGACATGTACTAGGGTATATGTTAATTTGTGTATCTTTTGTTTCTGTTCTTTTGCATTTAAATTAGGTTCTTACTCTCTCCTGTGATGCCTCCTTGAAGCAGAGGTAGCCGTTCTCTTATCACTGCCTCCAGTGTGGGAAAAGCTGTCTGTTGGTCTGGTTTTCTGTTTCTATTAGCCTTCTTCCCTGAGCTCTGCCTGCTTGATCTTTAACCTTTTAGCATTATTTTGTTTTTTTCTTTCCTGAGCATTTATATCTATATTGGGAGCTCTGTTTTCTGAACCCATTTTTATTTTATTTGCCATCTAAATGGGGGGTTAATTTGCTTTTTCACTGCATTATGAAGTGCATGCTTCCTTAAAGTTGTGCCTTTATGTTGGGTGCTCACTGCTAGCTTTCCCCATTATGACATAGTTATATAACTCCTATTGTATTCTCTTTCCATTGTTTTACTTAAATGAAAGGAAGTATTGTTAGTCATTATTTAACGAATTATAGTCAGTCAGACACGGTGATACAAAGTCAGCTGCTTTATAGGCAACTGAAGTAAAAAGATTGATTTTAGCTCTCAAATTGAGGCAACCCAGAGTAAGATAGCAAGAACCTCAACTCCAGTAGAAGCCATAGTAACTACAATTACGTTTGCAAGGAGACACATCAGACTAGTCATTAAAGTGCAGAGGAAATGTGTATGTTAAAGAGAGAGAGAGTGAGGGAGAGAGATAATTTATAATCTGTCTACTTGGTTCATTTATATCAAATGACTAATCCTGTTGTGTGAGTTCGTGCATGTGTGCATGCATGTGTGTGTGTGTGTGTGTGTGTGTGTGTGTGTGTGTTTGGAGTGGTTGAGTGAA
Source organism: Eospalax fontanierii (assembly GCA_035773235.1). Taxonomy (NCBI): domain Eukaryota; kingdom Metazoa; phylum Chordata; class Mammalia; order Rodentia; family Spalacidae; genus Eospalax; species Eospalax fontanierii. The sequence goes on along the minus strand of CM069527.1, from coordinate 106,660,077 downwards.
ATGAACTAGGTTTGACAAGTCTCACCTTAACAATGCCAGAGTGTGGTGTATACACTCCCTTGGTCAGCAATGACCCCATCAGTTCCAGGCAGTATGGAAATTTGCTACCTATCACTGATTTTCAGGCACGTACATTTGCTTTACACTAAACACTAATGATCCTTGATCATCAAGACAGTGTAAGATGAAGTTTACAATGTCTCCAGTATGACTTAACCTGCTCTGTAGTATGGGTGGGCAGAAGCCTAGGCAAACAGACAAACTAAGCACAGGGTCCGTGAGAAGTAACTAGGAGTCTGTAGATTGCTTGTTGCTCTTCAAATAATGCTGTTGAGTTTGGAAGGTTGGAAAAGAGAGGGCCATACAAATCTAGTATTATATATTCACAGTTCCTAGAACATTCCAAAGTAATAAATGCCACACTGACACATCAACTAGGATAACAACAAAAGTCAAATGCGTGCTAGAAATATAAAGACGTGAGAGTGGAAAGTACATTTTATCATACAAAAGGAGTGATGGTTAAGCAACAAGAAGTACTTAAAAGCCATGCTCAGGATGTACAGGCTTAGAGTTTTCTGTAAGATCATGACCTCTCCAGTTGTGTATTTGGCTGTGTTTACAATGCCACACATGAGTTCCTCCCACTGAATGATTTTTAAGTTCAATTAGGTAGCTGTTGATTATCCCAAAGATAAAACTGTCACTATAGCACCAATATAGTTTGCTGTACTAGTCATTGTTGTAGTTATTAGGTCTTAAAGCTGGGGTTGGACCATTAATTGATTTTCTCCATTAGCAGTTTGCATAGTGTCCTTCAAACTATGAGAGCTAGTCTTCAGGGAGAAGGCTTCCAGGTCAGTTCCAAGCCTATTGTTCCAAGTCTTGTGTCTGACGTATGTCTTTTCTTCAGCAATAGGGGCTTACCTTCGAGTTCTGGGAAATAATCAATAGCATGTGTAATTTTGGATGCTAGACAGATTGAATAGGGTTCAGTAGATGAACTCACAATGAGAGACATCTGGATACACAAACTTGATTTGCTAGGCCTTACCATATGTGGCTAAATGCAAGCAGTCCTGTGGGCAGGCATGGGGGAGGGTGCACATAGGGAAGGTGAGCTAATGTAATTAAGATGTGTTGTAAGAAATTCCCAAAAGTTCAATAAAAACATTCCTTGTGGGGAGATGTTTTAGCCAGTGCCTCAAACAAGTTTCTCTGGAGTGTTCTGACAGGCTGATGGAGAGGATAAATATAGGGACGGCTATTTCCATAGCAACTAGGTATCTCTCCAGAAAACGAATCCATTTTGGTTCTTATTTATCGAACGACAAATGAAATGCAGCTCTGTGTTCACCACTGTGGGGCGCACTTGTTTGTGTTGTGCAAAGTGGCAGGTAGGTGTTTAGTCCTGTTGCATGCCCACTCTCCCACATTCCACAGTCTGAGAGTAGTCAGACTGACTCCCGTGGCGTTCAAGGTATCTAGATCCTCTTTCTACAAAGTGTTCTAAATGTTCTCTGCTTTTGTCTATCCACTGGACACCCTCTCTGTGGGAGATCTGCAAGTGAGAGATTCTCCCCGCTTTCATTGGAGAACTTTCCAGATGTTGCCTTTGAGTTCTGAACACTTTTTTTCATTCTTCCCATAGTTTCATTGTAGTCAGAGAGAAAGAGTATTATTCCTCTTCCTCCTCTTCTTCCTCCTTTTCCTCTTCCTCCTCCTCTTTCTTCTGTTCCTCCTGTTCTTCTTCTTCCTCTTCTCTTCCTCCACTGAACCCTGGGGCATGCACACACTAGATGATATTTTTTCCGCTGAGTCACATTCCTAACAGAAATATATATTATTTATTGTCTGACGGATAGAAAAGCTCTTTTCTCTTCTACATTCTTTTTATCAGTAGGTAGCTTGAGGTCATGTGGTTTTATGTCCCTGTTTTATTGTGATTATGGAGACAGGCAGGTGTTTGGGAATTTAGCTCAGTGGTCCAGCCCTTAAAGGTCTGGGTTCAGTCCTCAGCTCTGGAGAAATAGAGAAGGCAACTATACTGACGACAATTTGAAATCTCAATATGTAAGTGACTTTGTCTAAATATTTTCATCAATAATTAATTAAAATAAAAAAAGTCCCAAACTAGCAGTATTGTAAAAGTTGCCTTATGTATTTCCTACTTTCTGTGCAGTCCAAATGCAGTCATATAGCTGCCAAGAGAATTTCCCTGATGAAATCAGAACTTAGATAAGCTCATTAATGAGATTTTTCTAGTACCTGGTCCCTTGACAGGTAACACTTGCTCAAGAATTTTCTGAGCCAAATGCTCTAAGTTATGTCAGGTGTGAAACTGTAGGGATTTTAATGATTTGCTTAGTCTCTATGGATCCAGGAAGGTCAGCTATGCGCTTCACCAGCTGAGGAGGGTGAAGACTAATCTACGTACAAGAGATTACACAAGTAGAATTTTTAATTATCAGTGAAATGACTCTAGCCTTATTGACTGCCGTAATCTGTGAAAATTCATGTATGAGACATTGTCCTAGTCAACAAGGAAGACCACACCCACCCCCAAGAGCATTTTAACCCAACACTCTAAATTGTAGCATAACATAATGTAAATGCGGTTGAGAAACTCATTGTTTCTGCTTGTATTTAAGGAAGGTTTTAGCACACAAAAATTCAAATTAATATGAGCCATGCATAAAATTGGAGTTGAATATTTTTAAGGCAATAAAATGTTAATGGAGAAGTTGAAGCAAGTCTACTAAATGACAGAGTGCAATCTTAAAAGTTGAATGCAAAGTGACTAGAAAATGGATTTAGACACAGTAGAGTGGAGAGAAAATGGAGTCCAGCCAGCCAGCTTGCCCTAGGGAAATTCCCTGTTCATCAAGAAAGCATGAACTGTGGTCCTGATGCAAGAAGGGGCAATGGCAAAGGCACAACAAGAACTGCCCAAGAGATAATGGAAATTCACATACCTTAGTGATGCAAAGGAGCAGTGTAATGCGTCTCAGGAGACATCAGAAGAAAACAGTCTCATCCTGGGGGCTCTATCCTTGTGAACTCTTCTAACCTAACCACAGAATTCCTAGTTCAAAGTCCCTAAAGAAATCACATTCAGGGGCAGAATTTTAGAATGCGTTTCCGAGGAACACAGATATTCAGTCCATACTGGTAGTTAGGTGTGAAGGAGACTAGAAAGGTGAAGAGAATATGCAGAATGATTTCCCAAGATTTGTGTGATGCCACAATAAAATTTGTGTGATGCATGGGGAAATGCTAGTGCACCCAGATTCACATAGGTTATGCTGAGTAACTCTATGGCGGAGTTTTGAATTGTGCAGACAGTTTTGTCAACCCAAAGCTTCTTAGAACCATCGAAGATGATGATCCTGGGGTCTGAATATCCCAGGAAACTGAAGACAGCACAAAGACAAGGGGTAATGATGGAATAGAAAGGAACTTCAGTGTCTTGGGAAGACTAAAAGCTGTGAACAAATGTTAAATGTTTTCTAAAATAAAACTCAAAGTGTCTACTATTTACTAAACTATGATCTGCAGTAGTTTAAAGTAACAATGGCAGAACTGGTCCATATGCATTCATAAACACAATGGGTTTTCAGAAGATGGCCGACATTTCAGTAGAGCCTTTCTGGCAAACACCATGACAGAAAAAAGTGTTTCTGGGAGATGGGGGAGGCAAAACAGACAAACATAGGTGGAAGCCCTCAGAAGCCGTCCTTGGGTGATTACTATTTTGACCGCAGGTTGCTTGAATACAGAAACGAGGGAAAGAAAATAATGTACCAACATCTGGAAAAACCAGGGAGATTTGAACTTTGCTATACAGATATTAATTAAACAATTAGACTTTTTCAGCATACAAATTCAGATGATGATGTAACTTATCTGGATAGCTAATACTCACTACTTCCTTTGTAGGAATAAAAACTCTTTGTAGTACATTATTTAATTTGGTTTTATTATCGCTGCCTAAAAATCCAAGGAGTAAATTGACTATAAATTTACACATAAAAGAATCCTATTTTTACCAATATTTTCACATGCATAGTCAAAGGGGAATTATGTATTTTACTCCTGAGAGATCGATCAGGCTAGCATAGTAAGTAATATTCTCAAGGCCACTGAAGCATCTCAGAAGCAATTTAGGATATTTAGGCAACTGATGTTTTCAACACAAAACAAAATATGCTATTTACTCGTTGTTCAACATTGAGATGCACGTCACTCTCATCAACGCCTTGCTCACTTTACTCTGAAATGCAATTCTGTATGAGTATCTTTTAATAAGTGGCTGACACATTTACGGAAAGAATAATCAGAATTCAGAAGGTGTTCGATTTCCGTTCTTGAAGCACTGAATTGAGTGGCTTGATAGTGTAAGAGTCTAAGACTCAAAAGGCTCTTTTCATCTGTTAATCATCACTGCAGGTCTGTAACTAGGCCATTTGAAGCATTTAAAAGGCAGTCTATTTGTTTGCACATTAAATTTAACACAAATCTGTAACAAAGCTCAAGGCACAGTACCTTCCAGAGACTTCATACTTAAACTTAACCTGTAAAATTTGCTAAATGGACCTTGATATACATACATTTTGAGTACCACTAATACTTAATTTTAGCCAGCACTAATAAAGTCAATATAAAAATCCTTGGACACTTTGATTAAGTGGCATTACTAAAAAATCCATAAGTCAAACTTGTTTCTGAAGCCATATGTACACCCAAAATTTTGAAAGTGAAAGTATTTCTATTAATTTTAAACAAATATTGCCAAGATATTCTTGAGATCATGGCATTCTACAGAATAAAGTTGCATTTCAAATAATTAACATTTAAAAACTGACGTCATGGATAGGTTTAATAGTCAATTTGCTATTTTCTAAGTCATCAGAGATCAGTCTCAATGAAAAATTGCCTAGATCAGGTTAGCCTGTTGTTGGGCATAATGTAGGGTGGGCCTAGCCTAAGGTCACCCGCTGGGAGGAATGGATGAATGGCTTCTGTGGGTATAGCGTTCTGCTCTGGCTGATTATGAGACCAGCACCTGGAGGGAACCCGCCTGCCTAGGGACAAACTTACTATTGGCTGTATTTGAGACCCAACCCCATGAGGTCATTGGTTATCCAGACCTATAAGAGCTTGTGCACCTATTCAATAAACGAGTTTGCAGTGCCAAACGCTTGAGCTGCTTCCCATCCAACCTCCGGAGTCTGTGGCTTGACTCTGTGTCTACTCACCCGCAACTCCTTGGCTGGACCTGAGTGGTGAGACATGACGGAAACGGACACGACTATAGCCTTTGAATAGTCTGTGGGGTTTGTCTGATTACTAACAATGATTACTGTGGGAAGACCCCACCCACTGCACACCCACTGTGGGTGGACCATTCCCTAGTGGGGATCCTGGACTGTGGAAATATAGAGAGGGGGCCGGGCACAAGTATCCTTCTGTATTTATTCTCTGACCTTGATTGTGGATGTGACCAACTGCTTCAGGTTCCTGCCTTGGCTTCCCTGCAGCAGCGGATGGTAAATCAAACAAAGCCTTTCTCCCCTGAGTCCCTTTATCACAGCAGAATGGAAGCTAGGACATCTGTAAACAACTACACAGAAAATGCAAATATTTCCATTATGGCAGTGAGGAGTCACACTTGATATTATGACTATTATTTAAAAAATTTGGTGGATATTAATGAATAAAATTAAGTCAAAAGTTATTATGATTAAATAAAGTTGAAATGAAAATATGGGTACATAAAACAAAATAATAACAATTGGAAAAATCTGTTATATGCTATGTTTAATAAATAGATGGATACAGAAAATTAAATGAAATTTCTTAGCATTTTGTATAACACAATTCATTAGAAAATTCAATATGTCTTTCTTGTTGTGTCCCATCTTGAGCAGCTAAATTTGGATGGAAGATTCAGGAAAATGGCTCAGTGGGTGGAAGACCTTGCTGTGTAAGCATAAAGACCTGAATCTGATCCCAGCAAACATGAAAAATCTAGATGGAGTGGCTCATGTTTGCAATCACAGAATTCTACGGTTATCTGGGAAGCAGAGCTTTTAGAACACACTGAGCAGTGGCTGAAACAAGAGTGACCTTGCCTCAAGGTGGAAAGCAAGAACCAACTACAAAATTTTTCCTCATTCCTCCACACTTAAACCCTTGCAAATATGTACCCCTATTTACACACCACACACACACACACATACACACACAGAGAGATACACACACACTACAATCAGTTAAAAAATGTTGATGTGGGACTGGAGAGATGGTTAAGAGCAGAAGACCCAGTTTTGAATCCTAGCAACTGCATGGCGGCTAACATCCATCCATGACTCAAGTTCCAGGGGACCTGATTCCTACTTCTGGTTTCCATGGGCATTGCATATTCACTTACATATATGCAGTCATAGCATTCATACACATTAAATCAATAAATAAATCATTTAAAACATTTAAAAACCCTGATGGTTCCATCACCATGTGTAGCATGTATGTGTGTACTCGGCATTAAGGGTACAAAATGCAACCTGCTGAGATGGCTCGCACAAGCCTGAAATCCTGAGCTTAAACTTCAGAATCCACAAAAATAAGTTTGAAGAAATAAGATTAATGTTAGTTGAACATTACAAAACATATACAGTTATCAAAATATTAGAGTGGATGAACTTGTAACAAGGGACATGTGGGTACCAATGCTTGGCCTGATAGGCCTTAACATGTATGACAGAATGCATGAAGTCTGTTGGAGGGGTATGTGGAATGTGGATGAGGGAAGGATAAGATCTAATATATGAAATCCACAAAAACTCAATAAAATATATATTAAAATCTAAAAAGATTACATTGCCACATAAATATATATCGTTTTTGTCTGTCAGTTAAAAATGCCTTGAAAAATCTGTGGTAAGTGTATGTGGTTTTTCTCAATACCGAAAAAGATTTTCTGAAACAACGACTAAGCTTTACAAGAAAAAGCTGGTATTCTTGACTTAAAGAAAAATTCTGTGTGATATACATTTAGTTATTTGTGAGAATGATACAAACAAAGGAGACTGATGATAGTGTTTATAAGACAGTGATATAGACGTGGTATGTGTATGATATATGCGGGTGTGAGGTGCTCCTGAAGCATTAGAGATGGTTGCCCAGTATTTACTGGGGATAAAAATTCAGATTTAGTTCATAATGCAGTGTGGGGTAGATCACATTATCATAATATTTCCTAAAACTAGTTACACTCCGGAATCAATACCAGTAGTAGGGCAACAACCATATCCTGTGAAAACAAAATGCTTTGGAGCAGGGTTTCATAGTCCATTCCTCTAGTTGAGCACATTAGTTCGGAACAGGAAGTCTGCAGCATGGAAAGCAGAAGATTGGAGATGGTGTGGGAAGAATTTACCTGTAATATTTTCTATGAAAGCTTTTGAAAGACAGCTTTCAAAAAAAGAAACAAAACTGAACAGATAGAAAGTTATGCTATTTTTTGTGTGTTTTGTAATTTATTCAAACTAAGTCTGTTAGGGTTCTTAAAATGATGGTTGATGAGATGTGGTGAATTTAAGAATAGGAAGTTTTCTGTTCATTCAAAGGTAAGAAATGTTATGCCGTACAGACCTCAGATAAAATCCTCATACCTAAGATGACAGAACTCACCTCTGTTGTAGATAGGCACAGAAAAATGCATATGACACAGTGCCTTGTATTTAATTCTTAGTCTTCACAGCTTCGACCCAATGGGGATATTGAATAGAGGTACGTGAATTCCATCTAACCTACAAGCCAGAGATCAAAGAATTTAAGTTCAATTGCAGAAAATGGTGGAACCACAATTTCCTGTAGATTGGTTTGTGAACGGGTATGAGGTAGACTGTGTGTGTTCCTTTTGCGTGTGTCCCATCCCCGATGTCTTCTAATCTGCTCCCTTCTGTTTTCAAGCCATGTCTATTCTCTTCTTTTATTTCTGACTTAAGATCCCTTCTTCCCTCTCATGGTCCCCTTTCCCCTTTCTATTACCTACATCTAGATCCACACTAACATACATCACCAGAGCAATAATTCAGTCTGTCTTAGTCTATACAAGTAATGAAGTATTTATTATGATGGCTGAAGTTCTGTGTGCATACTATATACCACATCACGTGATTTTCATAATAAGTCAGTTTGCTTAATCTCAGGTTCAGTATGTACTGTATTCCGATGCCCTTTTTGCTTTGTACATCTAAACTTTGATTTTTTTCACTAAGAATCATTTATAGCTGCTAGTGATAGCCAGCATTTAATTGTGTGAGCTGCAATATTCATCCTTCAAAGTCATACTTAAAACAAACTAATTAATAGTTAACACATATGGGCTTTTGATTTTCTAAATACATTACCAAAAACTAATTGACATTCCTCAAAAATTGATGGGGGCCCTCATTTCTGTAGGATACAATCAATGCAACAATAGATTCATCGTGAAGGAAGTTAGATCAAGAGGTGTCTTCACACGTAACAGCAAAATTCATCATTATTGGGTAAGGAATATAAGAGAGAATCAAAAATTTATAATTTGGTTTGTCTTTATTGTGAAGGTGCTGACCTCTATAAAAATACCCCATTTTCCTTTCCACAGATTAAACTTCAATACACACACACATGTACACATATGCACATAAGTGTGCACACAGTTTGCACATACATATACATTAACATTGCAAATACATGCACACACATAGAAACATGCATGCATGCACAAATATATGCATGTACATTCACATGTGCACATATACATAACTACAAACATGTGCACACACACGTATGGATTTATGCACACATACAGACAGATACACATATGCACATGTACACACATGAACATTACACACATACACAAACACATGCACATGAATATATACATATGAAGCACATAATGCACATATGTACATATGTATTTGCATGCATGCCAAGACAGAAGTACATGTCTGTACATGTGTACACACATGCTCATGTACACATGAATATGCACATGTTCATGTATACACACATGTGCACACACTCTCTTGCACATAGAATTTATTCTATTCATTCCTATACACACATGTATACACACATGTGCACACACACTCTTGCACATAGAATTTATTCTATTCATTCCTAATTGTTACTAATGGCATATTTTATTCTAATTAATAATTCTGAAATTATTTCTAATTTCATTTGCTAACTGGAGAAATACATTGTTTTAAACTACACCTTGTACTACTAGTGATGTTTTGCCACAGTTGTTTTGGGGACTGAGAAGACTGAACTACCTCCACTCTGATATAAATTTCCCACTATTTTGTTGTAAGTAGGAACATGCTGGCCATTTGCTATGAATTAAAGTGCAGCACTTGACAGTTCAGACAACAGCGCCCTCCTCACCTTGGACCGCGTTCATGTTAATGCTGTGCCTACAGAATTTAACACATTGGTATGCTTAGGGAAAATGCTAATTGCAAAAATCTATTTCTTAGCTCTGGTGTTGGTAAGTGATCTGACACAGTTGTCATTTTTACCTTTAACTATATAATTGAAAGATAGTTCTGCCATGTCATGTCAGCATTGAGAGAGTCACATGTCATAGTATTAATGTAAAGAAATGATTGATCTAAACATTTTGGATGGATTCAACTCCAAAATGAATCTGGCACACAGCTAACATGAAAGCACACGTCTCTATTTAATCTGCAGAGAGGTGTCTGCCTCCGTCACACTAAAAGTAACTTTCCTCTGGGCATCTGATTATTTAAAGCCATTGCTAATGGCTTCCTCTCTTGGAAGGCTGGTAAGGCTGTTCTTGGAGGGTTCTAGTTTAGTGAATTGCATCGTGAGCAGTTAGATCAGGCGGATCACTTCTCCCTTGCTTGCGTTCTGCCCCTCCCGGCCCTTTCTATCCCGCTCCTCCTTTATCTGTATTCCTTTTCTTCTTTTTCCTTTCCACCGTCTGTAATCATATAACCTCTGGTTTCACTCACACAGCTGGTTTTTTTTTCAGTGTTAACATGGGACCCTGTTAAATCTATAAATCTGAATTTATTTAGTTGGAGAAATATTTCATGTGCTAATGGGCCTGTGTGAGAAAGTGAAGCATCACAGCTCATTGAGGCTGAGTAGCTGTTATTGAACAGAATGCTGTTTTGCTCGTAGGATACTCATTCATAGTTATAAAACCTTCTGGGCTTGAGAGGTGACTCAGTTTGAAAAGCGCGTTGCACACAAGCATGTGAACCTGATAAAATAGACAAGGAACAGAGGGGTTGGAGTATTGGGTCGGGGAGACAGGCAGAACCTGGAGATCACTGGTGAGCCAGCATAAATGGATTCATGACTTCAGGCATGGTGAAAAATCTTGTTTCAAAAAAATAGTGGCATTCCTGGGCGTGGTGATGCCCGCTTTAGTCCCAGTTCCCCATAGGCAGAGGCAGGGGATTTGTGTGAGATTCAGGCCAGCCTGGTCCATTTAGTGACATTGAAGCAGGCTGGGATTAGGGAAATCCTGTTAAAAAAACCACCACTAACAACAAACACAAAAATAAAACAAAAAAAATGATGGAGAGTGATTGAAGAAGATACCTGAGTTCTACCGCTGGTTTCCACAAACATGTTCACATATATGCAGGTGTACCCAAGGACACAAATGCCCGTACCTACACTAACAAGTCCAGATTCACACATACACACAACACACCATGCAGGCAGACACAACGTTTTAATTTATTAATAATTTGTTGATTTCAAATACTCACTTCATTTTAAACTCTATGGAGTAGTTATCTTTTATCTCTCTCCCACAGACACATTTTAATTAGCTGACTCTTTAATTAAAAATAGAAAAATTGAGTGGAATGGAGAGATAGATTAGCAATCAAGAATACTTGCTGAGGACTTGGATTCATGTTCCCAGCACCCACATTGTGGTTCACAACCATCTGACAAAGGGTGGTTCCAACTATCTGTAATTGCAGTTCCAGGGGGATCTGACATCTTCTTCTGACCTTTGTGAGCATTGCAGATGTATGATTCATACATATATACAGGCAAATGCATATACACGCAAAATAAAAATATCTGCATCTTTAAAAATTAGCAATTATTACTTCATGACTTATCTCTTAGTTCAAAACTCTAGTTTATTTCTTGATCCTTATTATTACTCATCAGTTATGCCAATTTTTATTATCTATAGGTTCAATAAGGAGATAGTTACAGGCCAGTAATGAGTTTGCTAATGAATAGCTTCAAAGATCAATGATAGCATCACAATCCCAAGGGCTTGTCTATGAAGATTTATAAACCCGTGTTCTACTATTTTATGGAAAAAAGTTGTTTAATGGTGGTAGAGCAGGATCAATACACTGTTGACACATTCACAAGGAAATATTTTTGTCAACATTACCAATATTATTTACTGATGGAAAAAGACATGTGCAATTTCCTGTTGGATTAGAGACTTTAGGACTTTCTAAATATGATCTCTAACCTGCTAATTGGGGATAATAGTGAAATTTTCTTTGAATGGTTAAATATGATTCCATATTTTCTACCTCCATTGTTTCTAAAATGTGAATATGTGAAACATCTCTAAAAGGTGAAACTGTTATCTTTACCATCTATGACTGAAGGGACACCATATATGTGAGGAAGTGTCTTGAAATATCTAGGTATACCCTAAATGCAGCTGCATAAGCCCTTAAAGAGACTGACAGAGAGAACTATTCTTAGTGAAGAGGAGGTAATGTAATCACGGAGACAGAATCAAGTGATGTAACCAGGGGCCAGTGAATGTTGGCAGCCTGTGGAGCAGAACACTAACAGAGTGGATTCCCATGGGGAGATGTTCGATACAAGAGGTCTTCACCCCAGTGAAACTGATTTCAGGCTAGGTGTCTATAATTGTGTAATGAATCTGTACTATCGCAAGCCATTGCATTTCTGGAGATTTGTTATGGAAGCTGTCGGTATTTCCACAGTTCATGTTCACAAAGATATTTATAGAGAAGAGAGCAGAAAGCCGGTAAAAATCAGAGGTAGTGGAAGTATTTTCTGGACATGAATTCACAGCAGCTGTGACTACATATCCAAACTTGTACAAGATCAAGTCAGCCAAGATCCAAGAATGGCTGAGAAGGGGTCTAATGGGGAGCTACTGACAACGGATGGCTACTGAGAAAGGAAGGGTCAAATTTTCTGCAGGGATGTGGCTCCTGAGAGACTGTCCGCACTCTAGTTGGTGGCCCTAAACCCACACATATAGAGACATCACCAAGTGGATTAAGAAAAGTAACCATGGAATCTGTACACCTAAGGCGCAGGGAGCACAGCAGGACAGAGGATAAAGAGATGCATCCCTCCACGCTCACCAGTAACACCTCCACATGCAACAGAGCATCTTGGGATAAAGAGGTGCATCCCTCCACGCTCACCAGTAACACCTCCACATGCAACAGAGCGTCATGGGATAAAGAGGTGCATCCCTCCACGCTCACCAGTAACACCTCCACATGCAACAGAGCGTCATGTATATGGAAAGCTGAAACTGGCCATTGTGTGTAAAATAACAGATTGTAGATTGCTTGGCCCTAGATAGGACTCCTACATTGAACCTCACCCACTCATGGCTCAGAGACCAGTGAGGAAGAGGGGCCAGAAGGATTCTAAGAGCTGGGGTTGGTGCATGAACAAAAGGAAACAGTCTTTCAGGACCCTGGGAGCTTGGTCATATGAACTCGCAGCAATGGCAATGGCATGCACAAGAACCATGCTGACTCAATCAGACAAAAGCCAGCGTAGAACTAGAGACATGCACAGCAGTACCTGTACTTACCGAGAAACTAATGGCAACTGATTACTGCCAGATGAGGGAGAGTAGATATTCTTTAAGGGAGACACTCTAGATAAGCTGAGTAGATTCCAGTGGATGAATTGTACTGAGGGACATTTGGGTACAAAGGTTTGACTTGATAGACCTTAACATGTATGAGAGAATGCATGAAATCTATTGCAAGGAGTAAGGAGGTGTGTAGATGGGGGAAGGAGTCTAAATATGATTAAGATTTATTATATAAAATGCACAAAATTCAATAAAATATACATAAAAAACAAACCCATGAAGTTAGGGTGGAAAAGCAGGGGTGGGAGGAGGAAGGGTAGAAGGCAGGGGGAGGGGCTTAGCTTTGATCAAAGGACGTCGTATACATCTATAAAACTCTGAAAGAATAAAAATGTACTAGGTTTAAAAATGGTTTTATTACACAACAATATCAAATACTCACCTGTACCTCTTTGCTCCTGGATTTACACACATTATCCTCTATAAGCAATGGGTCACATCCAAGGCTAACCAAATGAGTGTTGAAAAAAAATTATGAATTGATAAATGATGGTTTATTTGGTCCATCTTTATATAGTGGATTTAGATTTGTTTAATTTACATTTATAGTCATTGTAATTTTATAAACCATCACTGTCATTTCAGTCTAACTGTAATATAAGTAATTCACCTGTTCTTTTTCATAATTCATTTTCTAACAGTCATAGTACTGTTAAAAGGGAAGCAGATCTTAGTAATATATTCACAACCAAGACATGCCATCATATAACAATGAAACCTCTGTTGCTTGAAGAAGAAATATTTACAGATTGAGAGAACACATCTCTTTGTTTTGAAATCCTTGACCTTATTATCTATACTTGGTTCTATGCTTTATCCATGTTTAGTTGAGCAAAATGTTTGACACTAAGTTCACGGGAAGCACTACATTGGGGACTTAACGATATTCCCCCACAGTCCAGCAGTGACTCAATCTTTTGGAAGCAAATAATTAAGAATAGAAGTCATTTGGCTGCATGAAAGACAGAAATCTTCTATAACTGGCACCAAACATTTGCAGCACAATTTCAGACCGGATTTATTTTGTGACCTGTATTATAGAGATGAGGAAACAATCCATGTGCAGTGACAGTGGTGGTCTAGGTCTCACACTGAGAAGGGAGAGAAGCAACGTGTGCATCCTTGTCTGTGCACTCTGCAACCGCCTTACACTTTCTTCTACTCACTATATTTGTCTTAAATGTGAAAAATGAAAGCTCTTTAGAGAGCTCTTGAGCTCTGAGTACTATGAATGGATAGCAGGTGGTGCTCCTCAAGCTGAAGGGTGAAGGCAGTCTTTCTTTAAGGACGGAAAGGAGCAGCCCAACACTGGACAGACAAACCAGCTGGGGTACAGAAGAGACTGTGTGGAACTATAAATAGCATGGGCTTTAATGCAGGTGAAGAGAAAAGCTCCAGGGATGGCAGCAGATCTATTTCAAATATCACTTACACGAAGGTGCAGTATTTAGAACTGTGAGAACTGAGATTCTAAGTCAGGATATATACTAGGTACTTGATTGAACAGAGACTCAGGATGTAACAGTATTTTTGTTGTGGCATATAATAATCAAATACATGTTTCTGAAGATTAAAATGGTGGGGGTGAATATGATCTGTATAAGAATGTATGACATTTTCAAAGAATTAATAACAGATATTATATTTTTAAAAAGGGAGGGAAACATGATACAGTGTGAAGCATGAGTTCACACACACATATACCACATTAACAACCTCCACACACAGCACACTGAAGAACATAAATACACACATGTACACAACACAAACTCTACATACTCCCTGCATACAAACCGCACACAACACACACAATCTGATATAAAAAGCACACAAACACACAGCACACAAAAGCCACACAGAAACCCAAAACACATACAACATACACCACATCCACTGAACACTGAACACAGAATACATGAACCTACTAAGCTTTGGGAAAGGGAGAACTTTTATGACATTTTAGTTTTTGCATACGAACACTAATTGGCATATAAACAATGTTGTTGACAAAATGCTCATTAAAACATGAAATGATTATGTGGATCAAGATAAGAACCTTTTAAGAAAGTTACCTATAAAACCATTGTAGCAGTATATGCAATACCTCATTAAATGAGGAAATAGAGATGAACGAGATTTTATTTAATTTAAAGTTTAGATTTTATTGAATGTTCTCAATTTTCATACAATAAAGTGTGATGATATTTAGATACCCTCCTCTCTCCATTGACCTCCACCCAATTTAATGTGTTCTCATATATATATATATATATATATATATATATATATATGTACATACATACATATAATCTCAGACTGTAGAGTCTGATTCCTGTCCCCAAGTGTCCTTCAGTGTGGGTCCATCCACTGGGCCCCCAAGAGTTCCATCCCTGTATCACGCTGTCTTTCTCCCTCCCAGCAGCCATCAATTACCAAAAATTCCTTGGGTTTGGTTGGGATTTCTTACCATATTCTTTATGAGTATACTAGAATTTTGTCTGTTTTGAGCTTGCATGGAACTTGTGTATGCTTGAGTTGATGAGTGAGATTTAAAATGTGTAATCTTCATGTATTACCAGCCAAATACACTTCAAGAGAAAACAGAAGAATGGCCTGAGATTGCTCCATAACTCTACCTTGAACTTCATGACAGGCAGCATTATGAGAATATTCTATTTTGATTGGAATGGCTTATGCACTGTTCCTATTAATATGCACTCATAATTAGCTTGAAATCATATTGGAGAAGAAGTATGCCTGGCTAAGAAAGACAAGGTATTGGAAAATCCAGACATGAAGGAAGAAGACCAACATTAGAGCAGAACAGGTCCCCAGGAAGGAGAAAATCTGCATATAGTGTGTTGTCAGCACAGAGAAGCTGGTAGCTGTGGATGGTGCGGCTCGGAGCACTTCTGGTTCTGTCTGGAGACACAGTCATGTTTAAGGAAAGATAGGAGCAAGCATGGATATATAAAGTTGTCTTTAAACAAAAGTGAGCAATGATCATTCAGATAGATATATAGATAATGATGGAGAGAGATGTGGATGCCAGGCAGAAAGGGAAAAGAATAGAACTAATGCTTATGTTTGGTGTCAGGCAGAGCTACAAGGTGATTATTCCTGAGTCTGCTGGGGAGGGACAGACATGATCCCTTCCTGTGATTAGGAGGGAGGATGAGGGAAAGCAGGCAGAACTGACTGTGCTGGATACAGGAAAACTGGGGTGCGGATCACCATGTTTATGGTAGTAAGAACCTCTTTCCGAAGGTGAAAAAGTGAATCACATGCAAAAACTGTCAAAGCAGAAATGATACTTTAAAATTTCATTTGAATCCACGACAATATGAGAACTGAGCACTGATGTTGTAAGGAAAGCGCATCTGTGAGCCGGGGTAAGAGCAGGGGCAGCACCCGTGCCAAGAGCCGATCGCCTAGACTTTAACTGCTGTAGGACCAGGGAACCAATTACTCATTCCTACTGCTTTGTAGACTCGTGTGTGTGTGTGTGTGTGTGTGTGTGTGTGTGTGTGTGTGTGTGATTTCTGGTGTAACGTGTGTGCATGCCCTTACACGCATATGTAGAGGCCAGGGCTTTTCAATAGGAGTCTTCCTCCCTCAGTCTTCTCTTAATTTTTGAGACTGGATCTTTCTTTCTGAGTTAGAGGCTTGCTGCTTCAGATAAATATCCCGCTCCAGGACCACGGACCCTCCTGTCTCCATCTCCGTGGTGCTGCGGTTCCAGGAGCACAAAACCACACCTGGCTTTCACCAGAGTGAGCCACATTAAGATTCCCATGCTTGGCCCACAAGCACTTTACCCACTGAACTATTTCCCCAGTCCTACATTTTTTCAGTCTGCAAAACGAGAAACATGGCAACCAATGTTTTAATTTGTAAAGCACATAGAAATGCCCTCTTAAATAAACTTCCACACGTACTTGGAAAAAGTGTGAACTCAAATTAAATACGTGATCTCTAAAGAGGAGTTAGGAATAACTGCCTCGTTTGGAGTGCCATCGGATGAGTGGGCTCTGTGAGTCTGCACATTTCCCAGACTTTCTACCTTGATAGTTACTGAAGCTCAGAGAACCTTTGAGGCTAGATGAGTCCTTCAGGACATCTTCAGTACGATCATTAAAATGGCACCAGTGATTCCATACCTGCCAGAAGCATAAGATTACCAAGGAGGAAATGACGAATAAAAAATGAAATTCGATTGTGTCTACACTACGGTAATTGCTCTACACCTTTCGATACTTCTATTATAAGCAATAAAGGTTTCATTTTAAATTGGGTCCTGGAGATTAAAGAAAATCAATAAGGAACTCCAGAGTATGGAGAACCTAAATTAACAGTCTTCTCTGGGACCATGAAATCTATCATCACCCATCTACCCTAGAGGAGAATCTGCTTGTTCAGAAATTATCAAAACAAATTATAAAGATAGATTCCACAGAGATTTATATTTATGTCATTTTCAAAGCTTAAACGATTTCTGAATGTAAAAACCCAAGATAAAAATGTTCTCAAAATACAGACATCAAATGAGCCATGGTGATTTTTGGAGACCATGTAATTTTGCAAACATTAAGGTTTTATGCTCTTGCAAAGGTAATGTCGAGACATCATTCAATCAGTACAAACTGTCTTATACTTACTCATTTGGTTTCACCCTGGAGTTTGCTATTTGGCACAGTTCTATCATTGTGAACTTGATTTAACCTCGGTACTCATCTTAGTGAATTCCTGCATGCTGAGCCTATTTGTAAGTATGACCCTGAGCAAGCTTTACGATTCTGGTTCATCATAGGGCAAAATGATTCATAATTAACAAAGCCTTTTATTTCCAAGTATAGCCCTACCAACCATGTCTCCAAGGAAATATTTATGGCACAGGGGGAAGGGAAGGGAGCAACGTCAAAAGGAGAGAAGAGAGGAAATTCAATAGTGTTGAATAATCATGGTGCGGAAATAGTTTGATTTTAAGCATTTTTATGTGAGGTGAATACACTCACCTGTCTAACTGAAGTCTGCTTTGCTAAGATTTGACTAATTTTGTGAGGCTTTCAGCATATTATATTTGACTCAACAATTTCCGATAGGTTCATAACTGTAGTATGCTTTAAACTTTTCTTTTTTGAAGATTGTTTTTATTTTCTTTAGCTAAGTCTCCTGCACACCATATGAAATCTATGGATAAAATACCATGTCATTAATCATAAGAATGCAAGACAGCTTAGAAAGTGGAGATTGAAATGTTGAACTGGGTCACATCCCTATTCCATGGCATTCGACTGACTGGTGCATTATTTGCTCAGCATGCTCCTTAGACACTGCATCCAACAAAAGCAACTTAAAGAAGGAGGATTGTTTTGACTCAGGTCATCACAGCAGGGAAGCGGTGAGACAGAGGTTCAGGCAGTGGCCACACCGCATCCACAGTCAGGGAGAAAGGAGCATCCCACGTTGGTCATCAGCCAGCTTTCTCCCAGATTTCCACCCAGAGAATGGTACTGGACGCTTTTAGGTGCCAGGAGGAATAATATGTTCAGGATAACCCCGCACCAGCATGCCCAGAGGCTTGTCTGTTTCCAGATCCAATGAACTGACAACCAAGATTCACTATCACTACATTACAAGTGTAGACAGCCCAGAGACAGTGTCACTGAGGACGATCACCTTGCCAGTTGTGATGACGCTTAAAAACTCTAACAGCAGAGGAAGGTCACAGGCAAACTACATAATCAAACGTCCTCAACTCCTTGCCACATTTTCCTGTATTCACAGCACTGTGCAACAAAATCGAGACTGTATAAACTGTGATCAAAAGGTAAGTTGCAGAACCGGATCTCTGACAGTAAGACAATGGCTCTTCATAGCTATGGTTGGAAAGCCAGAGGAAGAGAATGGAGATACAGAAAGCACTGTGGACAACGGCTCCTTCTCTTTGCATACTGGGTTCCTTCTCCAAATCCGTAGAGACCAATAAGTGTCATGGTACTTAGTTACCGAGAGTGTGAGGTTTTTCGTGTTTCCTGAAATAACATGTACTTCATTATTTTCCCAAGCTCTATGTTATGCATAGAGTAGGGAATGCTGGTATCTGTGATCTAATAAGGAAAGTGTGGGTGTATTTTAATGAATATTTTATTTACTAGCTTCCTCAACACTGAAATTCTTTGCCTCTCTACTTCCTTGTGCAAATCACTGCATACTACAGATTCTAATCAGTCCCAGAGATTAATTTGTAACTTGTACTACATCCACAACATTCAATATTGCTTTATGTGTGTAACTTATGAAATCAAGGTGATAATGTCCATTTCTTACTGCAGTCTTTAATTTCACATTACATTTCTGTTACATATACAAATTCGGTTAACCTTTTTGCTTCTACAAAATTTTGAAAGAATCACAGTTAGTTGTGTAAATCTTACTGAGAAGATGGGGTCAACTTTCTCTGTACTCTCAGTGAGAGTGCTTGTTTTGGGTTTCTTTGGCAAATGGAGAACATTTATATAGGACACAACATTGCAACGTCCAAAGTATCTGTACCTTTGACTTTAGGAAGTGTTGCTTATGTCTCCTTAAGAAAGTTCTGTTCCTTAATATTTTTGCTGCCTATATGTGAGTGCGTCTTGTCCTTGCCATCGAGTGGCTAGAGTCGTGGTTGGTATGGCATACCTCAGAGACCAGTTACTGCACGTTTCCTTATATTAAGTGAAGGACAAGACTTTGAATGTCTTGGTCATTGGTTCTGGTGTCCGCAGACGTTTACTACAGTGGACAGCATCATCTGCTTTTAGCTGCATTAGGTGACTACAATCAGAGGACATTCTTGAGCCTTCATTGACCTTCAGTGATATTTGACCTTTACTCATAGATACTTGATTCTCTTTAATTACTGACTTTCCCACTATCTTCCTCACTGCGTGTACAACTACGGAACATTTGTGACTGGTCTCCCTAAACCAGACATCTAAGCATTATTATGAAGCATCATCCATCTAAGCATCAGATAGAGTAATCACTTTTAGAGGAAATCACAATCTTCAGTAGTTTTTGGTTTCATAATTGAAATAATCAGAAACCACACATTTTTCTATCACTTGAACACGTCTGTAAACACATAAAGGCAGATACTTGCTAGTATGCCTAAAATAATAGCTTGTTTTTCTAATCCTCATCTAATTCCCTTTTTCAAAATCTAGCTGCATTTCTGAATGCCAATGAAATATTGACATAAGGATCAATGTTTTTGACATATTTCTTAAAACAACCAAAGCCTCTTTTGATAAATACAATCACATAAACATTTGGAGATAACCCTTCCAATCCTTACATAATCTTATAGTCACTTGACTTTCAGTACATTAAAGTTTAAGTTACCTAATTAAAAAAATCTAAACAATAAACATATCTTTAATTGATTTAAAATTTGCGTTTGGGTCTGGAGAGATGGCTCAGACCAAAAAACACTGGGTATTCTTGCAGAAGAGCCAGGTTCAAATCCCAGCACCCACATGACAGCTAACAGCTATCCTTAACACCAGTTTCAGAGGATTTGATGTCTTCTTGTGTCCTCTGTGGGCATTGCATGACATTGGTGCACTTGCATATATGCATGCAATACATGCACACATAAAATTAAAAAAAAAACTTTTCTTAGTTTCTCACTATTCATCATTATCTACAGTTACAGGGAATAATTTAAGTTTTATCATAATTATATCAAGTTATATCTTTGTTAGACAACATTGTCCTACTATTATAAAATCTCTGATCAAGAGACTTGTTCTAAAACTCTAAGGCCAGAGAGAAAGCATTAAGTGTTTAATATTACATAGTTCCTTCCATTAGAAGTTATATATATGCATGTGTATATGAAGTTTTTCATTTTATTTATTTTTATTTTATGTGTATGTGTGTTGCTGGTGTGTATGTAAGTGCACCCATGTTATGCAGTGCCTTTGGCTACCAGAAAAGGGTATTAGATCCCCTGGAACTGGAGTTACAGATGGTTGTCAGATGTCTTGTTGGTGCTGGAAACAGGGTCCTCTGCAAGAGTAGCCAGTGCTCTTAACTGCTGAGTCATCATCCCTCCAGCTTCCTAACACATTTTTAATTTTTAAAAATTTATTTTAATTTAATTCAAAGCAGTTTATTAGTGAAAAACTGTAAACCTAAAAATTCAACAGTAGTTTAATAGAATGTGGCACATATGAAGAAATATCATGCAGCTATTAAAAAATATGTAGAAATACATATGACAGAGCAAGAGAGTCATAGTACTGTTCAGTGGAAAAGCTACAAAACAGAGCACAAAATTTGATCCCATTAAAAAATAATCTAAAATGCACAGAAAGAGAGTCTGGGAGGCAAACACCTAGATAACAGAGCTACTCCTTGGATGGTGGAATTGTTGGCAATTGTCTTTTTCATAGCAAGGTTTTTTTTTTCTCTTTTTGTTAGCATAGCGTGACTTAATTGTATTTAAAAAAGCATTAATAATTCTCAAAGTGTCTGTTGTGGCATTGGAATGAGAGTAGGACTTAGTTACCAGAGGCACGGAGATGTACTTACATTAGTCTAATACTGCTTGAGTGGTTGTCAGGCTTTTTTTTTTTTTTAAACAGTCACAAATTAAAAGGCTCTATATGAAATTATGGAGGTTAGTGTTTATCTTTTTTTAGAATGCTGGGTCCACATTCCTGGAAATCTTCCGCAGCATCCAGTTTTGGTATTGTAAGCAATACTGACCCGATCAACACTACATTCGCCCTTACACCTTCATCTTCACTTGTAATACAGACCAGAAAGTTTGTCCCCTGTGAGGGAAATGTTAGGACGGGTTACAGAAGGCATGTGTGCAGGGTTTTTCGAGTGATGAGAATAGTCGGCCTGAGAATGAAAGTTCTGTCAGGTTTTGCAGTAGTTCTCAAACCTGCTGCAGGCATAAGCCAAGAGCCTGTCTTTGTGCTAAGAATTATTAATTTATGATCAGCAGAATTACAACCTGTATCTTAGAAAGTTTACAGTCTAGAGTAACAGATATACATTAAATAAATAAATTATAAAAATAAATATACTTTTATAATTAACAGAACATAGGAAAGAAGATGAGATTGAGGGTTTTTTATTTTTTTACAATATTTAAAGTTATCACATGGAAGATGAAAACTGCTAAGTCCACAGCCCTTGTAAGAAAAAAGTACAAAAACAAGTATAAGAATATCTGGAAAAAAACAATTAACATTTTAAAATAAGTTTCCAGGCAATGCTGATATTGCTGGTTTGAGGTCTTTTCCATTGACAACCACGGCTCTGATTAGGACAAAGTGCAAGAAAGGGCATTTCTGAGGTAAACTGCAGCAGGAAGAAGAGGATGGCGGACAGATCAGAAAACAGCTTGCTTGTCCAGAGAGGCCTAGTGTAATGCCGTTTTTTGCTGACAAAGGTCCTGAAAATTCTCTGTCTTCTCAGTACCCGAATCTTTGAATCAGGTTGCCGGATTGCTGAGGTGCACAGGAGGAGCAAAGAGCTACGAGGGAAGAGCCTCACAGACAGCTTGTTCCAAGCCTCCTCTGGTTGCATGTAAGTGGTCTCACTTCATTTTAAAACCATGAAGTTAGGAAACAGTACCAACCATCATGGCTTTATGAACATGAGTTTAGTTTGCCCTAAAGACCAGTTTCAAAGAGCAGAGTACTATTTTCATGCTCAGATAAATTTACTACAGAACGAAAATACTCCTGTGCAGACAATAACATAACAGAATTAGAACAGTTTATAGAATTCCTCCCCAGTGAAATTATCTCTGATTTCATTCAAGCAATTGCCAAGCTCTACCCATGGCAGTACATTATCTGAAACATTCTGTGGATAAAGGACAAAGTCAGTGGTTTTAGATCTGAGTTTGAAATATTTTGTTTCAGGCTTAGGAATTACCTCTATATAAGGATCTTTAACATTTTCATTTGGATTCTGTTCTTGTCTTAAAATAAAACCTCAAGTTGTGATACTGATATCACTCATACTTTCAAGGAAGAAAGTCCCTACTATATTATTTTAATTAATAGCCCAAAGAGACATTTTTCCTTATAAATATCACCATGGTATTCACTCAGACAAATATTATAGTTTTTTGTATTTTCTAATTAACACTTATGAATCTCAAATGATTTTATAAAACATTACAGAAAGGAAGAGAGAGACACCTTTTCTGTTCTGTCACTTCATGTTAGGTGGTGTTCTTACATGCTCGCCGGGGCCCCAGAAAAAAGTTGGTTTTCTATAATGTACAGAAAAATAGTTTATGGTCAACGATTCCCATGCTTGAGGTAGGAAAATGTGCTATCTATCACCTGTGATTACTTAGTGCAATGTCTTTATGACATACCAGACTATGAATTTCCTGATAAATCTTATCGATAATTAAGAAATCAAGACTGTGATAGGTGCCTGGATTTCATTTTACTGAGATAAAATTCATTCTCAGGATGCAGTATGTAGAATCAGTAAAGGAATTATGTTTTCCAATATTACTTTGAAAAACTGACTTAAAGTTATTATAATAATATTAATAAATGCCTTCAATAAAACATGTTTAAGAACCAAACTGCACT
This sequence comes from Eospalax fontanierii, assembly GCA_035773235.1. Lineage (NCBI taxonomy): Eukaryota > Metazoa > Chordata > Mammalia > Rodentia > Spalacidae > Eospalax > Eospalax fontanierii. The sequence continues at coordinate 106,636,500 of CM069527.1, read as the reverse complement.
GTAGCTCAGTGAGCTAGAAAAACGAAATAACTCAAAGGTAGTCCAAAGCCAATGCTAGAGGAATGTCTCAGCAGTAAACAGTATCTGCTGCTCTTGCAGAGGACGACTGCTCAGTTCCTAGCACCAACTTCAAGCAGCTCATAACCACTTGTAATTCCAGCTCATGGTGATGGAGTCACTCTTCTGTCCTCCTCCAGTGCTACACACATGTGGACACCCACACACATGTACATAAGTAAAAAAAAATAAAAGGTTTTTTCAATGTATATTTTCTTCAATTTTTGTGCATTTCCTACCAAAAAATCGTATTTATGCGCTCCCCCATTCAAAACTTTTACATAATACATAAAATACGGTTAACGTATGTAACCGTATTTTATGTATTATGTATTATTAACCGTATTTATGTGCTCCCCCATTCAAAGCTTTCCTAGTTTCCCTACCAGAGATCATGCATTCTGTCCTATATGTTAAGGCCTATTAAATCAAGCATTTGTACCCAGGTCTCCCTCAGTGAAAGTTCTTCCACCGGAGTCTAGTCAGCTATCTAGAGTCACTGCCTTAAAGAAGTTCAATTTCCCTCATCCAGCAGTAATCAGTAGCCAATAGTTCTTCAGCTAAGGTTGGGGTTTGAAGCCTGTTTCCCCAGTACTATTCTGTTTTTTTTTGGCTGATTGAGACAGCATGGATTTTGTATATGCTGACACCATTGTTGCAAGTTCATATAAGAAGTTCCCAGAGGCCTGGAATACAGTTTTCTTATGGTCAAGCACCAACCCTGGCTCTTGCAATCTTTCTGCCTCCTGTTCTGGATGGTCCCTGAGCTATGGGTCGAGGTTTAATATAGGATTCCTGTGAAGGGACACACTCTATGCAGTGTCTTACTCTCTATACTTTGGCCTGTTGTGGCCTTCTCTGTGGACCCCTCCAACACACACGCACACACACACACACACACACACACACACAAGTAAAAATAAAATAAACATTAAAAACAATATGAGGGGAAACAATAATTAGAAAAATAGAGTTAAATATATATATATATACCAATAAAGTTATGCATGCATACTCAGAAAAACAAACACAATCAACAGCATTGTAGCAGGAAACACAGAAAAATGAAGACTATGTAAATGAGATTGGAGATAAAAAGGGAAAAATTACAATGCACACCAGTGAAATATAAAGGATAACCAGATGTTTATATGAGCAACTATGAACTATCAACACCGATGTGCATGGAGAAGCTGAGGCTTTCACTGAGTGTATTACCCAATTGCTTCTTGACCTTTTTATTTATTTTGTTTTGATTTTGAACCTTTAAAAATGACTTTACAGATTCTTTGAAAAATCATGCAATGTGTTCTGATCATATTCAAACCTCCTCTGCACCTCCACTCTCATCTTACTAACTCCTGATATCAGATAGTCTAACATTAATATACCACATGTTTGCAAAGCCCGAATCTGATTCCACTTGGGGCTATTGAAGGATGCTGATGTGGAAGGGTATATAAAGATGTTTAAGACTGACTGAGATGTTCTGTATGAAATACACAATGATTCAACAAAAAAGTTCAACAATTTTGGTCATTAGAGAAATGAAAATTAAAAGCATTTTGAGATTTTATCTTTGCCCACTCAGAATGATTATGATCCAAAAAACAAACACTAACAAATCCAGAGGGGATGTGGATAAAAGGGGAAACTTATCTACTTCCTGTGCAGCCAGTATGGATCTGGTCTGGAGATGACTCAGGTGCTTGAAATTTGATTCAACCATAGCACTCAGCACATTACCAAAAGACTCTCTACCCTACTACAGAGATCCCTACTCTTCAGTGTCCATAATAGAGGAACTTGGAAACAATCTAAATGTACATCAACTGTTGAATGGATAATGAAGGTGTGGTGCATGTACACAATTGAAGCTTACTCAGTTCTTAAAATTCTAAGATTACAAAATTCTCATTTAAATGGATGCAACTAGTAACAATCACGCTGAGTGACACTACACAGACCCAGAAAGACAAATGTCTCTTATAGCTGAATGCTAGCTTTGAAATACTAGATAAGTATGTTTAAAATGGAAAAGTCAGAGAAACTAGCCACTGATGTATGGGGTCTTCATGGGAGGCAGAGTAGAATGCAGTGATACAAACACAGAAAAAGAAACAATGTAGTAAGAAGAGTTAAATGGGGTGGAAAATTTGGGGGCAGCACAAAGGAGTGTGTGTGTGCGGAAGGGTGAGCAAAACTAAAGGCCTTTAGAGAAAGCCATATGGAAACCTATCACTATAGAATATTACTAATCTATTACATACATATATTATAAAAGTATTAAAAGGAAATACCTTAAAACGGGGGTATAATGCCCCTACTAGACACCATGGGCTAACAACAACAGCAAAATAAAAACCATTAATGTAAAGAATGGGAGTTTCTGACCAGGGCTCTCATTTTTTTCCACTATTTCCCAATTCCCCTTCTCTTGGTTACTCACCAGAATTTTCTGAAGAAACTACACACACAAGCTGTAGAACAAAGAGAAATCAAAGTAGCACTGATTTCAAAACTTCGTTTTGGGTGGCCAGCTTTGACAGTGTTTTAAGGTGCTCTGTATGGTACTGGAAGGAAAAAATAATCATCAAATCATCAATCTTACCTAGATATAAAGCCTGTCAACTGCAACAGCAATTGACCTGGCAAGACATGTGCACTTGCACAATAGTGGCATGAATTATGGGAGTAATTAGTCACTTTCTAATTGGATTTAAAACCTGATTCATAGGATGGAGCCTGTGCTGGATAGCTTTAGCTATCAATTTGACCCACCCAGAAAGATGGAACTTCAATTGGGGAATTGGCCTGTGGCCATTTCAGTGGGGCATTTTCTTGAATGTTGAGTCATGGAGGAGGGCCCAGCCCACTGAGGGAGGTGTCACTCCTGGAAAAGTGTCCTCGTATTATATAAGAAAGCAGGATGTGCATAGACCAGGGGCAATCCAGTAAGCAGCACTCCTCCATGGTCTGTGCTACAGGTTCCTGCCCTGAGTTCCTGCCTTGGTTTTCCTTGGTGATAAACTGTGCTGTAAGGCAAATAAACCTTTTCCTCCCTAGGTTGATTTTGGTCAGTGTTTCTATCACAGAAATTGTAAGCTATAGGCCAGAAATTGGTTCTAGAGAGTGGGCTATTGCTGAAGCAGACCTGACCATGTTGTTTTGGGAGGGACTGTGGAAGCATCTGGAACTTTGGTCTGGAAAAATCATTGAGTGCTCAGAGCTTAGTGGGCTGTTCATGTGCAGCTTGGAACAGCTCTGTTTAAAGAAATATAGTTGATAGAGGCCTTCCTTGTGAAGATTGAAAGGGAAGTGAAGACCCTTCAGGGCTGTTTTTTGTAAAATTAAGAATTTTTGGAAGCAAAAGCTTTTGTGTTTTACTGAGTCAATTCGTGGTGGTTCGTTAAGTCTGGGTAATAAGCTTTGACTAACAAGAGACCTGCACCACTGTGGCAAAATCTTCTGGGAAGTATTTCCTCAGAATCAGAAAACAGAAGCTATGGTCCAGAGGGGGTTTGAGCCTCCATCTCAAGCTGGAAGCAGGACTTGGCAATATAAGTCTTCTGCATGGTTCTAGTGTTGACAGTATGAAGGTTTTATGGAGATGATTTGAGGCTTTTATCCTGAGAAGCCAGGAGAGCCTATTGGTGAAGGTGCAGTCTCAGTTGCAGTAGAAACTCCCCTGTATATTGCATGACCACAATGGCAGGAGTGGATATGGAATAGAGCTGGCCTAAGCTCATGAGACAAACTGTGTGTGCTGTGGACTGCAGAGCCAGAGAAGTGTAGTTGCAAAGGCTCTTTGGAGTCCAGAAGATCATGAGTGAACTCCATATGTCCAGCCTATGAACTATTTTGCTGGACTTAGATTTTGCTAAAGTGTGCCCAAATCATTCCTGTATGAAATAATACAATATTTAATTTTTTCAATATTTTACAGGGGTCCACAGTTAAAAATACTTTTAAAAGAGACTTGGAAGTTCTAAGGTATTTGAATTTTTTAAAGGCTGTGGGACTTTTTTAAGGTTGCACTGTCTGATGTTGTAATATTAATATCATATATTGGGGATAAGAAACAGAAAGGTTGTGGTTTAATTGTGATTTGTTTGTGTATCAAGTTGACAAGGGGTCGATTGTGCTGGATAGCTTTAGTTGTCTCTGTGACAAATCTGGGAAGAGGAACCTCAACTGGGAAATTTCTTCCATTGGATTGTCCTGTTGACATGTCTATGGGGTATTTCTTGATTTTTAAATGATGTGGGAGGTTCCAGCCCACTTTGGGAGGTACAATTCCTGGGCAGGTGGTCCTGTATTCTGTGAGAAAGCAGGCTGAACACAGGCCAAGATAGCAATCCAGTGAGCAGCCATCCTCCACAATCTGTGCTGTAAGTTCCTACTCTGAGTTCCTGCTTTGGATCCCTGGATGATGAACTGCTTTAAGCCAAATAAACCCTTTCATCTTCAAGTTGGTTTTGGTTTGGTCTATCACAGCAGTTGTAAGCAAACTAAGACCATACCTGACATTCATATCAGACCCAGGAACCTGAGGCTAGAAAGTCACAGGAATAGGGAACAGCCTATTAGAAGTTTTCTACTAAATAATTATAGTTGAACTGACTCTTAATGAGCTATTATACTAAGATTAATTCATCTCTCAACTATCACCAGAGTTGTTTCCTCATGCAGCAGATGGTGAGTAACACAGAGACCCACGACTAGCCAATGCACAAAGAAAAAGAGACTATAGATCATTTATCCTTGAATGAGACACCTATCTCAAATGCTGCCTCCCAAGGCTAAGCAATCGCCTTTCTGCGCTGAAAGAAGGTGCAGAAAGATTTTAAGAGCCAGAGATGGAGGATGGCCACAGGGAACAGAGTCTTACTGAAAGACAGGTAGTTACTCATGTGACTCACAGCAGTGATGACAGCATGCACAAATCTCACACAAGCTCAAACAAGACAAAAACCCAGCAAAGACATGGGAAAGTAAGAAACCCCAACCCTATGATTACATGATTATGTATATAATTACATTAAATTGAGCAGAAGTCATAAAGGGAAGTGAAGATACCATCAAATTATATTTCATGAAAATCACTAAAGTTAAATAAAAATTATTTAAGTAAATAAAATTTATTTACCCAAAACTTCAAATAACAACTCAAATTAAGAACAATTATTTTAAATAATAATCTAGTGATGACTTAACTTAGTTATCTGTTGGTTTCCTTGATAGCAGGAAACAAAATGAGTTACTTAAAGCAACAATTTTCTCATCATTCTAAAGGCTAGATGTCCGCACACATGGTGTGGGCTGGGGCAAGACTCTTCTCTGCCCATAGGGATAGTACTTTAGAGCTTCCAAATTCTTAGGTACCTATTAGTTTCTGATGGTGCCTATAAAATGGGAAATTCTGTCATTCCATGAGCTTCCTCCTTGAGAGTTTACTTGGTGCTCACGTGTGTGTGTGTGTGTGTGTGTGTGTGTGTGTGTGTACCTTGATTTTTCTCCCAGGAGTGAACTGTCCCTAATGGATGAAGGGTCTATTCTTACCTAGTTGGAAATCATCTTACTTGAGCCTACCGCATCTCTGATAGCACTTTTCACAAAAATGTTCACATTCTGAGCTACAGTGCCTTAGGATTTCAACATATATTTTGGATAGACACAGTATGTCCTTAATAAATAGTTATCAAAATTGTTAAGTATTCACTATTAGTTCCTAGGTATACACAGATAAATTTGTTGTAATTCAAGTCTCATTAAGAGTACAAATGGAATTATTTGTGTTAACTAGAAATTCATAATGTATTCAATGTAGCCTAATATACAGTTCCTCCATTTTGTCTATCCACTGAGTCAGGAAAATATACTTTTTGCAATCTCACACTTAAAGGTCAACTGATGCTTATTTCTTAATAACATTTTTAATGTTTCCTCAGTTTGTTAAAATGTAATAAACTTGATGCTACCCACATCCCAGTCTCATTTGATGTACCATATGAATATTCTGGAAATTAGGAGAAAACGTTGTGGAAAAAGATAGATTAATTTGCAGTCCAGTCTCCACTCACAATAAGACAGCATTTGTCAATTTCCTCCAACTCTCTCTCTGTATGTATCTTTAGTTAACTAAGAGTAACCACTGTAGCTGCTCAAAATTATTTGTAACTAAAGAGGCTTTTCTAATGATGTAGAAAATCATCTGACAAATAGACACTTCTAGGACTGGAGAGATGGCTCAGCATTAAAGAACACTCGCAGCTCTTGCAGAGGACCCAGTACCCCATGACAACTGACAATTGCAACTCTAGTTCCAGGAGAATCTGATGCTCTCTTCTGGCTTGAGCACTGTGTGATATGGGTGCACTTACTCATCACAGAAAATAAAAATATTAAATAAGATATTTTAAACATAGACATTTCTAACAAATATTTACTTTCTCATCTATTTATGATTAATGGACTGCAAAAATTTTAATATATGCCTGTCTTATGTAGCCTCTCTGATGGCACAAATAGCCACATAAAAGGAGAATAGGAATTCAGAATTCACAGAGTACTCAGTCTGACTCAGGGACGTGAACAGGAGTGTTCATTTAAAAAACCCTGTTGAGCTTGAGCATATCTAAGACCTCTTGACCACAGCCATTGACTGACAGCAGTGGTGCCAAGGCCTTGACTTATCGCATGCAAAGTATCAGTTATTTGATAAGTCCCAGTAATTGGAAGTGAACCTTTAAATTATTACATTATTCAAGAGCATAAAATTGTAAGTTCTCAAGTTACCAACTGATCTAAATACTTTTTCTACAAAAAAGGAACATTTATAATTTTAAGGGTTATTATGGAACTTACTGTCAACTTGAGTGGAAACTTGTTAAGACCTGTATATGCACAGAAGGGTCATTTGTACGTCCTAGATTTCAGTCGAAATTATAAAGTTAAAGGAAATAAATCCACATCCAAATAGACCACAGCGTCAGAATGAACGTCTTTGGTGAGTGCAGTTTCAGTAATTGAAATAGAGATAACTAATTAACACTGATCCATTGCTCTCCCTATCATCCTTCCTTGGGTCTAGACCCATTCTTACTTCTGCTGCTGGAGACTGCCCCATTAATCTCTTAACAGTCAGATTCTGCCCACAAAATCATGATCCCCTTGCTTGGGGACCAGGCCCATTTCTTCTGCTTTAGTGTTCACAGCTGCTGGGTTTAGCTACTTGGAACATGCTTACCCTGTCTGAAGCTGCCAAAGAGCACCCCTTAATCTGGTGAATAAACCAGATCCTGATCACCAGTCCTTGACCCCCTGCCTTGGGTCCAGCTCCATCCCACTACACAGGGTTCTCATCCACTCAGCTTAGCTTGTAGGAACATGACTACCTTGTCCATATCTGCCCTGTCTTGGGTCTAGGCTCCTTCACTGTGCTAGAGAATTCCCAACCAGCAGGGACCATCCATTCATTCCAATAATAAATATCAAAAGTAAGAACCTGAAGTGCAGACCAAGTAACTATTCAAACCTGATCAAGGAGCAACCAGGCTCCTCCAACACAAAGCCAGAAACAAACTTCAGCTCAACAAAAGTAGGGTGGAATTTCATACAAGACACATAAAACCAGCAAAAGAAATTCATATGCCCAGGCCACAATACAAAAACACAAATAATATATTTTAAAACCAAGATAGTATGTTCCCATCACATCCCATCACTTCTATAGAAGTATTTTACAATGAGAAATATTCAGGGCAACCCCAGGATGCAGAATTTAGCCAGAAACATGATAAAGACTTCAATGATTTTAAAGAACACAAAAATAAACAACTTAAAAATTTCAAAGTGGATAGGAATGAGCGCTTGACTGCAGTTCATAAAGAAAGTGTGGCTGAAGAAAATGAGTAAGACAGTACAGGAGGTGAAAAGTGAATTATCGGAAGCGATACAAAAGCCAAAGAAAACTCAGGCTGAGATGAAGATGGAAGTAAACACCTGACCAAGCCAATGTGGAGTGACAAGAGAAAGCCTCATTAATAAAATGAATCGAATAGAAAGCAGAGTATCATGACTGGACAGTAACGTCGAAGAACTGCACCGTTCAAGCAATAGATATCAAAAATTAAAACAAAACCCATAAAAAGAAACTATGCAGTGAATATGGGGTACCAATAAAAGACCAAGTCTACACATTATAGTAGAAGAGAAGGAGGAGAATTCCAGGTCAAAGGCAGGGACTAGATCTTCCACAAGATTATAGAAGAAGACTTCCATAAATTTAGGAAAGACATACCTGGCCAGTTTAACTCCAGGTGAGCAGGAGACCCCATGGTGTGGAGAAAGCACTTTGTATGTTGTAAAAATGCATCATGAGGTACGTGAGTTGTCATTGAAGGAGAAGTTCCTATGAAATGTACATAGTAAATAAATTCTGGATATGGTGGTGCATGGCATGTTATTCAAAGTTCTCTCTCTGTGTATGCTTATTTACTAATTATAGTATTTTTTCTTTAATTATGGGAATTTGTGGTCTGCTGCCAACAAAATGAAGAATCAGGATGGAGTGACAAGTTGCCTTGCTATTGTAAATATTAAATGCAAAAGTCCAAGAGTTCTCGTATCTGGAGACAGGGGAACATGGACATACCTCAGGAAGACAGAAAGAATTCATACTTTATCCTCATTTGGAGAAGGTCAGTGTGCTGTCCTCAGTCTGCTGAGTACAATATTGATTTCTTCCAGAAACATCCTCATATCAGAACCCCAAGAACTCTGAGCATCCTCTGGCCAAGTCAAGCTGATACATGAGGTTCATACTTAGAGGTGGCAAACGGAGGTTTCAGCTTACTGCCTGGAGAGCGAATGGGGTTCACAGGAGGCAGTAACTTAAACAGACCATTTCAGACAGAAAGAATTGAAAACCTTCAGTCACACTCTCATTACAGCAGTATAATTTAATATGCAGAGTTAGTTCCCGGTTGAATGAAACTGATCAAATGGCTTACATTGGTAAGTTAATAATGAATCTCCAGCACACTATAGGAATGGAGGAAACTTTTCTCATCTTTTATCCAAATGTAAGCTTCTTATTCCAGGTGGGTTTGCCTGTAGCTGGAGACTTTCTGCTTTACCACAGTTGGAGAAGAGGCAGAACTGGCAAGTGATAGAGGAGGGTGTGGAAGATACTGTTCTCTTCATTTAGACCTCAGTCAGACATATCCAAGAACTTAAGGTCTTGGTTCCTTTTAATGGAATTGTTGTTTTGGTCCTTGTGCTCACAGTAACCTTTCTACATTTGTGATCATTATACAAAGAAGTCCTTAACATTTACATGTGATATTCAATAATTACTTCACAGTACCTGCTGCCATACTTAAGCTTTTTTAACTCTGATTCATTTTCTTATCAATGTTTTTTTTTACATAATTCAAGTACCAACATTCTTCTGAGTTTAATGTTAATTAACAGTACCACTCTGTGCTTTGAAAATGTTCATGACAGTGAGATCTTAAGCTTTTTGTATATTTCTGGAAATTCCTAGGAACTTAACCTAGGCACTGTAAATCTTTCATACGTCTAAATCTGATGGCATAACCTCAAACATTTGATAATCTCACTGAGTCAGGCTAACAGATTCTAAATATTTATCATAAGTACTTAAAACTTATGTCTATAAATAATGAAATAATTATCCAGTGGAAAGGATGTATGTACTGTTTTGAACTATGAATACTTCCTGTCATGTAAGCAATCCTGGAAATAAAATTTTCTACTCAAAAGGAATTTTATAGAACTTGAAACAGTCCAGAAGTTTTCTGGTGCAACGTGAATCAACTTTAGTACTGTAATTAACCCCTGAGACTGTCAGCTTCTAAAGAGAAAATTGTATCTATTCTATATTACAGTATTGGAAGACTCAGTCCATAACTGTCTTTCCCCATTGTTTCTGGACTAGGTGAGGCTCATCATGGAGAAATACATACTAAAGGAAATTTTTCTGTTCATAGTTATGATGGAAGAAAAAAAGAGTAGAGGCCAGGATCTGATAATCCCTTTAAGAGCATGCTCCCATATGACAGGACTTCTAACAGGACTTCATCTTGTAAAGAAATCACTACTTCTCAATAGTGTCATGGGTTGAGGTCCAAGCCTTGAACTTCTGGGGGATCTTTATCCAAAATACAGCAGAGACCCAATTTTACTCGAGCACTATATCACTAAGTTTTGGTAGGATTTTGTTTTAATTCAAATGATAGATGAATTCTCCAAGAAAAATTTATACTATTATATAATCTAGGAAGAATAGCCTGGAAAATTTCCATTAGTTAAGAATGCTATTCTAGAGATATGACAGAAATAGAGTTATCTCAGATCTATGCCCCCTCCAACTCTGTATATTTGGCTCAGTTTATGGTGCCACTCTTGAGTTCACTCCCATTGAGAGTGTTTTAAGAGGTAGATAGCTGTTGATTACATGAAAGATGACAGTGTCATGACTGCACCAATAGAGTAGTGTGCAGTGCCGGTTGCTACAGCTATTAGAATTTAGGGTTGGGTTGGATCACTGATTGTTCTCCCTTAGCAATTTGCGTGATATCATCTAGCATTATGGAAGCTAAACCTCAGGTAGAAGGCTTCCAGGCCAGTTCCTGCTCCATTGCTCCAAGTCCTGTGTCCTGAGAATGTCCTGTCATCAACAGTAGGGCATTATCTTCTAGTGCTGGGGGATAACCATGAACTTTGGCGAGAGAGAGTATTATTTGGGGAGTTTCTCAGATTACTCCCACCAGCAGCAAAAAGGGCGGTATCTTCTGTCTGGAACTGTGTTCCTTGCCAAACAGCCCCTTAGTAGATGTTCTAATGTTTACACTTTGTTAATTTCTCAAGGGGTTTTGGTGGTATCACATATCTAGAGAAATGAAATTTCTTACCGTATACTAAATATGCTTTCTTATATTTACAGACAAGCATACAATGCACCACTCATCAAAGAGGCTTCCTTTTGTAAGAGATAGAGGCTACAGAAGAATTCCACAACTGCTCAGATACAGAGCACATACGACTGAGAGATGCAAAGTCCTTGATGACATATCTACAATTGAACCTCTAAACCTAAGGCTCATGGAACAGAGTAGAATGAGGGGTAGAGAGAAAACTAAAGCATCCCTCGACTCTCACCAGTGATGCTTCCTCAAACAGTGTAGTACTAGATACACAAGGGGCCATGCCTGCCCAAGGTTTATAGAATAAGAGACTGCAGAGCATTTATCTCTGGAAAGGACTCCTGTATTGAACCTCACTCACCTATGGCTCAGAGGTTATTGTGGAAGAGGAGGGAGAAAGATTATAAAGCCAGGGCTGGTTCATGAACTTAGGGGAGCAGATCTTTCAGGCTACTGGAAGCTTGCACATGTGAAATTGTGGCAATGATGGCATTGAGCACAGAACCCACATCAACTCTAATTAGACAAGGGACCAGAATAGAAGGATGGAGATTGGTAGTGGGCCAGACCTAGACTGAGAACTCTTGGAGACTGGCTACTCATGGGAGAGGGAGAGTATGCCTTACTTGTGAACTGTAGATAGCTTGTGAACCAGACTCCAGTGGATGAATTTTCACTAAAGGACATCTTGGCATTAATGCTTGACTGACAGGACTTAACAAGTGTACATGAGGTCTGGCAGGGGTTTGGAAGAGGACAGATGGGGAAGGGTTCAAATTTGATTAAGGACTATTATAAGAAATGTATAAAACTCAATAAAAATAAAAAGAAAGCTATCCTAAAGTTGTAGAAACAATGGAAGACATAGTCATTTAATACAGAAAAGCCATAAGATCAGCATGGATGATCCATTCTAGCAACTGATGGGCACCAATAAGGATAATTTTAGATATCAGAATGAAATCAATACAGAGCGAACAATCACTCACTTGAATGGATATCCTGTAAATATTGACATGAAGTTTGTAATGGATTCAGCAGAAGGTAGAGATTACGAATCACCAGGAGCTACAGATTTAGAAGAAAGAGCTTAAGATTCAGATACCAAATATTTGATGATTTTCTTATTAAATAGACAATTTTTGCATTACAAAACTTAAATTTCTTAAAGAAAAGGCCTAACATTGAATCTTGACATGGTAAATAGTTGACTCTTTATAATTTACACATGAGTTTCACTCTGATTCTTTGTTTCTAAGTCTTTCTGTTTATGATACTGACTCTCACTGATAAACCTGGCTTTACAGGTCTTTTAATGTTGGGAAGGTAGAGTTTGCAGGGGAGTGTTTAGACAAGTTACTAAGGTTTAAAGACTCTAACACACAACAGCACACATGAACATGTATCCATACAAAACATAAACACAGCAAAGATCCATAGGGAAGTCCCACAGCTGGCACATTCCCAGTGCCATTCCTGCTTTTACCTGTACCTGACATGCCCATTGGTTACCAGATGATTCATATGTTTTGAAACCAAAGACTTCATTTCTTTTCATTTATCTTCCTGAGGCAGAGTTTCCTGCACCCAAAGATGGCCTGGAACTCACTACATAAACCAGGCTGGCCTTGATCTCACAGAATTCTGCCTGTCTCTGCCTCTTGAGTGCTGGTATTAGAGGCATGTGACACTGTGCCCAATAAAAGACTTCATTTCTAATTACTGAGAGGGTCTAAAAAGCCTAATGAAAAGTAAGTGTCAAGAATGGCCAATATGTTTAAGAAATAATATTTTAAAACCTGTGCATTTTAATGTGGGTGTGATTTTTAAATTATATTTAAATTTATGTGTGTGCATGCATATGTTTTTTTGTGTGTACATGCATGCACAGGTGCATGCCATGATGTACACAGGGAGTTCAGAGGACAAGTTTTGAGATTCAATTCTTTAATGGAATGATTTTTAGGGAACATTTGTCATATTTTATTTGAGAAGAGTTTTGGATCATTTCAAATGTAAATAATAGGAGATTTTGTTTATACTTCTCCACAAGTAATACAAAGGAGAGGAAAGAATGTACACTTCGTGGCCCAGTGCACAGAATGGTAAAAGTAAAGAGTTGCCTGGAATCAGAAGCCATGATCCTCTGGTGCCTCTTATCTTTAAGAATGCCACAGTGACAGGCCAGAGTCTTGATAGACTTTCAAAAGCTTTTGTGGTTTTATTTATCTTTCTTTTTCTCTCCAAAAGAAGTAACTAGTAACTAGAAAACATATTCCATGAACGTTTGGAACATGTTCACTTTAAGAAATATTCGAAGAAGCCAAAGAAAGAGAGCACAGTTCTGCAAAGGAGCAACAGGAAGTCTTCTCTGGCCTTTTTTCCTTAACCAGAGGATGTGAAGACCACATACTGACACCTTTGAAGGGTGGAACACAAGAGATCTGTCAACTCAGAACTCTAAGCCCTTCAAAATATGTTCCAAAAGATTATTCAGAAAAAGAAACCTGAAGGAGCACTATCTGAACAACATGTGAGAGCTGTATATGTTGAGGGAGAAGGACAAGGACAGTTATGAAAAGCTTGAAGATACAAATTTGAAAGGAGAGCTTTGAACATTCTCAGGACACACGTGGCTGCTGTTGTCTGTTTAAGTCATGTATTCTATGACTCACAGGTTTAAAATAAAGAGAATTAAATGATAGGAAGAGGAGGGATATAAATCCTGATGAAGATAAAACTAATCAGGGTGTTAAAGGTCACATGGTATAATGTGGAAATCAGAAAAAGTTCTAAACTTCAGTGGCTTAAGGATGTGATTAATACCTTCTGAGAAACCATTAGAAAGTACACTATAAATTCTTGTAACTAAACTTCTGAGCTAATAGGAAAGTTAAATAGAACAATGAAAATAACCCAAAAGAAGTGAAAAAGAGGAGAGTAAAAAGGAAAAACAGCCAAGACTAAAAGTGATATGAATGTGTTTTCTGGTAAATAAGCTAGGTAAGTATATATTGATCAAACACTAATCAAAGAGCAAATTAATCAGATTGGAAACATACTTCTACAATGTGAAGAATAAGACACAGGTAAATTTTGACAATAAAGGTCTCAACTTTAAGACATAATTGAATTGATAAATCTATTCTCTGTCCTACAGCTAGAGAACACGTATATAAAACTTCAAGTTTGTTCGGAATCGGGTGTAAATTCTTACACAGCTTCTGTAAGTGGACAAAGTGTGACTACCTGATGGCACTCTCTGCTTCCAGCTTCTCCTTGGCTTCAGCTGGCATTCTCTGTACACTTTAGTCATATCCTTTATTCAGTTACTCAGACTAGAACTTTAGGGCATCGTGTTTCTAATTTTCTCCCATGTCTGGCCATTCCATCTAACCTGAATAATCAATATCCAGGCTCTTCATCAAGCTTGGGATTATTTCAATGTAGTGATGTCACAATATTTTTTCCTTTCTAAAGTAGAAGAATGTAAGTCTTGTTTCGATCTGTTTGTGATGATATAGCAAAATACATCAATTTGAGTAGTTAATAGTTGGAATTTATTTCTCACAGATCTAACATTGAAAAATTCAGAGTCAGGCCCTACAACATCTGGTTATGGAGTGTGGTGAAAGCCTGTCTCCACAGCTGGCACCATCTGTATATCCTCAGTGGATGAAATGGGTACAAAGGGAATCTGGGATGGGCCTTGTGTACTCAACTGATAGATGAAAACAAGAAAGCCCCCAGTTCCTCAGGGCCTTTTATAAAGGTGGCAGGACGTTCCACGAAGGCTATGTCTTTAAGACAGTCACCTCCTTAATGCCCTCCATTGTTGGCAAGGCATTCCTTTGCTAATAGTAGCACCAGCTTCTTCAGATTCCCATGTAGTGTGAAGTCCGACAAATCTCCAGGATATCGTCAGGCCCTCAACACTAGATTGGGACAGTCTTGTGGGCTGAGCAACTCCTAGCATCTTGGCGTTTCCATGGTGGAGCACCCGTTGTTGAACTACTCAGACTCTATCCTGTAAGACAGTCTCATAAGTTCCCATACAGGTTCATTTTATCAGTTCTGATCCTTTAGAGCACCCGGACTAAGCCAGCCACTGAGTTGTAAGCATAGGTTTTTGAGCATCTTGAGCTTGACAGAGAAATCCATCTACCACCTACTTAAATAGTATTGCCAGTGCTGCCTGGGCATCTGATCTCCACATGCCTTGTTAGAGAAAAAGCGTTTGTTAACTTAAAAACTTGTTTGAAAATGCTTAGATTGAATTCTCATGTCTTCTAATAAGGACTGAAAGCTAATTCAAATTGAAGTATAAAATGCAACAGTATTAATTTAACTATAATATCAATAATAAGATAGGTTGCATGTATGTACATATCAATGCATGTATGTATAAATCATGCAAAAATACGTGAGGGAGGAACCTATGTATCTTCACCCCTCTCCCAAGGTCTACTGGCGTTAATGATTGCTGGAGGAAAGGGTGTCATTTTATTTATCGGTGTAGCCAGTGGGAAATTGCACATGTTCCAGGAAGAAAACTCCCACCTACGCTCCCACAGGAAGTCTAATGAAACTCAGTGGATCCCACATCAAAACACATGAAAGCAAGAGGGAGTCTTGTGAAGAAGGATTCAGTGGGAGAAGATTGCAACTGATGAGGAGGAGTGGGAGAAAAAGGCATAAAAGTCATCAGACACGTGCATGAAACTGCCCAATAATAATAAACATAAAAACCTGAAAGATAAAAATTTGGAAAACCTGTGAATTTCAGAATCACTCAGATGTGCTAAACCATCGTGAATTATTCTCCTCAACATCAGACACAGGGAAAAGAAATTCTGTAGGAAGCTACAGTACACTATGATGAGCTAATCGGCTTTTACAGTTTCTGAGACTTCAGTGTGGAGACTTTCCTGATTTCGTACCTCCACTCAGGTAGTTCATCTGACATTTGACCTGCGCATTTGGCAAATGCAAATACGTTTGGTAGGCCACCACAAAATGCATGGGCTCCCAAACTCACCAATCATTTTATGACCAAGTTGATCTTCAGCCTAACATCCATTTTGGCCTTCACCTCCTGAGTATACCACAGGGCATATTTTCTTTCATTCTCATGGCAAATGCCAGGCCTTTATGGGGACTATGGTTATTGTGGGCTTCTACTGCGCTGAACAAATTACAAGCTTGGGCATCAGATAGGACCAGTATCAATGTATGTGTAATACATGGTTACTAAAGTAGACTGAGTAAATGTATAGTATGTGTGAGTCTTCAATCAATGAGCAGAAGGGTTCATTCATTTTGTGTACGCCTTAAAACCTCCTGTAAGACTGCCTGCTGCAGTGCTGATGCCAAGTGAAGAGACAAGGCATGACAGAAGTCCTTCGTTTTATTGGCCACAATCATCAAATGCTCAACATGGAGGTCGGATATTTCTTCTCTCCCCTTTCTTCCTGCTAGATCCTTCATTTCCTTTTTCTATTTATGTCTCTAACACCAGAATATACACACAGCCACATGTACAAACTTACACACACACAGAGAAAGAGTGAGGGAACAGGGAATGGCAAAGGAAGCGAATGTAGCATTGTGCTCAACACTGTTACATCGGTAACAGGAAGAGAGCGGGAAGGGAGAAAAGGAAGAGGCACAGAATGTCAAACATCACCCTTTCACCTCCTCCCATTGTTTCCTCCGTCTCTTCTTTCCTTCCTCCCTTCCTCTACAACCTGCTCTTCTTAGTGTAATATATGTGCCAATGCCCATTACGCTGATTCACTTCACACAACAAACTAGACAACTTTAATTTTAGAAAAACACTTATACCATAAATTACAGATTCTATATTTTAAAATTACATTTATGCCTAATACAAAATTAATTTCTCTCATCAATGCTTCCATTGAAAAACAAACTTGCACATTGCAATCTCATTTAAAATACTGCTATTATAGTTATTTGACTAAAATATTTTTATGCAACTTGTATTTCTGGATTGACAGGAGAATGTTGGGTTTGTGAAACGGAAGCTGTGTAACAAGCTCATCATGGAGTTGAATTGTTTCTTCTTTTGCGCTCTTTAAAATTATGTCATTAAAACATGGCTTCTGTTCAAACCTGGGCAGGGTGTAAGAGTAGTGATGGATTAAGTTCTGACTGCAGTTGCAAGGTAAACAAGAAGAACTGCAGAAAACCTTGAGAAAACTGAGTGCCTTCTTAGAATACAAAATAAGTAACAGTGAAGTTACGTTAAAAGCAGATCCAGAAGATATGAAACTTTTGACGTTAATGGAAAGCTATTATTTGGAAAGCCAGGCTTAAAGGAAACTGCTTAAAATGAATGCTATATGTACAATAATAAATCCTCCAGACGATGTGTGAACACAATCTAAGTCTTCTAAAACAGTTCCGAGATCGAAACACAGCAACTTTGGAGTGGAATCAAGATGCGATTCCACACTAGTATGTTGAATAAATCTTACAGGGTGAAAGCAAATCTGTTTTGCCTTGAACATTACTGTGAGTTTAGTGGCTGGAAAGTAACTATTGCAATAAGGACTAGGAAATCAGACTTTACTCCCTGGTACCCCCTTCACTTAGAAATATATGATAGTATTTAGCACTTTAAAACAGATTCTTTTAAAGTTCCTAGTATTTCAAAGTTGAGTGCAACAATCCATTTAAGAAAAATTTGTAAATACTAAGATTCAGTACTAACATATGAGCACAATTATTATAGTTTCTCAGAATTTGGAATTGGAGATTTCTACTACCCATAGAAATGATCAGAATAGAATTTAAAATGTAAATAAAACATCAAGTGATTGCTATTTATGACCATGATAACTTGGCTTTGATAAATAATCATGTTTTTTATGTATGTAATTGATACGGTGAGCTCACAATACTTTCATAGGAACGTGCATTCCCAAAAAAAGTATCCATTGAATGCTGAAACTGTCATTAAGTTCCTAAGTGAAAATCATTTTCCATTAGGTTAGTTGGGGCCATTTTGTTTTGAGGATTTCATGTTGTTCAGGTTACATAGCTTCCATAATTTCCATAAAGACACAAACCCATTATCTTATCTTAAAGTATTCATGAGGCTTCTCTTGTAGGAATTCCTTGTCACACCTGCTGTATTTCCCCAATAAGACAGATTGGACTTTCTATCTTCACAGTGGTAGAAAAAAACTAAGAGAGCATAACATAGAGCCAGCTGTTACCAGCCTTCAATACCATACCCTCATGTGAAAGCAAGATGAGGTGGGAACACAGTTCCGGCCTTAGATAAAATATTTTTAAGAAGCTTCTTGCTATTGAGTCATGAAAATTATCCTAAGTTGGCAGGATAACAGTACAGTTAGGCAGGTGTTTTATTAAAAACAGACTCCTATATTAAGTCTCACTCACCCAGAACTCAGGGACCATTGCAGAAGAGGGGGGTGGAAAATTGTAAGAGCCAGTGAAGAGGGTGTGACCATATGGAAATAGAATCCTATAATAAGCTCCTGAGACCTTGCTCATATAAACTTACAGTGATGGTGTCAGCATGATCAAGACCCATGCAAAACCAAGCAGACAAAAACCCAGCGTGAAACTGAGGAAATGGGCAGCAGACCTCAATCTTTGCTGAAGAAATATTGGCAGCTGGTTACTGTTTGGTGAAGGTGAGCTACTTTTCTTAAAGCAAGGAACTCTGGATGGGCTGCCCAGATCTCAGTGGAGGAACTTGCATTGAGGAACATTTGTGGACATTTACTTGACACGCTAGACCTTGACAAGGATGACAGGATGGAGGGCTATGCGGTGTGCTGGTGGGAAGAGAGTGTAAAGATGATTAAGATTTATTGAGATGTTCTGAATGAAATACACAATGATGTAAAAAAATAAAAGTCTCTCTGTGCAGCACAGGATACCATCATTCCAGGAAAAAAACGAGCTACAGAACAGGGGGAAATATCTGCTGTGCATCTGACAGAAGTGTCTTCTCTAAAATATACAAAGAAAAGAAATAAAACTATATTCCAAGTGGGCCAAGAAATCAATTCAAATTGGTGTGAGGAGCTAAACAGAGTTACTGGAAAGCTGACACACAAGTAGATGACATATTAGTGCATACAACATGGCTGCCCAAACAAGACCTGCGTGATGACATACTGGCTGACATTTCCAAGGGAAATTTCAAAAGGTTCTACTCATGAAAGGATACTGTGAATCAAGGGCTGCTGAGGATGGGAGAATCAGTTTTCAGGAGGAATGAGCTCCCTGATGGTTATATGATTCCAAGTGGTCCACTATGAATACATGTACACATGAGCACCACTAAATGGATCCAGTCCATTCTATATGCATATTTATGTAAAATTAGTAAAACAGGTCCCAAAGATGAGAATGTGAGCAGGAGAGGATGGGGAGAGCGGAGGAGAAGGAGTGACATGAATCCAGTACTCGTGTGAAATTCTTTAAAAAATTCAACAGAAAAATTGCATTATACTTATCCTTCGTGGAAATAAAGATTAAAATGACTTTATGATTTCCTCTTTCCCCAATAAGAATAGCTAACATTAAAAAAAATCTCTTCTGGATGGAGAAAAAAAGAGAACATTTACTCACTTTTGGTAAGACTGCAAATTATTATAGCCACTGTAGAAACGAGTGCAGATGTTCCTCAAAACATATCTACTACTATTCAGACAGTCCACTTTTGGGCATGCACCCCAAGACTAGATGTCCTACTACTGAGATACCAGCCCATCCATGTTCTCGATACTCTATTCACAGCAGCTTGAAAATGGAGATGGCGTAGATGTCCAAAGGCTGATGAACGGATAAAGAAAGTACAATTCAACTGCTAAGAAAAAGAAACTATGAAAATTTCAAATAAATTGGATCTGGAAACAGTCATTCTGAGTGAGGAAACAGACCCATAAAGACAAGTATCACATGCTCTTTCTCATACAAGGAGACCAACTTTGCATCTTTAAATAAATGTGTTTACACTGGTGTACACATAGAATTCAGAAAACTAGTAATGGGCCAACAGGTTGTAGTTTTAAGAGCAGGGGGGATAGTGGTAAAAAATTAAGTGTGGTGGGGAAGGTCAAATAGGGAGGAGAGGAAGTAGAGGAGGGCCAACTAACACTAACACTGCAAAGAGCCAAATACACACCCACTACAGCAGTTTCATAAAATACCTCCAAGTATATATATTAACAGTTTAAATGGAGACAGCTTACCCATGCTGGTCCCAAATAACATAGGTGATCAAAGTAAAAGGCCCAGAGCCAGAAATGGATTACCTCTTTTGGAATTGTTGGCCAGTGGTCTCCCCTAACCCTCTAGACATTATAGACAATTGCCAATATCTTGGTTACACTCCAGACCCTGATGTTTATATTCTATTATTGAAGACACCATGTCCTTGATTCACAGAGCATGGAACTGACCTGGTCCTGATGTTGAAATGCTATCTCTACTGATCAACTTTCAAAGTTCTAGATGCTTTTCATGACAACAGAGGAGAAAAGTAATTATCAGTCCTATCCAGGTGTGAACCCTGTGAGCTACAATAATGAATGTCCTCTCAAGATAAGCTCTCTGGTGCAACAGGGGATGAATATAATGGAAGAAATCAACAAGTTTCTGATTGGATTTAAGGACTGGTATACAAGACAGAGCTCATGCCTGACACAATTGTTAAGGGGACAAGAACTTTGGGCTAGACATGTCATAGCTCTAAAGAGAGAACCTACTACCTTTATTTTGCTAAAAGGATGTAGAATTAAACTGATTTCTAGAGAAGACTCAGTATAACTACAGATAAGTACATCCCTCAACCCTCAAACTTCTTTTTGTAGCAAATGGAGATTAGTACAGAGACCCACATCATGTCAATGTGCAGAGAATAAGAGATTTCAGAGTGCTCAGCCCTAAATGGGGCCTAGACATAGGGATCATCTCAGAAGAAGGCACAGAAAGATAGGAAGAAACATATGGTGCGTACACAAATGTGTGTCTAGTTAGGAGAAGATGGGTGATGATGAACAGAAAGCACCAATTCCTGATGCTTGAGCAGAACAGCCTCTTCTGAATACCGGGCAGAATAGGTTTGTTATCCTTCAAGTTCGCAAACCTGTAATATCTAAGACTGAGACCAATCCAGCATGTTTTAGCTCCTTAGACAGAAAAGCTTAACACAGACTCTAAAATATCATTGTGAATTAGAAAATATTTTGACATCAACACTTTCATGGCAAAGTATGTATGTTTAATGTGGTCTTCTTTATGTATTTGAAAAGTAAAAGTCTCAGGTGGCAATGAAGAATCCTATTCTACTCTTTAGTGATATGTATCTAGGAACCAGTTATTTGGTTTTGCTAAATGAAATACATCTTAGATGAAAGATACAGAGAAACAAGGCTAGAATTGGACTGGAACCTTCCCTCTGCTGCCTGTTATGCACAGTGCCAGAAGGTTATATACAGGCTGCTGGGGATGACAGAACCTCAGTGTTCTCTCTAAGCTGTGAAAATTGCAACCTACAATGCCATCCTGTGAGGCAGGAGGTGCTCAGTGGCACAACTGCGCATGACTGGTAAGGGGTAACCAACTGGACTCTGGGTGGATTTGAGATCTACATCAGGGAGGGAATCTGTACTTGGCACACTAAATTGATAAAAACCAAAAGGATCATGTAGTCACAGGTTTTGTGTGGAACTCACTGTTGTTTCTTTAAAATGACACTAAACTAAAATCTACATATCTGTATTTATAGTCATAGATAAATGCCATTCTCATTCTACTTGTAAGATTTTATTGAATTTTGTGTATTTCATACACAACATCTTAATCATCTTTATACCGCCTCCCCCTCTGGTACCCTCTTATAGACCCTCCCACTGGAATTTAGGCATTATGTCTTTTATGTTAAGTCTATCGAATCAAGTTAGTGTCTTCAGAAATCCTTCAGGGTGAGTTCATCTACTGAGTTCTAGTCAGCCTATCTGGAATCGCTATATCTCAGATCAGCTCTGTCTCAGTAATCTGTTGCCAATAGTTCTTTGGCTGAGACTGGGACCTGCTGCCCATTTCCACAGTGCTAAGTGCCAGTTTCTGTTTGCTTCAGTTTGCATGGGGCTTGTGTATGTTGCCACCATTGTTATTGGTTCATGTGATCAACGTCCCAGAGCCTGTAGGATGCTATTTCTGTGTAGGATGCTATTTCTGTGTAGGATGCTATTTCTGTGTAGTCAAGCACCTTCTCTCTAGTTCTTACAATCTTTCTCCCCATCTTATATAATAGTCTCTGAGCCCTGGGTGGGTGGAGTTTAATATAGGATTCTTTCCAAAGACCTACATTCTGAAGACTCTTATTTTCTATGCTTTGGACATTTGTGACCGTTTGTCTTCATGGCCCTCTATTGCATGAGGAGGCCTCATTGATGAGAGTGATGCACTAGTGTCCTCTCTACCTCCTTTCCACTAAGTTCTGTGAGATTTCAGTGCAGAGATTGCATTCTAGACTTGTCATCTAAGTCTGAGCAATTCATAGAGAATTTCTGTGTGTGAGCCATTGTGTAACTGTAATAATCTCCATCTATTCCAAAAGAAACTTCTTAGTGGTGACTGGGAAACTTGTCTGCAAATATAAGATTCATAATTTGCACATTTTAAGTGATTTCATTTCTCTAGGGATGTGACAGTCTTGGAGCTCTTCTCAAGGATCTTTGTATCTCACATGAGTTTCCTCCCATTGAGCGAGCTTTAAATCCAATTAGCTAGCTATTGATTACCCTTAAGATAAAATTGCCCCTACTGCACCAATATATTTTGCTTTTCTAGTCCTTGATGTGTTCCTTAGGCCCCAAAGCTGGGGTTGAACCATTTATTGATGTTCCCCTTTAGCAGTTTGCATAGTGGTCTCTGAAAATATGAGAGCAAGTCTTCAGAGAATGTGGCTTCCAGGTTAGTCCCGTCTCCATTCCTCCAAATTCTGTGTCTTAAATTTGTCTTGTCTTCAGCAATAGGGTCTTTAAGTTCTGGGAGGTAATCAAGGGCTGTGTCAATAGCCTGTGCAGTTTTGGGAATCTCTTGGACCACCTTTGCCAACAATTGAATGGGAGGCTTATCATGTCTGGTATTGCTATGTAGTCGTCAGCTATTTCCAGTCTTGTACAGACATTGTATATGTAATGTTTTAATATGATTTTTCCTCGATCTTTCCATTTTCTAGGCATTTTTTATCCCTCTTCTGTCTCTTCCTGTCTAAACTTCCCTTCCCTTCACCAGATCAAGGATCTCTATTTTCCTCTCTTCCCTTGATAGTACCTTCTTCCTCTGGTCCACATCTGTTGAGCTCCCTCTTTCCTTTGCTCCCACAGTGCCTTGTTTAACTCTTCCCCTTCCCCTCCCAGTCAAATGCCCCCATTTTGCCCATTCCCCCTTGGTAACACCAGTCTCCTGTTCTTCTCTCTCTGGTTATTTCTTTACCTTTACTTCCCCGGTTCCTTTACTTTTTCCTGGATCTCTTGTAGTTGTATCAGGATACACACTCACATACAAGGATTTGGTGCTAGGATCCACAAATGAGGGAGAGCCATTCTCATTCTTAATCAATGACAGTGAATGCATTTAATATGCCTGGATTAAGTCCTAACTAGAACATTCATGCCTCCCCACCCCTAAGGCAGATGGAACATTATGGAAGAGGGAGAGGAATGAATGGAAAAGTTAGACGATAAGGAGTCTGTGAAATGATGTCTTCAGGGTGTGACATATCCATTGCAAACACATTCTCAGCTGTGGTTGCCTGCATAAGAATGGACCTCTCAATAGCTAATCATGAATCAGTGAGATGGTGATGAGTCCCTACCTCTACCTGCTGTACTACTGACTACAAACTTATTCTGGTTGAGGGGCAGTCATTATCATCATTGTGGCTTCAAATGTGTAGTTAAAAATGTACTGACACACACGTGGTCTATTATAATCAGTAAAAAGCTCCTGTAAAGCATAGAAAACAATCAATTGAGTGAAAAGGAAGCTCACAGGGTGGGAGAAAATTTTCACCATCTACATATCTGAGAGAAAATTAATAGCCAGTATATACAAAGAACTGTAAAGCAAAGAATCAAGAAAACAAATGACCCAATTAAAAATCATCTATGGATCTGAAAATATAGATCTTGAAGAAATAAAACTTGCTAAGAAATACTTTTGATAGTATTAAACATCTTTAGTAATTATGTAAATGCGATTAAAACGACTTTAATATTTAATTTTACCTCAATTGGAATAGCTGAGGTCAAGAAAACAAATGACATTGAATGCTGGTGAGGGTGTAGGGAAAATGGATCCCACATTCATGGCTGTAGGAATTGCAAACTGTTGTAACCACTGTGCAAAGAAATGTGGAGAATTCTTTAAAAATGAATCTACCCTATGATCCAGATACACCAATCCCTGGCACACAGGGCAAAGGACTCAACTTTCTACTACAGAGATACTCGCAGAGCCATGTTTGTTGCTGCTCTTTTCACAATAGCTAGGAGGTGACAACAAACTAAGTGTCCCTCAACTGATGAATAGATAATGAAAATGTGGTCCATTTCACACAATGGAATTCCACTTAGCAGTAAAGAAAGACAAAATTGTGATATTTGCAGGCAAATGGATGGAAATAGAAACAGTTACACTAAGGGAGTAACAGACAGGCAGAAAAATAAGCCATGAAAATTTTCTCAATTTGTGGATCTTCATTCATATTCTTAGATGTGAATGCATACCGTGCTGTAACCACCGGCTCCAGGGAGATGCAGAGGAGTCAATGGGATAAAGGGGAAGGAGGAGCTCGAAGGTACGGTCCAGTAGAAGACAGGTGTTATCAAGGAGGACATTTGGAAAATGTGGAACACTTTAACCTGCAAGGGTACAGGGAGGGTGAAGAGACAGGGTACCTAAACAATGCTTAGGTGGAGTGGCAAACCAGAGGAAAATGTACTGGTTCCAAACCCTACTGAAATATACACATATATGTACAAGAACACATGTATATAAGTGAAGGCTATATAACAAAATCTTAGTCTCAAAAAGTGGAATATTCCTTTATACTTGTTGGTCAGAACATTCCAAGAGATTTCCAGAATAACTCAGGATATTGGCACAGCCCTGGATTACTTCCCAGAACTTGAAGGTAAGGCCTGTTGCTGAAGACAGGACATACTTCAGACATAGGACTTGGAGCAATGGAGCTAGAACTGAAATGAAAGACTCCTCTTTGAAGACTAAATTCCATAGTATCAGAGGGTACTATGCAAACTTCCATGGGAGAAAACCAATAGGTGATTTCATTCAGCTATAAAATCTATGTACCACACCAGAGACAAGCCTAGCAAATAATCTCTACTGGTATATTAATGGTGCTTTCATCTTGGGGGTATTCAACAGCTGTATAATTGGACTTAAGACCCATTCAATGGCAGGGAACTTACGTGTGGTACTGTAAATATAGCCAAATACACTGACTGCTTAAGACATAGATCCTAGAGAGAGAACTTACTTTTGTCATATCCTCTGTTATATTTTGCTTTGATTGGTGTTACAAAGCACTCTGACCAATACCAGCTTGGGGAGGAAAGGATTTATTTGACTTACATCTCTCAGGTCACAGTTCATCACTTAGGGAGCCCAAGGTAGGTACTCTGGGTAGGAACATGGGGGCAGGAGTTGAAGTACAGGCCATTGATGAACACTGTGTACTGGCTTGCTCCCCTGACCTATGCACAGCCCACCCTCCCATACAACATGGGTATCCCTCCGATATCACCCAACAATCAAGAAAATATCCTTCAGACATAGCCACAGGACAGTCCAATGGAAGCAATTCCCCAGTTAAAGTTACCTCTTCTCAGATTTGTCACAGCGACAACTAAAGCTGTGCAGTTGGTATTGGCCAGTGTTTAGTTACAACAATTGAAATCAAACAAGGACAGAAATTGCACCAGGATTGTAGAGAATTGCTGTGACAGACCTGACTTTGGTCTGTGGAATTGTTTGGAACTTTGGACTAGAAAAGCCATTGAATCCTTGGAGTTTATTGTTGTGGAGCTTGGAACAATTATGCTAAAGAAATTATAGAAGATAGAGTCCTGGCTTGTGAAGCTTCATAGGGAAACAGAGACTATCAGTGTTATTGTACAAAGATTTGAATTGAGAATCTATGAATTTTGGCTGGTTGTGGCTGAAGTATTGGCTCTGATTAAGAAAAGACCAGAACTTGAAGTAATGCTGTCTAGCTAGGACTAAAAACTGAACTGTAACAAGGGATCCATATCACTGTGGCAAAATCTGGGAGGGATTTCCCAGAAGGTCAGCACACTGGAGCTGTGGTCCAGAGGGGTATAGGCCTCCATTTCAAGCTAGAAGCAAGATCTGGTAAAATGTAAGTCTCCCACATGGTTCTGGTATTGAAAGCCTGAAAAGCTGAGGCTTGGCCCCCTGAGAAGCCAAAAGAGGCCATTGGTGAAAATGCAGTCTTACTTGCAATGAATAACCCCAGAATTTAAGGGGTCATGGAGAGAACCTGAAGCTTTGCAACTGGAGAGGCCAGAAGAACCCATTGGTAAAAGAGCTGCCTCAGTTTCAATGCAGATCCCCGCATTTTGGAGGTGTCAGGACCATGACTGACTCTCAAGGGTAGCAGCAGATGTGGAATGGAGTTGGCCTGCATCTGTGAGATGAGCTGTGTGTGCTGAGGATGGCAGAGTCAGAGAAGTGAAAGATGCCTGAAACTCTTTTGAGGCCAGAAGAACATGAGTGAATCCCAGATGTCCAGTCCTGAGCTATTTTCTGGACTTTGTTTTTGCTTATGTGTGTCCAATCCTTCCCTTTGAAATAAGACAGTACTTGTTTTGAATTTTACAGGAGCCCAAAGTTATGAGACTTTTAAAAGAGATTGTGAACTTTTAAGTCCATTTATTAAAGATGGTGGCATTTTTAAATTTGTATTGTCTAATGTTGTAATATTGTTAACATCATATCTTGGGGACAAGAAATGGAAAGGTTGTGGTGTTTAATAATGATGTGTTTGTATGTCAAGTTGACAAGGAGTCAATGGTACTGGATAGCTTAGTTGTCAATTTGGCACACCTAGGTGGAGGGAGACTCAGTTGGAGAATTTCCTCCAATGGACAGGACTATGGCCATGTCTGTGGGATACTTTCTTGATTGTTGAGTGATATGTGGGCTGTGCCAACCCTGGAAGGTTTATTCTGTGTTGTATGAGAGGTTGGGCTATGTATAGGCCAGGGGAGTAAGCCAGTAACAGTGTTTCTCCATGGCGTGTGTTTCAGCTCCTGCTTCCAGGTTCCTGACCTGAGATCTACCTTAGGCTCCCCAAGTGACAAACCGACCTGGGTGACGTAAGCTAAATAAACCTTTTCCTCCTCAAGTTAGTATTGGTCTGAATGTTTTGTCACAGCAATTGAAAGCAAACTAGAATATATCTTTAGACCAATATAATTTCTTAGTGTATTCTAAGTATACATCTTTATATATTCTGATAAGAGTACCTCTCACCACTCATCAAAAATCTTTGTCACTGTAGCAGACACAGACAATCATATAATTCGACAACTGGTCAGATGCAGATGGTAAGATGTTCCCAGGCCTAAGCGACACATCAACAAAGCAACCTCTATACCTGTGGTAGCTAATATTGATTTCCAACTTGACTGGATCAAGATTAACTGAAATGTGAGAGAATTTTTTGATTGGATTATTTGAAACTGGAAGACCCACCCACATGGGCATCACCTTCTGATGGTGGCCATGTAAAAGGCCAAGGCCGAAGGGAGCTTTCTCTTTTTTTGTCTGCTTGCCTTCTCTCTCACTGGCAGTTTCATCTTGTTGCTGTGGCATTCCTACACTGATAATAGAACCAAATTCTTTACAGTATAGACGGAAGACAAGCAGACTTCTAGGAATCCTTCAGCACCAGATTGGGACTGCTGAAACATCCAGCCTCCTGGACTGAGAAATTTCCAAATTCTCAGCCTCTCCAGTGTGGTACAGCCATTGTGGACTACTCAGACTCCATCCTGTAATCCTGAAAGCTAATCTAACATATGTATGTTTCAATTTTGTTTTTTCATCTGTTATGTTTTCTTAGAGAACATAGTGGAACAGGAAAAAGAAAAAAAAATGCTAATACATCTCTCAACTACCATCATCAGATTTACATGCAACAAATGATGATTAACCTAGAAAGCCACAACTGGCCAAAGTGCAGAGAGTAAGACTGCAGAGTGCTAATCCTTAAATAGGACACCTATATCAAACCTCTGCCAGTCAAGGCTCTAGGGCAATTTCTAGTGCAGAGGGCAGAAAGATTGTAGGAGGTAGAGGTGGTTTATGAGCACAAGGAATTAGAATGTTCCAGACAGCTGGAAGGTATTCATATGAACTTACAGCAATGGTAATAGCCTATGCAAGCTCAAGCCATATAAAATCCCCACAAAGAAATAGGGACATTGGACAGAAGCCCTAACCTTAACTGAGGTTTGTTATCAATAACTACTCGGGGAGGGAGAGTTCTTTTTCTCTAAGGATGATGTGTCACTAGATAGATTAACCAGGTTTCAGTGAAGGGATGGACATGGAAGGATGTACATTGAGAGACATTTGGGCACAAAAACTTGGCTCTATAGGCCTTACTATGAGAGAGTACAAGAAATCTGATAGGTGGGTTTAAGAGGAGTTCAGATAGGGGAGGGAGTCTAAGTATGACCAGCATATACTACAAAAAATCAGTTAAAATTTATTTTAAAAATGAAAATAAACAGTGTGTCAAACAACATACACAAACATACAGATACACAAAAAGTAATAAATAAAAATAAATTGTCATGGTTTGCATTAGCTTTTAACTTGACCCAAACCCAGAATCAATCAGCTGTGAAAAGGGAACTTTAGCTTAAGAATCCCCAGATCAAAATGATCCGTAGCCATATCTGTGAGGCATTTTTATAATTGCTAGTTGACGGAGGAGTGTCCAGTCCACTACGGGAGGTACCGTCCGTAGGCAATTGGACACGGTCTATATAAGAAAGGTTTTTGAGCAAACCATAAGAAGCAAGCAAGCCAGTAATTAGCATTCCTCTGTAGTGTCTGCTTTAGTCCCTGACTTCAAGTTTCTGCTTGTGTCCCCACTCTGGCTTCCCTGTACTGTTACCTCTAAGATTAAATAAAACCTGTTTTCTCCAAGTTGCTTTTGGTTACGAGTGTTTCATTAATGCAACAGAAACCAAAATAGTACAGAAATTGTTAACAAAGAATGAGATTTTACTGTGATGGACCTGGTCATTTTTTTTTGAGGACTGTGGAAGGATTTTGAGATGGAAAATCCATTGAATATTCATAGCTTAATGAGTTATTGTGAGAACTTTCAAGATAATGCTAAGAGCAATGTTGATTATGGAGGTATAACTTGTAAATTGTTAGAAGAGAATAATCTATCAGGACCATTCATGTGAAGTATTTGAATTAAGAATGTTTGGAAGTGAAACATTTTTTACTTCACTTAGACAATTGAAGTTATATGTGGCTGAAAAATAAGCTGTGATTAATAAGAGATCAGCGTCTTTGAGGCAACATCTTCCAGAAGTATTTCCTTAGTATTTCACACAGAAGCTGTCACTGTTTGACTGTGTATGTGTGTGTGTGCGTGTGTGTGTGTGTGTGTGTGTGTGTGTGTGTGTGTGTGTGTTGTTGGGGTCAGAAGCCTGAACATCAAGTTGGCAACAGAACTTGTCAAATAATGTGGAAGTGTTTATCACATGGTACTGGTTTTTGAAGGCTTGAACCATTCATGACGATAAACTAAGACTTGGTTATGTGGAAAGGCTGTAGTCCCTAGGACAGCATCATGTGTGGAGCACAGCCAATCTGAGGCTACTAGACAGGTCTTGCATCTTCTGAGGATGACAGAATTGAAGTGGAGGTGCACAAGCCTTTTGGAACTCTGAGGATGTTGAATACGAGATGTCAGTTAGTGATCTACAAAACATTTGGAGAGACACTGTCAGACTTTGGTTTTGCTTAGCAGTGATGTTTCTATATTCTGGTTCTTCCTTTTTGGAATAAGAACGTATGTAACTTATTTCTTGTTTTATAGGAGTCCGCTTAAGAGACAGGATAGTGCTTGGACTTTTAAATCTTTTGGATTTGCAAAGCCTGTGGGATTGAAATATTGTACTGAATTTTATATTATTATATTAACGTGAGACTTTGGGAAAACAGGAGGAGAAAAGTTAGACATTAAAGTGATGCATTTATGCATAAACTTGACAAAATGTAGAATGTCATAGCTACATTTAGCTTGATATAGACCTAGAGTCACTTGTAAATAAGGAACTTAAACTGAAGAAAGTCTCAGATCAGATTGACCTGCGGTTATTTGTCTGAGGCATTTTTTAAAATCTTCTAATTCATGTCTGCGGGCCCATCTCACTGTGAGCATAACATCCCTAGGCCTGGACTATATAAGAAAGGATACTGAGAAAGCAAGGAAGTCAGTAAGCACTGTTCCTCCATGGTACCTGCTTCTGTTTCTGTCTCCAGTTTCCTTCTTTGAGCTCCTGTCCTGGTTTCTCTTCATGATGGATGGTACTCCCGAGGCTGAAATAAACTCCTTCCTCTCCATGAGGGCCTTTCTTTTACACAGTGTTTCATCAGAGCAACAGAAGGCAAATTATAACAGATATGAATTCAGGAAGGGAGAATTACAGGGCTGGGAGCGAGTGAGAGGGGGGAGGAACCACATGCACACATGAAATTGTCAAGCAATTTAATAAAAAAGACTAAAATGTATTGGCTGCGTTGTTTTCCTTTCAGGGGGGTTGGTGTGGTTTAGAGCCCAATCTCTATGATCTCATCACCCTTATGATTGCATTCATCATTATATTGCATTCTCTGATACTGGCCTCGCTGCCTCCCTTTTCCCAGGAAGTGTGAATCACTAAGCCAGCCATCTAATGATAAGTCTGAGTACTATCTCTTTCTTTCTTTCTTTCTTTCTTTCTTTCTTTCTTTCTTTCTTTCTTTCTTTCTTTTTTCTTTCTTTCTTTCTTTCTTTCTTTCTTTCTTTCTTTTTATCTTATGTGTTTGAGTGTTTTGCCTTCATATGTGTAAGAACACCCACGTGTTCAATACCTAAGGAGTTCAAAACAGTGGTTCTTGGATTCCCTGGTACTGGAGTTAGGGACCATCGTTAGCAGCTATGCGTGTGTGCTGGCAAACAAAGCTGGGTCCTCTGAAATATCAGCCAGTGCTCTTAACTACTGATCCCTCTCTCTCTAGCCCCCAATACTTCCATCTTGATGGTATCTGTGGAGTTGCTTTTGCCATGTAAGGTAATGTAGTCATAGTTTCTAATGACTAGTTCATGTAAAATTAAAGGGGGTGTGTGTATAGTCTTCAATATATCATAGCAAGACAGGCAAGGAAGGTCCATCCCACTATGGCCAGTGCCATCTCTGGACAGGCTGGCCTGGGTTACCTACATAGCTGAGTAGGTAAGGAAGGGAAAGCAAAACAGTAAGCAGAGTCCCTTTGTAGTCTCTGGCTCCAGTTCCTGCCTTGAGTTGTTGCCTTAGCAACCCTAGATGATGGACTGTGAGCTGGAAGATTTTATTAAACGCTTTCCTCCCCAAATTTCTTTCAGTTACTGGTTTACTAGAGCAGTGGAGAAGCAAATTAGTTCATATTGTAGGTGATATGTACGTGGCTGGGAAAAAAAAGTCATCAGTAGTCTTACCCAAGTGAACTGTAATAAAGACCAGGATAGTAAGATATATCCCTTGGTACGATGCTGGAACGAATGCAGTGGGATAACCAACCTCTCTCTGACTGGATTTAGTGCATGCTCCACAGTAGGAAACACATGCCAAGCACTATTAAGTCTAGAGCTCATGACTCGGTAGCTTACAAGTCCTAGGGTGAATCTACTGTTGTTATTTTGCTAAATCTACCTAGTATCAAAATTTCCTCAAAATTCATATCTCTATTACTTTAGATAAGAACAGCTCTTAGACCTCATCAGAGAAGTTTTCTTGTGTAGTTGATGGTACTTATTAAAGAAAATTAAATTACGATTGGTCAAAGTTCTGAGAATAAGTATTGTCCACAAATGGGACATCTATATTATCCCCCAGCCTCAAACTCAGAACAATAATAGAAGAGAGGATGGAAGGGTTCTAAGAGCCAGAGATCAGGGAAGACTAGCACAAAACTGTCTATTTAGCCTGCTGTACTCGTGAGCTCACGGTACCTGTGCTTTACCGCACAAGGCCTGCAGATCAAGCCTGTCAACTTTCTAGCAAGGACAAAGCATGAATTCATGAGCTTCTACTCTTATCTGAAGGCGTAATGACAGTTTGTAGCTTCTTGGAGAGGGTAGGGTCGTCCTAAGGGTAGTCAACCCCACTGAGGTGGATGGCAAACCCAGGGGAATAGGAGCAATACATATGGGACTGGATGGATGATTAGAAAAGAAGCCAAAAAGTTGAGAGATGACGGCAGATCTAGGAAGCAGCAGAGGAAGAGGTGTAGTAAACATGAACAAAATGGTGTTTTCCTGTAGTGACTTAAAATTCAATTCTTTGAGAAT
This sequence comes from Eospalax fontanierii, assembly GCA_035773235.1. Taxonomy (NCBI): domain Eukaryota; kingdom Metazoa; phylum Chordata; class Mammalia; order Rodentia; family Spalacidae; genus Eospalax; species Eospalax fontanierii. The sequence goes on along the minus strand of CM069527.1, from coordinate 106,603,806 downwards.
TTCATTGCATGTATTTAGATCATATTCCACCAGACAAAACCCCAGCATGGAAGGATAAGGTAGACAAGATATCCCACTCCTAGAAAAGGGGCTAATTGTATATGATAACTGCTGAGAAAGAGTCAGTTTTCATTCAAGGTGTGATCCCTGCTGGGGCAACCCCAGTCCAGGGCTGATTCTACACTCCAAGACTATCTGGGTAACATGAGCAAACGCATTTTATGAAGTTCCCAAAGTATTACTGAAATATATTAAAAATAGAGTATGTGAAGACAGTAGCGGAATGTGCTTTGCAGGGATGGGAGAAGCGAAAGGGGAGAGAGGGACTGGATTTTGTCTAAACATTGTATTCATGCATGAAATTCTCAAAGAATAGACTTTCAAAATGTAAACAGAAAGCACGCCCAAATATTTTTTTTCACAGTTCCTATGTATTGCCTCAAGACAGTAGAATGGCTGTGATATTACATACAATGTTATTGAAGGAAACTGGTACAGAGGATTTATTTTCTCCTTGTACAGTGACATATAATGGTATATGAATCTACAACTCTGTTAAAAGAAAAAATTTAAAGAAAAAAATGCTTTTCTTTTCCTGCTAGCAGTTTCAAATGTATATATGTATAACAAATTGTATTCCCTTAGTTGGCTGTTAATGAGGGTCAACACTAATTTGTGTATGTGCAAGACCATCATAGCTGAATCATGAACTCATAGTCAAAAGACTATTTAGCTTTAAAATTTAAGCTGTTTATTATTCTCCAGTGCTTTAAAAAACTTAGAATCTGTTGGAAATAACTTCATATTATATAATGGATTAAATAGAAGCAGAATTCGCTCTTGTTGCATTCAGTGGTTACTCAGAAGGAAAGTATCCCCAGCTTCTCGGATCTACGTTGTACCCCTATTACAAGAGAGGCTTTAATAAATGTATGCTTAGTTCAGAGGTACTTATTTCTTAGGTTTGTATGGATATTAGAATTCATTCAAATGGAATTTATCATCAGTAATCATATTAGGGCAAAGAAAAGAAGTCATTGAATCATCAGCTGCCTTTTGGTTTTCTGTCCAGAAAATGGTTTTGTATCATGTAAAACTTGTTTTACACCTTAGAAACAGGGTCCCTGTTTCATGCTGTGCAGTCACATAGGACTGGGTGGTTTTCTCCCTTGTTATCTGAAGTTTTGCTTTGTTTTCTTACACAGTGTTCTATACCCGTTCTTGCCACTCAGACGTTGCCAGGCCTATAGAAGGGTCCATGATGCCCACTGCAAGTGGTATGTACCACTTGTATCAACATTAGTTAAGCAAGTAACTAAAATGTTAGGCATATACTATTTTGTAACTTTAAGGATCCAGTTTCCTCATTATGAATTCAAGCAGCTAAGATCTAATTTTGAAACTGGCAAATTGAAAATAAAGTGACAGGGAACATTCTAGTTGCATCGTTTGTTACAATGAGGCCTGTTTCACATTTCTGCAGGTGCTTATCCATTCTGCACCCAAAGGACATGCCTAAACCCCTCTTGGTATCTGTCTACATCACTCACAGATGTTTTTCTGCTTTAGTTACCGTTGGTCTGTACCTTGACCCTCTGCTGCCTGCCTCAATAAATTCAGAACACAGTCATTTACCTGCAGCAAATGAGAAGTGTTCTTCCAGAAATATAGCATCCTATAAAAACTAAAGCTAAAGGAAATACAGAGGTGAGGTCAAGTATAATTTTCTCATCACAGCCTCTTTCACTTTCTCTTTTTAGGCCTAAGACTATGCTGACCTCTGTCTGTTTTTATGGTTAGATTAATTCTGCTATTTCAGTGAGTCTGAATTTTCAGAACAATGAGGCTAGAATCACCTTAAGAAGTGCTGACCTCAAAAATGATAAGGCGACAAATTGTTGAAAGATAGAAAAAAAAAAGTACCTGAGACTTTCACACCAATAACAGACCTTAGAGCTATCTTATGCGACTTTCCAGTTATATAAAGAGGAAAGCTGAGAAAATATTGCTGTCAAGATTGCATTCATCCCATATGGGTGCTGAGTCTTCAGGAGATCTGTTCTAACCCAAGCCAGTGAAGTAGTAGGACTCCCAGGCTAGGGCTGAACTATGTGTACTAAACTCAGCTTTTTCCAGGTCCCTGTTTCATGCTGTGTAGTCACATAGGACTGGGTGGTTTTCTCCCTTGTTATCTGAAGTTTTGCTTTGCTTTCTTACACAGTGTCCTATACCCGTTCTTGCCTCTCAGACGTTGCCAGGCCTATAGAAGGGTCCATGATGCCCACTGAGGGTGGTATGTACCACTTGTATCAACATACATATTCACATGGATGATGTGACTGGGGTCATTGAGAACACCTTTCTAAGGGGGGGAAAAACCCTTCATATAAACCCTTTCTATTGTTAGTTGTTTGTTTAAAAAATATCTTATTGAGTTTTTGTGTATTTCATACAATAGTTCTTTTTGTAAAACTATTTTTCATATTTTTGTTTTATGTTTATTTTTATCTGTATATTATATACACGTATGCAAGTGCGCCCTTGTCATGCAATGTCCTCAGCGGACAAAAGAAGGTGTTGGATACCTGGAACTGGAGTTACCCATGATTCCTAGCTGCTATGTGGGTGCTGGATTTGAACTTAAATCTTCTTCAAGAACAGCCGGTGCTCTTCACCCGCAGAGCCATCTCTCCAGTCTCTCATATAATAGATCTTAATCAAAGTTTAGACCTTCTCCGATATCTGTGCCCCTCAGTAGTCCCCCTGCTGGTCCTCATGCATTCTCTCATATACATTGAGTCCTATCCAGTCAAGCATTTGTACCCAGATGTCCTGCTGTCCTGCAGTGAAAATTCATCCACTGGAGTACACTTCTCCAAACTAGAGAGCTTAAAGAAGACCTGTTCTTCCGCACCCAGCTGTAATCAGTTGCCCACAGGTTTCAGGACAGAACAGGGGTCCGCCACTCATTTCCCTTGCTTCACACTGGGCCTTTGTCCAAGTGAGTGTGCATAGGTCTTCTAGATGCCATCATTGCCACAAGTTCACATGTGCAGGATTCCAGTGGCCTGAAAGCCTCTGTTTTTCTCTGTTAACAAACCAACCCTTGCTCTTCCAATCTTTCAGTCTCCTCCTCTGCAATGGTCACTGAGTTATGGGTGGGTGAGGTTTGAAGTAGGAGTCCTATCAAGGGACCTACACTCTGCAATTGCTTTTTTTCCACTAAAACTTAGCTATTGTGGCCTTCTCTGTGCATCATACTCCACTGTATAAGGAAGCATTGTTGGTGAGAGCCAAGGTTTGCACTAGTGTTCTCTCTACTCCCTTTTCTGCTGTGTTCCATGAGGCACAGGTGTAGGGGTTCCACTGTAGATGTGTCACTTAGGGCCGGGCATCTCTCAGATATATATTCTCTGTGTGCGACTAGTTGTGGAACTCTTTAATAGCCTTCATCTGTTGCAAAAAGAAGCTTCTTGTTAGATAATTTTTAAAAATTAAAATAAATATATTTTTAAAGAAATCCTCTGTGGATCTATATGGGACCAAGACTCTGTCCTAATGGGACTCTATGCACACTGAGGAGATTCCACAAATGACTTGCAGATGAGGCATGTTTTATTTCAAATGACATCAATGTATTTAGATACCTGCCTGAGAGGTTGGTCTAGGATTGTCTTACTTACTGGGTTCTTTTCTGCCCGAATCATGTGCAAACTCAGCCTCAGCATTGCATTTAGGAAATTATGAGGAAAAAGCATGGAACAATGAGCCAGCATGGGAAAATGACACTTAGCTGCATGAGGAGAGTCAACATGGCTGTAAAATGAGAGCTGTTGTGTTTTCCTGATTTGGTTAATTCTTTCTCCTACTCCTGTCTTGGCAGGAGAGGCTTAGACACATTCAGCTCCCCCAAAAGCTATTTCCTTAAGCTAATAACTACAATAGCTTATTTGTGATTGCTCTCGTTTGCTTTTTAAAAATATCAAAGTATTGTAAATCCTGTACAAGACTTGAGTTTCTCCAACATAAATACTCTTCTGACTGAGTTTTGTAGATGTTGAATGAAAATGAAAAATGCTTTTTTATCTCTCAACCATTGTGCAGATAGACATTATAAAAGTTTCTAATACTGAAGAAAAGGAGCACATTGAGAACCAAGCAAGCCTGGAAATTTGAAATACAACTTTTTAGGCTATAGCAATCATTATGATTTACTGTGGAGCTGATTACCAGTTAGTTTTTATTTTTTTTATTCAACTGTAATTTTCAGTAGCTAAAAAAAAAGACTAAGATAGAAACAGTAGTATGTTGTGGAAAATAAAATATGTTTTTAATTTTCATTTCAAAGAATCATTGGGCATATAAATTCACACAATCACATAAGATTCTCATATAAAACAAAATATATGATACATGAACAAAATATGTATAAATCCTTGGATTTTTCTCTTGACTATAGGAAGAATACTTAATTAGACATCATGATTCATCTTAAAAACTAAATGAGTCATGCTGGGAATTTAACAGATTAGTGCTGAAGACACCATATGGTACAAGGTAAGTGTGATCTTTTTTGTCTGCAGGCTAAAATTCTTGGCCTGGGTGGTAATATGTTTGGTATATGATGGCATTTCTATACATAAAATAGCCAAAATTCACCTATTTATAGACGGAACTATTTTATTTGAAAGATTATTAATCTCTGACTAGCTTAACACTACAGATAATAACATAGCTTTACAATTCTAAGCTATTGATCTGAACAGGTGACTCAGAAAAGAGATTAAAATATCAGAATAGACTGCATTGAGTGAGAAAAAATAATATTTTAAATGTTCATTTTTGGAGATGGAAAAGCAAGGCAATCTTGTGAGATGTCATTGATTTTTGTGAGTCTACTTAGAACTCTGCAAGAATGGTTGATGATGGCATTATAAAAGTATGATGTGTACCGGAAAATTTTGATATTTTAATTTTAAAATGGTATTTTATTAGAGTAGTTAATAATGTAAATATAAATATATGAAAAATGTAAAACACTTAGATACAAAATTACTACCAAGATAACAGTAACATTTTAGTAAAATAGTCTAATGAAAATATTTTCATTTAAACAATACAGTGCCATTTCATTTTTAATCTAGTTTATATAGTGATTAATAGTGATTTTATGCTTCCTCTTCTATTTTAAATATTTATATTTTAAGCTAAACTGAATTTTTCTGGTTTCTCGAGTGAGGTATTTTTGTTCTTCTTTTGAGATTTCTTTATACTTTTATTCCCTTAACTGCTTTTGAGTGGTAGGTTATCCAAACAGAACTTTAGATGGAAAAACAGCATTATTTCCATTAGGGTTATGTGCATTTAGTGGTTTTACTGATATAGCTGTAGCCAGTTGTTGGTCTGGGGAGACTTCAACTGCCTTGACTCAGTTCTGTTTAGTTCAGTTCACATGGTCCCCTGAGAACCAGAAGGTGGCCTGGCTTGCTGTTTATTGTCACCAAGACTTTAGAGGAAGCAGAAGCTAGCACGATAAGGGTGATGGAAAAGCACAGTACCAGTCCAAGAGTCATTGGGAGTAGGTGAGAGCAAGGGTTAGGATGATGCAGCTTGTTAGGGAACAGGGATGCTCCTTTACATCAATCATACAGCCACAAGCTGTATTTAATTCATTAGTTTTCCATATTTCACAGACTGAGAAGGATTTTAAAAGATGATATCCAATACTATTGTAGAACAAAGGTATTATGTTTATTTTATCTTCTCCATATGGCTTATTCTCATTGATAGTTGAACATTAAACAATATATTAAGCATTTTTGTTACTTGCTTTTGTAAATCATTATCCCACAAATTTTGAATAACTGTAAAGTAATATACTTTGCAGATATAAAGAATGACAATCTGCATTTGATAAGTTTATCAGGAGACATTGAAGTGGTTACATGAGCATTTAGCTCCATATGCACTAGGTAAATCACTGATGAAGGGATATCAGTTCCTTTCTGTGGGTTTGCGAGATTTCATAGACCGAAAGTTTGATGCTTGCTGAAGAACTAACTTCGTCCCCTGAAAGGGGGAGGGCCAGGCCAGCAAGGCAGGAAAAAGAGGGAGGGAGATGTTCAGTCTACACAGATGAGCAATAAGCCAGTGTACCCAGTCAGGAGAAGGGCTGAGACGAAGAGTTAGTGGTGGGGTAGAATGATCCCTATACACCTAGATATGGACTCCAGAATGGACAAATTCTGTGAGGACACAGATTGTCTCTTGGATGACCATCCCTAGAGACATAAGAAAGCAAATCTTCTTGTACTCTGTTTGTTTTCTTTATCAGAAAGCATGGCCAATCTGGCTTTGGACTCCAATAGAGTTCCATCCACACCTCTCATAGACCCCACACCAGACCCCATGCCTCAGCCTCACAGAGATCCACCTGCCTCTCCCTCCTGAGAGCTAAGATTAAAGGCATTTACCACCATGCCCTTCTTTTCAATCAGTTTTTAGAATAATAGTTTATTGATTGCATATGAATTTCGTAGGGTGATGTGTTTGGTTCATGTTCAGACCACACCCATCTCCGTCACCCCTGTTCAGATTCACCCCTACTTCCTCACCCCCACCTGTACTGTTTTCTCAATTCTATCTAATCTAAATTGTGTGCCTCACATACTCTTAGGTGTTCATTCATCACCCGGGGTTTGGCCAATCTACTATGAACCACACCTTTAAAGAAAACTGAATATCTTTTCCCCAAAAGATATCAGCTGACAACAGTCCGTCATCTAGGACTGGGACTTCTTGCCCACCTTTGCAGTCCTTGCTGAGATTTGTCTGGCTTGAGTCAGATCAGGTATTGCATGCTCTCCTATGCACTTTTTGCTCACAAGGGTAACTGCTTTGTTGTATCCAACAAATAGTTTCCTTCTATGTATCCGCCATCTTTGGCTTTTACAATCTTTCTGCTTCCTCTTTCACAATGATCTTGGATCTTGGAAGAAGTGATTGTGATTTAGGTGTCCTATTTAGGGCCAAAACCTCTGTAGCCTCTTATTTTCTACAAGTTGACTAGTTGTGGGTTTCTGTGTTAATTACCATGTTTCAAGGTTAAGCTTCTCTGGTGATAGTTAATAGATGCATTAATCTATGAATATAACAATTATTAGTTCTCAGTTTACTATTATGCCCATTTAGCACAATAATAGTGAGTGACTCTCCCAATGGCCTTTGACCTATCTAGTCACAGGTTATTATAATTCACAAGGTTCATAGCTGGATAAGTTTGATGATTACTGTATGTCCTATAACTCAAGTATATGGTATCTTCAATAATAGGAACTTACCATTAAGTCCTGTAGGATAACCAATATCAGTGGCAACAGTCTTTAATGACTGGGGCGTGTCTTTGGTTCCCAGCTGACCAACAATTCAGAAAGAAGTAATTCATGTCTGGGACTAGGCTTTATCTTTGATAGTCTATGAAATATTAAATAATTAAGTTTTCAAGTAAATGGATGGGGTTAGATGTTATTTGTATTGAAATAAGCCAGGTTGAAAAGACAAAATGATGACTGTTCTTTCTCATGTGGACAATAGCTCTGAATCCTTAGATACGTCTCCTTAAATTGGAATACTGAGGGAGTCAAGAAACAAGCAAGGGTCATAGGCAGGGATTTCATAACAAGGGGGATAGACTGTAGGTAGTATGAAGTGGAGAGCAGGATAATGGAACAGGAAGAATTAAGTGGGGTGAACTATGGAAAGGTATGCAGGAGAGTTTGTATAGAGATGACTACCAATAAGACCTTTGAAATGTCATGTGGAACTACATTTATAGAAGTATACCTATCTATCTATCTATCTATCTATCTACCTACCTACCTATCATCTAACTAATGAGCTTTTTATATGTGTAGCTGTAAATGGAGTTAAATGGAATTACCCTATAACAGGGAGATAATGCTCCTCCAAGATATGCAAATTTTAAGCACTAACAAGTGAAAATTTTCATTTTGATCTCATGTGATAGTCTGCACTCAAGGCATACTAATATTGCATCAAGCTGCTTTGAGACTGTGTGCATAGAACATATGTAAAACATAAATAGATTTAATGTTTAGATATGAATCCCATATCTTCCTATTTCTCATTAAAACTGTGAAGAACCTGAAACTCCAAAATCTGAAATATCTTTGATCCTAATTTTTAAATAAGAGATTTTCACCTCTCTAAGATTATGCGACTGTCTAAGGCTTTTGCCTCCTGTCTGCCAAAGGCAATCAGGCACTAAGATGGTACAGATCAGCCTACTTATAACTTGTGATCTTTACGACTTCAGCCTGTTAACACATATTGTTAGCAAGAAGACAGGCTTCATTTCCTTATGGTTTTTCAAAATTAAGCAAAGATTAGTGCAGGTCTCTGAATTTATTCCACATCCCTTAATTCTGGCTTTTTCCAGAGTCAGATACAGGAGGGGTCTAAATAGGATTAAGATATATTGTATGAAAGGCACAAAAATTATATACATTTATATATACATATATATTTATATATATTGCAGATGACTTGGGTTTGGTTCCAAGCATCCATGTGGCAATCAACAACGATCAGTAACTCTAGTTCTGAGGAACTGTTATGCCTGCTTCTGACCTCCACTGTTATTTCATGACCTGGACACACTTACACACATGCAGCCAATACACTCATAAAAAATAAATATAAACAAATATTTTTAAAAGATTTCTTCAAGCTCTAAGCTCATTGTAAGTCATGTTGAGAGCAAAGATGGTGTTGAGAGAGATGTCATGTGATGCCCCATAACACAGTGCTCTCGGATGTGCCTTGGTTGAGATGGTCTTCCAACATATAATTCTCTACTCACAAAAAATAGGAACAAATTGGCACTTTCCTGTCATTGCATTATAACTTTTGATAGAACCAGAGGAGCAAATGAACATGGAGGCACAAGTGTCTCTGTAATGCAAAGCAGAGATTTGGGGTATATTCCCAAGGGTGGCAGAACTGGATCCTGTGATACATCAATTCCTAGCTTTTGTGATGAACCTCAAACATTATTTCTATAGTGGTTGTACCAGCTTGCACTCCCACGAGCAGCAATTAAGTGAATAATACTAAGTGAAATAATGAAATTTTCACTTGGAGGACTCAGGGAATCATAAGGAGTCATAGGCACGCATTTCAAGGAAAGGGGGATGGAATGTAGGTGCTATGAATTGGAGAGCAGAGTAGTGGAAAGGCAGTCTTTCCATGTGGTGGATGATGGGAGAGCAGGCAGAGGAGAATGGCGAGAGGTCAATAACAATAAAACCTTAGAAAATATCTTGTGAAACCTCCATCTGTTTGCTTCCCCTCTCCACACAACCTTGCCAACATTTCACTGGTGGGAGATGAAATCTCAAAGTGGTTTTAATGTGCCTTTCCGTCATGGCTAAAGGTGTTGACCATTAAAAAGTGATTTCCAAGCCGTTTGACTTTCATCCATGAGAATTCTTGCTTCAGCTTTCCATTGAATTGTTTGTCTCACTGATGCTTGGTTTCTGGTTTTGTATATTTTAGACAGTGGTGTGTCATCATGTGTACAGCTGGCAGAGATGTTCCCCCTCTGTATGTCTCTCCACTCGAATAGCAATGTCCTCTGTTGTAAAGAAGTTTACTAGTTATAAAGTCCCATTTGTCAACGGTTAGACTTATTATCTCTGCTATTGGTATCAAGCCTGGAAAATCCTTTCCTGTGCTTATAAGTTCCACAATATTTTCTATCTGATTTCTCTTCTATCTGACTCAGGTCTTGGGTTTTACGTTGAGGCCCTTGATCCAGCTGGAGTTGTTTTGTGCAGGATGGGAAATTCGGATCTAGTTTGATCCGCATGTAGCTGTTTTATTTTTGGTTCCTTTGTTGAAAGTCAGATGGCTGTCCATGAACTCAAATGTGAACGCTTGGTCCTCGTCCACTGGTCAGTGTGCAGGTCTTTATGCCAATACCATGCTGCTTTTGTTTCAATAATTCTGCAGTGTGATTTGATGTCAGTGACGGTCTTGTTTAAATCCTTATTTATTGCTCAGGATTGTTTTGGTTATTCTGAAGTCTTTGGTTCCATTTGAAATTTTAAATTATTGTTCAATTTCTGTGAAGAATTTTGAATTTTAATGGAGATTTCATTGAGCCTATGTGTTGATTTTAGTAGAATGGCCATTTTCATGATTGTGATCCTGCCAGTCTATGAGAATGGGAGAGATTTCTATCTTCTGGTATCTTCTTCAATTTTTTTCTTCAAAGTCTGAAATCTCTGTATTGTCCAAGTGTTCCAATTCCTTGGTTAGTTTTATTCCAGGATATTTTTCAGACTATCATGAATGAGATTGTTTACCTGGTTTCTTTCTCAGCATGTCTCCTATTGGTATATAGGGAGGCTACTGATTTTTGTGTGTTTACTTCGTATCCGGTTATTTGCTTTTATCTGATTTAGGAACATTCTGGTGGACTATTTTTTTATGTAGAATAGCATAATCTGCCAAAAAGGATACTTGAACTTCATCCTCCCCAGCTGTGTCTCTGTGTCTCATTTGTTTGTTTTATCACTCTTGCTAAAATTTCAAGCACTGTTTTGAACAAGAATGGACATTATGAGCAGCCTTTTCTGGTTTATGATTTTCACAAAAGTGCTTTGATTCTGCCCTCTACCTGTGTTTACTAAGTTATTGGATTTTGGACTTTTTGTATACTGCCTACATTAAATTGAGATACGTCTCCTATATTACTAAATTCTTCATGATTTGTATCATGAAGGGATACTAGATACTGGCAAAGACATTCTCTACTGCTAAAGAGAAGATCATGTGATTTCTTTCTTTGAGTCGGTGTATGTGGTGGATCACATTTATTGACTTCCGTATGTGGAGCCATCTGTACATCTCTGATCAAGGCAACTTGATCATGAAGGACAATTTTTTTGACATGCTCTTGAATTAGGTTTGCAGGTTTATTTATTTACTTATTATTTTTATTTTATGTGTATGAGCATATTGCCTACATGTATGTAAGTGCACTCATTTCATGCAATGTCCATGGAGATAAGAAGAAGTCAGATCTGCTAAAAGTCGAGTTATGAACGTCTATCAGCTACCATGTGGGTGCTGGGAATTGAACCTGGGTCCTATGTGAGAGCAGTTTTAACTCCTGAGCCATCTCTCCAGTCCCAGGTTGCAAGGTTATTGAGAGCTTGCAATCTCTCTTTCTCTTTCTCTCTCTTTCTCTCTCTCTCTTCTCCATATATATATACACATATATATGTGTATATATATATATATATATATATATATACACATATATATATGTATGTTCTCTCCACTCAAATGGCAATGTCCTCTGTTGTAAAGGAGCTTACTAGTTATGAAGTCCCATTTGTTAACAGTTTTATATATATGTATATATATATATATATATATTGGTTCTGTTATCAGAGGAGCCCTCTTTCTATAAAATTAAATTGGAAATGTTCTATCCTTTTCTATTTTTCAGGCTAATTAAGGAATGCTGGTATTAGGTTTTCTTTGATGTTCTGATATTATTCTGCACTGTATCCATTTGTTAATGAGCTTTATTGGTTTTTATGTATCTATTTAAAATTTTTATTTCATTTTGGCTTAGTTTTGACAGGTGATACATGTATTAGAATTAAGCTATTTATTTTATACTTTCTAGTTTCTAGTTTACTGGAATATAGGTTGTTAAAATGCATTATTATGGTTATCTGATTTTTTCAGTGTCTGTTGCAATGTTTCCAAGTTTATCTGAAACAATGCTTCATAGACTCTTTTTAAGTTTTTGTTTCTGTTTCATTAATTTAATCCATGACTTTGAATTTTATTTGTTGGGTTGTGAGCTACATAATAGCAATAATTTTTCTATTTAGTATTCTTGCTAATTAATATTGTTATCCTCATCATAATCTCATCATCATCATCATCATCATCATCAATATATTCCTGAACTTATTACCTAGCTTAAAACCAGTGCTCAATAAATGTCTATTACAGGAGTCTACTTTAATTTCTTATCAGAGACACAAAGTGAAGCTTAAATAAGTTACATATCAGCAATTCCACTGCATAAGTGGTTGAAGGAAGAATCCTGGCAGCCTGTGCAACACAGTTAAGTTTTAGGCCAATTTTAAGTATATAGCAAGACACATTACAATGTATTCTTTGCACCTAAGGCTCAGGGAACATCATGGAAGAGGGAAAAGACAATGTTGCAAGTTAATGCCTTCTAGACACCATAGCAAAGTTCACCAATGAAGTCTCCATAGTAGTACAGTCTAACAGGACTTGGTTAATAACAAAACCAGTTGACATGCCAGGATGGATGAGGGAATTTACAGGTTCCACCCAAGTGATAAGCTATAATCAATGAATGGATGTTGTGAGGTGTAGAATTAGCTCTCCCCCAGGACGAGCTCTCTAAGAGGCTATCTAAACCCAAGTGGGCAGCTCTAACCACAGGCATACACAAGCTCAAATAACTAAGCTCAGTGATTATATATATATATATATATATATATATATATATATATATATATAATCAAAAAGAGCACAAGAAATTTATAAGGAGAAGAATGAATAGTGAGGAATTTGGGGTGAGTGGGAAGAATAAAATGTCTGAAATTCTTAAAAATGAAAAAAAAATTAAATGAAAAGATTCTTGTTCAAAAACAAACAAACCAAACAAACAAATACAATACAGAGAGGAAGTAAAAATAAAAGTTGTCCAGGTCAAGGCTACTGTAACGCCACTTGTTGCAGTGTAACATATATAACTTTACCTTGGACTTTTCAAATTCTTTAGCAATATTAAACCCCTTTCAGTAACTAGTATTAATATTTTGATGTTTTTCCAATTCTGCTCACTGCTATCATTTATGATGAATCAATTTTCCCACCAAATGTAGGCAACCCTTTTAAAACTAAACAGTCATTTACTTTGCAGTTTACAATGCAATCCCTTAGTGAACAGTGAAAAAAACTAAAAACATTTTATTATTTTTAATTTATGTGTATGTGAATTTCCTGTATGCATGTGAATACACACGTCAGAAGTCAGACCTCTGTAACTGAATTTACTGGTGATTGTGAGCCATCATATGGGTGCTGGGAATCCAACCTGGGTCTTCAGCAAGAACAGCCAGTGCTTTTAACCACTGAACCATCTCTTCAGCCTCTGAGTGAAATAAATTTAATCAGCCAGTGGACTGGCAATTTCTTTTTAACCTAATCCTACTTGATTAATTTTTAATGGAGACTGTAACAATGATGTCCATACTGATACCACATTTGTAAATAAGATGTATCCAACCAAAGTTTCATTCCTATTTCGTTGGAATTCCTAGAACACTGAAACAGGAATGGAGTTTTGTTGTCTATGTTCTAATTTTGTTTTAAGATGGCCTCTCTGATTACATGTGAATTTGAACTACAAATCTTAGAGTCTAGGCTACATTATGGCAGATGTTAAACTGGAGTGGTCATTTGGATATAAAGCCCCCAATGGACCGTATGACATGGTAGTGCCATTGGTCAACAGAAGCTGTAATTCAGCACCTTGTGCTTGCACATAATTTGAAGAATGCACTGAGATGCAGGGAGAGGCAAAAATGAAATGAGATTACTCAGTTCCCCACTTTCCAATTCTAGGTCTCTGTGGTTTGAAAATATATTGCTCCAATTCCATACACAGTTCTAAGATCACTTAGACAACGTAGCAAAATAAACTACTGTACAAATGTTAGCCATTCTTGTCTTACAGTCGACTAATAGCACACCGTAGCTTTCTCAGCCTTCAGAGTTGTATTGATATTTCGAAGTCCTGTTTGAACTATTTCTGAACTACTTTATATTTAGTGGCTAGAATTAGTACTGTTGAAGGTGACTTTCTTCAGATTGTTTTCTTTTCTAGCTTCTAACATGACCTTTGATTACAAAGGGTGTCTGCTCCATTAGATTCTGAAATATTGATAAGGGGCACTGTCTTGGTAGAACACTGAACATTGATAGTTTTTGTATTTGAAAGTGGGACTTCCTGCTCAGTTTTCCATTCTACTAATGCGCTTTGGCTTTAAAGGTTAAGAGTCTTACCATAGGGACTTTCGATTGCATCATCCTGATTTCTCAAGTATGGGTCATTTTCATTCCAAGACCATAGAGCAGGGACTCTAAAAGAAACATAGTCATCTCTTCTTATGATAATACCTCCACGGCCTTTTATGAACCAGGTAAAATCCCCTCTTGACTGACAATGAAAAGGAAATTTTAATTATCCCTCAGAAGGAAATAAACAAAAGACAACCAGGCTTGATGATTGTCATTTCTACCTTTTGTTATTTCCGAATGCCTGATTTTGAAACATAGATTATATCTACTTCATAAGGTTAAATCATTGTACTTCAGAAACTGAATCCTAATATAAACAAGCGTATTTATTCATTTATCATGAGGTGTATAGCTGCCTAATACTTCTTTATTTCTTCAATATAAATACTAATCTTTTTGCTTATATATTTTATTACAGGAAACATGTCCATGTCTGATATATATCTATGTGTAATATAATGTATTCCTATATACAATATAAAACTAACATTTGACTTATTAGCATCATATGTCTTCGAGGTAAGAAAATAGATAATCATAATGAAACATGATTTTTTTACTTTTCATTCACACAATGTATCTATTCTACTCCTTTCATATCATAAACTCATCACAAGCACAACACTGTATTCATCAGTTTTGTGTCACTGTGAGAAAATACTGGAGGAAAGGAACTTTCAGGGCTTCCAAAGTTTCACTTCTGAAGTTTCACTTCACTGGGGAGAGTATGTTTCAGTGGAGCACCTCACATTATCGTGGCCCATAGGTGGACAGAATGACTGTTGGCTCTGCATTCCTTTCCCCCTTTTGTGTTCTGCTCCCCCAGGTCCTCTGCCTATGTGCAAATACTGCCCATTTGCAGGGAGTGTCTTCTCCATTACCTGATTCCATCTTGAAACACCCCAAACACAGAAGAATGGTTTGCTCATCTTCTAGACACTTTTTAATTTAATTAATCTGAAAGACAAAATTAAACATCACGTCTCTTTCCCTCTTTAACTTGACAATCAAACACATCTCCTTAATCCATAATGGTCTGTCATGGTGTCCAAATATAAAGTCCATCAAATAATTTTAAATGAATTCAGACTATCTTCAAGATCTTCAAGAATCCCATTGTATTAGCAGTTGTAAATTGTGTAAAAGCACATGTCTCCTGAGGACTCAAGTCAGACCCTTAGCAGTATGCCCCAGTAAAATAAATGGTAACAATAAAAATAGACCAGGTTATATATGTCCAATATACAATGGCATAAAATAAATATTCCCATTTGAAAAGAGAAGGGACATAGGAGGAATGAGACCAAAGAAGTTCCAACCCAGTGAAACAAACATTGTATTTTGTAAATATATTTCTGGGGCAACCGGTGTGATGTGAGCTCCAGATGGACTGAAGCCTTGGTGGCTTGCAAGGGCTAGTTGCTTACCTTCTCCGTGTTCTTCATCATGAGTTGTAAAGGAGGCAGAGTGAGTGGAATTAGGCCAAGTCCTGTAATCACCTCCAGGCATCATTCCAAATGTGCTTGCACACAGCATTTGACTTTTTAAAAAATTATGCTTTGATCTTCAGCAGAAACACATTTCTCGAATTCAAATTTACAAACTCATTTTCTGGCTCAAATGTAAAAAAAACTTAAGCCTATATCTTTTGTTTAGTAGTAGACCCCAATATTAGCCAAAGAACTATTGGGGAGCTGATTACTCCTGGGTGAGGAAGAACTGATCTTCTTTAAAGCTGAGACTTCTTTAAGGGAGTGATAAGCTGACTAGACCCCAGCAGATGAACTTGCACTGAGGGACTTCAGGTGACACTAACTTGACTCAGTAGGCCTTAACTTAAATGATAGCATGAACTCCAGTGGGAGAGCTGGGAGGGTCCTGGTGGAGAAAGGGACACAAAGATAATTAAGTTGTGCATGAAATAAATAAGAATTAAATAAAAATATACAAAATTAAAAAAAAATCGTGTCAAAGCCAATAGAAAGACCAATATCAGGGCTGAATTCTGTCTCCAAATTTCCTCCATTAATCAATTATCCCATTCAGCTTCTTGGGAATGCTCATGGTACAGACAAAATGAGAACTTCTTTGCAACCGTGTAACATGAATGACGTCCATTCTGATTCCTAATGCCATTCTTATCAACACAGGAATCCTCATGATCTCAGTTTTCTTATGGCATTCCTACTGCTGATTTGGTCTCCTGATATGCCACTATAACTAACCATTAAGATTATTCTTTTCTTGCCTACATCTTTATACCTTTTCAAATTCCACAAGCAGGTTATGAAGCCTTCTGAGTCACCTCATCAGAGATAGAAACAGCAGTGACCCCATTTCTCTGGTTCTGATTTTCTATATCAAACAGGTTTTTCAGCATTATCACAAAGGCAGAGAAGACCTATTTTGGCTTCAGTGTATCGTGACAGGAAGGGTATGATGGACCAAACTTATATCATGGTGGCCAGGAAGCAAAGAACGGATATCAAGTTCCAGTACTTTCTTCTTTTCCCTAGTTTATTCATCTAGACCTCTAGCCTGTAAGAAATCTTTATTCAAATCCACTGTAGATTCTCCCTCTTAAAAAATTCTCCGTGGAAACCTCCTCACAGGCACAACCAGAGGCGTGTTTTACAAATCTTCCAAATACTCCTCAATTCAATAAGCTTTAAATTTACCATCAAGAACACTGGAGAACACCTGATACAAGATCCCTATCTTTGATTGGCTCTTTTATAAAACTATTCACAAATTTGTTTAAGTTTATTTCATGTTCTAGTATAGGTCTATAACATGTCATGTTCTCCTCTGAGTACCTGGTCATTATTCCCTAGAATGTCTTTCTAGGTGCAATGTGTGTGTGTGTGTGTGTGTGTGTGTGTGTGTGTGTGTGTGTGTCTGTGTTTTACTTTCTTATTTCCTTCACTGGTAAATTCTTTACTTTGTTTTGTTTGCTTTTGGTTTTAGGGATAGTATCTTTGTATGTCCTCTGGCTGCCCTGGAACTCCTGTTCCTCCTGCCTCAGTCCACTAAGTCCCGAGATTATAGAAATATCACCATACCCACCTTAAGCTTTTACTTTGATTCTTTATGACCATTCTATGGTGTTTCTGTCCTCTTAATCTGTCTTCCTATTGGCCTTCAGCTCTCTTTATAGAGATAGCCGTTTTTCCCTTTCACATATCCTTAGTAGGAAACCCATTGATGATATTTGATTTCCATTGACTACAGTATAGATACTGTTACCTTATAAAATAAATAATAAATCGGGCTTAGAATTTGAAGAGAGCAAGTTTAAGCAGAAGACTCCACATTCACCCACTCAGTGAGGGACAAGGAGAAGGAGGAACAGGAGTCCATAATGAAATATACCACAAAAACAATGTTTCAAAAAAAAACGGTTAATATCTTCCATCTGCACTTAGATCTATCTATCTATCTATCTATTATCTATCTATCTATTTATCTATCTATCTATCTACCTATCTCTCTGTCATCTATCTGAATTTCTGTTTCTAAACTCTGTTGGACTCTATACTCTGAGTGAATCTCTAAATTAAACAATCAATAAAGACAAATCCATCACATTCTTACTAAAACTGAGCATATTGATGAAGGGGCATGCTAATAAAATTTTTCAGACATCAAAAATAGAATGTAGAAGTCTTAGGGGAAACCAAAGAGCAGAACTAACTTCAACTCAGAGAAGCTCAGCCACATACTGCAAACCTCATGTTTTCACTTACAGTGGCAGTAGCTGCAATAAATAAAATTAACCAAAGTGGTTAAGATGGTAAAATAAATATATCCTGCACATATAAATTAAACATGCCTGGGTCACACTTAAAGATGAGGGAAGGAACAAATGTCTAATTTTGTTATTTAATGCTTCAAATTGGCTTTGTACAATTCTCTGTCATCAATAATGTCAGACAGCCCTTAAATTGGTAGTTAATTTTAAATCATCAAAGTTGACAATGCTAATAGACAGCAGTGAAGGTAAACACAAGCGTGAAGAGAAGCCAGCTTTAACTATTGCTTCAACATTGCTATGAATCAGCTGAAGAAAGGACTGCTGTTGGACCTGTAAAAAACTCCAGATTGCAAAACTGTCAGATGAAGCAGATCATATAAATATATTTAGATGTTTGGAGAAATGCTGCTAAAAATAGAAAAGTACAAGGATGAGAAATCTGCGATAAAACAATAGACAAGCAGAAGTAAAGGAAAAATGCTTTCTAGAAACACAATGAAACTTCATTTAGCACTTATTCAAACTTCACTATTAGGTTTCTAAATATGATACAGACACAATGTCTTCTCAGTCTAAGAAATAACTGGATAACTCCAATATATTAATCCAAAGAGATTCTCACATGAGTAAAGTATATTTTTCTCTCTGTACATCCTCTTGCTATGGCCTCCCCTTCCTTTCAGATCTATATTTTTCTCTCTGTACATCCTCTTGCTCCGGCCCCCTTCCTTTTAGATCTAGTTCTTTATCCACACAGTTCCCCTTCTACTGTCGTAATACATATGTGTTTATATACATACGTATAAAGATAGATTCTGAATATAAAAGAAAATGTAATATCTGTCTACCTGACTTCTTATTTTATTAACTTGGTGATCTCCATTCCAACACATTTTCCCAGCAATGGCAAACTTTCATTCTCCTTTATGAAGTAATAAGGCTCTGTTGTGAGCTCACTGCCTTAGCCACTTGTCCCTTGATGAGCATGCAGGTTGCTTCCATATTAGATTTTAAATAATGTTAGGCATGGTAGCACATGCCTTTAATCCCATCTCTTAAACAGCAAGTTGCAGGGCATCTGAGGCTACAGGAAGATCCTGTCTCAAAAAGACCAAACTCTTCTGATTGTTATTTGAGAATTACATACAAGGTATTTTGATCATGTTCAGAAAACTTCCCCATCTCCACCCCACTTTACTACAACACCAACTTCGTGTCTTCTGTGATTGATTTCTAAAGGCCTAGCCAAGCTAATTCACGTTCCCTGCTCTTGGGTGTGGGTCCATCCCTCTGAACATGGATAACTTACCCAGTGCCACACCCTTAAAGAAAACTGACTTTCCCTCTCCCCAGAGATATGGGGAGACAATCGATATGATTGTCAATAATTCATCAGCTAGTACTGGGGATTTGTCCTCCTCCTGTGTCCGTGCTAGGGTTCTGTCCGACTTGTGCTTGCACAACGCTTGTATCTTGAACACTGTACTAATACAAGGGTGTACAAGTAACTTGGTGACAGTATAACAAGATCATAATAATAGCTCTATTGTTCAGTTTTGAGGAACTGTAAGGCTAATTTCCATTCTGTCTGTTCAGAATCTTCTTTATTTCATACAGTTCCACTTATTAATTTGTTGAATTATCTCCTGATCATTTGGATTCCTTTTCGGAATTTCCTTGCCTACATATTGAAGTACTGGCACTGGGCCATTTTAGAATTCTCTGATCCAATACTAAGGTCAGTGATCTGTTTTTAATTGCTTTTGTACCAGCTGAGAGGGACCCGACATCAATCTTCTGCATGTGAATGAGTCTAGGCGAGGTTGGAGAGTTGCCCATCCTTTCACAGATGAGCTCTCAGTGGGTATCAGCCATCAGGGAATGCAGGACAGCAAGCAGAACATCCGTGCTGACTTTTAAAAGGATAGTTTCACATATAGATTTTCTACTAATTATCACCCAGAAGACTGATGCTTCTCAGAAGCGAAGGAAAAAGAAAACCCAGAAAACAAAAGAAAATCTACCACCAAATATCCTGTCAGTTATGAAAATGGTGAATCACCAAGTGAGGAAGTAGGACGAAGCAAAAGTATTTGTACTGTAAAGGAGTTAAACTGAATAGACATTAACTGCACACATTTGAGAAAAGACTGATAAAGTCAAAATTTTGGGGGAAAAAGTACTTTTAAGTTAAAATAGGTGGAGTAAGCATCAAGGAATATAGTATGCAACACATAAATACATAGAAGAGAAAGAAGGAACATTCAAATTGAAACAACTAGGCACAGAGCTGAGACATGAGGATGGTAGGGTGGGATGGAGTGTTACTGGTCCTGCTGATGTGACAGATGTTATTAAGCACATGAGAAGGACCAGAGACCTCAGCTGGTGTTATGGAATTAGAATATCAGTTAATTAATGCCTTAGAACTCAGCTGTTACCCTTTGCTGGCAAGTCATGAAAACAAAAATAACTTAAACCACTCTTCAGGATAATTTGGAGTGGGTACAGTTCATCTTGGGAAGAGATTTCCTTAGGGGTTATGAAAGGGCTAATAGTCACACAGGTGGAAAGAAGGCAGAGCTGGAACTCTGAACCAGAAATGTTTAGTGTCAGCTTTCATGTTCACCCACTTATGAAATGTAGGCATTGAATTTTTAGTTTATTTTTTAAACTGTGGTTTTGTAACATATCATATTGGGACTATATAGTTCTCTGTAGGAGATATTTTATAAAACAAAAGTTATTGAATGTTATTCAATAGCTAAAAAGTAAAATAACACCTAAGCTCCAGGGGCTTTTCTCAGTGTGTTTCAAAATTATTTTTCCTTAAAATAAAAGGAATACTGGCCTTAGAATTATGCTTTTGCATATGTGCATTATGAATATATATAAATATGTATATGTATTCCCTTGTGTGTGAGTATATGTGTATGGATGTGGAAGTGGGTGTGCATGCACATGGGTGTGGAAGTCCATGAGGGATCTGGGGAGTCCTCCTAATCACTCCTGACCTTCTTCAGTGAGGTGCAGTTTCTCAGTTAAACCCAGAGCTCACCAATATGAGCTAGCTTGCCTAGGGAGCTGGTTCCGGGGATCCCATATTTGCATCTTCCAAACACTAAAAATTCAGCTGGCTTGCCATGTGCACCTGACATTTACAGAGTATGTTGGGAATCCAAACTCCCATACTGAGGCATTCAAAGAAACCATTTTATCCACTGATCCACCTCCATATTCCCAAGAAGAATGTTTTATCTTATGTATTACTATTGGTAAATATATATTCTACAAACTAAAAAAAAATTAGTGCCCCAAATCAGAAAGTATACATTAATTTAAATACTTAGAATTTGAATATACGCTCTTCCATGAGTGCCTCATTTTTAATTAATGAACCAATAATACACTTAGTGAAATGAGTGTAGAAAAATCTTCCCTTCTACATTTTTTATTTTGTAGACAAATGACACTAATTGATTAGATAATGCCATGGATACTTTGTAATCTAACTTTATAATTTATTGACTTAATCAAAGTAATTAGGTCTCTGAGCAATTTGGCTACTTGCTTAATTAATTTAGGTGCATCATGGCTTTGTTTAGAGAAGTAAAAATGTAGGTGCAATCTTAGCAATGTGGAAGATACAAGAGAAGAATATCTTTTGGAGGAGCAGAGGACAAATATATAATTGCATCTTTTAATAGAATTATTTTATTTTTACAAAGAATATCCCTTTTGTTTTTCCATAATTTTGAAGCATAACTGACAAAATATATATGCATAATTATAAGGGATTCTTTTAGCTATCAGATGGGAAAAGATTTGGAGAAAAGAGATGAAAATGCAGTAAATGCAGCCTTCATGTATGACATTTTCAAAAACTTGAAAAAGGACAAAGAAAATGAGACTCCCTGAAAGGAAATGGTACTTTTATAAACATGAGCACATTCACCTTTTGAGCATCTCACAGAGTGTGTTTAATATGTTCTATGGCTCAGTTATGTAGTGTCTTTAACAATGGGGTTTTACTGTCAAGTTCTAGAGGGCAGTCAAGACCAATGCTAATAGCCAGTCTTGTCTGCGGGTCTATGGAACACCCTTGCAAAACAACTCCAAAAGAGGGAGTCCATTTGGCAGCTGGCTTTTTATTTGTGAGCTTATTGTGTCTTCTAGGGGTGTTTCCCCCATTGTAGGATAACTTCATTAAAGTAACCTGTATAAATGTAAATGTATGTTATTTAGTAGGTCTCCATATGTCTTTTCAAAAGGCCTTTGGTGGTAATTATCTCTCCACATACCTCCTCTATCCTGCCCTCCATCCCACACTCTGTTTAACCATAACCTAGTCATTTCTTCCCCTCTCCCACTCCTATCACTTTACTGTCTCCTCACTAAGGAAATACACACTGCCACATTGCCTCTAACAGTTACTCGAGTTCTGGCATCCACCAAAACAGAGAGTAAGTGGTATTTGTCATTCTGGGTCTGGGCTATCTCACTCAAGGTGACTGTTTTCAGTTCACTCAAGATGACTGTTTCCAGTTCCACCAATTTTCTCTGGGATTCTATAATTTCATTTGTGTGTATGCATTTTAAATTTATTGCATTGTGTATATTTCATATAATGAATCTTAATCCCCCATCCATGCCCTTTCATAGTCCCCCACCAGTTTCACACATTCTGTCATATATGCTACCACTTATCCATCATATATTTGTACCCGGATGTCCTCGGTGCAGTTTCATCTACTGGAGTATTGTTAGCCTATCTCGAGTCACTCCCTGAAAGATGATCAACTTCCTCACCCAGCAGTAATCAGTTCACCATAGTTACTCTGCTAGGGTTGGGGTCTGCTGCCCATGTCCTTTGTTCTATGCTGAGTTTTTGTCTAATTGAGTCAGCATGGGTCTTGGGCATGCTGACACCATTGCTGTAAGTTCATATGAGTAAGTTCCCAGTGGCCTGATAGCCTCTGTTTCCTTATATTCATGCACCAATCCTGGCTTACAATCTTTCTGATTCCTCTTCCACAATGGTCCCTGTGCCATGGATGGCTGAGATTTAATATAGGAATCCTAGCCAGGAAGACACACTCTACCTTCTATTATTCTCTAAAACTTGACCAGATGTGGCCTTCTTGTGCATCACACTCTGTTGTATGAGGAAGCTTCGCTGGTGAGAGCTGAGGGATGTATTAATATACTCTCTACCTCCTGTTCCTCTGTGTTCCATGAGTTTTCAGTGTAGGGATTCCAACATAGATGTGTCACTTTATTCATCTTTAACAGCTGAATAATATTTCATTATGTAAATGCATTATGTTTATATTATTCATACATTAGTTAATGGGAATCTATGTTGTTTCCATTTCTGAGCTATTATGAATTGAGCAGCATTGACAAGGGTGATGATGCATCTTTGTAGCAGACTATAGAATCTTTTGGGCATATGGCCAAGTGCGGGTATGACTGAATCATATGGTAGATCTATTTCTCGATTTTTGTGGAACTGCCACACTGATTTCCAGAGCGACAGTACCAGTTTGCAGTTCCACAGGCAGTGAAAAAGTGTGGCGCTTTCTCCACATCCTCTCAGCAGTTCTCATCCTATGATTTTTGAATCTTAGCCATTCTAACCGGATAAAGTGATATCTCAAAGTAGTATTTCCATGATGGTTAAATATCCCGAACAAAAAAAAAAAATCTCAATCATTTGTGACTCATCTTTTAAGAACACAGTTTAGTGCCTTGCATCATTTTTGTGGGATATTTATGCCTTTAAAGATTATTGTTTAAAGTTATTTATATATCCTAGATACTAAACCTCCTTCGGAGGCATAGCTAATAGAGAATTTTTCCTATTTAGTAGGTTGCCTCTCACTCAAATGATGGTGTCCCTTGCTGTAGACATTTTTATGTTTGTGAGGTCCAATTTACCAAGTGTTGGTCTTACAGCTTATCTTACTGGAGTCCTGTTTATAAAGTCTTTTCATGACTGTGCATTTCAGCATACTCTGCTTTATTTTCTTTTGCATTCAGGCATCATGTTTTAGAGAGCTATAAATTTGGAGTTGATGTTTGTGCAGGGTGAGAGATAGAGATCTAATTTCTTTCTTCTATATGTAGCTATCCATTTGACCAGCAACATTTGTTTAGCAATTATTTTATTCAATGTATATTTTGGGTCCTTTATCAAAAATTAAATGGCTGTAAGTACACAGACTTAACTCTGCATCCTTAAATAAAGTTGTCTGTTTTCTTGTTATCTATCAATCTACCTATCTTTTTATCATCTATGTTGGATTCTCCTGGAAGTGGAGTTATGGATGGTTGTTAGCCACCATGAGGGGACTGGAAATTGAACCCTGATCCTTTGCAATATAGCCATTGCTCCTAACCTATGAGCCAAATCTCCAGCCCTCAATGTATATTTTCATTGAATTTTTGCACTTTTCACAGTTTTTCTTATTCATATTAAAACCCCCTCCCAGCTGCAAATCCTATTGGCTCTCCATCAGATTTCTTCTTTCTGTCATATATGTTGAGGTCTATTTAGTCAAATTTGTGTCCCCAGATATCCCTTGGTTCAAGTTCGTTCACTGGTGTCTAGTCAGCCTATCTAGAGTCACTACCTTAAAGATATGCTCTCCTGTTGGCAATAATCAGTTGCCAATAGTGCCTTGACTAGGGTTCTGGCCTGCTGTCCATTAACCCAATTATGCTGGATTTTCATCTGATTCAGTGTGCATGGGTCTTCTACATGCTGTCATCATTACTGTAAGTTCAAATAAGTTCCCAGTGGCCTGGAAGTCTCTGTTTCCTTGTGATCCTGCACCAACCCTGGCTCTTACAATCTGTCCATCACCTCTTATGCAACGGTCCCTGAGACATGGTTTGGTGAGGTTAATTCAGGAATCCAAGCCAGGGACATGGACTCTTCAGTCTCTCACTCTCTGTACTTGGCCAGTAATGGCTTCTGTGTGCATCACACTCTGCTGCATAAGGTAACTTCACTGGTGAGAGTAAAGAGATGCTCATGGCCATAGCAGAGCAGGAGTAGAGAGGATCTGTATGTTTCCGTGCACGTGCCATGTTGTTGTTATTACTACAGGTGTACAGAATAATTTGAAATAGATATGGTGATGCCTCAAGTTCCGTTATTTTTCAGTTTTTTTTAAATATCCTGTGTTTTATGTGTTTCCATATAAAATTTGAGGTACTTTTTCAATTTCTGTGAAAAAAAAACAAGTTGTATTTTTAATGAAGATTGCATTGAATTTGTAGAATGCTCCTGGTAGGATGGCCATTTTCACAGTATTGATCTTATTGATCCATAACCATGAGGAACGTTTCCATCACCCGGTCTTTTCCTTAATTTCTTTCTTCAAGGTATTAAGCTTTTACTTATATGTCTTTATTTTTCTTGTTTGGATTTATTCCTGGTATACTTGGAATATGAATTCAAGAGCACATCAAGAAAAGGTCCACCATGATCAAGATGGTCCATCTTTCTTGGAGGTATTAAAAATTTTATATGCCTTTCTTTCCCTTCTTTAGATTTATTCTTGATATACTGGCCATTTGAATTCAAGAGTATATTAAGGAAAGATCTGCCATGACCATGATGACTCTATCCCAGGGATATAGAGATAGTTTCACATATATAAATCAAAAAATTGAATCCATAGTATAAACAGGCTCAAAGGCAGAAACCACATGAGTATCACATTAGACTCAGAAAAGAAATTTGCCCCAAATCTACCTTCTTTTCATCATAAAGGTTATGGAGAATCAAGGGATTCAGGAGATAGATGTCAACATGACTAAGTAATAAACAAGAAGTTCACAGTCAACATCATCTTAGACAAAACTGCACACAGTTCCTCTAAAATCAAGAATGCAACCAGGACGTCACTCTCTCATTCCAGTTAAATACAGTACTACTGTTGTATTTTACCTAAAACAATATGACAAGTGATAAAGGGAATAAATGCAAAACAACTTAAAAAGAAGTCAAGATATCCTTATATACAAATGAGATGATTGTATACGTCAAAAAAATCCCAAAGACTCCATCAGAAAATTTTTAGAGCCAATAAACACATTTAGCAAAGTTGCAAGATAAAAAATTAACACATAAAATCGATAGATTTCCTATACACCAACAGCAATCGTTCTGAGAAATCAACAGGGAAGCAATCCCATCCAGGATAGCATCAATAAAATTGCATGATTAGTCTTATCATATACAATGCATTTAGAAATGTCCTCAACTTTGCCATGTATTACTTTTCATTTTACTAAGCCTCTGAATATGCTCTTCCTGCCTATTGATGCATTGACTTTGATCACACAATAGATAATAGTAACTTCCTTTGAAAATTTTCTGATTTCAAAACTTATATTTAACTCCAAATACAATGAAGATAATTTAGTAAATAGAATTTATTTCTTTCAGGCACCCAGGCGTTAACTTTCTTGTTATGTCTTTGTGCACTTCAGTGAAAATCATGAAAACAATAAAGAAAATATTACTGTCTTTGTTACAACTATAAAATAATTATAAACACAAAGCATTTTCTACAGGTGTTTTCTTTATCAAATGTTTATCTGACTACATTATATTATGCAGTACATATTCATGTAAAATGGCTTCAGATATTTACTTATTCTGGCAAATCTCATTACAGATTTTCCACTGAGAACCCAAGAGGGCTATCCAGCTTTTCTCCATTGAGCATAAGTAACAGTTACAGGATGAGAGCAAGACAGAGAAGACAGTGAGTCTACATGCAATAGTGTAGACAGAAGCCCACACCACAGTCCCAGAAATGAGCACAAGTATTCCTGTATGATCTTAAACATGCTTTCTTCAAAATTCTTTCTCTTAACACATGGCATTAATATAATAATTCAATATAAATATTATAATATAGTAATTATAAAATACTATTTAATACTCAGATTTTAAATTATCAGTATGAAATAATCTATAATTATAT
The DNA here is from genome assembly GCA_035773235.1 of Eospalax fontanierii. Lineage (NCBI taxonomy): Eukaryota > Metazoa > Chordata > Mammalia > Rodentia > Spalacidae > Eospalax > Eospalax fontanierii. The sequence goes on along the minus strand of CM069527.1, from coordinate 106,576,881 downwards.
ATTAATATAGGCTTATGATTTGTCATATGGATACTTGCTCACTTTCATTTATAGCTATGCAGAATGTGTATATAAATACAGGTTCAATAAATACATAGTATCTGTTGTGATTTCTATATTTGCAATAGTATTGTTTATTTTTTAAAGCTTTACATTGAATATATTCACACAATGTATTTTGATTATATTGAGACTCCTTCCTCTATCTGCACCCTCCTTTACTATTCTATGCCTAATTTCATGTATTCTATTATATATACTGTATATATATTATATATGTATAATATTATATATTATATATATTATATATATATATATATATTCTTTTCTCAAAGGCCAATTGAGTTACATTTGTGTCCACAGATGCCCTTTTGTGTGGGTTCATCAACTGGATCCTGGTTGACCTACCCAGAATCACATTCTTAAAAAAGAAAAAGAATGACTCTCCCCCTTCTGGAAGTTGTGGGTTATCAATAGTTCCTCAGTTTGGGGCTTCTCACCCTCTTCCCCACATCTATGTTGAGATTTTTGCCTGGTTTGAGTTTATGCAGGTCCTATGCATGCCATCCCCATTACTCTGAGTTCCTATGAGTAACTTCCCCAGATGTCTGGAAAACTTTGATTCTCTGTGGTCATCTATCACCTCTGGCTCTTATAGTCTTTTTCTCCCCATTTTCCAAAATGATCTCTGAGCTTCATGAGGCAATGATTTGACACAGGTGTCCTGTTTAGAAGACAGTTTGCATTGCATTATCTTATTCTCTGCCTGTTGGCCAGTAGTAGTTTTCAGTGCTAATTACCATTTGCATCATGATAAAGCTTCTTGGTTGAGAGATGCATTAATCTATGGGAACAGCAACAAGTCAGAAGGAGTTCGTTTAATACTGTGTCCATTTAGCAGAATAATAGTAGTAGTCTCTCCCATATGGCTTGTAACTATTTAACCACAAGTTCCTAGTCCTTATATCAATTTAGTTATAGGCTCCGTCTTGTGAAGTGCACCTTAATCCAATCAGAAAATGGTTGGTTACTCTCATGAGTTTTGTGCAACCTTTGTACCACTGGGAACCTTGCTAGGCCAGCTATTGTTGTAGCTCACAGGATTCACAGCTGGGCAAGATTGTTGCTTCCATTTCTCTTCTGGTGGCCAGCAAAGTGCCTTCCAGCACTATGAAAGCTAGCTAGTAGAGGTGATGTTTTGAAGGAAGACCAGTATTATTTCTGTTTATTCTAAAGATCATGCTTTTGAATGTCTTTAGCAACAGGGTCTTATCATCAAGTTCTGGTGGGGAACCAAGAGCCAGGACAATTTCCAAATATTGTTTCAGGATCTGTGGTACTCCTGGTCAACAGCTTAAAAAAGAGGGAATTCAAGTTCATGCCTGGGGTTTTCCTTTGCTATCTTATGGCATCAAGTAGGTCAATGCCCCATTACATGGTAATTCCTTTAAACTTTTTAAATATTTTTATATGTATGTTCTTTAACAAGCTTAGTCAGGGGTAAGTTTCCATATGACCTTTTGTAAAGATATATTTACTTTATATTTTATATTTACTATCTCTTCCCATCCTCCCTCCTCTGCCCTGGCCTCCCACTCTCCACTCCATTTAATCCTTCATACCACATTATTTCTCTTTCTGACTTTATATCACTAAATTCTATCTCCCTACACATGAAGCTTCCTTCTTATGGTTGTTGACTATTTTCCTGAATGTAGATTTTCCATTTGGAACACTGTGTATAAGGATTCAAAGTAGCACCCACCTATGAGAGAGAACACGAGACTTTTGAATTTCTGGGTCCAGGGATACCTCACTTAGGATGATTTTTTTGTCCTTTTGAGACAGGACCTACCTGTAGCCTCCTGTAGCTTGGAACTGTGGAGACCAGGCTGACATCAGTCTCATAAAGATCCACAGCTGGATACAATAATGTTTTTTTTCTTATCATCTGAACGATATTCCAGTGTGTAAGTGTACTATACATAACTGTCCATTCCTGAGTTGATGGTCATCTAGATTGTTCCCATTTTCTGGCTATTATGACTAGAACTGCTTTCTCTGTAATGAGAACCCATGGAGAGACTTTTGGGCATATGCCTAAGACAAGTGTGATGGACTGCATCTTTGAGATTTCTGGGGCCTGATTTCCATCGTGGCTGCATCAGCTCTCATCCTTCTAGAAGTGAGTTCCCCACACCTTCATCGGCATTTTTCAGTGTTTGCTTTTCAGATCTTTGGCATTCTGAGTGGAGTAAGATGAAATCTCATTGTGGTTTTAATTTGCATTTCCCAGATGACTAAAGAGGGTGAACATAAAAAAAAATGTTTCTTAGCTTTGTATATTTCATTTTTTGAGAACTTCCTATTCAGATTTTTGCCCCGATTTTAAACTGGATTATTTGTTTTATTTTTCGATGTTATTCAGTTATTTGTGTATTTTATGTGCTAACTCTATGGAGACGGATAACTGGTAAAGATTTTTCCCATTCTGTAGGTCGCCTTTTCACTGAAAGACCTTATATTTTTGATAAGCTTTACCTTCACTGGAACTCATGTTCAAATTTTGTTCTAAATATAACAGTGTTAGGAATTAGTAGAAACTTTAAGAATACTTAGCTTGTCTTAAGAATAATTTCCTTTTTGGAGAGACTGGCTTAAGTCTCCTGGGTGTCACCCAGATCTCCCGGGCTGGGGTAGGTTGCAGAGCAGAGTCCGGTAAAGACGTTGCTACTAGTCCTTGCCCTTTCTCACACCTACCCATTTACCAGTTACGTGCTGTGCCATCAGATGCCATGTATAATGAGGACCTCATCAGAAGCCAAAAAGACACTTGCACTTCCAAATGTATGAGCCAAATAAATGCCTTTTCTTTACAAATCACCCAGATTCAGGTATTTTCAGAGTGACACAAAATGACCTAAGGCAGATAGAATGGAATCTCAGACTAAGTTATTTTCCTTAAAACATCTTTCCTAATTAATATCATCAGTATATGCTGGAGCATCAAATGAATCTTGTGTATTCAAGCTGTTTTTAATGACTTGTCTGTTAGCTTGCTAGGCATGTGTTTACACTTGAAAAACTAAAGTAAATAAGCCAACATGTGTACATTCATTTAAGGATTAAGTGTAGGCACTAGCATCATCCAGATAACATCTCAATTTGGAGCGTACTGACTTCATCTGTGAAACCTCCAGTAGGCAGTCCGGAAGTCCTCTGATCATACAGTTCCCAATGGCCATGTGAGGGTGAGAGCAAAGTCAACACTTCATTGCATGATTTTGAGCATCAAATGAGAAGATGATAAATATTTGATATGATCATGCTTCATTTTCCTTTATATTACAAAAAAAAATACCCTTAACTGAGTCCACTGAGTTCTGACTTATTGAGCTCACGTCACTGAGAGAAATTCTACCCTGTGTATGGCTACATAGGATGAATGATTGATTGAAACATGCTTTCAGTACTCGATTGATTAATAGAAAATGTTTTAGTTTCATGCAAGTCCACTTCTGCATGCATAAATGCATGTAGATGTGTGTGTTTTTGTGTGTGCGTGTGTGTGTGGTGAGTGTGAAGTGTGTGTTGTGTAGGTGTGGAGTGTGTATGTGTGTGGAGTGTGTGCAGTGTATTGTGGAGTGTATGTGGTGTGTGTGTTTATGTGTGTGTGGTATACGTGTGTGCGTGTGTGTGGAGTGTGTGAGGTATGCGTGGTATGTGTGTGAAGTGTGTGTGGAGTGTGTGTGTCTAGGTGTGTGCGTTGTGTGCTCATCTGTGTTTTGCTCCGTACATTCTGTCGTCTTCTGAGGCAGGTTTTCTTACTGACTCCGAAGCTGGACAGTTCGGGAAGTCAGACTGGCTAGTCAGTTCCTGGGATCTGCCTGCATGGGTTTTCGTATGAGTGCTCACAATCCAAATTCAGGACCTCACATTTGCACAAGAAGCAGCTTACTGATTGAGCCATCTTACCAACCCCAATTACTGTGATTTCTCCATAGACTTCCAAGATTTTTGTGATTTATTTTTAAAATTTTATTCATCCCATCATCTCTGTTCTATAGTTTATAAAAAATACAAGATACCAGTGTGACAATTGTGTTATTTTCAGATATTACTTTATTCTAACCTAAGTGAAGTACTCCGCCATATCAGATTTTGGGGGGATTTTGATTCTTAGTAAATGCAAGATCACATTTAAGGTCTAATTAATCAGAATGTCAGCGGTAGTTGACATCATCTTTGTGGTCCCCTGGTAATTTAGGTTCTAAGAAACGGACTCTGATCTGCCTGGAGCACATGCTCATTTGAAACAACAATTTCACTGTGGCATAAAATTTTTCCTTTTATATCAGAAAAGAAAGATTGATGAATTCAAAACATTAACATATAACTTCAACCTTGTCTTTGTAAATTTCTGACCTCCCACTAGAGTATACCAATAAGGAAAGCTAAGCCTATTTTTATTTCAAAATTGGCATAAGTATTCAATTTTGATTTATAATCCCCACGGTCAGTTCATTACAAAAGAGAATTCTGAACTCTATGTAGCCAGGTGCTTTGTTTTTAACCCTAATCTCACCCCAAAAGAGAATGTGTCTCAAAGAATTGTGAAGCATATCTACTCAAGCTTCCTTTCAATTTCCTTTCTGATTGCTGATGCCTCAGCAGGCTCTTCATATTTCTACTGCCTTTTAATTTCTTGAATAATGATAAGCAGACTAGACAGCGTGGGTCTGTATTGAGGAGCCACAACCCAGCTAAAATATGGGTCAATCTTCAAGGAAATTAGCATATGTATTCCATTCTTGATGATCAGTCACAGCCACGCTAATTGTCTTCTGACAGCAAAGGCATGAACATATTCACAAGAGATCACAGTTCCAGCCAAGCAGCAGATCTCAGGAGCATCCCATAGACCTACAAACAGTGATGATACAGCTTCATGTTGTTTAGATTCCAGGCTCTTTTCTACTTAGAAATAACCAGTTTGTACATATATTTCAAAGTGTGGAAGTTTCAAACATGACTACCATGGCTTAGTGAAACCACATCTATCATTAAAAGTTAGAAGAAAATGCAGTTGTATAAGAAATCACAATATATTACCAAATAATATTACACAGCACAGCCTTAGAGAAAAAATGAAGCACACAGGTACCCAAATACATTAATACTAGTTAAAGATTATTTTCACATTGTTAAGCATCCATACTCTGGTTTATAATGTTTTAACAATATTATTTTTATTTTAACTTCTCATATATTTTTTCTTATGTCTATGAGACATAATATTAATGCAATCAAAAAGTTAAATGAGTACTGACCAAATCAAAGGCACAACTGTTAATGTGTGATGTCAAAATATTAATACGTGGTGGCCCACTTTGCAATCTGCAAATATTAGCTGATTTCTAGAATACATTTTCAGTAAAATGCTAGAATTTTTTTCTTCCTTTATTTATAATTATTTTTAAAAAATATTTTCATAGTTCACCCTGTTCATATAACATATAGGAACTTTTAAAGGTCCATTATGACACTTTGATTAGAGGTCATATCTATCACTTTTCTCCTCTTTGCTATTTTTATATTTTTATTAAGTAATTTCCTTGAAAAATCTTATACATGTATATAGCACATTCTGACCACTCTCCTCTCTGCCATCTCAGCTTTCTCCACTGTCAAGCTCTCCTCCTCTCTACAAATCCCTTTTATTTTAGGGACATGTGCATGCCTTTTTGTTTTCTTTCGTGTCCCACTGAGCTGGACCAGGACCATCTCTGTTTCTTTGGGTTTGGAAGTCTCTAATGAAGCCTGGTGAGCTCACCATGGAAACACAAATGGAGACATTAACTGCCCTGTTCCAGAATCCATCAGCAACCAAGAGATCAGCAGGAAAGATACTGCACCTACTCCCATGACTGGCAGTGGTTTGTTTTGTGTTCTTTTCCACTTTGGCGCAGACAGTGAATATCTTGTTCTTTTTAGTATATACTGTCTTTGTCACACCTACTTAATCCCCATGTTGTTCTCCATCATGCACGCACAGATAATAGATATGGATGAATTCCAATAAAAAATAATTTTCCAAAACAAGCACAGGCTTTAGCGGACTAGCATTTTGTAAAGAAGTAATTTGTCTTTAAGTGTGTATAGCTCAGAGATGTATGTGCAGTTATTTTTTGAGACAAGTTGAGGGACTACCCCACAAATGAAGTGAGGAGGAAGCCACCATACAGGAAACCCAGAATTTGAATATTCTCAGGATGTTCCCAAATGTTTGCTGAGAAGGAAAGGGTCGTTTTGCTTTATTTTTTCTGTATCATAATATTTGAACTCTTTTAGTTCATTATTGTGACCTTAAAAGCAATTTATTTATTACCCAGAAATAAAGGAGGAGCTGTTTGCAAATGCATGTCAGTGTCTCTTCTCCATGAGCTAGGTGGGGTATGAGCCAGACCTTTGATAATCATTAACTGCTCATCCAACATCATTCAATATAGAATCTGTACTTCAGCATTAAATAATGACATGAATGTTAATCTCTCAAAATATTTAAAATAATTAAAAATAATATCGTGTGACTCAGGATTAGGTTATGTAAATATGTATATCATAATTCAAGTGTTCTGAGCAAAATCATTTCACAATTAAGAAAAGGAAAAGTAGTGACATATTTTCTTCTACTTCAACTTTTTAAACTAAATAAGCACATCATATAACCTAGAGAACACATTGTAAAGTCCTGCATTGTAATATACCCCACAAGTCAACAGAGGTATGAATAACCAGGGAACCTTAAAAAGTGAGTTGGTAAATATTCTAGGATGAATAGTAAGAGCCAATATTAAATGGAACATATTATCAAATCAGAGTTTTCATGATTCATGCAAGGACTTGAATTATAGATAATGACTTCTTTTATTCAGGAATTCATTAACTTTATATTGTAGGCCTTCATAATCCACATTATTGGGAGTAGAAAATTCACTCATTACTGATTTATGTTTTATTTCTTCTGGTAGAAAACTTGGAAGTTCCACCAAGCTCAGGCTCATGAAATTCACCTACAGATTGGTTTGTAATGCTGCGTCTGAGAGCTCCCACTGCGGGCTCTTGTTTTTTGTCTCTCAAGGGAATCTGATATGTGTCATGGTGGTGATTTTTCTGCTGTGTCTGTTTCTGTGTTTATTTAGGAACACCACTGAGTAATTACATGATTTATATCGTTTCTCCAACCAGGCTGGAGGTCAATTGGTTCTCTGTACAAATTGCACATGCAGAGGAGCTGGATTCTGCTTTGTTTAGAATTGTTTATCTGGAGGGTTATAGACAATATTAGTGTGCCTAAGTAAGATAGGTCAGAAAACTAGTTGGCTGAAAATTAGCAGGATGTCAGAACTGTGTGGGAATCTCACTGTGCCATCTTTTGACAATGTCATGAATATTGAATATTGTTTATATATTGTTAACCATCTTCTCTTTATCTATTTGGTTGATACTGTTGTTGGCTTATTTGTTTTATGGCATAGATTTTTCTCCTGCATTTTGTGTCTTGTTTTCTTTCCCTAGAGCTATAGATTTAGAAAGATCTCCAGTTCTATGTGTTTGTCCTGAGTAATGATTCCCTGTTTATTAAAAATGAAAGCTTTCTAATAACCTATAAATGATTGGTTTTTATTTTTAATAAATATATTTTATTGCACTTGTGTGAATTTCATAGAATTCATCTTAATCATGTTTACCCCCCTCCCCTCTCTGTACCCCCTAATCCCACTCACAGGACTTCATAAATTTGTTACATATGTTAAGGCCTATTGAGTCAAATTTGTGTACCCAGATGTCCTTGGTATGAGTTCAGCCACTGGAGCCTGTTCAATCTAGCTCATGTCACTCCTTTAAAAAGGTCCTTACATTTACAGGTAAATATACCAGTCACCACTCATCAAAATGATTCTTTTGCAACAGATGGAGACTGTTAAAGAGTTCCACAACTAGTCACACATAGAGAATATATGTGTCAGTGAGATACCCAACCCAAAATGACACATCTACAATTCAACCTCTACACCAAGGGCTCATAGAACATAGTGGAACAAGGGGCAGAGAGAACACTAATGCATCTCTCAACTCTCATCAGCAGAGCCTCCTCATGCAACAGAGGGCAATTAACACAAAAGGCCAGAACTGATCAAAGTGTAGAGAAAACAAGACTGCAGAGTGTGGGTCCCTGGACAAGACACCTTTACCAACCCTCCCCACCAGGGTGCAGGAGACATTGAGGAAGAGGGGTTGGAAGGACTGTGAGAGCCAGCCAGGGAGGAGGTTCTGACCATAAAGAAACAATCTTACAGGCTTCTGGGATCTTGCTCATATAAACTTACAGCAATGGAGAGAATATGCACCAGACCCATGTAAACTCAACCAGACAAAAACCATCATAGAACTGGGGAAATGGACAGAAGGCCACAACCTTAGCTGAGGAAGTATGGGCAGCTGATCACTTCTGGGTGAACATCATTTATTAAGTACAGTGTCTTATCACTGCAAACCATTCTTTTGGGTGGTATTAAGATGGTGATGTGTGTCTTATGAAGATATCATCAAATAATCTAAGCAGGGAAGAAATGCAGGCAAAGGTTTACAGCTTCCTTCCTAAGCCTTAGAAGGATGGAACTGGCCTTCCAAAGAGCCTTGTAGTTTGGATGAAACCTGCATAACAAAGTGGTTGTCTAGTTTCCTTCTTGATTTTCAGAATGTAAAACCTGATGGAATGTGTTAAATCCATTGTTTCTGGTTGATATTCAGAATCACCAACTTTAAGTAGAAAGACTATTAACTGCATGGTCTTTCATTACTGTGCTTTTCTTTCCTTTTATTTGGTTTTTATGTATATTTTTATTGAATGTTTGTGCATTTCACAGAATACATCTTAAACATTTTTAGATCCTTCCCCATCTGTGCCTCCTTTAGCCTCTCACTGGATATTATTTTTATCATTATTGCTATCTTTAAATTTTTTGTTTTAAGTGTATGAGTGTATGTATGTATGTGTGCATTGACTGCATGTATGTAAGTGCACCCCTGTGGTTCAATTCCCATAAAGGTAAGAAGAGGGTGGTGGATCCCCTGGAACTGGAGTTATGAACAGTTCTTAGCAGGCACATGGCTGCTGGGATTCGAACCCAGGACCTCTGCAAGAGCAGTTGATGCTCTTAACCACTAAGCTGTCTCTTTAGCCCCGAGTCAAGCTTTTATACCAAGATGTCCCTCAGTGTAAGTTCATCCACTGGAATGAATGGTTAGAATACAAAACTATTAAAGATAGCAGAATTTGCAGGTTTGGAAGTCTCAGAATGTTCATTTTACAACAAAGGAGAAATGGGCTCTGAAGAAAATCTTAAGGATGATGCTGATCCCCTGTTTGATTTGTCCCTTCATGGAATTCAATGACGAAGACAGATCATACTCACAGAAAACAGCAGTTTAAACTACAGGGGACATACACATGGACAAACTTTTCAGATGTAACATGCCTATGCCATTGAGCAAACTGTAGAAAAAATTTGTACTATCCTTCAAGAAAAAGAAAACAGGGATGGTATTGAAAGCACCTTGGAGCACATTAGGACCAATGCCTCAGTTCCACCAAGCTCCAGAGTCTGTAATCTAAGATTTGGGATGGGGCCACCCAGATACGTAAAGAGAAGAATCTATACTTGGCAGACCTGGGGATGGGTGAGGCTGCTTCTCCAGAAGTCACAGAAAGCAGAATATCTCGCTAGGGAAGTTGTTACTGAACCTTAAGGCACAGTTGCATTTTCCTGTAGTTTTAGAATTCCTGGGAGCTGAATGCATACTATCTCCGCCCCATCTCTGTGGTTTTGAAATGTCCATGGTGCTGGGATTCATTTGTTCAAGACTGAAGAGAAAATTTAGTCTTATAATTATGCTCAAAGGCTCATAAGATTCAGATGGTATTTGGAGATTCTAGAATTCATATTAGTATCAGTTAAGATTCTTTGGGGGCGGAAGGGCTTTGGGGATTTTCTTAGTTACTTCTTAGTTACTTCTGTTGATGTGATAAATACTATGATCAAGCCAACAGATAGAAGGACGTGGAAGAGTTTATTGGGCTTTAGATTCCATAGGATGAATCCATCATGACAAGGGAGGAGTGGCAGGAGACAGACAGGGCAGAAAGCTGAGAGCTCACATCTGTAAGCAGCTACAGGAAGCAGAGTGACAGCCTGGAAATGAAGTGCAGCTATGACCTTTCAAAACCCTACTGATGTGCTTCTTCCAGCAAAACTGCAAACAACATCAGCAGTTGGAGCCAAGTGTTCAAATCCTTGAGCCTATTTGGAAGAGTTCATTCAAAACCCCAAGGGTAGAATAAATACATTTTGGAAGGAAGAAGGACATGAATTTTGAGTGCCTGGGTCAGAATGTCTTAGACTGTGTTGTATCCTCTAAAAATTCATGTTTAGTAATGCCAAATGTAAAGCCTTTGGATATGAATCTTTTGTAAGGAAGTTGGGTTAAATGAATTAGTGGGATGAGGTCATCATGATTTACGTAGCATCATTAGTAAGAAAACTAGATAGAGACAGAATTCTCTTCTACCATATGAAGAGAATGGAAGAAAAAAGCTGTCTTGAAGCCAGGGGAAGGGAACACCTCTTCCACACAAGAAGAGTCAAGTAGATACCGACTGGTCTTTGACTTTTGATTTTGTAGTATCCAGGACTTTGAGATACATATATTCATTTTTAATCCATCTCGCCTATGGTATTCTGTGCAGTAGCATGATCAGAGGCAACTTGAATATCTATATTATTATTCACTTTTTCTTTATTATATTATATAAATATATTATTTTATATTAATCTATATCTTTATTGAGTTTTGTGCATTTCATATAATAAATCTTAAAATTTAGACCTCTCTCCCCACCCCACACCCATTTATTCTCCTTTCCACTGGATTTTATGCATTCTCTCATACATGTTGAGGCCTATCCAGTCAATAATTTGTACCCAGATACCCCTCAGTGCAAGTTCATCCACTGAAGTCTAGTCAGCCTACCTATAGTCACTTCTTTGTAGATTTTCAACTCTCTCTCACCCAGCAGTAATTAGTTGCCACTAGTTCTCTGACTAAGCCTGGGACCTTCTGCCCATTTCCCCAGTTCTGTGCTGGGTTTCTGTATGATTGAGTTTGCATGGGTCTTGTGCGTGCTGACACCATTGTTGTAAGATCTTATAAGCAAGTTCCCAGAGGCCTAGAACATCTGTTTCCTTATGGTCATGCACCATCCTTGGCTATTACAATTTTTCTGTTCCATCTTCTGAAATGGACCCCGCACCATGGGTGGTTGAAGATTAATATAATAGTCTTATCCAAGGACATGTACTCTGCAGGCTCAACCAGACAATGAAAAACATTTTTTTTTGGCCAGACCATAAATATAAAGCAAATGCATTTCAATTATATTTTTTGATTAATAAAAGTGTACTCTATTCATCACAACTTACTTGTAAACTCAAAGTGCTTGTCAGCAAATTGAGTTTGAAGAAATCTTTCTTTATGTGGATAAAATATATTTGTCAATGCTTGGATGTTAGCATATTCTTCATAAAATAGATTGGAAAGTTATAGGAAATTTGAAAATATCCTTGATGTTCATAACTTTTATTCCCAGACTCCATTTGAAAAAGTATGTCATTCCACAGAACAAAATTTTATTTTCCTCCCTTCTGACCCTGAAGAGGACCATTGCTCAAAACTGCCTCTAGAAGTTACAAAACACAGGTTGGGTCTCCAGGGGCAGCAACACGTAAAGCTAGTTTTTAGTCTTGGCCCAAAGCATTGTAACAAGTATTCCTGGTGTTTGACACAGGACAAAGAGTTGGGGGTCCAGGTTCCCGGAAGGACTGGTGGCTCGAACAATGTCTCTAAATATGAACCTGAGGCAGAGTTTCCAAGGGTCTAGATGAAGCAGGTAAACCATGAAGTGAACTGTTGACTTGTAATCAGAAGAACAAGAATTGGCTGTGCAGGTGTGAGTGGAAGGAAGGATGGCTGTGAGGGTGTGAGCGGAAGGAGGGATGGCTGTGAGGGTGTGAGCGGAAGGAGGGATGGCTGTGCAGGTGTGAGTGGAAGGAGGGATGGCTGTGAGGGTGTGAGGGGAAGGAGGGATGGCTGTGAGTGGAAGGAGGGATGGCTGTGCAGGTGTGAGTGGAAGGAGGGTGTGGGTGTGAGGGTGTGAGCGGAAGGAGGGATAGCTGTGCAGGTGTGAGTGGAAGGAGGGTGTGGGTGTGAGGGTGTGAGCGAAGGAGGGAAGTCTGTGAGGGTGTGAGTGGAAGGAGGGATGGCTGTGCAGGTGTGAGTGGAAGGAGGGATGGCTGGGAGGGGGTGAGGGGAAGGAGGGATGGCTGTGAGGGTGTGAGTGGAAGGAGGGGCGGCGGTGAGGGTGTGAGCGGAAGGAGGGTGTGGGTGTGAGGGTGTGAGCGGAAGGAGGGATGGCTGTGAGGGTGTGAATGGAAGGAGGGATGGTTGTCAGGGTGTGAGTGGAAGGACGTGTGAGTGTGTTGCATAGAAAAGCAGTTTTTCTGTGTCTTCTATGAGGGATGGACTTCAAGTGTCATTGACAACTAACTAACCAATGACTTAACTGGGGAAATGTAACAGAAACGCAGGGAAGGCTGGGAAGTTGAGGGGCCGTGCAGTGCCAGGTCTCCGTCTTGGGCGCACTTTCCAGAGTTCTGGGAGGGACCCATGATCATAATGCAGGCTCCTCCGTAGGAAATCTCTACCTGGGGATGAACTCCTTGTAAGTAACATGGAATAAATTAATCTCTCTATCCGTTCAGTCGGTTCAAACCTGGGGGTGGGGTGAGGCTGAATGCGGGGCCTCACCATGAGAGAATTCATTATACAGAGTGGGAGGAGGGATGTGTGTGCAGGTTGTTTACTTGTCTCCAAATGTCACTACTGTTTAAATGTTCTGTTTTCTGGAGGGTCAGTGAGGAAGTCTAACTGATATGTGTGCTGTGAGTTGAGTGCATATCCTCTGGAAGAGCAGTATATACTCTTAACTGCAAAGCCACCTTTCTAGCTTATTTTCAAAGAAACCTTAGAAAGTATGACCTATCTATCCTATCTATCTGTCTATCGTCTATCTGTCTATGATCTATCTATCTATCTATCATCATCATCATCATCATCATCATCATCATCATCTGTCTATAGAAGGTGAATTACCTACTACCATTACTCTGGTTAGTGGATTATTTTCCATGTCAGGCATCTGCTGGACACTGATCATGTTCTAATAAGCTGTTAACATCACGAAGAAGAAACCCCACTGTCAACAGGAAACACTATTCTTCAGGAATGTCAGTTAGAAAAATGAAATAAATAAAATGAAAAGTAACAAAGAAAACAAATTACTTAGTTAAGGAAGGTGATAGGAGTTTTCAATGAACCCCATATTTGTCAGTGTGCATCAGCCATGTAGACATGAGTGCAGCAGGAGGAGATGTATCCACAGAAACAAATGAGGTCTTTGCCTGCATCTAGAATGCTAAGAAAATACTGCAGGAAAAAAGGCAGAACTAGGCACAATTGTATAATTAATGACACTAAACTTGGTACCGAGTTTTGCCATGTGAACTGTGAATCATGAGACACTTTAAAGTAGAAAAAGACATATGTGCAAAAATACTTTAAATGTTCATATTACTTGGCAGAAATATTCCTTTTGGCCTAAATAAAGGAAGTTCAGAAACCTAAGTTACAGAAAGAAATAGACTAGTATCTTAGTATAAAAAATGAAATTCATGCATACAGAAATGAATCAATTACACAACCATCATAAAATATGATTTCTAGTCTCAGCAAATATAGTTCCCTGCACAAAATCTCCACAAGTCCACACCAGGTGACATGCCAACATGGATGAGAGAAATCTTCACAAGATTTTACACTGAGATGCACAGCTACAAGCCAGCTGAGGGAGGCTGAATCCATTTCTTTAAGAGATGAGCCTTCTGATAAGTTTCCTCATACTTGAGTAGTCACCCCCTAACACCTATACATATGGCCAACTCAAATTGAACTCAGTAGGTGCTGTGTGTGTGTGTGTGTGTCTGTGTGTGTGTGTGTGTAGTTATCATAGAGGATGTGATAAATTCCAGTCAGGGTGTAGAACATGGGGGAGATCTGAGGTGACAAGAAAGCTATGGAAATGATATAAGTACAATATATTCATATATAAAATTCTTAACAAATTAAATAAAAATTGTTTTAGAAAAAAAGTGGATTCTAAATAAGTCAACTGAAAAATGTTACCAACATATCAGATAATCCTGACACAAAAAGATTGTCTTGGGATCAAAAGAAAATATCCAGGTTTGATTTGTGAAATAAAAACAACTTAAATCCTTAAGTCAAATGAAGATTGCACTACACTGAAATTCTATAAGCTTAACTTACTTATGAATACTAATAGAGAAAAATACCAGAAATAATTTAATGGATACACAAGGGGGTTTTCTAACAAACCTGGACTTAGTCAAAGAATACCAGGACTGTTTCGTTATTAAAAACTCTTAAAACCTAACTCACTTAGGTAGACCTGAGGAAGAGCACAGAATCCACAGAACCTACAAAAATGAAATAATACGGCACAATTTCATGGTATTTTTTTAATGCAAACCATATACTAAATATAAACCTCTGATTACTCAGAACTATGAATTAAAATCAGTCCATGATTTTGCTATTTTATAGTACATATTCTGACCCATGTGTGTTTAAATTTAAACTCTCAGAAGAAATAAATAAATGGAGGGCTAAGTGAAGGAGAAATGAGCAGAACCTTGGTAGTGATCCAGAGACCCTGGTGGTCTTCTTGGACCTATTTGTCAATTCTGACTTGATCTATGGGAACTTCAGGCTCATCCACTCTCTCTGTCTAAGCTCAGACATCAACTACGTGACACTTGTCTTTTGGCAGAGCTCAAAAACTTTTTTTTTTTTTAATTAGAGAGCCATAATGGTAGTAACAATATGAACCTTTACCCATAGAATCATACGGACTGGAACTTCAGCTCCTCAGAACCCACATAGAAGCTGACAAGTCTGGCAGTTGCCTGCATTTCCAGCAGTCAGAAGTGGAGACAGGGCACAGCCTGAAGTGGCTGAGTAAACTGCGTCCTCTACTGGGGGACTCTAGGTTCCACTGAGAGACACTGATTCAGTGGATCATGGAGGAAGATTCCATCACACACACACACACACACACACACACACACACACACACACACTCTACATATGTATAAACATCACACATGTGAATCACACATACATTAAAGTAATATAAAATTGATCTTTATATGCACTGGTGACCAGGGATTATTGATTGTTAATGCCATAAAGCTAAAATGCAATCTTGTCAACATGTGATGTAAAGCATTCCATGATTTTCCTGACTAGTTAACCAAACTGTGACTTCATATTCATCCTCTATCTCCAGCTATCCCAGCTACACACTATTTCCATAACATAAATTTATTCATACTCACTCTGGGCACATGCTTTATGATGAAGGAAGTGTGTATGACTTTTATTTTACTTTTAACAAGCAGAAAAGACAGAAAAATTTCTTCCTTCCTTCTTTCTTTTTCTCTTTCTTTCTTTCTTTCGACACGTTTTGCTGTACTCCCTGCTGGCCTGGAACACTTTATGTAGACCAGACTGATCTAGATCTCACAGAGATCCTTCTCCCTCTGCCTCTTGATTGCTGGGATTAAAGGCATGCCCCACTACACCTGGTCTCAGGTTTTTCCTTAAATATGGCATCATGGTAGGTTTTGTTTTAATTAAGACATATTCTGTAATTGGAAAATTCAGATATAGGCTTAAGCATTTTTTGACATGTTAATATGAAATTTTATGGGAGAGATCATTTTTAAGCAGCTTGAAAATGTGATATCCCACTGGCAATGCCTTTCAGTAAATATTGAAAATACACTTTTAATATAGATTCTTACTGACCTTTGGAATCTTCCTACAAAATAAATATCATTAAGCTTCATTTAAATGACAAAGCAATTGAGATTAGATTAATCAGGCAATTCACCAAAGATAATGCACTCTAACCCTGAGAGACTAGGTCCTAAATCCAGGTTGTGGCTCTCAGCAAACTTTGTCCTCAAGAATATTTCCTTCATCAATGAGCGTTGAACTAGAACAAGAAAACTTTTAAAATAAAGAATTATAAATTTTTCAAATGAAGAAATGAAAAGCTATGTCACATTTCTTGGGAAAAAATGATTATACTGAAAAGTCGGCTCAGCTTCCTTGAATGAATGTTGCTCACATGTCAGCTACAGAGAAGATGCAGTTCCAGATCTTTCACTGTAGCTTTTCCTTTGGATTTAAAAATTACTTGTCATTTTTATGTTGCCAAAACTCAACATCATTTTACTAAAGGCAAAAGTTGAGATGTTATTACCGTTAAAGAAAGTATTATTGCTTTTAATGCATTCTAGAAATTGTCCAGGGACAGTTAAACAACTTAGATGTTTAACTGATTTTATGTAGGAAGCGAAAAATCTTTTTCATGACTTCCTTAAAACATCTTAATAATTCACCTAGATAATGAAAACTCATTTCTAAGCTGAAAACCTAAAAGTGTTAAGGTATCAACAGTAACTTGCTGAGTTTCAACATGTAATAATAAAAAATAGTGTTTTCTAGGCAAGACAGAACTGTTGCACAGTGGTTATGACTTTATATACTTCATATACAAGGCCTGCATAAAGTTCAAGTCAGTCAAATTCCCAGCATGGATGTGGGAGGGGCCTGTGAACACCTCTTAATAGCTGAGGACTTATTGGCAACTGATGGCCTCTGTAGGAAGAAAAGTGTCTGTTTTCTTCCACTGAAAGGCTACTCATGCCCCAGTGGATGGTCCCTTTACATACTAGCACCAGAATGTGGACTCAGTGGGTTAAAGAAAAAGTACATGGATTTTGGAGAGAAAATGGTGTTAGAGTAGTTTGGAAGAATTTGGAAAGGAAAGAATGGAGAATTTCACATCGAATGTAATTATCAAACAAAAAAAAAAGTCCTCCCCATTTCTATAGTACTTGAACATTATGGTATAGTTCTGCAGATTCTTCCTTATTAATCAATCAACCCAAATTTAGTTTGTTGAGTATTTTAATGGATAGAAAATATTCTTATAAGACCAGGTTTGCATAGTTCTGATGACTACCTTCCAGGCTAACTTGTCTCCCTGATTTTTACACTGTGGTATAACACAGCACTAGAGGACTAGAGCCTTTACAAAGCTCTGAATTGTCATTAAGCACATCATTCTGAACCAGTGTCAGACAGCCACTGGAGCATGGGAATCCTACTGTTGGCCTCATGCTCATAGAATTCTATACCTCCCAGCAACTCTCAACTTACATTAGCTCCTTAGTAAAGGGTGAGGTCTGTAAGTCTTTGACCCCACAATCAGGAATTTGGTTGACTTGCTCTTGTGCTGGTCTTGTGCAGGTAACTGCAATCAAATATAAAATGTCTTTCTTTCAGAATTCCAACCATTTCATCCACACAAGGCAGCCTAACAGACCCATCCAGGCTGCGGGTATTAACCTCCACACGGTCCTCAAGGTCTCTCCGACCTTCTCACTGTAAAAAGTGGCAGTAGCATGAGTTTGTATATGCTATGTTTAACAGATATACAAATCATCTTCCTAACAAATGTGTTCTACTGTAGTGCTAAAAATAAAACTTAAACAAGAAATAGAAATCATTCAGAAAACTTTTCTTTCAGATGAGAATCCAAAAATGAATTATAGTGAAAAGTGAAGAAATCTCAAGTTTTTTTTCTAGTGGCAAGAACAAAAAAATGACAGATGAAATGTAAGATTTTAATCTGTAAGAACTGGCAGAGGAGTAGGTGAGACTTGAAAGTCTCTTGATTTAAGATGCCTGAGACTAAGTGGTTCATTCTCTTTTCCTTAAAAAAAATCCAAATCACTTAGTATGCTTGCTTGATTGTTTCAAACAGCCAAGAATCAGAAAGGAGGAAGGAAGGAAGAAAGGAAGGGGAGGGGAGGGAGGGAGGAAAGAAGGAAGAGATGGAGGAGGGGAGCAATGAACCAAGAAAGCCAAGACTTTAGAATGGATTAGAGAGGCATCTCGGTAGAGCTGACACAGTAATAGAGCTCAAGGTAAATTGTCACTCTAAGTTTAAAATAATGGATTATTAATTTTAGGTAATTTGATTATTTTGCGATTCTTCTGCAGAAGTCTTTCTGAAACCTTGTCAATATTTAATTCTGTGTCTTTATATTTACATCTGTACCTGTCTTTGTAGTATGACAGCCCCTCTAAACGCTGACCCTGGTTCAGTAAGTACTAGTGGCTCCTGTCCTCCCCACCATCATTTGATGGCCAATAAAAATGTCGCCCCTTCATTCAAATACCCCTAAAAGCTTTGTCTCTGCCCTGACGCCAAACCTCTTCAACAAGTACAAGGACTAGATTGTAAACAAATGTCTAATTCTTCATCTGAATTAAAGTTTCTCTGTTATATCTTTTTTTTTGCTTTTACATATAGACCACAAAATTCAGCGCTAATTGTAAGAGCGTAATGAAACTTTTCAGGCAACCACTAGAGGAGTTAAAAATAAGTTTACCCCTCAAATGTTGGAACGTCTTAATATTTTTTTTCGGCTCTCTTCTGATATGGCTCTTCACAAATCTAAGTATATGGGTACTTGGAAAATCTTCTATACACTACATCCATCACTCAGTAGAGTGTGGTTGGTTGCATTTGAGACACAAGTCTCTTTCCTAGACAGCCAAGAAATCAGTTCAGATAAATTACTGAGGAAGATACTATAGCCATATAATTAATTAATGTCACCTACAACCAGAAATTGTGTGAAAATATCAAATACTTTAAATATTCAGCATGAATACTATAAACAGAAGAATCTATGTAACTGGTTGGATGCCATTTGGACCACTCAGAAAATACGCAAAGTTGAAAAACTGTTCTTCCCTTATCCATGATGACTAACACTAAGAGGCATTTTTCCCCTTTAGAAGAGGAATTCATGGTCTGTGTTGTAGTTGGCTAACTCAGTGTTTTCCATTTTCCATCGTGTTCTGGTCCCTGTCAGTATTTGAGAGAGTGACACACTGGTTAGTGGGATGGTTCTTCCAGGTGCTATTCTTGGGGCAAGAGGGACAGCTGCATCCATAGAGTGCTTGCCCTGCAAGCCTGAGTACCTGAGTTCTAACCCCAGCATCCATGTGGTAGTAAGTATATATACATATACACACATGTCATATACACACATGCAATTACAATACCAGGGATGTAGAAGCAGGATAAAGTCTCCATGGCTAGTCAGTCTAACCTAAGTCATGAACTGCAGGTTCCAGCACAGACACTGTCTCAAAAGTCAAAGTGAATGGCTTCTGAGAATCAATACTGTGTTGCTCTGCAGACTTCACAAGTCCACGCACAAGTTAATTTGTGCCCTCCCAAGAACATGCATACACGCATGCACACTGACATGCACACACACATATATGTGTGTATATATACACATGCATATAGATACACATACACAGGCATACACATGTATGTACACACATATACTTGCATAAGTACACATAGATGCACAGATGTCTATGCACATACAATACACATTTGTACTCGCTCATACACATTCATACATTCATACACATTCATACATACATACACATGCACACTTGCACACAGAAACATATACACATATTCATATATACATAGACACTGTACACAGAAACCATAGACAGAGGCACATACACACAAACCACACCCACACAAGCACACACTGACACACACAAGCACACACACATGCATACACCTATATATACACATGCATATAGACACCCATATACACAGAAACACACACAGAGACACCTTACATACACACATATACACACACACAAACACACACGCAACACTACACACACACAGAGCCAATTATCCAGGAATGAAACAAAAAGTCTTTTAATGAACAGCTTGTGAATTTCAAATTGAGAACAATTTAAACAAAGGAAAGTAAAAAATATATATTCAATAAGAAGCTGTGAAATTTTAAATTTCCATTTTTCCTTATTTACCTAGATAGCAAAAATCTAGCAGTATTTTCTAAGTATAAAGGAAAACAGGAAATATGCTCATTATCAATAAGCAACCACATACTGTTTCCAAGGCCCTTTTTAAAGGAAGCAAATTTCTGGAATGTGCTGACAGTTCTGTTTTTAGAAACTTCTCTCCTGTTCATTAGTTACTTTGTACAAAGTCACATGAGAGGATGCTGTACCTAGAAATTGATTAGAGAACTGATTATATTATCATCTGTATCTCTGTGTTATCAGAAGCATATTTATTCTTCATGAAAATGTCTTCACTTGTCTCCTCCACATGGGTCTTGTATTTTAAGAAAAACCTCTACTTTGTACCCTGTAGAATTTCTTTAACTAGCTATTGTTTATGAAATCAGTAAAGTAGAATACTTTTTGTTGTGTTTTGCTTTTTGTTATAGCAAGTTCAAAAACATCCAATAAAAACATTGTTTTTCAGAAAAACATAGTTGTTTCTGGATATTTCTATTTCCAAGTGAACTAGAAACTCTTAAAAATTTTATTCTACAATTCAAAAGAATAATTGTGATACTATTTTCTATCTTATTAATGATGCAGAGATTTAGCAAGGAATTTTCTTAAACACAGGAGAGTTTCAATAATTTGTGTTATGAAGAAAGATGACAATTTTGGATACTGAAAAGGACATAAACTGTCACTTAAATTTCATACATCTCTTTGAACAATGACCAGGATCAGCATGTGAGTGTGTCCTCAGAGTGACTCTAAACTCAAACTTCTGAACACACTTCTGAATTTGTAGTGAAGTGTGGAATTTAGGAAGTACTGTGGTAGAAAGCCAGTTACTAAAAGTATGATTGAAACAATCACTGGATCAAAGTCCCGTTCTTGCATTCAGCATTGAGCAGTATTATGGTTTGAATTTTAAGTGTCCCTCAAGGCCATGGAGCTGACATCTTGGTCCATGATTCATGATACCATTAATGGAAGCTTTGAGAGATGGGGCACAGAAGAAGGAGATAGGTCCCTCAGGGTGTGACTCTGAATGGAATACTGGGACTCTGGGCTCTTCCCAGGTCTTTCTTCCTGCCTACCCAGAGGTGAGCAGCTTCTTGTTAGCACCTGGTTGTCAGGACCTTCTCTTTCATTACAAACCCAAGAACTAGTATCCAAGTAATCACTGACTGCAACCTTGAAACCATAAGACACAATAAACTTCTCCACCCTTAAGTTGTTTCAGATACATTGTCACAGTGGTAGAGATCTGATTAATCTAAGTAATAAGGTTAGACATTTTGTCTTTGATATTTATTGATAAAGAATTGTTTGTATTTAGAAAAATAATTTTCCAACTTATAATTAAAACAAATAATTTCCTGGTGTAGTTTTGTAAGCAGAAAAATCTAAGAAATGTGCCAGAAATGTGACTTCTATCTGATTAAGAAGTACTTTTTGGGGATGATTTGTGATGAGTCTAGATCATCCCTTTGTCTACTGAAGTCACAAATTTTTATAATTATTTTAACATTAAAATTTATTTATTTTTATTTTATGTGTATGAGTGTTTTGCATGCATGTATGTAAGTACACCCATGCATGCAATGTCCATGGCGACCAGAAGAGGACACTGGATGCCCTGGAACTTAGTCAAGGATGGTTGGTAGCTGACATGTGGGTGTGGGGAACTGAACCTGCATCCTCTACAAAAGCAGTCAGTGTTTTTAACTGATGAGCCATGTCTCCAATCCCTTGATTACTAATGTAACAATGAACTGTGTCCTTCTATTCTGTGGCATTTGTTGTTGCATTACAAAGCAGTATAAATTTACCAATAATCATATATACATGCATTTCAAGGTCTGTGTGTGGCTTGACCTGAACTACTATTTTAAATTCCTCACACAACTGCTGTTAAGTTCTGGAGTCAGGTTGGAAGTGTCTACTAAGATATAATTGATGGATGATTCACCTCTAAGTTTACAGTTATTGGCAGAGTTTATTTCATCTTGAGCTGTTGGAATGAGGATCGTTTTCCCTAGCTGACTGTTAACCTGAGGCCAGCCATGTTCATTAGCATAAGGATGTTCCCAATGTGAATTACTACATGTAATCTAAGGAGAGTGAGTGTGGCTACCAATAAAGTGTTGAATCTTATTTGACCTACAATGAAAGTGAAATCATATTCTCCTTTTGCTGTTTTTGGCATGTGTTTGTACATGCACACACATGCCTGTGTACATATGGAGGACAGAAGTCAAAGCTGAGTGTCTTCCTAGATCACTTATCACTGTGGTTTTTGAGACTTGGCTTGAGATCCAAATTCAGGCCCTCCTGCTTGCATGACGACGAGTACTGAACCATCTACCCAGCTCCCAGCTCTGGCACTTTCTAATGGTTGGAAGTAGGTTAGATTTCAGACAACGTCAAGGAATTATGTTCCATTAATTTGAACACGAAGAGGTGGGAACCACTGAGCACTAAATGTATACCTACCACATTGCTAAGAATACTAAATGGCCAGGTGCTTTGAAGGGGTGGTATCATTCAAGATAAGAGTATACAAAACATTCCTTAAAGGAGATTTTCATACCATTCACTGCCATGTTGAATAAACAAAATACCAAACTGCTTCAAATTTTCTGTTTTATTAGGCTTTATAATTTGAGTAATATTTTCTTTGAATGTCACAGCTTATTAGTGAGTATAAGACTGGTAATCACATCTTTAAACTCAAGAAAGTTTAGTTACAAACCTCTTTGTTGCCACACACATGGGGGAAGTACTTCTCAAATATTAAAAGAGCTACCATGATAGGAATAAAAAGTTTCATCAAAGAGGGGCAGTCAGGTTGATGAAATGCTTCAGTGGGTCAAGGTGCCTGACGTCCACCCTTTTGACTTCAGTTCAGCCTCCAGAATCCACATGGTAGAAGGAGAAAACCCTCTCCCCAAAATTGTCCTCGTACCTCTACATGTGCTAAACAACCCACTGGTACCTCCCCCCATGCATGCACAGATACAAAATATATAAACTTGTAATTTTGACATTGTACAGGGTCTCACTATCTGGACCCAGCTGGCCTGGGACTTACTGTGTAGGCCAGGTTAGCTTCAGTGTCTTTGATCCACCTGCCTCTGTCTCTTGAGGGCTGGGATTAATGGCATGCCCCAACACACCCAGCCTAATAATTTTTAAGTCTTCATTTTGATGAATGAAAGTGCTCTAGTTTACTTTCTGTGTTGCTGTAATAATGCACTCTGACCAAAACAAACCGAGGGAGGAAAGGGTTTCTTTGAATGACACATCCCAATCACAGTTCATCGTTGAGGGAAGCATGGCAGGAACTCAGGGTAGGAACCTGGGAGCAGGAGCCGAGCAGAAGTCCCTGATTACCGACTTGTCCCCTGGACTGTGCTCAGCCTGCTTTATTACACCACTCAGGACTACCCGCCCAGGGGTGCCACTGCCCCTATACACCGTGATCTGGGCCATCTCACGTCACTCAACAGTCATGAAAATGCCTCACTGATGTGCCTACAGGTCAGGTCAGTAAAGGAAATTCCCCAGTTGAGGCTCTCTCTCCCAGGTATGTTAAGTTGACAGCTGCAGTTATCAGGTACAGAAGGCTAACTGACATCCCAAACTCATGAGCATGCTCAGATCAGTGGGATAGCTCATGACCATGCAAGATAAATTCTCTCCCTCCCTCCGTCCCTCCTTCCCCTCTCCCTCTTTCCCTCCCTCCCCTCTCCCTCTGTCCCCCCTCTCTCTTGCCCTCCCTCCCTGCTCCTCTCCCAGTGTCTGTTGGTGTGTGTCTGTGGTTCCTGTCGGTATATGTGTGCTTCCACATGACTTCAAAGATTGCTTTTTCTGTAACTGTGAAGAATTCTGGGAATCTGATTACAGTTCCATTGACTCTA
Source organism: Eospalax fontanierii (assembly GCA_035773235.1). Lineage (NCBI taxonomy): Eukaryota > Metazoa > Chordata > Mammalia > Rodentia > Spalacidae > Eospalax > Eospalax fontanierii. Next base: position 106,552,765 of record CM069527.1, on the reverse strand, counting down.
TCAATCGCTTGTGGTAATCTAGTCATTTCCACATCATCGGTTCTCCCAATCCATGAGCATGAGAGATCTTGCCATCTTCCAGTGTCTCCCTCCATCTATTTCTTCAGAAACACCCTGAGCAAGTAAATGATGGGCCAGCATCCCTGGAGCCTTCAGTCACCAATGGCTGCTTAGACCCTGTCTTTGATGTCATTGAGGTGGCTCAAGGCTAGCCTAGTGTTTGCCTAACCTCTGTTGTTAGCTCTTGCTCCTACCACTGCTTCTGTAGAAGTCAAAGCCACACCTGAACAGCTGGAGCCCTGAGGAAGGGTCAGCTCTGTCATCAAGTGGTTTTTCCAAACCATTGCAGTATCACCTCTCTTCAGTCTCCAGTGTAAACTCTATGGTGGCCTCAGGCAAGATTCCCCATGGTTCTTGGTGCAAAATAAGAACCTCAAATGACTCCTAAGAAAGTGTTTTACTGTTTGATTGCAGAGGCCTTTCACTTCATGGGTTAAGTTTGCTCCAGGGTACTGATTTAGGTTACTGTGAATGAAACCGTTCCCTTATATTTTTCTCAGTATGTTCACTGTAGGCATATAGTAGAGACTGATATGTCAATGGAATTTGGTATTCCAGTCCAGAATTGTGCGTGAGATTCTACCACGGCTGATTTCCAGGCATGGTACAGAGCCATGGTACTGTCACAAACAGACACATTGATTAACAGAAGAGCTAGAGTTAAGCACATGCAACTATGGCCTCCTGCCCTTTGACAAAGATGCCAAACATGCACATTGGAGGAAAGACAGTGTCTCAGTGACGGAGTGGAGAGTATTGGATGTCTACAAATAGAGGAGTGAGAGACTCTCACTCTGCACAAAATCAGTTCCAAATGAAGCATATACATCAACATAAAATCTGATGTCTGAAACTGCAAAGTGAAAAGGAAGGAATAGTATCTAGAATACATGAAGAACTCAATACATTTAGCATTCAGAAAACAAATTACTCAATAAAAATGGGCATAGATATGAAGAGAATCACACAAAAGGAGACATGCAAATGAAGCTTCCCTTGCTCCAGTGGATGGCACCTATGGGCAGCACCAATTGGATTTACTGGGTTATTCAAAGAAAGAACTGCATTATGAAGGGGAAAATGATCAGGAGGAAATAGGAGGAGTGGAAGGTGGGAATCGGAGAATCGATATTGATCATATCTTACTGTACACATGAATGACATTGTCAAGAATAAAGAAGAGAATTAAATCTGTTTAATAAGATCATTGATCAGGAATATTCAAATGAAAAGTACTTTGATGTTCCACTCCAGTCAGAATGGCAATCAATAAGAAATCAAACACAATAAATCTGCATTAAGATGCAGGTAAAGAAGAACACCTGTTCACTATTGTAGGAGTATAAACTTGTGCAGACACTACAGAAATCAGTGTGAAGGTTTCTCAAAAAACTACAAATAGGGCCTTACATAGAACTCAGTGGGTAAAGACACCTGCTGTGTATTCATTATTTTTAGTCGCCTTGATACAAACTATAGTTACCTGGGAAGAAAGCAATTCAATTGAAGACTTGCTTTTCATCAGATTGAACTGTGGGCATGTTTGTGAGGCAGATTCCTTAATAATGATTTTTGTTGTTGTTGTTAAAGGAGGTCTCAGCCCATTGTGGGTGATACCCTCCCTAGGCAGGGAAGCCTGAGTTTTATAAGAAAAGTAGATGTGCAAGTCACAGGAAAATAAAATCAATAAGCAGCTTGTCTCCATGGTTTCTGCCCCAGCTCGTGCCTCCAGGTTCCTGCCTTGAATCCCTGAATTGGCTTCACTTCATGATGAATTGTTACATAGAAGTCAAATAAACTCTTTATTCTTAGAATTGGTGCTAGGCAGTATTCTATCAGAGAAAGAGAAAAGCAAACTCGAACAGAAATTGGTAACAGAGAGTTAGATCTTGATGTGATGGACCTGCATATTTTGGTTTTGGAGAGGAATGTGGAAGCATTTGGAACACTGGGTTAGAAATACCATCAAGTGCTCAAAGTTTAATGACCTGTTCTGGGGGAACTTGGAAGATAAGAATGTTAAAAGAAATGTAGATAATGTGGGTCTGTGCTGTGAAGTTCAGAAGGAGTCTGGGACCTCCTCAAATACTCTTATCAAATCGATGGCATAGAGAGGCCAGCTGTAGTGGAAACCCCAGGACTGACGGGTCATGGCGAGATGTTGAAGCATGGTCATGTCCTGGGTTAAAGTCCCTCTAGAGAGGCTGGGGGGTCATGAGTGAAGGCATGGCTTCAGTTGCAGTTTGGCCCTCTGGATATTGCTGATGCCAGGACCACGGAGTGTCCACTAAGGGCAAGGTTTGGGGAACCTACCTGAACCTAGGACAAGCTGTGTGTTTTACAAATGGCTGAGCCACGGAAATGGTACTGCTCAAGCCATTTGGAGATTCTAAGATCATGAGTTAGCCCCAGATGTCTAACTCTGAACTTTTCACATCACGAGATTTGCAGTTTTGTATTGATCTAATTGCAATTGTGTCCTAGTTCTTCCCTCTCTAAGTAAGAGGCATTTGACTTGTTTTTGATTACAAAGGAGGCCACAGTTAAAAGGTAAGATTGTTTGTAGAGATATTAACTTTTTGTTCTTTTGAGACTGAATCTCCTGTAGCTCAGGCTGGCTTAGAACTTGCTATGTAAACCAGTCTGGCCTGGATCTCACAGAGATTCACTTGCCTTTGCCTCCCAAGTTTTAGGATTAGAGGTATGTGTCACCAAACCAGATGAGACATCAATTTTTTTTTACAATTTTGAAATTTTTAAGGACTATGGGACTTTTAAAAGTGGACTGCTTGGTTTTAAGATTATAATGTGAGATGGGGGATAAATGAGAAAGATTACAGCTTATAATGATGTGTTTGTATGTCCAGTTGACAAGGGATCAGTTACGATGCATAGTTTTTGACAACTTGACAAAATTAAGGAACTTCAACTAAATAATTTCTTCCATCAGACTTACCTGTTTACATATCTTTGAAGAGTTTTTGAAACTGTTAATTGATTACGAGGGCCTGGCCCACTCTGACCTCAGACTCTATAAATAAAGCAGGTAAACAGGCTAGGGGAAGCAAGCTAGTAAGCAGCTTTTTTCTGTGAACTCTGCTTCAGTTTCTGCTCCAGGTTCTTGCCTTGAGTTCCTGCTTGGATTCCCGGCATGATGGACGGTAAAGTGTAAGCTGAAATGAACTCATTTCTTCTCTGTGTTGCTTTTGGTCAATATTTTATCTTAAGAAGCAAATGAAAACTTTGTGGAAGCGCAGTAAATTGAATTTATTCTTTAAGCAGTACAGTTTGCTGCACGTTTTCTCAGTTGCCCACCTGTAGAAGATGATTAGAACTTATTGCTGAAGACACCACACACTTTGTTTGTAAGACAAAGAAATGAAACTGGAGCTGAACTTGAAGCTTCCTCCCCATCTGCTAGCTTTCACAAGCTTGATGGTGGTAAGCAGGGTCAGGATAAACCATGTCCTTAACAGTTTTCTCTAACCATGAACATTATGATCTACAATTGTGACTGTTAGGGGAGTTCCAACCATTTCATGATTGGATTTGAACCTTTCTACACAGGAGGAATTAATACTTGATACTGAAACACGGTTAAAGCTCATGACTTTAAAGCTATGAGGTCATAGGCCCTGAAGGGCAATCTACTACAATTATTTTCTTGTATGGACATGGTATCATCACAGTGCCTTCTAAATATTTATTAAGTATTTAGAAATATTAAATAAATTTCTACACTGCTATTCTCAGGCTTTATGAGAGAAGCTTCTATTCTCACTAGCTGATAGTTAATGCACAGATTCATAACTAACTGGTCAATGTGAACACAATGAGTAACAGGTGAGTGCTCAGCCCTAAAAGGCACATCTTTACAATCCCCAGAAAGGCTCAAGAACAGTGCATAATTGGGAGCAGAAAGAATTATAACTGGAGAATTGAAGAAGTGTTCTAAGATGTTATCTTCTGGACATGACATTGCTGTCACACTCATGAACTCACAGCTCCTGTGACTAGCTGCATAAAATATGCACAAGAATGGGCCGGTCAGCATTCCATCAAGATGCAGAAGAGTCTCACATAAGGCCTACCTCCCCCCTGAGGAGCTACAGAGAGTTAATTGTTGTTCAGGGAGTAGTACTCATACCTCTCAGTGATGGAGCTGCTGCTCTATTGTCCTAGCTCAAATAAATTGTCCCCCAACCATGCTCATGTAACGACCTCTATTAAATGTAGCATAACACACAGACACACACACACACACACACACACACACACACACACACACACACTGATATCAAGTGGGAAAACACAAAGGGACTTGGAAAGAATGAAGTACTTGGGAGATGGGGGAAGATGATAAAAAAGGGTAATAGGAGGGTTAAAAAGTTATATATATGAAATATATATATGAAATATATATATATATATATATGAAAACATGAAAGAATGAATTAACAAGGATATCTATAATGATGCCAGACATGTCCCTTCAGTGACATCTTAGCAAGCATGGGCCTTAAAGAAGCATTTCTCATTCCCAGAAGGAAAAGCTGCCTTATGGGAACCAAAATAAGTGTCATCATTTGAGAGTCAAATCAATTCTAGCTGAATGAAGAGAATTTAAATCTCTTTCAACTTCCTTTGGTTGGCAAGTTATTTGGCAGTAAAATAGAGACTATGAACTAAAATCAAAAACAGTTATAACCCCCAATAAAATAATCCTTTCTTAAATCTGGTTGCAATTTTGTTTTTGAAGTCAGTAGATTAGGTACCACCTAAAATACATTTTCATATTAATTATATTTTCTCTTTAAATTAAAATCTGTGCCCAGCAACTGGAATCAGTTTTTGAAGACACCTCCAGCAGATATATTGTCTAATAAAACAGAATTTTAACACTATAGTCTACAAATCTACTTAATTCTTTTACTTGAAATAACATGAATGATTATGTAAATGATTATATTCACACTACATTCTGAATTTAGATTTTAAAGGAAAATAAAAGAGGACTACACAGTTTTTTCCCAGCATTCTGTCTAGGCTTTCTGTCATTGTCACCATTGTATTCTACTGTCATTCTATTTACTAAATGGAAAATTGCTAATAATAAAAGGCTGATATGATACAATATATGGTATCAGCATTTTTTCAAATATGCTTTAGAACATTCTACTATACTCAAATATTTCTACTTAAAAAATTCTTTTCTATCCATTACAGTAACTCCTCTATGTGATAAACATGATTTTCCTATTGATAACTGCTCTACAAAAACATGCACAATAACATACATCTCAGAAACACATTGACATTTCTATATTAAAATTCATAGTGCTTTCTGTGGGATGAGATGATCATAACAAAATGTTGTAATACTTATTTTTCATCCTATTGTACATTTTTTCATAACCACTTCTCAGAGTCACTTTTTCATTGTGCTAATAAAATACCCTGAAATGACAAAAATAACTTAAGGGCAAGAGAGTTTAATTTGGCTTACACTTCTAGAGAAACACAATCCATCATGATCCAGAAGACACAGAAGCAAGGAAGGCCTGTGAGAGACCATGCAATAAAATAAAAAGAAAATGATATACAGTTGTACAATGTAGAAGAATTAATTGGCCCATCTACTTTATTCGCCTTTGTTGGGCTCTGCCCCCTGCCCCTGCATGCCCTTTTTTCTTAGGGCTAGGCTCTCAGCAAAGAGCCAGCCAGATCTTGTCAGCTGTGACTTCTGAGAAATACATCCTCAGCTGCAATTTCTGAGAAAAACACCCTGACCCTTAAGGCTAACCGCAACTCCCCTGTACACACAGTGTGAGACACATCCTGTGCACAGCCCCTTCGTGAGAACATGAACTGACTTATGAAAAAAACTCAGTAATTTCCCATACCTTCCCTGCTGGGTGTATATGTAAAAACACCCCGGCTTAATAAAAAAAGCTGCTTTTCCATTGTCGACATTGGTGTGTGTTTGTGTGTGCATGTGTGTGTGTGTGTGTCTGTGTATGTCTTTGTCTCTGTGTCTCATTCCTCAGCCCCTCACCAGATAGACTCAGATACAGTTGTAGCAAGGCGTTACAAGTGGAGGTTCCACCGAGATATCTGGAAAGAAGGGAGTCGCTGAAGGAACCCAGAGAAGGCTGGCCAGCACTTCAAAGTAAAGTGAAGTAAAGTAAGTAATTAAGGGGCCAATTTAAATGGGAGCAATGGGCTCTCATGGTCTGCTGACAGATCAATTGGTTTCACTTTTACAGAAACAGGGCACTGGCATAAAGCATAAAACTGCCAGAGATTTTATAAAGACTCTTAGTAAAATGAGTCCTCGGTTTCTTGCTACAGGAACTTTAACAGTCCCTAAATGGGAACAGGTTAAATAAGACTTACAACTAACCCTTAGAAAAGAAAGTACAAACAGTTTTCCCATCACCACGTTTTCTCTCTGGCGATTGGTTAAGGACATTCTCCTCAGTGATAATACAAAGATCAAAGAACAATTAATCGAGGCTGCTGCTACTTTTGTGGAGGTTCAGGAAAAAGAATCTCTTAAATCTCTAGATACTTCAGAAGTCTCCACATCTGAGGCTTCATTGGAGGGTTAGGAAAGTGAGGAGGAACGATTAACTAAAGAAAGCAGTCTTTTAAAAAGACAACTTAAAAAGGCAGAGGATTTGTCTAAGAAAAGGGAACCTGGGAACGGGGATAGTGAAGAGGAACAGTTAGCTGAAATCAAGACACTTAAAAGAAAATTTTAAAAATGGTCTCTGGAACCACGACCACCTCCTTAGAACCCTGACTTTTAGACTCAACCTAGATTAACACCCACTGCCCCCTATGGGGAGGAGGGTCCTTTAAAAGTAGGAGCATTTATTAAATAATTATTTTGTAAGTTGTAATGATGTACAGCCATAAGTTTATAGGTATAATTTCATGTATTAGATAAATAATTAGTTTATATTCATAAGTATAAGAAGCACATGCTAAGTAATTAAGTCTTATAATTTTACCAGTTTGTAAGTGGTAATAATGTAAGCCCATAGTTTTATAAGTATGAAGTATATGTAATAGGCAATTAGCTTATAAGTAGCAATATTGTAAACCCATACCTAATGTGATGACCTTCATGGACCAAGTAAGGTCCTGGTGGCTACCTTTAGTTTTGGGGCTTTAATTAGGAATAGTTTAGATCTTAGACACGATATAGAAAATGTTAAAAATAACTGGAAATGAGATAAAGCCTCGAGCCACTTTGCTTGAGAAGCTAGCTTTTGTGAAACCTGAATTCAAGCAATTATTCAAGAGTCATTAGATCTCGAAGAAAAAGAGAAGAGAGAGGAGGAAGGAGCTAGATATCTGAGAGAGGAGGATTTTTCACCATTTGTTGCCTAAGCAAAACCTAAGGCTGAGCCGAAGGAAAAATATTTAGAAAAAAATGTGGCATTCACAGGGTGTAGTTGAATCTCTATTTTTACAAATGTATCCTCCTACAGCAGCTCGTGGTCAAGGAGGCTAGAGCCTAGAACTTCAAAGGACCATGATCACACATTTTGTTAATTACTCTGGGTTGTGTGTTCCTTGATTACCAGGTGAATTATGTAGATTCCACCAACTCTGCACTTTGCCCTAGGGTGCTTTGCTTTAAACTAAGGAAATAGCTTATTGTTAGCGTGCTTACCTAGCATACATGAGGCTGTGAGCTGAATTCTCACCCATATCATATTTGAACAATGTAAGCACAACTGATCTTTTCCCAATCAGACAGCTGGTTCCTGTCCTAACAGTGCCTGATATTAGCTGTACTATTGTGTTTTGCTGCTCAGCGGAGGTGATGGCAACTAAAATAGGTGTTTTCATTCCTGCTGGTGGTTGCCGAACTTGGCAGCTCTTCTGTCCCATGTAAACTCTGAGTTAAAGCAAAACAAATATTTTTTGTGTGTAACAATTATATTGTTAACACTGAGAGGTTGACTCTGGAGCTGGATGGGCCATCTCGCTTCAGACTCAATCCTGTTTCAGGCTGTTCTTCAAGACTTGTACGGGCTGAGGCTGGCCACCTAGCCCTGTGACAAGCAAAAAGGAAAACAAAACAGCCTCAGAGTAAGGACATTGTGCTGTTGAGAATCAGGGATAATTTCAACAGGGGTGGTTATTCATGTTATGGTGTAACATGTCTATAGCAAATGTAATTTATGAAATTCACACGAACAAAAAGTCACTAATAGAATTTACAGTTCTTAGAAGATAAATGGCAACCTCTACCTAAAAACTTCTTAGTGATTCCAATGTTCCTAAAAAGGAGTCAGGCTTGTGTCCCAGATGTAAAAGGGGAAAATATTGGACTTTCACCTAAGTCCAATCCTTCATCACAGCCAATTCTCCTAGTCAACTGTATGTAATTTTCCAAAATTAATTTTTTAATGTTATCACAACTCATGGTACTAAGAAAATGAAAAGATAAAAAATAATATTAAAAAGATATGGGAATGATGGAGATATTTTTAAATGAAAAAATCTATAAACGTGATTGAAGATCTGAGTTGATATGTTACGGTATATAAAAGAAAAATATATGTAACCTTAAAATTTCTAGTCAAGGTTTATTTAAGAATGTTTGTTTTTTGCCCAAGTTTTAGATGCATAGCATATAGTAATTAAAAGTACCAGATTGGTGGAAGTTCATGCAGTAACTACTGTGTCTCAAATTATGATTGCTTCTCCCTTTAACCTGTATGGATAGATCAGTGGCCTCTTGTTGTAAACAAAATTCAGGCCACGGAGCAGTTCAAGAACAGCTAGAAAATGGTCATATAGAGCCTTCTAATTCACCAATTTTTGTCATAAAAAAGTAAAAAAAAAAATAAAGGTTATTACAAGATCTTAAAAAGGTTAATGAAACAATAGAACTTTTAAAAATCAATTTCACGTTCTTCTCATTTTAAATTCCTTAAATTTGGATAAGAAAGGCTACTCTACAGCAGACAAAATGTGGCATTCGAAGATGTTAGATACCTATGCACAAGTGAGATGGAAGGCTCCAATTGATGGGAAATGGCATGGCCCAAATCTGGTATTAATATGGGGAAGAGAGCATGTTTGTGTTTTTCCATAGGACGCTGAGAATGCCAGGTGGCTGCCAGAAAGGCTGGTCCAGTTCACAGGGACTGAACAAAGGAAGAGCGACGTTGCTCTACTGTGGAATCAATTCCTGATGACACACGGAGAGCTGTATTAGACTTGTGTAATATACTCAACTGATGGGACATCATTACATGGGAAAAAAATAGTAAATTAGGACTCTACTACAGGGAATGCTGATAAATGAAAAAAAGGACTAAGTACAGGACTTTCGTGATCAGATGACAGTTTCCTGCAAACTTCCATAGGAAAACAGGCAGCAGCCATGGACACAGTCAAGGACGAGTGATAGCTTGCATAAGTCAACCCTATGTATGTTTGGACAGTTAAATATCACTCATAATGATACCAGGTTTGATATTTTCTGTGTTTAATGTATTTCTTGTGTTTCAATGTAACTTGATTAATTGCATTTCAATCATTCCCATGAGAATGGAAGTTATGGTATTTCAGCAATTTTTACTTATTATGATTTCTGTAAATGTTACAAAACCTTAGTATGTGGATTGAGGATGTAAGAGTAAGCCTTTACTACATTACTGGAATAATCACCATGATGCCTGATTCCCCTGGATTTGCCCCTGTATTCCCTCCCTTTATATGTTCAGAGTTTGTTCCTAAGGATGCTGGGTTGTGACTCGCTAGCCTCTAGTTAATTTGCATGGCCTCTCAGTCCCAAGTCCACCACCCTACATTACAACTGCCAAAATTCGCTGACCTATATGAACAAGCAGCCAGAGTCAGGTAAGTCCAAGGGGGTGTCTGCCAACCTAAGACAGGAATTCAGCCTCTAAGCCAGATACTGTGGTTGTTTCTCCAATGATGGGTAAGGCAGACACTAACGTCCTTGGCAACTTAAGACAGGTGCTTGTTTATCTAAGAGAAAAGGGGGAAATGTAGGGCTCTGCTCTCCCCGGCTCCCGCCACATGCCCTTTTCTCTTAGGGCTAGGCTTTCAGCAAAGAGCCAGCCAGATCTTGTCAGCTGCAACTTCTGAGAAATACATCCTCAGCTGCAATTTCTGAGAAAAACACCCTAACCCTTAAGGCTAACTGCAACTCCCCTGTACCCACGGTGTGAGACACATCCTGTGCACAGCCCCTTTGTGAGAAACTGAACTTCTGACTTATGAAAAAACTCAGTAATTTTCCATACCTTCCCTGCTGGGTGTATATACAGGAACACCCTGGCCTAATAAAAAAAGCTGTTTATCCATTGTCGACATTGGTGTGTATTTGTGTCTTTGTCTTTGTCTCGTTCCTCAACCCCTCACTGGATAGACTCAGATACAGTTGTAGCGCAGGAGTTACACATCTTACCCTGGTATATCATCAGCTGTGACTCATAGTGGCTGTTTTTGAAGCCTGTTTTTTTATTTATATGAATATACATTAAGATAAGTTACCTCATCTTTAAGTTCCAACTGGAATTCTGGTGGATTAAAGGAATTCTGGTGTGACGTTTTGAAGCTTTCATGGGAGATGGAGATGAAAAACGTTAGAAAGTGCAAAAGACAGTGTGAAACAGTGTACAAATAACAGGTGATATAAAACAAAGAAATTGCAGTGAGATATACCAAGTCATCTACAGAGCAACTACCAGGTAATGCATGGCCCAACTGGAGTCAACAGCAGCTGCCAGGGGTAGGGTAACCCCTCCTGGCCTCTGGCACCATAAAGAACAGCTGGATGAAGAGTGAATGAGTAAGTCTTGGCAGTGCAGTCTGGCTGGACAAGCTGAGGGCTGGAAAGAGACTCACAGGAACACTGACTGTGGAGACAGCAGGAAAAGCAGAATCTGAGGCTAAGCCTCCAAAAGTTTCTTAGGCTTAAAGAAAACGTGGAAGTCACCATACCTGCCACTGCCGAGGCATACAGCAACACAGGAACACGAGGAAAGCACGAAACCTGGACCAGCACACTGACGGATGCAAATATTCCCAGGCACAATCTGCGGGGTATCAGTGAAAGAAAGAAGCAGCCAAGATGTCACTACCACCACCACCAGCAAAACAAAAACCACCCAGCAGCAAAATATGCCACCTTTTGCTGGGGCAAGGAAAGCTTCATAAGGCAAGAAGAATCACCAAGAAAATAGAGACAGCTTGGCTGGGAGTGAGAGATGCGACCTCAGACCGGGGAGTTTCTGAAGAAAAGGAAAACCCCACACAGTAACTCCTCTTGGCAGGGATTTACTAACCCTGCCCTGCTTGACCCAGCAAGATGAGCAGTTCTCTCTCAGCTGTCCGGCCTACTACACAAAACATCCCTGCTCTTGGGAAAACCACATTCATCCTAACTAGAAAGAAACATTATCTGACTGCACATTTTCGACTTTATTTCTTATTACTGAGTTTTATTTTTAACCTTTTACACCTCAGTTGGTTTGTTTTTGCTTGTGTCTCAATTGATTCAGCTTTTATGGCTATCTGTTCTTTTTATTCAGTTATTCTTTATTATTTTTTCTATTACCTCTCAAATCACTTGTCCATGAAGTCTCCCCATCATTCATATCACTTCCTCCTTCCCCCTCACACATTTTCTCCTTTTGCTTCTTAACAACACTCAGCCTTCAAACCTGCAAACTGTCTTTTATATTGTCACTATTTTTCTGGTTTTATGTCTGACCTTACTGGGGACAAGGGAGGTAAAGAAGTGTGTTCTGTCTAACACTGGGTGTTAGAGATGGGATGGAGTTCCTGTTAAAACCTTTTGTGTTTTATTGCAAGGAGCTTCCCTCATTGTGGTTTTAGGGAACATAAATGCAAGTGAAGATCTTCATCAGGCCAACTCATAAAAAAGAGAGAAAAGGAAAAAATTAAAAACAGTAGATATCCATTGCATTAGATGTGCAAACCAAGGAAACCACCACATGGGTGAAAAAGCCACTACAACACCCCGCAGTTTCACAACAGTTCAGTAACAGAAAACAAAGATATGAAACATATATAATGCCAGAAAAAGAGTTCAGAATCTGACTCTCAAAGATGATTTTTAATGGCCATGTTGAGTTCTTGAATAAATGATAAATTAAGTTAAAAAAGAATACTGAACTTAGGACTTGGACAAGAAAGAAGCTATATGAAATGGCCAACAGTTAGGGGGAGCATTTAAAATTATGGCGGAGAATTTCAGTAAGGAAATAGAGTTTTCGAAAAAGAACCAAATGTAAATTTAATCAAATCAACAGTTCAGTGGAAAGCATCACCAGCTGCTAAAACTAGGAGAAGAATGATTAAAAAGAATGAGAAGGACATCATTCTGCAACAGTACATTCAATGTATATGAATACATGTGTGAAAGTGTGTGAATATATGTCAAGATGTATATTCTAAACCTGCCTAGATTGCTCTGCATATCCCAGAGACACAAATAAGTTTATGCAGCAAATATAGGTAAGCTTAGGTACAAAAATTCTTAACAAAATATCTGAAAACAAGAATGTGTCACAAATATCACACATAACATTTGTGTTGGTTTTATGCCAAAGATGCAAGTTTGGTTCAACATAGGAAAATCAGTGAATTTAATATAGCACACACATAGAGTGAAGAACAGAATTTTTATGATCATTCTGGTAAATGAAGCAAAAGGTTTTAGTTCAGGTTAAGCCGTGGTTATGAATGCAACCCTGAAAGTGGGAGTGGAAAGGCAGATCTCAAGACAGGAACGGCTGTGGCCAGCAGTGCATAGAGGGTGGAACCACTGAAGCATTCTTACCAAAACAGGCATGAGAAAAGTGCTCTCACATCCTCCATGTATATTCAGTATAGTGTGCAATGAATTAGCAAGAGTGATGAAACAAGAGAAAGAGATTAAAGAGATAAAATAGGAGAATTAGAAATTGACATATCCCTATCTGCACATGATGGGATCCTGCACTCCACAAAACTGGAAGACTACCTTTATCTCTTTAAATAGTTTTAGAAAGGGAGCAGGATACAAAACCATCATGTCAGTAAGTTTTCTGTGAAATACTATTGAACTTGATAAAAAAGAAATTACAAAAGTAATCACAAAGTCTTCAAATTAAAAAAAAAATCTGTACATAAACCTATCAGAAGTAGAAGGAAGTCCCTCAGAACCCAACAAAACAACTCAAAACAAAACGAAATGCTCTAATAGCATCAAGACACTGGACACAAAAACTTAAGAAGAGGCGATTTGAGGAAAAGACTCTCTCTACTCCTGGTCCAGTTGAATTAGTCCTTGTAAAAATGGCTATAATCCAAAGTCATTTTCAGATATAGCACACTCCTTATCAAAACACCAAAGACATTTTTCTCAGAAATAGAAGCAAAATTGAATACTAAAACTCATGGAAAACACATGCATACACACACACACACATGCACACACAGACTCTCTCACATACGTACACCACCAAAGGATCAAAAAAAATGAAATATTAGAGGTATCCATACTGAAGATATCAGACTACCTGGACTCAAATTTTACTAGAGACCACAGTGATATGAGCACAGAAACAGAATATGAACCAATGGAGCTAAACATAAACCCACATAGCTATCAGCACCAGCTTTTGATGAAGTATCAAATCAGACATTAGAAGAAAAGACTGCCTAGTAGATACATTTTGCTGGAAAACTAAATGCCTTCAAGCATGAAAATCATTCAAATTTAAAATGTATAAAATACCTTAAATTAAGAAAGTGTGAGCCTGATACAGGGAAGGACAGGGAAAGCACTTTTGAAAAAGACACCAGTAATATAAAAGATAATGCCATAAATTAACCAGTAAGATTATGTTTCTATTCAGCAAGGTAAGAATTCACCTAACTGAAGAAACAATCTATAGAACACGAACAAATCTTGGCAAGTATATTCCAAGCAAGGAAGTATACTAAAATATATAAAATGCTGCAATGTTTGAACAAAATGGTCACTTAGTCTTGAAATTGACTAAGAAAACTAAACAGATAGTTCTCTAAAGAAGAAATAGAAATAGTCAGTAATCATTCGAAAACCTGTTCAACATCCTTGGCCATCAATGAGATACAAATGATAACTGTTTGAGATTCTACCTTAATCTAGTCAAAAGCACTATTATGAAGAAAACAAATGGTAATAATGCTACAAGGGAATGCTGAGAGATGGCCCCTTGCACACTTCTGGTGGGAGTGTAAGCTGGTCCAAGCACTACAGAAACCAATGTGGAGATTTCTCAGAAAAACCTAAAATAGAACTACCATATGACCCGAGTAGTCATTTCTGGGTATATATCCCAGAGTCTCTAATCCCTAACACAGTGATATGTTCATATCCTTGTTTGTTGTTGACACTGTTCAAAATAAGCAAGAAACAGAATCAACCCAGATGTTCATGGAAAGAACACACAACACATAAACAGGAGGAAATTTTATTCTGTCATAAAAGTTATAGCATTGTGACAGGAAGAGAAGAAACAGGAAATCACTATGTTAAAAACGCTAGGCTAAGAAAGTTAAATCTGGATGTTTTCTTTAAATCCTATAGATCTTTATGTATAAATACGCATGTGAGTGTGTGTGTGTGTGTGTGTGTGTGTGTGTGTGTGTGTGTGTCTTTGTGTGCTGATCATCATACAAGAAAAAGAACCATGTGAAGAGGTAGATGAGTTCTTGGGGAGAAGAGATATGTAAAGATGGAGGATGTGTAGGAGCAAGATGAGGGAGTGAGGGAACGGTTTGCAGAAGATGTCACAGTGATTCCTAGTACTCCATCGGGTAACTGAAGAAAATTAAAACAATGCAGCCTTTCTCACTGTCTATAGCTGAAGACCAAGACCAAGCAGCAAAGGTCATCGTAATGGCATGATTAAAGGAGATAATTCAAAATGAAGGTGTTTTTCTTTAGTTCTTATTCTTAGTGTTAAAGTTCTCTCTCTGATTCTTATTGCTGTCAGCTTTTTACTTAAAATATGTGTCCTCTTGCTCTGACAATTTTCAAACATGCAATCAGTAAACTACCAGGAATATGAAGCACATAATATCATCACCTCTTGGCTCCAGCTCTTACAGCCCTGGACACAGAGGCAAACACACAACACATATTGCTCAGCAGTATAAACATGGTCTTAGGAAGCTCACTTTCTGTATCTTCTGTCCCAAGTAAGAACTCAGTCTGAAATTCTTTTCCGGTATGTAAGAATAGGGCTTTTTCTAATTGAATAATATGATGATTTACTAAGATAATTGAATTTTTTTATTTTGTGGGTTATTTTGATAAGTGGTTTTTGCAGGTCAAGTTTGAAGACCATGCAATTAGGAGAGAGAGGAACTGTTGTGAATCTGCTGAGAAAGGTCCAGATGATCCAGGTGAGAGTGATCTGACACTCATGAGAGCATGTGAACTACACATTTTAATGTAAATAATAAACTTGAAAATACACAATACCTTGTCATCTGAAAGCACACCATGATCAATAAAAACATTTCCCTCACCATGAAATCTAGTTTGCAGTCTGAACATTCTGTCTTCCAGATATACTCAATCCTGAGCGAGACTGGGGACTGATAAATAGTTGTAGATTAATGTATAATGCCTGTGATTTTTAAACACATATATGCTTCCTACTTTGTAATAGTTGTAAAAGGAGATTTAGATATACAATGCTAGAGATGTCTGCAAAATTGGTTTTCTTATCTACTGAATTTTAAATAGAACTCTAAGTTAGGTTATCTTTCTTATATTGGAGGAAGAAAATAATTCTATTCAGTGCAATAAAGTCTGAGCTTTAAATAGAAACCCAAATTACCAGGTGACATTTAACTGAATCCAAGATTAAATCAGGTAGAAGAGTCTTGGGCACTTAAGTGATGTTCCCTATCAGTGGTTGTTAATTTATGCTTCGGTTTTGAATAAGACCCTTTATGTATATGGAAAATTTTATTAAAGTTGCATTTCATTAGCTGTTTGATTTTTACCAAAATACTAATCTAAGTATTATGTGAAAAATTTTACATAAGTTTTGACTAATTTGGAGATTCAAAGTAGTTTGGTAATGTGACTTGATTTGTCTTAAAAAGGGTACTTTGCTTCATTTTGTTTTTGAAATAAAAGATCACTGCTGTTTAGACTTTAATTTGCAGTCACATTGCAGCTAAAGTAATAGTGCAATAATCTGTATATTTAAATAACCAGAAAATACATTATAGAGAAAATGACTTGAGGGCAAACCTAGCAGAATATATGCTTTCATCCTTATGAATTTAACTTTGTAAGTTAGATCTTGGACTGAAACTTGTCTCCTAAAAAAAGGTAATACTTTGATAGTGTGGGGTATGGTAGGGATAAAGTCAAGCACATGTTAATTCAAGGTCATGTCTGTCAACTAATAATCAGTAACATAAACATAAAGCTTTCTCTTTGTAATTCTGATCATTTGTTAAGACTGATTTTTGTGTTTTAAAAAAATCAATAGCATATATTTAGTTTATTATGACTTACTGAAATATTCATATATGCTGAAAATTCAACTAAAGAAAATAAATTACAGATTAACGCTGTGCCACTTAGCCCCTCAGTATACTTTTTTCAGGAAACTTTGAAGCACTAATCAAGGGTCATTAAATACTGGCTTTGGAGTGTGTGCAAGGACAAAAAAGATCTCTGAAGACTGACTGACAGAAAAGACTATCATCAGAGACCTGTAATCACATTGGTTCATGCTACAGGAGGCTGGTCATTGCCATAGCAACAGACTGTGTTTTGTTACACCCTGGAATCCTGGTGCTTGTATGGGATTGGTGTGACATCCCACTGAGGGTACATGTCCACTGTGGGGAGGGGAGTCAAGTAAAACTGAGCACTTGGGTAACGAAGATATCAAAACACACAATAATAGTAAGTTTGTTGTTAAAATCAGCCCATTTTTATGAGAGAAATTGTCATTTCTAACAGTCTTAATCACTGTCATCATGGACCTATTTTCTTCCTTCCTTTTTACAATATGACCCAATGATGGGCATCTTTAAGAACAAACCTTAAATTTTATCTGTTTCCTGGTACACTATATTTAATACTTGATTAAAGAAATGAAGATTTTTGACTTTCACATGAAGATTATAATTTATCAAATAAGTTGTGTCTGTACTGTGAGGGTAAATATTCCACATATTGAATGCATAGACATCAAATGTATAAGTATCCTATTGTTATGAAGCATATTGGTTTCAAATATTTTAGAAATTATTGAATGTTCATTTGTGTAAAGACTTGTTTTCCAGCACTTAGGCATATTTAAAATTGCACTGAAATTCTTTTCTGTTAAATAAAAATAGATTTTTCAATTGAAATAAAGTAAGAGTTGTTAAGACTGCAGTCGACTGATGTTGCTACATACTGTAGTAACAAAATTTGTGCAGTCTAGCTACCTTCAAACACTGGTGAGGGAGAGAAAGAGGTCAAGGTATGAATCTCATCCTGTGCAGTGTTTTTCAGTGTTACCTCATCCTGCTTCTACAGGATGGATGGGAACAAAGACCATACCATACATGAGACTGAGGACCACAAATCAGTAAAAGGACCCCAATCATGATGGACTCAGGAGTGACAGAGTGAGTGAAATTCAGTCTCATTCAAAGTAAGAAAGAATATCTGTAACCACTATTTTTATTATGTTTTATTGTTTCAAGTCAGAGAAGAGATCTCAGAATTCCAGTTGTACACATCATTGGCTGATCCTTGACCTTGCATAATAATATAGACAAAGAAACCCAATGTCATCATATCTGACCCTCTGAAGTTAGAACTACTATTCAAACAATAAATTGTATTGTGTGATCTGCCAAGTTAGTTGTCTGATAAAGCAAAATAAACAGTATAAAAAATAAGAATACTTTAGAATTTCTGTTTTTATGATTCATATCTAAGGTAGATTCAAATATTTTCAAAAACAAACATCAGCTTCATATAGATAAAATGAAAATATTAAACATTTTATCCTATCGATTTATTGGTCAAGACAGCTACTCTAACTAATTGAAAAGATTTATCAGGTATATTAAATGCTCAATAAAGGGCAAATCATTTCCCCCCAAACTAAGGAAAGGAATCAACTGAACCTTTACTAGGAAAGCATATTTTTAATTTTATATGTTATCTGTAACTTACAAAGTTGTAAAATTTCTCTGGGCTAGTGAAAGCCTAGTATCACTGCACTTGAACACTGTTCTCTGAACAATGCACATTTTCTTTTTTAAAAGATTTATCTTTATTTTGCATGTGGTATATGATAGTGACTGCAGTGTCTTCAGAGGCCAGAAAAGAGAGTTAGATTCCTTGGAACTGGAGTGAAAATTGATTATGAACTAGTGAGTAGATCAACAAATCTTTCCACATGCAATGGAAATAAACCTAGCCATACAAAGGATGAACTAATGAGATGGGGAAGGCTTAGGAGGAATCTCAAAGCATTCTCATTAAAGAGACAAGGTACAAACAGCTATGTGGGATTTAAATTTACTGTTATGAAAAGCAAAATCTGTCCATATGTAGGGGTAAATTTAAAGTTTTTCGCTGCCTGGAGGGACATGCCTCCAAGAATGTGATTGAAAGAAATGAGCCAATAGCGTCAGCTACTTTCCAACCAACCAGTGACTTGAGGGTAAGGGTCTAGCAGGAAACCAGTGAAAGCTGGGTAGGAGATTGGGCGCGTGGGGGCTGCTAGTCTCCATCCCGGGTGTGTGTGCAGGAGGTCCACCACACTTCCGTTCAAAATACTGGCTCCCCCACATGAAATTTCTGTCTCTGTCCCTGGGGATGAATCCTTTGTAAATAACCTGGAATAAACTGTCCTCTCTAATTGGAAAGCATTCTCCATTCACTCAGTAGGTTCAAGCCAGGGGGTGGAGGTGAGGCTGAATGCCAGGCCTCACTGTGAGAGGAGAATTCTTAAGACACCAAACTAAATAAATGAATGCACTGGAACTAGGAGAATGTTTGTTCTCATATAGGATGAAAGAACCTTTTTGAGAAATGTAAATATCTTATATTTCCATTGTGTTATGAAATTCAGGCAGTGTTTAATTGTTCACATTTATCAAACAGCACACTTTGAAAGTGTGTTTTGTTTATTATAAACTATTTTTAATACTTTACATTTTAGGTTGCTTATATTAAAACAAAATTAAAGCTTGGTTAGGTACATAATGATTAGGTAACAGTTTATATGTGATGTTTTCGAAGCGTGAGCTTAGTATGTGCTTTGCTAATAACGACACCTTGAAGTGGGCCTACTCCATAGTCCTGTAATGCTGCACAAGTTACAGGTAATGTCAAGATTTTGAAGCAAGAAATTTCTTATTTGTTCATGGTAAGTCATTTTATATATAATGCCATTGTAGAGAACCAGAGTAATTATTGGAAGAAATAATGATATAAATAAATTTCTGGACTCTTCAAAATATGAACCAGAATTCAACTGCAACTTTATAAAGGGTTCAGCTTCTAATCACATCCTTTCAGAATAGATGCCTAAAGAACCGGAAGGACTCATCAAAGATTTACTGATTATTGTGTGTCATGATGTATCTCAAGACATAATGACACTATCTATATTTTTAAATTGAGTTTGACTTCTTTGCCTCTCCACTGACTTCAGTGACATTCTCACAACCACTGTCATCTGAATTACAGGGATGACTGTGGAAACTGTATATGGTGTAGACTTCGATATCATTTCCTATATATTCAATAGACTCCATCAATCATTTCCTATTGTTGATAAAACTGGTTTATTTATAACATGAAAACTACAATTAAATAGTAATATAATATAGATACAAAAAGTTGTGTACCATATTCATGAAAAATATTATAAGGCACTTAAATTATACTTATAATTGTGGGATACTAAAAATATTGTTTGTTTTTTGACACAGGATTTCTCTGTACCAGGAGCTGGCCTAGAAATCCTATGTAGACCAGGTTGGACTTGATTTCAAAGAGATCTACCAGACTCTGCTTCCAGGTTCTGGGATTAAAGGCATGTGCTTCAATGCAGGGCTTTAAAACTTATTTTTAAAAATCTGTTTAATACATGAAATTGGTTTTGATGTTTATTTCCTCATTTGAATCGTGTTTTTCTGAGACTGAATATGTTAAGTTAATTAGCAAGGAAGCCGGAAAGGAATGCCTACAGGAAGCACAGGATCTCATTCTACCACCTTCATGTGGAAATAACCGAATCAAAACTGTCTCCTGGAGAATCATCTTTGAAACACGCTAATATGCATTCACTATTTTTATGAAAATTCAAAGGGGTGTGCAGAAAGTACTCAGGAGCCAGAAAATATAGTTTGGTTTTCGTAAGTCTCTTGAAAAAGTGACTATCATTATTTAGTAAATACATTTAGCACTGCATTTATTATTAGAGAAAATATGATTTTTAAAAGTTAATTTATTCTCTTGGGACTTAGGAAGAGTAGATCTATTTGTGAAAAGCCTGGTTAACAGCAGCAAAATGTAAAAATGACTGCTGTTTGTTTTTTGTTGCAACAATTATCATGAAATTTGTGGCATGATAATATAATCATATTTTACAACATTCCATTAAAATATTTTATATAAGCTTTTTGTTATATAACACAATTGCAGATCAAACATTGTATTTAGTTTTCATATTTACTCATGACAGAGTCTTGCTAACTGTCCCTGGCTGACCTGCAATTATCTAAGGAGACTGGGCTGGCCTCAAACTTGTAGCATTTAAGATTCCCTCAAAGTTCCCTCTGTGATTAAAGGAGCACATGACGCGCTGTGGCATCATGTCCTTCTTTTGCATTACTGCTCTGTCCACATACATACACATAGATCTTTTTTCCATTTTCAAATTGCCAGTAGCACATAATGAGGTCCTGAGGTACTGTCTCAAAAGTATCAGACAGATGGCTATTCCTGAAAATTTTCTCAGATAAACTGAGATCGGCTTCATGTATATGTGGGTCCTTGCATTCATTTATTTTTAACTGCCTTTAGATGTATTCAGTGTCTGTCCTTTTTATCTGCAGTGTAGTAATCTCTGTGCACATGGAACAGTTTCTGCTGTTATGTGCATCAATCAAATGCTATTTTTACTTCTCAATTTCCTTTTCTCATCCTTGTTATATTTTTATTCTTATTATTTTGGCCATTGCTATGGCTTTCTTTATTTACCCTTATCATGCAGTCACAAATTCTGAGATTATCACTTTATTTTTAATTTCTTATTTTTATTAATATTCCCTCTTTCATCTGTTCTCAGTTTCTGACAATCTAACGCAGGGATTTAAATATATGTAAATTATTACTTAGGGATTTTGTCATAGTTTTCTTCTAGTTCAGGGTAGTTTGGTGTGGAAGATGTTTCACCAATTGAAATATGGTATTTATCATTTTCTGATACTTGTGAGACAGGAACTCAGGACCTCATTATGTGCTAGTGGCTGGCATGGGGTTGTGAGTGTTCTCAGACCTCACTTCCTCATTTGTCTCTCTCCCCCCCCCCCCCTTTCTCTCTCTCTTTCCCTCCATCCCATGCTCCTCCCCTGGTCTTCCACTCTGGACTAATATAACACGATACCCTATCACATACTGGCCCTTTTATAACAACTTTCCTGGATTGAAGTACTGTGAGAATTAAATTTACTCCCATTTTATAAATA
The DNA here is from genome assembly GCA_035773235.1 of Eospalax fontanierii. Classification (NCBI taxonomy): domain Eukaryota; kingdom Metazoa; phylum Chordata; class Mammalia; order Rodentia; family Spalacidae; genus Eospalax; species Eospalax fontanierii. The sequence continues at coordinate 106,530,919 of CM069527.1, read as the reverse complement.
TTCAATTGGTAGTATTTTGTTACAGCCACACAACAAAGATGTAAAACTAGGTACTCGTGGAAAGCACAAGAGCGAAGAAGCTGGGAGTGAGAAAACACAGGTATAATCCTGTTTTCTTTCCCAGAAACAGGACATCCTATCCTGAACGTGGGCATGAACAAGCTTCTGAGATGCGTCAGAGGGACAGTGTGGGTGGGAAAAGACCCCACTGCTCTAAGGTCCTCTGAGCTTCTGCCGGAGATTTGAACAAGACTGCCTCCATCCCATGCCATCAGAGCCAACATTTGCTCTGCTGTTCCCAGTGACCTCTCACAGGGTTTAGAGGTTCACTTTGCTAGGGGCAGGGATCACTGCAGGTGGCTCTTAACTAATGTTTACAAGCGCAGAGTGTGACAGGCCGGACTGCCTGCAGAAGATCATGACGTGCTGAGCATCTGCCAGACATGATAAGTTACTTGGCTTGCGTTCTTCTCCTTCCTGGTTTCCACGCTTTCTTGCCAGGTTCCCTGGGGAAGACTTTTATTTCATTTTTTTTCCTCAAGAATCCAAACTCACAGAGAGATAACAGGCCCATTCCTGCAGAAAAGGTATCAATCCTCAATAAAAAAGGAAAGATGCTCAACACTGTTGCCTTGAGGATTATGTTTTCAACACATGAGTTGTGGGAAAATTCAAACCATAACAAATCTTTACTTTTCTTGAGTGAACTCCTGAGGTATATCTCCAGGATTCAGACACTTATTCTGTGTTCTTTTTGCACATTTTGTCATGTTTTGAATATCCTCTATCTCCTAGGTGCTCTTTGGTTTACACTGTTATTTCTGCATGTGTTTTATTCAGTAGAAGTCTCATTTATGTACATCTGTGTTGTTTTACAGCGTTTAAGACAAAATATTAAGCTTAGGCTGTGACTAACATCATAGGATGAATTGGGCATCATATCCTTAACATTTATTTGTAATAGTTATAATTGTACCCTATGCATGTTTAATACTTTGTGTAACATGCAATTATTTAAATTCATTCTCTTGAGTATTCATAGAATGCTTTTATATTTACTTTTGTAAAATGGGTAACTATGGATGAAGAAGCTTAAATGACTTGTTCCTCTGTGAATCACGTGTTTGACTCTGTAAATTAGAGTTTATTATCAATAAAACTGCAATTATTCTTATATGCAAGCTTATATGTAACTCATCTACAATCTAAGAATTGTAATTGTGCCTCCAATTTAAGCTAATACAGTGAAAAATATCTCATTAGTCTCAAAGACTAAACAAGTTCATTGGTTGAACTTACTGAATTTTGTTGTGGGTTTAATCATATTTTGTTAATTTTTAGTTTTTCAGTAAGATATTTTAATATACTTTTAAGGTTTATTGGAAAGAAGGTTCTTTGTGGTTTATTTTGTCATGATTAAAATTCTTACTAAATCATTTTTTCCATACAAGAATTTTGGTTTTATTCTCACAAGAATATGTTAATCTCATGTATTTTTAAGATTATTTTCCTTTAAAGTATACATTAATTATATAACCAGTCATATTAATTGTTTTCATTAATTTAAATCCATATATATTTTCATCTAATATGCTGTTATGATTTTTTACCATAACCAAACATTTCATGATCCCAATACATCCATGAATTCAGTCAACATTGTGCTTACTATAGATAGAAACTGATTTAACTTTGTGTATAATTGTATAAATTAAAGCAGCAATTGCTGTACTCGTTGTAAAAGTTTTATAGCCACATGCCTTTGACTTAATGCTACTATAAATTTCAAAAAGGTAGGCTATATTAAACTTATAGAAAATAGTAAAGGGTATTTTTTTATATAATTCTTTTTCACTGAGTCTTTCTTTGGGGTGTATCATGTTCCTGACTCTCTGCCATAACCTTGAGTAAAACTAATAAAGTTTTAGGATTTCTTCTGTTTTAGAAGAATGTGCAAAGTTTAATGACTGAAAATATTGATTGTCCAAAGACATACAACCTGAGGAGTGAACATATTCTCATGATGCCAAATGTAAAGGAGAAAAGCACCGTGTACTCTGATATCACAATGTGCGCTTCTAAGCTGAGAGGCGCCAACCCTAGTGCTGGAAATCCCAGAAGGAATGTGGTAGAGCTGGTGGTGGAATCAGTCTATAAACTAAATGAACTCATTAGTTCAGCCTGCTTCTTCACTGAGTGAGTTCTGTCCTCTCATATTTCATGAGAGACTGATTTTCTTTTCTCTTTAAAACAGTCTCAATCATATTAATGAGATCTGAAATCTGCCAATTTTTCATGTGAATTTAAACATAAATTAATAATAATGAATCCATTTCCATTTTATTCATTTATTAATGATCCTTTCAATCACAGTTTTGAAAGGATTTCTTTTTTCAGCTACACCAGATGGCTTAACATCTGTATTTAGCCATTTTACTTAATCTAATGTGCAGTCTGAGTGGATATGCTCTGCAGATATTTTTAAATTTTAAAGAAAATTAACTTTTAAATGATGCATACAATTTTGAAAATATACATTTTAATGCAGTCTTATTGTATATTTTTGTGCAGATAGACTTGTGAACTGTTCAAATCTGGTTAAATGTATCCATTCAAGCATGTATCATCTGTTTATGGTGAACAAAACTTCTAGTTTCTGGAAGCACACAATACAATACTGCTGAAATCACCATACTGTGCAAAATCATTCCATCACTTTCTACTCCTCTGTAAATGATTTACTATACCTTGGTTAACCATTCCCATCAATGACTCTCTGATAGTCTCCTAGCCTCTATATCATTCTATTTTCATTCTCTGTGAGGGCAGCGTTTCTAGACAGTGTGTACTTGTAGGACCATGAGACTCGTGTTTTTTTTTCTCCTGTCTGCTTATAGAAAACATGGCGATGTCCAGTCCTATCCATGTTGCTCCTAATGACATTTTTGTGGCTGAGCACAGTGCCACGCTGTGTGCATGCTACCCTATTAAATATATCTTTTTATTGAATCAGCAATTGCACTTAGCACTGAAATGGAGGCAGACCTCTCTTTGGCACAGATTTCAGGCCCCTTATGTACACCCATAAGTGTGATTGTTTCATTAAAAGAAATCTCCAAGCAAGTCAGACATCTATGGAAAAATTTTCAGTCAACAAATCTTTTCAAAAATTTTCCTTCAGTATTATGTTAAAGGATATTTATTATGTCCATGATTCTATAACTCTGACTGTTTTAAATCTCAATCATCTTATGATAACATTAAAGGAACTTATTTTATTTTCAGTAAAATCTAATGATTTAGTAGAAACAGCATGGAAATTATTTAAAATATTGTCTAGCAAACTGAGCTATTTTGAGAAAGATGATGTTTAGTTAGGAGCATTGCTCTTAGTTCTGCCAATAGCTTTAGTTCGCCACTAAGGTACATAACTGAAAGAGTTCTAGAATTCATGTTCTAAGATTGACATTCTAAGACATCCAGACTTGGTACTATCAGAAGCCCCCTGAATGCTTTCAATTGCACAGATGGTTAAGTTTTTAACTTAAAAGGAGATAGAAACCCATCTCCTTTTAAGCATACTATGGACACCTCAGCCTTGGTAGTTTCTGTTGCTTGCTCTGTTTCTAAATGACAGTCCCTTTGTTATTCACATTTCCTGCCTAGCCCTAAATACTATGTCATGTCACTTTCACACCCTGGGGCACTCATTCAATACCTGCTTCAATATCCTTCTTTTCATGAAGGTTTCCTCATCTAGCTCCTTTACTGTGCTACAAAACTCTCTGAGTTAATCTTGGTAATTCCATCTTTGCGTGGAAGAGTCTGTCTGACCCTCAGCTCCCAGTCCCGGAAAGATCTTGTCTGCCTTGTTGGTTCAATCTTGATCAGGACAGAACCCCAAATCTGTTGTCACTGAACATGCAAACCTTTCTTTTGTTAAATTTTAGCGGGCTCCTCTGCTCTTTGCAGTTTTTCCCAGTCCTCTAATAAAAATGTTCAACACATTCAGAAGGCAGTTTGTTGAGTCTATCAAACTTTAACCGCCTCTCCATGTCACTCAGACCTCTTCATCTTTACCTTAATTTATGGCTTCCCTTTATTTGATAAACAAAAATTTCAAAAAACAATTTCTATTTGAGGATATTTATTTGGGGGCAATCTGAAGTCATGTTCTCAGAATATAGCCACTCATATTTGGCTTAAACATAAATAGTTTCTCATTCACTTTGTGAGAAAAGTTGTGTTTTGTGTTAAGCACATTAATTTAATATTTTAATATTTATGAAAAAAATAAAGATCTTTTTATTTAACCCCCCAAAGCACAATGAACATGTTCAGAAACTAATATAAGTATGATTATTTTTATTAACATAAAGATTTATGTGATATGGATGTGAATGGTTGCTTCAGAAAATTCATGAATTAAAGCTTGGTTTCAGCTAATAGGTTTTGTGAAGTTATTCCCTCACAAGGGCACTAACCTAACAAGTGGGTTAATCCATCAGTGAACCTGTAATCTGATACTGTTATTGGGAGCTGGGGGACCTGGGACTGGCCATCTGGAGGAAGAAGATCTGGGGGACGTGCCCTGGAAAGCTGGATCTTTGACCGGCTCTCATTCTTTCTACATTTTGCTTTTGGTCGCCATAAGGTGAGTTGCTTTGCTCCGTGAAACCCTCTCTGCCACAAAACTCTGTCTCACCATAAGCACAGATACAAAGAAACGATGTGACCATCCACTAAGACCTCTAAAATTTGTGAGACCAAATAAATCTGTTCCCTTTTTAATTGATATTTTTTCCTAGTGACAAAAAGTTAAATAAACAAACATAAAACTTGAGTAAATGAATAATGCTTTATATCTTAAAATTTTGTAAAATCAAAAGGTAAATGTAGATCAATTGATAAGTCTTAATAAACATCAAAACTTAGGAATTAACTCAAAAGTATCATAAAAATAGCAATTATGTAAAAGTCAAATGAATGATTCTTAAGCAAAAGAATAAAAATGAAAGTATATATATATATATATATATATGTATATATATATATATATATAAAGATCAATCAAGGAAAAGAATAGGACATTTTGGAAAGAATGAAAAGGAATAATTAAACCATATATATGTATACATAAAGGAAATTCAAAGATTTAAAATTTAGAAGTACAAATTAAAAATATGTTTGATAAGACATACTGAATAGATAACATAAAAATTAATAAAAAGGCACCAAAATAAAAGATAAGCAAGTCATCATAAAGAAAACCAGGAATGCTGTCAAAGCTGCTTCTCAGAACTCTTCCTGCAGACTGAATTTCGGAGCTCTTTCTCCTGTCAGCAGGAGGAACTCTGGCGGTCACTCTATCCCTGCTATTTGCTGGTCTCAGTTGAGTCAAGTAGAAGGTGTCCAGAAATCTGCTTGGCTAAGTGTAAAGAATCTTGACTAGCTTTGGGGGAAGGTGGAAAATACAGACATTAACCAGAGGTGTAATGTGACCAGATAGCCCCACTACTCGATGAAGAACGAGGGAGAAGACTGAAGTGGAAAGAATCGAGAAATCCTTCAGCACAGGTGTAAGATGCTGTGTTTACAGAAATTTGATGTAAAGATGCTGACACTCCCAGCAGGAAGAACACTGCCCCAGCAGGTATTAAGACATTTTACAAAACCATAAACTCACGGTAATGTACTGACTCGGAAATAAAGAATGGCTAACAGGGAAAACTGAGCAGATTCTTGCTCTGAGGGACTTGCTCCCGTGAAAAATGCGGGCGCATGCAATAGGTTATGTCAGTACAAGCATGGAAGCACTACAGCACGAGTCTCCGAGGTGGTCTGAGGGCCCACATTCACCCCGACTGAAGTTGAGGATAGGGGACAAGAAGACTTGCTATATTTTAATTGTCTTACAAAGGGATAGGCAATCAGTGGTGATATTCAGAATTTATGTATTCAGGAAATTTAAAATCTGCAATTCTTTTTCTTTTGCTCAAACTGCAATCTGAAAGTCAAGTTTTATTTATAAAAGTCTCAAACGTAAAAAAAGACCATCTCCTTATGCTCAGCACACCTTGAATTCAGTTCTAAGCATTCATTCAAGAGGAAACAAGTGGGACACCAGTATCTTTTACAATTCTGGAAAGGAATCAAAACTTATTTCAATGGAAAAAACTATACGACAACAGGAGTTAATGTGACTAGGGGCTATGAAATATATAAAAATAGAAATGGGGGCTGGAGAGATGACAAAGTGGTTAAGAGCCCTGGTTGCTCTTTCAGAAGACTCAGGTTTGAATCCCAGCACCCACATGGCAGCTGACAGCGATCTGTAACTTCAGTTCCAGGGAATTTGACGCCCCCATCTGTCCTCTGTGGGTATTGCATGACATGGGTGCACTTACATACAGGCAGGCATAGCGCTTATAAACATAATAAAAAGTAAATAAAGAAAGAAAATATATTCTCTTTTCTTTGGAAGAAATAGGCAAAGCTCTGGAGTAAGTGAGGTTATCATCTGTATGGAGAAAATTAGAAAATTATCTCATACCACATGTAAAAACACTTGTGAAAATAGATATTAATGGTTCAAATGTGAGAAGACAGGGTAACTGTGAAAACGTGGAAGGTGCTCTACATGCACAAGCTGGAGAAAAAATATTTTACATAAGATCTTTACATACTGAAGACAAAAGTAATCTGACTAATCTGAACATATCTAAAAGTACTGATTTTTCTCTAATGAGGGTAAACCTCATTTGTATGTTTTAGACAAAGCAAACTGAAGTAGATCTGAGAAAGCTATTACTAAAAATTTTGAAAAAATCAAATGCTTACATATCACACATAAAATAATATACAGTATCTTATGATGGCTTTCAAGGCTAATACATGAGAGATTATCTCTTAGCGTGAAACCTGCCCAAATATGTGTCCTATTTCCCGTCAACTCACAGTGATTTATTGCTGGTATTATGACTTCACTCTTACTTATGTGAACACCAGCCTCTCTGTACCTCTTCCACTTACTAAATGTTCTGCACTCAGCTCTGACATAACTGTTCTCTTCTGGGTTCATGATTTGGTTTATAATTTTTCTCAACTGAAATGCTTCGGATTATCCGCTCTGTCCGCTGGATTCTTCTCTTTGTTTGTTTTTCTGAATTTTTGTGAATTTCATAGAATAAATTTTCATCCTATTTAGAGCCCGTCCCCTACCTATACTCTCCCAGTCCCATCATCAGATTTTGGGGTTTTCATGCATTCCGTTACGTGTATTTTAAGGCTTATCTAGCCACGCTCCTGGCCCAAATATCACTCAGTGTGAGTCCATCCACTGGAGAACTGTCACCCTATTTACTGTCACTCCCTTAAAGAAAACCTTTCTCCTTCTACTGCTAGTCATCGGCTGCGATAGTTCCTCACTGAAGCTGGGCTTCATGCGTTTCCCACTTCTGTATTTATCCGGCGATTCATTGATTTCCCGACAGGTTTTATCCTGATACATAACTGTGTTACCCTAACTGGTAGGATTCTAGAGAAAATATTCTTAGGTTTGTATATAGTTTTGGGTTTTATATTTAATCTATTTTGCTGAAACTGATGATTCTAGGTGAGGAGCAGACGTTAAAATTAACTGACATCTCTAACGGGAATGTAACCCCCACAATGTTTCACGTTACTCCATAATTCAAGGAACAATGGTAGCCACCATTGGAGACTTGTGTACTTGGAGACACAGGACTTATTTGGCCATAAGAAAGATTGAGTTATATGTGAGAAAACTGGAATAAGGACCACAATCACTGTATTTCTAAAGAGACAAAGTAAATACTATTTTCCATTCCCAGGCAGAGAGCAATCCTTGTTCCCCTCTACTCCTTTAGTAGGAAACAATGTTTGAACGGTTGGGAACTTTAACCCAGCTTTCACTTCACTGACTTTAGATAAGATTTGGGCTTTGTCCCCCGCACTGGTTCCTTTTCAAAGTAGATAATTATCTTTTCATGAACTGGAAATCTCACACATACAAAAAGAAAAGGTAATTGTGAACAATAAAAATCCACAGGATTAATTCTGTAATATACCAGACTCATGTGTACACTTGATGATAATCACGACTTCCTCATGGTGCCACAGATCATTAGCCACAGGCTGTTGTTTTTATTGATTCATATGTTATTTTATTTTCTAGATGATCTTTTCTCCCCATGTATCCCAGGCTGGCCCTAACTTGTAATTCTCATATTTCAGGTTCCTGAGTTCTTCAATTAAAATATGTACCATGACACCAAGGTTTCCAGAAGGTTTTAAATGATCAAATATTAACTCTAAAATATTCAGTCAGTACCAAAATTTTCATAGTGGTTTGAATATTGGAAGACAAAGCAATAAGGATTTTGTGATTTCTCTCTTTTTAAGTATTTGCTTTAAGTATTTACACTTATATAGATCCCTTAAAAAAACCAAATTTCTTCAGTGTAATTTTATTTATTATTGAAAGATAACCAAAATACTTATAGTATAGGAATATTTATATGTTTTTGATAACTAAATAATACTTTAAGTATTAAGTACACTTAATACTTTCAGACTGAAATTGTATAGGAAAGAAAATATATATGAATCTTTGGGAAATTTACAATATTGTCATCATTCCAAGGCTGCATAAATAAAATTATTGAAACTCCATAGTCACTGACATATAAATATATATGTATATATGCATTCATATGCATATGCAAGTGTGTGTGTGTGTGTGTGAGATATTTGAGTCTTCCTAGTAAAAATATTTTTATCTTGGTTGAGACTGAAGTCATAGCATGAATTATCATATCATATCTTAATATTCGATTCGATCAATTTTATAGATTTTTCTTTCCTTAGAATATATAATTATTTTCATATATTTTTTAATCAGGGAGCAATAGAATCCTATGTATAATGATGCCTATTTGTGTAAAAAAATATTTGCTTTGGGTTCTATTTCCCAAGTATTTTATTGTTAAACAAGTTAAAACAGCTTCATCAAATATACATTGCAAAGATTAATTTAATGCAACATGCAGAATGAAATAAGAATACGCATTTACATTAAAAGGCTATTTTAGTAATTCAACATGGTACATTTAATGTGGCTTCCTTGACACAAGAGAGTAAAATTTTGTTAGTTTAAAATTATATTTTCTCATATTTAGTACATTCATTGGTTTAATATGACCATGAAAACTCTCTTGTGTCCTACACAAGAGTATTGGAATTTTGAAGGGTCAGTATAAAATTAACCCAGATGCAGAGAATATAAGTGAAACAGAGTTAAGCAAAACAATCCTGGGTCACTTTAAATTAATTCAGTCGTAATGGTACTTTCATAAACACAGAAAGTTTAAATGAATATGTAATAAAAATATTTGAGGATTATTTAAATCTTTATACCTTTAGATGCATACCAAATGTACATTCCTTAACAAAAGAATCAGATAAAACATTTTGTGATTATTTTGATTACCATCAATAATCATTGCCCATTATTTTAAAACAGTATTACAAAATTTGAAATGGAACCACTGCATCATTGTATTAATCAGGCTTTCCAGGGGACCAAAACCAGCAAAATGTCTGCATGTTCTTGGAGATTTGCAGTAGGCAATTTTCTCTGTAATCCTGTGAACCAGCAGGTTCTAGGTTCAGCTACACATGGATGATATTGTGCATTCAAAAGCTAGAAGAATAGTTTGGATTCCAGTGTTCAGCCTGAAAGCAGAACTTTAGTACATACTTTATAAAACCTTCAGCTGATTACACTAAATACTTATGTACAGATACACACACACACACACACACACACACACACACACACACACACAGAGAGAGAATGAGAGAGAGAGAATAACAGAACAGAGAGATACAGCACTAGAGCTCTTTACTATGTGTTTGTCACACATATAGTATAACATACATACACAAAACACACATGTATACTTATACTTTATAGTTATACTTATTATTCATTTTTCATATAAAATATGCTTTTAATCTATAAATACCCTCTCTACTATAACTGCTAAGGCACAAGGAACTTTCCTGTCCTGGAAATGTCAAAGCTCTTATTTGTCAAAGCTCTTATCTGTGCAATCCAAGAAGGCAATGCCAGGTTTTCGAGTCTTCCCAGGCCACTCTGTCTTATTCTCCTCCCTCAATGACAGCTACTCCTGTCCACTCTGACTATGGCCAGAGTGAATACAACAAGTAACACGTAGCTTTCTATCTCAAAGGTTGCACAATGGCTGTCACACAGGTGATGCAGAGTTGTGGCCATTGAATAGTTGCTATGATGCTTAGAAAAAAATCATGTATAAGTTTTCAGAGAATGTATAAGCAATTAAGAATTTCCAGACAAATGGAATGGGTTACATTATATAATTATGATGTATCATATGTAATATTATTTTCCTTGCAAGACTGCAAAGCTTAAACTCAATTATAGTAGAGGCAAGACTCATGCTAAATACAATGCCTATCATAGCAATCCTGACCTCATTGTCTCCATGATAATGGGTGAAGGTCTCTTCCATAATGTTTCCCCAACACACTGAAAGTTCCTGCAAATATGCCATGTTTCATTTATGTAGCAAGTTCTGGACGCATCTTCTTTTCCCCTGATTTCATAACACTTGTAAGTACAAACCTCTAATAATTAACTTTGAAGTTTTTGTATCAATTTTCAGTTTGCATGAATCCAGAATATGTCTATTTTGTTCTAAGTACTGTATTTTTTATTAAGTTGCTTTCCTTTTAAGCACCTTCAAAATTCTGAGTACCCTTTTGGGACCAGAGAAATGGGTCAGTCATTAAGATCACTGGCTACCCTTGCAGAGGGCCCAGGTTTGGTTCCCAGTATATACATAGTGGCTAACAACTGCATCAATAACTCCAGTTCCAGGTGATCCAATGCCCTCTTCTGACCTCTGTGACATTACACACATGGGGAACATACACACATGCAGGAAAATCTTTTATATACATAAAATAAAAATAAATAAATAAATAAAAATTTTAACTACCTTTTAATTCAAATCAGACAAAAAGTTTACCGTGTAATCATTTGGATTACTGAAAATGGGAGATTTCTGTTTTTGTATACATCTATGCATGTATGTATCTATGCATGCATGTATGCGCATATACATATTATGCATGATGTTGGCTACATTTGGAAATAGACAAAACAAGAAGAGAACGAATTGGGTAAATAATGACAATTATAATAAGAATAGCTGAGTAAATATTACTTAAAAAGTAACTTCTTTGTTTGCAAGACCATTAGTAGGTTTAACCAGCTCCGGTGGATGAGCCCACAGTGAAGAGCATCTGAGGACACAAATTTGACTCTATAAGGCTCCACTCACACACACACACACACACACACACACACACACACACATATTTTTATTTACATATAAAATATGTATTCATATATATTATATATAAAAGTATAAAAATTAGGTGGTTGGTTAGTATGATGGGGCACAGATATGGGAGGGAATTTAAATATGATCAAAATTTACCATACGAAATTAACAAAATTCAATAGAAATTAATTTAAAAATATCCTCTTTAATGAATACATATATCATGAGAGACATAATTTATTGCAGTCTGATAAATTATGACACTCAATGAATCTGACTCAGAATGAATTCATCAGGAGAAATGTTTATTAATGTCTTTTTTCCAATTTTAAGGAGATAGTTTAGTGAATTGGAGAAAATATCTTTTCTATCAAGATGAGAAAGATCCTTATGTTGAGAAAATTCTGAAAATACAATACTAAAGTAGATCCACATGACAGGATTATCTAGACAACATTAAATAGAACCTCTCTACTCCCCATCCTTTGGTGGCAGGGATCATGAGCTCCCTCAAGCAAGATTAATGTCTGAGCAATGAAACATGGTTTGATAGCTCGCAGTGTACAATGCTGCCATGTTTCCACACATAATGTTTGGGGTGCTTTGTGATATGTATAAGTGGTGAAGCCAAATTATCCTGGATTTCAGAAAATAATGAATCTGCCTGATCCTCTTTGCATACAGCCTTGATTGTTGACATCTCTGCCTCCCAAGCATAGAGGAGAAAAGAATCCTCTTTTGCCATCAGACAGTGGGGCTGTGGTGCGCTGCCCTAAACTGGGGACTGGCAGTAGAACCTGCCTTTGTGTGTGTGTGTGCATGCATGGTGGTTCGGGTGGTGATATGCGTGTGTGTGTAGAGCAGTGTTCGTGTGCATGTGTGAGTAGGTGTTCATGTCTGAGTGAGTGCAGTTGTGTAAGGTGTGTATATGTGAGTGTGTATGCATGCATACACAGGTATGTGAAGAAGGAAGCAAACTCTGGGTGTCTTCTTCAATCACGCTCCACCTTAGTTTTTAAGAAAGATTTTACATTGAATTCAGAGCTCCCGGGTTTGCCTATAATCGCTTGCCAATGAGCCTCAGGGATCCAACTTTCCCCCACTCCCCTTCAGCACTAGACTTACCGACATGAACCACAGTTTCCTGGTTTTTACATGATGATTAAATTCAGGTCCACAGACTGTGTGGCAAATACTTTACCTACTGATTCATCTGCCCGTCCCTGCCTGTGCTTTGTTATCAAGGAAGCTGTGATGCTCCCTTGATGGAAAAGGAATTCAATATCCCTCAGACAAGAGCTCAGATGATCCCACTTTCACCGTCTGAATTAAAGGAAAGGAGAAGTGAGGGGCACTGCAGGAATCAATTCTGTCACACGGGTTTGTCCGCCCATAGAGAAACGTCTGGAAAGGGGCTGAAGATTCAGAATGGCCCCTGGGGTTGCACAGGAGCGATGTTGTCTGTTAATGGCTCAGGTTTCTTTGCAGGGAGCCTGCTCTTAAATTTTCCTTGAAACTCTATCCTTTTGGATTTTCCTCTGCAGAAAAAGGGACTTACTGTATTTAGGTGGCTTTTCTCTATCCTGGCCTCACTTTAAAGATGCCATTGGATGTATAAACTTTGTGAACAAAGAAGTTTTGAAAATTGAGAAAATAAGATCAAATCAGGGGGTCTTAAAGCCTGTTGTGTTCACTAATAACATGGAAAACACTGTCGGAAGGTGTTGTTTTCAGAGCAATATGCATGCAGAAAAGATGAGCACCCCAGTGGAGCAGTGCACACTGCATTCTCTGTGTAGACAGTCCACACCCTCCTGACCTCCATTTCAGTAATTACAGTGAGTCAGGTTATCCTTGATTATATTTGTGTATTTTGGTTTTATTCACAATACCTAAGGAAGTGATCTGTGCTGTGATGGTTGCTTTTGATGCTATGATATCAAGAGGCTGTTTGTTTAGTCTTTCATTACATATGAAGGCTGCTTAAAAATATGGCTGGCAGGGCTTGTAAGAACTTATCCCATGCCAGGAAACCTTCTCTTTATATTACTAAAATAATGCATTTAATACCTTAAGGGAACATGAGATGTTTGTGTGCCGCTGAGGTTTATATAGGATCAACTTCCTCACCCGAGAACATATAAAAATAAACCTAGAAGGGTTTTATCACAATTCTGTACTCAACTGTCCTTGAATTAGTCAACCTAGCTGGAATTAAAACTCAATTACTGGAAAATTTCAATCAAGCTGATATTGATTGCAGGACTGCCACCCCGCCTCCAGCAAACAAAGTGGAGGACAAGGCAAAGCCCATTCAAGAACTACAGCTGTCAGCAGAACAAGGTCCAGATGTTAGGATTATTAGAAAAAAATTAAAACACATATCTATATATTTTATGATATGGTGAGATAGGAGAACAACATTTCTGAAGATATGGGTGAATTCTAGTCTAGAAATGTAAAAGGATGACATATAAAAGTGGGAGATTACTTGAAAACTCTACGTAACTACATAGTTCAGAATCTGTGAACTTGAAGCTATATTATAGATATTTGGATAATGTCAAATTAAAGCAAGGACATGGAAGTTTAAAACCAATAAACAGCATAGGCTAGCCCACATTTGGGGAACAATTTGAAATAGAGCAATATGCATTCATTTTGCATTTTGGAAGGTGGAAAAAAGATCAAGTCAGCATACATCCTAGAAAAGGTAATACCCCACAAGCTTCCAAATATAATGAAGCATGAATCAACACATGTTAATAATCTAAAATAAAAGTGGCAAATGAAAGTAAAGATAAATGCTTCATTGTCCAACTTGAGAACATGAGAGCTGTTATGTCCTTGATTTGAGAATGATCAAGAAAGACTACAGATATAAATTTTTGAAAAAAAACAAATTTATTTAAGAATAATTATTCCATCAAGCTGGGGCTACAGGTCCACGTCCAATATGAAGAACAGGAGCCCTGGGCAGGGGGTACAGCTATTTTATAGGACAAAACCGCAGACTGCATGACCTTTATTATGATTGGCCCGGGCATTTGTAAAACTTGCTGGGGCTTTTTTATTGGTTACATTTTATTCAATAAGCCATAGTCCTTCTTTCCCCACCCGGGGATTCTAAATGTGGTTTCATTACCAAGTCATCTGACTTCTGGTAATTTGAAACTCAGAGGCTGGAGAAATGGACACTTCAGGCCTAGCATAAAATGGAGGGTGAAGTTTAGAATGGCGTTTGTGTAGCTTTAACCATTTTTCTCAAGAACAATGTAAAATAATCAGGAAAATGCCCATCAATTCAGAAGGAAAAATTGAGAATGGCAACAGGAGTCTTGTATGGTGTGATGCAGGATGAGCCTTAGAAAGGCTGCCTGCCATGAGGAACAAAGAAATGTCTTCTGAGGGAAAGGCACTCAGCTCAGCTCTTGCCAGGTGTGACAACAGCTTCAGCCCCATGTCTGAAGAGAATCTGCACCAAGATGATCTCCCAGGAGACAGATCCCAATTGGTGGCAGTTGGGAATCACCCCACAGGGCGACTGGATAACCAAACCCATAAAACCCTTGCACTTCCTTCAATAAATGAGTTTGCAGCAGCTCGCCCTCTGCCTGCTTCCACCCAGCTGCTGGTGTCTGTGTTCTGAGTCGTCACCTCTCAGCCCCTCTTGGCCAGGCCCTGCGTCCCCCTCGGGCTGGCCCCAAGCAGAGGGACGCCGACAGAGTCTGGTTGACATTTCTCCTATACTTCCTTCTTTCCCTGTCCCCCTCTCCATCTCTCTTTTTCCTTTCCTCTTCCTTCCTTCCTTCCTTCCTTCCTTCCTTCCTTCCTTCCTTCCTTCCTTCCTTCCTTCCTTCCTTTCTTTCTTTCTTTCTTTCTTTCTTTCTTTCTTTCTTTCTTTCTTTCCTTTCTTTCTTTCTTTCTTGTATGGGTTCCACCGTGTACAAGTGGAGGTCAAAGAAAAACTTGTGGAAATCTTTTCTCTTTTTTCGCATTCGAGAGCTCTGGGAATTGAACTCAGGTCATCAGAAGTAACTTTGCTCGTGGATGCATCTCCTTGACTCTTGTTGGAAAATTTGAAAACAAGAAATCAGTGGGGTTGACATTAGTTCCTACATAGAAAAAAAAAGAAGATACGATGTTCAATAAGTGAAACTATTTAAAAAAACAAATAAAATAATTTTCTAGCAAACAAAGGTGGTAATTTCTTATCACTGTATCTGTACTTTAAGAAGTTTAAAATTAATTGCCTCTAGTAGAAAATAGGAAGGTGAGGAAAACCTTGAAAAAAATGAAGAGGGTAGACAAAATATACAAGGAATTTAAATATTTTCACTTTTGTGTGGGTTTGTATATTTGTTTTCATTACTCTTTGGTCTTTGTAAAATTATCTTGCTATGTAATTCAGAAGGACCTATAGTTTGAAAATCTCCTGTCTTGGTCTTCTGAGTGCTGAGATTACAGACTTCTATCAGCATACACCACCAGAGTTTTAATTGCAAATAAATAAATGTATGGAACAACTAAAAGAAAATTCACTGTGAAAATCTTAAAATATAAAGAAGCATTTGTCTGAAAACAAAATTTTAAAATGATGGTCAAAAGGAATTAGAGGCCCATTATTTCATGTTATATGTTATAAAGTATTTTTTTCTTTTACAAAGCAAATTTTAGGGGCTGGAGAGATGTCTCAACAGTTAGGAGCACTGGCTGCTATTGCAGAGGGCCTAGGTTTGATTCTCAGCACCCACATGGTGGCTAACAACCATTCTAACTTCAGTTCCCAGGGAATCTGTTACCTTGCATGACACTGGTGTACTTATGGCAATACACTCATAAAATAAAATAAATAAATAAAATAAGAAAGTAGATTTTACAAGTAAGATATCCTCCATTAAAGCAAACAGTGCCATAATGAATAAGTTAAATGTGAACTAAAAAAAAAAATCCAAAACCATAAATATAAAAAAATGGAAAAGAGGAAGTGCTGAGATATAATGTTGCTAGTATGAATATACTTGTAAGGTGGTATATGCAAATCTAACTCAGGAATAGCTGCATTTACATAAAAATCCTAACAATCTCAATTAATGAATAAAATGTGTTGAGTATCAGTATCTAGAAGAAGCATATCTTAAGCATAATGATCCAGAAAATTAGGACACTGTCAAAACAGTACTGGAAACGTACATCTGACAGAGTATGTTTCAGGACAGGAAGTGCCATTGGTGATAGCTCAGGTGTGCCTTTACAGTAACAGAATTACTTCATGAAGACACATTCTAGCTACTGCACAGGGAGCTGCTTCTCACCTTCAGTCTCACCTCTGTTGCTGTTCTCATGCTCCAGGCTGGCTGGTCTCCCCGCCAGTGGGTGACTCTCCTGTCTCTGCCTCTCCTTCCTTTGAACTGCTGGGCTTATAGACACAGACCGCTGCATTCAGCTCCTTAAATGGATTCCAAGGGTCCAGCTTGGGTTGTCACCCTTGCAGGACACTTTACGCATTGAGCCATCTCTCCAATCCCTGCTTGTCAAGTTCTTTCCAATTCACTTGCCCCTTCTGCTCACGTGAAGCACAATCCCTGCATGCTAAGGTTTCTTTCAATGCCATGTTCTCTAATTATAATGTTTTTTGGAGAAATTGACTGTACTGGGGTCCCTTACATGTGTTTAATTTTGATTACTCTGCATCATAAACTTAAAAATAATGTACATTTGTCAAAGATTTGGGAAAATTAAATTATTTTAAGATGTGTCTGAGATTAAACAATGATCTCATGAAATTCTGAGACCACGAAGAAAGAGTGCTGCCCCAAAGAAAGGCAGTTAGTTACCCTGTGTAACGCCAATTGCCACTCAGGTGTCAGGAAGACTTCCGGGTAGATGGAGGGGAATAAGACAGTGTTGCAGGGACACACGTCTTGGACGAAGCTATGTGTTTTTCAATTTGGGCTTTAACTTATAAGACTAAGATCCTATTATTTTGAATTTGAATTTCCTTTAACTTCTACATGCTGAGGCTTCATTAATGTAACTGAATAGATGAATCTGACATTTTTCTGAGTAGCTCTTTCCATATAAATGTCTTTATAGCCTTTGCTTTCATGATAGTCACCTGACAGTGTAGTTCAGAGAAGATGGAGTAAAGAAAATGGATTTTCAATCTTGGGGGAAGAGAATATATGTATGTATGTGTATATATATATATAATTTTACTGGTAGTAAATAATTTCTGACCCTTAGAAATTTCCAGAATATGCATCTAGGCAATTTGAATCATTGAGAGGCAGTCAGAATATCTAAAGTAGGGATGAGATGGTACTGACACAGTCTGACATCTCTCCTGAAGGCTAGGTCAACACAGGTGAGTTAAGCCAATGTTTAAAAGGGTTGAAGGATACTAGCTAATGTTAGAACAAGCCTCACTCGCCATTGGTGTGGTACTCCCCTTAAACACTGCTGGGTCTTCATACCACTCCATTCAGGAGAAGAACACAGAAGCATAACTTAGGTTTGGTAGCAACCAGGAGTGGAGATCAGCTTCTTTCTCATTTTTCCTCCTTATCTCACCTCTGGCCTCTGCATCCTGGCCTCTTGCTCTGCCTCTGCATCTATCTCTCTGGCCTCTGCCTCCAGGCCTCTTGCTCTGCCCCTGCATCTATCTCTCTGAGACAGTGATCCCTTGGTTGCATGTCTGTTAACGGAGCAAATTAATACAAGGAGCAGATTCCCACACCAGTATCATTTGGTTGTCAGTAGTACCCAAGAAGTGTTAGAGAAAAAGTATCCAAGAGCCTTTGTGAGAAGCCTTACAGTAATTTGCACCTAAGCTGTGCTCCCCTGTGGGCGTTGCAAGTGACCCTGACAGCACTGTCTCTCCATCCACTTCGTATTCCTTAATTTTCAACTGGGTCAGATATTGGAAAGTGGGACAAAGTATGCGTCTGCTTCACTTGGGGTCTTCTGGTTGTTACCTATGGCTGTCTGTTATTGAGAAATGCCTTTGAGGTGGCAAAACTTAATTGGACTCCACATGTCATAGCAATTTGCTTCAAGAAAGAATTAGTTTATTGTCAAAATCAATACTGTAAAGTATGTATTAAGTAAATATTCAGCATTAAATTGTTACTATATTATTAAACATTATGTTTATTATCCTACTTTACATCCCCCACCACCACCTTTTTTTGAATAGCATCTTACTCCATAGCCCAGGCTGTCTTTGAACTCAAGGTGATCCTCCTGCCTGCAACCTCTGGGATGTTGAGAATGCAGGCATGTACCACCATATGCATCCTTTTCTACATATGTTAGAGTCAATATTTTAGGTACTGATTAGAATGATTCCTGTTCATTAACATTTTATTTTGCTATTTTCTGTCATTAAGACAACCATTAATTTGCTACTTAATTACTGAGTGGTGGACAAATTATAGTTTATTACACTCATTAAAATAATTAGAGTTGTAATAGGTATTGTTTTTTCCAAAATAATATTTATTAATTATAATTACTGCACTTTGAAGGAATTAAGACATTAGTGAAGTTTGTGTAGTCTTGAATAATTAATTTAATTCTAAGTCTATTTAAAAGAGGAGTATGAATATCTTAAATTTTTACATAAAAAATCTAATGTAATACTGTTAATTTAATATGCTTTATAATTTTACCAGAAGCACTATGAAAGATGATATAATATGTGCTTTTGTGTATGTATTATGATTATGATACTGTCTTAGCTTTAGATTTCTCCCCATTCTTAGATCATTCTTTTTGTCTCTTATTGGAGTGCCAGTCTCAAGGTCAGTACTTTGTACATGTTCCATTTTTAGGCAATTAAATGGTTTTAATTAACTAATTAATGCACGTATGTGTGAATGACTTATACAAATAATTTTAAAATCCCCTGGATGGTAGAACTGTTGCCTTTGTTATTGTGGAGCGTAGACTCCTCTTCACATACTTCTGAAAAAAGTTCAGTTAAGCAGAAAAGGGAAAGCATTGTTGGAATTATGAAAATTTGTGTTTGACCTTCATTTAAAAACTGTTATTTCCTTTATATATTTTAGATAGAATTTATAATAAAATTATCAAAAGGAGAACCCATGTTATGTACTTTCAGATTCTTACTCATTCTAATGCCTGTTTCCTAACTCTAAATACTGATAATATGTTTTATATGTATATAGTGTGTATGTATACTGGAATGTGTATGTGTGTGTGAGAGTGTGTGTGTTTGAGTGTCCATGTGTATGGCACAAGTGGAATGGTCAGAGAACCACTTGGGTGTTGATCTTCACCTTGTACCTAGCCTGAGGCCAGGCCTCTTACAGCTTCATGGATCAGGCTTGCTGGCCTATGGGCTTCTGGAGCTTCTTCTGTCTGCTCTGCTCACCTCACCTTAGGTGTGCTGGGAATATGTATGCATGATATTAAATCTGCTTCACATGCATTTTTGGCATCTGAACTCTGATCCTCACACAGGTGGCAATCAATGCATTCACTGATCCATCTCAGTCTCCTCTGTTCAGCATTGTGTTAAGCATTTAAAAATTAAGAAAACACTTCTCTGATCTTTGACAATATGGCTTTAGAGAAAAGCTCTCTTCTAGTTCAGTTTTCAGTGCAATGCATATCTTAGCATTATCTCCTTGTCAATGAACTTAGAACTCATTCTTTGTTTTCTAACTGCTGTTCAGTGTTCCATGGTATATTGTAGTATCTCTAACTCTTGTCAGAGTTAAACTGGATTGTTATCTGTTGAAGAATGAAACTGGATCCTTATCTCTCATCCTGTACAAAATTCAACCCAAATGGATCAAGGATTTCAATCTAAGACCTGATACCCTGATTCAGAGAAAAGAAATGTAGGTGATATGCTTGAATTTATTGGCACATGAAAGAACTTTCTGAACAGAACTGAAGAAACAGGCAGTAAAATCAACAACTAACAAATGGAACTCACAGAACTAAAATGCTTCATTATATAAATGGATACTAACGGTTGAGTGAA
This sequence comes from Eospalax fontanierii, assembly GCA_035773235.1. Lineage (NCBI taxonomy): Eukaryota > Metazoa > Chordata > Mammalia > Rodentia > Spalacidae > Eospalax > Eospalax fontanierii. The sequence goes on along the minus strand of CM069527.1, from coordinate 106,510,489 downwards.
AAGGCAGCATTTGGAATAGAAAGAATAGTCTTTACCAGCTATAAATATGACAGAGGGTTATCTAAAATAAAGAGATCCAAAACTAAACACCATAAAAAAGATACATTTAAAATTGGAGCATGGAACTAAACAGAGGATTTCAAAAGAAGAAATACAACTGGGTGAGAAATATTTTATCAAATTTTCAACAGTCTATCATGGAAATGAAAATTATAATGTCTTTGAGATTTCATCTAACTCCAGTCAAGTTCGAAAACACTGATGTGGGGATAAGGGAACACCTATTCACCTTTAGTGAGAGTGAAAGGTGGTGCAGGCACTATAGAAATCAGGGTGGAAGATTCTCAAAACACTAGAAGTATATCTACCACAGCAGCTACCGATACCACACCTGGGCCTATAGACAAGGACCTCTATATCCTACGAAAGAAATATTTGCTCAGAGATGTTCATTTTTGCTTTATTATCAAAAGCTAGTTAATGGAAAGAGCCTATGTGTCTATTAACAAATGAACTATAATGAAAATGTAGTGTATTTATACAATGGATTATTATCACCTGTAAAGAGAAAGGGAATATATGAAATTTGCTGGTAAAGGAGTAAATCATTCTGAGGCAACACAGATGTAGCAGTTCTGATGCCACATATTCCTGTTTAGGTAGTCATTAGATTTGAAACTTTGATAAGGCTTGTTTAAACTGAAATGATCAAGGAAGTTAGAAAATAAGTAAGGGGCAATGGGAGGGATTTCAAGTGAAAGGGGATGGAAAACAGATTGTATGAATAGAGATAGCTGACTAACGGAACTGGAAGAGCTGCGGGGATTGGGAGATGGGAGAACAGGACTGGAGGGAATACTGTGAGGGTTAACGGACACTAAAGCCCTTTGAAAATACCATATGGCAAAATGCTTCTATAGAAACTTCCTAAATATATTCATATATAAAGGAATTTAAATTTAGTTTCCCTACAAGAGGAAGACAATACCTGTGCCAGACACCTTAGGCTATCAAATAAAATGCCCAATACCAGGTAGGGTTTACCTCTTTTGGGGTTATTGGTCAGTTGGATCCCATAGGGATACCAAAAGGAATACATTTTAATATTATAGGCTATTGCTCTTGGTTACCATCTAGAACTTGAGGTTAGACCTTGTTGTTGAACATGGTATACACTTGAGTTGTAGAACATGAAAAATCAAACTGTTATCAACCTGGGAGTTTCATCCCAATTGGCTAACTTTCATAATGTCAGAAGTTTCTGTTTGTGACACTGGTGTAGAAAAGTCATCCACAGGTTTATCCAGTTGTGAACCCTGCAAGCTCTCTGTGGCCTCACAAGAGAAATCCACTGATGCAATAATGGTATAAATATTATGGGGTTAACTATATTCTGCTGGAATGTAAAGCCTGTTCCCAAGGATAAAACTCATGCTTGATACTATTGACTGGGGTCCAACCTCATCACTGGCTAGGTTGCAGTCCATAGGGGAGAATCTAATAAAATTGTTCTCCTAAATGGACATAGTATTAAACTCCCCCCAAGTTATTATCTTGTAAAACATACATTCGTGTATCCCTCATTATCAGATATGCATGTTTTTATAATAGATGGTGGTCAATACAGAGACTCACATCTCACAACATGAATAAAGAAAAAGACTGGATAGTTCCAAGCCATAAATGGGATACCTAAATCACATCTCCTCTCCCAAAGGCTCAGGGATCATCACGGAAGAGGGGATGGGATGATTATGAGAGCCAGAAGTAGTGGACATCTGCAGTGTAAGCTTTTCTGAACATGGCAGGGCCATTCTTCACATGAACTCATAGTGGCTGCAACTCCATTCCCAACACCTGCAGATCAAGCCAGTCAAAATCTCAGCCTGAAAGGCTTACAAAGTCCCATACCTAGCTGAGAAGCTGTTGGTAAATGATAGCTGCTCGGGCAGGGGGACTAAGTTTTCCTCATTGATGCAGCCTCTGAAACTCTACTTATGCTTCAGTACATGGTCCCACCTCACGAGCATGCAGGGAGTAGACTCACTGGATTAAAAAAAAGAGGGAATTCCTGAAGATGGGAAGGGAAGGGTGTCTGGGAGGCATAGAAAGGAATTAAGGGAAGGAAGGAACATGGGTTCAATAGAAACATTATATTAGTGTATAAAATTCACAATAAAATGAAATTATGAACTCTGAAGGTAAATGGTTGGAACTGGAAACAACCATCTTGAGTTGGGTAATCCAGACCCAGAAAGACAAAAGTTTCAGGTTCTCTTCATGGTTTCTCTTGTAAGTGAATGCTATCTTTGAATCCTTAGACATGTGTTTCAATTGGAAAATCCATAGAGTTCAGTAAACTAGTGAGGGACCATAGGGGATTGGCTTCCTTAGTGGTGAGAGGGAGAGCAGTCATGTAAAGGGGGGCAGATTAGGAGTAGGAAGAGTCAGATGGGATGGGGAAGGAATGGTAGAGGACAGAGTATGGGGAAGAATAAATGGCTATAAAGCTCAAAGAAACTTTCAGGCAGTTTTTTACATTTAATTAGACAAAAAATTATGTGTAAGTACAAAGTAACTGAAAAACTATGCTTTTGGCTTTGTATTATTTGCATTATGTGTACATATGTTTATGTTCATATGTCATCATGTGAATGTGTGTAGAAGATAGAAGACTTGTGTCCTTCCTCCTCAATTATGTCCACCTACAATTGTCAATATCTGTCCCTGAAACTGGGGGTCAGTGATTAGGCTAAGCCACCTGCCAGTTTGTCAAGAGAGCTGCCTGTCTTTTTTCCATAGCCCTGTTTTTTTTTTTCAGGTGCATACTTTGGATCCAACTGAGATTTCCAGGCATGTGCACTATGGAACGTAGCATGAGCCACCTCCCCAGCCTCTAGGCACTTGTCTTGTTCATCTTAATAATGTTTATATGCTATGAGCCACAGTCAACATGACATTCACATAACTGAGAAGGGGATCAATGGGACAGAGCAGAGAATATGCTAGATTAACTCAAACATACACAGATAATTTATTTCCAACTAGTGTTTACAGGATTCAACAGAGAAAGTATGTACTGTGTTAAAGAAGTGATTCTGAATCAACCAGATACCTTCTCAGAAAAAAACAATTCTTTAATTTTATTTTAAATTGTTTCTAAACACTCAGGAACTGAAATTGCAAATTTTGGGTAAGCATGAGAAACCAATTCAGAAAAACAAAGAAATGAAAATAAGAACAGAAACATAAGCTGAAGACATATTCTTCAAGAAAACCTTCTGAGAAAATAATACATTTATGGAATTGCTTATAATATTTTCTTTATTCACATATAACAAAGAGCCTGTGCCCAGAATGCATAAAATAATTCTTGTGAGGAATGAGAAGGATGCTGAATAATTTTAAAAAATATTGGAATAAGATTTGAACAGAAAGTTCAAGAGAGCAGGACATTGACAGGTCGGTGAGCACACATTATTCCTCAAGGCAATAGAAATGAAAAGGATAAACAAATGTTACACAGAATGAGGTGGCTTACATCAAAATCCCTGAAGATCATTTGGCAATATGTCTCCTCGTAGATGACCCTCAGTTGTCCTCATCCTGATTCTCTTGCTGATGCCTTATTTTAAATCAACAGGTTACAGTGTTGTTTAAATATTGTGCTTTTCAAAATGAAATTAGAAAACACGGTAGCCTCTGGTTTGCAAGTACCCTACTTGTCTTTGACAGAATGAACTGCCCGTTCTGGAGGTGCATTATTCTACTTTGGTTTCTATAGCTGTAATAAGTATCAGGACCAAAAGGAATTTTCAGGAAGAAAGGGTTTATTTCATCTTACATTTCCAGGTCAAATCCATCTTTGCAGGAACTCAGGGTGAGAACTTAAGACAGAAATCTCAAGGCAACAACTGAAACAAGCACCATGGAGGACTGCAGCTTACTGGCTTCACACACACCAACAGCTTTCAATACAACCCAAGAAGGCCTGCTCAGACAGGGCATCACCCACCATAGGCTGGGCCCTCACATGTCAATCAGAAGTCAAGAAAATGCCCACACAGGCTAATCTGTTGTAGTCCTCAAATGAGGTTCCCTCAGAAAACTTTGGGTTGTGTGAAGTTGGCAGCTAAAATTGATTAGGAGAAGCATGTAGAAAGGGAATTAGGGCAGCCACTAGGCAATAACACTAAGAGAATGAGTTCATTGGTCTGCCATTCCCCAAAGCAAGCCCAACACAGAGCACTGACAGTTTGGAGGTAGATGCAGCAGATGAGATTGTATCCCCATCCCCCTGATCAGAGCTACGGGAGAGAATATTCAGGAACAGCCCAGACCCGACTGCCAAGGTTCATGAGAAAATAAATGTATTGTTTTCTGATGTGATAGGCTAGGGAGGCATATACTGCACAGCACCGGAAAACTCATACTGGTTTGGAAAAGATCGAATTTTCACATAGGAATTTTGGGGATGCCATATGCTTTAACTACTTTGAAAATCTTTCAGGCTGTTAATTATATAATTAATCAACATTTGGTATAAAGATTAGATATTCTACCCTTAGGGATTATTGGTGAGAAATGTGAACTTATCTATAAAAATAATTTGTGTGAATAGCTTTGGGAGATATAATCACCAGTCTCAAACTGAAAAAAGAAGTTTATTAAAATGAATGTATAAACTAAATATGATAATTTTACATAATGTGATACTATTCCATAAGAGGGAATAATCTGCTGATACAATTGAATAAGAAAATCTAACAAGTATTATCGTAATAAAAAGACAGACATAGCTTATTTTCATGATTTCATTCAAGCAAAGCTGAAGCTCAGGGAAAATTAAGCTACAGTTATGGGAACCAGATCACGAGTATCATGAGACACAGGAAAAGCGGAATTCTATAGAAAACTATTCTAAGTGCAATATTTCTGAAGTAGTGAAAATATTGTCTTAGGACAGTGGTTACTTGAATGGTTTTTTCTTTATCCATAAAGTGTATACTCACAATCTTTTATTGTTATTTTTTTTTAATTAATTCATTGAGCATTTAATACAAAGTGTTTTGTTTATATTCTCCTTCCACCCAACTTCTCCCAGATTCACTTCCACCTCCTCATGCACCATCATCATGTTCTTCCTGCCCTGTCCCCTGAGTGCCCCATTTAGTTCACTTTATGTTCTAAAGACTTTTGGGAACAAGGCATACATACTAAGGTCTACAACCTTTAAGAACATTGAACTCTTCCTCTCCCAGAATGTATAATATGTCAATAGATTCTTAATCAGGGGTGGGACTTGCTGCCCACCTCCCCACTCTATGGTGGGGTTTGACTGGTTTGAGCCTGAGCAGGTCTTGTGCATGCTGTCACAATTACTGAGTCCATGTAACTGCACTGCTGTCTTGAAAGCACTGGTTCCTTGTATTCATCTACCATCTCTGGCTCTTAAAATCTCATCCTTGAGCATCTCTTAACTCTAGGGAAAGGAATATGATACAGATGTCCCAATTAGGACTGAGCACTCTGTGATCTCTTATTCTCTGTGTGCTGAAATATGGGTCACTGATATTTGCCTTTTGCTGCAGGAAGCCTCCCTGATGAGGGCTGAGGGATGCACAAATCCCTGTGTATTGCAATAATCCGTTAGGAGTCATTTTAATTCTATGTTCAGTTAGTAGACTATTACTTGCAGTTTACTTGTAGTCCCATGACCTACCTAGCCACAGGTCCTTGGCCATGACAATATTGCAAGATACGGGCTCCATCTTGTGAATCAAGCCTTAAATCCTTCTATTGTTGCACCAGTCGACATATCTTGCTAGACCAATCATCACTTAAAAATGAGAATTTATGTTTTAATCAATTGACAGTTAACAAAATTGTATATATAAACTGTGTATTGTTTTATTAACTATTCGGTTATGGATATAGAATATAACAAATATTTTTGCATTAAAAAATAGTATCATCTGAAAATAAATTGTGCCATGAAAATGATATTTCAGTTGATAATGATCTGCATATATGATGGTGCACCCACAGGATGATATTCCCTAATGATATGGTAGCCATTGAAGTTTATGTAAGTACATCCTACAGTGTTCATGTAATGAATGAATTGCCTACTGATACATTTGTAGGACATATTTTCATTTTTAGACAAAGGACTTTATGAGTTTGCACATACACACGCACATGCACGCACACACATATGTATATATAAACCACACTCATACATGCGTATACATACAGTTAATATATATTATATGTATTTATATATACACACAACTAATATAACATATATTGGCTTTATCTGCTTAAGAGGGCCTATGAAAACAAACTCATAGTGTCAGCATGCAAATGCTGACAGGTCAGTCTTGCTTCTTAAATACCATTTTCTAATAAAAGTAACTTAACCAACATTTTATTACTTTCACCCCTTTCCTGACAGATGAAGAAGAACATGAAGAAGATCACATTGATTCCTCAGAAGAAAAAAGGTCACAGTCCCATGGGCAGGTCCACATACACCCCTGAGCTCACTGCAGGACTCAGTCTTATGTGGCAGTCATATACTTCTTCCCATAGCGCTGCTCATGAATCTTCCTCTAAAGGCAGGATGCTTCTCCCTTATTCATCTTTGGGCTGTGTATCCTGTGTATGACCACATGGAATGTATGCTGACAAACTTACTAGCGCCTAGATGCCCTAAACAATGATTAGCACCCCTTCCTTGATGGAAATGAGAATTCAGTGTAAGTTAAGTTTTTGAGAGAAACAGAACTGGTAAGAGATAAGAATTCAGGTAAATAAATTCATGATAGATAGAGAGAGAGAGAGAGAGAGAGAGACAGACAGACAGACATAGGTGGTAGATGACAGGTAGATAGATTAATTCATGCACTGATATAATTATTTGAAAAATTAGTTCCTAAGTTATAGAGACCTAAAAGTCCATGATCTGCCACTGGTAAACTAGAGACACAGTAAAACGGAGACTAGAGTTGAGATTTGTCTGGAGGCTTGAGAACCGGTAGGTCAGATGCTGTTAATCACAGTCTGAAGGCAGAATGGACGTGCTTTGCTTCATCCAGCATCATTACAGGATAAACAAGAGTGAATTCCTCCTTCCTCTGCCATTTGCCTTAATCCTTTCTTCCTAGATCAAACCGGACTCTACCACTCTGAGGGTGGCACCTGATTTCCCAAGTTAGCAGGGTCAAGTGCTAAAAAATTGTGTTTTTCAGAGTTGCCCTCAGATGTTTTTGTCCTCCAGCCCCTGGCACATGGGATTGGTTCACTGTCACAGGTTCTAAGGTCAGGATCGTTCAGTTCCTAACCCCATTCACCCGCATCTGCACCTCTTCTGCCCTGTGGTGGTCATCCCAGCTGAAGTTGGTATGGTGCATGCCTCGTGCTCTCAACTGTCCCTCAGTCTATTTCACCCCACTGAGAGAAGTCAGAGGAGAGCAGGCCATTTGCCTTCACTTCCTCTTTCTTACTCCATGGCAGAGGAATCTGAGGGAACTTAACTGGTTGTGATTCCTGTCTGCATCACATTTCCCTCTCCGATAACCCTCATCTCATCTCTCTGAGTTCAGCTGTGCAGCGGAAGATGGATGGATGGCTAGGAGAATGAAAACATCTTCGGAACCACGGTCCAATTCTTTCAAGATAACATTGACAAGCCTCACGTGAACAAGGTACCCTTAGAGTTCCAGGGATACAGTGCATCGTGATGGGGAAATACTGCAGCGTGAACAGAGGCAACTCGTCCCACTCCACGCTCAGAAGCAGAGAAGGAGGAATACTTCTAATGGGCTCACTGTCCCACTTGTATTCAGTCCTGAACTCCTGCCCAGGGAATGGAACCATCAACATCAGTCAACTTAATCTAGATAATCTTGCACAAACATGCCCAGAGATTTGTTTTCATGGTGTTTATAAATCTCATCGAGCTCACATTCCATATTAACCTGCCTGGAAGCTTACTGACCAAAGACAGTCTTTAATTTTCTCAGGTGTTCTATTTAAGTTTGTTTTGATTTTAAATTCTTTTTCTCATCTTTAGTAAAATGAATAAATACCTGCTTAGGTCTACAACACCTACCTTATTTTCTCAACTTCATGAAATATTTTCACTTTAATAGAAAACATAAAGGAAGGATGTGAACTTTATATTAATTCTACTACACTTGTTTGTTGCTCCTGAAGTAGCTGCATTGCTCAAGGCTGATCCACTGGGGTTTCCTCCCAAAAAAAGTTCCCTTGAGGTTAGAGATTGTGACATGTAAACCCAAAGGTTAGTCTTAGAATTGCAGTCTAAGAGATGCTGGAACATTTGAAAAGATCAGCTAAAACTCCCAATTCCTTTATGTTTGTAGCCATTTTGTCTAACCTTAAAAAGACATTTAAGTAAAGTAGTTCATTCTATTTCAGTCTGTAAGTTTTTATATTCATTAAATAGCACTGTAATTGGTACATATTGATATTGTAGGCATATTTAAGGAACTGGGATACATAATTCTTAAGTGATTTGTGTAGAAATCTTCAGTATTTTCAAGACATGCAGAATAAAAGCTATTATTTAATTTGTAGTTTTTTACCAACTGTGGCCAAATGAAGATTAAATGTTCACCTTCATCGCTCAGTTCTCATTGTTATTTATGAATGTAGAGAGACTCTTGTGAAGAGACACTAAATCGTATTTTCATAAGGAAATTGCATCATTGCATAATGAACTTGGAAACAGGAAAAACAGATGTGTTTTGTTGAGGAAAATTAGAGAATTCTTTATATTTGAAAGACAGTTATTTGTATATCTATGAATACCTTGTCAGCAAATATGTATTTGTATCATGCCTTTGCCTAATGTCTGAATAAGCCAGAAGAAAGCATAGGATCCCCTGGAACTGGAGGTACAGATGTCTGTGTCTTACCATGTGGGTGCTGGAAACTGAATCTGGGTACTCTGCAAAAGCAGCATATACTAGTGACTACAAGTCATCTCTCTAGCCCAGGATCAGCACATTCTTGGCAAGGCATAGGTATAGTTTGTAAAAGAGTGACAGATGAATTAACTTTTTTTCTTATGTATCCTTTGAGACATGGTCTTACTCTATAGCCCAGGGTTTCCCAGAACTCACTGTGTAGAACAGGTTGGCTCTGAACATGTGGTGAGCCTCAGTCTTTACCACTTAAGCAATGAGATTATATACTTATGCAGACATACTTGGCTGAAAATTTTAATTCGTGGTTTCTAATTTGAAAATGGAACTATGATATTCATTGCACTGATTTTGTATGGTTTTGGCTTCAAAGGCTAGATATTGCTCTGTGTTTATTCTACACAGCCACTTTGCATCACTGAATATTGGACAGTTGTGTTACGTGTGAAATACCTTCTACACATTTGTTTTGGCTTTATCACTATACGTATTAGATTTTTACTATTTTCTCTATTCAGTGTCATAGACTCTTCTGTTGTTCTGATATATATTTAGTCTTTTAAACACCTTCATATCATGGGTTGGAGAGACAACTCCTCAGTTAAGAACACTTGCTGTGCTAGAGGACCTATAAACAATTTCCAGCACTCACAAGGTAGCTAACTACATTCCTTAACTCCATGTAAGGGAATGCACCAACCTCTTCTGGTCTCTGTGGGCACTACATCCACATATTGCACTTACATTCATGCAGACAAAATCATTAATGCACATAAAATAAAAGGAAATATGGGGATAAAGAGAAAGAAGGAGCTTAAGAGAGGGATGGCCTTAGAACACTGTTATTATAAAGAGAGAAATGGGGAATATTGGAACACTTTAAATGGAGAAGGCCTGGAGGAAATGTTAGAAAGGGAGGGAGAGAGAGAAAGAGAGAGAGAATGAGAGAAAGAATAAATAATACCTAGCTAATGTAAAACACCAGAAGGAATCCTATTAGTCTAACAACCTAATGACAAATTCCACATACGATATCTCTACATGAGTCCATGTGCATAGCTGAAGTTTACATAATAAGAAACAATGCCAGAAAGGCAGAAGAAACTATCCTTTGGGTTTTTGGCAAGGGTGGTCCAAGAAACTACCCAAATTACGCAGGTCATTATCACAGCCCATGATTGCCTCCCAGAATTTGAACCTAAGACCGTATTGCTGAAGACTGGACTTACTTTGGAGACCAGATTTGGAGCAACGGAACTGGAACTGACCTGGAAGCTATTCCCCCTGAAGGCTAGCTCTCGTAGTCCTGGAGAGCCAAGGGAGAACATCTATCAATGGCCCACCACCAGGTTCATGAAAAAATAACCACATCACTCATTGGCACAGCATTCAGCATTGATGCAGTAGTGGAACTTAAATCTTGGGGCTAATCAACAGCTACCTAATTGGTCTTAAATCCCCTTCAGTGGGAAGAAACTCATGTGTGGAACTTTAAACATAGCCAAATATACATGGTTGAAGAGGTCATAGATCTGAGAGAGACCCCCAGGGCTGTTGCATCCCTAGGCTGATTTAACTTCTTACTAAATGCAACATATGTGTCCTTATATTTACAGTCAAGTATTCAGTCACCACTCATCAAAGAAGCTTCTTTTACACCAGACAGAAAGTAATACAGAGTATCACAACTGCTCACACACAGACATTGTCTGTGAATTGCCCATGCCTAAGCAGTACATCTACAATGCAGCCTCTACATCCAAGGCTCATGCAATGTAGAACAAGGGATAAAAAAGACATCAATGTATCTCTCAACTCTCATTAATGAAGCTTCCACATGCAACAAAGGGTCAGTAATACAAAAGGTCACAAATAGCTAAATCATGAAGATTACGAATCTGCACAGTGTGGGTCCCTGGACAAGACACTATTAAGTCTCACTCACTCAGGGCTCAAGGACCATTATGGAAGAGGAGGCAGAAAGATTGTAAGACCCAGTGAGGAGATGTGTGACCATATAGAAGTAGAATCCTACAGCCTCCTGGGACCCTGCTCACAGGAATCTACAATTGTTTAGGCATGCTCAAGATCCATGCAAACTCAAGCAGACAAAACCCCATTATTGTACTGGGGAAATGTGTAGCAGACCCCAATCTTTGATTACAAATATTGGCAACTGATTACTTTGGGTGAGGATTGAGATGGTTAGTCTTCCTAAATCAGGAGGCTCTGGATAGGCTGATTAGACCTCAGTGAATAGAGGTCCACTGAGGTCACTTGGGAACACTAACTTGACACACTAGAGCTTAACATAGGTGAATGAATGTGTGCATTTCTCTTGGTGGGTTACGGGTGGTGCTGGTGGGGAAAGGGATATCATAATGATTAAGATGGATTGAGAGGTTCTGTATGAAACACACAATGATTTAATAAAAATAACAATAAATACAAAATTGAAAACATTTTCACATTAAAGGCCAATGTAACTGTCAATTCAAACATTTCTATTTTTAGATTTCAATAACTACTAAGTATTTCACTGGGTGGAAGTTCCATAATGCCCAACCAGCTACAAGTTCTTAAATATTTAGTCTGTTTTCAGTTTTTCATTGTTTTAAAATGTGTTATATCACACTGTGAAAGTGTTTTCCTATAAGAAAATGTTTTAGAGATACTATTAAAAGAATAACGCATCTTCATATTTCAAACTTTCATTCCAGTGACTTCCTTCTATATAGGTCAGTCCAAGAAAGAAGAAAGTAATGTTTCTGTCAGGAAATTAAAGTGCAGACCAGCAGACATCATACCTTCTATCAGTGTAGAAAAGCAATCACAGACACAATTTTCTTTGTACCACTTAATACTGAATTTAAAATACTCAAAGCACTGTACAGGTTGTTCCTAACTTAGATAATATTTTTCAGGTTGATTTAAGTTCTTATTTTGTTAGAAGGTTGAAATGCATAGCTGATTTTTCCATAGGATCTAGTTAACCACATTAAAAATGTTTTGCATGCTGCTCCTGTTTCCATAGCAACCTACAAATCTACTTCACTAGTAAATATATGTAAACCTATTGCTTGAGTGAATTTGGAATCTAATTTTTCTATTGTTAGTTGTAACAACTTTTAAATAGGCAACTTTTACAATGTATTTCTCCATTTCTTTGGAGTATTCTGGTTTTTCATAAGCAATATATATGTAGGACCACACCCAGGTTCATGCTCAGATGAATTGACCTATATTCACCACAAACTTCTTTGTTCACCTCAACTATCAGCATGAGCAATGAAATCTTCTGTAACTCACCAACTTAATTGGAAATGAGATGTCTAACTAAACCCGCAGTACACTGTGAACTGTTTCCTAGAGGAACTGCAATGAAGGTAGGATTGGTGTACTCAGATGAGTCATAAAATAAACTGTCTGTGGCTATTTAATATTTTAAAATTGATTGTAACATTCAAGCAATAAATACGTGTAGTGTGTTAATCAAAAGCTGGTAGCAAATTTTGGATTTTGAATACATACAGACCAGTTTTAAATACTACCAGAGCCAAGATACAGAAAAAAATTTGACTTTCACAGTTTACAGTGGGTATTAACTGTTAGCTGAGGCACTTATTTATGCCAATACATTTTCTGCAACATACGCCTATGCTCCTGTTTGTTTTAGCAGTCGGTTCTCACTCATTATTCTCAGTATGACAATCAGAACATATTCCATTCACAGCAGTGTTTGAGTTCAGCTGTACTGACACTTGTTTTGTGAGCATTCATGCTCAAGTCATTGTGTAGATCTATGCACCCCTTTCTTTGAAGGTGCAGTTGCCAAGGAAAGAGCAGTATATTGTACTGGCACACAAAGTCAAAACCAGTGAGGCAACCAATCCCCCTACCTCAGATATGTGAGACATCAGCCCTCTACCTCACACATGTGAGACATCAATTCCCATCTCATATATGTGAGACATCAGTCTCCCTACCTCAGGTATGTGAGACATCAGCCCCCCTACGTCAGATGTGTAAGACAGCTTGCATTGTTTTACACCCTCAACAGTACTTGACAATATTCATTATTTTAGCAACTTTGGTACTTTTGCTGGAGAGTGGTGACTGAACTCAATCAGTTTAAGATCAGCATACAAGACAAAGTCTTTTAACCATTCTGAACTGCTTAATTCTCTATGTGTACAAACGTTGAATTTATGAGTATTCATGATTTTCCTTTATTCTAAGAAACCTTGCTGTTGTTAACAATTTAACATTTGTGTTCATGGCTCTTCTCTCAGCAGAAGATACTTTATGAATGTGGCTGTCATTGCTCAAGTGCACTAATACACATTTTAGCAGTTGATGGCATCTTTTCTTCAGTTGCAGCTAAACTACATTCTTTGCGTACAATTTCTCTTTGTAATATGTTCAAAATGATTCCACAAAGATGGACTGAGGAGATGATTCAGTGCTTGCTGTGCGAACGTGGTGACCTGAATCTGAAGCTCCAGAAACCACATAAAACTCAGGTGTGATGGCTTGTGCTGTAACCCCAGTGCTGAGAGGTCAGAAACAGGAAGATTACCATGTCCCACTGGCCAGCCAGCCTAGGTGCAATGTTAAGCCTCGGGTTCACTGACAGGCTCTGCCTCAAAATAAGATAGAAAACAATAGAGGAAGACTGCTGATTTTGACACTTTTCTTCTGCACATACACACATAGGTGGACCCACTCCTTCAGATATGTGTACTCACACATATAACACAAGTAAATAAATAATTAATTGAATAAGTAAATGGACATTCTACTAAGACTTTCTGCTAGTGATAAACATAACTTTCTATGTATAGAAGTTGGCACAAAATTAGAGAAGCAGAGAAACATTACTTATAGTAATCAAAAATATATTGAGGAAAACACATCAATTGCCTTCTACACTTGCCATAAGAATCTATATTTTGCATTTCATTATTTTGTCTGTAAATGGGAGACATAAATGATAATAATAATTAGTAGAAATGATTGCAAAATGCTCTTAGGATGGAAGTAAATTCAGTCTAAATGGTAAAAGATTTACCATTTTTCTTTTGTTTCTTCGTGTTTTTGAAATAGTCATGGGCTCTGTAAAGCATTGGGCATCTTGCAGTTATTGAAGTAGAGGCCTGAACTCTGGTTTTCTATCTTTATTTTTTGAAGTTGTTCATGCTTCACTGCCTGGTGCACTCCTCCACCTGCTCCTCTAGGGTTACCTTTTGGACTTTTGTTTTGGCAAAGAGATATGAGCTCTCTGTGTGTGAGAGAGCCTGTTTGTAGATAAGGTCCTCTCAGCAAGCTTACAACGCTCCACAATCAGCAGTAGTGGAATGAGACTCTGGAATGGGGGAGGGCGAAACTGTGGTCTTTCAGGGATTTCTTTTGTTGGTTGACTTACCTACTATAAGGACCTACTCTTTTGGCTTCTCCGATTGTATGCCTACCATTTAAGAAGTTCTTACAAATGCAAACGATAACAATTTCATTTTACAGAACCATTTTGAAGGCATGTTTTCATTGGATGCTCCCGGTAACCCCGCTGGTTACTTGGCAACCCAGATGGTGACAACTTCCAGGATCATCTGCACAGCTGGTTACAAGTCTTTCGGAAATCGTTTATTTCTCCTGTGTGCCTGTGTCCAGACCATGTGTGGTCATTGTGTAGACTTCTGCAATTCCCCTAACCCCTTTCATGTGGCTTGTGTTAAAGTTGTAAAAATAGACTTGACTTGCTGCATTCTATACAGGTCTACTGAGAAAGCATTTCCAGGTTTAGTAGGTCATTCTTTTTTCTTTGAAGAAATTGACACATCAGTCCAGAAAATACATTTCACAGAATGTCCTAGAAACCAAAGATATTTTTCACTTTTAAACAAAGTAAATTTGTGTGGAACACACTTCATTTTTTGTCATTCAGAGAATATTGTGTTGTAGGATGTATGGTGGCCTTTAGCAGCATTGCTGAGGAAAGCATTTTCCCAGCCTTCTTTGAAATTGATTCACACACACACACACGCACACACACACACACAGCAGAGATGTCTATTCTGTCTGCCCCTTCCTCATGTGAATTCTTACATATTACCTAATTTATGCTAACAAAGCCAGCTTTGCTTATCAATACAATCTTAATATGATGTTATTCTGAATTATAATTCACTTTGGTTTTTTTTTTTTTTTTTTTGGTCAAAAGGGACCTACAAAAGAAAACTATTTTCTTCAATGTTAAAAAAAAGGTAAATTTTATATAAAGATACAATAAGAAAAGATGAATAAATTTAATTATGATGCCAGAGAGTTGGTGATTGAACATTTGTTGCTCATATAGATGTAATATCATTTTGTTATCTTCCAGATTTGTGTGTTAGCATGTAAATCAACATATTCCACATGAAGAATATACATGTATGATCAATATTATTTCTAGGTTTGTACATACTCTACACAACTTGGGAATTTACTTAACTCTGCAGAGCGTTTTCAGTAAAATTATGAAACAGAAACTCTACTCTGAAGCGTAATATTGATTGTCAACTTGACAGGCACTAGAATAATCTAAGAGACACGTCACGAAACAAGCCAGTGAAGAATTATCTAAATTAGTTTAGCTGAGGGTGGCATCATTCCATGGATGAGGATCCTGGATTGATTAAAAACACAGAAAGAGAGTTGAGAGCCAGCAATGATTGTTCTGTTTCCCAACTGGGGATACGAAGAGACCGGAAGAGACCAGCTGCCTCAACCTCCTGCCTGCATTACCCTCCTGTCAGGATGAACTGTGTCCTGTCACTCAGAGACAAAATTAACCTTTCATTAACTTGCTTTAGCTTTGGTACTTTATCCAAGCAGTGGAAATGTAACTAAGACAGAAACTGATCCCACAAAGACGGACATTTTTTGTATTAAATGTGATCTTGTGGTTCTTAGGTTTGGAACTGGTTTGCGCGAAGAATGTGGAAGAGTTTAGAACATTGTGTTAGACAGTCTCTTGATTAATTTAAACAGAGCTTCAAGGGCCATTCTGCTCGCAGCTGGAGAAAAGATTCTGAGAGAAACAAAGACATTGAATGTCTACCTCACTGGACTTAAGAGAAGAACAAGAATTGTGTCTCAGAATGGTCTGCAGGCCATTCATGTTCTGATAACCTGGCTGTGTTCTATCTATCTCCTGAGAATTTTCATGAGGGCAAACAAAAAAGAAATAGATTTCGTTCATTGGACTGGAAATTTCAAGACAGCATTGCATCCAGGCTGCCACACAGCTACTGCTCAGGCCTCTTATTCAGACAATCAGAGAAATAAAAGATAAAACATGTAGTTTAGCAAAGTTAGTTACAGGAACACGTTTAAAATTGTGGACCTGGAGCATGAAGAGAACAAAAAATCTGTAACTGGTGAAGGGAAACCCTACATTCTTCATGGGGGCAACCTTACTGTCATTAATGGAATGATAAGAAAGGTGCCCTGGAGAGAGGACCCCACCTATGCACCTCTCTAACCTGTAAAAATAAATTTCTTTTAATGGAAAAAGCCTGCACTGGTGGGTGTATGTGCTCAAAGTCAACTGCTTAGGAAAGTGGCCTTGCAGATTCAGCCTCCACGGGATGCAGAGGACACTGTGTCTGCAGTGCAAGTGGGCCAAGCTACATGCCAGACGACACATAACTTGGTAGTATCATCCACATGGTAGTGGTTTTGCAAACACATGTCTTGATAGAATTTTGGTCTATGGCTTCAGATAGCCAATAAGGATCTCCAGTGTATGGTGGGATTGGAGTCCTTGCAAGAAGGCCTTGAAAGACCAGTGTATGAAGTTGAAGTCTAAGTTGCAATGGAGTCAAGAGACTGTTGAAGACACCAGGACCATGAGACATGCTGAGGAAAGCTGAAACGTGGATGGAGCCAGGCAGAGAAAGTTGCCATGTGTGCTGCCGGGGGCAGAGCTGGAGGGGTGGAGCTTCCAAGTCACTGGAAGCCCAGCTGATCTTATCATTAACTCCACACACAAGGCATGAAGCTGCAGCCTTTGCTATTTGCCCTCCTGGATTTCCTTCTGGCTTTGTTCTGCTCTTTCCTCAGTTTTTTCCCAGTCTTTTAGAATCAATGCACTATGCCATCGTGTATTGATGATATGTAGTTTATTATTTTTTTTTATTTTATCGGTGTCTTGAGTTTCATGAGACTTGGATTTTTAGCTTTTTAATGGTGCTGAAATTGTTAAATATGGAGAATCCCCTCTCCACTATGTGTGTGGTGTGCATGTGTGTGCTTGCACATTTTGCATGTGTGAAGCACACACATATGGGTGCATGTGTGTGTGTGTGTGTGTGTAAACTTTATGGAGGTTATCAGTTATGTTGGGAATCCTCCTTAATCATACTTCTGCCTTATTTATTGAGGCCTTGTCTTTTACTCAAACCCAGAGCACCCCAACACTGCTGGACCTGCTAGCACTTGCTCTGGGACCCTCTGCCTCCATCTTCAGGGCTGGAGTTAGAGGTGGACAGCCAGACCCAGTCGGCACTTATAGGGTTTCCACAGTAGAGTTTCATTTCCTCACATTTGCCCTTCATGTGCTTTTACCACTTACTGAGCCATTGCTCCAGTTCACTATGGGGACTTTTGAAATTGGACTGAATGCATTTCTACACTGTATGTGGCTTAGGAAGATGATGAGTGGATATTTATGACCTAAAAGTGATATATGTGGTATCAGGTTTGCAGGGAGTGATTCTGTGACAGTTATATTGGCTATCAACTTCATAAGATCTAGAATTACCTAGGAGTAAGCCACTGGGTTTGCCTGTGGCAGATGATTTAGAATTGGCTAACTGAGATAGAATAACTTAACTGAGGTAGAAGAACCAGCATCAATGTGGGTGCTACCACTTAAGACACAGAAAGCAAGCTGGGATCTAGCATTGACTATTGCCCTTTTCCTGACAGTAAATGTGATGTGACCATTTGCTTCAAGCTTTTGTCTCTGTGACTTCACTGCCCTCATGGACTGTCCCCTGGTGCTGCAAGTTAAAATGACTATATTTCACTAAATTGCTTTTGTCAGAGTATTTTATCAGGGCAACACAAAAATAACCAAGATTATAGATATAGATGATTGACAGATAAGAAGTTAGACACACTTGTGCATACAGATATTTCTTTTTGTTATTTATTCATTTACTTGTTTATACCACAGTGACCACAAGCTTCCTATATAGGTGAGAATGGCCTTGAACATATGGTCTTCCTGTCTGAACCTCTTGAGCACTAGATTACAGTCATGTACCACCATGTCAGTTTATGAGGAACTGGATATCAATCTCATGGCTTTGTATGTAATACAGAAGCACTCTTCCAGCTGAACCAGAACCACAGGGTTACAACAGATTTTAAAAAATAAGTTTATGTGTCTTGAACGTTTCCTGGTGACAAAGATATTTCAATAAAGGCAAGTGACAGATTACTAAAAATGAAATCAAACATACACTGTGTATTTTACCTCTTCATTTTAATTGCCTGGTAGCCTGCTTTCCATGCAAAAGCACACCCCTTACTTCAAAGGGAATAAGAGATAATTTATTCTGGATAAATAAGAGTGACCATGGCCTGGAAAGCAGATTCGGTTCGGGTTAACCCACATTCCGTGTATCGATGTGGTAATAGTTTCATAAAGTTTTAATAGTAGAACAAAGTGATCCATAAATCAGGACACATTTAAAATACATTGCTGAAGACATAAGAGAGGTGAGTTATGGCAGAGCATGGAGAATTCCGCTATAGACTTCACACTTATCTGACAGGCTTTTTAGTCCTTGGGTTGGTGGCAGCTAGTGGTCTGAAATTAATTCATTACAAAATGTTTTAATCTGTTAGCCACAGGCAGTCAAGTCAGACTCAGAGGTGAACAAGGAATTGGTATTTAGGAGGGGGTTAAAGATGGCTCAAGATAAACGGTAATTTGGTTTTTAGGAGGGGGTTAAAGATGGCTCAAGATAAACGGTAATTTGGTTCTGAACATGCACCGTTTCAAAATCTCCACCATCACTGAAGTGCAATCACTTGATCAGCCTTCCAGGAGGTTCAATTCAATATGCAGGGTTTTTGTTGTTGTTGATTGTTTGTTTGTTTGTTTCTGGAATCTTTCCTTACACTGATCATTGGGTTAACCTTTTGTGTGTATTTACAGATTAAAAACATATCTTAACACTTGATAATTATCAGGGAATAAATAATAAAATTGAAGTGAATAAGTATCATTCGTATTTATAAATAAATAAAGGCAGGTTATTACCACATTTTATATTTGTATCTTATATACATTTTTTTTTCAAATCTGCAGTTTAGCAAGAGATTTCCACATCTCTTTTCTATATGTGACACTTATTTATGATAACAAAAAAGACTGCCTCAAACTTGACAATTCACAAAAGGGCAGTACAAGATTGTGATCCTGCTTGTGAGAGCTTTTGACTTGCTGTGAAAGAAGAATGAATTTCTTGGATGAGACCAGTCTTTCTCAGGAATTATCAGGTTTCTTGGCTTTTGAGAGATCTCACTGATTTATGTCACCAAGGGTAAGCCATCCAAGGCTATATCAAAGATCATAATACCTGGCATGTGTGATTGGAGCTATTATCCTCCCCCCACCCCAGACAATCTCATTAAAGGTGACTTGCACCTGTAGCATTTTTCAGTAACACCCTAAATGCAGCCCTAGGGGCTATGAGGAAGGTCCAGGAATTTCATTTTCTATCTGTATACTTTTCAACTGGAAGCATTCTGATTCCTCATCTGCAGCATCCTCTTAAATGCTACTTCTGATTGCATTTTAGATTCCTTTTTCTCTGGTGTTTCATTCAGACACTTTGTAATCTGTGCTGCACTGCCTTACCTACTCCACAGCTTTAAAGAAATAGAATGCAATTGTATGGGCTATTAATTCATGTCCACATTTGCTTTCATATTTATTTTGTATTTACTTTTAATTTTCAGGAGTGAAATTGCCTTTCACAGATGGTGATTTCATGGGTATTATCTGATCTACTTAAATTTACTTTCAGTTTCTGATGACATATGCAGGTATGTTGTTAAATGTCCTTCGGGTTATGAATAAGAATATTACAAAGCTAAAGTAGCTATTAAGGCAATGAAAATATTGTATACAGATGTAGACCAGGTCCAAACACTTCAAAAAACTGTTAAACAAAAGATACCAATGATCTACCTGGTGAGGTTGCTTCACAATATTCACTTAATCTTCCAAAAGTCATCACTGTGAGTGTGTGTGCCCTAGTCCCTCATTTAGGGGATTAGGGATTATTGGTAAACATGAGAGATGAAAAAGGAGCTGACTTTTGTAAATATGCAGATGTTATATTACCTGTTCTTGCCAGCATTTCCCTGTTCATAAGCAAAATTTACGAAATTATTTGGTTGACATTATGAAAATAAATTTTTAAAGTTCTAATTAGATTCTAATTATTCAAGGGATGATATTACTTATCCAAAATTCTTGTGGTAAGACAGATTTGTCAGTAAGCTCATTTCCATTAAAATTACAGTGGCAGTTGTGTTGCCATTTTAATATTTTCTAATAAAATTGAAGTGAATAATATCATTCGGTATCAGATTTAAAAATTATTAAATGGTGTATTGCTCAGATTTTGAACATTGTAACATCATTCCTGACATAAACAAATTAGGGGAGGACAGACTGTTTTGCTCACGGTTGGTTTCAAGCGTTCCAATCTTCATGGTTAGGACGGTGTGATTGAAAGATGCAATTTATGTCATGCGGCACAAAAGACGGAGAGAAAGAAAGCATGTCACAGACTCCAGCTCCTCATCCATCCAAGTCCCATCAGGGTACCAGGTTCAGTTCCCAGCATGACGGCTAACAACTCTGGATAATTTCAGATCCGGGCCATCCAGCACCATCTTCTGGCCTCCATGGACAGAAGACATTGCATGACATAGGTACACTTAAACATACGGCAGGAAAAATAGTCAAACATATTTTAAAAATCACCGAATACCAGATGTGGTGGCACACACTTTTAATCTCAGCCATGGGAAGGCAGAGGCAGAAGCCTCTCTGGGAGACTGAGGCCAACCTGGTCCCCATGGAGAGATTCAGGTGGTTTGTGACTAGGGAGATCCCGTTCAAAGGAAAATACCAAATAATAATTCACATAGAATCAAGAAATGCATTAATGGAGTTAAATGGTGGTCTTAGGTAAACATTTCAATAAGTTATAAAAATGCACAGTGTTCTTACATTTGGAAAATTTAAAACAAACTTTAGGGGATCATGTGTATAATGTTTAAAATTATTGGCAAATATTGAAAACAAAAATACAACATATTCATGACTTATTGCAAGGCATAAAAATAAAAAAAATAAAAATAAAAAATATGAGAAACATATTTCAATGAAATGATAGACTTAGAAAAAGCAATTTAAATGAATTTTGAACATTAATGAATAGAGAAACCACAAAAGTAAAGAGAATTTCAGGAATCAAACAGAAAGTATATTGGAAGTATCAGAGAATGTGGAACTGGAGAGATTGCTCAGTCGTTAAGAACAGTTTGGTCTTGCAGACAACCCAGCTTCGGGTCCCCAGCAATCCATATGGTGGCTAACAACCTTCTGTAACCCCAGTTCCAGGGGGGTCCAACACCCTCTTCTGATCTTTGTGGGCATTGCATGGCACAGGTGCACTTACATATACGTGGGCATTTTATTAATATACATAAAATAATAAAAAAAGATTAGAGAATAAAAAATTAACAGAACAAACTGGCAATTCTTTAAAATTTAAGCTATCAATTGGTCTTGTTAATAAATAAATAAATAAATAAATTACCAATTCTAGACAGTGATTGGTATGAAATACCACACACAAAAAAATTTAAATATTAAGACTATTTTACAAGACTGAAGGCAAATTGAAGAAAATTAGTATTTGTAAATTTTGTTAATTAATCAAAAGTAAGATTATTGGAAATAAGTACAAACACCATTTCACTGAAATGCAACAAAAATTGAAATGAAGCCTTAAAAACACAAAAAGTAGGGGATTCTGCGCACCTTAAATTCCTGGAAAATCTCAGAGATGTTTGAGGGAAAGAGTCAAAATTCTATTCCTAAAATAAGTTTTATGTCATAGCTTGATAAATATATCAGTGTAACTGACAGCTTCACTCTGCAGACACCTGCCTCCCTACTCATGGATGCAACTGGTACCACATGGTATGTCCCATTAAGAGGAATGCTGTGGGCTACAGTAAAACCTCATTGTCAGTTTGCCTTTTGTTAGAAGAACTTTGTTGACTTGAAAGCACAATTCTCACTTCAAAGGCGTAAGAAGTAGTCCACTCTGGAGCCAAATATAAGTGACCATAACTCTGGAACAGATTCAGCTGACCTCACATTCCATGTTCCAAGGGGAGACAGTTTCATGAACAGAACAGAAACTGTTTTCATGGTAACAGAATGTGTGTTTGCTCCAAAGCTACAACACTTCAAACTGTATGGTTCCTGAAGTGCTAATCAGTTAACTAGCCTTGCCAGAGGTTCAGTTGAACATGTAGCTCTTTTTCTGGGAGCTTTCCTTTACAAACTTACTTTGTAAGAATTAACATGAAAGGTAAAAGGTACAGCTTAATAATGTGTAAGCATAGAAGCAAAGGGTTATTTGTAGTGACATTATTTTTTAATAGCAAGTGTTAAAAATGACGTGCGTACACTGGGTTGTTTGAGCTCACTATAGTTAGTATATAAGCATTAAGATGTTGTTGTATCTGGAGAAAAGATGATGTGTAAAATAGGTAATATTTCCTAAACACAATACAGTATGGTGAAATTCTAGTGCATATAGCTCACTATTCCTTAATTTGGTTGTTCATATAAATGGAAAAACAGTGGTTATAAGAACAGGCCAAAAATCAGTAAAATTTGCACAGGCTGGGCACCTGGTCTTTGCGCTAGGAATTCATACTTCCCCAAGTTTTCCATTTCATGAATTTTTTTTCTTTTAAGGTAGATTCATGAGCAAAACATTTTAAACAATAAACAGAGATGACAAAATCCACTACCATTAAACTATATCACATCAGAGGGGTCGAACACACAGATGATTTTATGTCTATGTTATTGCCTCAAATAAGAAGAATCCACAGATGAACTGTGGATATCCAGGTCCGTCAGCACTGTACTTGGGAAGGTCTTAGGTTTTTCTCATAGTGTGTCCTGCCTGAGGAGTCAAGTAAACCCCTCCTTTCATATTTCTGGTAGGAAGTAGTTTTACAACTTAGAGCAAACTGATTATTCTACATGTGAACAGAGTTTGTTAGGTGGGGGTCTACCTGTTGGGATGATTCCATTTTAAAGGGAGGGCTCTAGGTCCTGAAATAGATAGTTCAAGACTGCAAATTGGCAGGGGTCTTTGAGAAATACTTACAATTAAAAGGTGCAGAGAAGGACTAACAAAGGATATTGCTAAATAAACTTTCAGGAAAAGGAAGTCACACAGTGACAGGGAGAAACCTCCGTGCAAGATGCATACACAGGGAGAATGTGAAGTTTCTGTAGTCAGAACCTTAGCTCTTTATCAAGTTGTCCAGGGTAAAGATGATACTCCAGTCAGACTTTACCAGGAACTAGAACTAAAAATGAGCAGAGAGATAGGTAAAACATTTAATTCTGTCTCATTTTTACTTTAAAATGTTTTCTTTGATGCCTGTCCTATGTCCTGTTCTTCTACACATGGGCACAGGCTGGCTCTTGCTCTTAGCACCCTAGATTTTTGGACAACCCTCTTAGTTCAGACCCATCCACCCCATCCTGATCCTCCATATTCAGACCAGCCCAGTTTTTCAGTCTAGGTTGTTAGAGCCTTTGCAGGCTGAATCCATCCTATCTCGCCTCTGCCAGTCCAGTCATCTACCTTGGCAGTCTCCATCTACAACTTGCCTTGGATTCTGGAGATCAGCCTGCTTGTCTGATAAATATGATCTTATCAACTGCATCTCCAATCCCCTACCCCCAGAGCAACTCTAAGCTCTCCATCCCACATCCTGTTCTTCTAGCCTTGGGCATAGGCACACATTTACTCTTAACCCCTCAGATGTCTAGACTTCCCTCTTACTTCTGCCTGGATGGGAGCTCTCCAAATCACACTGTGCCTATCTCCCAACATTTGGTGCCATCTGCAATGCCTCCCACCACTGCAGGGCGAGGCTTCTGTGGCCTTTTGTAGGGGCCAAAATTTTTGCAGACTGTTTGAGAAAGTATCTTCTGAATTGTTGGCTAGGGTGGTCTAAGAGACTCCCAAAATTACACAGATAATTGCCACAATCCTTGATTGCCTCCCAGAACACGAAGGTAAGACCCTGTTACTGAAACAATGATGTATTTCAGAGACAGGGTTTGAAGAATTGAAGCTGGAACTGACCTGGAAACCACTTCCTCTGAAGGATAGCTATCATAGCTATGGAGAGCACCATGAAAGCAGCTAAGGGAGATCATCAATCAATGGCCCAGCACCAGGTTCATGACCAAATAACCACATCAATGACCCACACAGCATACAATACTGGTGCAGTAGTGGCATTTTTATCTTGGGGGCAATAAAAAGCTATCCAACTGTTCTTAAAGAAAATTCAGTGGGAGGAAACTCATTTGTGGTACTGTAATCATAGCCAAATACACATGACTGAAGATCTCAGAGAAATCCCCAAGGGTTTCACATCCCTAGGCTAATATAACTTCTTACTAAGTGAAAAATATGTATCCTTATATTTACAGACAAGTATCCCAATCACTACTCATCAAAGAAGCTTCTTTTGCACCAGACAGAGACTAATACAGAGTACCTCAGCTGGTCACACACAGGCACTGTCTGTGAATTGCCCATGCCTAAGTGTACATCTGCAATTGAGCCTCTAAGCCTCAGGATGAAACAACATCAAACAAGGGGTAAAGAAGACAGCAATGAATCTCTTAGCACTCATTTATAAAGCTCCCTCATGTAGCAGATGTCCGGTAACACAAAAGATCACACATGGCCAAAGCATGGAGATTAGGAGTCTGCAGAGTGTGTGTCTCTGAACAGGACCCCTATATTGTTTCACTCAGCCAGGGCTCATGGACCATTGTGGAAGAGGAAAGATGTAAGAGCCAATCACCATTTGTAAATGTAATTCTGCAAGATCCTGGGACCCTGCTCATATGAACCTACAACAGTGGTGTTGGCGTGCTCAAGATCCATGCAAACTCAAGCAGACAAAAACCCAGCATGGAACTGGGGATGGACAGCAGACCCCAATCTTTGCTGAAGAAGTAATGGTAACTGATTACTGTTGGGTGAGAATGAATTAATCTTCTTAAAGCGAGGGACTCTGGGTAGGCTGAATAGACCTCAGTGGATGAGCCTGAACTGAGGAACATTTGCGGACACTAACTTGACACAAGAGATCTTAACACAGATGAAAGAATGTATGGATCCCAGTTGGGGGGCTCTGGGGGCTTGTCAGTGGAGAAGAGGGTGTAAAGATGATTAAGACTGTCTGAGATGTTCTGTGTGAAATATAGAATGATTCAATTAAAACATTAATTCAAAAAGACTTAAAAGCGAGACATCACTGAACTGCATTATAAGTCCTGAAACCTCTAATATCTTAATGAAAACTAATTCCTATTTTTGAGACATTAGGAACTGTAACACGTTGAGTGTTCATTTCACAATGGAAAAAATTTCTTTGATCCTTTCATACATACATATGTTATTTTGGCTATGCACAACGCCGAATCACCTTACCACCCTCTTTGATCCCCTCCTTCCCAGCCAGCGCCCCTTCATGTTTTTTTTTCTCTTCATTCTTTTTAGGGGGACTAAGAAAACATGTCGATTTATTATATAAAAGTCTAAATTAGAATTTATTATATTTTACTAGCCCTTGAAAGAAGAGTTAAACAAAACATTACAGTAAACAAAGCTCCAAAGAATTCCTGGCATTCACGTTTAGTGATTATAATTCATCAGGCTTCTTCTTTGCCTTGTATTCTCTTTTTTTTCTTTTTGTAACACAAGTATGTTTTCCATTATAAAAAAAAGAATTATGAATAGCTACCAGAATCCACCCCTCAATAAGAACAATTTCCAAAGTTGCATTTTTAATATTTAAAATGTTTTATGTTTTGAGAATTTCATACATACATATATTTTGATATAACCTAACCCCAAGTCTACCTCTTCCAATTCTCCCTGTATCTCCGCTACCACTTTTCTTTCCGAATTTCACGTATTCTTTTATAAATCAATTGAGTCCGCTTAGTGGCACCTGTATCCTCAAAGGTGTAGGACCATCTACTTGATCATGGGTTGCATTTCAGGGATCACATCCTTGAAGAAAACTGACTCTCCCCCAGCAACCATCTAATGCCAATAGTTTATCAGCTGGGGGCGCGGGCTTCATGAGGCCCTCCCTCATCCATGGTGGGTGGGATTTTGTGTGGCTTGATCTTGTGTAGGTACGGTGAATGCAGTCCGGGTGGCAGTGTGCTCATATGTGCAACAGCTCTGTCATGTCCAGAAGAGCTTCGTGTCCCTCCAGCACTTAAAAATCTTTCTGATTCCTCTTCCATGATGATCTCTCAGGCTTGTGGTTTCATTTGTTTCTTTTTAAGAAATTTCTTTTACTTTCTTTTCCCATTCCTTTTTTTTTTTTGTAACTGAATGAGTTTAACAACTTTATAAGGAACTGGCTAATGTGACTGTTGGAGCTGAGAAGTCTTGACTTTGGCAAGTTGTAGTCTCAGGTGACTGAGAATGGAAAAAAGTGAGATAACACCAGTGTGAGTGTAAAGACTGAAGAACCAGATACACAGGATAGAGCGAGGAGGGGGACGGGGAGTAAGGGAAGGGAGGGAGACAGAGAGACAGAGAGACAGACAGACAGACAGAGAGGTAGAGAGACAGAGAATGTAAGAATGTGCCTATGTGACCTTTTCTGCCTTTGTGTTGTTCCCAAACCCTCACGGGGTTGGAGGATGCTTGAAGTAGTCAGGGAAATTATCTTTACCTGGTCTATTGACTGAATTACTATGTTTGATGGAAACCGCTTCACAGATACACACATAACGAACGTTTGATGAGCTCTCTGTGGGGCATATTCTGCCTGTACGCCCTCAGTAGGATGTACTTTGAGTCTACACCATCAGTGGGAGATACTCCCGCTATTCACCATTAGTGGGCTATATTCTGAATGGGCACCAGTAATGGGCTCTATTCTGATTGCACACCATCAGAGAGATGTACTCTGACTGTATGCCATCAGGAGCACATACTTTGTACACCATGAATTGAATACTTTCTAAGTACAATAAGAAAATGGAGATTTCTTGGACATTTCACAGTTTGGTTTGATATACAATTTATTATCTGCCAGAAATGAATTGGTAACTAGCTTTGAGTACTGTAATAAAATGGTGATTCTGATTTTAAACTAAAGTCATTTTGCATTGAACCAGTACAAACCACAAGTCAAATATATACAGAGGGTGATAGTCAAATGTTGGGTGAAACAATATAATTATCAAGGATGTTTGGGGAAAATTGGGGGATTTTGATTAAAATTCTATATTGGGCAATATATCGATATTAATTTTATTCCATGGGTTACTTGAGGTTTTGTTATAAAAGAGGTTGTCCTCATTTTAAATACTTTTAAAATATTTAATGATGTCATGTTATTATGTATGGATTATATATTTTTAAATTTCAGAATTATAATTGACATGATTAAAGAGCAAAAATATGAAAATGCTACTGTTTTAAGGTCAGTAAGTGTTCCTTATACTATTTTGTGAACTCCTTAGTGTGACTGAATTTTTCTAAAATTAAAATAGAACAAAATTGTCCTGCGTGTGTTCAAATAACACAGAATGCATTATAGTATAGACAATGCTGCTGAAATAATTATTTTTTAAAGCAAAATGATAAAACAGTTTAAACAAAGATTGTTATTCAGTGTGGTAAAATACAAAACTAAAATACTGAATTATAGTCTTTGAGTTGCAAAACAGCTTATTAAAATTCACAGGGGGAAAAAGACCTTAAATGAAAAGTATTTTTTTGCTTGTGAGAATATTTTGCTCTTTGAAAAAATAAACTTTGTGTTTCCCTATTTGGCTTGATGCATATGTGTGTGACATAAAGCACAAATGTATTCTGGATTGCTTGAATTCTGGATTGCTCTGTTTTATTAATGGAGTACTGACACAGATATGCATGTATTTCATAAATGCACATACATATATAAAAGACATTAGGCATTTACAGTTGGCTCAGTATGATTAACACAAGGAAAAGGATAAACAGACATAAGGACCACTTCAAGGGTTCCTTGTACCTTTTGCTTCTGAGACCATTATAGCAAATGATTCCTTTGGAATACTATGCCAAAATAAAGTACTTTGGTTGACAGTTTCAACAAAAAATTTTCAAATAGCTATTGGAAAAGTAAAATGAAGAGGAGTTAGATTTTATCATATATACAAGTTCTGAAAGGTGCTCCTCCCACAAGATAAAGCTTTGATGTCCTGTAGAAGTATGATCCTTTGTGATTTTAGAAGCACTTTGGAGCAGCACCTTAGGAGCCTGTATCTCACAGTCCTGATGGAGAAATAAGTGTGGCCCTCTGACAGGAGCCACCCTCTCTGCCCCAGACTAGTATCCTATGACCCAGAAATGCCGCAGTGTCCCATCAGATGCAAGTGATGATGGAAAGAAAAGACTGAATCCGTATTTAGAATGTGGACACTGTACCCACTCACTGTAGACAGAGTTCAAGAGAAAAAGAGGAAGAAATAAGGGTATAATGATATTGCTAATTTTCAAGGGAATGAACTTAAGTCTAGAAATGAATTGTGAAAAATTTGAATTCACTGAATTTTCTCAGAACTAAAACTATCATTGCTTTTATAATCAAGTAGAATGAAATTCAAACTCAAAATTAAGTTGTGATAAAAAATGTTTTATAAGATTAAAATGATGTTGTGAAAATCTCCATGTGCTCAAATAAAATTAAGATTGCCTGCTAACCTGCCAGCCCAGCAAACTACCATTAATATTATGAAAACTGGCATGTTTTAAGATAGTAAAATACAAAGTTATTAATATATCAACCTTCAATAATTAGTGTGAGAAGTATTTAATGAATTCTCTTTGTTCAAATATTGGAGAAAGCTTGGCAGCAAAGATAACTTAAACATTTGTTCTCTATTTTAGCAGAGTGGTTAAGAAAGCCAATGTTGATTCTACAGAAGTAGAGTAACACTGTGCAGTCCCTTCTTACCCCTACCCTGGCCCAAGCACTTGCATGGACTTAGTTACTATTTGGCTTATCCTGGTGACATTTTCAAAGTCATTATCCAAGACATTGTTCTCCTGGCTTTTCCTCCTCATGTGCCCCAATGCCTTGGCTTTCTTAATTTGCTTTAAGTATTATATCATCTTCCATCACATTTTATTAAGTTTAGATTTATTGCTCTGAATCCACAGCCTGCCTTTCCTGATTCAAATAATGAAACATTAACATTAGGCTTTAATAGCTCGACGTGTCTAGTTATTAGTAAAAGAAAATTTTTTGAGCATTCTGTCACAAGGCTTCTGATTTCTTAAAGATGTAGTTGAAGAATCTTTTAAAAATATTTTTTATTGAATCATTGTTTATTTCATACAGAACATCTCAATCAATCGTTATCATCTTAATACCCCTTTCCGCACCAGCACTCCCATAGCACCATACATTCTGCAATCTGCATTAAGGTCTAGTTGTGTCAAGTTAGTGTCCACAAATGTTCCTCGGTGCAGGAACATCCACTGAAGTCTAGTCAGACTATGCTGAATCCCTTGCTTCTGGAAGACAAGCTCATTCTCATTCAACAGTAATCAGTTGAGAAGATTTCTTAAACAGAGTTTGGGTTCTGCTACCCATTTCCCCAGTTCTGTGCTGGGTTTTTATCTGTTTGAATCTGCATGGATCTTGAGCATGCCCAACATCATTGCTGTAACTTCATATAACCAGGAACTCAAGAGCAAATCCAAATAGGATTCTATTTCCATATGGTCAGACATTTCTTCAGTGGCTCTAAGAATCTTCCTGCATTCTCTTCCACAATGGCTGATCGCTGGGTGAGTGAAACTTAGTATGAGTCTTGTCCAGTGACCCACACTCTGGAGATTCCTAATCTCCATGCTTTGGT
The DNA here is from genome assembly GCA_035773235.1 of Eospalax fontanierii. Taxonomy (NCBI): domain Eukaryota; kingdom Metazoa; phylum Chordata; class Mammalia; order Rodentia; family Spalacidae; genus Eospalax; species Eospalax fontanierii. The sequence goes on along the minus strand of CM069527.1, from coordinate 106,480,237 downwards.
CATTTGTAATCTTTTGTATTATTGATCATTTGTTGCATGAGGGACCTCCATTAATGAGAGATGAGAGAGGAGAAAAGCACCAAATGGAAATAGGCCATCTATATTTTTTTGTCAGGAAGGAATTAAGTTCTCTAGTGGAATACATCATGTTCTGAATGTCTATCAGTTCCAGGCAGAAATTACTCCCTTGCTGCTAACAATCCTTCGGAGACCTGTCAAATGAATTCAAAGTAATTTTTGTATTTTGTCAGCCCAAGTTCCTTTCAAACTGGTATGTTCTGTTCTTTGCTTATTCACATTTATATTACGCAATTTTGATGTAAATTAGCTTTTTATTTCTTGGCAAACCACTACCATTTGCTCACATTCTCCTGTTTTATCACAGTCTTATGTTCTCAATTTATTGACTTAACTCTCCAAACTTTTACTGATTTCTCTTTAAAGATGTTTTCTTTTGCTTCCTTCACGGTGGATTTTTTTTAAATCAAGTATTTACATTCCATATTTCTTTGAACAACATGGGCCTATGTTCACTGGAGATAGTAACCAGTCAGGTACTGTCTGGACTCAATGCTGGGCTATCAGTGGAGACTTCAGCAGGCAAAATCCTGATGTCACAGAACATTCAAATGTTACTGGGAAGACAGACACTGAAAGGAGTTAAACACATAATGTGTTAGAGAGTGAAAGATCAGGGAGAAAAAATGAGAAACATAGAGTTTAAAGGGCTATGAATGTGTTTGATACCGTAAAAAACGTACCCAGGAAAAACTTCACTGAACATGTGACTTTGACTTCCGACTTTTCCCATGTACACGTTAACCAGAGGGTTGGAAATATCAAGTTGTACCTCACTTGTCCTGAATAGCATAAGTTGACTTGAGACAGTTTTGTCTGGGAAACGAGTGCCATCTCTCTTCAGGAATTCTAAGTGTTGATCTGGATGAAGATTTTCTCCCCTAGCCTGTGTCTGATTACCACTCCGCAGTGCACTTCAGGCTGTCCCACGGGAAGCATGGAAAGCTTATGTATCAACTAGTGCATTGTAAGTTCTGAATATAACCTTGTGATGCCCCCAATTTAGTTTTTTTTATTTAAATTTAAAATTTTATTTATCTGGTATTTAGTTTTAGGTAAGGGAGGTAGAACTCCCACCACATAATTTTATCGGCTATATTGGAATAAAGGTAGGAAAAACATTCTGAGTGGAAAAGAAGTATTTAAAAATCTAAAGCAATTTTGATAAAATAAAAATTATTTGAAACATTACTGGAGAGAATAACTTTCTTAAACCATTTTGATAATTCCTCAAATTAATGCAATAACTTTCATAGGAAAGCAGGAACTGAACAGTGAAGTTTCCTTCTACAAATAGACAGTTCAGAAAGGATTGTAACAAAAAAAAAATTGAATATTTGAAGGATAAAGACTTGGTTCAAGTAAGAGTGGAAGTTTGGATAGACATGCAGACATAGGAAAAGCATGGTTTCAAATGATATATTATTATAAAAGTCAATATTTAATTCATCGTCTAAGGAAGTATATTAATTTTCAGGTTTCTCAAAAATTTCTGATATATATGTTCATACACACACACACATTTTATTTATATATATTCCACCCTCTGAAATTTTGCAGCACAGGATGTAGTTCAAAGTACCTAATAAGGTCCTTTGCAATGGGGCTGGAAGGAGTCCTCGAAGTTATGTCTTTTTGAATAGACAAAATCACCTGGTTTAGTTTATTCAGTTCTTTGTCTCCCGGGAGCTCGCTGTGGAAAGCTGCTTTAATTTTGAATTTTTAGTTGGTTCTGTAAGTAACTGTGCACAATATCTCCCTTTAAATGAAGATGGTTCACATAACCCTTCATCCATTCTCATAGGGCATCCATTGACTATTTCACAAGTACATAATTGATGCTTTCCAAAAAGGTTAGATCTACGATTTAGGAGAACTAATGGAAGTGTTGTGGCCAGGGGAGTCCAAAAGCTTCAGTTAACTTGCCAATTGCTTTTTATAGTGCCATTTGTTAACTCGATCAGTCCAGAGGTTTGAGGATGGTAAGCACAGTGAAAGTGCTGTGTACTAAGGCTAAGTTTTGCAGATCGATTTAAACACTTGTCCAGTGAAATTAGTTCCACAATCAATATGCAACTTAGCAGGGATGCCCCAAGTACGAATAGTTCTTTCTTATAGAAGTTTTCCTATTGCTAAGGCAGTGGCTTTCCAGCAAGTGAAAGCTTCGACCCAATGGAAAACCATGTAAAGTAATACCAAGACATGCATATATATCCTTATGTGGGGGACAATTGGATAAAGTCTAGCTGTGGGATTTCAAATGGCCCACTTGGTAGAGGGAAATGTGCTTGTGTCCCATGAAGTGGCTTACCAGGTCTGTCTTGGGGCAGATAGGATAACTTGAATATATCTCATAAGCTATTGTTGGGTAGGACTTGCAAATGTTCTCTTTATCCCTAGGGATCATTTGTTCAGGTGTTCAGTGAGTTAAACTGTGCATGTATCCCAAAAGAAGCAGGTGCACACTTGGGGAGTATTATGGGCTTCTCGTTTGAACACAAACAAAGATTACTCTGCGAGTTGAAATTACCATCTTTTTGTGGCCAGTTTTCTATTGTCTTACTGTGATGCCAGCTGTTGAGCCAGAAGGAGGTCAGAGATAGAATGGGCATAACAAACAGGACAGATTCTCTCAGGACACACAGATCCATTTAGCGCCATTCTCATTGCTTCTTTTTCAGTCAGATTGTTATCCTTTGCTTCTTCAGTGTTTGTTTTAGAGTGTCCTGGGATTTTAAAGATGGCTAATTGTTTAGGCAAATGAGTAGCATCCAGCAATTCTGATATTTATTGGTTATTTCCAATGGGCTTGCCAGAAGTGAGAAATCCTTTGTCATGACAGTATGCCACAGGCATGTACCATGCCAAACACATAGCTACTGTCTGTAAAAATGTTAGTTCTTTATTTTCTGCTAAATGGCATATTCTAGTTAAGGCTAACAGTCCAGCCATCTGAGCAGCTTTAGTCCTAGGTAAATGAGCACTAAATTATATCAACGATGCCCTCGTTCATCTCACAAATAAGAACCATCTGCAAATAAGGTCAATTCTCCATTTTCAATGGTTGTTTCCAATAGGTCTTTCCCAGGAGAAAGAATTATATAGGTTATTTAAAAGCAGACATGTTTATCCTGTTCCAATTCAGCTGGTAAAGGGAGTGAGATAGCAAGATAAAGAGAGTTGCAGCGTAAGAGGGAACGTTCAGAGAGGAAAGCAGACATAACTTCTAAGCAGGTAGTAACTCCCTGAGTAATGTTAGATGTGATGGGAACTTAATGAGTCACACAACTGGTGAGAGGAGAGCTTAGAGTGGCTTCTTGCACTACTTTAAGCAGAGAAGCAGTAGCAGATGTCTCTCATACAGAGAGGATGTCCTCTTGCTGCTGTGACTAATTGCTGATCGAAGCAACATGTCTTTCCCTGTTGTTTGGAGTCAGCATGCCTAGTGCATTCACTTCCTTTCCATGAATGTAAAGGAAGAGAGGAAGGTGAAGATCTGGCTGTTCTAGGGCAGGGACTTGGTTTGAAGCTGTCTTTGAGGTCTTAATTGTTGTCTCTTCCTCTAGGCACAGTGGGACACTATCTGGCTGGTCTTGTTTAAGTTTCTTATATAGTAACTGGGCAATTGCAAAACAGTTAAGACTCTAATTTCAACAGTAATAAGTTAGCCCTAAGAATCTCCTCAATTATTTTGTTGTTACTTATGGGATAGGAAAATTCCTAATAGCAGAAGTAGGGTTAGGATGTATGAGCAACCATAAGAGAATCACTATCACTCAGGCATGTAACTTCCTTCTGGCAAAGTTGCATTTTGTCTTTTGCTACCTTAAGGTGTTTCTTAGCTAGCAAAAATTGGGTGTTTGCTGCCTCCAGAATGCTAAGAAAAAGTGCTACAGAAATGTGTTGTTGAAAACCAAGCTGTGTTTAGAGGAATGCTAGGATGGTGAGGCATGACTCAATTTATGGTACAGAAGTCTTGCACAAATCTCTGTCTTCTCCCATTTGGCTTCTTTATAGATAATATTGAGTTTCTGCAAGGGCTGGTGCAAGTGGTTATCTGTCCTTTCTCTTGATATTCCTCTCTGATGGGTTTGATTACCTAAGGCCCTTAAAGGACTTTGTGGGGGTTTGAATGAGAATGTTCCCCATAGGATCCAGGTATCTGGACATTTTATCTCCAGCTGGAGGTGGTGTGTTGGGGAGTTTTAGAAGTTGTAGCCTTTCTGGAAGAAGTGCAGGTCACTGGAGAGGGGATAAGAGAGTTCCTTAGCTTGCTGGGTTTCCTGTAGCTCTGAGTGATCTGATTTCTGCCCCTGCTACTGCTGCCTTCACACCTCCCAGTCATGACGGACTCTGAGTCCTCTGAAACTCGAACCTCAAATAAACATTTCCTTTTATATAAAAGTTCCCTTGGTCATGGTATTTTATCACAGCAACAGAAAAGTAACCAATGTAGGCTTGTTGTTCCATATTCAGTAAGGGTTTCCTTCTATCTACTGTTTCCTCAATCTGAGTGGCAGATCCACTTTGTCTTTTGTCTTGAGAATTTTGCCCACAGTCCCTCTGGTACTTGAGAAAGGAAGCTATGGTCTAATTCCTGTGGGGTCTTTTCTTACTCCATAAGTGGAATGGAGTAAGTAGGGAATGGGCATTTGTACATCCAGAAAGTCACATCCTAACAAATGGATAGCGGCACAACTCACTAGTACTCTACCGTTTCTCCTAATTGAAATTTTATACTGTTTGTCTTAAAGGCAGTTCTTGCAAAACATACATTCACAGTAAAATTTCTAAAAATTCCTGGAGGAAATTGTCCTTTAGGAAACATACCTCAAAATAAATACGACTATATACAACAAACACATGGACAACATCGTTCTAAAAGAAGAAAAACTTGAAGCATTCCCATAAAAACAAAGAACCGGACAAGGCTGCCTGCTGTCTCCATGCTTTTTCAGTATAAGGCTTGAAACTGTAGCCAGAGGAATAAGACAAGAGAAGGAAATTAAAGGGGTCCTAACTGGAAGAGGTTAGATTATCCCCATTTGTAGATGATATGATATACACAAGAGACACCAAAATTATGATCAGAAAACTGCTAGAAACAATCAATACTTTCAGAAAGCAGCAGGTTTCAAAATCACTCTACAAAAACTATATTTGTATATAGCCCTTCTATATACAAAAAACAAGCAATCAGAAAAAGAGTTCAGGAAAACACATTCACAATACCCTAAAAACAGTAAAATATCTAGGGATAAGCTGATCCAAAGATGTTAAAGTTCTTTTCAATGAGAACTTTAAATCACTGAAGAGATTCAGGAAGACACAATGTGATGGAAAAGCCTTCTGTGCTCCTGAAATGGTAGAATTAATGTAGTGAAAATGATCATTCTATAAAAGCAATTTATAGACACAGTGCAATCCCAATCAAAATCCCTGAGAAATTCATCACAGAAATAGAAAAATCTATCCTGAAATTTGTATGGAAATACAAAATAACCCAAATAGTAAAAGTAAACACAAGCAAAGAGCAATGCCTAGGGGAGATTACTACAATAGACTTCAATCTGTATTGAAGAGCCATAATCATGAACACAGCATGGTATTGGAACAAGAACAGACACATCACATTGATCAACATAATAGAAAGACAGACCCAAACAGTACATGCAATTCCTTTCACCTGATATTTGGTAGAAGTGCCAATAACACACTGGTAGAAAGACAGTATCTTCAACAAATGATGCTAACAAAATTGGATCTCCACCTATAGAAGAATGAAATTAGACCCTTCTCTATAACACTGAATAGTAGTTAACTCTAAATGGATCAACAAGTACAATGTGAAGTCTGAAATTTTGAAATTGTTAGAAGAAAACAAGTGTGGCGGTTTGAAGGAGAATGTCCCCCATAGGCTCTAAGTATTTGGGCATTTTATCCCCAGTTGGTGGCTCTGTATTCGGAAGTCTTAGGTGTGGCCATGCTAGAGAAAGAACATCACTGGGGGCCAGCTTAGGAGTTCTCAAGCCTGCTGGATCTCTGGTCACATTCTGCTTCCTGTTTTGCCTGCTTTAAGATGTAGGCGCTTTGCTTTTTCGTCTATTTTAGTCACTTCTGCCACCACGCCTCCTCGCCATGATGGACTTTTGCCCTTTTGTAACTATAAACTAAATAAACTCTTCCTTTTATAAGTCAGTGTTTCCTTTTATAAGTCAGTCTATCATAGCAACAGAAAGTGACTAATATAGTAATTGGTCCCCTAAATGGGGTGTTGACTGTGAAGAGTTTGACCATGTGGGATTTGGAAGGATTGTGGGAGACTTTGGAGATTTCAGCTAGAAGAGCAGATGATTGCTATAAACAGAACTTATTAGGTCACTCTAGTAGGAGCCTGGAAGAAAATGGTGCTGAGAACATGTAGGTCCAGAAGGAAATAAGGACTTGAGCAGCAATTGTAATATTTTAACAAAGAATCTGGCTAGAGACTGCCCACAGCCAAAAAGCTTGTCTGAGGCTAAGTTGGAAAGCAATAGACTAATTTCTTAGGCAGAGGCCATTTCAAGGCAGCCTAACTTAGATTTAAGGAAAAAAGAGCTAACGGGGCAGAAAGAAATGCAGAATGTACAGTTTGTATTGAAAAAGAGCACTAGGTAGATTAATTGGAGTCCAAGCATATGCTGAAGGACAGCTCTCCTTAATAAGGAGATTAGAGTCCTTAAGAGAGGCCTAGAGATTTGCACTTAAGCAATGGAGAGATTCTCTCCAAGAAAGACTCCAGCTAAGCCTCCAACCTGTGAAAGGACAGTGCTGCAAGCATTTTAAACTTAGCTGCAGGTTTGAGATGGATCCTAGCCTCTTTATCCACCTTCAGCACTTTTCTCTTTAGTGATTTTCTGGTTAAAAATAAATGCTTGCAACTTAGCAATGTCCTTCACCTGGTGCTTACTTTAGAGGCCCGAAAAATACAAGAGTGAAGAAGTCATCAATTCTTCCTCCCAGGTTCCAGATAGCCACAGAGTGCTGGTAGCATGCAGCAGGGACGTCCCTGCACAGGGAAGGCCCTGACAAGTCAAGAAGCCTTGATAGGCCATTGTGTGAAGCTGTGAAGGTGAAGACAGGTTGGCAGTAGAGACCTCAAGAAGACCTTAGTGATGCCAGAGCTGTGAGATATCTGCCAAGGAGAGCTGTATATAGGGAGTGGTACCAGCCAACAAGAGAGATATATGTTGCACACAGCACTGCTGGAGAGGTCCAGCCATCTAAGGCCTTTGCAAGTAAAGTTCCAGAAGTCAGACATGGAGCTACTGGATTGACATTTCCCCTGCTGATTTTCGGTCTTGTTTTGGTCTGGGATTTCCCCACAATGTCTCTATGCCCCCCTTTTGAAATAGGAATGTGTTTTCAATTTGGTTCTACTGTATGTTGGGAGTAAGGAATTAGTCTTTGATTTTATACTTAAGAGATTTCCCTGAGTCTCAGAGGAGACTTTGGATGTGGACTTTTGGATAGTGTTGACTAGTGAAGACTATGGGAACTTCTAAAATTGGAGTAAATTCATTGTGCATTTTATATGTTCATGAACCTATGGGGACCAGGGAGTGGAATGCACTGGTTTGAATAAGACTGTCCCCCATAGGCTGTAAGTACTTGGGCATTTTTGGCCCGAGTGGGTGGATATGATTTTAGAAGTCTTAGAAGGTGTGGCTATGCTGGAGGAAGCTATTCACTGGGGGCGGGCTTAAAGAGTTCTTAAGCCTTGTAGGATCTCCATTCCCTTGTTACTTCCTGTTCTTGCTTGAGGATGTGAAGACTTTGCTGCTGGGTCTAATCAAGCCACTTCTGCTGTCATGTCTCCCCAACATGGAGTCGTAAACTGAATAAACTCTTCCTGTTATAAGTTCCCTTTGTTAGTGTTTCGATCACAGCAACAGAAATCTGGTTAACAGAGGCAGTATCATACAAGATAGAGTCGCAGGAAGGGACTTTCTAAATCAGATCTCAATCGCTAGGAAATAAATTCAACAGAGAAATGTGTCCTCATTAAACTAAATTTTTCTGAACAGCAAAGGAAACAATAAATTGAATGAAGAGAAAGGCCACAGATTAGGGAAAAATCATCACAAGCTATACATCTGATAGAGGTTTAATATCTAGAATATACAAAGAACTTAAAAAACAAAGAAGCAAGAACACAAATAACCCACTTAAAAATTGGGCTGTGGATCTGAACAGAGAATACGCAAAAGAAATAACAAAGGCTAAGAAACTCTTTAAAAAGTGTTCAATAGCTGTGGCAATTAGGGACATGCAAATTGAAACCTCTTTAGTATTTTGTCTAAGCCCAGGAAGAATGGCTAAGAGCAAAGAACAAATGCTGGTGTGGACGTAGGGAAGGGAGAACCTCATCCACTGTCAGGGAGATCGAAAACTAGTGCAACTACTGTGGATGCTGGTGTGGACGTAGGGAAGGGAGAACCCTCATCCACTGTCAGGGAGATTGAAAACTAGTGCAACTACTGTGGAAATCAGTACAGTGAACTATAAAAAACTAAAAATAAGTCTCCTACATGTTCTGGTTATGCCACTCCTTGACAGATATCCAAAGGACTCATTCTATGGTAGAGACACTTGCAGAGTCAAGTTTAGTGTTGCTTTTTAAGTATAGGTAAGAATTGAAAACAACCTAAATATCTCTCAGTTGACAGAAGGATAGTAAAAATGTATATTTAAACATTGGAATTCTACTCAAAGGTAAAGAAAAACTAAATCATGAAATTTGTAGGTAAATGATACTACAAAGTGTAATATTGCATGAATTAACACAGACTGAGAAATCAAGTGACAAATGTTCTCTCCAAATCCTTAGATGTGAATATAAATACATATATAACCACAGGAACCAGGAAATTGGGATCACACCATGACTGTATAGGGAAAGAGGTAGCTCAAGAAAGGGGGACAGTAGGACACGTGTTATTAAGGGGAAAGTGAGGGAAAGGAAGTCTTAAATTGGGGAAGGAGTGGAGATGGTTAAACGGGGGAATGGAAGTGAGATATATAATGGTTAGGTGCTGTAAAAACCACAGGGACTATATTAGGCTCAAAGTCCTACTGAAAAATACACATGCAGTATCCATTTGAATGATGTGTATTGCTGAAGGCTATATAACAAAGAACACAGTGCCAGGCAGAAGAAGCTTCCCTTTGAGTTGTTGGTCACAGTATTCCCAATGACTCCCAATACAGCAAGCTCATTTCCACAGTCATTGACTGCCTCCCACAACTTAAAGATAAGACATGCTGCTGAGCACAGGGCATACTTAGGCCACAGGACTTGGAGAAAGGGAGCTGAAACTGACCTGGAAACTTCCTCTCTAAAGGCTAATTCTCATGGTATCAGAGGATTCTATGCAATCTACCAAGGGAGAAAAACCCATCAATGGTCACCCAGTTGTAATGCTAAATAGACAACAATGACTGGGCCAGCAAACTCCAGCTATTGGTGCAGTAGTGGGAAGGAACTTATGTGTGGTCCTGTAAACATGGCCAAATACACATGGCTGGATTGATTACAGACCCTATAAAGCAACCTCCTTTTGCCACATGTTAGACCAATAGAGTTTCTTACTATATTCTAAGTATGCATTTTCATGTTACAAAAAAGTGTAACTCTTGTCATTCATCAAAGAAGTTATTTTTTTGTAAGAGATGAAGACTAACAAAGAGTTCCACATCTGAACAAAAGTAGAAATAATTGTCTATGAGATGCTTAGCCCTTAGTGACATATTTTCAATGAATTTCTACACATAAGATGAATGTATCTTTCAACTTACCTTATGCAGTGAATGGTGATTAACACAAAAATCTACAACTGGCCAATGTGTAAAGAACAAGAGGTTGCAGAGTAGTTATTCCTGAGTAGTACACCTATTTCAAATTTCTGACTCCCAAGACTCAAGTTTCATTTTGAAAGAGGGAGAGGAGATTGTAAGAGCCAATGGTGATAGATGACCATGAGGAAGCAGTCTTCCAGACAGCAGGTCAGTTACACTTATGGACTCATAGCAATGGTGAAAGCACCCACATGTTCCCATGTAAGCTCAAGCTGTACAAAATCCCAGCATATACAAGAGATGCAGAACCCAAAGTAAGGAACTTTTGGCAACTGGTGACTGTGGGAGTGAAAGACATCGTCTCTTATATGGATGGAACTCTGGTGGGTTAACCAGACTCCAGTGGATGGAGCCACACTGAAGGACTATGGGACAGAAATCAGACTCTATTAGCCATGTTATACATACAATGGAGTGCATTAAATTGGATGGGAAACAATAATCAGAGGTGTGGTTAGGGAAGGGGATCTAAGAACCATTAAATTACATTATATGAAAATGTCAAAAATAAAGAGGTGATTGATTCTTAACAAAGACATTCATGAACCATCATGCTTTGAAATACCTTATTGGGGTCATTCAGTTGAATCATAGCAAAACCAAGCAAACTCTGTATTGTCCTCAGATGCTATTTGACAGCATTTTTAAACTTTGGTTTGGTGGGAGCTATAGTTTTGTTAATGCATTCTATTATTTTTTTTCTATTTTTTATTCTGTTGGACATAGGATATTGAGTTATTAAGTAAGAAACAGAGGAGAGGCTCTTTGGGGGTATAGACAGCCCAAGATAACTTTTAAGTAGGCTACAGACTTGTAATATTCCAAACTCTCCACATGCTTTGAAATGCTAATCAATTGATCAGTCTTTCAGGAGGTTCAGATCAAGCTGGTGCTTCTTTGTCTGGGAAATTTAATTTACAATTGCTTGCGTATTTTACCTATTCATGAGCTCTACCACTTGGAGCACCTGCAGTGTAACTGACTTGTGATCCTAGTGAAAACAATTCGATTTCCAGCAGCTTAGGAGAAATTAAATTCCCTCCCCAGTCATATGGACAAAGGAGAGTCCACCATCCTCTGTCTGTGCCCTCCCCCACTGTGAAAGCAGGCAGGGCATTCCAGGGAGGACAAGGAGAGAGCACTTCCTGCCTATGAACCTGAACCTTTGCACCTTTGCTCTGTGTCCCAGTATAGATTCCTAATTATCAAAGGCAGTCACCAAGGAATCCTAATTCCCCACTTTCTGTTCGTTTTTGGTCCTGTAGGAAGAAGCTATTTTTTAACTCCAATAAAGTCACTTCAAGTGACCTGCTCATAGTCAAAGAGCCCCACACATATCTAGCATCTACTTCTTTCTTTATGTTGACCAATCCAAAATTAGGGGAGAAGAATCCAATAAAACACTGAAAAGGCTCAAGCCCTCCCTGGGACTTTGGATTCTCAGATCATAAATTCCCCTCTCTTTGTGTACAAAGCTTTATTTCTCTGTCTGCATGTGACTATGGATGTAAGATTCTTTACCTTTCAAGAAATGATTGCTTATTTCTTCCTCTCTGATGGTGTGAGATTTTTCCTTCCTTTTAATTCTTTAATTGGCTGAGAAAATAAACCCAGTCTTATCCCTAGACTGATCATTAGGTAAAAACAAATTATTTTAGTGTTATGGACTAGAATTGCATGTCACAAATTTTTTTTTTTTTTTTTTTTTTAATCATAGCAAGTGTTTTCAGAATGCATAACTCTGGAGGCGGGGCATGCATTGCTTTGATGGTTAATGCATCCTTGAGGCCCTTGTTTCTTTCAAGTTTTATGTACTGTTACATTATTCATTCCCTAGACAAATAAATATTTGAGTGTTTGCTAGATGTTCTGATAGGACAGCTTTAGGTTCTGTGAGGAATTTACATATGAAACTGAGAATTTCATAATCTAGCAAAGGGATTATAAAGCCAACAATTAACTGTCCAAAGTAATAGATTGCAAAGTAAATGAAGGGGAAAATGTATGTTTCTTACAAGAAGTTCTGTCTCCTTGTCTGGATTTGTTCAGGATCCATGAAGGAGAGGACACATTATCTAAGGATAAAGTATAGATAAGATACAGAAAATTCAAGTGCATTCAAGAGAAGGGAGAGCCATGGTGTGGACATATGGAAAACTCAGGTGTTCCCAGGAAGAATGTATGTGGTTATGGGAAAAGTGAGAGTTTAGGAATGAGTTGTGGTTTGCCTGACAGTGGAAACTTCAATATAGAGAAGTATGGAGCCACAGAAGAATGCTAAGTGCTAGATGAAATGGTCAGAATTATGGACCAGGAATTTTATCTTGACACTTACTTAGAGGAGCTAATCATTACTTATATTTTGGGTCTGAGTGGACAGTTGGGTTACTGATGCTTAAGATTTTGACTACTTATAATTAACCTGAAAAAATGAGGAAAAATAATCTCTCAAATGGTGAAATATTTTTTGTTAAGAAGAGGAAAATTTCAGTTGCTAACTAAAAGAAAAAAAGGATGAGAGTAGAAATGATAAGCCTACCATTCTCACTTAAGGAACAAAGGAAATTGTCTAAATTCTGGGTGAATTTAAGGAAGAATCTGAGATTTTGCATTACCAACAGAGGTAAAAAACTCACAAAAATGCCTCACGTTGTGTGAATTTTTTTCCTGGGAAAACTTTATTTCAAAGTTAATTGTACATGGAAAGAAAAGATGTTTCTGAAATAATACCATTTATTTTTAGCAATAAAAATTATTTCTGTAATAATTATGGCCTGATTTTATTTATTTATTTTTTTGGTCTTTTTGTGACAGGGTTTCTCTGCAGTCCTAGCTGTCTTGGAACTTGCTATGTAGCCCAGGATGGCCTTGAACTCACAGAGATCTGCCTGCCTCTGTTTTCTGAGTGCTACGACTAAAGGCTTGCACCATCACACTCAGCTGATTATGGTTTTAATGATTCTAATTTTTAAAAATTGATTATGAAAATGTTAAAAATGATTATAATTTTAAATGTTAAAAGTTTTCTATAGAACTTAAAAAAATCTAATATCCCTCTCAAATGACATCCTATTTTGGAAATTATTGTTTAGACTTGATCTTTATAATATTTTTAATTTTTTCCTTAGGGATCTACATCAAAGAAAACACTTAAAAATTCAAAATGTATGATACCTCAATCCTGATTTCACTAACCTGTAATTTGAAATATAATAATATTATTATATTTAACAATTAATATGTTAATATTAACAATAATATTTTTTTAGTAACAATATAAGGAAAAAATATAAAGGAATCTTGAATGTTGCTAACTTTAAGGCTTCTCTTGACAATATAGTAAAGACAGGGAAGATTAATAAATGGCTCAGGGCTCTGCTTTAACATTCAAAATAGGTGGTAGCTGAGCTTTTAATGAATATGGTTCACTCATTTCCATGTCAGATTCTCTCAGCTTGAGATCACTTCTCTCTTCACAGAAGATAACGTGCACTTTATTATTATTATTATTATCTCTGTGTCCTATCAGACAGTCGGGGTTTTCTTCAAGCAAAATGTCACTGTACTCAGTTTCCGTGTAGAGATTACAGCTTTGAAACTTTGTGGCTTCTCACTGTTTGATGGAAATGCTAGCTGACATTTATTTAGCAAAGGAGAATACCAAGCACTCTGATTGGTGTTGTAACTAGAATGTCAGGAAAGCTAATGTGGATATTGACTCAGAAATTGAAAATGAGTTTTGCTAAGACATTTTCTAAATAGCACATAACCAAATTAAGAGCAACAAGAATGAAAAGTGTCTCAACTCAGTTAGAGGCAATTGTCATTGTCTTGATTTCCCTTCAAAACTTGATGGCAGAATTCTATTGCTGAAGACCCCATTATTTCAGTTGTAGGATATGAAGGAATCAAAGGGGTACCATTCTGAAAGATGCATCCCTGTTGGATACCTTTCATAATGCTGGAAGGTGCTAGGCATTCTACTGGAGGGGAGAAACATGAACAGTCATATACAGCTGTGAACGCTGTGAGCTGCAGAAAATGACTAGTCTGACAAGAAAGTGGAAAGGCTCCATGACACACATGTTATGTGTAATAGAGTATTGCACTTTCTGGTTGTATTTAAAGCCTGCTCCAGAAGCTGGAACTCATGCCTGGTACTGTTAACAGGGCCAAAAAACCTGTGACTCATTCTTAGGTCATGGGCCTTAGAGGAGAAGTTAATACTATCATTCTGCTAAATGGACATAGTGATCAACTGTACCCTCAGTTCTTATCTTTATCTCCATAGAATTGCCCATGTGTCAGTCATCACAAGGAAGCTTCTTTCTACAGTAGAGGGTGATTATTACAGAGAAATAAAATAATAATGGACCCTGGAGTGCTTAGCTCTACGTAGGACAGCTGCTGCCGTTGCTCAGCCGCCATTATGGAGACACAATTACAGCAGTAGTCATAAAACTTGCATGGGCCCGTGCCAGACAAAAATCCACATTATCGAGGAAGGAGGACAAGACGTCCTAGTTCTAGTTGGCAGCTGAGAGCTGTGGGGAAAACAGGGAGTTTTTTTAAGGGTGCGGTGCTTGGTCAATTTGCCAGACTGCATGGGAAAGACTCGCAGCAAGAGCACACATTAGACTTTATAGAACTTTTAAAGAAGAAAAATAATAAGGGAGAATGAGATAGCAGGGATAGTGGGACAGAGGAGAGGACAGGGGAAGGCACTGGGATATGATCAAAACGTGCTTTAAATGCTCAGAGAAACAAAGTATTAAAATTTTTCAGTATATTAGTATGGGTGGAATTTTTTTTATATATAACACTAGAAGTACAAGGAACAAAAAAAAAAACAGAAAATGAGGTTTAATCAGTGTAGAAAGGAACACTAAAATGTCTTTGCAACAGGAGAAACAATGAAGTTTAAACATAAAGTATTAAGTATCATCCTACAGAAGGAGATAAAATATTGGCCAACTATTTGGGAGGGATCAAAATGAGATCAAAATCTACTGTGAGATTCTTTCAAAGAGTGAAGAAAACTATGTAAAAATCATGAAAAGTAATTAAAATAATTATAAATAATCAATAATGATAAGTCTATTCAATAATGTTTCTTTTGGTAGATATTAAGATTTATAAAATGCTTGTTTATAACGTATGAAGAAATTACATTTACTCTTTGCTTGGAATAAGCCTAATTAAATTTTCCTGCTCAAAGAAACAGATATGTAATTTAAAATTTTCTTAATGGTGCAAGTAACTATAAAAATGAAAAGAGTATATAATAGATATTGTTATGAAGTTCCCATAGACATACTTTGGCACAGTTGCAAATGTCTTGTGAAGGCTTTCTCTATTTGTGGTCTCTCTGTCCACGGATTGCTTTTACCACAAGTTCACCCAAGAGAACACACAAAAATGACAAGGAACCTCTACTTTCTACCACAAAGCTAAAATATTTTAAATAACTAAGGTTGAAGTGTTTTCTCTCTTTTACTATAAAATACAAATTTTACAAACTATATTCATCTCCTATCATCAGGAAGTTGTATGCATATGTATTTCAGTGATTTTCTTTCTTTCATAGTAAAGGAAAAAAAAAACTTCAGCCCATTTTATATCTATAAAGTACCAAAAATTTAATTCAGAACATTCAACGAATTTGATAATGAAAATAAATTAATCATTTTCAAAACGATGAGATAGATGTTCTCATTCTGAGTGGCCCACTGAGGTCCACTACACAGAAAGAGTGCCACGTTAAATTAAGATCACAGTGTGGCTGAGCATTGTATTCACTGAATAGAGTCATGTTTTTTGTTTTTGTTTTTGTTTTTGTTTTTTTGTACAATGATTTCTAGCGTTATTGTGGAGTTTGTACTGGTATCTCACTGGAATCCCTGCTTTATGATTGGAGAAAACAAAGCTAGCTCCATACACACACTTATTTAGAGTTTCCTTTGACTCTGCTCTTATCACAATAGGTTACAAAACTGTAATTTCAAACTGGTACAAGTGATAAACAGAAATATAATGAGTAGATGAATCTCAAAGATAAAGTATAATTTTAATTTTGTAAAAGATGATATGCTGAATTATAAATAGGAAATTAATGAAATTCCTGGTAAATTTAAACTGTTAATATAGTCAGGAAAAGCCAATTGGTAATGGAATATCGAAAAGTTGTTTCTATTTATTCTAGTTTAAAATGCTTTTACAAGGTCAGCAATTATTTCAGAATGACTCAGAGATATTCCAAAAGAAATATATGTATGCTCCCCATGAAATACAAGATTAATATATAAACAAAAAAATATGCCCAGATGGGAAATTGGAAGAGTAAGAACGTGCACAGCTGTTTATAAGGTCATAGTTTAAACAGGGATTAAAATAGTTTCAAATTTGGAACAACTCAACTGCAAGCTCAGGGATTAAAGACATTTGCTGCCAAGCTTGAAGACCTGAGCTCAATTCCCAGGATCCACATAGTGGGAGGAGAGAGTAGGTCTTGCAAATGCTCTCTGACCTTTGCAACAATGCTGTGGCACACACACACACACCACCAATCAAGCAAACAATACAAAATTTAAAAATTAGTTTCAAATACAGATACAAAGTTTAGACTAACCCTTTCTTCTTCTCTTTTCAAATAAGCTTATTTGTTTTGTTTGCTATGGGTTGAAGGTGAAATGTCCCCCAGAAATTAATGTTTAAACCTTGGTCCCTGGCTAGTGGCATGATTCTGAGAGCTTATAGAACCTAGGTCAGACCTAGCAGAACAAAGTAAGTCACTGGGGCCAAGGCTTTTCATGTTGCAACTTTGTGCCTTTTTTGTCTGTTTCTCACCAGAAGAAGTTCATTGCCATACCCTGTTCATCATGGAGTCGTGAGCCAAAATAGATAATTCACATTGACCAGAAGTCACTAACACATTTTAATGAAGTTGTGGTCCATTTACTATTATTTGTTTAAAACACCGTGACTGTAGTAGTCAGTAAAATTTTTATGTACCTGCGTGTCTGTTTATTCTTGTAAGGAATAAGCTCATGATGTTGTTCAAACTGAAGACATGTAAGAGGGACATCTAAAAAAGCATGGGCGTGAGTCTTCTGACTGACCCTCGGGACCCATTGGGGTAAATTCTAGTCTAAGAAGACTGATATCTCAATTTAACACCCAGGTATGTGTGAGTAATTTCTCCTTATTCTGCTTTTTTTTTCATTCAGGTCCTCAAAAAACTAAGCGATGCCGCCCAGGTTGAGGCAGTCAGTTTGGTGTGTTTATTCCATTATTTCAATGGTTGGTCTCATTCAGAAAAATCTTCACAGACAAGCTCAGTGTTAAGCTGAACACCCAGTAGTCCACTCAAGGTGACATATGAGTTGGGATCACAGTGGCCTTCCTTCTTTCAGTTCAAGAGCCACCAGAAGGCTTCTTTGGGCTCATTCATACCCAAAATCTTAAAGGTTTTAAAGTTTCTGCGAACATTCACTTGAGCAGAATTTATTTTCCTGAGAAAACACTTAAGTACCAAATACTCGCTCATGTTTTGAAAATAAAACACTTATGATCTTACTTCCCATTGTGTATGAACTTGATGACTTGGTCAACATCTGTCTCTGCACATTCCCATGTAAACTTGCACTGATACTCAGAGCTTACACAATCTTCTGTTCTGTTTAGGCACCACCAGGACAAGGTCATTGATCAACAAATAATTGCTTGTTGCAGCAGTGTGTCTGTGGTTAAATGAAAGACACAAAGCTTCACTCACTAAGACATAAGATTTCTTCTAGTCTAGAACAATGCATACTTCAGGCTTTCACAGTGTACTATCCAAGATCCAAAGTCTTCAACACATTAAAAGTCCCTCTAGGTTCTCTCTGTCTCATTGAAATCTCTTGCAGCACTTACACTTACATGGCAGCCTTGCACAATCTCCTGAAATTCACCCAGCAGACGTCACCCCATTTGAAGAAGTATCTCTTCTTCAATTTTTGGTTTATTCTGCTCCTTTGCTGTATATTTGGTAATTTCTAAAATTTTGGTTATGTCATCTCTACTGAGGTAAAGAAATATAATTCACACCTTATTTTGGTGTAGTGATTCAGAATTTCAATATTTTTTTTTTTAGTTAAAAAGAATATACTTACTCAGTAAACTGGGAAATAACTTGTGTTGTTCTAGAAGAGCATGTCCACTTAACTTAAGAAAACACATCTCCTTTTCAACTGTATTCATCAAGTGAAATCTGTTTAAGTAGATGAATCCACTTGAATTAATCAAAAACGTCCCATGTAGCACCCTCTGAAATATCAGACACAGACACTTCCACAGTTAAGTTCACACCTCTTAACACAGTCAAATATTGCCAACCTTTAATTATATTCAGCCTTCATTGATCGGCAAAGTCCCTTATGCATAGCAACTCTTTAATAATTAGAGATAATGATCAAAGGGTAGAGTACCATGTAATGTATATTTAATAATTTTCAGAGTTCTTTCTAGATGATTCTACTTTCACTGAAATATATGGTACAATCACGTCCTTGCTAATGAGAAAAATGTCAAGTAGTCCCTAAGGAGTTAATTGAATCTTCACTGCTCTTTTTTATTATGTGGAGGAAACATTCCTTACCCTGTGCCTGAGGTTCAGTCAGCCAACATGAATTTGAATGTCTGAGCCATGCAGAGCCCACATCCAGAGTTGTCTCAACAGTGAAAAAATAATGTTTCTAACCAGTTACCCATGTGTGGATAAGAAGAAGCACTGCTTCTTTGACTGCTTTGCCTTTGCAAACATCAGTAAAAGTCGTCCCATCCCTGCTTTGCTTTATTCTCTTTGAGGAATTTAGGGAAAGCAGAGAAAGCTCCAGAACTTCCTTGTCACATGTGCAGGTTCCACTCATTTATGGAGGTTCCATGTGGATGAATTCTGCCATTCAATCTGGACTGATTACAGAGATGCAAAAAACTCTGTAAATCTAAAGAACATGAACACTTCAAAACTGAGCTACCAAGAAATGGTAAAACTTTCATAGTTGTTATGTGGTAAAAAGTCTGAAACAGGATCTTTTTGTCCTTGACAAGACTCTGCTGGCATTATGTTTAAAATACTGAGCTAAAAGGCTTTACCTGGGGGATGTGACAATAAATATATCTTTATTTTCCTTCATAGATGCTATAAATGTGAATCTCAGATAGTAAAACTATATCAAAAATAATATCATCTGTCAGTCATTCTAAGGGGAAAAATACCCCACATTTTAAATAGCCAAAGTACCAAAAATAAAGTGGTATCCCGGGTGCTGGATAGGCCTATGGAGCCAAATTTGTCTAATAATGCTCTTGGGTGGGTCCCTCTGATCAAATCAAGCTACCTCGTATCGTGTCCTTAAGAAAGCTGACCCTCCTTCCCCCAGCATCTCTCATGTGCCAACAGGTCCTCAGCTAGTGCTGGGGTTTCCTATCTACCCTACCATCCATGCTGAGATTGTATGCATGATGAGCATACATGGTCATTCCTGTCCTTCACAACAGGTAAGAAATGAAAGCAACCTATACGTGCCTCAACTTCTGAATGGATAATGAAAGGATGATACATTACACAATGGAATATTAATCGTTTTTACAACAGATGTGAAGTTCATAGGTAAATTGATGAAAATGAAAACCGTCAGAAAAACAAACATCACATGTCCTCTCTCATAATTGCATCCCAGCTTTGAATCTTTAGATAGCTATGTTTCAAATGGAAAATTCAGTTATCTCTTAAAAGTAAAATCCCTCAACACTGAGCTGTTGGAGATTAATTCAGTGTCACATGAACCTTAGGGGACATATTCGAACTAAAAATTAGCAAAGGTCTTTTCATTATTCCATAGTAGATTTGTAGTTTGAACATGCTAAGAGAGACCTTTGCACGTCTAGAAAGCCCGTTTTTCACCAAATAGAAAGAAGTGCTACCTCCATCAACAAACAAGTTGGCTGAATTCCATCACCATCAGCTCTAAGGCCGTGACCCTGCTGCTAGACACATTCCAAACTCAGGTTGTTCAGGCTCATTTTGTTCCTGCACTTTCTTTTCATCTGCTTATATAAACAGCAATCATTAGGTTAAAAGTTTAGAAATGGCTGGAGAGTATATTTGGGTGAACTAGTTTGTATGAGCATGTGCTGTTGAAAGAAATGTCATTAAAGCATCCTTCATTGCTTGCTTTTCTTTCTTGAACTAAACTTCATTGTGCATACCTGAGTTGAGTACATGCTGTTGTAGGACAAATCCGTGTCCTTTATAAATTTTTTAAATTACATTTATTTATTGGGTATCTTTACAATTTCATGTGGGGCCTTGGATCAAACACAGTTCCTCAGCCTTCAAAACAAGTACCTTTACCAGCTGAATCATCTTACCCTCTGTGCCCCATTTGAAATGTGCCTTACTTCTTAAATGAAATGACCCACAAGTCCTTGAAAGGGAGAATGTCTGAAAAACCAGGAGCTTAAATGAGATTAATATCCCTTTCCGAGAGTTATAATGATGCCTCTTATCAATTCAAATATATTTTTCTACCCTTGCAGCTCACTCGAATTGCTCTTCAGATAAAGGTAAAATTAAATTCTGTTTGATTTTATAATGATCCACTTCAATCTGAAATGATAGGATTTGTGCCTGGAATTTAAGGTTTAATTAATTTGTTCCTAAAATGTGTTAGTTTCTCAATCTTTTGTTGTGGTTGCTGTGAGCTGAATTATTATTCCTGTAGCGAATGAGAGACATGAATTAGCAAGTGCTCCTGTCACTGATGGAAACATAAATTCCCTGGAGAAATCAACCAGAGTAAAAGGGACTGATGTTTAAATTTGAGGTGGGTTTTGTACTGGAGTGTAAGACAAGAGTATCCTGTCAGGATTTTCCTGTTTATAATTAATTATCAGACTGCTAAAATGTACATGTAGTATGGCAATCCTATTAGTTCATTTCTGGGTCCCTCCTTCCCTGTGTCCTCCCCAATCCCAACATCACGTGAGCTAATGATATTATAAACCCCAGTTGTTCTGCTTCATCATAGTGCACTAGTATCCTCCTGAGCATGACTGTCATCCCAGGCTTTTGAAATACTTGGCTGTAAATGGGTCAGACATGTAGATTTTTAATGATTTATAATGGAACTGGAGCCTTAGTGACTGGCTGCCCTTATATAACTCTTGAAGAGCAGTAGAATGTGATTCTAGAAAATTCTTAACTTACCATTACCATGTAGAATTTAATCAAGTAAAATCATCTGCATCTGAAGAAATAGCCTTGAAATTTAAAGAAATGCTTAAAATTCTGTTCTTTTCTCCAAAAAGAAATGAACAATATAAAGTATAAATTGATATTTATCTTCACATAGGTTATATAAAAATATTTTATTATAGATAATTATAGCTCTTAGGGTCATCTAGTTTTGCAAAAGGGACACCTAGGTTTTTTGAGATTAGCTTAATAAAGAATACATACAACTTGACCAATGATAGTATAGATACTCTGTGTTTACTTCTTGTACCCCATGAGGTTTAGAGTCCTTCATAATTTATATTTCATCCTGACCAGCTCTGTGAGAGAAAGACCCGGTGATCACCTGTTAGAAATCAGGAAACAGCCAAGACAGGAGTGACATTCTTGTTCCCAGCCATGAAGAGAGTGACAGAAATATCATTTGAAGCCTTATCCTCACTCCACAATCCCTGGGACACATACCCACCTCCTAGGAATGCAGACACATATAGCTACCACCACGTAAACAGAAAATATGATTTTTTTTCTCCCACCACCCACCTGCAAAAGGAGGACATTAATTTGTTCTCCTTGGATACAAGAAAATCCTGAATTAGAATGTGGAATAACTCAAAAAAACTCTTCAGATATCATACTGAGGGCTTTTGGTACTCCCATCATTCCTTGGGGATAGTAGAACTGGTGATATAAAAGGAGAGGAGGTATGCACTTGGTGTTTAATGTTTAAGAGTAGATAGGGTCATTAGAAAGAGTGAAGTGCAGCAGGTGGGATAACAAACTATATTTGAACATAAGTATGTTGCATGTGTAGACAATGCTGTTCCCAAATAACAAGGGCTATTAAATGAAAACTTCATTGCAATCACACAGATAGCTCTCTCCAGACTGTTGAACAGGAAGACCCCATAAATAGTGTAGGCTATGGCCATGGCCCTTTGCTGTCTATGATCACTAAATGGTAAGACCTTACTGCCCAGGATACTACCCACTTTTGAAAGCCGAACATTGAGAAATAAAGCTGGTATTGTCAAGGAAACTCTGTCTCTGTTGGTATGTCCTGGTCTCTGTTTATTTTTAAATATTTTTATTGAATTTTTCCATTTTATAAATTTTATAAATTATAGTTTGATGGTATTTACAGTCTCCTTTCTATTCACTCCTCTCTCCACTCCCCCTCACTCTATTTAATGAATGTATAAGGATACATAATGTAATATGGCCTATAGGGTCTGATTTGTGTCATCAAATATACTTTAGTGTGGGTGTGTCTCTCCACTTCTGAGCAGCTATCCACCACTAAAAGTTCTTTAGGTTGGGTCAAGATGCCTTACATTCTTCCCCATGACTATGTTGGAATTTTGACTGATTTGAGCTTGTTTAGGAGCTACAGAAGCTGTAACCATTGCTGTGAGTTCATATGAGTTTCTTACTAGCTGCCTGGAAAACTATTTCCTTGTGATCATTCACCACCTCTGGCTCTTAGATTTTTATTCTACCTTTTATAAAATGTTCCTGAGCCTTGGGAGGCAGAGGTTTGAAACAGGTGTTCTATTCATGGATAAACACACTGTGGCCTCTTGTTTTCTGCACATTGACCAATTGTTGGTTTCTGTGTTAATCACCATCTACTGCATAAGGAAATTTGTCTGGTGGTAGCTGAGAGATTTATTACATCCATGTGTAGATATTGAATTGAAGATATGTTACTTAGGGTTCAGTGCCTCACAGACACTTATTTTCTGTATTCAGTCTCCATCTGTTGCAAAAATCTTGTTTGATGAGGGTTGAAAGGTACACTTCTCTGTAAATATGAGAATGTATATTTAGAATAAAGAAAGAAATTATATTGACCTAGGAATATAATAAAAATAGGTTTTTCTCTGGGATCCATGACCTCTTTAGAAACGTGTATTTGGATATATTTATAGTGCCAGACACAAGTTCTCTCCCATTGAGAGGACCTTAGTTGTGATTAGAGAGCTGTGGATTACCCCAAAGATAAAATGTGCCTCTACCACAACAATAGTGAAATAATGAAAAGCAACGTGAATGTAAATCGTATCCACATATCATAGCCGAGGTCCACTCAGTAAGTGTTGTTAAGGATTCTATTTTTTATACTTTTCAGCTTTAAAGCAATTCATCCACTAATTAATGTTACATTTAATTAGAATTAAGAAATTCTTAGTTAATGATGATGAGGCATGCCGTTATGTTTCATCACTAATGCAGAAAATCATAGACTACAAATATAAAAATGGCATCTTAGTAAAGTCCCTTGGCTTTATGCAATACTCTGTTCTTTATAAAGGTTATGATGTGGAGAATCAAAAGTCTAAATTCTTGCCTGGTGTGTTGGTGCATGCCTTTAACCCAACCACGTGGGATGTAGAGGTAGAGGGATCCCGGCGAGATGGAGGCTGGCTTGGTCAGCATAGCTGGGGCTACAGGGAGACCTGTCTCAAAAAGATTGAAAAAGAAGTCCAAGTTCTCTATTTACTTCTGGTAAAGAAGCCTTTAACTGAGGTTCAAAGATTTACTCATTTCTACCTACCTCTATTTCAGCATGTGCCAAACTTCAATATTATAATGTATTAGACGGTAACCAGGCTTGGCTTGTGTTGGTGTTGATGTGTACGAGTATTGGCTTCTATGCACTGTTTTGTTTTCTTTGTTCTTCACCCAGTTAGAGAAATTCTGAAATGAGCAGCTACCGAATCTGCAAAACCATCATTGTTTTAGGATCTCCTCTTTGTGTTCAGGAGGAACAATACTTAACAAACTTTAATATTCTTTAAGGCATCGTTTTTGTGTTGTCACCTTATAATTGCAGATATTTCCTATAATTTGAATAGTTGCGAACATTGAATATCTACTTTAGTGTCTGGGAAATTTTTAAACTATTTTTTGATCTGTCTCTAAAAACAGTGAAAAAATTTGTGAAAACTGCAAAAAAGTAGCCAGATATAAAGTGTAGTGTGCTCAGATGGCTGAAACAGTGGTGTGTGTGGGGGTTATTGGTTCATCTCCTTGTTCACTGATATGGCAATCACAGCATGGCCTGTTCTAAGCTACTCAGTTTAGTTCCTCTGAGAAACACATGATGTGATCATTATCGTTGATAGATATCACATATTTATTCTATGAATATCAAGGAAATAATGATCAAATGATTTTAGTCTATATAATTAATTTTAGATTTAAGCCAAAAGGGGGTAAGGGGAAGAAATATGAAATTCTAGTATTGACATTAATTAAACATTTGCTGCTGAAGAAGTTATTTGACATCTCAAAACTTCAGTCTTTATCTGTAAAGAATAGCTATTATGATGAACAAATAGTACATGTATATATATATTATATACATATATATATATATGAGCTAGATTATGTGTCATATATATTCAACCAGTTTTGTACAACTGAATTTCTCACTCCAATCAAAATCAACTTAGCATTCTCCATAAGGTAAAACAGCATATTGAAGGAGGGATGCAGTACAGTCCCCTAGCTAAAAAATGAAGATGGGCTTCAGTTCTGCAAATGAAGGAAAACATACGTTGCTTGCTTTTCTGAGTCTGTGTTACTTCACTTAATGTGACAGTTTCTAGTTCCATCTAAAAAACTCATAATTTCTTCTTTCTTTACTGCTGACCTGAACTTTCATTGTGTAAAGGTACCACATTTTTATTATTGACTCATCAGTTGAGGGACATTTGTTTCCATTTCTAAGCCATTGTGAAAAGAGGAGCAACGAACATGGATGTACTTGTATTTCTACAGTAGGATGAGTCCTTAGGTATATGCCAAGGAGTGATATAAGCAGAAGAAATGGTAGATTCATTTTTAGTTTTTTAGAGTTCTCCACATTGCTTTCCATAGTGGTTGTGCCAGTTCACAATCCCATCAGCACCGAATGAACACTCCCCTCTCCCCACGTCCTCTCCAGCATCTCTTGATCTTAGTCTGACTTGGGTAAGATGAAATCTTAAAGTGGTTTGAATCAGCATTTCACTAATTACTAAGGATGTTGAACACTGTTAATGATGTTTCTTAGCCATTTTTATTTCTTCATTTGAGAACTCTCTGTTCAGATCCTTAGCCCATCTCTTTAATGGGTCATTTATTCTCTTGTTTCTTCATCTTGTTTGTATATTCTAGATTTTAATCCTTTGTTGGATGTACAGCAGATGAGGATTTTCTTCCACTCAGTGGGTATCCTCTTCAGTTTCTTAGTTCACTTCTGTACATAAACTTTGTAGTTTAATGATGTCCCACTTTTTGATTGTTGACCATAATTCCTGAGCAACTGATGAAGCTTCCTCATACAACAGAGTGTGATACACACAGAAAAGCACAACGGGCTAAATTTTAGGAATAAGAGGTTGCGCCTGGAACACAGAAAAATTAGGACACAGAGAGAATGCTAAAATATCCCTCACCCTCACCAGTGAAGCTTCCTCATGAAACAGAGTGATGCACACAGGAGGCCACAGCTGGCCAACGTGTAGAGAATAAGAGACTGCAGAGTGCCTGTTCTTGCATAGGACAGCTATATTAAACCTCACCCACCAACGGCTCAGGGATCATTACAGAAGAGGGGGGCAGAAAGATTGTAAGACTTGGTTGGTGCATGAACATAGGGAAACAGAGGCTTTCAGGTCACTAGGAGCTTGTTCATAGGAACTTGCAACAATGTTGAGAGCATGTACAAGACCCACGCTGACACAGTCAGGAAAAACACCGAGCATAAAACTGAAACTGGGCAGCAGGTCCCAATGGTAGTCTAGGAAGTATTGGCAAGTGATTACTGCTGGGTGAAGGAGAGCAGATCTTGAAGGGAGCGTCTCTAGATAGGATGACTAGACTCCCTTGTAACAAGGGACATCTGGGTAAAATTGCTTGACAGAATAGGACTTAACATATACGATGGAGCACGTAGAGTGTGGTCGGAGCTACGGGAGGCATGATGGGGAGAGTCTAAATTTGATTAAGATTTATTATGTGAAATGTGCAAATGCTCAACAAAATTTTTTTGAGGATGGATTTACACATTGAGCACTGACAGCCTGTAGTGAACACTCACCCTGTTAGGCCTCCATCTCCATCAGTCCTGTGCAAGTTAAGTCTCCAAACTGATGATTTAGGATGCGTTCAGAACTAAGGGACTGACGTGACTTAGAGGATATAACTATAAAACACAGCTGAGAACGAGATTCTCAAATTATTTAAAAATATTAAACTTAGCACTAAACATTATTTTTTACAAAAAAGCACTACCAATTCATAACACTATGCAAAAGCATTAATTCAAAAAGGAATGTAAAACCTGAAATAGTCAAGGAAGAACTGAAATATGGCTATTTCTAGTGAGTGTGTATGTGTGTGTGTGTCTGTATAGGTGTATGTGTGTGTATATGTGTTTGGTGTGTGGTGTGTGTGTGTGGTGTGAGTGTGGTGTGTGTATGTGTGTGGCATATGTATGTTTGATGTGTGGTATGTGGTGTGTGTGTGTGTGTGTGTGTGTTGTGTATGTAGTGAGTGTATCTGTGTTGGCTTGCATGCACATTGTGTATAGGTGCAGGTGGAGGCCAGGTGTCTAAGTAAAATGTCTTCTCCAGTCACTCCAGATATTAGCTTTTGGGAGACGTGGTCTCTCGCTTAACTTGGAGCTGAGCAATTCATGGAAACTGGCCAAGGAGTTTTGCACAATCTCCAGCCTCCGCTTCTCCAGCACTAGTGTGGCACAGGCCCTTGCTCCAAGCTTGACTTTATGTGAATGCCATAGGCTGACCAAGGTCTTCATATTTGTGCAGCCAGAAGTTTACCAACTGTGCCATCTCCCTCACCAAATGCTTTAAAGAAATAATAGGCTTTGTACTTGATCACACTATTTTGCTTATATGATGACATATGATGAAAATCAAGGGTTTCACATAGATGCAGTATGGAGTTTTCAGCATTGTATTGCTACAAAGATTCAGAGAAATGTTAAGATTAACTAGTTCATACAGTTTCTTGCAGAGTAGTCCCACAATGTTAAATTTGTCATTACTACAAGTCAGTGTTTATGCTTCAAAGAGCCTTCTAAATTGTTCATCATGTATTTATCATTTTGATACATGATGGATTCGGGAAAGTGTGTACAAGTCACCAATGCTGTCTTTTCTTTACAAAACGCAGTCATTACTGATAAAATTCCAGTCCAACACTGTCTACTGTTTGGTGGGGTGACAGACTACTCTAAAATTGTACTTGTCATTATTAACATATACAAATTAATGGCATTCACTGGGATTTTCCATTCACACAGACATTATTCAATGGTCACACACATTTCCATCTCGTACCCTCTGTTCATGGATTTTCTACACTAGCACTTATCCAGCACCTGAAACTCCTACGGCTCCTTCTGTAATCTCCTCTCCCTTCCCGACTCTAGTCTACGCTCTTCCCCCCATTGCTCTGGTAGGTTGGCTTCCTGTTCCATAAATGAGAGGGAACATGTGGAGCATTTTGTGAATTCGACTTGCTTCATTTAACATAATATTCTTCAGTTTCATTCATGTTGATGAAAATGGCATGATTTCACTTTTTTTTTTCTGATTTGAATAGTATTCCATTGTATAAACAACAAATCTGCCCATTCATTTGATGAAGCCATCTGGGTTGATTTCATGTTTTGGTTGTTGTTATTAATTCTGTGGTGAGCATGGCAGTGTATGTACCTTTGCTGCCATAAATTGTTCTTTGTTGACAAAATTTCCACAGTAGGATATTCCTCAACTGTTGTACACTAGTTCCATGTCTGTTTTTCTTATAAGCCCAGCTGCTGGCAGAGACTGGTAAACACTGATACAGATAATGTCAACTATTAGTAAACGACAGAAGTGAGGTCTATTGAATAAATCCTCACCTAGAGTAGAATATTTAGATATTTTTCTTCTTTTAGAGTACTTTAAGACAAGGTTGCTTATATTCAGGGGAATGTGACTATTGACTCAGAATACATTTAGATTGTTAGAAATTACTTGGTTATGGTGCTGGAGAGATGGCTCAGCTGTTACCAACACTGGCTGCTCTTGATATAGACCCAGGTTAGATTCCCAGTGTTACATGACAGCTAACAACCATCCATAACTCTGATTCCATGCAATGCCCTCTTCTGTCCTTCCTGGGTACTGCATGACCTGGAGGTACTTACATGTATTCAGGCATGGCATTCATACACATAAAATAAACATAAAACTAAAAAAAGAAATTTCTTGGTTATCTAAAACGATTTAGAACATGATGTTTGGAAGTGGAAACACAGAATTGTGTGATGCTTTGAAAGTTGCAAATTATATATAGCATTTTTTGTTTCAATTAGTGAAATAATTCTAAAAACAGAGCTTCACAAAACCGAAACAAACACCTTTATGGGATATTGTAGCTACATTATACAGTATGTCAATGGTCATTTTTAAAAATACTAACCTTTAGTATTGCCATATAAAATGAGTTTAAGTATCCACACTATAAAGGAAAGAGTCTTTGAACTCAGTTGTGGCACTAAATTAAATATATGCTATCTTTTAATTTTTCTCATTTACATGGAATGTTCAAGACTCAATCACATTAATGCACAGATATTTAAAAACTAATGGAAAAAATAATTTTAATCTCTCTAAGGCAGATTTTTTTGCCAAAAGGCTGCAGTGGGATGGTTTGGGGGTCTCAAGTACCATTTTCATCTTGCCATGAAATCATGATTAGCATAAAAACATATTTTGGAAAATATGTACACATATATAAAATTTATTAGAAACTGTGTATGAATATAGACATAACACTTGAGCTATCTGATCATCTCTGTGCTTTCCTCTTCTCCTAACTCTTTGCATGTCTATTTCTGCTCAAATTTCCTCATTTTAAAAGAAACTGATCATACTGGAGTAAGAATCAACTCAATGATTTCACTTTAATGTCATTTATTGTGCATTTTTTTGTGTGTATATTTGTGGAGTGGTTCATGTGTGTGAAGGTGAGTGAACATGTATGCCCATGCATGTGGAGGCCAGAGGACAACTGATGTCATACTTCAGCAGTCTTTAACTGGTCTGGAAATCTCTGATTAGGCAGCCCCACCTGGCCAGCAAGACCCAGGCCGTCTTCCCAGCCTCAAGATTTCAAGAACCTATTTTTACATGGGTTCTGAGAATGGAACTTATATCCTCATGTATTTGCAGCAAGCATTTTACTGACTAAAACATCTCTCTAGACATATGATCTCATTTTAAGTTAATTTCTTTGATGACTTTATTGTTAAATAAAATTATGTCTTGAAACCTAGGGCTGAGGACTTCCACATATCTTTTGGTTATTGCCTTGGTAATATGCTACTTAAAACAGCCAAAAGGCAGTTCAGTGTGTAGAGAATTAGAAACTTCAGAGTGTACGCCCCAAAATAAGGTGTTTTTGTCACATCCTCTCCTCCCACAGATTTTGAATTATGTCAGAAGGGGAAGATTGTTAAAGACAGAGGTGGTAAATGAACACAGCTGCACATGAACTCACAATGCTTGTGAAAGTGTGCAAAAGACAACATTAAAATGTAGTAAAAGGAAAAAATGGTTATGAAATAGTGTTATGAGATATTAGGAATCTGCAGAGTGTGGGTCCCTGGATAATACGCTTATATTAAGTTTCACTCAACCAGGGCTTGGGGCCATTGAGGAAGAGGGGACAGAAAGAATTGTAAGAGCTAGTGAGAAGGGGCATGACCACACGGAAATGGAATCCAACAAGCTCCTGGAAGCCTGTTCTTATGGACCTACAGCAATCTTTTCAGCATGCTCAAGTAGACAAAAACCCAGCAAAGACTGAGAAATAAGCAGCAGACCCAAATCTTTGCTGAAGAAATATTAGCAACTGATTGCTGTTGTGTGAGGATAAGCCAGCCTTCCTAAAGCAAGGGATTCTGGGTAAGCTGACCAGACCTCAGTGGATGTCCTGCACTGAGGTCATTATGGGACACTAATTTGACTCAATAGACCTTAACACAGATGATAGAATGTTTGGATTCCAGCTGGGGGACTAAGGAGGAGTTACCTGTGGGGAAGAGGGTATAAAGATGTTTCTGATTGAATGAGATGTTCTGTATGAAGCACAATGATTCAATAAAAAATTAAGGAATAGTGTTTAATATGTATAACTTTGTATCCATTAATTATACATTTTTTTATATTTTGTATAAATATGAAATATACATTATAATAAAACAGATCTTAAGAACAATTGCAATATTAATCTCTCTTAATATGTAATACAAGGTTTATGGTTAAATGCACATGGTACATTAAAGTATATATGTATATGAATGTATGATCTAAGAACAAAATAAAAATTGTTTTTTATATTAATAAATGAGGAGTCCTTGCTACCTTCCCATAGAAGATGTACCTGAAGCAATCTAGACTTTCTCCCTTTTACAAATTTTATGACTAATTCAAATCCAGATCATTTTCATCTTCCAAACAAATTTAACAATTAAAGACATTTTAGCAAGGTCTATGCTTAGAGACATGGCCTAATTCGGATTTTTTTAAGGTTTGTGCCATATTTTAATTTCACTGGTTTCCTTTTAAATGTGAACTGAACACAAAATCTATTTTATATTCATTGTTCTACTTTTTTATTAATTTATTTTTTGTTTTACATTTATGAGTGTATTGCCTGCATGTGTGTAAGTACACCTGAGTCATGCAATACCTTTGGAGGACAGAAAAGGACATAAGAAATTGAAATGCAAAAGTTGAAGTTGAAGGAAGTGTGTTGTGGGAATCTGAAGGGATGAGATTATATACATGCAGCTGCACACACGCATACCTGCTCATGCATACTGTAAAATTGGCATCTCCCACATATTTTCTTGCTGTAGAGAGGCAGCTCATTCGTGCATGGTGCTGTATGGAGGTGGAACAGAGGTTACACAAGGACAGCTTCTCTCCAGTGATACCTTCTATTTCCCATGTAGAATAGGCGTCAGAGAAGACTGCAGGGGTTGGAGTCCTGGCTCGAACATTTATGGGAACTGTAAACAGGCATGCAAAATTACTTAAAAATAGTGCCTAAGTCACAGCCCTTTGTGACGATTAGAAGAGACAATCAGAGCAGTGTGCTTAGTTTCATATCTGCTTCAAATTGTGATCAAGCGTTTCCCCCACTATTTAATTAAAAACTAGGAGAAGAAAAATCAACCAAACAAATGTACATCTACCACTTTAAACCTGGAGCATCCTGATATTTTGAGTGGAATCTTAGACACAAAGATTCAGGAGGCTAGACTGCTTGTAGACCTCTAGGTAGACATTAATGATACCTATAGGAGTCATATTCAGTCTCATGGGAAGCTTTTCACCAGAAGAAAACATTGATTTATGTCATCCTTTGTCATATATTACAATACAGATGAGCTTAGTATATACAATGTGTGCCCTTCTGATAAGGGATACTAGTGCAGCTTTAAGAAGATCCAAGTCCTGAAAATGTTACATTTATGTGGAAAAAATTCAGCCTTCAAAATCATTAGAGTGAAAGACAGCCTGTAAAACATCTTCCTTGTGAAGTGTATTCTTTCCCTCCCTCCTTTCCTCCCTCCCTCCCTCCCTCTCTCCCTTCTTCCTCTTTCTTTCTCTCTCTCTCTTTCTTCCTTCCTTCCTTCCTTTCTTTCTTTCTTTCTTTCTTTCTTTCTTTCTTTCTTTCTTTCTTTCTTTCCTTCCTTCCTTCCTTCCTTCCTTCCTTCCTTTCTTCTTGCTAGTAGTACGGATAACATGGCTCTGCATGTTCTGGAGTCTATTTTTGTAGTAAATACAAATCCACTCTCATCTGGAAGATTAAATACTGAGTCATTCCTGTCTTCCTCTCTGTCTGTCTCTTCAGCTACTTGTCCCTTGGATCCTGTCTGTCTTTATCTACTCATTGCTTTTATCATTTTCATCTCTTCTCTTCTTGTATATGTAACACACATACAATGTGTTACTGAACACATTTTAAATCATCTGCATTCATTTAAAGCTGTAGACTACACATGAGGAAGTTGAAGTCACAGTAACATTTTTGTGTTTATAAATTTATTCAAAATGTGAAAAACTTTGAAAAAAGGAAATGTCCTGACCCAAAATTTCAATAAATACAATAAAGTGAACTCATTTATAACCAGTAACAGGCCATTAAATAGTGGTTTGCAGCACTCCTGGGGCCTCTTGTTTCTCCTCTCCTCACGAAATCTTCACTCTTTCAAAGGAAATAACTGTTATTATTTTTAAAAATAGACTTTACCTGTTTATGATTTGATAGAAATTGAATCACAAATTGCAATTCTTTTGTTACTGTTATACTTCATGTTAGATTGTAAAATGATTTAAATCGCTTCCTGAATAGCACATTTTAAAAAATAAATGTTCAATAGTAGGTGTTACACTGAGAGACTGAGTATTGTTTAAGTAGTTTGCAGTGTTTGATTCCCAAGATTGTTCAGTTTTGAACATTTTTGTACATGTGTCATGGTATACACACACACACACACACACACACAAACACACGTATACATCATCTGTTGAAAATATATTGATGTTCCAACTTAGAAGGAGTTGGCTGAAATACAAACATCTAAAGAGATTGCATGGGTGGGAATTGCCATTGCAGCGATCTCAATCTTCAGTTTTTTCGAATTCAGGCAAAATCTTTACTCTTATAATTCTATATATATGCTAATACTAATTCTAACCACAAAGTTTATTAAGTGCTGCTGTGGCTACTGCTCACCACTGGGCATTTAGGGAATAATCTTCCACATACTGTGGGTCCTAGTGGCTTGTGTATTTTCATTATCTGGAAATATTTAATTATCTTGACTTTGAGTCATCTTCCATTTAAGTGTCCTGAAATTATTTCATGTTCTGTTGTTCAGATTTGCAGTCTATTAAATGTACATTTTTGATCCAAGTTACAAGTAATCTCTATAAAATCAGAAACTGGAAACTCGGCTCTGATGGACTGAAGCAAAATAGATTCAAACTTGCTTAAATTGTTCAGTCAGCTATTTTGGCCAACAAGATGCAGAAGTGATGAATACAGTTCCCTGCCATCCTTCTCTTGGGAATCAGGTTTATGTTTCCATGAGTAGAGTAAGTACAGGGAAATAGAAAAAAAAAATGAGAAAGAAAGTCGAGGGCATATTTGAATGCAAAGAGATAAGACATAATAAAATAGGAAGCACAACAATAATGGCTGATATTTCTTGAGAGAATGGGAGAGAAGCATGTTCTGAAGTGTCAGTTTTATTCAAAGACCGGGCTGTGGCTCTCTTAGAATACACTGCTGAGTTTTTAGGTGTTATTCTCAGAGGGTGAAACGCAGAAAAAATAAAGCTATATCTAGATATAAATCTTTAGAGGATTTTTCTTACTGCATGTAGTAAACTTTTCACAAGGCCTCTGTGAGAATTTTGGTCCAGGAAAGTGGTCCTGGGAGCTGGGACTCAAAATGGAATTCAAGAAAACAGTAAGAAAAGAACTCTAGAAATAATTGTTTTGATGAATAAACAAGATCTGATAAGTTTGTGTATACAGTGAAAGAGACAATTCAATAGAATTTGTTGAATATTGAATTTTGGGATCAATAAAACCTTGAAAGTCTTGAGCAGTTTAGGCTTCTTATGGTTTGGTACTACAAATTAGGTACACATGGTATTTCTAATAGATATTTTGCTCCTCAGGCTACGATCCTTTTTGATGATGCTCTAATAAAGAACAATGGGGGAAGAGATATTAAGATTGCAATGTAAGAATCACAGTTCAGTGCAAGTGTCTTAAGTATTGCACAGATTGCTAAACGAACTTCCCAAAGTGACCAGTAAAACCTCAGGACATGAGAGATCCCCTGAGTAAGATTAGAAGAGAAACTAGAAAGACCAGTGGACAGTCTCTCTTTTCCCAGGACGTTCCTTCTCTTTAGTAGATCAAAACATACATAGAGACTTCCTCTTTGTCCTGTTATGAAAGAAACTCATATTTCAATTTGTTTACTCATGTTCTAAATAGCAAAAAAAAATGCTATGACTATCCTCCAAAGGCCGAAGAAACCCAATGGTCAATATACGTCTTTACATAAGGACATATATTATTAAAATTTCTCTCTGGGAGAGGCAGACTAACTTAACCTGCCTCTCTCTCCCTGCTTGCAACCCAAAGGGTCCCCCTCCCCCAGGCCTCTCAACAAACACACAAATTCCTCCACTCGCAGTTAAACAGATTTTAGCTAGTTTACTTGGGCTTACTAACAGAGCAATGGGTGAGGGCTTACTTACAGAACACAGGCGCCCACCCTCCCCTCCCCAAGTTCCATTATTAAGTCCACGTGGCTGGGATCTTGCGACTTCCCGGTGAACAGATCCTAATGGCCCATGGGGGAGGGGAGAAAAAGGGCCCGCCTCCTGGGGCCCCCAGTTTAAATACCTTTAGCCCGTCCCCTTCTCACATCCAAGGCCAATAGACCCGGTGGGTGGGGCATAGGATTTTCCCAGCTCCTCATCTTTATGCTCAAGGTGGTCTTGGGTGATACCACTGAGAGGGGTGTTTGTCCATCTTTTCCCTCGGAGAAGCAATTCACTCTACAGTCCACCCCCTTCTCCGGCCCTTACATTCTTCACGCCCTCCTCTTCCGCAACAACATATTTGTACATTTTGTATTGTTTTTGCCTAGTGAGTTTACCTAATATACATGATATGAGAGAGTGCTCCATTTATGCACATATTTATGTAAGCAATTAATGTAAAACAAGGTTATATATTAAATATATGATAAGTTAAAATATTTCATAGAGAAGCAAGGAAGGATACCTTTAACACCTATAATATGAAACTTACAAAGATTTCTTCTACTCCTGAAGCAGGAGTGCTCGTTGTTTGTGGCTGGATGTTCATATGTGACAGGAAAAATCATATGAGAGCATGGTCAGAATCACAAAACTCACAGATTTCCAAAAGTATTTTTATTGATATATTAAAATACTGCAGCAAAAATAAAGCCTATAATGCCGGTAGAGTGCATGTCCACACATATTAAAGAGGAGTCATAACTGAATTTTCCAAACATGAGCATGGTTTCAAATTGTCAAAGCAAAATGTTTAATGAATGAATGATCTGGGGTTGCTGATTCCTGTTCTGGGGATCAATCGCATAGGGAGCAGGAAGTCCACTAGAGATGGA
The DNA here is from genome assembly GCA_035773235.1 of Eospalax fontanierii. Taxonomy (NCBI): domain Eukaryota; kingdom Metazoa; phylum Chordata; class Mammalia; order Rodentia; family Spalacidae; genus Eospalax; species Eospalax fontanierii. The sequence goes on along the minus strand of CM069527.1, from coordinate 106,444,728 downwards.
AGGGTCCCTTGATAACTAACTCACTGCTGTCCATTTCAAATTTGATCACTGAGTTTCCTTTGGGAAAACAAATCAAAAGAATCTTACAGGCTGGAGAGATGGCTCAGTGGTTAAGAGCACTGTCTGCTTTTGTAGAGGACCTGGGTTTGCTTTTCAGTACCCACATGGCAAAAAACAATTGTCTACAACTCCAGTTCCAGGGGATCTGATGCCAACTTTTGACCTTGGCAGGCATTGTATGACATGGATGCACTTACATACATGCAGGCAATGCATCCATACACATAAAAATAAAAATAATAAATATTAAAAAGCAGCATGGCTACTATATAATGTTGCAGATAATTGAAAAATTCTTTATAAACATGAAACACCTGAGTTACAAACATATTTCATCACTTGGAGAAAATTCTAATTATACTCATGCAAATTGTACTTTCACTTCATGTCTTTTCTCAATTCTGATTGTTAAGCACCTACATTAATTAACTAGTTATTTTATTTCCTGTGCACTGCTAATGCCCCAATATCTCTTCTTACAGCCTGGATGAGTTCAAGTGAGGGACTACGGTGGAGCTTTAGATTTCTTCAACAGATTCACATCGGTGTGGTTCCATAAGGCACGTGTCTCCACTTTCCTGTAATAGATATGGGCAGTCTTTAAAATGAAGGTAACCTTTCTATACACTCAAGTCTCTTACTACTTTTGATTATTTGAACATTATTGTCCCAATTTCCATGCAAAGTAACTAGAAGTCATTGTATTTGAGTACTAATAAGAAAGCCTATGCGATATGTTCTATAAAATATGAACTGTGAATATTGAAAATATGTTATGTGTAAAAATGTGAACTCTCTATAAGAAAATAGATTTTGTTGTGTGTTTAAAGTTTACATTGAATATAGTAAGAAGTTGTAAGAAATTAAGAAACATGACTTTAAATCTCAAATTCAATACAAAAATAGCATGTATATAATCATATTTTATTTATTCTTTCTCAACCGATGGACAGTGGGGTTGATGTCATGTCTTGGTTGATCTGAATAATGTTCAATGCACTATTAATGTATCAATTACTTTTCTGTTTCTGTGATAGAAACACTGACCGAGGGAACTTAAAATGGAAGAGTATATTTAGCTTATTGTTCCAAAGGGGCACGAGTTCATCACGGTGGGGCGGCGTGACAGGAGAGGTGGCTGGAGTAGACACAGATGCTAAGCACTCACATCTTCAAGCAGGCACAGGAGCAAGGCTTAAGAACTCTCTAAGTATCCCCAGGAACATGCCTCCTCCAGCATGGTCACACCTTCTAAAACCTTCCAAAACAGCGCCACCAACTGGGGACAAAATGTCCAAATACTTAGAGCCTCTGGGAGACATTCTCATTCAAACTACCACAACTATTCAGGCATAACCATGGGAATATCACTGCAGGCAGCAACGTGGAAGAACCTGGAGGACATCACGCTAAGTGACTATTCCAGTCACAAAGAGATAAATGTTGTTATGATGCTACTGTTATGAAATATCTTTGATAGTAAGAGCCATAGAAACAGAAAACACAGTGGTTTCAGGAGTTTGGTGAAGGAGAAATGGGGAGTTATATTTCAAAAGGTAAGAAGATGTTATATAAAATGTTAAGTGTGAAGCTATTATATAAAATGAATATGTTCTAGAGTTTTGTTTTTAAAATAAACTGCCTCTAATTAAAGATAAGGTATTGTACAGTTGTTATTTGAAATTATATGCATCATGTTAAGTTTTTCATTGTGAATTTTTTTATCAGTTATCATTATCATGACCATTATTTGGAGACTGGTCCTCACTACTTTAGTAGATTTGTTTCAGTCTCATGGACTCATGTGCTCTACCATCAGCTTATTCACTAGTTGGGACTATATGTAATCAGCCATGTAGTTCATGGTCAGTAATTTCATCACGCCCACGTATCACAGAGACAGAAAGTAAGGTGTTGTAAATATCTATTATCTTGATTTTGGTGATGATAATAGGTGTTTGAAAATGTGCAGTCTTCAGTATTTAAATGTAAACATTAAATACATACAGTACTTCATATATTAGCTGTACTTCAATAAATGTATTTAAAAATAAAACAAAGTGATCATTCTATTAGAATAACGAAAAGAAAGGGACAAAAGAAAGGATAGATTGTCTTGTACTTTCCGGGGCCTTGAGTCCCTCTATTTTCCCCTTCCCTTTCCCCTTCCCAATCACAAATTTGAGTAACTGGCATTCATTGTTCCGCTGTAGGTTGAGGATACCCTCTGTTTGCGAAACCACCTTGCTGTATTTTCTTGAATCTTAATCACTCAACACCAACTGTAGGCCAGTGGTTTCTGGTCTACTATGGCTTCTAATTTGTGACACATTCCTTTTGGCATTATCCTGGGTGCTTTCCCCTTCCCTTCCCGTGTCTTTTGTACACTGTGTTGCACGGAACTCACCTGATTTCTGACTCCTGCCTCTGAAGTCTGGGAGGCTTTTCATTCCTCAGGAATTAATTAACATGCAGCTTCTACTACAGTGCACTTGCTACTCTTACTCAAGGTTTTTATTTCAAGCTATAATATTATATATGCAGTGCCCTATTTCATATTGGAACATAGCAAAGTAAAAATAACCCTAGACTGACATTTTCAAAGAGAAACTTTGACATTCTTTCCCATATTGGAGGCACATGCCATTTTCCCCATTTTAGTTAATGGGGCTAATGATTAAGGAGTTTGCACCAGAAAGTGGCGCTTTCTTACTTTCTATTTGTTTTAGTATATCACGAAAATACAAGCCAAACAGCCCATTCTCTCCCACAATTACACTTGAATATTTTCATTTATTACCATCTTATGATACTAGCTGAATATACACAAACCTGGGCCTATACACATCTGTGGACATTTCTTTGCTTGTTCATCTACTGATGCTTTTTACAAGAAGAACCTCAAAATGAGTATAATCTCTTGAAAATATAAATTACTTTGTGCAACTCCCCCCAGAGACGTAATTTCCTATTAAGCATTAAGACAAAACTAAGGAAGTGTGTGATGGTTAGCACAAATTTGAGCAACTGCGTTCAGTGTTCTGCTATAGGCTGGGTTCACCCTCTATTCGTGTAACCACCTTGCTATATTTTCTTGGGTCTGAATCAATCAATACCAACTGTTGGCCAGTGGATTTTGGCCTACTATGGCTTCTAATTCGTGACACATTCCTTTTAGCATTATCTTGGATACTTTTTTTAGTGAGAACTTCTGAAAATGTAAGAGGCAGACTTCAGCGAATACACTGTAAACGGGTAGTTATCATATTTTGTAAATACCTATTGACCCTTTTTATAGAGAGAGGAAAGCCACATATCATGTTTTCCACATTGTGTATCTAGATGTGTACTTGAGATGACTTTCAGCTGTCAGACTGAAGAGGATGGCTATTTCTCATTTCTGAATTTCCTCTGCCCTTCTTGATGTGACTAGAGCTAAGGGAATGTGGATGAGAAAAGTCTCCTAAAGAACAAGGAACAAGAAAAGACATCCATGAAAATATACAGCTGGTGTCTGCCTACTACTAGATGTTTTTATGTGATGGGAAAGGTACATGTCTATATTTAGTTATATCCATCATTCTGTGCCTATGTCTGTATCCAATTTATTTAAGTATATATGGATATAAATGCAGACTTACCAGTTACACATTCATACAAACAGATAAAATGGAATGTAGAACAGAAAAATTGGCATATATATGTGTGTTTATATTTCTGTGAATGCATATTTTTCCACAATAGAGTAATTGTTAGTTGTTAAATAATTTGTTACTAAAACAGTAAAATATTTCTACAGTTCCATAATTCAGTTTTCTAAAGTGTGTTCTTTTTCTAACTAGCATACCAAATAGTGAGTTACATTTTGGTTGTGTACATGTCCACCTGTTTGTATTAGTCTTTTGTTAGATTCTCTTCACTTCATCCCTGAAACATTATACTTTCACACACACACACACACACACACACACACACACACACACATACACACACATCATACACACATGCCAGAGTCTGGCTATGAGAGAAAATGTATCTTATTTCATTTGGGCTTTTTCAGTCTGCTTATCGTGCTGACCATGATGACTCCCAGATTCAACTATTCTCCTGAAAAATCACATTATCATTTTCTTGTACATTTCATACATTAGATCTTAAGCATAGTTAGTCATCCTCCCCATCTGTATCTCCCGCATAGTCCCACCCATAAGATTTCAAGCATTCAAGTCCTATTAGGTTAAGTTTTTTACCCAGATGTCCCTCGATAGAAGTTTACCTGTTAGAGGTTAGTCAGCTGACATAGAGTAACTCTCTTAGATCAACTCTCCTTCAACCAGCAGTAATCAATTGCCAATAGATACTCAGCTAAGGATTGGTCCCTGTTGTCCATTTCTATAGTTCTCTTTTTAAAATAATGCATTTATTACTTTTTTATGTTTATGAGTGTATATGTAAGAGCACCCATGTCATGTGATACCCAGGGAAGTCAGAAGATGGTGTTGTTCCCATAGAACTGTAGTTACAGATGGTTGTTAGCCACCACATGGGTACTGGGAATTGGACCCAGGTCCTCTATAAAAGCAGTCAGTGTTCTTAACTGCTGGACCCTCTCCTCAAACCCCGTCTCCCCAGCTCAATACTGAGTTTTGTTAGATTGAACCAGCATGGGTATGTTTATGCTCTCACCAATCCTGCACATTAATATTCACGTTCCCAGAATCCAGAAAACCTGTTTTCCTTACCCGCATGTACCAACACTGCCCTTGCAGTTTTCCTGGCCCCTCTTCTGTAATAGTCCCTGAGCCATAGGATGGTGACATTAGGAGTCCTATCCAGGAATGTACATCTGCAATCTCTTCTTCTTTACACTTTGTCCAAGTGTGGTCTTCTGTGTGTATCACTTGGTTGCATGAGGAAGATTCGCTGGTGAGAGTTGTAGGATGTGTTAGTATTCTTTCTAACCCATATTCTGCTCTGCTCCATGAGCCTTAGTGGTAAAGATTCCACTGTAAATGTGTCACTTAGGGCTGGACATCTCTCAGATATGTATTCTCTGTTTGTGACCAGTTGTGGAACTCTGTTTTTGTCTCCATCTGCTGCAGAAATCAGGTTTCTGATAAGTGGTGTATAGTGTAATTTTCTATAAACATAAGGATCCATATTTAGCTTATGGTAGGGAAAGGGAATTCATTTTTCTAGATATATTACAGAGAAAAGGTTTTCTCTAGAATCTATGAACTTGCCAGGCATGTGTATTTGGCAATATTTTCAGTTCCAAAAATGAATTTCCTCCCATTGAGAGGGCTTTAAGTCCAACTAGATAGCTCTTAATAAAAGTATCCCTACTGAAGGACTATATTTTGTTATTCTGGTCATAGATGTGGTTATTAGGTTTTGAAGCTGGGATTGGAACTTTGATTGATTTTATCTCTTAATGACTTGCATATTATTCTCCAGAACTATGAAAGCTTGTCTTCATGGAGAAGACTTCTGGGTCAGCTCTAGTTCCATTGCTCCATTTCCTGTGTAGGAAGCACATCCTATCTTCAGCAGTAAGCACCTATTGTCAAGTTCTGGGAGGTAATAACAGATATGGTCATAGTCTGTGTTATTTTTGTGTATCTCTCAGACTGCACAGACCAATCACTCAGAAGGCAGTATTTCTTGTCTGACACTGTTTATCTTGTTATAAAGCCATCAGGTATACACATGCATTTCTATTCAGATATTGTATGTGTTTTATTCTGTAGGTTTTTGAGCTATTAATTTCCCTTTTTTTTCATACTACCTAAGCTTTCTTTATCTCTCCTCTCCTCTCTTCCTGTCTAACCCCCTTCCTCCCTTTCTTGTTAAAGTAATCCCACTTTCCCCTTGATAATACCAGCTCCTATTATGGCCCCTTTCTTGAGTTCCTTCTTCCTATTTACCCATATGATTTGTTATATATACTTCCTTCCTCCCTTTCCAGTGGAATGTACCCATTCTCCCCATTTCCCACTGGGTAGTGTCTTTCCTACTCTCCCTTTCTCTGGATATTTTGCTTTCCCTTTACCTCTATGATCCCTTTGCAGTTTTTTGGCTCCTGCTGTTTCATCAGGATAGATATTCACATGTAAGGGATTGGTGCTAAAATCTACAAAAGACAGAGAACATAAGTTGCTTGTTTTATAGTCTGTGTTACTTCTCAAAGTCTGTTTCCAGATACTTCCTGAAACTTTCATGATTTTGTGTTCCCATAATGCTGAGTAGAAGTCCATTGTGCAAACGGATCAGGTTTTAATTATCTAATCATCAGTTGAGGGGCATTTTTTTTCTTTTTCCATTTCTTAGCTATCGTGAAAAGAGCTGCAACAGAAATGGATGTCCCATTATCTCTACAGTGGGATGAATCTTTTGGGTTTATGCCAAAGAGTGGTGTAACCAGATCATATGGTAGTTCAATTTTTAACAATTAAGGAGATCTAAACACTGATTTCCATAGTGGTTGTAGGAGTTGAGAGTCTGGACGGCAGTAAATAAGCCTTCCTCCACATCTTTGCTAACATTTGGTGTCTTTCGTTCTCTGTCTTAACTAATCTGGCTGGGGTAAAATGAAATCTTAAAGTGATTTCGATTTTCATTTCCCTAATAACTAAAGATGTTGACCACCATCAAAGGCGTTTCTTCATCATTTTTATTTTTTTGTTTGATAACTCTTGGTTCAGTTCCACAGCTCATCTTTTTATTGGGTCCTTTATTTCCTTGTTTTCTGAGTTTGTTGTAAATTACGGATTTTAATACACAGTAAAATGTGTAGCTGGTAGAGATTTTCTCACATTCAGTGGGTTTCCTCTTAACTTACTTATTTCTTTTGCTATACAGAAGTTTTTAAGTTTAATCAGTTTTAAGCTTAATAAGTTTTATCAGTTTTTGTCCTTAATGCCTGAATAACTCATGTCAATTTGAAAGTATTTTTTACATCTATATCTTGTAGGGTATTCCATATGTTTTCTTCTAGCAGTGTCAAAGTTTTAGGTTTCATATTGGGGTCTTTGACCTATTTGGAGTTGAATATTGTGCAGGGTGAAAAATGGGGGTTCATTTCATTTTTCTACAGGTGGAATTCCAGCTTTGCCAGCACCACTTGCTAAAGATGACATCTTTCTTGCAGTGAGTGTTCTTGGCACCTTTGCCAAAATAAGGTGACTGTAATTTCATGTAATTATGTTCGTGTCTACTATTATGTTCCATTTATACACTTTGGTTTTGCGCTAGTACCCTGCTGTTTTTATGACAATGACTCTGTAATATACTTTGGGATATGGCACAGTCCTCCTCCCAGTGCTGCTCTTATTGCTATATATTGTTTGGCTATGCTGGGTGCTTTGTGATTCCAAATAAATCTGAAGATTTTTTTGTAGTTCTGTGAAGAATGCCATTGGGATTTTGATTAACATTGCATTGAAATTATAGATTGCTTTTGGAAGGATGATCATTTCCACAATGCTAACTCTACCAGTCCATAAGCATGAGAGGTCTTTCCGTCTCCTGCTGTCTTCCTAAATCTATTTATTCAAAGATTTAAAATATTTCACTGTAGGGATCTTAAATATTTCACTGTAGGGATCTTGAACATCTTTGGTTAATTTTGAGTAGAGTTTCCATGAATAGTTTCTCCAATATCTTGTTATTAGTATATATAAAGGTTAATGATTTTTGTAAGTTGATTTTATAACATGCCTCTTTCCAGAAAGTATTGAAAATTTTAAGGTGGAATTTTTTAGGTTTCTTATCTATAATTTCATGTCATCTGCAAGCAAGTATTATCTGACCTCCAGTTTTCCAAGTAGTACTCCTTTAATTTCCTTCTTTTGTCTTATTTCTCTAGCAAAAGTTTCAAGCACTATATTGAAAAACAGTGGAGATAGTTGACCACTGTTGGGCATAATGTAAGGTGGGCCTAGCCTAAGGCCACCCGCTGAGAGGAATAGAGGAATGGCTCCTGTGGGTGTGGTGCTCTGCTCTGGCTAGTTGTGAGACCAGCACCTGTAAAGAACCTGCCTGGAGACAAACCTACTATTGGCTGTATTTGGGACCCCACCCCATAAGACCATTGGCTATCCAGACCTATAAGAGCTTGTGCACCTATTCAATAAACGAGTTTGCAGTACCACGCGCCTGGGCTGCTTCCCGTCCAACTCCCGGAGTCTGTGGCTTGACTCTGCGTCTACTCACCCCCAACCACTGGGGCTGGCCCCGAGTGGTGAGACAGGATGGAAACGGAAATGACTATAGACCACCTTGTGCTTTTCCTGATTTTAATGGGAATACGTCCATTTTTTTCTCCACCAGAATGTTGCTGGCCATGCTGTTGTTGTATATAGCTTTAATTATTCTGAGGTATGTTCCTTCCAGTCCAATTCAGGACTTTTAACATAAATGCCTGTTGGATTTTGTCAAAAGCCTTTTCTGTAAATATTGAGGTGACTATGTGCTTTCTGCCTTTATGCTCATTTACATGACTTCTTGCATTTATTTCCTTCTTATTTTGAACCATCTCTGCATTTCTGTAATAAGGATAATTTGATCATGGTGGATGATCTTGTTTATGTGTGTCTGTAAACAGTTTGTGAGTATTTTGTTGAGAATCTTTGCATGTATGTTCATTAGGACTATGGGCCTGTAGTTTTCTTTCTTTGCTAGGTCTTTACTGTGTTTTGATAGTAGAGTGATTCTGATTTCATAGAAGGAGTTTGGGAGTTCTCTCTCAGTCTTATTGCATATTTTAAGAAGTATTGGTTTTAGATCTTTGAAATCTGGTAGAATTCTGCTGTGAATCCATCTGGGCAACTTTTTAGCTGGGAGGCTTTGTATTGATATTTCAATTTACTTATTTTTATGCATCTGGCTAAACTGTTGATCTTTTCTTGATTTAGCTCTGGTGGTTTCTATGAACTTAGAAATTCATCATGTTTTTAGATTCTCTGATTTTGTTAATTTGTGTTTGTTCTTTCTTGCTTTAGTTAACTTTGCTAAGGGTCTGTCTTTTCAAAGGATGAGCTCTTAGACTCATGGGTTCTTTGTAATGTTTTCTTTGTTTCTACTTCATTAATTTCTGCTCTGATTTTTGTTATTTCTTATTGTCTGCTAGGTTTGCCATTGCCTTTCCAGAGTCTTGAGTTGTACTGTTTGGTAACTTATGTGCTCTTTCTGATTTTAATGTAGGCACTTAGAATTATACATTTCACTCTTAGGACTTCTTAAAACCTCCCAGAGGTTTTGTTGTATTGTATTATCATTTTTATTTAGTTTCAGAAATACTTTTATTTCTTTCTTATTTTTTTCGTTGACCCATTTATCCTTAGATGTGTGTTATTTCATCTCCATTAGTTCCTGTATTTACAAGAGCTTCGTTTGGTGTTGATTTTAAGCTTTATTGTGTTGTGGTCTGTTAGAATACACAGAATTACTTATTTTTTTTATATTTGTTGAAGTTTTTCTTCTGCCCTAGAATGTGATCAGTTTTAAAGAAACTTCCATAGGCTGCTGAACAGAAAATGCATTCTTTAGTGGTTGGGTGGAATATTAGGTTGATATTTGGTATGTCTATTTGTTGTATGATATTATTTAATTTAGATATCTCTTTGAGTTATCTTTGTACAGTTGGCCTATTAGAAATGGCGCATATATATTCATGATTGCAATATCTTCTTGGTCAATTGTTACTTGGATTATAATGAAGTGACTCTATCTCTTTTGATTAATTTTAATTTGAAATATATTTTGTCAGATATTAGAATTGCAATGCCTACTTGCTTCTTAGTGCTGTTTGCTAGGAATATAATTTTCATCTCTTCACCCTCAGGTACTGTCTAATTTTGAAAGTGTCTGTTTTGAGATGAGTTTATTGAAGACAATACAAAAATGGAATCTTTCTTAATACATTTTGCTTGCTTAGTCTTTTTATTTGGGACCTGAGGCCATTGATATTTAAGGTTGTTATTGAGAAATATGTATTGGTTATTGAAATTTTAGTTTGTGCTCTTGACCCTATTTTTTGTTTCTGTTTAATATGTATTCTTTCTGTGACCTCTTGTGTATAGTCATTCCTATCTTCAGTCCTTTCTATTGCTTCAAGTATTCTCTTTAGGGCTGGTTTGTTGAACATGAATTTATTTAGCCTATTCATGTCATGGAAAATTTTTCATCATACTTTGATTATGATGGATAGTTCTGCTGGGTAAAGTATCCTGGTTTTGCATCTATGGTCATTTAAAGCTGGGGATACTTTTGTCCAGACTCTTCTGGCTTCCATAGTTGCATTGAAAAGTCAGCTGTAATTGTGATTAGTTTCCTTTATATGTAACTTTTTGTTTTTCTAGAGCAGTTTTCAGTACTTTCTCTTTGTTCTGTATATTTAATATTTTTACTATGATATGAAAAGTTTATGTTCTATCTAGTTCCAATTCTTATATGTATTTATTGTATCTGTATAGGTATGTCATTCCTTATTTGGGGGAAATTTTCTTCTATATATCTACTGAAGACTTGGTCAGTTCTCTTGACCCGAAATTCTTCTCTTTCCTATATGCCTATGATGCACTGATTTGGTCTTTTTTCATGATGTACCACATTTCCAGCGAATTCCATTCCTCTGTTTTTAAATTTTTCCTTGTGTTTGCTTGAGTGGTCCAGTTCTTCATCTTTGTTATCCAAACTTGAAATCCTGTTTTCCATTTCATTCATTCTGCTTTGAGGGTTTTGCTTGTCATTTCAAATTGACAACTCAATTTTAGTTCCATCTTAATTTCATCTTGGGATTTCTTCAGTAATGCTCTTTTGTGAATTTACTTTTCAAGTCTTGAATTGCTTTTTTTATTTAACTGCATTTTTGTATTTCTTGAGCTTCAGTCATGAGTTTATGTATATCCTCTTTGATTGAGTTGTTAGTCTGTGTGTTCTTTAGGTTCTTTGATTATATATATATATATATATATATATATATATTTGTTTATGTTTATGTTGTTGATGTAGCTTAGCTGCATTTTGCTTGGCTATAAAGTTTCGTGACATTTGCTTCAGGTTCTCTCTTTTGCTATTTATTTATTTATGGATGTTCCATAATGATCAGTGGAAGTCCTCTCCAGTGGGAGAATAGGATTCAAAGCTATAGGGATCCATTGGTGATGTTCTGGTGGGTTCATGTGTGAGTTTCTTTCAGGAAGATGAGGTGCAGTTTGTAGAGCTAAGGCTGCTGTGGGATGCAGTGGGTGGTGTCTGGGTTAGGAAGTTATTCTACAGATCTGAGGCAGGAGAGCAAGAACACACCTGGACCCAAGGCAGGGGAGTAGGCAGGTTTCTGGCAGGCATATCATGAAAAAGGGCAAATCCAAAGCAGGGTGGGAACAACCTGAGGAGGGTCTACACACCTAGACAGAGTAGGTGTGGGCACTAGAACTGGAGAATGACCCAGTGCAGGTACAGGGGACAGGATGTAATGGACGAGCTCTGTGTTAGGAGGATAGCCAGGAATTCTGAAGTAGGAAGAGCAGGAGGTGACCTAGACCCTAAGCTAGAAAAAGAGTTTTAGGAGAGAAAATGGAGTTTCTCAGGGTGCAGGATAATCTGGCACAGTGGGTAAAATGTGACTTGCCAAGGTAGTAGGCAGATCTGTGGCAGGTAGATCAAGAGGCCGATGACAAGGTGGGGAAGGGGATAGCCTTTAGAGGACCTAACTAACCTGGAGAATGCAGTTGTTATACTGGGTGCAGGGGGTCTGATTCAGGGAGCTGGTCTACAGATCTGAGAAGGGAGAGCAGGAGTGAGCTTATGCTCAACGCTAGAAGGAGGACAGAGTGTGAGGAGAGAGCATTATCTTTCTCTTTAGAACCTCTACAACTCTTATTATATCCGAGTTCTGTTTACTTCCTTCATATTTTGTAGTTATTAGCTTATGTTCTTGTCACATATGTACCTCTACTGGCTGATTATTGAAAGAATTTATGGTCTTTGCTGTGCTGATCACTGGTTACACATTTTCTAAATGAGCCCTTGCCACATAGCAGACTTTCAATACATATTTATGAATGGAAATGGAGAAAAATTTGAATAAATTCTTTAAATTATTCCTTATGAAACTCCTTACCATTAAAATCTCTGGAATGTAAAGTAGATTTAGTCTCATTACTGGTGAGTGGGCTGGGAACAGCTATAACATGGATTTGGGCATTCCCCAAATGGTTCCACAATGTCACCAAATTGAAAATGACTATCATAAATGTTTGCCAGAAAAATGAAATCATTCATCAAAGCTATTAAGGAATTTCTATGGAGGTATTTTGAGATTTAAGATCGCAACCATCTATTAGATACACTGACTAGTTTACAAGCTGACTTACATGGAAAACGTTTATAAGCAGCAACATAATGTTACAGCACTGAGCTCTCCTTTATAGACGTCTGGAGTTATGACCCATACCTGAATGTCCTCCCATGATGAGAGGAGAGGAGGGATGTCTGTGGTTGTGACTGGGGAAAAAACAAACAAACAAACAAACAAACAAAAACACTGACAAACTTTCCCTTGGGGCTATGGGGCATCTCTCGGAATGTCCTGTAAATGTGATGTGTAACCTGTCCTCTTGTTCAGGGAGGTAGTGGAGACCTCACTAGAAGGATAGTGAAGTACAGTGCTCAATACCATGATATGCTGTGAATTCTGCTGCCTCCTATATTATAATAAAAATGCACAGTTTGTCACAAAAACAGACATATGGGTCAACAAAGCAAACAACAACAACAAAAGACAAAAAATATGGCTGGATATTTTCAAAAGAAAAAAGAAAAATGAGAAATTCTATGCAAGTGATTACAGGTGTGAGCTCATATGTTGTGGTATATGAAAGATGAGATCAATATGCATAGATAATCTTAAAATTTATCTGTTGAAAGACCCTTCATAAATTCAGCGATGAACTTAAAACGTGTTACCTGCCCCCATGCCAATCCCCCTGGTTTTCCAATCCCCTCATGACCTGGCGCCTCCGTTTACTGGGGACCTTATTAACCCTGTGCACCCTTCTTCTTTTGGCTCCATGCTTGATCCAATTTCTTAGGACTCCTATACAAGACATAGTAAAGGGCACAATCAATAGAATATTGGCACAATTCCAAAACATCCCCAAGCCTAGGACAACTATGAAGATACCTCCCCATTATAAATGAAAACAAAGTGGGGAATGAGGGGCTGGACATGACATAAGGCATTGAGGGGGCAACGTGACCCCGGAGACCCTGAAGGGACGGTAGGTATCTGGCCTGCTCTGTTTTGAGGTTATGACCCGGGCCCCACAAAGATCACCAAAGATCAAAGCCAGGTCTTAGGTTCTATTTCCTCGTTCTTCATCGCTTGCTTAATCTTCTTTTTTCCCCACATAACATCTAAAATCACCTGACCTCTATAGGCCGCATCAGCCCAAGAACCTTCCCGCCTTTACTTAAAAGAACCCTGTCTTGGACTTTCCAGACAGGCTTCCCTATATAAACCCCTGCCTTGATTTCAGTAAATGAGCGTTCCACTGACACAGACTCCCAGGTGTTCCCGCCCATAATATTCGCCGGAGCCGCTGGAGGACATGGTCTGGGCCAAACTTCCCTCCATCTACCTGGGTTGCAGGGATCCAAGCCAGAGCACACCAGCTTCCCAAGAGCCATGCAGGACAGGAGCAGGAAGAGACCAACATGTAGACTTACTGACACATTCTCTGCAGCAGTTTACAATTCCACCAGCAGTGAGTGAGCACCCCTCCCCCCGCACCCTCACCAGCGTGTAGTGCCAGTTGTTCTCTTGGTTTTAACCATTCTGACTGGAGTGAAATGAAACCCTAAAGTAGGGTTTAAAACTAAGCTTGTTGAACACATTTAATTATTTCTCAGCCGTTTTTATTTTTTCTCTTGAGAACTCTGCTCAAATCCTTAGCTCAGTTTTTAATTGTGTCATTTTTCTTGATTCTTTGGGTTTATTTTTTCCAGTTCTTTGCTTGGACTTAAGGCCCACTCAGTGGAAGAGAGATCATGTGTTGTACTGTAAAGATTGCCAAGTACTATGGCTGGAGATGTCATAGACCTACAGAAGAACTTACTTCAGTCACTTCCCTTCAATCATCAAGTAAGCTTCTTTTTGCCTTACAGAGATACGATTGCAGAGATCTATCATTAGTCAAAATACAGAGACTGAGTGACTGTGAGTTGCTCGGCACTAAGTGATACATCTACTGCACTACTTCTCTAACTGAAGCTCCGAGAACATCACAGAAAAGTGGGCAGAACTATTAAAAGAGTCAGAAAGATAAAACCTCCTGCTTGTTAATACACTCTACACATGATAGGGAGGCTACACCAATGAAATCTCTAAAAGATGACAGTCTAGTTGACTTATCAAGGTGGACCGGGAAATTTCACAGGGTCTCACCTAAAAATTAAGAGCTGCAGGCAATCAATGGATGCTAAGGGAGGGAAAATAAGATTTATATGGTGGATTCTTAACTCCCTGAGAGGTGATCCCAAAGTGGGCAGCCTAATCACAGGTTTGCAGAAACACCAGCAATGGTAATGAATGCAGTGCAATACATATGATCAAAGAAGAGGAAAAGAAATTTGAGAGGAACGAGGTGGGGACATAGGAGGATGTTGAGGGGAACTGGATGGAGGGGAAATAATACAAATAAAAATATTCATGTATGAAATGCTCAAATAATAATAAAATATTGAAAAAAAGCAAATGATCTGAGACAAATTTTAAAGCAGTTCAAGTAATCATTTAGTTAAGATGTACTATGTGAAATGCACAAAAATCAACAAAAATCAGAGAATAAAACAATTTAATATTCAGAAATGATATAATATATTACTCATGCATTTAATTCTCAAAAATTTTTAATTTTTTTGAAAAGTGACTTAGTAACTTGGGAATTATTTTCATATACCTTGGTATTTGGTGCATACCTATTAAATTATATATAATTAATTAAAACTATATATAGTCATAGGATATTCAAATACAATCAGAGCATTATAAAAATCAAGAATAAATGCATAGGAATTCATAATTTTAAGTTCATTGAAGTTACTCTACATCCTTAATTCATGTAAAAAATGTGAAATGCATGGTCCTTTGAATCCTAACAGTGAATCAAATGTGTCAGTGTATTTATATATTTTGAGATTAAAATTAAAATGTATAAACACAATCTGTGTGAATGTCATGATTCCTTATGAAAATGAAGTATTGGGTGCATGAAGAAAAAATATTCTCAGTTGAATAGGAGGACAGCAGCCATAGGACTCCACACAGATAGAACGGGGAAATACAGACAATGTCTGTGGCCTAAGAAAGATCTTATTAGAGTAAGGGAAAATGTTTTCCTGCCAAAAGAGAGCGGGAGAAGCTGAGGAAATGCATGAATCTGTGGTCTACGCTGTATACATTCTCTTCATGAAACCAGTGTGAATGATGACTATACATTGGGAACTGATGGTATACCCTGGCATCACTAGTCCATGGTATAGGATTATGATTCAAGTTGAACTTTTGGTAAGGCTTTTATTTCATCACTATGCTAAATAATTATGTGAAATTTGAGAGAAATCTCTTTGATCCCTGTGTGAAGTGTTTCTGGTTTGTAAAATGTATGTTGTCTATAAAAGTTCTCACTCTCACTGTGTCTAGTTAGCTCTAGTGAAGCATCAGCAAAGGAAAGTCTCCTTCACGATTCAAAACTGCAGTTGGAGCCTTAATTTCAAATGATATTAATAACTTTGTTAATGACACTTCAATTTTAAATATGAAATATGTTGCATAAGAATCTGTGAATAAATTATGTGGAAAGTTATAATCATGTTTGTTTATATATTTCTGCCTTTTAAAAATAATTCATTGTGAGTTATTGAGAATATACAAGCTGATTCTAGGTTTTACTTTTGGTGACATGAAAGAATTTGAAAGTTAAATGCTGGAGATACACCAGTGTTGGTTTCAGTTTTCAAAATCTAGTTATCATCCGCTATCTATCTATCATCTATCTATCTATATCTATCTATATCTATCATTTATTTATTTTAAGTGTATAAGTATTTACCTGCAAAAATATTTGTGTATTACACATGTGCAGTACTTTCAGAGGCCAGAAGAGGGCATTGGATCACTTATAGACATTTGTGAGCTGCCATATGGGTGCTGTAAATGGAATCCAGTTCTTTTGCAAGAGCAGTATGTGTCCTTATCCCCTGCAGCATCTCTCTAGTCCCAGTGTCAGTTTCTTTGATTTATAATTATTACCGTGTAATTGATACCCAATAGTACTATTCTAATATATATAAGGAGAGATTGCCAAAAATCCCAAACAAACAAACAAACAAAACTCCATATCTTATTGTGGTTTGTAATAAAATCTATTCTGACCTTTATTAGGATACTGACCATGTACCTATCTGGATTCATTCTGGTACAGCAAAAGACCAATAGCACAACTGTAGAAGCTTGATTTCATTGAAATTCTTTCTTGGAATACACTTATATTAAACATTTGTTGCTAACTGAGCTTTAGTTTAACTGGACATGTTGTATTTGTCTGGTGACTCACTATGGTAAGTAAACTGTCAACAGTTTAAAGATCCTTCAAGGAAATAATTATATTACAGGTAACACATACAAGACACAATTAAAATCGTGTTGGCTTTTTTATGGTAATGTGTTGCACTGCTTATCCTTTTTTGTTGTCTGCTTCTCAGATGATCCTAACAGAGGGTCTCTGTCAATCAGGTGGTCTAGAATACTGCTGCTAAGCTCTACTACAAGTGACCCTTCTGATGCTATGGATGGATTACAGCTCAATAAAAATGACTTTGACCATTTTGACAAATCATTGTGTTTCCATCATGTTACCTTCTAAATATGATTTTTCCCTGGAAATAAACTGGAATTACTAGACCATTTTTCCTTTTGGATTGGATACACTACCAGTGACTTACAGATTATACAACACATGCTTTGATATTTGTGTCATGAGACTTCATGCAGAACATCATTATCATCATTTTGGATGTGAAATAAAGGAGTCAAGTTGACTACTCAGGACAAGCAAACCCTGATTCCAGGATTCCTTATCTATTTTGGGCTAGGAGTAGCTCTCTGAATATATACCCACTTAAAATTATAAAGTATGTTAAAACTAATAGGTAGAAAACATATGATCAAATCATTAGTTACCCATGGCTCAAAAGGAGGGCAAATAAAATGAAAAAGATTTTTCAGTAGCTTAATTATTATTTGTATGAAGAATATCACTAAACCAAAAGAGACAAATTAGAAATTCATTCAGCTTTTGCTGGCTAAGAAAGTCTAACATTTGAAAGGTATATATATTTTCAATAAATAAGCCCTACTTCAAACAAACACACGGTGATTCAAAAACCAATATATGGAAAAAAATCACCCAAATTTAAAAAGCATAAGAGAATTTAAGTTACCTGTAAGGGAGATAAATAATTAACATGATATGTTACAAAATTATTGATTCAGACAATGTGTGTGTATATGTTACTCATTGGAGATTCATGAATATTCCATTTCTTTGGCTTCCCAAATCCTAGTAATTCTTGTTCTTGTTCGGTTGCTTTAGGTCATTATGTTATGAAACCTAGTATTTTTATTTCCAGTGATCAAAGAGTATCCATATCAGAACAAGTACCCAGGGGAATCAAAACACAAATCTAGGTGTGTTTAGTAAGAATCCCTGTAAGCCTCCAAGTCATCTCAGGCTTTGAGGAGCTCTGATCTTGGGATGCCCAGACAGCTGATCCTCAAAAGCTCTAACTTGCTCTTTCAGACAGGAAGTTCTGAAAAAGAATTGAAAAGCTGAAGCTCTAAGAAGAGTTTTTAAGCACATGTTTGACTAACAAATATTCTTGAGGTCAGGGCCAGCAAGGTGTCATGTCTCTACTAGAAAATGTTACAGGTTATCTTATAAGAATAAATAGACAAAAAAAAATCCCACAAGAAAATAAAACAAAAACATGAAACCAAAATAGGTTTCACAAAAATTAAATATTAGATGCCAAGGAGAACAAGGGAGAGTTGTTCTTTTTAAGGTTGTGACCATGGTAGGTCAACCCCATTCCAGGGGATGTCCCCATACCTTACTGTAGATTGCCAGCACAAATTGACCTTAATAGGATTAAATAAAAGAAGACATGGATAAGCTGGTTGTTTAGGGAGGAAAGGAGGTAAACCCAGGAGCATTGGGAATGGGTGAATATGATCAAATACATTGTGTGAGATTCTCAGAGAAATAACAGAAATATCTATATAAGATGATTTTCAAAATCAACAGTGAAGATGAAAACATTGTAACATGCATTAAGTTTTCAACATAAATGAAATATTTAAATTTTTGTTGACTGTAATAAATAAAACTAAAGAAAATGTTTGAAAATGAGTATGAAGAATGAGGGGAAAGGGAAGAGTAGAATAGATGAAATATAAAAGTGGAACCAATCTGAGATATGGGCACAAGATGAATTTTACAATTGAAAAATGAATATAGATGAATGCTTCAGATGATGACATGAGGTTAAGAAGATGAGAAAGAGAAATATGTCACAAAGAGATGATATTCACCCTGGCACAAATGTGCACACACAAGCTGGCAGTTAATATAATATAAATATCTCTCTATAAAAATGACAAACTTTTGAAATGTGAAAAAAAATCTAGTGTTAGAAAGTAATTAAACAAGACCAGGCATGCTCAGGGTGGTGTAGATAGAGCAACCAAACGTCCATTCATTGATGGATGGATAATGAAGGTGTGATACATACAAACAATGGAATGTTATTCAACTCTTTAAAAAATAAAATTATGAAATTGTCAGGTAAGTGGTTGGAAGCAGATACAATCATCCTGTGTGAGGTAAACAGGACTGAGAAAGACAAACGTGATCTCTCACAGTTCAGTGCTAGCTTTGAAAACTTAGGCATATTTCAGTTTAAACGTTCAGAAAACTCAAGGAGCTAATAGAAATCATGGTTATGGGGGCTTCTAGGGAACAGTAGTAGAATGCAATGATACGAAGAGGGAAAGGGTTGAATGGAGTGAGGGTGGGAGGGCAGAGCAGGGATTCCTCAGAGAGACAAGTGGCACTAAAACCCTGTATAAAGGCCATATGGTGCTGGAAAGATTGCTCAGTGGTTAAGGGCACTGACTGCTCTTGCAGAGGACACAGGTTTGATTCCCAGCACCCACATGGCAGCTAAAAACCATCCATAATTCCACTTCCAATGGATCTGGCACATTCTTCTGACCTCTGCAAGCACTGAACTACATGGGTTCACTTATACACATGCACCTAATGCACTTATACATTTGAAATACAATAATAAAATATGTTTTTAAAAGCTACAAAATAAAGAAAAAAGTCATGTGGAGAACTACCAGTTAGAAGCTTCTTAATGTATGTACATATACATTATAAAAAAGATTAAGAGAAGTTGTCTTGTAACAGGGAGACAGTGTCCTTCCTTTACGATTCAGAGGTTAATGACAAAATCATAAACCGAATCCTTAATGCCAGAAATGCACTCCCTCTGTACAAGCTGTTCACCAGTGTTCCAATAGACCCTCAAAAGAATAATGGTCATTGCCCCCATTCTTGTATATCCACCAGAAGTGAATGGTAAGACCCTACATATATGAGCTGTAGAACAAACAAGGAGAAATCAAGCTGGTGCTGATTTCAGTATTCTCTCTATTGCTAGTGTTTATAGTGCTGGAAGATTCTATGCATACTACCTGAAGGAAGAAATAATCATCAACTTTGCCCAGCTGTGAATCCTGTTAACTACGATAACAACTAGCCTGGCAAGATAAGCCCACTGGTGCAATAGTCGGAGAAGCCCACAAATATTATGGGAGGAGGCATGTACTTCTAAATTAGATTTAAGTTGTGCTTCCTAGGATGGAGCCAATACCCGACACTGATATCAGGCTTAGGAACCTGGAGCTAGACAGGTAGCGGCACATAAAAGAGAACCTCTACTTGCTTTCTACTAAATATTTATCTTACTAACTGGCTCTTTATGAAATATTGTTATACCCATAGACTAACACATCTCACTTCTCTCACCAGGCAAATTTTCTTATGCCACAGCTAGTCAGTTATTCATATGAACTCACAGCAATGGTGGCAGCATGCACAGATCCCATGAATGCCCACATAGAAAAAAATCCCAGTATAGACATCAGTAAGTGGGCAGGAAACTCCAACACCTCCTAAGGAAATTGTGTCCACATATGGCTTCTGGGACGAAGGGACAGAGATAATCTCTTTCAAGCATGGGATACTTAGTAGGTTAACCAGGCTCCAGTGGATGGACCCACTGAAAGACATTTGTGAACATAA
Organism: Eospalax fontanierii; assembly: GCA_035773235.1. Taxonomy (NCBI): domain Eukaryota; kingdom Metazoa; phylum Chordata; class Mammalia; order Rodentia; family Spalacidae; genus Eospalax; species Eospalax fontanierii. The sequence continues at coordinate 106,424,233 of CM069527.1, read as the reverse complement.
AATAGACTCTATAGGCCATAAAATTGGGCGGGGGGCGGCAATGAAAGCATGTGCAGATAAGGCAGGAGATCTAAATATTATCAAATTATATTGTATAAAAATTACAAACAATAAATTTCCCAAATCAGAGAAGAAATATGATAAAACCATTAACATGAATTAAATTTTGATTTCAACTGAAGTCTAATCACTTTAAAGATGTAAGACCTAAATAATTTGCTGAATACTATAGTAAATAATAAAAAAGTAAACAGAATAAAATACCACTGTCAAATCATTTCTAGAAATGAGAAAAACAAATAATTCTCCTAACTTAAAAATATCTATATCTAGTATATGAAAGTATCATAACCATTCAACTGAAGCTCATTTAAAATGAAAAATTATAACTTACCATAACTAGTGCTTATAAATATGAAAACTTGAAATAGTTATTTCAGGTTATAGAAGTTTTAATCATCTTGATTTAATGTGGATATAACATTCAAAATATAGCCATATCACAGCATTGGGGTATAGACTTTGAATATTTAGTTATTAACTGTATCTCCATGAACCAAAAATTCTAAGTAAAATAAGCACAGTTGGAATAAAATATTTTAACATAAATTACCAAATATTATGTTTAACTTGTACAAGTATATCTAATACTGGGTTATTACAGCATTATCTCACAAAATAAGTCAAGCCTGATCAACAACTCTATAGAGCTATAAATAATGTAAAACATCAGTTCATGAACTCTCAGTAAAGACAATTTAGTTATTAAGGAACAGAATAAGTTCCTTTCTTTCTTTCTGAATGTATTTTATTATCCAGAAAATGTTGTAGATCACAGTAGTGTCAGCACAATATTAACGCTATTCTAAAGTATTGTAAATCACACGTAGTTATTAGCCAGAATCCTAGGAAAACGTAAGACTGGAACAACAAGAACAATATTTTTAAAGATTTTTAGTTTAATTTTTGTGAATTTCAAATAATATATGGTGATCATATTTAGAATTCACTTGATATCCCTACCCTCTCCTGTCCCCTGTCAATATTTCATGTACTCTATTATATATAGGACCTAAGGATTCAAATTTTTGTCCCCAAATGACCTTCAATGTGGGTCCATCCATTGTAGACTGCCATTCCTACCCAGATTCACATCCTTAGAGACAACTGACCCTCCCACTTCCAGAAGCTGACAGCTGCCAGTAGCCCCTGGGCTAAGAGTGGCTTGCTCGCACTTTCCCTCCTTCTGTGCTGGAGTTTTGCCTGGCTTGCTCTTACTTAGGACTTGTGCATGTTGTCACCACTGATGTTTGTTGATATGAGTAACTGCCATGCTGTCTGGAAATTCCTGTTTCTTCATCCTCATCCACCACTTCTGGCTATTGTAATCTTTCTGCTTCCTCTTCTGCAATGATCCCTGAGCCTCTGAGGGCAGAAGTATCATAAAGTTGTGCTGTTCTGAGATAGCACTCTAGAGACTCTTATCTTCTGCACATTGGCTAGTTGTGGATCTCTATGTTAATTACCATATGAGGAAGCTTCTCCAGTGAAAGGTGAGAGAAGCATTAAACTATGGGGACTGCAGTAAGCCATTGGGGATCACTTTAATACTTTGCCTACTTGGCAGAATAATATATCTGATGTTCCGTATGACTGGCTATCTGTTTAGACACAGGTTCTGGGGCCTGATATCAATGCTAGGTATGGACTCTATTTTGTGAAACAGAGCTATATTTCAACCAGTTAAAAGTAGGTAACTCCCGTATTTGTTCCACTATTACACTGCTTAGCAAATCTTGTCAGGTCAGTTGTTGTAGTTCACAGGATCCAGAGCTGGGCAAGGTTGGTGATTACTTTTCTCTCCTGGTCCCATTCACTGGCACCTTCTCTCACTACGAAATTTAGCCAGTATATCCCTATCTCTCACCATGCCCAAACCTGACTTCCAAATGGATCAAGGACTGTAACATAACACCTGGCTCCCTGAATCTGATAAAGGATTCAGGAGGGAATCCCCTTGAACTTGAAGGCACAGGAAAGGGATTTATGAACAGAATTCCTATAACACAGGCATTATAATCAATAACTGAGGAATGGGACCTCATGAAACTCTAATGCTAAATGTGCAGCAAAGCCACATTCATTATAGTGAAAAGGCAGCCTCCTGAATGGAAAATCCTCCTGAATGGAAAATCCACCTGAATCACCAGTTATAAATCCACCAGAGGGTCAGTATCTAGACTATACAAATTACTAAAGAAAACCCTAAACATCAGTAAACCACATGCCACAGGGGATATCAAAGGATGGAAAGTAAATGGCTGAGAAATATTTTGTTTAATCTTCAGCACATTTAATCATCAAATGCAAATGAAAACTACTTTTGAGAGTTTATCTTACCCCAGTAAGATGGTTAAGATTTAAAAAAAAATCACAAAATGACAAATAATGGCTAGGATTTGGAACCCTTAACCACTGCTTGTTGGAGTGATAACTAGTACAACTGCTGTGGAAATCCATATTGAGGGTCATCAAAGGGTGAGAAAAGATCTGTCACATGATTCAGCCATATCACTCTTGAACATATACCCAAAGGACTCTACATCCTGCTACAGATACCTATTCATCCAAGTTTATTACTGCTGTTTTCACAATAGCCTGGAAATGAAAAAGAAATTAGATACTTGTCAGCTAATGAATGGGCAATGAAAGCATAGTACATTTATACAATGGAATATTACTCAGCTCTTAAGGAAAATGAAATTTGCGGGTAAATGAGTGGAATCAGAAAGAATCATCTTAGGTGAGATAATCCAGACTCAGAAAATCAAAGTCCTCATGTTCTCACTCATAAGTGGATGCCAGCTTTGAATCCTTGAACATGTGTTTCAACTGGAAAATCCAAAGCGGCCAGGAAACTCTTAAACCTCCATGGCAGTGGAGGCCTGATGGGAAAGGAAATAGAAGGCAATGATAAATAGGGGAAGGGCAATCATTGCCTAGGAAAGAAGAAATGGGATGGAATGGGATGGTGGTGCAGTGTAAGGAGTCGGGGGAGGGGTAACTAACACCAAAACATTTAGAAAACTCACGTGGAAACCTATCAGTGTAGAATCTTCTGGAATTATAGACACACACATGAAAAAAAGAGTTACTCTATAACAAGGGGGTAAAATAAATAGCCTAATGCCACGGGGAGACTGTCTTTTGGAAATCTTTAGCAGAGGTCCCATAGACCCTCAAATGAGACTGACCATTTCCCCTGCTCTTGTTACTCTGAGGTCAAGACTCTGTTTCTGAAGACACTATATACACAAGTTGTAGAACAAACAAAGAGAAGTCAAGATGGTATGGAATTCAATAAGCTGCTTTTTAAATGTTTTATTTATTATTTTTATTTTATGTATATAAGTGTATTACCTGCATGTATGTAAGTGCACCAATGTTGTTCAATGCCCATGGAGGGCAGAAGAAGGCATTGGATCCCCCGTAGACAGGTGTTAGCTGCCATGTCGGTGCTGGGAACTGAACACGAGTTCCCTGCAAGAGCAACTAGTGCAGTTAACCACCGAGCCATCTCTCCAGCCCCCCGATAAATTTATTTGTAAAATAATATTAGAATTTCTTTATTGATTGATTGACATTGTGTGTATGTGTTTGTGTGTGTGTTTGTATGTGTGTGTGTGTGTGTGTGTGTGCAGGCATGCACATCCAATGAGCACATTTGGAAGCCAGGGAATAACTTTTAGGAGTTGGTTCTGTCTTTCCAACATGTGAGTTCTAGAGTTAAACTCTGATCATCAGCAAGTCAGCATGAGTATTTGCTTACTGAACCATCTCACTAGTCCAAGAATAAATTCCTATTAACAAATATCCTTAAGTCCTGCAACAATTTACTGACTCATGAAAACACCTGTATGAGTTGTAATGACAGGGATTCCCTGAAGTTTTTGATTTTTTTGTAGTATTAAGAGTTTATCTATGTTAGTGTGCACTATTTACATATCAATTAGCCTCTAGATACTATGAAATTATGTTCTTACTGACAGATTACTGTGCCAATTAAAGACATCAGAGAAGTTTCATATTTTTGCCTGAAATACATTGTAACTGGTTTTATTTCCATTTGTACACCATAAATATTATTTATCAAATTATTGTATGTGTTATTTTATGTAGGGATTTCCAGGTCAACAAGGGCTTCATAAGAAAACCTGACCTCGAAAAACAAACAAACAAAGCAAAAATCCACCACCACCACACCAAAAACAAACAGAAAAAAAAGGCTTTCAGTAAAGTTGACTATGGCACATGATCTGAGGGCATGTAAGCGTCACTGGTGTAATACAAATTAGCATTTTGTTTATTTTGTTTGCTTTCCAATGTGGCCATGTGGGTTCAGATAACATATCTGAATTTTCAATATCATGACCCTAGTGTTTTCCATTTCATAACTAGAAAACTCCCAGGTGCAAATATTAGGGCCCCAAGATTTGTAACATACACATCTGTTCACTGGGAAGACAAGTTGACAGAGGTCAGGGCAGCAATTATTATAAAATTCTTGTCAGGATTGTCAGATGGCAGAAAATTTTGACATCTAACAAAAAGATATTCAGCTAAACAGCATCTGTAAAGGAATCATTTGTAGTGGTTTCAGTTTTGCTCATTGTCTTCTGATAATTTTGTTTTGAATGTCTCCTGTTGCTTCAAGCTTGAATATATTTATTCTTCCTTGCAGTTTGAAAATGAACCCAGCACAGTTCTTGCTTTCCGTACCAAGAACAATAATGCAATTCATAATCAGAAAAGTAGCTTTTTATTACCCTAGAGGGATTTCTTTTCAGATTAAAAGTTAAAGGGAGGAAGATTTGTTTCATTTTAAGGGAAAATCACATTTTCCTATCTTGGATCTTCGTCATTATCTATTGTAAATGAACTACTGTGTAGTAATCAAAATGACAATGATGATTAGAGAGATAAAATAACATGGTAGGTTCTAAAGAGCATAAAATTTTACATGCAACTTAAAGTTTTTTGGTAGGCATTTGTACCTTGAATTAATAAGACATATTTATGAGCATCAGCTATATGCACAGAACTATGGAGCCAGATAGCCACCTGCCAATAAACTTGTAAAATATGAACTGTTTTATCACAATGAAAATGAATTCTAAAGGGAATTGTCTAGATCTGTGAATCAAAGTGCATAATATCAGGGTGTAGAAAGAACTCAAGGTGAGGGTTGGTTTATACTTATGTGAACAAAGCTTTGCAGAGGAGCAAAAAACATGAAGTGAAGGGATTTTAGTCATAGGAAACTATCAAAAAAGGAATGCTTAAACAGACTTTGTGATGCACACCTACGTAGCCCTGTCTACTCAGGAGGTTTAGACAAGTTCAACATCTATATAAGACACAGAGCGATTCCAAAGTCAGTCTGGGAAACTCAGTGAGACCCTGTTTCAAAACAGAAAGCAAATAAATGATAATAGATTATATGGTCAGTGAGAGTATGTTTGCTTCTCACCTTTCATGAATAGGTTCAATCCCCAGCACGTTATTAGTTAGTGAGTTTGTGTGTTTTTTAATGGCGACAAACATATATATGAATGCTACCTAAAATTCTAGGTGATTTTCAATCACTTATCTACTTTTCCTATAGAGATATACTCTATCTCTTATGCAAAACAAAATGTACACCAATAAAAACATATCAATAAAATACCAAAGTTAGTATTGTAGTCTCCAAATTTATCCTCAAGTTTGACAGGTATATTGGTTAGGCTGATGAAAACACCTGTTACTTTTTGAGTGTTTGCTAAAAGCTCCCAGCAATATTTCACCAGATCCTCTTTTAAAATTTAATGTTCAAGAATTTTATACAAACATATAACATGTTTTGACTATCTCTGTCCTCCAATCCTCTCCTGTTCAATGACTCACATGTTCATTGAGCATTTTTCTGTCCCAGCTTCATGTATTCCTTTTAAACCCACTGGGTCCTCTTAGTGCTGACAGGATACAGATGGGGCCATCCACTGGATGGGCAGCCTCACAGTAGTCACATCATTAAAATTTCTTTTTGTGGTAGATGGCAACTTATATGGAGATTGATAACTGGTCAGTGTGTCCAGAACAAGAGGCTCTAGGGTGCTCATCCCTAAATGGGTCATCTATATCACTCTCCCTTACCCGAAGGCTCAGGGGTCATTGTGGGAGAGGGGGCAGAAAGATTGCAATGATCTTCAGATTGATGCTATAGTATTTGCAGTGCACTTGCTTCCAGATATATGGTTTGTGTCAGTGGAGGGATCTTCATCTTTGTTGCATGTTTAGTGAATGTTAACAGGTAGGGATAAGGGCATTTGAAATGGTATTGACACATATTAAATATTTAGAAGCAACTTTACTGAAAAAGAATTTGCCACCATAAAGTTTGTCAATTATTTTTAGTAGCTGCTATCATCACTTAAATTTTAAACCTTTCCTCATCACCAAAATACTCTCGCATTCTCTAGTAGACACTTAACATTTCCTACCCATCCTCTTTGTCTTAATCTGTTTCCAGTCTGCTCTCCATATCCTTGAGTGCTCCTATGATGGCCATTTCATGTGAATGAACTATAGTATAAGTATGATCTTTCTTGACTGGCTTCTTACATAGGATTATACTCTCAATATTCCTACTTTGCCACTGTGTATGCTCAGGCATCAGTCTCTGTTACAACCAAATAACATTTCATGATACAAATACACCATATGAGTTATTTATTTTTCAGTTGGTTGCGTATTTTAGCTATTGGATATGATACTATAGGCAAACTTTGAAGACATTATATGAGGTTAAATAGAATAGTCTTGTGAAAGACAAATTATTCATGGTTTCCTTTTTATGACAAATCTTTAATAGCCATCTTCATAGAATCCAAGAGTTACACAATGGTGTCATATATTTATATGATGAATTTTGGTCATTTTCACCTCTCACACCTGTCATCTCTCTCCTTCTCCCACAAGAAATCTTCTCAGGAAGTATCACTTTTACCTGAGTATACATGGAGTTCATTTACTAGAACAAGGGAAACTCACCAGTGACCCCACAATGGTTATTTTAAAGAATTGTTTCAAATCTCAATTTCTATTATATTTTGTCATATAGTTAATGGATGAAGACTAAATCATATTTATTTCATATGTCTGGTACTTAGGGATGTGTTTACAAAGTCAGTGCATTTTAACTAAGAGATTCATCTGAGGGTCCCGGTTGCATTGTATTCTTGAGCTATCCCTCTTGAGGAGAACTGTGGTTAGAAGCGAGGCAGCTGCTGCTGTGCTTGTGACTGAATTTCACTCAATGATTTCTAAGGACCCAAATCTACAATATCTTGAGTTTTGAATTGTTTCAGGGGATGCATTTCGATAAGGATTAAGCCATATGTTCTCAGGGCAACCGGTACAGAAGTCTGGAATATGCAATGGGCAGCAGTACACCCTGAGCTTCCAGTATATGGAAATTCTGCTGATGAATTTGGAAAATGTGTAAAAAACACAAAATTGTTCATTTACGTTTAGAAGTCTTAGTATATTTTGGTACCAGAATTCTTTCTACAGAAATTTTATATTAATTTTCTCCTTACTCGACAATGTGAATTAGAATGAACTTCTAATTGAACTTCAGAAGTACTATAAGCATCCAAACTTAGATTAACATTTGGATATTGCATTAGTTGTGTTTCTCACTGTTCTGCAAATGTACGTGACAAGAAACAATTTTAGGAGGGAAGGTCTCATTCAGGCTTAGGGTTTGTGGGATACAGTCCATCATGACAGGGAAGGTAGAAGGAGTAGGAAGCGGGCTGATCAAATTTCATCCACAGTCTGGGAGTCAGAGAGACTCATTTCATGACAAGATCACAACAGGTGTAGAAAATGGAATGAAAGTGAATTCAGGTCACGGGAGAGGTGAGATTTCCTGTGTGTATTCATGAAACTCAAGATTTGCCAGATATTCAGCTTTTCATTTTATTGAAGAACCAAGAATATTTTATGATCTTTATACACTCCTTAACATTACATCCTTCTTATGTTCATGCCCCTATAGATAATTAATTTCAGTCTTCAGGTATTGAAAATTGCCACATTCTAGTCACACTCTAGAAATCTTCCATTTCTCCAAAGAGCAGTCTCTGAAATTGCTACTGCTCAAAATTTAAACTCGTCTAAAAGCTCTCAATTTGTGTTGTGATAATATTCTAGAAATACAACCTTTCAAATGTGCTCTCCTCTGCTTGGCAAATGCAGATTTAAGAACATTTATTCTTCAGGGGTCTGACTCCAATTCAATTAACAGAATTGTGAATCTCACATTTTTAGGAAACTTAATAGTATTGGCTTTAATGTTCGTAGCAGTAATCTGACATTCCCATACCTTACTTTTTTTAAACTCCTAAAAAGTAATATAAACTGTATATGGGGCTTGAGGACCTTGATTAAATTCCTGTCTCCACAGTTTCTTAGTGTATATCCTTTGTGAAGCCATTCAGTTCTGAGAACGAATGCAGACCCACATACTAATGAGATTAAAATAATTTTTGACATTTTTTCATGACACATGAGTAAAATAGACACTAATTAACATTCTTTTCTCTCACTTGCAACCACTATTACAAAATTAAAGTAAACTCAGTTCCAGTAAATACACATGCGCACACACACACACACACACACACACACACACACGAGAGAAAGAGAGAGAGAGGGAGAGAGAGAGAGAGAGAGAATTTTAAAGACTAGGTATATTGAATAGTAAAAGCACCATGTTTTGTGTTCTAAAATGTCTTAGAGCCCATTGATCACATATCTTGAAAATTGTCCAGATGTTTTAGGGGATTGAAATAAATCACATATATTCATGCACATGGACACACACATTATATATATGATTATATATACATATATATATATATATAAAATGTGTGTGTGTGTTTGTGTGTGTGTGTGTGTGTGTGCGACACAAAGCAGTTTGCCATTCAGTCACAGAAGGAGGAAGGAGACTCAGGAAGGGACAACAAGAAATTCTATATATTTCAACATTTACTTCAGTAATACATGTAGACCACCTATAGATTTGAATATACAGGCATTTTCAGTGGGTAAAATTGTCTCAGAATAGGCTATGGAAACTGTTGAATAATAGCTTGAATGGTTTAAGATAACAACTTGACATGGATCTTTCAGTATGTCCCTCCCTCAGTCTCCATTGTCTATGATTCTCTAACCCCAGTACATTATGCCATAGTACCTTCCCTCTACATCAGACATTCTTTCTCAAGATGAGAACATGATAAACTTCACATTTTCAAGTCTCTGTAGTGGGTTGGATGTGAAACATTTCCCACTGGCTCAAGCATTTTAACATTTGTTTCCCACTTATTTGTGCTCTCAAAAATATTTTATTTATTATTTGTCTGTATGAGTTTATTTCCTGCATGAGTCTAAGTGTACCTGGTCAGAATAGAGCATCAGATTCCCCTGAAACAGGAGTTATGAACTGTTGTTAGCTGTCATGTGGGTGCTGGAAATTGAGCCAGTGCTCTTAACCACTGAGCCATTTCTAGCCCCTTCTTTATTCTTTTCGGGGGGTTTAGGTTTCCTTCTTTAGAGAGGAAATGTGTCACAGATGGTGGGCTTTGAGAGTACATATCCTTGCCCCACTTCCGGAACACTCCTTTTGGTTCATGTTTGTGGCTGAAGATGTCTCTATTTCTTGGTCTGGTTGCCTGCTGTTATTTTTCCCTGACTTTATGGGCTTTTGCTCTGGAACAGTAAACACGAATAAATTCTTCCCTAAATCTCTCTTTGTTGTGGTGTTCTACACAACAACAAAAAGTACCTAAGACTCTGTTCTTTTGTTCACAATGCATAGAATTACCCACAGCCATTCTAAGGAATAATACATGCTCTGTTCTCACCACACGTATGCCTTGACCCTTAACTTCTCTTATCTTGGCATTGATCTCCCATGCATTATGTACCCTATAGTATTTCAGGCATATTGAAGAATGTACTGTGATGTGAGGATCATGTTACTCAGGAAAAAATGAGTTAAGAGGATTTTCCAAGTTTGTATACTGTCACTGAGTCCCTTGAAATGGCCTCTAGCTCGGTATGATTTATTGGATTCATAGCCTGTGTAAAGAGACACAAAGGGAAACTGATTTAGCCTGTGCTTGCACAGAAGAATACATATTTAATTTCACAGTGTATTAATGTAAGTAAAGTCGTTTCTAAGATGATAATTCCAACACTTTAAAGCTGATGAATAGGAAGTGCAGTTCAAAATACTATTTCACAGTTATTCTCTGGTGCCTTTCTGGATTGAATTGATCAAAGCTGTCATTTAGAAGAAGCAGGAAATGACTAAGTCAACAACAGGGCTGAATGGTTGGATGTCAGGTGACCATTCCTAGTGCTCTCTTGGAGAGAACACCTTGAGACATTCACTTGCTTTTCCCATGGTTATTATGTATAAAAGAATATCACACTCATTGGATGGCCATGAAGATTCAGTCAGTCAGAGGGAGCCCTCTGAATGTGCAATTTTCATAATCATTTTTAAGTTCCAGTGCAACAATGAGTCTATTATTTTAAATAAAATCTATTATCCATTTAATGTACTTATTATTTTTTTTTGAAACAAAGTCTCAGTACATAACCCTGGCAGTCTTTGATATTGCTATGTAGACCAGGTTGCCCTTGATCTTATACACCTGCCTCTGCCTATAGAGTGCTGAGATTAATGGCATAAGACACCATGGCTGGCTGGATGTACTTATATTTCTTTAAATTTCTATTTTTTCTTTACATAAGCATGGTGAATATAGAAAAGACCTTTGTATAACAATTGCTACTATTACCAAATAAACCCTTTCCTCCCCAAGTTGGTATTGAGCAGAGGGTCTTTCACAGTGAGTGAAAAGAAACTAGACCAACAAGAAAAGCCTAATACTATATATCCTATATACTTATAGCTTTTATCTAATTATTGACTCTTCTGATGATGTAACTATAACTGTAATAATTAGACATTATCATTAATTTACCTGAATTGTTACCAATTACTCAAATGATATAATCTCCATTCTCATTTTATTATTTTTAGTGCAGGTTATTTATTTATTCTTTTCTAAAATATTGTTTATTAAATTACTTTTGATTTAATACAATGCATCTGATTCATATTCAGCCCCCACTTCACTATCTGAACCCACCCCATGCCCCAACCACAGGACTTTATGCATGATCCTTTAGATGTTAAGGGCTAATGAGTCAAGTTTTTGTACTCAGATGTGCCTTTCTGTGAATTCTGCCCCTGGAGCTTGGTTGGTATGATTAACACCATGCTTTTGAAGAGTTCTCCCTCACTGAATAGTGATCAGCTGCCAATAGTTCCTCATAAAAGTTATGGCTTCTTATCCATTTCCACGGTTCTATACTATCTTTTTTTATCTGACTGAGTTTTCATGAGTCTTGTGCATGCTGCCAATATTGCTGTAAGTTCATATAAGCAAGATCTCCACTCATCCAAGAAGCTTTTTATTTTATTGAATAATTATTTCATACAGAACATCTCAATCTTAATCATCTTTAATCCCTCTTCCCTACTGGCATCCCCAAGACAAGGAATCTAAACAAGAATAGGAATATAAACAATTTTTCATCTGTTTTAAGATCCATTATGTCATGTTAGTGTCCCCAAATGTTCCTCAGCACAAGTTCACCAACTGAGGTGTGGTCAGCCTACCCAGAGTCCCTTGCTTTAAGGAGACTAGCTCATCCTCACCCAACAGCAATCAGTTGCCAATATTTCTTAAGTAAAAATTAGGATCTGCTGCCCATTTCCTCAGTTCCATGATGGGTTTTTCTTTGTTTGAATCTGCATGGGTTTTTTTTCATGCCAAACCATTGCTATAGGTCCACGTGTAAAAGGTTCCACGAACTTGTAGGATTCTATTTCCATATATTCACACACCTCTTCACTGTCTCTTAGAATTTTTCTACCCCTATTCAGAAATGGTCCCTGAGCCCTGGGTGAGTGAAATAATACAGGAGTCCTATCCATGGACCCACACTCTATAGACTTCTAAATCCACACTTCTGCCATTTGTGACCTTTTGTGTTACTGACCCTCTGTTGCATGTGGGAGCTTCAATAATGAGATTGAGAGAGATTCATTAGTGTCCTCTTTCTCTTTTGTACTATGTTGCATGAGCCTAAGGTGTAGAGGTTTCATTGTAGATGTGCCACTTAGACTTGGACAATTCAAAGAGAGTGTCTGTGTGTGATCAGCTGTGGCCCACTGTAGTAGTCTCCATGTGATGCGAAAGAAGCTTATATGATAAGTGATGTCTGGGATACTTGACTGAAAATATAAAGATACCTATTTTGCAATTAGTAAGAAGTCATATTAGCCTAGTAAGAAGTCATATTAGATGTGACAGACTTAGGGATATATCTAGGATATATGACCTCTGCAGCAATGTGTATTTGGTTATGATTACAGTACAACAAGTGAGTTTCCTCCTATTAGGTAGGCTCTAAGACCAATTAGGTAGTCATGATTAGTTCCAAAATAAAGTGCCACTACTGCACCAGTGTCATATGCTGTGCTAGTGATTGATGAAATTGTTTGGGGCCATGGATTGCTGTTCTCCCTTATATAAGAACTCACATATAAGGATTTGGTGCTAGGATCCACAAATGAGTGAGAACATGTGTCATTTGTTTTACTAAGACTCTGTTACTTCACTTAGCATTAGAACTTCTAGTTCCATCCAGTTACCTGCAAATTTCATGATTTCATCTTTCTTTACCACTGAGTAGAACTCTATTGTGTAAATATACCACATTTTTGTTATACAGTCATCAGTTAAGGGACACTTAGGTTGCTTCCATTCCTTAGTTACTGTGAATAGAGAAGTAACAAACAAATATATACAAATATCTCTGTAATGGAATGAGCCTTTGTTTATATGCCAAGGGACAGTATAAGTGGGTCAAATGGCAGAATCATTTTTGTTATTTAAGAGCTCTCCACACTGCCTTCCATAGGGTTTGTATGAGTTTACAATCCCACCAACAGCGAATGAACATTCCTCTTTCTGTATAGTTTCTCAAGGACCCTGGTATCATTTGTTTTCTTCATCTTAGCTATTCTGAATAGGGCACAATGAGATCTTAAACTTGTTTTAACTTGGATTTCTCTAATTACTAAAAAATCTTGAGCACTTTTTAAGACATAACTTAGCCATTTTTATTTCTTCTTTTAAGAACTCTTTGATCATATCCTTAGCCTATCTTTGAATTGGGACACTTATTTTCTTGATTATTTGTTTTTTGAATTGTTTATATATTCTGGAAATAAACCTCTGTCAGATGTCACTAGTGAAACTTTTTTTTTTTTTTTTACTCTGTTGATTTTCTCTTCATTTCCTTGGTTGTTGTTGTTTTTTCTGTACACAAGCTTTTTAGTTTAATGAGGTCCCACTTGTTGATTATTCAACTTAATTCTATAGCTGCTCACATCTTATTTAGAAAGAACTTTCCTAAACCTATATCTTGGATGTTACATCCAATGTTTTTTCTAAAATTTTCAGAACATCAGGTTTCACACTGAGGTCTTTGATCAATTTGGAGTTGACGTTTGTGCAAGGTGAAAGATAAGGTTCTACTTTCATTGTTTTACAAGTGGAGATCCAGAGCACCATTTATTGAAAATACTGTCTCTCCTCCAGTGTGCTGAAATTGCGTGCACTCATGTTTGAGTCTTCAATTTTAGTTCATTGGTCTACGGGTCTATTTTTGTGCCAGTGCTGCTTTTATGACTATAGCTCTGGAATGCAGTTTGAAATGTGGTATAATAATGCCCCCTGCATTATTCTTACTGCTCAGGGTTGTTTTGCCTATCCTGGGTATTTTGAGCTTCCATAACAATTTTAGGATTGTTTTTCTGATGCTGTAAATAATGTCATGGGGATTTTGGTTGAGATTGCATTGAATCTGTATCTTATTTTTGTTAGGATGATCGTTTTCACATTATTTCTTCCTATTCATGAGCACAGGATGTCCTTCCATCTTATGGTGTCCTCATCAATTTATTTCTTAAAATATCTAAAATTTTCATTGTAGAGATCTTTAATGCCTTTGATCAGGTTTATTCTGAATGGGATTATGAATTATTATGAATGGGAAGGTTTCCTTGTATTCTTTCTCAAATTGCTTGTTATTGGTATATAGAAAGCATACTGATTTTTGTAGACTGATTTTGCAACCTGTTGCTTTACTGAAAGTAATAAACATTTCTAGGAACTTTCTGGGGGAATTTTTAATATCTCTTAAAAATAATATCATGCCATCTGTAAAAAAAGAATAATTTCACTTTTTCTTTTCCAATGAGTTCTCCTTTAACTTTCTTCTCTTGTCTTACTGCTCTAGAAAGAATTTCAAGCATTATATTTCAAGCACTGGAGACAGCAGTCAGACTAGTCTGGTTCCTGATTTTAATGGGAATTTTTCCATTTAGGATGATTTTGGCTATGGTATTTTTTTTTGTATACATCTTTAATTATGTTATAGTATTTTCCCTCCAGTCCAATACAACTTTTAGTTGTCTAGAACTTTTAGAATAAATGCATGTTGAATTTTGCCAAAGGCCTTCTGTGTGTCTATTGAGATTACCATGTGGTTTTGTCTTTGAGTCCATTTATTTGTGTTCTAACATGTATTGACTTACATATATTGCACCGCTCCTGTATGTCTGGAATGAAGCCAACTTGGCCGTGATGTATATGTATGTCTGTATGCATTTTGCAATTATTTTCTTGAGAATATTTTGCCTTTACATTCATTAAGGATATGTGTCTACAGATCTCTTTTTCGGTTCTATATTTACCTGGTTTTGGTGTTATAGTGATGCTGGTTTAAGGAAGGAATTGGGGAGTTCTCCTCCTGTTTCCATCTTTTTGAATAATTTAAGGGGTATTGGCTATAGATATTCTTTAAATATCTTGTAATATTCTGCTGTGAATTCATCTGGGATTTAGCTTTTTATTAGACCATTTTGTTTCAATTTCCTTATATATTATGTGTTTGTTTCATCTCTTGATCTCTTCTTGATTTAGCTTTGGTGATTCCTGTGATTTTAGATATTTATCCATTTCATTAAGTTTTTTAAAAATTTAATAGTGTATAAGTTTTTAAAGTATTCCCTTATATAAATGTTCTGGATCTTTTTGTTGTCTGTTGTGATGTTTACCCTTTAATCTCTGATTTTGTTGATTTGGAGATTTTCTTTCTATCTGATGGTTAACTTGTTTAATGGTCTGTCTATCTTGTTTATTTTTTTTCAAAGAACCAGCTCTTAGATTCATTTACTCTTTGTATTGTTTTCATTGTTCAATAAGTTTCAATAAGCTCTGCTCTGATTTGTGTTATTTCTTCTTCTCTGCATCAATTAGGTTTCATTTGTTATTTTCTTAAAAGATTCTTGAGTTGTAATGTTAAGTCCTTTGTGCCTGCTCTGTTATGATTTTTTAAATGTGGGCCCTTTGGAGAGCTCATACCCTGGCAGAAACAAGAGGGTAATTGTAGAGCGATAGGGAACTGTCTCTCTGCAGTTTTTGTTTCTTATTGGTTCATTCTGTGGCAAGTCCCGCCCTCTGACCGATAAGGGAGGAGGGAGGCGGGAGAGTAAGAAGAAGCAAGATGGCTGCAAGCTGGGGAGAGAAGCAGAGATTGCTAAAATCCACGCGGGAAGGAAAACGCCCTGGTCCCAGGTCCACACGGAAGGCCACAACGCAGGAGGCCATGTCCCAAGTCCCGGCAGTCCTAAGAAAAAGGTGAGTGGAAGCCAGAGGTGGGCTGGGACCGGACCTAGCCCCGAGACAAAGGGCTTTGTGCCTGGAGCCAGCGGGCCACCCCCATGGCTCCAGGCGGGTGGATAGCTGGTAAAAATGACCTTATGGCTCACCTGAAATAAATCAGTTCTCTAAATGGAGCATTTTCTGTTCAGTCAGTCTGCTCAGACCTAGAGGGCGGGGTGTGGCTAAATGCCAAGACCCGCCATGAGAAATTTTATGCAACAGTAGTCCAGAGATCAGAGTGGCAAGAGAAGTGTACCTGTGTCCAGTTCTAGAAAGAGAACTGGATCTGGGGTGAGGGATTTTCAGTTGCTGGCAAGGTAGAGGATTGGAGACACAGTTGGCATAGTCAGATTCACAAGAGGTGTAGGCTAGTCTCTAGACTCCAAGGCAGGTGGTGGTAGGTACCACCAGAGCGGAAGATTGGTCTC
Organism: Eospalax fontanierii; assembly: GCA_035773235.1. Lineage (NCBI taxonomy): Eukaryota > Metazoa > Chordata > Mammalia > Rodentia > Spalacidae > Eospalax > Eospalax fontanierii. Next base: position 106,407,882 of record CM069527.1, on the reverse strand, counting down.
AGGAATGCAAAGGGAAGCTGGAGGAGTTGGAAACGTTGAAGTTTCTAATAAACTTATCTGAACATTGAGCTTGTCTGAGTACAGGGGATTAGGACAAACTGGATGGATCTAGACTTAGAAGGCAGCCCATAGGTCTGGGCTGTTAAAAGCCAAAGTGGACCTGTGCCCAAGGATAAGGAGCTTAGGATGTGGGGCAGGGGAGAACCGACATGCTCAGGTGGAAGGGAACTGGAGGTGCAGTAGAGGGAATCAGATTACCAGGGAAGAAAACTGGTCTCAGAAATCCAGGGCAGGTTGGGGGATGGGACAGCCAAGTGTGGATGGCTGGTCTGGGGCAGGCACCAGCAAATGAGCACTGGAACAATCTGTGAAGGCCCTAAGAAACTAGACCGAAAAATTGATCTACTCTGAGTACAGGGGATAGCGGTGCAGTATGTACTTCTTGACCAATAGGGCAGTCAGAGATCTACCATGCTAAGAGAAAAGGCGGGTCAGTATCCAAGGTAAGAAGGAGAACTTTTTTGTTGTTGTTGTTCAGCAAACAGAATGTATTATAGTGTTCCGTGACTGTTCACAAACAGGGAATAAGTTTGTAAATGCCCAGCCCTTAATGGAACCTACAGTGACCCTCTGTACCTAAGGCTTACAGAACACAGTGGAATGAGGGATAGAGAGAATACTCTCATTAGCAAAGTTTCTTCATGTAGCAGAGGACAATGAACACAAAATACCACAGCTGCTCAAAGTGTATGGAAAAAGAAATTGCAGAGTTGGTCCCTGGACAGGCCTGTGTATTAAACTTCACTCACTCAGGTGTCAGGGACCATTGCAGAACAAGGGTAGAAATCCAGAAGGAGTCAAGGGTGGAGGTGTACTGCTGATTTTGTATTTTGGAGCAGGTCTCCTGAAAAGTCATTTATAAGTTGAAAAAATGTTTCATGCAATATTATTAGCCCATAAACTTTTCCTGTTCTTAGGGTCTTTAAGGGCTTATATATCTGAAGCTATAATTTAAATTTTTTCATTTATAAGTAAAGACCAATACTTGGCCTTTTCAGAAAACCAGTAAGGAGGATTTAATGCAATTTCCATTGATAATATAACTTTAGATAAGTGTCAAACATACTATTGGCCCTGTCATTGTCAATTTATGCAACTATAAGAGATTGCTATAGACTGGTAATATAGGTAAAAATCTTTTCTTTCTCTTACTACTTTTCTAGTACTGGTCTGGATTCAAGGCCCATGTGTATCACTGACTGGTAAGGAACTTCTTTTTTTTTGTCTATGTCCTCATTGTGATTCTACATTGAATTCTATGTTGATTGTGTGACTTCACTCCCTAACCTCCATTCCCAGCCTGAATCCAGTTTGTGCTTCCCATAGACTGACTGGAGGGAAGCCGTTCACTGAGCACAGTAAACCTACCAGAGCATATACCTTTAATGAAAACAAGCTCTCTCTCCTCCAGTAGTCATCAGCTGTCAGGGCCTCTCAGGAAGAAGTAAGGGCTTCATTCTTCATGTTATACTGGTGACTGGCATGCTCTGGCACAGGCATCACAGGTGCTGTGAGTTAATGTCACATCTAAAAGATATGGTTTCAGTGCAAGCTTCCCTGACCTCTGCTTCTCATAGTCTTTCCATCCCTTCTTCTGTGATAGTCCCTGCGCCTTGGGCATGTGTGTATGTGCTATTTATAGCTGAGCAGTCCACAGATATTTATTTTCTGCACTTTGACTGGTTGTGAGTTTCTCATTTAACCACCTACCTACCGCTGCTTGAAGAAACCTCTCTGATTAGGTTGGAGTGCAACAGTAACCTGTGGGTACATAAAAAAAGGGGGAAAAGGGACAACACACTGACATTTGGACTAAAATAAACTTCAATGAATGGTTATTTCTCCTTAAAGCTTGTCATCTGTAGAGATACCTATGTAAATCGCCTTTTCAGCTTTTATATAATTTAATAACCTGAGGAACAAATTTAGCTCATTTTACCGATTGAAGTATCACTTACAGTTTCTAGGAATTTTAATTATCTCTCATCTAGGTTTCTATTGGTATATCTAATTACCTATCATTTATAAAGCATCTACATATCTGTAAACTGTATAAGTACATGTATCTTCTTTTTTCTATATTTCTTATCTATTGATTTATTAATTATCTCCTAATAATGATTTAGGAAAACAACCGTGCATACTAGAATATTGTTTGTTGAAAAGTTCTAGCAGATTTATATTTTTCACATGAAGTTAAGAACTTCATGGTATGTAGGTCCTCAATGATGAGTTGACATTTTTTATAAATCATACTCAGATATCTAAATACACTGGAGAAGTCAGAGATCATAGAGAATAAAATCCCTAAGTTGGTCTCATCCCTAGACAAATGTAATTTCTTGCTGCATATTAAATATATATTCTTATATTTATAGAAAACTATACTATACATCAAAGATGCTTCTTTTTCCAATAGATGGAGACAATTACAGAGTTCCACAACTGATCATGAAGAATAAGTGAAATAATTTTTGATAAATTTATAATCATCTTCAAATTCTAACACTAAATGACATGCATATCCTGGTAACAAGTAACTTTAAAGGATACTTGGTGGAGACCAGCATTGACTCTGTATGTTACCTTCACCTTGTGTACTATTGCAGTGGGTATATTGACTAGACTTGTTATTGGAAGAACAATTTTGACCCAATTAAGATTTTACTATTTCATCATTATCTTCTTTTTAGTCCTAGTATACACCTTCTTATGCAAAATACTGCAAGGTTTTTTTCTAAAAGAAAGTATATAGCGCTTGTTATTAATTTGAAATAAAATTAGCAGCAGTGCTTAATATGCAATCATATGGTACTACAGAAGCACATTTTTCTCTTTATTTATAACTGTTTTAAATCAACAACACCATATATTCTAAGTAAATAAAACATTTCACTGATAAAAGAAGCAAAGAGTAAATAATTTACCAGGAATTAATAATAAACACTTTATGAAGAAAAGAAAAATGAAACTAAATCTTATTTGAAAATACCAATAAAATCATGAAAATATTAGCATGATTAATCAAATAAAAGAAAAAAACACCCAGAAAAGAAAGAGGTTGAGTTACTAGCAACATTATAGAAAGAAAAAGGGTCATAAAGAATTACCATAAATCATTCCTACAAAATGGTTTGGAAAGGCACAAAGCACTGAAACTATCTGAAGTATATGTGCAGACAATATAAACTCATAATAATCAGAGATTAAGAAATTAATATTAACAAAACTATCCCCAATGAAGGATCTCAGGTGACTTTATTATTGAATCTTACCAAGTCTTTCAAGAATAAATAGAAACCTTCCACATAGTCTTGAAGAAACAGAAGAAACCTTGTCTACATAGTTAATTGCTTTTGTTTGAAGCTGTGTCATGCTAATCCTTTGGGTTTGAATCCAAATGTATTTTAATTTAATTTAATGTATTTATTTTTAATACTGTATGGAAGTTTTATGCATTTCATATAATAGATCTAAATCAAATTTAGACTCCTTTCTCACCAGTGCCTTCCCATAGCTCCCCACCTGATTTCACGCATTTTGTCATACATAGTAACTCCTTTCTGGCCAACCATTTGTACTCTTTCAGTGCAAGTTGATCTACTGGAGTCCCATCAGCCTGTCTAGAGTCTCCTACTTAAAGAAGATTTGCTCTCCTTAACACTGAAATACTGAGGCCTGCTTCCCATTTCCTCTGTTCTATGGGGTTTTGCCTGACTGAGTCACCAGGGGTCTTCTGCATGCTGACACTGGGTTTCCCCTTCCCCAAAGCTAAAGAACCATCTCAGAATTGTCAGAAAGACTGTATAACTGGACATTGAGAGAAAGAAAGTGAGCCAATTTAGTGAAACATTTAGGTATCCTTTGATTGCCTTCATAATACATACACAAAATAAAGCCATTCACTATTCTGTATGTTAGGAGGAGGATCTCATGAGCCCTACCTCCAGCAGAGGAGTTACTGGCAGTTGATAGTTTCAGGGAAGGGAGGGTCAGTTTTCTTCAAGTGTATGGCTACTGATAGGTTGATCATAATCAAGAGGATGTACTCAGAGTCATGAGTATATGGCAGCTTAAAGTAGACACTGTAGGTGTGTGTACATGTATCTGTAAAGATGACCTGAATTTGAATATGGGAAGATGGGGATTTTGTATGGAAGGAGTTAGGGGAAGAGGGGTAAATATAAATATAATCAAAGTACATGTTACATGGTATGTTTGCATAGAATCCTGAGAGAAAAACGATAAATAATAACTTTGATTATAATAAAGTTTTCTCAATCAAATCAACATCTATGATAATTCCATAGCTAATATACTTAATGTCAGAAACTGGACAGTAAACGATGACTGTGACATTAATCTTTGCTTTGTGCTCACTTCTCTTGTGTGGCAGACTCTAGCCAAGACAACTAGATTATTGACAGAAAATATGCAGATAGGAAAAGAAAAAAATAAAACTGTTTGGAGTGAACATGTGCATAGAAATGATAACTAATCCACTAAAAACTGCAAAAACTAATACATAACTGAGCAAAGTTCAAACATAAATGATCAATATTATAAAAACTGGTAGTCTTTCTTAAAAAATTCAGTGAAAATATAACAATATGAAATTAAAGAAATCCAGTTTTGATAGTTTAAAGGACAGAAATTCCTTAGGAATAAAACATTAAATAAAATTATTTTAAAATGTGTACTCTGAAAATCATCAAATATTAAAAAAAAACAGTCAAAGAAACTCTGAATAACTAGAAATCATCATTGTATTTATGAATCAAAATGTTAATTTTGTTCAGATAAGAAAAATATCCACATTTATCTATAAATTTGTGTAATATCTTTTAGAATATCAGTTGCATTCTTTGTGTAGTTTGGGACTGATTTTTATATTTACAAAAAATTTAATTGGACTCAGAAGAGCCAAAACTATTTTGAAATAACAAAATTCAAATGCTTACTAAAAGAAATAATATTTAATTGCTCAGTGTGATTAGCAGAATGGATACATGAAAGGACTGAAGACTAGAAGTCCACACAGGTGTTTAATACTCTTATTTTGTAAACGATATCAGTAACACACAATTGGGAAAAGAGGTCTCTTCAATCAGTCATGTTATGGTAACTGCTTAGGCTTTTACTTCAAACCTTCTATAAAACATAACTCAAAAACTTCAAAAACAAAAATGTAGATGCTAAAACTGCAAAATTCATTTCCTATTATTTGTTACAGAATTTTGGATATGATATCAGTTGAACAAGCAAAGAAAAATAATTAAACAAATTAATTCAAAAGTAAAGATTTAAAATTAATACAAAATGCTCTTCACTAAATCCAAGAAACTGAAAAAATTCAGAGGATATCCCATGGAATCAAAGAAAAATTATATAACCAAAGGCCATATGTCTAGAATATATAAAACACTGCCACAGAGTTTGAGAGATATCTCAGTGCTTAAGAGAACATATTGCTCTTGGAGAGGACCTGCTTCCCAGTAATTAGTTCAGGGACTCACAAGGACCTGTATCCAAAGGTCCAGGGGATTCAAACTCTCTTCTTAACCCAATAGCACACACACACACACACACATACACACACACACACACACACACTCACACACACTAATTCTTTAAAATGTGCCTCCAAAGTTCAATATTAGAAGCAAAGAAAGTCACTGAAAATAGTACAAAAAGTATTTGACATTCACCTTGCAGAGGAGTTGCATGTGTGGCTTAAGGAACATGTAAAGACACTGGCATCCAGGAGACAGCTACAAATGAAAATCACAAGGAGGCATCACCTCACAAAGTTGAATAATGAGTTGTCAAGGATATGGATGTTGAAATTCTTAATCTTCGGTGCTACCAATGTGAAAGGATGTCACCATTTTGAAGAACCCTGTCACTCAAATGAAAAAGAGAGATGTGTTGCATAGTCTAGCACTGCACTTCAAGTTCTGTACCTCAGATACAGTAATGGGAAATACATATCCTTCTGAATATTGCTCCCGAAGTCTTGCCACAGTATTGGTTCATCGTAGCCAACTGAGGTACTGATGCAAGGACATATCAGATGCTGAACAGATGAACACAACTGTCCACTTAATGGGATACCATTGGCCATGTAAAGGAAGGATGATCAGTTCTCTAGTACAGCATTGTCAAACCTTGAAAATGTTAGGCTATACAAAAGAAGCTGATCAAAGTAGAGTGTACATTACATTCTACTGCACCATGCAGAAACAAAACCATGTGAAAACCCAAAGTTGACTGGTGTGTACCTTCAGGTATGAGGCTTCTGGAAAGACAGAAGGACAAAATGGAGATCATTAAAGTGTACAGTTTATGTGTCATGGAAGCATTCTAATATTGACTGTGGTAAAGTAATTGTGGTTACAGATATGAACACCCTAAAGTCATATAAATATATAACTCCTATGGATAAAAATTACCCAAAAGTGAAATTTAAGAGGAAAGATTATCCCAAAGATGAATAAAACTGTTGAGATGCAAGACCAGAGAGTTTTTAACAGGAACATGACTGCTGAAGCACCTGTAACCAGAATACATTGATCTGAAGTGAGAAGTGTGAATTTCTATAAAACAAGGCTATTTACATAACTCATAAATATATATGTAGACATATACAGAGAGAGAGAGTTGAATTTCAACTTTCTTAATAGTAGTTTATATGATCTCATTAGGAAACAGAATACAAGAAATGAGAATGGTGAAATTCTGAATTCTCTACAACCCCCAGTATCAAACAATCAATGTTTGTCAATAGGATTAGAAACAGAGTAATGGTCAAGGGATAAATTTTGTCTACAGACAGAAGCCAAAGGAAGGGAAGGATAAGAAATGTTTAGAAAGATTTAGTTTTAACATTGGGTTAAAATGAGAAATAAAAATTTCATCCTAAAGCTAAAATCAAGTGATATAAATACTGCGATTTCTCTGTTGAAAAAGGCTTTAACATTTACCATGGGTTCACGTTGTTTTCTCTTGTGCTCACAGAAGAGAAAGGTCAGACATGGTTATTTCAGGTTTCCAAAACTTGCCTTTACACTTCAGTAATGACAGAGGAAAAAAAATTAAAAGCAAGGAAGACATGAGATCCACTGTTGGAACTGTGTGTAAACTGATGAAGATTTACTGCACATTGTGGAAAATGCTAAGTGAAAGAAAATATTTTTATTTGTTTATTTTTATCTTGTGTGTATGAGCATACTGTTTGCATGAATGAAAGCGTACCCATATTATGCAGTGACAGCAGGGGTCAGAAAAAAGTGTCAGATCCCTTTGAACTGTAGTTATGGATAGTTGTTGGCTGCCTTGTGGGTACTAGAACTGAATCCAGGGACTCTACAAGAAGAGTCAGTGTTCTAATCACTGAGCCATCTCTCCAGTCCCTAAAGGGAAAGAAAATATTAAACAAGTTCACATATGAACCCATATGAACAAGTCATAAAAAAACTATCACTGTATAATATTACTGTCCATTGCCATTGTTCCTGTAACCCTCTACAACTTGTTGGTAAGATCTGTTTTGAAGACACTGTAAACTAATTCACAGACCATAGAGAAATCAAGCTGGCACTAACCTGGAAGGTTCAGCCCTACTGGCTAGCTGTCATGGTTCTGGAAGGTGATATGCACACGGCCAGAGGAGAAAAGTAATCAACTCTTTCCAGGTGAGAACCCTGTGATCTTCAGCAACAGCCAGTAAAGGTAGATTCACTGGTCCAACAGTGGCAGGATATGCCATGTGAACAAGGCGCAATTTTCTGATTGAAGTTAAGTCTCTCTTCATCAGATGAAACCTATTCCTGGAATTCTTATAAGGGATGAACATCTGTGGCTACACAGATCATAAGAGTAATCCATTACTAGTATTTGGCTAAATATACAGAATTAAAGTGACTTCTAATGAGTTATGTATATGAGCATACTGTTTGCGTATATGTACGTGCACCCATGTCATGCAATGCATTAGTAAACCCTAGGTTGCTGTATCAACCAACTATCACTGGAGAAGCTTCTTGTAATAGAAAACAATTAACCCCAGGCATGTTGGCTCACACTTTTAAGATCAACACTCAGGAGGCAGAGACAGCTGGATCTCTGTGAAATGGAGGTCAGTCTATTCTCCACAGAAAATTCCAGGCTACCTGGTGCTATAGGGGTTCTCTGTCTAAAAAAGACTGTTCATACCTCCATCTTGCCTGCCATAGACCAGCTATCTATCCTAGCTGTCTCCTCAAGTGGGCTATAAAATCCCCAAACCTTCCCCAAGTAACTTGCTGCTTCCAATAAGGCTGTACCTCCTAAACTTCCTCAAAAAACACCACCTTCTGACCAAGTATTCAAATACTTAGCAGATGTGGGATATTTGTCATTCAAATCACTACAGTGATTAAGGACACTTACTTCAATACCACAGACCTAGAGCAGGGACACCAGCACCTACACAAGGCAGTTCATAAATGTCTGCAACTTCAATAACCACATTCAAATCTCCAGGTATGCAAATACAGGCACACACACACACACACACACACACATACATACATGCATACATACACACACACAAAGTAAAGTAAGTCTTTTTAAAAAGTACGAGTTCAGTTTTTCAGTCTAGTATGTTAAAACCTTCACAGGGTGATCCCAGCCCCGCTTGTGTTGCCTGACATAAACCAGCTGTCTAACCCTGCCTAGGATTTCAGTGACCAGCTTTATTTCCTAGTATGTCTGATCCTGCCCAGTGCACCTGCACTCCCCTACCACCTGAGAAACACCATTCTCACCTGCTCACATCCTGTCCTTCAAGTAGGGGCCCAGACCTTTGCATATTGCCTGAGAAAACCTGAACTCAGCCCCTACCTAGCAATGTTCCCAAACTGTGCTATGCCTCAAGGCTAGAAGGGCCCAGACTTTAAGAGAGAGCCTGAAAGCATCTGAACTCACCTAACCTGTGTCTCCAAGGGTACTCCTAAACAGCTAGAGTTGAGTCTTCTAGTCCTGTCAATAAAAAATAAAAAGAGAGACCCTCAAAAAACTTGAGCAACCAGATTCCCATACCTAATAAGAAAACAGCCAAGTCACATCAAGAATACAAACAGAATCAGACTTCAACCCAACAAAGGACAGCTTGAGTCTCAGACACATCAGAATCACAAACAACAAAAGAAATATACCTGCCAAGATCTAGTTTGAAAAGTCCAACTAATATGTACCCACCAAACAACACCAGTCCTACATGAGAATTCTACAATGACAAATCCATAGAGATAATCCAAGAAAAAGTTTAAAAGAACAATCATAAACAGATCAAAGAATTCAATGAATTTAAAGACTATACAAACAAACAAATTAAAGAACTAAATTAAGTTGAATGTCTGACTGAATTCACAAAAGGGATAGAAATACTGAAGAAAACTCAGGCTGAAATGAAGAAGGAAGTGAAAGACTCAGAAAGAAAATTTGAAATGACAGGAAAAAGCCTTATCAAAAGAATGAATGAAATGGAAAACAGAAGGTATAGTTGAATAATTATAACACTAAAGCAAAGATTATGAAAAATTAAAAAACAACAACATGGGAATGGAATATGCAGGAAATGTGGTACATCATGAAAAGACCAAATTGACACATCATAAGCAAAGAGGAAAGGGATAAAGAGTCTCAGGATATAGTTATTGACCAGATCTTCAACCACATTATAGAAGCACATTTCTGCAAATTAAGGAAAGACATACCCATACAAATACATGAAGCACATAGAATGTCAAATAGACAGGACCAGTAAAGAAACACCACACAGTATATTGTATTCAAAACTGTAAGTGTTTAGAACAAAAAGAATACTGAAAGTTGTGAAAGAAAAACAAGATACATATAAAGAAAAAATATCAAAATTACAGCTGACTTTTCAATGTAAACTATGAAAGCCAGAAGAGCCTGGACCAAAGTATTTCCAATTATAAATTATGCTAGATGCCAACCAAGAATACTTTTCCCAGCAAAAATCTCTATTCTAGTTGAAGGGGGAAGAAAAATCTTTCAAAACATGAGCAGACTGAAATAATTCACCTCCAGAAAATGAGCCTTTCAGAGAATATTTGAAGCACCACAAAGAGCTGAAGAAAATGAAAGGACAACAAAAGAAACTACATGATGGTATACCTGTGGAACCACAAAGTTATACAAAGAATGCCAGCAGAAATTAAGATGAAAGGAACCAAAACACATTTATAAAAATAATTTTAAATATTAATGGACTGAAATTCACAGTCAAAAGACACAGGTTATTTGAATGGATCAAGAAACAACATTGATCTTTTTGTTGTGTGTGAGAAACCCATTTCACTTTAAAAACAGGCACTACCTTAAGGTAAAAGGATGAAAAAAATATACGCAAATGGAACTAAGAAATAAACAGGAATTTTCTTCAAATATCTGAGAAAATATGCTTCAAACAAAAACCATTAAGAACAGATAAAGATGGGCTTCCTGCTCAAAGCAACAATTAAGCAAGAGGATATTACAGTTATGAACATATATACACCAGTCCCAGGTGCACACAACTTCATAAAAACAATGTACACAACTTTAAGACACAAGAATTTAGTCCCAGCTCATTAACAATAGGGGACACCAGTATTCCACTGTCTTCATTAGACAGATCAACCTGAATAAACAGAGAAACATCTAGACTAAACATTACCAAACATCAAATGGACTTAACAAATATCTACCTAGTATTTCAACTAAACACCAAAGTATCCACATTCTTTTCAGCACCCCAAGGAACATTCTCCAAAACTGAACACATCCTGGGACACAAAACAAACATCAACAAATACAAATCTATTGGAGAACTTCCATGCACCGTTCAGACCTTATTGCAATAAAGTTTAAAATCAACACCAGAAGAGGCCCTAGTAAACTCATGAACTCATGGAGATTAAAAACACATGTCTGAATGATGAATGGGTCAAAACAGACATTAAAAAATAAAAGTATTCCTGGAATTCATCTAATAGGATAATACAGTACAACAAAACCGCCAGGAAACTGAAAAACTTGTGCAGCTCTAAGTGCCTACATGAAAAAATCAGAAAGAATACAAATGATTTGTATTGAACATTGAACATTGAAACTAAAGTATTTGAAAGGCAACAGCATATTGAACCCAAACCCAGCAGCTAAGAAGAAATAACAAAAATGAGAGCAGAAATTGATGAAATAGAAACAAAGAAAAAAAATATAGATCAATGAACTGAGGAGGAGTTTCATTGAAAGGATAAAAAAAAGTTAGAACCTTAGTCCACTTAACCAAAAGAAAGAAAAATTAACTCTAGAACAACAAAATCAGAGACTAAATGGGAAATCTCACAACAGACATCAAATATATCCAGAATATTATATAGGAATCCTTTAAAAATTGATGCTATGCTATTGATAATAATATGCTATTAAATTTGAAAACCTTAAAGAAATGGATACCTGTATCTCTGTCTCTGTCTTCTGTCTATCTATCTATCTATCCATCCATCCATCTATCTGAATCACCAGAGTTAAACAGAGAAGAGATAAACAGCTTAAACAACAGACCCTTAACATATACATAACTTTAAAAGATAATACAAAACAAATCTTCCAAATGAAAAAGTCCAGATGGATTTACAGCAGAATTCTAACAGACATTCAATGAATATCTGTATCCAATAACCCTTAAATTATTCAAAAAGAGAAACAAGAAGAAATCCTAAATTCCTTCTATGAAACCAGCATCATTCTAATATCAAATCCAGGTAAAGATACAACCAAAACAGAAAAATACACACCAATGTACTTAACGGACAGACTTGCAAAAATTTTCAACAAAATACTTGCAAACTGCATAGAACACACATCAAAAAATCATGCACCATGATCAAGTTGACTTTATTCCTGAGATTCAGGGATGTTTCTGTATATGTAAATCAATAGATGTCATAAAAATATGAATGGACTCAAAGACAAAAATGGCATGCCCATCTCAATAGATGCGGAAAGGCCTCTGACAAATTCAATGTTCATTTATGTTAAAAATCTTAGAGGGAGTAGGACTTGAGGGAACATTGTCAACATAACTAAAGCTATATACAAAATCCCCACAGCCAATGTCATTCTAAATGGAGAAAAACTGGAAGAATTCACATCAAAATCAGGAGCCAAACAAGGCTGTCGACTCTTTCAACTATTTTTTAATATAGTGCTCGAAACTAACTATAACAATAAATTAAGAGAAGGAATTTTAAAAAGTACTCTTTGGAAAAGAAGAGGTCAAATTATCTCTCTCTTTTTTTTTTCTGAAGACACAATATTATACCAAAGAGATGCCAAAAATTCCACCAGAAAACTTTGAGAAATGAATAACAATTTTAGGAAAGTGACAGGCTATAAAATTAATCTACAAAAGCAGTACCCTTTCTATATACAAATAACAAGTAATTGGTGAAAGAGTTCAGGGAAACCCTTCTATTCACAATAGCATCAAAAATTATCTTGGAATAAACCTGACTGAGGACATTAAAAATTCTCTTTAAAGATAATATCTCCAGAGGAACATTCTGCAATTAATTTTTTGTATTACAGTTCCTACCTCAACTTATGTATGAAGATGTTTGCATAGAAGTTGGGAAAATTCAACATTTTAAAGTTTTCTTCCTTTTTAATGCTTCAATGTCATGAAGTTTCATTTAAAGGAAACACAAAGTTATCTTTTTTGCATTGAACAAGATGATATTAATGACCTGACACAGAAAAATATATTTGTCATGAGTATTAGTTTTACAACTTAAATGATTTTAGATACTTCTCCAAGTGCCTTTATATATAAGGAAAATAATTAGATGTTAGGGATTTGAGTTTACTTTTTATTTCCTTCATCTATGAATATTTAAATTGTAAAACTGGTGTGGTAGAAAAAGAAAATAGAACATTCTAACTTGTGAGAAGTGGTAATGCTTGGATCCTGTCGTTGAAACATTAACAAGACACACAGATAATGGAGTAATAAGGATTTGTGTGTGAAATGCATGTGGCTACATTTGATTTTGTTGTAGTGTAAGTAGTGTATTTAAATTTTACTTTTGGGGCTGGAGAGATGCCTCAGGGATTAAGAGCATCATCTGTTCCCACAGAGGACTCAGGTTCGATTCCCAGCACCCACATGGCAGTTGACGTCCATCTAGAACTCGAGTTCCAGGGAATATGAGACCCTCTTCTGACCTGTGTGTGCATTGCACAACACAAATGCACTTACATATATGCAGGCAATACAGCCCTGCACATAAAATAAAATAACAGATAAAATATTTTAAAATGTTTTCCACTCACAAGAACAAAGCAATGACTGTGTTACAGAATAATGTCGGCTGACCACAGAAAGAGCATGTGAAGGCAGCTGCCTCTCAACTGTGTAAAATTGGGTTTCCATATTTTTATAAATTTACATAGGTAAAATAAAATGAATCAAGTTTTGCATTTATTAATCCAGATTAAATTTGTTTTGTGCACTGGTGATATAAGTGTACGTATCTTCCTATTTCAAAGAGAAAACCAAGAGTTCTCCAGTGTTATATAAGTACATACTAAGTATTAAACACTGCCAGTTTTTTTTTTTTTTTTTTTTTTTTTTTTCTGGAGCATATAGAATGTTTTAGCAGAATTGGAAGAATCTCTTTGTCTTTGTGCTTCTAGGTCAAACAGTTGTTATTGTCCTCATTTCCATTAAGATTACCCTGGGAATTGCAGACATCTTATTTTTCAACAATTACATGTATGTGTAGAATGAACTATAGTGAGACACCGCTTCTTTGCTCTCCCTCCGATGCCCTTCACCTTCCTCCTCATGTCCATTCTAAACACTGAGTCCATACACTGACTGTGTATGACAAGTGTGGGACCATTAACTGGATCATGGGTAACCTGCTAGGGGCTACATGCCCAAGGATGAATGATTCTCCCCGCTTCTGCACCTAGCAACGTGGAACAGTTCATCACTTAAGTGTGGTCTTGTGCTAGAATATTGACTGGCTTGACCTTTTGCACACGGGTGTCTGTGGGTGCTTTTCAGAAGAAGCAGAAAGAATTTAAGAGCTGGACGATGGGGAGACTCTTGTGAAATTCCTCTTTTTTTTTTTTTTTTTTTAAGAACGATAAACATGTAGAATCATGCACAGAGACTTGCATATAGTAAGCTGATCATTTAATTACTGCCTTTGTATATTGGCTTATACACAGTCATTTGCTTAAACCACAATTTGATCATACTAGAAAATACAGTCTTCCTCTATGTAGTGGAAGAAAAAGAGTATGCGCATGGTTTTTCACAGATCAGCAATAGCCTTAGCACAGTAACAAATGCCACTTCCTCTTCCTTACCTCTCTCAAGGACTGTAACTCTTTTTTATCGGGTTTGCTTTATTGTCATCCAACTAAGTAACAATGTTTTGAGGCCTGTCCATACTGCACTTCCAGATATGTGTCTCCCAAGTCCTGACCGCTGTATTTAATTAGAGTTAGAATATGTGCCTCTCCACAGTTCTTCTATATAATCCCAGCAGACTTCAAGGCAGAGATAATTAGCTGAAGTCAAACTTTTATTTGTACTGCGTGAATGCATGATTCCTATCAATTTAATGCAAGATATTTTGCTGCTATTAGAAGTGATGGCAACCTGGAAAGATGGTACAGTTGTTAAAATGCCTGCTTCCCAAGCATGAGAACCAAAGTTCGTATCCCCAGCACCCAGGTAAAATCCAGATGGGCATGGTGCCATGATTTTAACTCCATAGCTTAGAGGGTGGTGACAGGGAATCCCTATAGGAAGTTGGCTGGCTGGATAACCCTAGTGCTGTTAGAAAATTCAAGCTTCATGAGAGAGATGCTTGGTTGACCAGCCAGTGGTGTGCAATGGGAGGATGACTCCTAAGGTCCCCATCCATCCACCACACACAGGCTCACACATATGCACACACACCTGCACTCACACATACATGTGAATGCCATCTTTGAGCATGTGCACCCACACACATTCTCATGATGAGAAACAAAGACATGATGTTAGACTGGAATAATTGTATGTTCCAGGAAGAATATAAAATTATGTCATACAAAGTGTCATGTTTCCTGCTCCATCTTTTAAGGCAGGCAGGTAATGAGGTTTCACATTTCATAACCCTGAAATCGACTTGGATTTCTTTTTATTTATTTGTACAATCATTTTTTCTGTTTATCGTTTTCTCAGACACTTTGCCAAATAGATTAAAAGGCAACACAGCTATTCTGATCATGACAGCCTTTTCATTTAAATTTGTGCTCTGCGATGCGCTTTCTGCAGATTTTTTTTCATGTCCCAATGTAACATCATTTCCCATCTCTCCATAATCTTTTATTATCATCTTGTATAACTTGGTAAGGCAGGGACCTGAACACTTCTTACAATTCTTATTTATTATATGTCAGTGGTTAATGGGTGTATACAGAGAAGGGCTCAACTTAATGAAGGGGACTCCTTTCCAGTCCTTAAAAATGTAATCACTGTTTACAGCAGGTTTAATAAGACTACTGAGATGACAGTCACCCTCTTTGCTCATAAAATTGAAAGTCAGAATATATTTAGTTGATTCTTCTTACAGATACTTAGCCTATTGCAGAGTTGGGTTGGGTAGTGACTGATGAAAGGTAAAATACCACATGTTAAGATATTTGAGAAGTTAATCTATTGATTGATATTTTATGTGAGTGAAGGTTTTATCTGATGTATGTCAGTGTATGATATGCAGTACCCATGGAGGTCAGAAGAGAATGCAGAACCTCTGAAATTGGAGTACAGATGGCCATTAGCTGTCATGTGAGTGCTGGGAACAGAAGCCAAGTCTTCTGCAAGATTAATGAGTGCAGCTAGTGCTGGTAACCATTGCATCATTTCTTCATCCACAGTATCCAATTTTAATAATTTTATTGTCTAGATTTTTCACAACCAACAAAACTGACCAAAGCAACATTATTTTAAGTCTAAGCTATCTCAGACACCACGTACTCCCTCCAAGGGACTCCCCTGGAACCACGTACTCCCTCCAAGAGACTCCCTGGATCAATGTCTATTATCTGTGCATTTTGTTCTCGCTAGTTGTTATTTTAGAGATGGAAAATTTATTTTACTCAATTTAAAACTTAATATTTTCTTCATATATATATTAACTTAGAAACCAATAGACATTATGAAATTATTATTTATCTTCACATTGTACTTTTCTGAATTAAAAGGTGGCATTACATAATTTCTTTCCTAATTTTTAAATATCTACTTCCTCAGACCTGATGGAAAATTTCAACATAGCAATCCTTTTTTTTTATTTTCAGTGGACATGTGAGAGAATGACAGTAAGACTGCTGTGTGGTCCTGTAGTAACATCAGAGAAGAGAGAGAGAGAGAGAGAGAGAGAGAGAGAGAGAGAGAGAGGCGCTAATTTATATTCACATATGCCACTGAGATTGTGTAGCAATAATTGTGTCTTTTATCTAGTCCCAAAAACCTGGGTCTGGAGAGATGACTCACAGGCTAAGAGCATACTGACTGTTCTTGAAGAGAGTCTGAGTTCATTTCCTAGGATGCCTTGGTAGACCATAACCCTTTGTACCTACAGTGGGATCTGGTGCTCTCTTCTGGCCTTTGCAGGCACTGCAGGCACATGGTAGACTTACTAAATGCAGTAAAACACACATAAAATAAAAATGATGAATAACAATCTATAAAACACAATGTGAAAATTTAATATTTAATTTGTATTGCCAATTACTTAAAATTGTGTAAAACTTCATGTACCTCTTCATTCCTATTGATTTACCTCTTATAGGATGGTCTTGATCTTAAAACTCACTGAATAGACACAATACAAAATTTGTTCCAGTAAATCAAACAAATATGTGGAAAAAAACAGAAAGCCACACTTCCAATTTCCCCAGGAACAAGTTCAAGGTTTTCTGCCTGAATTTGCTTTCAGTGCCAGGTCCTTTAAGGCATACTTGTTATTCCAGAGGACCTGGGTTTGATTCAGGCACCCATATGGCGGCTAACAACTGTCCATAACTCCAGTTCCAGGGGATCTGACAACCTCTTCTTGTCTTTTTAGGCACTGAACTATAGGGGTGCACTTACATCCATGCAGGCAAAACACTCATACACATACAAAATACTATCTTATAAAATATTTTAAATAAGGTTTAGAACCAAAGTTAAGAAGTAATTAAGTAAAGTGAGAGGTATTAACCATGAAAATTAAGCAGCATAAAGCAAATTGTTCCCATGGTTAATTTGCTTAATTATCTCATTTTAGCCATGTAACCTATGTTATAGATAATTTTAAAATGAGATTCTAGACTAAAAATTTCTTCTTTAAAGAAAATAAATGAACTCTGAATCCAATGAAAATATTTTAACATTAACAATAATATTTTAACTTACACACAGGGGAAATATCTTTTAACACAAGCTCACACAAAAATGTGCAAATAGACTTGGATTTTGTAAGAATATTTCACATAGGATTAATCAAGAAATCTCTGAAATCACTCTAAAAATGTCTAAAGTTCATTTAAGAGAAGTGACTCAGAACTTTATAGTCATGATACATCTGATTTACTATTACTGACCAAAAGTCATCCACATGTATAATGCCAAAAAATCCCATGTTTAAAAATAGTACATTTTCAGTGATTTATGTAATTTAATTTTGGAAGACAACATGAAAGAGTTGAGATGAGAGAGAGAGAGAGAGAGAGAGAGTGAGAGAGAGAAATACTAATTTATATACACATATGCCACTGAGATTGTGTAGCAATTATTGTGTCTTTTATCTAGAGAAGATAAATTATAACATAGAATACTTGATAAATCTGGTGTTTCATGACCGTGTAAAAGTTTCATCAAGGAAGTTATATCATTATCATAAAAATTTCCTTAACATAACTTAAAATTTAATATTACCTTTAGAAAATGTCATAGGAAAGATGTTGTAAAAGTATGTATAAGAATATATGTTATATTTGGACTCTAAACCAGAAAAACCCCCCAATATCCATTAATAATATGTTAAATAAGTTTGGAAAATTTAAATATAGTACTTTAAAGTTTAAAGAAACTTAATAAATAGTTTAAAAATCCCTTTGATCATTTAAAACTCTTTATTCTCAATAAATAAAAATTGTAATAAAGTGTACTGCACTACAAAAAAAAAAGATGGGTTAGGAGTGATTAAGTTAGGAAACATTTAATTTCATACTCCTTTACAGTTTATTATTCTTATAACTTAAAGTTGATTGTAAAATAAAAATATGCAGAATACATTTTATTTGTCATTTTAATCTTGTATAACCTATCTTATTCTCTGGAACATGCATTTTATTTTGATGTGGTCTTGAATTTTATATCTTATAATATAATAAGATATATATGTTTAAATCTTTCATCTGGTGGCTGAAGAGATGACTCAACATTTCAGAACACTGACTGTTTTTGCAGAGGACCTGACTTTATTTCCCTGCACCCAAATGGTGGCTGTGGACAGTAAATAATTCCAGTTCTACGGGAACGCGCACACCCTCTTCTGGCCTCTGAATACATTTCACATGGGTGCTGTGCATATATATATATATATATATATATATATATATATATGCACAACAATTTTCTACATTAAATAAAAGTAACGCATAAAACAAACTTTCATTTGAATAAGAGGTATTGGTCTCTCTTTCTCTCTCTCTCTCTCTCTCTCTCATTTCTTTAGTCTTTTTTTTTCCTTGTCTGATTTAATCTGAGGTAATGCCTGTCTTATAGAATGAGGTTGGAAGGATTCCCTTCTTTGCAATATTATTTTTGAAGTATTTTATAAGGAATGATGTGAGTTCTTTAAATGTATAAATTTTAAAATTCTGGACTTTATCATTGGGTAACTCAGTATTGTTTATTCAATCTTTCTTCTTGTTGTTGGCCTGTCAGTGTTTTCCTCATTATTTGGTTATATTCGGATAGAATTTTGTGTCCAGACACTGATGTGTTTACTTTATGTTTTTGAATGTCTCTGTTGCTGCAAACACCAATGCCCCCAGTTCCTTTGTGTTTCGGAAGTATCACTTGTAATGTATTCTATGTTTTTTCGTGTCTGAAGCTCTTTTTATTTATGCCCTTTCTTTAATCTTCTTGGTTACTCTGGCTTGTGGTTTATTAACCTCGGTTAGATTTACAAAAATAAGAAGACTGTATCCCGCGTCCCTGCGCCCTGTGTCTCGGGCTTTACTTTTCTACTTCGTTTATTTCTCTTCCTTCCATTTCCTTTTGTCTTTTTGAGACAGTGTCTACCTTCCTGCATACCCAGCAGGTCTGGAATTTGATATGTAGACCATGCTGTCCTCTGTCTCACAGAGATCGGTCCGCCTCTGCTTTCCAAGTGCTGGGATTAAAAGCCTGCACCATGTCTAGCTTCTCTCGATTAATTTTGAGTTCAGTTTTCTGAACATTTTATCTAATTTGTTGTCTTGAAACATTAGATGATTTATTTGAAATATTTGTTGTTTCTAAGTAGACTTCTTTAATATGAAGGCCACAGGAGTGTGATTTTAGTCAGCACTGATTGGGAAGCTTCCTCCCTCTGACCAGCTTTCACAGTACTGAAGGGTGTAATACAGCTTGCTGGGGGAGAAAAGTCATCAAGGTTTTACCTAACTGTGAATGCTGTGGCTACAATAATGCCCAGCTTTGGACACAATGATATGCCCAAGGGTTCCATCTCAGCATGAACGTTATGGAAGTAAGTATTTGCTTTCTGATTAGATTCAGTATATGGTAAGAGATTTCATTTGTCTGGAAATATGACAGAGATAGGGATTTCTTCAGGATCTAGGACCTCTCCAGTCATATGCATTTAGCTGTGTTTAGAGTGCTATGCATGCCCATTGAGAAAGCTTTAAATTCAACTAGATAGCTCTTGATCACACCCCAGATAACAGTGCCACTATTGCATCAGTAGAGATAGTTTTCTGCATCAGTCATGATTATTAGGCTTTAGGTCTCTCCTAGCAGCTTGCATAGTATCCTTCACAACTATGAGAGCTAGACTACAGCTAAAAGGTTTCCAGGTCAGTTCCTCTACACCTACAGCTCAAGGAACATAGTGGAACTGAAGTAGAGCAAACACGAGTGCATCCCTCAACTCTCACCATTAAAGCTTCTTTACCCTGCAGACTGTGATGGAGGGAAGGGGAGGAAAGATTGCAAGAGCCAGAGCTGGTCCCTGAACATAGAGAAACAGAGGCTTTCAGGGCACTGGAACGTTCAGCAGTGATGGCATTGATCATAAAATCCATGCCGAGTTTATCAGACAGGGCCAAGAGTAGAGTGAGAGAAATGGTCAGTGGGCCAGTCCTACGCTGGGGACTGCTGGGGACTGATTACTACTGGGTGTGGGAGAGTAGGCTTTGCTTACGATTTCTAGATAGGCTGACTAGACTCCAGTAGATGAGTTTGCACTGAAGGACATCATGGTATAAATGCTTGTTTTGGATAGGAATTAACAAGTATGGTGGAATGTATGAGGTCTGGCAGAGGGGGACGTAGAGATATGGGTGGAGGAGAGGTTCTAAATTTGATTGAGAGCTGTTGAATGAAATTTACAAAAGCTCAGTAAAAAAATAAAATAAATATATACATGAGCTTAAAGCTGTTTTACTGGGCATGAACTCATGGGAGGCACTGTAAACACAGCCAAAGGCACATGACTGGAGAGGTCACAGATCCTAGAGGAATCCCCATCTCTGTCATATCTCTAGACAAATGAAATTTCTTCCCATATGCAAAATATGAATCCTTATATTTACAGACAAGTATGCTGTACACCACTCATCAGAGAAGTTTCTTCTTGAACCTGATGGAGGCTACTTTAGTGTTCCACAACTGGTCAGACAGAGAGGATAGTCTGAGAGAAGCCCAGTCTTAGGTGACATATCTTCAGGGGAACCTCTGCACCTAAGGCTCATGGAATATACATGTGTATTTTAGGGTCACTGTTGGTACCAGTTATTTTTTTCAGTCTTACAGGCATCTTGATACATTATGTTTACATTTTCTTTTATTTAATGAAATGTTTAATTCTTCTTGATTTTTATTGGCCCATTTATCACTTATGAGAATGCTTTTAATCTCTTGTGGTTCTACAGTTTCTAAATTATTCTTGTGTCTCTACTTTAAGTCTTTTATGACAAGAGAAGACAGATGGCATGGCTTAGAAGAATTTCGCTGTTGCTGCCGAGGTGTGTTTTCTAGTTTACCATATGCCTTACCCTCGAGAATACTTTATGTGCTGAGTTGAAGAATGTTCATTTTTTCTGCCCTTGGGTGAAATTGTGTGTAAAAAGCTTTTCATCTAGTTTCCCATTGCATCATACACCTAGGATGTTTATTTACATATTATTCTGTCCTGTAATGAATCCATGGTATGGCAGTCTGCAAATATGGCATTGTCGTCTATCTGTTTTTTAGATCTAATGATGATTACATATATACTGTTTCAGCACTGGCTGCTCTTAGATGCACACACCATTTTCTTTTGTTTTGGTAAGTTTCCCACTATAGGGTGATATTTGTCTCATTTTAGTGTTTGAGAAGCTCAGTTTTAATTGACAAAATATACTGACTGTTGTTCATCTTTGACTTCCATTTTCATGTCACATCTTTGTATATAACTGATGTTTCTCTCTAAGGTGGTAATTACCATCCTTTTAGTTATAGAGTTAGAGATCTTAGACATTTACTGTAAGACCATTCTGAAGGTGAGTTCTATTTTAATAGCCCTGAATATTCAGCACTATGGAGATTTGCGTAGTTTTCAATTATTACTTCATTGACTGTGTTTTCTTTTTCTTAAAAGTTTTTTTTTATTGAATCATTGTGTATTTCATACAGAACATTTCTGCCATCTTTCCCTTTCTCCACAGATCCCTACAACTTGAATCCACATAGTTGTTCATGTGGTTAAAGTCTATTGTGTCAAGTTAGTGTCCCCAAAAGTACCTTGGTGTAGGTTCATACACTGAGGTCTAGTCGGCCTACCTAGAGTCTCCTGCTTTTGTAAGACTAGCTTATCCTCATCCAACAGTAATCAGTTGTCAATATTTCTTAAGCAAATGTTGGGATTTAATCCCCAGTTCTCTAGTTCCATGCTGGGGTTTTTGTTTTGAGTTTGCATGGGTCATGAGCATGTTGAAACCATTGCTGTAAGTTCAGAAGAGTAGGGTCGCAGGGTCCCAGAAACTTGAAGGATTCTACTACATGGTCATACTCACTGGCTCTTAAAATCTTTCTGCCCTTTCTTCTGCAATAGTCCCTGAGCCTTGGGTGAGTGAAGCTTAATGTAAGAATCTTGTCCAGGGACCCACACTCTATAGATTCCTAATCTCCGTGATTTAGTCATTTGTGACTTCTTGTATTACTGGCCTTTTGTTGCATGTGGAATCTTCATTAATGGGAGTTGAGAGCATTAGTGAATTCTTTATCTCTTGTTCTCTATTGTGTGAGCCTTGGGAGTAGAGGCTGCATTATGGATGTGCTGCTTAGGAATGGGCATTTCACAATTCACAATCCCTTCTTCAATAGGATATTTGACTGTAAATATAAGGTTTCATGTTTTGCATTTAGATTGTGTTTTCTATGAATGTGTTTTCCTTGTTCCTTTTTTCAATCCAATGAATTTCTGAATTTAGACTGAAATAAATATACAAATTATTACTGGCTGCATACATCACAAAAAATGTTATTGTTGACTCAAGTATTTGGGAAATTTTGTCCCAGCTATAATAAATTTATTATTATCTATATCAACAATATTTGGAATAAATTTACAGATAATGTATATCAATTCTTTACATCTATTTTCTGGAGTTATTGTGGTGATAAAAATTATTGTATAAACTCTATTTACCAATAGAAGAAAGTCAGAAAATAGTCAGATTACATCTAAAAGATCATTCCCTATATTCACATTACTCTACTGATTGAATGTAAAACATAATCAAGAATGTGTCAAATATTCGTGTAAGACTGGAAGCTTTAAGAACCTTTCCTTTAAAGGTTCAGATTATAGACATGTGTGATGAGACATGCCTTTAATCCTTATTCCAAGTCCTTGTGAGGCAGAGGCAGGACACTGTGGATTCTATATAGAAAGTTCCATGCCTGATGGGACTAAAGGGAACCCTGTCTCAAAAAGATCAAAGAGAAAAATGTTCAGATTACCAATAGAAAATTAGAACATTTTTGTAGTTGCTCTAATATCTTTCATCACTTAAAAATATTCCACTAAAAATGGTTTATATAATTAGTCCTTTACTTAGTAAATTATATCCTTAAATGTCCATTTCATTGTATTAATATTTAGATAATTTGGGGGACAAGCTTCTAATTCAGTCTTTGATTTTATCAAGTTTATAGACCTATTAAGATTCCAGTATGACTAGTATAACTGAGCTTAGTGGAATTACATAAAAATCCACCTAATATCTTGTTCTTGGTTCAAAGACAATCCCTGACGCTTCATTTTCTTTGACAAGAAGGAGATGAATACTGCACTATGCATCATATCTCTTCCCACTGAGACTTTGGGGTCACCGTGGAAAAGGAAGCAGAAAAACTATAAGAGCCAGAAGTGAACATTGGTAGCAAAACATCATCATTTGCTGGGCATGGCAGGGACTTATCACAGATGAACTCAGAGCACCTGTGCCTGCATGCACAGGACCTGCACAAGATTCCTGCATGGATGGACCAGCAGCTCATGAAATTCCACCCACATATAAGAAAGTATTGGAAATTGATGGCTTCTGAGGGACAGAGAGCATGTTTGCTTTAGGAATGTGGCCCTGAGAGGCTACCACCCATTATATAGTTGATGATCCCTCATCCATCCATACAAATTCAGGTAGCACTAAGTGGACTCACTGGGTTAAAAAATAATAAATGGAGAGTTCTTCATTAATTTGGGAAGAAAATGTGGTGGGTGCAAAAGAGAGGAATACAGGGAAGGGAATAGTGGTGTCATTAATCAAACCGAATTATATTCAACGTCTAGATTCTTAATTAGAAACACACATAAAAATACTACAGATGATAAGAATGTTTTATTGAAAACCAAAGGATTGGAAAGAAAATATAAAATTCATGATCCTTATTTGCTGTTTCTGGATAGTCTCAGTATTGAGGGTCAAAATAAATGCCTCTAATTCATTTTTATTAGACACAAGTAAATAATGCTTCCAATACAGGACCTCTTTTATTCTTCCTTTGTGCGTATGTCTGTGTGTATATGTGTGTGTGTGTGTGTGTGTGTGTGTGTGTGTGTCAGTGCAATCAGAAAAAAAATAACTTCTTAAAGAATACTAATAGATTATATCTTCCAAGTACCATATGCCAAATCAGTTTTAATAAATATTTTATTTTTTGTTTTATTTTATGTGTATGACAGTATTGCTTGTATGCATGTAAGTGGGCCCCTGTCTGCAATTTGCTGGAGGAGGTCAGAAGTAGACATTGGATGCTCTGGAACTGGAGTTACAGAGAGTTATTAGCTGTAATGTGGGTTCTTGGAATCAAACCTAGGTCTTCTCCAAACTCAACCAGTGTTCTTAACTACTGAGCTATTTCTCTGGCTCTGCAACACAGGTTTTTGTAAGTATCAGAGAAGTTAAAACACATCTGTCTTTGGACACGATCTGAGTTATGAGAATGTTCACTGATATCTATGACGTCAAGCTGGGATATGTGACTTTGTTTCTGACTCTGCAGCAATAGAGATAATACAAAACCCATGAAAAGCTTTCCTATGCTGTCATCTATCTTCACCCTGTCTTCATATGTCATTATCAATAAAGGACCCAATTTTTCTTTCCTCTTCCTCACTGTTCATATTTTCCATGAAAAATTAAAAAAATACTCAAGACTGAAAATATTCATTTTTCATACTAGTTTCCAGGAGGAATGTTGGCACTCTGGCAGGAAATATCACTAATAGCAGAAGAGTAGGGATTGATGAAGTCCATGCATTTATGAAGATATTTGGATTTGAAAGATCAGATTTTTATTGATAAGTGAAAAACTGGGTGATATGGGATGATGCCTTCAGGCATGATGAATGGATTCTGAAGAATTAGATCCACCACCTTGTCAGGAAATGGATGTGAACGGAGACTGAGCAGGAATCCGTACCTACCTAGGTCACAATCCAGAAGAGTAAGATTTATGATGTTACAAAAAATCAGGGCCAGAAATAGGGTTTGTTTTCCATTTCCCTGCCAGACAGAAAGGACATCAGTCTAGACTCAGTCAACTCAGAGAAGTTTACCAAGAAGTGAATGTAGAAAGAATATGCTAGAGGATTTGAGCTTCAGGAAAAGAGGATGTTACAGGAAAATTGCAAACATTTTCGCTTTTATTTCATTATAACCAAGGTTTTTTAAATCTAATTTCTTCTTATCATAGGTTTCAACTATTTACAGTTTCACTCATCAGTGGCCAATCCTAGTCACAAAATAACAAATGGAAAATTTTGGTAATAAACAATGTATATGTTCGATACATCTAAGTAACACAGTGAAACCTCACACCATCCTTCTCCATAATTTGACGAATATGTCTTGTCAGTTTCTCCAGAGTATGCATGTATAAATAACACACACACACACACACACATATAACATATATATATATATATAATCTCCAGCTATTGCCTTACTGCACTGCTTCTGTTCATGCACTTAGAATGAAACTAAATGTTGTGTCTCAGTGGCTATACCATGTATTTGACCTCACCACATTATGAGGACATTGTACCAGTTCACATCACCAGAAGTCCAAATAGAGTTCAATTATATATTCTAATAGCAGAGAATATTCATAACCTCTCTTATAGCAACTTTTAGTCAGGGTATTTTATTGTTGTTGGATTTTTTCATGTGTCATAAGAGCTAATTTTACCACATACATGCATGTATAGACATGAAAAAATACAGGGTTTACATACATAATTGTAATGATAACTGAAGTTTCTGGAATTAACTGGAGGCATGGTTTGTATTTCCAAAGGATAAAGAAAGACTACTGTAGGAGACTGACAGTAATTTAACTTGTCTGGAGAAAGGATGAAGATTTTTATATAATGAACACATTATAAAGAGAAAGAGCCACACCATAGAGCATGGTGAAGATGCTGTGTAAGAACCAGGACCAGAAAAAATAATGGTTCAATTTCATTGTGTTTTGAAAATTGAATCAATATTTTCTTCTCACAAGGATATATATGAGGAGGCAGGGAGGGAGAGAGGGAGGGAGGGAGGGAGGGAGAGAGAGAGAGAATATTAAATGAGTACTTTTCAAGTTGTAGTCTCAAAAATGGGAAAGGGATTTCCACCAGTAAGACAAGGAAAACTCTGATAGAGGTAGTTTTGTCAGGAAGGTCGCAATATTAGTCTTTGAATTGGCATGTGTGATAGTCTAATTAGAAATTTGGAAAATGAAGTCAAATGACACTAACCAGCATGTATCATTCTAGTGTTCCACCCGAGATCTTGCTGAAAATTAAAGCTGAGAACTGTTAAGGATTCATGAAATCTCTAAGGAGATAGATGTAAGGAGAAGATTAAAACAGAACATAACAAACTTAAAAGCTCAGGTGGAGAGAATCTTCCACCCAGGGACAATAAGGGGCTGAAGGAAAGACCAATGCGAGCTGCATTGTAGGCAAGCAGTGAAGAAGCTGTAAATGAGCAGGGTGAATTTTGCCAAGGCTGATTCTAGAGGGCTGATAAAGACACACATTGGTGACTTCAAAGATGATATCATTGGTGTGCTCCAACTCAGAGAAGCTCTGAATATTCGCATAAGATGGGCCTCATGAACAGAACACTCATGGGTTGAGACACAACCTGTCCCTTAGGGATTCATAGGCAGTTAAGGATTGCAAAAGAAAAACAATTAAATGGACATTTTTTTTTTCATTTCTTCAGTAGTTTAGTCACTGGTAAATTGTGCAACCTCCTATAAATAACCTTTCAATCATGACCTTGTAAACAACTCTGATTAAACTAAATTGGTCACTCAATAAAATAAATAAATGCATAAATAAATAACAAATACTGATGGACATTAGTTGGAAGGAGAAGGACATCAGAGGGAGATAGATGGGAAAGGAGAGGACAATATGCATGATATGTGCATGCAGGGAAACTGCATAATGAATCCCATTGCTTTTATCCATATGTGTTAATTAAAACTGTTTCATTATTATTTTTCTTTTATGTGCATTGTGTGTTGCTTGCATGTGTTTACGTGCACCCATGTCTTGCAGCTCCCATGGAGATCAGAAGAGTGTGTCATACTCCTTGGAATCAGGGTTCTGGTGGGTTGCTAGCCTCCATGTGGGTGCTGTGATTCAAACCTGCTCTCAAAGAGCAGCCAGCGCCCTTAGCCACAGAGCCATCTCTACAGCCCTGCTAATAAAAACTTTAATAAAAGAACTAATCGTGTGTTTGGAACTAATCACGATGCTAATACCATGTGATAATCAATAGAGAGAATAACAAATGCAGCTTGCGGGTGGTGCTTTTGTGCAGGGAAAGCAGGGATGGTAAATGGAGGCGGCAACCTAGGTGAAGTACATACAGGAGAGGCGGAAAGTGATACAAATATGCGAAGCTCTTTGAAATACTTTGAATGCTTAACAAGAGAGAAAAATGCTCAATGCATCAGTGATGGGCACAGGAAGTAGGACCATGGGTATGTGCTTTTAAAAAATATTTCTGATTGAGTTTTTGTGCATTTCATATAATAATGGGTTTTTGAAGATGGGAAAGAACACATGCATAGGTGTTCCTGAGGCAGGAAGGAAGTAGGAAAATTAATAAACAAGAAGATACTAAGATATATGGGTGAAATATATATTATTAAATATGTGTCAACTACAAAGGTTGAGAGATAGGCTTAGAACAGAAATCCAAAGATTTATTCAGACAGAAGTTCCACATAATAGTTATTACCTAGTAACATGGCTCACCTTAAATATTCAGACAGCGTATTGAAAAATGAGTACAAAACACCAATAGAACTTATCTTAATAAACTATATATTTAGTCAGTACAATAAATATGATATGATATTTTACTTTGAGTTTTTCATAGCGTCTGGAATCTGATGTAGATTTCATATTTAAAGCATGTCTCAATACAGATGAACTCATCCTGTATGTACCGGAACTACAAGTGACCAATGCAGGACAGAACATAAACTTGGTTATTCAGTCTTGCCAGTAAATATGTACACAGAGAAGGAATCAAGGTTGGGGTTTGGCGGTGGAGCCTAAGAAATTTATTTCCTAGTGTCATCAGTTGGCTAAGAAAAGATAAATTAACACACACATGTGAGAAGAAGGAATATAGAGGCCGCAGGCATGTGGAACGGCAGGGAAGGAGGGGACACGCCTTAGAATGATTTCAAAGCCTATTAATATTTACTCCTGAGATTTTGGTTACTGGTTCTTCTTATTCAGATATGATATAATACACAAAATATGTAACAAAAACATGAATAATATTACATCAGGCATGTTTACTTCTTAAAGTTATGTGTTCTCTATATTACGAATTTACATCTTTGAATTTATTTCAGAATTTCTTTGAGTCAAACTTTTGCTTAAAAATAAAGCAGAAGTGCATCTTTTTAAATTTCTTTTAAAACAGTTTTCATAGAAATGCAATGTACGTAATCTATATTTATGTTTTAAATTATTTGTTGCAGAACAGTAGTAACCATAAATATGAATTCAAATTTATATATTCTTAAACTAATGGTATTTTATATTAGTGACTGAAAGTGAATACTAGACAGTTTCCTACCCATAGTCTTACTAAAATATTTCAACACACTCTTGGCTTCCTGGTCAACCATGAGACTAAGAAAAAGTCATACTGGACGCACCTTCCATGATGTATGACAAAGTCTATCATTGTGTGTTCCTCACCATGATGGACTGTGACCTTTCAAGCTAAGAGCCAAGAAAAATCCCCTCTCCTCTCGCCTGCTTCTCTTAGGCATTTTGCCATATTTATGAAAAGAGTAACTCTACAGGATGTTCATACTGAAAAGTGGGGTATGTCCTGAAATAACTATGACCATGTGATTCCTAAGCCTTTGAAAGTGATTTGAAACATAAATATCAGTGTTTGAATCTTTTGCTTGGATAATCCATAGGGTGCTATAAATTGTCCTTAAGAAGCCATTCTATCAGAAGTTCAAAGAGCAAAAGGAAGTACATACAGACTTTGCTCTCAAGATTTCAAGAGGGGTCACAGGTACTGCTGGGAATTGGCCATATCTATTGCATTCTAGAAGACAATCTGACTGGCTTTGGCCCATGTGTGGAAAATTTCACTGAGGCAAAATTCAAAAGTTGTGGACTAATTTGCTTGATGGAGAAAAAAATATCTCAAGACAGCATAACATCATTATCACAGGAGGCTGCCAGTGTTCTTTAGAGTATATATTTCTAAGAAAAAAAGTAGAAATAAAAATGTAGATACATGCAACTTTACAAGGAAAGAGCATGAGCACATTTGAACTTATGGATCAGGCTGATACAGTGGCTTAAAGTGATGGCATCATCAAAGAGGACCAGAGTTCTTTAAAAAAGCAAACTGAAAAACTGTAAACCTGAGCATTGCAGTGAGAAAATAGAATTGGTGCCTGCGATCCATTCCCTTCATATCTCAAGGGTGTGAAAATTCAAGACCTTTTGAAACGAAAATAAATAGAAAGAAAATGTTGGAAGAGATACTAACATACATTGCTCCCCTCTCCAACAGGGCCACTTAGAAAAATGCTTCCCAGCTACAGTCTCCTGGGTCACAGGGTCTTCTGTTCCTATAATACAGAAGCTACATCTCAATCATGTCAACAGGACTTGGCATCATCTATGTTTTGATCTTTGGTAAGCAGGATGATTTCAGGAGCTATCAGGACATGGAAGTCTGTGCTAAGGTTCTGAGAAAAATCTCTGCATTCTGCCAAGGTATACTAAAATCATTTCTCCTAAAGGGAAATCTTGAGAGCCTTCTGTATGAAGCACAAAGGCAAAGTCCAAGCTGCAAGAAGAGTCCAGTGTGCTATAGATGTAAAGCATAGGGCATGCTGATTGAATAAAGATGCAGTGTCTGGGAAGAGCCAGCTCTGGAGAGAGATCACAGTGCTTCAGGCAACAGGGATTCATGAGAAAGACAACCCAGACATGCTGGAGCCCATGCAATTGCCACCACACACTCCAGCTACAGGAGCATCTGGGTCCGGAGACCCAGCTACAGGGTTTAATGTTTGCCCTGATGAAGTTTGATCCTAATTTGGTCTACTTTTCCTTGTTATGCGTCCATTACTTTTTAGAATGTTTACTCTACCAACAAGTATGAAATCATTTCGATTATACAGAAGTCCTCAGTTAAGAGATTATCTGAGTCAGAAGACTATAGTCCTGGAATAGTAAAATTATAAGAATTTTCTCTGCGTATGTCTGTATATGTGCATGTTTGTGCATCTATGTGTTCTGGTGTATGAGCGTGTGTGTGTGTGTGTGTGTGTGTGTGTGTGTGTGTGTGTGTATTACTTTGCTTTTCTGTTGTTGTAACAGAACACTGTCAAAGAGAATTTATAAAAGGAAGAGTTTATTTAGTTTACGGTTCCAAAGAGGTAAGAGTTGATCATGATGGGGAGGCCTGGTGACAGAGGTGCCTGGAGCAGACACAGAAGCTAGGCACTCACATCTTCCAGAGGGCACAGGAAGCAGAGAGTGACAGGAGATCCAATAAGGCCTAAGAGCTCTCTAGGCCCACCCCCAGTGACATGCTTCCTCCACCATAGCCACACCTTCTAAGACCTCTCCAAACAGCGCCTCCAGCTAGGGAAAACAATGTCCAAATATTTAGAGCTTGTGGAATAGATTCTCATTCAAACCACCACAATGTACTTGTGGAGGCCAGAGAACAATCTCAGATACCCTACCTTAGGACCACGCACCTCATTATTGTGTATATGTGCACCTAGGTATGAAGGTACATGCATATGCAAGTGTATATGTGTGCAAGTGGAGGTCAGAGGACTTCTTCAGAAGAAGTCATTTTTCAGGTACCTTTTATACTTTGTTTGAGATCATGTCTCTCACTGGCCTGAAACTTCAACAAAGTAAACAAGGCTAGCTGGCTAGTGAGTCCCAGGAATTGCCTTCCCAATACTGGATTTGCAAGGCCAGCTTTATCAAGTAGATGCATTTTTGGTTGTATGTATGCAAGTGCACCAAATGGGTGCAATGACAGGTGAGGCCAGAAGAGGTGTCAGACACCCTGAAAGAAGTTGTGGGCGGTTGTTAGTCACCATGTGCAGCTGGAAACCAAGCTAGGGTTTTCTGCACAAACAGCCAGTGCAGTTAACCACTGAGCTATATTCCCATGCCTGAAATCCCAGGTTATTTATATGGTTTCTGGGAATTGCATGCAGGTCTTCAACTTGCAAAGCAAGCACTTTAATTATGGACAGAGATATCTGCCAAGCCCCAACCCCATAATTTTGATTTTCATTTTAATTTTTGTTACATTTTCATTCCCCTCCCCTCTTTGGGTTTGGGTTCTCTCTTTTCACCAGGTGGTTAAAACGTATCTATCTCAGATTGTCAGTCTTGCCAACAAGCACTGAGATGCCTCAATAGACCCTTAAAAATGAACTGCATTAGTTAAGCATTATGAGTGGCCAGGGCTATATGGATAATTAGCCAGAATGTTAGGGTTCGAATATGAAATATTCTATACAGAGTCCTAGATTAGAATATATTTGCCCAATTTGATATATATACATATATATATAATATTTTGAAGTTTCATTAGAAAATTGATATAAAAAATAAAAGTAATTACCAAGGACAATAATTTATCATTTAATTTAGCATATGAAACAAATCTGTGTCCAGACCCACACAGCACCACTAGTTAATGAAAGCAAAGGAAGCCGAACTTTCACAGTCACTGCTTGAAAAGGACAAGACGTATTGTACTCTTAGAGAGTAAAGAAATTGTCTCAGTATGTAACAATTTGAATATATACCTCAACCATGAAAAAAGAGAAAAAATATGTGCCATCTCTTTTCAAATTAGCCTTTTTTTCCTTGATACTGAATATTATAGACACTCACATATGCATGTATTTATATTTGTACATGCATACATTATAGGCTGGAATTCACAACTGAGAGAAAACATGAAGTTTTGCACTTTCTGAGACTGGGTGACATCACTTAATATTATGCATTCTAGGTTCAACTATTTGTCTGCAAATTTTGTGATTTCATTCTTCTGAGCTGAATAATATTCATATGTATGTACCAGATTTTCATAATCCATTCTTCACTTAGTGGGTTCATCTCCTAAAGGTTGGATTCATTTAGTTGCTACAGTGAACAGAGCAGCAGTAAACACAGGGATACAAATATCTCTGAAATGAGCTTTCAGAGAACATGCCCAGAAGAAAGATAGTTGGGTCATACGATAGCTCTATTTTAACTTTTTGAGGAGCCTCGTACTGAGTTCCATAACTTTTGTACAGCAATGTACTAGTAGTGAGAACGAGTCCCTCTCTCTCCTCATGCTCTCTATTTGTCAGATTTCTTGATAATAGCCATTCTGAATGGGATAGGAAGGGACAATTCCCCTGATGATTAGGGATGCTGAACATGAGTTTTGTGCATTTCATAAAAAAAAATCTTAATTAAATTTAGGCCCCTCCCCTCCCCTCTCCTCCATTACCCCAACTCCAGATTTCAGGGATTCTTTCATATACTTTGTCCTTTCTGGTCTACGTACTCCTCAGTGCAGGTTCATCCACTAAGCCCAGTCACCCTATCTAGAGTCACTCTCTTAAAGATCTACTCTCTCTTGCCCAGTAGTAATCACTTGCAATAGTCCCTAGGTTAAGGCTGGGGCCTGCTTGCTTTCCCCTTTTCTGTTCTGGGTTTTTATCTGACTGAGTCAGCATGAGTCTTGTGCATGCTGTTGCCATTGTTATAAGTTTATATGAGCAAGTTTCCTGTGGTCTGAAAGCCTCTGTTTTCTTATGTTCATGCATACACAATATCTGAACATTGGTACTTGTGTATAAATGAAAGCTATATAAGAAGGACACAATGCAGACAGGAGATACCTGACTTTGAGTCGGAGTAGTCCAAGAGACTCCCAAAATAACACAGGCTATTGCACAGTCCTTGATTACTACCCTGAACTTGAAGATACGTCCCTACTACTGAATACAGGACATACTTTGGACATGAGACTTGGAGCAACAAAGTTGGAACTGACCCGGAAGCCTTCTTCCTAAAGAGTAGCTAAGTCAAAGATTATTAAGTATGTGACTTCAGGTTCATTTTCATAATTGATATGATATCAGAGTATATAAGGAAAACGTCTTTTATTTTAAAATGTTGTTTTTGTTACTATTGCCTCTGAAAGACTTTAAGTAAATACTGCTTTCTGACCGGCAAGTTTTACCCACACTGTTGTCTTTCAACTTTTCAAAGACAATTAACTACACAATTAGTTTTTTCCCTTATTATGTTAATTTTCTTTGTGGCTGTAGAAGTCTGTATGCTCACTTCAAAATGCTGGTGAGCAGAAAAAAACATGGCAGTTAGTAGGTGATTTGAGTCCATTTTTTTTAGTAGATGTGATTATAGAAAAACAGGTAATTTATTTATGAATCAAATTATCAGAAATATTCAATTAAATGTTATTCCACTTTCAAAATGGCTTGGGAAAAGACAACTGGGAAAGCAAATGTAAATGGAAAAAGGAGAGACATAAGGAAAGCGAGTAGAAGGACAGGAGGGAACGCAGAGCCTGGGGAGCCCTGGCTGAGATAAGATGGGCTGGGCTTGCCCAGTTACCACAGACACCTCTCATGGCCTTCTGTGTGTCCATGATGTGGTTATGCATTCTCTATGCACCTAACCAATAGAACAGCATCCAGTCCAACTCATAGTCCAGCCTCGCATTACTTTGTTTAACTATTACACAGTACTATAAATGTCACTCTTACTGGTGATATTTCCATAGTTTTTTCTTGGAGATGAAAGAAATCATTATTACATCCTTAATGTCTTGATTGGCTTATGCTGCTATAATAAGTATCTGAGCTGGCAGTCTTGAGGTTTGCTTTTTACAGTTCCGGATATGGACAAGAGATGTAGAACCTGGAAAAGGTTTACTGGTATGCAGAGGGTTGTGTGCTCTGAGAGAGAGAGAGAGAGAGAGAGAGAGAGAGAGAGAGAGAGAGAGAGAGAGAGAGAAGAGAGAAGAGGAGAGGAGAAGAGAGAGGAGAGGAGAGATAGATAGAACACAGAAATAGAGATAGAGAAAAACAGAGACATAGAGGCAGAGACAGAGAAAGAACCTATCTTCCCTTAAGGCATAGTCACACTCATGAGAGCTCCACCCTTATGATCAAATGACCTTATAAATATCTTTTTTGGGGCAACGATGATGCCCTAATGTTTCTGCAACATTTTTTCTGTATGTTTCTTTAATTAATTTTACACTTAAAATTGGAGACAATTATCATTTAATATTTTAGAACGTTTGAGGATCAAATACACCTCACCTGTTTTATCATAAACATTTCTAGTTCAAGAAGATAGTGTACACTGTACCTAACCAATTATCTAAACAACAGTACTCAAGTTGAAAATTAATGAATCTTGGGAATATATATATATATATATATATATATATATATATATATACTGCAAATCTATGAATTACATCTTAATATAATTTATGGAATCCCCCATTCAAACATCAATACACACATTTTAAAAGTTGTTCCTTGAAATAAAAGTTAAATGTAGTACACCATAATTCTTCCACTTTATTCATTATGTCAATATTAATTGGAGGAAACAATCTTTCCTTCAGTAATACTATTTAACTCCAGGAAATAACAAAAATGTTGTCATAACAGAAAAGCAAATTACTTTTCCTTTTATAACTAAACAATAGCCCCAGCACATTTCATGAACATTTCTAGTGCCGCCCTCAGAATTCATAGAATTCATTTATGTTCTGATTAAAATATATACAGATGAAAAGGAATTCAGTAAGGACACAGTAAGAACTTTCTGTGGAAGTAAAATCTATTGTAAGAAAGATAAAGAGTGACCTTGCCTGAGAAGCAAACACGTAAAAATTGCTGCTAGGGTGGTTCTTTTGTCAGTATGTGCAAAGCACTGTATTTGATAGAAGTGTTTTATGAAGTCTTTGGATTTCTGGTATAGCACTAACTTATTCCCGAGAGGATTTGATTTTCTTCTGTATGTTCTTTCAGGAACACTAGATGTCTGCTGTTTCTCAATCCAATTTCAGGCACCGGGATTTGAGACGTGCAGTAAGAATGGATCAACCTTTCTTGTGAGATCAACTTTTCAGGGCTGAACCTATGCGCAGATCACTTTAGGAAAGCCTTACATTAGATATTCTCTAAATTTCAGCTTCTTTCTTGTAATCCCACAAGATCATCATTGTTGTCCCTAATCACTGAATTGTAATTAGATATTTCAGAACTGAGGGCTTTGTTTCCCCAAACAAAACCCTTCATTGTTCTAAGTTCATAGAAGCAAGTTTCCAGTCACCTGTAGAATGCTGTTTCCATATGGTCGACTACCACCTATGGGTTTTTATGACTTTCTGCCGACTCTTCCACAATGGTCCCTGAGCCCTGGGTGGAAGAATTTTAATACAGGAGTCCTATCTAGGGACACAGATTCTGAAGTGCCTTATTCTTAGTATTTTTGTCATGGTGTGTAGATTTCAGCATCTGTTGCAAGAGAAAGTGTCACTGGTGGGAGTTGAGAGATGCATTAGTATTCTCTCTGTCCTCTGTTCTGTTCGGTTCCCTGAGCCTTACAGTGGATTACAGATGTGGCACATAAGGCTGAGAATCTCACATGTGCAAGATCCATGCAAACACAACCCAGACAAATACCCAGCATGGTAGTGGGAAATGAGTAATGAGCCTGAATCTTGCCTGAGGAACTACTGGCAACTGACCACTGTGGAGTAGGAAAAGTTTGTCTCCTTTAAGGGGGTTATGTTACATGGGTTGACCAGGTTAAGTAAATGGACTCATACCAATGGGCATGGCAGACTGAAAATTGACTTGATAGGCTTTAATATATAAGGCAGAATGCTTGAATCCCACAGGGAGGCAGGCTGTGCAGGCTCAGGTAAGAGAGAGTGTCTAAATATGATCAGGATTTACTGCACAAAAAGCACAAAAATTCCATTAAAATTTATTTTAAAATCTAATCGGATTTTTATCTTATTACAGACTGTAGCCCTGTACCAGCCAGGGTTCCTTAAGAACAGAACTGGGTAAAATGAATATATATGTGGGTATTTATTAGATTGGTTTACAGGATAGAGTGTGCCAAGTTCCACAATGGCAGTGTCACTCCAGAGATGCTGAGAACCCAGTAGTTGCTCAGTCCAGGAGGATGGATGTCTCTGCCATCCCAGTGTGGTGCTGATGCCAGAACGAGTGCTTAAGAAATTTCCTGGTGATCTTTAAAAAGTCATTATTTCTAGGATACATCTGACTAATGTCAAAAAGTGAGACACCATCAGACTCTAGAAGTAAATCATCAGGCTGGGCATGGTGGCACAGGCCTTTGATCCCACCACAAGGGAGGCAGAGGCAGGTGGATTTTTGGGAGTTCAAGTTCAGCCTGGTGTATATATAAAGTCAGTTCCAGGCCAGATGGGGCTACAGAAAAACCCAGAATCAAAAAGACAAAAAAAGGAAATCATCAATCTGAATCCTTTCATAACAAGATAAAAATATGCCTGTGAACATCTCATCCCTTTTTCGTGGATGCCTTTTGTATTCTGAGTTGGACACTGGGATTTGGATAAGAACAGGACTGAAATGAGACTTCCTTCAGAGATACCTAGAAGTCCAGAAGGAGCTGGAATCACAGTGACAGAAACAGGCTAGGAGAGCAGGCTATTTCATCATTCTCTTGTACAGATACTGAAATGTTTATACTTAAATAAACCCCCCAGGGCTAATCAATCCATGTCACCTCTTAATAGTATCAAAAGACAACATGGACGTCAGATTCATGAGGATGTTTCTGTGAGGACATGCCATATTGTTTAATGTAAATTCATTTTTACCAAGTAGAAAGAGTATAGTTTAAAATAACAGAGTTGGTTTGGGGGATGAAGGTGAAAGCTAGTTCTCCCTACTCTCGAAAAGATCTGTTTGTTATGTCACAATGGCCTCTTTAATGAATTAGTGGTACAGAATGTCTTCAGAAACTTCATTTCTAATTCAAAAATATAACAAAGTAATGATGGAGGATCTGTTTGCTAGAAATAATGATCCCTCAAAAATTAAAAGTAGTTTAAAAGTACTTAGATTATTTTTATTTAATCTAGGCAACTAATATGCTTAATGTACTCTATAATTAACCTTGAAAATTATGTATCAAATAATACCAAGCAATTTAAAATTATTTATTGTTTTTATGTGTATGAGTGTATTGCCTGGATGCACATTAAGTGCAGCTATGTCGTGCAATGCCTACAGAGGACAGAGCAGGTTGTCAGATTCCTTGGAACTAGAATCAGATGTTGTTAGCTGCCATATGGGTGCTAACATTAGAACCTGGATCCTCTACAAGAGCTGCTAGTGGTCTTAACTACTGAGTCATCTCTCCAGCCCCTACACTAGAACTTTAAACATCATATACAGTAAATATTGCATACATATCTGTAGTAGTATCCCTTAAAGTACATTTTCTAGAATACTTTTTTGCTGATAAAATTCACATTACCTTTGTTATTTTGATTACTACAATTGTAAGATAATGTTGTATTTCCTCTCATAATCAAACAATGATTTGTACCCTTTAAACAAAGTATATAACAAATAAAACTGACATATATTTGTATAATGTTAGATAGGAATGTGCTCATTTTCCCAATATTTGGTTGATATAGTGATGTTGTTCTGGTAAGATAACAGCTAAATTCTTCTTGTATTTCCATTTCAAAAAAAAAAAATCATTGCCACTGGCCATTTTTTTAAATTTAAGCCAAGTCAACTGAAAATCATCTTCTGTATCACAAAGGTCACGTTTTATTCTAGGAAAATGTGAAGGTTGATATGTCAAATTGCATTGTGAACTGACATCTGTCTCTCTTCTCGGTAAAGAAAACCCTAGAATTTTTACATTACCAGTAATTCATGAAATCAGAGAAGGGAGGGGGAAAAAGAAGCAGGGACCTACCAAAGTCCAGAAAAAAAAAATGAAATTGTTGGATGCGTTAGGTGTTGAACAACAAAATTATCTCCTCCTTGCATACTTAAGTGAGAAACTGCAATGATATGTTAGTTCTATTCATAATGAAGACACATCATTTGCTGGTGTATAGAAAAAAAAAAAAACAACCAACCACCTTTCTCATTTCTAATAAGTGAACAAAGAAATCACAGTTTTTGTCCTGGACTCATTCCAGGCATCCAGGCAGCATGTTTACAAGGGAGGAGTCCAGAAGGAAGAACAGTAAAAGGTCTAAATTTAGCTGGTTTTGTAACCAGGACATTCACTCTAAGGACATGTTAAACAGCGAGAGAAGTAAATGGTTTTGTACCACAATCCCCTGCAAAAGCTCTGAGAAGAAAGTGGAGCTTCCATTAGAATAATCAAATGAGAGCAAGGTCCGTGATTCTCAGAAAGCAATATTGGGAAAAGTAAATAGAAACTGGACATTATAGCCCAGAATCTGAGGGACTAAGACAAAATATACATACACTAAATTTGTATATATTATAAGTAAGCCATTCTCTGCTCCTACCTTCACAATTACTTATTTTGGAAGAAAAAAAAATAGTGGATTTATATTTCACACAGTAAAAGACACTATTACAATGACCTTCTGACAGATGAAATGAGGTTTTAGCTGCATGTTTCTGGGAACTCTCGTTTGGTAAGTCTCACATATTCCACTAGATATTCAACACGTTGTTCTCTCCTGGAGTACCCCCAAACCTTGAGCACCTCTCAGAGAAACTTGTTTTGTACACATCAAAGAACGAACATTTTATGATCCCTAAGCCAGAAAGGGATCATTAAAACAATGGTTATTTTATTTCTTTTCTTAATTGCCTTCCTAAGTTGCAAAGATAAGCAAATAAATAATGGACACAAAAGAAATGAGGATTGTTAAAAGTTGTTTGGGATGGTGAAGATATTTTATTAGTTTATAAAATGTATTTATAAAAGTATTATACCATATAGAGCTCCAGGTAACAAAATATGGAATGACAAAAAATTTCCTAAGGTACAATAAGAGGATGACGTTAGCATGGTGGGATAGAAACAGGGTGATTTTAAGGAGCAATTCTGGGTATTAGGGTTAGATTATTCTTTAATGTGGAGCATAATATCCTCAGATAAATGAGCTGGTGAATAAGGTCCAATAGTTCACCTCAAGGATTTCCTAGCACACAGTCATATTTTTATTGATTTCTTCCTTAGCTATCTATTATTGTACTGGACTGGCTCTTCCCCTTTGGAGGAAAAGAATATAATCAAGAGTGAGATCCTTTAAAATCACACATTTTCCATTAAAAATACCTTTGTACAGTAATTGTAGACAATAGATAGACAAGTGAAGGTGAGTGTTCTAGTTTCTTTTCAATTGCTGTGATGAAAACACTGACCAAAATCAATTTGGGGGCGGGGGGTGGTGGTATACTTATTCTTTAATCTCCCGAGTCACAGTTTCAAGGTAGCCGCTCAGGGTAGGAACCTGGAGCACAGACTATGGAGGGAGGCTGCTCACTGGCTCACTCTCCTGGACCATGCTTCTGCTCAGCCTGCTTTCTTACACAGTACAGGACAACATGCCCAGGAATGGCCTTATCCACAGTGAGCTGGGCCTTCCCACATTAGCCAACCATTGAGAGAATGCCTCACACACATGGCCATAGACCAGACCAATGTAGGCAGTCCTCCAGTTGAAGCTCCCTCAACCCAGGTGTGTCAAGTTGACAACTAAAGCTTCTCTCCAGCAGAATAGCTAAAAGGAACACCTTAGATGTTTGAGTCTGGAGTGTATTTAACTGTCCTAGAAACGTAGGACAAGGTACACATGTTCTCTAGAGTTTGCCTATTCATTAGTTGCTTTTATACTTTGCGCCATTTGTATCACTTCAGTTTGAATATCTATAAGCAAATGAAAATCAATAATAAACTACAACGGATTTACTTAGATGTAATTATAAACATTTGCATCATAATCTGTTTGAATAAATCTTCCAAAATGGGGAGAAAGATGAATGTGTCCCTTCAGAAAATATTTTAATGTGTGAATATTAGGTTTCCAGTTGTTTGCTATTAGGAGCAGGCTTGCAGGGCAGTCAGAATGCTAAAAAGGTCAATGTTTGGGCAAGATGCCAAAGCCTGACTACCTGAGTTTGTCCTTGGATTGTATAGTAAAGGAGAGAACACACTTCCTAAAGTGTGGCATGTGCACAGCAACACACACATGCATTTCATGCATGTGTGTGTGCATGTGCACACTAATAAATAAAACAGTAGGCATGATATATATATATATATATACACACACACACACACGATAGAGATAGATGATAGATACATAGATGATGATAGATGATAGATAGATAGATAGATAGATAGATAGATAGATAGATAATCAACAGCCATCTCATCCTAGTCCCAGAGGTGGAAGTTGGTGCAGGACTGGGTGGGTTCTCAGGCGCTCACCCGGGTGCAGGAGCTGCCTTTCAAGGCCTAGTCCCGGAGAAGAATAATTTTTTTACCTTTTTCAACTATTCTCCTGTTCCCCTTTCAGCCTCCTTTTTCTCCTGCTGAAATCCTTCTTCTGTATAAGTCCCTACACATCTTCATGTTTTCTTTTCTTTTGTGTGTGACAAACAGATTAATCACTTTCTTGCTTGACTGTAGCTAGAAAGTTACTTACTGGACGAAGGCGTCTTATTACTGGCTATACATCCTAAAAAAATGTAGGCCTTCCCCAACAACCATTAACTTCCCATAACCTCTTCTCTTCTTGAGAGACACATATAGTTGTGGAGATATTTTATTTTTTGGGACATCATCTCACTCTGTAGTTCATTCTTATCAGGACATCTAACAATCCTCTATTTGTACTATATGTATGTTCAATCATAACTTTATTTCTCTAGGTACATTATAAGAAATCATTAGTGTCTATCAACACATGAGCTGAAAAGGAAAAGTAGTGTATACACACAATGGAATATTATGCAGCCATGAAGACAAATAAATTCCTTTTGCAAGAAAACAGATTTTACTGATGATCATTACATTACAGGAAATAAGCTAGAATCAGTAAGATGATGATTGCATGTTTTCCTCCTTAGGCAGAAATAAGATTAAACATATGTGCATACAGGACGGGAAACTGAAATTCTTACATGAAAGAGGGCAGTGGGTGAGGTGACACACAGAAGGGAGGGATAGAGTTGGGTGAGCAAAGGGCGTAAGATAATCTCTGTAAATGGCGTGTTGAAACTATCTATGTACAAAGAACGTGTTTGAACTAAACTTTTAAAGCATATTTTCCAAAGGAATCCTGCAAGTTTGCATTGCTCACAGTTCTGAATATCTTCCTGTTCCTTTGCCTTTCTTTGGTTTGGTATTATTGGTATTTTTGTTTCAAGTCTTTTATGGAAGGCAGAATAGAATTGGATCAAAGATGGAAAAATAAGTTTTAAAAATCCTAATAAAAGTACTGCAAATAAACTGACACATGGCAGTCAAAGGCGCATTCAGTGAATTTAAGAAAGGCCAATATTTAAAATGCTCACACTGGAATACAAAGATGGAAAATCAAAATGTAAAAATATAGACTAAAATAGTAACATACATAGAGTAATAAACTATGTAACATATATAGAGTACCACAAATATGGGATTGTTAGATGTCCTGGGAAAAATGAGCTGGAGAGTGAGACGATATCTCAAAAAATGAAATTATCTCCACAACTATAGAAAAGTCTCTCATGGAGGGATGAGGCTATGGGAAGTTAATGTTTGTTGGGGAAGGCCTGCATATTTTTTAGGATGTATGGCTGTTCCTGCATTCGGCTAAGCCACTTACAATCTACAATTCTGTAGCTATCTTCCCTCTCAGGAACTAGGACTGGAGCCCCTCCTGCAATACGGTGAAGTAGTTAGAACTAGAACATGCCAACACCTGTATAATCTAGACTCACATTTCTAGTTCTGATAGCCAACCTGGCACACAGAACCAAACAGGAATCTCCCCGTTACTCCCATACAAAGAAGAAAAGTGGGAACCTGAAGCACAATCTTCTCCTATCTGCTCGAAAATCAACCAAGCTACAACAGCAATAACAACATAACCAATATTCTCAACTAAGAGAGGTTTGCGTTCCATATGTGACAGAAAACCAGGAAAAGACGACCATATGCTCAGGTAACAACAAAAAAATCACAAATAATACGAAAACCAAGATAATGTCTTCCTACTAAATCCCACCACTCTACTGAAAATGTTCTAAAATGAGAACTACCCAGTGGAACACTGGAATAAAGAACTTAAAAGAACAATAAGCATTATCCACAACCAGAAGGATTATAAAGAACACACAAACTACTCAAAGAACTCAGAGGACAGGAATC
The DNA here is from genome assembly GCA_035773235.1 of Eospalax fontanierii. Classification (NCBI taxonomy): domain Eukaryota; kingdom Metazoa; phylum Chordata; class Mammalia; order Rodentia; family Spalacidae; genus Eospalax; species Eospalax fontanierii. The sequence goes on along the minus strand of CM069527.1, from coordinate 106,364,926 downwards.
AACTACTAAATGAAGCTTAAGAAAATACAAATACCTGATTGAATGAAATGACAGATAACTCATAATTTGAAAAGTGAATTCACAATAGATGTAGAAATATTGCAGAAAAATGAGGCCAAAATGAATCACAGTGCCAAACACAAGACTCCCTTTGAGTTGTTGGTCAGGGTAGACCTCCAAATACTACATGCTATTACCACCGTCTTTGATTGCCTTCTGGAACTTGAAGGCAAGCGACTCTTCTGAAGAGAGGAGATATTTCAAGCACAGGACTTGAAGCAACTGAGCTAGAGCTGACCTGGAAGCCTCCTCTTTGAAGACTAGCTCTCATAATTTCAGAAGATAATATGCAAGCTTCCAAGGGGGAGTATCAATCAGTGATCTTACTCAGCTGTAAAGTTTACAAAACACAACAATGACTGTCCCAGAAAATATCTCTACTGGTGCAATAGTAGCACTTTTATTTTGGGGGTAATCGGCAGCTACATAATTGGACATAATGACCTCTCAGTGGGAGGGAAATCTGGCAGTGTACTCTTAATGTAGCCAAGTACACATGGCTGAAGATGTCACAGAGAGATCCTAGAGAAAAACCTACCTCTGTCACTTCCTTAGAACAACATGATTTCTGACAGTACTCTAAATACAAATCCTTATATGATAAGACAAGTATACTTCTCACCATTCATACAAAGAGCTTCATTTTGCAACTAATGAAGACTACCAGAAAATTCCACAACTGGTCAAATGCAGAGAACAAGTAACTATGAAGTTGTGACACATCTACTATGTATCCTTTACACCCAAGGCTCAGGAAACATTACTGAAGAGGAGTAGGAAAGAGTAAGAGCCAGAGACAGGAAATATCTAGACATGACAGGAAAGCTGCATGAATGTAATCTCCACTGCAGTATTCTAACAAGATTCATATAATAACAAAACCAGTAAACAAGCCAAGCTGAATGAAAGAAGTTGCAAGGGATCCCACCTGAAGATTACGGGCCATAAGCATTCAAAGGATGCTGAGGGAGGCAGAATCAGTTTTTTCCAGGCACTAGCTCCCTGAGAGGTTATTCATTCCCAAATGTACTTCCCTAAACACAAGTTTACACTAGACCCACGAAAAAGACTCATTTCATTTTATATATACATATATGTATATACACACAACTATAAATAAACATATGTATATATATATATGCATTTATAAAAGTATGTATGTCTGTTGTCTATGTAGCAATAACAATCAAAGACGTGGGCAGTATATTCAGAGGGATTTGTAGGATATGGATAGAGATGGAGGTGGAGTAGGAGGGATGTAAACAATGCAAAGCAATATTCATGTGTGCAATTCTCAAAAATAAGAATATTAAAACAGGAAAAACTAAAATTCATTACATACATATATCTATCACATAATAAAAACTGAAAAATAATTTAAAAATCAAATCATTTATATTAACAATGGGAACCCCTGAATTATCGTTGTTAGTTATTCCTGAGGAACACCATGGTCTGTGAAGAAGATATCATCCCAATAGGATGTCACGATTCCCTACTGCAATCATATATTTAAGTACCACCACCTCATCATCACACAGTACTTCCCTGGTACTGGGATATGATACTAAGCTGCCTTATGAATACTACCTCATATTGACAAAAAATACTGGTAAGTTTGACTTAATTCAATCACTCCAGAAGTGATTACCCAGAGTCCACTGTGTTCTGGACTGCAGTAGGTACAAGGGAAATAGGCAGAAAGGAGTCAAGTTGTGGGCATAATCCAGTGATTGACCCTCATGGAATGCTCAGAACAAAGGAATTTGGTGAGATTCATATGTCACTAGAAGCACATATTTTTGGCTGACCTTCAGGTGAATCATATCTTATTTTTCACAAATTATTGATAGTTTATTTTTACTTAAGAATTCTTTTTCCCCATAGGGACTGAAATTCTATGGGTATAGATCCTTGTACAGTTCCACAAATGTTCTACTTCTTGAAGTACAAGATAGAGATTTCTTTTGCCTGAAGTTGTACAGAGTCTGCTGGTGTTTTATGTGCCTATGTCCTCTACTGGGGTTGTCAGCTCTTCTGAGCCTGAGAGTGAATGCCCAGCAGAAGGAAACTGAGGAGTGACTTTCAGCCCATTCTTCTTTAGAGCTGATTTTTTTTTTGCCTTTACTTTTGTAAATTTTCAAGCCTTATCAGTCTTGAATTCTAAGTAAGGTCTTGGATTTGTGAGTCTGATCTGATAACTGTAAGCAGTGTTCATTCAGTCTTATCTAAAATCATAGCTGCATTTTTGATGCAGCTTCATCCATTCTGATGCATTGCTGAGCCACTTCTGTATTTCTGAGAAGATTCTGGTGCTAATGAGGAGGAGGACCCCCTACTACCACATTTCCAAAATTAATGACATATACAGTACTAGCAAAATAAATTCTGCTAATCCGAATGCAAACATCTGTGCTCCCATCTTATTTGTCATTTCCTCCGTTGCTAACTGTAGCCCCTAGATCAAAACATAACTTAAATATATTTGAAATTTAAATATTTTCTGATGTCAGAAATGAGATGAACACCCAGCTTTATAAAATGTATGTTATAATCACAGTGTTAAAAGAAGTATTCCATACTAATAATATTAGTATTTTGTAATCATATGCATATTTGCATGAAGTGTCACAGATAAGTACTGGTATATGCTGATTGCTCTCAATTCAGGGAATGCCACTAAATTAGGTTTTAAAATTTAGATTGTAGAGGATGTAAAAGGCGCATGGTCAATGATAAAAGTGCAAGGTGACAATTGGTTAGGCACTGGGTTCAGCTATCAGCATTGCAAATAAATAAATTAGTTTAAATTTAAAACGTCTTTGATTTATATCATTAAAAATAACTATTTAAATATATCATCTTTATTCTTAACTCCTCATATTTCTAAATGAAATATTTTGTACGAAATTTCTGATTTCCTGTTTGAAATTAAATCAGTCTTCTGTTATCTTCTAGCTGATTCTTGCATGTTCCTAGGTGGGCAATTCAGAGCAGACTTTTTGAATCTCACTGCTTTTGTGCCTTTTAAAGATATTTATAAAAAACACTCTATGACTAGTCATACTGTTTACATATTACATCACACTATAATCTAATGGTTTTATGTAGTTTTAAATAGAATAAGATGGAAGGATATTAGGTTGTAAACCAATCTTAAGAAAATCAATATTTTTTTAAAAGTACATGCTCAAGCAGTTTTATCTTCAAAATGAGTATGTGGGAGACATAGCCATGAAGATGAGTCTATAAATATGTTTAATTTCTGTACATCTAATTCAAATTCTGGTTGGGTTAAAACTCCATATTCAGTTTTCTCTCAGAACTTCAAGAACTGCCCTGTTGAGCTTCACATCCTGAGCTGCTCCTACATTCATTGCTGATAATCTTTTTTATTTTTCTAACAATAATTTCATCCTCTAATTCAAAGACCTTAGCATTGACTTTTCATCTTTTAACTTTCAATTTCATGATTTTTTTCTGAGAGTATTGTTACATTTCAGAGGTTTTCACTGCCTTTATTGAAAACATACATACAGAGAGACACACACATTCATACAGATATAAACTCACACAGGCATACACACATGCACACAAACATACATGTACATGCACATTTTCATAACTACAGAAACATGTGTATATGTATGTATAGTCTCTTAACTTTTCCTTCTTAAGTTCTTGTGTTCATTCTTTGTATATATTCTCTCTTTCTGATTAAAGTTATTAGACATTTATTATTAGAGTGTTCTTGACATTGTACAGAGCTCTCTTTAAATTTATGTTATAGGATATTCTTATTCATGTATATTTTTATTGAATTTTGGTGTATCTCATAGGAAACACCTTATCACCTTAACCCACTCATCCACATCCACACACCCCCTGCCATACACCAGTTTCTGTCTTATATGTTAAGGTCTATCTTGGTGCTTTTGTGTACCCTGATGTCCCTCAGTGGAAGTTCATCCACTGGAACTTGTTCGTCCTACATGAATATCTCCCTTACAAAAACCAGCTCTTCCTTACCTAGAAGTAATCAGCTACCAATAGTTCTTTGACTAAGGTTTTCCAGTTCTATGCTGGGACTTTGTTTGATTGACTTTGCGTGAGTCATGTGTATGCTGACAACATTGCTAGAAGTTCATATCAGTAAGTTCCCAGAGGCCTGGAAAACCGATTCCTTATGATCACGTGTCAACTTTAGCTCTTACAATATTCAAGCCCATCTTCAGAAATGATCCTTGAGACATGAGTGGACCAGCTTAATATAGGAGTCCTATACATGGAAAGATATTCTGCAGTCTCTTATTCTCTACACCTTGTCCAGTTGTGGCCTACTGAGTGTATAACACTCTGTTGCATGTGGAAGCTTTGTTTGTTGGAGTTGAGGGATGTAATAGTATTCTCTCTAACACTTGTTCCACTGTGTTCTGTGAGCCTTAGGTGTATTGGTGTCCCTGTAGATGTGTCACTTAAAGTGGGCATCTCACAGACACAAATTCTCTCTGTGTGAACAACTGTGGAACTCTGTAATAATATCCACCTGTTGCAAAAAGAAGCTTCTGTGATAGTGGTGAATGGTATAATTGTCTGTAAGTATAAAGACTCATATTTAGAATACTGTTAAAAATACATTTGGCTATGGGTATGTTAGACATTGAGTTTTCTCTAGGATTTATGACATCTTCAGCCATGTGTATTTGGTGATGTTTACAGTACCACACATTAGTTCCCTGCAAGGAGAAGGCTTTAAGTCCAGTGAAGTAGCTGTTGATCAGCCCCAAGGTAAAAGTGCTGCTACTCTTCTGGTACAAGTTGTTGTGGTTGTTATTGTTGAGGTTATTAAGCTTTAACAGTGGGGATGGACTAATGACTGATTTTCTCCCTTAGCAGCTTGCATAGCACAATCCAGAACTTGTTAGTCTTCAGAGAGGAGGCTTCCACGTCATTTCCTGCTCTACTACACCAAATCCTGTTTCCTAAGTATGTCCTGTTTTCAGCAATAGGGTTTTACATTCTAGTTCTGGGAGATAATGTCTGTTAAAATAGCCTGTGTTATTCTGGGAATCTCTTGGACTGCCTTGACCAACAAATAGAAGGGAGATTTCTCCTGTCTGGCACTGTAATTACAGTTATGTAACCTTTAGGTATATACCTGGACTCGTATTCAGATCATGCATGTGTATTTTTCAGTAGGTGTTTGAACTAAAACATTTCTTAACAGTTTTTCACACCACTTAAGCTTTATTTATGTCCTCCAACCCTCTGTCTAATATCGCTTCTCCCTTCCCAGTTCCAATACCCCAATTTTCCCCCGGAAAATACCTGTTCCTATTATCCCCTCTATCTTAAGCTCCTTCTTCCCCTTTACTGACATGTTTCCTTGTATATCTTTCACTTAAATCCCTTCCAGTTGATTACTCCAATTTTCCCCATTTCCCCATTGGCAATGTGTGTCTCCTAGTCCTCTCTCTCAGGCTCCTTATTTCTCTTTACCTTCCAGTTTCCTTTCCATTTTCTGGCTGCAGTCCTTAGAGCAGAATATATACTCACATATAAAAAAAATTGGTGCTAAGTTCTACAAATAAGAGAGAATGTGTTTTTATGTGTGTGTGTTGCTTTGCTTAGTATTAACTATTTCTAGTCTCATCTATTTTCCTGTAAATTTCATAATTTTGTCTTTTCTTAACACTGAGTAGAATTTCATTGTGTAAATATACATTTCAATTATCCATTCATCAGTTGGGAAGCATTTAAATTGTTTCCATTCTGTACGTATTGCCAAAAGTGCAGCAACGAACATGGATGTTCTGTATACAGCAGGATGTGTTCTTTGAGTATATGCCAAGGAGAGGTCTGACCAGATCATATGGCAGATGCATTTTTAGTTTTTTAAGAGTTCTCTACACTGATTTTTATACTGGCTGCCTTAGTTTGCAATCACACCAGCATTGAATGAGCATTCCCCTTTCTTTACATCCTCTACAGCATTTCATGACATTTTTTTTTTCTCTTGACCATAGCCAGTATTCCCGGAGTAAGATGAAATTTTAAAGTGGTTTTGATTTTCATTTTCCTAATTACTATGGATCTTGAACATTTTTAAAGCTGTTTCTTAGCTACTTTCATGTCTTTGATTGAGAACTCTCTATTCCTCCATCTATGGTATTTATTGGGTGTTTTGTTTTCTTATTTATGATTAGAGTTATTTCTATATTCTGGATATTAATCAATGAGACTATTATCTTCCTTACAATGTGCCCAATGGATGTCCCCTAAACCTTTGAGTGTGGATACAGTAATATGTATGCATGTATATACATACATTATTAATTCATTCATTTATTTTGTGTGATATATTTATTGTAGTGTGGCTTTATCTGAATATTCTGAAAATATTCTTGATATTTTCAATTGATTTTGAAAACTCTACACAATTCATTTTCAAGAAAAAATTTTCTTCAAATGTCCAAAGACCTTAACAACCAGTAAGAGGGAGAAGTGATTTTCTTCACTAACATGGCAAACCTGCTGTCAGTCTTTCTTACCAGTCTTACATTCATGATTTCTCTCAGTCTAGTATGTTCAAGATTCCTTCTGAATCATGATCTGTACATTCTACCCTGTAGTCTAGAAACTGCATCTAATTTTCCATCTCAGATCAGAAACAAAATTCTCTTTATCAAATATCACTTAAACAAAACTTCAGTTTTGATTCAGTATTAGAAAAGTCTTAGTTTGAAATAGATTTGAAGAAGACAGGTATCACTGAATTTGCAAAGCATTTATTGGTAATAGGGCTGCATGGGATTTTCAGGGAAAATACGGCTCTTCATCAGCAAAGACAACCTGTTGAAAATTTTAGGAACTGGTAATGTTCAGCTTTCAAGCAGCCTGTCCCTGTAACATACATAGTGCTGTGTCTCTGCTCCAGATGGCATGGAATATCCCCTAAGTTGAATCCTAGAATTTATTGTAGTTATGACTATTTTTCTATTGCTAAAAACAGAATAATATGTCCTTATACATTTTAGAATAAATATAATGCTCAGAAATGTGGCGATTGCCTGATGGAATCTCTGCCAAGTAGGTTAAATCCCTAAGGTATCAAACAGGCGTATTCTCTCATCTAACTTCAGGAGACACCATGTCCCCTGTATATGTGTCTGTGATGCAATTCCATTCCCACTGTAGGACTTAATTTCTCATTCTTGCATCATAGATACACTTCAGACTTAGTTCAAAAAATGTTCACATTTTTTCTCAAGTCTTCAAAATGCTGTCTGTCTCTCAAGCTAGCAAAGGGGATAACCTTTGTTGTGCTGAACATTCTTGTGATTCAAGTTTTGCCAATGAAATTTAAAACTTCAAATTTTTTTTTTCAGTCAGCCAGCTTCATATACTAAACTCACCTGACTAAATCAGGAAATATATTTGCAAGAATTCCTATGTCAGTTTATTGACTGTGTACTTGGAAGAAACTGAGCACACACCAGAGGCGATCATTTCCAACACATGGAGAATTTCCAGAGCTGTGCATTCAGTTTCTTTCTTCTCCCTTTAAGATGCATTCCTGAAATGGATTTTTACAGTCATCCTTAACTATACAGGAGATGGCTTCCCTAAACTATCAGCTGTGTGTATCCAGGATTGACCAGCATAGCATCAAGTTTTACCTGGAATACAACAAGGTGGTCTAACTTGGAAAATCAATCCTTCTTGATATATTAGGTGAAAATGAAATAATATTGGATTTAAGGCTGACAGTAATGATTGTTGTCATCGATAAAACATTATACAACTGAACATATAAAGCATGAGACTTCATTACACTTTGCAGAATATAATATTTCCAAACCCTGGATTTCAAACTTACATCTCTAAATAGTAAAAGCATACATTTCTATTGCTTTAACTCTTCCAGTTTGTGGTACAGAGATCAGCAAGGCAAGCAGGTAAACATAGGATAACCAAGGAAGTCAACATCTGTGATTGAGCAACCTGAGCACTGGCTCAATTCTTCCTCCTATTTCAGAAAAGAAGGCACTGGAGGTGGGGTGTCTTCCTAAACATGATGGAATCACACTGCTGAAAAGTCATGAAGTCTGTCTTCATTGAGCTTTCTGAAAATATCATGGGAGGTCATACGATGAAAGGAGCTTTTGGTCAACCGTGACCTTGGAGGGGAAAAGGTCAGTCACTCCATGAGTGTGACACCACCTCATAAACACATACAAAAACCTCCAACATCAGTGAAAACCCAGCCTCCCAGGCCAGCCCTTCACAGGTTAGCCCTTCCCTGCATCTTTAGAGTACATGTTTGCTTTCTCTTGCTGTACTGATCTCATTGTTTATGACCTACTTTGTGTCTGCTGTTAAATCCTCTTCCATAGACTGTGAACTCCCTGGAATGTGATACTAATACCTGTAAAATTAATGTGTCAGTTTTCTGTCTTCCAGAACTTGCCGTGAATTTGTAGTGAACATGATTTACAATCACACTGCAAAGGAGCTTAAAAGTATCAAACTCTTGCTCATGCTTAAAATTAACATCAAATCATAGGCTTTTTGTTTAATTCTCTGTCGGTCTTTCTTCTGTACCCAATCCCACATCATTATAGGAAGGAATCCAATAAATTATTTTCTACAACAAACAAATGTATGCCATTATATAATTACCCAGTTAGTACCAGAATTTAGGATTTCCAAGAGAAAGTTAAATAAGAGTCTCTATATTCATATACTTACTCTCTCTCTCATAATTGTTGTCTGTTTATAAATGTATACTACTAACCAACAGTCTCGAAACTCAGGAGAAGTTGATGCAACAGCTCAAATCTCAAGGAAGACTGAAAAGGCACTGTCATCTTCCTTAGGGTAAAGGTGGGCTTCAGTCATTTTCTTTTGGTGCCTTCTGCTGACTGGATAGGCACACCTAGATTATTGGAAATAATTCGATGTATTTAAATTTGTCTTAATTAAATGCTTATTTCATCTAAAACCAACCTCCACAGTGTTTCAATTACTATTTAATACAATATTGTGACATAATATAAAAAGATAATCTTCAGTAAACATAATTCAGCAATATATGGAAGATTATTATGTTAAACCTATAAATATTCATTGACCTTTTATGATAAGCATAAAATTATCAACATTAAAATATGATTTTCTGTTTTATTGTCTTATTTTTTTGTTTTTGTACTTTGGACTATTGAAGTGTAAAATGATGTGTTTGTGTTCTTTAAAAATCTTGGCATAAGAAATTTATTTCTGTTTATTATTACTAAAGTTATAACATTCATATGGATTTATATTATTTTTAAAGAAGAGACCATGACATGGGAGTGTAGATGCTTACAGTAGGTCTGAAAGGAGATGGAGGGCCTGAATATAGTCAAATTACACTGAATAAACCTCTAAAAGAATCAACATAAATAGTTTGAAAAGCTGTACTTTGGGAATATGTGCATCTGAGAAGAAGGATGAGTGGTGTCCAGAGGAGGGTGCTGGATTCCTGACCTGGAATTACTGGAAGTTGTGAGCCTCCTAAATATGGGCGCTGGAACCGAACCCTAGGCCTCTGAACTACTGAGCCATTTCTTCAGCACTGTATTTGTAGGAGTAAGCCTTTCTGAAATCTTGTACGTAGATTCACTGTTCCACCCTTTGTTCCACACTATATTTTTCACATATGCTTTACTGATAACATGATTCAGATTGGAGAAAACTGTTGTTATATTTTATAGTGTAATATAAAGCCTAGTTTGGTGATTAAAGGTTTTTTTTTTTTTCTTTTACAATATTTCTTGAGCTTCTATACTTTTCATACAACAGTTCCTAATCAAATTTAGATCCACACCCCATCCATGCCACCCCCACCATTTATCAGCTCTCAGGGTAGTCCACCATATGTGTTAAATCCCATCCAGTCAAGCATTTGTACCCAAATGTAATGACATTTGTGTTTCACTATGTGGTGCTACCTAGACAATGAATTTTAGTCAGCACTACACAGATGTTAATGAATGCTATTAAGCTATTAAGCCAACAGAATCTCTAACAGATAAGGTTACAAGGAATAATTCTCTGCAAAAGATAAAGTGATAAGAATCTGAGCAATATTTTATACAATGGTAGAATTTTGATTCCCAATGTAAAACATAGCCAAATAAATTAGTTAAGGAAGGAGATTCTTTTGTAGGTCACTACAATTGATATATCAGTAATCCTCCATGTGGTTATTTGGATATGTAAATAACCCAAGTAAATTTTATTTCAGAAAAAGGAACGAATGCATAGTTTAAATAATCCTGGATATCACCTACTCAGCAAGCAATCAGAAACAGAGAGAATCCCTACGACTATATCAGTTTATGTTGATAAAGCTAATAACCTTTTTGTGAAAATTCTGAGCAGGAGCAGAATTTTGTATTGGTAAAGAACAGCTCCCAACATCTCTGCAGTCAACTTCATAGGAGCCAGTGAATGCAGAAGGGATCCTTGCACTGAGCAGAGGATCCGCGACCACGCTCAGAGGCGCCCACGCTCAGCAGCTCTACTTAAAATAGCAGTAGTCAGTGAGAAAAGACCAGAAAACAAAATACATGCAGATTGGAGAAGAACACATATTTCTTTCCCTTACATATACACATGACCTCATACTTATGTAGGAAAACAGGTTTCTGCTGAAACGAACCACAACAACCCAAAACAAAACAAAACAAAAAACGGAAAAGAAAACAACAATCATTATTAACTCTGCATATTGTCCATAAACATTTTGAATCTGAAACTGAACGCTTTTGTGTTTTACAGTACCATCCAAAAATGTATACTGAAGATATTTTGCTGACGGCTACAAAGAGCTCCTGGAAAAATCAAAGCATAACCAAAAAAAACCAAATGTTAGTCATTGAGGTGTTTGATTTAGTTCTTGTCAGTATTTCAGCAGGAACTTTTGTAGTAGTTACTTCTAAAGGTGGACAAAACACCCATAGGAATTTGTATATAGCAAAAAATATGGGCGAGTGACTAACCAATGATGTTTTAAAACTAGATATTTTCAAGTGATAAAAAGAATGTGGTGGGACTGAAGAGGTGGTTCAATGGTTAAGATCCCTGACTGTTCTTGCAGAGGACCAGGGTTCCAGTCCTGGCATCCACAAGGTAGCTAACAACCAACCATCCAGTTTCAGGGGACTCTCTGATGCCCTCTTTTGACCTCCTCGGGTATTGCAGGACATGGGTGCATTTACATACATGCAAGCAATACACTCACACACATAAAATAAAAATTATAATACATAAAATATTTTTTAAAAGAATATGGCACTGATTGGGGAAGACAGGGAGGAATGGATGAGAGCTAGGGAGAAGACCACAAAGGCAGACAGCTTAATTTTCAGATAGACGCAAGGAAAGAAAGATTATTTCAAAGTGATTTTAGAATGACTGTTTATCAATAGGAAGACCATGATTCTTGACATACACCTCAGTTCTGTATAAAAATAACAAAACATATCCATGAAATTTAAGATCTCAAATTATAAAGTGTTTAGGACAGTATACAAAAAGCTATGTATAATTTGTGATTATGCAAATAGTTGTAGACTGATAAAAGTAGAAAAATTATTAATAGAATTCTCTCAAAATAAGAATATTTGCTATGTCAAGTTACTAGCAAGCAAGCTTCATAATTGGCACCAAAAATGATCATGAACATAACTAGCGTGTTCAGTGTTCAGCAAACCAATATGAACCATTTAAGATTAAATAAAAAAGCTATTCAATTAGAGAACTGAAAACATCCCATGAAAGAGAATGTATACTTATATGATTTCTATGTCTACATATAGATATAGGTATATTGGTAAGAAAATTTTGCAGGAAATGATTTTTAATTTCAATAGGGTTAGCATAGAAATTAAGTAAAAAGTAGATATCTGTACTTAGGTCATTAATGGTCAGAATTAACAAAGAATGAGTGAGTGAGTGTATAAATGAATCCATTGATTAAGGGACTTCATCAAGTCCTGGAAGTACTATGAAGAGATACCCCTCTCATCTTGTGAGTGAAGACATAAATGTGTGTGCGTGTGTTTGTGTGTGTGTGTGTGTGTGTGTGTGTGTGTGTGTAGAGACAAGTGGTGCGTCATTTCTGTTAGGCATGCAATTACTATATTCCCCAGTAGGAGCATTATAGCATATTTAACAGAGAAATAAAAGTTTAAAATCAGAAACCTATATACACATTTGTCCACATCATCTTTATTAGATCATAATCCCAAGGTGAAAAGATACTAATGGTCAATAGACATTCATATGTCTGCTGTCATTCAATAAATAAAACTGTGATTCATGAACCACCTTATATAACCTCTTGGGTAGAGTCATTTCTATGTTCACCTCTTTGTACTGCTTCAAGTATTCTCTGGTGGGCTGGTTTCCTGAACTTTAATTCTTTCTGGCTATTCATGTTGTTGAAGATTTTTCTTTCCCAATCAAATATAATTGACATTTTTTTTCAGGGCAAAGTATTCAGGTTGGCATCTATGGTCATTTAGAACTGGGAATACTTTGGTCCAGGCTCTTCTGGCTTTTGCATTGAAAAGTCAACTGTAACTCTGATAGTTTTCCTTTATATGTGGATTGTTGTTCTTCTGGAGTGTTCAAAATTCTCTCTTTGTTCTATATGATTAGGGTTTTTTTTTTACTCTGAAACAGTGTGGGTAATTTCTTCTTTGGTCCTGGCTATTTGGCATTTTATGTGCTTCCTGTATTTGTATGATAATGCTTTTCCTTAATTTTGGAAAACTTTATTCTAAATTCTGGTTGAAGATCTGGTCAATTCCATCATCTGAGATTCTTCTCCTCTATTTGTCTATTTCATGGTGGCCCAAGTTTCCTGCATATTCTATTCCTGTGTTTTTAAATTTTTGTAATCTTTGCTTGAATGCTCGTGTTCTTCAACTTTATAGTCCAGTCTTGATATTCTGCTTTCCATTTCATTCATTCTATTGGTGAGGCTTTCACCTGTGTTTTCAAATTGGCTTACAAAATTTGTTACTTCCTTCTTCTTCATTTCAGTCTGGGTTTTCTTTAATATTTCTATCTCTTTGTGAATTCAGTCAGAAATTTATACCTATCTTTTAGTTCTTTAATTTGTGAGTTTTTTAAATTCATTGATTTCTTTGATCATGTTTATGAATGTTCTTTTTAACTCTGTGTGCTGGCTTACCTTTTTGAGGTTCTTGTTGTAGGACTCTTCTATAGAACTGGTGATGTTTGGTGGGACATTTTATTTGGATTTTTCATATTATTATTGTGTCATTGTGATCTTGGCCTGTGGGATTCTTTCTGTTGCTGTCTGTGATTCTGATGTGGGAGTCACACCTTCCTTTTTTCATTTGAAGTCTGATTTTGTTTGTATCCTTGATGTGACTTGCTTTTTTTTATTGGGTATGAAATTTGTTTGGCCAAGACTTCAGATAACTCTTTTAATCTTATATTGGACTCTGACCCAGAGTCCATGCAGAGTCAGGTTTGGTGAGATTAGATGCTCTCTTGCTTTCTCTTTTAGGCCTGGGCCCTTATAACTTTCATGATAGCACAATTTGGGAAATTGTTAGGTAGAGGCTGATTTAAGGCTTTCTTAGGCACTGTGCGGAAGTGTGGGCCCCTACAAAAGGGAGTGTAATCCTAGCCCTGCAGCAATGGGACAGTATCAGTTTAGGGGGATTGGCACAGTATGATTTGGAGAGCCCAGAGTCTGCCAGAAGTAAGAATGTAGTCCAGAGATCTGGGAAGCTAAGTATAAGAATGTGTGTGTGCCCAATGTTAGATGGAGAACAGGATGTGGGGCTGGAGAGTTTTGAGTTTCTGAGGTGTTAGGGGAGTGGAGACACAGCAGGCATGATAAGATTTACCAGAGAAAAAGGCTGATCTCCAGTATCCAAGGCAAATTTGTTGTGGGGACTGCCAGGGTCGAAGGCTGGTCTCAGGAATGCAATGTCAAGTTAGGGGAGGAGACAGCTTGTGAAGGCTCTAACATACTAGACTGAAAAATTGAGCTCATCTAAGTACAGGTGATCGGGACACAGTGAGCAAGTCTGTCCTAAGAGTGTAGTCCCGGAACCTGGGATGCTAAGAGGAAAAGAAGACCTGTGCCCAAGGCTTAAGGCTAGACGCAAAGGATGTGGGGCAGGGAACAATGGAGTTGCTCAGGTGGGACAGTGGGCAGAATCAGACTTGCCAGGGAAGAAAACTGCTCACAGAAATCCAAGGCAGTCTGGGTGAGGGGACAGCCAGGGTAGATGGGAGCTTACTTGAATGCAGTGGCAAGTTGAGGGTGGAGACAGCCTGTGAAGGCTCTAACTAACTAGACTGGAGTCTCGCCTTAGGGTCTCGCCTAAGAAGCCTAGGGATCTGGGGTGCTGAGAGCAAGAGTGGGTCTGTGGCCAAGGCTAGAAGAAGAATTCCTTTCCTGATTTTAACTGAGGATTTTTATATAATTAGACTGGAACGTTTTCTTAGCATATTAATTATATTTCATGCCTCACTGTTTTAGTAGTTGACTTAGTATTTCCAATATATTTTTTAAATGAAATAAATCTTGAATTAATGTTAGTCTGCTTCCTGTGCAATACCGTCAACTTGGAACAGAGTGCTATGAATTTCTCACTTTTGCTTCTGATAATAATTCTGAAAGATTCATGCATGAGTATAATGTGTTTGGATCATACCTCTTACTCATTTAGTGTAAATATAAGAAGTATTCATTCAATGTATGTTTAGTATTATCATTTAAATGTGTTATTTTAAAATTAGATAAAAATAATAAAAATTCATATTTTTTATTAAATATTCTTGTATTACTTTTAGCATTCTTCCCTTATATAAGCATCAGTTTGGTAAAAGAATAATTGCACAGGATGTGTTAAAAACAGTAAACTTTATTCCACACAATTGAAAAATAGAAGATATATTAAACTCAAGTCATCTGGGGCAAAGGCAATAGGAATCGACATATATCGTTTAATTGTGGTGTGAATTCAGGGTCGATATTAATGACAAAGCTTGTGAGTAGAATTTAGACATATGTGTGAGCTAATGGCCATTTAATAATGTAGGCTCCCATCTTCCCATCCAGGGAGACATTTCAGACAGATTGCAATCCCGTGTATTGGGGACATTACTGGACTGCAGAAGATTTCTATCTTGAGTTAGATGAGAAAGAATGTTATCAGAAGAAATGTGTAATTGCAGTATTTTAACTGTGCTCAAAGTACTGGCTTCTGTGCTCAGAAACTTGTCTCATGCTGAGAGATTTTCAGAGACCATGAAAAGGTCATTTCCTTTTCCTTGAAGTGTTCAAACATTTCTTGACGGCTAGATGTGCTGGGGCTGAGTCTTTCCTACATTTGGCCGTCTGAGATTGTCTTCCTAACTTCCTCACATATTCAGAGAATGCAGTTTCTAGATTAGACAGCTTTTTCTAAGTAATATTTAGACATTCAGTAAACTTTTCTTTACAAAATATGCTGAATTTTATAGATCTATTCAGCTATAAATATAGAATCCCCCCCCCGCCAATTCTTTGAACTATTTAAGAACCGTTTATTTGTCCTTGGGGCACTGCAACTTAAATGTGATGCACTAAGATACATGCTTTCTTCTTTTGTTGCTCTCATAGATTCCCAGTTCCATGGTTTAGAGTTTGTCACTAGTTCTGAAAACGTCTCAGTATTACTTTACTTGTTTGTGTGTGTCTGTGGGTGCATGAGTATATTTGAAAGTGCAGGCACACATGATTCATGTGGGGTTGGGGATTGTGCTCAGTCTCTACACATGTTTGGCAAGCATTTGACTGACTAAGCCTTCTCCCCAGCTCAGTCCCTACACATGTTTATGTTTGGCAAATATTTGACTGACTAAGCCTTCTCTCCAGCCCTATTTCATGTACTTCTATTTGCTCATTGGTCTCCTGCTACTATTCCAATCATGTGACCATTGCAGCCTCATAAACTGTCACATTCCATATTGCATTAATCATCTCAATTACTATAATGAAAAAATATACATTATTAATTTTTGATGAGGAAGGGTTTCTTCAGGCTCAGACTTTGAAAGAAGAATTTTAATTTTTCAAAATTTTATTTACTTTTAATATTTTCCTTAAAACATTTTATTTAACATTATTTTATTGGCATACTATGTAAATAATCCTTTTGTTTAAGCTAAATGACTAAAGAGTTTATTTCATTCCTGTCAAGGTATTTACAATTCTTATTTTTTATTGCATTCTAGTGTACTTCATACAGAATATCTGAATCAATCTCAATAATATTTGTTCCCCTACCTCACCAGCACCACCCCATATTCCCCAACTGGAATCAATGCATTCTTTCATCTGTGTTAATGTCTATTGAGTCAAGTTACTGTCCCCAGTGTTCTAAGTGCAGGTTTATCCACTGAGGTCTAGTCAGCCTATCCGGAGTACCTCACTTTAGGAAAATTAGCTCATTCTCACACAAATATAATCAGTTGCCAATATTGCTTCATCAAATATCGGTGTCTGCTGCCCCTTTCTCCAGTTACATGCTGGGTTTCTGTCTGCTCAGTTTGCAAGGGTCTTAGGAATGCTGAAATCATTGCTGTAAATTCATAAGAGTAAGGTCCCAGAGCCTGTAGGATTCTGTTCACATACAGTCATGCACCTCTTCAATGGCTCTTATAATCCTTCTGTCCCTTATTCCACAATGACCCCTTGAGCTTTGGGTAAGTGAAAATTATTATGAGTTTTGTCCAGGCACTCACACCATGCAGATGCAGAATCTCAGTCTTTGCCCATTTGTAAACTTTTGTGTTATTAGTCCTCTCTTGCATGAAGGAGCTTCATTAATGAAAGGTGAGAGATTCATCAGTGTCATCTTTACTCCTTGTCCAGTGTTGCGTGAGCCTTGTGTGTAGAGGCTGTTTTGTTGATGTGCCGCTTAAGGATAGACAATTCACAGACAATGTCTGTGTGTGCCCAGTTCTGGTGCTCTGTAGCAGTCTTCATATGATGCAGCAGAAGCTTCTTTGATGAGTGCTGACTGGGATACTTGACTGTATATATAAGGATATATGTATTTCACTTAGAAGTTACTTTAGCCTAGGGATGTGACAACCCTGGGGATCTCTCTAAGATCTATCTTCAGCCATGTGCATTTGACTATTATTACAGTGCAAACCTGAGTTTCCTCCCATGCTTTAAAACCAATTAGGTAGCCTTCTATTGGTCCCAAGATAAAACTGCCGCTAATGCACCACTGTCAAGTGCTGTGTCAGTCATTGATCTAGTTATTTGGTCATGAAGCTGATGTTGGGCCATCAATTGATGTTCTCCCTTGGTAACTTACATAGTACTCTCCACACCTATGAGAGCTAGCCTTCAGGGAAAGTGACTTACAGATCAGTTACAGCTCCATTGCTCCAAAACCTGCATCTCAGTTATAAAGCCAATTTAATCATGGTGAATAATCTTTTTGATGTGTCTGTATTTGGTTTGGAAGTATTTGTTAAGAATTGTTGCATCTGTGTTTATTAAGGATTTGGGTCAATTGTTTCCTTTTTTGTTGTGTCTTTACATGGTTTTGGTTTTAGAGTGATGCTGTCTTCATAGCAGGAATTTGTAAGTTATCCCTCTGTTCATGTCATTTTTAATATTTTAAGTAGTATTGGATATAGATCTTTAAATGTCTGGCAGACTACTGCTGTGAATCCATCTGGGTCTGGGCATTTTTTTAGTCAGGAGGTTTTGTATTACTGTATAAATTTCCTTATATGTTGTGGGTCTGTTTAAGCTGCTGATCTCTTCTTGGTTTACCTTTAGTGATCCCCATGATTATAGATAAGCATCCATTTCTCTAAGGTTTTCAATTTTAATAACATATAAGTTCTTTAAAATACCATTTAAAATATTCCCTTATACTATTCTGAATCTTTTTGCAATTGTTGTAATGTTTCTTTCGTCACTGATTTTGTTCATTTGGAGTTGCTCTTTCTTTCTTTTCGTTAGCTGGTCCAAGGGTCTACCATGTTTATCTTTTCAAAGAAACAACTCTTAGATCCATTGATTCTTTCTATTGTTTTCTTTGTTTCTATTTCATTAATTTCTGCTCTCATTTTTATTATTTCTTCTTGTCGGCTGGGTTCTGGTTATATACGTTGCTGCCTTTTAAGCTTCTTGAATTGCAATGTTAAGTCATTTATTTGTGCTCTTTCTGATTTTTTTAATGTAAGAATTTAGAGCTATAAACTTCCCCCTTAGGAATACTTTTATAGTATCCCAGAGGTTCTGCTGTGTTGTGTGGTACTTTTTATTTAATCCAGGAATACTTTTTATATCTTTCTTAATTTTTTCTTTGATCATTCCTTATTCAGGAGTCTGTTGTTTAGTCTTCATGAGTTCATGAATTTAGTAATGCTCCTTCTGATATTGATTTTAAGTTTTATTGAATTATGGTCTGATAGAATGCATGGAATTATTTCAAATTTTTTGTATTTGATGAGGTTTGTTTTGTTCCCCAATATATGACCAATTTTGGAAAAAAGTTCCATGGGACGCTGAATATAATGTGTATTCTTTTAAGATTCAGGTAGAATATTCAATAGATAGCTGTTAGTTTCATTGGATATATAATATTGTTTACTCAGATGTTTACTGTTTTTTCTCTGTCTGGTTAACCTGTCTAATGGAGACAGTATTCAAATTCTCTACCATTAGTGAGTTGTGATTTATCTATGTCTTAAAGTCTATAGTATTGATTTTATAAAGTTAGATGCATCAGAATTTGGTGCATGTATGTTCATGTTTATAATATTTTCTTGGTTAATTGCTCCTTAGATCAGGATGAAGTGACCCTCTTTATCTCTTCTGATTAGTTTTAATTTGAAGTCTGTTTTGTCAGATATTAGAATGACAGCTTCTGTTTGGAGCCATTTACTTTGCATATTCTTTTCCATCCTTTTGCCTTAAAGAAGTAGTGCTTGTCCCTAAAGGTGTGATGTGCTTCTTGCAGACAACAAAAAGGTTAATTTTGTTTCTTGATCCATTCCACTAGTCTGTGTCTCTGGACTAGGGAATTGGGTCCATTGGTATTTAAAGTTATTGTTGAATAATGTGTATTGGTTCATGTCATTTTAATTTCTGGTATAACTTTGTGGTTCCCCAGTTATAACTTCATTTAGTCTCTTTCTGCTGATTGTTGTGTATAGTCATTCCCTTCTTCAGCTATTTGCCTCAAGCATTCTATGAATGACTGGCTTTCTGAGTATATATATTTTCAGCCTAGTGATGTTGTGGAAGGTTTTTTATTTCTCCTTCAATTATAATCAGCATTTTTGCTAAATAAGTATTCTGGGTTGGCATCTATGATCATTTAGAACTGGACAAACTTTGGTCCAGGCTCTTCTGGCTTTCATAGTTTACATTGAAAAATAAACTCTAATTCTGATAGTTTTCCTTTATATGTGACTTGTTTTTCTCTTTCAGTTTTCAGAATTCTCTCTTTGTTTTGTATGCTTAGGGTTTTTGCTATGATATTCTGTGGGGATTTTTTTTTTTCTGGTCCTGTCTATTTGGTTTTCTGTGTGCTTCTTGTATTTGTAGGGGATGTCTTGCCTTAATTTGGGAAAAATTTTTTCTACAATCTTGTTGAAAATCTGGTCAATACCATTATCCTGAGTTTCGTTTTCCTCTATTCCTATGATGTATAATTTTGGTCTTTTCACGGTATCCCACATTTCCTGCATATTTTATTCCTGTGTTTTAAAAAATATTTTATAATCTTTGATTTAGTGTTCCAATTCTTCAGCTTTATCATTCAGTCTTAATATGTTGTTTCTCATTTCATTCATTCTATTGGTAAGACTTTCTACTGTCCTTTCCAATTGGCTTATTGAGTTTTTCACTTCCTTCTTCATTACAGCCTGAGTTTTCTTCAATATTTCTATATCTTTTGTGAATTCAGTCAGAAGTTTATCCCTATTTCTTTCAACTCTTTGATTTGTTTGCTTGTATGTTCTTTAAATTTTATTTTTTATAAAATTGATCATGTTTATTTTTTATTTTTGATCATTTTTTTCCCTAAAGTTCTATGTCCTGGTCGAGTGGTCTTGTTGTACAACTCTTTTATAGGACTGATGATATTTGGTGTGGACATATTATTTGGGTTTTTCACATTATTATTTGTTTTGTTGTGATTGTTCATGTGGATCTCTTTTGTAATTTGTGACTCAAGCCTTCCTTTGTGAGTTGAAGTCTGATTTTGTTCATACACTTGATGTAACTTGGTTGTTTTCTTATTCATTATGAAAAGCTAGTCGATCAAGACTTCTTGTTCTCTCTTTTGATTCTGTATTGGTAGGACCCAATGGCTTTATTCCAGCTGCACTGGAGTTCCCTCAGAAATATAAATTAGGTGAGTTCACATATTCTCCGACTCCCTCTTGATGTCCGGGTTGCTTTAGTCAGCAGGCATAGCTCATTTTGAGAAGATTGTTAGGCGGAGGCTGAATTAAGCCTTCCTCGGGCAGTCTGAAAAGATCCGGGCCCATAATAAAGGGCACAGAACCCTAGCCCTGCTGCAGTGGGACGAGCTATAGAGGGCACCTATGTAGGGGAATGGGCATGGTTCGATTTGGAGAGCTCACAGCCAGGCAGAAACAAGAGGGTAGTGCAGAGATTTGGTGACCAAGAGTGAAATGTGTCTGTGCCCAAGTCTAGAAGGAGTCCTAGATGCGGGGTGGGGAGTTTGGAGCTGCTGCAGTAGCAGGTGAGTGAGGACACAGTGGGCAGCATCATATTTACAGGGAGAAGGCTGGTCTCTGGATTCCAAGGTCTCAGGAATGCAAAGGCAAGTCTGGGTGGGGGCAGCCTGGGAAGGCTCTAACAAACTAGACTGGAAAGTTGAGCCCGTCTGAGTATGGGGATCAGGATGCAGTGGGTGGGTCTGGACCAAGAGGTTCCAGAGATCTGGGGTGCTAAGAATAAGAGCAGGTCTGTAACCAAGTCTAGAAGGAAAACAGAGTGTGGAGGGCTGATTATATTTTTTTTAACTTTTATTTTTCAATATATTTTATTGAATTTTTGTGCATTTCACACAATATATCGCAATCATTTGTTGACCCATTTCCCTATCTCCACTCAGTCTGAGTTCAGCCACTGGAGCCTGGTTGCCTTATCTAGCATCACGCCCTTAAAGAAGACCAAATCTCCTTCACTCAACAGTGGTCAGCCGGTAATAATTCCTTGTCTAAGGCTGGAGTTTCTTCATATTCCCACTCCTATGCTGGGAATTTGTCTGATTTGAGTTTGCATGGGTCTTGTGCATGTTGTCACTACTGATGTAAGTTCACAAGAGCATCCACTCAGAAGCTTGTGAAACTCTGTTTTCTTACTGCCACCCACCACCCTGGGCTAGTACAGTCTTTCTATGTCCTTTTCCACTGTGGTTCCTGAGCCTTGGATAACTGAGGTTCAACTTAGGAGTCCTATCCAGGGATATGTGTTCTGCAGTCTGTTCTTCTCTGCAGTTTGGCCAGGGGTTAGTCAGAGAGTAAATAATACTTAGGCTGTTTGAAAAAACAGAAAGTAATGTATTATTCAAAATTCTACTGAAAAACACGTATACAGTATCTATAAATGATTATATAGTCTTATTTTTTCCCAAGTGTCCTTCATTGTGGGTCCATCCACTGGAGCCACCAAGATTCCCTTCCCTGTAGGACACTGTCTCTCCCTCTCCTAACAGACATCAGTTGCCAAAAGCCCCTCAGGTTGAGCTGGAATTTCTTACTAATTTCATCACATGTATGCTGGAATTTTATCTGGTTTGAGCTCTCTATCCCTAATAAGCATCATATTTGCATAGTGTCTGAATGCATCCTTCTATGTTTTTTAAATAATCTTTATGTTCATTTTTTTATATTTATTTACTTTAATATTATTTGCATTGTATATTTGTAAACTTCCTACAATGTACTTTGGTCATATTTAGATTCTATCTTTTCCCTCCTTAATATCCCCTGCACAATTTTATGAATATATTATGTGATACATCTTATGAATATTATATAATATATAACATCTTATGAATGCTATTATATATGTGTATATGTGTGTGTGTGTGTGTGTGTGTGTGTGTGTGTGTGTGTGTGTGCTTGGATTTGTGTGTATATAATTAATACCGATACGGTCAAATGCCTGTTAGAATGTGACCAAACATAGGAGCCTGGCTGACCCTCCGAGTCATACCGTCACATGAGTCTGTCATTCTCCCTCCAGCAGCCATCATTTGCCAACAGTTCTTCAGGCAGGGTTAGCATTTCTCATTGGCTTCCCATATATATGCTGGGATTTTGTCTCTCTGGAGATTATCTTGTACTTGTGGGTGCTGTTACTTTTGCTGTGAATCATATGAATAACTGATCAACTGTCTGGGAAACTGTTTCCTTGTGGCTATCTACCTCCTCTGGCTTTTACAATCTTTCTGCCCCATCTTCCACAAACGATTCCTGAGTCTCAGGAGACTGAAGTTGGATATAAGTGTCCAATTCAGGGATAATCACTTTGCAGTCTATCACCAGATAGTATTGCACAAGAGATCTGCTACATCAACAAGCTTCTCTGCCAAGAGCTGAGAGATGAGATAATCTAAGAATAACTCATTAGCAGTCATTTAAATACTAGATCTATTTAGCAGAAAAAGCATAGTAGGCTTCCCCTATGGCCTGTGTTGTGTCCTGTCTAGTCACAGATTCCAAGATCTGACAGAGGTTTAGTATTGACAGTATACAAAAGACCCTAATAACTAAACACCAAAGACAAACTATCTGATTAGAAAATTTGTAAGGAGCAGAACATGGGGTTTTCAAAAGACAAAACAAAAATGGCTAAGAACTACTTTTTAAAATGTTCAACATCTTTAGTCATCAGGGAAATGCAGATTAAAATAACTTTGATAATTCTTCTTACTCTACTCCGAATGGCTAAGAAAAAATATACAAATAGGGGATACTAGTGAGATGGTTCAGCAGTAAAGAGCACTAGCTCTCTTCCAGAGGACCCGGGTTCCAATCCCAGCACCCATATGGCAACAACAACAACTGTCCATAACTCCAGTTCCATGTGTCTGAGTGATACCTGTTTATCCATGTTCATTACTGCCTTTTCCACAATTGTCAGGAGTTACTGAATCCACTCTATGGTATTATTTGGGTAAGAAGTCTTCTGTTGAGGCTTGGGTGTTGGGTGTTGAGGACTCATTCACTTAATTGTGAATTCTATCATTGGGAGATGAAGGGATAATGATACTAGATTTATCTAATGAAGAATTCACATTTCTGGCATCATATGCAATAGAACCTGGTTGAAGCAGCTCACTGTGTTTGTAACTTAGAAGGTTTGTCCCTGGTACCTTCTTCTCTGTTTCTGCGTTCCTCCATGACTTGTGTAAAGTTTCACTCAATCGCTCCCTTTCAACCATGGTTGCCTATCTCATCTCAAGCCTAAAAGAAATGTACTCTGCTGGCCGTGCTCTGAAACCTGCGAAACAAAGGTCAGAAATATATTCTTGCCTCTTCTTGTCCTCAGGTATTTTTCAAGATAGGAAACAACTGACTTTATACAATCTCCATAGAAATTGACATTGTTCTAAAGATTACATTTGAATGAACTCAAACAACACATCAAACTGTCCAAGACACTTGGTTTGTTTCCTGGAATCATTGTTTACTCAAAGAAAAGACTAGGCTACACAGATGGGTACGTACCTTCATTTATTTTTTTCAAACACTAGTTTTGTCTTGGTAATTTGGACCTTTGAACCATTTTCTTCTATTTAGTAATAACAAATTAAAATTTATTGTACATATTTAAGGTACAAATATGAGTTTACATGTCAAATTTATGTATTTAAATCATTACCACAGTGACAGAAATTAACCCATCCATCCTGTCTCATGTCCTTACCCATTTAACCATCCCAGAACAGCAGCTGTAACCTAACACTGTCAGAAAACCATGAACATAATAAATTGTGTAAACCATGAATACGTACATCGTTTAAGTGTACTCCTAGTGGAATCCCTTAGATTCTTCTACACTTTGCTAACTTACACTTTACTTGTGTAACAAGCACTTAGCTGCTCTTCTGCTTAAAGAAAACTGACCACTTACTTGGTCCCACAAGGTAAAAGTAGGAGCGAAAGCTGACAACTCTGTCTCCGTCTTACATCTGGCTCCTCACATTGGTTCTCTACTCACTGCTGCATGGAGACATGCTAGTCAATCAAGCGCCATCTAGAAAACAGGGACACCTGACCAGTGCCCTTCAGCCTTAAAGCTGAATGTCACAATGATGTGACATCCAGAATCTGAAAATCACTTGAATTCCGGAAACAGCAGGGCCCACCGCAGGACAGACGGCTTCCATGATGAGAGAATACTCATCAGTGAGGAAACACTATAACAGATCTGTTATAAACAGATCACTTTAATTTAGCCAGACTGGCCAGCTCTGATGGAGACAGTGATGAACAGATTAATGGCTTCAATCGCAGGGCTTAGGAAACATCTTCCACTCTTGACTCACTTATATATAAGAAACTTTTCAATGATCTCGGCATTTCCATAAAATAAGTACAAAATAAAATGTTTACCAATTTAATAATCTTAAAAATATTATTTTTATTTATTATATTCTATTATTTTTAGTTTATGTATATGAGTGTATTGCCTTTGCAGGTATGCAAGTGCACCTACGTTGTGCAATCCCTGCTGAGGTTAGAAGATGGCATCAGATCCCCTAGAATTGGAATTATAGAGAGTTGTTAGTTGTCATGTGGGTGCTGGGAATCTAACCTGGTCCTCTGCAAGATCAGTCAGTGCTCTTGACTGCTGCTGAGTCATCTCTCCATCCCATTACCAACTTATTTTAATAAAAGTATTTTTATACATACAGTTTTGGCATTTTTATAGGTAAAGAATAGTTAGTGACTTTTAAAATCTACAGGATCTGATGCACAGCATTTGCAACAACTAGAGCTTGGGTTTCTCTCCTTAAACTGGCTGCAGTATACAATAGTGATCTTTGTTAACTGAAGCAAATATTTTTGCAAAAGTGTGATGGCTGAACTTCGTCTTACCACCTACTATGCAGCAGTGTGTCTCAGAATGTGTGTGATCTTTATGCCTATAAGAGGTCACATGTTTAACAACCTTATCAGTTGTCTAGACCTAGAATTAAGGAAACCAGGAACCGAAGAGCAGAGCATTTACCACCAAATGGAGGGTGGATCAGGATCCATACAGAGAAGTCTGCATACAGAGACAACTTTCTCACTAAATATGTTTCCTTATATTTTAGGAAGCCAACATATATGCTCAGGTATAGGTGAGAAGCATGAAAACAGGAGCACAGAGTGGTTGAAAATAATCTCCACCTTTTAACTCCCTTTAGGAAAAAAGAAAGTGCTGTTGATTGATTAATTCCCTTTCTCACTCCAGGTATTTGTCAAAAATTGCTCAGTTAGCTGGATATATGGAAGCTGGCTCCAAAGTGTGCTATATTTCTCCTTGTTCACAGGAAGCTACCTAGTTTTCAGGTGGCAAATCAAAAATTGATCTGCAACACCCAGTCAGCCAGAAAATGCTTTTTTTTTTATTTGGCCAGAGAATAAAGTATAGAATATTGATTCTCCCATAGAATCCAAGTAAACTGTAAGAACCATTTATGTATAAGAAAGTCTATTTGAAACTCCTTTACACAGTCATGTGACTAGTCAGCAGACACCTTATTTTCATGATTGTTATGACGTAGTTTCCCCTCTAGAACTGTATTGATAGTTCAATTTTTGAATGATATGAAGCAATCATTTTCATTTGACAACAATTAATGTCGCATGAGGTCACCAGAAAAGTTTTTTTCTTTAAATAATTGAAGTCTCTGCAAGAGGAGGCGTTACCCGATGAAGAGTTAAAAATGAAAAAAAAAAGTCAAACAAACAAAATAATACTACATGTCTCCAAGTGCACTGATAGTTCTCAGAAATATTCTTTGCTAATCTGGTCTTCTGTTTGTCTCTAGTTTGCTTAACATATTTATTCACTGTAAAGAACCAGGCAACTAAGCACCATGATGAGTTCACAGTTAAATTCTGAAATTCGTAGAAGTAAAATTGTCTGGTTTTACAATAGCTATATCCTTTTATAAGGAAATGCTTCTCAAGTTCTATTGTACAAGCAAGTAACTGTGGTTAAAGTTAACTCTATAGTTTAAAATTATTCCCAATTTACACATATCATTAAAATGACTGAAAATATTTCAGCACTGGAAACATTATCTGTGTCCTTTAAAAATATAAAATTTCAAGTAAATGTACCTTGAGATTTTTTTAAGGAAGCTTACTATTCATTTTTAATGTTATTATTCATGAGCAAATTTAATATTATGTTTCCAATATTTACTTTTTAGCAGAGAAAATCATTAACTACACACAATCTTTTAAAAGCTCAGTTATGAGATGAATTAATTCTAGTTCACATACCAATTTTATTGTAGCAGTTAGACAGGCAATAAGGCTTATAGTATGAAAATAAATCTACTGTAAATAGGCCAGGTGCCATAGTTTTATGTTTTATTTATAACTAGTTAGCAAAATTTTATACTTTCTCTTCATATCTTATTAACCCAATTTTACAAGATAAATCAAGTTTATCTTCCAAAGAATATAAAATAATTACTGTCTTGAAAATTTGGACCAACATCAGTGCCATGGAAAGAAGGATGATTTCAGGTCTCAGATGAGGCTAATATATTGTCTTTACCACTTCACAGTGGCAGATCTTGCACACCCCATCCCACAGTGGAAATTCTCATGTCCTGTCATAATGAGGCACCATCCCTTAAGACAAGCTGATGTCCGTAAAAGGTGTTCTTGAACAAGATCAAGCCAGCTCAATTCTCAGAATGAATTGTGGAGGATCTCCTGAGATTCCAACTATAGCCACGGGGCCTATTGGAAATGTATGTCTGGTTGGGGAGGGAAAGTCTCTTTTCTTCAGGAATTCTTCCCATTGGAGGCTAATCATGTTCCAGCAGGTGGTCCTATACCATGCATATATAGATGACACTAAGTGGACTCAGTTGTTCAAGAAAAAAGATCACTTGAAACTTGGAGGGAAAAACGGATAGGAGAGAAATTACAGCGGAGGAGGTGGGGTGGACCGGATCCGACACATTATGTGCAGTTGTCAAACAATGAAATTAAGCAAAATGTTTATGGCATTGTTTTGTCTTGAAAAAGTTCTTATATCTTGTAACAAGTTATGTATGTAGATGGCAGGCACAGTAACTAGATTTTAAGAAGGTACTTAGTTAGAGACAGCTATGAAAGTGTGATTTAGAACAAAGGCAATAAATGAAATCTCCTAGGAGTAGATTATACTGTGGGAAGAAACAACAGGGGAAATCCCCAGAAAAACTGAACAGAAGCTAGCACAGGGCCCAAAACTGCTAATTAAGACATAAGATAAAGATAAGAAGGACCAGATACTGCAGTGTGCAGATGCTTGTACGAAACATAGATCCGACATCATAATTCAGTTAAAATGGTAAAATCTACAGTATATCATGCAGTTTCAAAAACCCATTAATGTAGCAGTAAAAAACGGCTGTATACATAAATACCCCATTTATTTGAAAACCAATCACCAACAGGTGCTCTTTTTCTAAAATTTAATTTTGTGAGACAATTTTCCATGAAAACAACTACAATCAACATTTAAAAACTTTTGCTTTCTTACCTACAGCAAAAGGGTTAACAGCTAAATCTCCTACAGTAGTTACCAATGTGGGAACTGGTTTTCAGTAACTCTACAGATGATGGTGGTCTTTTTTGACAATAGCGACCCAAAATGAGGTGGTGCCATGTACTAAGGTATAGAGATTGCATTTTTAAATACTCCAGCACGTGAATTTAGCCTGTTATAGAACACTAGAATGGCCTTAATCTGTGATTTAGGGAAGTACATTATGGGTTATTTGCCTTATTCTTACCTAATCTCTCATGTCATCACTGCAGGTTTGTGTGTAATATCCACTATCTGCAGCCTTTATAGTAACATCAGTTGAAACAAAACACAGTTAATAATCTAGCAAGCAAGATGCAGAAAACAAATGTTACAAATCCTACATTTTAAACAACAGTCCCTTTATTATAAAAGAACCAAGTATTTTTATTTTTATGAATTTCATAAAAGTTTTTAATAAAATTTAGACGCCCCTTCCTCATCACCGCCCAACCTCCTGATGTATCTCATGCATTCCATCACACACTTTAAGTACTATCCAGTCAAGTATTAGTACCCAGATGTCATTTAGTGCAAATTCATTCACTGGAGTTTGGTCAGAACATCTAGAGATTGTAAGTAAGGCACACTGTCCCTCTCCCAGTAGAACTCAGGCTCCAATAGTTCTCAGTCTAGGTCTGGCCTGCTATGAATTTCTACCCCTCCACTATGGGCCCTTGTCTAGTTTGAACTGGTGTGGTTCCTGTGCCCAATGTCATCTTTGCCAGAAGTTCACATTTTGAACTTTCCAGGCAGCGTGAAAGATTCTGCTTCCCTAAGTTCTTACAGTCTTTCCACCCCGTCTTCCACAATTATTCCCAAGTGTTAGGTGGGAGAGATTCAATACAGGAGTTCTATCCAGGGATACATATTCTGCAGTCTTATATAATCTTGGTTAGTTTTGGCTTTCTCTGTGGAAAGCAGTGGTATGTTGTTTGAGGAAGCAAGATGGACTACAGACCTGAGCAGAGAGTTCTCAAATGAAAACACAAAAATGGTTAAGAAACACCTTAAAAATTGATCAACATTCTTAGCAATTATAGAAAAGTAGATAAAAACCACTTTAAGATTCCTTACCATCTCAATCAGACTGGCTAAGATTAAGAGAATGTAAGACACGAAATTCTGGAGAAGATATGGAGAAAGAGGAATACTCATTCACTGCTGGTGGGATTGTAAACTTATGCAACAACTATGGAAAGCAATGTGGAGAAGTCTTAAAAATCTAAAACTGAATGTACCATGTGATCCAGTGATACTACTCCTTGGCATATACCCAAAGGACTCATTCTATTGTAGAGACACCGTATATCCATGTTTATTGCTGGTCTCTTTACAACAGCTAAGAACCAACCTAAATGTCTCTCAGTTGATGAATAGGTAATGAAAATTGGTTCATTTACACAATGGTGTTCTATGTATCATAAAGAAAAGATGAAATAATGAAATCTGCAGGTAAATGGGTGGAACTTGAGATTGTTACACTTACGTGAAGTAACCAACACAGAAAGCAAGGACATATGTTCTCCCTCATTTATGGATTGTAGCACCAATCCCCTATATGTGAGTACAGATCCTGATGGAACACCAGGGGCCAGGAAAAGGAGAGGATACACGGAGGTAAAAGAAAAGAAAGAACCTCAAATGTGGGATGTTAGGGAACAGAGGCTGGGGGGGGATGGGGACAGTGGAGCTGCTCTACAGGGAGGAGAGGAGGGAGGGACATGCAGGGGACATGCCAGCAAAACTCCCTGAGAAATGCACAAACTGTGTGTTAGCACTAGCACATCTATGTACTCAGGGCCTGTTTGGCAAGGAACAAAGTGTCAGACCGAAGGTATCTCCCACTGTATGGTTGATGAGAGTGATTTGAGAGACTCCCCCCGCAATGTAAGCTGATGCCAAAGTTCTTGGTTATCCCCCAGAAATAGAAGATGATAACCTACTGCTGAAGATAGCACATGCTTGGGAGACAGGATTGGAGCAATGGAGCAGAAACTGACCTGGAAGCTATCTATCTGAAGTTTCACTCCCATAATACTAGATGATGACATGCAAACTGCTAAGGGGGGAAATCAACCAATAATCCAATGCGCCCATAAATTCTAATAACCATAACAACCATCTCAGCACATTGCCTTTATTGGTGCATAGCAGCACTCTCATCGGGGGTAATCAACAGCGATCTAATTGGACTTACAACCCTCTTGATGGGAGCAAACGCATGAGTGGCACTGTAGAATCAGTCAAATACACAGGGCTGGAGGGGACACAGATCCTGAGAGAACCTTATCTCTGCCATATCTTAGAGAAGTGAAATTTCTTATCATATGCTAAAAATGGATCCTTATACATACAGGCAAATATCACTCATCAGAAAACTTCTTTTTACAACAGATGGAGGCTACGGCAGAATTCCACAACTGATCAGACAACAAAAAATATATGACTGAGAGATGCCAAGACCTAGTGACACATCTACCATTGAACATCTACAACCTAATCTTACGGAACACAGCAGAAGGAGGGGTAGAGAGGAAACTAAAGCATTTCTCAGCTATCACCAGTGAAGCCTCCTCAGGCAAGTATTTGTAATTAGCATAATTGGCTTTTTATAAATAAAACAATAGAAATGAACTTTATTTGATTTTATAAAAAATTGATCATCATATATATAAATGTATTTACTTTCATTTTTATTCCTAAAATTTAATATTCAAATACAGTATAAAGTATTCTCCAAAGAAATTGTACCTATACAGATATTTTTCAAACTTCAGATCCTCAGAAACAGACAAATCATATATTCCCTACATTCAATTTTAATTGAGATTTTAATAGATTTAAAGATTTTTTTTTTAAACTACTGGGCAGTATTTCCAAATCAGCAAGAAGAAGACATTAAGTACAAGTTAGACTTATATATAAAGTTCACTGAATGAAATTTGGAAAACTGAAACTTATAAAATTTTTCTTGAATATTTCTTTTGGTTTGTTTTGTTTTATCATACTATGCTCATAGTACAAAGTGATGTTTCATAAAGAAATTTCATTCAGGACATCATCTGTTTAAGACAGTTGCTAGAAGACAGGGTGTAATGGGAAATACACCCCTGAGCTCCAGTGGTGAGCCTGAGAGCCAGTGTGAGAGCTTGAGATCATAGAAGACTGACCTGTGGAAGGAGAGCCAGAAGGAGTGTTTTGGCCAGGCCATACCCCTTTAGAGACTGAAGCCTCTTCCACTGAAAGCTTTCTCAGTAGTATGCAGCTATTTTGGAGTTTGCACAAAGGATGAAGGTATTTTGGCTAATTAAGACTAAAATTTTGATGAGCAAGTGATGGAAGAAGAAAGGAAGGTATTGGGAACACACATCGACTGCTTAGCAACTAGACGGATTAAACAATGACTACTGTGTTCTCTTCTGGAGGCAGAGCATAAAGCAAACTAACAAGGCTGAAGCCAATGCATGTGTGGGCCTCGCTTTCTCTTACAGGTACTAAGGAAACTTTCTGGTCAGTGCATCATTATGGCTGCATCTCTCCAGGTTTGCCTTGTCCTCACAGGCCTTTGCATATGTGTGTCAATTCATTCTGCCTTTGTCTTATAAAAAAAGATGCTATTGCACTTAAGACCAAGGCAGCTCGGGATCATTAAGTTAATCACGTAAATGATCGATTTTAGATTTAAGGTAGTATAAGAATGATTCATAGTAATGGACATAATCTGGACTGGTGACTTTGAAAAACCATGTTCTAGAGTCTGATGACTGGGGCATCTTCTTGGCAACTTCAGTTTTGTATCCCATCCAAAAATTTAATAAATGAATGTGAGTATGCTTGAGAATTAACACATCAAAGCACTGAAAGCAGCACATCTACCCACTGGAAACAGTGAGGTTTAGAATGAGGAAAAACCTAGGATGAATGAGAAACACTACTTAAGCAATTTTGTTACTTCCCCAAGGAAACTGGAGAAACTATTTTGAATAAATGATGGATGATGCCTGGCAGAGGAGGGGGAGAGATGGGTGGGAGCATGTGGAAAGTGGGAGAAACAGGGTTCCTAAGTCAGTTCCATCCCCACAGGGTGAGGACACAGACAATTCCATCTGCATAGATTGAGGGGACAGGAGATAGCCAGAGGCACATTTCTGGGAGACAAGGGCTTCTGAATTTGGGCCCACAGTTAAAAACTTAATGTAAGAGTCAGTCCATCTGTTCAGGGCAATTGTAACGTTGTTGTAATTAATAACCCCTGAAAGAGGTATCTCAAGTTCCAGGTTTTCAGATGTGATATCAGGTTCATTGTTGACCCAGAGTATTTTAAAAAATGTTTTTCAATAATTTGTATGGAATGGACACTACGCTAGATGTATGAAGAACCAAAAATAAGGTTAAAATATGGAACTAACTAAAAAATTGAGTAATAGATTATATTGAATGGTATGAGAATGATATAAGAATGATAAACCAAATGTAAAATAATATAGACTAATTTAGTATAATATATACATATTATAAACTTAGATGTTTAATTACATTATATTTTTATTGGAATAAAATGTTTGTCAAACCAGAAGCTGTGAAATAATTTTTTTTTAAAAGCCCAAAACCTTTCATTATGGCGGTATTTTCGGATGGTTTGAAAATGAACTGAAGGTGGACTGGAGAGTTGGCTCAGTGGTTAAAAGCACTGACTGTTCTGGAGGAGAACCCTGGTTCCATTTCCAGCACTCTCAGGGCAGCTAACAACCATCCATAATTCTTGTTCCAGGGGAATCCAACACTGCCTTCTGACCTCCGTGAGCAGTGCATTACACAAGTATATTTACATACTTCCAGGTAATACACTTACACATAAAATAGAAATAACATGTAAAGTATATTTTTAAAAAGGAATTGGTTTGAAGTGAGATAGTAATTATTATTATAAAAATTATGAAATTAGGCAATGATTCAAAGTGGGAAAATAAATTACAAAGATAATGTAGAGTAGTGCTAATCCATAGGAACTGAATAGAATGACAACATTTTATTCCAGTAAAAGTATAATGTAATTAAACTGATTTCTAAAGTGACACATGGCAAATGATTTTAGCTCTTTGTGTGTTGTTTCTGTCAAGACACACAAAGGAATCATTGTGCTCCTCTGCCATATTGCTGGTAAGTGTTTATCAAACAGGATATTCATATTTATTGGGTCATTTGGTTTTCTCAAAAGTAGAAAAATATTTACAAGAGTCAGTTTTCTGTCATTCTATGATTTTGATGCTGCTTTGCTCTTCACGTTATTTCTGAGTGTATGGCTGCCCTTATAGTATCTCATTTGTTCTACAAAATGTTGACAGAACCTTACATTGGTGGTTTTTCCCCTTATTTTCCATAAAACGAAGGGCAAGCTCTGATTGCTTACAAGCTTTCGTTCTTGAATTTATTGACATTTTAAATTCAAATGTCAAACCAAATACTGATACAAGAGAATGTTTTCGTAATGAATGGAATAGATGAACTTTTGAAGGAATATTATGATCAGCGGATGAGTTATACCCAAGAATGGGAGGTGGCTTGCACAGAGATGTTTTGTATAAAATAATCATTAACATTAATTCTATTAAATTTGACTTGAAGAAGTAATTTTTAAAAAAACCTATATCAGTTACATTTTCTCTGAAATGAAATACAGAAAATTTCTGTAGCTTGTTGACAGGCGAGGTATAAACAGACCCCTCAGATACTTCAAGGAGGACCATGTGTTTGGATACATATTTATGCCTCGAGTGCTGCTTTTCTAATTTTAGTATGTACAGAAATAGCCTAGGGATACTGTCTCTGATTCTTTTAGGCCCTAAGATTCTAGATAGCCACTGAATCCCTGGCCAAACACCTGATGCTTATTCTGACTACATATTGAACAGCCAGGCTCTACAGTGGACGAAACATAGCTGTCTGTATCAAAGAAAAACATTGTCAGATGAACAAGGCTTGTCTGTGGACACTTGTGGCAATAGGGAAAAATAAATCAGTTTAGATATAGAATATAGGCTAATAAAGTTCACAAAATATAGACTAGTATATACTATTTTAGCTATAAATTCTAGGGATTAAAAAATAATTTGAACAAAGCCACTGGCAGAAACAGACACTGCATGTAAGTTTAGAAAAATCATCTTTTAATTGATTTCAGACATCTATCACATCTTAAAATACACTGTGTAAATTATTAAAACAAAGAATACAATAATTTGTGAAAATCAATAAGTAACATTTTAATCAATTACTTAATATACACAAAATAAAGAAACTAAAGGAATGATACTTTGGATGCTAATATTCAAAATTTTTTACACATATAGTCATGCGTATCTGTGTAAGAAAATACACTGATTTAAGTAAAGTAAAAGAAATATCTCTTATAAGATTATAACCTAGCGAACTGTGAAGATTGTCACTCACTTTCACTTCAAGTGATCTCATCAACAAAATAAAGATATTTTGAATTTTAATCTAATATTTTTATTAAGTCTTAGAGAATGTCACAAACATATTTTGATGCTGTACCCCTGCTTGCTCCTCTAACTCCTCACAGATCCACTTCTACCTTCCTGCTCCCTCCCCATTTCAAACTTTATGTGCACCTTATTTCATTATTAATGTTCCGTATTTTTTTGAAGAAAAGAACCCAAGGAGACTGATTTGTACTTCTCATGATTGTGGAAGCAGTCACTTTGACACAGTTCATGTACCAGTGTATCAAATTAAACTTATTCTTGGGATGGCTTAGTGGATTTAGGTACTTGCTGGCAAGCATAAAGTACTGAGTTCCAGCTCCAGGACCCACATGGTGAAAGGAAAGAACTTATTTTTGAAAATTGTCCTCTTACTTTGATACATGTACTATAGAACACACATGACCACATATACAGAAAATAAATCCATATAAACTATTTTTCAGGGCAGAAGAAATTGCTCAGTGGTGAAGAACACTGACTTCTCTTGCAGAGGACCAGATTTGATTCCCAGTACCCACATGGTGGCTTACAGATGTTCATAACTCCAGTTCCAGGGGAAATGATGTCTTCTGATCTCTGTGGCATTACACCACAACAGCTCACTTACACACATGCAGATAATACACGCAGACACCTAAAATGAAAATAATAATTAAAAATTAAAAAAGTTTTCAGAGGACTGAAACAATGGCTTAATGGTTAAGACCATTTGTGACTTTTCCAGAGGATCTGAGTTTGGTTCACAGGTTCACAACTACCTGTAACTCCATCTCCAAGGGATCCCACAACTGCTTCTGGCCTCTGCAGGCAACTGCACTCCTGTGCACATATTCCCACTGAAAAACAGACACATACACATAATTGAAACACAGAATAAAAAGAAAACTCACTTTTGATTCTTTATATGCCATCAACTGTCCATAACGCCTCAGTTTGGACCTGGGGCTAGTGAGCCCTTCCATCCCTCCATGCTAGAGTATGGATTGGCTTGGTTCAGTTTGGGTGATATTCAGGCAAACAACACTTCTGAGTTCACGAGTGTAACAACCTTGTCATATCCAGAAGATGCTATTTGGTGCTGATCCTCCCCAACCTCTGGCTCTAACCATCTTTCCAAATATTTTTTCAATGGGACCGAAGCTTTGGGGAGAGGTGTGATATAAATGTGTCATTTGTGTTGAACTCAATGAAGATGCATATTTTATGCACAGAGAAACTTCCCTGATGAGGTCTGAAAGCTGCATTTAACTGTGGGTACAGAGCTACAAATATATACTAGGGACAATTTGATACCATGCCCATTTAGTAAAATAATAGTAGTAACTTCACACATGATGTTGTTGAGATCTCCAACCATGGATTCTTGGCCAGATTTACAAAGTTATGTGTTTCCTTTGACAGAGCAAGCCAATAGTGATCTATTACCTCCATGATAATCACACCACTATTAAACCGATGGGTATCTCTTGCCATGCTGGGTCATTATTGTATTTCACAAGGTTAATATCTGGGTAAGACCGTTGGTGCCATTTCTTCTGAATGCTTTGCACAGCTCCTTACAGTACTGTCAAACATAGTCAGCCTGTAGGTTCCTGGTCAATAACAACTTGATTTCTCCATGTCTTGTGACAAAAGTGTGTTATTCCAGTGGTCAGAGTACCAGTTTCATAATTCTATTTATCTTAAAGCATTATTGCTGATATTAATACATGTACAGAACTGAGTCCATGCCAAGAAGATATTAGTATTTTAGCAATATAGTTCAGCTAACATTCTAATGTACCATAAAAGGGTATGAATTATAATAAATAGACCCATTTCTCATATTTTGACTGGCAAGTCCAAAAACAATTACCTTGGTGTCTGTTGAAGGCCATCTCTATGTTCAGAGATGACATCCTCTTGTTCTGTTCTTATGTGGATGAAAAGATCCAGGCTACTCACTGGGGAACTTTATAAGAGTATCAGTCTTGTTCATGAGGGTTCCACATCCTCACATTACCGCCTTGTGAGTTAGGATTTTAACTTATGTATGTGTGTCATAAACATTCAGACCATTATAGCTAACTACTATCTCTTTTCTTTTACAAAAACATCACCATTGTGAAGGATCCGTCTTTAAAGTACATATTTGGAGATATCTACAGAGACACTTGTTTTATTTACATTTATTCTCTAGCAATTCCATACACATATACCATCCTTTCTGATTACATTTCCACTCCCCAACCTCTCCTATGACCCTCCCACTCTCAATACACCCTTTTTCTTTCCAGGTCTCTTTCCCACGTTTTGTTTACTGAACCCCCGAGTTTAGCTAAGACCATGTTGGGAACCATGGATTTGGAACTACCCAATGGAGTCTGGTACAGACATCAGTGAGTGTACGCTTCAGATAATGACAACCCTCTCCCTAGAATCCATCAGTAGCCAATAGTAGCCCTTCCCCATGTATGTCTGCCTGTTGACAGGACCACTTTTGTGCAGGCCCAGATTTCTCTTAGGATATTTTATGTTTTCAAAATCAATAAGTGCAAATCTGTACTTAGGTGGGTTCAACATTAATCATCTCTCTCTGCTGATGGTGAAGTCTTCCTGCTAATGAACACATAACCAAGGAAACCTTTGACCACATAAGTCTAAGTTAATTAGAACTACATAAGTAACAGAGCAGACAACATTCTGGCAGAATGTCAAGATAATTTGAAAATGGGGATTTTTGTGGCAGTATATTGATATTGATTGAAAGATGGAAAATGGCTGGGTCTGACAAAGTTCATGGTATTATAGTTGGAAATTGGTGACTACAGATGTCAGGGAATGACTAAGATGAATTACTATAAAGTTTCCTTCAAGTGTTGTCTCTGCCCATGTGCACAACAGAGTTTCTCAAAAAAGGTAGTGTGTTGTCTCACATGGAAAACTCCCCATATACAATGATTTCAAAGAATCTTTGGAAGTAGCAGTGATTATGTTTGTGCCATATGGCTTTATATGCCAAACCAAATGTGTCTCTTCATACGTGGTCAGGTCACATTGATATAGGTCATGTTATCTTTACAGTAGTGTAAGTGATGTAGGTTTATATGCCTAGTGTTGTTATGTGTCAGTTACTACACCTAAAGTCCGCATGTCACATTTAGATAAGAAAGACAGAAATATCTGTTTCCAAGGGCTTTTCCTTTCTTCATTCTTATATCTCATTTGCATTCTAAATAGTCTAAAGGACACTATTGGTAGACTTCATATCTAGATTATACAGTGTATTTTCAATCTCTGCTGTCTCATTCACCAGCTGAAGTCATAATTGTAGAGTAACTAACTGTAACTCTTTTATTCCTCCTTGACTGCTTGATAGTCTCCAGGTCTATGAGATCAAAAGTCCTCCTTGGTGGCATGGTAGCGATTTCTATTGCTATAACCATGTCTATATGCTTTTTAGAGGTAGACATGTGTATAAAACGTTGCTATTAGTATTATTTTGCTTTCATATCCCTTTTTACTGAGCTGGTTGGCCTTGCTTATGTGCTTGGCCCGTTAATTGAAAATGTCAGTGTTGTGGAAGTAGATGTGGTAAAACTAATCCTTTATACGTGATGGCATCTTTATCGAGCTGAATTTTAAGGTTAGCTACTACTCATGATAAAGATCAGATGCTTCAGCCTCAGGTGTTTATTGTTCAAATAATTATGAAAGAAGGATATTGTTGAGAAATGATGTGCAACCTACACATGGCAATGGGCTGTCACATGGGCAGAGGGTGAGTTGTTGGGAGCCAGTGGGAATATCCTCATCAGTTAAGAATGGCAAATGTATTTCAGACGAATTCATGGAATTCCAGGGTTTGTAGTCACTGTTAGTGAGAGCCATATTCACATGAAGATGGCCATGGGGAAGGAGAGGGTCAGAACTAATAGAGGCACAGTTTAGATGCTCAAGTCTGAGTGTTTTCTGAAGGTTTCTGCTCACCATGCAATCATAGGGATTGAAAGGTTTTATTTTTCTACAGCTGATCTGGAAGGGCTGCCATGTGCTAGATATCCTACTGAATTAGAGTCTGTTGCAGCCAACTGTGAAACCCAATAAACTGTCACAAATTAGATGTTAGTCTGCTGACTACAGGTGCTTCATACACATTTATTAAAGAGATAAAGGAAGGAAAGAGAAGAGGGAAGAGAAGCAGGAGGAGGAAAAGATAATGAAAAGAGAGAAAATATGCAAAAAGGAAGAAGGAAGTGGGCTGAAAAAAATTAAAGTTCAGCTATATTCAGATTACTCATATAATGAAAATATCCTGTGTGATCATGTTGGATGCAGCAAATATGATAAAATTTTTATTACAGGAGAATAGGATCAGAACATTCCAAAGTTTAATGATATTTGTGTTTGTTTTAGTCAGGAAAATCTCAAGTATATCATAAGACTTTATATTTGAATATATTTTAGAAAAAATACATGAAAAAAATAAAGATTTATTATAAAGCAAAATAGATTGAAATATTTTTGATCTAGATTGATTTAAAAGAACAGGAAAACAAAATTATGAAATTTACAAGCAAATGGATGGACTAGATACTGTTGTTCTAAGTGAAATAAAACGCAGTTGAGAGATATATGTTCTCTCATAATTGTGGATCTTAGCTCAAGTCATTAAGAGTGAGCATATGTCATGATGTAACCAGAGGAGACAGAAAAGTAAAAATAGATTTCAAATTCAAATTAATCAGAAGAGATAGAGGGAGATAGAGAAAGTCACTTCATGCTGATCAAGAGAACACCTGATCAAGAAGAACATTACAATCTATGCATCAAACTCTCGTGCATCCAATTTCATAATAAGAGTACTACAGGACTTCAGGACACAGACTAACTTCAAGTCAGTAATAGTTGTGACTTCAGTGGCCCACTGTTTCCAATATACAGATCGACAGAACAAAGAATAAACAAAGAAACATCTGAAATTTATGATATGTCACAGAACAAATGAGCCTAACAGACATCTACATATTTTGCCTAAGCACCAAAGAGAAAGCATGTTCTATTCATCAGTCCTTGTAATTTTCTCTAAAACTGACCACATACTGTGGCATAAAATAAACTTCAACAAATATAAAATGTTTGAAATAATTCCATGGACTCTATTGAAAAACAATGAAATGAATCTTTAAATCAGTAGAAAAGAAGCCCTAGTAACTACATGAACACTTGAGATGAAACAACACATGCCCGAATGAGAAATGGGTCAAAGAAGAAATCAAGAAAGACATAAAACCATTCCTAGAATTAAATGAAAAGGACAATGAAACTAAACCTCTGGCACACATTGAAGGCAGTCTGAAGGGAGAGGATTATAGTTCTAAGTGCCCACCATGAAAATCAGAAAGAACGCTGATAAATGACCTAGCAGCACAATCCAAGAATCTGGGAAGGTGAGCTTTCCTGAGGCCATGGCACCTGACTAGCTGGCATGAGTTATTCAGATACATCCACTCTCACATCCCTGTTTTGGGAACCTCAGTCCCACTACCAAAGAGCTCATTTCTTCCTTACAGGTAGTAAGAACCAGCCCATTCTGTTCCCATCAGCTGTCCTTGGGCATTGGCCCATTCTGCTGACTCTGAATAATAGTGCCTGATTAGCCTGGTTGAGTTGCTCAAATCCTGCTGTGACCATCCCCAGACTTTAAGACCTTCTTTAGGCATGCCCACTCCTTCATAGCACAAGAGTTCTCTATGAGTTAGAGTTAGTAAGAACCAGCCCAACCTTTTTAATCACCTCTTCTTGGACATGGTCACTGTCCCACTGAGGCTTCAGGAGAGCCAGTGACTACCTGGGAATGATAGCAAGATCCTATCTTGCCAGGTCATCATTCTCCTGCTGAGAGATCCACCCAGGAGCTTGTCTCCATGGCTCACAATTTCTTTTCATGGTTCAGTAGAACCATTACTGCTGATCCCCCATTGCCTGTATTTGGACCTAGGCTCCTTGGTACTCTTGGGGAGCTCCTGATTAGCCTGCCTGGATCCATCTGGTTCCTTCAATACAAACAGAAGATACAACCTGAAGTTCAGATTAACTAACTATTCATGCTGGATCAGAAACAAGCAAGCTACATTAACAATAGAAATAGAATCAAATTTCAGTTAAACATAGTAGGCTTGAGTTTCCTATCAGACACACACACACAAAATAAACAAAATCCACCACAACAAAAGTAAATACTATGTAAAACCAAACTAATATGTCCCTACCAGACCCATATAAGTGCTCTACAATGAGAAGTAGAGAAATATATAGACGACCCTCCAGGACACAGATTTTGAAAGAACAATCAAAGCTGTCAAGCACAGTGATTCCCAGCACTCGGGAGGGGAGGCAGGGGCAGATAGATCTATTACATCTATGTGAGATAAATGCAGGCCTGATTTTCATAGGGAGTTCCAGGCCATCTGGTGATATGTGGAGATGCTGACTCAAAAAGAACCTATCCCTAAAAAAAGATCAATAATAAAAATGATCAGTGAATTTAAAGAACACAGAAACAAACAAGCTAGAAAGCTCAGAGAATGTAGGGATAAGTTCCAGACTGAGGCTAACAAAAATAAAATAATGGAATGAATGCAAAAAAAAAAAAAACACTAAAACAGGTCAAGCTTTGTAAAGTGGATTCACAAAAAGATGAAAACATCAAAGAAAAGTCAGACTAAGATGAAAATAGACTTGAAACACTCAATAAGCCAATTTGCCAATGACAGGAAAAAAGCCTCACTAACAGAATGAATGAAATGGAAAACAGATTGTGAAGGCTGGATAATAAAGGTGAAGAACTCGACTGCTCAAGAAAATAATATGAAGATAATCTGAAAACACAGGAATGGAATAGGCAGGAAATATGGGACACCATGAAAGGACTAAATTTATTCATCATGAGCATAGAAGAAAGAGGAGAGACCCAGCTAAGGAGCACTGACCAGATCTTTAATAGGATTATGGGAGACACTTTCCCTGAAGTAAGGAAAGACATACCCATACAGCTAGAAGCACACAGAACACCAAATAAACCAAATCAGAAACTCCATAAGCTATGTCATGGTAAAAGCACAAAATGAATGGTACAAATAAAGCAAACCTGAGGACCAAGAGCAATGCCAGGGACATTACAATACAATCTGCATTACAGAGACATAGACATAGAAATGGCATGGCACAGATGAACATCACAACATGGTGCACTCAATTAAAGACATCTGATATTTGACAGAGGTGCCAAGAACACACACTAAAAGAAAGACAACATCTTAAACAAATGATGCTGGCCAAACTGGAAGAATTAAATGAAACCCGTACTGGCAGCCTATACAAAAGTCAGTTCAGACAGGATCAAAGACCTTAACGTGAAGCCTGAAATGATGGAACTGTTAGACTACATAGACTGTACCATGTAAGATATAGGTGCAGGAAAAAGACTTTCTAAATTGGACATCCATTGTGCAAGAATTAATCACAACAACTAGTCAATAGAACCTCATTAAACAAAAAAGCTTTTGCACAGCAAAGGAAACAACAACCAATAGAATGAAGAGGAAGCCCACAGTGTGGGAGAAATTCCTCACCAGCTCTTCATTCAGGAGTGGATTCATATGCAGAATATACAAATAACTTTAAAGAAACCAGAGAAACAAGAAAACAAATGACACAATTAAAATCAACTATGTATGAACAGAGCGCTCTCAAAAGAAGAAATAACAATAGAAAAGAAACACCTTTAAAAGTGTTCAGTATCCTTAGTAATTAGGGAAAAACAAATCAAAGCTACATTAAGATTTCATCTAACCACAATCAGAATGGCTACGATTAAGAGAACTAATGACACGAAATGTTGGCATGGATGTGAGGACAGGGAATCTCTTGTTCACTGTTAGGAGCATTGCAAACAGCTGCAACTATTGTGAAAATCAGCAAGGAAAACTCTTAAAAATTAAAAGTAAATTTACTGTATAATCTGGTCATAGTACTCCTTGACATATCTCCCAGTGACTAATCTTATTTCATGGATGCTTTCACAGGCAAGTTTGCTGTTCTTTTTACAGAAATGAAAAACAAAACAAAACATTATTAAGAAATGGAAACAACTTAAATGCCCTTTATCTGAAGAACGGAGAATGAAAATGTGGAACATTTATACAATGGAGATTTACACAGCATTAATGCAAAAGAAAATCATGAAGTTTGCAAGTAAATGAATGAAACTAGAAATTATTATACCGGGTGAAATAACATAGACTCAAAAATCCAGTTGGCATATTATCTCAGTCATGTGTGGGTCTACCTCTAAATTCCTAGATGTGGGTATATAACCTGACGCAACCCAAGGAATCAGGAAAAAAGGGAAGGATTGATGGGTATAAAGTGGAAGATACAGTTTGAGAGAGGGAGATAGCAGCAGACAGGTGTCATTAGGGGGAAATGGAGGAAAAGGAGAGCATTTTAACTGGGGAGTGAGGTTTACACAGGGGACTGTGAAGATGGTTATATAATGCTGAGATAGTATAAAAACCCAGAGGGAAGTCCTACTGAAAATTACACACACAATAAATATACAAGTGCATGTGTAGAGCCGAAGACTATATAAGAAAAAACACAGTGGAGGGCAGGAGAAGCAATCCTTGGAGTTCTCTGTCAGAATAGACCAAGGGACTCAAATTATAAGGGCAATTGCCACAGACCTTGATTCCCTCCCAGAACTTGAAAGTAAGACCCTATTGTAGAAGAAAGGCCACATTTTTTACTTACTGACC
Organism: Eospalax fontanierii; assembly: GCA_035773235.1. NCBI lineage: Eukaryota > Metazoa > Chordata > Mammalia > Rodentia > Spalacidae > Eospalax > Eospalax fontanierii. Next base: position 106,321,658 of record CM069527.1, on the reverse strand, counting down.
TGTAAGTCTCCTCCCTGAAGACTAGCTTTTCTGGTTTCAGAGAAGACTATACAAAGCGCCAAGGGAGAAAATCAATCAATTGACCTACCCAGTTGTAAAGCCTAATAAACAACAACCATCCCAGGAAACAATGGCTATTGGTGCAGTACTGACACTTTTATCTTGGGAGTAATTAACAGCTTTCTAATATGAATTAAGGCCTTCTCAATTTGAGGGAACTCATGTGCTGTAAACATAACCAAATGCATATGACTGGAGAAGTCATAAACTCTACAGAAAAGCCTACTTTTGCTTCTTCAATAGAACAGTGTAATTTCTTACTTTATTCTAAGTATCCCAAAATTTACAGTGAATTGTACCTTTCTCCACTCATCAAAAAAGCTATTTTATGTTTTTGTTTTTGTAACAGATGGAGACTATTACAGAGCTTCAGAACTGGTCAAATGCAGATAGTAAGTGTCTGTGAGGTTCTTAACTATAAGTGACACAGCTACAATGCAACTTCTACTCCTAGAATGCATGCCTCTCTAAGCAGAGAAGCTTCCTTACATAGCAGATAGTGGTTAGCAGAGAAACCATAATTGGCCAATGTACAAAATATATGAAGCCACAGATTGCTTATCCCTGAATACGTTACCTATTTCAATCCTCTCCCCAAAGGCTCAAAGATCTTTGGGGAAGAAGACGTAAAAAAATTGTAAGACCCAGAGGATTTGGATGATCACAATGAGAGAGAGCCTTCCAGACGGGAGGTCAGTTAATTACATAAACTTCATGATAGTTGTGAGCGTGTGCACAAGTCCTACGGAAGCTCAAACCAGACAAAATCCCAGGAGAGATATGGGAAATTTGATAAGAAATTCAACTCCAACCTGAGGAAATTTTGGCAATTGTTGGCTGCTAGGAGAGGGAGAGACAGTGTATTTTAGAGACTGGACTTTTGGTTAGTCCAGTGTATGGACCCAAGCCGAAAAACTTTTCAGGACAGAGATCAGACTCAAACTTAGCAGGGGATAAGGGGAGGGAATGGAGAGGGGAAGGGACCCAAATGCCACCAGGCTTTATTGTATAAAAATAGCAAAAACTCAGTAAAATTTTTAAAAATAAAATAAAGAGCACCAAAACCGAGAAACAAAATTAAACAACAAAAACTAATCTGGAAAGACAATAATAACACAAACACAAACCCAGCAGTTAAAAAGAAATTTAAGAAAAATCAGAGCACACATCATTGAAATGCAAACAAAGAAACAACCCAAAGATTAGATGAATCTAAAATCCGGTTCTTCGAAAAAATAAGATAGAGAGACACTTAGCCCAGTTAACTTAGGGAAAGAAAGAGCAAACTCAAGTCAATGTAATCAGTGAGAGAAACGAAATATCACAAAATACAACAAATGATTTAACCTAGTATAAGAGAATTATGAAGAATCCTATACTTTATATTAAAGTTGAAAGTCTGAAAGAAATGTGGGAATTTCTAAATTAATGGAAGCCATCAAGTTCAAATAACAAGAGAACAACAGCTTGAACAGACCCCTAACAAAGAAAGAATTCAAGCATTAATACAAAACTCTCTGACTAAAAATTCCCAAGCCCACACAAATCCAATGCAGAATTTTACCAGACCTTTCAAGAAGATTGGCAACAGTAACAGTACTGGTTAAATTATTCAAAAGTCAGAAGCCAAGGGAGAACTCCCAAACTTCTTTTAGGACTCCAGTATTATTCTAATATCTAAACTATGTAAAGACACAATGAAAACAGAAAACTATTTGTCCGTATTGCTAATGAACACAAATGCAAAAATTCTCAACAAAATACTGGCAAATTGTTTACATACACAGGAAAAATACCATACCCCATGATCAAGTTGGCTTTATTCCATGGATGCAGGGATGGTTCAATATACATATATTAATACATGATAAATCATATAAATGTAGTTAGAGACAAAATTCAAATAATCATCTCACTAGATGCAGAAAATATCTTTCACAAAATGCAACATGCATTCATGGTCAATGTTATAAAGGGAATTGGACTGAATGAAACATATTTCAATATAATTTAAACTGTATAAAACAACTCCATAGCCAATATCTTTATAAATAGAGAATACCTTTAAGAATCCCCATTAAAATAAATAACCAGACAAGGCTGTATACCATCCCCACTCCTTTTCAATATATTTCTTGAAACTCTAGCTATAGCAATAAGACAAAAGCAACACATTAAAGGGGTATTGATTAGATAAAGAAGATTCCTCATTGCACCTGTTTAGAGATTATTATACATAAGACATTCAAGAAATTACACCAGAAAACTTCTAGAAATAAAACTTTCAGTAAAGTGGCAGGATACAAAGTACATTTACAAAAAATCAGTATGTTTTCTATATACCACTAACAAAAACTCAGAGAAAGAGTTCCAAGAAACACTTCCATTCCGTTTCTCAAGTAAATAAATCTAGGGATACATGTAACCAAAGACATAGAAGACTACTTCAGTGAAAATATTAAGCTTTTGAAGAAAGAGATTAAGGAAGACATAAGGAGATGGGCAGATCTCCCAAGTCATGGATGGGTTGAATTACCATTTTAAAAATGATCATTCCTCCCAAAATAAATTTATACGTTCATTTGCATTCTTAATCAAAATCCCAATGACATCCTTTATAAAAACCTAAACATACATCCTAAAATTCATATGGAAACACAAAAGATAGTCAAAACATTTCTGAGCACCACAAAAAATACCAAGGGGTTTACAGTATCATACCTCAATCTATATTACAGAACTATAGTCACAAAAACACCAAGGAATTTGCCCAAAACAGACTTATAGATCAGTAGAACAAATTATAAGAATGTAACATGAAAACACTCAATTACAGCCACCTGATATTTGACAAAGCTGCCAAGAACAAACACTGGGGGAAAGACAGCATCCTCAACAAATTGTGCTGACAAATTGGGTTTCTATGTGCAAAATTAAATTTTACCTTTACCAATCACCCTGTACAAAGGCACCTCTAAAAAGATCAAGTACCGTAATGTGAATGATGAACTACTGAAACTGTTATAAGAAAACAAGGTGTAGGTGCAGGAAGGAACTTTATAAATTGTACTGTAGTCATTCAGGAATAGAGGTCAACAGTCAACAAACATGACCTCATTAAACTGAAAAGTTTCTGTACAGGAAATAATCAGTAAGTGAATAGGAAGCCCACAGATTAGGAGAAAAATCTTCTCTAGCTACACATATGACAGAGGGCTAATATCCAAAACATACAAAAAGAAAACAACAACAAAGAGATAAGAATGTAATTACCCCATTATGAAATGGTCTATGGATCTGAACTAAAAACTCTCAAAAACTGAAATCAGTTTACATATGTTTATAAGTTTATATTGTATTTCCATCCTCTACTCTTCACTCTAACTCCCCACATTCAATATCCACATTCAAGCCCCTCCAATTTTTGTCCGATTTTGTTTCTAAAACCCAGTGATTCCAATTTGTGCTGCCCATGACTTGGATTCAAACTTAGCTTAAATCTTTTGTGTGCTTTTTCTCCAAGACTTAGACTTTCCTTTATCTTCAATTATTATCAAAATCTACTTTAACTTTGTAACTTCCAAATTATGACTGCAATTATGAGAATATCACAGTTGAGATCATGTGTCGGCTAAAGGATTAATTCTGTTTTCATCTTACTGAAGTAAAACAAAAATATTGTATGTGGGAGAGTCTATACAGAAAATCCTGAAAGGAATCCAAATAGGTAATATCTCACAACGGAAAGAGACTTGATGATATTCATTTAGAAAGGAAATTTGTTTGGCTCCACTGCAGATTTGGTGGTCAGAATTCCTGTGAGACTGAGCAATTGATTTGAGAGGTCTTCAAATGAGGATGTCAGTGCCTGAAAACAGTAGGTTAGAACAACTGTATTTTCACATTGTTGTGGGCCCAGGAATCATATTTACAATATGACACTGGTGCATCCGCCCCTCCCCCCATGGAAGGCAAAGTAGGAAATATCCACAAGAGAAGTCATAGGGTGTAGTTTAATAGTCTGTAAGGGTTTCTTTAATAGCTTCTCATGTGTTAGCTTAAATTGTCAAAATATAATAGTATTCTACTGAATGCTAGAGTGGTGGGTACTAGAAATTCACATATGAATGAGGCATTTTGAATAGTTTACCAAATAAAAATGCTAGGGGAACCTTCAGGGATGTTCCACACTTGACAGTGGAACAGGAAGAGACAGTGGTGAAGAAGAAATGGCGGGATCCAGGGAGAGCAGAATGGGGACAGTGATTAATTTAGGGGCTGAAATTGAGTGTGCACTGACAGAAGCTAAGCAGAACTCGAGATGACACCTGTCTTTGTGAACTGAATGAGAGAGCATCACAATGATGAACTTTCAAGAAATCCCTGAACCTGTACCAAGGAAAAGTTTGCAGGTCATCCTCCTGTGAATTGTCCAGAGGCACCTGAAGAACAATGGTTCTGCAGAGTTTGAATAATGCAAATAATTGATACTGAGAGGATTTGCCTCCTAGTGAAATCTGATACTACACAACAGACAAAGCCATTATTATCCTGTGGATTTTCAAGTTAAAATCCGTGCCAGGTATAATCACCACCTGATTACCTACATCGAGATGATCAATATATTCCCTTTGTAACTCAATTGTTCTACGATGTTTGTGTTTTTATTTTGCTTGTGCTTGAATGTGTTTTGTGTGTGCATGTGCATATGTGTGTGTGTGAGAGAGAGAAAAAGAGGTAGATAGATAGAAAGATAGATAGATAGATAGATAGATAGATAGATAGATAGATAGACAGATAGAGAGGATATCTGGTGTCCAGAAACAGAAGTGAATGGAACTAAAGTTGGACCCATGGTTTTTCTGTTGGAAAACGTGTTATTTGACCATCTTATTCACAGAATAAAATGTAAATAATGAGAGGTTCTTATCCAGTCATGTGAGATGGTTTAGAATCAAATGATGCCAAACTCATGTCTTTCTAAATTAGTGTATATCTGAAAATCCAGTCTAATTTATTAACTGTGCAAACTGTTTTTGAAAAATCCCTAAATAATCGTTATTTTCTTCATAGAAATACAAAATTCATGAACTTTCTAATGATAATTAGTATCATAATATCACAGAGAAAGGAAGATATTTTAGCTCCTTGGGAGCTGCTCAGACAACCAGGAATTCTGGTTTCACAGACTGCAGGAAGACCCTGTTCACGATTTGTAATGGTATAAAGTCAGACAGTGTTAGGCATGGTTTGAGAATATTGATTTCACAATGTTATGACTATTTTGGAGAGTTTAAATGGCTAAATTTTGATGAAGGTTAGGAGAAAATTTGAAATATATAGTGTACTAATTAGCTTTCTACTGCTGTAATTAAACACTCTTCTGATCATAGTTCATCATGCTGAAAGTCAGGGCAGGCACTCATGGTAGGAACCTGGAGAGAGGAACTAAAGCACAGAACACAGAGAAACACTCCTTCCTGGCATGTACCCTTGCCTGTGCTTAGCCTCCCTTCTTAGACAGCCTAGGACAACCTGCCCAGGGCTGGCAACCCCCCGAGTGGGCAATTATAAAACGGCTTCACAAACTTGCCCACCAATCCTATGGAAGAAGTGTCTCAGCTGAAGCTCCCTCTTCATGTGTGTGTGCAGTTGACAACTGAAACTATCCGGAAACTGCATGAATGGATAGTGATTATGATGTTGGGTCAATGTACTTTGAAACATTGTGTTAATGCTGAATAATGCAGATATGTTAAAGTTAAGATGTAGAAAATACTGTTCCCAGTATAACTAGAAACTTGACGACATTGCATACAGTAAATGTATATGTTTTAGAAAGCAACTACATATGAAATAACTATATAAACTGTTATAGGGGACATTATAATGGGAGATACAATTCTAAGATTTAGAGCTTAGACACACATAAATTCCTAACCACAATATATTTTAACATTTCCTCACATTTTTCAAGAGGATTACAGTTTTTACGCATCTAATTAATGATGTATTGTAAACCTAACAGGCTCTAACTTTATTAAGATTAGAAACAGAAGGGCTTATCATTTAGAGACTTAATGATGTCTAAGCCAAGAGAAGCAGCCATGACAGAAAATACATTATTTATAATGAGTTTCTCTAACTCATTGTTGTTGTGAATTATAGAATCATATTTTGATATGATACCAATTTCCATATAGGAAAGGCATAACAATTTCCATTTCCTTTTTCAATGTAGAAGGCTATAAAATGGTTACTCTCGGTTTTGAAGATGACATCAACAGAAAAGCTGTGAAATAAATGTTACTGAATCTCTGAAAAAACATATTTGTGCAACTCTATGTACCTACTACTTTGCATTTCTTCAGCCGTATCCCCAATTGTGCTGCAATTATTGTATTTAGGCTCCAAGCATATTTTATGTTTCTGTTTACAATTGTCATTTTTACTAATATCGAGGATCTTTAAGAAAATTTATAACAGCCAGTGTGTTGATCTGATTCCCAGCCCTGATAAGGTACTGATAAGTTATCTGAGGAAGCCACTTGCAGGTGGAGGGTTCCCTTCCTCTGGTTCATGCTTTTGGAAGTTTCAGCTCATGATTCATTTACCACACTGTGCTCAGGCCTTTGGCTGCAGAGTTATAATGGCAAAGGCTCATAGCTGAGTCACATTGTTCACATCATGGCAGCCAGAGAGCAGAGAGAGAGCATAAGAGACCAGGGATAAGATAGGTCCCGGCATGCCATATTTCCCATGACGTACTTCCTCCAGCATGGTCCTAGTACCCATTCAGCTATAAACTTACCAGTGTATTAATCCATTGATGAAACGACACTTTCATGATCCAGTCATGGGGATAACACCATCACTTGGGGATCAATTCTTAAATATGCAACTTTTGGATCATTTTATAACCAGAACATAACACCCAGGGAAAACACAAATGAATTAAAAAAATCATAAATATGTCTTAAAAGATGGAGATAAAACCTGCCAACATATTCACAGATCTCTAAATATAGTTTATCAATGTATTTTTAAGGCTACATGTAGTGTGTCTTATTATTTTCTATAATGAAATTGAATTTCTTACTAACTATTGCATTGACTCAGTAAGGGCAAGTGTTTTCTATTACTCAATAGGAAGCCGCAAAACATATTGATTCAATGCTAAATGGGTCATCTATATCATTCCTTCCAAGGCTCAGAGAACATTGTGAAACAGGAAAAAGAGTGATGTTTAGGGCCTGAAGTTTGGGAATTATGCCACAAAAAGTTGTCTTCTGAACAAGATATGGCCATTGTACTTCTGAAGCCACTAAAAGTGTTTTTAATAAAGTCACACCTGCACAAAATCGGACTTCATCATGGAAGAGTTAGGGCCTCCTAAGACCCCCTACCTCACTGAGGGACATTTGGTAGTTAATCGTTACTAAGGAAAAGGACTCACTTTATTCAGGCCGTTACTGATAGATTGCCACTGCTCCAGTGAATAACTTCCCAACACTGCTCATACAAGAAAACCTAATTAAAGTCAGCCCTACAGACAGAAAAGCAGGAAGGAGTGCTGTGAAGAAGGATCAGGGAACGAAGAACAGGAGATGGCTCTGGATAATTGGGAGAAAAAATGATCAAAATCTATACATATATAAACTCTCCAATATATAAAGAAATTGCAACTATCCTGAAAACAACCCTTATCTGATATTAAACCAAGTGAGAATGGCAAGGATTCACTTGGAAAAAAAATGTTTGCTAAAAGAATTATTTTCAATAGGAAAGTAAAAGTTCTACAACATATTACAAAATATTTAAGTACTTTGATAGAATGTACAGATGTGTCTTGCCTGGATTTTGTAAGCAGATTCTGAAAGAAAGCTCTTCAAGTCCTTTATGCTGTCCTGCTCACTGCGAATTTTAAATCCTTTAGAGAGAGCAATAGAGAAAGAAATTAAGGTAGTGATAGCTAGTAAGAAAACACAAAAGTGGATTGAGAGAGAGATTACTTAAAGTGCTGCATTCTCAGTTATAGATATGTGCACCATTTATTAAAATGTTTGCTCGAAAACACTGCAGTTCCTCAAGCTCCAGTGTCATAGATTCTCAGTGCAGAATAAAGCACTCAGGCTTGCCAAGTTATTAAAATTCCTCATCCCCATGAACTTCTTTAACACACACTCTCACACTTGTCCTGGTAGCTAGACTTTGTAACGAGCTAAACTATTAGCAGAATTTCAAAGCACCCCTTCACGTTTTGTAATTGCTTTACAAACCTGACTTTAGCCATCAATTATTTTAGATTTTCCTCACAGCATTGCCTCTGCTACCCTAACTGCAGGGATGAGTCAAAGCCAAAGTTCAGGAATTCCACAAGCTTCTGTGGTATCACAGTTTTCTGTTTCTCAGTTTACCTCTTTCTCTAAAATGCTTAACTCCTACTAAGGACATTGTTGTCTGTTGCATGTACTGTTTATCCATGCCAACTGCCCGAAAGTCACTCCATGAATGGAACAGGAAACTCATCTTTGGTAACCATTTTGGAAATGGCACAGGGAGAATGCAGGAGATGCAATTATATATGGAGATAGATAGATAGATAGATAGATAGATAGATAGATAGATAGATAGATGATAGATAGATAGATAGACATAGATAGATAATTTTATTTTTAACTGAAATTTTATTTTCATACAATATATTTTTGATGGTATTTAGATCCCTTCATTTATTTCTATCTCTTCCCATTGTCACTTGCCCAATTTAACACACACACACACACACACACATATATATATATATATATATATATGTACCATTATATGTAATGTTTTGTAATATTTCATAAAACATAGTATTTATTCACTGAGGAAAGTTTATAACCTTTCAGAGGGATATAAGCAGTAAGAGCTGGGAAATTAGACGTCTGTAAGGCAGAATGGTGGGCTAGGGTCTCATAGGATTTTCAGAATCACATTTCAGAAAAAAATCACATTTAAAAACGGTCAATGGATATCTCTATAAAGAGGAGATAGAAATGGGAAAAGGCTATGTAGCAAGAAATACTCACTAGCAATCACAAAGAAAATGCAATTTTAAAATCACAATGAGCTATAATTTCAAATCTATCAGATTTGATGTTAACACAAAATGAAAGTCGCAAGTGTTAGTTTAGTTGTATAGACAAGGGGTCATGTGTGTACTGGGTTAGCAATGTAAGGCCCAGCCATTACATAGCATCTGTATTCAGATTCCTTAATAAAACTAGAAACAGAATTGTCATATTGACGAGCATTGTTTCTCAGTTCTAAGTATTTACACCTCCCTCAATGTGAATGTGTTAGAGAAATCTGGAATTCCATGTTTACTCCGTATAATTTGCAGTAGTTGAGTTATTGAATTCTAAGTGGCCTTCAGTAGATGAACAGATTAAAAATGTGACACATGTCCACAGCAAAATACCATACAGCCTTATAAAAGAAAGGAAATTTATCATATTGAGGTGAAATTCAAGAAAATTTTTCTGTCTTTAAAAAGCCAGTCATAGAAAGATGTCACTGGAAGTTCTTTCAAGTAGCAATAAAAGAAACTGAACTCTGTCTAAGAAGCAGAGATTAGAAACTTGGGTCATGGAAGCTCTGTTTGGGGGTCTCATGGATGGATAGATGGCTCTCAGAGCTTACTAGCCCATTGTGGCTGTTCTAGTTAGCATCCCACTAAAGGCATATGAGAATTGCCTGTTCTGCACACCGTCATCAGCAAGTTTTGGTAATAGTCGTTTTTATTAGATGGGATGCCCTCTCGGTGTAATTCTGTGTGGTTTTGAAGGTTAGTAATGATACCTGTGATTTTTTGTAGATACTGCTTGTAAAAAAAATCTATCCTGATAATTTGTCTGTTTGAATCGATTTATATACACAGTGTTAAGATTTTCGAATTCTGAATGGCAGCTTCTGGCCAGTTTCCCTATGACTTCATTATGTTTCCTATGGTTTTTAGTAGTTAATTTCTTCTTTTTTTTTTGGTGAAGAAAGGGAGTAGGATAGACTCCAGTTTACATTTACTTTTGTTTCTTGTGATTTTTTTTTAGAAATTTCAGAAGCCTATGGTGTTGGTTTATAACAATAGCAGAGAACTTGAACTTTTCTAAAAACCACTTCCTCTACATATAACTAGAAGTTTTTCCCATGTTGTCACCTAGCAGTTACATGAGCTCAGGTACTCTATTTATATTTTGATTCAATTTTGGCATTTCTATTGTAATGGAGAAGAGTGTGGAAGTTGTTGGAAACATAAAAAATAGAAGCGATCATATGGTAAAACTTTCCACTTCCATGTAAAATCCAAGGGGAGTGAGTTAAATCAAAGAGAAATCTGTGTTGTCCCTGGGTACCACCCATAATATCTGTGATTAAAGGTCAGTCTAGATGCTTATCTTAGAAGAGTACCTGAAGAGAACACACTATGTATAAAAAATGGGGCATTTTGTGCTGCAGAGTATAAAGGAATCCTTTAATTCACAGTAAGAGATGGAACCAGAGGACCTTACACAGTACAGTGGAACAGAATAGAATACATGGTTCCTAGAGATGCAGAAGGCAGCTGGATGGGGCTGAAAAAAGGTTAGATTTGATCTGTGCACACTCATATATACAGGGAAATGTAATACTGTACCACATTAGTAGGTGCACTTAATGAGTTAATCAAAAATATATAAAATATAGTGTGTAATGCTTTAATGAGACTGTTTTCAGAAGGTAATTTAAAATTCCTTATGCACCATAGTACACTGAATAGGTAATTCCTTTATTTTTCAGGTTCTATTCTGAATGCTCTCACTACAAAAGTTGGCAAGTATTTCATAAAGTAGTGATGTTAGTCAATTTGATTTAATCATTCTGCATTGTATTAATTAACCATAACATTACTTTGTACTTTGTAAATAATGCAACTAAAATTTTGTTGATTATATTTTAATTCATTTTAAAAGAATGTATTACAATAAAATACAAACTAGTATGCACAAATAAATGAAAATTAAGGCATGAAATATAAAAAAAGTTTGACAGATTCTATCAGTATTGGTCTGATTGTGTTATAATTATTCATTGTGTTAGTGTTGAATGGGTAAAGATTATAAAGGAGCTGTTTGTTGTTTCTTCACTCTTTTCTCACTCTTTTCCTCTCTCTTTCCCATACCCACCCTTTGCTTGATTGTTGTATTTATTTTATGTTTCTTTGAGAAGGAGACTCATTGTATAGCCCAGGTAGCTTTGAACTCACAATTGCCTTTGATCCACTTCCTGAGCTTTGGAATTGCAGGCAGAATCCCAGGCACTTGGCTTCTGTTTCATTTACCTAATTGATTATCTAACAAAAATCTAACTGATTTTTCTGAAGGTAAAAAAGTAGAGCCAAAGCTTTTTTATGTATTCCCTCTGAAGGCAATTCTAAGCTTGCTTGTTTGGGCTCGGTTCCAGAATGGAGTACTAATTATTACTTCCATGTTCCTGCTCTCTTACATGGAACTTGCATATTGACAATGCATGATGCCAATCTGTAGTCTTTTCAATGTTAACTAAGTGAAAACAGAATAATGCTCATTCAATTTTCAGTGTTGTCAAATAATTGGTTTTTGCTATATTCAGACACTCATATACATGGTTTCACTTAGAAATTATATTCAAATATTAATATGAACAATTTATCACTTCAGTTTTGAGGATTTTAAAATATTGTAAACAATTTTGTATTGAAAGTCAGGATTCTACCCATGAACAGGTCAATGATGGTAAAAGTACCAACAATTCAATTTTTGAAGCTGTTTCTGGGTTTACATAATACCTGTACCTCTTTGCACCTGAACTTTCCAGTGTAGAAGCTGCTCTGGCTACTGTTACACTGAACAGCATTTAATTCAACCACCCAGTGGCACACTGACTTCTAACAATCGCATTCAGTGGAAAGGCAGAGGTTTTCTCCAGGGTGTCAGCCTCTAACTTAGAGTTTCATTTCGAAGCAGGGAGATGGGATCCCCCAATTTCAGTCAGCCAGCGTTGCTAAAAGGAGTACTAGACTGACAGAACTTAATGCTGTGGATGTCGAAGTTGTTATAAAATAAGAGATTTAAGCATTCTTGGGGAGCCCTGTCCTTCTTAAGAGGCCATCTTGCAGGAAATATCTACTAGTTCAAGCGAAAGGAGAGTCAGTTGGTGGAACATCGAGAGTGATTTCTTAAAACCTCCTCTACACCATTCTTTTTGTTCTTTGTGATGTCAGAAATGGATGCACAGAGAAGTCACAGATTCACTTGCTCCTCTTCCACACATTTGGCTCATAGGCTTCAGGATCTATTCCAAGTCTGAGAACACAGCAAGACCCAGTGCTGGAAACACGTACTTACCCTGTACTGAATGGCTGGCTTCCTTAGTGTGCTTTAAGGTACTTGGTAACACTCTAGTCCAGCGATTTCTTGCAGCTAACACCTGCACATAAAAATGCATGGGGAATGCTTCAATATATTTCTGGTACAATTGATGCCTCATCTACCAAAGTATTTCTTTGCTTTTTAAACTAATTCTCTACATCAATCCACATGACTTTTGATTTATGTATCTTACAAGTCATGACTTTGAACACAAGTTTTCTTTGAGATTATTTTAGTACTGATTACTGAGTGTAGAAAACCCTAGTAATAACTTCTAGGTGTTATCACTTTCTTTGAAAATGACAAATCAAAGAAAAATATCTGCTGATACCAGACATGGCTCAAATAACCCTTCGCTCCAAAGAGGAAATGACTTTATCCACAGTGATTAAAAAAAAAATGTGTAATGTGTTGAGTTTTGAGGTAGGGATGCTTTGTTATGATAGTATATCTTAAATTGGGAAGAAAACTAGAGGAGGTACAGCTTTGACCATTCTTTGGTATTATTAGGTAAACTAACTTGTGTTGATACCACATTTATCCTGATTCAGCATATATGGAGTATAAAGAAATCCTCTGTTCCCATAGCTCTCAACTTTCCAGATAGGACAGTTAGTTTGAAAGACTGGAAGATATCCAGCACTACTTAGACCCTATCTCCTGAGGAAGGGGGTTAATACTGTGGGGTCAGGGAGTTTTGTGTCAGACACTTTCTTTCTTAAGAGAAGGTATACATTTACTCCTGGGATATCAGTAGCCCCAGTGGATATGATGTTGAGTGTAAACACCAATAAAAACTTAGATCTAGAGTTAGATGTTCATTTTACATACTTGTTCAAAAGCAAATGCTTACTTGTAGCTAAACCTCCCCATTGGAGGGGCAAACCACATGACCAACACCTTTGGCCATACAACAAAGGGAGACTTGTTTACTTCAAAGTACAGTCTGAGAAACCAGTGAGCTTGTTGGACTTTGTAGCTAATAGTCCTTCTGAGAGGTGTAAACAATGCTGCTTCCGCCCCGACCAGGTTTCCTGGGACTAATGGAGGCTTTTCTTTCCTCAAGTGACAGTCTGGAAAACCAGTGAGTGTTGGACTTACTTACAGAGCAGTGGGTGAGGGTTTACTTACAAAAGTGTGGGCACTCCACCTAGCCCCCAGAAGACCACCCTGAAAAGTCTTCCTCTAAGCATAGATGCTGACTTCCCACAGCTGCACAAATTGTTGAGAGAGCCTCTCCATGGCTTCTTCAATATGTACCCTTAGCTTTACTCTGCCCCTCGGGCAAGTAGTCTGACTGGTTGGTTAGGAGACATGGATGGCTCTCCCTGCCTCTCCTTTCTTGAAGAGTGTAATAGCCAACAAGCATAGCTTTGATGTTCCTAGGCAAGCCAATGCAACCAAACCTGCAAAGAAGGCATGTGTCCATAGTCTGCCTGTCGTCCTATGCAACAGTGTTATTTTCTCAGTGGAGAAATTCATATGCAACACTGTCTTCCTGTGTTTGAAGTCTTAGGAAAAGAAACAAGCCCCCAAAGCCTTATTTACATTTTACTACTTCCCTTAACATTTAAGAGCATGTAATATTCCACACTTCGTAGACTCTGCTAAGTAAAATTAAATAAAGCTTCGAAATTAGATGTCATAGAGTGTCCAAAATAATTTATCATTGTCTTGTTAAAGTAGATTTAGGATATAACGTTGAATTTGAAAGCAAGGATCTGATATAATATCATATCAAAGAAACCCTAGTACTTACTTGCAGAACATCTATCTACAAGTTCATTGTACCGGGTTTCATTACAGATGTTGAATCTCTTCCTGGATTCCATCATTTCAAGGTTTGGTATTCATAATCAAAGGATCAGAAGGCTGTACACAAGACTTTTAACTGTCAGTCTCAAAATTATTACTTTAGAGCCTACAGCCACATAGCATCTTGTTATATTTCAAGTCATGAGAACTAAGAAATGTGGTTATTCCAAGAACCAGTGGCAGAGAAGGGAGGTGGAAGTCAAGGGGTCAATGACAATCTTACAGCCATTTTCTGGACTTCAGTTGTTTGATTCAAATATTTGTCATTCAACTGTTTTTCTAAACATACACTCAGGCATGAAGGTTACAGCTGGATTCTGTGCTTGGTTCTATTGTTAGTTTTTAAAGGAACTTCCACATACTAATGGCTAGACTGATTTACCTCCTTACCAATATTCTATAATGGTTCATTTTCCCTACAAATCTGTCATACCCTTCTCATTGTTGTGACAATGTACCTTTACTAAATGCACTTAAGGAAGGATTTATTTGGGACCTCAGAGTGGATGAAGTTCAAAATGTTTGGGATGCACGGCAGGAGTATAAAGTGACTGGTCACATGGAAATGTAATCTGGAAGCAGAAAGAGAGGAATGATGGTGTTCTGCTAGATATTTCCTTTCAATGCAATCAGGGCAGAATACTGCCACCCACATTCAAGTTGTGTCATCCCAGTCCACTTCAACCTTTCTGGAAGCATCCTCACAAGTCATACCAAAGTACCAAAGGAGTCATCTATTATAGGTTTTCTTTTGTATTATTTAGTTTGTTTTATAGTAGTCAAAGTAAGTGAAGTCACCAGACCAAAGAAGTAAACTGCGTTGTACATTGCGTTGTACATATTTACTAAGACAGTGTTTGGAACAGCCAGATATGGGTTTATTTTATATGCTCTGAAAAAGAAGGAATAAAACATTATATATATATATACATACATACACACACACACAATGGAGTTTTATTTCGTATTTTATTTATTATTTTTTATTTTATGGGCATGAGTGCATTGCCAGCATATAGATATACATATGCCATGCAGACCCCACAGAGATCAAAAGAAGGCATTGAAACCCTTGGTACTGGAGTTATTCACTGTTGTCAGCTGCCATGTGGGGGCTGGGAATTGAACCCAAGTTCTCTGGAAGAATATCAAGTGTTCTTAACTACGGAGTCATCTCTTCAGTCCCACATAATGGTGTCTTATTCTGTTCTAAAGAGGAAATCCTATCATTGCAGAAAAAGAACGGAATCAAAGCTCATCACATTAATCGCACAAAGCCACTCTGAGATAGATTCACATTTGTCCTTCATATGAATGCTAAACAACTACAATATTTCTAACCCTGAAATGACCTGAAAGTCCCAGAGGCATCAGTGGAGTCTGAGGAGTCTTTGGGATTATCAATGAAAGTGAGAGAGCAGATGGATATGCACAGGGCACAATGTTTGGGAATATGGTAAGAAATAACATTACAGGTGTATTCAAGGTCTTTAATTAAATGAGCTCTTAAGAGAGCTCCCTTTTGCATTCTATATACAGAGAACATTCTGCATCTTCTTTTGTGCATCCCATAGATACACAAGAAAGTGTATCCCACTTGCTCTAAGCTCCCTTCATGACTGAATAAACTATCTCATGCATAAGACATATGAAAACATACACATACATGACTGTTATGAAACCACCATTTTATCCCTTTGGTAAAGAGGAAATAAATCAGAAATTTTACTTGAATATACTAAATTTTAAATTTGTTAGAGTAGAAAACTAAAGGCTCTCTGTCTTTGAGGAAGATGACACTAAACAGTTCATTTTAGCGATTCCAGTCTTTTATATCTTTTCCTTATTTTCCTGGAAGAGTATTCCATCCTGAGAAATTCTGCTCCACCCCCCTTCATTTTCCTTGGGTAAAATGTTGTAAATATTGGTAAACATCCTTCTTACTTCAGTAATAGCTGACCCAGCATTTCACTGATAACCGCACAGAGTGATATTGACAGAACACAGACAGTGTGTTTCTATCAAATGGGCAGCAGATTTGTCTCTTTGGCTCTACCAATACCATAAAGGAGGAAATGAAGTGAAATTTTAAACTAAGTTCCATGTTTGGAACTTGATCTTCTCATCTAGTATTCTTTTTCTTATATTTTACATAGACCGTTTTTGCAACTGTATTGGGCAGGAAGCAAGAAACTCCTCTTTTTTCTTAAAATATTTTATTTATATTTTTATTTTATGCATATGGGGGGATTGGCTACATGTGTGTACGTGCACTATGTCATGCAATGCCTGCAGAAGTCAGAAGAGAGTGTTAGATTCTCTTGGATTGGAGTTAGGGTTGGTTGTTAGCTGCCATGTGGGTGCTGGAATTTGAACCTGTGTCCTCTGTAAGATCAGCCAGTGCTCTTAACTTCTGAACCATTTCTACAGGCCCAAGAAGTTAATTCTTTAATGTGATCTTTATACTCAGGTATTTAATTCATGATGCAGGCTGTGAGGAGCTTTCAGTTTTAATCACAGGAAATATTTTCACATTTTTATTGATTAAAACCCCATCTATTGTTATTGTACCCATTCCCCATGTATAGTTATTTGTGACACAGAACTCATTGTCAAGTTTAACAAGAACTTGCGTGCCTACTTTGTGTTTAAATCTGTATATTTTAGACTTTTGCTTTGTTCTGTTAAGAATGTTAGCTGAGAGTGACTATACATGAAGGGGTAACAGCAGTCTGCCTCTAGGGATGCAAAAGGAACTTCCAGGTCACTGAGTATCCAAATATGATTGGCTATAACACATTGGTTCCTTAAAACAATATAGATATTCATAAAATAAGCAATAGTAGAATTTAAATTTTCTATTGAAATTCAAAAACAGAAATACAAAATAATCTATTTAAATTGAACTTGATATATTTATTTGACGAGCTTACCACAAGTGAAATAAATATTTTCCTACAACTGAATTTAGACATTTCTTCCTGCTTGTATGCATTTTGCTAAGTGCCTAAACATGCAGTTACTCATGCACATATACTTGCTGCATTGAATTGACTACAGGTTGCTTGTTTTCTGTGTCTGACTAGCTTACAATAAAACATTTCTTACTGATATTTGTTTTAATGCCAAAACATCCACTGATTTCTGTGAACTACCAGAATGAAGCTAGAAATGTACAAATAGGCATAGATCATAAATCATGATGGGAATTTCCCCATTTGTTATTAATGTTACCGAAGGTTAAAAGGCAACATCTGAAGTCAAGTTGTTTATAAGGGAAGTGAAGAAATACTAATGAGATCAATATAATATTTGTCTTATAAAAATTAAAACTTTTCATGCAGCAATAAGTATCTTCATCATTTCAGTTTAGTAGCCAAAACTACATATTTCAAAATGTGTTATCACAAAAAGTAATTTTGTGTGTCCTTTTGATTTTTACACTTTTGATCCATTTTTCCACAGCAGAGTGGTAAGGTGTCATTATTTTCAACACATTTTAAAGATTTACTGAATCTCAGTCTGCAAAATATGTTGTTAAAATGATTGGAAGTTAAATAATCATTTTTGTAATAATCATGTTGATTTCCTTAGAAGTAATGACTGCAAACCAAAGTCCGAAGGGTTTTCCTCCAGCTTGGCTTCAACTTGTAAGTCAAATGTCCAGCTACCTGCTGCTTCTGCTATAAGATCCTTGTCAAAAAATAGACCCTCTGTGAACAAGCTGGGCCCACAGCAGATGAGCCACAAATGTAGGAAAGATGTTTTTCACAGAAGCAGAACTCAGAGCATAATCTTGCTTCATAGAGTTTAACGCCTGCCACCAAAGTAGTAGTGGTTGACTCACTGCCATGGATCTGCACACCCCGGAAGGGATTATTATGCTGAAATGAGAGATTGTTGGAGAAGCAACTGGGTGAAGTCTGAATATTCAAATGTGAATCTCTGGCAACAAGACTGTGGAATTTTATCCCACCTACGTTTTAATGTGTCCTCATAAAAGGATTTTGAGGTGTTTGTGCAATTTTATATATCAGGGATTTTAATGTGGAAGAATATACTTCCTTCCTGTACCACTTCTATGGAAAAATTTAAAGGTTTTGTAGATAGTTTAATATATTCTTAATTATGTTAGAAGTATCAAGTATGTTGCAAACTAAATTCTGTACTCATTGTTCCATCTGACATATGGAAGTTCTCCAATTTTCTTAGACTGTGAATACTTTCTGCACAGGAATTTAATGAGATGAGTACAATTAAATGAGATCATAGTGAGTGACCTTAATTCCACATAAATAGTATTTTTAAAATATTTATTTACTTTATTTTATGTGTACAAGTGTTTTGCTTCCATGAATGTAAGTACATCCATGTCCCTCAATGTCCATGTTGTACGGAATAAGGTGTCGGATTGTCATGGGCAGTTCTTAGCTGCCGTGTGGCAGGCGAACTCTGATTTCAGGTCCTCTGCCAAGTGAAGCCAGTGTTCTTAATGCTGAGCAAACTCTCCAACTCCTATAAATGGCAATTTTCATAAGAGGAGTTACCTGGGTGTGTAAGCACAGGAGAAGGGAGGGTGAGGCTGCAGAGAGAAGGGGACCCCAGGAGGGAAGCTCTGCTGATTCTGTGATAGTAACATCCAGTCTCCAGAACTGAAAATAAATGACCACTGCCGGTCTGACCATCCAGTGTGTAGTATTTTGTCATGTCACATATTAGCTCAAACTAACACAAGGGGACTGTTCTTCACCTGAACTTGTAATAATAGTGATGCTTCTATCTTTGTTTAGTAAATGGACATTACATAAGTATTATAGAACTGTAAGACTTTTTAATTTCTTCCACAAAATACTTGATTATTTTTTAATTGCAATGTATTTTCGTTCACTTTCTGAGGCTATGGCTTTTTTGGAATATATCAAGTTCACTGTTCACACTCAAGAGCTGGTAAACTATGCTTTTATGTATGAAAATTACATTATCAGTGTACCTCTTCAAGGTTACCTGAAGGTTTCTTGGCGAGGAGAATTTCAACACATTTCTACCTTTCTTTTGTGGTGCTTCATAGATTTCAATGAAGTAAACTAGTAATATTGGCAGAAATGCTGACATCTCTTTTATTTTTAAAAGTGTTGATGTTTGATCTCTTTACCATCACAAGCATAGAAAGAAGATTATGAAGAAAACACTTGAAAGTAGAATCGGTCTACATTTTATTGTCCTAACTGAAAAGAATATTTAAAATGACATCACAGAGGCAAAGAATGACTAAATAGTACTGAGTTTTTTAAAGTTATATATTAAGTATGGCAAATTTTATTACTGAGGTTTTAATCAAAAACTTCTCTAATGTTCAGTAGCTTGAAATGAGTTCTAAACATTATTGTTTTAATTATTTGTGAAAGTAACTGTTACTGGAGATATATATGTACATGAAAATATTACACCTCTCTCTCTGTCTCTCTGTCTCTGTCTCTCTGTCTCTGTTTCTCTCTCTCTCTCTCCTGAATCTATTAACTTAGTTCTGTCCATTGCACACAAACTGCTGTCCATGTGTGCTTTTCCCTTTTTTTCTGTTTGTTTATTTTGTTTCAGGCGTTGAGTTTGGGGGACAGATGCGGTCTAATATTTCCCAGGTGGGCCTCAAATTCACTGTAAACACAAGCGGCCCTGAACTGATGAGCCTCCTGTCTCTGCCACCATTCAGGCAGGCACCACCATATTCAGTGTTTTCAGTTCTTTTACCAATGAAAGCAGGACATGAAAAAGTGGTTCAACACTAAAAGACTGTACTATACTTGCAGAAGACCTAAGTTCAGAGCCCAGCAACCAGGGTGGGCAGCTCAAAACTGCCTGAAACACCAGCTTCAGGAGATCTAGTGCCCTTTTGTCTCCACTGGTCGCACATGTATGCACGTCCTACATGCAGATACCTACAACAAACAATTTAAACTTTTTTTAAAATAAAATCTTTAAAAGTAAAATCAGGGCTCACAGGTTAAAACTATTTCAGTACAAATCAGAGTTCCTTCCTTAGAACCCAAGGCAGAGGGAGGGAACCAAATACTGAGGGGTGCCCTCTGAATTACTTTTACATGCTGTGGGACACAGAAACTCACACATACCCATCATACACACTTATACGCACACAATAACAATAATTAGAAGTAAAATTAAATCAAAAGATTTTAGAAGTCAAATTTCTCCTTGATGACTGGAGGACTTTAGTTGATTTTCTAGTTCACATAGAACTTATATCACATCCCCAGAAACTGGAATTCTGCCTAGAGAGATTTGACTTGGATTTCAGTATCCTCTTAAGGATAAAACAGTCTTTGCCAGAAGCTAGAGAACTTCGAGTGTTTGTGAAGACAGCCTGTTCTGTGGGAAAGAACAAACACAGCAGAGTTCCTGAACTTGGTGAGGATAATAGGCTAATCCCAGCAATGTTGACTTCCTACAATAGTCCTGATAATGATAATATTTTTATTCTGTGCATGTATAGAAGGAACTTTCATATGATAAAAATAATTTTAAATATTAATACTTCTGGGTGTGGTATCTCACGCCTTTAATTCTAGCACTTGGGAAGCAAGTAGGTGGATCTGTGTGATCTAGGCCAACCTGGTCTATATAGTGCAAATATTTGCATTACCACATTAGAGATCTATATTTCATTTTGTGTACAGCACTAGTTTTCTTTTAGAAACCACACACCTTAAGAGCACAGGACCCTCATGAGCTCAAATTAGACAAAAGCTGAGAGTGAAGCAATAGAAATTGGTGGTAGGCTAGACTTAGACTGAGAACTATTAGAGACTGATTACTACTGGGAGAGGGAGAGTATGCCTACATATCTCTACACAGATTGATCAGACTCCAGTGGATGTATTTGTACTAAAGGACATCTGGGCACAAATATTTGGCTGGATAGGACTTAACATATATGATAGAATACATGAGGTCTGGTGGCGGTTGGGAAGAGTATGGGAGAGGGGTCTAAATTTGATTAAGAACTGTTGTATGAAATGTAGGAAATACAATAAAAAATAAATCAATGGATTTTAGAAAAAGAACTAGCTTTTGTTCAAAGTAACTTTCCAATCTATGATAAAACACTCCTTCCAGAACAACTTGGGGAGAAGAGGGTTCATTCTATTCACTTTTCTCTTCCAAAGGTTATCAGAGAATTCTGGAGGGACCTAACAGCAGGAATAGGAAAGTAGGAACTGGAGCTGAGAGCCCAGAGGCTTCTGGTCTTGCTCCCCTGGCTTGTGCTCAGAGAGCTTTCTCACACAACTCACAACCACCATGCCCAGGGGTGGAACCACCCACAGTACACTGGGCCCTCCAACATCACTCAACAACCAAAAAAATACCTCACAGACATGACCACAGGCCAACCCAGGAGAGGAAGCTCCCCAGGTGAGGCCTCCATTCCGAGGTGTGTCATGTTGACAACCAAAATCACCATGACAGTTTCCTACAATTTTCATTTGTTCTTGTGACAAAGCTTTTTATCCCGTGGAAATAAAGTGTAGACTATTAAAAGTGAAAAGTATCTTTGCAGAAAATCAAAATTTAGGTATACTTACTCTCACTAGGTACTTCATAAATCTTCTATGAATTTCAAAATTACTATTAAATGTAATTCATTCTATTTGTACAATATAAAATGGATTTTCTAACCATGTTCTGAACACACCTTTTACATGTTTTCTTTTTAAAACTTCCAAATTATGAATTGTAAACACAAACTCAATTAAAAAAAATCATGGTCATTGGAAAATCAAAAATCTGACTCATCGCAACAGAAACATATATTAACCTAAATAAATCCAATAATCAGGCAGTACTTGCTATCACAGCTTTCAGAACTGTGCATGACTTTCTGTGAGTTTCAGAAAACATAAAATATTGGAATTTCACTAAATGTGTCATTAACTTAAGACTTAGTACATAATTGGGGCTGGAGAAATGACTCAAAGGCTTAAGAGCACTGGCTGCTCTTGCAGAGGACCCGGGTTTGATCCCCCCAGCACCCACATGGCAGCTAACAGTTGGCTGTAACTCTATTTCTAGGGGATCCAACACACCCTCTTCTGACTTCCTCGGGTACTGCACAACACAGATGCACTTACATGCATACAGGCAGTTCACTCATACACATACAATAAAAATAATAAAAGAAGAATTAGTGTGTAATTAATTGTCCAGAAGACATGAATGTAACTGTTATATAATAAAATGTCAGTATATCTCATATGTACATGAGTATAAATCAGCATGATTTTATTTGATTTCTCATCAGAGGTAAACAATCCTGACTTCTATAAACGAATAAAGAAATGTTTAGCTGGGTCATAGTGAGGACTCATAAACAGTATGTGTGCTGGGGCTTTTGGTTTTGATATGTTGGTTTTTTTTTTTAAATATAATTTCTAATTGAGTACCCACTGCACTCTTCTACCTGCACTTGTTCCCAGTACCCTTCAACATCCTCTTCTCTGATGAGTCCTGATTTTGTAGGTAGGATCACCCAGAAGCTGTGACTGCCTGGATGAGAGAGAGATAAGGACACAGAGACAAAAGTGGAAGGCAGAAAGAAAGGGACAACAAGAAGGAGGGAAGAAAGGAAGGGAGGAAGGAAGGGAGGGAGGGAGGAAGGGAGGGAGGGAGGGAGGGAGGGAGGAAGGGAGGGAGGGAGGAAGGAAGGAAGGAAGGAAGGAAGGAAGGAAGGAAGGAAGGAAGGAATAAGCAAGTATAGGAAGTGAGGGAGGGAGTGGGAAGGTAACGAAGATATAGAGTGAAGTTAATGGAGACTTCCTAGAGATAATAACCCCATATTAAACTTAAAACCATGATGTGGTTTTACCAGTCTTTGAATGAGAAATTCCCAGAAACCTCCATGCTATGCTGTTAATTATGAAAATATGCCACAGATTGTTATTTACAGATGACATAAGCTATTGCCACTGTTGCTCAGACAAGGGATGGAAGCATTGGGAGATGGTGCGTGTGGAGATACAGCACTTCATTGAACAGTCCATCGTGACTTACTCTGAAATGACTATTAGGAGTATATCCATAAAGCAGCAACAAAAAGTAATTCTGAATCCCCATCTCAAAATATAGATCAGCTTGCAATCAGCTAACTCTGTGAAAACAACCTTCTTCTGACCTCCATGGACATTACACTAGACAGGTGTACTTACATATATAAGATAGTACAATCATATCCTACATATAAGATTAAAAAATAAATAAATAAAATATTAAAACTCAGTGCATTGCAAGGTTTCCTGAAAAACAGAAGCTCAAATAACAATACTTATTTTCTGGATTCTGTGCTTTGCGTAGTGAGTCTTCCTCTGGTTTTGTGTGAGGTCATCCTTCCTTGTGCTCACATGGTCCCTGCGTTGTGTCTGGGATGTAGCTGCTTTTCCCCAGTTTTGCTCTTTAAGTCCAGGTTTGAACACAAAATACAATTCAAACAGGGAACATTCAGATTTTTTTTTTTTTTTTTTTTTTAAAGAGAAGCCTAGCTTTGACAATCTCAGGGTGTCTCTTCCACCTCACACTGCTGGTCAACTGCTCAGGTCAGGAAAGGAGAAATAGATAACACTTTCTATTTAACTGCAAATTCTCATAGCAAAAGGGAGGTGGGATTTGGGTGTGGTACTTATATAGCCTGGCTAACAAAATTCAGGCCTCTGACTGTGACCTTATGCAGGAACATGGTCTTGCTGGGGAAATGAGTTCTGGATCTTAAGGGGATGAGGTGGTATACCAGAGCAGAGCATTCTGCTGACCTAACCATTCTTCAGTTTCTTGACTCTAACTGGATTCCAGCATCTCCCAGATTGGGGGAAAAAAAAAATAAAGGAAAGCATACTATCGCTGGAGCAAGCACATACACTTCTCGCTTGACGCTGTTTTTGGCATTGGTTTGGAGAACATATGGAAACACATTCCGAGGGTGTTAGAGCAAAGAAGACAGAAGCTGAGACTGAATATTTCCAGTTCTGTCACTCTGTATATGCACACAGGTTACTGACTTAATCACTTAAGGAATTTTAAAGACTGTTGAGCTAGTTATGTTAAGTCTATGGTCAGGAATTCTTCAAACAAAGATCCTTAGCTAATATCCTCAGAATGTCTAAATTATTTATCATGGGTCAAGAGTCTGGACACAAGTTATTGGGTCCTCTGGCTTTAGTCTTTAGAGAGCCATCCACTTGAGATGTGGTATTCGTCCTGGGCCTCATACAGATTTTCAAGTCAATTCAAGTTCTTTACAGAACACTTTACAAGTTCTTTCCTTGACGTAGGGCTGAGTCCATAAGCAACAAGGTCTCTCTGCATACTTTTCTGGACAAGACTATTTCATTCTCTTCTTTCAGTCTAGAATCAGAGTTTTTGATGTTTTAATCTCCTCTAAGTACTTTCTTAATTAAGTCAGAACTGCCAAGGCTGACCTCATTTAAAAATGTATTTGTTTTGCAAACGGAAAAAATGAGTGTCATATTTGCTTCATTTCACACCTCCCAGTTCCTCCTTTGACTCCTTCATGTCCCTTCACACCCTCTCAATGTCTTGTCCTCTTTATTATTCTTATAAATACAACATACACTTATAAAAACACTGAGCTCTTTTAGTGTTGCTTGTGTTTACATGTGTTTAGGGATGACAATTCGGGATCAAATTAATTATCAAGGAGCTGGTCCCTGGAGAAAACAGATTCTCAGTATCTGAAGATTCATCTAGAGGTGGGAAAGCCCATAAAGTTTCCTTCATCTACATTGACATGTTAAATGGTTTTGCCATTATGCAGATCTTGTTACGTTTCTATACTTGTGACACTTCATGGATACATCTCCATATATAATGTCTAGATTGCATTATTTAGTAGCAAGTGTCTTGCTTCTCTGGCTTTTATAATCTTTCTGTCCCCTCTTCCATGATATTCCCTGATCCTTAGGTGAAGTGGGATTCCAGATGAATCCATTAAGACTGGACTCCCCAAAATCATTTATTCTCTGCATTTGAACAGTTGTATAACCCGGTAAAAGTTTCCCCATTTTAAAAACATGCATCTTTGATTAGTAATAAAAGCTGTTTTTATTGCTGAGTACAAGGATGTGTAATTAGAATATAATAGATAATGTTTGTCTAGGAACATGGCAGGTTAACCCATGTTCTTCTCTGGTCTATCATTTATCCAGTTACATGTACTTGTCTATGGTTACAGTACCATGCATGGATTCTTTCCTATTAAGTGGGTTTTAAGTTGAATTGCAGACTTGTACATAACCCCAAGATAAAATTTCACTAATACGCCAATAGAGATAATTTTGGGGGCCAGTCATTGCAGCATCATCTCATCTTTAATAATTTAAAGTAAATTGAATGGTTGTGATAGCATGTACAAAACCCATGCAAACTCAAACCACATAAAAACCCAGCATAGAACTGGGGAGATGGAGAATTGGGCAGTTGTTCACTGTTGGGTGAGGGAGAGTTGGTCATCTTTAAGAGTGTAACGCTAGGTAGGCTGACCATGCTCAAGTGGATGGACGTATACCAAGAGACATCTGGGGACACAACTTGACTCCTTAGGTCTTAACATGAATGACAGAATGCATGAAATTGGTGGACGATATGGAAGGTGGATTAGGATGTACGCAAAAGTCCAATAAAAATTGCATAATGTTAAATAATTAGCAAAATGAAAAAAGCTATGTGCAATACAGACATGTGCACCAAGGAGGAGAGTGTGTGGCTCCTGAGGCAATCTAAGTCTGGAGATCAGAGGTGGAAGTCATAGCTTTGCATTCCAAAAAAGTTACCATCCAAACCTACGCTGTTGGTCAGGGTGATTTAAATAAGATCAGGTAGAATAGAGTAACGGTAGCTCACTGGACTTTCATAGCTTCATATCATATGAATCCACAGATTCATATTTGGAGCCTTCAGATTCTGGCACTGTTTTGTGAGATTGGAGCATAGTGCCTATTTAATGGGTGTAGGCCAACAGGGATGGATATTTTAGGCAAGTACTGGTTACATCTAAATGTGTGATTCTTGGTCCACTAACAAAAGAGCAAGCATCATCACTAAGCCACTGTGCCTCCCCTCCACAATTGATTTTACCTTCTAAACTTTGGGATTCAAGTAAACATATCTTCCTTGACAGTTTTGTTTTGTGACTAAAAATACAAAAGTAATTCATAGGAATTACTTGGCATAGGAAATAATAAGGAGACTGAAGATCATGGTTGTAGGATGATGAATGAAATGTATCATCTCATGAAATCCAGGAGAAACATGAAATTCAAAGCTTTGTTTTTTCATTATGAGTCAAGTTCTAAATCTCATGTAGCTATGTAGCTTAGGCCAGATTCAGAGTGACAATAATCTACCTGCCTCAACATCCCAGTTGCTGGAATTATAGGTAAGAGTCATTACTCCTGGTCAGAGAACAGGAACTTTCACAAAAGAATTCAGAGGTAATTTTAGGATGTGAGCCCCATGCATCAGTCACTTTGTATTGCAAGTAATTCTTCACTCTAGTAACCTTAGCATGAGATAGAAGAATTAAATATGTGGAAATGCCTAATTGATCCCAAAGTCCCTAAGATTAGAGTGATTGAAGTCTATGAAAGATGATAGATGGCACATAAGAGCAAAACATTTCTAGGTATATCCATCATAACTAGTTATCCTGGACTGTTATCTTCTTTCCACACAGAAAATAGTAAATTAATGTACTGAAGGAAAGTTTTGAATTATTTGTTAATAATATAGTTCAAGATACATGGTGAAATAGTTCTCAAAACTTTTACCAAAAATGATTCTCAAACAGTTATTAAGGAAAAATCTGATTTAGCAAAAAGACCCAGAATTTTAAAACACAGATAACATACTTAAACCTTTAGGAGAAACATGCTAAATGTAACAAATCATGGATATCCAATAATAACTCTCCTTTCTGCCCTGAGTATCTTGTTTGAAATTATGTGTGTGTGTGTGTGTGTGTGTGTGTGTGTGTGTGCACATGTGAATGTGTCCACATGTCCAGGCAGTTGTGCAAGCACATGCATGTGTGTAGAGACCAGAGGTTGACATTATCTTCCTCAATTATTTCCCCCTTATTTTTGAAACTGAACCTTTTACTTAACCTAAAGCTTGCCAGTTTTAGTTTTGCTCAGTAGTGAGCTGCAAAGATCTGCCTCTGAAGCACTGGTATCATGGGTGCCCTCTGACACACCCAGCTTTTAGGTGAGTTCTGGGTTCCAAATTCAGTTCTCTACGTTTGCCAAACTGAGTCATTCCCTGGATATTTTCTTAGTCTGACTGAGGTCCATAGGAACTTTAAATGGGATTGTAGCCTAGTCTATATGCATAGTGAAGTAGAGGCATACAATTATGAAGAATACACCTTTAAGTTCCTGACTCAGAGAAAAAATGTCATTAGGAAAATTCCAAGAATCACTCATAACTGGTCATACAGCTCTTAGTTTGGGAAACTGCATAGAAAACGAATCACCTTCCAAAATAAGCTAAAGTTTTCAAAAAATGTGAACACTTCAGGTGTGGTAATCTTTTTCCTAACACTTCCTAATGCATGTTATTGGTTATGTCAAGACCTGGGTCAATTCGGGAGAATCTATTAATATATTTTATTTCGTGATTATAGCTGAGGCAAATTACAACACTGGCACTTGGCACCTGATGTTTGACCTGGAAAACATTTCCTTTCCATTTTTTCACCTTCAAAAACTGAACCAGTATGCCTTAGTCGAGAAGAGAGAACCACATATATAAGCTTTACATATTAAGGCTATAGTGAAGCCTTGGTAGCTATCCACTGAGAACTTGATTAGTTTTATACCACACTGCACAGATCAATGGGTTGTACACTTAAAAGCAGTTAATTAGCTTTGATTATTGAACAGAATATAGAAAATTTGCATGAAAATGTACTGTTATGCAACGAGAGAATGAGGAATAACACAACAGCTCATAAGTTTACTTATTTAGTAAATGCTCCATGGTTTCCCAGACTTTGGTCATGTCCAAACCGTCCTTTGCATACAGGATGTCATTTGGTGGCCATCCACTACACACTCAGAAGAAAGGTGCATAGGTTTGCAAACTGAAGGACACACACTATTTGTGAGTGTTCTCCCATTGTGGACAAAACAAATTGTTCCTAAGTATTGCAGTTTTGAGTAAGACTGGCAATAAGACTTGCTTGTGCTAGGTTCAAGGTGCAGTGTTCTTGATGTCCTTGATATTAGATGTTAGAAAGCAGGAAATCTTTATATTCTAGGAGTCTTGAGAAAATGGGTTCTTTGATTAATAGCATTCATGAGATTTAGAAGAAACCAAGTAGAATTTTTGAACTAGGAAACTTTTTTATTACTAACTAAGCTTCATTTTAAAAGTGGCAGAGTTGCTCAGAGTGCCAGAAGATATGGAAATTCTGACAGCAGCAACCAATGATAATACAACTTCAATATTCAGTCATAAATGTATTTTTATCTGATATTACAAAATATAAAATTAGCTATATGCAGCAGAAGACCATGTTTAAATACAATCTGTCACTTAAAGCAGTAGCACAAGCAATACATGCAAGCATGCAGAGCAGAGTGTCATGTACCATAGCTCTACCTTGTGCCTTGGGGTATGTCACAAGTCCCCTGTGAACCTCTGAGACCAGGCATAGTACCAACCCTATATTCTCTGTTTACTCCTGTAAATACACAGTACTGGTAAAGCTAAAGTTTTACTTAGACATAGGAAGACATTAACAAGTATAAATACTGAAGTGGAAACAATAGCAATCACTTATAAATGTAGATATGCATCATTCCTCTCAGAAGAGCTCCTTATATTCTGCTCAGTGTTCTTCCTCTCATGATAAAATGACATGATGCTCACATGAAGAAAAGCTCTAGAGTGATCATACAGCCTTGGAATGTACAGTTAGGCTACTTCTAAGGATTGCTTGAACCCTAGCACAGCAACAGTCTGATAACCTTTCTTGTTACTACAGGACTACAGCCAAACAGCAACTACAGCATGGATTTGCTGTCCTGAGAGATGACTCAGATCCAGGAGGGGTAAGTTCACCACACTATGCAGAATTGAATCACATATGAGATGACACTCATCAACTGTTGTTTGTTAGGACTTTTTCATTACTTTTTTTTTTTTTTGACCACAGCTGACCAGGAATAACTAACAGTGTGGAAAGCAAACTGCAGGTATAGGAGTGGAGTGAGCACTCCTATAACTGCTTCTGTAGATTTTTTCTGGCCTTTTAACCACATCTGTGGCCTAATGGCTATTTGCCATCTTTAGTTAATAGAGAAGAAAATTATATGGATTTTTCTGTGATGTTTCACGTAGCCAGAAGAGATCAATACAGTATCTATCCCTAGATGGGAGTGGTCCAGAAAGATGGCAATTTGAGATGTTATTCGAGTGAGTGCTTTGGTAGAAGAACAGATACTCAGAAGTTTTCAGAATTTCTAATTCTTGGATTGGCCAGGTACTGACTGGCACGGCAGAGGTTCACATGAACTTCCACAGAAGAGCTCAAAATGAATAGGTCAGTGTGTGAAGTTTTCCGTGGAAGGAAAATCAATCTCCTCCTCAAGTTTACATGGGTTCATGCATCGAGTTCACTAACAAATGTCATAAGTATGAACTATTGATGAGCTAGACAAGCTTTGCTTTCCATTATCTAAAGCAATTTTGCTACTGAATGTGATGATGGACTAAGAGTAGAAAGGCAGAAGTCAACAGGAATATATGTTACAATAAGTAATTAATACTCCAGAGTCCAAGATTTATATGGATACAAAAATTGTCTTATGAATTGAGAGCTGAAATTGTATGTACTTATTATTGTTGTTGTTCTTAGAGTTATTGCTTCATCACATCAGTAAAATAATGGAGAGAGGTATCATGTTATCTACGGTACCTGACATCAATTACCAAGAGGAATTTTATAGTCTTTTATGAGTATAATCCAGAAGACTCACTGGAGGGACTCAGATTTCCCATAGTTAACAAGAGATAAGGAAAAATCAGACCAAGGCAAGAATGCTGAAGTTGGTCAGTTGATATAGTTCACGAAAGCATATTTCATATTGAAAAAAAAATGGGTCTTACATCTTGCACTAATGACAATTTACATAATAGTAGATGAGGTATTATTCATTTCAAACGAAAATGCTAGAGTGGCTACATCATGCTCATTAAATATATATAAACAACCTTTGCCCCAAAAACTTGTGTAGCAATGCTGTGAGTAATTTTGCAATCATTGTAAGTATTTGTGTATCTTTTGTAGGCAATGAAAATTTAATGTTAGACTAAAAGTTAGAGAATTACTGTGCCTGATTCAAGTCAGAATTGGGTAACTTATTTCATTACTGTTATTTTACATTGATATAGATGAAAGAAATGTAGCCTATTTATAAAAATGGTAACCTACACATGTAATTAGGGTATAGTATACTAATAATTGTAATGTGCTAAATTCATAAGGATTGTTTAAATCATTTTGAGTACACTGATTATAGTATACTTTGCTCAATTTTGCTTTGCAAAGCTTTGTGAATATTACATAGATTACACTGAAAACACTTTTTAAATGATTAATAAAACTGCATTAACTGTGTTAAAACATGACTGAGAACTTAGTCCTTTCAGCCGGAGTTAATAGGATATTAATGTTTCACCTAGGAAATGCCCCAGAATGATTAATAGATTCCTGTAATTTGCTAAATGAAAACAGGTTTTGATATTTCTTATTGTTATAAATTACCACGAGTTTTAATTCAAAAACTTCTAGTATTTTTGAGGCACAGACTAGTTCCTGTATTGACAATAGTCATTAATTCCAAACATTTAATTAATATTCCAAAGAAAAATAGAAACTCTTGATTGGTCCTCATTGTGCAATGAGTTACAAGTGTTCAGTTTTGCCTTCTATTGACAGTTAACCCTGTGCGTTTTTTATTTGCATTCTGGGTAATGGCAGCCCCACACCCCATCAGATTTATCTCTGTGGGTTTGGATGGCTTCTTCCTCTTCTTTCTGATTCTCAAACTAAAAGTCACCTTCTAAGCTAAGCTCTCTCTGCTCCCTGCTGTGGATTGGTTCACAATTGGGATAGCAGTAAAATGCTTCTCTCTCCATGAGAAAACCACTTGTTAATGTCTATGAAGTTTCTGGTATATTTGATGTCTCTGTCTAAGGAAGAAAATTCTGTGAAATACATTCCCTTGTCCACCTTCTTCAAGAATGTGTCTCTGACAGGTCACTCTTCAGTACTGGTTTATGCCATATACACAGATAGTATTAATTAGCTGCTGTTAACTTTCTCCAGTCATTTCCCTCTATTACTTTGTACATTTTGATTTCAAACAGTAGCCAAGGGGGATGTGTTATACTGTGTTTTTCCTGGGAGCATTAGTGGATAGCATTAAATGAAAAAGTATAATTAATTAGAGGACTAAACTTTAGTTAAAGAAAGGAATGAACCACCCAAGTAATCAGGATGTATAGCTGAACAATCTTACCTTCTTGAAGAATGAAACCTAGTTAGTGGAGATGTAATTACAAGGTCAGTACCAGTTTGATTTCTCTTAGTTTGTTCCACACCTCATGTAAATAGTCACTTCAACAATAAGTCCTTGCCATCAGGTTTTGGTGGGTAACAAGAAGTCCTCACAATAGGCAATATTGGTTGAGGGTCAATGGGATTCCTGCTCGCCCCCCACAATTCAACAATTACAATAAAGGGATTCTATTCCTGGAATTATTTTACTTTTTTATTTGCCAGACTGTGATGCTTTGTAGTGACTTTGAACACCTTTTAAGGCAAGTATATACAAAATCTATTTATATTGTGTGTGTGTGTGTGTGTGTATATATATATATATATATATATATATGTTTTTAAATTATTTTTATTTTGTGTGTATGAGTTTAATGCCTGCATGTATGTCTTACAAAGCCCACAGAAGTCAGAAGAGGGTGCCAGATCCCTCAGTGTTGGAGGCCAAGATGGCTTGTCTTAGAAAAAATTTGAGTCTGAGGCTTTGAAGCTACAGTTAACTTTCCTTCTAATGGAGGAGACTCTGAACACAACAGACTTGTAACAGGGCCTGACAAGCAGGAGGAAGGTAGCTGAGATAAAAGTCTACTGTGGTCTTTGTACTTAGAAAGAAAACGTGTTTTGTTTGAGAACTTCGTGCACCCCTGCTTTATGACAGCCACACTAATCCTTTCCTCAAGTGAAGCTATCCACAAAAGTTTACAACACCCCTTACGTCATCAGCATTCCCCATGATTTACACTTTTCTTGTATCTGATTGTGCTGTTAACCCTCTTTGCTCACTTGCCCTTGCTCCCCTTCTCTTTCTGTATATAAGCTTGCTAAAGCAGACAATAAAGAGCTTGCTGCAAGAGAAACAAGTCCCAGAGCAAGATTCTGCACCACTGATCTCACCTCCCAGATAAGGACCCCCACACCTTGGAGTGGGACCCCAGTACCCCAGAACTGGAGTTCCAGATGATTGTTAGCTGCCAGTTGAGTGCTGGGAATCAAACCTGGGTCCTCTGCAAGAGCAGCCAGTGTTCTTTACGGCTGAGCCTTCTCTCCAGCCCCAGATATATGTATATATTTTTAAAAGATTATATAGTGGGATGTCACATCCTATCATGATGCTCCTCTTCCTCCTTGTGATTACCCCTGTCCCTGGCCCACGGGGAGGGGAGCTCAGGGGAGATCGGACTTGTGGCTTGCCCTAACCCAGATCCCAGGTGCGACAAGGCAGAGATTCTAAAGGTGAAACCTGGACCCCGTCAGGTCAAGAAGTGTCTACAGCCGGCTTCTTCTGGTGTTACAGCTCTTCTTCAGTGGCACAGCGGGAAGCCGCTTTACAGTGCTCAAGCGTGCTTTTATATACAGTTCTCTCTCTAACCAGGCGCACTTCCTCATTTCTTAACAGCCTATTGCATTGCGTTATTTTCAAGGCTTGTATTGGCATAAATGGACGGTTACATGGGTGGTTATAAGGGCAAGCAAACCTACCAATCACTACAGAGGAAAAAGGTGGGTAAGAAGTCCTCTTGTTTCTTTTTGGTTTCTTTTTCTTATGGCCGGACAGTGGGAGGCTTTCATATGACCTTTCTTTTCTTACTGAATTTTTTCAAATTTCATGCACTGTATTTTGATCATATTTAGACACTTCTCTGTCACTCCTGTCTTTATGGCCCTTTCTTCACCATATTTCATATATGGTAACAGCATAAAACTCATGCCAGCTCAAGGCAGACAAAATTGCAGCGTAGAAACAGAGAACTGAGTAAGAAGCTCCAACCTAGATGAGTAACTATTGGGAACTGGGAACTGGTGGGAGAGGGAGAGCTGGTTTTCCTTAAGGTTGTGACAATGGATAGATTAACCAGGCTCCAATGGATGAATGTACACTGAAGGATATTTGGCTTCAGTAGATTCAATAAACCTTAACGGACATGGAGTCCATATGACTTTTCCAAAAGGCCTTTAGTGTTAGCTGTGCCTCCCCTCACTCCCTGCTTGGCCCCTCCCTCCTATTCCCCGCCCATTTTGGCTCTTCCTACTGTGTTATTCCCCTTCCTGCTTTATAGCACGGTATTCTATCTTCCCTTCCATGATCCATCCCCTTCTACCTTATCAGCTTTCTGTTGTTTTCAGTTGAAGCACTCTTATTTAGAGACAAAGCTAGCATCCATGTATGAAAGGGAATATGCATCTTTCCTTCTGGGTCTGGGCTTCCACCCTCAGAAATATTCTTGTCTTATTGCTGGGGAAAGAACATAACAAAAGCAAATTAGGAAAGGAAGAGTTTATTTTAGACCACATTTTAAGGAAATAGTCTTTCATGATGAGGACACATGTTAGTGGAGAGTGAGGTACTGTTCATCTCAAGTCCACAGTGAGAAAACAGAGAAAGAGAAAGTTACGTCTAAATATTCACTGCTGTATTTTTTGAGGGGAGGTTCTGAATACAGTGAGGAAAGAAGATAGCATTACATAATTAAAAACAAGGGGTTTAATCATGATAATCTTATTTCTTAAGTGGGGTCTACCCTTCCTCACCCTGTAGTAATCAGTCTTGAACAGCTTCCAGGTTAGGACCAGCTAACCTGGTCCTTTGCTCCAATCCGAGCCCTTGTGTGACTGAGTCAATGTGGGGCTTGTTCCTTAAGCCACCCTTGCTGTAAGTTCACATGAATAAGCTTCCAGTAGCCTGAAAGCTCTATTTCCCTCTGTTCATAGACAAACTGGCTCTTTTTTTTTTCTCTAGCCCCCTCTTCAACAGTGGTTCTTGAGTCATGGATGGATGATGTTTAACATAGGAGTCCTATCCAGGGACATACACTCTGAACTCACTTATTCTCTAGAACTTGGCCAGTTGTGGTCTATTATGTACCCTACTGTGTTGTATAAGGAAGCATCACTGGTGACGGTTGAGGGAGGCACTGGTGTTCTCTCCAGCCCCTGTTATACTATGTTCCATGAGCCTTGAGCATAGAGGTTCCACTGCAGATGTGTCATCTAGGACCAGGCATCTCTCAGACATTTATTCTCTCTGTGTGACAAGTTGTGGAACTCTACAGTAGCCTCCATCTGTTGCAGAAGCTTCTTCGGATGAGTGGTTACAGTGTGCCCATGTCTCAGATAACAGTGCCACTACAGCACCAATAGAGGGAATTTTCTTGTTAGTTGTTATGATTATTAGGCTTTAGGACTGGTTTGGACCATTAATTGATTTTCTCCCTTTGCAGGTATCTGCTAGAGCTACAAGGTCTGACCTTCAAGTAGAAGGCTTCCAGGTTAGGTTCTGGTTCATTGAGCCAAGTTCTTTGTCTGAAATATGTCCTGTCTACTAACATAAATGAGACACATATTGAAACTAAAGGCTTAACAGGAAGAACTAGGTGTTTTGTGAAAGACCAACCAAAACCTAAATGGCATTTAGGTCAATTTTCCTTTTCAAAGGTTAATGTCAGAAAATAAAGTGAACTTTACAGTACTTGTGGAGGACACACTTCTGGCTAGAGTCAATACTCATTAATCCCTATGAATTTCTAGGCCAACTGGAATCGAAGATATTAGAAATGACTTCACAATGTGTTCATAAGGTCATTTTTAAATGTTATGTTTTGTGTATTTAATATTTCTTCCTTTCTTATGTGAACATTTCCTCTGCTTATTTTGTGTGTGCTGATTTTACTTTTGATGAAAGAAAAAGTCAGTCTATTTTTATACATACTGATTGCCTAGACACCTCTTGTAACTAAACAAAAGCCAGTCGTCTAGAGAAAAAAGCAAAAATTTAATTATTATTTGCCAACACATGACTGACATTTGCCAGAGACTTGAGGGCAAGCAGATGTCAGAGTTTCTTTTATAGGGAACAAGAAAGACACATGGTGTTTCCTACTTAGAGACCTACAGGGTAGGGAAGTTTATAGATGCCCAAATGAAAGTAGAATAATAGATGTGGTTGGTTAGGGAAACCTATTTCTCTTCCTCTTGATCCTATAGGAAGCAAGGCCAAAAGTGAGGATTCCCCACCTACAGCAATTCATCTATACTTTGATTATCACAGAACTTACGACTTTGTTTCATGGATTGACTTTACAGAGAGTAATTAGTTTCTGTAAGTCTGACTTTTTTATGTCAGGCTGATGTCTTGAAGAGTGTCTTCTATATTTACTGCTGTAGACTGTGGATCAGACTTCTGTTTCTCCCTATGGTGTAGCTGTTTTCTGTTTGTATCTTGTATATGTCACTAACGGGAAATAAACATTGAACCATAATTAACATTCTATGTAAGGAATTCTTCAGAAATCTGACATTTTAAAATGAAAAGAAGTAAAATGAAAACATGTTAAAAGTAGTCACACATGAATGTTTTCAAAGACCTCAGCATAGAGCCTGTCTCTGAAATGTCTCATTGTTTTAAAACTGCAGAGGAAATATGCTAGTTTCCAGAAAAAAATTGCAAGTCAGAAGTGTCATTTGCAGAAGAAAAAGGTATTTTAATACCTGATTTAATATCTACAACATGTCTGCAGATGAAAATATTCTAATGTTGATCTTAGTGATGGTTGCACGTGTGGACATAGTAAGAGGCATCATTGTCTATACTGGAAGGGTTGGTCTGTATGATGCATGAATCAGATCTCATTAAAGCTGTTTAAAAGAATACAAAATAAAATAAAATAAATAGCAAGTAAATAAAATAAAAGTACTTAGCATAGGTAACATGATTAGCAGCCATAAAATTTAATAAGATGAAAACCAAGCTCCACTTACATAAATGAGAGAATTACAAAAGATGAAATACATATGTTTCAAAAGTGAAATATTTGATTTTACTAGACTTTTATAAATGGGTAATTAAATGAGGTTAAGATGCCAACCATTATCATACAAGCTACACAAGATTAGAAATTGCAGATACAGCCCTGATTACGCTGAATGAGGCGGCCCTGAAAATGATATGCTTTGTCTTAGAGTCTACAGGCTATGAGTGTGTGTGTGTGTGTATGTGTATGTGTGTGTGTGTGTGTGTGTGTGTGTGTGTGTGTGTGTGTGTGTGTGTGCTGGACACTTAGATGTATCTTCATTGCTATAAGATTTTGTAACAGTACCTAGTACACAGTAATTATCTAATTATCTGCCCAATTTAATGATTTACCCCAAACTATTCACATTAAATCAGGTTAAAATTTTATTGCAAAGCAATATTCATTACAGTATTATGGACCATAGAAAATTATTGTGTCCAAATGATCTGTAATATGGGGAATTTTTATGTGTTCAATATAAGCACAAAACATATATTTATGATAAAATATCATAATGTCATTGGAAAAACTTCTCTTGCATAACACTGTATGTTGTTTTCCAGGATAATGGAAAATGCAAAATGCATAAGAAAATAAACTGTGAATAACATTATAAAAATAGAACTCATTGTGCTAGATGGAAAGATTTCTTTGATGTAATCCCAACTCGGCAGCCTAAACCCTGGTACATAGGACACAGGAGCATCACTAAATGGACTCAGTTTAATATATATATATATATATATATATATATATATGTATATATATATGCACTCATATAACACAGTAATAATCAGAGAAGAGAACAAGGATTTATTTGTGAGGATGTGAGAGCCATGTGAGGAGATGGAGAGGGACTGGGGAGGTGGAAATAATGCAAATACAACATGAAACTCTCCAAATATAAATAAAATAGAATTTACCTATCCCGTTAAGCGGGGGGTTCTAATAGAACACGACCTTATTTAAGAAAATATTATTAATTAAAATAATCTGCTGGAAAACAAATGTGATTCTTTTTCTTATTGGAAATCTTAGTACCTTTAGCTCAGTATGCCTCCAAATCATTAACTAAAAATGTCTTCATGATGTTCTATTAAGATGACTTGCCAGACTTCTTTCTGAGACTGCCTGTAGTTTACACATTGATAGCATGACACACGTCTGAATTAAAATATCCACCTTGTGCTTCCAAACTGCTGCAGCTGCTATGGAACTGCCATAAAACTCCTACACAACTAAAAATAGAATCACTGAATAATCCTGTGAAAATAATATAATATATGTAATATATTTAAGTTATGTATTTATATTTAATTGTAGAAATATAATTATTTACATAAATAATTATATAACATATACATAATTACATATAATGTCTTATCTTCTTGAGTTCATCATGTTCATCACAACAGCAAATGCTTTCCTTAGTTTCTGTCAACTTGGCACAAACTTAGACATACCTAGGAGTAGGGTATCTCCATGGAGAAATTGTCTCCATCCCATTCCTATGGCATATCCATGCCTCAGTTTCTTGATTGCTAATTGATGCAGGAGGGTCCATCCCACTGTAAGAGTTGGTACCCATGGGCAGGTGGACCTGGGCTATATAAGAATGGTAACTGAGGAGGACAATAAGTAATATTCCTCCATGGATTCTGTTTCAGTTCCTGCCCTGACATTACTCAGTGTTGGATTATGACCTTGGATTTGTACGATGAAATAAAGTCTTTCTTTGTTGTTGCTGCTTTATCATGTTTTCTTTTCTCTTTTTTTTTTTTTTTTTTTTTTTGAGACAGAATCTGTCTGTAGCTCCCGTTGCCCTGGAACTCATTATGTAGACCAGGCTTGATTCAGTCTCACAGAGATCCATCTGCCCCTGCCTCCTGCCTCCTGAGTTTTGGGATTAAAGTCCTGAACCACAAAGTCCTGCCTCATATTGCTTTTGGTACTGCTATCCATCACAACACACCCTGTAGGGGAATAGTCCAGTCAATGATATCGGTTGTGAAAGAGGAATACATAAAGAAAATATTGTACTTAAAAGAAATGAAGCACTATTTAGCCTTTAGAATGAAAGAAATCCTTTCACTTGCTACAAAGTGCATAGACTTTAAGGAACATATTCCAGTTACTGAAGAAAAAACATTGCTGCATTCTACCTTTATGATCAATCTGAAAATATTCACACCTAACTACGTAGGAAAAAGAATGAGGTTGCCATGGGCAGAGAGAGGGAAAGATGGAGGTTCAATTCAGTGGGAAGAATATTTCAATTTTGCCAGATAGATAAGTTATAGAGTTGTGCTGACAACAGTGGCCCATGCTTTATAAGCGAGTGTGGACCAATTTAAAACTTGTGAGCAATTTAGATGAGTTGGAATGACAAGAGCCACAGCAACAAACACAGGACAGAAGGAACACTGTGATTGCATGAGGTGCCTGCATATGTGTGTGTGTGTGTGCGCACATGTGTGTCCTGCATTTATGCCTAACTGCATCAATTGTGTAGAAGAGATATGTAGCTTTGTAGATCAATTTTTGCAAAATACATCTGTGAAAATGTAATTTCTCATGCAAATTTTATTATCATGGCCTGTGTAAATTTTAACTTGTGGCAATAAAACAGAATTTCTCAAATTATACATGAAATCATTTAATTTTTTTTTTCTTTCGAGTGACAAAGAGGCTATGTGCTGTATGATATTTCTGTGTGAGCCTCAGATGCAACTTGAGCTGGAACTTGATCACATGAGGGCCAGTTATGTCCTCCCCTGTGTCTTGGGGACATCATTCTTTTTTTTTAATCCAGAGGAGGTCAATCAGGAATTAGGAAGATGACTCAATGTTAACAAACTCTTCCAGAGAATCAGAGCCCAATTCCCAACACCCACAACAGGGTAAGCTTGAGGATCCAAATTGCTCTTCTGGTCTCCACGAACATGCTTATATATGTGGGCATACTCATAACCACACACACTCAAAGAAAAATGTAAGTGAAATCTTTAAGAAGAGTATATTGACTTTTATTAAGAATGAACACTATATCAGGTAATACTGTTGGTCCTTGAAATATGTTTTCTTTAAAAAAACAACATAATATTTAGCAGATAGATTCATAACTATTTTTGAGGTATAATATGATAATCTGATGAATGTACAAAATGTGCAGCAAACATTACATCAGGCTACGTAGCAGTAGCATGTCCACCATCAAACTGAAATAGCCATGAAACAGTAATTACAGCCTAGAGTCTGGTGGTATTAAATATGTGCTTTTTTAAAGTCGCACGCTGTGGCCCATTCTATTTTGGTAATTATTTATTATATTGCATATCCTGGCCGTGTTTTCGTGGCAATCTACCTGCTTCAGTCTCCTAAGTGTTAGGCTTATAGACATGAGCTATCATGCAGACACATGTGATTTGTCCTTCCTGCCTGTGTTCAGCATAGACTTTTGACTTGATTTCTTGCTCTGATAAGTGTTTCCTATTCATGTTGCTCTTTGAGATGACAGATAAATGAATGTCAAGGTATTAATCTATTCCTGAAGTGCTGAGTGCCAATATCCAGGCAGGTGTTTGTTGTTCCTTCTCTTTCTTCTGAGTTTCCGTGACGTGTACGTGTACATGAACAGTCTCTTCTGCTGTGGTAGCCTCTGTGATTGATGGCCAGTGTTTCATGAAAAGTGTGTGTTCATGCTCACCTGCTAGGCCACACTAGGCTAGACTGTTTCTGGAAGTCTCTGTTCCATTTTTCTTATCCACACATCATCAGCTAAATTTTGAAATGGGAGAGAATAAACATTGCTTGAATATTCTCCATTTCTGTCCTTAACCTTGGAGTCACAGTGTAGGGAACTTAAACCTTCACTTGGCTTCCTTCGTGTTTTTTTCCTGAAAGAATACTTTGGTTTCCTTTCTGTGGTCTTTCAGCTTATCTGAAAGTTTTATGGGGGAAATATGTGTAGATAAAAAAAGAAAAATGTTATTGAAGCAAAGTGTAGGTATGAGCTGCATAGCAAAAATCAATGCACACATTTTATTTTTGGGTTAGTCACCATTTACCTCTTCTGAATCCTGCCAAGCTAACTTGATCTGTATTCTAGTTACTTTCTATTTCCAGTGATAAACATTATGAACAAAATCAACTAGGAGGAGGGGTTGTATTTGTCTTATAGATCACAGCCTATCATCAAGGGACGCCAAATTAGAAATTCAAGGAAGAAACCTGGAGGCAGGAGCTGAAGCAGAGACCACAGAGGATCACTTTTTACCCACCCCCTTCTTCATCCTGCACTTGGTCTGCTTTCTAATACAATCCAGTATCACCTGCCCAGAGAAGGCATCCACCACATTGGGCTGGGCCCTATCAATGGGCATGAAAAGCCGCACTGATATTGTCCTCAGGCCAATCTAATAATGACTACAGGAAATTCTATAACTGAGGTTCCCTTTCTGTAAGTGTTTCAAGCTGACTCATGAAGCTGTGAAGATTAGGAAGTATCCATTTTTCTCCAAGGTCCAACAAAACAGAGTATTTTGTCTATGGGTGTTGCTTAACTGATGATTTGACTAAATTTTGAAACATAAATTTGTTGTGTAATATAAAATATAATTTTTAATATTGATCGTCTTGTTACAGCAAATACCTCATATGCTCTGATTTTTCAAAACCCATTTCCCAGTAAAGGCATTCTCAAGATTATGATCAAACAGCACATTTCACATTCCTTCTCTGTATTACAGTCCTATTCCACTTAGGTGCTGAGTCCCCTAACTTTAAATATTTTCAGTTCCTCACATCACTGACATAGTACAGATTCCTAAAAATGTCAAATGATTTAAAATTAATGAACTGATGAATACTAAAACATGTTATCCAGCTTAGTTAAAAATAAAAATTCTCCAAGTACTTCTGACTGTAGTCAATTTCTTAACTTAAAGAAGAATTGTCATTTTGTTAAAACTGAGTAAGTGCAGCATCACAGGCCATGTTGCTATATGAGAGTATCCCTGAAACCAGGGTAGATCAAAAGCAATCCTAAACTTGTCTAAAAATACACATGGAAATGTTTTCAAGTAATAGCATAGTCTTAGAGGTGTAGCTCAAGGTACATAAAACACTAAGTACAAAGCCCTTTCCACATGATCTTTATGGACTGAAAACAGCTCCCACTGCAGAAGACACAGGTTCTCGAGTTCTGTTTGTTATGTCTGTTTCCACAATTCTTCACAATTATGACCAACTTTGAAGCAGAAAGAGAACACTTACAGGCTAACAAGTCACGTGTACCAGTTCAGAAATGCCCCTAAGTTGAAAGTACAAGTAAATATCCTTTACTCCTACAAATTTAAACTCCTGTGCCTCCCCCACAAAAAAATGATGAAAAGATGCTGTTCCTGTTTTCATATTACAGATTGTTTTGTAAGTTACGCCTTTGCGAGAATGGAAGAATTTATAACCTTGACATGCCTTAAGATTTTAGACTCTAGAGATTTCACTGAGCCTCAATCATGCTTTTTATTTCTCATAGCAGTAGTTCAAATTTTTCAAATTGATCAAATTACTTTGAAAAATGCCCATCATCTTCTTAGTGCAGCTGAAGCTAAAAGTCTGACTTTAGGTCAGTGGGAAACTGAAAAATGCAAGTCAAAAGTGACAACAGTGACAAAAACCATTTCCAGTCCATTTGTGACATGTGAATGAACCTGACAAGGACATTAAGTAGGAGCATATTCCACTGTTATTTTAAAACACACTTTGCAGTTTGTGATTCCAAATCAACTCACATAAAAAGGGATTTTTTAACATTCAACATAGAATGGCAAAGACAAATCTAATAGATAAGGTAAAGAAGATATCTGCTATGTCAGAAACACAAATAGCTTCAGAGAATTGACAGTATATACAGATACAGACCAATAATAGAAGTGCGTCTTTCAGGTCCATGATACTTACGGAAATCCATTTCAGGGCTTTCCAACCTCACTTTTTGTTAGGCTTATCCTCAGGCCTGAACAAGTACAATGCAGAATCCCTTTCTTAGGAGTTCCTGCACAGCCTATAGTCAAGAGCACAAAGAGGTAAATCAGCAACGCGAAAACATACTTGCTTTTGCTACAAAGAGAGAGATCTTAGTTATTTTAACTCCAAACACAGAACATAAAAGGTGCTGCAATCTCTACAGAAGACAGTTAGATGAGTGAAATTGTCAATTTCCAACCATTAGATCTGAAACCAGTTTCCTTATAAAGGTTGTGCTTGTTACTGTGGTTGGAAAAATACCAAACTGAGTTCATGGTATATCATCCAGTATGCTGGGATTTTGAAAGTGTGAGTGGAAGACATTCTATCTCTTTACAATAGCATATTCCAGTGTAGATAGATCTATCTGTGCTTTGACAAGAAGAATCTTCTGATCTTCTCTCAGTCCATATGAAAGCTTCTCTTAAATGTACTAAATATTTTGCCGCTAAAGAGATGGGTTGTTCTGCAATAACTTATCAAAATTACGAATAGCACTTTATATGTCTGAGAATGTTAACCTAGCCTTATAACTGATAAAATGTAATGTGTATATATTATTTAGAGATATATTAGTAACATTGGCAAAATGAGTTTATACATATCTCTATATGTGAAAGAGCAATATCACCCTAAATTTCATAGTTCTTTCATAGTTTTCTTTTACTGAATTCTGTTAGTAAATAAAAACATAAATTTATATCTATTGACAGAGTAATGTAGCAACTCCTTTATTGACTGTGAAATAGTTGAATCAGATTGCATAGATATGTCTCTCAAAACTTACATAATTTCTTTGTTGTAAAAACTTTCAGAATAATATGTCTACTTTCAACAGTATCTAACTGGGATCAATTACTGTCTTCCTGTATGGAAGCATTACAGAAAATCCCACTTTAGCTTGTAACTTAGTACCGACTGCTCAAATGTTGTCCATTCCCATTACATTGCCTAGCCTGTGGTAAACACATTCTCACCTGTAAGAAAAGGATGTGCCATTTTTTCCCATGCTTAATTGACTTCGCTTAACAGAATATACCTACACTTCTATCCATAATTTATTGATTTCTAATAATGTGGATGGAATTGTCAAATATCACTAGAAGTAATGAATCATCCCCAGTTCATGTTACAAATTATCAGTGGGATTATATAACATTTATTTGTGGTTG
Source organism: Eospalax fontanierii (assembly GCA_035773235.1). Lineage (NCBI taxonomy): Eukaryota > Metazoa > Chordata > Mammalia > Rodentia > Spalacidae > Eospalax > Eospalax fontanierii. The sequence goes on along the minus strand of CM069527.1, from coordinate 106,277,722 downwards.
TCTATTCTGTTATGTATCAATAGGGGGTCAGAAAGGGAAAATTCCTCCCTGATAAGACAGAGATCCTCCTTTTTTTCCCATATCATGTTGGATATACTGTTTCAATAAACACAGGGAAAGTCTTTTGTTTAAAGGAATAGTTTCAGGAGAACTTAGAAGGAGTAAGCTCTGAAAACAGATCAGGCTCATTCTTGGTTTTAGCTGATCCCAACATGTAATAATCTCATTGTATTTTTAATTTTCATTGATTTTTATCATTAATAATATGAAGTAATTTTATACCTACTGATCATTTAAAAAATTTACAAACATTTATTTATTCTTTATATATATTTTATTTTTTCAAGATGTATTATATATATATACATATATATATATATTATATATACATCCTCAAAATGCATTCTTTCATATACATTAAGGCCCACTGAGAAAAGTTTGTGTCTCCAGATATCCCTTGGTGGAAGCTCAACCACTGGATCCTGTTCAACCTATCTAGTGTCATTCTGTTAAAGAAGACCAAATCTCCTCACTCACCAGTGATTGATCTATTGTCCTATCATATTTAGATAACTAGCAGCAGGTGCCTTGTCCATCTGGCTCTTATACTCTTTTGACCGCCCCCCCTCCTTTTCAATGCTCCCTGAACCTTAGGTGTAGAAATTTTATTATAAATGTGTCACTTGAGGCTAAGAATCTCACAGACATGTATATTCTTTGCTTTTGACCAATTCTGGATCTCTGTAATAATCTCCATCTGTTGCAAGAAGAAGCTTCAATGATGAGTGCTGCTGTACACTTGTCTGTAAATATAAGGACCCATTTTTAGCATACAGTAAGAAATTACGTTTCTCTAGGGATGTGACAGACATCGGGCTTTCTCTGAGATCTATAACTTCTCCAGCCAATTGTATTTTGCTTTGTTTGTGGTATCACACATGAGTTCCCTCCTACTGAGAGGTCTTTAAGTCCAAATAGATCATTGTTGATTACCCTCAATATACAAGCATCACTATTTGCAACAACAGAGATTTTGTGTTGGTCACTGCTGTTGTTATTAGGATTTACAGCTGGGTGTAGTCCATTAATTAATTTTCTTTGCAACTTGCATAGAATTCCCTGAAACTATGAGAGCTAGTCTTCAGGGAAGAAACTTCCTGATTAAATCCAGCTCCATGCTCCATGTCCTATGTCCAAAGTATGTCCTGTCTTCAGCAAAATGGTATTATATTTAAGTTCTGGGAGAAAAACTAAGAGCTATTGTAATAGTCTGTGTTATTTTTGGAGTCTCTTACCTACCCTGACCAACAATTTGAAGGTAGGTTTCTTCTGTCTGGGATGGGACTCTGTCTTGTTAATTTGTTTTATTGAGGTTTTATGCATTTCATATAACAGATCTTAATCAATTCATACTCCCAACCCTATCTGCACCTTACCATTGGCTCTTCCACCAGAGTCCATGTATTCTGTTATATGTGTTAAGGCCTATCAGGTCAAGCATTTGTACCCAGAGGTCCTTCAGTGCAAGTTCATTCACTGGTGTGCTTCTTGTTATATAGACTTCAGCTCAACACATGCACTCGTGTACAGATACGGTATGTGCATTTTAAGTATGTTATTGAGCTAATACATTTCCGTTTGGTTTTTCATACCAACTAAGCATCATTTACCTCTTGTCTCTTTCCTTGTCTAACCCTTTCTCCTCCTGTCTCAGTTAAAGTCTTGCTATTTCCCTGATTCCCCCTCGATAATAGCATCTACTGTTATCTTCCTTTCTTGAGCTCCTTCTTCTCCTCTACTCCATGGTAACCTTAAATTTTGCATAGCATGATATTTTTATTTTGCCATTGCAATATAATTTACTTTTTAATTTTAAGGGAACAACTTTGTTGAAGAAACAAATTTTCATTGTAAATAGTTAACAAATAATATCTTGCTGTTTCGTTATTTACTTTTTTTGAGACAGGGTCTCCCTGTAACCCAACTGAACTGGAAATTTATTTGTAAACCAGACTTACCTAGATCTCACATTGATCTGCCTGCTTTTACTTTCAGAGCATGGGTATTAAAGGCATATACCACTAATCCAGGATGGCAAATAATTTTTATGCATATTAAAATATTACAAATTCACAGGGGGTGAAATTTTATTGGTATCTCCAAATAGCTCCATAAAAGTTACAAATGATAAATTAAACTTTTCTTAAAGAAACAAATGTGAATTTGCAGCACTTGTCACAGTGTACTCAAGACATGTGCCAGCTCCTGTCAGACAAATGCCCATTATGGAGGGGAGGGATAAGCCTGAGTCTGAATGAGGAACTGTTGACAATTAACAGCTGCTTGGCCAGGGAGAGTTAACTTCCTTCCTTTAAGCTTGTGATTGCCCCTGATAGGCTGACCACATTCTAATGGAAGGCCACAGCCAAGAGCATATGTGCCAGACTAACTGGACTCCCTGAGTTCCAGAGACTAAAATGAAGATACGGTAGTGGGTGGAGTGATGAGTGTGTAATCCTGGATGAATTGGGAATGGTCTGGGATGAGCTGGGCATGAGGAGGGATTATGATCAAAACACACTGTCTAAAATTCACACAGAATTAATGTTCAAGACATAAATAAATGCCATTTACCCCGTATCTTTATTCAGAGAGCAAATATACCTGGCCAACCATGATTAGTGAAGCTTGTGTTACTTCAGAGAAACAATTCCAGCTCTAGCTGTCCTCACTTACCTCCACGGGTATTGTCCCAAGACAGGGACGCACTTCCATACATGCAGTGCATACAATACACTCATACACATGAAACAAAAAATTAATAAGCAAAATTAAAAACACAAATAAATTCAAATGGCCATACTATTTTGATGACTCTGGATTTTTAAATTGCTTGGGAATCAGATACTGAAATGTCTCTGATCTTCTTTCTGACTTTGATTTGTGGGTGTTCTATACAATTATAAGGATTGATTTTCTAATCTTATTATGTCAGTGACACTTGACATGAATCTGTTGATTACTCTGTGAAATTTCAGTTTTCTATGAATATTGATTCTTCCAACTCAAAAACATGATATATCTTTATATTTTTTCTATATAATTTCTTTCATTTGATACCTTGTAAATTTCATTGTAGAAATATTCTTATTGTTTTGTCAAATTTATTCCCAGGTATTTCATTATTTATAGTAACTATTGAATATGGATCACTTTCTTGATCTCAGTTTCAGACTATTTTTTACTTGTGTAAGTCTTTTGGTTCTAAATTTTTCATCTCTGTTTTTGAGAAGTTCATATGTGTGTACAATGAAATATAATCATATTTACCTCCCATTTTCCTCTATCACTCCCCTATATTACTCTCAACTAATCACAATTTCCCTTACTTCAGGTCTTTTTAAAACTAGCTCATCAAGTCCAGTTAGTGGAGCCCGTATGTATATTTATGGCTGTGCAACCATGTGCAGGACTTTCAGAATCCTACCTGTGGCCACATCCTCACAAAAGAATGATTCTCCCTACCTCAGTAATAATCAGATCTCAGTAGCTCCTCAGTAAGGGCTGGCAAGTGAGCTCATCTCTCCTTCTAGGCCAGCATTTTGGCTAGCCTGGTCACATACAGATCTTGTGCATTTAACTACAGGTGTTGTGCATTCATGAGTGTGATATCCATGTAATTTACACAAGACAGCATGTCACAGTATTTTTCCACATTGTCTGGATCTTACATTCTTTCTACCTCCTCTTCTTCCATGTTCCCTGAGCCTTGGGAAGGGGGTCAATTGATATAGATGTCGCATTTAGGGGTGAGTGCTGAATTATACATTGATGACATGGCTAAAAGAAGCTTCTCTGATCATGCAGAGGGTATCCCAGGTCTATGATGGTCTATGGGCATTTTGCAAAATAAAAATAGCAGGTTTTATCCCAGGCTTATGATCTACCCAGTCATGGTTATGACCAGTGTTACAACATATGTATGGAATTGTCCTGTGGAGCAGGCCTCAGATCCAACAGAAAGCAGCTTTGCCTTATAGCAGCAGCTGCCACATCTTGCCTGGTGTGTCAGTGTTGCAGCATGCAGGTTTCACTGCTGGATAAGTCTGATCATCCCCTCCCCCCAGTAGATTGCACGGAGCCCTGTAGCATAATGGAAACTAGCCAGCTGGATGTGAACACACAGGAGAAAGTCCAAATCTTGAGGATTTCCAACATCTAGAGCTGTGAAATTAAAGGAGATATATTATTCAATATAAAATGAGAGGGTATCCATGAAAGAGAATTCAGTCCTTTTTACCTCACAAGCTTAAGGGAAAACGTGGAAAGAATTGGGAGGCATCTAATAGGTTTAGTTAAGAGAAACAGAAGGCAAGGAATCCCTGTATTTGAAAGGCAGAGGGAACTGCTTACCTTGAAGAGGTGGGTCAATCTATTCTGGGAAAATGTACCCTAAGTCTAGAGAAGAGATAATGAGAAGATAGGAAAGCAAAGAGATGACACATTCAGCACATTTTTTAAGTAGGAAGCAAGTAATTTCATCTCTGCCATGGGATTTCCAAATATGATATATCTTTACTCTACAGAATAATTATCAAATTGAAATACTTTAGCCATTAGATAATTCTCAGAATCATCTTAGTGATAACTAGATGTACTTCAAGGTTATTTTTATTTGAACATAAGCTGTGCACTATACTGTTGTAGGATGATTCAGGCCAGGCCAGGCAGGTTCCTGGCCTGCTGCCTAAATCGGCTAGAACGCATATTGAGCATGCATACACAGTGAACGCTTCCTGGGATCTAACCTTGGACAGCTCTCAGGCCCTCGCAGCCATCCAGGACCAATGTGAGTGACGCATGTCAGATCATCAGAGGTGTTCAGGACTTACCAGAATGAAGCACGTCAGATGACCAGATAAAGACCTCCCCTAAGCCTGGAAAAAGTATAAAACTCTGTCCCCTTCTTAAAATAAACAAGATTGTTGGTTCCAGTTTCTCCAGGGGTCTGTGTTGCTGACTCCCCACCTCCTTGCTCCCTCCCCTGAGGGACCCGCCAGTGCCCACCAGCATACTGTGAATAATTTTGATTAAATATTTTCCATGTTCATTTACCTCTAACTCAGTCAACTGGCATGCACTTATGAAACATGCATGCAGACCTTTACAGCAAATATGTGCCAAAATACTGAGATAAAGAGAAAGAGAAATTATTTCCATGCAGAAAATTGTGGTAGTTGTAGAGCAGCTAAATCTGCTAATATTTATATTAATGTAATTAAATAAAGCATAAATCACATAAAGAAAAAGTTAAGATGTGTTGAAAATTAACATAGAGACAGCATGTACCAGATTCTAAATCATTAAAGATGCTGATACACGTTGGGTGAATTTTAGAATATTTTAAGATTTTCAAGACGTTAGAACCAAAGGTGGGAGCAGAACCATGAGAATGATTTAGTATCATCACCAGAACATGCTGTGCACCAAAGAAAAGTGTCTGTGCCAGTAACTTGAGCATGAGGTGTGGTGTTTGGTTTCACTACTTTATGTTTACTTCTTTAAATATTACTATTCTTTTTAAAAATTTTTACCCATTTTGATTTTTAGAATTTACAGAAAGGCATTATTACACTAGTCTTTGCTCTGATTTTTGCTGTACATAGATGACTTGGTTTTGTTAAAATACTTTTTTCATATATGACTGTCTTAAGTGAGATCATGATTTGTATTCCTAACATATGCTAACTTGACATCCTGTTACAGTGTTTTAAGATAAATTCATCTTAGAGATGTAAAGATACTGCTCCATTACTCTTTCTAGAACTAGACTTTTTAAAGACTCTTCAAGCTCACATTCATTGTTAAAATATTATAGATTCTATCTCTCTGCTTCTGGTTCTGCCTCTCTTATTTTCTAATACTATGAACAATTTCTATCAGGATGGCTTATGTGCTTCCATTAACATCAAAGACTTACAGTATTGCTTTTCTTTAAAATTCTGATTTTCATTCTAAAGTCTGCAGTTTCCCCCTAATGTCTATTTTCTGATATGAAGTTACTAAAGTATTTCATGGTTTGGTCATCTAGTCTTCTAAGGCTCATCTTCCTTTTAATATTTGAATCTGTTTCAGATGAATATGGGTAAGATATTTTGTATTTGAGTTCTACCTTAGCAGGCACCAAATGCTTCCTCATCATTAAATCATGCTTCACTGTCTTGGTTTAACAACATCAAGGATAAATTTTGATTTCTATCATACCATGTCAAAGGTATTTTTCTCAAATGGATCTGTAACTGTGAATGTGGAGATTGCTCACCTGAAGTAAGAATTGGCTGCCCATTTTCTTCAATGTACTGTTACTATTTCAGTCCCTCTGCTCTATTGAATTTTCAGAAGTCAACTTGGGTTGTGTATGTGTCAAGGAGTTATGGCTCACAGTTTAAACATTTTTATATAAAGTGTTTGCAAAGCATACCTCTGAAGTTTCAGGAAATTCTCTTATTTATATGCATTTGTTTCTTATTTAATCATCATTTACATTAGGATAAAAACAGGGATAATTATTTCCATACCTCTCTTGTGATCCAATGACATTTAGTCTAGTTTTACTCAAATATTTTTTAGCTTTGGCCACAGAAAAACTTTCAGGTGGTGTTTATGTACATTTCAGTTCTCCCTCCTCTGTAATTTTAGCTCTTGCTGAATTCTAGCTTATGTGGTCGCCTTCCCCTCGGATCTTTTTATTGAGAAAGGCATGATTAAACATGGTCTGGATGCAGACATTTTTATGCTTATTATAGTAGCATTTTTTTATTGCTCCTGAGCTGTAAAACTTCATCAAGATTTTGTTTTTAATTGGCATAACATCCATCTATATTTTTGGGTGAGATGTATTTCAGGATGAAGAAATCATGGTAGCTATCTTGACAATCATTTTAAAACATCAGTTTTGTGGTGATGCTCTATTTGGGAAAGGATTATTGGTCATGTGCTCCACAGAGGCTTTGGGTTGGCGAGTCTTCAGTGCTCCATTTACCCATCTTTTCTTCCATTATGCTTTTCTTTTCTTTTCTGGTCTATGTATGTTCTCCATTATAGCCTGTACCACACTAATTAGTTATTTTGAATTCCCATCTGGAATGTCACCATGTGTTACTGCTCCTTGCTGTTTCTCCACTGTGTGGTTTTTGCTTTTCTTCACTCTGCTTTTTTTAGGTCTTTCTTCTTAAATTCATACTTCCCAGAACAGCCTTTCCAGATGTCCTGTGTCTTGCAGACCTCCTCGCTGTATGTTGTTACTACTATACTGAAAGCCTGTTAGTGTTGTGGGGAATCTTTTCGCTCTGACACTCAGTAGTCTTTCATGATCTTGTATCACATCCCAGTGTCAATGCCGAAGTGCAATTCTCACTTGAAAATAAATAATTGTTGTTCTGGAGCCAAATAAGAGAGACTATGGTCTAACAACAAAGACTAGTGTGTTCCAGATACTGTGTCCCAATGAGGTAACAGTTCTGTGAGGTTCTTATTATAACAAAAGAGAAAATAATTTAATTTTGAAATGCATTGGTGGAAACATCAGGTAGATAGGTTACAAAGGCTGTGAAATTGAACAAAGTTCTCAAAACAAAAACAAAAACAAAAACAAAAGCTATTGAGCATTTTTTCAAGTGTTCAAAATACTTAGGCATCAGGGAAAGGGAAACTAAAACTACTTTGAGGTTCTATCATGACACAATAAAAATATCCTTTGTAGGTAAAATAAATAAATAAAAGGCTAACTTCCTCCAAGAATGAGGGGGAAGGAGAAACAGTAAACATTATTGATATCAGTGTAAACTTGTATGGTTACTCTAAAAATCAATGTATAGGTTTTTTAAAAACCTGAAATTGGGGGCTGGAGAGATAGCTGAGACTGATGTAAGAGCACTGTGTTTTGCAGAACATCCCAGTTTGGTTCCCAGCACCCACATGGCAGCTAACAACTGCATGTACCTTCAGTTCCCAGGGATCTGGTACCCTCTTCTGCTTTCCATTGGCATTGCTTGATGTGGATTTACAGGTAGACAAAGCACTCATACACATAAAAAGTAGCAATAAATTTTAATTTAAAAAAATTGAAATTAAACTGCTATTTGACTCAGATAAACTACTGCGGATATACTCAAAGTATTCTGTGCCCATCAGCAGAGATATCCACACACCCGTGTTCATTGATCTGCTATTCTCTATAGCCTGGGCGTAGAATCATCCTACATATCAATCAAAAGATGAGTGAATATTGAAAATGTGACAGATCCACACTATGAAATCCTACTCAGCATCAAAGAAAATTGAAATTATGTAATTTTCTGGAACAATCCAATGTCAGATGAGAGATAACTCCTTGACCAAGTCTTTGGTCAAGAAGCCATTAGCGGCTCCCAAGACATTATTCAGTGTTGCCTTGTCCACCAAAACTGGACAATAAAAACTTATGCTGAAGACAGTACACAGTTTTGATACAGGTCACAAACCATAACTGAGCTTTTTTCTTCTTCCTGGCCTTCTAGCATAGTGCTGACTGGAATGTGCACTGCATGCCATTGTGGGAAAAAGTCAATAACGGTTAAGCCCAAATTTGGACCTTGCATGCTACAGGACTGACCTTTTTCACAAGATATGCCCATTATTGCAATACTGATGCAAATATTCAGAAGTAGCTAATTGCTTTCTGATTAGATTTCAGACCCTCTCTACAGGAAAGGAAATATGCCATGTACTGGAGACTTGGTTGAAGCCTATGAATAGGATACCTCAGGCTCTTTGGGGGAACCTACTGCTAATGTTTTACTAATAGACATAAACTTCTTTCTAAGTATTTATGTTTGTACCCATAGACCTTTGCAGCTCTTGATCTTCGTCAGAGAAATCTCTGGGTGAGTGTCAGTCAAAGTTGGAACTCACAACTGGTCAAAATCCCATGAATAAGTGATATGAAGTTATCAGCCTTAAATAGGAGCATTATGTCACCCTTCTGATATCCTGGGAATATCACGGAAGAGAGAGGCATGGGGACTGTGGGAGCAGGAAAATACGGATGAGTGCCATGAAGGATCATAGTCGGGATATGACATGCCAGTAGCAGTCATGGACACACAGCAGCTGTGACTACTTGTACAAAATCTAAACAAAAAAGGAAAGAAAACCATGGGCTAGAGACATGGATGAGCAGTTAAGAGCAGTGATTGGTCTTGCAGAGGACCTCAGTTTAGTCCCAGCACCCACATAGCTGCTAACAAACCATCTGTAACTCCATTTCTAGGGCTCCAACTCCCTCCTCTGGCCTCTCAGCAAAGTGCAAAAAGGGTGCAGTTACATACATGAAGGCAAAACACGTACAGACAAAAAAAGATAAAGACATACATTATTGAAAGAAAGAGAACGAAAAAAGAAGAAAGAATACTAGAGTGTGGCTACTTAGGAAGATGGGGGCCTTGGCAGCAGTGAGTGGGTGAGAGGCTGGCGGGGTGGCGAATGTGACCTCAAGGTGTTGTACTCAATTATGAAATTGTCAGAAGCAAAATATTAGACAAATGAAACTACCAATGTTTAAATAATGTGAACAGAAACATACTATTTATGAGTGTGTCTACTATCTGTATAAGAAATAATTTTAAAATTGTTGATTGCCTCATAAAATTTGATTCTCTGTAGTAAAATTTACACTTATTGGTGCTGGAGTTAACTCCTTTTTGGACTCAACTTTGAATTTATTAAATGACAATTTGTCATGTTAGTAATGAATTTCTTTATCCAGAAAATACTCCCAGCTTAGAGGACAATTCTGTCAATCAGCAATATTTCATGACCATAAACTTTAAGGAAAATTTGAAGCTACATGGTTAATAATTTCAAGCAGATTTGCTTTCAAGTACCAATTTATCTCAGTTGTCAAAAATTACACTCAAATAATAAATTTATGTAAATGTAGATATGTCTGTACCCATAGACCAGATTAATGTTTAATCATTAAAAGAAAAGAGTAATTATGCATAGAGTGGATATGGTGAGTGTTCTAATATGATCCAGGCACAAACTTTAGAGAATATATAAAATCATTTCACAATGTGTTTTATTTAGAGATTACTTCTTTAAACTTTTCAATCACATAGAAATAAATTATCGCATGTGTGTGTGTGTGTGTGTGTGTGTGTGTGTGTGTGTGTGTGATATAAAGCATTGTGGATATGTAAATTTCTTCAGCTCCAATTGCTTGTTTCGTTTACATAATTTCTAATTTTCTCAGGGTTCTCTGCAAGTAAAATTTTTTTCTCTCATGGTTTCATCTCATGTGGAACCCTGTTGTTTGACTCTATTCCTAGAGAGACAGAACAAACATCTACTCACTCCAGATAAGGTATCAACAACAGATCAACGTAAGAATATCAACAAAACCCAATTTGAGGAACCAACGAGTTTTATTTGGGTTGTTGACACTACCAGAATTGACTCAAAGACAGCTGCATCACATCATCCAAAAGCACTTCAGCAAGAGAGACAGTGCACAAAAGCAGGAAACATTTGTACTTTGTACAACCTGACCTTTAGGCAGTTCTCCATGTTGGAGAGTTTCCTTTTCAGGGAGCCCAGCTGGATTCTTTACCAGGCAGGTCAGTTGGTCTCTGTTTATTCCGGGCATCTCAGTTTGTCTGAAATTCTATCTAAGCAGTCTTGGGAAGGAAGGAGAGTAGTGAATCAGATCAATTTCAGGGACTGCTTGAGGCTATCCCCATGCTTCCCTACTTCATGAGCAGGATGGGATGTTTGCCCACTGCTCAAAACATCATACTGTTTACTGAGCTTCCTTCTAAAATTGAAAGTTTTATTTGGAGGACATGACTACATAACAAACTCAGTACCCACATGTCCTCATAAAGAGACATAGTGTATCAAGACATAAGGTTCACAGATCTGAAAACCTGAAGCAGTTACTCTTGAACATGTTCTATGACACTGTTGTACTACTGTTTCTTTGGCGAAAAGAAAGGAATGAAAATACTGCCTCTTTGCTGGACAGCTTTGTAAACTTGGTACACATTGGAAGAGGAAACCTCAGTGAGGGAATTGCTTCTATTGGACTGGATTTTGGGGCTCATCTGGGAGATATGTTCTTGAATGTTAAGTTATGTGGAAGGGCCCAGGTCACTGTGGGTGGGGCCACCTCTGGGCAGTGCCATCCCTGGGCAGGTGATCTTGTGTTGTACAGGAAAGCTGGCTGAGCAGAGGCCAGACAAGCTTTAAAAAGGGTTCCTCTGTGATCTGTGTTACAGGTATCTGCCTTGAATTCTTGCTTTGGCTTCCCTTGAAGATGGATTGTGATCTATTAAAAGGCAAATAAATTCCCCTTCCAAGTTGGTTTTGGTCAGTGTTTTATCACAGCAAAAGAGAATCAAACTAGAATAGTCCCACTCAATGGATTTAATTCCTTAACAATCAATTCAGTCTGGAATCAAAAGATGGATAACATAGATGATGAAAAAATGTCAAGAATACAAGTAAAAAATAATAAACTATATCATAAATAATTATAAATATACTATAATACTACATGAGGATCTGTGTATACATGTATGTATGATTTTATATTTATGTATATAAGTATAAATACATATAGTGAGGAGAAAACATTTTAAGCTTTTTGGAAAGTAACAGCAATTTAAAATGAAGATCCTTGATGTAATCCACATATGAAAAATGTTGGTTCTTAAAAATGTCTGACATTGTCATATGTAAGCAATGGTTATTAAATAGCAGAGAAGATAATTTTGCTTTAAACCACAAAAGTGCAGTTTATAATGAGAGTTAATATCTATAAGTTTTTCTAAAAAAATTTGTGAGGCTTTCCTGCATGAGTATTCTCTTTGCTGTACTTCGATCACTGTCAGACTCCCCCGCCCTTCTCCGGTTTCCTTCTACTTCCTTTCAACTTCTTGTCCTCCTCTTAGAATATCATCTCTGTCTATATATATGTATGTTATATATAATGTACTGGAAGGAAAAGAGTTCCAGGGAAGAATAACAACAGGGCCGACAGGAGAACCAGATGTGATCTCAACAGACAGAACTGTGCTTGTTAGCACAGCAAGGGGCAGCAACCTTCCCCAGAGAGTGGAGGTTGTGCCAGGAGGAAGTCAGGTAAAGTTTTATAGAGGCAGCTTCAAGGGGGAGATGTGGAGGCTGCTGGGGCAGGGGAAATTTATTTTCAGCCATTTATGTGTGTTTCTCAGTACCTGAGCAGAGAAGATGCAGTTCCCAATACAGAATGATGCAGAGGTTGGGAGTGCAGATGTTTCATGGTCAGGGTCCTAAATTGTGTTGATTTCCTACATTCTTTACCCATAAGACATAAAAAAGCTTTTCTCTCTTAACTGTCAAAGGGAGTAGGTCATTCAGGGTCCATTGGAAGAAGGAGTCTTTTGGTGGTATGGAGAAAGAAATTAGTTTTGATTGGGCTTCTGGTGGCAGTTTAGATGGTCATATAGGCTGTGTAGTCAGGAGATACAGTAAGAATCTTTGGACACAGTTGATTAACCATACTACAATGGTTTTGAGCTTGTTTTCCTAGACTGCCGATAGGCACTGCAGTGCAGAGTTAGAGTACAATTTTAAACCTCATATTTAAGTGGTATTGTTACTAATAAGAAAATAATTAGTAAGGAATAATTGTCTAAATAATACTTTATATAAGCTTAAGTCTAATGTCTGGGAAGCACAATTCCACAGACTCTAAAAGAAACATGTTTATCACTTTACATTTTGGTTATGTTTTTTTTTTGAGTGTTCAAAACCATGTAGTTGGCCCACATTAATTAAAATTTTATTTTAAAATGAAGATCAGCTGAGAATCTGGTTCTCGGGGGAACACTTGGCCTTGGGTTTCCTTTCCAAAGCTCCATCTATGTGAGGATGAGTGAGAAGCCTTGCTAGGCCATGATTTTGCTTAGAAGCTTCGGGGAAAGGTTTTGCTACGTTGACTATCTTCTTTGCAGATTGAATACTGAGTTGAGACCTTTAAGTGGGATCTGCATTACCTCCCTGAGCACATGCGACTAATCACAACTACAGGACATTTTGAGATACTCTGTAGGTAATATTGACCCTAGAGGGCATGGAACAAAAAATTTTCCTTTAAGTCTCTCTGTTATTAAACATCCAAGAAGGCAAATTACACCTGTTCGGTACTTTTAATTACTGTGTAACATGTGAATAAAACTTGAACACAAAACCTAAACATTTTTTAATAAACTTTGAGTGGAGCTCTCTCTCTCTCTCTCTCTCTCTCTCTCTCTCTCTCTCTCTCTCTGTGTGTGTGTATATATATATATATATATGTATGTATGTATTTTTTTAAACCAGCAGTTATAAGTAGAGATTGGATTGAAATTTGATCTTAGAAATTTTAAAAATACTTTTGTGGATTTAGGTACATAAAAAACTGCCCAGATAATACGGCAAAAGTGGGGCCTTTAATATTTCTATGAGGAAATGAAAAATGTCAATTGTCATAATAACAGCTTTTTATCTCAATAAATTGTTCAAATCGTCATAAACTTGCTCAAACATTCTGATCATCCCTTCTATTCTGGACATATCCAGTCGTAGCAATCTTTATACATAAGAATTTTTCTAGAAAAAAGTATATTTGGGATAATTTAACAATTTTAATTTACTTATAAGTCAATTTGATATTAAGTAATTTCTAAGAAACATAAGCTCCCAGACAAATACAAGTCAAATTCAATTTATCTTTTAAGAATTTTATTGAACTTGCTTTAGTAAACCAACTCCCTGTTGGTTTTATTTCTTTAAAAAATATTGAATTTTTGTGTATTTCATACAGAACATCTCGATCAATCTTAATTATCTTTATTCCTCTTCCCCTACAGTATCCTTTAATATCCTCCTAACAGGAATTCATATGTTGAGAATTATGTGAATTAGTGTATATAAAAGTTTACATGTTACCAATTAAGAAAAGAAGTAGTTGCATATCCGTAAGTGCTACATTTTTACTCTGACAACTGACTTTAAAATGAACTTAATATGTGATGAATCTTGGTCAAAATGAAAATCCTTAACCTAAAAATGAACCCTTGAAACAGAAAGTAAAATAAAGGCATCAAGTCACAAAAAGGGAAGCATAAGCTCTAGCAACCAATATTTTGTAGTTTTTTTTGTTGAGATTATATTTTTTGTTATCATTCTGAAAAGGAAAGTTAACATAAAAATCTCCAGAAAATCTATACATCCCTCATTTTCCATGTCTATCCTTAAGAAATACTTAATGCTTATAATAGTTTTATATCAAGAATCTTTCAAAAAAATGATTTTGCTATCTTTGACCATAAAACAACTGAAATAAAAATTTCAAACTAAGATATATTTATTTAAAAACTGTTTTGAAAGAAAACCCCGGTGTATATTATTAATCAATATTTTTGCATAAGCAATTAGTATGTAAAGGATTTGTATAGCGATATGTGTAGAAATAATGTTTAACAAATTTTATGATATTTAGGATACCTAAACTTACAAGGTCTTTGATTTATAAAGTACCCATATTTATAACTATGCACATGTGAATTGTAATTGGGCATGTCAGTGAAAAAGGAAATCAATAATGTTGTGCACAATAAAAAGAATAAGAAAGGAAGAAAACTGAAGTGGCCACCACACCTTAAAAAATTGTCTTGCCACAAATAATATGTGAAGACAATTATCATACATACACATGAAACATATATGTGAGATCTCAAACAACACATGGAAACACATATACATGCATGACAGAATTGCATGAAATGTCAAACAGTTCATGAAATGAGGACAGTGTTAAAAACTAATCATATTCCTCATAGCCACATCTTAGCTATACGCATAAACTGCCCTCATGCCAAATAAGGAGGAAGTCAGTTATAGAAAAATATATACCTTATAATACAGGTTTGGTGAAATGGAAGAATGGAAACATGTGTGTGTGTGTGCACATGTGCATGTGTGTACACATATTCATGCAGTACAAACCTAAAGAATAAAACATTTTACAAAATGAGAAAGAGATACTTCAAATTTTCCAGAAGGGGACAAAAGAAGGGTTGACCTGAAAGGTTAAGTCATGTTCATACAAAAATCAAAGTTCTCCATGTTTTCCTAGTACATCTCAGCACACAGCCATTTTTGAGAAGCACAAGATGGCATGCAGGCATACATTTCCTAATGAATTAATAAAATGATAGCATTGAAATTGATTTTTTAAATGTTTCATTATTTCTATTTTATATGTATGAGTGTACTTCATGCATTTTGTAAGTGCACCCCTGTCAGGCAATGCTCACAGGGGTCAGAAGTAGACGTAGTTTCCCCTGGAACGGGAGTTACAGACAGCTGTTAGCCAACAGTGGGTGCTGGAAACGAGCCCGGTCTCCATCAAAGGCATCTAGTGTTGTTAACCACTGAGCCATCCTCCAGCTCCGCATTCAAACTGCTACTGGAGAGCTTGTCCAGTTGTGCTGTGACAGCTCCAGTAATTAATTTGGTTTCTAAAACTAAAGCAACTTATTCCAGTAGATTCTTGTCCTCCCAGCTCTGGAAAGATATTGAATTCTTAACTGTCTCCTCACTGGTTACCCCTATTGCAGGAAAAAAAAAAAAAAAAAAAAAAAAAAAACATTTTCTGTCTCTTTGTCTCCTCTACTTGTGAAAATTATAGCAAGTTATGAGAAAGGTGTTCCACTCAGTCACAGGGAGTGTGATATCCCCTAGATTCAGTTCTGCTTTCTCTCTGTAACAATAACTTTGCCAATAATCTCCTGATCCACAAAATACAGTCTATCTCAGAGACCCCTTGGATCCTCAACCTTTCAGATCCATCTATAAATTAATCCTTACCGTTTTTTGCCTCCTCTTCTCTCTTGCAACATCTAAAATTTAAATGATAATTTAAAACTTCAAATTGAAGCTGAAATAAACTTCAGCTTTGGCATGAGAAGAGCTAACCTTTAGGGGACAAAGAAATAAGATTTCTTTTGGGAAAAAAAAACAAAACAAACAAACAAACAAAAAAAAAAACAGAAGTTTTTATTACTCCCTGTTCCACATGTCTTACTTGGTACTTTGCCAAAGTGTCTTCAGGGAATGCAATACCCTGCTACAGAAATACAGTTTCCTTCTCAGAGAGGTTTAGGTCTTTTATGTAAATAAGACATTTAGTGAAAGAAAATAACTGATGTTGAAAGGAAATAAACAACAGAAAATATTTACTTTTGCATATAACACTGCATTTCTAATTAGTAAATATAAATTATTAAAATACTTTCCAAATATGCTATAAATGACATCAGACAGGGTAACTTATTTTCCAATTGAGACTTTTTTCCCTAATGCTTAAGCCCCATGTTTTAAAATGAGTTAAAATACCATATTCTAGCTTTGCTTCTAGAATCTACAATGGAAATTGTAACAGCTGCTTTCAGGCCTTCTTATCTAAAGAAGACACACATACACATCTACATGCATACTCATAAATGCACTCATGTGAATGCACACACATTAACAGGAACACACACAAGGACACACACATGCATGAGCATATACATAAGAACACACACATGAACACACACACATGAACATGTCACACACACATGCATACACATGCATTTGCTTCAGCCCAAACTGCAAAATAAAGAGTAATGCTAGTTGCTCTGAGCTTTCGTAAGGATTAATCAAATTAATAAACACAGAGCTTCTGCGGCAATCCCTGGCAGTATTGTCAGCAATGCAATTCGCTAATGTTTTGTTACCCATCAAAAATCTGCGTGGGGCTGGAGAGATGGGATAGCTGTTAAGAGCACTAACTGATGTTGCAGAGGTCTCAGGTTCAGTTTCCAACATCCACACTGTGGCAAGTAACCACCATAGTTCCAGTTCCATAGAATGGGATGCCTTCTTCCAGTATGAACGCTTTGGTTTGAGGGTGGGTTGATGAAATCCAAGGCTTCACTTGGAAAATATCTTACACTGGGCTGCCGTACTCCGCTTAGGTCTGAACGCACATGTGGAGTATGGACAGGAGGATTTTTTGTAAATACTTTATTTACATTTATATTTTATGTGTATGGGTGTTTTGTTTGTGTGGGATTTGTGTAAGTGCACCCATTTCCTGCAATGCCCATGGAAGTCAGGAGAAGGTGTCAAATCCCCTAAAACTGTAGTTACAGAGAGTTGGTAGCCATCATGTGGACACTGGGAATTGAACCCAAGTCCTCTGCAAGAATTGCTCTTAACCACTGAGCCATCACTCCAGCCCAGGGACGGGAGCTTTTTAAAGCAGGCATTTGGCATAGTTGAAGTTCTATCAGTACTATGTTATTTATCAAGTACTCCCAACCAGCTCATATTCTACTATAATCACTCTTATTTCTTATGTGATGCTTTTATAAGCATGCTTTCACAAATTCAGAAGAATGTGCTTTATAAATTGCAATGTAAGAATGACACACTGCATAACTTCCAGGACAGAACGTTTATGGAACACAAACTGCAATGTCCTGAGAAGTGAATGGTGAGAAAACGTTCTGTTTGTCTTCAACTACTGCACTCTGCCTTCCTCTCTAAGGGGAGAAAATCAGTATAAGTGTAGCTCTCCAGTCTCATTGCTTACTAGTTCAAATCTAATTCTTCAACAAAGAGAGACAGACAGAGACAGAGAGAGGAGGGACAGAGGAGAGAGAGAGAAAACATTCTTCTCTCTGTTCCATTCATTCTTGGATAGGCATGATAGCCAATATATCAGTCAACATACATCCTCTGGGACTGTCAGTAAAGAGTTTAATAAGTTCATTTGTCTTCTTTTTTAGAAAATATATATAGAAGGTGACAAAGGAGGGTGGTATTTTCCTCTTGTTCTTTTCAGAATTACACCAAACAATCCCAGCATCCTCCTATTCCATAGCAACCATGATAACAAAATATGTACAATATTTTAAATTCATAATTATTTAGGAA
The DNA here is from genome assembly GCA_035773235.1 of Eospalax fontanierii. NCBI lineage: Eukaryota > Metazoa > Chordata > Mammalia > Rodentia > Spalacidae > Eospalax > Eospalax fontanierii. The sequence continues at coordinate 106,259,671 of CM069527.1, read as the reverse complement.
TGGTTCCTGTCAGGAAGGAAATGGAGGAGATATAATAAGCTGGATCAATTATAAGAAATTATGCAATATGTATTATGGGAACTGACAATTTGAGAAAATTCTGGAATAGCTTTTAATATTTACCTTGAGAAAAGGTTCAGTCATGTGGGAAGGGAGTCACAGCATGGAATAGTTCAGGTTAGATCGACATGCGTGCTTGTCTGCTGGGTATTATCTTGTTTACATTAATAGAGGTGGGAAGAACTGTCTGTTGTAGGCGTAACTGTTCTCTAGGTTTGGGATCCTAACTGTGAGTGGCAAATGTGAACTGTGCAAAATGCGTGCAGGTATGCATTAGTTCACTATTCCTTGGTCTTGACTCTGGAGGCAAAGTAACTAGCTATTATACGTTCCCTACAATGCCATTGAGCTCCCTACAATATGGGCTGTAACCTGGAACACTGAGATAAAATGAACTCTCTCTCCTCTGGCTGACTTTGTCAATGAACTTTCATCACAGTCAACTAAGGACTGGAGAAGGTTACAGATAAGGTATGTTGAAAAATTTCTCCAATAAAGCAAGTATTTTTATAACAGACACTTTGGTGACATTAACTTCTTCAAACCAATCATTTACGTGCCTGAGACAAAGTGGCAATCTGAATAATCTGAAGACAAATATGATAGAAGTTCTAAATAAATAAGAAAAGAGAAAAATTAAATTAGAGCATTTAATGGTTCTTGTGGGGAAAAATAAATTCCTACAAATTAGCCTCTTTAAAAAAAGCAATGGCAGATATAATAGGGACATATTTGAACACACCAGCGAATACTCTGAAGTCATATATAAAATGAATTCAGGAAATTTATTTTTATGAATATAGATACTAGTCTTACACAAATGTTTGTCATTGATGTGTTTGAAATGAAGAACAAAGGAAATGAAAATAAATATTCAAAATAAAGACAAGACCATGTCCTATAAAAAGATGAATGGGAAAGTTCAAAGTACACATTGTGGCTTCAGTGACTCAAAAATATTGATGAAGGGTCTGGAGAGATGACTCAGTGGTCCTCTTGCATGATGGCTAAAACTGTCTGTAACTCTAGTTCTAGGGAATCTGACACTCTCATCTGACCTCTGCAGGCACTGCATGACACTGGTGAACTTACTGATTGAAACTGGATATAGATGTTCTATTCCAGTCACCCACCTCCTCACTAGCTCTAACAATCTTCCTTCCCCTCTTATTCAATGACCCCTGTGTGAGTGAAACTTAATATAAGAGTTCTGCCTAGGGACCCACACTCTGCAGATTCCTAATCTCCATTCTTTGATCACTTATGACCTTTTGTGTTTCTGGCCCTCTGTTGCATGAGAAACTTCATTAATGAGAGCTGAGATATTCATTAGTATCCTATTTACCCCTTGTTCCATGTTGTGTTAGCCTTGAGGGTAGAGGATGAATTGTAGATGTGCTGCTTAGGCATGGGTAATTCCTAGACAACATCTGTGTGTGACAGGCTGTGGTACTCTGTAGTAGTCTCCATCTGGTGTTACAGAATTTCATTGATGAATGGTTACTGGGATACTTGACTGTAAATATAGAGATACATATTTTGCACTTAGTAAGAAGTTACATTAGTCTAAGGATATGAAAGCCTTGGGGATTACCACACATGAGTTTTCTCCCCTTGAGTGGGATTTAAGACCAATGAGGTAGCTGTTGATTGGTTCCTAGATAAAAGTGCCACTAATGCATAAGTGTCCTAGTGCTGTGCTGGTTATTGATGTGGTTATTTGGTCATGAAGCTGGTGTTGGGCCATCGGTTGATGTTCTCCCTTGGCTGCTTGCATAGTGCTCTCCAGAGTTATGAGAGCTAGCCTTCAGGAGAAGTGATTCCAGGTCTGTTCTAGCCCCATTGCTCCAAATCTTATCTCTGAAGTATGTCCTGTATTCAGCAATAGGGTCTTAACCTTCAGGATCTGGGAGAAAATCAAGATTTGTGGAGATAGCCTGTATAATTTTTTGAATCTCTTGGACCACTCTGGCCAACAACTCAAAGGAATATTTCTTCTGTCTCTCATTGCTTTTTGTTATGTAACCTTCAGCAATGCACATGGGCTCATATAGAGACACTGTATACAGGATTTTCATTAAGTTGTTAGGCTAATTTGATTCTCTCTGGTTATTTACACTAGCCAGGCATTATCCCTCTCCCTCTCCCTCTCCCTCTCCCTCTCCCTTTCCCCCCTCCACCCTTGGCTCAACCTTCCTCCATGCCTTCAGCATTTAATGTGTCCCCATTTCCGCATTTTTTCATTGATAATGCGAGTCTCTCATGGTCCCCCTTTCTTGAGCTCCTTCTTTCCCTTCAGAGACATAGTGCCTTGTACAACCCTCCCTCCCTACTCCCATTTCAATACTTCGCTTTTTATCTACTTTTCCTTAGAGCACCTGTCTCCTACTCTTCTCTTTCAGGTTCTTTCTTTCCCTTTACCCCCCTGGTTCCTTTCCAATAGAATCCTACAAGCTCCTGGGACGCTGCTCATATGAACCTACAGCAATCATTTTGGCATGCTCAAGACCTTGCAAACTCAAACAGACAAAAACTGAGCATGGAAAAAGGGAAAACCGTAGCGGACTCCAATCTGTGATGAAGGAAGATTGGTAACTGATTACTCTTAGCTGAGGAGGAGCTAGTCATCCTAGAGTGAGGGAATCCAGATAGGCTGACTAGACCTCAGTGAATGAACTTGCAGTGAGGAACATTTGGAGACACTGACTTGACACAATAGGCCTTAACAAAGAGGAGAATGTATGTATTCCAGTTGGGGAGCTGTGGGGTTGGTGAGCTGCTCACGAAGAGGCTATAAAGATGATTAAGATTGATTGGGATATTCTGTATGAAATACACAAAGATTCAATTAAAAAAAGAAAAGAAAGGGCATAGTCAAAATACACATTTCACGGTCAACTCAAGAAACTCAGAAAAAGAAAACGACAAAATTCATTTACAATAGTCAATCCTTGACATCCCAATGAAATTTTAAACCATAAATCTATATTTTTCAACACTTCTCAGACTTTTGGTTAAGACTGAGTGTAGTTTATGTTTGTTGATTTTGGCATCCATGGCCCTAATCCTTATCAAGAACAGATTGCTGTCACTCCCAACATTTCTTTATGCTGTCCCTAGAAAATCTTCATATCCTTTCCTGTCATAGAGGTAATTTTTCCCATTATAGATTAGTTTTTTTATGCTATAGATTATCACAAATGAGAGCATATGAAATGTTGCCACCTGTAGTCAGTAAATGTATTCCTTCTTATTGCTGAGTGATAGCCCATTAATTGGTTTATGTATTTTTTTATTGATGGATGAGGGGACTTTCCCTGTTCAGGAATATTATGAATAAACTGGCTATGAATTTTTTTGCATGAAAAATAACATAATCACACAGAGTGGCAACTGCTTATGTCTCAGTTACTTGGAAGGCTGCTTCAGGAAGACTGCTTGAAGCTAAAAATTTCAGACTAACCTAGAATATAACAAAATGGTATCTGCAAATTTTAAAAGAATCTAAGACAATTAGACTTTGCAAATAAAAGATATGTTGGCAAGCATTCAAGGCTACACTGAAAATCAAAACAAAGGAGGTAAGTGAGTGATGTATTCATTGTCTATATATATTCAAGGTTCACATTAAAAACCAGATGCTAATGGAGCATCTAAAATATTTTTATTTAAAAATGGAATTTCATGAATTTTACTTACCATTTCTGACAAATAGCATATTTGCTACCTGCTAATTATCACTCTTAAAGCATCAGAGTTTGGGGTGAAACCCAGGAATGAACCAATGAACTCAATAGAGAACAGATCCACATCTGATCCAGATCAGAGCTTCCATTGAGCTCTAAATGACTGGTCCCTGAGACCACATTATTAATTCAGGACAAATCCACTTCTCATAATTCAAGAGTATGTCTGCTTGTGCTCATGACACAACCTCTCTATGAGAGAATTGGTATAGACTGAGGGCCACAAGAAACAGCACTGACTATTTGAAGAATGATAATTTATGAGTGGGTTCATAATCATTAGTGACAAATCTTGAAAACTGAGACTAGTAAGAAGTGAATGTTTGTGGCTTTTTTGTTTTGTTTTGTTTTGTTCTATTACATTGAAATAGGTAAAATATCACAAGGAAGATAATTTATGTAGAATATGGATTTCTCACAATTCAGGATTATGGGGAAAATCAGAGCATCGGCAGGGATGGGTAGATGGACAAGGTAGTTTTCTCTGCTTCAAAAAATAGTTGCTGTCCTTATGTCTCCCTAAGTTATTAACTCTTAACATCTAAACAACCTCATACATATGGACATTGCATGGTGGCCATCCTCAATCCCTGTTACACACTCTTATGCTCCTCCCAAGCCTGCTGACAGACTTCTTCCCCCTGCTCTTCACTGATTTCCTTCTAATTGAGACATTCTCTAAAGGAAAGTTAGGAGAGGCTCATGAGACCCAAGAACTAAAGACTTGCGAGCCTGAAGATGTGGGTACTCAGAAGACGTACAAGTGTACTCGCCAAGGTTATGGAAGCAACACCCAACTGCTGGGAAGGGAAACTGACAGCTGAACTGCCTGGGGAGATGCTCTGATGCATGGAGCTGCTTACAGGATCATAAAAAAGTTCCATTGTTGCAGTTTTCAGGACTCTTCACTCATGCTGGACTGGGCGAAGTAGCTACTTTGGGATCACATCTGACCCCGTAAATAACTCCTCACTATTGTCCTGTAAGTATCCCCAACAAAGTCATAGATTTGTTGAGTTGGGTATTACAATGTTAGTATCTTCATTACTTTGGTCCCTTGTGGGTTTACTAATTGGGATCCATAAATGTGTGAGGCTTATCTTCCCAGAAGAGTCTGGTACAACATACTTGGTCCTGTAATTGAAACTTACAGAGTCACAGATGACTTGCAGGGGAGTGATTGCATGGTACTGGCTATGAATAGCAAGATTTGCAATGGAGACTGAAGATTCTGAGCATAGAGTGAGTGCCCAGGAGGAAATTCTGGCTGCCTTACCTCTTGTGATATGTGAAGGTGCAGTTTCAAGCTATAGGTGAACCTGCCAGGCTGTGGTCAATAATTCATGGAACCAAGACTCATTTCTCTACCCAGAGGTGTCCTCTGAGGAAACTCCAGTGAATATGTCTCCTCTATGTGGTGTGAAATGGCATACCTTCTGCATGAATGGACTCAGCTGTATGATGGGTATGCCCCATCCCCTTGTTCCAGAAGTATGCAGCCGCTACCATCTGCTCTTTCAAAAAACCTTGATCACAGAGATAAATAAGGATTTTTATGACATGACTGCTGATTTTGGCTTCAGTAACCCACTTATCCTACTTACTCAGGGGCGTCCTGACATTACCTCACAGTGCGACAGTTGTGGCTTTTGCTTTTAAAAGTTCACTCCACCTTCCCTCACTGATGCAGTTCTCAGACCTGACAGAGAGACTGTAGCTAGCTGCAGCTTAAATAAATTTGAATAACTAAAATCTGAATTAAGTCTGGTGGTCTTTTCAGGGTGGTCTCTAACTCTTCAACAACAGTTGGTGGAATTAAAATGGAGAGAGTTAGACACATGCTAAACAGCGCTTCCTGGTATTCAAAAATACAGAACTCATGAGAGCTTCAAACTGTGTAAAGAAAACAAATGAAGTAAAAAGACAGTGAAAAGAATTAGAACAAATTAGAGAGGTGGCCATTGGTGCCTAGGCTATCACACAAAATAGGGCTGTGTTTCCCTGAGAGTTAAAGAAGATGATTATTCAGCAAGAACCTTGAGAATGTTATGGATCTGTAGTGAATTTACTGAGTTCCATTGTGGGACATGATTTTTAGGAGGGAAGAGAGACTTCAGCACACATGAATGCTCTAGGCCTTCACATAAATGGAGTTTGTAAGGTGTAAAAGCACTAAGAAAGAGGTAAGAGAAAGAGAAAACCCATGAAGGGATTGCAGAAGTCCCTGCTAAATAAACGTGGCAAGACTTGTGTCTGGCTGGATTTGCCAGTGAAAAAATGATGAAAACCCAAATGTTGTGCTTGTGACGTTTTAGAAGTCTTACACCTGTACAACAAATGTTAAAAGGAGTGCTAGACAAGGAGGCATGTACAATGGGTGCTTCCTACTGTACTCTTCTAAGAGGAAGGTGATGTGTTGGGGTGGAAACTATCCAACCCACTGTACTTAATCCTCTGGCTCATATAGTGTTTCTGACCCCTTTTTGATTTAACATAGGACTTGGAGATGTCCAGTATAGGGCTTGTATACCCAACAATCATGATTTCCAGATCTTTGACCAACTATGAATCTTATTTCTTTACATGATAGTAGGAACAAGGACACCATTTGTAAATTGTCTTATTTCTGGGCTTCACAAGAAGACAGAGTCATCATGATGAAACTGCTTTCACAAAAGCTGCACCTTTTGATTTCATTGCATTGGGGTTTAAGTTTCAATATTTATTTACAGGGAGAAACAGTCAAAGCATAGGAGGCTGTATTGACTAAAAATGGCTTGCATGTGTTTTTAGAAGGGCCTTCACTACAGAACAGTCACTGTGGTTTGATACTGTCTGGTGGCCACTTTGGTTGCCTATCTTTGCTTCTCTGGCTCTCACTCCCCCATTTGTCTGCAGTGAGGACCATAAAAAGATATTCAACTCCTTAGATTTTTTAAAATTCTCTCATCTATATGCAACTTCACATGCCCATCATGTTCTGGATATAAAGACATAAAATTAAAATTAAATTCTATAGGATGTTTGAAATTAGACCTTATACAGTCTACTGACAAAATATTGTAATATTCAAAGACATCCAAAAATATAAGACTTAAGGGCACTGAGATCAAATACACTGAACAGAAAATCAAGGAAATCATTCCAGATTATTCATTAAAGAAAAAGACAGAATCCTGGGAGAAAATTTTAGAAGAATGAAAATTAAATCCTAATTATATCTTTAATTACGTTATATAGTTAAGAAGCAACAGCTTACGATATATCTTATAATTCTTTAATCTTTTTTCCAATTACTTCATTTTCTAAATGTTTAATTTTCAGAGATGAGAAAATAAAATATTATGTAAGAATTAGTAGGTAGTAGCTAATGTGTTACCATATTAAAACATGATGGATTTTTTAAGGTTCACAAGCTCAATAATATATATTTATTAGACATATACAATTGTTTCATTTACAGTTTGCCCATTTAGATGATATAACATATTTAATCTCAAAAGTTGCAAATATTGGCTCAAGATAATTGTTGAATTCAGTGACGCATAGTGCACTAAAAGTACGGATTTAAGTTACAGATTTTAATTCCTTGCTAAAGGTTCAATTTTCAGTAAAATAAAATCAGCCCTTTATAAAGACCGTAGTAATCTTTACATATAGTGATTTCTTAGAAATAGTTATGATGTATGCTTATTTCATTATTTTCCTTTAAGATCTACTCTTACTTTATTAGTTTTGTTATTATTTTTATTAGTTGCTTTGGATGGGAAAGTATCTCCTGTAGGATTGGGACTTATTGTGCTCCTCAGGATTGCCTCCTCAGACTGGTGGCAGTTCTCTGCCTCAGACTCCTCACTGATTGGTTTTAGAATCATGAGTCACCATGACAAGCCCATTGCATCTTGGTGGAATATAGTCACAAAAATTCACATAAGTACTTAAATAATACACTAAGGCAGTAAATTAAAACTATATATCAAAAACAGTTTGTTAAATATTCAAATACTCTATAGTTCAAAAATTTATATTTTTTATTAAAATAAAAAATGAGATAAATTTCTTAATTTAGGATTGAGATTGTAGGGGTAGTCCGTGAAGCTCATTCAAAAGACAAAAATATTTCAAGCAAAACACTTCAAATAGACATATTAGACATTTTAGTGTGTAAATATCTTTTTTATAACAAGTTTGAAAATCACTTATTCCCTGAGAAATCACAATTTCTATTTCAGAGAAATGAACTTGCCAGGTCTATTATTTACAGTGAAGAAATGGGCTAGGTCTCAGATGGATTTTGTTTACAAAAAACTATTGAGGAGTGTATTCAATGAAATGAAAACACAGACCTACTAAGGACTTATTGCTGATTTGAGGACAGGAGGAGTCCCCACTGCTAAAGCGTTCATCACAGTAGTAAGACTAACTATAAACATCCTTTTTCCACTTCAAGTTCCTTCCATATGTACTTTGCTCATGTTACTAGATTAGGTATAAATTTATACACACTTTTATACGTAACTAATATTACAAAATATTAGGATTCTGTATTATACTAAAAACAATACTTTCCAATATTTTACAGTATATTTTAATGGCATTTTCTTGAATTACAAATCTTTCTTATAACTTCAATGTACTTCCCATTAAAAATGCCAATATGAGAAAAATGAAACAGTAAAGAGAAATGGAATTAGAAAATCAAATTTCCCAAAGTTCAATAAACTTGTGCCAAGCCAACACTCAGTTATTTTAGACAAGTTATATCATTAAATCTAAACTGTAAGAAAAAAATAATAGCATAGTAATTAGCATTCCTTCAGAGTAAAAGTACCAAGAGTAAACAATGTAAAAGAAAATTGAAATAACCATTCAGACCGTATGTAAGTCCACTGATGGTTGGTTCACAGAACCTGTGAAGACTTAAAACAAGTGAATGATTTCAGAATAATTTTCTGAATGGTGATTCTGGAAATTTTGTGGATATACATAGAAAAGATAATGTCTCAAAGAGAATTGAGATTGCCTCTCTCCTGCGGAGGAGAGGACATGGAGCACGGAACTGAACTTTCCCTATAAATAGGACATAGTAGATTCAAGATTCAGAAAGTTTTCCTCATTTTGCAGAGGGTATATATGTGTGTGTGTGTATTGTGGTTTCTACTACTTAAAAGTGTTTTAAATACTTTATAAAATGAATTGCAAGAAATGAGCAAAGGAAGGAAGGAATGGAAGGGGAGGGAGGTTGGGAGGGAGGAGGAAGGGGAGGGAAGGGGAAAGAGGGGAGGGGAAGGGAGGCACATTAGGGCATAGATAAATACAGGACACTAGGGAGAATACTGCAGTAGCGATTGTTTTTTGTTTGTTTGTTTTTCAGCTCAGAAGTAAGTTTTCCATCAAAGGGAATGATGTAGAAACTAAGAGCAGAATACCAGTATGATTCAGCGATAATAATGAAAGGTTCTGTTTCCTTTGGGTTCCGTTGTGGGGAACCTTCTAGAATGACTCCGTTTTAAGTTGGACTCCATCCTAAGGCTAGAGGCTAACTTCATTTTGTCAACTTTTGCTGTAAGTTTTCAGTTGCAGCCACAAGGCTAAAACAGAACCTTGTGGCCCTACCATTGCTCTTAGGACAGCCTCCACCATTGAGAATGCCCTTAGTCATTCCCCAATCACTTTAAAATGTGCTTGGCAATCACGCGGGCTCTCTTGACCAATCATAATGCGGCACTCTAATGCTCCTCCTCTCGTGGTCTCTAGTCAATAAAAGGTCCACACCCTTTAGGATCAACACTTTCAGTAAGGATCTACTGCATTGGTGAGGTCTGAGAGTCCAAGCTTAAGCTCAAATAAAGGGTCTTTGTTTCTGCATACCTTCTGGATTTTTTTGCCATCTTTGGGGAGTTCGTTCTCTAGGCATTACACACCTTGGTAGTTCCACACATGCCTATCCTGCTATACTGCACTTTGATCATACTTACACTCCTACCTTTCACCCCTCCACCTCCTCCTTTGCCTCCTTCAGAACATCATGGCCAGGGAAGCAGGCCTTACTTCATGGCCAACAGGAAACGCAGAAATGGAACACAGTGCAAACCGACCGCCCCCGTGAAACACCATGGAGATCTACTTCCTCCAATTAGCCCTGTTTCCTACCATTCACAGCCTTCCCAACCACTACCTCGCTTCATGTTTAATGAATCCATCAAGAGGTGAACACAAGGGCCAAATTAGAGTCCTTAGAATACATTCCTCACTTTGAAACCGGTTAGCTGGGAACCAAGTCCTCAGTCCCTGAGCCTGTGGAAACTATTTCAAATTCTAATCACAACGTTCTATTTTTAGCCCTCCAAGTATGCCCATCTCATCTCATAACTAAAAAATATGTTTACTCTAACCATAATGGTCTCTATGGTTTTAATAATTCCAGCCTTTCCTTTTAAGCTTAATTTCAACATCTCTGAAATTAAAGGATAGCCCAGAAAAAAATATGCTTCCTATATACCATGAAGTCAAGTAAAACCCCCCAAGTGAGAGATGGGGGCACAGAATTGAAACTGTGGGATGAGACCAAAGTTCATGACAGCAAACTTTAGATCAACTAGCTAGAAGATCAAACGCATTGCACTGACATGACTAACGGTCAGTTTAGACAGACCGGTTTCCATGACTTGCCAGTTGCAGCCTCCCCCGCCCCCCCACCCCCCGTCCTGGACCACAGGCCTTTCCCTTAGTCTGCTTTTACTCATTGCCAGCAGACACCTGCCACAGACAAGTGCTCATCCCTGACATCCTAAGTCTGTTGTGAAAGACAGAAGCCTAAGGCTCACCCAGACAGTACCATGTGTATCTATTCAGGAGCAATATACAGAGGATTCCACCTTTGCCTGGGCTTTTAAGCTTTCCTTTGAAATATGAGAAGCTACCATGAACCCCAAACACATGTTTTCTGAACTGTTTGTGTAATCAGCATCAAGTTGGTGACACAAAAGCCTTCTGTACCCACGTGGGGAGTATCAGGACCTTTGTACCACAGCAGCATTGACATCTGAGTACCATCATTGCTGAGAACATGAAAAGGATACTCGTGAAACAGCTTCCTAGTGGTTCTTTGTGTCCTAAAGATGCTCTCCTGGAAAGTGAGTCTTTCATATAAGTTTACTCTTTCATAACCTTAAGACTGTAATACACAGGGTCTGGCCAATTCCTGAGATACCTCTGAGGTTGTCCTGAAACCAAGTAACTGGATTCTTTATGGGAGGACAGTCTCTTTGAAACCATCCCTTTTTGGCCCCAATTTGCACAAGTCTTTCTGACCAAACTTCGAGTTTTTCAAGACTTCTCGGTTTGCCTTCTGCTCCTGATTCTCAATGTAATCTTGGGTACTGCAGTCAGTATTAACTGTGCCACGTGCTGCATATTGTATTGCCCCTCAGATTTTTCACTCAGAGTAATTGATACATCACCTTTACAGACATCCTTCTACAGAGTCTTGGGACATGAAAAATGTAAAAATGTCAGCAAGTTATTTGCTATCATGTAGGAGGAATGGCCTGTTGTTCACATCCACAGCCTTAAGTCTTCAGTGTCTCTTTCCACAAGCTAGACCAGGGACACACAAGAACCATATGGTCAGCTTAGTCACAGCAACAACCTCACTGTTGGTACTAGTTTTGTTGTTATCATTGTTGCTGTTGTTAACTTTACTTCTGCTGTAACAAATACCTGGCATGAAATTTTCATGTGAAAGGTTTATGTCATTTCAAAGCTGGAGAGGTTTCACCCCAAAGCCTTTGTCTCTCCATTGGTTCTAGGACTATGTTCAAGCAGCCAGGACATGGGATGAAGGCAGCTAATATCATGGTAGACTTGAGGATGAGCAGAGGAACCCAGGAAGGAACCAGAGCAAGAGGCATCCCTCATGGAGAATTCCCCAGGACACACTTTCCTCCAACTAGCCCGCACACCTGCATTTTAAGATCTCCTGGGAATTCCATCATACCACACTCTATTAAGAGATAATGCATTGATGAAGTTGAGCCTTCAAAATCCCAAGTCTCCAGAGTCCTTCTGTTGGCAACTAATGTTCTAGAACATGTTGCTGTGGGGGTCATTTAATTCTAAACCATAGCAAGGATATCTGAAGTACCACCTTTTACTGGTAAACAGCCTCATTGAATTTTCTTTATTACAGAGTTCTATTCCATGTTTTATTTAAACACATACTGTTTTCATTCACCCTATCATGGTACCATCTTTGACTTCATAACTGGTTTATAGTAAATAGTGTCATGATGAACATACCTATATAGCATAGATTTTAAACAAAACACCAAATATTTGGGACAAATATTTGAAGGGAAAAAATTAGAAGATGAGTTTTAAAAATGCATCTCCACTAAGGATGAGGCCTTGAGACCCTCTCCCACATCTACGATGAAATTTTGAATGCCTTGAACTTGTGCAAATATTGTGCAAGCACCCACAGGATGTGCACATGGTCAGCATTAATTGAATTCAAGCGCTTAATAGTAATAATAGCAATAATAGTGACAAGAAGTCGAGAGTGAGAGGGATTGTAGGTCCCAGCGGGAGTATGAAGGATGGAGCGGGAGGAGAATATCATCAAAATACATTCCATATCTGTATGAAATCTTCAAAGATTAAAGAGAATATTATAGTGAAAGCATTAAAACGTGCTAGCAATGAATGCTGGAAAGGAAAGCAATGAATGGACAGAACACACGGTGTCCCTGCCTTCCTGCCTTAATGACTTTCTTATTCCACAGTGGAAAAATGAATGACTTACAAAAACTCCCTTACTCTGTCTCTCCACACCACACATTAACAACAATGCTACATCGTATTTCTCACAGAAAATAAAGATAGCATGCATCTCCCCCGCCATCCTCAGCAAGCACAAATCACTGCCTCCTCTGTGCCTTTTTTTCTTTCTTGCCTCATTTTTAAAGGCAAAAATCGATATGTTATTTATCTTCTGCTTTAATCAATCCCTAATTGTTCAGGAGTTTGAGTCTTTTGACTTTATTGCTCCTGAAACATCAGTGTCTCCCTTTTGGGTGGCTATATGTATATGCCAAACAATTTATAATGATGGATTATATTCTAATACCTAAGAGTCTTTTTTTTATATCCAAAAGATCTAGGCACAGAAGGTTTTAAAATAGTGTAGGTTTCAAGGAATCTACAGAGAGACTGTTACTGTCATAGTTCTAGGTTTACTCAATGTTTGGATACATTGCTAAACAATTGTTACTGTCCTTGAATTATTCCTATATCCTGTTATCCTAACATTCATCATTTTGCTCCAGAAATCATTTTTTTTATTTACTAGATGCAAATATTGTTAACTACCATCTATGCTGAATGTGTTAATAGAAGGTGATATATAAAACTTGCAGCACACTTGGAGCAGTTCCTGGTGTACAGTAAATGATACATAGAATACTAAAAGGGTTTTGAAAAGCAAAACAGCAACAGTAGCAGCAGCAAAAATCACAACAAAAAACATACATGCATGGAGAACCTGTCTCAAAACAACAAGGGGCCAGTCATAGTGTTCCAAGCCTTTAACCCCAATACTTGGGAAACAGAGGCAGGCAGATCTCTGTCAGATGGAGGCCAGTCTGATCTAAATAAGGAGTCCCAGGTCAGCTGATGCCACAGGGAGACCCTGTTTCAATAAACAAACAAGCACATAACAACAATAGCATACCTGCAGCCAACTCCGTTCCATTTTGCTTATGATGTTAACTTGGGGAAATCATTCAGCTTCTCTTGACAGGCTATAATATTTTCAAACATATCTTACCTTTCTTAACTTTTTTATAGTCATTTAAGTTGGTTGCACCTCTGATAATCACTAAAAAAAAATGAGTTGTAAGATGGAAAATGAACACATTTCTTCCCTTTCGTTTCTCAGATTCTCCGTAGCCAATCTGACAGATTCTCTCTTGCCCTAAGTGCACACATCTGTTGGCTTCCTTGAAGCTTGAATTTTCTACTACTTTAATAGGTTCTTTGACATTTTATGCTGCTTCTATAATTGACCTTCAGTTGTCTGTATTTTTTCATGTTTTAGTCCTGTGTTCATTCAGTTCCTCTCTGAAAGTTCATGAATTAACTTCAAGGTAGTCTGTATAATGCTTTATATGTCCACGCACTTTTGTCTACTAATGTGGTCACATTTGATGCTAATCTCTGTCAACTTGTCTCACTCTAAACACTTGCTTCCTATGTGCTCTTTAAACACAGTTAAGTCTTCAAATTCAGTACCTCTTTTCTCTGCATAGAATTTCTCTTTTATTCAGGAACAAGTGTGCCCTGTTAAATGCTCTCCTTTTTCAGCTCTACCTCAGTGACCTATTTAATTGCTTCACAGGCTAGAGAAACGAAGTTCAATCTCTTTCCCCTGTTTACATCATCACATGCACTGAGACAATCAATTCCCATGTTATCTCCTAGTATAGCACCCTTGGAAGAGGAGGGCTCAGTGAAAGTGTGCTGATGTTCAATCTGCTTCTTTCTCCTTTTCTCCCCACAAACATTGAAAGTTTAGGTCTGGGAGCACTGAAAGGTATGAACAGATGATTATAACTTGTGAAATTCAATATTATAATACTTACATATCCAAAGACAGACTTAGTTGTCACTCCAAATCCTAGAGATGGGAGTTGATAGTATCATATTAAAAAATCCTAAGTAGTAATTTTTCCAAACATTTTTTTGCCCATAATTGATTGAATTTCCTGTTGATTGTATGGATATACAAACACTCTGAAAAAAGAAATTCACTTTGCTGATCATAATTTAAGTTGGTCAATTAAAAAAAAAATTTTTTTTTGAGAGAGGGTCTCCTTATAGCCCCAACTGATCTGGAACTCACTAGGTAGACCAGGCTGTTCTGGATCTCACAGAGATCCACCTACCTCTGCCTTCTAAGTACTGGGACTAAAGGTGCATGCCACCATACCTGGCTTCTTTAATTCTTATGTGACAAGTTTTAGAAACTTCAGTCCCTAACAGTAGGATATTTCATACAGAAGTTATAGGAAAGATAAGTTTTTGTCATGCAGAAGAAAATGAAAAGCTACTTTAAATAATTAAAGGTAGAAAACGTTTAAGGACATAAAAGAGTCACCATCTTATATTTGTATACTTATTATTATTGATTTAAGTGTTAATTCAGAAAAAAAAAACAAAACAGAATATTTTTCTTTGAAACTATGATTACGCGTTAGGCATTTGCATCATCTTAGGGGAAATTATCTAAAAGATTATTTAAACATCTTGTTTTCAATAAAGTACATTTTCTGGTACTGCTTGACCTAAGTGTTTCATTATCAGACTTTGAAATATAATGCTCAACTTTTAGAGTTCTATAGAGATTGTTATTTGAATTGTGAAATTCTCTAGTCGATATTTAAATTTAAATTTCCATATGAAACACTATGAAGATTAAAGTAACTGACAACCGAAATGTCATGTGAACGTTTTGTAAAATAGAAATTTGGCAAGTGAATGACTGTGCTAATTAGGGCTGAATTCTCTACAGTGTGATGAAATTCTGTTCCTTGGAGTGCTGTTGTCAGTCTGAGGTCTGAAAGCCTCAGGCAAAGTGAAGTTGTGTCACCCACCAAAACAGTGTGTCCTGTGTGAACTTGTGTTGAGGATGCACTCTACACTCATCCTCAGGAACAGGAACTTGATGAGAATGAAAACCAAAGCTCTCTGGTATGAGAAGAGACGGGGCCTCAGGATCATCACCTTCACACGTGAATGGCAACACTTGACCATTTCTGTTTTGCTTTTGTCTTTTTCTTCATTAAATTTACAGTTTTTTTTTTAATTTGATGTCTACACCACTTAGTGAAAAACAATTAGGAAATTTGTGCCATGCTGAGAAAGCTATATTTTTGAAAGAGTCAATAACAGGTAGAGTATAAAAATGAGAAAAGACAGATTCCCTGAATGTGTTCCAGCGTTCAAGCTCAACAGATGACTGGCTCCTTAAAGATGCTACATGACTCTTCGCTTCAGTTTGTCCACTGGCCTGTTTTTTTAAAAGAAAATGCCCTATGTGGTTAAATCATTTTAAGTGTCAAAAAGAGCCTAAAAAATTCACAATGTTTTTTATGTGTTTTATCAAGAAACTTTATAAAGCTCATATGTATAAATTAAATATGAGTCCATCTGTAAAGATACATATAAAATAAAAATTAGGGGAATTGGTGAAAAACACATCATATGAAATTCACAAAGAGCCAATAAAAATATTTTTTAAAAAGGAATTGTGAAAATATTTTTAAAATGTAAAGTTACCAGGAGAAATTGACAAACTGCACCTACAATATCTCTACTTGAGTCAATGTGCATAGCTGAAGGCTACATAACAAGAAACAGTGCCAGACAGGAGAAACTTTCCTTTGAGTTGTTGGCCAGGGTGGTTCAAGAGACTCCCAAAAGTACACAGCTATTGTCACAGTCTTTAATTGCCTCCCAGAACTTGAAGGTAAGACCCTATTGCTGAAGAAAGACCGTACTCTGACACAGAATTCCGAGCAATGGAACTGGAACTGACCTGGAATCCACATCCCCTCAAGGTTAGCTCACATACCTCTAGAGAGCACTCTGTAAACTGCTAAGGGACAACATCAATCAGTGGTCTAACCCCAACTGAGTATTGCTGGGTCAAGAAGAGTAGATCTTTTTAAAAGCAGGGACTCTAATTAGGGTTACTAGACAGCAGTGGATGAACTTGCACTCAGGGACATTTAGAGATACAAACTTGACTTGATAGGTCTTAAAAAAATAAATGATATCCGGTGATGCATGTGAACAATGGGGGACTGCCGGTGGGAAAGGGGATCTGAAGATGACTGAGCTATTCTATGTAAAATACACAACAATTCAATACAAAATTTACAAATAAAGTAGTAAATAAATAAAAGGAAAAAAAGCACAAATTCTTAGAGAAAAAAATAGTGACTCTTTTTCTTGATGCAAGCCTGACTCTGTGTATAAATTTGATGTATGGATGAATCACTCACATGGGAGAGGCGTGTCTGATATGATTTCATATGAAGGTCACATCATTTAAAATATAATCAAGTAAAGCTTAAGTCTTCAAGTAATTCCAGCTATTGATACTAAGAAGTCTGCAAGAATTTGAGTTATGATATCATACCCATTTTCAAAATCAAAAGTTTCAACCATTGTGAAATGAGAAGCACATACAGATGTCAATTCTGACTTGTTTGAGCTTTGTTTGTCTAATCTAGCAGCCAATTTTTAAATTTTAAAAACATTTGTGATAGTTTCTCCTCAGAGTATTTTATATTTGCTAGACTGTAATACCATGATATTCTTTTTAAAATGTTTTATTATTTTTCTATTATGTGTATGAGTGCATTGCCTGCATATGTGTAAGTGCACCAATGTCATGCAGTGTCTGCTGAGGTCAAAAGAGGACCCTGGATTCCCCTGAAACTGAAGTTAAAGAAGATTGTTAGCCACGATGAGGGTGTTGGGACTCAAATCCTGGTCCTCTATAAGAATAGTCATTGTACTTAACCTCTGAGCCTTCCCTACAATCCCATAATATTCTTTTAGACAGTGAAGATACATCAACTATTCATATAACTATTTTATTACTAGTGAATATAAAGGCATTATCACACTTTTAAAACACCTACTAGAAACATATTTATTATAATTGAGGCTGTATGTAAAATAAAAAGTAAAATACATTTATTATTTTAAATGCATAATATCCATTCAAACTGTTGCTGCCTATCCTGCATTTGAATTTAAATGTGAAATTAAATTAGGTTTCTGTGTTGTATCTATGCAAACACTACCTCTTTAGTCAATGTATAAAAGAAAACCAGCATTTCATTTCAAACCAATATTCTTTATTATGTTTATCTTTACACCTCTCAAGGATAATGGAATGAATTGGGTTTTACAACAGATACGTTTCTCAGTAAAAGTTACTCATTTCCACTCTGTCAGTAGACTCACACTTTCAGGCATCCAGAGTCAGATATTTGAAGTCTATAAAAATGTAAGAAAGTCTGCTATCTCTGCTATGTCATGGGATCTTAAGTAGTAAGTAAATTAGGTTTATTCTTACTTAATAAGTGAAATAAAGTTTTATCAGTATTATTAGTGACAATGCCCATTATTAACTATCATCTTATTTTTCAGTGGTGTGGGCACATTTGTGAGCATATGAAAAACAGGCATTTTAAAGGTTTATATCTTGCTATTGAAACATCAGATAATTCCTTGGTAATTCTGAGAACACTTTTTTAAATAGTTATTTTTAGGTAATTCTTTTATGCTTTTGTGTTTTAATGTTTAATTATGATTTTATAAATTTTTATTTAGTTTATCTTCAAAATCACCGCACTGGTTATTATTTGGTTAATTTTATTGTTGCATCAGGAGGCATAAAAATATTGGCTTATTTTTAGTCTGTTGGTTTTGTTTAAAAGAAAAAAGCTTGCCATGTTATCATATATTCTCTTATTTAATGAAAATGATACTCTTTGAAAGTTGTTTCACACTTCAGGTCTTGATGTCATATGTTTTTATCATAGGTGCTCAAGTTAGCTGCATCAGATTTTGCAATAAATGAATAAAGCAGTGGTTGGCACACTCATTCTCTGAAGTTTTGCTTCTTTAATGCACTGCCTTTGAATTATTTTCTCATCTTTCTTTTCTTTTTTCATTTATTTTACTGAATTTTTGTGCAATTCATATTAAGCACCTTAATCATCTTTAAACCCTCACCCTCACCTGAATATCCCTCCCGCAGATCCATCACCAGATTTCTTGCATTCTTTTATATATGTTAAGGACTATCAAGTCAAATTTGTGTACATAGATATCTCTCAGTGCAAGTTCACTCACTGGAGTCTAGTCAGCCTATCTGGAATCTTCCCTTAAAGAAGATCAATTCTCCCTTACCTAGCAGCAATCAGCTGCCAATAGCTCTTTGCTAGGATTGGGGCCTTTTGCTCATTCTTTATTCTATGCTTGGTTTTCGTCAGATTGGGTTATCATGGGTCTTGGGCATGCTGACACCATTGCTGGGAACTTATGAATAAGTTCCCAGAGGACTAAGCCTCTGTTTTTTCAACCCTGACTCTTACAATCTTTCTGTCCCCTTTTACGCAACGGTCCCTGAGCTGTGGGTGGGTGAGGTTTAATATAGGAGTCTACCCATGGACAGGCTCTCAGCAGTCTCTCATTCTTTATACTTTGGCCAGTTGTGGCCTTCTGTGTGCATAGTACTCGCTGCATGAGGAACGTTCTCTAGTGAGTGCTGAAAATGCATTAGTATTCTTTCTATCATCTGTTCTGCTACATTACATGAGACTTAGGTGTAGAGGTTCCATTGTAGATGTGTCACTTAGGACTGGAAATCTCTAAGATACTTAATGTTTGTGTGACCAGTTGTAGAACTCTGTCATGGTCTACATCTGTGGGAATAAAAGGGGCTTTTTGGACGAGTGTCAAATGGTATACTTATCAGAAAATATAAGGATACATATTTAGCACACAGTAAGAAATTACATTTGTCTAGAGATATGACAGAAGTAGCTTTTCTATAAGATCCACGACCTCTCCAAACATGTGTATTTGACTATGTTTATGCAGTCATACATGAGATCCTCTCACACACTGAGAGGTCTTTTGTCCAGTTAGATAGTTGTCAATTAATTCTCTTACAGTGACTAATTTTTGATGTCCTTCTAAAGTACTACACATGAAAAAAATCTAAATATCCTAATTTCTTAGTACCTTAACATATATATATATGCATAACTTGCTTTCTTGGCTTGTAATATTTTAATTATCATCCAATTAATATTGGTATATTTACACTTTACCTTTTATATTTTCAGTTCCCTCTAATTCATATTTCATGGTCCATTATTTTAACAACATGCTGGCACTCCCTGAAAGAATTTGACTTCTTAATTTTTTGCAATATGATTAGTGTTGAATAGGCCACATTATCTAAATATCTACAGCTAAGAGTGAGAACTGAGATTTGGATTGTATGCTGCCTGGCTGGTGCCACAACTATTAACAATTAACAAAGAGTTCATATGTAATATGTCTTCTAATACCTGATCAAAGATGCTGAAAAGCAGAGCCAAAGGTAGTACATGTCATCTGGTGAGAGAAAGAAAGTATGTTAAGAGATTGTTTTTTAAAAAATCTGAAAACTGATGCAAAATGTATGACACAGAGAACTCCAGTTTGAAGGGAGTGATGGTATTACCTGACAAAATTCAAAAGTGTAAGTTGAGAAATAAGCAAAATTTCATTAAATTCATAAATATCACCTTATATGTTATATTAAGAGAATCTTTATATCTCTCCAGATTTCCTTAATATTTACTTATGAAATTTATATTCACAGCAGCCTCATTATCAGTTGATAAATATTAAGAGTGATTTTATTCCAAAATTATACAAAATGGTGAAGATTTAAAATTTTATTATTCAATAGGTGATCAATATTAGATTCCTTTATACTTTTGTAGCAAATTTTGTATATTTGGGTTATTGAGGTTTAGGGAGTAGTCATAGATTCTGGTTGCTAGCTTCTTATTAGATAAATGGCTTACACATAGCACTTTACATTTTGAACCATCATTTTCTTGATAATGTTATTAAGTAAAGACATATTTACTATTGTACCTGTTCTTCTTTATGGATACAGGATGTATGCATTCTAAGGATATTCAAAAACATTATATGTATTGCAGGTTGTCCTCTAATGCACCAGCATGTCTATTCAAAATGTTTAGTATCCATTTATCTATCTATCATCTATCTATCTATCTATCTATCTACATATATATATATATATATATATATATATATATATATATATATATTTCATCCCTGTGCTTTGGGAATCATATACAGGAACCATCACCAAACTGGACATTACACGGATGCATCACAATGTTTTCTTTATACTTAGTCTTTCTTCCAATTTATAATTTTTATTTTTTATTATTATTGAGTTTTATTCATTCCACACAACCACTCTTAATCAAATTTAGACACCCTCCCCCATCATTCTCCCCGAGTCCCCACTGGACCTCATGTATTCCATCATACACATTAAGTCCTTCCTATCAAGTCAAGCATAAGTGCCCATATGGCTTTTAGGGCGAATTCTTCCACTGGAGTCTGGTCGGGCTATCTAGAGTATGTAAGTAAGGCGTACTCTCCCTCTCCCAGTAGTAATCACTCTCAGTCTAGTTCTGGCCTGCCACCTATTTCTGTCACTCCACTCTGATCCCTTGTCTAATTTAGGTTGGTGTGAGTCCTGTGTTCAGTGACATCATTGCTACAATTTGACATGTGCAAGCTTCCAGTAGCCTGAGAGACTCTGCCTCCCTGAGTTCCTGAACCAGCCCTGACTCTGGCAATCTTGCTGGGCCCTCTTCTACAATGATCCATGAAAAATAGGTGGGTGAGGTTTAATATAAGAATCCTTTTCGGGGACACACACTCTTCAGACTCTTATTCTATAAAACTTGGTTATTTGTGGCCTCCAGTGTGCATAGCACTATGTTGTTTGAGGAAGCTTCACTGGTGAGAGTTGAGGGGTGCTCTAGTTTTCTCGCTAGTCTTCATTCCGCTGTGTTTCATGAGTCAGGTGTAGAGGTTCAACTGTAGAGTGTCACCTAGGACTGGACATGCCTGAGATGTATATTCTGTGTGTCTGATCAATTGTGGAATTCTGCTGCAGCCTCCATCTGTTGTAAAAAGAAGCTTCTTTCATGAGTGGTGTAATGTATGCTTATAAATATAAGGATCCATGTTTAGCATATGGTGAGAAATTTAAGTTCTCTAGAGATATGACAGGGATAAGGTTCTCTTTAAGTTCTATTCTCCCTCCAACCTGGTGTATTTCACCGAGTCCACAGTGCCACCCATGAGTTCACACCCACTGAGAGGGTTTAAGTCCAATCAGGTAGCTGTTGATTACCCCTCAGATGAGAGTGCTACTGCACCAATAGAAGCAGTGTCCTATGGTGCTTGCTACGGTTATTAGAATTTAGAGATGGGTTGGGCCATTGATTGAATTTCTCACTTAGCAGTTTGCATGTTATCATCTAGCATTATGGGTGCTAAACTTTATGTTTATGTTTATGTTTGTGTTTCCAGTTTAGTTCCTGATCCATTGTACCAAGTCCTGCATCCCAATATTTCCTGTCTTTGGCAACAGGGTATGATCTTCTAGTTCTGGGTGATAAATAAGAACTTTTTTAATAGCCTTTATTATTTTGGGATTCTCCTGGACTACCCCAACCGACCACTCAAAGATGACCAACTCTATATCAGGCACTGTGTTCTTCTTTGCCAAACATCCTATAGGCATATATGCAGACCAAAGTTTAGGCACTGTATATGCATTTCTCATGGGGTTACTAGGGAATCACATTTCCCTTGGGGTCCTTGGCCCTCCAAGATTCATTTTTCACTACTGTTTTTCCTTCCATCCAACCTACTTCATCAGTCCCAGCATCAAGTGTCCCTCCCCTCTGTAATAACTCCCACCTGCCAACATATGCCCTCTCCTGACTCACCCCACCTTATACCAGGACCCCTTTCATGTCTGTCCTCCTCGTCTTCTAGCTAACGCTCCCAGTTCTCTAACCTTCCCCCTGGTAACATCTGTTCCCTAGTATTCCCTTCTTTGGGATTCTTTCTTTCCTTCGCCTCGGTTTACCTTTTCTATTTTCTGGGCTCCCAGTAGTAATCAGGCTGTATACTCTCGTATAAGGGATCGGTGCTACAATCAGCAAGTGAGAGAAAGCATGTGTTGTCTGCTTTTCTGCATTTGTGTTGCTTCAGTAAGTTTAACACTCTCTAGTTCCATTCATTTACTTGTAAATTTCACAATTTCATCTTTTCTTACTGCTGTATAACTGGATCAGTTTTAGCTGTTTGAGAGCTTTCCACACTGCTTTCCAGAGTGACTGCATGAGTATGTATTCCTAACAGCAGTGAATGAGCATTCCCATTTATCCATATTCTCAAAAACATTTGGTATCTTTTGTTCTCTTGATCTTAACCAGCCTTACTGGAATCAGATGGAATCTTAAAATGGATTTTATTTCTATTTGTCTAATTAGAAGGGATGCTGAGAACTTTTTATGTGTTTCTTCTTCCGTTGAGAACCCTCTGTTCAGGGCTATCGACCATCATTTTATTGGGTAGTTTATTTTCTTTTTACTCTTTTTTGAGAACTTTTTATATTCTGGATATTAATCCTTTGTCAAATATGTGGCATGTAAATATATTCTCCCACTTGGTGGGTTTCCTTCTCCCATCCTTATAAGGTTCTAGTTACTGATTGTTGACCTTAATGCCTGAGCAACTGATATCTGATTTAGAAAACACTTCTCTTTGCCTGTATTTTCTTCTAATGGTTTCTTGTTTCATATTGAGGCCTTTGATTCACTTGATTCTAGTTTCATTTTTCTGCAGGTTGAGATCCAGTTTTGCCAGCACCATCTGTTGAAGTTCCTGTCTTTCCTCCATTGTGGGTTCCTGGCACCTTTGTGAAACATCAGGTAGCAATTGCATGGACTCATGTTTGTGTCTTTTATTGTGTTCCATTGTCTATGTTTGTGTCAGTGCCATGTTGTTTTATATCTAATGCTCTGTAATATATTCTGAGATCAGGTATGGTGATCCCCCAGCATTGTTCTTTTTACCCAAGATTGCTTTCACTATCTGGGATATTTTGTGCATCCAAATGAATTTTATAATGTTTTCTTTTTTTTTTTGTCAAGCTCTATGAGGAATGTCAAGTGTATTTTGATTGACATTGCACTGAATCTTTAAATTGCTTTTGGTTAGATGGTCATTAACACAATATTGTTCCTACCAATTCATGAGCTTAGTAGGTCTTTCCATCTCCTCTTATACTCTCCTATCCCATTCTTTAAAGATTTGTCCTTTTCACCATAGAGATCTTTAATGTATTTGGTTAGATCAACTCTTAAATATTTTAATTTTTTAGAGGTTTCTGTGATCGGGAGGTTTATTTGCATGCTTTTTCTAATTGTTTGTTATTAGTATATAGAAAGGCTACTGATTTTACCAGTTGGTTCTTTAATCTGTCACATTACTGAAAGTATTAATCATTTCTAAATGTTTTCTAGTAGAATTTTGGTGATCTTTTATGTATAATATTATATCATCTGTAAATAGAGATAATTTGACATCTTCTTTCCCAATTATAATCTTTTAATTTCCTTTTCTTGCCTTATTGCTCTTGCAAGATTTTCAAGCATTATACTGAAAAGGGGTGAAAAGTAATGGAGATAGTGGACAGCCTTGTCTGATTCCTGGTTTTAATGGGAATACTTCCAGTTTTCTGTATATAGCTTTAATTATGTTGAGGTATGTACCCTCCAGCCTAATGTTTTCTAGGACTTTTAACATGAATATGTGTTGAATTTTATCAAAGGCCTTATTCTGCATATGAGATAACCATGTTTGTTTTTATTTGTTAAGTCCAATTATATGCTTTATTACATTTATTAAATTACATATATTGAACCATGCCCAAAGCTCTTGAATAAATCAGACTTGATCATGGTGGATGATCTTTCTGATGTATATCTGTATGCGATTTGAGAATATCTTGTTGGGTATCTTTGCATCCATGTTCATTAAAGAAATGGATCTATAGTTTTATTTTCTTGCTGCCTCTTTACCTTGTTTTGCTAGGTATTGGAGTGATATTGGCTTCATAGGAGGAGTTTGGGAGTTATCCCTCGGTTTCAATCCTTTTGAATCTTTAAGCACTATTTGTTTTATATCTTTTTTGAGGGGTTGATAGAATTCTACTGTGAATCTCATCAGGCCTCAGAATTTTTTAGACAAGAGATTTTGTATTATTCTTTCAATTTCCTTATATGTCATAGATCTGTTTAAGCTTTTGATCTCTTCTTGGTTTACCTTTTGTGGTGTTCATGATTTCAGAAACTCATCTATTCCTTTTAGGTTTCCAAATTTAATGGAGTATAGATTTTTAAAATATTCCCCTATAATGTTAGGGATACTCTTGATGTCCGTTGTGATGTTTCTTCTTTCTTCTCTAATTTTGCTGATTTGAATTTGCTCCTTCTTTCTTTTAGTTAACTGGACTAAGGCTCTGTATATCTTATTTAATCTTTCAAAAAACGTCTCTTAAATTCATTGATTTTTTTGTATTATTTTCTTTGTTTCTATTTAATTAATTTCTGCTCTGATTCTTGTTATTTCTTCTTGTCTACTATGTTTGGAGTTGGTTTGTTCTTGCCTTTCAAGAGCCTTGAATTGTACTTTTAACTCATTTGTGTGTTCTTCCTGATTTTGAAATATAGGCACTAAGAGATATAAACTTACCTCTTATAACTGCTTTTAAGTTATCCCAGCTATTTTATTGTGTTATATTCTCTTTTTTTTATTTAATTACAGGCATGTTTTTATTTATTTCTTAATTTCTTCTTTGATCCATTAATAATTCAGGAGTGTGTTACTTAATCTTCATCAATAAATATAATTACTAGAGCTTCTTTTACTATTGATTATAAGCTTTATTGCACTGTGGACTGATAGAATGTATGGAATTATTGCAATTTTCTTGAACTTTTTATATTTTTATGTGGTCAACTTTGGAAAATTTGCATGGGTTGCTGAGCAGAAAGTGTAATCTTTGTTGGTTGTGTGGAATATTCTGTATATGTTAGGTCTTTTTCATATAAGATGTCATTTTATTCTAATGTCTCCCTGTTATTCTTTGCCCTGTTGACCTGTGTATTTAAGATAGTGGGGTATTAAAGTCACCTACTATTATTAGTTGGGATTACTCTGTGCTTTTTAATCCTGGAGTACTATTTTTATGAAATTGGGTGCTCCAAAGTTTGGTGCATATATGTTCATGATTGCATTGTCTTCTTGATCTATCAATCCTTTGATTAGAATGCAGTAACTCTCTTTATCTCTTCTGAATAGCTTTAATTTGAAGGTTATTATTTTCAGTTATTAGAATTGCAATGTCTGTTTGTTTCTTAGAATCATTTCTTAAAATATTTGTTTCTATCTTTTTACCATAAGAGAGTGTCTATTCTTGAAGCTGAGATGAGTTTCTTGAAGAAAACAAAATAGGTTTTTTTTTCTTGATCCATTCCACTAGCCTGAGTCTTTTTACAGAGGAGTTGAGGGCACTGATATTTAGAATTATTATTGAATGCTTTGTATTGGATGCTGTCTTTTTAATTTCTTTGTGTTTGTATCCTTTTTTTCCCATATTATACTTCCCATTATTATATTTTTCCTGTAGCCTCTTGGGTATACTCATCCCTTTCTTCAATACTTTGTATTACTTTGAGTATTCTTTGTAGGACTAGACTGTTGGAGATGAATTCTTTTAGCCCTTTTGTGTCATAAAAATTTTCTGTTCCTCTTTGACTTTAATAGGTAGTTTTTCTGGACAAACTATTTGGGGTTGGTATCCTTGGTCATTTAGGACAGAGAATATGTTGGTCCAGGCTCTTCTATATTTCATGCTTTGTATTTAGATGTCAGCTTTAATTATGATGGGTTTCCTTTCTATGAAACTTGTTTTTATCAAGCAGCTTTAAGTACCCTCTCTTTTTCTGTAAAATTAATGTTTTACTATGATATGCCCTGGAGGGTCTGTTCTAGTTTTGTTTAATTGGTATTCTATATATTTCTTTAATATCTACAGGTAAATCTTTCCTTAATTTAGGGAAATCTTCTTCTATAATCCTGTTGAACATCTGTCCAGGACCACTGGCATGAGATTCCTCTCCTTCTTGTGTGCCTATAATTTGTAGATTTGTTCTTTGTATGTTGTCCCACATTTTCTTAGTATTTCGTTCCTGTTTTATTTTTTTAAGTTTTATTTTACATGTTTGAGGTGTTCAGATCCTCAGCTTTGTCATCCAGTGCTGATATTCCGTTGTTTCTTTCATTCATTCTGCTTATGAGGCTTTCTGCTCTTGTTTCTAATTGGCTTATTGAGTTTTTCAGTTCCATGTTAATTTTTGTTTCGATTTTTAAAAACTATTTCTATCTATGTTTTTTAACTCAGTTTTGAAGTCAGAAATTCTTTTTGATATTTCATTAAGCCACTTATGTCTATATTCTTGGGCTTCCAGCACAAATTTATGCCTTTGCTCTTTGAGTTCTTTGAGTTGTTTGTGCTTTATTTAAATTCTATGATAATGTCAATGATTATTTTTTGAAATTCTGAACTTGGGGTTGCTCAGGTTCATTGTAGTGCACTTCTGTAGGATTAGTGGGGTGTGTTGGGAATATGATCTCTTGGTTTTTATTATTTGTGTTTTGGGGCTGCTATTTGAGAGAGTGGATGTTCTTTGTTTGCTATGTATCAAGTAGGAACTTCTAATCTGCTTTTGTTTAACTGAATTTTAGTTCTGTGTATATTGTTTTTTAGCTTGGTTGATTTTTGTTCAAGTATGGAAATAAATTGGTATGTGTTTCAGGTTCCTGCAGGGTAGTAGACTGGTCTAGCTAGATAGTTGGTCAGGGTAGTAGTAGACTGGTCAGGTTAATAGAAGGGCAGGTCTGTGTCAGACAGATTTGGAGCTATAGGATTTATGCTAGGAGGTTTAGATTGTCTGTCTAGGGTAGGAAGCTAGTCCAGAGATCTGAGGCAGAGGAGCCAGAGCCCACCTGTGTCTAATGCTGGCATAGGATGGGGTGAGGTTGAGCAAGAAGAATGGAATAGAGATGCGGTGGGTGGAACTTATTTACTAGAGTGCTGGCTGGACAGGTCTGCCCGCTGGTCAGGAACCAGTGAAAGTGTGAGGTATGAGTTGTGAGGACTGACTTAGCAATCAATCTATTCTAGAGTATTTAGTTAGTCTGCCCTAGGAAGCTAGTCCAGAAATCTCACATGGAAGAGTTGGAGCCAGCCTGTGTCCCAGGCTGACAGGGGACAGGGTCCACTGGTTTTTGTGTAAACAGACTTAGTAAGATAATTTTATAATCAGTGAATAGAGACAATTTGATTTGTTTCTAATTTGTTTGCCTTTAATACATTTTCTTGCCTAAATACCATAGTGAGAATGTCTACTGCAAAACTGAATATTTATTTCAATCAGTAGAGGAACATTCCAGGCCTTTACAGTTAAGCTTGATGTGATGTTTTCTGTGTTATTTTCTTTTTTAAAACAAAAACATATTTTGTTTATATTTTTAAACAATAGTTTTTTAGCAACACATTTTCTGTAATATAACATTAAGGACTTGGCATTTTTAGGCTTCATAAGTAAGTTTCCTTATTTCATTTCTGTTGAAGTGCTCTTGAGTAATTCAGGCAGGATCTGCTCAACATAATTTGTTTTGATTAAAAAGGAATGTCAAGTGAGTAAGAGTAATTGCAAAAAAATAGAAGAAGCAACTAAAATGTCACTGAGAAATTTAAATTCCTCTAAGATTTGAACAGATATGACTATGTTTTGGCTTTTCAACCTAGAACATGATTACATATGATTTACATTTTGTCTGTGATCACCAGAAAACCCACTTTTCTCAAAATGCACTTTTTCCCATTAAGCTGTGATTATTTGGATGACACATATGCTTTTTCCTTAATCAGATACTGTGTATTTTCCTACCCTTGCCTTTGTAAAAAATAATTACACTTGTGGTGGTGTTGTTTTTAAAAATTATTTTGAGGTTTTCATGGAAAAGTACTGTAATTGTATCCTTTCCACTCTTCCCTCTTCCTTTCCAACTCCTTGTTTGTCCCCTCCACTCCTCTCTAACCTGTGACCTCTCCTTCTGTAATTATTGTTTTGTATATAAACTATATATTATGTATTGCTCTATTTATTTTTGGTTATATATACACATAGACATACATATAATCTACTGAATTCATTTAGTCCTGCTCATATTTGCATGTGTTTAGGGGCTCACACTTGGGAAAGGATAATCTATGAAGGAACTCATCTTTGGAAAAAATTAACTCTCCCTCTCTCAACAGCCATTGCCTGCCTGGGGCTGGTTATTTAGAGGTTGGATCTAGTGGAATTTCCCCATCCACATCAGTCTGCCAACTATTGTTGGCATTATTCAGATCTCCTTTAGGCAACCATATTGTAGAGATTTCATGGGAGCAGCTCCACAGCCATGTGTAAATCCACTGTCTAGCAGCAAGTATCCTGAGAAGAAGGGACAAGCTTCACCTCCACATACCAAAACTTTACATGAAGTGGTTCCATCAAAAGGAATATTATGATCAGTCTGTTTCCTTTTAAACAATATGACACATGTCAGAAATATCAAGCACTCCAAACATGTCCAGTCTCACTCCATGAGATGAGAAAATATTAAATGGTCACTTTCTTCATAATCAACCAGAATTGGAAAGATAAGAGAACTTTCAGGCCTCTTTGATATTCATTGTGTTTCTTATGAGGGCACATTTGCATGTGTTCGGGTTCAATTAGGATTTTATTTCCATTTGGGTAGGTGTGACACTGGTGTCAAAAGTGTGCATATTCTTCATGTACCAGGTAAGAATGGAAGCGAATGATTCTGTCCTCTCAGGTAGGTCACATTTCAGCACAAGGAATGCTATGCTTCTCTCAACAATAAAGTTTATTACTCCATCTTTCATAGGTATCTTAGTCTCTGTGACTTGAGTAAAATTTTAATGTTCTATTGTAACCTGAGTAAAAAAGTTCTCTTAATGCATTCATATTTCTCCTTTTCATTTAAATAAATTTCATAATGATTTTGAAATCCCAATAAAGAAGAATTCTCAACACTAAGTTTTACTCATTCACAGTCATCCTATGAAAGCAATTTTCTGCACATTAATATAAACTTTATTCTTATTCATGATCATTCTATGGAAGTTCAGTTTTCATGGATTATTTGACTTAGTTGAATTGCTACAGCAGCAATTAAAACCAGTTCATGTTCAACATACTAATTAGAGATCATTACTAGAGTTTAATGACCTTTAGCTCAAGGGTATATTTCCCTGGGTGGCACTCGGAGGTGATGGGACCTCCAGAGGATGCCCTGGATCATTGGGACTTGACCTTGGAGGGGTGCTATCTTTCTCTTTCTCCTCATGTTGGAGCTATGATAACTCTGCTGCTCCATGTGCCTGCACAATTATAGGTCACCATTTTCTGCCTTCACTAGAATTGAAGAATTCTATGCCTGCCTAAGGACATCTAAAACCATGATCTCAATAAATATTCTATCTAATTTTCTGAGCCACTTAGTCCAAATCTCTTTGAACTCAGCAAATCTGGCCTCATGTGGAACAAAGAATGGACAGCTTCTCTCCAGAGTGCACTGACAGGGTCTCTCACTCTTCGAAATGTCTAGCCTCACAAGTGCCTTTCCCTTTCCTGATGTTGAAGTTTAACACAGCATTTAGCACCATAACATCTTATTTGTGTCCTTCTTCCTGGATGGCCCAAAAGAAAAAGAATACTGGGAAGTGACAGAGTAGTGAATCATTATTTGTTCACTAGAGAAACTCCAAAGAATATGCATTATTCTCTGCATCATATGGAATCAGGTGACAGACAAAAACCAAGTCCAAAAACTATAGGATTATTAGACATCATGTATTCTAGCTGGCCACTATGAACTAATGCTAGAAACCAAAAGAAAGAGAGACTACAGAAAATATAGAAACTCGTGGATATTAAATAACACATTACTGAGCCCTGAAAGGGTCATTGCAGAAATCTTTGAAAAAAAATTAAATTCTTAGAATTAGAGGAAAATGAAAACACATATAGCCAAATCTATGGACTAAAATGAAGGTAGACCTAAGAGGGAAATGTATAACACTAACTGGCAAGAGCAAACACTAAATCAGAGAGCTCTCAAATTACCAGATGTTGAAACTTAAGGCATTGTAAGAGAAAACGTATCCCCAAAGAGGCAAAGAGAAATAATGAAGATCAGTAATTAATTAAACAGACATGAAAAACTAAAATTATTCATTTATTTTGTGAATATATTCTAAGGGTGTGTGTATGTGTGTGTGTGTGTGTGTGTGTGTGTGTGTGTGTACATGTTCTAGGGTACATGTGCAGGTCAGGGGACAACTTGTTGGAATTAGATTTCTCCTTCTGCCATGTATTTTCCAAAAACTGAATGTGTGCTCCACATATGGCAGCACGTTCCTTTACCTACTGAGACATCTCACTAAACCCTCAAATATTTTCTCTGTTCTCATTTTTCCATTCTTGAAAAGTACATTTAAAATTATTGATTTATGTACCTCTGAGACAGATCATTAATAAGTTAATCAGGATTTGGAATTTCAGTGGGATAATTTTAAGAAATGGGTTCAATTCTTTGCCATACTTTATGGTCAAGGTATTTTTAAATTCCTTTCAAGGAACAGCAGGCATATGGTAGTTTTAAATGAGATGGCATCAATGTGTGGGATTCTTAAATTCTGGTTTCACTGAATATTGTCAGGTGTGAAATTTTAGAACTCCATCCCATGTGTGGAGAGATGAAACTGGAATTATTTGGAGAGATGAAACTGGAATTATTTGGAGTGCCTTAGGAAGCAAAAGACTCTAGTTTTGCTGATTGTTGTCCACCCAAGAGAGCATCTTAAAACTTTAGAATCGGGCCCTTTTGTAATAAAAGGCTTTGCAGATATGATGAAGGAACTCTGTATGAGATTGCCAAGAAGTCTACCAGGATTGACTCTAATGATGAAGACATCAGAAGACACAGCAACATACAGAGAGGAACCAAAGTAAAAGTGAGGGGACAGGTTGAGGTACCCTTCACACAGCAGGAATGCAAGATTCTTGGAAGCAACAGAGCTTGGAAAACACCTAAAAAATCCTTGACTTCAGATTCTGGCTCCTGAACTGAGACAGATGAATTTCTAGAGACTCAAAACCCTAAGCTTCTTTCAGTTTGTCACAGTAGCTGTAGGACATAAAAACACAACTCCCACGTGGATATGATGTCTGAGAAAGCAATGTGAAGTTTCTATTGCATTGGAAATGGTTTTCAGTGTGCTGCTTCCAAGTCATCCTTTCACAAGTCCCCAAGGATGTGTGTGGCTTGGCTCCCCCTTCACAGAGAAGCCATTTGCCGTGGAGGAAGGTCTGGCTTCCTACAAAAGGAAGATAATCGATTGGACATAGAAGGTTTGGGCACATATGTCAGAAGAAAATGTGGTTATGATTAATAAAACTCAGATGACAGATACATTTGTAAAATTTTTATTTTCTGATTTGAACTATCCAAATGCCTTTGATAATTGACTAATATCACAGACCCCTCATTTCTATTCTTGATTCTACCATAAATTTCAGGGGTCCAGAAAAAACTTTTGCATTTTTTTTCAGTTTTTGTACATTTTGGCTTACAACATGTTAATAATATCTTATTATCTGAAAATAATGCTGAGGCTTGCAATATATTTTGAGTTGACTATTTATCGACATGTTAAATATCAATTGACTATCGACATGCTGTTAAATATCAATCAAACGTCAATATGAATTTTGGAGAAAATGCTCACTTAATTCACAGCAGTATTCTCTTACAAATGCTAAATGTCTATATTTTCATTAACACAGTTCAGTATTTATAATTCCTGTGCTCAACATCATATAAGTACATCTCCTATAAATTGTGGTGTGAGGGGGTTATGTGTAGGAGAGTGAATCATCACTCAGTTGTAAAGTTTAGATAGCTTGGAAAAGTACTTAACAAGAAATGAAATGATACATTGACTTAGCAGGTGATAAATAAATCCAGAGTCCCACACAATAACAGCCACCATCAAAAACCAAAATGCATACATATTTTTCTACTTCAAAGTGCAGACTGAAGATACATTTTTATATAGTGAGTAGGAGTTGAAACATGATGGGAAATGAAGCTAAAATTCCCTTTATTGGTGGAATAAACTTGTATTTCCCAAATCCAATGCAGATTTGATTTCTGAGTAGGACCCAGCATAATGAGTGAAGCACATAGTTCAGTGTTTCCTCAGAAGCTTCTCATGGCTCTGATATAAACTAGGTTTCTTATTTGCAGAAGACTCACTGAGGTTAATGAAAATCATGTGACCATCCCAGCTGGTGACCCTTCCTTTGCATTTAAATGAGCAAGATCACTGAACAGTGAACAAGGTGATGTACTGTGCTTACACAGTTGGTAGGTAGGTGGGCCTTGCCAAGGCAAATCCCTGTGGCCCTTTTTCTGGAAAGGAATTCCATCTGCATAGTCATCTATCCTCAAAGGAAACTCTTTGATTACAAAATTCAAAAGAAATCCATTTAGAGGTTACTATTTTGTCTCTCTGTGCCTATGACTTATGAACTGCGGTCAGCTTTCTGATGTTTGCCATCTTACTGTAAATGTCTTGGTAAATAGGAATAGTGTTTTCCCCAGTTTGACTTTTTTTTTTTTTGCTTTTAGAGAATATTTTAATGTAAAATTTATGTTCATAATTATTGCAACTTGTATCTTGAATTTTAAAGATACCTGTATAAGATTGTTAAATGCCTCTGTATAAATTATTTCACTATATATTTTAATATTTTCTAGAACTTCATACATGAGTACTGTATTTGCATCATTTCCAGAACTCCCTCTTCCCGTCTTCCCACGGCTCACTGGGCTCTTTCTCAGCTTCATGATTTCTTCTTGTATTATTAATTTACGTACACATACAATTATACCTTTTGTGTGTGTGTGAGTGTGTGCGTGTCTACTGAGCTCATGCATATACTTGTCCTTGTTTGTACATGTGTTTAGGTTGACCACATGAAATTAGCTAACCAGTCTAGTAACTAGTTTCTAGAGATAACTGATTCTTTCTCCCTCGGCAGCTACTGATGGCTCCGCAGCTCTTCATCTTGAGGTGGAACCTTTTGAAACTTCCCCCACCCACATTGACGTGTCCACTGCTGTTGTCAATAGGTAAGTCTTATTTAGACAACCATATTGTCAAGGTTTCCTGGATGCAGCTTCGCTCTCATGCCTACAGCACAGGTTAGAGGACCAGGATCCGGCTGCCATTTGAACATTTTAAATGTGATTGCATCTTTGTCCTCCCTGTCCATTCTAGTTAATCTAATAGTAATCTAAAAGATTTTCAGTTGAGATTGGTCATGCCACATTACTTTCTACAGACAATTGGATCGCCCTAATACATAGGACATGAAATCCATAAATTCCAGCTCCCTGGGAACGCTATACTACTGACTACAGTGTGGACACTGCACTGTAGTCAATAATTCAATTAATATAGATGGTTACAAAATTTCATTATTTTTATACTGATAAAATTAGTGTCTCTGTGAGCATGCTTTAGTTGCAGGGGTCAACATGGTTCTCATAAGTTTCACGTGTAATCTGAGCAAATATATCTCGACATATTTGTAATCAAAGTCCTCAATAGAAAAGATCATTTCCTGTAACACAATGCAGCATGTTCAGGCTGTTTTTATTTAAACTCAGATTCTGTGGATTTCTTCAGAATTTTTCAATGTGATACAATAAATCTAGGCATGAGTTCTTCTGAAATGTTACTTAATAGTTCTTTCCATTAGAGTCAACACACTGAGTTTATTGTTAACCAGTCCTGATCAGGTTTGGTGCACAGAGATATTGGAACCATTTCTTAGTTATTGCTTGTGTGTTGATTAGTTGATAGTGGTGAGAATCCACCTCAGGGTAGAGATCCACATCCACTTCCCCGAATTAGATTTTTAAGTGCTGAAAGATGATAAATGTATCATGGAATATTTTTTTCTTCATTGGGATATGATGTACATGGAGAAACTAGAACGATTGTTCTCATAGTGAGTAACAAGGGAATACAATGGCATCCAAAGTCCTTCCAGCTTGAGAACTTGTGTTTGAACCCGATGACCCATGTGATGGATGGAATGGACCGACTCCTGCAAGTTGTCCTCTGAACTCCATGCTCTGTTCTCCCTCACACATGCATACCCACACAAACTACATGCTCATACATGCATACCCACACAAACTACATGCTCGTACATGCATACCCACACAAACTACATGCTCACACATGCATACCCACACAAACTACACAAATAGACAGTTCTTAAATTCATTGATTGGGTCAAAATGACGATGCTTCTTAAAGAAATATAATGCAGTACATTTCATTTTATTTCCTTCAAAATTAATTACTACTGGAGATTAGAGAGATGGCTCAGCTTTTAAGAGCCAGCTCTGTTCATTCAGAAGCCCTAAATTACTTGCCAGTACCCATGTCTGACAGCTTAGAACTTCCCGTGACTCCATTTCCTGATAATATGATGCTTCTGGCTTTTATAGCACTGCAATCACATCCACAAACACAGACATAGACACCAATATATACATTTAATTATAAAAATCTTTAAGGAATAATTATCAACAAATGTCATCAACTGATCAGGGGAATAATCTGATGAGACTGTTTTCAGTCTGTGTATGAGGTTTAAGAGTTTTCACTAATGATTCAGGAATTAACTTCTACCTCATTTATAATTTCTTCCAAATGTAAGGAATTTAAATGGCACTTTCTGTGTCTTTACAGGATATAATGGAGTGTTAATTCCTTGTAAGGAAAATAAAATGAACTCAGATGAAACTAGAGGGCATCATGCTAATAGGTGAAATAAATTGGGCCTGGGAAGACAAGTGATATATGAACTCCCTTTTTTTTGATAATGCTGATCTCACAGAGTAGAAGTTAACTAGTGGTAATCAGCATCCAGGAAAGGCAGAGGGAGAAGGTTAGAAAGAATGACAAAAGTTCCCAAATTATAGTTAAATGAGAGGAATGATTACAGATGTTCTATTGCACACTGAGTAATCATAGTTCAACACATTGAATCATGTAATTCCAAGATAACTACAGATGAGGACTTTGAATATGTTCCAAAGACATGATAAATGTTTAATGTGTTAGCTATGACAAATACACTGATATGCTCATCAGTAGGTATCAAAACACAACATGAAACTTCACTCCATAACCATACACCACACTTATGTGTCAGTGAAAAACTAAATAAAAGTTGGAATAAAGTGCTGAGAGAAGAGATCAGCGAACATGTGTTGATTAATAATGGAAGGATCATTTTTTTTCTAGGACTCTAAAACCTAGGGAGAAGCTTCTAGTGCAGTTCCAGCTTAATTTCTTATAAAACACATCCAAGGTGTGTGATGTTTGCAGGAAAAAGGTTTTATGATCTAGTATTAAAGAGTAACCAAGAGAAATAGCAAGAGTCTTTATTATTTTTGGACCTCTGGGCCTCCCTGAATGACAAGTATACAGGAGCCTTCCACCTGTGGTACTGAAGGCTTTGATTAAAAATTCCAGGCTTCTAGGAGCAGCTTTTTCCAGCTATTCAGAGTATTTCTCTTAAGAGTATTATTTAATAAATTAATTCTAGCTCTAATATTCTTATAAGATAGCAGATGTGTCAGCGTGGTATTTTCATAGCCCTTATTTTGTTTCATCATTCCTACACACTCATCTTCCCTGTTCTTCAGCCCCTCCCAGTCTAAAGCTTTCTACCCTCAGTTATGCCCCAGCCACTTCAATTTTCATATTAAGTATTTTCTACTCTGATCCTTCCCCTCTCAGTACCCTCTTTAAACTGGCACACCACAGTGGGCATACAAAATTAGAGGTTTGCAGCTGAGATCCGTCCATAAGTGAGAACTCGAGACTGAATGTGCCTAGATTACCTCACTCAGTGCTGTTCTTTTCAGTTCCGTTCACCAGCTGCTGTACACAAGCTGATTTCCTCTCCTAGCTGTTATGAACTTAGCAGCAATGAAGAGAGATGAGCAGGAATCTCTGTGACAGGATATGGACTCCAGTGGGTCCATGCCAGGGAGAGGAATAGTTGGGTGTCATTTATAGATTCAAGGTGTGGTGGAGTCACTGTTTTCCATTTTGTATGAACAGTTGACTGTTCCAGCCTCCAATGTGTAGTTCAAATCTCTCGCTCATACACACATCCTTGGTTAAACAAACAAAACATAAAGTCATGAATCTAGGAAAAGAATGAACAAGGATAAGAGGGACTTCCTGATGATGGAAGGGAGACAGATGTGTTTGGGGATGATAGTCATAATGCATTGTATATCACAAAATTATCAAAACATATAATAAATAAATTCTTTGGAAATATTTTAGAATTTGTATCTTTAACCATGAATTACCTTGAACATTCAGTCTTTTACAATTCTTTACTATTTCATTAGCAAAAATACATAAAAAGATTTACAACCTTCATCAGTGTCAGTTCTAAAGTACAGAGAATTATTTTGAGGTTAAATATTA
The DNA here is from genome assembly GCA_035773235.1 of Eospalax fontanierii. Classification (NCBI taxonomy): domain Eukaryota; kingdom Metazoa; phylum Chordata; class Mammalia; order Rodentia; family Spalacidae; genus Eospalax; species Eospalax fontanierii. The sequence continues at coordinate 106,222,423 of CM069527.1, read as the reverse complement.
CCACAGCCCAAAATGTAAGGACTGCACAAATAAGACTTAGTGGGTCACTGAGGACAGGGGACATGAGGTTGTGAGAGGCTGTGGCAGGGGTATTCCTGGAGGAATTAGTAGGAGACTAAAGTATGATCACAATAAAGTTTATTCAGGTACAAAATTCTCCAAGAATTAAAAATGATAGACATCATAAACATCTAGCTACAGACATCCAAAGTCATTTCCATACTGCAAAATGATTTTGGTAAAATCAATCTTATCTGATGCAATTTCATTAGGTATCATAACAGACAATTCCTCAGAAATACACACAAATTTGGACAAACCAAGATTTGTTGTTGAGTTAATTTAAATATTTTAAACATTTGAATGAAGAAAACATTTCTATAGAATTAAAAAATAAGCTTAATTTAAACAGATAATTCTTCTACATCTGTGGTGCTTAGGCAATGATGACAGAGGTGGTCACCACAGGAGTAAACATTTAAAAGTTGTGAATCAAGCTGAGAAAATTATTTAGAATGCATGCATTTTTCAAAGTTCAACATAAAACCACAGTTATAAAATGTATGCAAGTTCAACTGTGTCTATTACTGTTAACAAACTGCCAGTGAAGTCTGAATTTAAATATGGACATTCCAGGTGTTCTGGTGACTGGCCAACCTTATGGTGCTTGATATTAAAAAATAATTTACTATTTACCATAATTTATTGTTGTCTTCTCTTTAGCAAAACCATTAAATAGACAATTAAATCAGCTTTATTTTCATGTAAGTTTTATCCTAGCTACAGCAATACATGATTAGGCTATAACTGTACTCAAGGGATACACAATTTAATTTTCTCCAAAATACAAATTGAAAGAAATATAACAGTAACTTTTTCCCATCTTGATGTTTAAGATTGACTTACTATGTCAGTAACCTACAGCTTAGCTGCATTCCATGCTCTTTAAGAACTTAAAGTTACGTACTTGTATAAATTTTAGGTTTTTGCATATTAGTACAAGATGGAAACTGATTGGATTTACTGCCTACTTCACGAGGTGGAGCTCCTCCTACCTGTACTACTAGCAGAGCTAACAGCCTGTGGATACACGGGTCATAGTGGGGAACCCTTTACTATTTTCCTGTGAAATGGACATATTTTTAAACTGGCTCCTAATGACTTGGTTATGCTCATATTGTTACACCATAAATTTGTTTATTCTTCAGTGCTCTCCAGAGAAGCTATGTCGTGCATCAAATGGCAGATGGTGATTAACATAGAGACCAACAACTGATCACTGTGAAGAAACTTTATATATATATATATATATATATATATATATATATATATATATCATGATACATATGATATATTATATATAAGTTATAAAAGATATGACATTAAGAGCATATGAATATTTTTACATTCCTGAAATCTTATCCTGGTAAAATTCATAAACAGATGTGGATTACTATAATTATTGATTTTTAAAAATTTTTATTGAACCTTTGAGAAATTGGTTCGATGTGCTTTGACTCTGTTGAGAATGCCCTCCCATCTCTGCCCACACTGTCCTTTTCCCCAGATTTCCTGTCTTCTATTATTCTTATTTTTATCTTTAGTCCATCAAGCCTAGCTGTGTTACTGAAGAGCACTTGGGTATGGATTCAGACCTTGGATTCTTGTCAACCTACAAGCTTCCCATATTTAAAGAAATATGATTCTCCTTTTCCCAACAGCTATTACTTTCCAATAAATTCTCAGGTAGGGCTGGGACTTCTGGCTCACATCCCCTCCAGTACTAGACTTCTTTATGTTTAGTATTTGAGTACTTGAATATTAAGTTAAAATTTCAGCTAAATAGGAGAGTAAGACTCAAACTGTATGTGAAATTTGTTTGTTTGTTTCTTTCTTTCTTTATATTCAATCTTCAATATTTACCAAATGCATAAAGAAATTTTAAAAAAGAGAAAAATATTAGTTTTTGTTTATGTATTTAACAAATTCCATTAATTTAACCAATAACATTTAATTGTGTAGACATTTTAAACAGTACTCTGTAGATATTTTAAACAGTATTCTGTATGGTAATTTTCCCCTGAAGAATGTGATTTGTTGGGTGCCATTTGACTGCTTTGAACTTTGATCAAGCAGGGATCAGTCTTGCTGATCCCAGAAGTGCTGTGGGATTAGGGCATTTTGCAATGTAACCTGAAGGAGAGATTATTTTAGGCCCAAGGCTGAAAATCCTGTAAACCCAAGGCTGAAGATCCTGTAAACCCAAGGCTGAAGATCTTGTAAGTCCTTGTAGGAAGGTCTGATTTAATCACCTGGAGGAAAGTTTATCTTAAATCCTAGGCTTAGCACCTTTTGTTAAGTAGATGTAGGTGTTTTGAATAATCCTGTATATGTAAACGATGGTTGTATTTTTCCTATAAATACACTGAGCAAAATAGAGTCCGGGCCTCAGTATTGACTGAGAGTCGAAGTCAGAAGATTGTTCAAGGTTCCTGAATAAACTGCATAAAGAAGAGTCCGGTGTTGCGTCTTCCTTGCTGGATGAGGTGGTCGTGACAGTGATTCAATCTGTACTTTTGGTTATTAAATGACTGACACCATCTTCTGATTTAACGAGTTTTGTTTGGTTTCAGGTCAGGTCCTATAACTTTCCATTTTTGCTTATTATAAATATCCTTTCTCTTTTCCATCTTTTCATTTTACTTTGTAGAAAAATCAAATATTCATGAAATGTATAAACACTGAAGAAATGAAAGTAAAACAAAGAACAATCAATCATTGAAAAGTTTTTATTTAAAAATCAAAGCACCACATTGAATATCAACTGTAGAATGTTTCCTGTTAGAAATTCATTGCAACGTTTTGCATATCTATATCTTAGTCACTTTAGACTACAGAACCATTTTGTGTATATTTTATATACATATTAATAGATATAAAAACAAACCTCTAATTCTTAAAATAACATTAAACTTATAAAAAAAAGAATCTTTGACTAGATGATACATTGTGAAATGCTCATTAGTGACTTTTATTTTAAAATCCTTATATTGGTAAACTTTAGAACCTTTAAAGGAAATGAGATACTTCTTTTTAGTACCAAGGTTTAAATAAATGACAGTATCTGATTAGTAGACATCCTAGTTTGTCATTCCAAGTACATGGGTAAGTAATTAATGAGAACACACTTTAATGAACATTCCAAAGATAAGAAGTATATGTAAAGTTCAGACACTAAGTTATTCAGATTGTCCTAAAAGTCCAGTTTTTATGCTCAACTTTTAGAGTAAAGTATCTCCATACCTTTTCTTTCACTCTTTTACCTCTCTGCATGAAGAATCTGTCTGAAATCTGCCTCAGTACGTTTTGATGAATACATTTTGTTAAAGACTGTTTAGTTCCTCTTTCCTGTACTACCTAATATGTCTTTTAGACATGGCTTAGAACCATTTAATTCCTATTTACCTTCATTACCAATAGATAAATCTGACTTAAAAACATCAAATGTAAATATTTTATGTTGCATGGATATGTTTGATGAGATATACGATGTGGATGCTTGTGGGTTTTGAAAGAACAGTTCCACACACATATTCGCAGAATGAGAATTATCTATTCAATTGAAATATAATGATTCCACATATATTCATCCTTTGTTATTCTAGGAGCTATAGCTGGCAATCTGTCACTCTTTTGCGAGTGTTAAGACAGAAATCTTTCTCTGCATGAAAGAAAACCATTGTAGGAGCATGAAAGATGAAATAACATGTTACTATATGTGGTAGAACTCAAGAGACTGACACATAAGTATCAAAATGTTGATGCCCACCAGTGCTACATTGTGAGGGTTATGCTGCCCTAGGCTGTGAAGTGAGACCCTCCCTCAAAAAACAAAATCTGAAACTGATCCTTACTAACCAGCCCACCAACCAACCAATCAATCAACAAACAAACAAACACACAAAAGAACAACTAAACTAACCCCAGAATAATAGAAACAGGCATGCTATGACTCAATAAAACGTATAGCACATGGGATTGTTCATAGGGATACAAAACAAGGTGACATTTAGGGTATTGATAATGTGCCTTAATTATAAGACAAAAGTCTCTTTGACCCCATTTTCTATGAACGCTTTAATGAAAGCCAATAATCCAATTCATGCATCCATCTATGGCAAAAGCTCTGTATTCTTTGTAAAAAGTTTTTTACTGTGCGATAAATTGATAAGAAAAATAGCTAATTGATAAGTAATTTAGAAAATTAGTAAAACACAGGGATTAGTCTGAATAGATATTCTTTAAATATTTTTCTCTTACCAAATAGTTTCCTTGCTTATGAGATTCAGTTTTAGGTATTAAATGCCTTCATTTTATCATTGTTAAACATGAAATTTGAGATGGAAAGACATTAGAGCTCCTATGTGTTACCATCTGTAATTTGGAGAGGAAGACACTTAAATGCTAATACTTTGTTATTAAATTTTGTATTAGTTTTAAGAGCTCACCTAGTCAAAAGCCCATGAAGTCTAGCACTGCAGGATTTTCTCCCATCCTTACCAGAAATGTGGAGGCTCTCCCTGCCTGGTGCTGCTCCACTTCCGGTTTAAAGTGCTATTGGAAAGAACATGTATGAGTGCTAAAATCCGTGCTTGACTCCTATAAAAATATATTATGGCAATTAAAATATCATGGATTTTATTTTGTTCTATGGGATGGTATTGCTCTTTGTAAAGCCAAATACTTGTTCCTAAAGACAAGTCAGTTAGGAACAAAACAGTGCTCTTCCTGAAAGTCCATGGCATCCCATCTTTCAGAAGAATGAACTCTTCTATAAGATTGAAGATAGGTAGAATTCTCTCCAGAGTATCCAGTTTAAGAAGAATTCAGCTTAATCTCATAGTCAACACTTCCAAAGAACAGCATGTACATGAGAACTAAAATCCTCATTAGAATAAACAACTAATTTATCTTTAATGGTGTTACAGGTACTAGAAAAGAAAAGTTTTGTTTCTTTATAGAGTAAAGAAACAAATATTATGGAAAACTATTGCTCATAATAATTCTTCAGAGGCAACAAAGAGGATTCCAGAGAGCTTCAAAGCTGAAATGCTGGTAAAACAGGAAAAGCTATTCCTCGGGGCAATACATCATACACAGTAGACAGTGACAGGAAATCAATGAGTAATAAATGAATGCAAATTTCCCATGAGATTCAGAATTTTGTTAAAATTTATTTACAGATCACCACACACATGTTAATTAACCCTAGCATGTGCATTCATCTCTTAAAATATAATAAAATTGTCTCAACACCAATTTTAGTTCAGATGTTTATAATATTGAAAACATACAGTGTGCACTCACAGGAAAAAAATAATAATTTTGACCTCACAGACTGCACTAAAATCACATGTCAAGTTGAATATATAGGGTAGTTTCTATATGAAGAGAGGATGGATATGCAAATCAACAGAAAAATGCTTCTCAGTTTGACAATATCCATTGGTCAAATGTTTCTAGTTAAGTGCTCCATGGTTGACCTCAGTCTTCAGTGCAATAAAACGGCAGCGGAGGGAAAGTTTCCAGGAATTAATTAGAAATTAAGATAGCCTCGTCCTTTATAAAATTAATGCAACTTAATAATTGAGACTCTGTTAAAACGTGCTAACTGGAAAATGGAAGAACAGAAGACATCATTTACAATGAAAATCCAAACACTTTCTTCTCTTAGAAATTCAGACCACACACAAAATATTGAATGTTCGTAGCTTCAATAATGTGTACTTATAGTGATATCCTGATACCACCTAAAGAACAGTAAAGTTACCATAGCTTTTAACAATACCCAAAAGTCTAATAAGGTAGAAAATTGAAAATAGAAAAGTGATTGTTGGGTAGGAGATAAAGGGAAACTAGAACTACGAGAGGGAACACATATGAGAGAAAGATCCGTCAGTGAGACGTGTAATGCAGAATCCCTAAATGTATTTTCTCAAATAAATATGTGTTAATTACACCTCAGCAGTTTGTTGGGAGATTCTGCATTGACATGTCTACCTCTTTACTCCATTTACAGATTAGAAAGGAAAGATGTGGGGTGTGTGTGTGTGTGTGTGCACGCACGCGAGTGAATCTCGATTGTTTAAGGGGAGGAAATTATAGTATGTCTGAAGTAACAGTTCTTTCAAGGAGAGGAAAATTGTTAGCAAATATTGCAATACAAAATAAAAACAGAGAAAAATTAAGCCCTATATTAATTATTCACAAAATTCTTAGTAAGAAATTCAATCAAGCAGTGTCAGGAATGACAGTAAAAGATTGCATAACAGAATTTCAGTCAGTGATTGACTACATGAGTTACATTTAAACTATGGCCCCATAACATTTTGATGAACTTGAAAAATCCCTGTCACCCAGTGAGCAATGCTTTGCCTGTCATAGTGATGCAGTGTAGGCCATTACATCTTCAGTCTGTGGGGATTCTGATATAAATGCACCTGCCATATTGCCATTCAGGTAGAAGTAGAGCACATAACAATTATGAACAACACATAAATATATGGACCAGATGACGAAGACTATGCTATTGATAAAATATTCTCTAACCTCACGATGTAACCTGTAATACATTTAAGATCCTAACTTAAAATGCTTCAAATAGCTCTTTCAGGAGGCATCAGAAGAAGGAATAGTTATTATAGGAGCTGACAGCCACATGACTGTTACCGCCTGAAGGGCTTCCATTTGGATATAAATTGAAAGCAGAAGAGAGTGAAATTAACGTTTTTCAAAAATATTTCATCTTAAAAAATAAACTAATAAAATGTTCATAGAACAAAGGCAGAAAACATATTTACACTGCTGTATATTCTGTTTGTGTTTTAATTAATATGGAAATACAATTTTCTAAAGCTTATAATGTAAAAACAAATCTTTAAGATAGTTTCATTTGTTGAATACTTAAAAATATTTTCTTATAAGTAAGCCTAGCCTGTTTAGAGTGCATTTAAATAAATTCTCCCACAGTTTTCAGACCCAGGACTTTATATTTTGTCCTTTTGTCCTCAGATGACTCAGTGACTTTCAGTCATGCAAATTCCATCCATGATAATGAGCAACAAGTTTTTTTTTTGTAATACTGTACTTTTAGAGTGTATTTTATTTAGATAGAAAAATAATTACACTCCTGTTACAATCCTGTAGCTTCTAGTCCTGTAGCACAGTGTTCATGTGTAGATCCTAATCTTTAGCATCTGTGATATCATGTATGTGGTGGTGAGGTAAACCATCCAATTTGTGCAAATACAGAAATTATATCCTTAGGGATTTAAACATGTCTGATAATGTATCATTAATGCATCAATGCCATTTACCAATGTATTATGAACATGTACTAATTTTATTACCCCAGTAAGGAAAATAGCATATTTTTATATAATGGTAGTATTCATTTTACTTATCATGAAATAATATTTCCGATAGATATGTCATAAGAATTTGATAAATTACATACTATAGTGCCCAATGCAGAATTGGATAAATTTTCTTGATTTTCTGTGAAATTTATGTCTTAAACATCATCTCTACTTACATAAAATTAATAAGAGCAAATATATTCATTAAATAAGTTTAAATGGTATTAGCACTTAATGATAAACAATGATAAAATTAAATAAATGTAAATGGTATTAGCATTTAATGATAATTTTAAAGATCAAAAGAAATCATTAGAGTCTAACACAGATTTTGAATTAAGTAACCAATAACAACTGAGATATTCCTCATATTTTGAGATACATGCCTGGAAAAAAAGCATAAATTCTGTATAGATCACAGCTAAATAATTGTGTTGTTAGTGGTCACCCTAAAAAACTATGGTGCATGCTTGAAAACCTCTGTAGTCTAAAATCCACAGAGTGAGACTCTGAACATAAATGTAAATGTTCTGTAACTGGTGGTATTATATTGTATGTTGAGTTTTATGTGGAAGAACAGATCAACGACTTGTAGAGTGTTTTCTGTTTCTCTGAATCATGTAGTTATTTATTCACTTTTAATTCACATTTGTGATTAGATCCAACTTCTATGCACAGTTTTATCTGGTCAGCACAATGTTCTTGATCTGGGACTCTCCTTCAAGCAAATAAAGCACAATAGATGGGTGTGAGAAGGAGCTTATGTTCATAAGTTCATGTCTTCCTATACATACTGGACGCATAAAGTCCAGCATTTTTACTGCTTTTAGGATCTGGATTTCAGAAAATGGATGCTTGTAACACTGAAATCCATGCTTTCCTTAGGCAATTAAATAATTCTAATAACTGGCAAATGAAACATGTTAACTGTTAACTTTCCTACAGTAGGTGAGAAAGCCTCCATGGTAGTGTTGGACTCCTTGTAAATCTTTAGGAGCAAAAATCCTAATGCAACTTGCTAAGACCTATTTTAATATGGACAGGTTTTACATCTGAAAAATCTATTGACAGAGCAAAATTCACCCTCCATATTCTTCAACAGTTATCTTAAGTACCAAAACAATGTTTATTGATTTTAGTAATGACTTTCAAACTCTTTGAAATAAATGTTTAGTTAAAGATTCTTTATTAATTATTTTCCCAAAGGTTAGAATAGGCTTATGGAACAACACTAACATAAGTACTCTGACTTTCAAGCATTATAATCCACAGGTTACAATTTGTTATTTTAGATTTAAGGAATAAGATTTATGATACCCTTTTGGTGTATGGATACTCAGTTTCCAACTAAAGTTGAGTCAAAGATTTAATTTTTTTTGATAAATGGGAGATTTAAAAGGAAGAAGACAGAAAATCTTAAAATAAACCAGAGAACCATCTAGGCTCAATTCTTGTTCCCTACTAGGGGCATTGTAAGTGATCTCAAGAAGCATTCAGCATCTCTGCACTGTCAGCGTTCCAGTGAGGCACCTAGGTGTATTTACATCGGCGATGTAACGGAGACTTGATGGAGCACTGACACATATTCTCTCTCGTTTGTGGATCTTAGCTCAAAAGTGTTAGATATGGGGATATAACCTGATATAACCTTGGGAGCCAGCGCAGTGGACAGGAACCGTCAGGGAAGACAGGATGAAGAAGCTAGTAGGAGACAGGCTTTATCAGTGGGGGGACGTGGGCGTTACTTTAATTCGAAGGAGGAGGGAGCTATTCAAAGGGAGAAAAAAGAAAGATAAACAATGGTTGGGGAATATGAAGAGACAAAGGTAAATGTAGGATGTAAGAAGGTAATAAGTCTGCTTAAAAATGATTATGCTAAATATGAGTGAATTTATATGGGTGAGGGCTCTATAACAATAATCATGGTGCCAGCCAAGGGAAATCTCCTTCTAATTGTTGGGCAGGGTAGTCCACAAAACCCCCAAATAACACCCTTTATACATCCTCGAACTCGAAGGTAAGACTCATTTGCCCTAAAACTGATCTAGAAGTCACCTTGCCGAAGACGAGCTCTCACAGTATCAGAAGACATTATGAAAACTGAAGGGAGAAAACAAATCAAGGGTCCCTTCCAGCTGTAAAGACTACCAACCACAATGACTAGCCAAGCAAATTGTCTGTATTTGTACAATAGTGACACTTTTGTCTTGGGAATGATCAACAGTTGTGTAATTGGTCTTAAGGCCCACTCATTGGGTGGGAATCCATGAGTCATACTATGATCACAGCCATTTAGATATGACTGGAGAGAGCACAGATCCTAGGAAGAAACTTAATTCTGTTACTTCCTTAGACCAACATAATTTAAACATATATTATAAATACAGTCTTCTATTTACAGACAAGTATATCTCTCACCACTCCTCAAATAAGCTTCTCTCTACAACAGATGGAGACTATTACAAAGTTCCACAACTGGACAAAGGCAGAGGATAAGTGACTGTGAGGTGACCAGCCCTAAGTGATATATCTGCAACGCAACCTCTACATCTGAATGAGACAACTACAATGCAAGCTGTACACCTAAGGCTCGGAGAACATTGCAGAAAAGTGGGTAGAAATGTGGAGACACTAATTTGACTTGGTAGGCCTTAACATAAATGACAGAATGCACGAAATCCAGTGGTGAATGGGGGCTTTGAGAGGGTGCCACCTGAGAAAGGGTATACAGATCATCAAGGTGTTGTGTATCAAATACACAAAAAATAAATCTAAAATATAGAGAAAAAGAAAAAGAATGATTAAACAGAAAAAGAAGTAAAAGGATTAGACTCCTTCTGCTAGTTACTGTGTTCTAGACATGACAGGGAGCTGCACCATGAAATCCCCACAGCATGGAAGTCTAATGAGATCTGCATAATGAGTACCAGCTGACACGCCAAGGTTTGCAGGGGAAATGTCACAAGGGAATGTCACCTCAAGATGAAGAACACAGGCAATCAATAGATACCAAGGAGGAAGCATCAGTTTTCTCCAGGGACTAGCTCAGGGAGGTTTTCTAATTCCAAGCAGGCATCTGTAAATACAGAAACATGCAAGCTCCAATAAATAGATTCACTGCATTTAATAACAAATTCAGGTACAAACTCTGGATTTCTGTTCTGTTTTATCTGTGCATATGTATTTTAACTAGAATATATTTAAATCTGTTCAAGATTGATATTAAGAAAGATATCATATCATTAAAAAATTACTTCTCCATAACATTTACTAAAATGCAAATACTTCATGAAGTGTGTCATGTAGCACGTGTACACATAATTCATTCATATTATCTTCCTATTTCAATCAGTGTTTTACTAACTCAATGCCGTGTAAAATATAATCTCGTATTTCTTCTCTATTGTGAGTAAACAATTAAGTAGAGCAATTAAAAGTCATTGAATGTCAAGTCACTTTTATTAATACATGTCTATACTTTAAAAAATATTTTTGAAACAGCATACTTGTTTTCTATGTTGATAATGAAATATCCAATTCAGATTTTGTTTATATAATTGATTGCATTACATTTGTATTTATGACTTATTGACAATGTTAAACAGAACAGGAAATTTTATTATCATGACTTTTCTGTTACTGATTCTTTATTTCTTGTAATCTTATACTCAGAATTTTCTTTGCAGACATTTGTAAGTCTATGATGCTGAGTTTTAGGGACATATATTAACTATAACACAGTATGTGAAGGCAATCAGGACTCTTTCCATTGTTTGTCCAGTGGCCATCAAGTGCCCTGAAAACGTGTGTTGTAAATTGTGTGCTGAATTCACAGTCCAAGAATGGATCAGCGAAGCAGCTGTTGTCTATGTATGCTAAACTTTCAGTGACACATCGGTTAAGCTACAATCATTTTTTTTCTAGGACTCTAAAACCTAGGGAGAAGCTTCTAGTGCAGTTCCAGCTTAATTTCTTATAAAACACATCCAAGGTGTGTGATGTTTGCAGGAAAAAGGTTTTATGATCTAGTATTAAAGAGTAACCAAGAGAAATAGCAAGAGTCTTTATTATTTTTGGACCTCTGGGCCTCCCTGAATGACAAGTATACAGGAGCCTTCCACCTGTGGTACTGAAGGCTTTGATTAAAAATTCCAGGCTTCTAGGAGCAGCTTTTTCCAGCTATTCAGAGTATTTCTCTTAAGAGTATTATTTAATAAATTAATTCTAGCTCTAATATTCTTATAAGATAGCAGATGTGTCAGCGTGGTATTTTCATAGCCCTTATTTTGTTTCATCATTCCTACACACTCATCTTCCCTGTTCTTCAGCCCCTCCCAGTCTAAAGCTTTCTACCCTCAGTTATGCCCCAGCCACTTCAATTTTCATATTAAGTATTTTCTACTCTGATCCTTCCCCTCTCAGTACCCTCTTTAAACTGGCACACCACAGTGGGCATACAAAATTAGAGGTTTGCAGCTGAGATCCGTCCATAAGTGAGAACTCGAGACTGAATGTGCCTAGATTACCTCACTCAGTGCTGTTCTTTTCAGTTCCGTTCACCAGCTGCTGTACACAAGCTGATTTCCTCTCCTAGCTGTTATGAACTTAGCAGCAATGAAGAGAGATGAGCAGGAATCTCTGTGACAGGATATGGACTCCAGTGGGTCCATGCCAGGGAGAGGAATAGTTGGGTGTCATTTATAGATTCAAGGTGTGGTGGAGTCACTGTTTTCCATTTTGTATGAACAGTTGACTGTTCCAGCCTCCAATGTGTAGTTCAAATCTCTCGCTCATACACACATCCTTGGTTAAACAAACAAAACATAAAGTCATGAATCTAGGAAAAGAATGAACAAGGATAAGAGGGACTTCCTGATGATGGAAGGGAGACAGATGTGTTTGGGGATGATAGTCATAATGCATTGTATATCACAAAATTATCAAAACATATAATAAATAAATTCTTTGGAAATATTTTAGAATTTGTATCTTTAACCATGAATTACCTTGAACATTCAGTCTTTTACAATTCTTTACTATTTCATTAGCAAAAATACATAAAAAGATTTACAACCTTCATCAGTGTCAGTTCTAAAGTACAGAGAATTATTTTGAGGTTAAATATTACCACAGCCCAAAATGTAAGGACTGCACAAATAAGACTTAGTGGGTCACTGAGGACAGGGGACATGAGGTTGTGAGAGGCTGTGGCAGGGGTATTCCTGGAGGAATTAGTAGGAGACTAAAGTATGATCACAATAAAGTTTATTCAGGTACAAAATTCTCCAAGAATTAAAAATGATAGACATCATAAACATCTAGCTACAGACATCCAAAGTCATTTCCATACTGCAAAATGATTTTGGTAAAATCAATCTTATCTGATGCAATTTCATTAGGTATCATAACAGACAATTCCTCAGAAATACACACAAATTTGGACAAACCAAGATTTGTTGTTGAGTTAATTTAAATATTTTAAACATTTGAATGAAGAAAACATTTCTATAGAATTAAAAAATAAGCTTAATTTAAACAGATAATTCTTCTACATCTGTGGTGCTTAGGCAATGATGACAGAGGTGGTCACCACAGGAGTAAACATTTAAAAGTTGTGAATCAAGCTGAGAAAATTATTTAGAATGCATGCATTTTTCAAAGTTCAACATAAAACCACAGTTATAAAATGTATGCAAGTTCAACTGTGTCTATTACTGTTAACAAACTGCCAGTGAAGTCTGAATTTAAATATGGACATTCCAGGTGTTCTGGTGACTGGCCAACCTTATGGTGCTTGATATTAAAAAATAATTTACTATTTACCATAATTTATTGTTGTCTTCTCTTTAGCAAAACCATTAAATAGACAATTAAATCAGCTTTATTTTCATGTAAGTTTTATCCTAGCTACAGCAATACATGATTAGGCTATAACTGTACTCAAGGGATACACAATTTAATTTTCTCCAAAATACAAATTGAAAGAAATATAACAGTAACTTTTTCCCATCTTGATGTTTAAGATTGACTTACTATGTCAGTAACCTACAGCTTAGCTGCATTCCATGCTCTTTAAGAACTTAAAGTTACGTACTTGTATAAATTTTAGGTTTTTGCATATTAGTACAAGATGGAAACTGATTGGATTTACTGCCTACTTCACGAGGTGGAGCTCCTCCTACCTGTACTACTAGCAGAGCTAACAGCCTGTGGATACACGGGTCATAGTGGGGAACCCTTTACTATTTTCCTGTGAAATGGACATATTTTTAAACTGGCTCCTAATGACTTGGTTATGCTCATATTGTTACACCATAAATTTGTTTATTCTTCAGTGCTCTCCAGAGAAGCTATGTCGTGCATCAAATGGCAGATGGTGATTAACATAGAGACCAACAACTGATCACTGTGAAGAAACTTTATATATATATATATATATATATATATATATATATATATCATGATACATATGATATATTATATATAAGTTATAAAAGATATGACATTAAGAGCATATGAATATTTTTACATTCCTGAAATCTTATCCTGGTAAAATTCATAAACAGATGTGGATTACTATAATTATTGATTTTTAAAAATTTTTATTGAACCTTTGAGAAATTGGTTCGATGTGCTTTGACTCTGTTGAGAATGCCCTCCCATCTCTGCCCACACTGTCCTTTTCCCCAGATTTCCTGTCTTCTATTATTCTTATTTTTATCTTTAGTCCATCAAGCCTAGCTGTGTTACTGAAGAGCACTTGGGTATGGATTCAGACCTTGGATTCTTGTCAACCTACAAGCTTCCCATATTTAAAGAAATATGATTCTCCTTTTCCCAACAGCTATTACTTTCCAATAAATTCTCAGGTAGGGCTGGGACTTCTGGCTCACATCCCCTCCAGTACTAGACTTCTTTATGTTTAGTATTTGAGTACTTGAATATTAAGTTAAAATTTCAGCTAAATAGGAGAGTAAGACTCAAACTGTATGTGAAATTTGTTTGTTTGTTTCTTTCTTTCTTTATATTCAATCTTCAATATTTACCAAATGCATAAAGAAATTTTAAAAAAGAGAAAAATATTAGTTTTTGTTTATGTATTTAACAAATTCCATTAATTTAACCAATAACATTTAATTGTGTAGACATTTTAAACAGTACTCTGTAGATATTTTAAACAGTATTCTGTATGGTAATTTTCCCCTGAAGAATGTGATTTGTTGGGTGCCATTTGACTGCTTTGAACTTTGATCAAGCAGGGATCAGTCTTGCTGATCCCAGAAGTGCTGTGGGATTAGGGCATTTTGCAATGTAACCTGAAGGAGAGATTATTTTAGGCCCAAGGCTGAAAATCCTGTAAACCCAAGGCTGAAGATCCTGTAAACCCAAGGCTGAAGATCTTGTAAGTCCTTGTAGGAAGGTCTGATTTAATCACCTGGAGGAAAGTTTATCTTAAATCCTAGGCTTAGCACCTTTTGTTAAGTAGATGTAGGTGTTTTGAATAATCCTGTATATGTAAACGATGGTTGTATTTTTCCTATAAATACACTGAGCAAAATAGAGTCCGGGCCTCAGTATTGACTGAGAGTCGAAGTCAGAAGATTGTTCAAGGTTCCTGAATAAACTGCATAAAGAAGAGTCCGGTGTTGCGTCTTCCTTGCTGGATGAGGTGGTCGTGACAGTGATTCAATCTGTACTTTTGGTTATTAAATGACTGACACCATCTTCTGATTTAACGAGTTTTGTTTGGTTTCAGGTCAGGTCCTATAACTTTCCATTTTTGCTTATTATAAATATCCTTTCTCTTTTCCATCTTTTCATTTTACTTTGTAGAAAAATCAAATATTCATGAAATGTATAAACACTGAAGAAATGAAAGTAAAACAAAGAACAATCAATCATTGAAAAGTTTTTATTTAAAAATCAAAGCACCACATTGAATATCAACTGTAGAATGTTTCCTGTTAGAAATTCATTGCAACGTTTTGCATATCTATATCTTAGTCACTTTAGACTACAGAACCATTTTGTGTATATTTTATATACATATTAATAGATATAAAAACAAACCTCTAATTCTTAAAATAACATTAAACTTATAAAAAAAAGAATCTTTGACTAGATGATACATTGTGAAATGCTCATTAGTGACTTTTATTTTAAAATCCTTATATTGGTAAACTTTAGAACCTTTAAAGGAAATGAGATACTTCTTTTTAGTACCAAGGTTTAAATAAATGACAGTATCTGATTAGTAGACATCCTAGTTTGTCATTCCAAGTACATGGGTAAGTAATTAATGAGAACACACTTTAATGAACATTCCAAAGATAAGAAGTATATGTAAAGTTCAGACACTAAGTTATTCAGATTGTCCTAAAAGTCCAGTTTTTATGCTCAACTTTTAGAGTAAAGTATCTCCATACCTTTTCTTTCACTCTTTTACCTCTCTGCATGAAGAATCTGTCTGAAATCTGCCTCAGTACGTTTTGATGAATACATTTTGTTAAAGACTGTTTAGTTCCTCTTTCCTGTACTACCTAATATGTCTTTTAGACATGGCTTAGAACCATTTAATTCCTATTTACCTTCATTACCAATAGATAAATCTGACTTAAAAACATCAAATGTAAATATTTTATGTTGCATGGATATGTTTGATGAGATATACGATGTGGATGCTTGTGGGTTTTGAAAGAACAGTTCCACACACATATTCGCAGAATGAGAATTATCTATTCAATTGAAATATAATGATTCCACATATATTCATCCTTTGTTATTCTAGGAGCTATAGCTGGCAATCTGTCACTCTTTTGCGAGTGTTAAGACAGAAATCTTTCTCTGCATGAAAGAAAACCATTGTAGGAGCATGAAAGATGAAATAACATGTTACTATATGTGGTAGAACTCAAGAGACTGACACATAAGTATCAAAATGTTGATGCCCACCAGTGCTACATTGTGAGGGTTATGCTGCCCTAGGCTGTGAAGTGAGACCCTCCCTCAAAAAACAAAATCTGAAACTGATCCTTACTAACCAGCCCACCAACCAACCAATCAATCAACAAACAAACAAACACACAAAAGAACAACTAAACTAACCCCAGAATAATAGAAACAGGCATGCTATGACTCAATAAAACGTATAGCACATGGGATTGTTCATAGGGATACAAAACAAGGTGACATTTAGGGTATTGATAATGTGCCTTAATTATAAGACAAAAGTCTCTTTGACCCCATTTTCTATGAACGCTTTAATGAAAGCCAATAATCCAATTCATGCATCCATCTATGGCAAAAGCTCTGTATTCTTTGTAAAAAGTTTTTTACTGTGCGATAAATTGATAAGAAAAATAGCTAATTGATAAGTAATTTAGAAAATTAGTAAAACACAGGGATTAGTCTGAATAGATATTCTTTAAATATTTTTCTCTTACCAAATAGTTTCCTTGCTTATGAGATTCAGTTTTAGGTATTAAATGCCTTCATTTTATCATTGTTAAACATGAAATTTGAGATGGAAAGACATTAGAGCTCCTATGTGTTACCATCTGTAATTTGGAGAGGAAGACACTTAAATGCTAATACTTTGTTATTAAATTTTGTATTAGTTTTAAGAGCTCACCTAGTCAAAAGCCCATGAAGTCTAGCACTGCAGGATTTTCTCCCATCCTTACCAGAAATGTGGAGGCTCTCCCTGCCTGGTGCTGCTCCACTTCCGGTTTAAAGTGCTATTGGAAAGAACATGTATGAGTGCTAAAATCCGTGCTTGACTCCTATAAAAATATATTATGGCAATTAAAATATCATGGATTTTATTTTGTTCTATGGGATGGTATTGCTCTTTGTAAAGCCAAATACTTGTTCCTAAAGACAAGTCAGTTAGGAACAAAACAGTGCTCTTCCTGAAAGTCCATGGCATCCCATCTTTCAGAAGAATGAACTCTTCTATAAGATTGAAGATAGGTAGAATTCTCTCCAGAGTATCCAGTTTAAGAAGAATTCAGCTTAATCTCATAGTCAACACTTCCAAAGAACAGCATGTACATGAGAACTAAAATCCTCATTAGAATAAACAACTAATTTATCTTTAATGGTGTTACAGGTACTAGAAAAGAAAAGTTTTGTTTCTTTATAGAGTAAAGAAACAAATATTATGGAAAACTATTGCTCATAATAATTCTTCAGAGGCAACAAAGAGGATTCCAGAGAGCTTCAAAGCTGAAATGCTGGTAAAACAGGAAAAGCTATTCCTCGGGGCAATACATCATACACAGTAGACAGTGACAGGAAATCAATGAGTAATAAATGAATGCAAATTTCCCATGAGATTCAGAATTTTGTTAAAATTTATTTACAGATCACCACACACATGTTAATTAACCCTAGCATGTGCATTCATCTCTTAAAATATAATAAAATTGTCTCAACACCAATTTTAGTTCAGATGTTTATAATATTGAAAACATACAGTGTGCACTCACAGGAAAAAAATAATAATTTTGACCTCACAGACTGCACTAAAATCACATGTCAAGTTGAATATATAGGGTAGTTTCTATATGAAGAGAGGATGGATATGCAAATCAACAGAAAAATGCTTCTCAGTTTGACAATATCCATTGGTCAAATGTTTCTAGTTAAGTGCTCCATGGTTGACCTCAGTCTTCAGTGCAATAAAACGGCAGCGGAGGGAAAGTTTCCAGGAATTAATTAGAAATTAAGATAGCCTCGTCCTTTATAAAATTAATGCAACTTAATAATTGAGACTCTGTTAAAACGTGCTAACTGGAAAATGGAAGAACAGAAGACATCATTTACAATGAAAATCCAAACACTTTCTTCTCTTAGAAATTCAGACCACACACAAAATATTGAATGTTCGTAGCTTCAATAATGTGTACTTATAGTGATATCCTGATACCACCTAAAGAACAGTAAAGTTACCATAGCTTTTAACAATACCCAAAAGTCTAATAAGGTAGAAAATTGAAAATAGAAAAGTGATTGTTGGGTAGGAGATAAAGGGAAACTAGAACTACGAGAGGGAACACATATGAGAGAAAGATCCGTCAGTGAGACGTGTAATGCAGAATCCCTAAATGTATTTTCTCAAATAAATATGTGTTAATTACACCTCAGCAGTTTGTTGGGAGATTCTGCATTGACATGTCTACCTCTTTACTCCATTTACAGATTAGAAAGGAAAGATGTGGGGTGTGTGTGTGTGTGTGTGCACGCACGCGAGTGAATCTCGATTGTTTAAGGGGAGGAAATTATAGTATGTCTGAAGTAACAGTTCTTTCAAGGAGAGGAAAATTGTTAGCAAATATTGCAATACAAAATAAAAACAGAGAAAAATTAAGCCCTATATTAATTATTCACAAAATTCTTAGTAAGAAATTCAATCAAGCAGTGTCAGGAATGACAGTAAAAGATTGCATAACAGAATTTCAGTCAGTGATTGACTACATGAGTTACATTTAAACTATGGCCCCATAACATTTTGATGAACTTGAAAAATCCCTGTCACCCAGTGAGCAATGCTTTGCCTGTCATAGTGATGCAGTGTAGGCCATTACATCTTCAGTCTGTGGGGATTCTGATATAAATGCACCTGCCATATTGCCATTCAGGTAGAAGTAGAGCACATAACAATTATGAACAACACATAAATATATGGACCAGATGACGAAGACTATGCTATTGATAAAATATTCTCTAACCTCACGATGTAACCTGTAATACATTTAAGATCCTAACTTAAAATGCTTCAAATAGCTCTTTCAGGAGGCATCAGAAGAAGGAATAGTTATTATAGGAGCTGACAGCCACATGACTGTTACCGCCTGAAGGGCTTCCATTTGGATATAAATTGAAAGCAGAAGAGAGTGAAATTAACGTTTTTCAAAAATATTTCATCTTAAAAAATAAACTAATAAAATGTTCATAGAACAAAGGCAGAAAACATATTTACACTGCTGTATATTCTGTTTGTGTTTTAATTAATATGGAAATACAATTTTCTAAAGCTTATAATGTAAAAACAAATCTTTAAGATAGTTTCATTTGTTGAATACTTAAAAATATTTTCTTATAAGTAAGCCTAGCCTGTTTAGAGTGCATTTAAATAAATTCTCCCACAGTTTTCAGACCCAGGACTTTATATTTTGTCCTTTTGTCCTCAGATGACTCAGTGACTTTCAGTCATGCAAATTCCATCCATGATAATGAGCAACAAGTTTTTTTTTTGTAATACTGTACTTTTAGAGTGTATTTTATTTAGATAGAAAAATAATTACACTCCTGTTACAATCCTGTAGCTTCTAGTCCTGTAGCACAGTGTTCATGTGTAGATCCTAATCTTTAGCATCTGTGATATCATGTATGTGGTGGTGAGGTAAACCATCCAATTTGTGCAAATACAGAAATTATATCCTTAGGGATTTAAACATGTCTGATAATGTATCATTAATGCATCAATGCCATTTACCAATGTATTATGAACATGTACTAATTTTATTACCCCAGTAAGGAAAATAGCATATTTTTATATAATGGTAGTATTCATTTTACTTATCATGAAATAATATTTCCGATAGATATGTCATAAGAATTTGATAAATTACATACTATAGTGCCCAATGCAGAATTGGATAAATTTTCTTGATTTTCTGTGAAATTTATGTCTTAAACATCATCTCTACTTACATAAAATTAATAAGAGCAAATATATTCATTAAATAAGTTTAAATGGTATTAGCACTTAATGATAAACAATGATAAAATTAAATAAATGTAAATGGTATTAGCATTTAATGATAATTTTAAAGATCAAAAGAAATCATTAGAGTCTAACACAGATTTTGAATTAAGTAACCAATAACAACTGAGATATTCCTCATATTTTGAGATACATGCCTGGAAAAAAAGCATAAATTCTGTATAGATCACAGCTAAATAATTGTGTTGTTAGTGGTCACCCTAAAAAACTATGGTGCATGCTTGAAAACCTCTGTAGTCTAAAATCCACAGAGTGAGACTCTGAACATAAATGTAAATGTTCTGTAACTGGTGGTATTATATTGTATGTTGAGTTTTATGTGGAAGAACAGATCAACGACTTGTAGAGTGTTTTCTGTTTCTCTGAATCATGTAGTTATTTATTCACTTTTAATTCACATTTGTGATTAGATCCAACTTCTATGCACAGTTTTATCTGGTCAGCACAATGTTCTTGATCTGGGACTCTCCTTCAAGCAAATAAAGCACAATAGATGGGTGTGAGAAGGAGCTTATGTTCATAAGTTCATGTCTTCCTATACATACTGGACGCATAAAGTCCAGCATTTTTACTGCTTTTAGGATCTGGATTTCAGAAAATGGATGCTTGTAACACTGAAATCCATGCTTTCCTTAGGCAATTAAATAATTCTAATAACTGGCAAATGAAACATGTTAACTGTTAACTTTCCTACAGTAGGTGAGAAAGCCTCCATGGTAGTGTTGGACTCCTTGTAAATCTTTAGGAGCAAAAATCCTAATGCAACTTGCTAAGACCTATTTTAATATGGACAGGTTTTACATCTGAAAAATCTATTGACAGAGCAAAATTCACCCTCCATATTCTTCAACAGTTATCTTAAGTACCAAAACAATGTTTATTGATTTTAGTAATGACTTTCAAACTCTTTGAAATAAATGTTTAGTTAAAGATTCTTTATTAATTATTTTCCCAAAGGTTAGAATAGGCTTATGGAACAACACTAACATAAGTACTCTGACTTTCAAGCATTATAATCCACAGGTTACAATTTGTTATTTTAGATTTAAGGAATAAGATTTATGATACCCTTTTGGTGTATGGATACTCAGTTTCCAACTAAAGTTGAGTCAAAGATTTAATTTTTTTTGATAAATGGGAGATTTAAAAGGAAGAAGACAGAAAATCTTAAAATAAACCAGAGAACCATCTAGGCTCAATTCTTGTTCCCTACTAGGGGCATTGTAAGTGATCTCAAGAAGCATTCAGCATCTCTGCACTGTCAGCGTTCCAGTGAGGCACCTAGGTGTATTTACATCGGCGATGTAACGGAGACTTGATGGAGCACTGACACATATTCTCTCTCGTTTGTGGATCTTAGCTCAAAAGTGTTAGATATGGGGATATAACCTGATATAACCTTGGGAGCCAGCGCAGTGGACAGGAACCGTCAGGGAAGACAGGATGAAGAAGCTAGTAGGAGACAGGCTTTATCAGTGGGGGGACGTGGGCGTTACTTTAATTCGAAGGAGGAGGGAGCTATTCAAAGGGAGAAAAAAGAAAGATAAACAATGGTTGGGGAATATGAAGAGACAAAGGTAAATGTAGGATGTAAGAAGGTAATAAGTCTGCTTAAAAATGATTATGCTAAATATGAGTGAATTTATATGGGTGAGGGCTCTATAACAATAATCATGGTGCCAGCCAAGGGAAATCTCCTTCTAATTGTTGGGCAGGGTAGTCCACAAAACCCCCAAATAACACCCTTTATACATCCTCGAACTCGAAGGTAAGACTCATTTGCCCTAAAACTGATCTAGAAGTCACCTTGCCGAAGACGAGCTCTCACAGTATCAGAAGACATTATGAAAACTGAAGGGAGAAAACAAATCAAGGGTCCCTTCCAGCTGTAAAGACTACCAACCACAATGACTAGCCAAGCAAATTGTCTGTATTTGTACAATAGTGACACTTTTGTCTTGGGAATGATCAACAGTTGTGTAATTGGTCTTAAGGCCCACTCATTGGGTGGGAATCCATGAGTCATACTATGATCACAGCCATTTAGATATGACTGGAGAGAGCACAGATCCTAGGAAGAAACTTAATTCTGTTACTTCCTTAGACCAACATAATTTAAACATATATTATAAATACAGTCTTCTATTTACAGACAAGTATATCTCTCACCACTCCTCAAATAAGCTTCTCTCTACAACAGATGGAGACTATTACAAAGTTCCACAACTGGACAAAGGCAGAGGATAAGTGACTGTGAGGTGACCAGCCCTAAGTGATATATCTGCAACGCAACCTCTACATCTGAATGAGACAACTACAATGCAAGCTGTACACCTAAGGCTCGGAGAACATTGCAGAAAAGTGGGTAGAAATGTGGAGACACTAATTTGACTTGGTAGGCCTTAACATAAATGACAGAATGCACGAAATCCAGTGGTGAATGGGGGCTTTGAGAGGGTGCCACCTGAGAAAGGGTATACAGATCATCAAGGTGTTGTGTATCAAATACACAAAAAATAAATCTAAAATATAGAGAAAAAGAAAAAGAATGATTAAACAGAAAAAGAAGTAAAAGGATTAGACTCCTTCTGCTAGTTACTGTGTTCTAGACATGACAGGGAGCTGCACCATGAAATCCCCACAGCATGGAAGTCTAATGAGATCTGCATAATGAGTACCAGCTGACACGCCAAGGTTTGCAGGGGAAATGTCACAAGGGAATGTCACCTCAAGATGAAGAACACAGGCAATCAATAGATACCAAGGAGGAAGCATCAGTTTTCTCCAGGGACTAGCTCAGGGAGGTTTTCTAATTCCAAGCAGGCATCTGTAAATACAGAAACATGCAAGCTCCAATAAATAGATTCACTGCATTTAATAACAAATTCAGGTACAAACTCTGGATTTCTGTTCTGTTTTATCTGTGCATATGTATTTTAACTAGAATATATTTAAATCTGTTCAAGATTGATATTAAGAAAGATATCATATCATTAAAAAATTACTTCTCCATAACATTTACTAAAATGCAAATACTTCATGAAGTGTGTCATGTAGCACGTGTACACATAATTCATTCATATTATCTTCCTATTTCAATCAGTGTTTTACTAACTCAATGCCGTGTAAAATATAATCTCGTATTTCTTCTCTATTGTGAGTAAACAATTAAGTAGAGCAATTAAAAGTCATTGAATGTCAAGTCACTTTTATTAATACATGTCTATACTTTAAAAAATATTTTTGAAACAGCATACTTGTTTTCTATGTTGATAATGAAATATCCAATTCAGATTTTGTTTATATAATTGATTGCATTACATTTGTATTTATGACTTATTGACAATGTTAAACAGAACAGGAAATTTTATTATCATGACTTTTCTGTTACTGATTCTTTATTTCTTGTAATCTTATACTCAGAATTTTCTTTGCAGACATTTGTAAGTCTATGATGCTGAGTTTTAGGGACATATATTAACTATAACACAGTATGTGAAGGCAATCAGGACTCTTTCCATTGTTTGTCCAGTGGCCATCAAGTGCCCTGAAAACGTGTGTTGTAAATTGTGTGCTGAATTCACAGTCCAAGAATGGATCAGCGAAGCAGCTGTTGTCTATGTATGCTAAACTTTCAGTGACACATCGGTTAAGCTACAATCTGTTTGGAAGCAATTTATGTGTACACCATTAGTATATGTTAAACACAATCAATGTCCTCCTAACATAAAGTAATTATGTATATAATAGAAATCTTAGAAATATGTATCTGAATGACTAAATTCTCAAATAGTACTTTTTCAAACTCCAGTGAATTCTGTGCTCCCCAAAGAACAAATATTCTTTCCAGTTATTTGTAATTCTGCCACTGAGATCATGTCTTAATGAAAAAGACAACCTGTGCTGTGTCCTACACTCCGTTGAGGTACCAGATGAGCTTTGCTGGTGGATGGAACAGTATGTGGCCAAGGACGTTCTCAGACACAGTGTGAACTGGAGAGGAGGGAACGTGCATTTCTAGGCCTTTGAACTGACTGCAGCCATGTTTATTCTCTTGATGTACCACAGGGCACAAGATTCTCCTCCCTAACATTCCACTCAAAAATATTTTATTTATTATTTTTATTTTATGTGTGCGAGTGTATTACGTGCTGTATGTGTGTGCACCCATGTTGTACAACGCCCCGGGGGCTCAGAAGAGGAACACGACTTACGGATTATTGTAAACCACCATGTTATTGCTGGCAATTGAATCTGGGTCTTCTGCAAGAGCAGTCAGTGATCTTAACTGCTGAGCCATCTCTCAGGCCCTGATTTTCCACAATTCGTTCCCTTTATATCTACTGCCTCTTTCAGTGATCTGGGACCTTTATAAATCAAAGAGAAATATCTGCTGGGAACACCTTGCCTAATCATTCAAATAATTCATAATTTTTTTCAAAGCACTATAAGGTAAAAATTTGAAGAGAATGTAGAAATATATTTGAAAAAGGGGAAAAATGACCTTTTTAATGATTTAAAATATCTGGATACATTATCACATGCAGTGCATACAAATGAAGCTAAAAATGGGGAGACATTTTGAAGGACTTCCTAGTTACTTTGTGTATATGGAGCTGTTGCTAATTAAAATTTGGAAGAGATTTACATGAGAGACTGCTGCAGAAGGTATTTCATAAAACAACTGCTCTTTGAGTAAATCTTAGAGTTAAATATGTATATAAGTCCTGGGTAAAGCAGAGTGGGTTTCCTTTAACTAGACAGACTGACTAGACAGAGTCCAGTGGATGAACGCGCACGAAGGGACATCTAGGTACAAATGCCTGACCCGATAGGACTAAACATATATGTCAGAATGCATATAATCTAGTGAGGGGAGGGTATTGGGGGACTCAGGTAGGGGAGGGTGCCTACATTTGATTAAGATCTGTATATGAAATGCACAGAAACTCAACAAAATGGAGGCAAAATAGTGACAGACTCTATGTTGAAACAGTGTGTAAAAGGACTGGTCGAACAAGACATCTCTGTGATCTTTCAGACAGTTGTTGTAATTTCTCAAAAAAAAAAAAAAAAAAAAAAAAAACCTAAAAGTGAATAGATAAATTAGGTGATACCTCCTCTTCACTTACTTCTTAGTATATGTACATATGTGTGCATATGTGTGGTGTAATGTGTACATATGCACATTAATGGGTGTGAATGCAAGAATGTGGCACACATAGGTCAGAGCACAACCCAGGGTGTCAATCCTCACCTTCCACTGATTTTGAGTCAGGGTCTCTGTGGTTTTCCCATTGCCTGTTTCATGACCTACTACCACTCAGAGATTCCTAGGTCTCTGCCGCCCAGCTCCCTGTATAAGCTGTAAGATGACTTTTTCTGTGGATTTGAACTTCGTGTTTGAATGCAAGTACTTCTACCTAATGAGCCATTCCTTCAGGCTCTTCAGGCTCCTTATGCTTTAAATAGGCGAGCAAGTGAAAGTCAGTTTTAGTTCACATTTTTCAGGGTTCTTTCCTCAGAAGCTGTGATCTGTAGACAAGCAAACAGCCTCCCTCTTCTGCTCTTATCTTTTAAGTTAGCATGGTTTCCTTCACACACCACATGGTTTTATGAAAGTTTGAAAGAGTTGCTTGATGGATAGAACAAGTAAGTTCCTGGAAATGGACTAGTTCTTTAATCATTTGCGAGATCTTTCAGATCCAAATAGATTTGAACCCCTCAGTGTGGTGAGTGATGATGGGAATACCAAGAGCACTTTCAGGACAATCACTTTTTCTGCCAGTGGTAACAGGAAAAGACCATGACTCCAAAAGAGTGAGTAAGGCACAATTTCATTTTAATGTCGGAAATCAGATTCCAGTGGACATAAACAGTTTTCCAGTTTTTGGTAATTCTCTCCATGACAGCCTCAAATTATATGTTCTCATACTATTTTATTTATTTCCACCGCACCAGTCAGTGAGTTATTTGTAATTCATCTTTATTTAAAATTTTTCACTTTTGAAATAACATCTGGTTGTAAGTTCTGTGACATGTGAATTTGCTCAGGCCAGTTCAGAAATTAGATTCTGAGCACTTACATTTTCTTATCTGGCTTGAAATTTGTTAAGAATTCTACTTCAAAACAATATATATATATATATATATATATATATATATATATATATGATTGTATATAAAATGTTACTTCTTCAAACTTTCTTCTGCAAAGAAGATTAACTTATTAGAGGTCCAGAGATGGCTTGATTCAAAGGGTTCTTGTTGGTACCTGCTTCTGTCCAGGTGACTTCTATGGACAGTTGCTAACCCCTTTATTCGATGATTTAAAAAGTCAACAAACAGGTTTGTCAAGGTCCATACATTTGCCAATACTATGTAAAAGCATTCCTAAACATGTAAAAAGAAAATTGGTCATTAAAAAATATTTGCTGCAGGCTGAAAAATGACTCAGCAGTTAAGAGCTCCAGGTGATCTTGAAGAAAATCCAGATCCAGTTCCCAGCAAGCACATGGTGACTAATAACCATCCATAACTCTAGTTCCACCCTCTTCTGACCTGTATGGACACTGTATGACACAGGTGCACTTACATACATTCAGGCAACACACTCCTACACATAAAATTAAAGAAGTAAATAGAATATAAAAATAAATAAATGAAAATAACTGCTTCAGAGATTACAAAGACATGTTGCAATTTACAATACCTTAAAATTTTATCTAATCTTAATTCATTATATTATAATAATATATTTGAGAAAAATTTTCTTCTCTGTGTTCTGAATTTAAAAAAAAGTCATTTAGTTAAATAAATGCTAAGTGATCAATATAATGATTACAATTGCTAACAGGTGTCAAAAATAA
The DNA here is from genome assembly GCA_035773235.1 of Eospalax fontanierii. Taxonomy (NCBI): domain Eukaryota; kingdom Metazoa; phylum Chordata; class Mammalia; order Rodentia; family Spalacidae; genus Eospalax; species Eospalax fontanierii. The sequence goes on along the minus strand of CM069527.1, from coordinate 106,195,346 downwards.
ATAAGTAAACAAACAAATAAAGTGAAAAATGCCAAAATTTCATCATCTGAATGCCTCAAACCCCAGTGAGAAGTGTATATATTTTCTTATCAAAAACAACTTCAAATTGCCTACTATAGTGAGTATTATATCGTTAACAAGTAATTAAATTAGTTAAGAAGAAAACAAGTCTATACAATAATTCCCTTACAATCTGAGCAACTTCAGTTTCTCTGAATACCACACCCTCTTCCCTTCTAGCCTTGGGCACAGGCCCACTTTTGCTCTTAGTACTCTGGATCTCTGGACTTCACTCTTATTCAGACCCACCCACTGTGTCCTGAGCCCCTGCACTCAGACCAGATCAACTTTTCAGTCTATTTTGTTAGACCCTTCACAGGTGGTCCCCACCCCCACCTTGCCTTTGGGCTCCTGAGACCAGCCTTGCACCCTGGCTGTCCCCCTCCCTACCCTGCATTGAATTTCTAATACGATGCTGAGCCCCTCTCTGCTCCTTGAATCCCATGTAGCCTGGGCAACTCAAATTTCCTTGCTCCACATCCTACTCCCCTTTTAGTATGCATTCAGTACCACTTTTGATATTAGAACCTCAGATCTAGGGACTACCATCTTAGCTCCAAGTGGCAGTAAACTCTCCAGTTCCAGCCCTACATATCCCCCTACAGTGTAATCAAATATAGCCCTCAAACTGTTGCAATGCTAGGCTTCTCTGCCAGCTAGTAGATTCCAGACCTTTTCAGATTGTCTGCAAGTGTGGTGACGAGCTCTCCAGTTCAAGTCCTGCTCATCCTTCCCACATTGGGACCACCGGTAGCACCTCCAACTACTGCAGGGCTAGGCTTCTCTGTCCTTTAGAAGGGGCCCAGATCTTTGTAGGTTGCCTGAGAAAACTCAAATCAAGCCACTGCCTCGAAAGTTTCAAAAAATTTGACTAATAGGGGTTGAGTCCTTAAGAGAAAGCTTGATAGTTTCTGATTGACACCTGATTTGAGCTTCTGTGGGAACTCCTGCTTGAGTACCTGGGCTACAGGCATCTGGTCTCTCAAATATAAAACCAAAATAGAGAACCTGAAGCCTAGATCAACCAGTTATTCATAGACAATAAGAAAACAACCAAAGCTCATCAAGTATACAAACTGAATTGAACTTAAACCCAACAAAGAAAGGCTTGAGTTTCATATTAGAATCACAAAGAACAAAAGAAATCCACGTGTAAAAATCACAATGAAAATATAATAATGTGAAAAACCCAAATAATATTTCCCCAACAAACATCACTAGTCCTAGGGAAGAGTTTTACAATGAGAAATCCATAGGGATAACCCAGGGCACTGAATTTAAAAGAACAATCATAAACATGATCAAAGAATTCAGTGAACATAAAGAACACACAAACAAACCAAAGAACTAAAAGCAGATAGGGATGAACTTTGGACTGAATTTATACAAGAGATAGAAATATTGAAGAAAACTCAGGCTGTAATGAAGAAGGAAAATCCTCATTAAGCCAGTTTAAAATGACAGGAGAGAGCCTCATCAGTAGGATGAATGGAATTAAAATCAGAATATCAAGACAGGATGATAAAGTTGAGGGGAAAAATTAATGCTTGATTTTCTCTTTACAACAATAAAAATTTTTCCTTAAGTATATAATTGGCAAAGAGAAACAAGGACATTTAAATATGTTCATTCTAATTTCAGAATTATTTGCAGAGTCTTCCTTATAGGGTGAAGGAAATCAGATGATTCGATTTCATCAGCTGAGAGACATCACACCAAACACTCCATTCAACTGGAGGAAAAATACTGAGACCAGGTAATGCTAAGCGACTCCTGTACTACAAAATTCAAGGGAATAAACCTAAGTAGGCTTATGTGCCAACTCCATTTACATACTGTATCATGAATTTTCTCATGGTGAGGCCAGGATTTGAGCCTCATCTCACCCCCAGGTTTGAACTGACTGAGCGAATAGAGAATGTTCCTTTAGAGAAATTAGTTGATTCCATGTTACTTACAAGAGATTCATCCCTGGGGAGACAGAGACAGAGATTTCATATGGTGGAGCCTGCATTTTGATCACAAGTCCCCCTAGAACTCTGGAACATGCACCCAAGATGGAGACCTGGCACTGAGCCCACCTCTCTCCTTCCCAGCCTTCCCTGCATTTCCACTAAACCTCCCCCCTTAAGTCATTGGTTAGTTGGCTGTCAATGACCTTTTGATTTAAAATTTAATTTAATAGTTAACATTTAAAATTGGATTCAGGGCCTGCTCTTCAGGGAGGGCACACACACATCTGATATTAGGTAAAGAATGTCGACCTCCAATGGTGAGGGGAAGAGTTATAAGGCCCCATAAAGAAGCTATGGTAATTGTTTGCAAGAGAAATATGATGTGCCTACTTAGGCATTGCCTAAGCACTTGTGTTTACACCCATAGGTTAGGTCATTCAGTATTTGTTTGGATGTTACTTTTGCTGTTGTTGTTATTGGTGTTGTTGCTATTTTACAGTTATTGTGTTTTTACAGTAGAAGGAGCATTACTGAAGCAAGATGATAATCCATGCCACAGTGGAAAGAACATGATCCTATACTTGTTATTCTCCCTCCCCAAACCCTTTGCTCTTATGGCTCAGGGACTATTGCAGAAGAAGTGGTGGAAAGTATGTGAAAGCCAGAGAGAAAAAGGCATGGGATGTTTCATAGAAAAGCGGTTTTCTCTCTGTCTGCTAAGAGGGATGGACTTCCAAATGTGATTGACAGCCAACTAACCAATGACTTAAGGGGGGAGATTTTGTGGAACGCATGGAAGGCTGGGAAAGAGAGAGGGGATGCAGAGCAAGGGCGCCATGCTCCCAGCGTGTTCTGGGGTCCAGGGAGGTCCTTAAGAGAATGTAGCTCTCCCCTCACCCCCCTCCTCCCTACAACACCTTCATGTCCCTCTTGCCCCGGGGGCATGGATCCATTGTAAATACCTTGGAATAAATCCACTTTTGCAAAGAGTGCTGTGGTGCTGTGTGCTCTGTTAGTTCAAACCTGGAGGTGGGGTGGGGCTGAAGACCAAGCCTCACTGTGAGAAATTCATGATCCACATATTTCTCCATGTGAAATGAGATGCTGGACAGAACTAATCTTCAGTTAATTGACAATGCAGTACTCTCAAGTGACTAAACATTTGTCTCATTTTTTTGTTCATTAAGCCTTTTTATAGTTATCAATTTTTAATGGTTTCAGATATTTAATATTTCACTTGGTATATTCTTAAATTATAAAATATTTATATAAGATATAAATCAATTTTGGTTTGAATTTAGTTATAAATAATAATGCTATTCACTTTCTTCGATTATTTTTTGTTATTATTATTTGCTTATCCAGCTCTCTTCCTTACTAAGCCAGTTTTCATGTATAATAGATTCAGTTACTTCCATTCTTTGTAAAAGTATGTATGTATTTTTCTATTTATTAAGTCTAATTTGGGTAAAAAGAAAAAGCCCAGTTTTCAAATTCAAATTTATATATATATATATATATATTTATATTTATACATATGTATTGTATATTATATGTACAAAATATATATTTATATGTTTTATATATATTAACTGATTCAAACCAAGTAGAATAAAAGGCTATATAACATGCTACTATGTTCAACAACATAACTACAATACATTAAATTCTGATTTTCTAACATATTTGATTTCTTGTTTCTATTAATGTTATTACTACTTGTTACTCAAATGGAGACATTCTTGTTAGAGGAAATTTTAAAGAATACTAAAGAATACTACATTGTTGTATAACTTCTTCTATAATATGTCTCATTTATTTTTCCAAACTAAATATTTTTTGATACCAATAAAATACAAGAGATGAAGATATCATCTACAGATGAGAGGTACTAGAGTAAAGTCTCCACTCCATGAAGTTATAGCTTCAAGGTCTAACTGATCCAATGAGAAACCAAAAATTATAAAATAATAGATTTGTTTAAATAACACAAATACAGACAAAATAATTCATACAGTAGAGACAACTGAAAACACAGGGGAACACAGTCAATCTCATTTTTTTATATTTGATTTTTTTTGCAATCTGGTACGTTTATTCCATTAGGCCAAGTAATGTTCTTTATTATTTTAACTTCAAGTATAATAATCCTTTTATGTCACATGCAGAACGTTATGTCAGATACAAAGTACAATATAACAAACAAAAATCTGGATCATGATGATTAACAGTTTTGATACGATGGAGCAATTTCTTCTTTAATGGCTTCACTAACTATTTCCTCTCTGCAGTCCTGCCTACAACTGAGCCTCATCTACATCACATTCTAGGAATGAGCCTTCTGAGCAACGTGGAAATAAACAAAATGTTATGCTTGGCCAAAAAGGGGAAATGAGAAAGAAAGGTCCCAGAAAACCCTTACATCCTCAAACTGGACTTTGTTCTGCAAGGTTGATTAACAGATTAGTGGTCAAGAGATTGTGGAGAATCTGGTATGTTGCAGGTCCAGAGCCTAATTACCAATTATCACAGGCTACCTTTAGCCCCTAAATAGTCATTTCCTTACTCATCTCTCTTTCTGACCTAATATTCTGTGATTAGCAGATAAAAGTTCTCCTTGTAAGGTATTTATCCTAGCAACCAGCATGTTAAAACTGTCATCACATAGCCTCTGATACCTACAGTAGAAATCCGGCCCCCTTGCTATGACTTGCCTACCAAATATATTCACCATTATATTTGAAAAGTGATTTTTGTGACTTTTCTTTGTTCTGTTACTATAAAAACTCCATAAACTGCCTCCACACTGGAACATGGGATTCAGGGTAACCCGAGTCTGTGTTGCTGGGCCACGCTCACTCATATTTGGCTCCAGAACAAACCATACTTTATGCCATTTGAGCTGAGAGCTATGCTTTTTTGCATCAACAGAATATTGTATCTCTACCTAGGTATCAATTTCTCTAGTTTTTCCTTGAAATACATTTATTAGGCAATAATAAAATAGAGTAGAAGTTTAAGTGCACGTTGAAACCCAATATACATAATTGTCATTTAGTTAAATAGTTTAATGATCACTTCTTAAACCATTAGTAGAACCTGCATTTCCTGCTTTTCTAGAGTCTGCACCTTGTTTTTCACTCACTTCTGTGTTAACTTATTCATTTCAACTTTGATTCTTTCTCATAAACTACATGCTATTCTGATCCCAGATTTTTCATTTGTACCGTAATTTAGAAATCCTTGTTCTTCCTGGCAGATGTTTCTTCATGCATCTACTTTGTATAATTTTTTCTGGATTCTCCCGATTTCCAGTAGTTTAAGCTGTTGTGTCAATGAGTATCTTCATTAAGGTTTCCTTTTGCTAACCTGAATTTGTCTTTATTCTGGATTTTCCCATTTATGTTACTGACATGATCTTTTCTGTAATTCCAAGGACCAAATTCCTGTAGCTCTGTTTGAATTTTCCTCAATCCTCACCTGTTATATTTGCTCACATTTCTTTTTACCAACTTCTTTTCATTCTCTCAGGGACAAGTTCAAAGTATGGCCCTCCAAACCCTGCTCAAAGAGTTTGTGTCAATCCCCTAAAGGCTTCTCAGACTTTTCTTTACATCTTCAAAGACAACTTCAGAACACCATTGGGATTCTATGTCACTTTTTAGTGTTCTCAGCTCCTCCTGAAGCTAGGGCTTGCTTGGTCATCATTTGTACTACTTCAGCTCTGGTGATTTTTCGAGGTCTTACATTTCTCCAGCTCATTTGAAAATGGATATCAATATACTTAAATAGGAATTAGGGTTCAATTTTAATTTTACATCATACTTCATTTTCATCTAAACCTAAACATTTGTTAGCATTTAAATATATGCTATATAGCACTTAATAAATTTTAGTATATTATTAAATATCATATGGAAACTACTAAAGTATTTATGTCACTAGAATTAATTCTCCTGAAACTGTCTTCAGATTTCTGCCCACTTTCAAACTAGAACTTCACCACCACACTGGATTCTTGAGGAGTCAGTGTGATTCGGTAAGTTTTTGTGACCTGTGATCACCTGTTTGTCAATACAAATAATAAGTCTGTTAATAGGTCAGGAAACAGGAACACAGAAAAGATGTTGAATGGTCTTTTCTTTTTCCTCTTCAAACTCTTTTTTTTTTCCCTACTAAATATTTTCACCCTACCATAACGCAATTGCTATTGTTCATAAAACAAATTCTTATTCTTTTTCTTTATCACTCAGTTATAAACTTTATTTGATCAGATGTCACAAGTAACAATTATTCCCATATCCTTTTCTATCATAAACCTAGATTTCTACTACACATTCTAGATATGTCAGCATATTTCTTATTTTACTTTAAGAGTAAGCTTTCAGATAAACTAAACAGTGTTCTACTCATGCTGTAAATCTGATGGCTTGCAGTGTATGGACTGAGGACACTGATCCACTGTCATCTGTTTGTAGGTTGAAAATCAAGGGGAATAAAAGGTTAAAGAGAAAAGTAAAAAGAAACACATGTCCTGTGGTCTGTGTTCTTGTGCCCTCCAATATCCATATCCCAGATCATTAATCTCAAATGTGACTGTGGAAGTAAAATCCTTGATAGAAAATTAATTCCTGAGGGTGGAGGTCTCACTCATGGAAATAGTACCCTTTGAGAGTAGCTCAAAGAAAATTTTATCCTTTTCTCAATGAGGACATAGGAAGTTCTTGACTCTGGCTTTCCTACCGTTTAGAACTGCAGGGAGTATATCTTTTGTGTTTATAACCATACAGTGTATAATGTACCAAGAATAAATTAAGAGACAAGAACTGAGAAATAAAATATCTAAAGATACTATCTTTTATATATCAGCTATAATCTTATTATAAACTTTCAATGGCTATCACAAAGTGAATTTAAAGTAAAACGTGAGTGAATATTTTATTCTCCATAATAACATGATATTGTATCACAAGTGGAATCATACCAATTCTGGGTGCATACATTCCCAAGGCTTCTAACTGCTCTGCTCACCCTGAAATCCTTTGCTGTCCTCAAACCACCGTAAGCTTGCCCTCCAGCCAGTATCCTTTTTAGTGTGGTCTTAGGCTTATTAGCCAATAAAAAGTTTTAGTAGCAACAAAATGATTTCACTAAATTCTATATAGCCAGTGTAGAGCAAGTCATATGCTAAGTTCATGTGAATGAATGAAAGATTGAACGAGTCAATGGCTGAACATCTCTACACATTCAATAGTACATAGCATTTTCATTTTTTAGAAGTTTAAATTTATTCTTTAGAATGTATTACAAATGTATAATAAATTATGATTATGTTTAAATCTCATTTTACTCTCCCAAATTCATATATTTTAAGTTTTAAAAAGTTTTAATTTTTAATACCTTTTATAATTTTTTATCTTCTATAGTCCATTAAGCCCAGTTAGTTCTGGCCATATGTACATGGCTGTGGGGCTGTCCACCAGACCATGGAAAACCTACTACATGCTAGTAACCATGTCCTAAAGAAAGTGTGATTCTCCCTCCCCCTAGCAACCATTCACTGCCAATCACTCCTTCATTAAGGAGGGGGTTATTTTCTTGGACAAAAAAATTGGCATCGAGATTTTCAGATTTCATTGGTTATACATTTCTTTTGTTTCCACAGACATGTCTTAGTCACTATAATAATGATATCTAGTTTGCCTTCAACTGCTGTGACAAAAAAAAAAATTGCCCAAAACCAAATTGTGGAGAAAAGTGTTTGTTTAACTAACAGCACGTTTCATCATCAAGGGAAGGAGCTTGGCGTACAGACCGTGGAGGAGGACTACTTGTACTACTGGCTTGCTTTCCTGGCCCCATGCTCTTGCTCAGTCTGCTTTCCTACACAACACAGGACCATCTGCCCAGGAGTGGAACCGCCCACAGTGGGCGGGGCCTTCCTGTGGGGCCCTCCCACATCACTCAACAATCCCCACAAACAGGGCCACATGCCAGTCAAATGGAGGAAATTCCTCAGTTGAAACTACCTCTACCAGGTGTGCCATGTTGACAGCTAAAGCTGTCCAGCACACATAATAATAATTCTTAACATGACTGAAAAGGATTTCCTTTTTCATCCTCTTTCTCAACCACAGTTAATTGCACTTACTGCTGAGCTTCTCTTATAATGTGTCCTATTTTAGTTTATATTTAAGTTTAAGCTGTAGGAGGAAAAACTAGGAGTTAAATGTCACAGAAGCACCTCATTTATTTTATATGCACTTTTACTTTATTCAGTTGGGTTTTTTTTGGTGAAGTATGAAATTACATACTTTTGCAGATCTGACTCATTATTCACTCAAATATATAATTTACTCAAAATCTTAAGAATCATATTCCTTCATATTTAGGTTCCCTACTGATTAGAACTGTAGTTAATACTGAAATATCCAGTAAACTAAAATTAATAAAACAGTAGCCAGGACAAGCACAAGATGGATAAGTTTTTACTACTGCATATTTTATTGAGTTTTTGTTTATTTCATAAAATAGGTCTTAATGAAATTTAGGCACCGCATTCCCCAACTGTACCTCACCATAGACCTCCCCGATTATATTTCATACATCTGTGCTATATTTTAAGGCCTATCTGGTCAAGTATTTGTACACAGATATCCCTCAGTGCAAGTTTATCCACTTGAATCTACTCAGTAACTAGAGTTACTTCCTTAAAGATCTGCTTTCTGTCACCCGTTGCCAATAGTTCCTTGGCTAAGGCTGGGGCCTGCGGCCCATTTCTTCAGTTCTGTGCTGCATTTCCATCTGATTAGGTCAGCATGGGTCTTGAGTTAGGGTCCTCTGAATGGGCGTGAACTTGTGGATGACACTGTAATGTAACTAGATAAACATGACTGGAGTATTCATAGATCCTAGAAAAAATGTCTTTTCATTTTAGTTGAAATTATGTTCGTGTTGTTTCTATCATCTGAGAGCAGGCCATAGCCATGAAGAAGGGCTATGGAAGGCAAATACCCTGCTGAGAGCATTGCTTCCATGAGAGTGAAGTCATCAACAGGTTCAGCCTTTCCATCTGCAAAAAAGCCAAGGAAGCTATGAAAGAAACACTTGAATAGAAAGCACCAGCTCCATCTTTCTGAGGCATGTCAACGCCAGCTTGCATATGACTCAACTGCCAACCTGTGACATCTGAAATCAGTGCAAGCTGTGGTGTCTAGGGACACGGCTACAAATTTTAACCTTCTTTCAAAGGATGAGAAGAGAGAAATGGACAACCAAATTCTATTGAGTATGCTTTTAAAATATTTTATTTTTATGTTTATTTTATGTGTACGAATGCTTTTTCTGTAGTGAACTTGTATGTAAGTACTCTCCTAGTGCAAAGCTCTCATAGGAAAGCTGGATCTCCTCTGGAGAAGGAGGAGTTGGATTCCCTGGAAACAGAGTTATGGATATATGAGGAGGGAGGGAAGAAGGAACGGAGGAGGAGGAGGAGGAGGAGGAAGAGGAGGCGGGGAGGGGAGGAGGAGAAAGAGGAGGGGCGGAGGAGGAGGGGGAGGAGAAGGAGGAGGAGGGGAAGGAGATGAATTATGAGTAATTTCTCATCTAATTATGGAGGCTGAGAGGGGCCCATGATCTGCAGCTCTCTTGTCATCTGCAGACCAGAGTCCCAGGGAACTGCAGTGGTATGTTTCAGTGTAAGTTCAAAGTCCTGAAACCCTGGAGAGCTAATGATGTGAATCCCAGTTCCCAGCAGAAAAGCTAAGCCCAGATGAAAAGAGATGTCTGAGCTCACAGAGGCAGCCTTAGAACACAGAGGCTGGATGCTCTCTGACTCTTTCCAGTTCTGTTGTTGGTTTAGGCCATTTTTTCAGTGGTTTTAAAATGCACATCACTTTGCTTAGGCTAATTTAATCTAACTCCACCCTCACAAGAGTCAGTCTTCAACTTGACCACCATTATATCTTTCAAATCGACCCTAGACATTACGTCTCCCTCCCTCCTTAAAATGGCTGCTGGCAGGCAGAGGTGGAGGAGTTCGCCTCACACCCTCGCTGGCTATCTGTTCTGATAGAAACTCTGCCAATTATTTTTTTTTCACCTCTTCCTTCCCTTTCTAATATGTTCTCCTGGGATGGCTACACTTTGTCTTCAACTTTTCACACCTGGGAAGAGAGAAGAAACCTCAGTGGGGAAATGCCTCCATTAGATTGGCCTGGAGGCGTGACTATGGGCCGTTTTCTTAAATACAAATTGATGTAGGAGGATCAGCTTATTATGGGCAGAGCCACCTCTGAGCAGGCAGGCCTAGGCAGTACAAGAAAGCATCTGGATATGAGTGCGGGAGCAAGCCAGGAGGCAGGATTCCTCCCAAGGTCTGCTTTCTTTTTCTTTCTCATTTGATATCCCACCCCGACCCTGGCTCTAGGCAATGATTAACTGCGATAGAGATCTGCAAGTAAAATAAACTCTTTCCTACCTCCTTGTTTTTGGAAATCATTTTTTTTTTGTACAGCAAAACCAAACCAAACCAAACCAAACAAAATAAAACAACAACAACAGCAAAAAAACAAAAACAAAAAAACAAAACAAGGACATCCCTCCTAGTGTTTAGAGCTGTATTAATTTTAAATCTTGTATAAATATTTTATTATGACATTGTGATAATTTACATTTGCCGGTATATGAGTTCTACTGGCAGTCTATTCTGGTGCTTTTTTTTTCTTCAACATTGCATAAAGATCCTGAAATCCTAGCACTAAAATTTTAGTGTTTTTAGTTTTGAAATATTTACATGTACATAATGAGATACCTTGCTGATACACCCAAGTCTAAACAACAGGAAATTGTTTCATCTAAACCTTATACACCTAGGCTGGAGATAAGTTTCCACAACACTTCAGTTGATTTTGTTTGCCTATGATCAGTCACATGAAAGAAGGGACAGGATTTCCCACTGGTTTCATGATATCAGTGTTAGAAAACTTAAGATTTTGTAAATTTTCATATTTCAGATTTATCAGTCTATAGAAAATATATACTTAAAATACAGATCGAAAGAGAAAGGCAGAGAAAGAAAAAGAGACAGAGAGAAATGCTCTTTCAATTCATAGACATGAATTTCTTCCTATTTCTTAAGATCTTTTGTTCATGTTATTGATTGCTTCTGTTTCCTACAAAATGTTTTAATATAGTTGAATCCTGTTTGTCAGTTCCTTCTAATATTCCCGAGATAGTGAGGTCAACTCACAAAATTATAGGGAATGCCTATATCTGAGGTTGTTCACTTATATTCCTCCAATTCTTTCAGAGATGCAGGACTCAGAGTAAAATCTTTGTTCTATTTACATCTGGCTTTTGGACAGAGACATGGAATCTATCTGCATAGTCTTTACTTGGTATCCAGGTTTGGGAAAAAAGCTATCTTTCTTCTAATGGGTGCTTTTAATACTTTTTTAAAGAAACAACTGTCATAGCCTGCATGGGCCTATTTGTAGGTATTTTGTGATACTTGGTTTCTTTGTAATCCATTGGTTCCTGTGTTGGAGTTTGTGCTGCATCAAGTTCTTTCTATCACCACTGCTCTAATGCAGCTTGGACTCAGACATTGTGACAGTACCCGCATTGCTACATATACTCAGTGTTGGTTTGGCCAATTGAGCTTTTTTGATATATGAAGTTTAAGACAATTCTTCCATTTCTGTGAAGAATATAACTGATATTTTAATTAGTATTTCTTTGAATATGCAGATTGTTTTGTTACTATGAGCATTCTAGCATCATGTACCTGCTGATCCATAAACATCAACGGCCTGATCATCTTGCAGTATCTTCCAAAATGGTCTTTCTCAATGCTTTATAGTTTTCATTGTGGAAGTCTTTCATATGTTTGGTTCACTTTGTACTAGTATATTTTATTTTCCTTTTTGAATCTATTGCAAAGAGTGTTATTTTTCTTATGTCTTTTTTTAGTGTATTCAATATGTACTTGTTGAAAGGATACTTATTTTTGCATGTTGATTTTACATTCTGCTAATTTTCTGACAGTTTATCATATCTGAGAATATTCTCATGGGGTCTTTCAGGTCTTAAAGCAAATTACATTATTGTCTGAAAGATAAGGATAATTTGTGTTCTTCCTTTCCCACATATTTGTTTTATTTTTTTCTCTTGGTTAGCATTAATACAGATACTTTGAGGACTATAGTGGATCAAGTGGAGAGAGTAGACACAGTTTTCTCATTCCAGATATTAGAGAAAATGATGAAATCTTTTCTAGTGGGAATAAGGTTGGGTATAGCTTCGCCACGTGTGCTTTTATTATGTGGAAATATATTCAGTTAGTTTCTTTAGGGCCCATGATGACCATTTGGTTTTCATACCATTTGCATCTACTGAAATGATAGTATTTTTTTACTTGTTCTAATTCATATACTATATTAAAACTATTTGTTCAATTTTTTTTTACTTATTTGTTAAACCACTCTTAAATCCTTGAAATAAAACCATGTTCATCTTATTTTTAAGGTGATGGTGAGTTTTGTTTTCAATCATTTTATTGGGAATAGTCAATCATTTTTGCAGATATGTTAATGAAGGAAATCAATGCGTGGGCTGCTTTTATTTTTGTTGTTGTTCTTGTTGAAGGGTTCTGATCTGGTTTGGGTATCAGGATAATACTACACTTCTAGAATTGTTTGGTAATACTAATTCATTTTTTATGCAATATTTTGAGGAGCATTAATGTCTTTATCTTGGATGTTATAGTAGAATTCAGTACTGAATCAGTTTGTTCCTGGGGTTATCTTTTTACCCAACTATTCATTCCATAATGGATTTTAAAAGACTGTATAAGAAAGTCAAGACATATATTCCAAAAGAGAAGACAGTCTAATCAATATATGTGCAAATGAAGAGAGTAGATATGTTTCCTAGAACAATTACAAAAGTGTCCAATAAAATATAAACAAAGTCTCAAGATCAATAATAATCAGGAAAATACAAATTCTGTATTACTGTGCTCAAAATGGTTATCACCAAGTAAACAAGATAAAGAAAAGACGTGTGTGCTATGTTGAACTATAAAATAGTGTAGCTGATAGAGGGCTCAGCTTGACAACTGTTCAAAAACACTAAAATTTAGAATTTGCATATTATCTGTTTATAAAACTTCTAAATCTCTGCCTAAAGAAATCAAAGTCAGTATTCTATGAAGTTCCCTCCATTCATGTTTTTAATCATTGCCTGATCCACAAAGCCAAGGTACAGAATCAGTAGATGTGTTTTCAATAGATGACCAGATTAAAAAAAAAGTAGTATATTGTCATGATGGAATTTTAGTCAGCCACAATGAAGAACAAAACTATCTTCATTCATAGAAATATTGATGAAATAGAGACCTTCACATTAAGTGAAATGGTTGGTTTCTCAAACTTGAGTATAACATGTCCTCACTTATATGTCAAACCTAGAAGATAAAAGACTCATGTAAAAGGATGACCAAGATTGAGAAGGAGAAGGGATTAAAAATTTCTAAGTTGGTAAACATGAGAACCCATTTCCCAATCCTCAGCGCCCACTTAGAGAGCCAGGTGTCATGACAGGATTTTGTAATCTCAGTGCTGGTAAATAGACAATTGAGAATTATCTAGGACTTGCTGCCTAGGCAGCCTAGCAGAATCAAATTTCAGGTTTGGTTAGGAGACCAAGTCCCCCAAAATAAGTTGGTAAATGATTAAGGAATACACTTGAAATTGATGTCTGTCCTTCATATGAACACAGACATAGGAACATACACATGAACACATGTACACACATAAAACAGAAAACATACAAAGAAGAAAGAAAGGGGTGAAGAAATGGTAGCAATGTTACCATTATGAAAGAAAACTATATTTCTCTATGTACATTAATAAAATTTTTTCTTTAATTTAAACAAATTTTTATTTTGTTAGATTATATTTACAATTTAAAATATATGAGAATATATTTTATTAAACTTACTATTGAGAATTACCATTATATCATCCATTTCAACAGAAGTCATGTTTGCAAAAGTCTATCAATTTCAGCTCTAAATAAGTCGCTAGAATAAAAATCTTGGTGCCTTGAGAGGTCTGTATTCATAGAAAAATAGAAGGAAATTTCCTAACTTGTTTCTAAAGGCAAACATAAATATTTCTAACTGCAAACATGTCACAGGCTGGGTGGGGTGGTGCACACCTTTTATCCCAGCACTCTAGAGGCAGGCAGAAGCAGGTGTATCTCTGAGATCAGAGTCTACATAGCAAATTTCAGACCACCTAGGGCTACAGAAAGAGCCCTCCTACCTCAAACAAACAAAACAAAAGTCACGCTAAAGGGATTCAAAGTTAGATACAAATCAAAATTCAAGTTATATAAATAAGGTAAACTTACCTAATTACTGTTGAAATTTTCATTAAAGTTCTATGCATGATTATGCACATACATGTATGTGTGTACAGGTGAGCATACACTTGCTTTTGCATGCATATGTAGGTCAGAGGTCCACATCTGGCATCTCATTCGATCGTCTCTACCTTATTTTTTTTAAGGAATTTCTCTCACTGAACCTGGAGCTCACCAATTAAGATATTTAGCCAGCAAATTCCAGGAATCTCCCACTCTGCATCCCACAACTGGGATTACAGTGGGTTCTGCTGAGCCTGGTTTTTTCACATGAATTCTGGAATCAAATGGAGGTGCTCATGTTCCTGATCCACGTACTCAGCTTACTTACCCATCTACCCAGTGCCCACTTTACTCTTTTGGAAAAAGAAAAAAAAGCCCACACATTTGATATGAAACTTCCAGTAGGATCTATCCTTCATATTCAAGAACATTTATAGCATAAAGAAAATCCAATTTATAATACAAATATTTCTGTTTGCTTCCAGTTCACGATGATAATGAATATAATCTCATTACGTACTTTCTACCTGTAGAAACTCAAGGTTTTAATAAATCTACCACAGCTTACAGATTAATACATCAGGATTCTTATGACTAACTAGTGGATTCTTGCCTTCTGTCAGGTTCTGTCTGGTATCTGCTGATCGGCATCCAACTTTTCTTCCTGTGATTTCATGCTGAAATATTCAGATATTCACAGATTTAAAGTTAAAAGTAGTGACTCATGTTTTCTCAATTTATGGCTTAGAATATGTGACAGGATAAAGTTAAAATGAAAAACCTGAGAAACCCACCGCATTAAATCATATATTAAGCATGAAATTTAAGCATCTGCAGAAAAAGTAACAATATTCCGCAGCCATGTGGCTTTCAGCAAACATTCCAACTTCTCATTTTCACATGTTTGTTTATTGGATAGTAATGCCTAAAATGCTTTATTTAATGCATGCATGTTAGTTGTCTATAAAATAACTAGAATACAATGAACATCAAATGCAGACTTCTGTGTGAATGACATCATCTCAAACTGAAAACACTGAAGGATCTTGTTAATAAAC
Organism: Eospalax fontanierii; assembly: GCA_035773235.1. Classification (NCBI taxonomy): domain Eukaryota; kingdom Metazoa; phylum Chordata; class Mammalia; order Rodentia; family Spalacidae; genus Eospalax; species Eospalax fontanierii. The sequence continues at coordinate 106,179,841 of CM069527.1, read as the reverse complement.
AATAACATTGTGTCTCATGGGCAGAATGGCCTTGTGCAATCATGCTTCTGTAAGTGCAATTTCACCAGTGTTCAGCTTGATCATAATGCACTGTGCTTATCATTCAGCAGCTTCTGTAGATCTGAGTCCTGGCTGTCTGTTCCCTCTGTTTCTTGTCTAGTAGAGGCTATATTCTGATCAAGCTCCATTTCCAACTTCATGAGGCTTTTGGTAAAATTCTATTTCTTTGGGCTGTTGACTTAATGCATTTTTGCATCTGTAATCAAATGCTGCAAACATAGCGGGTTATAGACAACACGTCTATTTCTCACAATTCTATAGTCTGGCTTGCTAAGCTGCTCATAGATATGGTGTCTAATGGGCATCCTTCTTCTTCTTCATAGACAGTGTCTTTGTGCTGTGTTATCCTGTGGTAGAATAGGATAGGGCTCCCCACTCATGATATACCCACTCCCTATGAATTAGGGAAGAGGTTTTTCAGCTATCAGTCTGAGGCCCTGAGGTCCTTAGTTGCTGTTACAGAGAGACTGTGATTTTTCTCTACATGTTAGCTCAGAACATGAAAATTTGCTTTTTAAATCATTCAGTAGACAGACAAAATCTCCTACAAGATAGATTTTTAACCTTTCAAAATGCAATCTGGTTTAGGTAATTAATCATAGTCCCATCTTATTACTCTTCTTTTTTTTTTAATGGAAGTCCCTGGAGCATTTGGCAGGGGTAACCACAGTTAGTAATTAACTCCCTCACAGTTAATCCTGTCAGGAAACATCAGAAGTGTGTTTCCACTTGATTCTATGTCAACTGTCAAGTCCCTTATTTTTATTTAGTAGCATTTTATTAATTTTCTTTTTAATAACATATTTGTTGATCATGTCATCTTTCTGGTGAAATATATAAAAAAAACTAATGTAAACAATTTAAGGGGGAAAGCATTTATTTTGCCTCAGATTCCCTTAGTCTTATTCTTTACTGGAGGGAAGGAAAGACAAAGCTTCAGAGTTCAAATCATGGCAATCAGTAAATATAAATAAATAAACATATAAATGAATATGCATCTAGCAAAGGCATGGGCAGAATACAGCCCCAAGAACAAGTTCATGGTGAGTTGCTTCCTTCAGCTTTGCATCACCTATCACAGCTTTCAAGATTTCAAAAGTAGAGACTGAATGTCCAGCAAACGAGTCAATGGGGATCACTTTCTATCTAAATCATAACACTTTGAGAGCAGAATCATCCTCAGTATCTAGTTGCCTGTATCAGCCTCAGCATCCTGCTTACCAATAGTATTACGATGGAAATATAGGCTTTCCCTGTCATTTGCCTCCAGCAATTCTGACTTCTAACCATTCCACATTTAAAGAAAAATCTTGTCTCTTCCTTTACCATTACATTGACTTAATTAAGTAGATGACTTCATGCCTTCAACTAAACAAAACACATGAAAAGTTAGTCTTAATATTTTTTCATATTGTGATTTTAAAGCAACTGCAGCAGTGTTCAGGAAAGTAGTGTTTTAATTTTTTTATTTTATGTGCATGTTTCCTCATGAAACTCCTCTGCAGCTTACTTACACTACCCGTGATTAATTATTCAGAAATAAAAAAAGGAAGCACAATAAAACAAGGGTTAGCCTCAATATAGCGAACAATATTAATAAATGTCAGCAAACCACAGAACATTTTAGTCAGTATTATACACATTGACATTCCACTGTAAAATTTGTGATACAAATTTTGATAATCATGATAGGGAAGTATATATTAAAGCTTAAACAATTTTATCTTCTCAAATCTAAAAAAAAAAGTATTTATCTCTGTAATACTCAGTGTAAGGGACAACATTAAAACATCAAGTAAACTGCAATTAATTTAACATGCAAGAGCACAGTCTACAAACTGAAATTTGGTGGCAGTTACGAGCATGGGGAGGTGTTTTCCTCCTATGCATTAGGATCGCAAATCAGTGTGGAGGTGATGGAAACAGAGGGAAAGGAACCGAAAACGCAGAATCCAGAACATCTAAACATCCGGGTTCGTAGTGGTTTTTCAGTTCCATATTCAGCCACGATCTACTTAGGCTCCATCACAATACATGGCATTTGAAGGGTTACAGACTGAAGAGTTAGGTATGGGCCTGAGGGAGAACAATTAAAAGCTGATCTTTGAAAAAACAGAGCTTATCAAATTGTTAGGCAAGTGTCCTGGGTTATGGAATAGCTTTCTTAAAAAATGAACTTCCTGATAAATACAATGACCGTTTTAAGAGATACTGAAGAATAACCTGGCATGGATGTATCAGTGAGTGTCTTAAGAAGGTGCACAGTGGCAGAGCTTGTATCTGTTCCCTTGAGGAACATAAAGTGTCCAAATTAAAAAAGAACTCTAGTTGGCATCAGACTTTACTCAGAAGACCGTAAAGTAATATCCTCAGGCCTCTGAGCCAAGAGTGCTAAATGCTTCTAGAATGAATTTCTCTCTTTAGAATATAGGAGATGAATAACTTACTGAGAGAAATCTTGCTCAAAGTCCCTTTCAAAGTTGGAGAGCTGGCTAGGCAGTTAAGAGTGCCCCCTGCTCTTGTAAGGGACTTGAATATAGTTCCCAGCACCCAAGCATCTTCTAGATGCTAGACTGTGGGGTAATGTTGTCATCCGCAGGCTCATACACCAACACAGAGACAAGCATAAATATTCATAATTAAAAATTGAAAATAAATATTTTAAATGTTTTAAATAAGCAAAAGTAACTGAATCTTTAATCATTCAATCAAAAAGATTAAACACCAGTATTAGACTTTTACAACACAGAATTATATTAAAATAATCAGGTCTAGGGGCTGAAGAGATGACTTGGCCATTAAAAATGCTGGCTGCTCTTGCAGAGGGCCCGGGTTCAATTCTCAGCTCCAACATGGTGGCTAACAACCATCTGTAACTACAGTTCTAGGAGATCAGCCACTTTCATTTGACCTCCACCGACATTGTATGACACGTGTGTACTTACATACATGCAAGCAATGCACTAATATACATAAAATAAAAAAATCATTCTATAAACAAAATACATTGGAGAATAAATGAAACAAGTGTTATGGAGCAAATAAAATTGAAACTCAACATATAAATAGAGTGTGCATATTGGGCAAAATTCTATAAATATACATGACTAAAATAATAGTTTAAAGATATATTCTTATTACTTTTAATTTCAGTAATGTGTGTGCATGTGGGTGTGGGGGTGTGTGTGTGTGCATGTGAAGGTGTGAATATCCCTCATACATCAGAACCATTGGCTCCCAATGGAGCTGGAGTTACAACCAGTCGTAAGTCAATCAAGATGTGGGTGCTAGGAACTGCAGTCACGTACACTGCAATAGTAGTATGTGCTCTTAATCACTAAATCATTATTCCAGTTCATTTGGGTACATTATTAATGATCATAATGCTGAAGTGCTTAGCAGTGAACAACCTTGTTTTCTCATATGTAGGAAAAATCAGACAAAAAACAAGAAAGACCATTAATTGCACTAATGGAACTTGTTAAGTAAGCATATGTGTCGTATACATTTGTCTTCTTCTATTCAAGACAGATTACAGATCTCTTCTGCATTCCATTTCCTGCTTTTTATTTTAATTAACAGTAATTACTCATTGTATATATCTCTATGTTCATACATGTGGATGTCTGTACCACAATGTGCATGTGAAAGTCAGTGGACAACTTGGGAGAATTGTCTCTTTCCTTCAACCCTTTGGATCCTGAAGATCCAAAAATGTGTTCTAACTCCCAGTTCAAGGGGTTGCATGTTCATTTAGCAAATTATTATCTATGTGGACAAATTGGAAGAAAATGTGAATTTGGTGGAAATGCAACTTTACATAGCCATACTGAAGAGAGATTATATGCTCACAGTAAAATAGAAACTGGCACTCCTGTCTTCCCACTTGTTAAACATCAAAAAGGAAGATGCAGAGAATTACCTGTGGAGTGTTTCAGGACATGTGTTGCATATGGTTTTCATGACATGAAATTGAAAATATGTTAGCTATTCAATGAAATTATATCATACTTTGCAAGAATATACTACAATGGCTTTGGACTTTTCTCTCAAAAACTATTTGGAAAAATACTTATTCCTTTTCATGTCTTTGGCTAAGAAGATTCCCCACTGTCAGTCCAGCATGGTCCCTTGTGCCATCCCTAAGTTTCTTTCAACCTTTGTGCCTCCCATTCTTATGACTACTGGGTCAATAAATACAGTTTCCTTCGGTAGATGCATAGAAATCATTGCTAAGAAGTGCCTCTCATGATATGCCATTATGTACATTTTCTTATCAACCACAATTTGCTGTTTCAGTCTTAACATTTTCTCATCACTAAGATAAATTTCAAATGTACATCTTTATGCTTTTATTTATTTGTACATTTTCTAAGTAATAATTGAACCCACTTGCCATTGTTTCACATAGGTAGATATCAATTATCTCTAATTTTTCTGGCCAAAGACAGCCTTCCTCAAGGTGTTCTTTTGCACCCTGGGTAGACTAGTCTTGCGTGTGTATGTTTCAGCCTTGTTTTCATTCTATAAGACATTAGTGCAGAAGTAGGGAGGAGGAGACACTGGGTGTAGGAGACACTGGTTAGGGGAGCATATGAGAATTCTCCCTTTCTATCTATTTCTACCTCATTGTTATTATTTACTCCTTGCTTTTCTTTGAGATTAGATTGGGCAATGCAACTAGTTCTGGCTGATGAACTAATAACCAAAGTGATGGTTGTTAATTCTGGACTGATGTGTTGTGTGGGGCAATAGACCACATAATCTGTTCTCTTCTGTGCTGTGTCCTGAATGGGATTCTACACCATTGGTGGGCTTGTGGTGCCTGTGTTCTGGAGAGCAACAGCAACATGGAAATAGAACCAGAGACAATTTTTTTTAGGGAAGAGGCATGAAGGAAAAACATACTTTCATTGGCTAGGCTGGTTTAATTCCTAATATGACTAAGCTCATCTTTGCTGATTCACAAATATCACCACAAAGACAGCTCATTGCCTTATTTATAAGTGAATATATGCCTAAAACATCAATTGCCTCTTTGAATATTATCTAGACATCTCTGATGTTTCTAGATCCTGAGCTGATTAAATCAGGGTTTCTTGGATATTCTTTCAAGCTTTGGACTTCTACTTCCAGTTTAGAGCAGAAGGGAGTCTGTCTAACCTACCAAGATCTTACTGCAGCTGAAGCAAGAGTATCATCAAATTTACTACCACAACAACCAGGCTAAGCGGGGAAGGAGAGAAGCAGGACAATGAGCCAAGTCTCCATCTTATACAATGAGTACATTTCCTATTTTACTAATATTTTTGTTCTTTGAAAATTCGATATATGCACAATGTATCTTTGTCATGTGGGGACTCCCCCATCCCTTTAAATTCTGGTCATAACTCATACAGCACATATAGCTCCAAACTTCATGTCCTTAATTATCTCTTTATTTCTTCTTTGTTGCCTTTCTTTCTTCCTTTATTCTTCCCTTATTTCACCATTTCTCTATGTCTTTATTTATTTCTAAATCACTGAGTTTAACTAGTGTTACCTACACATGCAAGGGTCACAAAAATTCAAATAGTCAATTTTGTTGAGATTTAATATTTTAAGAAAGTATTGACAGCAACTGTATATCTTTAGCTTTCTACATCTGCCTTTCTCTATCTCTGTTTATCTGTTTCACTGTCTTTCTATCTCTGTCTCTATCATCTATCTATTGATCTATAATCTGTGTCATCTATTATCTATGTATCTATCTATCATCTATATATTTATATATTTATAAATATATATTTGCTATATGTTTATCTCTTGCCTATCTACTAGTCATACACACCACCAACAACAACACCACCACCAGAAAATGAGAAAATTAAAAATCAATATATTAGGCAGATTTCCCCTCCTCAGGGTTTTCTATGGAGCTGAAAAAGAAGCCTTTTACTAATCCAAAAATAACTTAATGGTTACTTTCTGAAACATCAAAGAAAATAACTGTAGTAGTGTATTATCTGAAATTATTTCATTGAAATTTTGATATTTGAAATAGTTTAATAAGTTACTGTTGGAAAATCTTGAGATATCAAAAAATGTGTGGCTATGATATATGATCATATATATAGTATATGATATAAACATAAAAATATCGTCTGATGGCATCAAAAGACAATTTTAAAGAAAATAATTTTCAAATATAGAAATTGATGATTTAAAAATATTAGAACCGGAATAATCTACACTACATGTTTTAATTTGAATAACAATTATCTTTCTCACTAATTTTGTAAAAAATAGTCTAAGACATTGCATTACAGCCTAATGACGGAAGCTTACTGATTTCTGAATTTTCTCACTGAATTATGTCATGTTCTCTTCAACTGACTCAAGTTGTCCTTACCAACATTTGCCATATTCCTTAATAAAACAAAACATTTTCTAAGATATTAGGATCTAAGAGGAAGTAAGCCTACACAGAGTTCTTTCAAAGGACTTTCATATATGATTCATATGTATTTACAAAAATGTTCATGTTTTATAATACTTCTAGTAGCCGCAAAAACATTGATTTTATTAAAAATGGAAAAGAACCAGACGTTATTTGAATAATAAAGACAATAATCAGCATCATTGATTTTGAGTAATGCACAGCTGGAATTCTCTTTCAATAATGACAAAAATATAATCAAAGTTTATGTGTCATTAAATACCATGTAGAGATTTAATCTAGGTCTCTTTGTTTATTTTAAAATGTGGCTGTATAATAACACAAATTCCAATAATTAGGGGGAGCAGAGATGGCAGGGGACCCGAGTTTGATCCCCAGCATCGACATGGCTAACAACCATTGTAACTCCAGTTCCAGGGGAATCCAATGCTCTCTTCTGATCTTTGAGGGCATTGCATGACATGGGTATACTTACACACGTGCAGGCAATATGCTCATATACATAAAATGAATAAAATATAAAAATTCCAATAATTAGACTTTTACCTATTCACAGTAATCCCAAATGAGGACCCTATTTACCACTATGTCATAGTGGTAGAGGGTATATTCGGAGATAAAATAAATTTAATTTTGGGGAGCAAATTTTTGCCAAGTTTTTTTAGTTAGATTGATATGTCATATATATATAACAAGTGGAAAATGCTTATTGATAGGTGATGAAGGATTAGGCATCTAGTTTGTGTACAAATCCTGTTAGTAATTTATATTAAATTAGAAATACAGACTATAAAAATAGCCATCAAACCTGTTAAATAGCCTAATGTTTGTACTTTGTTTACCCAGATTTAAGGATTTGGCAAAATTTTTAAAACTCAAACATATAGAAAATGTACTATATAAAGGTACATTGATAGAAACCAGGAGAATCCTTTCCAGTGTAATTGTCTGAAATAATCAGGTTGTTATTTTTGTCATCCTTCTCAACAGGATATGACAGGAGTTCAATAGAAATAAAATATCCTTTCTTAGGCAGGTCTTTGTGAGTCACGAGATATAATGGTCCCCAAAGCTCTTGAAGAAAAGCAAATATTTATGATTGAGTAAAAACTATTTTTCAAATCCTTCAAGGAAAACTCAATACAAGTTTCAGTCACACCACAGAGACCCGTCAGAAGCTATTTAATAGACAGCTAGAAGAAGGTTCTGTTCTTGGTCAGTGGGCAGATAGTCTTTCCTTAGAAGATTACACTATCATATGCTATGCCTCTATTTCATTTTCATGGTCGCTTTGTAAAAATACAGTCATTATTGATTTCTTTTGTCTGAGTTGGGCAGTTCATTCATTACAAGTCATAGAGAATCAACAGGGACAACTAGGGACACAAATATCCTGGACGGTTGACAGTATTTACAGATGTGTTCCAGAAACTGAGGTAGAAAAATGCTGTCCAGAGAGTGATAGGATCTTATGAATACAGAGGAGTTCTAAATAATTTCAAATAATATGCACCATGTAGATTAAATTGTACAAAATCATCAAGGGACCCCATGGAAAACCTCCACACACAGTGGAGTGTCGCAAGGATAGAACATTCCCCATGTGGAACAACTGAAAATGAATTTCAAAAGTTTGGCAGAGTTTCAAAAGGTAGAATAATTGTATAATGTAACAAAATACCAAAATTAAACTAATAGGTTATTGCTAATGAATATTTGTTGAAAGATAGTGGGTTCAGGTATTGCAAGAGGCTTCCTCCCACATAGAAAGTGAATAGATGTATTCGAGAGATGTTTCTTTTACTTTAAACTCTCATGATTTCATGTTTGTTAAAAAGAGAATTGAATAACACAGAAAAATCAAATCAGTATGCATCAGTTTTGGATTCCACATTGTTTGTGGTATACTTACATGCAGGATGACCATGGAGTTAATGAGAAGAATATGTGATGCTTGCCGATAACTGGAGGTTAAGAATTTGCTCAGTGTTAAAATGTCCATATTATAGTGAAAATCAAATGTCACGAGTTTGTCAAATGGATAGATCAGGAATGGAGAACAAGATTGGATCTAGGGTTTTAAATACTTGACTTGTAGACAAAAATATGTTGTCAGGGATGAATAGACAAATCATTTAGAAGATTGTGGGATTAAAGAATGAAAACTCCAATACTAAAAGGCCATTTAGAAAAGAAGAATCAATAATTAATAGTAGAAGGGATGTAAGAATTAAAACATTTTATGAAAATTTTAGAGAAAGAGAATGTTTCAAGGAAATACTCAGAGCAAGTACAAATTCCATTACACATACAGACATATTTCATAAGTCAACAGGATAATTTTCTCTCTCCTTACTCTAATAGAATTTATTAATGTTTGTGATTTAAGACACTAAAATGTAGCAATTCAATGTTCTAATAATATTTCAGTACACCACACTTACCAGATGACATATAATATATATGGGATATCATGAATAAATTAATCTAGAAAGTATATATTAAAATAATATGAGAATTTATTGAGATAGTATACATGTAAGTATAAATGTTAGGACATGGTTTTTACGTATTTAGAACAAGAATGTTATGTAGAATTGAGTAAAATTTTCTTATACTTAGTTTTGTCTCTATGCATACAATCTATGAAACAAACTCAAAATATCAGAAGTCCATTGTTTATACTTAAATGAACTAAATAATTTTGTAAATGTATATGCTACATAAAATAATTGATCTGTTTAAGCAAACTGACATATTCATCATCTCATAAAATGAGATTGTGTGCAAAAAATACTTAAAATTGATTTCACCTTTTGTATTTCAAGTGTAAAATATGTTACTAACTGCAATTTATTACTATAGTGACAAATTAGTATGTTCCCTACAGACTCAAATATTTGAATACTTCACAGTTTGTGATGTTGTTTGGGAAAGTTACAAAACTTTCAGGAGGTGCTGAAGAGATGACTAAGCAGCAAAGAGCACTGACTATTCTTGCAGAAGATCCAGGTTCAATTCCCAGCACCCGCATAGTGGCTAACCTCCATCTGTAATTCCATTACAGGAAAATATGACACTCTGTTCTGAGCTCTGTAGGTGTTACATGATATGGCTGGGCTGCACCTACCTATATGCAGGCAGTACTCTCATACATATAAAATAAATTAATAAATAAAATATTTTTAAAAATCTTTGAGGAGATTGAGCCTGGTTGGCAGTTTTCTTCAAGGATGTGATGTCTGTTAAGTTGACCAAATGCTATGGCACTTACCACAACCTGAATGCAAATTAGAATAGAAAGACCTTTAAAGAAAGGAAAGTTAGGGACTGGAGAGAGCACTGAGTGCTCTTGTTCTGGACCCAAGTGCAGTTCTTAGCACCAACATGGTGGCTAACAACTGTCCATAACTCCAGTTCCAGAGTATCTGATGCCCACTTTTGAACTCTGTGGGCACTGCACAAAATGGCTGCATGTACATACATGCAGGCAATACACTCGTATATGTAATATAAAAATAATAAAATATTATTTAAAGAAAGAGGAGTAATGATAAAGGATATGAAGTTGGAAAAGGAAGTAGGGTGAGCATGTAGATGGGGCAAGGTGCCTGAATATGATCAAAATACACTATAAAAATTATCAAAGACTTTATATTTATTTATATAATCCATCTATCAATCATCTACCATCTACCAATCTATCTATCTCTATTTATTTAATCTATTAATCATTTATCATCTATATATCATCTATCTACCGTTTAGCTAATCTATCAACCATCTATCATGTATTTATCTAATCAATTTTTCAATCATCTATCTATATATATATATCATCTATGTATTTATCTAATCTATCAGTCATCTACCATCTACCATCTGTCTATCTGTTTCTATCTATTTATTGAATTGATTAATCATCTAACATCTATATATATTTTCTATCTACCATCTATCTAATCTATGCATTAATCATCTATCATCTACTTATCTAATCAGTTTATCAATCATCTATCATCTATTATTGTCTATCAATCTACCTATAAACAAAGTGTGATAGCTAAGTGTATTTATCAACATGGCACACCTAGATAGTGGGACAGCAGCTGAAGAGCTTTCTCAAACAGATTGTCCTATGGGCATGTCTGTGAAGCATTTTCTTAAGTGCTAATTAAGTAAGACAGGGCTTATCCTGGACTGTAAGATGTCTAGGAAGGTGGGACTGGGCTTCATTAGAAAGTAGCTGAATGCTGTAGGAGCAAGTTAGTAGGCAGGTCTGCTTCATGGTTTCTGCTTCAAGTTCCTGCGATGCTGTTCCTTCTGCCTGAATTTCTGCCATGAAGCCCCATAATCTATATGGTTAAATAAGCTCTTCATTCTCCCATTTGCTTTTGTCATCATGTTTATCACAGGAACAGAAAAAGCTAAAACAAATGAAATGATAAATTAACAAATTAAAATAATCAAATACAGGATTTCAATATAATCACACACTATAAATTTCTTAAGGGATAAAATTGTTGGCAAGGACATTGTAAATTATAGAATACAGAAAAATACCCACAATGCAGACATCGGACCAAATATTATTTCCCAACATTCATTAAGGGACCAACACTACAGATACAAGTCTAGGACTGAAATACGTATTACAGAATGCAGTTAGTGTAGAAATGAGCTGAAATCTTAGTCATCAGAGATAGACTTGTGCACATGAACATTATTCCTTATACAGAATAACCAGAGTTTTTAGAACAATGCAAAAAAAAAAAAACAGAAATTCTATACATTGATCTTGTGGTATGCGTCCCAATATATCTATCATACTGGTATTGGTTATGTCAACTGGCTCGTGGACAGTAAATGTTTCATGCTTCTCCATGACTACTAACTTTGATTTTACACATGAGTTCCACCAATTAATTACTTTTAAAATATATATTCAAAATATATACAGTCGATGATCAAATGTTGTACTTTGATTCATAACAATACTACAGAAGTGAGTTCTATACTCAAAAATTATAAGAAATTGTAGGACATCTTATGTTGAACCACTATATAGCACAAAGAAAGAACACAAACATAACATGGAATTTCTGAAGCTTTATTACTTTCTCTGTTGCTGTAATAAAATCCCATGAGAACAATGACTATGAAAAAAAGAATATATTTGGTGTTATGGTTCAAGAGAGAGAGGTGTCCATCATGGTAGGGAAGCATGTCAACAAGCAGGAATGGTGACTAGAGCAGGCAATTGAGGGTTCAGGTCTTCAGGCACACACAAGAGGCAGAGACCAACTGGAAGTAGGGCAAAGTTACAGCTGTTCAAAGTCCACCCGCAGTGACACACTTCCCCCCAAGGTCACATCTCTAAAAGGTTCCATGATCCTCCACAATCAGCAGCACCAGGTGATGTTCAAAAATTGAGCCTATGTGGGACATTTCTCATTGAAACCACTATAGCAGTCAAAATATTGACTCTCCTTACTGCAATGTAACACTGGCCTAAATATTACAAAAATATATCCCAAATCTCAGGTGAATGAAGCATGAACTGCAAACATGATAAATTTATTAAGTAAATAATGTGATAATACAGATGTTTCAGAAGTCATTTATAGTCTTGAGGGTAACCCCTCACCCATCCTCTAAATGGAACAATAAACTGTAAGTAGACCAAAAATATAATAAATGAAGAGTGCAAAAGAAAGAAGAAATAAAGAGAAAAAGAATTGTGTCCTCATTGTCAGCAATAGAATCTAAAAAGATCTTAGAATAAGAATTTTATTAAGCGGCTGAAGAGGTGGCTCAATGGTCGAGAGCACTGGTTTCTCTTGAAGAAGGCCTCATTAAATTCCCAGCATCCACATGACAGGGAATCTAATGGCCTCTTCTGACTGCCATGGTCATTGCATGACATGGGTGTACTTACATATATGCAAAGAATGCATTCATACACATAGAATAAAAATAATGAGTAAAATACTTCAAAACATTAAAAATGACTTTTATTAAATTTAGAAAGTATTTTCCTCATTCCCCTTGATAATGCTTGTCTCCTAATACCCCCTCTCTAGAGGGTCCTTCTCCCCACTAACCCCATGGTTCCTTTCCATTTTCCTGGCGCTATAGGTTAATTCTGGATACAGACACACATGTAAGCATTTAGATCAACATCCGCAGAGGAGCTTGTTTTTCTGAGCCTGTTGCTACTTCATTTAGTATAACAGTTTCTAGTTCTGTGTTACTTCACTCAATGTAATAGTTTCTTTTTCCATCCATGTACTGGACAATTTCATGATTTCATATTTCTTTACCAATGAGTAGAACTCCACTGTGCAAAGGTATCACCTTTTCGTTATTCATTTATTAGATGAGATACATTTAGGTTGCTTTAATTTCTTAGATATTGTAAAATAAAAAGCAACAAAAAACATGGCTGTGCAAATATCTATGCAGTGGGATGAGTTCTTTGTGTATAAGTCACAAGTGGTATGATAGAATCCGCTGGTAGATTTATTTTTAATTTTTTAAGAGTTCTCCACAGTGCCTTCCATAGGGGTTGTACTTGTTTGCAATCCCACCAGCAGTGAATGAGCCTTCCTCTTTCCCCACATCCTTTCCAGCATTTGGTATTATTTGTTTTCTTGATCTTAGCCAGACTGACTGGGGTAAGATGAACTTTTAAATTAGTTTTATTACCACTTTCATTACTGAATGTAGTAATTTGATACTGAATACTTTTTAAGGTGCTTCTCAGCCATTTTTATTTCTTCTTTTTAGAGTTCTCTTTTCAAATGTATAGTCCATCTTTTAATTGGGTCATTTGTTTGCTGATTCTTTGTTTTTGGAGTTCTTTATATGTTGTGGATATTAATACTCTGTCAGATGTGTAGCTGGTGAAGATTTTCTCCTACTCTCTAGGCTTCCCCTTCACTGAACTGTTTGTTTCCTTTGCTGTACAGAACCTTCTTAGTTTAATGGTATTTTAAACTGGGGGCAGCAGCAGGAGAGTTATACAGGGAGAAAGGGGAGGGTATAAATAACGCCTAAGTCGTGTGAAAAGCTATAGGGACATTTTTAATTAAAAAGCCTATTGAAAAATAGACACACACGTACACACACACACACACACACACATACAAACCATATAGACATATGAAGCTTCCTTATGCAACAGATGGTGATTAACACAGAAAACCACAGTTGCTTAAACCAAATGGAGAGAATAAGAAACTGCAGAGTTCATGTCTCTGTAGAGAACTCCTGTATTAAACTTGGCCACTCAGGACTCAGAGGGATCATTTGGAAGGAGGGGTCAGAGACACTGCAAGAGCCACAGATGGTTGAAGACTGACCACAAGGAAATGGTTTTCTAAGCAGCTGGGTATTTGTTCATATGAACTCACTCACAGTAATGGTGACAGCATTCACAAGTGATACCCTAGCTTGGAAAATGAAATATATGTATATAAGGATATATATATATACACACACATAATCTCCTAATAATTTGGTTTGCTCCTCTTTAAGCTGTGTACTGGCAACAAGTACAATACCTTTGAGTGAATACTGGTAAAAAAATAAAATAAAACAAAATAAGAGAGCATGGATTCTGTTCTATAAGGAAGGCACCTAAAGATATTTATCTATAGAGGAGCAGGGTCAATGCAGCAAGTATTTTTAACATTAAAAATTGCTCATAGTAAGGACCATAGTTTAGAATGAGTTTGAGAAATAGGGCATATATTCAGAGAGCTATATTGTGAGTTAAAAGTGATTTTGATTTTACGAATATAAAGGGATACAAACAAAAATTAAAGTTATTGGACCAAAATGCTGTGGTCATTATTATTATTATTATTTAACAGATTTTTATCCAGTGTTTTACAATACATCATGGTGTTACTGAATTTTTCTGGGTCAGCAACAATATCAGTTTCTCCTTAAAATTAATATAGTCATTTTGTGTCACCAGGGCAAGGGTAAATTGACTGATTCCTTTAGTATATTGCTCAGCAAAGATGGATTGATTATAGCTGAATGTCTTGGTTCTCGGACTTTTTCCATTTGTTTAATCTCTTGGTGTCTGTGTCAGTGATGCATATGGTCAAAAGTAAAAGTAGCAAACACCCTGCCTGGGGCCAGGTTCCTCCTAAATGTTATCAGAAGTCTTATCAAAATGATCAACTAGCTGGTAAGATCTGAGAACTGGCCTGAAGTTCTCTCCTTATAAGCTCCTGAATCAATGCTATTAGTCCACAAACCCAATTTTAATTAATAACGGTCTAAGTAAATATATCTTTTAAAGTCTTATTTAGATTTAGATGCAATGCATTTAATTTTAAGAAAATAGATAAAGGAAGACAGAGTCATTTGGTCAAAAAATGATATCAAACCTCAATTGAGAAAGCTAGAATGAGCTTAAATTACGCTAAACTTTTACACACAGTTGATAGCGTTACATTCTGATCTCTTCTGAACCACTTCTAAACAATCAGCCTCCCACTGCTATGAGCCCTGCTGGGTGTGCTTTTGCACAGACTCCTTCGTGCAGCACCAATTTGCCAAGAGTTGAAGTTTTATTTCTCCGTCCTGTGTTCCTGGCTTCTCTCTTGCTCCTGGCTAATGAGGAAGAATGCTTAGTCCCCATGCACATGGGAGCCCTAGAGTCAGTGATATAGAGTGGGGAACTTTATTTTTAAAGCGTGATCAGGAATCAGTACTAAAATATGTCCTTCCTATGGCTCCTGCCTGATTTCCAGCAGTTCCCCAGCACAGCACATTGCAGTCTTCCCTCCTCTCCTTCCCTTTCTTCTGATTCTGGAGTTACACTCCTGGATCAACGGATTCCCTAATCACCCTTTGCTTTGACCCTGCAGTCTTTGGAACACCACGTGTTCAGATCATTTCTCTATACGAAGAATAGTAAAGGTCAATGCTTATAAGGAAACTGCATTACTAAAAAGTATCCCATCACACAGTAAATCAGCCTAAGCATACTCCATCTTTCATTACCAAAATAAGACAATTATCAATTAATTAAAATTATACTCTTATCCTATACTTTCAGCCTAAGTACTCTATAAATTTAAAACTTCAAACTTCCAGACTCAATTAATCTTATTTTAGTTAAAATGTCCACAATCAATATCATAAAGCATTTTATTTTCAAATGCTTTAGAGTTCAATTTGTACTTTCTATTGTCAAGTCCCTCTCTTTTCAAGCACATTTGTTTCCATTAACATTTCACTTTATCATGAATGTTAGGACTGACGATGCTGTTAATGTTAGCCAACTCTGTAAATTTTTCTTTTGAGATTCAGTTTCTCTGTTACCCCTGGAGGCTGTGTAGACTAGCATATACTTGAGGGTGAGATTCCTCAGCCTCTGCCTCCTGAATGCTAGGATAAAAGATGTGTGCCACCACACCCAACCTAACTTTGCAAATTTAATCATGCTCTAATGCTTTAAAAATCACCACAAAATAGCCAAGTCCACATGCCTGCTGAAGTCCTAGATTCTAAAGAAAACCCTATGCCTCTCACATCTCTAGACAAACGTAATTTCTCACTATATGCAAAATATATGTCCTTATATTTACAGACAAGTATACCTCTCACCATTCATCAAAGAAACTTCACTTTGCAAGAGATGAAGACTATTTCAGTCTTCCACAACAGGTCACACACAGATAGGAAGTGTCTGAGAGATAACCAGCCATAAGAGACACATCTACAATGCAACCTCTACATAAAAGGCTTAGGGAACATAGAGGAATGGGAGTAGAGAGAATATTAATACATCTCTCAACTCTCACCAGCTGCTTTTCTCGGTCAGCAGATTTTAATTAACACAACTGACTAAAATGTAGTAAATAAGACAATTACAGTATTTGTATCTCTTGATAGACTTCCTATATTAAACCCACACACTCAAGGCTCAGGGACCATGGCAAAAGAAGGGGCAAAGGATTGTAAGAGCCAGGAGTGGTGGATGACCACAGGTAAAGTTTTGAGGCTTCTGGGAACTTTCTCATATGAATGTACAGCAATGATGACAGCATGCACAAGACCCATGCAAACTCAAACAAGACAAAGACCCGGCATAGACATGGGGAAAAGGACATAAAGCTCTAACCTTTGCCAAGGAACTGTTGACAGCTGATCACTGCTGGGTCAAGGAGAGTTGGTCTTTAAAAGTGACACTAGATAGGCCCCTCAGGCTCCAGTGGATGGACTCACACCGAGGGATGTGCGAGGACACAAACTTGACTCTGTTGACTTAACATATATAACAAAACGCATGAAAGGGTGGGTGTCTATGGGGTTGCAGATAATGGAGGGGATCTAAATAGGATTATGATATATATTTTTTGAAATGCACAAAATTCAATAAAACTTATTGAAAAAAATCCTCCATAACAAAGAATTTAAAAGCTCTTTGAATAAGATGATGCCCAGTTAAAATACACCAGTAGGTGTCTCATACGTTTAATGAACCACAGTATATACACTTGTTAAACTATCTTGTTCTTTCTCAAAAGCTGATTGGGACTTTGTTTTATTTCTGCATTTTTCCATTACTTTTCTACACACACACACTCTGTCAGGATGCAAGGTCCCATATAACACTTCTCTAGATGACTAAGAACTTTATAGTTTGAAGTTGCAGTTGGTTCCCACCATGAGATTTTTTACATCCTTCTGCTGACGTAGCCTATTCTTCCTTTAGTTTGTTTTTTTCGTTTGCCATATACCATGCTCTGCATAGATCATCTGTTTAAGTCCTTAAAATAAAATATACAGTGTAGCATCACAATAACTTCTTCAGCTCCTCCTAAAGTAGCGTCATCTATCATACATAATGGCACCCTTTCAAGTACTCAAACTAAATACCTTTGCACAATAAACACAGGAATAAAAACAGGAAATGTTTCAAAAGTGCACACTACTAAAATGCTCTGTGTTTTTGGACAATCATATTTTACTGCAGCAAGTAACTATAGACAACAAAGTAAATTAAATTTAGTTTACATACATTGTGTTGGATTTTTAAGTATTACACTGACTTTGTTATGTAGTTATCCTTAATGTTGACAGTATCACAAACTCAGACAACAAAAATAAATTCTAGGTACTCTCCATCACTGTAGGGTATTATAAAAATATTTTCTGCTTCACTATGTAGTTGATTTAATTTGTAATCTGAGCTTAGACTTCCCTGGACTTAGACTGAATTCCATATGCTCTTAATGCCATTATAGAGATCTGAGTGAATCTCTTCCAACAGAAAGTCACAAGCAACCTTAGTTTGCAAAGAGACCTGACCTGAAAAAGGGGACACTGAGAATGAGGTCATGCATTTCAAATGTGTCAAAAGAAAGTGAAACAGCAATGCTTGAAATATTAAGGAATGTGACACAGTGTAAGTAAATGTGTAAGCTCAAGTATCACCTTAAACTGTACAAATGTTCAAGGGAGGACACATCTTTCTGCTTTAGAAAGACATCTTAATGTGCTGACAGCATGAAGCACTAAAGGGTCGATTAGCAAGCAAAAATAAAAGAATTATTAATGAAAAGTAGTTGGTTATGAGTTCTTAGAAAAATGCATGATAACAAAATAAAAATTACATAAGACACAAAAATATCATTATAGAAAACTAAGGAGAGAGTAAATATATCACAGAAGAAAAATTCAGTAAGATACAGAATATAGATGATAAAACATAGTTAGTTATACTCTGAATGAGCCACAGGAAAGTGTTGCCATATTAAAAATCACTACTTAGCTAAGCTTGCTGATAAAGCTAGCTAAGCTACTGATAAAAATGGGTATTTTAATGTAGAAAACCAAAAGTCAAACACCTTCACTTAAATAATATCCATGACTTTAATTTGTCATAGATAAGCACACATACACACACACCACATACGAACTGTATATAAAAATATTAGAATTAATAAAATCAAAGTGTATATTATTAAGTACATATTTATATATGTTCAGGAATATGATTGTTATTTTAATTCACTTGATTAGATACATTAAGTTCAGTTCTAATTTTCTAAAATTAACATTGACATTTAGATTACAAAGCAACATAATAGAAATCTGGGTAATTTATGTCTTTGATTTTATTTTTCTATTTTAAAGGCTTATAAATCTATTTTAAAGAATTAACTACATTTTTGACCTTGAAAGTCAATAAATAATATCCTACAGTATTTTAGGAAGATATTCTCCAAATAATAGATATCATGCAGCAGGACCCAACTTTAGGGCAGAACTATTGGCAACTTATTACTCCTAGGTGAGGGAGAATAGATCTTCTTTAAAGAAAAGGCTCTAGATAAGGTTTGTAGACCCCAGTAGATGAACTTACATGGAGGGTACAAAAACTTGACTCATCAGGTCATAACATATGCGACAGAAAGCATGAAAGTTAATGGAGGAGAGAACAGGGAGGGAGTTAACGTGATCAAATTTGGGTATAGCCTATAAATTTTATCTCAATATTTGAAACTCCTGCATAGAAATTAGTGTTGTCTAGGTTTCCTATTTTACTCTTACTTGTTCAAAAAGATCGGTATAGCAGTGACATATATTCTTTTTTATGATTTCATGGTTGATCAATTTTTTGAAATTTATATTTTTAAAGTTTAAAGTTTCTTGAAGTCTATTAAGATACTACAATTTTATGAGCAAATAAGACTATTATTTGTAAAGAAAAAATATAAATCATAAATAAAGTTTCTTTTGTTGTCAATGATACTCATTTCTTTCATTTAGCACATGTATTTAAATTGCTTCCTGTCATCATGAAGTATATAAAATAAGATTACTGAGATTTTTAAACAAATTTCATTGTTTAAACATTTAGTACTTGTGTATTGAAAAAAGAGAATTTGCAGATCAAATGATAATTGACATACTGACATATATTCGCAAATCAGCATAGTTTCTGCATTCTTGTTAAGATTTGTCAATAAGTGTGTGAACATACAATATATTCACAATACTAAAAATAGAATAAATTATCTAATAATTAAGCAACAATAAAATGTTTTAATAACATAAGTCTTAATAACAATATACAAAATTAAAGTATGAGAGGTCATAATTCTTCTCAAATTTATCTTTAAACTTTAGCCATGCCTGTATAATTTCAACAAGTCTTAACAGAAAAGCCCTAAAATTCACACAGAAAAGGGATAATAGAAAACAAAGGTCAAACATTTACTTTTATAGAGTTTGAAACAGCAAGTCTTCATAGACCTGATAAAAAATGGGCAAAAGTTTCAAGTTCTAGGAGGTAGGTAATCCATGGTTGTGTGAATAGTCAATGTTATTCTGGGAGTCTCTTGTACTATCGTGATCAACAATTCAAAGGGAGGTTTCTCTTGTATGGCACTGTGCTTATCCTTATATAGTTTTCAGGTATACACATGAAGTCATGTTCAGATATTGTATGTGTAAGTTTTCAGAATCATAGATAGAAAAATAAAGATGATTATGGTGTATTGTATGAAATGCAGAAAAATTCAATAAAAATATACATATATGGTCAGGGGAAAATGAGATGTCTTACTTTTGAATGTTAATAGCCCATGAAAGAATGGAAAGTGGGAGTGGAGGAGGAGCTGGTGTAACCTGGGTTTGAGGATTTGAAGTTGTCAATCAAATAAGGCATTGTGTGGGAAGAGCAGTGGGTTCTAGGTTCATGAAAAGTTGGCACTGAATGGAGATGGAAGCTCATAGAAAGATTTCCAGGAGAAGGACACAGAATCAGAGGATACATAGCCCATCCATTGTCCAGTGCCTTCTTGTTTTATGGAGGAATTTTGCCTCCTGACCCAGTCAGAAGCTAGAAAGTTATTGGAAAAATATCAGATTTCTGAAAAGAAGAACATAGCAAAGGAAAGGACATGAGGACACAAAACAAAATGTGAGGATTTAGATAATGTACCTTGGTAAGTACATCACGTTAATTCTAAATGACAAAAGAGAGAACAACATGAACTATGTCGCATATCTTTCTTAATTAAATGCATTCAACAGAGTGTTTAACCATATTTACTTCAGAATATTGTTTCAGAATGAGATTAAGAACAAACGAAAGGGCCTCAAATTTTTAGTCTGCAGAAGTCTTTTGACATTTTATATTATGCATATACGCATCCTGGTTTCAATAAAGCAACACAGACAAATCTCTTTTGAAGATTACCAAATGATATGTAATGTTTGAAACACAAAGAGTTTAATTCAATGCATTTACCATTCCATAAAAGTAAACTATGTTTTATTTTACTTCATTAAATAAATAAAAAGTAATTAAACTTTAGTTCATTTTAGATAAATGTTTTCACTAACATTTGCAAATCACTGATTTGAAAAAAACACCTCATTTACTAAAATGGGACAATTAAATAGTGCAATTTAAAATTCATAAACTACAGAACTTTGGCAGGAGAAGAGTACACACCTGTGATTTCTGAGGTGCTGTGAACGTCTCATTTCCTGATATAAAATTCTAAAACATTTGGCTTTTGTTCAAGTACAATCCAAACAGCAACAGAAGCCAACTTTCATATAAATAGATTGAGTTCCCCAGAGCCTCTCGCCTGACAACCCACACAACTTTTTTGGATTTTCTTGTTAAACTGGTAATAAAAGTTTTTAATGCATTTGATACATTTCTCTCAACTGCTGGATAATACAGAACTCAGACTGAACATTCTTAGTATAGATCTTTGATTTTCAAGAAATATATATATATATATATATATATATACATATATATATATATATATAACAAAAATTCTATTTTTTTCCTTAGCCTGGTTATTTGAAATGCCTTTAAAATATAATTTATGTATTATTTCTAGTTTCTGTGTTTGACTGAATTACTTGCATGTATGTAAGCATCCCCATGTAATGCAGTGCCCAAGGAACTCAGAAGAAGGCATTGGATCCCCTGGAACTGGGGCTATAGACAGGTGTTAGCAAGCCTATGGGTGCTGTGAACTGAACCCAGGTCCTCTGCCAGAGCAGCCAGGATCTTGACCATTTTGCCATCTCTCAGTATCTTTTTGAAATTCTCATATGGAGTCTTCTATAATCATTCTTTAAGTAGAAATATGTAGTTGAAATGACAAAGTTATTTAATATGAATTATAATTAGAAAATTGTATTAGGAAAATTTATATTAATTGGCAAGTGATGAACAACCAAAAAAAAAAAAGGATTGTGCACTGTTTTCTATTTGGAATGTATTCTAGAAAATTCTCTATATAGGAGCACTGACAATGGTGGTGAGAACATGAAGGACTGCTGAAATCTGCTCCATCATATACAAATTGAAAGATATCATGCATATTTGATCATGGTGACAGATCAACAGTAGTCCAAATATATAATTTGATGACTATTTCCATATTGATATAAATCAAACCATAAAGCTTTGAGACACCATTTGATGTCATGTTTTATATTCACTCACAACTTGATTGAATTTAGAATTACCTAGAAAACAGCGGCAGGCTGCTTGTGCACGTGAGGGCTTTCAGAGAGGTTTACTTGAGAGGGAATGACTCAACAGGAATGTGGATGGCATCATCATAGGGGTTCCAGACTGAGTGGAATCAAATTATAACCAAGAGAAAGCCAACTAAGTGCAGTTTTCTTTTTTCTTTCTTGTCCACGGTGATGTTCAGAAGAGCGTCTGTCAGGCACCCTTGCAGCTGTGTTCTGAGTTCCTCCACCATGTTTCTGCTCAGATGCACAGAAATAACATGAAACTCCAGCTCCAAATTAAGATTTCCTCCTTTGCTTCTGTTACATATGTTAACAAAGAGACAGAAAATTAACAAGCATGTGCTCTCAAAATCAATTTTTAAAGTTTTGTCTTTGTCTCTATACAGCTTCCTCCCTCTGCCTCAATGATCATTAAATGCATTTAAGTTCAAAGACTGTGAAAGAAAAAATAAGTTCTACTATATAAAGATAGCTTCAAAGAATAAAAAGATTGATTTTTTCATGTTCTTAGTACTAAAATTTGAAATTTGAAATTAATTGATTTCAACCATGTATTTTTAACTAAATCTTTCACAGTAGATCACCTATAAAATAAAACAATACATTTATTGCTGGTTCGATATACTCATATAATGATCAAGCAATGAAGAAGTCTGTTAAATCCACTTGCATATATAAATTTCAAACCTTTGCATCTCTTAAACAAACAACAGAATTGAGTTCCAATGTTTATTTTTTCAATTACCTCAGACTGCTTTTCTTTAGAATTGTAAAAATGATGCCAAATATTTAGTAATGAGGGAGATATTTTTTCTCATAGAATGCGTATCTGAGCAGGATTTAAGAGTAAGGAGAAACTATGTTTTCTAATAAAAAAATCATATGATTTAAATAAAATATCATAAGTCTGACAGTGTTAGGAAATCTATGTTACCATATAGTTTATCTGCATGCAAGATTCTGTCTCATTTGTTGGAAAGATACGATTATGAAAAGAGTTTATCATGTACAGAATATTTTCTATTCAGTAAATATAGATTAAGATTAATAGTCTCACCTTACCAGACAGTGTAAACTACTTATGAATAATAAAGTAGAATATTTTGTGTACTATTAGCATGTTAAGTATCATATGAAGTTTCGCCTGTTAACAATATTATACAATTGGGGCTGGAAAGATGGCTCATCAGTTAAAAGCACTGATTATTCTTATAGAGGACTCAGGTTCAATTTCCAGCACCCATATGGCAGCTAACAACCATTATTAACTTCAGTTCCAGGGGAATCTGACACTCCATTCTGACCTCTATGAGCATTGCAGGACTTGGCTGCACTTAGACACATGAAGACAGTACATGCATACACATAAAATAAAGTAATAAATGAAGTATTTTTAAAATAGGTAGGTAGGACTAATATTTAGCCATTAAAATCCAGTCTGATGTGCTTTGCTGTGCCTTAGTATTCCAAATTACCTTCTTTCTTTTTTGCTTCTCTTTAACCTTTTGTTGAAAGGTATTACTAACAGCTTAGTGGGAATAAAGTAAAGGGAATATCAGAACAAATGGTATGCGGCTTGAAATTTTGTAGTGCATTTTAATACAAGCTCATGATTATTGTATCCACACAGACTATTTAATCCACTATTTTAGTAGACTGACAACTCTTTGCCTTAAGCAAGACCATTATGAACCATGACTTGAAGAGTTTGTCTACCACTCGGTGATTTTTCCTTGTATCCATTCATATCTGAGTGTGTGAGCACATGCTGAGTGTAGATACAAGGAAGAATTAACATAATGTTCCTACAAAAGAATTAAAAAAATTATAAAGAAGACATTAATAGGGCTTGCAGGTAGTGGTAAAACTTAAGCACCCCAGTTTATGCTGAACTAGCTGTGCTCATTTTAAATATTTTAATAATGACCACTACACTTATAAAAATAAGCTACACTCAAATGAGATATTATTTTTCTGAAAATAATATATGCAGAAATTCATTATATTTTGTAGGATATTGGGTTTGCTACAGTGTTAATATCATTTTTGTTGTATAAAATTTTTGAAATATTTATCACTCAGAGTATTTTTCATAGAGAAAACTTATATTTATTTTATGGGTGAATGTTTCCCCTCCAGGTATGTATGTGTACCCATGTCATGCAAAGCCCGCAAAGGCCAGAAGATGACGATGGATCCACTAGAACTAGAGTTATCTATAGTTTATAGCCACCTTGTGGATGCTGTGAATAGAACCTGGGTCCTCTACAAGAGTAATCAGTGTCTTTAAGCACTGAGGTGTATCTCCAACTCTAATTAAAAAGGTCATAGGGTTTCAAAGTTATTTATCCATATTTTAAATGTAACTATTATGATTTAGATGTAAGGCTTTGGCAGATTTTTCAGGGATCTTTATTTTAACAGCATTAGTGAACATGTCAGAGTATTTCTATACTCAAGTCCTCTTCAGAGCTTCCCCTTTCTGAATCTCCTGCTCAGGCATCCTTGTTTAATTTCCTTGAGGGCTAACTTCAGCTGGTTATGTCTAATTCAGTTGTGCATATTTCCTTTTCATGCTATTATGCTTACTTCCTGTTTTGCAGTTTCAATAATGAAAACATCTGATGTGAAGCATGTGTACTACAAAGCATGTGAAATAAACAGAAACAGACAAAAAATATTGCATAAAGTACAAATCTCCACACAGCCAAGTAAGAAGTACAGACAATGGGGGAAGTTTTGCAAATTGTGTATCTGACAAGAGAATAAAATACATAATATATAAAGATCCTCAAAATAGGAATGAACTACATTGGAAAAATATTATTCTTTAATAAAACTAATAGAATAAAATTGATTGTTTCCAACAATGATGGGACAGGAAATCTGTATGTCATGAAAGGTTCAGATATAGAACGATAAATGCTGCTCTATCTTACACTTCTCTATCATTTAAGAAGAGAAGAATGGTGGTTAACAGAAATTGAATAATAAAGCAACGAGGGCTATTGGGAATGATCTATTGACAGATCCTAAGTTGGAATTATTTACTGACAAGAAGCTCTAATATGTTATTGTTAGTGAATGATGTTTGATATTGATAATATATTCTATATTTTAAAAAGTTAAAGAAGATTTGGAAGTTTTCAGAGGAAATAAATGATGTGAAGGAAATTTAATATTTATGCTAAAATAGTTGTGTGTATCAAAACATTTCAAAGTATTTCATAAATGCATAATATTTGTGTTTATTAATCAATTAAAATTTAAAATTTAAATTTGAATTTAAAATTAATTCAAAAGCTTAGTCACCCATCATAGAAAACAAACAACCGTATGTACATTGTATTATATGCATTGTCTTATCACGGTAGTCTTCATTACCATGACACCTTTCATAAATCAGTGTGGGTAAAGTTGTTCTCATGTCTCAGTGCAGCCAGAATTCTAGGTTTTAACTGGTGACCTCGAGGACGGCATTACCACAGGGTTTCCCCTTAATTCTGTGTAATGTGTTCAATATATTTTTCTATTTTAATTTGAAAAATGTCTTTAATTCTATAATCTACACAGAAATTACAATAAAATTTCAGGTGTATTTTACCAATAATTTAAAATAGTGTTAAGCTAATGTGTTTAACCACTTGCTCATTAAAATAATAAATCACATGATTTGTCAACACTCCTTAAGTATCTTTAAAAACCCACAGAAGTCCTATCTCTCATCTGTTCTTTTCTTGAGTCCTAAACCCATCTACTCAATGCTGTGAATTACTATTTTGTCATGAATCCATTGATTACTGATTTGTGAGTGTTGTTTACAAATACTGTCACTTAAGCTCCTAGACATATAGTCAACCTTCAAATATAAAGTACTCAATTCCCTCCATCAATATTTTGTCCTTAAAATATATCCATTTTAACAGTACAGTCTGCTATAATTACTGCATAGCAAATACTCAAGTAAATGCAATGCAGATAATCTTTATTCTTCAGCAAGGAATTTTATAAATTCTAGAATGGTCATTTTTCCCACAAAAAGGACAGGTCCATCAATCAGCTAGTTAAGTTTATTATAAATACAAATGTAGATAGAAACATAGATGAACCACCTGCATTAAAATATTTAATAATTTCATTTTTCATACATCTGAAATATTTGTATCTAAAACAATGTCTCTGTTATTTGGGGAATGCTGATAAATATGTTTTATTGGCCAAAAATAATTCTCAAAAGATTTGATTTACAGCACATACAGTTTTATAAATGAAGTAGCGGCTGTCAGATGTGCCCAGTCTACCCAGATCCATGGCCTTTTGCGAGTTCCAACTAAGGAAATAAATTTGATTTAAAAATATTTAAGAAGTTATTTCTAGTACCATTAAATTTACATTGAACTTTTCTGTTTCTTGGTAGAAAAATTCAGTTAGATAGCAACTTTCCCCATTGTTTTCACATCAAGCAAACACACACACACACACACACGCACGCACGCACACGCACACGCACGCACGCACGCGCGCACGCACGAGCAAAAGCAGCATAGTTATCTTCACTCAGATGTCCCTAATCAAAGTAGTGTACACATGGCCAGCAAAAAATGGAGACGACCCCGTGTAAGTGTGACGGGAAGCAGTAGTAATACTGGGAAAACAATGATGGAGACATTAAAGGTCAAATCCATGAAGTTTATTTAAACACGGTAGCATGGATGCATACTTGACCCCTTTGCGTGTGTGTGCATGTGTGTGTGTGTGTGTGTGTGTGTGTGTGTGTGTGTGTGTGTGTGCCCTTCACCACAGCTGCCTAATATAAGAAACTATATTTGGAGATAGGAATGTAGCTACCTCGGTAGAGTATGAGACCATGGGTTTGTTCCCTGCTATCATGTAAATTAACTGTGATAGCTCATACTTGAAATCTGAGCCCTGGTGAGGTAGAAGACTGGGGAACAGAATTCAGGTATCTTTATTGGCTCTTTAAGAATTTCATACAATGCATTTCGGTCATATTCATTCAGCTTCCCCTCACTCCTCCCAGGTCCAGCCCTACTTGCTCACTCACTCAACTCTGTGTCTTCTTGTTCATTATTTTTCCCCATTGAATTTACTTTGTATTGCCGTTAGGGTCTTGGGTGTGTGGTCATGCACTGAAGCATGGTCCACCGACCAGGGCTTTAATCTTAAAGAAAATTCTTCTCACTTTCTCAGCAGCAATCAATTACCAATAGTGGACATCTCCACTCAGCACAGTTAGGCTTTGTCTTGCTTGAGCTTGTCCAGGTCTTGTGTATTCGATCACAACCAGTGTGTGCTCATATTTGCACCTGCTGCGTCCAGAAAACACTGCTTCTTTGTCATCATACATCACTTTCGCCTCTTACAATCTTCCAGCCTCCTATTCTGCAATGCTTTCTGAGACTTGGGGGAGAAGGTGTGATACAGATGTCCATTTAGGTTTGAACACTGTTAAAGACTCCTCTGCACAATGGCTAGTTGTGGGTATTAACTGCTATCTACTGCAAGAAGAAGCTTTTCTGATGATGACTGAGAGATACAGATCTATGAGTATAATGGCACGTCATTAAGAATTGGTTTGATATTTCTGTTTTGTAGAATAATAATGCTAGGTTCTCCCTTTGGCCTGTGATCTGTCTAGGCACAGGTTCATGACTCCAATATGGTGGTATTTATTAGTTCTGAGTCATGGATCAGGTCTTAAATCCAATCAGAATGTGATTGGTTAGTGCCTTGATATTTGTGACACAATTCTACCAGTGGGCCAGTGAGCATGTTTTGCCAGGCAGGTGGTTGCTGTAGCTCACAGGGTTCATATCCGGATATTGGTGATGATGACTTTTCTTTTCCAGTAGCATGACTACTACTGTAGAGGACTATCAAAGCCAACCAGTGGAGAAGAAACTTCAGGAGATACCAGCCTCAAATCTCCAGGTTCCATCACTAAAATGTGTGTTGTCTTCAGCAATGTGGTCTTACTGTCAAGTTATTGAGGGTAATTAAGAATATCAACAATAACCTATAATATCTGGGGGGCGGGGAGTCTATGGGACCCCACTACCCTTAAGTCCAAAAGAGATTAACCATTCCTAGCACTCAGCTTTTCATCTGTTAGCCATGGTATTTAGTAGGGGCATTGCCAGAATAGTACAGGGTAATTCCATTTATACATTTTTAATATGTGTATGTATATATTTTAGGAGGTTTTTACAGTCCTCGGTTTCACATGATGTTTTCAAAAGAAGTGTCCTCTCCCTGTTCTCCCTCCTCAGTGACATAGCAAGTCTGAGGCCAGCCTGGCCTACAGGGGACCCTGTGTCAAAAATAAACGAAGACAGAGGAGGGGAGCAATGAGAGAGTGAGAGGAATCCATTTCTGTCTACAGCTTATTCTGTTACACTTTCGTCATGTAAAATATTTTTCTTTATTTCTGAAAGCAGTGCTTGCTGGGGTGTCTCTTTTGACTTTTTAAAGATAACTATCACTGCTTTTGATGCACAAGAGTTTTCTACAATTTTATTTTCAACCAGTCTGCATCTTTTTTAAGAATATATTTCCTGTATCTAGCTTGCAGCTTGCTCTGTTTAATTTCAACCCATGCATCTGTATTTTGTGGCCGTAGTGATTTTTTCCCCATCTGTGCTTAATTCAATTGTTATATTTTGGAGAACATGAATAATTTCCTTATTTCTATCTTGCCTTCTTGTCTTTGTGTGTGAGTTTGTGTTCATGTATGTGCACATTTGGAAGACAGAGGACAATTGAGTGTGGTCTTTACTTTCAACCTTGTTTGAGACAACGTCCCTGTTAACTGATGAGTGCACTAATCCAGGTTGCCCATGAGTGTCCGGGTATCTTCCTGTCTCCACTTGTCTCCACGGGAGAACCAGGATTATAGACAGACACTATTGCACATGGCTTTTCAAAGGTTCTGTGGGTCTGAACTCAGGTCCTCACTCTTGAGTGTCAAGTGTTTAACCTGCTTAGAAATACTCCAGCCCTATTTTTTTTCTAGTTATTTGTTATTTTTGTTATTGCTTTGAGTAGAATGTCGTTAGTATTCATTGCCTTATTCCCTTTTAAGAACACATCTACTTTGTTTGCTTTTATTATAATATTTATTCCATATAAAATATTTTAACTTATGAAAATCTATTTAGATTTAATGGCATTCCCCCACTCCTAATATAACAAATCCCTCTAAAAGCACAATTTCCCTTGCTAACATCCCACTTCTTATGTTATAGTTATATTATGCACTTAAATTGTTGCACATATATAATATGATCACCACAGAAAAGTAAAATCTAGAAGAATACTATTTTGTAGACTGTGTTACATTAATTAACAAAATATGAACAAATGAATAGAAAATATGTGGACTTGTATTGCCCAACAAGATACAGTGATAAGGATAAGATCCTCCCTTTTATTTAAAATAAATAAAAGTCTGTGGGTGAATTAAATGTCAGTTATTTTCAATATCACAAGATACGAAGCAGTGAAGGACGCTGACCTCTGGGAGGCACTAAACAGAGGTGGTGAGCCCCAGATTTCAGCAGCTCACTGCCTGGAGAGTCCATTGGGAAGGACATCAGATTCCAATGCTGTAGACTTGAGGCCAAGGAAAAAGAACTGAGGTTTCAGGAAAACAAGAAAGATAGGACAGAGTGTCAGGGGACAACTGTGATATACAGGGACACCTCCCCATGGGTTTAAAAGATTTCTAATAGATAAATTCATGTGTGCAGACGTGCTAAGAGCCAGCATCAGGATGACATGGGGTTTGGAATGTCCCTAGTCAGCATCCATAGAAAATGCAGAAAATTGAGAACTGTCTGGAAGGAGATGTAGAGACAGCTGGGTGACTAAGAGCTCTGGTTGTCCTTGAAAAGCAGCCGAGTTCATTTCCAATCATCCACATACCATGACTCATAGCCATCTGAATTGCTAGGAGACTGAACACCCTCTTCTTGCCTACAAGGGCATGCATACGCATGTGACATATATGCATGCAGACATGCATACAGATAAAGAGTACCTTTTATAAAAGAAATCGTCTGGGGGTTGGAGAGATGGTGCAGAAGTGAAGAGCATTGGCTATTCTTGCAGGAAACCTGGGTTCACATACCAACACCCACATGGAAACTAACAACTGTCCATAACTCCAGTTCCAGGGGATCTGACGCCCTCTTCTGACATTTGTTGGCCTTGCACACCACAGGTGCACTTACACACATGCAGGCATACCATTCATACATACAATATGTGTATATATATATATATATATATTTATATATATTTATGAAAGAAAAAGGAATCATCTGGTGGCAAACTTATAGAGGTGCTCTGCACAGTTAAGTCTTAGGCTAAGCACAGATCTGCTCCCTACTAAAAGTTTTAAAAGTTACCAAGTAATGTAAGTTAATCATAGCAAAACTGAAACTCGTGTGTGTGTGTGTGTGTGTGTGTGAATACATATGCAATAGAATTGCAGAAACAGATGAGGAGACAAAGCGTGATAGTGAGAGAGGGGAAGTGGTTAAGGAGGTAGGAGACAGAGAGAGAACTCTGCATTGTCCAGTCTTGTATTCACAGATTCAAATAACTGTGGATAGAAAATCTTTGTGTTAACCTATTTTGTCTGGAAGCTGGAGATCTGGTTTAGTGATTAGGAGCACTTCCTAGTCTTTCAGAGTACTGGGTTTGGTTCTCAGTAGCCACATGGAAGTTCACAACTGTCCATAATCTAGATCCAGAAGATCTGATGACTTCATGTTACTTTCAGGGGTCTCAGGGACACACATGAACACTTACACACATTCAGGAACACACATATACACAAAATACAAGTACATAAATCTTAAAAATGTTTCCTTTGTCCTGGACAGTAGCATACTTTTTAAAAGTCAGGATAAGAAAAATTTACATAACATTCACATTATAATAAGCAATGTTGTGATAATCCTTCATCATAGAAGAGAGCCTAAGTGTAAGTCAAATTTAAATCTTTCACCATAAATGTGAGATGTCCGAAGATTATGTTATCTGGATGGTGGTTATTCTTCAATAAATTCACACATACACCATGAGAAACAACTATTTTCTCTACATATCTATCTATGCATGCATACGTATAAATTTATATATATATATATATATATTCATATAGGTGTGTAATTATACACGCTTAAGAACATTTATCAAGAGATAAATTTCACCTGTCATGGCGGCACACAGATTTAACTCCATCGCTCCAGAGACAGCAGCAAACAGATCTCTTTAAGATTTCGGCCATCTTGGTCTACTTAGTGAGTTCCAGGCCAGCTGGGGCTACAGAGAGACTCGATCTCAAAAGTACAAAAATATATAAATAAAAAGAAAATTAAGCAGTTAAAAATATAACTCAAATATGTAACTTCTCAAATCTATATTCACATATACACGTATGTTAAGATGAGGACAAAATAAACTCTTGTTCAGAGTTACGCATTTTAAAGGATTTATTCCAGGCAGATCAGAAGGACAAGAAATGGGTGGCAGAGATTTGGTATAGGTGTCCTATTCAGGGATAACTTCTCTGGAGTCTCTTATTCTCTGTACTTGGCCAGTTGAGGCTTTCTGGGTTAATCATCATCTGTTGCATGAGGAAACTTCACAGGTAAGAGTTGAGAGATAATATTCTTTCTGTCCCCTGTTGTTCTGTGTTCCCTGAGCCTTAGGCAAAGAGGTGGCATTGTACATAGAGCATTATTTTTTAACCACACACACATTACTTTAGGAAATCAAAATTTATATATTGAAATTCACTTCAAGTTTAGTTTTTCCGGAATTATATTAAAGAAACAATGCAAGACATATTTTGTCGTGCAAGTGTGGGGGATTGCTTTAAACAACAAAACAATTTTTAAAATTACTTTGAAATAATTCCTTGAAAATGTGAATGTCTAAATATTACGTTGTGAAAATATTAATCTCCTCTGCTATGCAGTAAGCAGTAATATATTTTATATGTATTGAATCATATTATCCTTTAATGTTAAAATTGAAACTGTACCTGTGGGGACTGGAGAGTTGGACCAGTGTTTAAGAGCACTTGCAGCTCTTCCAGAGCACCCAGATTTGTTTCCAATACACACATGTTGGCGAGCACCCCATCTTTGACTATAATTTCAAAGGCCATCTTTCTTCTGGCCCTGGGTACCAGGAACTCAGATATTCTGCCCATGTATTTATCATGACTTAAGGAGAACCTGCCTTTCTAGGGTGTTTCTATGATCAGGTGATTGATCAGTTTCACTAGTCAAAATGCAGATCTTCCAGCAGACAGAGGTTTCATAGTCTTGACTCTTATGGGACTTTTTGCTATTGTAGCAGTACGATACTGCAGACGTCTAGTTATGAGTTGTGTTGATATTATAGTTGAGAATCATTGCACTGATTATCCCTAGTTGATGATCCCTGTGAGTTCACTTCTATCAAACAATTTTACCGTTTAAATATTCACACCCCTACAGCTGACATTGTAAATGATTCAGATGACAAGGCAGGTTTGATCATTTGGTTTACATTATAGCCACAGGTAGCAGACACTTAAAAATCTTTGAGTTAACATTTTTCAAAAAATAAATATCTTTCAAATGACCCCAAACATTATTTTCCAAAGCCATCTCCCAGAGGTTGTGTTATAAACTGCAGAGGAATCATCTTCAAAACAGGTGCCACAGAAGGACATGGGGGATTTCAAGAATTACAGGAAAACAGAGTTTGAAGAGGTGCCCAGGTGCTCTAGAATTGCACCCACTCCAGGTTTCCTTGGGAGCCCCTCAGCCCAACCTTCTCAGAGAATGGTTGTCAGAATAATTCTCCACCCTCTTAGCTCACTGAGAGTTTCAGCTTCCAGGTAGCCTTCTGACCATTCCAGCATTTTACAGTGTTTGAATTCATATCAGGTTAGATTGGAGAAAACACCTAAGATGCAATGTCACAGTGTTCTATTACAGAGACATTTTTAAAGCTGTACTGTAATAAAGGTCTTACATAAGCAATCTAAGTTTGTAACTTACATCTCTACCCAACAGTATGCTCGCCAGGAACAGTGAATTTTCACTCTTTCACCTTTACCCATACGTTTCAGAATTATGCCTGCCCCGGAACTTCTTGAATAACTCATTTTATTCTATGTGCATGCGTTATCATCTAGTACTGTGTCTAAAAGTGCGTGCTGCTTGTCACGCTGTCATTTCTTGTTCCCACTTCATTTCCTTATCCACTTAAAACCCAGATCTACCCCAGGACTTGGTTTTACATTTTTATTGTTTGTACTAATTTTTTAAAGATTTACTTTATTTTAAATTATGTGTATTTGGGGGGGGGTGTGTTGTGGAGGTGGGTATTGCCAGAGATATTGGATGACCCTGGATTTACAGGCACTTTTGTATAGCCAGACCTCGATGTTAAGCACTGAACTTAAGTGCATCATCTTAATCACAGTCATCTCTCCAATCTCTGTGTCAATAGTTTGAATATCATGCTCTGAGTTGGTCCAAGAGATCTAGAGTGATTATTTCAGTTAGTAATCAAAGCTTAGATTTTCCTTTAGCCACATGTTTAGAGATATAGAGAATGATATATCAAGAAAGGGAAAGCTTCCCTAAACATTGGAGATTGCTCAGGAACAGGGCAAAAATCATGGGCCCTAAAAGGGCCGTGAAGCCAGGCGGGTCATTTACACTGCAGCCACCCTTCTCAAGTTTTTGTATCATGACTTTTGGTGGCCTGTCTTCTGTTGTTTGTAGCGTAGAGATTTTCTAGTCTTTCTCTGCCAACTGCCAACAGCTTTTTTTTTTTTTTTACTTGCTAGCAATTCTTGACGTAGCTTTCTCTAGTGCCTGCTCTGCCACAAACTGTTTCATGGGATCTTGTGATGATTTAAATGAGAAATGCCCCCAATAGGGTCATGTATTTCAACACTTTGTTCCCAGTTGCTGGTGCTTTTTGAGACACAGACATAGACAGACATAGACATAGTCATGACATAGAATAGACATAGACAAGACATAGGCAGACACAGTTATAGGACATAGATATAGATACAGACATAGACATAGACATAGTCATAGAAGTAGATATAGACACATAGACGTAGATATCATAGAGCCTTTTTAAAGGAATTATGTCACTGGTGTGGGCTTTGGGACTTTCTAGACTTGCCTCACTTTCTGTTCTTTTTGTTTTCTGTGTGTGGAGGAAATGTGGTTCTTCTGCTTCCTGCTCTGCTTTCCATGCTTGTTGCTATGCCTCCCCTGCCATGATGGGCTCTTATCTCAGTGGAACTGTAAGCTGAATTACATCATGTCTTCCTCAAGTTGCTTTTGTCCTAGACATTTTATCACAGCATCAGAAAAGTGACTAATACAGAAATGTTCTTGGTATTTTGCTTTATTGGATTTGATTTTGCATAAGAGTAACCTAGCACTTGTTGTGACAGCTAGTTTATACAGACACAGACTAAGACTCTGGAGCCTCACGTCATAACAAATATGAGATTCCTCTCATGTCATGGCACCTTTCCAACTGAAAGTGGGGTCTCTTCTGTCCCTAGTTAAGCAAGGGCTCAAACTGCAGATGAGTTCTTTTTCTATGTGGTCCTGCTTCTCAGTAACATGAATCAGAGTGCAATGTCAGCCTCACCCGGCTTTGAAATCCATGAACAAAATGCAGCATAGCTATCTTCAGTAAGATGTCCTGGTCAGAGTGGTGTACACATGGCCAGGGCAAAGAAGACCGTGTAACTATGATGGGAGGCAGTAATAATGTTCAGAAAAACAATTGGTGACAAAAAATAAATCTATGAAGTTTATTTAAAAAGAGTAACTCATGGATATTCATATATATATATATATATATGTGTGTGTGTGTGTGTGTGTGTGTGATACATTTGATCAAAATCTGGTGCTTTTTTAAGAAAATAAAAGAAAGAAAAACCATATCTTGACACTTTCCCCACTGAATGGATTCTTCCCTCCAAGCAAGACAATCATCTTGCCTTTTGATGTCTTCATCAAAATCCTGAACCCCATACATAGAAACTTTTCTTCTTTAGCTCCATGTGCAGACGGTAACATTACCTAGTCTTTCCCCTAGTACTACACTCATGCAACTGAGGGATGCATATGTGGAACAGTCATGAACACTCTACCACTTGTTCACATTTCATGAAGGATTGGTTTAGCAAAATAGAGCAGTCTGTCTATACAGACATCATTAATATTCCTGACATGGGCAAAGCACTACACTGGTTCAGTGGTTCAGTCAAATTCTTTTATCTCCTTTAATAACCACTATAATGACGGCCATATTTAAAGAAGCAATTTCAGGAATAGTACATGCTGATATAATTACAGCTACTGTTTAATGCAAGATGTGTTTACAAATTTCTAGAATTGTTAATGCAATAATTTTGCCCCCCCATAGCTTCTTTCCTGTTACTTGAATGAAATATGATTGGGCATAAATTGTTCCTTTTCAGAGCTCTATCTTCTTCAAGGACATAATCTTATATTTGCTTACAATTATTAGTGCTAATGAATTTGTCATCAAAAATTTCTCCAGAAAACTGGAATGTCACATGACTCTTCCAGAGTAGTGGCAGCTATACTATTATTGAACAAAAATTCCATTATGAAGCCCTTGATAGAATGTCAAATGCCTCTTAAAAATTCAGATTGGCATTGTGCCCCCTGTAATTCCTTTTTAGATAACATCCTGTAATCATTTGCTAAACCAGAAATTGGCATCACAGCTTAAATGATGTTTAGCATGATTGATGAGCAGACCATTTTAGACAGACTCAAATGCTTTTTAAAGTCAATTTCACTGCTGTTTATTGATTGTTCTCAAGAATATAGAGCTAACTGAAATATATTCCCAACTTAATGGATATTATTTGTGATGAATAATGGAAACCTATCTTATGATTAATGATCTGTTTGTCCACAGTTGATGCTGTAGCATGTCTCTATGATACAGATCGGAAAGATCTAGTCCATGTAATAAAATAAGAATATTATTTTCTTTGTTATTTAACAGGTGGAGGTATGTTTGAAATTTAAAGGCAGAAACCTCACAATGATCAAATGAGGGATGTATTATCTCAGTAAGCTTCCATATTTTAAATAATACCTACATGTCAATAACATGAGGCCTGTAAACTTCCATGCACTTCAAATAAATTTAGTCAAGTTTTTGGTAGCTATTTAAATGCTGCCTTATAAGACAAGACATTTGTATGGAAATAAAGATACTAAACCTGTGGCAAGTTTTTTATATATCTCTTTATTTAAAGGAATTATTCCTCTTGTTTCCATTATAGATGATCAGGTTATTTGCCTATTTATTTGGCATAATTCTCACTATGGAGCCCTGTGTGACCTGGGACTCTCCATGTAGACCAGGTTGCCTTTATCTCATAGAGATGCTTTCCCTCCATGTTGCAGAGAGTAAAAGTGTGAGTCATCCTGTTTGAAACCAGTTAAGGAAATGCATTCTGGATAAGTGTCTTCTTTTACAAATAGTAATCACACTTAGTCCTATAACCAAACTTGTTCTTAAGTCTTGAGATCATTGGATACTACCTCAAGTTGTTTATAGTGTTAGCAATCTTACTAGACCTTTGACTCCTCTTGTAAACTAAACATGTAGCTTTAATACCTCATGACCTTTTGTTGCCCCAAGCCCAAAATAGTGTGTGAATGTTATGAAAGTATCGTTCTGAAATCATTAACTTTGAAACCAGCAAATTGTCCTATTTGTGTGTGTTCCTACCAACAGCTGTCATAAGATTCATAAACTAGTTAGTGGCTGTGTATGTAGGTCTTGTCTCTAGGGATTAGAAAAAATTCTCTCATCAGACCTATTTCATTTCTTTCTATTGTCTCCTGTTTTGTCCTGACTTCCCACTCAGCAAGGATACATTTATTTAGTGAATTTGCTCTGGCATTAGCACAACAATGTATGGAATTTAAGCATACATTTATAATTTTTTTGAGGTAAGGTTTCTCTGAGTCCCATCTGGCCTGAACTTACTATGTAGAGTAGGTTGTCCTCAGTATTACAGAGATCTATGTACCTGCGCCTCCTGAGGAGATTAAAGGTATATGCCACCACACCTGGAAAAATTCAAATCTGAAGAGATTGTTTAGATGGTTTATAAGAGTGGGTTTACCTTGAGGGTCAGAAATGAATGACAGCTGATATATTGTTTAAAACACAAGGATTTCATGAATGTAATGTCACATTCAAAGCCTTCAGTCTCTTTAGGTGCAAATGATTTGACTAAAACAGTAATAAGTGTGTGTGTGTGTGTGTGTGTGTGTGTGTGTGTGTGTGTGTGTCTGTGTGTTTGGATAAGTACACCACTGCATGCCATGACATGCATGGGGAGGTCAGAGCTCAATACTCCAGAGTCAATGCTCCCTTTGACTATGTGGGTGTTGGGAATTGAGCTCAGTCTCACACTTAATTGCAAGCACATTTACATGCTGAGCCATCTTGGCAGTCCTACTTAACTTACTAGACAATTAATTAATTTTTTATTCATAAAGAAATCAGAGAAAGAAAACAATATACCTGAAAAAATTTTCCAAGAATATGCTAACAAAAATGTACCTCATGTTTGACAGGAAGTTTTTGGTACTCACATAACTAACATACAGAAGAATTTTAACAAGTATTAAATTGTTATAGAAATAAGGATATAGAGGTACTTTAGTATTTTATAAAAAGGAAAATAGCAGATTTATTTCAATTGGTTACTTTATGATAGAAATGAAGTTATTCATATGTAACTAATTCAAACTGAGAAATCAATTGAACATGTAAGGCTAAGTAGAGAAACCTGTAAAGGAATAGAAGTTATAATAGAAAAATATGATTCTATTTTGTTAGATTCTAAAATAAACAGTTTCAAAAACAAATGCCCTGCTTTGTACAACATCTATGTAATATAACATTTACTCATTGATCTAAAAACTAAAAAGAAAGAAAAGTCAGGCGTGGTGATGCATGCTTTTAATCCCAGCACTTGAGAGACAGAGGCAAATAGTTCTCTGTGAGTTCAAGGCCAACCTGGTCTACATACTGAGTTCTAGGCCAGCTGGTGCTCCAAGGAGACTGTTCAAAAAGAAAAGATAAAAAAAAGAAAGAGTAAATTATATTCCTTCAATATTCTTGACTTGGAATTTGTCCAAATAATGATTTCAAGTCTTTGTAAATAATTTTTGAACATTCATGTGTAATATATAAGAAATTTTGCAGATGATCATAATACATTTCAGAATATACAACATAAGACACACCAAATATAAAAATGGATTTGAAATTGGTAAACAGCCAAAAAGTGCAGATAAATGAGTATTTTCATCTTGAGTCTTGTATACAGCATTGTGCTTATAATTTTCAGAGTAGCTGTAAAGTACTCAGGCTTCATAAATATTACCTTGGACATCACAAATAATTGAGAAATGGTGTGAATTGGGCTTAACAAGGAATGTGTTCATTTCTCTAATTTCACACTTGAGCTAAGGGTTGTATTTATTTTGCATAGCATATGACTAAATTTTATTTTGATCTTTATAGCTAGTGAATGCATTTATCTATTAGAGAAAAACATGACTTTATGGTCCAAATAGTATATATTCATTTCTGAGCATACATTTCTGAAGTTATGGGTGTGTAAACAAAACTCCCAAATTAGAGGTGATCAATACTCCAAAGAAAATAGTATGCAGGAATTGATTATTTACTGTAATACTATACATTATATATGCATATATAGCTTTGATTTTTAACATTTTATGTTTTACAACACCACACACACACACACTCATATATATATATATATATATATATATATGCAGTTTTAACAGTTTAAGTGTGCTAAGCATTAAATTTAACATCACTGTTATCATTTTCCTCTATATGATTGTATACGTACAAGATATATAATGCAGAGTAATATTATGGAGTCTATAAATAAAATTGGATAAATAAAGCACATTAATTCCAAGCATGGTGATGCACATCCATAATCCCAGGGTGCAGCAGGCAGAGGCAGGTGAATTTCTATGAACTCACCTACAGTCTGTCTACATAGTAAGCTCTGTGTCATCCAGGAATTCACAGTGAGATCCTGTCACAGAAAGAACATGGACAATACACATATGCACTTTTATAACTGCATAAATATCATCATGAGATTTAAAGGAAAATAATATGTTAAATTTGATAATTTACTTAATTTTCAAAGTATAGTATTTAATTTTTGTTGTATTGAATACACTACTGTCTCAAATTTTTCACTCTTTAGTTTTCTATTTTTCCCCAAATTTGTATTGAATTTTTGTGCATTTTATATAATGCCTCTTATTCAAACTTAAGCCCTATCTCCCCTTCCCACCCCTCCTAGCCCATCCTCAACAATATTTCAGGTATTCTTTCATATATGTTAAGTCCTAACCAGTTAAGCATTGGTATCCAGATGTCTCTCAGTGAAAGTTCATCCACTGGAATCTAGGCAGCCTGGAGAGGTCATAAATCCTAGGGAAAACCCTATCTCTGCCATGTCTATGGGTCTGAATATTTACAGAAAAGTATGCTGTATACCACGCACCAAAAAAGCTTCTATTAGAAACAGAAGGATCCTATTACAGAGTTCTACAATCTTTTTTATTCTTGAAAATTTAGTTAGAATAATTGTTTTCCTTTGTTGAAAGATTACATCACTCCCATACATTTTCATATACTTTAGGTTGCTCCTGATCTAACCACTAAGTTCCCAAAGCAGCCCAAATTCTGGTAGCTTAAAATGACTACAGATTCATGCTAGATAGTCTGACTAGGCTCCAGTGGGTGAACTCACACCAAGTGACATCTAGGGACAGGAAGCTGACTTGATATATATTAACATATGATGACAGGCTGCATAAAATTTAATGGGAAGACAATGGGGGCAGAGAGAGGCGAGATCTAAATATGATTAAGATGTATGAAATGCACAAAATCTTCTAAATAAATAAATAAATAATAAATATCATAAGTTTCAGCTTAATGTAGGACAGTGAATTCCACACCAACCAGGGATACAGACCTTTTTTTCCAAAAATGAGCAAATATGTTTTGACATATTTGTTGGAATAATTTATGGGGCATAATATCTTAAGATATAACTCTGTTTAATATTAATTTTTGAACATTAATGCTGTATGTATTACTTAACA
Source organism: Eospalax fontanierii (assembly GCA_035773235.1). Classification (NCBI taxonomy): domain Eukaryota; kingdom Metazoa; phylum Chordata; class Mammalia; order Rodentia; family Spalacidae; genus Eospalax; species Eospalax fontanierii. The sequence continues at coordinate 106,139,500 of CM069527.1, read as the reverse complement.
CGGCATTAAATTAGGATATGGGTGCATTATATGTATTTATTTAGTTATTGATGTTGAAGATATTTACTCTGTTAAGAACCACATAGCACTCTGTGACACTTCTCTAATAGAAAGCACCAAAGAAATACATTGTTGTCGCATCATTGTGAAGATCTCCACTTAGTGATTGCCCATCCTGCATTATTCTAGGTTTTTCTAATCCAGGTAGCATATACCTTAGACCTTTCTACACTACATGTTTGCATTTTTTCACTTGCTGTCATATAGTATAATGCCTGAAGAATTAAGGTTTTCTGAGTTCAATTAGTGGACTAGAAGAAGATAGCTAAAATTTCATATTCATGTTTAAGCCCTGTGCTTCCACTAAATCTGTGGTTACTAAAGATGGTGACATATTCAGTTACAAAGTGAATGAAAATTTGACTTTTCTCTTCTCTATTGAAGAGACAAAAGTATCTCATGAGAAAGGATTTATTAGTAGAAATCACTTTGGTATTAATTTGGAGAGTTCTTCAGAAAGTTGAACATCATTTACACATGGCTCAGAATGCCCTCTCTTATATTTAGAAGAGGACAAATAATAAATCTGTGCAAAGTTTGTAAATGATGGTGGATAGAAGGTGTTTTTTTTTAAGCAGTAGTCCCAAATAGAAATAATTCAAATATCAATCAATGATGAACAGTAAATGCAGTGTTCTGTCAATATAACTGATGTAATTAAGGAAAGGAAAAAGTTTGAATGTAGAATGTAGATGTAAATAGAGCACTGGTACAGGCTAAAGTGTCATGGACACTTGAAACATTGAAATAAGCCAAAGGAGGAAACATAGAAGAAATCATGTTGCAAAATTCCTTTAGTAGGAAGTGGTCAGATGGGAAAAGTGAGTAGCAGAAAATGTACTAACCAGTCCTTTCTTGCAGAAAGACACAGAATCAGTGCTCATTATCATTTCTCTTAGTCCTCTGGACAGATCTGGAGATTTCTCTCTGACCGGGGTATAGATGGAGTGCGATGAGAAAGTAGAGAACACTTCTTGAATATTCTCGGGCATTCTATAACAGCTTCCAGTACATGCCTTCTTGCTGCACAGTCCTGAATTCTCTTATTTCCTGTTAAACTCCTTCAGTGAGTTGAAGATGTATCACCTACACATTTATCTCAACTTGATTTTTGCCAAAAATATTCTGACACATAAGTGTTCTTATGATTATGGGAACTGTGTGTTATATTATTTCAGAAATGAGACTTTCTCGACTCTGTAGAAATACATCCATAACCTCCTCTGTCTTCCACCCTAGGATTTCTCAGACACTAGATTTACTTTCTTATGTTTTAAGTTACTGTGAAATTCATCCTTGATATCTGTTCCTTATTTTGAGGTTCCACCTTAAGAACCTTTAGCTCCAGATCCCTCTTGAAGCTAAGTTTTACTGGTTCTTCAAATACATGTATTTTTTTAAGGCCTACACATTTTAGTATGTGGGGGTTATATCTGTGTTTTCTCAGAAATCTGTCTATCTGTAAATTAGCAAAATATTTACAGGTCTTATTTTTTCTTGCATTATTTTATCAAGTATAGTTAATAGCAATGAACTAAGGAGGATTTTTTTTCTTTTTTCAAAAACTCATCATAGTTAGCAGGCTGACCTCAAAATCATAATCTAATTGATTTCTCTTTGGACCTATATCTGAGGTGGCTCCTTGCTGCTCAAGGTGCTGAGAACAGATAATTTTTGATGATTCCTTAACCAAAACACCTGCTCTCAGTCCCTCCAAGGCTCAGGAAGAGGGGGGCTCATTCAAATCATGGGATGTTCAGGAAGAGGACATCAGTTTTGTAGCCACTGATGACTTAGCTATGCGCCACTGGAGAGCTGCATAGTCAATGCACGCACTAATGGTCTTCTTTGAACCCAGTGGGTCACAAAGCAAAAGACATGTAAGTAGGATGTGTCATTGATTATTGGGGTCAAGGACTGAAGATGACAGTGAGAAGTAGAAAAGAGAGTGTGATCTTGTCACACACACAGAAAAAAGTTCCCTTCATCAAGATGTTTCATCATAGCTCAGAAAATTAACTAAAACATACATATATATATATTTTTTTTTCACCAGATTTCTTAAGGAATACACATTTAAGAACAGAGTATTCAAGCACATTTTTAAATTACAAAATTACCATATAATGATATATTGGTCAGATTAAAAATATTTTTATAACAATTTTCTAATGAGCGTTGCATTTAGATCTCCAATCCTCACATGCTCTCCTCACTGGCTCTTATAACTTCATTATATAGTAATACACCCATTTAGTGGTGTTTGTGTGTGTCTGTGGCTGACCATTTGAAACTGGATAAGTAGACAGACAGATCATTCCTGAAATGAACCATTCTCCCTCTCTCAGCAACCACTGAGTGCACATAACTCTTCGTCTCGAGTTGGGACTGTGTGAAGTTTCCTCCATCCACATGGGCATGTCAATTGTTGTCATTAGACAGGTTTGTTTAGGCAGCCATGTTTTTGTCTAGGAGATACAAGAGCAGGCTTCCTGACTCTCTAGCTCTTGCTGCCCCTCCCCCATTCTGTTATGTTCCCTGAGCCCTAAGTGCATGGTTTCCCTTTTAAAGGCTTCAGTTGTAGCAAGGCACCTCATGGTTGTTCAGTATCTGCATTTTGGCCACTTGCATGACTTAGTAATAGTCTACATTCCTCTGTTGGAAACAGAAGCTAATTTTTGAATGATGAGAACTATGCTGATCTGTGAACATAAGGGTAAGTCTTTAAACAATCATAAAAACTTACACTAGTTGAGAAAAATGACAGCAGTACTCAATAGGATATGATCTCTGTAGTCTAGGGCATTTGGCTGTGTTTATAATACGATCTGTGAATTGCCTACTATTGAGTATGTTTTCCCTCCAATTAGAGGACTCTTGGTTACCCTCACATCGAAACTGCAAAGGTGCCACTATTGCATCAAAAGAATTGTTTACCGGACTGGACAGTGTTGTGGTTCATGGACTTTATAGCTAGGTAGGATCATTGATTGGATTTCTCCCTTGTCAGTGTGCATAACACCTTGTGATACTACATAATCTAACAAAGGAAGCTTCCAGCTCAAGTTCTCCATGTTCTGTGTCTGACTAAAGAAGTTTCTTTGGCAATAGGGCCTTACCTTCAATTTCTGGTAAGTTAGGTAAATATTCTGTCTTATTTTCGGAGTGTCTTAAACTACGCTGACCAATAACTGGAAGGGAGATTTCCCTTGTCTGGTACTGGGACTTTTATTGGATAGTATTTAGTTATACACTCACACATTATTAATGTAATTTATATAATATATTTCCCTATATTTTACATGTCCTTAGTATTACTTATCTTCTCCCTTGCCCTCCCTTTATACCATTCTGCTGCTTCCTTTTCCAGTTAAAGGCAGATCTTATAAAACTGAGGATAGTAGCTTTACAGAAGGACATATTTATTTTGACTTATGGCTCTATTTTAGACCTGAGGTAAAGCAGAATATAAGAGGGGTTGGGAAACTGATAAGGATACAATATAGTCACACACCCTCCAAAAATGTTTCCACTGATGGGTGTCTACAAGATGACCAAAGCTTCTAGGTTCTACTCCATCTCCAGTTCTCCAAAGAATACCACCATTTGGGAAGTGAATACTTAATGCAAGGTCCTACCGTAAAGCCCCATAACCACACATGGCATTCTGCCTAAAAAGGTTCACACCCACCTCCTAATGCAAAATGTCTCTAGTCTATGGACATGATTCTCCCAAATTCCAACAGTTCCTGCATCATCTAAAGCTTCTTTGAAAATTTCCTCTGAGTTTCATGATTAGAACCCCCTGTAAAATCTGAAAACTAAAATTACATCCTTGCAATATAGTTGGTATGTAGTGAAAGTCACATTCCAAAAGGAAGAAACAGGGACTGAAACCGAAGGGTAAAACTCAGAAACAACATTTCAATGTCAAGTGTCTGGAGATATAGTGACTCCAAGACTTCAAGCCTCCGGCATAGCTTCATGGTGCTCGTGAACTGGCTTCCATCTCCTCCGTGCCTTTGCTTGCAGACATTTCACATTCCTGTCCTCCCAGGAGTTCTCAACGTGTGTTTATCATCATAGCCTCATGCACTGCATTCTTGGAGGGTTTCTTCAGAGACAGTGATCCCCAAAAATATCTGTAGGAGAAATAGAACCTATGCTTTGGAAATAAGAAAAATAAATTTGGTTTGTTAAAGTATATGCATTCAAATCTCATATTTTGTAAAACCTGACATGTAAGTGTTCCTAAGACTTTGAAAGACTCTATAAGTATCTTTTGTATGAAAATATTTTGTGAAATATTCAAATGTAATTAGCTAAGAAGAGTCTTCTTATCATGGTCATTAGAGAAGAAATCAGCTTTCCTGAGAGTCAACTTTTCTAAAATGGCCCCTTTTAATGAAAACCACAGATTTCTGCATATTTTAGAATGCCAAGAAAGGAAAGTGATTTCCAAGAGTCACATGAAGAAAAATGTGATGAAAGTAGTAAAAAATATAAATGCCTTGCATAGATAATATGAAAAGCATAACACCTGCACTGCAGAAAATTATTATTTTTGTTTTGTTTTGATTTTTGTTTTTGAGACAGGGTCTCCCTATAGTCCCAGATGGTCCAGAATTTGCTATGTAGACCAGACTGGCTCCATTTTATCAGAGATATGTCTGTCTCTACCTTCTTAATGTCAGGATCAAAGATGTGTGCCGCCATACATGTTGAATAATTATTTTAATAAGTTATAAATTATTACTTAAATTCATATTTTTATTTCATTTAGATTTAAATTCAGGCATTTATTAATTTCACTATAACATGATTGAAGAAAATTAACAAATATATAGAAAGCTGCATATTGTGACCTAGTGAGATGTAATTTACAGAACAATAAAATTACAATTACCAGACAATGGGGATAGCTAACGTTGTCCTATGAGAGAGAGTGATGCTGATGAGCTCTGTGTCAGAGTTATGGTAAGTGATGGGGCAGGATCCCTGCCATTTCATCTAGGCAATTTAATTAATCAGAGCCTTTATAATGTGTTCCTTTCCCCCTCCAGTTTATAAAGATACCATTTCAAATTCTAAGCTCCATATCTGCCTCTGAGGTTCGCTAAATGTATATTTATATTCACCATAATTTGCTTGAATAAAATCCCAGGAAATTTGTGCTGATTAAAAATTCATTTAAATGAATGAAAACAGATGTAACAAACACACAAAAATTTTTAAATAAGTAAATAAATAGATAGATAGTTGCAGTGACTGTCACTTTGGGGTGGGATCAATGATCAGGCCATGGGTAACCTAGCAGATAACTGTACACTTTTGCACATATAGGCCACACCAACTGGAATTTGTGGGCATGGTGGCACATACCTTTAATCACAGCACTTGGAAGACTGAGGCAGACAGATCTCTGTGAGATCCAAAACAACTTGTTCTATCTCGTGAGTTCTAGGCCAACTGAGGCTACAGGAAGACCCTATTAAATCAAGCCAAAACGAAACAAAACAAAACAAAACAAAAAAACCCCACACAAAATAAAAATGTTATGACTTAGATTAGTGAAGACAGAGGCGCTAGAGGGAAGGAAGTGGGATGAATATGAACAGAATGCATTGCACACATGTCTGACAGTTTTGAAAAACATTAGAAATGAAATGGCACTTTCACACATGAAGAATTTGGAATTACACATACTGAGATATCTGTGATATTTCTTATACTTAGAATGGCATTTATTTCTTCCTTTCTCTGTGTTTGTTCCTCCATTGTTAGTTTCCTTGTCCTGACCTGAGGTTTCTCTAGAGGCCTCTCCTCTCCTCCTTTCCAGCTCTGTTCAGTTCCAGATCTTGAGTTTGCACATTCTCTGGTGTGGTTTGTTTCCATTTCATGCGTTCAGGAAAAGAAAAACCAAACCGACCAAACCCAACCCAACCCAACCAAACCAAACCAAAGAAAATCAAACTTTGCCACTGAGTGACTAAGTCATTTCTATCATACTCTGCTGTCTGTTTCTGAGCTAATTTTTCCTATCGTAGCATTTTTGTTTATCTGCTAAAGGATGGTGTTTTTGTACCTGGGAAATCTAGCTTTCTTGATTACTTTCTATTGTTTACATGTAACTCAGCTACTTGAGTGTTTTTTATTCATTCATACAGTTTTTTAATGAATTTTATGAAATTAAAAGACATAGTAATAGGGTTCATGATGACAATTTCTTGCATATGTATCACTGAACTTTCTGCTAATTCCTCCCCTCGCATGCTCCCCTCTGCCACTCCTGCCCTCTGCCTGCAGGTCCTCTTTCTCTCTTTAAATCATCTTACTCAGGCTTTGTCTCACGTGTGTGCCACCACTCTCTCAATCCGCTCACTTTCATGGCTACTTACTATCTTCATGGTGCACATACATAGAGATAAATGCACACACATATGCAATTAGAAATTTTAATCTATTCTCCACGTGTTAAGAAAAATGCAATATTTGTCTTTTTGTGCCTGGCTTATTTCACTGAATATAATAGTCTCCAGTTCTTTCCATTTCACTACAAATGCCATGAATTCAGCTGTCTCTATGGCTGAGTAAAATATCGTTGTGTGATTCTGTCTCGTCTTCTTTGTGTATTCACTGGACATGAACAATGTCCCTGTGATGTGTTGACTCAGACTCCTTTTCAGGGCCAATTGGCCAAAGTGTATATTTATGTGGAGACTCTCATTTGGATTTCCATGACAACAGTGCCATTCCACTTCTTACTAGCAGTGAATAAGGGTTCCTCTTTCCCGACATCATCACCAGCATCTGCCACTGTTAACTTTTTGATGACAGCCATTCTAAATGGAGTAAAAGAGAGTCCCCAAGTACTGTAGTTTTCATTTCACAAAATGGATAAGTACTTTCAATATTTCTCAAATATATGTTGCCATTTTTATTTTTCTTAAAAATAATTTTCTATTCAGTTCATTGACCCACATATTAATTGAGCAACTTATTTTCATGCTGATTAATATTTACAACTCTTTATTTGAGATATTTGTTCATTTTCCATTCTGGAAAGTGTATTTTTACTGTGAAGGAACTTCACATTTTCATGAAATTGTATATGTCAGTTCTTGTTCCTATTCCCATGCTGTTGGATCCTTTTCAGAAAGTTCTTGAAGTGTTTCACCTGTATTTTAATTGACCAGAATTTTCCAGTGTTACATTACATCCAGTCTTTGATGCTTCTTGAATAGATTTTTATGTGCAAACTGATTGATCTGAATCTAACTTTATTATCATAATTGAATATTCAGTTTTCTCAGAAATATTTTTTTCCAAATTTTTGATATATTTACTTAAAATTAGGTGGCAGGAGTTTTGTTGGTAACTATCTGGGTTTCTGGGTCTAGTCCATTGGGCCGCATGTCAGAACATTTTCATTACTACCCCTGTAGTATAATTTGAGATTAGGTGTACCGATAAAATCAAGCGTTGCTATTTATGATGAGGTTATTTTGGATACTTGTAGCTTTTTGTACTTCTCTGTGAGTTTTAAGAACTTTCTCATCTTTCTGTGAGTCATTGAGATTTTGATGGGGATTATATGGAATTTGTCTCCATATTTTCATATTAATTCTGTGCAATCATGTGTATAGGAGTTCTTTCAATGTTCTAGCTTCTTCAATATCCTATTTATGTGTCCCCAAATTTGCATAGGAGAGGTCTTTTTAAATGTATTCTTGAATTCAGTTTGCAGGAATTACATTGATAATTTTGTATATTCATGAGGGAAATTATTCTGTAGTTCCACTTTTTGTTGTGCTTGGACCTGGTTTTGATATCAGTGTGATTCTGACTTTTAACGAGGCTGTTAGTATTTTTTTCTCTTTCTAGACCATAGGACAGTTGAAGAAGCATTGTCGTTTCCTCTTCTTTAAAGGTCTAGATGACTGAGGCAGTGAATATGTCTATTCCTGAGAGTTGTTTGGAGCAATTTTGTTACTCTTTAATGTCATGGATGGTTACAGATCTAGTTGTTTGAGTTTTGTGTTTCCTAATTCTATTTTGGTAGCTTATATGTGTTGGAGTTATTTATCATTTAGTCTCTTTCTTTTCCACTGTCTTTTAAATCATTTAATATTAAGGTAATTTGCATAATGTCATATTTTAAAAAGAAAGTGTTTGAATGACCTGACAATGGGTATCAACTAACATGGCTGCATTTTCTTAAACTAAGTATTTGCTACCTTCAAATCTTTGGCAAGATTTTCAGAGTTATATCATATGTTTTGATCTGTGTTTGACAGTTACTCAGACTGATTTAAAAAAAAAAAACATAGCATCTTCAGCAATTTAATTGAGTCTGTATGTTGGGTTTCATCCTTGCTTACTAAGACTGGTGAAGGATGGAAGTAAACATTCCTGTTTCCTGACCTTTCTCAACAATTTTCCTGCTGTGGTGCCCCTGCCTCCTGGGGCAGTTTTCCTTGAATTCAAATGCAGGAGTTTATGTTTTTAAATTTTCTTTGTTATAGGATTTACTTTGCCTCCTGCCTTCTGTATTTCTGTGTATACATACTCACTGCTCTATTTGAATATTTTCCCCCTGTGATTAGATTTGCAGTTTATATCCTCCTTCCCTGAGGCTGTGATCTTACTTGGTTGCTGACAGCTGCACCATGCCATTAGGTCCTGTGCTCAGGACCTCACTGTCTTCTCCAGCTGTTCCGCCTCTCCGCGATTTCCCACGTGGGTCACATCAGCATCATTGCAGAGTTTTGCCTTCTGCTGGCTTGCTTTCAGCTTCACTAAGCTTTGCTCCTGGATGGTGCTTGGTCCCCTTCTCAGCGATGTCATACTTTTCCTTCTTTTGTGTTACTGCTGCTGTTGTACCTGCCTACAGGTAGCAATTCCTGACTGGCCTGAAGCTCCAGTGTAGACTAGGTTGGCCTCGAACTCACAGAGATCCACCAGCTTCTGCCTGTAAAATGACAAGATTAAAGGCATGTACTAGCATGCCAGGCCCTAGACTAATCTTTACAAAGCAGTAAATACTGAAAAAGATCACTATAGGAAATGAAGGATAAGAACAAATATGTAACCAAATGATTATTGCTACAATATTAATTATGGATAAATGAACATTGTTTTATAGAAAAATTTTATTACATCAATTAGGTGTACAATTTTGTTTCGATATTTTAATAAGTGTATTTTATTTAACATTATTCCTTTAACGTTTTACTGCGTTTCTTCATTAGTATTTTGGGTGTGTAGGCACAGGGGCATGTGTGGATGCAAGAGGACAACTTGGGTGAGTTAGTTCTCTGTATACTCTGTGGTTCCTGGAGATAGGTCAGGTCATCAGTTTTGTAGTGAGTGCTTTTATCTGCTGGGCCATCTCTGAAGGATCATTTTGTACATAATTAGATCATGTAACTCTAAGAATTTATGATTAAAATTGTACTTTCCCCCTCCAACTTAATAATCATCAGACACCAGGAATTTAAAATGCAGGTTTATGTAAAATACTGAATAAAAAATTAAATATACATAATTATATATTTTAAATGAAATGGTTATGCTATTATATCAACATATCTTCTAATTTATTGTGACTATGAATTAGAGAAAATAAGGATTTATAGTTTATAGACAACTATTTCAAGAATTATTTTTTGTGCTATAATTTATTTAAAATTATATGTTGTATATAATTTGATTATTTTTTAATTCATGCAAAATTGTACGAACAGAAATACAATTATATGTAACTAGTGAAATTCCTATTAACTGTGTAAATATTTAGTTTTATATACGTACTCTATTTTCACTTAAACCATGTACTTTACAAAATTATTTTCTTGTATATATTTTGTAAACATTTTTTAATATTTAAATTTATGTTTATGTGTGCCCCCATGTGTTATCTAGTGCCTGAGGAGGTCAGAGCATGTATTGGATCGCTTTAATTGGCATTATGGATGGTTGTGAGTCATCATGTGCATGCTGGGAATTGAATCTGGGTCCTCTGCAAAAGCAGCTGGTGCTCTTAATCACTGAGCCATCTCCCGCAACTCTTCTACATATTTTTATCATTTTCAGCTTCTATTTTTTTTGTCCAACTTGTGATCTACCCATGTCTGCCTCCTGAGTGTTGAAAATGTCTGAAATCCTGTAACAGGACGAGGACATACAAAAGCAGAATGGAATGCCACAAAATGTAAACTAAAGGGTGAAGAAAGGAGAATTTCTTTTAATTCACAGCTCTTTCCTCAGCTTCTTTATTCCGAGGTATTTGAAAAGGACAAGTCTTACACATTTCTAGATTAAAGATGTCTGGTTAGGAAGTTGATTGGCTGTACACTATTAATGCATCGAATTTGATGTGCAGTGCATTTTGATCTACAGAAAAGTTTTCCCCCAAAATAATCTGTTATTGGTCATAATGAAATGAATGAAAACATAAAATTCTTTTATAATATTTCCTAAGTTTGTTTGTTTCATTTAGGAATGTGGATGAAGAAACCTATGTACATTTCTTTCTTCTTATACAGAGTTTCTTAGTTTCCCAAAATTTATATGTCAGTATATATTGGCTACAAATACGCAAAATAAGAGAATGTAGCATTTTCCACTTAAATATTCTTTTTAATCAAACATATTTAAAATCCATTCAGAATAGCCATTATTTTATGAATATCTATTTGAAAAATAGTAAAAATTATTTTCTGAATAGGTATATTTGAATCTTGTCACCCATTTCATGCCTATATACATGCATTCAAGAGATGTATATTAATTTATTAAGGCTTAATTAAATTTTCATTTATTTATTGGCAAAGAACCAGAAACATTAGCTTCATTGTAAAGTAATATTGACGTATAAATGAACTTTCAACAAAAAATTCATTATGATAATATTTATTTTTCTAGCAAAAGAGTCCCATAGAGTATTATAGACTATATCAAAGGTATCCAGGATAATTTTAGAACTTTCATTTAAATTAAATTTACAACCTAATTATATCTGAAAAGTGTACTAACTAAATTACATCAAGTAAAGGAAAGTTAGGAAAAAAAATATCTTGGTTCATTCAAATAAAAATACAAAAGCATTGATAGGAGATAATAAGGACCTTTTATCTTAAGATAAATGAAGAATTATTTCAAATGAAAAATTGCTTCTTTTTAATTTCTTTTTCTCTTTCTGAGAAGCAACAAAATTTGGCCATTATTGAGAACAAATCATATGTTATGTTACAAGTTAAGTCATGATTTATTCATTATTGATATCTATAGGATAAGAAATAAGAATAGGTTAAAATGTGTGATATCCACTAATGAAAATGGCAAGAACAGGGTAGTTTCAGGCCAGGAGAGTGGCTGCCTGGGTTATCCATCAGCACTGGAGAGACCACTAGGCAGTCTAACACCTTTGTATGCCAGATGACTCCATCATAAGCCACAGATGCAAAACACGGTGCTGCAGCATTTGTGCGTGGTGTGTGTGTGTGTGTGTGTGTGTGTGTGTGTGTGTGTGTGTCTGTGTGTGTGTATTTGAATGCAGAAAATTTGGTAGAGGGTTAACAAAGGGTGCAGATGCATTAGAGGATATAAATATGGTCAAAATATATTGGAGGGAGTTATATTGACATTTGAAAAGTAGGGTATAATTAAATATATAGTTATGATCTCTGCTTTTTATCTGTTTAAAAAGATATAAATGAATATAAATAATTATACCAGGAATAATCTCTAAGCATCACTGGATAGTGTGAAATTTGTGCAACTTTTAAAAATTGGGTAGAGAGTTATTTATTTTTATTTTATGCATGTCTGTAAGTGCATCCATGTCACACAATGCCCATGGATGACAGAAGAGAGTGCTGAATCTCCTGTAACAAGAGTTATAGATGGTTGCTAGCCATCATGCGAGTGCTGACATTTGAACCTTGATCCTCTGAAAGAGCAGCCAGTGCTCTTAACAGCTGAGCCATCTCTCCAGTCCTTTGAACAACATTTTAAGATATACAAAACATTTATGCCATATCAAATGGTGCAAAGTGTGAATCTATCCTTCACCCCAGCAACAGGCCTATGTGCCATCCATGAATACTATAATTTAATTGTCATTAAAGGTGAAAATATATATGCAAATACAATGAAAATTGGTTAATATCATTTTTATCAGTGCTAAGGCATACACTTTGATATAACAATGCTTGTGCTCTATAATTGAATGTCAGTCTATCAAGAGTCAGTTTCTTATGTCTGCAGTCACAGTGTAAAGACAGAGACATCAGAAGGCTTATCTGCTTGAGTGTAGTAAGAGATTAGAATAGAATATCAATATGAACTCTGCTTAAAATAACTCAGCTACTAATGCTTATTTATAGAAATATTTATAGACAAAGCTCTAGAAGTTATAAACAAAAATGTCAGTATCTTACAAGACATACACAGTTTGGTTTCAAAATTATATTCCTCCACCAAATGAGCAAAAGAACCTTGCAGATTTATGTTATTCCCATGCTGGAACAGAAAACACATAAAGACCATTTCCAAATAACTGTAAAATTAAGTAAAAGTGATTCTATAAGTTAGAGAGAGAGAGAGAGAGAGAAATAGAAAGAGAGGAAGAGGGATAAAAGGAGGAGGAGGAGAAGGAGGAGGAGGAGAAGGATGAAAAGGGGAGAGAAAGACAGACAAAGAGAGGAGGTAGGGAGGGAGGGAGCAGAGACTGGTGTCAATATTGTGCTCTACCCGTCATCCTGTGGACAAACACACACGCGGATGATTCCCTAATAGAAGGCAACACTGTCATCTGGAATATATTTAATGTCATGAATTTCCTGCCAGTCATACACAGTTTTATTGTCTGTGGAGCTATTTTTTGGACAGTCTAACATTCAAACTCCCCTAGTGTGCCTGTGAAATGTGAGGATGTGGCATTATCTAAGTTCCAATATAATGACCACAGCATGCACGTTTCATTCAAGTAAGACATGTGTATAGGAAAATTGAAGGTATCACTAAATGAAATATTCTACAAGTCAGTGTTGATTTACACTGGACTGCTGTGCAGGTGTGTGTGTGTGTGTGTGTGTGTGTGTGTGTGTGTGTGTGTGTGTGTGTTGCTGTAAGTGCAGCTCCCACTGGCCTGGTGTGATACCCTTATGTGTTCTGAAGAAAGCATGTGAGCTTAAGGAATAGCCTTATATGTTCTTATGGATAGAGTGATACTTTAGGTAATAGAAATCTTTATATTAGAGCTTATCTGTATGAATACATGTAAAAGTACATTCTTAGGTGACTGAAGATCAAATTGCTTTCATGAATATATCCTGGGCACATGATTAATTAACACTGTCCTTAAGCTGTTTGTTGTTAAAGAAGTGCATTAATGACCCTAACATATTATAAACAAAATCAAATAATCCATTTATGATTTCCCCTTTCTCTTCTTTTCATGAGTATCTGTTATGTGTGTTCATATATATGTGGGTGTATGCACGAGCACAGAGAGGACAACAATCTGTGGTTACTTTTCGACCTGATTCACTAAGACAGAGGCTCTCAGTCAAACTCAGGGCTCACAGATAGAACTAGCCTGCAAAACAGATCACACCATCTCTGCCTCCTTGGCTGAAATAACAGAAGGACCACAAAGAATACCTGGAATGAGGTTAACAGGTAAGAGGACTAGACAGTACATGTTAGGTATTAATAAAGAAATCTCTAATGAATGAATACAGTGATGAATTACTTCCAAATGATAAAGGGAAAAAGCCCCCAGATGTAGTAAAATTCTCTGACACTCAAAAGGCTTCTGATTGACGATTTAGCTTTCTCAATATAGATCAGTGAATGTTCCATTATTAACTTCACAGTGGTATACAGAACTTTCACAAAGGAAAATAAACACTCAGTTATTATCTTTGAATATTACCTCATGTTTATGAAGTTCACATGTGAAGATAATTTAATTTAAATTGTTTTTCAAAAAACAGTTTCCTGAAGGTTGGAGAGATGACTCGGTGGTTAAGATCCCTTACTGCTCTCAGAGAGGACCCAAGTTAAGTTCCCAGAATCTGCATTAGGTGACTCACAATTACCTGAAAGTCCTGTTCTAAAGCATCTGACACCCTGATCTAGGTCTATTTAGGCACCTACAAGCATATGGTATGCATAAAGTCATGCAGACATAAAAATATACTCATCAAAATAAAGAAAATAAATATAAGAATCTGAGTTCCCTCTTGAAATTATTGAGATTTCATTAATTATTTGATTATTGCACAGTTATTACATAGAAGCACCTTTAGGCATATTTGAAGCCTAGATTTAAAAGTTTATTGACCAGTTAGCTGAGAATGAAGGCTAAACAACAAGTAAGTCCAGACATGCAGAAATCAAAAGTTTATCTTCTAAAATACATCTTGTAAAGAAACACAAGAGGGAGTTTTACCATAAAGAATTGATAAAGAAACTGTAGAGACTGGAGGCAGAAGTGGGCAAGCTAGACCTACTGAAGAAACAGGTCTAGATTTTGAGACCAAAGTGCAGAATGAACTCGAACAGTGGGACCAAACTTTTTATCAGTCTGAAGGCAGAAGAAATCTGTTTCCCCAACATGGGGCATATCACGAGAAAAAAATTCTCTTAGTTGGAAGAAGCTTTGCCTTTGTGTGTGTGGAGGGGGTGTGTATCAGATTTGGAAATAATTGTAAGATGTTCACTAAAATGAAATCCTTACCCCCATTGACCCAATGTTTAATTCCATCTAGAACACATCCCACAACACCAGGAAAAATATTTCCTCATTTACCTGGCACAGAGTGGATCAGTGAGGTTGACACCTAAGACTCACTGTCGTGGCTGTTATATCATGGAATTTGAGAATTCTTTCCATGCACAAATGATTCCACATGAAATTACTAATGTTATTCATGTTTTACTATCTTACACACTGATTTTCAAAGGCATAATGAATTATGACTCTAAGTTTAATATGTGGGTTTTACCTACTGATTTATGTGTCTTTTGTGAAATTTTCAGTTCACTTGCCAGTACTTCATTGTTTCAATTGTTACAATTTTTGCAAATTTCCTGCAGTATATTATGATCGCATTTAGAATTCTTCCCCTACCTGCACCCCTTGTGTAGCCTCCCCCCTTGTTCTCATGAATTCTATCATTATGTTAGGGCCTATCATGTCAAGTTTGTGTGCAAAATACCCCTAGATATAAGTCCATCCACCGAAGTCTAGTTAACCTGTTAAGCTTCCCTCCCTTAAAGGAAACAAACTCTCTCTCCCTGTTGACAATAGTTGAAAACAGTTCCTCATTTAAGGTTGAGGCTTCTTACCCATTTCATCACTCTGTGCTAGATTTTTATCTAGTTTGAGCTTCCTTAAGTGTTGTATATGTTGTTATCATTGATGTAAGTTCATATGAGTAACTTATCAGCTGTCTGGAAAGCTATGTCCTTGTGGTCTTCTGCAGTCATTGGTTCTTGCAATCTTTCGTCCCATCTTCCACAATGGTCTCTGAGCTTTAGATGGCAGAGATTTGATATAGGTGTCCTACCAAGGGATACACATTCTGCAGTCTCTTATTCTCTGCACTTTGACCAGTTATGGCTTTATGTGTTAACCAACGTCTGCTGCATGAAGTCACTTGACCGGTGAGAGCTGAGAGATGTGTTAGTATGCATTCTGACCCATGTTTAGCTATTTTCTCTGAGCATCAGAAATGAAGGTTGCATTGTACATGAGTCATTTGGGACTGGGCACGCCACAGATATTTATTAGCCCAGTTGAGATACATTGTAATAATCTCCATATGTTGCAAAAAGAACATTCTCTAATGATAGGTGAAAGTTACACTTGTTTGTAAATATAAGGATTCATATTTAGAATACAGTAAGAAATTACATTGGTCTAGGCATATGGATATTTTTTTCTCTAGAATATGTTACCTTTCTAGCCACGAGTATTTGCCTGTGTTTACAGTACAACACAAGTTAGTTCCCTCCTATTTAGTGGGTCTTAAATCCAATAAGGTAATTTTTGATTTCCATTAAGATAAAAGTGTCACTACTGCACCAATAGTGATAGTTTGCTGGGCCCTTAATTTTTGATTATTCGGCTTTACACCTGGGTAAGACTATTGATCTGTTTTCTCCTGTAGCAGCTTGCATAGCCTACTCTGCTACTATTAGAGCTAGTCTTCAGGAAAGTGGTTTCCAAGTCAGATCCAGCTCGATTGCTCCAAGTCCTGTGACTGAAGTATGTCCTATCATCAGCAATAGAATCTGTCAATCTAGTTCTGGGGATCAATCAATGGGTATGGCCATAGTCTGTGTTATTTTGAGAGTGTCTTGGACTACCCTGATCAATAAATCTAAGGGAAGTTTCCTTTCTTTGGTACTGTGATTTTTGTTATATAGCCATCAATAATACATGTATACACATATTATATATGATATATTAGTAAAATATGTTAATTTATATTACATATTGTGTGTGTGTATGCTTGTGTGTCTGTGTCTGTGTGCACATGTTCAGTAAGTGTTGAGCTCATGCATTTCCCTCAAGTCTGTCACATCATCTAAGCATTGTTTAGTTTTTCTCCCTCTCCCCTTGTGTAACCTTCCCTCACTTAAAATACCCCCCTTTTCAATATTTCATGCTTGGAATCACTCTCCTACCACACCCCCTCCTGAGCTCTTTCTAAGTCTTTACTCCTATGATTCCTGTCCGTTTTCCTGGTTTCTGTGTTTACATGAGGACATGTCCTCACATTTAACAATTTTGAGCTAAGATTCATAAATGAGAGAACAAAGATTGCTCATTTTTTAGTCTGTGATACTTCACTTAGCATTTCAGTTTCTAGTTCCATACCCTTCTGAAAATTCTCATGATTTCATTTGTATTTACTGCTGAATAGAACTCTATTGCATAATGTGTCTGACATATCTATATGGATAAAGGAAGCACACAGAACACCAAATAGACAAGTTGAGAAGAGAAACTCACCATGGTATGTCATAGTAAAAGCATTAAATGTATAGAACATGAGATGGTACTGAAAGCTGCAAGGGAAAGGCAACAAATTACGTATAAAACCTTTAGAACTACAAGTGAATTTTCAACGCAAATCATAAAATTCTGAAGAGCCTAGAGTATATTCTTCCAAGTTCTAAGGATCATTGATGACAACCTAGAATACTTAACTCAGAAAAATGTCTATCATATTCTAAGAGGAAAGAAAAATATTGCATGATACAAAGTGGCTGAAAAAAATTCATGTTCACCAAACCATTCCTAAAGAGAATATTCAAAGCACTACACAGAACTGAAAACAGTAATCACTGTACCCATTAGATTACAAAAAGAAAATAAATGAAGATATAATTATAGAAACACAAAGTAGGACTAAGGACACAATCAGAAAATAAAATGACAGTAAACAAATATGTTTTTCAAAAAGAACTTTGAATATCAGTGGCTTCAACTTGCCAGTCTAAGATATAGGCTTGTTAAACGCATTTATTTTTAAACAAGAATCTCATGTTACCTTCAAGATAGGCACTAATGCTAGCAGGTGTTACAGTTCTAATATCCGACAAAAGACAAAATAGACTTCAAATTAAAATTAATTAGAAGAGGTGCTGGAGAGATGCGTCAGCAGTTAAGAGCACTGATTCCTCCTTCAGAGTACCCAATTTCTCAGTTCCAGCAACCACATGGCCTCTAACAACTACCTGTAACTCAAGTTTCAGGGACACTCACACCATCTTCTGATATCTGTGGGCACTACATAATTACACAGGTACACTTACATACATTCAAGCAATACACTCATACATATAAAATAAAAATAGCAAATAAAATATTATTTAAAACAATTCAGAAGAGATATCAAAGATCACTTTATTCTGTTCAAGGTAACAATAAACCCAACAGTCATTATAGTCACAAACACATATACACCAAACTCTGGTTCATCCATTTTCATAAAAACGGTACTAATATTTCAAAACAAAGAGCAACTGCAACTCAATAAGTGACTTCAAGGTCTCTGTTTCTTCAGTAGAGTAGTCATCCTGATAAAGAATGATCATTATATTTTTAAAATAACTCTTGACACCTGAAAGGGCCTATGTTTTTATACTTTAAAATTTCCCTGTCTAACCTTAGATCTTGATATTTTATTATAGTAAAAATTAAAGTGATATTTTATAGAAGGAATTAGAAATAGGATTGTTTACATTTTATTTAGACTTCAGTTTTTTAAGAGTTCAACATGATGACAATTAGCATTATTTTATGGGACTAAATTTAAACCCAGAACTGGGTGCACACTAGGCAAGTGCTCTACCACTGAGCCATAATCCTAAAACTGAAAGTTTAAGTCTTTGAAAGTGGAAGATGGAGAGACAGATTGTGTTAAGAGCTAGTCAGCATGCAGACAACAAGACACTTTGGAGAGTTAAGCATTAAATGTAATTTCCAAATCACACCTTTCCCTACACTCAAGTCTCAAAGATTGTCAAGGAAAGTGGTCAGAAAGATCTTGCAAGTCATAGATATTAGATGACTACTAAGAAATTTTGCAAACAACAGACAGTTGCATATATGAAGTCACAGGAATTGTGACACCATGCACAAATCATGCTCAAGCATGAAGATAAACAAGTGCTTTCTTTTTAAAATTTGTATTTTATTTTTATTTTATGCATAAGAGTGCAATATCCTTGGAGGCCAGGAGAGGGTGCTGGTTCCTTGGAACTAAAGTTATGAATGAATATTTGCCACCATGGAGGTGTTGGGAACTGAAGGCATATCTTCTGCAAAAGTAGCCTATGCTCATAACCAAAGAGCCATCTCTCCTGTGGGTGTATATTTTAATCAACAGAAGACCAGAAATGGGGAATGGACTTCAGCTCAGTATGCCTTAGACAGCTCTAAATTTAGTTACTAGAGTGACTTCCATTTGGGAGGTTCTGATGTAACTAGACACTTCTTTCCTTCTCTCACTTCCTCACTCCTCCATTAAAGTATTTTTCTTTACTTTTTTATTGAATCGTTGTGCATTTCATACAGACCATCACAATCAATCTTAATCATGCTCATGTCCCCTTCCCCACCACCACTCCCCCATAGTTCCCCACATTGAATCTATACATTCTTTGACCTGTGTTAAGATATATTGCATCAAGTTAGTGTCCCCCAAATGTTTCACGGGGCAGGTTCATCCACTGAGGTCTAGTCAGCCTATCTGACATCTCTCGCTTTAGGAAGACTAGCTCATCCTCAACCAACAGTAATCAATTGACAATATTTCTTCAGCAAAGATTGGGGTCTGCTGTCCATTTCTCTAGTTCATTCTGAGTTTTTGTCTGCTTGAGTTTGCATGTGTCTTGAACATGAGGAAACCATTGCTGTAGGTTCATATGATAAGGATCCCAGGAGCTTGTAGTATTTGATTTCCATATGGCCATGCACCTCCTCATAGGTCATTGCAATCTTTCTGCCTAGTCTTCCGCAATGGTCCCTGAGCCTTGGATGAGTGAAACTGAATATAGGAGTCCAGTCCAGGGACCAAACTCCTCAGATTCCTAAAGTCCATTCTTTAGCCACTTAGTGCCTTCTGTCACATGAGGGAGCTTAATTAATGAGAGTTGAGAAATTCATTAGTGTCCTCTTTACTCCTTGTTTCACACTGTGTGAGCCTTAGGTGTTGAAACTTCTTTGTATGGATGCTGCTTAGGTACTGCAAATTCATCAAAATGTGATACCTGTTGTGGTTCTCTGTTATAGTCTCTGTCTGGTGCAACAGAAGCTTCTTTTTTGAGTGTTATGGGAATACTTGACTGTATATCTAAGGATATATATTTTACACTTAGTTAGTAAGCAGTTACAGTAGCCTAGGGATGTGATAGCCTTGAGGATTTCTCTGAGATCTATGACATCTTCAGCTATGTATTGGCTGAGATTATAGTACCACATATGAGTTTCCTTCCACTGAGTGGTGTCTAACACCATTTAGGTAGTGGTTGATGGACTCCAAGACAAAGTGTCTCTAGTACACTACTGCACCCATGTCAAATGCTGTGCCGGTCATTGGTCGTGATGCTAGTATTGGGCCATCACTTGATATTCTCCCTTGGCTGCTTGCATAGTGCTCTCCAGAGCTTTGAGAACTAGCCTTCAAGGAAAGTGGCTTCCAGGTCAATTACTGTTCTTGGCCCCTTTGTCAAATATATCAGATGGCTGAAATTTCATGTACTCAAGTTTGAGACTTCAGTTATATTCCATTGATCTAAGAGTTTATTTTTGTGCCAGGACCATGCTGTTTTTATGACTATAGCTCTGTAATATAGTTTGAAATCTGGTATAGAAATCTGCCCCCCCCCCCGTTGCTCTTTGTGCTCAGGGCTGCTTTGTCTATCTGGGGTCTTTTGTTCTTTCATATGAATTTTAGGATTATTTTTTCTAATTCTGTGAAGAATGTCCTGGGAACTTTCATTGGGATTGCATTGAATCTGTACATTGCTTTTGGTCGGATGGTAATTTTTCACAATATTAATTCTTCCAATCCATAAGTATGTGAGGTCCCTCCGTCTTCTGAGGTCTTCATCAATCCTTTTCTTTAAAGACCTAAAATTTCTCTTGTAGAGATCTTTAATGTCTTTGGTCAGGTTCATTCCAAAATAATTTTTGAGGCTATTTTGAATAGGAGGGTCTCCTTGCAGTCTTTCTCCAATTGATAAGTATTGATGTACAGAGAACTTGCTGAATTTTATAGATTAATTTATAACCTGCAACTCTACTAAAGTGTGAATCCTTTCTAGCAGTTTTCTAGTGGA
Source organism: Eospalax fontanierii (assembly GCA_035773235.1). Lineage (NCBI taxonomy): Eukaryota > Metazoa > Chordata > Mammalia > Rodentia > Spalacidae > Eospalax > Eospalax fontanierii. The sequence continues at coordinate 106,118,572 of CM069527.1, read as the reverse complement.
ATTTTTGGCATCTCTTAGGTGTAATACAATATCATCTCCAAAAAGGGATAATTTGATCTCTTCTTTTTCAGTGAGTAATCCTTTAACTTTCTTCTCTTGTCTTAGTGCTCTAGCAAGAGTTTCAGGCACTATATTAAAAAGGAGTGGAGATAGTGGGCAGCCTTGTCTGGCTCCTGAATTTAATAGGAATGCTTCCAGTTTTTCTCCAGTTAGAATGATATTGGCTGTGGAGTTTTTGTATATAGATTTAATTATGTTGAGGTATATTCCCTCTAGTACTTTTAATATAAATACATGTTGCAATCTGTCAAAGGCCTTTTCTGCATCTATTGAGATAACCATGCGATTTATGACTCTGAGTCCATTTATGTGCTTTATGACATTTATTGACTTAGGTATATTAAACCACTCCTGCATCTCTGGAATAAACCTGACTTAATTATGGTGGATGATCTCTTTGACGTGTGTCTATATGTAGTTTGCAAATATTTTGTTGTGAAATTTTGCATATATATCTATATTCGTTATGGATATGGGTCTATAGTTTTCGCTTTGTGTTGTATCTTGATTTTTTTTTTTTGAGTGAAGCTGGCTCCATAGAAGGAATTTGGCAGTACTTCCTCTGTTTCAATCTTTTTTAGTAATATAGGTAATATTGAATACAGGTCTTCTTTGAATGTCGATACAGTTCTGTGTGAATTCATCTGGACCTGGGCTTTTATGAGTTGGGAGGATTCTATTATTGTTTCCATTTCCTTATAACTTAAGTATCTGTTTAAGCTGTTGTTCTCTTCTTGTTTACTTTGGTGATTCTCCTGATTTTAGACAAACATCCATTTCTTTAATGTTTTAAAATTTAATTTCGCATATGTTTTTAAAATATTCCCTTATAATGCTCTGGATCTTTTTGTTGTCTGCTGTCCTGTTCCCCTTCCTCTCTGACTTTGCTGATTTGGAGTTACTTTTTTCTTTTGGATAACTGGGCTAACCGTCTCTCAATCTTATTTATCTTTTCAAAGAATAATATCTTGGATGCCTTCATTTTCGTATTGTTTTCTTTTTTCTATTTCACTAATTTCTGCTCTAATTTTTGTTATTTCTTCTTGTCTGCTGGGTTTTGGGTACATTCGTTGTTGCCTTTCAAGATTCTGGAGTAGCGATGTTAAGTCATTTATTTGTGCTCTCTCTGAGGTTTTAATGTAGGCACTTAGAGCTATAAACTTCCTTCTTAGCATTTCTTTTAAAGTGTCCCAGAAATGGTATTGTGTTGCATTCTTCTTTTTGTTTTTTCAAGAATAATTTGATTTCTTTCTTAATTTCTCTTTTGACCCATTCATCATTCAGGAGTGTGCTGTGTAGTATCCACGGGAAGTTACTAGAGCTTCTTCCAGTGCTGATTGTAAACTTTATTGCATTGGTGTCTGATAGAATGCATGGAATTATTACAATTTTTTGTATTTGTTGAGGTTTGTTTTATGCCCCAATATGTGGTCTCATGTCTTAGAGACTGAAATGAAAGCTCTAGTTGGGGCGCGTCTGGGAAATAGAATGTTCTGGGCTAACCTAGGCTATCTACCAGTCCCTTTCTCAAAAAACGCAAATAAAAAGCAAAAACAAGTCCCACCCCCACCCCCAAATCTCCTCTGACCTTTCTTCTTTGCCTTTGAAATGCATATGGATTTTTCATACTGTTCCAACTTCCTTGTCAAAAAGAAAAAGAGAAAAAGCCTCACACTCGCTTTGTATCCCCGAAGTAAAAATAGAAGAAAGCCTGAAGACCACAGTAAGACAGATTCATTAATGTCTGGGAAGGAATTAAATCACTGGTCCTGGAAGCATAGTGGTCATATTTTTGGTAATTTTTATTTCAAATAGACACTTGATTCAATTGAAGGAAATCCATGTAGAAATGTGACCCAGGGCTTTTCTCTTTTTAAACTTACCAATACATATAAACAATGGGAGGATTGAAGTTTGAATATTTTTTTTAATTTTGAAAATCATATACTAAAGTACAAACTTGTTTAAAGTATATAGAAAGTATGGGAATCTATACTGAAACATGGGACATTGATTTTCCAGAAATAATAGAGAACGCATAACAGTTCTTTGGAGTTACCCACTGCATGTACATATGCACAAAATTATTCATCATAGCACACTATGCTGACAGTTCACTAAAAAGATGAACCTCATACCTTAAACTACCTTCTAAGAAACAACTTACAACTACCTACATAAGGGAAGATGACCATTTACAAGAGAGAAAATCAGCAGAATTTCTGTAGAACATATTAGTTACAATCACAGTCTATAGGATGCAGAAATATCTGTGGCTCAGATATCTAAATCAATGTAGAAGACTGAGACTTTGCTTCACAATGTACATGGCCCAAAGCAAATGAGGAGACATGATCAGGAATTCCTGAGTGAGACTAAGTGTTATGAAATACTAAAAGCTCTGTTATGATGCACTGTTTGATACATAAGGGCAGGTGGGATAAATGTATAAAGAAAAATTCAGGATTCTTGCAACTTTTTTGTAAGTCCTAAATGTATCACATTAAAAATATAATTTTAAATACTTAAAGTCACCATAAAAGTAATTCTATTAACAGTATTAACAGATAATGCATTCTAATTCCATTTTTAATTTTTAATTCATGAATAATATATATATATATTTATATATATATATACACACATTTATGGAGTGTTTGCAACTGCAAATATGGAGAGATTATTAGTCTTCTTTACAATTGAGATTTACACAATAATGTACTTCCTGTGGTTATATGAATGAAACAGTTTGGGTAAAAATTAAAATTAAATGACTACAAACTGAAAAATTATAAAATATTAAAAAAGGAAAAGTAAATATTTCAATAATAACTAAAACTAAGTAGAGTCCAAATAAAAATAATAGCTTACAGAACTGTAATAGCAAACTATAAAACACAATATGCTTGGTAGAATTTCACATATACTTTTCTAATTCTGATAAGCAAAAAATTAACCATTATTTCATATTATTTTAAGTGTTTTTGAAGGAAACATTTAAAAACATTATATGTAGTAAAACACAAAATTGATAATATATTGCAAAAAGCAGTACAGTTGTGATTACATTCTCTGACCAAAATAATACATTTTCAGTATTGATGTCCAAATACAGAGAAGTTTCAATATAGTAGGAAATTTACACATATAAGCTTAAAGAAATAAATTCATGAATTTTCTTGTTGACATAAAAATTATTGTAATAATTTACAAAGGAACATTAGTAGTAACATCCAACATCATACTATTTATAATATATCTACTCTAAATATAGATGCAATCACATATATAGCAAGATTGCAGAAAGGTATCACAAGAGCATTAATTTGCGAAGGTGATTATTTCCAGAGAAATTTACCACAGTACTGAGGAATTGAAATCCTGGAGGAATAAAAAGGTGGGCGAGTGTTTTATTATACTTAAATATAAAACAATTATAGCAATCAGGTAAGTACTTGTGCTCGATAGTTTTAGTTGTCAACTTGACATATCTGGGTTAAGGGAGCCTCATTGGGGAAGTGCTTCCATTGAACTGGTCTGTGGCCTTGTCTGTGGGGTATTAACTTCATAGCCAAGTGATGTGGGAAGACCCAGTCCACCACTGGGCAGTTTGTTTTATATTGTGTAAGAAAGGACGCTGATAGTGGGATAGAGGATGAAGGCAGTAAACAGTGTTCCTCCATGGCCTGTGCTTCAGCTCCTGCCTCCAGGTTCCTGTCCTGAGTTCCTACCTTGGGCTCCCTCAGTGATGAACTGTGACCTGGGAGATGTAAGGTAAATGAACCCTTTCCTCCCCAAGTTGGTATTAGTCAGGGTATTTTGTCACAGTAATTTAAAGCAAACTAGAATAGTACTTAATACTGTATAATCCTACAATAAGCATCATGGTCATTGAATTAACAAAGACCCAAACGACACTTATCATATCTTCAAACATATGTAAAATAAAAACTAAAACCCATATATACTAAAGTAGAAAGGAGACTTCTTGGGAGAAAAAAGGCAATCACTGTGAGGGGAGGGTGAAAGAAATAAGAGTACGGAGTTGCAGCACTCATCTCCGCTCTCCTTGCGTCTTGGCTCTTCCATTGAGTCTGTGGGAAAATGATTAGGTTTGGTGCAGACTAATACACAGTTCCACCACAGGTCAAGCACAGCAAATAAAGTTCTGTGAGACAATACTTAGCCCTGCGCAACACAGTTGCAATGCATCCTCTGAATGCAAGATGAATGCAACTCTCAACTCTCACTGGATATTTCCTTATACAGTGGATGGTGATTAACACAGAAACCCAAAATTGGCCAGTGTGCTGAATGCTCCTCCTTAAAAGATCACATTTCAAACTTATGCCTCCCAGGGATCAGGAATCACTGAGGAAGAGGGTGGAGAAAGATTGTAAGAGACACAGGTGGTGAGTGAGCACAAGAAAACAGGGACTTCCAGAAAGCTGAGCAGTTACACTAATGAACTCACAGCAATGGCGACAGCATGTATAAGCTCCAAGCAAGCTCACACCAGGCAAAATCCCAGAACAGACATGGGAAGTGGGTAAGAAATGCCAGCCCAAGCTAAGAACTTTGGCAATTCATGGCTCCTGGGAGGGGAAGAGAAAGTCTTTTAGAGAATGGACTTTTGGTTGGTTGACAAGGTTCCAGCGGTTGGACTCATGCAGGGGAACATGTAGGTAAATGAATCTTAGGATTCCAGTGTAGACTGAAGACCAGTAGATCTGTTTCTGTCTCTGTCTCTCTCTGTCTCTGTGTCTCTCTCTCACTCTCTCATTTTATCAGTTTTGTTCTTTTGCTGATCCCTAACACACACACACACACACACACACACACACACACACACACACACACACACACGTATATATCTCTATCACATTGTATTTAACCATCCATCTATTGATATACAACTAGGCTGAAGTCATGTCTTGGACATTGTGAAGAAGGCAGCTATCAACACGAAGGTGCAGATTCTCTGTAGTATTTTTACTTTGACTTCTTTGGATATGTTCTCATAAAGGCTGCATTTGAATTGTATTGTAGTTCTCTGTTCTTTTGAGGACCTATCATATTGCTTTCCATAGGCAACAGACTAAATTTCTCCTCCTTAGCAGTGTAAAAGATTTCTGTTTTCGCTCATCCATAACTTATTTTCTATGTGTGTGTACATTTATTGTATGTGTGCATTTGCATGAACTGTATGTTTGTGGTATGTATGTGGTGTATGTTTGTTGTTTATATTTGTGGTGTGTGAGAGCATACAAGTGCATATTTTTATGTGTGTGTGTGTGTGTGTGTGTGTGTGTGTGTGTGTTGAATCTTTCTGGTATATGTGTTGTCCGCTCTCATCTCATATGGTGTGCATTTAGGAGACTGGAGGATATTGAGAGCCCTACTCTATCCCTCTCCAAGTTATTCCCTTGAGACAGAGCCTCTCATAGAACCCAGTGATCGACATCTGTCCAGCAAGCCCCAGTGATCTTCTGTCTTTCTCCCACAGCGCTAGAGATACAGGAACATGCAGTCACAGCCAGCTTTTCGAATGTTTTCTGGGTGATTTATTCAGGTCCTCAGACCTGCACAGCAGGCACTCACAGTAGGTGATTCATCTTCTCTGGGAGCTGGTTTTTGTTCCTTATAAAGCATTTTTCTACCTTTGGTGAGAGAGAACCTCAAACTGGTCTTGATTTTTAATTTGTGGATGGTTAAGGACATTTTTTACATATATTTAGTAGTCATTCTACTTCATCTTCTGATTTCTGTCTTTGCATATCATTTGGTACTTAATGAATGAGTCGTTTTGCTTTTGGTGTTTAGATTTTTACTTTTCATATTCCAGACATTAATTCTTTGTCACATGGATTCCTGGCAAAGACTTTCTCCCATGCTGTAAACTGTCTGTTCTCTGCATCTTTGGCAGCAGAGATTTTAATTTCATGAAGTCCCATTTGTCATTTTTGCTGGTATTTCCTGCATTATTTATGGGCATCCTTTTCAGAACACTCTTGAAATGCCTGTATCTTGAGAAGTTTTCCTTATATTTGCCTGTCACATTTTCAAATTTCTGTCTTAACATTAAGACCTTTGATCTATTTGGAATGAGTTTTTATACAGAATGACAGGTGAAGATGAAAATATAAATATACATTCATATATTTGGATATGCACAGTTCCAACCACCATTTGTGTAAAAGGCTATCTTTTCTTCAACTTATATTTCTGGTACCTTTTGAAAGAATAAAGGGGCTTTGCCTTAAACCTGGATCTGCGTGGTTCCCCTCCCTTGAGCTGGTTCTGCGGCCTCCTTCCTCCTCCTGTGAGCTGGAGATGTGGTCTGCTTCTGTGAACTGGAGTTACAGTCCCTACCTGTGACATGTAGCTATGGTTCCATCTCTTGAACTGGAGTTATGACCCCTCCTTTGAGCACAGAGCAGTAGTTTCCTCCTGTGAGCTAGATATGGTCTTCTATACACCTGAAGCAGTCACTTTCTATGAATCAGAGCTGTGGTACTTTCCTGTGAGCTGCAGCTGGGTGGTTCCCTCCATGAGCCAAAGCTGATGTCCCCTCCTGTGAACTGGAGCTGTGGTTACCCTCTGTGAATTGGAGTGGTGGAGTGGCTGCATTCCCAATAATCTGCTCCGCTGACGTCCCAGTTCATGCACAGCAATGGCTTTGTCTCTGTGTTGGACTTATGCTGGGAACAGGGGAATTTATGTCAGTTGCAGTTTCCAGTCTTGGAAGAATTGGATTTTCAAGAATGAGCTTCTTACTCCCCCTTGATGACTACCTGTGGTCTTACCTCACAAGTGACTCTTGGCACCCAGGTATTGATATAGGACTGTTCCCATTCCCAGGCACCAAAAGGATTTCCATCATTTTACTATTACATTTAAGCAGGCCCAGTGTACTTTCACCTATATCCTAAATTTAAAAAAAAATTAAAGAGGGGTTAAAGAGATGGCTCCGTGGTTAAGAGCACTGGATGCTTTTATAGAGGCCCCAGATTCGATTCCCAGAATCCACAAAGCAGTTAATAAACACTTGTAACTAAAGTTCCAGGGGAATCGTAGGCCCTCTTCTGACCTTGTGGGCATTGTATGACAGAGATGCACTTACACACATGAAGCCAATACACCAATACACATAAAAGAAAATAATAAATAAAAAAACACAAAAAAGTAATTGAACTTGTAGAGACGAAATTCTAGCTCTAGGAATTTAAGAATAACAGGCATTTCTTTAGCTGTGTGTTTGTTTTGGGTTGTTTATGCCACTGGTTTCTGTCTGATATTGTTCAAGTAACATGTTGACCTCGTTACACTGAGTCAGTAGCATAATTTGAAGTCAGTTGCTATGATACCTTGTTCAGAAATGCTTTGCATCTGGAGTATTTGTGATTTAATATGAATTGTGGGATGTTCTTTTATTTGTGAAAATAAGATCATTAAAGTTTTTATGAAAATGCCTAGAATCTATAGGTTATTTATTTCCTCTAATATCATCAGAAACAAGACAAAAATCTCCACTCTCTGAATTCTTCTTCCATGTAGTGCTTGAAGTATTAACTAGAGAAATAAGACATGAAGAAGAAACAACAAGGACACAAAAAGGGAAAGAAGAAATTAAGTTTTCTATTGGGAGATCATATGATCATTACGCTATATATGTTCCATCCAGTACAATTCCTACTAGGTCTTTTGTAGTCAATGTATTTTGGATTGTATCAAAGGCAAAATCAATCACAAGTTTAGACTTGTGAAATTCTAATGACCCCTCCAGAAAATTTTAGAACTGATAAGCATTTAATAGTGTCTACTCTCTTCCTAGACTTAAAATAAATATGTCACAAAAAGGTAAAGGACTGTTAAACTAGTTAATTTTACTTACTTTCATCCTGAGGATAAGAGAAGAGCTATTATTAAATGGTAAGTTGTAAATATACAAAAGCAAAAGTTGAATGATTTTGTAACCTGCCATTTGGCTGAAAGTGTTGATTGTTTCTAGAAGTTAATTTAGTATCTTTTTCTTCAATTTAATTTCTTATTCAATTTAGTTTAATTTATTTTTCTTCTCTTACTGATGCAGCTAAAGTTTCAAGTACAATCCTGGAAAGGAGTGGGGAAGAGCACACTTCCTTGTCTGGTTCCAGATTCCATGGGAACGGTTCAAATTTTTCTCCATGTACTGATGTTAACTGTGAATTTGCTGTATATGTCTTTTATTATGCTATATATATTCCATCCAGTACAATTTCTACTAGGTCTTTTGTAGTCAATGCATTTTGGATTGTATGAAAGGCAAAATCAATCTACAAAATTCAGTAACCTTTCTATATACAAATAACAGAAAGAGCCTCAAAATAATTAGAGATAACCCTACCCAAAGACATTAAAGACATAGTCAATGAAAAATATAATAAATATTTAAAGAAAGAGGCTGAAAGATACACAAGGAGATGGAAATGCCTCCCCCCTCCATGGATTGAGTAGAATCAATATAGTGAAAATGATCATCCAAACAAAAAATTTTCCAAGATTCAGTGCAATCCCAATGAAAATCCACATGGATTTTCATAGCAATGGAAAATTCTACCCTAAACTTCATATGAAAACAGAAAAGACCCCAGAGCAACTCTAAGGTGGATTAACCTGTCACATCTCAACCTATGGTATAGAGCCATAGTCATAAGTACAGTATGGTATTTGTATGAAAATAGACTTGGAGATCAATGGAACTAAACAGAAGACCCAAACATGAGTGAACACAATTAGAGTCACCTGATATTTGCCAAAGGTGCCAAGAACATATACTGGAGGAGAGAGGGCATCTGCAACAAATGGTGTTGGCAAAACTGGATCTCCACCTGTAAAAGAAGGAAATTTGACCCATACTTATCAACCTGGACAAAAGTGAGTTCCAAAAGGATCAAAGACCTGAATGTGAAGCCTGAAAAGCTTTATCAGTTTAATGAATACATAGACGGTATCCTAAAAGATATAGATATAGGAAAGGACTTTAAGTCATGCATTAATTACTTCAAAATTAAGGTCAACAATTGACAAATGAGATCTCATTAAAATAAAAAGCTGCTGTACAGTTAACAGTCAACTGAAAGAAGAGGAAGTGGGGGAAAATTTTCAGCAATTCTTCTGAAAGCGGTTTAACATTCATAATATGCAAAGATCTCAAAAGACAAAGAAGCAGGGAAACAAATGACCCAATTAAAAAATGAACTATAGAGCTGAACAGAAAAATCTCAAAAGAAGAAATAAAGATGGCTAAGAAACACCTTAAAATTGGTCAGCATCCTGAGTAATTAGAGAGATGCAAATCAAAGCCACTTTAGTGTTCCATCTAACCACACACAGAATGGTTTTGAATAAGAAGACAGATGACACTAACTTCTGGAGAGGATTCAGGAAAAGAGGATCCCTTATCTACTCTTCATGGGATTGCAAAGTTGGGCAATAACATGGGAAGCAATGTGGAAAAATCCTACAGTTTAAAAACAAATCTGCCATTTGATGTGATCATATCTCTCCTTGGCATATACCCAAAGGACTCTACCTACTACAGAGATACTTGCATAGTCATGTTTATTGGTACTCTTTTCCCAATAGCTAAGAAATGAAAACAACCTAAATATCCCAGAACAAATGAATAAATAATGAAGATGTGGTACATTCACATAGTAGAGTTCTAGTCAGCAGTAAAGACAGATGAAATCATGAAATTTTCCGGAGAATAGACGGAACTAGAAACTATTATCGTAAGTGAAGTAACACAGAGTCAGAAATAAAAGAAGACTATTTTCTTTCTCATTTGAGGATCTTGGCCCCAAATCCTTGAATGTGAATAAATATCCTGATGTAATGAGAGGAGCTGGGAAAGTGTGAATGAAACACGGTGATAGAGGGAAGAAGGAGCTTGAGAGCTGGGACAGCAGGAGACAGGACTAGCAAGGGGGTGTGGAGACGGGGTGTACTCTAACTGGGGAGGGGCAGGGAGGGCTACACAGGGGAGAGAAGACAGAAATGATTTTAGATGAAAGTGCTTGGTATGAACAAACAGAGGGAAATATATTAGTTCAATGTCCTGCTGAAAAGTACATATATAACAGATAATACGAGCACTTGTATTTTAATATAGCTGAAGGCTATATTTAAAAAAAAGACAGTGCCAGGCAGAGAAACCTCTTCATGTTGTTAGTCAGGGGAGTCCTAGAGACTCCCAATTAATGCAGACTATTGACACATCTCTTGATTGCCTCTGAGTTTGATGGTTAGGCCCTAATATTGAAGAAAGGGCTTCAGAAACAAGACACGGGGCGATGGAAATGGAATTGACCTGGAAGCCTTCTCCCTGAAGACTAGCTGTCATAGTGCTAGAGAATACTATGCTTGATGCAAAAGGAGAAAAATCAATCAGCAGGGTGACCCGGGTCTAAAGTGTAATAACCACAATGATTGGCACAGCAATTTATCTCTATTGGTGCAGAGGTGGCACTTTTAGCTTGGGAATAATCAACAGCTGCCTAATTGGAATTAAAGCACTCTCAATTGGAGGAAACTCATGAATGGTACTGCGAATATAGCCAAGTACAAATGACTAGAGATCTCATAGATCCTAGAGACAAACCTACTTTTGCCACATCTCAAGAACAACTCTATTTCTTATTTTTTTTCATTGTCCATTAAAGAAGCTGAAGGACACATCGGACACAAGTCAGATTCAGGAATCATATATTCATTATTTAACTTAGTGTCTTCTAAACTCCTCTTAGTTCCATTTAATTCATAGAAAAGTGTTATTATAATGAATGTTATATAAGAACAAATGACATACATTCTGTTCATGGGACACTCAACTCACTTGTCAGATGTAGTCACAGAGCAGAACATGCAGCCATCATTGCAGCAAAATAGTGAAAGAATGTATCTCAGGATCAGATTCTATTCATAACAACAAGAGCAAAATCTTTTCATGGTAATGTCCTTGAACTTTAGATTTCTGAATTGTTAATGAGAATGATCTATTCTACAGAGGTAAAAGTATTCACTGACAAAATTACTTGATAACAATTGTATAAGATCTTCAATAGGATAATTTATGAATTAGAGTTACTGTAAGAAATGTTTTTATTCTCTTGTCCTCGAGGAAGTCTGCTAAAACATTCCATTGTATTTTTCTCTGTATAGGTATTAGATTGATTTAAGTGCTAGACTTCCTTAAGTAATAACAATGAATAATGGAATTGTTTCAATGCATTATATTTCTAAATATAACCTAAACTTTTTGCTGTGTTGCATCCAGCTCTTTCACTGCAGATTAAAACAACTGTAAACTACAATGTTGATAGACATAAGACAAAGTGATTCTCAAGTCACAGAATGACAAAGAGACATTCAAATACCTGGAATTTTCTATACAGAAACATTCTCTACTCCTTCTTAATTGGTACAAATAAAATCATTAGAAGAAAAAAAATCATAAATACCAAAATGTAACCCTTTTAATTCTTCCTCTGCAGTAAAGTTAGAATTTCTATCTTCATCCTGATGCTTGAGTTCTAAATGTGGAAGAAGATATGTCACAAATGATCAAACAGGGAGAAAAAGCCATTTCACTTATAGTTCTGGTATAGCTAGCACTAAGTGACTCTGCTTTGGTGGAACTTAATCAATGTCTCATGCACTCTAGAAAACACAACTATTGTATGGCCATTTCTTCCCTAGATCCATGCTGAAGAATGTGTCATATTTTAGGAGTTATTTGTTAAGAAATTGGAAATCAGAGAACAGGCAGTCTGGTGGAGGAAAATGAAAATATACCCATCAGTGGGTGGAGGACATGGGTCTGTCAGTTTAGTGCAGTGTTTGCTTCACAAGTGTGAATGGCTGAGTTTGATCCACCAGAATCCACATAGAAAATATGGAACAGAGCTTTGTGGAGGGGTAAGAGAAAGGTAGCTGCTCTGCTGGCTGCCAGAGAAACCGCAAAGAGTCTCCAAGCTCAGCAAGAGGCCCCATTTCAACAACAACAACAAAAAGGTGGGAAGAAAATGAAGAAGACACTAATTGTCGACTTTTAGCCACTAAAAGACACGTGTACCCCCATACATGGGCACACACACTCTAAATCTGTTGGATTTAGAGAAAAAAAATTCATTCTTAAAATGGAATTATAAAGAAAACCAAAGCTTGATGACCGTTTCTGTGAGGAGTTTGGGATTATGAATGTGATGATCTGGGAAGAAAAACTTCTCTGATGAAGGAAACATTGGTCTCTCTGCTGAGTTTGAGGAAGATGAGGAGCAAAGTGTGAGTAAACAGAGGAAGAACAGTGCTAGAAGTCAGAAAAAGTGAAGAATGTGTTCTCACGGTATAGGCCCTTTGCAGAAGGAAAGGAAAGTTAAAGAATCCTATGATTGGAAATCTAGAGAGCATGGGTATGCACATCAGATTTAAGTATTTACGTAAAGAGATTTAGTAAGTGTGTGGCCGTCTTATACACCACTGCATGGTTACTTCCTGTTGCTGTGATAAAACACCATGACCAAGGCAATTTCCAGAAGTATTAGTTTATGGAACTTCCAGTTTCAGAGGGTTTAGACTCCATCCTTGGAGGGGCGCAGGAACAGCAGGAGTCAGGCAGAGCAGAAAGCTGAGAGATCACATCTTCAAGAAGGAACAGGACATAAAAAGAGACAAAGTGACAGTGGGGTGATGCAATGAGTTCTCAAAGCCTGCCCCCAGTAACATGCTTCCTCCAACAAGTCAGCCTCCCAAAAGTTCTGTGAAACTCCCTAAATCCAGCCACAAACTCACTGTGTTGCAGTCATTAGAACACAGTCTCATTTAAACCACCATGACCACATAAAGATTCTGAGTCATAAGCAGGAAATTGTGGCACACTCCTTTAATCCCAGCATTTGGGAAATAGAGGCAGACAGGTTTATGTGAGTTCAGGGCTAGTCTGCTGGACATGGAAAGTTCCAGGCCAACCATTGTTACATAGCAAAATTCTGACTAAAAACAAGTTAAAGTTTCTGAATCAGGAGTCTATTGATGTACTAGTAATCAGTAATTAGTAATAACAAACACACACACACACACACATCTATAAAATTTAGTAACTTGAAGAATGTCCACTTATTTGGACCAGTAGTTAGTTCAAAATGGAGCCCTTAGAGTTCATGTGACACATGAGAAAGGGGGATCAAAACACTCTTAAAAGAGGATATACCAGCTGTGGCAGAAAGTTTATATAAGAAAGCAAGAAATACAGAGCATGAGGCAGGTGCTTTCAAAGCCGTCAATTCATATAACTGAGGTTGATGAACTGTGCACATAACGAAAGTGAATGTAGTGGTCTTATGGATTTAGTTTTTGTCTAAGGGTATATTTGTTTAACAGTGTAATTTACCAGCAAAGATTCATGTGTACAGTGATAGCAAAATCTTATTTCTATAACATTAAATATACTTAAAGGGGATGAGGACATGGCTCAGTGGTTAAGAGCACATGCTGTTCTTCCAAATGACCTGAGTTCAACTCCAATTCCAGGAGAATTGAAGCTTCTGGTCTCAATGGACTCTGGACTCATGTGCACAGGCAAACACAGATACATATAATTAAAATTTTAAAAATATATTTTAGATAGGTTTTTAGGTCCCATATATCACCCATACTAAAGTTCTTTCCATGCAGATAGTTTTGTAATGTCTACAGTTGTCTCCATATTTAACCTTAAGGTGTAAAATGCAAACAAACCGAAGATTAATTTTCCTTTCCTTGAACTTGCATTGCTACAAAACTTTATGATAATAGCTCCAGGAGGCATTTCTAGATGTTACACATTCATTTTATATCTTCTAGACTAACTAGGATCTTTCTCAGCTTTTTGTTCTTCCATAGATAAGAATACACTTACATATATATCTTATATTATTCTTTGCCTTGAAAGGAAACATCAGTAAAATTATTATGCAAATAATATTGTGCCTAGGAAAGTCATATCATCAGCTTTCCATTGTCTTATTTCAAAATCTGTAAAACAAAGAGATAGGTGATAGAAACATACTATATTACCTTGTAAATTAACCTGATGAAGTACAAAGATCTGTAGCTGGGCTCCAGACATGGACAAACTTTTAAATAATAGCCTTAAGCTGTGGCTCTATTGTATAACAATATTCATCATGAGCTCATCCTGAAACGGTTGAACACTTTAAAATGCTACATTTGAGAGACAACACGTGCCACCATAAATACAGAAAAGTATAATATTCAAATTGAACAAAGATGTGCTTCATGAGTTACAGTTTGGCCATTCCCTTTATATTTGATTCAACATGTGCTTGACAGTCATCTGTAGAGTCAGAGCGTCATGACAGAACTCTGCTCCAAGGTCAGAGCACACTTATCCAGAGTTATTTCTATAAAATTTCAAACTTTATCTACTTCATGCATTAGTCTCTGTAGTGTCTGGTGGCTACAGATATTACAACATAAGAACTGGCGGGTAGAGAGATGACTCAGCTCTTATGAGCACTGGTTGATCTCGCAGAGAACTGAGATTTGGTTCCTAGCACCCACGTGGTGGCTAACAACTGTCTGTAACTCTAGTTGCAGGGGGAATCTGATCTCACCTTCCGGTCTGCACAGGCATTGTGTGATACAGGCACACGTACATGAAGTCAGAACACTCAAATACATAATTAAATGAAATTTAAAAACTCAGAATGGTACCTTTTTACACACATTGTAGCATTAATTTTTGAAGGAGAGCATGTATGATCAGGTTATCTGTTACTAAGTTATATTTTTTCTTAACTATAATGACCAAAGCTACTAATAGGAGGAAGAATGTGTCCAAGATCCTGGGAGAATAGTGGCAAGAGGCAACCAGAGCAGAAATTCTAGCACTCACAACTACAAGTGTGTATAGGAAGCAGATTGAAACAAACTGAGCGTGATCAAAGCTATATATTCTGAAAGCCTGCTCCCTATGACATGCTTGCTCTAGCATGGCTACACCTTCTAAGACCAAACAGCATCATCATCTGGGATCAAGTATTCAAATAATTGGAACCTACGGGGATATTCCTCATTCAAATCCCCAGAGACGGAAATTCCAGTTTTAAAAGCTCTGTTTCATAGTAATGTGAATAATGACGCTATTTTCCTGAAAGTATACAAAATGCAGTTTCAAGATCTGACTATGTAGCTCTGTGGTAGAGTGCTTGGAGAGCATGCACCTTACTCAGGATGAATCCTCAGCACACAAAGTAATGTGTATCTACAGCATTTAAATTGAAGTTTAATGTAATGTCAAATCTGTAGATCGTTTTGACAGTCAGTAAAGTCCTACAGTTTCTCTGTTGTAATCTTGAATAACTTTGAACTGAATAAGCTAGCAAGTAAACTAGACACTTCTACCTGTGAGGAAACCCTAGGCATATTGTGTCATAAAAGTATCAAAATACAAAGTAAATCTTGTCATAGATTTGACTAAACTTGGAGTGTAAAGGCTCAGCATTCGCTGTGACTCTGTGAATATGGCACTACCATTTGCCTTTGTGAATCCCTCACATCTCTGGCTTCAGTTTTGATGCAATTTGTTTTGATCTTGCCTTTCATCTTCCATTCTATTCTGGTCCAAGATGACTTCCTTCTGTAAGCCTTAGATAAGAAAATAGGAAATAATATCTCAGTGCAAGTCACCTAACCAATGTGTAAATTTTGGTAATTCTTAATGTCAAAAAAGTGTTATTATAATCAAATAAAATGGTTGAAAAAAGTGAGCCACTAAAAATATTACTTTAAAATAAAAGAGTTGTGCGGGGAGATGACTCAGGAGTAGTACAGTGCTAGCCACAGAAGGACAAAAACCTAAGTTCAGATTTCTAGCACCTTTTTGAACCAGGGTGGTCATTCTGTGAATTCAGCACTGTGAACGCAGAGACAGAAGAAGCCCTGAGAGTCATCAAGCAGCCAGACAAGCTGAGCTGAAGAGCTTCAGGCTCAGTGAAAGAACCTGTTTCCAAACAAAATAAATAAATGGGCAGAGTGACTGAGGAAAAAAATCCCAGAGTTAACCTCAGGCCTGCCCACATACATGCACACTCCTGCCTGCACACCCACTCACTGGCACCTGTACTTTCTTGCATACACACACACTGGCACCATTTCAGACAGATATACTAATTATTTTTGGAAATGAATGAATGGTATATCTTCCTGAAAGTTGCCATGAAGAAATCGAAAAGATAAGATGCAAATCCAGGAGTTATATTAATTTAGAAGTACCTTGCCCTAAAGATTCCACCAGAAAATTCTTACAACTTATTACACATTCTGGATATAAGTATAATACAAAATTAACACACAAAAATTAGTAGTCTTCATTGATAATCACCAAGAAAAGAATCTGGGAAAAATTCCCTCTCATAATAACCCCACATCTAATTTGGGATATGCTTCACCAAGGATCTGAAATATTTACATAGTAAACTATTTAAGACAATTTAAAAAACAAAATGGAAGAAGACACTGGAAGATGGGAGGACTCCATGCTCATGGATAGACAGGACCAATATCATGAAAATGGCCATCCAGACAAGAGCAGCTTAAAGATTCAATTCAGTGACTTTCTCAAAGTCAGTGAATATATATATATATATATATATATATATATATATGTGTGTGTGTGTGTGTGTGTGTATATTTATGTATTTATTTATATATTCCTATCCAGTCAAGCATTCTATATCAGTATGAAATGTACAGATTCTAGTTGATGCCTGCACGTATAATAAAAGGTTTCAATTTTGATGTTCTGTTCAACATGGCATTTCTCAAAGAAATTATGAGTTTAGTAAATGAAGAGTTAATGTAGGTATGGTTTATTTTCTTCTGGTGGATAATGCTCTTATTTAAAAAGTCATGAATAGCTTTCATTTGGTGGGTTTTGATGTTTCACTTCCAATAGTACACTATTTTTTTCTAAGCTTACAATGATTCTTGGAATTCAGTATCGTATGTAGCATCACAGTGTCATGATGATCGTGAACCAAAACTAAAATGAGAGATTACCCTGTAATATACTGTGAGTCTCGTGCTTGTCATGTGCAAAGACATCTTACTGCCCAGATCCTCCTATTGGGAGTTTGCTAATATTGCTGGGATTTCAGTCACCTAAGGTTAAATTCAGCTAACTTTCAGGTTCCTTGCAAATAGGATTTGTATCACACAGTAATGTAAATAACTACAGTTTACTAATGTGATTTTTTGGAAGTGTACTATAGTGGAAGAAAGCAAATTTGTTCTACTAAATATGGCCATTTATGCAGCACTCATTTCCATTTGCCCAGAAAAGTGCCCTATAATGCTGGCCATCCTGGACTATTTATTCACATCGCCTTTCATTCTCAAAATTGCCCTGCATTAGAGGGTAATTTGCAGGGTCACTTCATATGCGTAAGCTATTACTGTGACCATTTTTATTATATCCCTTTGTTTATGAAGCAGCCTGGTTAGAGATTGTGAGAAGGTCTCTTGAAGCTGCCCTCCACCCTCTCCTTTCCACTCGCCTTTCTTGTCCCTTAATCTTTGTACAGAAGAGATTCCTTCCTTGGATTCTGCTAAACCAGGTGAAGGAGGTTCAATTCCTTATAAGGTTCCTTTCAGAGAAGGGAAAGGAAGGTCAACTTCTGGTGACTAAGACTTATCCAGTTCCTAGACTTTATGTCTATTTTCTGTATCTACTTTAATTTTTCTCCTGTATTTGATTGCCCCACCTTGAATCGTCTGTGACAGACATTTGAAAACGTGTGTTTCCACTGCCTTCTACAGAGCAGACTTTGAGTAAACCTGCTTCTTTCCAGCAATTTCTGTCTTGGATATGTTGTCAAACTCTGCAAATATCATGTTCTGGTGAACATGACGGGGAACTGGAAGAGAACTCACAAAACCAGAGTTTAGCAAGAATAAATTACTTACTTTACATTCCAGTGCTTTACTCCTATAGGATTGGGGGAGAGATTTTATTTCAACTCTGAAGGACAGTTCTGTGTGATCTATGTTGTAAGATGTATTGGATTCTTGCTTGATTTTAGGCAGATGTTCAATAGTTCTGGTCCTGTTGTAGATCTGTGGATAGAGGATATGTGTAATACTAATTATGCAAATAGATTAACTCTTTTGGAAAGTAATTCTCATCCTCAAATTTTTGTTCTATTGTTCCTGTGCATCCTGTAATAGGAAGCCAGCGAAACCCTTTTCTCAGCTTGTCATCAGACTGAGTCAGTGTTTGTATCCGAGAAAGAAGGTGAAGCAGATGAAGAAAGAAGGTATATTTAATCCACTCCTGTTCCTCCTCCTCCTCTTCCTCTTCCCCTCATCTTTCTCCTCCTCATCCACCTCTTCCACTTCCTCTTCCTCTTCAAAATTCTATTGTCCTTATATAAATTTGTGGCAATCAAAGCATGAAAAGTAAGACTTATGAATTCTTGTATAGGAACTTTCACTGTAACTGTTCATAGCCATAGGGGTGAGAAACATCACCATTTGGGTTGATTGGATGTTTTCAAAGTAGATGTAAACTCTATTTTATCTTTCAGACTGATAGCACTTTCAAGGCTTAAAGCAAAATGCCCTACTGCTGTTAGTGTCTTTCTCCTAAGGTTGTAAGAGGTGGAGCTCAGTATACTGTCAAGGTTACACACAAAAAAGATAGTTTTCAGTTGTAAAAAGTTCAGTACAGCTTTTTTTTAATGGGCTCATCATCCTTGAAAACTATTTACAATGGGGGCTGGTGAGATGGCTCAGGGGTTAACAGTACTGGCTACTCTTGCAGAAGACCAGGTTTGATTCTCAGTACAGATACACGCATACAGACAAAATTTTTAAAATAATAACAAATCTTTAAAAAAAATATTTACAATGAAAACCTCATTGAAGTAAATTTTTCTTTTCTTTATTTTCATTTTTTTATTTTTATTTTTTATTTTTGAGACAGTGTCATCTTGCAGCCCCAACTGGCCTGAAACTGGCTATGTTGACCAGGCTGCCCTTGAACTCACAGAGATCTCCCTGTTTCTCCCTCCCCAGTGCTGAGATTAAAGATGTGTACTATCAAGTTCAGATTGAAGTAAATTTTAAATAATGAAAGAATAGCTAAGGACTGTGACAACAGTAATGTTCAGCCAGGAATTGGTCTCTGAACTGTTCTCCATGTGGCATTGATTAAGGTGTCTCGGTGAGATTCACACTGTATATAGCCTGATCTGAAGGAGCAAATGTAGCAGCTTTTGCACTAGTATCTTTGGAGGTACCAGTAGGGAGGCTGATTGTCTTGAGATATACCTACATATCTACTCTTGAATAAAGATACAGTCATGCTGCTTATGTGTGGTTCAGAGATTCAGAAAGAATGTTCTAAGAAACTTAAAACAAAACGAAAGGAAGGAACAAAAATAAATAGACGTTGCTACTTTCCTAATAACAGGTAGCTGTGCCTTGAACAATATATTCTTTGCTACAGGTAAACATAAAATCTTCCCTAATTCAAGACATGGGGCAAAGGCCTCATCCTTGAAGGGGTGATTGAGAACTGAAGCCACAACAGATGGAAACATGTTCTATAAAATCCCAGAGTTGGGCCCGTGAGCTTTAAACAGAACCATGTCTCTAACATTTCAGTTTGGTAGGCAGCCTGGGAAAGACAGCAATTCCTGTGAGATCCCACAGAAAAAAAGAGATCCTACACTGCCTGTGGAGTAAACCTGCCTTGTCGATGTCACTGCTGGAAAGATACAACAGACAGAGCAGAACTCCATTTCTCACTCGGCCAAGTTCCTGCCAGAGACATTCTTCTCCCTTTACAGAAAGAGTGATCGTCTTCGCCCTAGTCTTCCATCAGCTCCTCTGAACCCTGTTTTATCTTCCAAGTGCACGCGGCTGATTCACTTCCTCTTATTCCACACCTGTGCATCCTGAATTGGCTTCATGTCTGCGTCCTGAATTGCTGCGGACTATGACAGACCACACTCAACTCCAGAACCTTTCACCTTCGATCTATGAAAAAGTAGCTTAGATGACGTGCTGAAACTTGTCTTATCGTTCCTTTGAAGAGGATGCCAGGTACACGATGCTCCTTCCTCAAAATCTGTGTCAACGCTTCACACCACATATGGTGATTCCAGCCTCTTCAACAACAAGGACTTTACAGTCAACCTTGTAAAATGACGTCTCCAGTCTACTACCACAGATTCAGAATCAAGGGTGAAGATCCAGTGTGGGGCGGCCATTGAATAGATGCGGCTACAGAGTCGTCAGCAGAAGTACAAGTTTCCTGGATGTACAATGACTAAAAATGAATTCAGAATGAATCATGCATGTTAAAGGCGAATCTGCGTGGTCACCTGTGTTGCAGCCCATGATTCCTGCAACCCTGGTACTGAACAAGGGATGTAGATCTATACTTGTCATTCTGTCATCACAGGGACACCAATGAACAGGGCAACTCCTCATCTCAGATTTGAGATGATTATGTGTCATGATCGCTGTGTTTATGTTGTGCATACAAGGTGTTCTGTTCTTATGGAAACATAGTAGCTTAATTATGAAAAAATGACAATTTTTCATACTTGCCTGCCAACAATCCTGATCATAAAATTATCAGATTATATCTTTTTTTTGTATGTACTGTGTTCGAATGTTTATTTTAAATAATCACTGTATGTGATGATGACCAGAGTATCATAAAACATCTAATTGAGTTTGCTTTAGGTTAGCATAGAATTTCTAACAATTCATTAAATGGTTCTGGTCATAGTTCTACAAATTTGTACTGTATGTGTTTTATGAATAGCATTAGCAATGTAAAATGAAATCTTGATCGTCAATGAAAAGTTTTGAGATCCTATATGTAGTATTATATTGAAGAGTCAGCTAAGGTTATGGAAAACTTTGAAAAATGTTTCTTATTCATTTTTATTTCTTCTTTTGATATCTCTCTGTTTGAATACTGAATCTTTTCAGTTTAATGAGGTACCAATTTTCAGTTGTTGATCTTAATTGATGACAACTGATGTTCAGTTTAGGAAACTTCAGTATAGGTCTTTTCCTTCACCTATATCTGCCTATGTTTTCTTCTAATAGTTTCAGTGTTTCAGGCTTCACATTAAGGTCTTTGATCCTCTTGTATTTTTTGTGCAAGGTGGTAGTTATGGGTCTCGCTTCATTCTTCTCCACATTGACATTCAGTTGTCACCCATACCATTCGTTGAAGATACTGTCTTTTCTTTTCTCAAGTGTGTGTTCTTGACACTTTTCACAATGTGGGTGACAACTATATGAACTCAAGTTTCTGTCATCTATTTTGTTCCAGTCATCTACATACTCATTTTAGTGCCCATACCATTCTGTGTTCATGGATATATGGTTATAATATAGTTTGAGATCTGGTATGGTGATCTCAGCATTGCTCTTTTTGCTTAGGATTGCTTTGCCTATCTGAGAATTTTGTGATTCTGTATCAATTTTAATTTTTTTTCTATTTTGCCAACCACATACAGACAAACATCAACAAGATCATCCACCATGATCAAGTTGGCTTTATTCCAGAAATGCAGGAATGGTTCAATATACATAAGACAAAAATGAAGTAGATCATGTAAATACACTCAAATACAAGCATTCCATGATTATGTCAATAGATGCATAATAAATCCACACACAACAAACCTACACCTAACTTCATTCTAAAAGGAGAAAATTGGAAGCATTCTCATTAAGCCAGGAACCAGAGAAGGCTGCCCACTATCTCCACTCCTTTTCAACACAGTGCTTGAAACTCTAGGTAGAGCAAAAAGACAAGTGAAAGAAAATAACCAGGCACTAACTGTAAAAAGAAGAGGTCAAATTATTCCTATTTGCAGATGACATGGTATCATACAAAAAAGATTCCAAAAATTCCGCGAGAAAATTTATAAGAGGTCAATACTTTCAACAAATTAACAGGATACAAAATTAATTTATAAATGTCAGTAGCCCTGCTATAAACCAATACTAATATTTAGAGAAACATTTCATGGAAATGTTACCATTCACAATATCCTAAAAAAATATCTAGGTTAAACCTAACCAAAGACATTAAATGTCTCCACAGTGACAGTTTTAAATCTTTGAAGAAAGTGATTAAGGAAGACATAAGGAGATGGAAAGTTCTCCTATGTTCATGGATTATTAGAATTAATATTGTGAAAATGACCATCCTACCCAAGGCAATTTATGTATTCAGTATAACCCTAAACAAATACTCCATGACAGAATTTTTATCTGTTTCATTCATTATTCCATTTTGAATAATCAGAACATCATTATGTAAAAAGTATAATACATGTTGAGGACATTGTGAATAGTTGAAAGTTAATCAATATTATGATTAGTTTTGAATTTTCATGACAATATGAGAGCATTATGGACTGCAAGACTTTCAATGACTTAATAAGAGCTCTTACTGATTCATGGCTATAGCTTTCCAGGTTTGAGAAGTTAATATGGTATATCACACTCATATATAAACACAACTTGTGAAGTATACCACACGACTGCTACAGTTAGTTAGTATACTTAGAAAAATGTTTATTGTTGAAAAATGTTTTAAGTTTGGCTTAAAATGTTTAGATTATGCATTATTGAAAATTGCAATAAAACAAAATGTAATAGTTTGTTGTGAAGTGTATACCATAGCTTAAATGGTATACATGTTTTAAATATACAATCTTTTTAGGACTTAATTTTTCTTCTAAATGTGTGTGTGTGTGTGTGTGTGTGTGTGTGTGTGTGTGTGTGTGTAGATACCCATGTAGGGTCAGAGGCATCATATTTCCCTGGAGATAAATTTATAGACAGTTGTGAGTCACCTCATTAAAGTGATGGAAATCTAATTTGGATCCCCTGCAGGAGCCGTACATGCTGTTAAGTGCTGAGTATCTCTCAAGTCACATATAATTTCATTAAAGTAAATTTCTTTTTTGATTCATTAGCATCTGAGGGCAAGCTAGTGAAATAAAATAATAACTACTGAAGTTAAATAACATGGAAATCTACCAGCAAATATTGTCTAAATAGGAACTAAAACAGAAGACTTTTGTTAAAAATGTAGCATTTTATAGCATATAATTTTCACTTTGTATTAGTTTGAACACTATTTGAATTAAATTGTAATATGACCTTAATATTATAATTTGAATTATATAATTTGCTTGTGGTAATAAAGGAAGAAAAACTAATTCAAAGTCATATAAAAACAAGAATAAATGCAGACCCAATAATGATATTAATAGCATAATGATCATTTTATTTTTGAAAATTAAAAATGAGTGAGCATTAAAATCCAAAGGATTAGGTAACAATATTTTTATTATTTTAAATATAGTTCAAATATTAAAACTTCATCTGAGAAATTCTTAATGGAACAGAGACTGATTCTCAACAACACATAAGTTTGTACCCTCATTGAGATGGCTGACTATGGCTGCCGATTGTTTGCTTGATAGAGTTAAGACAAAAATTCTGCTGACACCAAATGAGTTAGAGACTAAGGCAATGGCTATCAAATAGTAGTTCTCTACAAAAGGGCTTACTTGTAATTGTGTGTGTGTGTGTGTGTGTGTGTGTGTGTGTGTGTGTGTATGTGTGTGTGTCCACAGAAGAGGGCATCTGATTCCTGGAAAAAGATAATTATAGGCAATCTGAGTTACCCTACATGGGTCCCTGGAACCAAGTTTGAGTCACCACCAAGAACAAAATTGATCTTAATTGCTGATCCACCTCTCCCATCACATATAACAAAGATTTATCTAGTACGAAATATATGTATACAGATATGGAGTATTTCTAATGTTCACCTGCAATGGGAAACATGCATGTCATGCAACTTAATGCCTAAAATACCAAAAGCTTAATTAAGCAAGGCCACAGACAATACATAAGATAAGTAGGCATCCATATTGTCCTCAAGAAAACAAGCTTTGGAACGATGCTTTATAGTTACAGGTTAATCAGTGACTAGGTGAGGATGCCACTGAAGGAGGGGAAGATTCCATTCCAAATACTGTTGGTATTCTGAAGCTGCTTTGCATACAGTGAAAACAGATGTTTAGAAGTTCATGATGAGCCTATGATTAATCTTAGGAATGTATTTTAAATTGGAGTTTGAAGTAAATTTACTTGTGTTACATGTACAGCATTTGAAAAGCAGTCTATTTCTTGTAGGAACATTGAGCAAAGTCTTATTGACCCTAAAATGCTTACATTTAATAGATCACCTGAGTGCAGAAGTTGCGGATTAAAAGCATGAAAATTAATAGTATTAAATATGTGAAGTTATAAGGAAAATATGTTAATTATTTTGATTTCCCTTTAATTATCCTAGATATAATATGGAGTGAAAGTGGTTTACGTGGAAGAGGATCCCACAACTCCCTGGAAACAAAAGTTAGGTTAAAAGTAAGGGAAAAACCTCTTGAAAAAGGAAGCTGCATTCTGCAGAAATCTACTACACAAGAGAACAATACACTTTATAACTTTAACAAAATGGAGAGTAGAGAAGGAAAGTTTGCCATTATCAGCACCTAGCTTTGAAGGCCAACAACTCCTGTCTTGAGTAGACTGTCTTTTGTCATGTGGATCCTATTACGTTGGGAGTATGCACATTACATGTAATCCCTTTTGCATATTGCGGTTTCATAGCTGTAGAAAAAAATCACTAGTAGGCTAGTACAATCTTACATGGCTTGTGAGGGCTAACTCTAAATCTCTTCTCAATCAGCATTTGTTTTGGCAGTTTGAAGGCAATCTTGGTGTACCTTTCATATGGATACCAATAAAAGGTTCAAATCAGAACTTGAAAAACGTTTCTTCAGTGAACAGACATGGTTTTTAGACATTCATCATCACATCCATGAAAAAGGTGCCCACCAGCATGGTGTATTCTGCAGATAACTGTCTCACTGCCTGAGAAAAGGCCCCGGCCTGAGGTAGGTCGATCTGATAAATTCATTCTCAGTTGCCTCTCATTATATTTCCTTTAACAGTATAAAATCACTCAATGTTGCTGTTATTTAGAACCTTTACCAGGCCTGTTGTAAATATCTTTATCACTTTCATTTAGAGAGATATCTGAAAGAAAGTTATCAATATGAAATATTAATTGTGTCAGCTATTTAATAACTTACCATTCTAATAAAATTACAACTTAATGCTTTGCTATTCTGTGAGTTAGGATATACTAAACAGGAAATATGATCTATCTTAGAAAATTATAAAAACACTACTAACCTTTTATTCACTGATGTCGGTTTTGCAGAAATAAAGTGTAGGAAGAGAGAAGAAAGAACCTGCTGAAACTGCACCGTTTGAAAACCATTATCCCTTAATAAGCCTCCGGAACCCTGAAGTGTCTTCTTAATTACATTAAATAATTCATTGTTCGAATCTCCCCTGCCTGGAAGTAATATAGGTAACATGAGATTCTTTTTCAAATGTCCTTCAGCTTATAACTACATCAAAGATATCTGTAAGCTGTTCAAAGCTAAATCCTCCTATTCAGCATGCATGATGTGCTACATTAAAAAAATCACTGAGCTTTTTAAGATTTCATACAACTGTTTTCATGCAAATTTAGAGCTCCTCCTCCATGCATGCCTCAGAAATTACACCATGTATACTGATTCTATCAGGTCAAGTATTTGTACCAAGATGTCCTTCCGTGCAAGTTCATCTATTGGAGTCCGGTCAGCATATCCACAGATCATAAATAAGGTCTACTTTCTCTCACCCAGGTCTGATCAATCTCCAATAGTTACCAGGCTAGGGCAGGCCCACATGTTACTTTTAGGATGTTTGTAGATTATGTGAAAGGCAACATGATGTATTGTAAAATAGGACAGTAGCATATTTGGTGTTGTCTTGGCTACATTTGATCCATTTAGAATTGATTAAATGCAATAAGTAAATTAATTATAGTCCACTATAAGACTTATAAGTGCTTCTCTCTGAAAAATTGTGAAATTATCAGGAAACCAAGACTTTGTCAGTAATGTCATTGTGTATAAAAACCTAAATTGAGGCTGGGGAGATGGATCACTGGTGGAGAACACTGGCTGCTCTTGTAGCAAGCTGTGTTCAGTTCCCAGCACCCACATGATGACCAAGAACCATCTGAAACTACAGTTTCAGGGGATCTGACACCCTCGTCTGACCTCCCAGGGCATTGGATGACAGAAGTTCACTTACATACACTCATACACATAAAATAAAAATAATAAGTATTTTTAAAAACCTCAAATAGGTTTCATATGTATATATAGAAAGACATTATTGAACTGTAACATGCATCATAAAATTTTAATGGGAGGCAAAATCTTCATTTTACTTTAACTTTCTTACTTAACATTCATTAAAAATGAAATATTCAATTAGCCACAAGTATAGCATAAATAGAAACCTGAGTCAATTAATTCTAGCTATTTTGATTCCTATTCATTGTGGTTTTCCAGTACATTGTGCCTTGTCTCAAAGAATGGAGTGAAACATTCAGTTTAGTTTAATAATTTGGGAGGAGGTTTTAAGGATATGAATGATTTCTCTTGAATATTTTCTATGTATTTTGTTTTAAGCACTAGTTTTCTCTCACCATCTCTTTCCTATTAGTGTCAAATGCATGTAATTGCATGTAAATGCACTTACACATGAACACGTGTACTTTCTGGGCATTTCTACTAGATGGTAAGTGGAGGATGTAACAGAGTAGAGGGTAATACTTGCGTCTTTTTTTTTTTTCATTTTGAGACAAGTTTTCAGGCTCATTTCAAATTCTCCACACAGCTGAGGCTCAGAATTGAGCTCCTGATCCTCCTACCACAGCCTCCTGAAGCTGGAAATTCAGAAATGCTTGACCACGCATTTATAAGCACATAAATCATGATATTCACAATATAAAAATGTGATAAGTGCCACACATATTTATAAAATGCTAATTATAGTTTACACCTTAACATTCAAAATATCAGTTTCTGGAAGAAGAGATTTTGAATAATAATACATTTAATTTTAAAGAATATGATGGGTATATTTTATATTTTAGAACATCTTTATTTATAAAAACATATACCTTGAAATTACTTCCATCAAATACCATACTAACTTAGAAAAAAATCATTTCACAAGCATATGTTTATTTAGAGTTAAAATCATGAGAAATAAATATCCACAGGCACTTTGTAAAATTTTTGCTTCATGTTCAGTATATTTGAGTTTCTGTCAGAATTGACCAAAATTTAAAGCATGGCATTGTAAGAGAAGTTGAACATAACTAATCCACAGTGAGAGTCTGTGGAGATATTTGCCTTCTCACAAGAGTGAATTGTGGGAGCGACTTCTGGGAATGCCTTTTGCTATAAAAGGAATCTTACTTAACTGTAATCGAAGATCATTTTATGCTTTTGAGATCATTTAATACCATCGTATTTTATTGATTAAAATGTAAACAGCTAGGCTGTGTGCTTCTCTTGTAACTTAAACATAGAGTTTCAATCCTTCTTGATTCTTCCTCTCCCAGACCCACAAAACGTATTTGTGTATGTATGCTGCGAACATATTAAGAATAAAAACAAAGAAGAACATTGTTGAAAGTGACAGTTTATCACATTCGTGTTGCCAAAAAAACAGATGGAATTAGATTGGTGGTTATGTGTTCTCTTCTCAGTCACTAGGGTTCAGAGAGGACACAAAACTGCAATCCTAGTGTTCCCAAGCAAAGTGGGTGGGGAGATGGGACAATTCCTACAGACTTTTAGATCAGGTTATCTGGCATATTTAGACACAAGTTACAAGTGGTTCTGTCTTGAACAAGGCAGGAGACAAGGACACATACTATTTGTTGTGACCTCATGCACAAAGAAACACACAGACAGAGAGAGAAAGAGAGAAAGAGAGAGAGAGATAGATAGAGAGAGAGAGAGAGAGAGAGGAGAGAGAGAGAGAGCATTTCTCATGTGTGATGTGCCTCTTAACTTTTTCAAGGGTTTGTTGGTTTGTTATTTCATCTTTCTTGAAGTTTTCTCCCCAGGGCATTTGTGATACAGCCACTTCTACCACACATTATGATCTAATGAGCTCTATTATAAGGGAAGAAAGTTGAAAGCTCTCACACTTGCACCACTCTCAAGAATAAGCTTGCTTGTAACTGTACTTTTCCCGGAAAGAATATCTACACTTAATTTGTTTTAGTAGTCATGGTTAGCCGATGGTAAATTTCTTAAATTAGTCCTGGAAAAGCGAAGAGTAGCTACTGTATGGTGTCATATGTATCACCTCTATGAGTGTAACAAAAAAGAGCATTATCTTAAGCCAGAAGTGTATGTCACTTTAGTATTTTTTCATTTTATCTTGAAATATGAACTTGTGAAAATGAATTTCTGAACAATGCTTGTGGGAACTCTAGTAGAATAAAAATACTATTTAAATTTGAAAGATATCTATACACTTTCAGCTACATCTTTGGCAGAAAGAAAAAAGATAACTATGACCTTGTATTATTTGGGGGGCTTTCTTTTACTCTAACTTTTATGTCATACATAACAAGATTCTTAATGATATACGTAGTTATTTATACTATGTTGATGCACTTAAGCTTCAAGATCATACTTTAAGTCAAAGCACGGTCAGGCAATAGACCAAAGCTGTAGCTATGATTAAGAAAAGAATAATGTTCTGGATGAATCATTTACTTAGAAGAGAAATAAATCATTTGGTGATCTATGTGCTTGTATGATTTCTGTCTCTGATTTTTTCCATTTCATCAGTTATTACTCAGTGTTTCCACAGTAACTTGGAGGGATGCTCATTTACATACAAAATACATATAAATGTGTATATATATGTATATATATTCATTTATTACAGGCTATTTTCTTTAAAAACAAATTCTCCTTAGCAATTTATTTAATAAAGGATATTATAGTCCTCATTCTGTTCTCAATATATCATTTAAGCAAGTTAATCCAATAATGCAAAGTACTTATGTCTCTAGAACTGTGAAAAATACAGTTAAATTAATATTAAGTAGAAATTATGGTTATCTTCTGTATATATTTCTCACTATTCAAATGATTCAAAGATTTATTGAAAGTGGTTGCAAAAAAGTCTGCCTTCAATATTTATAATGTGATTTCCTTTTGCAAAATTATTTTCAATATAGATATTTTTATATTATTGTGTGTTTTGTTGGCCTGTGTGTAAGTGCATCCATGTTAGTCTATGCCCAGAGAATCCAGAAGACTGCATTGGATCCCCTGAACCTGGAACTAAGGAAGGTTGTCAGCTCCATGCATTCCACCAGACCACAATTCAATAAGGCTTAAAATGATTAGCACAAGAAGCTCTAATAACTATATCCTCTCACAGCAATTAAACAACACATTCATGAATGAAAAACAGGTCAAAGAATAAATCAACAAAGAAATAAAATATTCCTGAAAGTAAAAGAAAATGATAATAAAATTAAACACTATGAAAATTCTGGGACAAATTAAAAGCAGCCCTAATAGAGAAGTTAATAGCCCTCAACACCTACATTTAAAAATTAGAAAGCTCAGAAATAAATGACTTAGTAGTACAATCCCAGAAACTGTAAAGGCAAGAACAAATCAAATCCAAACCCAGCATACAAAAGAAATAATAAAAATCTCAGAACCGAAGTCAATGAAATAAAAACAAAGAATAAATGAATTTAAGAACTGATTCTTTGAAAATATAAACAAAATATATACACTTTTAGCCCAATTAACCAAAAGAAATAATGATAAAATTAGAAAAAAAAAACAGATAAAAGAGGTAAACATCAAAATAGACAACAAAATGATTTACAACCTTATAAGGGAATACTTTAAAAACCTATATTTTTAAAGTTGAAAATCTAAACCAAATGTATAAATTTCTAAATTCAATGAAACCACCAAAGATAAACTAAAAAGAAATCAGTATCATAACAGACTCCTAAAAACAAGTAACCAAAGTCCTCCTGTCCAATAAAAGTCCATGCACAGACCAGATGAATTCACAGCCACATTTTATCAGATCCTTAGAGAAGATCCACAACCAATACTTAAATTATTCAGAAATATAGAAACAGAGGCAGAACTCCTAAACTCCTTCTTAGGATGCAAGTGTTACTCTATTCAAAACCAGCAAAAGGTAAACTAAAATGAAAATTATAAGCCTATGGCCTTAATTAATGTATATATTAAAATTTCTCAACAAAAATATTTACAAATCACATACATCAAAAACATCATCCCTCAACTACAAAGAGCAGTCTTCCAAACAGCTGCTCAGATACATATTTAAACACACAACTATGGTGACATTAGGCACATGTCCTATGAAAGCTTATATTAGACAAAACCCCCACATTAGTATGGGGAAGTGGGTAAGAAAACTCAGTCTAGCCTAAGGAATGTTCATCAGTCATAGGCTGCTGGGAGGATGAAAGACAGTGTCTTACGGGGGTGGGAGTTTTGGTGGGTAAAGTGGATGGACCCAAACTGAAGAACATTTGGGGACATTAACCAGACACTATAGGCCATATTATGTATGTGGGAGAGTATATTGCATTGAGTGTGTGGGGAGAGTGGAAGGGGCCATGGAAAGGATGGATCTAGATATCATTAAGTGTTAATGTATAACTATCACAAAAGTTGATTTAAAAAAATCAAAGTTTAAAATCTAAAAAAGTAAAAGATCACCCACCACGGTCAAGTTTCCTTTATTCTAGAAATGCAGGGATGGTTCAATATACATGTCATTAATATAATAAATCATGTAAATGGACTTTAAAAGATCCTCAAAATTACATAATAATCAATGAATCTGATAAATGAGTTTAAGAGATCCCCAAAATTACACAAGAAAAATTCTGGAAATAATCAACAATTTCAGTAAAGTGACAGTTTATAAAATAAATGTACAAAACTTAATAGCCTTTTTATATGCAAATAATAAGGAATCAAAGACAGTTTAGGAATACACTCTCATTCCCAATAGCCTAAAAAAACTTTTAATGATAACTAAGAATGACATTAATAACCTCTTCAGAAATGAGTTTAAATCTTTGAAGAAAGTGATTGAGGGAGGAAAGAGAAAGATGCCTTGTGCTGATGGAATGGTAGAACTGATAGTGTAAAAATGACCATTGTGTCTAAAGCAATGACTGATACAGTGCAATCCCAATTTAAACAAAAACAAAAAGCAAACAAACAAAAAACTTATGGCATTCTTCACAGAAATAGAAAATCCATCTAGAAATTCATATGGAATCAGGAAAGACTGGCCAGCCAAAGCAATCCTGAGCTCAAAGCAATGCAAGGACCATATCTTACCAGACCTCAAAGCACGGTGAAGAGCTATAGAAATATAAACAGCAAACAGTATGCATTAGCACAAAACAGACTCAGGGCTCCATGGAGCAAGGAAGAATGCATGCAGGAAACCCACCTGATGTTCTAGAAAGGTGCCAGGAGCACTCGCTGGAGTAAGGCAGCATCTGCAACAAAAGGTGCTGGATCTCCACTGGTAGAAGTATGAAATTTGACGCATTCCTGTCACTGTGTACACAAACCAACTCCAAATGAATGAAAGCCCTCAATGTGAAGCCTGAAATAATGACACTGTTAGAATACATGGGGAGTACATCACATGATATACCGGCAGGAAATGACTTTATAGATCAGATATCATTTGCTCAGGAATTAAGGTTGACAATACACAAATGGAACCTCATTAACTACTAGCTTCTGTTCAGCAAAGGAAACAGTGTATCAAGTGAAGAGAAAGCCTAGTGGGAGAAAATCTTCACCAGCTTACAGAGGATAATCAATGCTGCTTCTTCATATACTAATAAATTGATAATTCTAGTACGTTCTCTTGATGCAATTCTGAATTAAATAACTGAATGAATCACCTGTATATCCTATACTTAATCTGAAATTATGTTTTGAAGTAATATATTTTAATTCAACATTGCATCCTCAGTCAAGCAGCAAAGGAAGTGAATGTTCATTCTCTCTTTTATGCATTTGCACCATCCCTTCCCCATGGAAGAGCGCTGTTCCCATTTAGGAATTTTCTTCTCTTGTAAACCTCTCCAGAAATGTTTGCTTAGATTTATGCTCAAGTGTATCTCCCAGCTGATTCTAAAATCCAGGCAAGTTGACCCTCTGTGACAGTGCATCACAGTCACCTTTACTCGTCTTTATGTTTATGTCCCCTTAATTTTTCACATTCAGTGGAAATATATTTACCAGTTCCTAATTTTTTTTTAATAGCATCTCCCTTAGCCCCAGCTGTCCTGGAACTTACTATGTACACCAGACTGTCCTCGATCTCAGGACATCACTCATTGATGGCCACCTGCCTCTGCATCCCAATGATGTGATTGAAGTAGTGTACCATCACACCTCGTGTTGCTCCTGATGTTTTGATGTTTACTGTCCTCATTATCTTCTTGAGGACTGACAAATGTTGATCTTTTTTCCATCTTGAAAGAAAAGAAGCATAATAGTTGAGTGGAAAGAGTAACTCAAGTGTGAAGTCAACCTAGATTACATAGCAAGCAGTAGGCAGAGAAAGCTACCTGAGGAGACCCTCTCAAAAGTAGGAATGATCCTTTCAAGCCCTCTTGATGTACACAATAAGTACCTAAACACTCGAATTTCTTGGCATTCAATCTGGGAGCATGTAGGTGTCCTTGCCAAGTTCCTCTCCCCTTTCAAGTCCTTGCTTAATTGAAGAAACTAGAAATGAACACTGTTTATCATGGATAGTGAGAAGCTCTGAATGTTTTATTGTGAGGAGCTGCTTACTGGTTAACATGGTGTCTTATCAATCATTCAATAATATTTAAACAATCATGGGTCATCTTTAAATGATACATCCTAATGTTTATGAAATAAAGGAATATGAGTGTGATTGGCTGTTTTCTTTTCTTTACAGATTTTAGTTTCATGAGATCCTATTTGTCAATCATTGGTCCCATTCAGAAATGTGCATATAAGTTGGCATGTACCCCCTACACTTTCCTCTGGTGATTCAGATTATCAAATCTTATGCTGAAGTCTTTGATTGCTCTGCAGTTGAGTCTTGTAAAAGGTGAGACGCAAGGGTCTAGTTTCATTTTCTGAACCTGTTGAAGTACAGGTTTTCCACCACCATTAGTTGAAGATATATTTTCTCCAATGTATACTTTTGTTATATTTGTCAAAGATCAGGCGGCTGTGATTGTGTGGAGTTAGATTTTGGTCTTCTGTTCTATTCCCCTGATTTATGTGTCTGTCTTTGTATGAGCACCATGCTGCTATCTCAGAATATTAAAAGGAAAATGATTTCTGTGTACTTTTATTATATCCAGAAATTTGTGCTTCTCTCAGTCTTGGTCAGAGAAGTTTCATTTTGGAGTACATACTGGTGACTGAAAAGTCTCATAACTCCTTAAAATGTTGAGGATGAATGACCAAGAATACACATACGTACATGGGAAATATACAGCAAACCTGTTGCTCAAGAAGCAGGAAACATGGAAGAAGAGGGCACAAAGATTATGAGAGATGGAGAATGGGGAGGAGTTGGTGTGAAATGCTGTCTTCCGAACATATATGCCGTCAGACACATGAACTCACAGAAGCTGTGGTTACCTGTGCAAGACATGCGCAAGATCTATGTAGTTAAAGACTCCATCATGGAGTGATGAAGGGCTTTGGAGGATCCACCCCTAACCTAGGAACTATTGCTAGTAGATGGTTGCTGGAGGATGGAGAGTCACTTTTCTTTGGGAGATGGGTGTTTGGTTACACACGCCCCAGAGGATGACCCATGGACATGTCCATGTTGATGCCATTACTTGGAATCCATGGGTTTCTTTAAAAAAGAGACATGAAGTTGGGAGGGAAATGTGTAAGAGGGGACTCAGTGTAGGGGAAAGGGTGTGGGGTGTGTGTAATAAGGAGCATGGTATGGGGGAATATGGGTGGTAACTGGTAAAAGAGGCTGGAGAAATGACGCAGTTGTTAAGAGCATTGGTTTCTGTTACAGAGCATTCAGTGTTTGGTTCCCAGCACCAAGATGGCAGCTCAAAATTTGTAACTTCAATTCTAGAGTATAGGAAATCTTCTTTAGTCTTTATGGGTACCAAGCAATCACATTCTGCACATACTTACAGGCAAGCAGATTCATGCATCTAATACATAAATTGATGAACCTTTAAATATTGGTAAGAGATGAATAAGTTCTATAGCTTATAATTAATTTAAAAAATAACAGAAATATTTATCATTGGTTATTAATTCTTCTAATATATAATCATTACATTTCTCCTCATATATTATTAAAGTACAAAAATACCATATTTTATTTGATTAAATAATTTATTAAAAACAATTATATAACATCTAGTGGTTTGGCATAAAGATTGTTCAGTCATAAACAAAATGGATATCCTGTGTATTTAATGTTTGAAAGGAGACACACTAAATGAAAATGCTCACATATGAAAATTGGGGTCAAGGAGACACTGTCTGAATTAAACTTAATCATAGATTTGAATGGAAGTGTTCTTTTCCAGTAAGTATAAATTGAAGAGGTATCATGGCTAACTCTGCCAGCATGGCCCAACTGAAACTTAACTGAGTAGCGAATTTCAAATGAGGGCTTTTACATAGAAGATTGGCATGCAGAGGTGTCTATGGGGGATCCTCTGGATTGTTAATTATGTAGGAAGTTTGAGCCTACTGCTGAAATCATCAGCACCTGGGTAGGTAGTAGAGGGATAAACAACAAAGTTAGCAAAGTATGAGCCTGTTGGTCTGTTTCAAGTTCCCATTTGAGTTCCTGCCATGACTTCGCTCTCGGGGATGGTCTGTGATTTGGAAGTGTAAGACCAATGCACTCTCTCCTACCTTAAGGCATTTATGATCAGAATGTTTTATCAAAGCAACAAAAACATAACTTCATGAGGATGATGAAATTTTTCTAAAAGGAAGTAACAATATTCATATTGGTGAGATTTAGGAAAGAGCACTTAAAACAACATTCACTTAGCAATTATGATCAGGAAACTCATGTAGAAGAAATTTTTACTAACAAACACAAGGTAGATTAATGTGGTCCATCTGTGTGTAAACATCTGATTCCAACCATAGGAAATACTTAAAGAAGTATAAAATTAAATATCAACTTAATTGTTTTGTGTAAATTCTATCTCATAGAAAGTAGGAAAAATAGAAGAATGGAGATTAGAAATGGATTGGTTCAAACACCAGGTGCACCTGAATCCTAGCACTGTAAATCACAGCACACAGAGGCAGAGTCAGGAGGATCACTAACCAGGCTGGTATCTGTAGTGACACCCTCTCTCAGTAAATGTAATTTGAAATAAATATGAAGAAACGTAAAGGAATGGAAAATATTCAGGGTTTATGCTGCATATACTTTTTTTTTTTACTTTTAAAACAGAAAATATGTGTTTTTGTAGAATTTAATAGGATGTCATTATTATGGGAAGATGTTAAAGAAGTGTCTATCAAGAGTCCTAAAATATACATTTAGCAATTGAAAGAAGTATATTATCTTGCTTGAAATGAGGCAAAAGAATGCTGGGTGAGAGACAAATGTGTAAAAATTTGCTACAGTTGAAGAATCTGTTATTCATTTAGAACTTACACAGTAGAAAGAGAAAACCAGTTTCCACATGTTGTTCTCTGACTTCCACATGAACATGGTCATGTGTGTGATCTTCACACATGCATGGACACAAAATTTTAAAAATGTAAAAATTGATTTTTAAAAGTTGGTTCTTTCTGAAGGTCTCTGTGGAGTGGCAGGAAGCTTTATGCATATGAGCACTCACCTACCCTGTGACATGCACTGCATAGGGTGTGATAGTTACATCCTAACAGCGTACAGGACAAATGAAGTTTCTAAAAAGTCTCATAAGTTGCTCAAGATCACACACACAGTACAGTTTAGTCCTAGAGCTGTACAATCCACTACTGCCTTATTTGTTAATGCAGAGGATCACTTTTATTTGTAGATGTGGATCAACTCATTAGGCTTAGGATTCCACCCAAATTCCATTTCCTTCAATACCGTGAAGACTTCCAGACCATTCCAAGCCATAAAGATGAGCATAAATATGTGAGTGCCAATTCTGGGGGAAATCTCATGTCTACTCAAACAGAACAAAAATTTCTGGGATAAGCATTATTTAATCCTGCAGTCCCTTTGCTTAGCTGTATATATGGCACGAAATTCATAGTTGGCTCTTTGAACTCATACTCTTAATTCTTTTATAGAGTAATTCAACCTAAATATCTATAAGTATTTTGTAAAAGTAATACCTGAAAGCCCTTGTGATGGATAGACACGTGAGAAGTAGCTTTGTGCAAACTGCGAATGGCTTGTAAGTGCTTAGATTTCTGTTTGTGGGATCAGAATCTAAAGACAGCTGCCTTTAGGTGAATGACATTGTTAAATCAAACTGAAATTCATTTAAATATAAACAATACAACCAATGATTGAGAAAAATACATTCTGGACATTACAAAGATTAAGTTAAAGACAAAGCAACATCATGAGCTTTTAAGGCAGAACACGCCTAATAGAGTATTTTTCATACTATAATTTGATTCAGTGATAGCAATGTTGTTAATGACAACCAAATAATCAGAGAGATATATAATTCAAAAGAAAGAGGAGAAATATAAGGGCATCTTTGAATAAAAAATTCTAGCCAGGGTATGTACATGTTGAGAAAGCTAGGATTTTCATTTATTTTAAAAATATTTTGCTAGTATTGCTTTCTTTACGAAGTAGCATGATTACATTGAAATAATTTGTATAGGTTATAGAATTTGGACAAACTTATACCACAGGAGCAGTGACAAATGTCACCTTACTTTTGAAACTTGGTGGTACAGTCAGTATACTACATTAAAAATTATACTGGATAGAATTTTGAATTTATATTCCAATATACAATTACATATTTTTACTGTGTATTATGTCTGTTTACTTATTACAATACTTACTATTTCTTTTCTGTTTAAACTTCACATACTGTGATTTCTATCTCTAGAAGTTCAATTAGGACACAAGTGAAGGCATGCTAGGGCTATAAAAGACTAATAGAAAAACACTGGAAGACTTCTTGGTGCCTGTTAATGGAAGAGGTCCATCAAGACCTGGATACCAAGGACAATGTGTGGACTGAGGACCAAAGCTGGACTGGTGGAGGGGTTGAGAGGCTCTCTGGAATGATCCTCTTGCTAATGATAGCACTCCAAAGCTTCAGGCTCATGTGAAGCAACCAGAGTTCCAACTCACAAGAGGGGACCACAGCTCCAGCTCACAGGAGGAGACCACAACTCTAACCATGGGAAGGGTCCAAAACTCAGGCTCACAAGAGATGACATCTTAATTTCACAGGAGCAGACAACCCTGACTCATGAAGGAGGGGAGGGGCACCAACTCCCAGGACAGGACATGAGTTCCAGTCCACAGGAAGGAGCTGCAGCTCCAGCTCACAGGAATGGACCACAACTCTAGATTCACCAGTAGGGACAAGAGCTCCGGTTCACCAGAGGGAAGCATCACTCCCACTCCTAGGAGAGCAGCACAGCTCTTGTTCATAAAGGCGTGTGTGGGAATAACACAGCCCCCAGCTGACAAAAGGGAATCTGAGATATTTTTAAAGAAGATACAAGTCTTTCATTATATTAGTATAGTCACAGTAATCTTTATAAAACTGTGCAGAATATAACTGGGGATTATAAATATCCATTTTATTATCAAATAAATTCTTAAATGACATTTACTTGCTTCCTAAAATAAAATTTTCCAATTTTTCTATGTAAAATATGCAGTTCAATACTTTACAACTTTGCTTTCATTTACTTGAGCAAAATATTAACAAAAAGGCAAACTTTATCAGAGAGAGAATAAGATTAATAAGAGAATGCACATTGGTGCAGCCCGGTACCTCTCCTTCTTTAATTTCACTTGTGCCATATCATCCTTCTAACTATGATTTTAACTGGAAAGCCAATCCAAAGGAGGGGTGTATGAAAAGCCATATTGAAGCCTGCTTTCACAGAAACGATTCTTTTCATCCACATGGAGCATCAAGAACAGAGTCTGAATTTAGGATAAATAATTTTGAGACTACAACACTTCCCTCTCAACGTACCATTCCCATGGTATAGAAATGATTCACAGAAACAATACATACATAGGCACTAAAGTACACAAAGTCCTCATTACAAACTAAATGTCATTTTAATAAAGTGCTAGCATAATTCAAAAGAATATGTGCTCATTTGATTAAGATCTTAGGCACAGGTAGTTCAATGAGTAGAAATAGGCAGGTGTGTTTATGCCTTTAACTACTGTAATCTGGTCATTCTGGAGGACCAGCATCCCTGTTTGAAAGCATGGTTGTGAGGTTATCCTTGAGGGGATATCAAGAGAGCAAAGGGTTCACATTCTTGAAAGGACAAATTCTGTGTCATAGACAGTGAAACAGAAAAGGACAGAGAGGTTTATTTCATGCTATCAGCAAGCTTAGGGATTGTGTCTAAACAATGTTTCTGTCATCATAAGGTTAGAACCTGACCTTACAGCACTACATCATAAGGCTTAGCTGTGTTCTTAAAATTCACCTAGCCCAAATATATCAGAACAAGTATTAGGATGTCAGGCTTTAGGGAGGTAATAGACCTACAGTGAGTTCTAAAGGTAGACTCTATTTAATCTGACTAATCTAAAACTGAAGGAAATGTGATACCAGTAAGAGATACACACAGCAAAGAATCATATGAGGACACAGCAAGGGGGCCCTGCCTGCAGGGAAAGGAGAGTCCTCAGAGGAGACTGACGCTGCTGAGGACTGTATCTTGGAATTCTAACTTCCAGAACTCTGAGAAAATAAATTTACTATAATAAATCATAATATATATTATACAATAATATACAATTTTATAATAATCATCATATTATTTATAATTAATTATAATTTTATATTTATATTTATATAGTAATTATATTATATATAATTCTATTTAATTAATTAATATAATGCAATTATTTTTTCTGTGAACTGCTCATATGGCACAAGAGAGAAAAAATGAATATTGACAGGGTTAGTATTTAATTGACATTATTTCTAATTTATTTATTTTGCCTTTCCTCATCTACTTGCAACTCTGCTATTTTAAGTATGTCTTCCTACCATGAAGATAAATGTGTTGAAAGCAAGTTTACAAACACATGTAAATAATGTTTAGTTTCTTTGTTTGATTTTCAGTCCTCTCCAAACAGAACAGATGTTACAAAGAAAAAAAAAGTCAAAGATTTCTTTCACACTCCAAATATTCAGAAATTCGGATTTATAATCAAGAGAATTGACAGTTGGTTTATAATTCGCAAGAGAAACAGAGAGCACAGTACAAACAGAAGGTACGTGTTATGAGCATGAACAGCCCATTCCTTTCTGTGTTGTCTTTGCATTTATTAGGTTGTTGTCTTCAATTAAGAAGCAAATGAGCAAATTACAGTAGGCCATTATAAATGTTCATATCCTCAAGGGCAATTGAAGAAAGGAGAGACGGGGGGACTGAAAAGTTTTTATGAAAAGGCATTCTTTAAACAGGTTCCAGTGCATGGACCAGCACTGGAGGACATTAGGACATTTGGGGACATAAGTTAGACTCTATAGCCCATATATATACATATATATATGATATATATATATATATGATATATATACATATATATATATATATATGATAGAGTACATTAAATTGGGCAGGGTACAGTAAGTGGAGTTGTAGACAGCAGAGGAACTCTAAGAACCCTAAAATTATATCGTATAAAAATTACAAAATTTGAATTACAAACAGTATATATTTAAAAAACATTATTATTTTATGTGTATGACTGTTATGTCTGCATGTACGTAAGTGTACCCATATCAAACAATGTCCTCAGAGGACAGAGGGTGGCATATGTTACCCTGGAACTAGTTGTGGACGTTGTTTGCCAACATGTTGGTGCTAGGATTCTAACCTGTGATTTCGGCAGGAACAGCCAGTGCTCTAAACACTGAGCAATCTCTCCAGCCCCTGAAAACAGTATAATTAAAGAAAAAATACTGTGATTTACTATCTAAGGAGATTTGCTATGGGTGCTATGTGTTGTTGGAAACAGGCTTGGGATGGCTGGCAGAGCTTCTAGGTCTGTCTAGTCAAGGAAATGCTGTGACTGCAAAGATTGCAAGGTTTGCATGCCCCTCACCCTGCATTGAGGTAGATATTGGATTTGATGTCCCCTACCTCTGCTTCATGTATTAATGTAGACAGATGTCATCTCCCCAAATTAAGTAGGTCCAGTCAAATTCTTCCTTTCCAACTAGGCAGCCTTCAGCAGCCCACCAGAAGTAATCTTCTTGACCTTCCTATATTAAGTAGGAAAATACATACATGGAATAATCTTCTTGACCTTTCTATATTAAGTAGGAAAATACATGGATGAAGCGGGCATGGGGAAATTCAGGCACACCCGCATCCCTGTGCTTCGGTATAATGATCCTTTGTTGAGTTAAGTAACAAAAATGACTATTAAAAATACCCATGGAACTTCTATAAAGGCTTCAGCTCAGTCTGCAATTATACTCTTCACACCAACAAGACAAAGGTGACTGTGCTAAAAGATCCTGAGCAGGTCGACTATAGCAGTGATGTTATATGGAGGGGATTAAAGCTGCAGTTCTATGTTCACGTCTATGAAAGTGTCTAGGTATGCAAGGGCAGATGTCTTTGAAGGTGCAGATAAACATGAGCTGCAATGTGAGCAAACAGGTAGTTGAAAATGATGATGTTATCATTTGTCAAAAATGGCTTTGAGCCTATAACAATGGTGTGGGCATACTCAAGAGCCAAGCACACTCAAGCAGACAAAAACCCAGCATGGAACAGTGGAAGTGGGCATCAGATCCCAATCTTTGCTGAAGAAATATCAGCAAAGTGGGTAAGTGCTAATCTTACAGCAAAGGACACTGGAGAGGCTGACTAAATCTCAGTGGATGAACTTGCACTGGGGAATGTCTGGGGACACTAACTTGACACAATAGGCCTTAACATAAATAACATAGTGTATGAATTCCAGTGGGACCTTGGGGGGTGCCGATGAGGAAGGGAGTGTAAAAGTGATTCAAACTGATTGAGATGTTCTTGAACTAAACAAAAATTCAAAAAATAAAAATAAAAACATCCCAAAACCAAACCCTTGGCACACAGGCACATTAAAGAAGGCAAGATAAGTTGAGAGTGGGGGCACACACTTTTGATCTCAGCTCTCAGGAGACAGGCTGGTGGGTCTCTGTAGATAGAGGCCAGTCTAGTTTACAGAGTGAGTTCCAGGACAGCTGTGCTATAGGAAAATCTTTATCAAAAATCCAACCAAACCAAACCAAAAAAAAAAAAAAAAAAGTAAGGTGCAGGCTGGTAAGGTGAGGGTTGTTGTGAAAGCTGCTGCAGAAGGTATGGGACATACACCAGTCCCAAAACCGGAAAGCAATCTCTTGAACCCTCATGGTACAAAGAGCAAACTGCTTCACTCAAACTGCTTTCTGATGTCCACATGTACATGTGTGAAAATGCATGCAGACACAAGTGTGTATACAAGAGCACATATAAGCAGTGCGTGAAGTAAAATCAATAGTCCTAGCATTCCTCAG
This sequence comes from Eospalax fontanierii, assembly GCA_035773235.1. Taxonomy (NCBI): domain Eukaryota; kingdom Metazoa; phylum Chordata; class Mammalia; order Rodentia; family Spalacidae; genus Eospalax; species Eospalax fontanierii. The sequence continues at coordinate 106,076,652 of CM069527.1, read as the reverse complement.
AACTTTCTATGAAGTTCGAACCAGATACCAAAAACCAAATAACAAAACCATGCATATACCCAACAACGAAACCAAAATAAAACCAAAACACATAGACCGAACACTCTGATGAACATAAATGTAAAAATTCTCAATAAAATGCTCATAATGCAAGAGCATATAAAAAAGATTATCCTCCACAATAAAATTGGCTTCCTCTAAGAGATGCAAGAATAACTCAACACACACATATGTGTATGAATATGTATATGAATATGAATACATGTGTATATACATAATCTACCACATAAACAGATACGGGATAGGAGGAACATGATCACCTCATTATATTCAGAAAAGGCATTTGACAAAATGTCCACTCATGATAAAAATCATGGACAATCTAAGGTAAAGGGGAAATATCTTGCACAATAAAGGATATATACAACAATCCCATTGCCTACATCATACAAAACAGAGGAACACTCAAATAATTCTCACTAAAATAGGGAATAAGACAAAGATGTTCACTATCTCCATCCTGTTGAATATGATACTAGAATCCTTAGCTAGAACAATAAGACAGACACAGACATGGGGTACAAATTGGAAAGGAAAAAATCAAAGTATACTTATCTGTAGATCATATGACCCTAACCAAAAGACTCCACCTCATAATCCAGTAAACTCATTCAGCATACTAGGAAGATGTAAAATTAGCACTCAAATATCAGTGGCCTTCTATATACCACTGACAAAATTTCTGAGAAAGAAATGGGAAACAATCCCATTCAAACTAGCCTTGAAAACCACAAATTATCTTTGAATAGATATAACAAAGGAAGTAAAGGACTTCAAAGAAAAATAAAAAGAAAAAACAACTTTAAGACTAGGAAGAAAGAAATTGAAGAAGATACTAGAAGATGGAAAGACCTTTCATTCTCATGAATATTTGAAAATGGCCATGGTACAAACAGCAGTCATGAATTAGTACAATGTTCTTTAAAATTCCAATGCACGTTTTCACAGAACTTGAAAAATAATCTCAAATTCCATATGGTTAGACAAAATAACCAATACAATCCCGAGGAGTAGAAGAAATGCTAGAGGCATCGCCATCCTCAATCTCGAATTATTCTTTGGAGTTAAATAATAAACTCAGCATGCCATGGGCATGGAAACAGAATCATTCTTCTGGGGTATAGAAATGAGGACTCAGATTCAAGTTCATGCATTTACAGCCACCTGCTCTTTGCAAATGGGCCAAAAACACACACTGGAAGAAAGAGAGCATGTTCAACAAACGATGCTGTCAACTCGATAGCTACTTTTGGAAGGATGAAAAGAATAGATCCCTGTCTCTCACCATGCACAAATCTCAACTACAAATGGATCAAATACCTCAAAGTAATACCCAATACCCCAAATCAAATACAGGAAAGTAGGGAATTATTTGAAACTCATGGAGACTGGAAAGAACGCTCTGAGTAGAACTGCTAATAAAAAATGAAAAGTAAGTTAAGGTAAGCGAACATTCACAAACAGATATGGAATCACGTGGAGGAAAATCTCCAGTGAAAGGAGGAAAATCCTTTGCACTGGATGGATTTCCTAAGGAAAAAATGTAAAATACATTTGAAGTCAAATACACATTGTCTATGATATTTTTAGGCCCTTGACTGAGGTGACAGAATTGTTCAGAGCCCACAAGCGTCATCTTATCATATAACGACTTATTAAGAAAAGTTGTTTGGGTTAGTTGGAGATCCATCAGTGTTTGGATGTCATTTTAGAATCCTCTATGGATTTGTTAACAAGAATCTTGGATACTGCAAGGCTTTGAAGAAGACAAATGTCAGGTGCATGGTGGCTAACAACCATTTGAAACTCCATTTCTAGGGGAACTGGCACCTTCTGACCTCAACAGGCATTGCATAACACTCATAAACTTACATACATGTAGGCAATGCATTCACATAAAGTCAAATAATAAATAAAATATTAAATCTGGTTTAAAAATGACTTAGAGATTGTCAACTTTAGCTGAAATGTGTCAATTTATTTATTACATGTATATTTATAATATATGGTGTTATTTCCTTTTGTATTTTGATACAAGTCTTCCCATAGGCAAAGCTAGCCTGGAATTTACTATGTAGACCAAGCTGGCTTAGATATTACAGAGATTCACTTGCCTCAGCATCCCTGGTGCTGGAATTAAGGTTGTACATCACTAAGCAAGGCTTTGTATGATGTTTTTATTATAAAATGTAAATAATAGATTATAGCAATTAGTTTGGCAAGATTTATGAATTTTTTTCCAATCTGTGAAGAGAAATTCCACAACCTGCATCAGAAAACAACCTACCTTTCACATTATATCAAAGTCATAAATACAGAAATTATTATGTCTCCTGATTTCCTTGATTTTGAAACTTATTGTTTGTCAACAGGACTGTCATGTCATTCTGATGAAGAACATTACCAATTTTGACTAATTTTCCATCAATTCAGAAGTCTTTATTGCTAAGACATAATGGAAATGTTTTATTTATGGAGAGACAGAGAGAGAGAGAGACAGAGAGAGAGACAGAGAGAGAGAGAGAGAGACAGAGAGAGACAGAGAAATAATAGCTAGCTAGTATGAAAAAACCAACCATAGGGAATCCTATTAGTCCAAAACCCTACTGAAACCCACACACACAGGATCTCTACATGAATCCAAGTGTATAGCTGAAGGTTACATAACAAGAAACAGTGCCAGACAGGAGAAACCTCCCTTTGAGTTCTTGGCCAAGATGGTCCAGGAGACTCCCAAAATTACACAAGCTATTGCCTCAGCTCTTAATCGCCTCCCAGAAATTGAAGATAAAACCCTATTGCTGAAGACAGCTCATACTTTGGACACAAAATTTTGGAGCCATATAACAGAACTCTCCTGAAGGCTAAGTCTCATAGCTTTGGAGAGCACTATCTAAGCTGTGAAAGCAGAGAATCAGTGGATGGTCCAACACCAGAATTAAGGCCTAACAACCACAACAGTGACCAACACAGCAAATGGCATTGGGGCATTAGAGGCATTTTTATCTTGGGAGTAACTAGAAGCTACCTAGTTTGGACTAAAGCCCACTCAATGGTTGGGTACTGTACACACGCCCAAATATCCATGGGGTGGTAGCATAGACCCTAGAAAAAAATTTACATTTGTCACATCCCTAAACAATGTAATTTTTTACTTTGGTCTGAATATAGTTCCATATATTTATAGGCAAGTATACCTCTCACCACTAATCAAAGAGGCCTCTTTTGCAACAGTCAGAGATTTATTACATTATTCCCCAACTGGTTTGGGATTGTCAGAGATTGTCTATGAATTTCCCAACCCTAAGTGACACCTTTCTAATGCAATCTCTAGACTTATGACTCACAGAACATGGTGGGACAAGGGGTAAAGAGATTACTAATTTATCTTTCAACTTTCAGCAATAAAGCTCCCCCATGCAACAGAGGATCCATGAACCCAAAAAAACGTAGCATAAAGAATAAGTTTCTGTAGATTGTGGGTCCTCGAACAGGGTTCATATTAATTTCCACCCACTCAGGGCTCAGGGACCATTGGGGAAGAGAGAATGGAAAGATCACAGGAGCCATGGAGGAGGTACATATGGGTCATGTATCTTGCTTATATGAACCTACAGCAATGGTGTCAACATGCACTAGACCCATGCAAACTCAAGCAGAAAGAAACCCAGAATATAACTGTGGAAATTGGTGGTAGGACCCAATCTTAGCCTGAGAACTACTGGCTGATTACTGCTGGGTGAGAAAGAGCTGATCTTAAAGTGAGAGACTCTAGAGAGGCTGAGCAGACCACAATCATTGTATGAACTTGCATTGAGGGATATATCAGGATGCTAACTGGACTCCATAGGCCTCAACAGAAATGACAGAATTCATGGAATCCAGCGGGGGCGATATGGGAGGGCACCAGTGAGCAAGAGGGAATAAAGATGATTAAGATGTTCTATATGAAATACACAAAAATCAGTGTAAGTTTAATACATATATAAATACAAATGTCTTCCTATTTTCAGAAACCAAGGAAAATAATTTAAATAGAATTTTATCTTGTGAAACTATCATTTTCTTCTTTTTACAAGCATATATGAGGGTAAAAATCATACATTTGATTTTTTTCATTTACTTAAATGAACATCAGCTCACAGAAAGACAATTTCTCAGTATATGTGAATTGTGCTACCTCACAGACATAACTGGCATTGAATTCCCCTGGAATGAGATACTAGCCAGCCCTGCTGAGACTATGGATAATTATGACACAAAAACCCTTCTCTATCGGAAACAAAAAAACCACCACACACATCTTTGTGTTTGCTGTAGCTTTGTGTCCCTTTATCTGTTAGTGACATGGCGCTAGGCTAATTGTTGGGACAGCTCTGCCTTGTATTCTTTACATCAAGCACTTACAGATTTTAAGCATTTATATAATGGAAATGAATTGTTGTTTGCAAATGAAACCTTTCAGACACTGCCAGTTTTTTGCACTTAGGTAGTTAAGCTGGAGCCAAAATTCACATTAAGCTTACCCTTTTTTATGAAATCAAATCAATACATTAAATATGACTTTGACTAGTACTTGGCAAACACTGTATCAGAGAGGAGGGAATTTGCTCAGAGTCATTTTATAGAAATTGAGGAGGTAAAATAATGAAATTAAAAACATTCTAGTGTACATTTTAATTTATAAGAAAACAACTTGTGCTTCACAAAATCATCACATATTATGAGATCCATCACTAAAGTTACCTGAAATGTTTAATGAAGCTAGCAGGTGACATATCAGATGTAATGACCTAAAAGTAGAAATACATTCCTTCAGTGAACAAACAAGTAACATGTTTTACACAAAATATGTAAATGATATATTTGAATTTTCTTATGTAAATTTAATTTGTAAATTTTATTTCTAAAATTCCTGTTATCAAAAAAGAGAAATTCTTAGATCCATTAAAAATACTGAAGAAAAAACAGCCTGGGAAGTTCATCAAAAGCTGAATGGATAACAGGAATGTGGTTAAAAAAATATGCAGTGGAATTTTATTCAGCTTTTAAAAAGAAGTGAAATGCAAAGGCCTTGACTGGTAATGTAAGCCATCACTCTGAGTGAGATAAAATGCCCCAGAAAGCAAAAATGTCACATGTTCTTTCTCACATGAGGACTTTAGCTTTGATTCTTCACATATGTAGATTTAAATTCCAGTACCTGCATATGTCTGGAAAGGTCTCCAAAAGTTGGAAAGAGATCACTATGGGGAAAGGTGTTAAGGGACGAGAGATAGAATGACTCTGATAATATAAAGGATGAATTACGTGGCAGGTAGCGTTAAGCTGTGCTGTATGGGAGAGGGTGTTAATACCTCTCTCAGATATCATGGGCTATCCAACGAAAACCTCGTGGCAGGATTTGGTTTGATCCTATTGAGTTGTTTATCATGGGGGTGCCATAGACCCTGAAACAGTACATACTACTGCTGTTGACTTTGTTTCTCCACCAGAACTTGATGTAAGAGCTAAAGAAACTACATACTTGAATCATAGGACAATGGAGAAATTAAGCTGGTACTGGCATAGGAGCATTTCCCTCCTAGCTAGCTTTTATCATACCCAAATGTTCCCTACAGGCTCCTGGGAGAGAAAAGTAATCATCAGTCTCATCAAGATGTTAATCACACAGGCTACAATACGGACCTATGTTCTTTGATGAAACAGTGGCATGAAAATTACTGAAGTAACCAATTTCTTTATTGGATTTAAGGTCCAATCTGCAAGACAGAACAGTGCCTTGTACTATTAACTGGGCTAAGAAGCCATGGCTAGACAGGCCATGTTCAGGGTAGAACCTACTACTATTTTTCTTATAAGTGAGCAAAGAATCCTCTAATATTTATCTTAGTGCTCATAGATTAATGCATCTCTAACATTTATCAGAGAATCTATTTTTATCAGTAGCTAGTGACTGATTGAAGGCAACAGCTTAAGTGCAGAGGACAAGACCCTGTGGAGTGCTCATTCCTTAATGGGACATGCATATCACATCCCCTCCCCACAATGCTCACTGGTCAGTGTAGAAAAGAGGCACAAAACTTCGTAAGAGATAGTTTGGAGAGGAAAGTTGGGAACATGTTTCCCAGGCAAGGCTCTGCTGTTGCACACAAGAACATACAATGACTGTAAAAGCATATACAAGCCCAGCCCAAGGTCAAGTCAGATAAATTTCATCTTGGGTAGGTGAGAGCCTGGTGAAGTCTCAGCTCTAACTAAAGAGTTATTGAAGTGGAAAGTTGATTGGAGAGAAAGTGAGGTTTCTTCAGGGATATATGCCCGGACAGGGGTACTGTGCTCCAGTGGATGGATCTCAACTCTGATGGGGGGACTGTGCTCTGTAGTAAATGGCCGTCAATGCTGATGGGGAACTGTACTCTGGTGGATGTTCTCCCATGCCTGAACTGGAAGCAGTCAGTGACCTAAAGGAAGGAGATAGTGAAGTTGAGATAGAGATGTATATGAAGAGGAGTGAAACTCACCAGAGGGACAGGAGAGGAATGGACCAGATCAAAACACTGTTACCAAAATGAAATTATTGATTCAAGAATTTCAAGAAGGTATTTTGATCATATTCAGACCTCCTTGACCCTCTATTTTTTTTCCTTGGAGAGTAATATTTATAACTTACTATGATGCAGGTGTGAACCTTTTTTCTGTGAAAATGTATACCTTTTTCTCTTAAGGGATACTTAAGCATGAGATTTCTATAAATAGGCATGGTTATGAGTAGCAATTAATTCAATTACTTTTAAGGATGAAAATGGGTTTTCCACTATATTATAAGAAGTTTTAACTCACATAAAATGTTTTTATTTATATCTGCACTAATTTTGGGCAATTTTTTTTGTCATTTGATTTTTATGATCAAATCTTTCTAATTTATATAAAATAACTAATTTTAATGTGATATTAAAAATTATGACAAAATATTCAGAGGTATAAATACAGCTGAGAGGTTTTACTTTGTTTTTTAATGAAAGGATATTTCTGCCCACATGCAATCTAGAAATTCCCAAGGAATCACTTATTTACCCATGCTTAGAGCAACATTAAGCACAACAGTAAAATTAGAATTAACCCAGGTGTTTATGAATGAATGAACTAATAACATTTGTAATACATACTATACAAACTGAAATATTTTTCAGACTTAAGGAAAAATGAAGTTCTGACACACAAGTCAAGAAGAAACCTTGAGGGCATTATGTTCATGAAATGAGTTACTCACAAAGGGACAGACAATTCCATTTCTATATGAAGTATAATGTGAAATTTATGGAGACCAAGAAGTGAATCATGCTTTCCAGAATTTACTGTTTAATGAGTGCAGAGTCTCATTTTTGAGGGGCAAAATAGTCTGGAGATGGAGAAGTGGTCATAGTTGTGCAAATATATGTAACTGCTGCCACTAAACTTATACTCAAAATTGGCTGGCCAGATGGCTGACTTCATAGATAAAGGGTCTGTTTTGACAGCCTGACAATCTGAACTCACACAAAATTTGTATAGAGTCTACAGATTGTGCTTTGATCTTCACATGTTCATCCTTCACACACATACACATATACACACACATTTTCAAAAATGCTGATATCAGAACTGGAGAAATTAGAGTAATGGCTAAAAGCACTGGCTATTTCTGCAGAGGACCCATGTTTTGTTCCCAGCAGTAAACAACTGTCCATATCTCAAGTTACAGAGTATCCAACACCCTCATCTGCCCTTTTCAGGCACTGAATGCACTTGATACAATTACACATCTGTAGGCAAAACATTTTTACACATAAAATAAAAGATAAACATTGTCAGAATGGTTAACATAGTAAATTTAATTTTATAAATAAAAATTAAAATGAAAAGTAACTGTGTTCTAATTTAGATAATCACATCTACGTTCTTTAAATATGGCAATAAGAGAAGATCACATACTAGGTATTTAAAACAACATTAAGCTTTCTTCTATTAAGATTAAGTTTTAAAAGGTGAAGTGTGTACCCAGATCTTATTAGGGGCACTCTAATCAATACTTCATCTTTAAGAGGTCATGTTAACTCTTCATCATTGACTTATCTACCCATCCATAGATGGTCCCCTAGGTTGATACCCTCTTGCAGTTAATGTGAGGGGTTCTGACATAAACATACAGTTTTTGTTATGCCCATTTAATTCCCTTTGGAAATATACAAATAAGTAATCTAGCTGGATCATACATTTCCTCTGTGTATATTTTGTGATTCTTAATTATGTTTTAGTTTTAAGTGGAAATAAAATGAAGACATAAAAGTGCCTGAAACTTAATTGAAGCTGTTCTGAATTATTTATCATGGCATTGTGGCCAACATAGTGGGTGCAGACAATTAGATAGCAATGTAAATGAAAATTAAATATATACACTAAATTTTGAAATAGAAAAAATAGTATAAAGGAAAGAGACAGCCTAGAACTGTATGAGATCTGGGGCTAAGTAAGGTCACATAATTTCACAGGATAAAAAGTTAAAATTTGAGTTAATGTAAATTAAGTCATAGCAATTTCGGTAAGCATGAAATTAAGTAATCAATTCAGATAGGATTTTCATGATTTCTCTCTTTATTAAAACATTTTATTTCCTTTGCATTGTTGGGTTTTCACAAGACTGAGAGGACATAATCATATTATTTGGGTCCATTTATCTATTTTAAGGTATGTTTATTCTCATTTGCCCACATGTCTATTTATTTTATTTCTTATGGAAGGAAATAATGGGTTTGGCTAACATTTCCACTTCATTATTGACAGAGTACAGACAGGGAGATATGGCCTGAATTAGTTCTAGGGAAGGGACATGACAGTCTGTAGCTTCCTTTGTGACTTCTATCTACTCTATCAGAAAATTAACAGATTTCAATAAATGGAAGATTGTTTTACTAGAACTCTTTGGAATTTCAAGTCACTGTTACACCTTTATCTGGCTCTCACATTTATTTCATATATCTTTCAGAGTCACTGTTGGTTACTTAAGGTAAAATAAAAAGAAACTTTCTTCTCATCTAAGTAATTGATCCAGCACTGTTTGTGGATAGTCTCACTCTTTATTCTTAGACTGACTTTGATACAATGACCAGTATGGATAATGTATGTGGATCTGTTGAAGGACTCTGGGTGAATTGAGATACCATGTATGGCGTGTTGTGTGGTGTATTCTTAGAGTATATAGAGCTGAGCTCTGGGCAATCCCATTTCTTCCTGTTGTGTGGTTCTTTCCTCAGCCACTGCCCAGTTCTGTTTTGCTTTCTCCATGTTCTTACATCACATAAGGAAATCTCCCTGGCCTATCTTGTCTTTCCACCCAGCTCATTTGATGAAGCTTTTCCCTCAGCCATGAGTTCCAGCTCTGTTTCTTTCCCCAAAAGGTAACTGATTTCTAAGTTTGACATGGTTGCTACATTCATTTTATAGTTTTGTGTTTTTCTGTGTTATGGTTGGAAAAATCATAGATGTCATCTTGTATCTTTCTACCATATTAAGAAGAAATGTCTAGAATAGTACATTAAGCAAAATTTAAAACTGTTTAACTATTTAGTAAGTTTAACTAATATTTTAGATATTATGTTTGGGAGAAAAATATTTCTGTTATTTCATTCTAGTTGGAAGCTAAATCAACCACTTCTAAGAATTCCATATATAGTATAAGCTCTGCATATACACTTAATCTAACATCTCATTCAAAATATTGATTTATTCACCTTTTCATCTTATATTAACTAACACTGTTGGCATGAAGTACTTGTTTAATAAATATTTAATGAATGTGAAGAAGATTTATGAATTTATGTATCACTACCTAGATATTACCAATGTCATTGTTTCTAATGAAGGGGACGGGATACAATGAAATTATTATGACAATGAGAAACAAAACCAGAATAATTTTGAGATGGAATGGAAGAGAGATATCTACAACCCTTGCAATTGATGCCAACACCCATTTGCAATTTATTTTATCACTTAAGTCTTGACACATTCTACATAATACACTCTGAAATTATTTGAACATTTTATGCAAATACATTCTTCTTTCCAGAGGAGGCCCATATTGTAAACTATAAAACTAAATATGGTAATTGTCCATATTCAAGACCAATTAACATAAAGCTTCTTTTGGTAAAAGTGCTTTATACCTGACGCAGAAAAATGAGTCTCTTTGTTTGATTTGAGAGTCATGCCCCATAGCACATATTTGTCTGGAGCTTACTGTGGCTGGCATAGAATACCATTTAGTAATGGAAACGTCCATAAACATGCTGTATAACTATGCAGTATGATCACTCTACAAAATCCAGGTTTGCAGGATCTGGAGAAGAAGGCTGTTTTAGGTAGGCACATCTGCTGTCACGCATCTATTTTGTTCTAACCTGACATGATTGATGGGAAGCCCATCTTTAGTCATCTCTCAGAATCCCTCAGATGCAGCCATTAGTAGGAATCTCTGACTCAACATAAGCCATGAAGCAATTTGCTACATGATGTACTCTGATGAGACATGAGAGAATCAATTTTCATTTTGGAGCAAAAGAAATACATCTATACCTTCAAGTGGCATTGAGGTCATAACCTCATCCTAGGAGTGCAGAGAAAGCCCCAGATGTTTCCAGCACCATAATCTCTGAATTTGATTACTGTGATTCACTGAGTCTGTGAACCTGAGACTGCTGATCCAGTGACTTCAACTTGTAGAGAATGAAGTAATCCAAATATTCAAAACTACTGAAGATGAAACTTCAAACATAATTTCAACCAAAGTGATTTCTGATAACTTAAGAATGTTCAAAAGAAATGTACAAGGCAGAGATTCCCTCAAGTGCATGTACTACATATCAAAAATATAGTTTTATAGAGTAGGCACAACTGTCCAGTTCATTTTATGATTATTCATGTAATTATTAATGTTATCATCATTGCTATGGAACAAATTAACTCTAAACTCAGACTCAGAAATAATTGCACATCTGTATTTATTGCAGCTCTACTCACAATAACAAGGGAATAGAACCAGTCTGGAAGTCCATCAACTGATTAATACATAATGAAAATGTAGCTCACATACAAACTGAAATGTTATTCAGCCATGAAGAAAAGTGAAAAAAAATTAGGAAATTGTTAGCAAAATGGATATATCTGGAAAAAATATTAAATGAGATAATCTAGACACAGAAACACATATATTTCATTTTCTCTCCCAAATGTGGATCCTAACACTAGATCTTAAAAGTATTAGAAGAGAATCATTTATTTTTCTGTGAAAGAAAGAATTTTAATATATTAGGAATAGAATATGGAATTTATCAATTGGCAGGACATACAGTTTCTGGATCTCTCTCTTCATTCATACATTTACTATGAATGGCCAACAGATAATCTGTGGGTTACATAGACCTATGTTAAATTCACTTCTGTGATGAAACAATGTCCTAGTTTCATTACCATTGCTATGACAAAATACCATGTAAACAAACAATTTAGTTGAGACGAGGGTTTATCTGCCTTACACTTTCAGATTCAAGTCTCTCACTGAAGGGCGGTCAAGGCAAGAACCTGAAGCAGGCCACATCACATCCACAGTCACAAGCAGAGATAAACAAATACTTATATCCTTTCCTGTTTTTTGGCTCCCAGCTAGATTTTTCCTCTCTTGTCCTCTTCAGGACCCCTTGTTTAGGGATGTTGCTGTTCACAGTGGGATGAGTATTATTAAATTCATTAACAATTGAGGTAATTTTCCACATACACTCCCAGAGGCCAACTTGATCTAGATGATTACTCATTAATGTTCTCTTCCTAGATGATTTCAGATGTTGTCAAGTCGACAGTCCAAACTAATCAGTGTGGGAGTAAGTCAGAATAGACACAACATGGGGTAGAGCAAAGACCCTTGGGAAAGATATGCTTCCAGGAGGTAGATGCTTCTGTTACAGTTATAGTGAATTTAGTCATTAAATTTTAACTTGTCCAAGATCCATCTGTAAATACAGAGAACTGGATTTGTGGACATTTGTTGTCAAGCTGAAAATATTTAAGGCTATTTTGTGGGATAGGTCAGTTTGCCAGAGTGTACCAGGGCAGGGTCAGGACGATGTGGCAAGAGAGTCAAGCCATGCTCGTTGACTGAGGTGGCACTTGCTTAGACGGATGGTTCAGTGACATAAGGCAAAGTGCATGAACCTGAGCAGAAACAAGGAAGTTTTGACAGGACCAATATAATGGGAATTTAAAAAATCCTCCAGCTTGTGGAGTAGATACCTGATATAATTGCTGGCAACTAATCCTGGTCTCTAAACTTCTATATTTGAGTTTGAGAGTCATTTGGAAAATCTAATTACAATTGACTCTGTTTCCTGGGGGAATACTTCTCACAGTGTTTATTGTTTTAGCATCTGATGCTGAGAGGCCTTGGAAATGACTGGATTAAAATCTTATAGTTCAAAAGCTTCACAAGAAATTTTCTAATGAAAATATAAACCCTTACAGTAAAAGGCATTGAAATCTGCCTTTAGAATCTGTCTGAGGGAGAAAGCAGAGACAAAACAGTGAGATTAAACTATATTACTCATGGCATATGTTTGGCCCACAAGAGATTAGCTCAGGACATTTGAGTGGCCTTTTATCAGAGTAAGAAACGCATGAGTTGGAGTCAACAATTCCCACCCCAGGCTGATGAAACTGAGGCTCGATGAGGTTAACTGTATGACTACCTCACATTTATAGAAGATGAAATATTCACTGTACTAACCAAGGTTTGTCTGACAAGCTCTGAGGAAAAAATTCACGAGCTTTCAGAAGATTAACACTTCTGATGAGCCATTCCTCAGAGTCCACTTTTCTTCCATCACTCCTGATTCGCCCTGGATTCAATGTTTGAAATGCATGTCAGGTACATTGAGGAGATCGGGATGAATTCCAATTTTCTTCCATATATGAACAGGAGAGTTGAGTGCTGATGAGAACATTTTTAAGATACAGGGTGATTAAACACTGCTAATAAATTAATATCACAGTGTGTCCACATGCCTAGAAAAACTACTTTGCTATGCATTCGTGTGTTGTTTCCTTCAAATTATGGGAGGGAGGAGAGTGTTTGTGTTGTATTTAAACTACTCAATTTGAGTAGCTTAATACTAAATATTTAACCTTTGATTCAAACGTAATAGAAGCAAACTTGCTAATAATCACTATTCATTTGTAGTATTTATTAGAAAGACAATAAGTAGTCAGAACCTACATAAGCATTCAGAATTCTTTAATGAAAATAACATAATATTTTACTAAAGCTGTGAGTCAGTCATGTTTGAGCTGATTTGTATACATACATTTTTCTGGAGTTCAAGCACACTTGCATATTTATGAACTGTCTATGAATATTTTCACACTACAGAGGCTGAGCACACTATTTGATGTGCATCACTTAAAATGCTGAATGCCTTACCCCATACAGAAATATTTTGCCAAGTCCTCACACAGAGGATATAGTTTTTATAATTTATTTTATTATTTTCTGTGTAGTAATTATATTTCCAATTATTAGATTAAGCAATTCAAAGCCATTAAACCTTATATATTCAAAACAGTTTATATTTCTTGGAGAAAATAAAAGTATGGCTATGTACTACAGATTGATTTATGAGCTAAATGCAAATTCTGGTGAAAATCCATAAAATAAAACATAACCCAAATTTCAACTGACAAATTAAAAATTCTTCATGCCTCCTGGTACCTACTCTCCGGAATCAAGAAAGGTGCAAGAAATAGACTTTCTTGTGTTTTGGGTTTTAATCGAAGCTCCTCATATTATATGATGCAACTTTGTACAAGTGTTGGTTGCAAAATTGGCTTTCTACAGTATAATCTACACTGTTGTGGACATTCCAAGAACACACAGGGCAATAGGAGTAAAATCACTGTTACAAGGTGGGAGGAAGGGAGAAGAGCTAAGAAGTCATATCTTGTGGGCTTTGAATAATCATTGTAATCACAAACCTACAACAGCTGTGATTAACTGCACTTGGCCTGAATAAGGCAGGCCCTGTAAACAGTCATTCATGGACTTATAGGACCCTAACCTGTTCTAGCTTACTGGAGAGGAGGAGACATTACCTTCCACAGCCTACCCACTGGTGAGCCCACCAGGCCCTAATGCATAGCTCCAAACCCATGGAAACACAGAAGACTCTGTAGGTCACAAAGCAAGATATGAATGTAGGAAGGGAATTTGTAGGGAGGAGTGAAGACTGAGAAGTGTAGGAGAGAGACAAGAGAAAACTGGGGTGAAACTGTGAACATGTATAAAGGTGCTGAACAAGATAGTGTTATTAAAAAATCTTAGTTTGATTTTATTAAAAATTTGATTAAAGTTTGATTTATTAAAAAATCTCACATGTTTATATACTGTACATACATCTGTCAAACACATTATGATTTTGAGCCAAACTTTAAAAGGGAAATTCATTATATTAAAGTAAAAATAAGAAAGTTAAAAGCTGGATAAGTAAAAAAAAATTTAAAAACAGTATATACATGAACTTGGGAGTGTAAATATCTACAGATCTGCACACAGACGACAGGTGTCAGGAAAACTGCAGTGGGAAACAAATAAGAAAAATTTAAAATAAGAAAATTTAGAATTTCTAAAGTACAGTTTGAATGCTATATCCCCAATGGCTCACTTGTGGAATGCTTGGTCCCCAGCTGTTGGAGCTGTGTGAAGAATGCCATGGCTAGTTTTCACTGCCACCTCTACACCATCTAGAATCATTTGGGAAAAAGCCTACAAAAATGTCCATGTGGGGTTATCTTAATTACAATGATTGAAGTGGAAAGATTTGCCTGCTGTGTGGCAGCCTTCTCAAGCCTGTGGTCTAGACTATAAGAGAAAGCTAGGTGAGCACAGCCAGCGTGTATTAATTTATTGCTCTTTTGGTGCCTGTATATGTGATATGACCAGTTGGTTAGAGTTCCTGCCACACGTTCCTGGCAGTGATGGACTGTGACCTGTAGTTGTGAACAAAATGAACTTTATGAACTTTCTCCTTTAAGTAATTTTATCACATCAACAGGAAATGAAACAAAGACAGGAAGCGCTGGATATTGTTTGAGGTGGGGCTCCAATTTCAGAACAGAGGTCACTGAGTGCTGCTTTAACACATACACCTGGTTCCTGGTCACTCCTTTGCTCTTTATTCTCTTTCCACCGAGAGACAAACACGGTGCTTTTCTACTTGTTATCCTTGCTATGATGTTTTGCCCAAGAAACAAGAAAGCATGTACTGTACCCTCTGAAATCCTGAACCAAAGTAGGGAAGTTCTTCTATGAATCACTTGTGCTGGATATTTGAGCACAAGAACAACAGTGTTAAGTAGTACACCTGATGAACATTGTAGCAGTTTCAATACACTTGTGAGGATGTATAGAAAACAGAAGAATTTTGTTTGTCCTGTGATTTTTAACACTACTCATTAAATGATGTGTATAAAGGTCTGTGCTGCATGCTGAGAATACCGTAGCTTACTATAGAAATTTAAACATTTTTAAATATCTATTAATTTATTTCAGAATTTAAATGATATTTCTTGTAGATACATACTGCTCAGTGCAGTATAACCTTTATGTATCATTTGTGGAGAGCTCAACAAGAAGAACTCAAAAACTCCAAACACAAAATAATCTTATGAAGAGAGATAAGCTAAATACCCTTATTTCATCAGAACATATTGTAAATATATAATGGTGTTGGGGGGTCCCAGCACTCAGGGCCAGTCTGAGGGGGACGGAAGGAGCTCTGCCGTACGGGAGGGGGTGAGTACGCGCAGAGTCAACACACAGACTCCAGGAGTTGAGAGGAAAGGCAGCAGTGGTGATCTGCGGCAAACTCATTTATTCAAGAAAGAGCAGATTGTCTTATGGGTCTTGTTAGCCAATAGCCTTATGGGGTGGGGTCTTGACTACAGCCAATTGCAGTTTGTTCCCAGGTGGATCAGGTTCTTTCCATGTGCTGGGCAGAAACTGACTTCACAACCAACAAGTGTGGAGCACCACACCCACAAGAACCATTCCTCCATTCCTCGTGGCAGGTGGCCTGGCTAGGCCCACCCCACATCATGCCCAACATATTGGAATGTCACAGTGTACTTGTATCATTAAACTATATTGTTTATATGTATTGGAATGTCATGGTGTGCAGTGTAAATATGTTTTCTTATTTCATTTTAATAGTTTTTCACAACGTATATAATGAAATGGAAATGCTAACTATGCTGAGTTTATCATCATACAGTGTAAACATGAATTGTTATACTGAATCCCATTAATGCATACAATTAAAATCCTAAAAAATAAATGGATGGCTCTGAATGGACAATATTTTCAGCATCTGATATTTATGATGAAGTGATTCCTATACAGGTGTATTAGGGATGCATGAAAGAGAACACCCAGCTAGGGGCAGATGACAAAACCGACTGTGTAATTCTTAAACAAAGTCATATCCTGGAAAAAGGAGACCCTTTCAAAATTCAGTGGGTTTCAATGGAAGACGAGAATAACTGTGTGCATGGTAGATTCAGAGAATTCCAGGAACACAAGAATGTCATAAATTTGAAAGCAAATCTTGCCACCTTCATTTTCCAAGACATGAGTAGAAAGCTTGTAATCCATCTGGATGTTGACAGCTCAGATACTCCGCACATCTACACACAAAGACGGTATGGATGAAATCCAAGAACCCGAAGCTGAAACTGACTGTGCAAACTTCACACATTACTGAATTCTTACCTGAGTTATGAGGCGTCAGTAAAGACCAGGGTTCCTTTTTTTCTCTTACCAATTTAATCTTGTTACAAATTTAAACATTTTTAGAGACTGAAATCTTTCACTGCAAACTTTACCTCTTCATAAAGATTCATTCAGCACATAGAAAACCAGACGCACTTTGAAGTACAAGAAATCCTGCAGTTTCACGTAGGTTCTATGCACCTTCCTCAATAGCATCTGTCGGAAAGCAAATTCACATGCACAAAGAAAGCTGATAGACCAACTGTTGTGCCCAGGTTATAGAATCCTCTCAAAAGACCACCAGGGAGGTCAAATCTGATGCAGGAACAAAGGGTCTTTATTTACAAGCTTGAGCTCGGTCCACAGTCTGACACACTGACGCAGCGGGTGATAGGACAGTGGCCCTGAGTGGAGGGTAAGGTGATCTTTTATAGGGTTTTAAACAAGAGAGGAGGGACAAGGGTTGGGATTGGTTAAGGAAGCCCACTGGCGTGAAAAGCATCTTACTCATATTAAGGTTACAGGGCCTGTGGAATGTGCTGACCAAAGGATGCTACAAGGTCTTGTTTATGTCTCTGACTTTAGCCTTGGTCAACCATACCAGATTTCATGTAGTCCTAAGTAGGGTGTTTTTACAAAACCGCCTGGTATTTGAAGGCTACGTCCTTGCCGGTGTTTTCCTATGAGTGTGGGAAAGACTGTTTGTGGTCTTTCCTGGAGCTGGGAAATCAAGCTTACATAGCAGAGGTTTTTCTCTAACAAAATGGAGTCAGGGTTGCTGCAACCTTCACTTTTCATTTCTGGGGGGTCCTTACACAACCACCACCATACCCTTTGAACTGGCACATTTCTCTAGAATTTTTCCAATGTGACCCCCCGCTCATAATAATAACTCATATTCCTTAAAACTCTTCTTATATTGATCAGCATACATTGATTGTACAAAGCGGTGGTTTTCATAATCACATTTCCAATCACATATATAATGGTCTTTGGCCACATTAATCCCTAGTAAACTTCTCTGCTCCTCCTCATCTTTACCACTGTCAATCCACATTCTCTTTGCAAATATTGCTGCTCACATTGTCATGTATATCTGCATGTATTACAGGTGTGTGTTACTGTGTTGTATATTCTAGGTCCCATATATTTGAGAGAACATATGGTATTGTCTTTCTGAGACTGGATTATTTTGCTTAATGATATTAAGTTCTATCCATTTTTCTGATAGTGACAAGATTTCCTTCTTTATTAAGACTGAATAAAATTTTATTTCTTATATATACCTACTTTACATACAGTGAGACTGAGTCCTTAATAGTCAGGTTGTACCACCAGACTTATAGCAATTTCTGAGATTATTTAGTATTCTTTTACTTGATTGGTTTTTGTTTTGTTTTATGTCTATAAGTGTGTTGCCTGCAAATATAAGTGCACGTTTGCCGTGCGTGCAGCTTCCAAGAAGGTCGGAAGAAGACATCAGAGCCCTCGAACTGTTGTTTCAGACAATAGTTAGATGTCATGTAGGCGCTGGGAGTCAAACCCAGGTCCTCTGATAAGCCATCTCTCTAGTGCCTCTTGTCTTTTGGTCTAATTTGGATCGATGGTTTTTAACATTCTTTTAAATATTCATATGAATTGCATATTCAGTATTTTGATTGATCATATAAAGATTTATAATTTTATGCAGTTTCTTCGAATAATATTAGTTTTTATTTCAGTTGTTTTTTCTTCTGACAGGAAAAGCTATTTCTAGATGACATCATAAAGTACTTTACTTATGTTTTTATAGATAATCTTACATATAATCCTGGTTTTAAAACTCTAAATTATTTGGATTTGCTTTTACATGTAGTATAGAGTAAAAATAGCATAGATGTTTCATATAATAGTTATATGCACATGAGTGTACCTCCTCTGTGTTCCTATGATTACACTGAATTATTAATTATTTTATGTCAATTTTACATAGGACAATTTTCTTCCACAACCACATGGTCTATAAAACAGTTAAAAATCTTAAATATTATATATATATTCAAAACCTTATTAAAATTCAAGGCATTTAAAGTGCATTTTCTGTTTTACTATCAAAAGAACTTCTGTATTTTTACTTGCAGATTTCATTAAATGTATGATATAAAAGGTTAGTAGACCAGGTTGTCCTTTATCTTACAAGATCTGCCAGCTTCAGTCATGAGATTAAAAGCATTCACTGCCATTCCTGGTGCCTTGTTATCCATTTTTATATTTGAAATTTTTATGGTTTTATTAATATGAACATAATTTCCTACAAATTTCAATGTCACATAATTTGAAATTTAATATCTATGACTGTGATTTTTTATCATAGTTCCTCATGAGTAGTTTCTGTTTACTACTAAAGTTTTTGTTGTTTATTTATTTTAATTTTTTGAGATGATTCACATTGGCAAGGAACTCTTGACCATGCAACCCATCCTGACCTCAAACATAAGGAAATCCTTTTGCCTCTGTTTTCTGAGTCTTGAGTTTCAATGCATGAATCACCAGGGTAACATGCTTTTCTTTCTTAACACAACTTATTATAGTGCCAATAAATCTTTTCAATTTGCTCTGCAAAAGTTCCAATAATACTAACTTTTGCTACAACCATATCTCATTTACTCCATTTCCTTTTTTCTGAGGGTTATCCTTATCTTTCCTTTAAAGCCAACTGTTCCTCTGTATTTCATTACTATACTGATGAGGTCATGAAGTGGTTTCTCAGAAAAATCAGAAAAGTAAACCAAGCCACATCTGAGATTATAGCATCAGCTCAACTAATTTATTTCCTCTATTACAACATATTTTGGGAAAGACCATTATATTTTAGAATAGTTGGAGAACAGGTGTTATGAAAAATTCATTCCAGTCCAAGTTGAATTTTGATAAAGTGTTTTGATAAAATGTTTTCTAGCTTTGGAGTTCTGATCCTGAGAAACTATGAGATCTCTGTCACCAACTGTTGAAGCCACAGAATAATATTAAATGGAGAATTTAGTGAACGTGAAAAATTTACAGATATACATAATAGATTTTATAATGTAGTAGGTAATAATATGGACTCATACAATACATGTTTGACCAAAATAATTCACTAATGGTCAGGTAGGATGCCTGTAACTCTTGCACTTGGGAGGATAAACTGAATAAATCACTTTAACTTTGAAGCCATCCAGGGCTTCATAGTTACAGGACAGATGGATTTATAGAATGACACTATCTCAAAAATAAATAAAAACAACATTTAAGATAGATAAATTTTAAATTTTTCCATTAGTGTACATCGGCTACATTTAGTCATAAAACAATTGGCAGATGATTATTGCTGGGTGAAGGAATGCTGATCTTCTTTAAGGGAGAGACTCTAGATAGACTGACTAGACCCAGGATAAACCTGCACTGAGGGATGTTTGGGTACACTAACTTGACTTTATCAGTCTTAATATAGGTGACAGAATGCAAAAAATCCTGTGTTGAGGGGTTATTGGTAGGTTATTGGTGGGATCAGATGGAGGAGGTAGTACAAAGATGATTAAGATTATTTTTATGAAATGCACAGAAATTAAATAAATATATACATAAAAAATTAATTGGAGTAATTGACAGAGATAGACCTGATACCACACATAGAGTATGTACATATGTATGTATACATACAGACCTATGTAAATAGAAACTATTTTTAGCATTTGGGAAAATATTGACTGTTCTATTCACATAGGTACAGAGTCTGAGTCAATTTTAACAAGTTTAAATTTCTATGTTCGTATAACTGACAGGTAGATTTTTATGGTTTACTATTAAATATATCATACATATACATATTCAGAGTTCATTTGATTACATATAAACTTTGTGTTACATGTATTGATTTATTTAATTATTTCCATGACACATTGTATGCAAGTTTTATGTGTTGTTATTATTATCATTGAATGAAAGTGAAGATTAAGGGAGGTGGATAAATGTCTCAGCTCTTGAGAGCACTGGCTACTTTAGTAGCTGACCCAGATTCAATTCCATAATACATGGCAGCTAATAACCATCAGTTAACTCCAGTTCTGAGGGATCTGATGCCCTCTTCTGGCCTCTATTGGATTTGTATGCACATTGCACAATTACATACAGGCAGGCAAACCATTCATACACATAAACATAAATGAATAAATGTTTATATATAGTAAAATAAGGGGCTGAAGAGATGGATCGATGGTTAAGAACATGGGCTTCTCTTGCAGAGGACCCAGGTTCGATTTCCAGCATGCGTATGGTGGCTAACAGCTATCTGAAATACCAGTTCCAGGGGAATTCAATTTCCTTGTCTGAACACCATGGGCATTGCATGGCATAATTGCACTTACATACATGTAGTCAATATATTCACACACAAAAAGTTAAAAGAATAGTTTTAAAAATAAAATAAACATGAATGTTTTTGCAGTGGTCCACTGGCAAAGTTTCATTTAATAGCAGATCCTGGTTTAAGATAATGATTCTCAGATCAAAGTCCTAGTGAGAAACTCATAGGAAGGTAGGTAATAAATGGAAAGGAGATTATGGAGGGTTGGCGGGTAAAGTGATCAAAATGCACTTCATGCATGTATGAAATTGCCAAAGATCAAATTCAATAGATCTATTCATAAACTAAAGGTTTGAGCCACCTGCAAATCTTGGTTGACTCTTCACTGATTTTCAGTATATAATGTGAAGATTTTATCATGTCCAATCATTGTGTGATTACATTTCTTGTAACATACTTTTTCTAGAATAAACAATCTTAAACATTCATATCTCTCTTGTCTGGAAATTGACATGTTGAGTTTCATAAGAGGTGAAGCATATGCAAAAGCAAAATCTGTCAAGCTAGAGTTTGGTGGAAAATGGCTAAAATGTAAGCCTAGCAAACCCAAAGAAGAGAATAATTACCGAGGACCTTATGAAAGCTAGAAGTGAAAGGAAATGGGAAAGATGGTGCTATAAATGTTAAAAATAATGAATGGGTCACAGAGTGACGATCCTTCTGACTATTGCCAACCTTACCTATGTCATGTCAAAAATGCAGCTGAGAAAAGTACTTGCTGAAGTCAAAGTAACTAGAAGAAAGGGCTGTGCTGCCAACATTGGACTAAATCTCATTCTGCTAAATCACTATGTTAATGCTGGAAGCTAGGAAGATTGGAAAAGGATACATAGCTCTTCTGAGGTGACATTCACAGCATAATGCACAATTACTGAGAGAGTTATTCTTGTTCTGTGGTGGGAAGTAAGGCTTTGAACTATTCAACCTTTTAAGTTGGAAATGATGAAGTATATCAATAAATTTATATATCACCAACATCAGTAGGACCAGATGGCACTCAAACATTCTCAAGGACTCCAAAAGTAATTCACTAAGCTACAGATGAAAATGTGTACAATATATCATTGACAATAGCTCTTTGACCTAAAGACTAATCTCTAACCAAAGATGTAAGAATGTCCACACTATCCCCAAATTAACCAGTATAAAAATAAAACATGTCTAAAAATATGATATAAATATCTATGAAAAACTTGTGTAATGAGATGCTGTGTTTGACATAGTTCAATAGAGGACTGATGTCTGTAGTTCTTCAGATTAGAAATCTTATTTTCATTTGTGAATTATAATTTGTCAGTATCTTCCTCAAAGTCCCATAGTTCATTCAATCCATGCACAAAAATGGTTGTATGATATGAAAAATTCATCTTCATGCAAATTCAAAGACATTGCCTTAGATGGAAAATCCAGCATATAGAAGGGTACTATATCAAAGACAGATTAGTATTCCTCGAATATCATCTCAAAGACTGAACTGCTAGTTTAAGCTTGAAATGTTCTAGAATTTCTAACTATGAAGTCATAGGATAAGGAAGTTATTCAAGAGATAACTGCAATCAACATTGTCTGTAAGTTCTTTGATACTATAAACTGGGCATATTTGATAATTTCTCATTCTGGCATTTTTTATTGCATTTTGAGACAGGGTGTCCTTGTATCCACTGTTGGCCTCGAATTTGCTATGTAGACCCTGCTGGCTTGGATATCACAGAGATCTGCCTGTCTCTGTCTCCTAAGAGCAGAGATTAAAAGCATGCAGAGCCATACCTGACTTTTTATTTATTTTGTCTCTTATTTATGTGTATAATTCGGTGTCTATACTCATGGATGTGCATTTCTCAGAGTCTGGTAGTTGGTGTGAGATCCCCTGCAGCTGAAATTACAAGGGCTAGGAGACAACATACTTGGGTCCTGGGTGTCAAACTCTCTAAGAACAGACAGTACTCTTAACTACTGAGTCATTTCCTCAGACCCTGATTCTTTTTTAATAAAAACCTTTTATTGACTTAATACTGATTTTTCCAAGTAGTACTTATTATTTTAATAAATGTGAAAACTACACATACATAAATTCTGTTTGGGGGGGACTAGAGAGAAGGCTCAGTGGTTGAGAGCATCGGCTATTCTTGCAGAGGACCCAGGTTCAGTTCCCAGCAGTTACATGCAGGCTAACAATCATCTGTAACTCCTGGTTCAGGGACTCCAATGACCTCTTCTTTTCTCATGTAGGAATTTCATACCATAGGTGCACTTGCATATATATAGGCAGTACAATCAAACACAGAAAATAGCACTGATATTTTTTAAAAATCTGTTTTGTGACAACTAACACTTGTTTTTATCTCTTCTGTCCCATAGATCTTACTCAAGATAAAGGAAGAAGGCTATGACAATGTGAATCGTGAGGGATTCATTGCAAGTCCACTCAAATAGAAAAGATACTTTACAGTGTACATTTACTCTATTAGTTACTTTTCTTATGAATGTGACCAAAAGCAGTTGATGAGAGGATGAATTTGTTTTGACTTCTGGTTTGAAGGAACAATGTGTCAGTGTCAGGAAGGCGCGATGATGGAGCCCAGAGGCTGACACCGTTTTAGCACAGGCAGCATGGAAAGGGGCTCAGTGGGCTGCGATGAATCTTCCTCTGTCCTTGTTCTTCAGTTCAAGACCTGGACTTGCAAAATAGAGTAATGAACAATCAGTGCAGATTTTCCATTCTTATAGTAATCTTTCTGTAAACATCCTCAAAGATATGCACTGTGGTTTGCCTCCTGAGTGATTCCAAATAAAATCAAGCTGACACTATAGACTAGTCACATGTCTGCATCACATGTCTTCTCCCTGCCAATTTGACCCAGAAATATCACTTACATTATTATGTTTGAGGTCTGCTCCTCAGGGTTTCTTAGCCATCTGATGGTACCAAATGCGTTAAGTTCATCCATAAGCCCTCAAATTGTAGCAGTTCTAGCATTGCTGAAAAGCCTAAAATTTCAGTCCTTTCTAAAACTTAACTCTGTGTTCATATAAAATTAGAATCAAGTTACTTACTTCAAGAAAATGACACAAAGAAAACATTCTCATTCTAAAAAAGGTGCTTGGAGGCCTAGTCAGGAACAGTCAACCAAATCAAGGAGAGGACAAACACCCCCAGCAGGGCAAACACCAAGCCATACAACACTATGACTTAAGTCTGTGACTGGCAACAGAATCACCTGCTCCAACAGGTTTGAGCAGTTCCACTTTTCCAGTTCCATTGTCTTAAACACATATGCTCTTTCCCAGGGAATCTCTAATTTGTACCTGAATCTTTTCTCAAAGAATATCCCATATTCTAGGATCTCCAGTCTCCTGGATCTCTTTTATGACTTAACCTTCAAAGTTTGACACAGAGAGCACTCAGGAGGTCTGTTTAGAAATTCAACCCTATTACATATTACCTGGCTTCAGCAGGGTTCTTGAACCCTGGTGCAAGACTCCAGGACAGTGTGACTGCCTCATTTCTCCAGCATTTGATGCAGTCCATACACTTGATGTCAAGCTCTGTTGTCAGCTCCAGGTGAGCTCTAACCCCTTGGATGATAGCTGCAGGTCTTCTCTGTGCTTTTGTGGCTGGTTCTAGGGAAACGTTTTCCAGTCTGCAATTTAGGAGCAGGATCTTTCCATGTTGGAAGTCTCAGTTCAACCTCTCCTACTAATGAATGGGCAACTTACAAGGCACAGTTTTCTATCTGTGGCATTTTGTCCTCTGGTTGCTCTTCTTAATTTCTAAAACAAAGGGCCCAGTGTCTCCTTAATGGCACTGGTGCCTTTAAAACTGTTGCTTCTTCTGACTCACTGCCTGTTGATTCAGTACCATTCAACATTTAACTGTATTTATGGTATTTTTCATATATTCCTACTTTGAATTTTCATTATAAGTTTCAATAACCACTGGGAACAACATTCTTTTTAAGTTTCTTTCGGCCAAGCTAATTCTTTCAATTCAGGCTCACTTGAATTTCCAGGGAAGAACATAGCACAGTTCTTTCTGAGAGGGTGAAACTTATGTCCTCTAACCCAACTTGTTGTAGAGTTTTGTTTCTTATGATAGTCGATGAGCAAATCTCCACTGCCTGATTCCTGTTAGTGGTCTGAGAGCCCAAACTCCTACCACAGTGTGCCATTGAGGTTGGCTTAGAGCAGTGTTAAATCTCCTCTAGCCTTCATCTCCAAACTCATCCACGTTCCCACCTGAAACCACTTCCAAAACCTCCAAGCCAAATGGCCACTTAGTTACAGCACTAGTCTTATTTCTCGGTACCTATATCCTATTTGAGTTGCATTCCTTGTCACTGTGAAAAACTACCTTACAGAATCCAAATTAACAGAGAAAGATGTATTCCATCACATGGTTTGAGAGCATCGTGGCAGGGAAGCCATGGCAGCAGGAGTGGCTCACAACAAGTGTGGAAGAGGATTAAGAGAATGGGATCGGGAGGCTGCTTGACATTTCCATTTGTCTCTTGTCTAGTTTGTGACCTTGGACCATGAGTTGTGCTATCCACATTCAGGCCAGTTTAAATCTCCTGGGAAACTTCTTTAATGACACACCAAGATTATTCTAAACCCAGGGAAGTTGACAGTGAACGTAGAACATAACAATTACAAAGGTAAATTTATGTGCTTACCTAACCAAGCAATTTCCTCTCCATCTTACTCTGAAAATTAAATGACAATTTAGCATATAAAGGATCAACAACATAAAATCAGGAGGAAGCAAGATTGTGTGCATGTTAGGCCAACTAAGTAAAGAAGAAATGACAGGGGAAATATTTAAATTAAAATTTCACTTTAAAAATGTATCAATAGACACTCAAAAATAGATGGCCTCTGATAACAAACAGCAGCTTTATTTCCCATAAATTATTCATTAAATTCTAAGAGTTCTTTGTAGGAGGAAATCTGGCAGATATTTCCACACAGGGTACTAATATCAGTAACTCCACGACTTAATAGCAGGTGTGGTCTGATGTTATACAGTGAAGCTAATACAACTTCAAATCTGTTCTTTCTCTGCCAAAAATTCATTAACTGAAATTGGCTGTGATGAAATGTGAGGCCAAACAACAGAGTCACCATCTGCAAGGTCATGGTCTATTATCTTTCAAAAACATAGATGTTTAAAAAGGCTGCAACGTAGCTCAGGATAGAAAGTTGCAGAGAATACACAATCAGTAAAGGGAAACCATATTTGTAGCTTGGAGTTTCTTTGGGACTTCATTTATATGATGATAATGGTTAAGACAACATCAGTTAAACATCCATTGGATAAGAGTAAGGGATTGAATCTATGTCAGTTTCATCAGCTTCATAATTGCACTGTAGTTTCACATGAGGATGCACCTCTTGTGTGTGGATATGCTAATCAAAAATTTTAGTGCTCAGGGAGTTCATTACACAACACTGAATTTCAGATATTTCAGCATAAACATGATAATAACAACACAAACATGTTTAGAGGTATAGGAATAAGCGAATAACCAAGTAAATAGCAGCTTGTGAATCTCAGCAAGGTTAATCAATTACTGCTTATATATCAATGCAAGTTGTCCTTAGACTTGAAAAAATTCAAAAGACAATAAAAAATAGTTTACTTAAATATTTTAAAGTATTTTTAAATATTTATATGTATATAAAGTATATATTAGAAAGTAGAGTATAATTTAAAACTGATGTTGTAATTGATTCCTATCAATTATCTATAATGGTTATCTTTGAATTAACATTCCAGTGCAACTAAACCCAGACATGAAGGAACTGGGGAATCTTTTCCATTGCTTCACAGCAATACATATTCAAATATTCTACAAAAGATGTAACGGAAGAGCAATTTGACTGACAGAACATAATGTTTTGCTTCACTTTTTCTCATTCTCTGTTTTCTCAGTGTGTGGCAAATTAGATGCTGTTTTGTGTCTTTGGAAAATTTTACCAGAGGCATATGAGGTAGTATTCATAAACTGTACATAACTGTGATGAAATGCTTCACATTAACAAATTAAGAGGGGAGGGGTTTATTTGGGTTCCTGGTTTCATCCCATCATGTTGGTGAAGGCAGGGCAGCAGGAACAGCTCTGTCCGGGAGGCAGGAGAGTGAAACTGTGGCTGTTCACATGAGATGGACCAGAAAGCAGATAGCAGAATCTGAACCAGAGTCAGGTGCGAACCTCAAAGGCCCACCCCTTAGTCCCCTGATTCTGTCATCCAGGCCTTACCTTACATGCCTCCAATAGCCTTCAAAAGAGCGTCAGAACCTGGGGACCAAGTATTCAGACCAGAGCCCTTGAAAGAAATTTTAGATGCAAATCATAACTCATTATAAATCTGTTTTCATGAAAATACATTCACCATTGTTTTTATATTGAAGTGAGATTAATACTAAAAAGAAAAAATGTGTGTAAGCATAAATCTTATATTTCTATAATCATTTTACTTTTCAGTATTTTTCACATTATTATGCTAAATAACTTTGGTGTATTTCTCTTTCCCACAAATTCCCTTCCCTTCTAAATCAGCACCTTTCCCTGGGCATCTCAACACCAGTTTTGCAGTATTTCTTTTATTTATATTTATTGGATTGGGTTGGAATTGTTATTCAAGTAAAAGGAAATAATCCTGAAGTTTGTTGAGTATTTGTGAATTTTATACAATATATTTTTGTTCATATTTAGATTCCCTCCCTTGTCTATACACCCTTACTACCCCATACCCAGTTTCATGTACTCTAATAATACATTTTATTATATTATGTATGGATATATATGCTTACTGTGTCAAACACGTGTCCCTAAAACATTTTAGTGTTAGTAAAAAATGCTGAAATTCTATTAAAAAGTGGGAGCTGTAGTTGTTATCTAGTATTTAAAATATGTTGTCACTAATGATGCCATCAGTGAGACTTCGCTTGATATGAATGATGATAAGCTTCAGAAAATCGAGCAAGGATCCCTGCTTAAACGTTGGTCATGGGGCTAGAGAAATGACTCAGCAGTTAAGATGACTGGCTGCTCCAACAGAGGACCTAGGTTTGAGTCCCAGCACCCACATGGCAGCTAACAACTCTATGTGACTCCAGTTGCAGAGGAATCCACTGTTCTCTTCTGGCCTCCGCAGGCATTGCATGATACAGGTGCATTTACAGACAGGCAGGCAATACACACATACAAAGTAAAAATAATAAAAATTTAAAACTTGGTCTCCAAAATATTGTCCTCATCCAGATTATTTCTCCATATCTGAGGTTTAAGTCTGAAAATGAGCAACCACATCTCAGAACTGTTTTCCTCCGCTGTGCTGATGCTCAGTGCTGTGGGTCAATCTTCATGCTATGGAGAATAAGCAGTTATTCCTGTGACACTTTCAAAAGGAGCACTTCATGTCTCCCCCTCTCAGCCACCTTTCTGTTCTCCTTCATCTGTCTGTTCTCTTCCTCAGTCCTATGGACACAGTAAGTTGCATGACACTGTTCTCGAGACTGCTGTATTCCTCTTAAGCTGTATGTTGTTCTTTTATGTGACCTTCACCACAGGCTAGCTCAAGCATATCCCCATAACTGGAACATGTTATTTCCTAGCTTCTTGAAGTCAAAATCAGAACTTGTGACTTTTCAATCTCCATTATTTTATTTGCAAAAGGAAGAAATATGGTCATGGAAGATTCAATCCTGTTGAATAGTGCAAAGTGTCTTCTGGCACATTTTATCTCAGGTACTGTCTAGTCTCCAGTGAATGGCCTCACCCTTCCTGTTGCTTCATACTGATCTGTTTAGATGTGACTTATCTGAACCTCTTTGTCTTTAATCATCTAGCCTTACTCCTTGTAGAATTCTAATATTTAAAATGTCAGGTGGGAGTGTACATACTCACCTGAGTTCTGAGAAGTTCTGTCCCCTAGGAACATTTCAGGGTCACCTGTTGCAGTGTGGTAATATGCCCAATCCAGTTTTACATTGTTTTTGAAATCTGAAATCTCTGAAAGACAGAGTTGTAATACATCCCTCTGATACTATTGATCTTAGAAAGCATTTCATTCCACTACTATACGAGTTATATTAAATAGAAAGGTACTTTAGATATCACATGTACAGTTGAGGAATTTGTGTAAATTAAAGTAATTCCCAAGACTTTCTTGGAACTGAAACCAGAAGTGCCAATTTATTATGTTGGACTCTCATGAACACTAAACTACAACTAGATGTGAGACTGTTTTGTAATATCATTGAATGATAGTTTATCATTTTGAGAATTTCATAAGTGAGTAATGTACTTACAGCATTATTATCAGTTTCTCCCCACTCTCCAACTCCTCACGTGTTAATTCTTCTCCATGTCAAGTTTCTGATGTATTTGTGTGCACACACATATGAATGTATGCAACCTAGAGTCCACTTGCCTTTGCACATGTATACAAGTGCTTAAGCTTGACAACCTGGGGTCTGACAACCTGGGGTCCGATAATCTATCAGGTATTTCATCCCTGGAGGAAGCTCAGTAGTCATTGCCTGGAACATTTCATCTAAGGTTAAGGCTTTTTGAAATTTTCCCCAACCATTTTCACGTGTTAATTCCTATACTTAAAGACAGTTATTTTTTTTTAATTTTTTAAGTAGTTTTACATTAGTTTTTCATTTTATTTTTTATTTGCCTGTATCTGTGTGTGTTTCAGTGCCTGTATATAGACTTTGGATGTTCCTAGGAACTAGAGTTACAGACAGTGGTGAGCCTCTCAATGAGGGTGCTGGAAATGGAATCCTGATCTTCAGCAAGAGCAATAAGTGCTCTCATCCCTGAGCTGTCTTTCTAGCCCTACATCTAACTTTTAATATAGAAGACCCACTGCCGGCACACAGCATTCTCTGCTCAGGTACTTAGCCTCTTCCAAGGAAGGTGTGGCAGGAAATGCCCTTCCCACAGCAGAGACTGTGGGATAGATTTTTTTCAAAACTATCCATTTATATTTAGTTTTATGTGAATGAGTGTTTTGTCTGCTTGTATGTAAGTATGCCTATATATGGGATGCCCTGAAGGCCAGAAGAGGGCATTGGATCCCCTGGAACTGAACAAGAATATGTTTTAGCCACGAAGTTGGATCTGGGAACAAACCCTAGTCATCTGCAAGAGTAGAGAGTGCTCTTGATGGCTCATCCATCTCTCTGCATTCAGCCCCTACTTTAAGCTTTTTGCTCCTTCCACCAATACCCTGGAAGGACCTCTCCAGCATGTACACCACATGTAAGGATTAAATGGTGTTAAGATAGAAAGACAAAACATGAGAGAGAGAGAGAGAGAGAGAGAGAGAGAGAGAATTAGAAGGATCTCTCCAGATATCCTATTCATAAAGTCTTCCCTGAGTTATCAGTTTAATGACTGTATCTCCACATTAACATGCTCACATTCTGGAAACATATGAAAACATTACTTAATCCCATGCTGTCAAAATCCAAAATCCATCAAACTCAAATTTCTCTTATTCCTGTTGGTTCCTTTTCACTAAATTCTGATATTACTTCAGTCAATATTTATGAAGCAAGGGAAGGATTTATCCAGCTGATTCAACTATTTGTTCTTCCAAAGATAGAAACCACTTGAGATAAAGTGTAAGCAGATTTTAATGACACAAAATATCATCATCTAAGATCTTAATGGACTTTTTATTCTGCATCTGTGATCAAATGCAGAGGAGTGTTATTTCTAGTCCAGGTGCATACCCCTGGAAACAGGGCATGGATATGAGACCATTGAAACTGCTAAGGAGCAGGAAGAATTTCATGTTAGGAGAAATGGATTGCATTCCTCCAACCAGGGGCTAGTGCCTCAAAAGTAATGGCTTCCTAACATGTTGTGGCTATGGCAGAGTGTGTGCAGATATTACACGCTCATCTATCACCACACTTATGTACCATTATCTCCTACTTCAAGCAAAATAACATTGCACAGAGGTGCTCTTAAATATAGTCTTATACTACAACATAAGTTTCAAGTTACTTAATCTGAAATTATCATTTTCTTCTCTCAGAAAGTTTTTGGTATTTATAAACAAGCATCAAACACTGAAATAAATAATTATTTTAATGTTTCTCAAAAAACTATTCAATAGGCCCATTGATGTTCCAGTTATATTCCTTCCGCTTTAATTCATGATATATGAATTAAATAATATAATAATTAAAAATTAGTTAAGAATTAAGAATTAATAATTAAGAATAA
Source organism: Eospalax fontanierii (assembly GCA_035773235.1). Lineage (NCBI taxonomy): Eukaryota > Metazoa > Chordata > Mammalia > Rodentia > Spalacidae > Eospalax > Eospalax fontanierii. The sequence continues at coordinate 106,045,109 of CM069527.1, read as the reverse complement.
TAACTAAGAATTAGTTTTAGTATTTATAATTTTGGACAGCATAAAAGTACTACTATTTCACCAAAATCAATAATAGATACCTTCTGCCTAAAATAATAGTAACTACCATTCTCTCATGCTGAAGACTTTCTTACTAAGTCAAACTTCAGTGTCTCTTACCTCCATTACTCTTCTTCAAAGGACATATTTGAGTAACAAAATAGTGCAAAATGAGAAGGCATAGAAAGTTATATGTGATTCTTGTAATAGGAACATAGTCCCACTAAAACTTCTGCAAGCCAATTCTGTAACACCAGCTTGAAACAAATCTTTCCTGAGAGTACTTATGTATTCACGCTATTTTTATTGTAGTGTATTTCATACAGAATATCTGAATCAGTCTTAATCATCTTTATATCCCTTTACCCACCAACAACATTACTTACATATAGCTTCAGCAAAGATTGGGAACAGCTATCCAGTTCTCCAGTACAAAGCCGGGTTTTTATCTTCTTGGTATTGCCTGACTCTTGAGCATGCAAAAACCATTGTTGTAGATTCATATGAGCAGGGTCCCAGAGAATTGTAGAATTCTATTTCCATATGGTCACAGATCTCCTCACTGGCACTTACAATCTCTTTGGCCCCTCTTCTGCAATGGCCTGTAATTCTTGGGCCAGTGAAACATAATATAGAAATAATGTCCAGGAACGCACACTCTGCAGATTGCTAAACTCCGTTCTTTGGCCATTTCTGACCTTTTTTGTAGCTGGCCCTCTGTTGCATGAGGTAACTTCATTAATGAGAGTTGAAAGATTCATTAGCGTCCTCTTGACCTCTTGCTGCAAGTTGCATGAGCCTTAGGAATAGAGGTTGAATTGTAGATGTCCTGCTTAGGCATAAGGAATTCACAGACAATGTCTGCTTGTGACCTATTGTGCTACTCTGAATTAGTCTCTGTCTGGTACAACAGAAGCTTCTTTGATGAGTGGTGACTGGGATACTTGGCTCCATCTCCATTGCTCCAAATCCAGTCTGTGAGGTATGTCCTGTCTTCAGCAGCAGGGTCTTATCTTCAAATTCTGGGAGGCAATCAAATGCTGTGGCAATAGCCTGTGTAATTCTGGCGGTCTCTTGGACCACCCTGACCAGTGTTTCTCATGTCTGGCACTGTTTGTTACATAGCCCTCAGTTATTCACATGAACCCTCATGTAGAGATGTTGTATGTGGAATTTGTATTTAGATTTTAGGACTAATATGATTCCATCTAGTGTTTAACATTAGTTAGTCATTATCTCTCTTCTATCTTTCTTTCTGTCTTCTCTCTCCACCTCTACCTCTCCCTCATTGTCTAGCCCTCTCTCCATACTTTCCCTATTAAAAGTATCCCCATTTTAACCTTTTATCCCATGATAATACCAGTGTCATCTGGCTGCACCTCTCCTGAGCTCCTTTCTCTTTATCCCCATAGTTCCTTGTATAATCCTCCCTTAGCCAGCTCATGCTAATAATAATGATACCCATCTCCTACTATTCTTCTCTCTCAGTCTCTTTTTCCCATTACCTCCATGAATATAGTCCATTTTTCCTTTTCCTGCAGTTACATCAGATATATACTCACATACAAATGTGTTTTGCTAAAATCCCCGAATAAGAGAAAACATAATTCATTTTGTTTTGTTTTTCTTTTTGAGTTTATGAAAATGTCATGATTTCATCTTTCTTTACTGTTGAGTAAAAATTCATTGTGTAAACGTACCACAAGTTCATTATCCACTCATCAGTTGAGGGACACTTAGCTTGCTTCCATCCCTCAGTTATTGTGAAAAGAGCAGCAACAAAGATGGATGTACAAGTATCTCTGCAACAGGATGAGTCCTTGGGAATATGACAAGGTGTAGTCTCACTGAGTCAAATGGTAGATTCATTTTTAGTTCTTTAAGAGTTCTCTCCATTGCTTTCCAAAGGGGGTTACATGAGTTTACAATCCCACCAGCAGTGAATAAGCATTCCTCTTTCCCCACATCTGGTCCAGCGTTAGGTATCATTTATTCTTTTGATCTTAACCAGTCTGTCTGGGGTAAGATGAAATTTTAAAATGGTTTTAATTTGCATTTCCCTAATTACTAATGATGGGTCTTTTTAAGCCGATGATCTTTTCTCGGTTTAGTTTTAGTGTTTCCCATAATTTTAGATATGCATCCATTTCTTTAAGGTTTTCAAATCTAATAACATATAGGTTATTTTAAAAAATTCCATTTTAATATTCCAGATCTTTTTATTGTCTTTTGTGATATTTCCCATTTCATCTCCGATTTTGTTGATTTGGAGTTTTTCTTTTTTTTTCTTTTGGTTAACTGGGCCAAGGGTCTTCTTTCTATCTTGTTTATCCTTTCAAAAAATCAGCTCTTGGATTCATCAATTCTTTGAACTGTTTTCTTTGTGTCTATTTCATTCATTTCTTCTCTGATTTTTGTTATTTATTCTTGTCTCCTGTGTTTGCATTTCATTTGTGGTAGTCTTTTGAGATCAATGGTAAATCATTCATTTGTGGTCCTTCTGATTTTTTAATGTAAGTGCTTAGAGCTTTCAACTTCCCACTTATGACTGCTTTACATATGCCTGAAATGTTTTCTTGTGTTGTATTGTCCTTTATTTTTTATTTCCAGGAATACTTTTATTTCTTTCTTAATTTATCTTTTGACTCATTTGCCATTCAGGAGTGTGCTGTTTAGTCTCCATGAATTTGTGAATTTACTAGGGCTTCTTCTGTTGTTGATTTTAAGCTTTGCTGCATTGTGGTCTTATAGAATGCATGGAATAATTTCAATTTTTTAATATTACTTATTTGTGCCCCAGTATCTATTTTAGACAACGCTCCATGGGGTGTTGAATAGAATGTGTATTGTTTGGTGTTTGGATGGAGTATTCTGTAGATGCCTGTTAGGTCCATTTGATGTATGGTATCATTTAGTCCAATGTCTCTGCTCATTCTTTATTCACTTCACCTGTCTAATGTAGACAGCATGATATTGATGTCCCCTATTATTAGTGAGGTTAGATTAATCTTTCTTAAATTACTATAATAGCATTTTTATGAAGTTGGGTACACTACAGTTTGGTGTGTATATGTTCATGATTGTAATATCTGCTTGGTTAATTATTCCTCATTAATGTGTATATTCTGTTTTCCACTTCATTCATTCTATGGTTGAGACTTTCTCCTGTCATTTCAAATTGACTTACTAAGTTTTTCACTTCCCTTTTTTGTTTCAAACTGAGTTTATTTTAACATTTCTATCTCTTTTATGAATTTGGGGAGAAGTCTATCTCTATTTTTAGATTTTAATTTGTTTGTTTCTGTCTTCTTTAAATTCAACGAATTCTTTGACTGTATTTATGAATGTTCTTTTCAACTCTGGGCCCTGAGTTATCTCTATGGGGTTCTGATTGTCAAACTCTTTTATAGGATTGGTGAGGTTTGTTGGTGACATATTATTTGAATTTTCCATGTTATTATTTTATCATTATTTTCTTGGCATGTGAATTTTTTCATTGTTTGTTATTCTGATGTGAGCATCAAGCCTTCTTTGTTGAGTTGAAGTCTGATTGTGTTTTGAGGCTTGATGTGATTTGGTTGATTTCTTATTGTTTATAAAAGTCAATTGGTCAAGGCTTCAGGTTCTCTTTTGATTTTATTTTGCAGGGACCAGATGGCTCCAGTCCAGTTGCTCAGTAATTCATTTCCTCAGAGGCACAGGCTAGGTGAGATTAGATGTTCTCAGGCTCCCTCTAGCCTGCAGGCAAAGAACAATTTGGGAAGTTTGCTAGTTAGAGCCTGAATTCACGCTTTCTCAGACAATCTGCAGATATATTGGCCCATATTAATGGGCACAGAAGCCTAGCAATCCATCAGTGGGAGGGTGTGTAGAGGGTACTGATGTTAGAAGATGAGTACGGTGGGATTTGTAGAGCTCCAAACAGACAGAGTTAAGCGGGTAGTCAGAGTTCTTTATTACTAGGTCAAAGAGTGAGTCTGTGCCCAAGGCTAGAAGGAAAACCGATATTCATTCTTATTGGTCTGTATTTGTTGGTCATTATTTGAACACTCTTGATGAATTGCCTGGGGATGGTTTGATCTGTACTTTCCCAGAATTATGATGCTAAGCAATGAATTCTGTGTTTTTCAAATCCACAGGCTGAAATTTAAACTTCTGAAATGATTATATCTGAAAATGGGTATTTTAGGTTGTGGTTACAATTAAAAATATTAATGAGATTAGAATACTAAGAAAACACGACAGCATTCTTGTGAGAAAAATAGCTAATTAATTTTATCCAAGATTTCAGGACACAGTATGGTGATTACCTATAATCCAGGAAGAGAGTCCTTACCAGAAATATAATTCTGATGGAAATTTCCAGCCTGTAGGACTTTGAGAAAATAGTTCCTTTTGTTTAAATCTTAAAAACATGACTGATATTCACAGACAGTCCCCAGGAAATGTATACCCGTGTTAAATAATAGAAATTGGATAAGAACAGAAAGAATGTTAAATTCCAATATGATTAAAATGGGAGAATAGTGCATTGATGACAGTTGAGGTTACGATTAATTCATCAGAGAAAAATTAGATGTACTTAGGAATATTTGCTTCTCACTTCTTAGGTCTGAGAGAACTTTTGAGTTCCCTCAAGAAAGGGTTAGTATTTTACAGATGGGGCCCATTTCCAGGATTTAAAATGTATAAAGAGGTTATATGAGGATCAGCAGCAGTGGGGCCACATGTAACACAGGAGAGAATGTGGTCATTATAGGAGTGTGAGCACTGAAGTAATTTACGCTGAATCTATTTTAAATTACAGTAAGATAATTAAGATAGATTGCTGTTATGGTTCCATCAGTTACTGAAATTGCAAAATCAATTAATGTTTTTATTTGAAAGGAACTCTATTTTCCTACTGAGCAATATGATTTATAACAGGGAAATATTAAAATATTGATTATTCTTCTTTGTTTTTTTTTTAAAAAGTTATAAGCATGAGTGTAATGCCTGCATGTAAGAGTACTGATATTGTACAATGACCATGGAGGTCAGATTGCCTAGGAGTAGAGTTACAGACAGTTGTTAGCCACCATGTAGGTGCTGAGAACCAAACCTCGATCTTCTGCAAGAGCATCCAGTGCTCTTAATCACTGAACTATCTCTCCAGCTCCATATTCTCTGCAGTTTTAGTCAATTAAGATGTAAAAATTCTAGTAGTAAGCTAATTCATTATTTCAGTTTAGCTTCCCCTTTATTTTGAAACAAAACAGCTAAAAGTATTAAGTGCTTGGTTATGACACTGCTACTATATGATTAGTGCCAAGTAGAGTATACTTGTAGGTTTCTTTTTACACAACTCTATTCTCATAGTCTCAAGGTGGGTCTATCACAATTTAAGTTTTCATGAGTATTCACATCTATTAGATCTTAGTTTATGGTATTTGTTACATAATTTCTGGCATCATAATGGAGCTCAATGTATCAAAATTAATACTATTTTAATCTATTAAGTGACATCTAATAACCGTAACGATTGGCACAGCGAACTACCTCTACAGGCACAGTAGTGGCACTGTTTTCTGAGGGTTAATCAACAGCTATCTCATTGGACTTAAAGCCCACTCATGAGTGAACTCATGCGTGGCACTACGAACATAATCAAATACACGTGGCTGGAAAGATCATAAATCCTAGAGTGAACCCTCTCTCTGCCATATTTTTAGAATATGAATTTTCTTACTTTATGCTTAATGCAGATTCTCATATTTACAGACAAGTACATCTCTCATTAAGGAAGTTTCTTTTAGCAAATGGAGGCAATGGCATAATCCTACAAAAGGTTAGACACAGAAGGTATGCATTTCAGAGGTACCCAGTTCTAGGTGACATGTCTACAGTTAAACCTCTACACCCAAGTCTCATGAAATATAGTAGAACAAAGGGTAGAGAGAAAACTAATGCATCCCTTAACTCTCACCACTGAAGCTTCCTTATACAACAGAGTGTGATGCACATAGAAGGTCACAACTGCCAACTTCAAAGAATAAGAGACTGCAGAGTGTGGGTAATTGAATAGAACTTCTGTATTAAAACTCTCCCACCCATAACTCAGGGATCATTGAAAAAGAGGGGGCAGGAAGATTGTAAGAGCCAGGGCTGGTTAATGAACTCAGGGAAGCAGAGGCTTTTGGGCCTCTCAAATTTTGCACATGTGAACTTGTGGCAATGGGGCATTAAGCACAGGGACCTATGACAACTCAATCAGACACTGGACTAGAGTGGAGTGAGAGAAATGGGTGACAAGTCTGGGAACTACTGGAGACTATTTACTACTGGGTGATGGAAAGTAGGCCTTACTTACAATTTATAGACAGGCTGAATCTAGATATCCAGTGAATAAATTTGTACCTTAGGGCATCTGTGTAGAAATGCTTGGCTGAAAATGGCTTAAGAGTTATAGTGGAATGCATGAGGTTGGTAGGGGGCTTGGGGCATGAATGGGGGAGGTGTTCTGAATTTGACTAAGAACTGTTGTATGAAATGTAGAAAACTCAATAATTTTTTTTTTTAAGTTAGAAAGTTCATGATGCTTCCACTTCTGAGACAATCAGAAGTTTAGCTCTCTGCATTTCCCTGGGAATGTGGTCACTGAGAAATTCTATAAACATGCAAATGTTGATCTTGATTTGCTTTGCTTTGGATTTTTGTGCCCACATTAGTTCCCCCAGTGCCAACTGAAATCAGAAGCAACAATATAAGTGATTGCCTACAGTTATGTACTTTGCCCGGCTGTTGGCAAATTTGAGCTCTAAAGCATGTTTGGTTCTCAAAGTATCTGCAGTCAAACATAATGTAAAAAACTAAAAACTACAGAAAAATAACTAAAACATTTTGAAAACCCAGACATCTAAAGCTACACTAAAAATATGAAAAGAAACACACAAACACACATACACCAACAATTTGTTAGTGTCTCATGAGGAATTTACACACACACACACACACACACACACACATATATATATATATATATATATATATATATAATTTTATTATTCTTCTGTAGGCGTAGCCCATTCAGTTAAATTAACAAATTGGTATTTTCCTTCTAATTGTGAAAATTTCCCAAAGTATCTCTTAGTAAAATTATTAGAGTTTCCCCATCTAGCAAATTCCCATATATACTATTTCTGTTTAAACTATATTACTCACGGGTGATTACTTTGTAATCAGTCATCGAAACCTTTATATAGTATATACTTTGGTACGCATCTTGATAACAAATATTTAAAACACATGCAACCAGTTACATATGCCAACACAACAATGATGATGCATGCCTATCAGATCAGGAAGCATTCATATTTTCTCACCCATATATCCATATTTGTCAAAATGACTCAAATTATACCTAGAATGTGAATGAGTTGCAGTCTACTCATTCACAGTTCACAGTTCTTTCAGTTCCTGAGGCCAGATAATTGACTTTATCAATGAGTTAGCATATTTTTGCTACAAATTATCATACATTGTAGAAACTGCAAAATACTTCCATAAACATTTGCCTCTGTTTGCTGGTGATAATTTGTAACAATTATTTTTCCCATTTTGTGGACATGAAGAAATAATTTGATTTCATTCCATTTGCTTAATAGGCGCAGTTATGCAATTTAAAGAACACACCCTGCTCAGTGGGCCTTCTTTGTAGGTGATATTCCCTCCCACCCAAAATTTCCTACATATTTATTTGAGGATGTATAAAAGTGAAGACATTCATATTCAATCATTCATTATCACTAATTAATTGGAATAGAATTTTATATTTATTAATTTAATTCACTCAGTATTTGTACTGTGACATGGTGTGAGAAAATGACAATATTATTGTATTCCCTTATGACTACACAGCTTTTCCAAATATTTGTTGCTGTTATGTGAAAAATTCCTTCATTATTTTAAGATAATTTTTTAAATGTTTGAAATGTAATGGTAAATATTTTTGGAATTTCTATTTTTTTCCTACGATCTGTTCATGGACCAATATCACATTGTATTTTTCCACTTCTGGAAGGATTGTACTTCATGTTATATTATTTCTGTAAATTTTTGGAATGTTAGTGTACTTTAACAGAAGTTTGTAAGCATCTTTATGCCTCTTTCCCCATCAGCACCTCCCACAGACCCTGCACTGGATTTCATTCACTCTATAATTTTTATTAAGACATTTCAAGTATGTTAGTGTTGCCAGACTTCCTTCAGTGAAAGTACATACATGCACTAAGCTCAAGTCAACCCACCTAGAGTCCCTCCCTTTAAAAAGGTGAGCTCTCCCACGCCCAGCAGTAATCATCTGCCAAGTCATTCGTCTAAGATTGGGGCCTACTGCTCATTCCCACAGTTCTATTCTGAGCTTTGGTCTGCTTGAGTTTGCATGGTTCTTGCGCATGCTGACATCATAGCTGTAGGTTCATGTGAGCAAGGTCTCAGGATCCTGTAAAACTTTAGTTCCATATGCTCATGCGCCTCCTTCCTTGGCTCTTACAGTCTTTTTACCCACTCTTCTGCAAGGATCCCTGGGCTCTGGGTGGGTGGAGTTTAATAGAGGACTCCCGTCCAAGGACCCACACTTTGCAGACTTATTCTTCATTCTTTGGCCATTTGTGTCCTTTTGTGTTCAAGGTCCTCTGTTGCATGAGGAATTTCTGCTGATGAGAGTTGAGAGATAATATTACTTAATACTGGTATATTTTAACATTCATCCCTTATTCTTTTTCAGGAAATGTTACTCTCGCCCATGTCCATATTCCATCACCAATTTGTAATCAATCTGCTCTCTTCAGAATGTAACTGGATGGTATTTCTATTGGGGAAACATAACACTTAAGATAGTTTCACATTGTTGACAACTTTTATATTGTCTCCTTTCTAAGAATATAATAGATATTCTGTCTATTCTAGTGCAATAGTATGTTTGATAATTTATTGTACTCTTATTACTATTATATAAAAGTTACAAAACTAATTTTTGTGTTTATATTTTAAATATGTAGTTATTAATATGAAATAGATTAAAATTTACAGAAAAGAAAGAAAATATACAGCCACTAAACTTTCCAATACCCCACAATTTCTGTTATCCTTTGTATTGGTGTGGTGTGATTGTTGCAGTAGATAAGAAAATACAGATAATTCACTATTTAACCTAAAGTCTACAGTCTATATTATGGATCCAAATATGTTGTATACTATATAATTTTGACAAATGTCTAACGATATATTAATCATACATATTCACTATTACAGGATTTACAGAACAATTTCTATTCTCTCAAAATCTGTGATCTACCCATTTGTCTCTTTGACTATCACAACCACTGTGAGGAATGATTTGCAAACTACCTCCAATGTTGCTTTTTTAAATACTTACATAGAATTCCATAGTATCTCATTCTTACAAAGTATAATTTTCCTATAAAGAAGCATTTAAGTTCCCTCCATGTTTTCATAATTTGATATATCAGTATTATCCCACGTATTGAATATAACAATTCATGTCATCTGTTCATATAATAAAAATATCTTAGTTGTTTCCAACCTGCACAGTCATTAACAAACTTCATTGTGGTGACTTTTGTGTGGGCTCAAATGTAAATTTTTCGGTGCAAATATTTAGGAATACGAAAACCGAGATATACTATAGTGAATATAGTCTGATTTTCCGTTAATTTCATTTTATTTTGAATGATTACAACAGTGGTAAACATAATTCAAGAACATTCAAAGGGGCTGGAGAGATGCCTCAGAGTTTAAGAGCACTGGCTGCTCTACCAGAGAACCAAGGATAGGTTCCTAGCACCCATATAGGAGCTAACAACCATCTATAATGCCAGTTCAAGAGGATCCAAATCCCCTTTCTTACCTCTGTAGGCACTGCATGCACAAATGCACTTATATACATATAGACAAAGCACTCATGCACACAAATTAAAAATAAATACACAAATAAAAGAGCATATCATAAAGATTATACAGCATAATGGTCAGGTTTGTCTCAGAGATTTTGAGAAAGTTGCATATATGTAAATCAATACATGTAATTCACCACATGAAGAGATGCTCAAAGACAGAAAACAGATGATCCTTTTCCTAGGTGCAGAAAAAGACTTTTGACAAAATAAAACATTCCTTCAGGAGGAAAGTATTGTTGAATCTAGGTATAAATGTGACACATCTCAACATTATAAACACAATTAGCAAGCCCACAGCCCACACCTCAGCATGAACTTTTAAGTTCTTTAATATTTTATACCATAAGTAGATTACGGAGGTTGTTCTTAGGTTCTCTAATATATATATATATATATATATATATATATATATATATATATAATTTATATTATATGTGAAAATTGATAGATTAAGAAAGTAAATCAAGGTTGTAGAGTTGACTCGGCAGTTGAGTCCATTTATAGCTCTTGCAGAGAATCTGGGTTCCATTCTCAACATTCACATGGTAGCTAACAACCATCCATAACTCCAATTGCAGGGGATCCATGTCCTATTCTGACCTTCATGGACATTGCACTATATGGGTGCACTTCCATACATGCAGACAGTACTTTCATACATGCAAAATGAAAATAACAAATTAAATATTATAATAAAAAGAGCATGATCTTTCCTATTTATAAAGAAGAAAGTAAATCAGAAATGTTTCCATTTTAATTATTGGATTATTTTAACCTTGTGGAGAGGAAAGATATAAACTTAAAACAAATGACAAAATTGGGTTCTACAATAAATATTTTTTTAAAAGAAGTTAATAAATACTAATATGTGATTAAACAGGTTGGAAAGTTAAATTCACATCTTCACTCCAGGACTTTTGGACTGGGTTTTCTCTGAAATAGTAAAGCACAGCTAGTGGGAAAAGCGACACCACATTAGGCTGCCAGCTAAATGTTTCCTTTTGCTCATAGACAAATGCTGCTCTCGGCCTTGATTAGAAAAGCCCCTCTGTCTAGTCTACAGAGGTGACTGGAGAAAATCATGGCAGCACATGGTGGCGAGAAGAAGAGACAGATGAGTACTCAGTTATAAACAAATCACTTATACCATCCCCTCTAAGGTTTAAGAAAGGCCAGGAAAGATGAGGCAAAGGGAACATGAGAACCAGAAGACAAGAAGAGCAGTGCCCATCAGCCACGGAAGAAAGCCCAGTGCAACTATGCTCCTAAATAAACACAGTACCAAGCTGATTTCTAATGCCTCAATCTTATATCCAGAGACTAATGCAACTGACAGCTCTCATCAGAGAGGCACCTTTACCTACCAGAGAACAGCAACTGGCCTTTTATAGAGAATAAGAGGCGGCAGACTGCTTATCCACTGAATAGGACACCCATATCAAGCTTCTGCCTCTTAAGGCTCAAGAATCAGTTGGAAGAGTGGTCAGAAATATTGTGAATGTCAGAGGAGGTGGATGATCACAAGGAAACAGTTTTCCAGACAGCTGATCAGTTACTCAAATGAACTCACAGCAATGATGACAGCATGCACAAGTCCCATCAAGCTCAAGATAGACTTGGGGAAAGAAACCCCAAACATATCTGAGAAACTACTAGCTTCTGAAGACTTCTCAGAGAGATTCGGTTTCATCTAAGGGTGAAATTTAAAAGGGTGACCAGGCTTCTGTGGATGAACCCAAAGAAAAGGGCTTTTGGGACAGAAACCTGACTTTATAGGCATATATATATATATATGTAATAGGTGGGGAAGATTAGAAAGTGGGGGTGCAAAAAGAAAGGAAATCTGAATATGTCCCAGATGTATTAAAATTTAAAACATGATTTTTTTATTCATCTTATGTGTATGTTTGTTTTGCCTTCATGTGTGTAAATGCACCTGTGGCATGCATTGACTCTACAGGACAGAAGAGGGCATCAGATCCTCTTCTGGAACTGGAATTACAGGTGGTTGTTATCAGCCTTGTGGGTGCTGGGAATTGAACTCAGGTCCTCTGCAAGAACAGCTAGTGCTTTTAATCCCTGGGACAACATCTCTCCATTTTCAAAACACTGAAGTTTTTTTTTTTTTTTCCTTTTTTTTTCTATTTTTAAGTACAGCTGAAGAATTGTCATCTCCTGGGCAACACATAGATAGTGCTATCACAAAACTCAAGGCAACTACAGATGCCTGCATTGGTTCTGCACTAGAATGACCCTGTCATCAGTAGGGCATGGATGGATGGAGTCACGGGGATCTTGCCACTCACTGATAAATTATTTAATATTGATAGATTCAGGGTGAAAGTGAATTATGGGATCATGATGATACTTCACTAGGCTCCAGTGGACGGTTCCAATCCAATGTTTAGACATATGACCCTGCTAAACTAAATGAGTTACAAAACAAAATCAACAGTCATAAATCAGTTAAAAGAACTGGTAGGGATTGGGACAGTTGTTGACAGGCGTGGGAGGAAAAAGGAGAGTGTGTGGAGAGTAGTCAGAATATATCATACACACTGATGAAACTGTCAAATAATGTGCAGGGAACAAGAGTGTACCTCTGCCTCCCAAGACTCAGAGGTCTCTGCAGAGCAGGTGGTGGGAAGATGGTTAAAGTCAGACAGGGTGAATGACCACAAGGAATCCGTCTTACAGACAGCTGGTCAGTAGCACATACGAACTCACAGCAATGGTGACAGTGTGCACATGTCCTATGGATACTCTAACAGAAAAAATAAATCTTAGCAGGGACATGGGGAAGGGGATGCGACATCCCAACCCAATCTAAGAAACTTTGGCCAACTGATGGCTACTAGGAAGGGAGAGAGAGTGGCTGGCTGTGTGTTACAGGAATGCAACTCTTAGTGGGCCCAGAGGATGAAGGACATTGGGGACACAGATGAGAATGCATTGAATTGAACAATGCGCAGTGGTAGGTGCAGGTAGGGGAGGAGGGAATCTAATATCATCAAACTATTTTGTATGATAATTATGAAAATATCAATAAAAATAAATTTAAGTCTTGAAATACTAAGGTTTAATATTGCCACATTTCAAATTAATTGTGTCTTCAGTTGGAATTCAAATGTTTTCTCACACGCTACCATCATTAACTCATAAAGCTTCACCTTCTTATTAGACACGTTTAAATTACAAGAGTTCCTGGACTTAATCATTACCATTAATGGTCTAGAAAAGTCACCTTTAAACTTGACTGCAAGGACTACTCAAGTTTTGCCTTTGACTTTGGTAGTGTTGAGTGCTTCACGAAGTTACTGCAGCACTATAACAGAAAAGACTGCTTGAGCTCTCACATTTAATCTTTAAAGAGAGGCATACAGTTTCCCTGCTACATTTGAGAATCATTTCAAAATAAAAACTGATGTCTCTAGAAATTTCTGAATTCTGAGGTCCCTACCACTACCATAATGTTTCTCTCTTCTCTCCTCACCCGGTGTTCTCTTAAGAAACATTTGTGGAGGCCTGAAAGAGGATGGGTGGAATACATCTTTGTTTGCTGTTACAAGGAATGGCCTTATCCTTTCAACAAGAACTTCAGGAGGAGTGCACTGATTCTCCTACCACAACACTGCAATGCAGTTGTTCTAATAGTGTGTGTTTGGATGGAATTCGTTTGTGATGTTTGTGAAATTGTGAAATTGATGTTTGTGAACCTCAGTGAAGTTCTATGAATCAGACGTGCATGGCCCAAAGCACAACCCATACCATTTCACTAAATACCAATGGGCTAAAAATAGTTTTTAAATGGCATGTCTGCTATTTATACATATTTACTACTTCCACTGGATTTAAATGATTATTATTCTAGGTTTTATATAATTTGAAGGTTCTTATGAGCAATTGTTTTCTAGTTGTTTATCCAAAACTGTCTTTTTCCTATTAAATAAAATGATAAAAATATGTTGATTCTAGCTCTCATATGCTGAGCATACTTGAGATGCTCAAAAAAACATGAGGGTGATGTTGCCATCAGACAGTGTAACAAATTAGTAAACAAAGAAAATTATAAAAGCACTAGTGTGAAAATACACTGTAGAAATAAATTTGTCCTGATATTAACCTTGAATTTCAAATTATGCATGAAACCCTCATCTTACCAGTCATAGATTCCTCCCAAACAGAAAATTATACCCTGAAATTAACTACAATTTATCCTGAAGTCACAAAATTATCTCACTTATATTAGCATATTGCTGTGTACATTAAGCTACATGATAATTTAAAACAATATCACAGGTGCTTAAAATGTATCTCACACAATAGAGAATGAAATGGTAACAGCTGTGAAGTCACTGTAAATGAATTATTTAACAATGGTAAGGTTGCTAATTTAGAAGAAGCATTAAGTTCTAAACCTGCATTTCTATGAAATGTATCTCCAGGATCTGCATGGATGAATGATCTAATATACAGGGTTTCATGTCATTTCCTCAAATGCATTCTTCTAATAATTTCAGCCTTGATCTAACTTTGAAACACATACTATGTTACTGGTTGACTTTAATATCATTGTTTTTCTGAGGTTTTTTTTTTTTAATTCTGCAATTGCTCAGTTCACTAAATAAAGTTGAACAATGCTGAAAGAGTTACAATTATAAGATTAATGTAGAAGGCCCTCTAGATATATCCAGTGATGGGGTCGCAGGAATTGAAATGACCACAGGTCCCGTGAGTTTGAGTGAACGGTTGTGTATGGTCCCAGGAAAGCGACTATAGAATGAAGGACAATGCTGACCTTTGCTGTGTCTCTATATATAGTTGTGAGAAAACACAAACACAGGAACTTATGGAGGATGTGTCTCTATATATAGTTGTGAGAAAACACAAACACAGGAACTTATGGAAGGATGAGTTTATTTGAACCTACAGTTCCAGTTAGTCCATAATGCCTGGGAAGGCATGGTAGCAGAGGTGGCCAGGTCAGAAAGCTGAGAAATCAAATGTCTAACAGGAACCAGTGGGTGACTGTAAATCTTACAAGGCTTCATCACAAACTCTCCAAGCCTGCTCCCAGTAACATGCCTCCTTCACATGACCATACCACCTACACCTCCTAAACCAGTGCCACCAACTGAGGAGAAGATGTCCATCCTCATCCTTGCCTCCTATGGGAGACATTCATTCCAAGAACCACAACCTAGAGACACCATAGCCTGTTCTGACAGAGCATGTCACAGGCCAAATGGTATCATGTTTGCAGATTCATAAAGACCAGACACCAAAAAGACCTGTCAAATATCAGAATGCTCTACTCTCAAATATTCTATAATTTCTGGACAGGGATTGGTAAACATAGAAGAAGGCGTAATTTCTGACAATGCCTAAATCAAATCAGTACATGCTATGTATTTTTATTTCCTCCTTGTTGACAACTTTGTTCGACTGATTTCTGTTTCCTTCCCTTTTGCTGCACTCTCTTGTATCTCATCACTCTTTGGCTTTAACATATGTTAAAGTGATTTTGAGGGAAGGGCTCATTCTCTACAGTCGTTACACCTTCTTACGCCAGCAGCATTGCCACCACGTGGGTGCTGGGAACTGGACCTGGATTCTCCATAAGAATTCCGCTGACTTCCCCATCTCTCCAGCTCCTAAAACACACACATTTAATGACAATTAATTTTGCTTATCTGAAAAAACACAATAAAAATAAATCTAGAAAAAGAACAGTATTAACAATCATGGATTATACTTGATCAAAATATATTAATGTTTCCTTCTAGATTGAACATTGGTATCACATAGAAAATCAGTATTTTTAAATTTAAGCAGCTGATTACTATTTTATTTAAAATGACAAGTCTTTCTTTGGGCCGCACATATCATTTGTCCTAAACCTTTATTGGACAAAGATAAATTTCTGACTTTAGAAAAAATAAAATTATGCATCTTATATTTTCTTCTCTGATGTAAGAATCTCTTTAAAGTGTCTTCAGGAGCTACCTAGTTTCCAAATTTCTAGTTTTCTTCTCATAGATTTCTAGCAAACACACATAAAATCACAGATTTGGAAAAACTCTCAAGAAGGCCACTTTGATGTATCACATTGGACATATCCTCCCTTTAATATGTTTTATTTGATAACTTCATGCTCTGCAATGGTTTGAACATTGACTATGTTCCAAAGGTCTGTGCATTCTGTTTGGTTCTCATAGAATTGGTTATAGAATCTTGAAATTCGCAGTCCTGTGGGAGGTATTCATGTCATTGGGAATACTCTTTGAGGGGACAGTGAGAGTCTGGCCATCTTTTTCCTCTCTCGTTGACTTCTTGGTTTTTGTTTGGTGGTGGGTGGCTTTGGTTACATCATTAATAGCTTCCTGACCCAAGGCTCAGATCTCAGGTACCACTGATCAAGAACTGGAAACTCCAAAACTACGGGTCAAAGCAAAGCTTTTCTGTCTATGAGTTTATTTATTCTGTCATTAAATTATAATATAGAAATTTGACTCTAATAAGATCGAAAGCCAAATTCATTCCTTTATTACATCACATTTACCTAATAAAGCATGTGAAAAACAATTCAATTTGCATTTATTAATATGCTTAATTAATACAACTGTGTGAAAAGATTTAATAATTAATATAAACCATCTCCTGCTCTATGATTTTAACCATCTATTCTCATTCCCATTACATCAAGAGTTTGAAATGTGGGCTGGAAAGATGGCTCAGTGGTTGAGTACTGCTCCAGTTCCAGGGATCCCATGCCCTCTTTTGATATACACAGGCCCTGGGAAACATGGGTGCACATATCTACTTGAACATAATACATTCATATACAAAATATTTTTTAAAAAATGATTCTGAAATATTTGGGACAAGTTAAATGATAAAATAATTTTAATGTACCTTAAATATCCTAAGAAAATATCTATATTTCTATGTAAGACATTTTAACAAATGATACAAATAATTCAAATCTGATTTTATTTGAACTAATAGAGTCTGATTTTTTAATTTATTTTTTAAAAAGCAAACATTCTAATAGATGGTAAGTTTTTATTTGCAAAATCTATTATTATTCCTTGTTTATATTAGTAAGTTATCCTTATTATCACACAATGAATTAGATAACTGATTAATTTCAGTAATTCTTTTCTTTAGTTTTATTTTACATAAAGAGTAATTTAGCAATTCTTTAGTATTGTGACATCAAAAGAATAATGATTCACTGTATTTTGTTTGCATTAATTTATAGTAATCAATTTTACAGTAGCTAATCTTAAAATCTATGCTTGGAAAGAAAATCTCATAACAGATCAGGATTGTTTTTAGTCTGTTTTCTATCAGTGCCATATTAGGAGTGTCATTTTCAAAAATAGGTGCTTTCCTGATGGCAGAATGCTAAGTATAAATAAGTAATAAATACATAAATTTATAAACACTTCTAGCAGAGAAGAAACCAGAAAAAGATTTCAATTATTTTCTGTGTATTAAGACTGGTTGACCACAAAGAGATATGTTCTCTACCAAAGGATCAAGTACATTTCATCTCAAAAGCAAGTTTCATATAGTCTTTGAGTTTTATTAAACATTGTTTCATGAAGTGTTTAAACTGATTGCTTTCGTTTTTATAGACTTGAAGTTTGGGAAATTTATTATTCATCTAAGTAGCAATACTGCCTACCTTTTCAAAGTAAAATGCCAGATGCAACACTGAGACAATACAGGGCATAATTTTTACAAAATCCAATCTGAAGAAGAAAGTGATGTTTGGATGAAAGGCCCCAGTGGTACCATTAGAGCTGAAAGCTGAAGCGATTCTTGTTGTAGTTAAGTTCCAAAGTGTTGTCCCATAAGCAACATTAGTTCGTGAACAACTACACTGTAACATAAGCCCAGATAAAAACATTTTTTAATGTACAGGTGTTACATCAAGATGACCTTTTAGAAAATGAGTTTGACTAGTCTACTCTATGAAAGTCATTAGGTTTTATTTCTTTATAATTAAAAATCTCTCAATCACCCTTAAAAAAATTAAGAATTTAAAAAATACCTTAGAATATTTGATAAATAATAAATTCTCAAATACTGCTTTACTGTATAAAATTGCCAAGTTGAATCTTAAAATACAATTTCTTAATAAACTCTCTATAACAACATGAGTTATAACATGAGAGTTAATAAACTCTCTATAATAACAAAAGTGAGTGAGAGATGTTGAACTCCATGAACAATAAAGTAATGTTTGGAACTGTTACTGAGTAAAGAGAAATCCTGTAATCAAGGTTTCAGTGTGTAGCCTTGAGGATCCCTAGTACTAAGAAAATAATATTACCACTTTTTACTCATGGTTAGAGCTCTCTTTGGGAGGTAAAACAAAGAATCTGGCTTCTTTTCCCCACGTGCTCAGCATCTTTCTGGTACTTATCTGTTCACAGCACTCAGTGAGCAGAAGAAAGAAGTAAGAATTCCAAGAGCAGAGGTTTTCTGGGCTCTTTACCCCCCATTTTGAGAGCTCCTTCTTCGTATTTTTGCTCATTCTCATAATCTTTAAATAAAGACACATCCTCATTAGAAATAGAACCGGAAGGTACTTTCCACAGTTTGAATGTGACCTCTTGAATGACATGTCAACATGTCAGAATCTAGAATAACCTGAGACAAGCTTTGGGCATGCTGGTATGGGATTATCTAGAGCAAGTGAACTGAGGAGAGAAGACCCACTTCAGCTGTGGCTGGCTGCATCCAGTTGGTTAGGGGCCAGATCTGACCAAATAGAGAAAGAGCTGCATGCAAGCATCCATAACCTCTGCTTCCCCGTGATGACAGACTCTCAAACAATGAGTCAAATAAAGATATTTTGCCCGAAGTAACTTTATTAGGAATTCTTTAACAATAATAATTAAATTAATGCACCACCCAACATAATGTATCATTCACAATTCAGAAATATTCTAAGATAATTCCTACTAAGACATGACTTTGTCATGAAGAGGAAATGGATTAATATAGATTGTTGTTACTACTGGGGATGTGTGTTCATTATGAAAAGCACATGTTAGACCCTATATTTTCTCTGTCTCTCTCTTCTTCTCTTTTTGCCCCAATCCCTGTCCCTCTCCTTTGTATATCTCTTGTTTTCTCTTGTCCTTCAGCCTTGAAATTAAAATCTCAAGCAAGAAGGTCCTGACTAGATGTTGACTTCACAGTCTTGGACCTCCTAGGGTCCAGGGTATAAGAAATACATTTCTGTTCTTTATAAGTTACTAGGTCTCAGGTACTAATTTTCGAAACCTTATAAAGATGTATTAATTCAAAAAGACTATCTGTAAAATTGACTATGACTTAGAAGCAGAAACTTGGTCAGAATCATAATATCTCATCACAGGATGGTGGTTTACTTTCTAATATTCATCCAAGAAGGCTTGATTTCATGCTAAGAAATGTAGTTACCAAGTAGTATGTGTATTTATATAGCATTTTCTTATTCTTCACAAAAGACACTCATGCTTTCTCTGCTTATTTATGTCTGTTATGTGACTTACACTGAGTTGTTGTGATAAAACGCAAACACTGGGAATGTCAATGAATTCTCCTGGCTTGCTTCTCTGTGCACCTTCCAGGATAAATCAGATCCTAGTAGATTACAGTCTGTGTTTTGCTATATGAATAATAATTATTTTCTCAAATATCTACACCATAGAGCTTACATGCCAAATAATACTTTGCAAATATGGGGCCGGAGAGATCACTGAGCCATTAGGAGCACTGGCTTCTCGTTTAGAGGACCCACATGACAGCTAACAACATGTGTAGCCTCAGTTCCAGGGGATCTGATGCTCTGTTCTGATTTCCGAGGTCATTGTATGACACAGGTGCACTTATATACATTCAGGAAATACTCTTATACACACAAAATAAAAATAAAATATTTTAAAATTCTTTGTACATACGATTAAATAAAACCTTTGACATAAGGAGATATTTGATTATATAGGTGAATCTTAACTAATAACACTGTTTTTAATAAAAGAGAGGAGACAGGGAGTAAAACAGTGAGATAAAGTAGATGTAATGGTAAGTATAGAGAGACTGGAACACAAAGACAAGCCAATAATCAAGCAACATGGATGAACGCTAGCAGAAAAGATAAAGAAAACTACCACTTCCTAATAGAAGTTCTAGAGTGAACACAGCCCCGCTTTACTAAGTTTACATTTATTATGAAATGCTAACTACCATATCTATAATGTATGTTACTTTCTATTCTTTATTTCAATGTGTTTGAAAATAATTGTTAGAGAAGCAATAGAAAATATATTAAATTAAAATATATTATGATCCATAAAAGTAAGGAAACTCACGTGAGCCCAATCTATGTCCTGGGAGCACTTAGTGACTTCCAATACATAAAAAAAGAGTTTCTATGTAAGTTTCATATGCTTATTTGTTTATTCATTCTCTCTCTCACACACACACATACATATATATGTACATACATACAGATATGTACATATGCTTATTATTATGTTACAAATACTCAGGAAGATTGGTACAGATTACTATGTAAGGGAATTTAAGTACAAATTAAATGTGAAGAATTTGATAATTACAGGGATATGTGAATGCAAATTATCAATGTGAATTATCAATCTCGTATTTGGCTGAGTGGCAGTGATTAAAATTTAGATTATAAATCTCACTGAATGGAAGATTTCATGGAGGATTTTCATTTGTTTTGATTAATTATGATGAACTCATTCTTTAACTAATGAAACAAATAATGGTTCTTCAAAATCAGGGAAATATTTTTTTTCCTGATAAAATAAATTTACATTTTAAAATATATATTTTTTCCTGATATATATTTATTTCATTATTTTTATTCTTTATATGTACAAGTGTATTGTCTGCATGTATATAAGTGTGCCCATGTCATGCAATGTCCACAGAGGTCAGAAGAGAAGCTGGAGGTACAAATGACTGTTAGCCACCATGCTGGGAATAGGAACCAGGTCCTCTGGAAGAATAAGGAGTGTTTTTAATCACTGTGCCATTTCTCCAGTTTCATATTTATATATTAAACAAGAGCAATGAGAGAGTAACATCAGCAAGCTAGTGACCACAAGAGCCAGATGAAATTCCTCCACAAAAAACACCGGATTGAAATAACGAAACATCAGCAACTGTGTCACTGTAGAACGGATGCAGACTCCGTAGTACAGAGGCTGAGTAGCAGGGATGAGGTAAACAAGGGTTCCCTACAGATAAATTATTGGTGCTTTGCATTTGACTAAAACCAAGGGAAACTTTGCCAATTAGAACGGAATGAGTAAGAGGCTCCTGGCCAGTCCCCGTCACACTCCCAGACACTTCTGGAATTTGCTATTGAAAAATACTATAGTGTTTGCAGACTCTAAGTTTAATTCATGGAAATGAATTGGTTCATAGAAATAGTCCTGGACTAAGAACATCCTAGTAGAGAGTGCACTCTTGAGACTCAGATCCTGTGAAGCAGTCTGCAAGTTGTGTACAGCAGCTTGAATGGTCTGGCTAGGAAACCAGCCAAGTGGCCCTGACCTCCTCTTACAGACCTGGACTACTCAAGCCTATGCAGCAAGGTACACAGAAGGGTTATGCCTGTGAGTGGAACTTTCCAGCCATGCCTGATCATTAGCATCCCTGGAAAGCAAACCAAAGGGAACCATTTGGAAAAAGCCCTTCATAAAATCACTGAAGGGTTAGAAAAAGAAATCACATAAACCAAAAATGAAAACAAACAGAAAGCAACAAAAAGCCACCTTAATGACTCAACTGTAGGAAAAAGATGAGGAAACTGTAGGAAAAAAAAATATCAAGTCCAAAATTAGTAGAAATTAGAAAGTTCACATCAGAAACTAACAGAATTTTGAAGAAAGAACCAAAATACCAATAATACAAGGAGTTAAATTTTGAAAGATAAACAAATTTGACAAAGGGCTAACCAAGTTGTGAAAGAGAAATATTTTTAAATATTATAAATTTTAAAATCAGATGTTCCCATTTATAACAAATACATAAAGGACAGTCAAGAGATGCACAAATGCACAGGAAGGAATAACAAGGAGGAGCTGCTGATGAATTTACTAATATATGGAACATACATGTTGTGTTTTAGCCATGAAACACCATCCACAGGCTCATGGGTTTGAGCACTCTGCTCACTGATGATGTTATTTGGGAAGCTGTGAAGCTTCCTAGAAGCAGAGCCTTCCTAAGGTTCCTAAAGTTAGTAAATGACTAGACATGTCTGGATATGGGCTTCTAGGTTTCTCTCTCACTCTTTCTCCTATGTGGAGAACATCTTATCACTGTTTTCTCACCATAACGTTGACCTCACACTCCTGCTTTTGTGCCCTCCCACATCTTCATGGCTATATCCCCTCTAGAAATAGATGCAAAATGAATACTTTCTTCTCATGTTGTTTGTTATGGAGTAGGGGATATATTTTATCATAGCCATGGAAAAGTACAGAGTACAGCACCCAAAATGAGCCATGAAGACAAATAAAAACATCAAGAACAGCTAAGAAAAATTTCCCCAGCAGATGGAGGTCCAGCAGTTCAGCATGGTTCACTCTGAAATTTCCCAATCCTCAGAGAAATAATGTTCATTCTTATAAAAATATTAGAAATATTGAAAAGGAAAAGTCATCTTCCACACTCATTCTTAAAGTCTTAAAAATACCCCGGTACCAAAATTGGGCAAAAACCAAACCTGCGGAAAAATATTCCTGATGAAAATAATGACACAAATCCTCAAGAAAGTATTAGCAAACTGATTCCAATATCACATCCAAACATTATACACCAGATAAAGTGGGATCAGTCTCCATGAGTGAAAAGGTAGTCCAATATCTATGAATCAAAAAACAAACACATCAAACAAGCAGGTTGAAGATTAAATGTTTGAAACGATCCCAACAGATGAGGGAAACTAAGTTGATAAAACTCAACATCTTTCATTGATAAAAATTCTTAATGTATGTAATAAATAAGGAATTGTTTTAGCAAGACCACAATCTCAGTGAATTGGGGAAAACACGAAATCATTTTCTGTAACATATGAATAAAATAAAAACATCAACCTTAACCATTCTTATCCAGTGCTGTATTAGAAATCTTATGCAGAGGAATAAAACAAGAAAAGGGAAGTATTAAAAATCATTCGACTCAAAAAATTCTGAGCTATTGTTATCTTCAAAGTGTGTGTGTGTGTGTGTGTGTGTGTGTGTGTCTGCACCTGCATATGTGTGGGAGCAGGTGCCATGACTCTTGTGTACTGTTCAGAGGACAATGGAGTCACTTATCTCCTTCACTTTGGCTTCTGGAAATCAAGCTTACTAAATCCAGACCTCTAAAGCAAGTACCTCTAACCCATTTTGTCAGCCTTTCAGCCCAGCTCCTGCCATTTTAGATACCTTGATTTATATATGGAAAATCCTTTAAATCTCTATAAAATTACAACTGATAAACTCAATAAGTTTCCAAGAAAAAAAAAAAAGAAAACATTGTACCCAGTCAGAATCCACCAATATTGGAATTGCTGAAAATGCAATTAGGGTATCAGTTCCATTCACAATATCTATAATAATAAAATATCAGAGAAAATGTAATCTTTCCTGGTTAAATTTCTTTCATCACTCATTTTTTTATAATTGCCTCTAATTTTATTTATGGAGTTTTTGTGCATTATATCTAATATATCTTATCTAAATCAAATTTAGAATCCCTCTCTCTTTCCCTCCCCTCCCAGCCCCCTATAGAGCCCTCCTCCACAGATTTCAGGTTATGTTATGTATGTTAATTCCTAACTGGTCAAGCATTTGTGTTCAGACGTCCCACGATGCAAGTTCATCCACTAGAGTCTAGTCAGTCTATCGAGAGTATCCCCCTTAAAGAAGATCTCTCCCTCACCCCACAGTAATCATTTGCCAATAACAGTTCCTGGGTTAGATTCTGCTGCCAATTTCCCCTGTAGTATGCTGAGTTGTTGTGCAGTTGAGCGTGGGGTCTTGTGCATGCTATAACCATTATTGCAAGTTTTGAGAATTTTCCCAGAGACCTGACAGCCTGTTTTCTTATGTTCATGGACCAACCCTAGCTCTTTCAATGTTTCTGCTTCCTCATCTGCAATGGTCCCTGGGCTAAAAGTGGGTGAGGTTTAGTACAGGAGTCTTATCCTGGGAGATGGACTCTACAATCTCTTATTCTCTAAAACTTAGCCAGCAGTGGCCTTCTGTGATCACAGTACTCTGTTGTAAGGGGGAACTTTCCAGATGAGAGCGGGGGATGTAGTAGTGTTCTCTCTACCACTTGTTCTGTTCGACTCCATGAGTGTTAAATCTAGAGGTTACACTGTTGATGTGTCGCTTAGGACTGGGCATCTCTCTGATGTCATATATTCTAGAAAAATCCCTGTCTCTGCCATATTTCTTGACAAGTCACTCATATGTTTTGTGAATAATCACTATAATAAATTTATAATACACAGAAGAAGAAACCAAAACGATCAAATGACACTATTGTTGGTGGAATGAAAAACATTATCTTCTTTTAATTTCATATGACTAAATGAGTCTAAGGTATCAGTGAAATTATCATCAAAATACCTGTAAAATTCTTCACAGAATGGAAGAAAAGAATGGCTACAATTAAATGATAAACACAAAAGACTCATAAAAGACAAGTTGAAAACACAGCAATACCATTTAAAATGTGCTCCAGACTATAGTACAAGTCAATATATTTCCAGATAAATGTCTTTTACAGAAGCAACAAGAATGACTTAATTAGAAGGTAGCTGCATCCTGTTGTTAGGAAGGCCAACTCTCCAGAGGAAGAACAAATAAATAGACACCCATCCTCCATGTAGTAAAATCCATTAAAAAAGTGTGAAACAAAACTCTGGAGTTATTAGAAGGAAATTTATGGAAAGTGTTTATCGACTTTTGTATGAACTTCAGGGAAGATAAATAATTATTTAGAAATATAATAGGGTTAAACTATATATAGATATAGATATATGCTTTAATAAGATTGCATTCTTTTGTTTAATTTATGTTTGAGCAATTTGAATTTGTGTGTGTGTGTGTGTCTGTGTGTATGTGTTTGTGTGTTAGACAGCACTGTGTTCTTCAGTTATTCTCTCCCTTCAAAATGTACCTGCTACTCCACCCCAAGAGTAAGGAATGAATGTAGGTATGCCTGAGAATTAACATATCAAAGTTCTGAAAGGCAGTGCATGCATCTTAATATAATACAAGGAAGATTAAGAAGGAAGTTAGCATTGTGTGCATGAGATCTTCTAGAACTAGGGATGAAAAGGCAAGACTGTTTGATAACATAAGGTTGAATTCCAGTCTGTAGTTGCCCAATTGAAGCTGGAGAAATAGTTTTGAATAAAATCATGGGTGAGGCCTGACTCAGGGACACATTTATAGATACAGATCCAGAGCCTAGTTCCAAGAGACATCTGGGGAAACGGGTGTCTTCCAAGTTCAGGCCCACTCTTAAAATCTCAAGAGTCAGGCCGTTTCTCCAGTATGATGGTATAAATGGCATAACAGCAAGCACAGGCTTTCTTGAAACTTGTACCATTGGGGCTTATTCTTAGCTACTCCGAGAAATTTTGGTTTTAAAATACTTGGCTCAATTTATTTTGTTCACTTTTGTGAAAGCAAACATTAGTATATCATTAGAAACATGAGAGAATAGGCAAGGGATAAGTGCCACAAAAGACGGCAAATTTACATGCTACTGTTACTCATGATATTAAGATAGTAAGAAACGGTAGAAGAATGGAAGAATGGAAATATTTTTAGTAGAGAAGCATTTAGGTACAAAGATTAAAGGCTGGAAGATTCCATATGCAACAGAGAAATACTAAAAAATGATTCTTCTCTGTTAAAAGTCATTGATCAATGCATTCTAGATATATAAAATATATGACTTAAAGTTTATATATATATATATATATATATATACATATGCATTTCTCTATTTACAAAAGATGTTGAGCACTTTTTAAGGTGTTTCATAGCCATTTTTATTTCTTCATTTGAGAACTCTGTTCAGGTATATAGCACATCTTTGCATTGGGTCATTTATTTTCTTGTTTCTTTGTTCTTTCTTGTTTATTTGGGGTTTTTTGTTTGTTTTTTAGTTCTTTTATACTCTGGATACTAAGCCTCTCTCAGATATGTAGCTGGTAAAGATTTTGTCTCACTCACTGGGCTTCCTCTTCACTTCCTTGGTTGCTTTGGTTGTTTCTTTTGCTGTACGGAAGTTTTGTAGCTTCAGGAGGTCTCAATTATTGATTGTTCAGTTTGATGCCTGAGCAGCAGATGTCCGATTTAGAAAGTCCTTTCCCATGCCTATATCTTGGAGGGTACTGTGTATGTTTTCTTCTAGCAGTTTTAGAGTTTCATATTTTATCAATATAAAAAGTCAATAGTACTTTGATCCATTTGGAATTGGCTTTTGTGCAGGGTGAAATATAAGGGTCCAATTTCATTCTTCTACAGGTGGAGATCCAGTTTTGTCAACACCATTTTTTACGATGTTGTCTGTCCTACATTGTGTGTTCTTGGCACCTTTGTCAAATATTTTGGTAGCTAAAATTGCATGTACTCATGCTTGGGTCTTCTATTGTGTTCCACTGATCTATGTATCTATTTTTGTGCCAATACCATGTGGTTTTTATTACTATAGCTCTGTAATATAATCTGAGATCCAGTATGGTGATCCCCCCTAGCATTGTTCTTTTTGCCAGATTGCTTTACATAGCAGGGTCTTTTGTAATTGTATATGAAATTTAGGATGATTTTTTTTCTAGCTCTATGAAGAACATCTGAGAGATGCTGAGTCCTAGATGACATATCTACAGGTGAACCTCTGCACATAAGGCTCATCATAGAACAATGTGGAATGCAGGGGTGGGGCTGAGAAAAAGCTAGTGCATCTCTCAACTCTCACCAGTGAAGTTTCCTTATACAACAGAGTGTGATGCACACATGGCAAACACATTACCAACTGAGTTATTGCCCTAGAACTAAATCCATAATTCTTTTTTTAATGCACATTTTTATTGAATTTCTTGTGCATTTCAAACAAAATATCTTAATCAACTTTACACCTTCTCCCTTATCCAAACACCCTTTAACAGCTCCACCAGATTCCATGTACTCTGGCATATATGTTAAGGCCTATCAAGTCAAGTTAGTGTACTTAATGTCACTCAGCACAAGCTCATCCAGTGGGGTCTAGTCAGCTTATCTAGAGTCTGTTCCTTAAAGAAGATGAAATCTTCCTCAACAACCAGTCATCAGCTGCCAATAATTCTTCAGCTAAAGTTGGGGCCTGCTGAACTCAGTTCTGTACTGGGAATTTAACTGACTGAGTTTGCACGAGTCTTGTGCATGCTGACATCACTGCTATCAGTTAATATGGGCAAGGTTCCATGAGTCTATAGGACTCTGTTTCCTTATAATAATGACCTTCTTCCCTGAGATATACAGTCCAAATATAAATGTGTGTAAAATGCCAAGCCCTAAGTCACACATCTACAATTGTGTGACTCTACACCTAATGCTCACAGAACATAGTGGAACAAGATTAGAGAGAATAGTAATGCATCTATCAACTCTCATCAATAAAGCTCCCTCATGAAACAGAGAACGATGAACACAAAAGATAACCATGGCCAAAGTGTAGAGAATATGAATCTGTAAAGTGTGAATCCCTGGACAGGAATTCTGTGTTAGATTTTACCCACCCTGGGCTCAGGGGCCATTGTAAAAAATGAGGTGGAAAGGTTGTAAATCTATAATTTCTGTTTAGTACTTTTAAAAAAAAATAACATGTTTATGAATGTGGAATGCTTTTCATAAAATTCATATGCTTGTCAATATAGCAGAATTACTTTAAAAAATTAATTTCGTGACTTATTTTTCAGGGTTATTATACATTTATTTTATAGGGAAGTTTCCTGACAGCACATTTAATTTGGTGGTCTTTGTATGTGCAAAAACTACATTTTGAGGAAACCATGATTTTGTCAGTTAAATTATAAGTATATAACTGACATTCAAATTACAAGTTCCAATAAAATCTATATAATGTGAAATACTGTCACTCACATTCATTTATCATAAAATAAGAATGTGTTTACCAAGCATACTCTAATACTCTAATATCTGTATCAAAACTATGTTTTTCCACTACATAAAAAATTAATGAATGCAGTACTTTTCCTCATGGAATAGGAGTGAGCTCTCTCCAAATGTTCAAATTTTAAAAAGTAATAAGGTATTGCCAAACTAATTTTCATTAGTTGCTGCTTATGAGATTACGGTTCCAGAGAGTTAGAGTCCATAATGTCAGGGCAACCTTAGTGGCAGAGACAGACAGAGCGAAAAGCCAAATTATCACGTCTTCAAGCAGGTACAGAAACAGAGTCAGAATGAAACTCTCAAAGCCGCCCCTTTTGCCGAGTAATGAACTTCTTCCAGTAAGGCCACACCTCCTAAAACTTCCCCAAACAGCACCACATACTGACCATAGAATGTTCAAATACTTGCGGCATACGGGGGACATTCTCATTTAATCCACCACACCACTCTTAATTTATTGCTGGATATAAAATGAGATAGTGGTAAAGACAAGCCCTGAAATTACCCGAATGTCTTCTCCAAGACACAACACAGCTCAGTGTTTGAGTTAATCAGGGGATGTCAAGCGGTTAGAGTTCTAGCAGCTTATCTGTGCACAGCTGTTTATGCTGACCTTAGTGCTTCACTGTTGTTGCATCCTCCATCAGTTCTCTGATTAAGTCCTCAGTGTGAAGTTTGTATCAATTTGGATAAAATAATAGATTATATGACACTGTGAATAGCCATGGTTATGCACAACCATACACAAGATAAAGGACAAAATGTTCATATGATAAGAATCATAATAAAAAAAAAGAAGAACTCCAGTTGCTTTAAACTGTTCTGAGAATAATAAAAGCTACAGAGATCTATTATAGACATTCTGTTGATCTGCTCAGGTCAAATATGAGCAGAAAAAATAAGAGTACAGAAATGAAAGGAAAAAGCCCGGTGAATGAACGAAGTTGGACTTGAGTTGTTTTAAAGTATCCTTTTGGCTAAAGCAGACCAAACTCAGACATTAGTTAAGAAATCATTACTTTCCTGGCAAAATACAAATATGCCCTTAAAGGGCTTTATTTATTTATTTATTTATTTATTTATGAGTAGAAGTGCATTTCCCCCACAATTTATTTCCCAAGTGTTCATACTGTTGCAAGTCACAACTCATGTTTTACCTGCTGTCTGAAGAAACTTTGTTATTTGAACTTGGTATTTCATAACCAACTAAATTTACTTTAAAGTGAAATGAAAATACAAACAACTTTCTCTGACTTATGTGGAATTTTGAATGCCAATATACAGCGTCCTAAAATGAGTTATTGTAATTTATAGATGAGACCATTCACCAAAGTACTGTAGAAAACCATGGAAGAAATACTAATCCTTTTCTTGCTATTGTTTTAGAGGTTTTAGGACCTCCCTGACCAACAGGTGATAAGGATGTATTATACAAATAGAACTATGATTTTTGTATGTTAAAATTGGCATTTGGGAGATGAATTTTGCAGTCACAGAGAATGTATCCATTCTAACTATTTTGATAATATTTTGTTTGGCTTAAGGGAAAAAGGACAGATAAACTATTTTAGGTAAGACAGAATAGATCCAAATAAACTATAGGGTTTAGCAAACAAGAATTTACCTGTGCCCTGAAGAATGAAATTTTTGTTTTGTTTACTTCGTTTCAAACCATGTACTCCTTGTGATATAAGAAATTAGCAACAGGAGAAACTGCATTGATGTGTGTGGGTGTCCCTCATTAAAGTTACA
This sequence comes from Eospalax fontanierii, assembly GCA_035773235.1. Lineage (NCBI taxonomy): Eukaryota > Metazoa > Chordata > Mammalia > Rodentia > Spalacidae > Eospalax > Eospalax fontanierii. The sequence continues at coordinate 106,015,141 of CM069527.1, read as the reverse complement.
ATTACTTGTATAGGTCAATCAGGAAAAATCAATAGATTATATAGAAATCAAATCATGAACAAATAAGTTTTAGTAGACTATGAAACTTCAATAAACTGATATTTTTCATAGCAATCCTTTGGTAGGACTCATCCTATTTCAGAGATACTGGCACATCCATCTTTGTTGCTGCTTTTTTCACAATAACTAAGGGATGGAACCAACCTAAGCCTCTCTTAACTGACATTTACATTTACACAGTGGGGTTCTAATGGTAAAGAAAGAAGAAATCATGACATTTGCAAGTAAATGGATGGAACTAGAAAAAAGTGGAGTAACACAGACTCTGAAAAACAAGTTCTCTCTCATTTTGTATTCGAGCACCAAACTCTTATATGTGAGTATGTGTCCTAATGTAACTTCAAGTACCAGGGGAAAGGACAGGAACCAGGTAGGTAAAGGGAAAGAAGGAATCTAAGAAGAAGAGTAAAAGGAAATAGGTATTACTAAGGGAGAAATAGAAAAAAGGGGTTTATTTAATTGAAAGGGCAGTGAGGGTTATCCAAGGAAGTATGGAGATAAAGGGAAAGAAGGGGATCAAAAGAAATGGAGCCTTATGAGAGTGGTATTATCAAGGGAGAAATTGGAGAAAACATGAAGGGAATTTAGACAGGCAGAGAGCGAGAAAGAGAAACAGAGAGACAGAAAGAGACAAGGAGATGCATAAAGAGACAGAGAAAGAAAGAGAGAGAGAGAGAAGAGATAAATAATGCCTAGCTAGTGTACAAGACCAAAAGGAACCATATTAGTCTAACAACCTAATGCCAGATTCCACATACAATATCTCTACATGAGTCCATGTTCACAGCTGAAGGCTACATAACAAGAAACAGGGCCAGAAGGTAGAAACCTTCCTTTGAGTAGTTGGCCAGAGTGGTCCCAAGAGACTCTCAAAATTATACACACTATTTCCACTACTCTTTATTGCCTCCCACAAGCTGAAGGTAAGACTCTGTTGCTGAAGACAGGTCATACTTTGGAGAGCAGATGTGGAGCATAGGAACTGGAACTGACCTGGAAACCACTTTCCCTCAAGGCTAGCACTCATAGCTTTGGAGAGCACCATGCAAGTAGCCAAGGTAGAACATGAATATACAGCCTAACAGCAGCTTTATGACCAAATAACTACATCAATGACCCACGGGGCATACAACACTGGTGCAGTACTGACACTTTTACCTTGGGGTCAATAAAGTACTACCTAAATGGTCTGAGAGCCCACTCAGTGGGAGAAAACTCATGTGTGGTTCTGTAATCGTAGTCAAATACACATGGCTGAAGAAGTTATTGAGTTTAGAATGATCTCAGAGGCTGTCAAAACCCTTGTCTAATGTAACATCTTACTAAATGCAAAGTGTTTATCCTTATATTTACAGTAAGGTATGGTAGTCAACACTCACCAATGAGCTTCTTTACACCAGACAGAGACTACCCCAAAGTACCACAGCTGATAACACACAGACCTTGTCTGTGAATTGTCTATGCCTAAGTGGCACATCTACAATGCCTCTACACCGAAGCCTCACGCAATGTAGAACAAGGGGTAAAGAAGTCACCAAAGAATCTCTCAACTCTCATTAATGAAGCTCCCTCATGCAACAAAGGCCAGTAACACAAAAGGTCACAAATGATTAAATCATGGAGATTAGAAATCTGCAGAGTGTGGGTCCCTGGACAGGACTCTTATATTAGTTTCACTCACCCAGGGCTCAGGGACCATTGTAGAAAAGGGGTTGGAAGAATGTAAGAGCCAGTAAGGAGGTGCATGACCATATGGAAATAGACTCCTACAAGTTCCTGTGACCCAGCCCATAGGAACCTGCAGCAGTGATTTTGGCATGCTCAGGCCCCATGCAAACTGAAGCAGAGAAAATCCCAGCCAGCATGGAACTGAGTAGCAGACCCCAACATTCGCTTAAGAATTATTGGCAGCTGATTACTTTTGTGTGAGGATGAGTTGTTCTTCCTAAAGCAGGGACCTGTGAGTAGGCTGACTAGACTTCAGAGGATGAACCTGCACTGAGGTCATTTTGGGACAGTAACTTGCAGTAGACCTTAACATAGATGAAAGAATGTATAGATTCCAATTGGGGGGGGCTATGTAGTTTCCAGTGCAATTGAGATGTTCTGTATGAAACACAACAATTTGATAAAATATTTAGATAAAATTATTGCCTTATGCTATTTGGCCATTTTAGTTTTTATTAATGAATTTGTTCTCTGACAATTCTTTACATGTATGTAAGGTATTTTGGCTATTCTCTGCTTACTGTGTCTTAATTCCCTCTCATTCTGCCAGCATCTCCACCTTACACCCTAACCTCTCTCCCATATTTGTGAGTTTTTGCTTTGTTTAGGGTCCCACAGATTTTAACTAGTGCCATCTATATGACCCTGAGTTTGGTACTAACCACTAGAGCCTGGTGGGCTCACCAGAGAGTATACAAATGGACATTATGTCTTCTGTTCCCCCAGAATATATAAGTTGCCACTAGATCCACAGTAAGCTGTAGACCACTGTGAGTCCTTTCCCTGCAATCACTTGTGTGGGTTTATAATTGCATTTTCTACTCCTTTCTGCAGCCTATAGAATTTACATTATATCAGTTCCCTCTGCTGCAATGTTCCCTGAGCCCTAAGGGAGTGATAGAAATGTCTTGTTTAGTGCTTGCCCTCAACTGTTCTTTATTTTCAACCTCTTGTGTTTATAAAACAATGTATTGATACCTTCTTGTAGAGTAGGGATCAAATCTAATCTGGGAACTGTTGGCTACCATTATAATAGTGCTGCTGTTGTACTCAGCACGTTGGTATCATTGTTTCTAGGGTTCGCAGCTCTGTGAAGACTTCTGAAGCCTTTTCTCAATCAGTAGCCTGCATCATATATTTGACACTGAGAGGTAGCTGCCAGGAAAGGAGCTTAAATTTCAAGTTGCTTTCTGTATATGTCATCCATGGTATGCTGTCTTCTTCAACATGTTCTCATAAGCTAGTTTTATTGGGCAACCATGAGGAACAGCCTGCATTGTTTGGGGGTCTTCTGGGGCCCTCTTGACCAACAACTCATAAAGAGGCATTACCCACCTGGCACTGGGTAGTATTTAGTGACTGATTGTTTTTAAATACTGACTTTGTTTAGTCTTGCTGATATCTCTTTTCAAATCAGTTTGTTAACTGAGTTATTAGATAGTAGGTTTCCCAGTGGTTCATTCAAATGGCCTTTGTCCACATTTGGTGGTCACCCCATCCCCATTCTCCTTCCCTTGTTTCAGACTTTCCACCTGTAGTGTACCACCACTCCTTCCTCATTTTACCTATGTGCTCCTGTGCCTCCTCCCTTAAGGAAAGATTCACCACCGACCCTTCCTCATTTCCTTGTAATCCAAGTTACACACAAAAAACTGCAGAGTCAGAGCTAGTGTCCTCATATGAAAAAAGTTCATGAGGTTTGTGCATCTGAGCCTAGGCTTTCTTGCTCAATAGATTTTAATCAGATTTCCATCCATTTACCTGCACGTTATAGAATGGCACTTTTCTTTGTTTCCAGATCCAAATCTGATGTGTATATGTAGCACATTTAAATTATCCGTTCATCAATGATTGGCCTCTGGACTGCTTCTAGTAAGAACAGAGCCGCAATGAACATGCATCTTCTATGGTTTCTCTAGTAGAACCACAGATGATTTAATCTATATGCCTAGGAGTTCTACAGCTGGGTCCTATGGTACATTTGTTTAGAAACCTCCAGATTGATTTCCAAAGTGGCTGCACTGGACCTCATTTTCATCTGTGGTGTGTGTTTCCCTTTCCCAACATTCATATCAGTATTTACTGGCATTTGTATCTTTGATGATGGTCATTCTGACTTGAATGTGATGACTTATTTGCTTTACTGAATTTAAACTTTTAGGTGATTTTTTTGAGTTTTGACCATTATATTTTGCAAAATTGAGATACAAGCATGATATATAAAATCTTGGAATGGAAACACCATCCAGTGAGTACTAACTAACCAGTTAAAGCTATCAACCTTCACTTATTTACTAGTTAAATAACTATAAACACAAACAAACAAACTAACTAACTAACTATATATATATGTGAATACATGTGTGTATATGTGGGTGTGTGTGTGTATATGAAGTTTCATTGAAACTTCATGAAGTTTACTTGTCCTCATATGTGGGGTGAGAGGATTAATTGCAGAATATGTTCCTCGATCAATGGTTTTGTGTGCCCAGGAACACAGTTAAGGGTCTAAGGATCTGACATTTGTCTTTTTACGTAAAAGGTTCTCTCCTTCCACTACCATGTCATCCAGTTTCCATGTTTTTTGCTTTGCATTTCATTTTCATCAGTGCAATTTCTTCAGTATTGGCAAGGACTTAAGGAAATTATTGTGTTTGAAATTCCCTACGTTTCTTAAACATGTTTCCTTATCTCTTCTGCCGAGTTTCAGAAGCATCCTTCCATATTTCTCCACCTACTGTTGCGACTTCCTTCTCTTTCTTTTCTGTGTGATTCTCATGCTATGAGTCAAGCATGCTTTATAGCCCTACAGGTAATTGAACTCCTTTGTTTTTTACTTTTCCTTTTTGATATTTGTGGTATTGCTTTTTCCCAGTTTATTTTTTTGTCGTTTGCTTGGTTTAATTATATTGATTTATCTTTCGGCTCACTGCTCCTATGCGCTATATCTCTATCAGATATTTAATCTTCCCAGTGATATGTTTTCAATCTTCTAGTCCAATAATTACCATTTTTACCTTTGTTCATATTTTCACTTAAAAAATTGCCTCAGGAGGTACCTGAGTGACATGAGACTTGTATATCATGTGCATAGCCTTGAGTTCAAACCTCAAGTCTTCAAAAATTCAAAAGGTGAAAATAAAACCTCTTTCAAGATGGTGTGCGACTCACTGTTCAAGCATGTTTGCGATGGCTGCATTTATTTATTGTTGAAAAAATAATTCTCTTTCCCCTGTAACTATTAAACTTGAGCAAAGTGTATCCATAAAACCTGCCATTTGCATAATATATAAACATTACACTTTAGTCTGAAGTATTGTAGAGATTTCTCAAGACTGCATTTATTTAAAATAATATGTTTTGAAAGTTTTCTAATGCAATGTATAAAGCTAATATAAAGACCCAAATTATACCTGGAAGAAAAATATACACAATAATTAATTCACATAACTTTCAATTATGAATATTAATGTATAATTTTGAATAAATTAGTAAATTTTCCCAGGTGCTACTTGCTTAACCTAATAGAACAGAGCAAGTGACATTACTCCTATGTATGCAAATGTGATTCAAAATCAGGAGAACTACAATTCTAATTTGTAGCACTTATTACGTTGAGGTAGGAAGCTAATCTCAGTATGTTTTAAATTGGCATCATTTAAAATCACTATACAATCAGAATTAAAACACAAATAAATGCTCATCAAGCTGGAAGAAGATGATATTCCGGTGCTAATTTGTCTGAATATCTGCTTTATGTAATGAAAAAAACAAAAGAACATTCAATTATCAACAGTATTCTGAAATGAATAAAGTTCTGTAAATATGGAGTTATTTATGGTTTCTTTCTAATAGGATTAAAGAGGCAACACAACAGATTGTAATATAAATTGGCAAAAGAGGACCCCAAATAATTATAATGAGTGTTAATGAGAATTAACCTATAAAAACCTGAGTAAATCAAACAGCTTACTGAAAACTAATTGGAGGAATTAAGAAATTATATACCTGTGCTAATTTTAAGTAAAGTCAGTATACTGTTCATAAATAAATTTGCAAGATGGGTTATCATAGTATTATCCAGAATGACTTTGTGATGCTTTACCTCACCTTCTAGAGACACCCATAATTATACCCAGCTCATTAGCCATTCAACAGAATGACTCAAAGGGAATTCTAAAGGTGATTCTGTACAGTTCTTGCATATTACTTATGTATTAAAATATATTTTAAATGTATTAAACAAACACAGGCAATGGGATTACACTGAATGAATTTACATGTTTGGTCCTAGAAAAATTGAATTGGGAATTAGATCTAATTTAATTAATACATTAAATACATTAATGTGATGTACCTACCAGAATTATTTTTGATGAAATTTAAATATCTAAATAAACAGTCATGAAAATATAGCAATGAAAAATGTGACATAATGAGGAATTCATAGAAAGCCTTTAAGGAGGTAGAAATCTGGCTCAGTAGTTTGGCTTTTGAAGAGGACCCAAGTGTGCTTCACCTCACCAAGGTGGGATGGCTCACCACAGTCTGTAATGTCAGCTTTGGGGAATCGAATGCAATCATCTGGACTCTAGGAGCACCTGCAATCAAGCATTAACACCCCCTCCACACACATACACCTAATTTTTTACAAAGGAATCATAACAAAAAGCATTAATTAATATACTGTGACCTTACAGATAAAAGAGATCTAACAAAATTTTATATAGATGTATCAATATAAATTTATCTAGCATTTCAATTATTAAACTAAAATTGTATATAATTTATATATGAATATTATATGTCCATTGACTTGTTTAATTCTGAATAAAATTTAGATACAATGCTTTCCATTTACCCAAACCAACTGTTTATTATTAAGCTCATGCTGACAAACTAGACTCTTCCTCCCAAGATAGCGTACTGCTGACCCAGAAATAGGACAAAAGTGAATGATCAAGGGAGATGTCCTCACATCTAGGAAAAAAACAGGTTTTCTTTTTGAGACCAGTGTCCATATAGCCCCAGCTAGTCTGGAACACAGTATGAATACTAAGCTGGCCTTGATTTCACAGAGATCTGCCTGCTTCTGTCTCCTGACTGCTGAGATTAAAATTGTGCTCCACCATGCATACATCAGGAAACTTTTATCTCATGAAATGTTTTCATTTGACTTCAGAGTCACAAGGCTTCTGTGGCCTGTACCTGGAACCAATTATGATAAATTAAATAGGAAATGTGTGTGCGTGCGTGTGTGTGTGTGTGTGTGTGTGTGTGTGTCTGTGTCTGTGTGTCTGTGATTGTTGCATTGGTGCACACATGTCTACAGTGTGTGTGCTCACCTGAGGGAGTGTGTTTGGAGGTCTGAGGTTTGAATGGGATGGGGCAGTTTCCTCAGTCTCATCTACATTGCCTTGGTTTGCTCTCTACTGCTGTGACACTCACTGAAGGGTATCCAGAAATCACATAAGGAAAGTTAAGATTTCCTCTTTTTTTAGCATAGGCCTCTTAGCTTCCCCTTTGATTCATTTTTCTGCAAATGCCATTCCAATTGTCTTACTGTTAACATAATCCCATGGTGTATATGGGCCACATTTTCTTTATATGCTCCTCTATGGATGGATGAAAATGATGATTCTGTTTCCTAAGTACTGTAAATAGTGCAGAAATAAACATGGCTGTGGAGGTAACTTCCACAGTATTTCCACATCAAAGGCAGTATTCTGAAAAAGAGATGATCTTGTGTCTTCATCTGATTGATGGCTTAATTTTTCAGAGGATGCATCACAAATACAATTTCCAATGGATGGGAAATCCTCAGACTAACCCAAAAGACCATAGTAGAGCCTTTGTCGTGACAGGTCTAACATGAGGAAGGACATCTGTGTAATGATTTAGGAGACAGTAAATATTTATGTATAATATATATCAAAACATTTCCATTTCTTCTGTACCAGAGATGGTAATTATAATTAAAATGTACAGTGACATGTATTTAAGTGTATATTAGTAAATGACTATATTATTTTATACCTAATAATAAATATGACTATACAGACATTCGTCCACACTGAGATCATTTTATCATACAAACAATTTAGACACTTGCTCCTTAAATAGTCTTTGCTGAGGAATAATTTTTGTGCTTTATTTTACCAATTATTTTGTGAAATTAGGAAAATAAATATAAAACAAACGTGTGTGAATTTTATAATAATTATAAAAGACATAAAGCTAATAATACTTTTATGCAATGCAAGTCTTTAGCTAACCACATTTCTATTCAACAGACCCACACATTTCAATATATTTATTTTAAGTATTTATTTTAAGGTTAGAGGTGTATCTCATTGTAAACAGATAGCGGCATCAGGGAGTAGAGCAACTCCAAAAAACATCCCTGGGAGTCCAAGATGTTTACTGCATAACATTGAGGGTATTTGCATAAGTGTCATCTCATTTTCATCATTTTAAATTCACAATTAAATCACTTCATGTTATGTGTATATATTGTGGTAATTCAGGGACAATGTGATAAAATGTACTGTATATACTCTGTATATATTAAGCAGGCAAACACCTGCTTTATCTGCTTTATTTTAACTTTATCACTGAGTAAACTTGAACAGTCAGAATGAAATTACCTGTTAGTCACAGTGTTACTAAGATTTGGCTACTGTAATTCCTTCCAGTGTTTGCTAATATGAGAAAAAGGAGGAGAGAGAGAGAGAGAGAAACAGAGAGAGAGAGGATTGCACATTTATAAATGTTGATAATAAAAGTTAAAAAGTGGCATTTGTGATTTTTTTTTCTTTATCTGTGGCATTTCTAAGACACAGTATGGCAATGCTGAAGGATGGCAACCTACCTGAAAGCATTCATAAGGCCAAGAGCAGATGCAATCTACTGAGGACCTATTGCTCAGACGTCTCTCAGTGCTGGGCTTCCCAGCAAGCCTTCTCTCATTCTTCATAGTAACAGTATCGCCAGCAGGAATGGGGAAGGAAAGTGAGGACTGACTCATCAGAAAGTCTTGGGATTCGATCCCTAGCACTAGAATACCACACAGGACAAACAGTTCTTGCTTTACTGGCATTGGGAAAAGCACACCGCTTTCAGTGCCTTGATGGATAAAGCATGTGTTCACCCACTCTTGCTCTACCTTAAACTTCGTTGAGTGAAGGGAAAGGAGGTGTTCTAAGGGACAAGAGTGGCACAAGACTCATCTTATTCACAATATGAATAGCAATTTGGGGTTGCAAGATTAGATAAAGTCTTTAGTCCAGATTATATTAATATTATAAGAGTAATTCCTACATTTATCAATATTTATATGAGCTACTATCTTAGTTTAATTTAGAACTAACTTACTTCTTTTTTGTTCTTATGCTTTTTAAAGTGCTCAGTTGTTTTATAATTTTTAATTGAGCTTTAATAAATTTCATACAACAGTTTTAATCAAATCTAGATACCTCCACCATCCTGTTCTCCACGTATCCCTCCCCCACCACACCTCATGCATTCTTCCACATTCTATGTCCTGTCCTGTCATAGCTTTAGCTTTAGCACCCAGATGTCCTTCAGTGCAAGTTCATCTGCTGGAGTCTAGCCTATCTAGAAATCCTAAGTAGAGTCTACTCTCCCCTACACAGTAGTAATCAGTCTCCAATAGTTCCCAGCTAGGGCTGGCCTCCCACCCATTTCCCTAGCTCCACTCTGGACCCTTCTCTGACTGAGTTGGCATGGATCTTGTGCTCAATGCCACCAATGCCAGAAGTACACATGTGCAATCTTCTGGTAATCTGAAAGCTTCTGTTTCCCTGTGTTCATGGACCAAATCTGTCTCCTCCAAACTTTCCAGCCCCTCTCCTGCAATAGTCCCTGACCCATGGGTGGGTGAGGTTTGATATAGGATTCCTATGCAGGTATACACAATCTGCAGTTTCTTATTCTCTAAAATTTAGCATCTTGTGACATTGTATGTGTATCACTCTGTTGTATAAGAAAGCTTCAATAGTAAGAGTTGGGAGAAGCACTAGATTTCCACTACACCTTGTACTGCTCTGTTCTGTGAGCCTTATATGTAGAAGGTACACTGCAGATATGTCACCTAGGTCTGGGCAACTTTAGCAGGTATATTCTCTGGGTGACTAGTTGTGGAACTCTTCAGTAGCCTCCAACTCTTTCAAAAAGAAGCTTCTTTGATGAACGATGTACAGTATATTTATCTATAAATTTAAGGATCTATATTTAGCATATGGTAAGAAATTATATTTATCTAGATATATGACAGAGATAGGGTTTTCTCTAGCATCTATGACCACTCCAGCCAGATGTTTCCAGTCCACCCAAGAGCTCACTGTCTTTGAGAGGATTTGAAGTCTGATTTGATAGCTGTTGATTATCCCCCACAGAACAGTGCCACTATTGTGCCAATGGAGGTGGTTTGCTATGCCAGTTATTGTGGTTATTGGACTGAAGGGCTAGGTAGGAGCACTGATTGATTTTTCTCTCTTATTAGCTTACATAGTACCCTCTAGAACTATGAGAACTAGACTTCAGGTAGAAGGCTCCCTGGTCATTTCCTGCTCCTTTGATCCAAGTCCTGTGTTCGAAGTATGCCCTGTCTTCAGCAACACACTCCTATTTTCAAGTTCTGGAAGATCACCAAGGGCTCTTGCAATAGTCTGTGTTATTTTGGGAGTCTCTTAACTACTCTGATCAAGCACTCCAAAGGACATTTCTCCTGCCTGGCCCTGTTCTCCTTGCTATGCAACATGAAGGCATACACATGCACTAATGTTCCGGTACCATATGGGGGTTTCTCAGGGAGTTCCCAAGCCGACATATCTCCCTATGGCTTCTCTAGCCCCGACCCCAACTCTTCCACCTTTCCTCTCCCTCCCAGTATCCAAACTCCTGCGTCTCTCCCCAGTCCAAACACCACCATTATGCCCACACTGCCCCCTCCCCTGAGTTCCTCCCTCCTCCACCACAATGGTTTCTGTTCTCCTCCTTCCTCCCTCCCAGTCAAGCGTTCCTATTTTCTTGCCCCCACCTCCAATAACAACTGTTGCCTACTGTCCCCTCTTTCAGGCTCTGTCTGTCCCTTTACCTGTATGTTTCATTTCTGTGGGTTTTTTTGATCCCTGCCATTATATAAGGAAATATACTCCCATGCAAGAGATTGGTACCACTGTCCATAAACAAGAAAGGACAGATCCCTCACTTTCCTGTGTTTGTGTTACTTCACTTAGTACAACAGTCTCTAGTTCCATCCATTTTCCTGTAAATTCCATCGTTTCAGACTGCTATAGGAGAACTCCATTGTATAAGCACATCATATTTTCACTATCCATTCATTAGCTGAGGGACATTTAAGTTGCTTCCATTTCTTAGCAAATGTGGAAAGAGCCACAGCAAACATGGATGTGCAGGTATCTCTATTCTGCAGTAGCCTGAGCCCTTTGGGTATATGCCAATGAATGCTAAAACCAGATCATATGGCAGGTCCAGTTTTATTATTTTGAGAGTTCTCCACACCATTTTCCACAGTGGTTGTATGAGTTTACATTCCCTCCAGCAGTGAATACGCGTCCCCTTCTTCTACATACTCGCCCCCAGCATTGGTGTCTTTTGTTCTCTTGATCTTAGTCTGACTAGGGTAAAATGTAACCTCTCTGTCAGATGTATAGCGGGTGAAGATTTTCTAATGCTCAGTGGATTTTTATCTTCACATCTTTGGTTGTTTATTATGTTGTAGAGAAGTGTTTTAGCATAATGAGGTCCCACTGGTTGATGGTTTACCTTAATGCCTGGCCAAATCATGTCACATTTAGAAAGTCCTTTTGTACACCTATATCTTGGCAGGGACTTTCTAAATCTGTTTCTAGCAGTTTCAGATTTTATATTGAGGTCTTTTATCCATTTGTATTTGACTTTTGTGCAGGGTGAAAGGAAAGGGTCCAATTTAATTCTTCTACAGGTGGAGATCCAGTTGTGTCTGCACCATGTGTTGAAGATGCTGTCCTTCTTCCAGTGTGTGCTCTTGGCACCTTTGTCAGCTATCAGGTGGCTGAAATTGTATGTCCTCATGTTCGGGTCTTCTGTTGCTTGTCATTGGTCTGTGTGTCTATGTCGGTGCCAGCACAATGCTGTTTTTATGACTATAGCTCTGTAATATAATCTGAGTTCCGGTATGGAACTTGGGACTTGGAACTTGAGTTCCCAAGTATTGTTCTTTTAGCCCAAGATTGCTTTCGCTATCTGGGATCTTTTGTGATTACATATGAAATTTTAGGGTTTTTTTCTGGCTCTGTGAAGAATGTCATATTTTGATTGGTGTTGCATTGAATCCTTAGATGGTTGTTGGTAAGATGGTCATTTTCACAATAGTAATTCTAACAATCCATGAGTAAGGTAGGTCTTTCCATCTCCTGGTGTCTTCTGTTTCTTTCTTTAAAGATTTATAATTTTCATTGTAAAGATTTTAATGTCTTTAGTTAGGATTATACCTAAATTATTTTCAGTTTATTGTGATGGGAAGGTCTCCCTTAATGTATTTTTTCTGATTGTTTATTATTGATAGAAATACTACTGATTTCTGTAAGTTGACTCTGTAACCTGACACTTTGCTGAAAGTATTAATCTTTTCTAGTAGTTTTCTGGTGTAAGTTTTGACACGACTTATGTATAATATACTGTTTGAAAATAGTGATAATTTCACTTCTAATTTCCCAATTAGTACTCTTTTAATTTCCTTTTATTGGCTTATTGTTCTTGCAAGAGTTTCAAGCCCAATATTGTAAAGGAGTGGAGATAGTTGAATTCCTTGTCTGGCTCTTTATTTTAATGGGAACGCTTCCATTTTTCTCCTTTTAGAATGATTTTGGCTATTTTTTTTTACATATAACCTTTATTATGTTGAGGTATGTCCAGTCCAGTTCCCTCTAAGACTTTAAACATGAAAGCATGTTGGATTTTGTCAAAAACCTTTTCTGTATCAATTGAAATGATCATGTGATTTTGGTCAAATCTATTTATATGATTTATTACATTCATTGACTTAGGTATATTGAACCATCCCTGAATCTCTGGAATAAAACTGACTTGACTGTGGTTGATTAACTTTTTGATGTCTGTCTGTCTGTGTTTTACAAAGCTTTTGTTGAGAACCTGTTCATTTCTTTTTGTGTTGTGTCTTTACCTGGTTTTGGTAGTGGAGTGATACTGTTTGTGAATTTTATACAAGGGTAATATATTTACATTAGGTCCGTGCTTCCCACTCCGACTCCAGCTCCTTCCGTATCTCCCTGCTCCCTCTCTGACCTCTTCCTTAATTAGTATTTTTACTTACACACACACACACACACATACACACACACACACACACACATTCGACTGAACCCATTTAGTTCTGTTAGTATGTACATGTATTTAGGGCTGACCAATTACGATTTGATAACCTGTCAGACGTTGGAGCAGTCACCTCTGGGAAAAAGGCTTGACTCTTACAATCTCAACAGCCTTTAGCTGTCATACCAGATGCATAAGATTAGAGCACGTGGTCCAGACCAGGGAGGCTCCATACTTAACAGAAGGAAAGCAAAACTTGCCTTTCTCAGTCTTTATGATTTTGCTTAACATGAGGATCTCTGGGTCCATCTGTTTCCATGCAAATGACACACTTTCATTATTATTGAATAAAACTCTGCCATGTATATTTATCTTATTTTCTTTATCTTTTCTTTGCTCACTGGCCTCTAAACTAAATACTGTGAATAGTACACAAGTAAACATGAATCTATAGGCAGCTATGAAGCACTCACTGAGATTCTGGGTATGTGCCCAGAGTGTGATGCTGCATTTGTATTCCTACCTGTCGTGAATAAGAATTCCGTTTTCTTTGCATCTCTACAGGTATTTGCTCTCTCTTTTCTTCCAGATAGCTGAGGATGATGAACATTTTAAAATATGTATTAAACATTTGCATTTCTTTTCTAAACTCAGCTCAATTTAGCTGCCTGTTCATTAACTGAGTGATCTATTTGTATATTTTATGTTGTTTGTGTGTATGTGTGGGCTTTATGTATGGTGCTGGGTGTTCATTAATCCCTCATCAGATATAAATCTAGAAATACCTCCTATTTTGTAGGCCTCTTTATGTGTGTGAGTGAAATGCTGACAGAGTGAGTGAAACAAATATCACCTTAATGGCACTTTGTAAGTTTCCTTTATCTCTGTGCTAGTGCCACCTCTCAAATTACCAATCATTATTTCATTAATCAGATACGTAGAGCATCCTAGATGTTCTGCACAAAAACTGTCCTAATGGCAGGTCCAGTAATACTTGTCAATAAACGTACTATTTGTATAACATTGGAAATAACTGGTTTCATTCAAAGAAGAAGAATTATGGATGCTGTTTGCAAATATTTTTTTCTAGCCATTCTCCCAGAATTCCTTTTCTTTTCCTTGATCAGCTTAATGGAAGTTGGGTGGAAGGACAGAAGAATGGAGGGAAAGAAACAGAGGTTGAGACAGAGAGTAAAAGAGTGCTAATGCTAGAGAGAGAAACAGAGAGAGAAATAGAGAGCAATACAGGTAGAAAAAGAAAGAGAAATTTATGTACATATTCATTACTAACAATATTCTGGCCATTTTTACCTTATAAAAATACAAACTAACAAAAATCATTGCATTTGAGAGATGTTGTATTTCCCAAAAATTAACATATTGAAGCATGAAATATATCAAGTTTCACTTAGGAAAAATCAGCAGTGAACATTGAAACACATTGCAAGTGTGAAATTATTTTTCTTTTATAATGAACTCACAGGAGACACAGGAGAGACAGACTTTAAATTAATTAAATTTAAACTGTTCTTTAATGAAATGTGAGAGTACCAGTTGTCCAGAGGCAAAAGATGAAATCACACATAATTTATCATCCTGTAATTGATTTCATAAATGTATTTTCTGCTGGCTGAATCCATAGTAATATATGTTTCTTTGTTGTCATAGAGGATTTCAGTACTTCACCACATGATTTTTTGGTTTAGAGGAGTTGTATATTGAGAGTCAGCCCCAGGGTAAATGGCAGAGGTAACAGTAATTTTGGTAACAATGATGCTCTTCAGTTCACATTAAGAAAGTTCTCTGCATTGTATAACAGGATTCCAACTCCATCATTATGGTATGTTCAATGGCAGGTCCCAAAATAACATTCATGAAATATAGATTAAAAACCAAAGGAAGCTTTTAATCATTAAGCAATTAGTTGAAGTGAGTTTCAAGGAGACATGAGAAGTTTGTCATCACTTTCAAATTTCCTAAAGAGTCAAATTTGGTGATATTTGGTACCATGGAAGTAATGAAAGATCGAACTAAAGGAATTCTAAGATCAAGTCTTCAGAGCCCCTGTCTGTCTCTATATCTAACACAGGGCAGGACTCTTATCCCTTGTATAGGAAAATCTAACCTGTAGTCTAAGGAAACCAAGTCAAACTTTCAATGGAATGTTAAATGTGAAACTCAGGGACGTTAATTCACAGTGCCTCTTTCCATCAGAACTCAGAGAATCCTGTCAGAAGGAACTATAGACATTGACAAAGATCTCTAAAACCAAGCAATGAATCAGACCACTAATCTATATCTATAGCAGACAGACATCACTTATCATCTGGGGAAAGGAAATACAATATTTTAAATTCAAATCCTTGGAAATTAACAAAGCAACACATATCATAATACATTTGTGGAAAGCTGGTATTATCAAGGGAATTAAAAGAGAAAAGGAACTAAAAAGAACAACCTCAAAACCTGTGGAATCACAAGATGTTCAAATAACCACAGTCAGCCTGAGCCAAGGGCACAAGCAGAAGGCACTGCCTGTGCTACCTTGATAGATGCCTCTAAGCTGCATTAATTAGTTCATCATAAAATGGTCACAACAATGAAAAACGAAACAGTCTAGAAGTAAACTGCCGATTATTACTTTAATTGTTCTAGAGAACTCACCCTGGGGAAAAGATAGTCTTTAATAAATGGTGGTAGGATGACTTGCTGTCCACATGCAGAAAAATAAACTAAACTTCTTTCCCTCATTTGCAAATAATCAACCTTGAGTAGATTAAGAAGTTAAATATAAAATCCAAAGTAGCAAAATTACTCAGAGAAAACACAGAAGAGAATTTTTAGTGCATTGGAAAGTACAATGATAATTTAGACAAGACTACCAAATCCTGGGAAACAAAGTCTACTAAGGAGAGGACTCAATCTTTAGCTATTGTTGGATGAGTTCTTTAACATATATAGATAACTTGATATTTCACTGTTCTAGAATAAAGACCACAAGATCTACAGTGATGGCCACATCTATTTGCAAACCATGAAGCTGAGTTGAATCAAACGAGAGATCAGCCTTTGCCTTATGTATTTCAGGGATGTGCTGGAATCAGAAGGCTTAGTAGTGGGATGCATTCCTGAGCAGACAGCCATAACCTGACATGGTCTGGGAAGATGAGGCAAGAGTTTCATATTCTGCATTTCTCCACTTTGAATGGAAAGTGGGCTCTTTACATATTTCTCATTGCTGAAGAACATAATGCAATGTTTTTAAGATAGTCTGCATGACCAAAAGCTTTTAGCTCTTATGGTCCATTTTCAGGTTGGGTGAGCAATGTTGCCCTTATGCAATGGAACTTTATTGACCATGCATTGACTGAAATTGACTAGTAATGACTGTTTAAAAAGGCAGGAGATAAGAGTAAATTAGATGACAGGGAGCACACTAGAGTAGTGGACAGACCAAGAGCAGGAGAGGAAATTTCCAAATGGAGTTTAGAATATACAGCAGTAAATTGTGTGTATTTATTTATAACTTTGAATAGAAAGGCAGAGCAAATGAATATTTTTTGCTATTTCTAATGTATTTTCAGGTACAGAGCCATAGTAAAAAATGTTTGTATCAGTTAACTGGAATTAATTTATCTAGTATATCTATTAATTTCCATAAAAATGAGTTTGACACATTATTCATTATAAGATTTGGACAATAAGCTAGGTCTTTTTTTGTAGACTTAAATGTATTTACCAGATGAAATGATGGAAAATTTATGTTCTAAACACGGAAAATTAAAATAAATTCTTTCCCTAAATACATTCTACAACTTCAGTCATTAGTATCAAAGAAGCATCACATAGCCTAACACCTTAAGTACTGATTATTGTAAGCTATCTGGACAATAAAAAAATATAGTGGCTATTAAAATATCAATATTTTAAAATTCAAATACTTGTAAGTGTAACATATAAATCATTTGGCTGTAGCAACATGCAATTATTTATTGGTGTGAATTCAGCAAAGGGCATATTTATAAACTCTTATTTATTTAGATTTATTTTTATTGAGTTTTATACATTTCATAAAATGGTTCTTAATCAAATTTATACATACTTCCTCATCCATTCCACTCAACCCCCACCAGACATGTATTCTGTCATACATGTTAAGTCCTATCCAGTCAAGCATTTATGCCCACATATCTTTTAGTGCAAATTCATCTATTGGAGTCTGCTCAATAGACAGAGTAAGACATACCCTCCCTTAAAAAAATGTTGTTTTAACATAAATAAATTTTTCCTAATGAAAATATATTTCTACTTTTCATAATATTTTCCTCCCCTAATTTAAATGTTTATGTGGGAGAAAAGCTATATTTAACAAAATACAATTTCTGATAAATTATACACACACATATCAATTTGTTTCCATTAGTCTTCAAAGTGCAGAATAAATGACCTAGCATCTTGTGCAGGAAAGGAAAAAAAAATTGTGTTGAAAGGAAAAAATATTTTCTTAAGGTAGTTTTCCTGTGTCTAAAAGACAGCTCTAAAAAGACTTTCACACTTACTAAAATGGAGAGTATTGAGTATGTTTTACTGGATTCTGTTGTGCCTTGCAAATGATTCAGTGCAACTTGAAAAAAATCATGTCCATCTCAGAGCCCGAGTTCAAAATTGCATATGTGTATTTTAGTGCAGGGAGATGTCTACAATAGTCCTCAAATTTTGCCATTTCAGCCTTCAATATTTGTGAAAGAATTCAAAGAAAATTCTTTTTGTAATAAGGTTTTGACTCAAGATTCTGAGATCTAATGGAATAAGCCCTTAAAAATGGACATGAATATAGATAAGAAATAAATTCAGGGTTCAGAAAGAGGTCTCCAAACTGAATGATGCTTTGAAAGAAGCTGTTTAACACATACATGTGGCCGCAGGAAACTGGAAACATCTAAATGCCGAATTTGTTTGTATTTTCATCATATATTTTCACTTAAATTTATTTTAACGGATACATAAAAATACAGGAATTATATTTATTCTTAATGTATTTAAGGCTGAAGAAAGTTTTTGCAAAGGGTAATTCTGAAATATTTTATTAAGCACAGATTGATAGTCCAAGTTTATTTACAGCACAGAGCTATAATTATTTATAAATAATGGCTACTGAACATTTATGACTCCAAAGAGGATTTGAGAAGACTTATTCAGATTTCTTGATAATCTTCTTTTCCAATGTGTAGGCTTCAGATAGGCATCTGTGGATTTGAACTAGAGGAAAGCAAGCCTTACAGACAATGCAGGCACTCAGATTCCTCTGTCAGCACTGAATCTTGGGGTCATAGGGGTTTAAACCTAGTCATTCAAGAACTGTTGTAGATTTCCTGTGAATTTTTTACCCAGAGTTCTAGAGGAATGGGGGGGCAGCTTTGCTTATCACCACAGGAAGTCTTCTTCATGAATCCTAGTAGTAAGGTACTGTCTGAAAACAATAACTACAGATGAAATATATGTTGCAGCATAGTCATCTTTCTCCAAGGAATAGAGAGATACAATTGATTGTTGCCATGAAGTTCTTTACTTGGAGTTGAAATATTGCCTCCAGAGGAGGAGTCAGGGAATGCCATCATACTCAGGAAGTAACTGCAACTTATAAGAATCAGAAAATTACTAAAACACAATTCACAGAGTCCTTCCTGGGATTATAAAAAGAATAATAATCAATTGTTGGGAGTGCAGAGTGCCTAAACAGCCTAGCTTCCTGAAAGTTATACAGGAAGTCCTGAGTACCTTGATTCACTCATACTTCTTAAAGTAACCTTCATAAACTAATTAATTTAGTAAAGCTTGGGTTGAATTGTTACTCTGGCCTGTTGCTGATTCCTTACTTATGGTAAATAGATATTTGTTCATGTCGTCCCAGAAAATGTCAGCCAGTATAATTGGATGAGATCATTCTGAAGGCCATGGAGGCAGGAAATGTGTGTAATAGGACTTTCCCAGCCCTGTTTGAGACAAAGGCTGCATAATCTGATTCAGTAAGTGAAGTCATTCCCTGATGGCCTGGGTTATACAATCCATTAGGGACACTTGATTACTGTCAGCTGAGATTCCATTAAAGAACTGGAAGAAAATACTATAAAGACAGTCATTATTGGGAAACCAGGCAAAAGCAGCAGTATTTGATATTCAGTTTATTATAGGAGTGTATTCAGAAGAGAGTTAAGAAAGAGTTTGAGAGGCTGTGGAGATAGTGAGATCCTGTTGTACAAATTTTCTCAAGGCAGGACCCGGTATTCAGCCTTGTCCCACTCCCAGATTTGAACTGATTGAACAAATAGAGAATGTTCTTTAAGAAGATTGATTTATTTTGGGTGGCCCATAAAGTCATTGTTACTGGCCTCCCACCAGTCTACAGCAGCCACAATGGTGGCACAAGTCTCTTTGTCCACGGCATAAGGCTCTTTGTCCATTCCAAGCCTGCTTTCCAGTTCCACTCACATGATCCTTAGGACTGTGGGGACTTGGAACGGTGCCTCCTGGGTCTTGGCCTTCTGCATGGCCTGGGATTCGGGCACTTTTCCTCCTGAGTGGCTTTGAGTATTCCCTGTGACCCTCACTGGCTCGCCACCATGTTTTCTCTACCCTCTCCCTGCCTTCCTGTTCCCTTATTGGTCAGAGGGTGGGACTTGCCACTGAATGAACCAATAGTAAAAAAAAACTCAGAGAGAACCAGTGTATTTACCATACACTCCACCCCTTTCCCTTTGGAAGATAAAACAGAACAACACAACAAGAGCCATAAAGGAAAGTAGTAACATCCACATAAACCATCACAAACACAATTGTTCAGACAGTATCTCAGTGGATGTATTACATTCACCTCACCAACAATCACAGTAGTGTCTCTACTGGGGCCTATAACTTCCTTTAATACTATCAGGAGTCAACCTTTTTTTTTTTTTTTAAATATCAGACATGTGTTCCGTTCCTGAAGAGTGGGCCTTAGGTCTTAAATCTAACTATGAATATGCTGAGGGTGACCATACCAGACGAGCCTCTATTACACCTGTAGAACATCTGACAGTGAAGCATGCAAGATCTGTCATTAAGCTGAGCTTTTTAGGACCATTCTCCCACGGCCATCTGCATAGCGCTCTCTAGCACTATGAAGGCCACCCATCCATTTGTAGGGAGTCTTCAGCTCAGTCCCAGCTAGATCTCTCTTTCCATGCTTGAGCCATGTCACATTTTCAGTAATAGGGCCTTACCATCCATTTCCAGTGTGCGACCAGCATTATAATGTGGCAACTGCCTTTAGTTTTGGTAGAGGGGGCTTTCAAGGCTCTATTGGCCAACAGCTCACAGGAAGGGTCAACCTATGCCTGGTACTGGAATAGCTAGTTAACAATCACATAAAATATACCTTTACTCTTTGATATCTGAAGGCCTAGGCCCATAGAACTCCCAGAATTCCACAGCTGTACTTCACCCTTTTACCTTGTATGAGTTACATTCCAGTCTTGTTCCTTCAGGTGTACTTGACATCTCTCAACTGGGTTTTATATATGTAAAACACTCAGAAGTTAACATTATATACATATACAAGGTCTAACATAGCCAGGAAAATCCCTTTTTATTTGCATTAGCTGTTTTTTCAACAGATCCAGGTTGGGTACAATGGCATGTAATCCATTTAGTGTCCTGGATTTCTTGGTCCTACATAGGGCCAAGGAGGAATAAGGCTTCTCTTGCCCCTGTCGCCCCTGTTGATTCCAAGGGCCAGGGAGGCCCTGGATCTGATTTCTGACTCTAGCCACACCTTGGTCTCTCCATTGACCATATCTGGCCGTTGGGAGAGGGCCTGGCCAGGGAAACTGTCCCCACCCCTCGAATAGCCAGTCACAGGGGAGAAATGTACACTGTTTTCCCTGGGGGGTTAGTATCCATCCCTGGGATAAGCTTAACCGTCTGTGTTCATTTTGTGAACAGTTTCTCAGGGCCCAAAGACTCCCAGAGAATCTTTAGCACAGAATTTGGCTTTTTATCAATCTCTCCTTTGGGAACTTGGGCTAGACACATGTCTGTCCACGTTTGTCTACGAGTAACCCAAGCCGACCTCCTTTTCTGTTTTGCCTCACTTACACATTTTTTAGTTTTTTTTTTTTTCTACAGACATGTTTCATATGCTTTTCCAAGTTGTTTAAACCTGTCAAAGCCTCTCTGGCCTTGTAAAGCATCTGCCCCACCTGGGGACCCAGTAAGGATCTTAGAGATCCATGCCAATGTCGAGGTCCTTGTTCAATGAAGTCCCTCATTAGATCTCTAGTAAACACAGTCCTATCAGGGCCAGTGAATGGGGTACTGTATATTGCTTTCCTCATGCCCAGTTCTCTTAACAGCATCTGTCCTTCTTGTGTATACTCCAGCTCCTGGAATTCATGGGCGTCTCCACTGGGGATGACCAAGTGTCTCCTGTGGCATGCACAAGCCAGTTCATCAGCAACTGCTTTCCCTCGTATTGTGCCAGGTTATGCAGCTTAATTCTAAAGGAGGGATGAGTGGTTATGTAGCTCAGTTGTCTTGCTTCTGTAGCACTGAAAATAATTTCATCTGCTCCCATGACCCATAGCCAAGTAGTTAAATGTTCCTTCCTGGTTTGTTTGAATGTCTTTCCCAACTCCAGCAGTTCTAAGGCTGAGAAACCTTTAGGGGAACTTTCAGCTCCTTCTAGGTTGCTTGCTTCTTCCCTGGGGGTCCAGGTTGTGGCCGTGGTGGTGGCCACAAAGGTGGCGGCTGCAGCGGCCTGGCCCCAGACCTCTCTCACACCTTTTTGACTTAAAAAGTGGCAGGCTAAAAGTTCCATTTCCCTTTCTCTTTGATCCAATTTGCTAGCAAGCTTAGCGGCTAGTATCAAAGAAGTAAGGCTTATATCTTTTTCTCGATTTAATTCGTCTTTCACAGTTTGAATTTCCTCTTGTGTTAAGACCTCATCCTGAGAATGCCTTCTCGCCTGCACTGGCTGGTCCATGGCATCTCTAGTGTGCAATAACCCTATCTGTATCTGTCCCATCCATCTCATCTGCACTACAGATCATCCCAAGCCTACAATGGCAGCCACATACACCGGTCCTAAGGGGATAATCCACCATGTCAAGATTTCTTCTGCCCATACTCTTTCCTTTGATGATTCCCATATTAACTGAGGCTCCATAACTCCTTTTCATGGGAGTATTCTCTTTTTGTCAGTCCGTCTTGCTCAACTATACCATTTGTTGCATAAATTTTCTCACGGCGGGACCCGGCATTCAGCCTCGTCCCACCCACAGGTATGAACCGACTGAACGAATAGAGAATGTTCTTTAGGGAGATTGATTTATTTCGGGTGACCCATAAAGTCATTGTTACTGGCCTCCCGCCAGTCTACAGCAGCCACAGTGGTGGCACAAGTCTCTTTGTCCATGGCGCAGGGCTCTTTGTCCATTCCCAGCCTGCTTTCCACTTCCACTCACATGATCCTTAGGACTGTGGGGACTTGGAACGCTTCCTCCTGGGTCTTGGCCTTCTGTGTGGGCCCAGGACCCAGGCACTTTTCCTCCTGAGTGTCTTTGAGTATTCTCCATAGCCTTGCTGGCTCACCACCATGTTTTCTCTACCTTCTTCCCCCTGTCCTTCTCCCTTATTGGTCAGAGGGCTGAATGAACCTATAGTAAAAACAAACTTCAGAGAGAACCTACGTATTTACCATACAGACCCTAACCTTGTAAGTGCAGGGACCTGGGTGCAGGTCCCAGAGCCAACATTTTATACAAAAGCAGATATGCTGGCATGCACATGTGATCCCAACATTGATGCGGCAAAGGCAGACAAAGCACTTGAGTAGAAGGCAAGGAACCTACTTTACAAATTCCAGACCCCTGAGAGAGCCAGTCTCATGGGAACAACACCTGAATGTGTCCTTTGAGCTCCACAGGCACACACACAAACATTCAAACTTGAGCACACATATACACCCCCACACAAGAAGAAGCAGATTCTACAGGGGCATTGGGACTGATATGACACTTTAGTGACTTTGCTTATCCTCGTGTTTGGAAGTTATCTTTATGAAGTAGAGTTTCTGGCAAATCTGAATGCTTTAAACCAGCTTCTAAATTAGGTTCACAAAATGCTAAATCTACCAAGAGGAGATGAAAGAAATTAAAATTCATAAAGGGGTCACAAACTCAGTGAGGTGAAATCTGTTCTAATCTTGAGCCCCCCCAAGTAAACTAATTGGCAGTAATACAAACTGAGCCTCTGGGAGCCTTTAATATACAAACCAAAGTTCACAGAGGACATTAATGATAAATCTTTGGAGGTAAATAAAGGCTAAGCTACTATTAGAGGTATACAGATATGTACTATGCAGTTCTCTCCTGCATGGCAGTATACTGGAGATTGATGGACAAAGTTGATCCAAGCCCCAAAACATGGTGCTGGCCTGTGTCCATCAGAACTGGTAAACATGACAGGCTAAAGGCCAAGCATGGACCATCAGGGTTGACAAACTACATGATGATCCCCTGATAAGAGCAATACTGGAGAACAAAGAGCCAAACGAATTACTGAAAATGATGATGGATTTTGAAGATATGTATAATTTTCTCTTATCCATGCCACTGTACCCAACATAGTTCTTTTGATGAACCAATTAATATATTTGATGGAATCTTTTCATTCCACATTGGTCCTTGTTAACATTTCTTTTGTAGTATCCTGTCTATCAGCCAAGCCCAGTGTGTGCTTGCTTGAAACAGATGATGTAGCCCCATTGGAGAATCTGGCCAACATGTATCAATAAGTGCTATCACATAATACTAATTAGACACTTTTTAATGACTCAGATATTAGAAAAGCACCTAGAAGAACAGCAGAACAACAACATAGAATTTTAAATGAAATCATCCTGTATAGGTGGGAATGGCCATTTCCAGGAGACATAAAAATTCATAGAAGTTAGAGAACCCAGTGTGGGATACCTCTTTATTTCTTGCTGCCTAGGGAGGCCCCTGATGCTTGAGAAATCACAAGTCTATTGCTTCTACTACTACTACCTGCAGAAGACAACTGCATAAGGTCCTGTTTGCTGAGTACACAACCTGTTTTAGTTACAGGTCTTGGAGAAATCATACTGTAACTGGCCTGGAAGCTCACTCCTGCCTGGCTGGGTCTTGTAGCACATGAAAACTCAACATATGATGCTAGTAGGGTGGGACTGTCACAGTGTGACTTTGGACTCTGTGTGCTGAATATTAACAAGCCAGCCAGAATGTGCCTGCTGGTGCAATATTAGCATGATTACTATGGGTACACTGCAGCTTTCTGATTAGATTTAATGGCAGTTACACAGGAAGGAACTCATGTCTAGTACTGTAAACCAGAGGGAATGATTGTGGCTAGGAAGGCATTGGTGCCTGTTAAATAGGCCCTCAGTATGTACCAGTAAGATAAATGTGATATGCCTATTGAATTCACCTCTAACCATTTGTGTTTGTTGCTCACATATACTCCTGTCAGACTCATTCATGTAGGAACACGTGTTTGCTATGAATTACTTCTTAGTCTCAAGACCGGTCAAGCTCCTGATACTAAGTAACTGAAGACAATGTATAATGGCATAGTGTTCAGACATAAATGGAAGAAGACCATAATACCTCTGAATTACCCTATTCTAGCTGAAGGGAACATCCTGGAAGAGAAGACTGAAGGACTATAAGAGACAGAAAAAGAGACAGAGCATTGTGCAACTTTTTATCTAAATTGAAACTTCTTGCATGAAGGAAAAAATCACATAATTCATAAAGTTAACAAAGTTTACAAATCTCAGAAATCTCCTGAAACATAGAACATCCTTCCTCAAGGGAATAAATCCAGTAGCAATTGCTGGGGAAAGAGACTTTCTAATTAGTGATGTGTTCGGGGAACTAAGGAGATGCAAATTCATAAGCCATGACCCATGCTAGAGTGGGCAGCTGCCTTTGAGTCACTAGAGCTCCTGAAATGAGCCTTATTTTGCAACTATAAATAAGGCCGATAAACCTACTAGTTCGCTAAGCTAAGTCTGGATGGCATCATTTATCTAGTGTATTCTATGGATCTCATCTAGGATAAACAGGTGTTTGTTCAAATCTCCCTAGGTAAAGTCACAGAGTAGGAAGTGAGCTGGAGGAAGAAGTACAGAGACAAACTTAAAATGGGACATTAAACTTCCCTAATTTAATGTGGTTCAAAAGATTTCAGAGCAAAATCTGAAGAGTGTAGAATCGATTCTTGAAAAGAATTATGAATTCCTGCTGAGGAAGACGCAATCTCTAAAGGTATTGATGCTACCAATTCTCATAGGAAAAGAAGAATTCATTAGATATTTGGCAAATAAACATATATGTGTGTATATTGTATATATATATATATATTGCACAACTTTTTATCTAAGTTGAAACTTCTTGCATGAAGGAAAAAAATATATATAAATATATATTAGTTTAAAGGTAAAAATGTATATATACATATATGTATACAAATATATATTAGTTTAAATGTAAAATAAAAATGGCAACACAATTAAGGAACTATTCAGCATTCAGTGTTGTTGCTCTCAGACAACATAATGAAGAAATTACCTGATATTTAAGATATATATTTTACATTTATTCCTATTTGGTGAAGAATAATTTGGAGGCAAGTTACTGCTTTGGGGAATTAAAGATTTTTCCTAAGAAGGTTGGTGAAGTAGTGGGAAAATATTTATACTAACATATGGCACATAAGACTTGTTTAAGACTGAAAATTCTCTTCTATCACCATATTCTCAAAATGCTTTAGTGAAGGGTGAATAAAATTTTCTGTAATGACTCAAACAGCAAGTACTTTAGTCTTGTTATCCCCACAGTCTCCTTTATAACTCTTTCTACATTTTTAGAACAAAAGTAGCCTCTGACCATACAGAACCATAAATGTTTTATGCACAAAATGATGCATAAATTTTATTGTAAGAAACAAAAGAAAAGGGAATCCGAGGAGAATCCGTCTCTAATTTATCCAACCCTGATTTAAAGTTCTCTCCAGAAAAGTATATTGCAAAACTCTGAAGCAGAAGTGAGTTACCTTGCTACAGATCTTGTCAAAAGGTTGAAAACTTGTGGCTATAAGCAGGATAGAAGAGGGGAAGAGACAGCAGTAACAAGATCAGTTAAGGCATGTAGCTATAATTTTGTGACAAGCATTAATTTAAGAAAAAAATTATTGTCTATATGCAGTAACAGTAGTGTGATATATTTTTCAATTCCATTCAATCTGTGCAAATCTTAGATAAAGTCCTCCATCTTCGGAGTCTTTAATAAAGTTTATAAACTCCCATACTTAGTGAAAGAGAAAAGTTCAGTTGTCCTGTGTTGTATTCATTTGGATCAAAAGAGTATATCTCTCCACATAGAGAAGAGAGAGTTATAGTCTGAGTCCTGTGGACATTGTAACTGAGGGCCCATGATTCCACCAAGTTAATTTCTGAACAATGTGCTGAAATCAGGGAGAAAGAAGACTGATTGACGAAAGTGAAGTCTAAGCATAAGGGGAGTTTGAGTTTAGAAACAATTATATAAGTAGAGCACTTTATAAGGTATAGAGATGTATTTTGTATGTGTATATGTGTATGTGTAGGAATCCATCCTATCAGTCATTACATGCTGGAATACTAACTTTCGAAGAAATGTGTTTTTATTTTTTAAATATTATATTTATTTATAAATATATATATATATATATACATATATATATAAACTTATTCTGTGCATAGAAATCCAAAATCAGTGTTTATAATATCTTGTGTAAAAGTTAGTTCAAATACTGCATTACTGTTTCTTCCTTTCCTTAAATTACACTATTAGACTCTACTACTGGGATTCTTATTTAGCAAATTCAGGTGGGATGGCATAATTTTGTAAAAAAAAGTCCTTAGAGGTTTCTAACATGCCAAAAAATGTGGAAATTGCTAGATAAAACTGAACAGAATTTGAACAGAAAATAAATTAACCTACTGCTGCTATGACCTATTTCCAGTTATTGTAGAACTCACAGTTATATATATTACTATCATAAGACTCTGGCAGGGACAGAGAAAATGGAACTGTCACACTGAAAAGCACTCCATATAAGAATGTCATAGAACTTCAGGGCCACTAATTAGAAAGTCAAAATTTTGAATCACAGTGATTTTTTTGAAAATTGAGCTGATAAGTTGTTATGATGTTACACCCAGGAGCTACGTAGCACATATCATAGGAAAATGACACTTTTAGGGACTTGAGTAAGAAACTGAAGTGCTAAAAGACCAATTATAGGTAATCCAGGCCCAACAGACATTTAATTTTTATTGGTGGAAAAAGTGTCTATAGAAAGAGAGGACCATTCTGCTAGCCATGACTGATTAATGTAAAACTTTGAAAAGTCAAGATAAGCTGGAAGAGTAGAATCCATGTGTTTCTCTATGAATATAAGTTTCTGGAACTGAAGGAAAAAGGTGATTTCATGAAATGTGCTTCATCATAAACAGCAGTTTCACATTTTATATCCTGTAATCATGTCATTCATGCTGGTGCATCTTACATTTATTATGCATTTATGAAACACTTCAGGCATGGAAAAGTCTAAGTACATCATGAAGTATGTATATAACACCAAAACTGACCAGCCTTTCATCTCTCAGAGCTTGTATTTTGATAGATCATATCAGATGATTTATTTAATAGTTTCTACCAGATTATGGGTTTGAGAGATAGATCAATAAATAAACACTGTTCCTGGAGGTACAGGAACTGCAATTAATGCAAGCATATTTCATAGGAGATATTTAAAACAAATACCAAGAAATAGAGAAAAATTAATTATTCAGCATAAATTTCCATAACAAAAAAAATCACGCATATGGTGTATTTTCTCATGCACAAGAGACTAGAATTCAAATCAATGGAACCATTCCCTTGCATGCCAGTAAATCTTTATTGCTTCACTAGAAGGTGGTGTTTATTTTTTCCTTTGGCAACATTTCATAGGATCTCTTTTTCACATAATCATATAGTACATGTACATATTTCTTTTTGAGTATCATCATGTATAGATCCGCTGAACTGACAATACAAAAAACATGAATGTGTAGTCATCTGTGTTCATGCACATTTCTGTAAATTTCTCTCTGTCTCTGTCTCTGTCTGTCTCTCTCTCTCTCTATCTCTCTCTCTATATAATATATATATATATATCCATGTATGCTTATATTAAATCAATCAATAGTTGACACTTTTTATGACTATAGTTTTTACTATGTTGATCTTTTCATTATTTTCTACATTAGTTACTTTGTTTCCTTATGTTGATAAAATATATGACAACACTACCTTTGGAAGAAAGGGATTATCATAGCTCCCAGTTTGAAAGTACAGACCATTATGACAGGTAAGGTGCCATGGCAGGAGTGATTCCAGCTCTGGTGTCAGGGACAGAACACACTGGTTTCAGTGTGCTCACCATCAGGAACCAAAGAGATGAATGTTGGTTTTCTGTTCAAACCTTTCTTTCCTTTTTTTTTTTTCTTTTACAGTCTTGGATCCCAGGCTATGGAATGATGAGGCCCACATTTAGATGGGGATTTCCCCCTCTAGTTAAATTGATGTGGAAAACATCTGATATACAGATATACACTGAAGTTTTATCTCCTAGGTGATCCTAAATCCCAGCAAATTGACAGTTAAAATGGACTATTATGAGGATACAGTGTTCCTATTTCATACCAGTGATTCCTATAGCCATTGTGGTGCCTCACTTTTTCATTTAAACTTAAGAAGGATTCTCTATTTATGGAGAAAGAAAAATGCTTGTCACCTGAAGAGAGAAGTTCAAGTGCCATCATCTTTAAAACTAGAATTTAGAAGCAAGTATAACTGATAAATCTAAATAGTTTATTAAAAGATTATCTTTTATACAATTTAATTTCAATTAAAATGTTACACAAATTCATTCTATTATTTGCTATGATAAAATGCCAAACCCTTTCTTCAAAGCAGTGTCTACAGGATGATGAGGAAAGGAACATGAATTATAAACAAACCTGTTAATTTGATATTTCTTTCTAAGATGGCTTTATGGTCTGTACTTTCAAATAAAATGCTGACTGCTCTGAGCTAAT
This sequence comes from Eospalax fontanierii, assembly GCA_035773235.1. Lineage (NCBI taxonomy): Eukaryota > Metazoa > Chordata > Mammalia > Rodentia > Spalacidae > Eospalax > Eospalax fontanierii. Next base: position 105,985,788 of record CM069527.1, on the reverse strand, counting down.
CTCAAATTCTCTTTGAAAAATTTTAAAGTGCGATATACTTATTCTTCACTGTAGTTTTTCTGACACTTATAATTATGATTTCACAACATTAGAGTGAAGTTGGATTCTATCTAGCCATCTTCTTGTGAATTATGAGTGTTTACTTTTTGCTTGGGGTATAGAAGGAAGTGCTTTCACAGAGATTCTAATAAAGCATTTGGAATAGAAGAACAGCATGACTTGAAAGGTTTGAAAATAAGATAAAATTAAATTGTCATTTTTCAGTCTTTTAGTATTTCTTCAGTCGAGGTATAAAGAGAAAATATTAAATTTCAAGCTTTCTGAAAGTTTCTGGCCCATGTTTGAGCAGCCCAAGAAATACATGTGTGACTACCAAACAATACTTTTGAAGAAGTTCATTTAGATTTCATGTCTTTTAAAATATCTTTACCCTTTAAAATGTACCATTTGTAAGGATTCAGGAAAACAAATATCATACACAAAATGTAGAAAAATGGATTTTGGAATTACTCTCAATTAAGACTGTGGTAATTGATTTAGATGTTTATGAATCCCACTCATCAAAGGATTTTCTTATATTTACTGAGTGTGACTCAGATGTGAGAGAGAATATCCAGACAGTAGGACTATGATGTGGGAAGGTAATTGTAAAATTGAAGACAAGCTTAAATTTCTTCTTTGTAAATGCTAAAATCACATATGCAATTACTTTGAAGATGAATCTCTATATGTAAAGGTAGTTTATATTGTGTTTATATTCAATAAAAACAGGACATGGGTGAATTCTAAAACCCTAATGAAATACATTATGAAAAATATGAGACGCACGTGATTTCCTTAGAAACATTAAAAGTCATATACAGTGGCTTCAATAAAATGCTAGCTTCTCATATACAATCTCTAAAGATGAAATTTTCATTTCTACCTTGGTTCTCACTCTATTTATTGTTTGTTTTATTAAAAAATTTTTAAAAATATTTTATTGAGCTTTCGTACATTTCATACAACATTCATTAATGAACCTTAGGTTCCAGGCCCCAGTCATGCCCTACATGCCCCGAACAGGCCTCGCATATTCTTCCATTGTGTTAAGTTCCAGATACCCTCTGGTGCAGGTTCATCCACTGGAATCTATTGAGTCCATCTAGGGATTTTAAGGAAGGTCTATTCTCTCTCACCCAGAAGGGTGTACAATCCAGTCTTCATTCCTTTCCCAAAATTACAGCTGGAAACCTATTGGAGTGATTTAAAATACAGATATGAAAGAGGTCGTAGATGTTAGAAGAGAAACTCCCACTGCTCCTTTCCTAAGCCAATGTAATTGCATACTATATTTTAAGTACTTTCTCTAATATTCAACGATAAATATAGTTATCGCCACTCATCAAGAAAACTTCTTTCTGTTACAGATGAAGAATAGTACACAGTTCTGGAGAATAAAGGCCTATCCCAAATGATGCACTGAGGATTCAAACTCATACCTAAAGCTTAAGGAGCATCATGGAAGAGGGAGGAGGAAAGACTTTAATGACCAGAGGGTCAAAACAAACACTGCTAGCATGTTATATCTAGTCTGACACGGAAGCTGTACCCATTACATTTACAGTGTGTTTGCCTAAGCAAGACCTGTATAATGTCAACACCAGCTGACATGCCAACACGGATTAGGAAAATTTAACAAAGTTCTACCTCTAGATGAAGAGTTACATATAATCAATTACTCCAGAGGGAGGGACAATCAGTTCCTTGCAGAGATGAGCTCCATGACTGATTATCAAACCCATGTCATCAGTTATAAGCACATTGTATCAGTTAGTTTCTGTTGTGATAAAACACTGTGACCAGGAGAACTTATGAAAGGAAGAGTTTGAGTTTAAGGTTCCAGGGGAAGTAGAGTCCATCATGGCAGGAACAGAACACTGAGCACCCACATCTTCAAGCAGGCACAGAAAGCACAGAGCAGCGCCACCAAATGGGGACAAAATGTCCGAAGACTTGGATCCTTGGGGGCATCCTCATTCACACCATGGCACACATGAACATGAGAATACCACTAAAAGTACAAGGTATGTGTCTGATAATCAGAGTTTACCTGTGTGTGTCCATCACTATCTATCTTTGTGCCACTGGATCTCTCACTTAACATGAACCACAATTTGACTAGACCGCTAACCAACAAGTCCGAAGAATTCTGTAATCTTCCTGCCTGTGACTCTCTACCACCAGGATCACAGTTGTATATTGACAAGCCCAATACTATATGAGTGACAGGGATTTGAACTCAGGTTCTCATGGTTGCCCAGAAAGCACTTCAGTTGCAGGACCTCCCTCAGCCTCTCCAATGCTTTATTTTTTAATTAATTAAAAGAGCCTCATCATAGGTTATCTCTTTTTGAATTGTTTGTCAGGGATTCCCATAGATGCCTCCAAATCTCTGGCTACTGCCAATGGTCTTGGTTACCTTCCTGAACTTGAAGATAAAACCATATTCTTGATGAAAATATATACTTGAGTCAGAAAATGAAGAAATCAAACTGGTATTGACCTCACTGCTTAATCCTACATGACTTTCATATTGCTGGAAGTGTGCTATGCACATACTATGGGGGAGAAAAATAACCACCAGTCTTACCCAGCTGAGAGCTCTGTGAGCCACGATAATGACTGACCTTTCACAATATGCCCAAAAGGGCAGGGTGACATTACAGTCATCGGAGTAACTAATCGCTTTAGCATTGGATTTAGGGCCTCCTTCACAGGCTGGAGTCTATACTGGCACTCTTTTCTGGGCCAAAAACCTGTGGTTAGATAGGTTATAGACTGTGAGGAAGAACCTACTACCAATCTCCTACTCAGCTAAATGAATGCAGTATTAAACTGACTGCTCAGGAGCTGTTGTTATCTGCGTAGATTAGCGTTTCTCTCGACTCTCATCAGAGAAGCATCTTCCTACCACACACAGGGTTAACACAGAGACCATAGCTGGTCAACATGTAGAAAATAAGGAACTGTAGAGTGTTGAGTCATCGATGGCACACCAATGTCACATCCTCTTCCCCCAAGGCTCAGGGCTCATTGGAGAAGAAGGTTAGCAGCATTGCAGGGGCTGGGGTGTGAGCACAAAGAATCATGTTTTCCAGATGCAAAATGGAAGTTGCATAATTTTGAAACTCCTCTCAAACTTTCCCTCCGGTGCTGGAACACTGATAAACCTATTCAGAACTTACAGATTTTTATGACTGCTTCATGACGTGTCCCCCGACCTGCAGAGTTTCATGCAGTATCTCCCTTTTCCTCCTTCCCTTTTGCCAGCCTCCTGTTCTCAAGAGCCTTTACTGCAACACAAAGAAGGGACTCTGAAAAGCCTTGGTGACAGAGGGATACCTCTCATACCTGTTTGCTTTCGTAAACTGTGACTGTCCACGCCAAATGCTCTCCAACACCCTTTGTAATGATGAACAATGAAACCCTCCCTCCTTATCTGGAGTGAGTTATTTTTCTTTTTTTTCTGATATTGAAGACAACTGTGAGCAAAATTCACTTTGAATCATAGTGACTCAAACTTCTGCAGCTAACACTGGGGCTTCTATTTATTGTTTTCTAACAATGACAGTGATCAATATTTTGGATTCTTCACAATTGATACTTAAATTCAAATGAACACAGGCTTTCTTAAAAGAAATCTCTGGAGAACTAGCTCAGTGGTGAGTGTCTGTCTTACATGTAAAAGGCCTGGAATTGTTCAACAAAAACTCAAAACAAACAAACAAATAAATTTCAAATGATTTTCATGGCATAGTTTCACGGCCATTCCAAGTACTACTATGAAGTAGCACTGGGTGAAGATAGAATATCCATAACCCAGATGAAAGACTGAAGCAAAGTTCTGCTGTCCACCCCTGTGTGAACCTTGCATACCATCATTAACTATTACAGTGTAAGTTGTTAATGAGGTGCTTTTCTTCCCAGGGTCCCAGGGTGCTAGGCCCAGAGTCTGATATCACACATCACATCATCAGTTCAGTAGTCTAATCACTGATGTGCCTAAGAGATCAATGGCAAGGCATCAGCAACTAAATTAATGCATGTTTAGCACTAAATCAACATACTTAGTAGACTGATTTTAGGTGTGTCTGCACATTAGTAGAAGCATGCCATCTAACTCACACCTATAAATGACAGCATTACAAATCTGAATGTTATCACAGATTTCAGATGTAATCCATTACAAAAAATAATGTGATATTTTAAAGACAAAGATAGATCTGCCTTTATATGTTTTTGTAGCAAAAATATATAGTATGGTATGATGCTTCATGGTGAATTACAGAAGTTAACATGCTCAATGTCTGTGTGCTCAGACATTAGAAGGTAAAAACAGACTGAAAGTGCGTTTGAATATATTCCTTCAAGTTTCATTTAGAAAATAAGCCCAAATACTCATAAACATCTTTAGATTATGTCATAATTAAGATGAAACCATGATCTTAAAATTTATATTCTTAAAGCCTCAGAAATAAAAATAATTGAGACTGAACAACTTCACTGACATAACAAAGTTTTTCTTTTAAAACATTATATATATATATATATGTGTGTGTGTGTGTGTGTGTGTATGTGTGTGTGTGTAGCAAAATTCTATACATTTTTATTTTTGTGAGTTTCATATAATATATTTTTTCTCTTTAGATCCTATCTTTTATCCACACACCCTTTCAAAAATCTACTTAAAGTATCTTCAATTTATTCTTTTCAAGCTTGTAATAAATGATACTTTAAAGGCTAATGGTGAAATCTTGAAAATCATTAGAAATTTATTAGTTTGTTTGTTTTTAGTTGTTGGTGAGAAATTCCAGGCCTTTTACATGTAAGATAAATACTCACCACTGAGCTAGTTCTCCAGAGATTTCTTTTAAGAAAGCCTGTGTTCATTTGAATTTAAGTATCAGTTTTGAAGAATCCAAAATATTGATTACTATTATCATTAGAAAATAATAAATAGAAGCCGCAGTGTTAGCTGCAGCCCAAAGGGAAAGAAGTGGTCTTCTTTAAGGGAGGGGAAGCTAGACAGTTTAACTGGGCTCCGGTGAATGTCCTCATCCTGAGGAACTTCAGGGACAGAAGCATGGCTCAATAGGCCTCAACATACGTGACAGAATGCGTGAAATAAACAGGAGGCAGAGGGCATTATGGGAGTGTAGACAGGCCAGGACTCTAAATACAATCAAGATATTATTATATGAAATTGGCAAAAATTAATAAAAAATAAAATTATTGATTTCATTAAAACATCCTTATGGGAAACTATATAAACTGTGGCACGATGCAGTTCTGATTTATGGTTTCATATGAAATAAAAATTGAATGATACATCATGATTTACACCTTTATATGAAATAAATCATGAATGATATATGATGACTTACTAAAAACAACTCATGAGTAATTATTCTATATTATTAAAAGGTTTTCAGTCTAAACTCTGAGAAATACTAAAATGGTATCTTCCCTATTATGTGTTGCAACCTAATCTGTAGTCACATAATTATTAAACACTAAGTCTTCAGGTTCATAATGATATGGACACCAAAATGATAAACTTTCAGAAATCTTCCAAACGTTAAATAAACAAGAGACAGATGATTGAGATAGAAGAGAAGACAATTCATTCCTCAAATTCAATACAGTAAGGGGGCTCAGAGCTCCACTGAGCCTTGCAGGAAACCTGTTGTCTTTTCTCATTCATTTTATTCAAATAATATGATTTGTTTCTTAACTTTAAATTTTCACTAAGAAATTTTCACTCAGAGAAGACAAGAGCAAGTATTACTAGTGTTTCTTAAACCTGATAGGGTTAATGCAGTCCTGAAAATATTGGCCCTGTGTGATCATATAAATGACTTCATTGTCATGTTTTCTAAACCACTTTGCAAGGAAAACCCAATAATACCGAATGTATGCTCTTGGTGAACAGGATGGATTGAGACTATGGATAATTTTAAAACTGTGGAAATCAAACCACTATTAGTCACTCTAGCTATATAAAATTTTCTCTTAAACCTCAAGGGCACTTGTGAATGTTATTCTACAGTATTTGAACAGGCTATTTTTCAGGATTCATGAATGTTGTACATTCATTTTTTTCTAAAATAGGAGATAGAAAATTCAGTAATCTGCTTGGTAGGTAATTCCATTTTTTTCCTAATGATGGAAATTCATACCTGTTGTATACGATTTATTTTTAAGTGCATGCAATCAGCTTTCTAAGATGAATCATTAATTGTTTGCTTTTCACCAGGAGATGTCTAATTGACTCACTTATAGTGTAGGTTTCAGCGATAAAAAATAGGTGAGACTCATTTCTAATTCATGTAAAATAGCCAAATACCCCATTCCCTTTATACATCTGATAAAATTCATATGTATAGAAAACTTCTGTTTTAAAGGGTAGCCTTTAATTAATCTATAGAAACACTAATACAATTAAAATAAGTAGCTTCTTGCTACTAGACATCATGTGCCCTCTTTAAGACTCAAATATTTTGCCCCACATCCTTAGGCTCATAGGCTATTTTAGCTATCACATGATGTAACATATATGAAAAAAGTGTCTTATTGCCTCAATAAATTTTCAGCATTTGATGACCATATATGACAAATAACAACATAAATTATTTGAGTACCTGAAAATGCCCTGGGTCTTTCTCGTTGAGACTAAGCCAATGCAAAACACACATAGGCCTGAAGGCCCACAGTGTTGCCTGTTTATGTGCATCCTATACATTGGAATATACTGTACACAGTGTTCTATTTTCTTTCTGTTTTTTTAGAACCATCCATAGTCATATATCTGATGACCACCAAAAGGACCCTCATTTCTCAAGAGAGTTATTGAGTAGACAGTAAGATCTGTTTAGCTGTTTAATTTTTGTGAACCATTATTAATTTTAATCTGTGGACAAATAGTATATACTGGGTCTGTGAACATTTTTGCTTGAGAGCACACAGACATACTTCTTATGAGAGACCAGGAAGAGAATATCTAGATCTGAGATTGTGCTTAGGTATATTTATAAAAGACTGCTAGAAAAAAAATGTGTAGGAGAAAATAGTGGTGTTTACCTTCCCCGGTGAGCATGTGAATTCTGCTGGCTCCACTTCTGCGTGAACAGATGACATCATTTGCTGTTTATATTCTGATGCATGTGTAGCTGATATGTTTTATGGCTCCAATTTATGCATGTCCCTTAAAATTAGTCAATATGAGAAATGATTCATTAGGATACTATTTTTTCTATAAACTACTCAATATGTCTGTTCATTAAGCATATTGCATTTCTGTCATTTCATGCAGTATTCCTTGATCATATTTAGGTTCCTCCCCTTTCTGCACCATCCCATAGCTCACTCCTCACTGGATTTCATGCATTCTTACCTACAATTTAAGATCTATCAAATACTCTTCCTATGTGTGAGTTCATCCACTGGAGCCTGGTCAACCTATCTAACAATTCCTTTAAAAAACCCTAACTTTCATTCACCCAGCAGCAATTAGCTGCCGATAGTTCCTCAGCATAGGTTGGGTCTTCTTACTCCTTTCTCAACTTCTATGCTGGGTTTCTGTATGGTTTGAGTTTATATTCTGTCGCCATTGCTATAAATTCAGATGAACAACTTCCCAGCTGCCTAGAAAACTCTGTTTCATGTGGTCACCCACCACTCCACCTTGGCCATTGTGGCTTTCTGTGTTAATCTCTGTTGCATGAGGAATGTTTGTTGGTGAGAGTTGAGAGATGCATTAATATTCTCTCTTCTACCTGTTCCACTCTGTTCACTGAGATTTAGGTGTTGAGGTTCTGTTGGAGATTTGTCACTTAGGGCTGGGCATCTCACAGGCACTGTTTCTCTGTGTTTGACCAGTTGTGGAACTCTGTATTAGTCTCCATCTGGTGAAACGAGTACCTTCTTTGATGAGTAATGAGATATAGAGTTATCTGTAAATTAACAGGAACCACAGAGCCAGATGGGAGAAACCTCCTTCTAGATTTTGGGCAGGTTAGTCCAAGAGACTTCCAAAATACCACAGGTTATTGCCACATTCCTTGATTGCTTCCCAGAATTTGAAGGTAAGACCCAATTGCTGAAGACAGAACATATGTCAGACATAGGACTTGGAGCAGTCAGGGTAGAACTTACCTGTAAGCCTCCTCCATGAAAACTAGCTTTCATAGTATCAAAGGGTACTATGCAAGCTACTAAGGGAGGAAACCAGTCTATGGTCCAACCCTGATGTAAAACTTAATAACCATAACAAATTTAATGTGTTCCAATGCAAAGACCACACATAAAACAATATATAATAGAATGGAAAATGACTTGGTATGTGTTAACTCACTTTATTTTTTTTTAATTTACCAATGTGCTAATTGAATTGTGATGTGACAGTAAGTACCAAATCTGTATGTTCCAAGTATTAAATGGACAACAAACACTGTTTCACCTAGAAGTATAGTACTGCCTTATGATCATTATTTTCGAAGGTGCTGGTATACTGACTCACTCTATGTTGCCTTTACTGCCTGGATTGAAAATCATCATGGGCCATCCTCTAGAGTCTGGAAAATATTCATTTTCACCATGCATACAAAAATTATGGAAATGAGCACCTTAGTTCACAGGCTTTAACTTGGGCAAGCACTCAATTCATAGATTTCTAATCTGAATATGAAAATGAAATTGTATTAATATAGCCTATTGTGAAAATGGCCAGATGAAAACAATTTTAAACATATGTAAGCCCCTGTAGAGGAGTTTATAAGTAGTATTTTATTTGTAGATTTTAGAATTATCATCAAGAAAGACCATTATTTGTAACTAGACTTAATAATAGATATATTTAAATAGCTTAGACGAAGCTGGTTTCGTGATAGATTTGGTCTTTCTAATAACTGAGGAGTTAAATAATTTTCTCAATGTACAAGGAAGGTTAGTGTAAGAATTTAAAAATAGAGGCATAGCACAGAATGAGGATGACTTTTATATTCCAGAAACAGATAAAGCTAGTTACACTATTGTTATGCCCAGGGAACGGCTCCCCAAGAACCATCACGGAGTCCGGAGTGTATGCAAAAACAAAGAGCTTTATTCAAGCTTAAGCTTGGTCTCTCAGACCTTACCAATGCAGTGGATCTGTTCTGAGAGCCCTGAGGAGAGTGGGAAGGATCTTTTTATAGATTTGAGCATATTTTAAATTGATTGGTTGCTATAAGCTGTATACCAAAATTAGTTAAATGTGACTATGAAGCCTCTCATTGGTGGGTGCTGTTTCCAGGGTGAAGGAAAATGCTGACCATTGCCTAAGTCTGTTGAAATGTGTTGACCATTGTCTAAGTCTGAGCTTGTTCCCCTTTTCAGGTCCCATGACTGAAAGTTTGTTAGAAAGGACAAAATGGAGTCATCTCTGTTTAGTTTGATATTCTAAAGCCAAGCGTTTTGCAGAAGGGAAGAGATCAGTTAATCTATGGACATTGGACACAGAGAAGGAGTTCCAGGGGTCCCACAACTATGCCCACTACAAAGATATTTTTATATGTTTGTGTGGCCTGAGTTCACACTATGAAGACCTTAGGACTGGATTCCCCAATGGTATCACTGCCTCATAAAATGAGTTCCTTCAGTTTTGAAAACAGGATGTATTAGTTACTTTTCTCCAATGGATGCTTGTTCCTTTCTTTTTTTTTCTCTTTTTCATTCTCCTTCCTTCCTTTCTTTTTACTTATACACACAATGTGAACTTATATACCTGAGGCTTTAAATAAAAGTACTCAATAAGAACTTAACTCTAATTTCTATAATCTTCTTTATAAAAATGTTTGAAAAATTGTGCTCTTTGAAATAATTAATTTTAAAATTTCCCATAATTTTAGTGAAGAGAACAAGTACCTATACTTTTATGATTAACTACCATTATAAAACTCTAGGATTTAAATTGAATTTTTAAAGAAAGATTTTTGTCTCTGGAAATATTTTCATATAATAGACTTTTGAAAAAGCATTAATCTCTAAGTGATTGAATTATTTAGTGTGGTTAAAAGACTTTTCAATTGTAGGAATAATTCATGCCCCTTTATCATGTAGATAAATGCAGAGAAATAATACTGTAGGTGATTCTTACAAAGCGTAATTGGCTGCCCATTTACTAATACTAAACTTATTTTTTAACCAAAATTGCATCAATACCAGCAACCTCATAATTCTTCTAAGTGAATGCAGTTGCCTTTCCTCCTACAGTTTCTGATGTCTTCTTTGATTTGGGTTTCCTGATTTTCCTAGTTTATTATATAGATTTGTTTTAGAGTAAATGCTCTTCCTCCAACCATGTTCACGCTGTCATCGCTGTCATGGTTCTTGGCTTTCTGTTTACTTTCTGAATCTGCTGTGCCCAAGTCCAACCTAGAGCGAGGCCAGCGAAGTTTCAGTTCAACCCTTTTGCACATGAATTAGCTCTGTGAGAAATAAAGCAAGTACTGTGTTCAGTATGTAATTTATATACGTTGCCTCAGAGGGTGTTCAACATCCAGATAGGAAAAAATATTTTGCAATTATACCACTAAACCCCAGCAAGTCTTGACAAACAAAACCAATACTTCTAGGAAACAAAACTTTGGAAGTATTTACTATGAAATGAATCTTCTTAAATTTCTTAAAAATTACAAATCGCTTCTATAAGTTACCGTGTATTAAAATGTTCTGACCCTAGTGAATCTTTTAGCAGTGTTCATACAGTGTGCCTAATTTCTAATTAAATGCTTGCTTTCTGAAATATTTATCTTAGGACACAGTCATACACACACACACACACACACACACACACACAAACTCTTGATGCAAAATAACACACATATCGGGGTATGATGGCACTGCCTTTAATCCCAGCACTTGAAAGGCAGAAGTAGGCAGATCAGATCTCTAAGAGGCCAGCCTGATTTATGTAGAGAGTCCTTAACCATACAGGGAGACCGTGTCTGAAACAGAAACCTCCCTCTGCCAAACAAACAAAGTTATTCTCAGGGCTGGAGAAATGGGTCAGCGGTTAAGAGCACTGGCTAGTCTTGCAGCGAACCCAGGTTTTGTTCCCAGCATGTACATGGTGATTAATCAACCTCTATAAATCCAGTTATAGGAGATCCTATGCTCTCTTCTGGCCTCTGCAGGCATTATGTGCATGCATGGGTGAATGTGTTCACTAGCATGCAAAACACTCATACACGTAAATTTTTTTTAAATGAGACAAATTGAAATAAACATTCTTGAATTTAAGTGTTAATGCAAATTTTTCAGAGGATGTTATAGTTTCTAATAATATTTCTAATAGTATGACACGTGCCATAAAATTTTAATGTAAGGTACATGTGTTGGTAATGTTTTTCTTTGCACTACAATAGCATATGATAGGAGTAAACAATATAGGAACTTAATAAATACAAACCAAAGGGAAGTTACTATCATTTTAAAGAAGACTGTGAAATGTAATCTTTCTATGTTGGGTATATTTTAATTTTCTTCTCCCATTCATTAATATTCATGCATATAGTATGGATTACATTTGTTCTATATGGATTCTGGTTAGAAGCAACAAACACACACACACACACACACACACACACACACACACACACACACCAAGCAAAATACTTTAGAAAGGAAATGAATTGGTTTGATATCTAGATGCCTTCCTGTGTTGAAGTTACGCATACCAAGGACCAACATCTGTTTATAAATCTCTTTAGTATAACATTCTGGCTTTAGAAAATCAAATTTCCAACTTAGTGAATGTAACTCAACCCTAGGAGATCATATAATTCAATGGGAATTTAGCAACAGCAACAGGATTCAAATATTAGACCACAATGTTTGCTCATTGATTTGGAAAATCTTATAAGTACATGAGTTAGGTAACATGAATTAAATAGCAATTTATCTGGTAAACAATTAGGGCCAAATTCTTAAGAGACTGTCCCCCTCTGTTGTATATAATATGAGTTAAATGGTCTTGGAATTTCTTCTGTTTGTGCTATTTTCCATTTTTAATAAAATCTTATCCAAATTCATTTACTTCTCAGTAAAAGTTAATCAAAACTGATTGTCATCGGGGCACATGGAACACAGAACAACTCCCACACCTACATCATTACAGCTCACTTATACTGCTTTAGTTGCCGTCTTTGTGTTCATTTGTTCAATGGGACATCAACTTGTAACAGGCAGGCATGACTTCAGAAAGAACAAGGTGAACTTGGCACCAAACATATCAGAGTACAAGAGAAAGTAAAGGAACATAAGAAATCGATCTGTGATTGTCCCAGGCAGGCATGATTTGATGCATATTTACTCCTACCTTAAAGAATATCTAAAGGGGAAAATTAAAGAAAAAAGAAACTAAACCAAATTCTGTTACTTTTTATAATTGTGTTCTATCCGTTGACTTCTTTAATATATATATATTAGTTTATTAATTTATCCTTCATTGGCTTTCTTGCAAAAAACAATTACAAGAATTTTATGTCAAGAAAAAGTATGAAGTTTGTGTTTGATGAATTTAAGACTGGATTCAACATTAGGCCACAATGGAACGACTGATGGGCCATCTCCTTAAGACACTTGACTTATACTAGAGAGAGAAGGAAAGCTTGTTTTCCCCACATACAAATCGTTATGTAAAATAATGTGAAGAGCACATTCACATTCATGAGACACTGTTCTTCATTTATATGATTTATCTTTACTTTGTATATGCATTTCTGTGTACATGTACTTCTATGTCTGTGCCTGTAGATGGTCGAAGATGGCTTTGGTTCACTTGGAACCAGAGTTACAGATGATCAGGAGGCGCCAAACAATGAGTTCTGAGATTTAAATTTTGGTCTTCATGACTAAGCAGCAAGAACTTTGAATCACTGAGCAATTTCCATCCCCTTGAATGTTTATGTTTTAATTTTGAATATAGCATTATTCTGATTTATATACTGGTACACTTTCATTTTAAAAATTCATTCTATGCTTTTGCTATTTTATTGATGTTTTATTAATTTTATTCAACATAATTTGATTGTATTTAGACCATCTCCCTTATCTTTTGTACTCTGCTTACTATACCCTATACGATTTCATATAATATATGAATATTATATATATATATAATATATATGCCTGTAGAGTCAAATTGTCTCCCCAGATATCCTTCAGTAACATCCTACTCATCATAGGAATCATGACATAAATATAATTCTATAATTACTAAATGCTATTGTTATATACCTCATTGTGGAGGACTTTTATTTCATTTTTAGAGTCATTATAATGAAAGAAACTGAAGATGACAGAAAAAGACAAAAAAAATTCCAAGCTTGGGAACTGAGAAAACTTGTCTTGTTTGAAAGGCAGCACTGAGGCAGGAGAGATGGTTGAGCACTAATGAGCATGTTATATTCTCCCAGATTACTCAAGTTTGGAGCAGTACCACATGATGCAGTTCATAAGGTCTTGTAATTTTTATACATAAATCTAAATATTTTAAAGCTAGTATTATGAAAATTATATACATTTTCCTTGCAACCTATCTAAAATTCTGATGATCATTTCAAAGAAGTAGAAAAAAAATTCTAAAACTAACATACAAATAAGTAAACACTCAGTCTAGATAAAAGCAATCCTGAGCAAAAAGAGAAAACCTACTGGTATTTTGAACCCAAGTTCAAATGATACTACAAAGTAAAAGGAGGATTTGCATGGCCTGACATAAACATAGACACATCCAGCAGAGGAATAAAATGGGGAATCCAAGTTTAACCCCACACTATTACAGACATTTAATCCTTGGCAAAAATTCAAAAAATATACATTGAAAACAAAGATATCCTCTTTATCAAATGTGTCTAAGCAAGCAGGATATCCACATACCAAAGTTTATAATGATATCCTCTTCTCACAAGCTGTAAAGAAATCCACCCACCGGACTGGAGAGACGGCTCAGTGGTTAAGAGCACTGATTGCTCTTCCAGAGGAACCAAGTTCGATTCCTGGCACCTTACATGGAGACCTAACAATGGTCCATAACTCCAGTTACAAAGGATCTGATACCCTCTTCTGACCTCACCATACACTGCACGGCATGGGTGCACTTACAAACATTCAGCAATACACTCATACACATAAAATAAAATTAAATAAATTTAAATAAATTTAAATAAATAAAATAATAAAATAAAAATTAAATTAATTAAAAAATTTAAACAAATCACTCATAACGTACCTAAGACTTGAATGTAAAACATGGAAAACTGAAGAAACAAATCAGTATATACATGATCATTTTCTGAATAACACATCAAGACATCTGGAAATAACAAAAAGACTTGACAAGAAAGGCTTCATTGAATGAAAAAGTTGCACAGCAAAAATAAAGTGCATAGAGTGGAGATACAGATAATAAGAGGAAAGCAGTCTTTGTCCACACTCACCTGACCGAGGGTTGTTATTCAAATAAAAAATTAACTCAGTGGGAAAAACAATAACATAATTAGTTTAATTAATAAATGATCTGACATTTTTTCATTACAATTGTGTGTGTGTCTCTGTGTATATGTCTGTGTGTGTATGAATGTGTCTGTCTTTCTGTGTGTCTGTGTGTCTCTCTGTGATACCTCTTTTTTCATGCATATGTGGAAGTCAGAAGGCTACATTTAGGAATTGTTGTCTCTTTCTTGTTTTGGCAACACGGTCAGAAATCAGACTGTAAGGCTTGCATGGAAAGTGATTTTTCCCTCTCAGTTAACTCACTGACCTATGTCAGGCCAACAACTACTTAGAATATATTGACTTCTTCAGCCTTTAGGGGATTGCAAATCAAAGAAAATAAAGATATGATCTCACCCCATCAGAATGCTTGTCATGAGAATACAAACAACAGTAAATTGTGATGAGAACATACAAAGACTGATCCTTGTAGAGTACCGGTGGGAAGCACAGTAACTACAGAAATTAGTGTGGAAGACCTTCAAACATTTAAAAACAGAAATACCACACAATCCAGTTCTACTACTTGTAGGGACATGTCCAGAAATGTGAGAGTGGGGATTTTTATAGAGATAGGTGCACAATCATCTTCATCATGGAACCATAAAAATAGTTTTTTTTAATACCCATCGAAATGAACAGCTAAAGAAAATATGATATATATAGACAGAGAAGTATTATTTAGCCATCAAGAATGAAATCATAGGACTGGGAAGATGGCTCTTACAGAGGACCCGGGCTCAGTTCCCAACACCCACATGGTGGCTAAAACTGTCTATAACTCCAGGGGATCAACCCTCCCTTCTGACTTCTGTGGGCACTGGATGACACGGATACCCTTACATGCATGCAGGCAAAACACTCAGACACAAAAACTGAGACTTAAAAAAGTATGCTGTCAAAAGAACGGAATCACGCTATTTGTGGGACAATGCATAGCATATTGAGCAAATGTAGTCCGACCCTCAGATACAAGTTTCATATCTTTTACTTATGTATGTAATCTAGATAAAAGAAAAGGAGAAAGAACATATGGAAATTACTCTATCAGAATAGAGTAAGTAGCTAAGAATGGAGATGACGAGGGTCAAGAAGAGTAATAGGACGGGGGAAGAAAAGTGACAGGTACTTATTCTGTGCATACTTGAAAATATCACAACAAATCCACTACATATGTAGTTAAACATGTAGCAATAAGATGTTATAGGATTGGGTGATATTTTTCCTTTACAAAAAATAATGTAAGGAACTCAATACTTCATACCTTTAGAATGCCTTTTCTGCCAAGATAATTAAAATTTTGAGATGAGGTCACACACACAAGGAAGAAATCAGTAACTGAGAAAAAGAACGGATGGAAAGAATGAGGGTTTGTGCGTGAATCCAGTCTTCTTAACATTCATTTGAGAGCAGGTGAAATTTTACCAGCACCCCTCGTCTGCTCTCTTACCTGGTAAATGAAGAAGAGCAAAGAATGTTAGGCATTTAATGCAACTGCTCCATGTCACAATCTGACTTTTACCTCTTAGTGGTGGCCTAGACCCCACTAGACCATCCCAGAAAAGCAGATCCCCTTTTCTCTGTCTCAAGAATATAGTAAGTTCTTCTTCATAACTGTTTTGTTTGTTTGTTTTCTAAGTCATCCTTTAGGCACAGTTTTACTGTCTAGTGGAAGGTGGTAGCAGGTCCAATTTTTAGACAAATGCACTAGTTATTTTTTGTTGCTATTGTTTTTTGTTTATTTTGATAAAATAAAACCAAAATCAATTTATAGAAGAAAGAGATTATGTTGGCCTATAGTTCCCCAGGGGGAGTTCATAACATTGGGGACCGCATGGCAGCACATGGCTGGATAAGGAAGCCAATGGATCACATTTTGTCTCACAGGAACCAAGAGCAACCTCAAAGTGGGGGAGTATATGAATATTCAAGTTCTGACATCAGGATGACTTCTTACTGCAGGGCTCTAAGGCCTAAAAGTCCCATCACCTCCTCACACAGCACCAGCACCATCAACCAGTGAACAAGTGTGCAAATAAAACACATGAATATTTGTAGGGCATTTCTCATTCAAACAACCACATTCAGTTTAATACTTGGAATTATACTGATTGAAACTCTTTTTCATCTGTTTTGTCTTTCCTTCTTTTCTTTGTTATCCTAAACTCATAACTTACAACAAAGGCGATTATCTGTTGAGGATTCCTGTGCTGGGGGCCAGCCCAAGGGGATGAAGGGTCTCTGACCTGGGGGAGGGTGAGTAGGCACACAATCAACACACAGACTCCAGGGGCTGAGTGAGAAGCAGGCAGTGGCAAGCTGATGCAAGTACCATTTATTCAAGAAAATGCAAAGGGTCTTATAGGTCTGATTAGCTAATGGCCTTATGGGGTGGGATGCTGAATGTAGCCAATCGTAGTCTGTACCCAGGTAGGCAGGTTCTTTTCAGATGCTGGGCAGAACTTGGTCTCACGGCTAGCCAGAGCAGAATACCATGCCCACGGGAGCCAGTCCTCTATTCCTCATAGCAGGTGACCTGGCTAAGGCCCATCCTGTATTGTGCCCTGCAATTATCTGTTTAACATTGTATCTTTTTTTCCAGTAAACTGTATATCACAAAAAATGAAAGGGGTATTTTGTCTCCTATCAAATGCTAGTGCTCTGACATCTGAAGATTCTAAGATGGAATGCTGCATTGAAGAGAGCTCAAAATGCAAAGAATACTGAAAGTTTATTCATCCTGAGGAATAAAAAAGTGAATATTTAGATTCAAGTCTTCATTTTTATACTAAGAAGAAAGTACATATCAGAGGCTGGAGAGACGACTCAATGGTTAAAGGCACTGAATTCTTTTACTGAGGACCCAGGCTCAATTCCTAGCACCCACATGGCAGCTAACAACTGTTTATAACTCTCATTTAGGAGGAATATGACACCCTCCTCTGACCTCCATGGGCATTGTATAACACAAATGCACTAACGTATATTCATGGAATAAAATCATACATATAAAATATAAATTATAAATAACATATTAAAAATAAATTATATTGAAAAGAAATTGTCTTTAATTTTATTCTACCACAAATCCATGAATTCATAAATAATTTGAATTAGCTCAAAATTAATATTTTCTATCATTGAAACAATCTCAGTATAATATGGGAGCAACTAGTAATTTTGGTATCAGCTAAGGACAGAGAGTCAAAACCTCTTCATGTTATTAAAGTGCATCATTGGCTAGTTGGCAGGTGTTATACATCAGTCTAATTTTAGGGAGGGAAAGGATTAATACTGCCTTATTTCAAATATGAGCTCTGGGCATATTTTGCCCCATAATTGTTTTTTTCAAGATGAAACCATGAGAAAAATTAAAAAAAGAAGGACCTCAAACTTAACAGAAAATATTGTCATTACCATTTTATGAAGATACTATATTGTATAGCAATTATCTGTTCATTGAATTAACACTGCAGTGCTTTCATTGGGAAATCAAATATGAAAGATAGTATTATTTAAGAACTTTGATTTCAACCCAAGCTGCACTGGGTTCAGATGCTTCCATTCCCCAATTATTAAATCACTGAGTATCTCTACCAAGCAAATCAAAAAGTCTCAGGTGGTAATTAGACAGAGTGAACAGAACATCTTTCTGGATAACACCTTGAGGCAGTAAAATATAAGAGCAGATTAGAACTTAAACCATTAACTAAGTCTTCATCATCTTGAAGAAAAAGTATGCATGAGCACCACACACAATGAAGTCTCATCAATTGCTAATTTTTTTCAGTAGTCAGAGAAAATATAAAACTAAACATCGTTTATATCTAACCTTTTGTACTATCCCTTAATTTTGCTTAAGGAAAGTAAAGTGGTAAAATTATCATAATCTGATATATAAAATACACTTTTCTGATAAGAAAATTTATATGGATTTATAAGCTTCTAGGAGAAACAGACACTAAGTATTTCATCAAAATACGCCTGTCCTCCAGAAGAATCTCAAGGAAAGTTGTGGCTCCTACAAAATTGAATAAAACCTCAATTACAAGCAACAGTCAAATCACTGTGGTGCTGGTATCTCTGGCAAACAGACTCTGGCTTCTGAAAAGGTTAAGTATTTCAAGAATTAAGCATGCATATGGACAGAACATCCAGACAGGTGTTAATCCTCTGGTGTGAGTGCACTGGGTATCACTGTTGTTTGGAGTTCGGCATTCCTTAACTGAACAACAATAATTGATAATAAGCATATCATATATTTAACTAGAGAATGTATAAGTAGATCTTTCACATTTTAAATCATAATTATATCTATTTGAGAATATTTATGCTTCATTTTCACCTATTTAGGTCTTCAGTGTGAAAGAGCTCCATAGTTTCTTGGGTCTGTCTCACTCCAAATCTTGGCTCATGCCACCTCGTCCTCTCTTAGTGCATTTTCTAAAGACAGCATAGTCACTCTATTATCATAATTTGAAATTTGACAACTTTTAGCTACTTTCTGGATTTTGTGAAACTTGTATTTAAGTCTTTTACATATCTTCTATAAATTCATAAATGTTTTTATTGCCCATTGACTGTTTTCTTACCAATATTAACTATATAATCGTTGAACATACTGACTTGTGTATTTCCTTCCTAGTACCTGGTTGAATTTTAGAATCACTGAACTCTTCACATGAAGGGCATGTGTGTTAGGCATAGTCTTACCCATGTCTGCATTGATAGATAAACTTTGGATTTATCATCTTTTCTCTGAAGTGGTTCTTCAGGCTTTCCCCTGAGTTTTTTATTCAAAACATAAAACAAAAGCAAACAAAAATCCTCAGACATTTTTAAATTATCTTAGATTTTTCTCTAAAATTTTTTGAAATAGTCAAAATTTTGTTATTAGATCCTCTAATCATTGTATATCTATTCTAGGATGTCCATAATTTGGGACTTGTAAGAGAACAGCCCCTTCATGATAGGGACTTTTGTTTTAAAAAGAAGGCCAGACAGAGATCCAGAAAGTCTCTTTATCTTATGAAAACATAGAGAAAAAGCATGCATTTTCTAAACCAGAAAATAAGCCTCCACCAGACACTAAATATACTACTATCTCAGTCATGGTGGTTCCAAAACTGAGGAATTATGGAAAATAAACTTCTATTGTTAACAAGACATCTACTTTACGCATTTTGTTAAAGTAGTTGAAATGGCTGGCTCTCTATCAACCCTTCAACAACTAAATCCACGTCTTTACTTATTTTAAATTTGCATTTTATATAACTGTCAAATGGAGCCAAATCAAATTAAATTTTTGAATAGCAGTGATTTTCTAAGTACACTTACCGGCAGATCAACAACACCTGGGAAAGAGATGAAATTCTCAAGTCTGAGCCCAGCGCTACCAAACCAGAAACACTCAGAAAGGAAAATTTCCCCAATACTCCATGTATCTCAGATGTATGTTCACTTGAGAGCTTGTCTATACTACTGAACACAAAACAGATGGACACTTTGTCTACTGCACTGTAGAGTCCAGACCAAACTAAAGTACCACAGACCATTAAGAATTTGAGAAAGGTGCTGCTGGTGACAGCTTCAAGAGGAACTCACTGGTTCTTAACATTGAGCATATTTTAGCTCACAGACATCAAGATTAAGATATTTATACCTAAGATGGAAAGCCTCCTCTGAAATCATACTCATGGTCAGTGGAAAATAGCATATGCCAACCTACTGCCTCGAATCAGTAAAATACAAGCCCCCTTTGAATGAGAACTTTTACCTTTCTTTTTCAGTACATGTGGCTTGACATAATTTCTATTGCTTTATGCAAGATAGTCTAATATCCCGCATCATTTCAAACTTTGTGAAATGCAGAGATCTCACCCAGAAATATAATTGCATGGATTTATCCTATGAGTATACTGCTTCCTATATTTTTAGTAAGCTCTGTATCTTTAAATTATAGATTTATTTTTACATAATCTTAGAGTAAGATCTGATATTGAGATTGTAATTAGTTTCACTTTTGAACACCAACTGTGGATATGACAAAAATATCAACATTTGGGGGTAAAGGGCAAAAACAAGGATGTTCTTTATTCATAGAAAGTCTAATTAGAAAGCAAAGAAAACGTGGCCCCACACTGATTTATTGAACTGATGGGGAACTAATAATGCATGCTCCAAAATGTAAGAAATTAATCAGGAGGAAAGAAGTAACAATTTTACAACAAAGTGGGAAACTTGAGCCAAATTTGTTAAGAAGATAATACTAAGGATCTAAAAGTTGAGGGAGGATGTGAGGTATACGCACCTTATGAAATTAGAGCTATGGGAAGGATGATCAAAAGGCCATGGAAAATAAGAAAAAATTTGGACATAAATTGCTAAGGAAACAAACACTACCAAAATATGAGAATTCCCATAATTTAATAGGAGAAAAACACAACAGGTTCTTTTGTTGAGCATATTTAAATACAAACTAGAGTCTAGACTAAATACTTGGTCTATGAGCCAGTAAAAAGTACACAGCTCCATTAGAAAGAGGAAAATGCAGTTTAAAACATCAGTGAAATACTGTTTCACATCAGCAGATTAAGTACTGATTAAATAGCTA
Organism: Eospalax fontanierii; assembly: GCA_035773235.1. NCBI lineage: Eukaryota > Metazoa > Chordata > Mammalia > Rodentia > Spalacidae > Eospalax > Eospalax fontanierii. The sequence goes on along the minus strand of CM069527.1, from coordinate 105,964,601 downwards.
TCAATGCCTTGTCGTGGCTACATATGTAGAAATGAAATCTCTCAGCTATTGATGAACAAAAATTATGGAATTCACCTTGACAGTCTGGCACTATCCAATGGACTGGGGCATGTGCATGACAATAACCACAATCCTGTCAGTAATGAGTGAACGAACTGCAGTAAGTGTTCTTTCCCAAGGGAAAGCAGACACAAAAATTCTATGAGAACATCTCTACACAATTCCTTCAGAACTGCCACAAAAATACATTAGTGAAAAATTGTGACATTAAGCTCATGTGTCCTTTTGTCCTATAACTCATGAAGCTTTATCTTGGGGTGTGATTGTGAGGCTGTTTTCTGAAGATATTAATGTTATAGGTGTTCAAGTGTGTAAAGGGAAATGACATTCTTCCATGTGGCAGACACTAGTCAATCCATCGAGAAACAGAACGAAGACTCAATTGACCCTTGACAGATCTTGACAGATTATCTGAGCAATGCTTTGGACTCAGGCTGGGATCTGCACTGCCAGGGTTCTCCACTCAGGATATTGAACCCTAGTATCGACCTTCTGGGTGTGTGGCTTAATTCACATGGTACGATTTTCTGCTCTTCCCTCAGGACGTAAGTCCGTACTTGATAATAAACACTTTTATAGCCTATTGCTTTTGTTTCTCTTCAGGCCCCTAATTACCCTAATAGCAAATAATTAAATAAATTAATGTATACATAACTACTGAAAATCAATAAAAATCTAAAGAAGATGGAAGAGGCTTGCGATCAAAGCAGGGGTGTTGACCTCTTCAGTTGGTGCTTTCATGGGTCAAATCCTAGCATTATGTCCCTCTGACATTACAGAGAGGCATGGCAGGGAAGTTAGAACCCAAGATTCAAAGGAAGCACTGTGCTTTCAAGGCAGCAAAGGGAATCTGATGATTGTTTCTCCGTCTAATACATCTAAGAGAAAACAGATCACATTTCATTTTGGTACACCCATCAATATTCTATAAAATGATCCCAAGGCAAAAGAAAAAGCATATATCACATAGTGGAACTTGATTTTCTATACCACAACAAATTTGAAAATTAAAACGATCACAACCATAGTCCAAATGCAAATGCGACAGCAATGAGTTGTATCGGAGATGGTAAAGAGAATGTTTTTCTGACCATAGTTAATTGAAATAGTTCTTTATCTGATCCACAATCTGAGTTGTGTTTGAGATAGTGCTAATGTATATCTCCTGTATGAGTAAAAAGGTAATCTATATTGAAAAAAAATGTTGTTATCTCGAGCAAATAGCATATTTTAGAATAACTCTTTCATCTTGTAAGAGATTGTTATTCAGGGATAGATATAGGATAAAAAATATGGAAAAAAAATAAAAGGGTGATTCCTTTATGGAACAGAGAGCGATTGAAGATTCTTAAATCAATGCATCTAATAATTAGAGGAAAACTAATTGAACAGAGATTGAACACTATTTCTTGGACAAGAATAAAAAAGAACTAGTCCCTTCTAGAAAAGTGATCTGGTATTCTCATCTGACATTCAAAGTTCAATTATCTGAAAATGTGTTAGTTCTTTAATATAGTTTACAAGGCAGTTTGGAGAAGAAATTGCATCATTTAAGTACTGATCTGTTGGGTTTTAGAAGTTGACATGTTCTATCAGAGACATAATAGCTCTAAATGTTAGTAGAAAAAAAGAGAATGCAATTGAAGTAAACACAATTCATTTTTATATTACAGATTTTATAAGAAAAGGTGCTTCACACACAATTATGACTTCATCATTCATATCAATAATGTAAGATGGCAGACAGGACCCTGTTAAAGCTGCAGAGTCAAGATAAATTTGGACACAGGAAAACAATAAGCTGAAAATATTAATAATGTAACGCCAGCAGACATGCACTGGGCCATCTACATATTGTGCTTCTTTGTATTTGTTTAAATACAAATGGGAAGCTGTTTTCCTCTGAAATACTTATAGACACATAAACAAGTAAGGGTCCCAACCATCGTACATTATGGATTGCTTCTATAAATAGATATCTGCTTCAGTCACATTTTTTGGAAGAAAAACATTGCATAAACAATGAGTTAGCAAGCACTGGACTCTATTTTTCCAGGATGCCTTGGGCAAGCCTGAGTGTTTTCACCAAAAGAAAGAGCACTTAGCCTCAGATGTTAAAACCCTTGATGTGTGAAATTCACATGGCCTTGCTTGCCAGGTAGCATTGTGTTAGAACTCCATGTTCCTTGTGTCTGCATTCGCCTCCTCTTGCCTCTGAGTAATTCCACTGGGAAAGCTCTAACTCAGGCAAAGTTCAGGCTTTCCTATGAGTTCATATATCATACTCTTGATTTTTCCAGATACTTAAAATTGTAGGGTTTTAGGACAAAATAGACAACCTGAAAAACTCATATAGAGATGAGATTCTTATAAATTAAAGTATTTATTTCAAAAGAGTGAAAATTCAAGCTAATAACATTGTTAATGGTAAAGGATTAATAATCATATGACTTTGCAAGTACAATTTAATTCCTGATAAAATATTCATATATTTTGGACACTGCAATTTGAATGACATACTAAATAGATTTTTAAATCTATATAAATTGCATATATATATATAAATTATGCATATATGCATATATATATGCAATTTGTGTTTTGCGTTCAGGTATTTGTATGTTATTTGATGTCCATGTATATATTATCTTGATTATAAATTTATTGCTGTGATTTTTTTTCAGTTTCCAACTGATGTACCTAGTATGTTCTATTTGAAATATACATACATAAACTTATAGCAAGTAATTATGATTTTTAGCTTATCAGTATAGCAAAAGAAGTTGATATTTTATCAATGACTTTTGGGGAACACTGAGAAAGAAAACAGAGAGCTCTCTGGCAAGAGAACTTCTATGTGATGAACTGTAGAAATGAGTAATTGAAAATATTGACAATATGTTCCACCCCTTATTTTTAAGGTGTCTGGACCCTCATAGTACAGAGCAATTTTTCTTCATGATGTCTAAGTCTCATCTGTCTTCTTTACTTCACATCATACCCTGGGTTGAATTATTTCCAGCAAGAGTTTGTTGGATCCCTTTGTGCCCGCTAATGTGATCTTACTTATGAATAGGCCTTTATAGTTAGAATTGAGGTGACAGTTAAGATGAGGTCATATCGGAAGAAGGCAGTTACTGGTGATCCCTTGAGAAGAAAACCAATGAAGATTAGACAGGCCCAGAGGGCGGTATACAGATATGCAGGCACAAGAGGAAATCTCATTTGAAAATGGACGTAGGGACTAAAGTGATGTTTCTACAGGTGTGTAATTTGTACATGAACCTGACACTAAGGAAATATCAAAAATGTTTGCAATGAGAAAAGCACACTGCTTTCAGTGCATTTACATATAAAGCCTATATTCATACACTATGTTGGGTGGAGGTCAAGGAGGAGTCCTGAGGTGATCAGGTCAGATGCCCAGGTCACAAGAAAAGCACATGGTTCAGTGATCTTATTTACATTATAAACAATGACTTTTTGATAGCAAGGTTAGGTAAAATTCTTTAGTCCAGATTCTGTCTGTATTGTCAAAGTCATTACTACAATTCTGCCTTCTTAGTTTTATAGATGAAGAAACATGTCCATACTATAAAAGAAGGCATTTCTAGAGAGGTTATCCTCATGGTTTCCTTCTTCCTAAAAGAAGAAATATACCCATGAAGATGGGGATCACTGGTAGTGGGCTGGTTAGTGCACAGTGTGTTACAGGAGTGGCCTAACAGCTTGATGTAATCTGGGGTAATTCTCTGGAAAATGTGGCATAGACAGGGCAGCACTGAGAGGGAAGACATGGACCTTGACCACTGTTCATCATCTGAGTGAAATTCAAGAGAGGGTCTCTCTCCTGTTGCCAGATTGTTGTCTTCTGTATGACTTTACCAGTCATAGTGCAGTACAGAGAGACCTGCAGGAGAAGCACAGATGTGGATCCTTGAACCCATTTAGGAAGAGGAATGGGATCCAAGCATTAGCTAACTCTCAAGAGACTTTATTGAAAAGCAAGGGTTTTGGTAAAACTTTATATATATATATATATATATATAATGCTTTTCCACAGGTGTGAGGAAGGAGAATTGAAAGGATCATTTTTACATTTTTAAGTATAATGTGCTTTAGCCAGTTCCTCTTGAGCAGCTTCTCTCTTACTCCTTCAATTCTTTAATGTATTGGTGTTGAGTAATAAGTGAATTCATTCACGTACAGTGTGTCCTGGAGATTTGTAAGAATGCTTTGAAAGACATGAAGTTATCAAATTTCATAAAAGGAGATTAAAGCTAAAAACAGGACCATTTTTGTTTGTTTGGATTCATTTTGGGATCCACCCCCCTTTCAGAGAAAGAGTAAATAAATTTCTACAAAGAGCAGAAATGTGTGATTAAGCATTGGTGGAGTAAAGTTTTCAGATATATCAACACATTCATGAGCAAAGGATTTATGTGAGTTATTTGCATTTTCAAGTTCCTTAGCACAAACACCAGAGAATGGGGGTTGATTTTTCTAGAGATAATGGGGCTCAAAAGTTTGCAGTCTGGACAGGAATGAATGATTTGTTGAACTTGTTCTTATAACAATTGAAATGATGTAACTACGCTGGCAACATGACAAATTTCTTCTTCTTTGAGGCATACAGCCACAAGGCTCCAAAATTGTTGACTTTTTAAATGGCATCTTTTTGATTTCAAAGTTAGGATAAATCTTTAGTTCAGATTATTTTTCCATTGGAAAAGTCATTTCCACATTTTTGGTCAGTGTTTAGTCAACAGCAACAGAATGATACTGTAGGACAGTTCTAAAGCCTCAACATTTCCTATTCTTTACATCTGGGTAGTTATGAATTTCTTCATGCACCCAAGTTTACTGTAGAGAGAGGCTAATCTGATGAAGGCCAGGAACAAATTTTGTTTCTGATCATAATGCAGAGCTTTTTAGGGTGTAGTTGATACTCCATCAGTTTAGGTTTATGAAAATGATAAATTCTGCACCCAGGACTATGAGCTCCCCAAACCTGAGTTGTTAGCCAGGCTCACAATACAAGGCATAAGTTACCCCCACCCCATAATGCCTCTTCTCCCCTGGCAACCTAGTCATCACAGTTTAGTGGACTGAATGCCAACCAGCAGTGGGGAACTTTCCAGGTCAGGTCTAACCTCCTCTCTTCATAGCTCACATAACTGAAAAGTGTGATGTCTTTACTAATGTCATTTTACCTGTAGTTCTCTGATTACCCAGAGAACTCTCTGGGTTTGCCGGCTTCTAGTGCCTCTCTGACCCACTCCTGGAGAGGTATCTCACATCCGGGAAGAAGCATCCCAAGAGTATTAGTCACTTCTCTGTTGCTACCATAGAAATACTAACCAAAGGAATCAATACAAGGAAGAGTTTATTTAGCTTACAGTTTCAAAGGGACAAGAATCCATTATGGCTGGGATGATTGGCAGCAGAGGTGGCTAGAGCAGGAGCAGAAGCTAAGTGCTCGCATCCTCAAGCAGGTGCAGGCAGCAGAGAGAGACTGGAAATCCAGCAAGGCTTAAGAGCCCTCTAAGCTCACCCCCAGTGACCTGCCTCCATCAGTGTGGCCCACACCTTCTAAGACCTCCCAAAACAGTGCCACTAACTGGGAAAAAAAATGTCTAAATATTTAAAGCCAAAGGAAGACGTTCTCATTGAGCCATCACAGCATGAGAGACTAAGAACATGTTGTTATACATAGTTTATTGCTTGTTTATGACACATAAAAACACATTGTGGAATTCATTATAAGTGCCCTTGAATCTCAGGATCATCACTGTTACTTTACAAATGAATTATCATCTATTCATATTTCAGCTTAAATGTATTTTTAAATGATCTAACTATATTATCTGCTTAAGCCACTAAGATAATATATGTGCATTATTAGTTATTAATTGATTCATTTGTTAAACACAATTGCTTAGAGCTAAGGAAGATTTTGCTTAAGGCCAAACGTACTATGAGGACAGTAACAGGAAAGACAGGCTGCTTTGATACCAAGGAAGCACAAGTATAAACAGCCTACTGGGCTAGCAGCAGAAGACGGATGAAATTGCAACAAATAGAAGGAGATGAAGGAAGTTCTTCTGTCTATTTGTAGACTCGTATATATTTAACATTGCCAAGTTCTTGGTCTTGTTAGAGATGACACTATATATAGATTGCAGCAAGAAAAATATTTTGAAATCAATATGACTATAGTGTATAAGCCTCTCTGTTAAGAAATGCTGTGTCTTTTAGAACATAAATTTGTACAAGTTACAGTCAGTTTCTATGTATTTCTGCATATGTAAGCGTACCCATTTCTGATGTCTTTAGAACCACTTTACCTAAGTTGCATTTCCTGTTTTCCTTGTCAGTACAAACAACAGCTCCAATCATCTATCCCCCTGCCCTGGGGGTTATTAACTTATTGACTAACATACTGTTAATGAAGATTTGAATGACTGTGGAATAATAACTAATTAAAAAGAAACTACCTACGGGCTATGGAGAAAATGTTAATTCTAACTCAGTCTCAGGTAGTTCAATCCATGGATCTTTAATCCATGTTTCTGAACCCATTGTTTAGCAGAACATGATGGTGGCAGAGCATGTTGTGGAGGAACTTGTTTTGCTACTGTGGGACCAGAAGGAAATAGATAGAAAGATAGATGATAGATAGACAGATTGATAGATTGATAGATGATAGATAGATCGCTCAGGGTTAAGATATCCTCAAGGATATATCTCTGGTCATCCACGCTTCATCTTCCCATGTTTCCACCACCTCCAACTTGAGACCAAGTCTTCAACATATGAACTTGTGAGGGACATTTCACCTTCACCTTCCGACTGTAATAACCCTGTTGTACCTAATTCTGTTGAAGAAATATCTAACAATATAACTGTTGCACAATGACTTACGTTTGCTAATGGGTGCAACAGATTTTGCCAAAATTTTAGATGTTGAAACATGTAGTTGATGTTTCTCCTAATTTTATGGATCAGAATGTTAATGTTTCATTAGTGTTCATTCTATTACTAGAAACTTCAGAACTTAAAACAACAACTATTTATTATCACCTAGATTCCAAGGGCATAAATATGCTTATAAACCAACCAGACTATCTTCCCAAAGTCATATAGCAGGAGACATCCACCAATGTATGCAGCCGTAGGTAGCACACATGTACATGGCATACTTACTTCACATGTTTTGTCAGACTGCAGGGTGAATGCACAGGACAACAAATACTCCAGATTGAGGAAAAAAGAACCTAGAGAAACATTGGACCATTTAGTCACAGTTCTGGAAGAATTGGTAATTCAGTTTCTTACTGGGAATCTCATATATGATATAGTCCAATGTCAGTGGTATCTCAGAAGTTTGGAAAGGGTTAAATGTCCAAGATGACAGTCCTTTGCTCTCAGCTCAGATTCTTCAGCTGGATATGCATATTTATTATGGGACTGTTGGCTTCTTTTTTCTGAAGGAAGTTTCCAAATCCCTCATGTGTAAACAGAATGAATTTTGGATTTGGTGCTTCTGATCTCACCATGCTATTTTCCCTGTGCTCATTGAAAGTTGGGATTCATGTAGATTTGAGTGTAAGGAAATCTCAGTGAGGATCATGTTGAATAATGCGGGGCACAGTTATTTTTAATAATTGCTTCAGGGTTCTGTAGAATGCATCCTGGTCGTAATCACACCGCACTCCTTTCCTAACCCCTCCCATCCCCACCCCACCCCCATCCCTCCCAACTTCATGTCTCCTTTTATTGTTTTAATAACCTACAAAGTATAATTTGTGCTGCCCATATGTTTGTGGCTAGGGGACCATCCACTGGAGCATAATGACCCTATCAGGGCTATATCTGCAAAGAAAACTGACTCAGCCTCCTCAAAAGCCTTCAATTGTGGGTAGCTCTTCAGTAAGAGTTAGACTAAGGCTTGTGGATTCAGTGCCAGTCATGCTAGAATCCAACTGATTTGATTCTATGAAGGTTTTGTGCAGGCACCCACGGCCACTGTGAGTTTATAAATGTGAGGTGGTTCTTTCATATCAGGAAGATACTGTTTTGCTCTGGTTCTCCCTGATTTCTGGTTCTTAGAGTGTTTTATATTTGTTTGTTTGTTTTATTTGTTTGTTTTGGGACACAGGGTTTCCCTGTAGCTCCAGCTGGTCTGGAACTCATTGTGTAATCTAGGCTGGTTTCTGCCTCCTGAGGGCCAGGACTAAGATGAACACCCCCGTGCCTGACTACTTAGCAGTCAGTATTCATTGCTTCACAGAGTTCACTGACCTTTGTGGAGGGGACATAGAGTTTAAAGAAAAGTAAAATTCTGAAATTTTCAGATAAATGGATGGAACTGGAAAACATTATACTGACTGAGATAATCAAGACCCACAAAGACAAATGTTCCTTGTTGGGCATAATGCAGGGTGGGCCTAGCCAGGCCACCAGCCAGGAGGAATGGAGGAATGGCTCGACTGGGTGTGGAGCTCCACATCGTTTATTTGTGAAGCCAGTTTCTGCGCAGCAACTATAGGGAACCTGATCCACCTGGGAACAAACTGAGATTGGCTGTGGTCAGGACCCCACCGCCCATAAGACCATTGGCTAACAAGACCTATAAGGCTCTCTGCTCTTTTTTGAATAAATGAATTTGCAGCAGACCACTATTGGTGGCTTTCAGTTCAACTCCCAGGGTCACTGTCTTGACCCCTCACCTACTCGCCCCCTCCACTATGGCAGAGCCCCTTCGGCCCTCCTGGGACTGGCCCTGAGTGCTGGGACCCCGAACAGTTCATATTTTCATTCACATGTGAATCCTAGCATCAAATCTTTAGATTTGTGTGCTTAACTTGTTGGAGTATCTATAAATACAAGAAACTAGAAGTGGACCATTGTTGAGGAAGAGGAAGGAAGCTCTTAAGGGATAATAGAAAACAGGTTATAGGAAGAGGAAATGGGGAATAATGGGGAGATGTTTAAGTGAGGAGAGTGATGGGATTGTAGGACAGAGGAAGGATGAGATTAAAGGTATTTAACACTGAAAACAGTTTAAAAAACATGAAAAACTACTACAGGCCTCATAGGTAGAAATATACATCAATAGATACATAGTCATGCAAAAGAGCTTAATTTGAGTTAATATAAACAGAGGATAATGCTTCTCCTGGAAGACATAGGCTGCCAAAGAAAAAGGCCAGTGCCAGGTATACAGTATCCTCTCAAATTGTTGGTAGGTGTGTCCTAACTCCTCAGAGCAATATAAACTGTTGTGATTGCCCTTGGTTGCCAGTCAGAACATGATTATAAGACACTCCTGCTAAAGACACCATGTACTTTGGTCATAAGTCCTGGAAAAAATAACTTGGTACTGATCAAGAACTTCTTCCCAAACAGCTTTTGTAGTCCTGGAAGGTGCTGTGAAGTTTCCAAGGGAAACAATCAGTAGTCTTTCTGGCTATGAACTCTGTGAAGTACAATAATGTTTAGCAGAACAAGATATATTCTTGTATGCTATTGGTATGAATGCTATGTGGATAACCAACTGATTTCTAATTGAATAAAGGGTCCACTTCACAGGAGGAAGTGCACACTTGGCAAGAGGCCATAGTTGGGGAACTCACAGTCCCCAGGCATAAACCTACTACTATTATTATGGTGCATAGACATAATACCGAACTTCTTTCTAAATTTGTATCTCTATACCTATATATTACTGCAACTCTCAGATCTCATTAGAGAAGTTATTTTGTTTAATAGCCAGTGTTTCACACGTGGTTAAAGTAGAGAAGATAAGTATTAGTTCAATGTTCAACCAAAAATGAGTTATCTATTGTTTTGAAGATGTGATTTAACTTCTTTCACTCAAAGGCATGTCTCCATTGTAACAAATGCAAGACTCTTTTCAATTAATATTGACAATAGCATTTTTCCAAGGATAAAGGTATGAGTGTTTTTGCTCTGGAATTAATGTCTAAACAATTAAATAATTAATAGGAAATAACATAATTGTATTTCTGGAGATTTTTACTAAAATAATCAATAAAGTATCCTATATATAATGAGAGTTATAGGTATAATTTATTGGTAACCACCATGAAGTATGTATTTAAATATGAAATGTACACATCATAGAATTTTTAATGTTTAATAAATTTGCTTGTTTTACCTTAGTGAAAAGAGAAATGCCCAGGGCCATGTCATGCCTGTTACCCACTGTGAGACACGTCAGTTCATGCACATGTGAGTTAGGTACTGTGAGTAGCTGGAGCTTCAGGATGGGATGAGAGGTGTCTTTTTCTTTGTGTGTAGCTCTGTGGCTCCTCCTTGATGCATCCCAGGTTTTACAAATCTGTGAGTGATGCACTCCTGGGATGGTCATCAGAGGAGATTTATTTAACATTCCCGAATTTCTTAGACTGTTTATTTAAGTGCTTTTCCCTTAAGCACTTTTTGTGTTAGAACCAAATCCCCAGGCTCTAATGATTCAGAAGAGCTCTCATTTGACTCTCAGCCAAAGCCCTGTAAAACATATGTTTCCCTAATGTGCCAAATATGGAATTGTCACCACACAAATTCACTGTGAAACATCTATCTATTATTCAGAATGGAAATTAAAAACAGATTTTTTTCATCTACCCAAATGGCAAGGAGTTTTACTTACATTTTCCTGACATGGACTCAGTCTCTTACTTGCTATAAATTTCTCCTTATCTCTCACAAATGTGTTTTAACACTTAATCTTGGATGCTGATAAAAGGGGAAAAGGATGAACCATACCACTTTCATTTGTTTTTAGAGACTTCTGAGGAGATGAAAATCAGATGTAAATGATGATATTCAATGTTGAAAAAAGTGACAGCAAATTGAGACACATGGCTGTCACAGTTCTTATATTAAATAACATTAACACATGTATGAAAGGGCCTCTGACTTACTGTGTGAAGTGTCTTAGGACAATTTCAATAGTTTCATTCTAAATGCCTAGAAGGAGGTTATTTCATGAGCTCAGTGATTTCAGGGTGGAACTCGTGCTTTCTGAACTTTATGATTAGGATGATGAGAAGCTGCAGTTAAATTTTAAGAAATGGGTTGCAGTGTGCCTTGTAGAAATGCCCTGTGTTTGGAGTTCCTGGATCAACCTCCCAGCACACATCTTGCACCGACATTCTTATTGTATCTGATGCTTCTCCAAATATTAGATCACTTTCCTTCTCATTAAGGATTCTGCTCCATCTTCTCTAACAATTCTGGGACTTCTTACAATATTGAGCTTGCAACTCTGTTTGGAGGTATGAATGGCATATGCCAGTTTCATATGCAGACAGCAAGCACCGGTCATGGAGGACAGAACTGTCCTAGATGTGCTATCTTTACATAGTTGAAACAAGTACAGAATTTTATTAGAATGGACATGTCCTTTTATAAAACCTTCATTTCCTGGGCTTCACCAGTAAGGGACTTAGTACATTTAACTAGGTTCATTTTGTGGCGGGATTGCTAGGAGCCCAAATTCACAGTCCATTTCTGGCTATGCATACAATTTCCCGATAATCTAGCAAGAAATTAATCTCATATATTTAGTACTTTTTCTGGAGGAAAGTTTACACCTTTAAAATGGAAAGGTGAGTGTGCCAGATAGCTTTAGTGTCAATTTGTCACACCTGGGTTGAGGGAGACTCAGGGATTTTCTTCCATTGCACTGGTCTGTGGGGTATTTTCTTGACTCTTGAATGATGTGGGAGGGTCCAGTCCATTGTGTGTGGTGCCATCTCTAGGCAGGTTGTTGTGTATCGTATAAGAAAACAAACCAGGGGAGCAAGCCAGTAAGCAGTGCTTCTCCATGACCTGTGCTTCAGCTCCTGCCTCCAGGTTCCTGCCCTGAGTTCCTACCTTGGGCTCCCCCAGTGATAAAGTATGACATGGGAGATGTGAGCCAAAAGACCCTTTCCTCCCCAAGTTGGTATTGGTTAAAGTGTTTGGTCACAGCAATTGGAAGCAAAGTACAAAAATGAGATTTCCAAATTCAGTATCATAATATTCTTATTAAAAACTACTGTCTTCAGTTTTTCAATACCACTAGAAAAGTGATATGTTTCTAATGACCAGATTTGGCTTTAATGTATTCTTATTTCAGAAACTGGATGAAGTTATGTAAAGTGTAAATTTATTTAGATGTTTTTCATTTAATCTTTACAGATTTGCTTGACAAATCTTTTCTTCTTAGTTATATCAAGTATTGGAATTTGTTTTATCCTCTTAAATTTGTTTGTGTTACTTTTCATACTTATTAGTCACCTGTTTCCATGATGAAACATCACCAACAAGGCAGCTTATAAAAAGAAGGGGAGGCTTACAGTTCCAGAGCGGTAAGAGTCCATCATGGCAAGAGGCAACCAAAGCAGAAAGATAAGTGCTTCCATTGTCAAGCACATGGAGGAAGGAGCGAGAGATCCAAGAGAAAACATGGCAAGACGATGAACTCCCAAAGACTATCACCTTTCAGAAGAATAGATGAATGTTTTGAAGATCAGGTATGAGTATGTGTATATTGTTACATTATCCACATTTCAAATATAAACTCTACCGAGACAAGGTGTTTGTAAATTTATTACAAAGTTTACTTTAGGTAGTGAGGATTTTTACATATCATAATAGTTTAAAGTTGACAAAATATTAACATCAAATTTAAACAGTCATATGCTGTAAAGAATTAGAATTGCAAGGTAACAAGTGAAGTTTCTAGTCACTGGACAAATACATATAATTCAATACAGTAGAGTTTAACAAGTACTAAAAAGTGATGATTCTCTGAGACTTTGATGATAGAATTTGGAAATGGAGCACAGAATACCAATCCTAACCCCACCCTAAAGACAAGATTTAAATTATAATATGTGCATATATGTCATGAATTTTGTACTTTCCAATGATGCAGAGAGATTATTAAGTAATCCTTACTTTTAGATATTCAAAAAGTCACAGTTGTACTTAAAGGCTCAAAATAAGGGTGAGAAATATGTGTAGACACAAATCACACACCAAATGGATAAAACAAACCTTCTAATGATGTGTTATGTGACATAATGCCTATATTACTGTGTGGCTAATGTCTGTTAATTAAAACTAGAGCTTGATGAAATTTCAATGGGAAAGTTTAATCCACATGCAGGAATATAGTGGTAATAAATAACTAAGGAAAAGTTTCCTTTTTTGTATACATAAGAAATCAGGGGTACAAGATTTTGTTTCCCTTTGTGGACAGAGACATAAGTAGGCTTGTTTGTCTATTGGTATATGAGATATAATTACCATAGTAAAAGTCCCTATGAGGACACACACATTTATAACCAAGTGTAAAGTCACATACTATATAAATCAAATGGTTAATCTTTATGATACAGAAATATCAAGGTGTCTTTGAGAGGGAGAGTCTTTCTTGGCTTTGTTGTGTTTAATTTGAGATACTAGGGTCCCAGAAACTCAATGACCACCAAAACCACCTCAAACCAGAGGCTTTTTCTCAAGTTAGAAGAATGAAATTGACAGAGTACAGAGGATGAATTTTAAAAAAGAGTATTTTATTATAGGGAGCCTAGGAGAGAGAAAGCAGAGCTCCTGTACAACAGGAGGATTCTCCTGCAATGGGACCCCTGAGTCTCATTACTCAGGAGTTAATAAGGATTTAGTGGAGGAGAAGATGGGGAATGAGCTGGTCAGTCCAGCTCCCATTACAGGTGTCCAAGTTCATTGAGGTTCTGGTCATGTCCTTACTTTGTCTTCCAGGAACAGGTTATTACTTCAGGAAAAAGAGAGATAAGGAAAAGAACAGACCCCACTCTGGCTTCCCCAGCCACTAGCTACAGCAGAACCAGAGACATCTTTGGATTAGATAGTTCTGGCATCTCTAGCCTCAGGTGGGACAAGTTTACTGGCAGATCCCAGGGAATTTCCAGTTCTCAGCCAAGAAAAAAAATAGTAATTTGGGTGGGGGTCTTCACCCTAAACTGCCTAGCCAGGTTCTACCTCCTGTTCTCATCATCACTTAGGCATTTGTTCCCTGAGTAAGACTGCTGATGGCAAAACATTTCCTAACACCGTGACACCGACCAGCACATCCAGTGCAGTTCCAGCTGGATTCCATGTCTTATGTCCAAGGCATGTATATCTTCTGCATTAGGATTTGGCCAAGTACTTCTGGGCAGCAACAACAGCAGGGACAATTGTCCATATTGTCTTGGTGTAGTCTGGGGGCTCCCTAGCCAACCACTTGAAGGGAGCTATCCCAATAGTTGGTTTCATATGATTTCAACATGCTTTAAAAAAAGATGCAAACACAACAAATTTATGACTGTTTTCTACTTAGAAAACCAGGCACTTAAGGTAATGTTAATGTTCATGCATGTATTTCGATTAAATGTTCACCAAAATAAACTTCTGTTCTGATAATATTTTGAATTAATGAGTATGGACACCATGTCAATTATATTTCAAAAGCTTCAAGTATGATATATATACAAATTTAGAGATTTAGAGACATTATATGTTTAGAAGTGTGCCAACTTAAAAAATTCTGACCGTGAGACTGGAGAGACAACTCACTGGTTAAGACAACTGGCTACTCTTACAGAAGACTTGGGTGAGATTCCCAGCATCCACATGATGCCTAACAATTGTCCATAACTCCAGTTCTAGGGGATTTGATGCCCTCTTCTGACCTCCCAAGGCATTGCATGACATGGATTCACTTACATACATGCAGGCAATATACTCATACATGTAGGCTAAAAAATAGCCAATAACAAATAAAACAGTCTAAAAAATAAAAGTTAAAAATTCTGGTCATATATCAGAAGTACTTAAAGACTGATTCATATGGTTAGAATTATAATAGCTTGACTTTTCACACTTCTCAGGAACACAATGCATTGTTGTTTATTACTTAAATATTTCTGTTTCAGAGATTTCTTAACTGTATTCCTGCTCTGTATATGAACATTAGTGTCCTTGACTAAAATTTTACAACCTGATCCTCATCCAACCATACAAACTCCTATGAAAAAAACAACCCTTCTAGAACATTTCAACTTTGAGGAAACCATTTAAGTCATGTCTGGGGACCAAGTAGGGAAAGTATTCTACTCATCAAAATTATGTACAAAAAATCATGGAAAGGAATAATCATTAACTCACAGAGATTTTTTTTTTAATTTTCTACAAGTCATCTCTTTCTTTTCCCATAATCTCATATTCTTTTATAATTAATTTCTTAAATATAAGTACTTTAACTTTCAATCTATTACCATTGTCTAAATTTCTTATTTGTACTCTAAAATTTTTGTATATTTTTACTGAATTTTGATGTATTTCATACACAACATCTCAATCGTCTTTTACCCCCTTCCCAAACAACACCCTCCCATAATGCACTACTGTGTTTCCCGACTTCTGTCATTTGTATTTAAGACTTATCTATTTAATTTAGTGTCCCCAGACATCCCTCAGTGCAGTTCATTCACTGGGGTGTGGTCAAGCATTCTAGAGTTACTCCCCTAAAGAAGACCAGCTCTTCCTAATGCAGAAGTAATCAGTTAAATAGTTATTTGGCTAAGATTGGTGCCTGTTTCCCATTTCCACAGTTCCACGCTGAGTTTTTGTTTGCACGGGTCTTATGCATGCTGACATCACTGCTGTAGGTTCATATGAGCAGGGTCCCAGGGCCTGTAAGACTATTTCCATTTGATGGTTTACCTCCTCCCCTGGCTCTTACAATTTTTCCACCCCCTCGTCTGCAGTGGTCCTTGAGTTCTGGGTGGGTGAAGTTTAATATAGGAATCCTGTCCAAGGACCCACACTCTGCAGACTTTTATTCTCTGACTGTAGCCATTTGTGGCTCTCTGTGTTCATTCCCCTCTGTTTAATGAGGGAGCCTTAAAATTTTAAACATTTATATAATTAATATTTTTTAGATGGTCTCATCACATAACCCTGGCTATCCTGGAATTCACCAAGGTGACCAGGCTGGCCTCCAACTTAATAAGATATGCCTGTATCTGCCTTTAGAGTGCTGTGATTAAAAGCATGTGATACCATATCCAGCCTAGACATTTTAAAAAACAGTCTGTTCGTGAATTATGTCCCTGCATGTATGAGGTACACCATGTGTGTGAAGTACCTGTAGATGCCATAAAAGCATGTTGAATGCCATCTGGAACTGGACTTACAGATGGTTGTGAGAAGGCATGTGGGTGCTGGGAACTGAATCTGCATCCTCAGTAAGAACAGCAAGCATTCATAACTCCTGATCTGTCTCTCTAGCCACATTCATGTTTAATTTTAAATTACACCTCTTACTAGTTCAATTGGCTGCCAAATATTTATTTATATCATCTACTTTCCCAGAGGATACTTTATGATGTTATTGATTAGTTCTTGCCTCCTGCTACATTATTAACTCTGAGAATAATTTCTGATTCACAGTCAACAATTGGTTATTTTTGTGGGGTAAATGGATGAACTTGTTAATGACTCAGGCACTCCTGCTGCACTATCATAAGCTTTCCATTGGACAGCATGAGGTATTTAATTTTTTATCAGCAGTTATATTGATTTTGACAATCATGCCTAATACCTCAGCTCTTACAATTTTCCCAGGTGGATAATGTTGTCCTCCCTAGATCTCATCATCTAAAGCAACCACCTTTAACAATGTTCCATGCACATTAAAATATTTTATGTGTTACATAACTTTTTATGTTATGACATACTTGCATGATTTTAATTTTTATTCATTAATATAAAACACATAAAATATCATTAACATGGATGTACTGTTTTATTCAATGGCTACTTGTTAGCCTAATTCATATTTTTATTATCCTACAGGTAAGTGGTCCTGGGTATCAGATTTTCTTCCAAAGCCATGTGGCACATAATAATATATATAGTCACAGATAGAAACTATTTCAAAATTCCACAAGTGGTCAAAATACAGAGAGGAAATGACTGTAAGGTGCCCTGTCATAAGTGATGCATCTGCAATTCAACTTCTACACATAAAGTTCAGTAACATTGTGGAAGAAACAGTTCAAATATTTTAAGGGCCAGAGCTACAAGATACCTTCTGCTTGTTAATGCCTTCTAGACATTGTAGGGGAAGTACACCAAAAAATCTCCATAGTCTGTTAGTCTAGCAAGTCATAACGACAAAACCAGATGACATGAAAGGTAGATGTATTTCACAGGTTCTCACCTCAAGATGAAGAGCTACAGGCAGTCCATGGATGTGGCAGGAGGGAGAGTGAGTGTTTTACAGAAACTAGTTCCCTGAGAAGTAATCCCAAGTGGCAACTCTTACTCAGATGTACAGGAGGACCAAGAACTGGACTTAGTGAATTACGCATTATATATAATTTGAATTTGCATCATCTACTCTCTCACAGAATTCTTTATGAAGTGATTGATATAATCTTGTCTCCTGCTAACATTATTAACTCTCTCTCTCCTTCTCCATATATATGTAACAACAATAATCAAAGACAGAAGTATTTGTAAGGGAGTAGGGGACATGACAAGAGTTGGAGCAGGACTTGGAGGCAAAAATAACACTCGTATAAAATCTCAGTAAATGAGCTTGAAAAATATTCATTTAAACATGAATTATTTTATGACAAATTTTATCATGTCTAAAATATTTCACATACTTCATACCTTCCAGTTTCTATTTATTTTGGATCATTGATAATCATAAACTGATTATCATAACAGTAGGCATTCAAACTGTTTTATAGATAATTAAACAGCAGAACTTAATGACTAGAACCATTAAGACTAAAGTACAGATTAAAGGAAATTCAATAATAGTTACCTATGTGAAAAGGAGCCTGAGAAAGAACAGACAGAACAGGGTGCTGACTCAAATGGAATCCTCCTCTCCTGCCACTGAGTGATAACGATCACAACCATCTCTCAAGTTAAAATTACAAATGTATCAACATTTGATATTCAGCATGTTTTGAGGACTATATTATCCTCATTAGCATGTCAGGATTGACCAGAACTTAAGTATCATGGTAAAGACAATATAATAAGTCAAATGTTCAAGGTAAAAAATATAAAAACATTTCACAGTTTTCCACCTCTTTTTCTTTGTATCTTCGCTTACCTTGTAAAAATTAAATCAATTATTTTAAGATTAGACACTATTTTTCCAGTATGATTAATAATTGAAACAAAATGCAAGGGGTCTTCACTTAAGAAATTTAAAAATAAAGACACCAGTTTTAGAGAACCACATCTAGCTGATGCTATGTTTTAAATGTAATTTCTGTATAGAAACACCTTGACTAACTCTAGTGTACATTTGAAGGGAAATAGTTTTTACCCATACCTTTAATACACTCTTCCCTATAAATTAGAAATGTTCTTTTTATCAAACTCATTGTAGAAGGAATTAAATTAAAAATACCTAAATTATAAGGAAAAGTGTGTTAGAATGATGTTTTATTAGAAAATCAAACAGGAATGCTGCAGCTCTATCAGATCGCTTCTACATATACATGGGCAATGCCCTCCATGATTACTGGGTTCCCTCAGCAAAACCAAATACTGAAATAACTCAAATCTGGAATAATCAAGGGATATCCAGAGCTTCCCTTTCTAGGCATTTATCTTGTATTTATGTATATGTGTGATGTGTGGAAAGGTTAAAGCTAAGTTTCCATAATAGGCTCAAAATTAGTATATCTTTATAAATACCTATATGTGTACAGGGGTACACACTAGTACATATACATACGTGTGTATACATATCTACACACGAGTTTTCATTTCATTACTACTGTGAACCTATGTCAGAGGAGTGCATTTGGTTAGAACTCATTTACCTTGCTACAAGATGTACTAAAGTGAAAAAAAAGTGCTAAATACGGTTACATTTTCTGATCGCTCATACACATGTGAAACATGAAATGTGCAGCAGATCAGAATGTTCTCAGAATTCCATAGCAACATTATGGATGCTAAACAAGGAACCTTTAAGTAATGGTTCATCTGTTCTTAAGATTATTGTTATTTTATGACTAATCAATCTGAATAAAAGAGCTTGCCTAGAAACCTATTAATTGTGAAAGTATTGTGCACACAGTATTAACTAAAAATGCATCTAAGCTTTTAGCTTGAAATATGATTGTAGTATAATACTTTAAATGCCTTAAAATTAAGCAAATAACTGGAAAAATATGGATGTCATACTTTAAAATGGTGGGAGATTAATGACTTTTGAGACATTAAATCTTTCCAATTGACTTGTACTTGGGATCAATACTCATTTTTTTTTGTCTATTTGCCTGTATAAACTCATTTTGTTTAACCAGGGCCATCTATGTGAGCACTGGTTTGGAACTACTCATTGGAGTCTGGTGACATCACCAGTATGTGCACAACTGAATGTGATAACTTTCCCTCTCACTAAATTTATCAGTAACAAATAGACCTGCAGTGAGTGGGAGGACCCCAAACACCTGTTTCCTACAATGCATGACTGTGTATGACTCATTCTTGTATAGAGCTAGTGCAGGCATCTGCAGCTGCTGTTAGTATATGACTGCAATGTCTCTGCCTTGCCCAGGAGATGATCATTCGCTGCCCTTTATCTCCTGGATCTTACTTTTTTCTTTCTTTCTTTTAGTCAGTCTTCAGCAAAGATCCTTGACCCTTGGAGGGTATGGTATAAATTTTTTATTTAGGGGTAGGCAGTTGTCTTTCGATCATGAGTACATTCACTACCACTCACTGAAGGGACAGACTTCAGGCTTCTATAATTAAGGCTGAAAGTAATGTATGTGTGTAGACATAAGCCATAAACATTGAGAAGGTAGCTTGACTATATGCCAATTTGCTGAACAGTAATATTTAGTTCTCCTCCTCTAGAGCCTGTGATCTCTCCCACCATGTTTTGTATTTTAAAACTTGTTTTAGAACATCAGCTTCAGTGTATTCCTTCCTGCTTAGTGTGCCTCAAATACAGCCAGAGAGCAGTTGGTTACTCCATAACAGTAATCCCACTATTGCACAAGTGGGCACATGTTGCTTGACAGTTTGGGTCCTTAGACTGCAAGATTCACAGTAGAATAAGACCACACATGCCTTTTATCACCGCACACCCAGGACTACAAAAGTTATCCTTCAGGGATAGAAGCATCTAGCTCAATTCCTGATTGGTCTATATCATTCATCCAAGGTAGGTTGTTTTACCACATATGCGTGTTGGGGAGAGGGGTCTTAAAAAAAATAAAGGGAGTATAAAAACTATATAGAAACCTGCCTTACTGTAGGAAAATTTTAAAATACAGTTTACAATATTTCTATCATTAGGTGTTGATCATATGTTCATGGAGATGGGCCTATCCACCCAAGCAAAAACAACAAGAGTGAGCACATCCCCAAAGAAAACTGACTTTTCTCCTTCTTTCAGCAGTCATCAACTGCCAGCAACTCCTCAGCTGGAGATCTCTGGGGTCTGGACTTGAAATCAGGAAGGAGACAGGTTGGCACATCCCAGAGTGAGTTGCTTGGAGGTAATAAAGAGGTGGATAAGGTCAAAATATATTACATATGAAATTTTCAAATAATAAAAGATTATTTAAAAAGAAATTAATCATTATAACTCTTATATATATATATATATATATATATAATAATTTAAAAAGTTTGATGAGAGGTACCCCTGCATGCCTGGGACTCCTAGATATTATGGATTTATTATATAAAAATCAAAATGCCGGGGTTGTTATACCGCTTAATGAGATGATAGCCAGAGGCACCCAGAACAAACCAGGCACTTGGCATTCCTCTTGACCAGAAGTAGACCATAATACTCTATTGTTATAAAATAAAAATTCTGACCCACAAAGAACCGCTAACTTAGAAAGAAAAATAATGTCCAAATTTCTCATGATTTCTATAATGGAAAGTGTAGAAGACAGGGAGATGTGGTCATCCTTCAGCACAGCTATATATTCTTTCAATGACTCCATGTCATGGTATTTTATTGATAATTAATGCCATCTAAACAGTCTGGGTAGGTGGATCACTGGGTTTGTTATATGTTACTGCTGTGAAATTATGAGGACTTGAGTTCAGATTTCCATTACCCACATAGAAGTTAAGCATGATGCTTTAAGGAGAAGGGGGTACATCAGGGATAGATGGATCCTGGTGCCTGATTGAACAACCAGTCTAACCAATTAGAGACCTCGAGGTTTAGTTACAGACCCTGACCCCAAAAATGCAATGGAGAGTGATAGAGAATGATACCAAGCCCTGAACTCTGTCCTCCCATGCACACTTTTGGACAAGCACACTCACATGCCAGTGTGTACATATACGTACACATGTACACCCCCCACACACATACACTCACACATATTCCCACCTAAAAGAAAAAATACCATCACTTGTTTCCAATTTTGCAGCTTTAGCCACAATGGATGTTTGCACTACAGCAGGGCCACTGGGACCTGCACTTGCTGCAATCTTAATCTACCTTGGAGAAACCTTGAACCATTCCTCTGATTTTGGAACATCCTGAGGTTATTATTTATAAATGTGGTCAAATTTGAGGGTAAATTAAATGAATGATGGTACAGTTTTTATCTCACCATGTGCCCTACAGAGGAATGAAACACGGGATCCAGATAGAGAAAAGTTTTAGAAATGTGTATTCTAGTAGTAAAGGAATGCCATTTTAAAACAATAAGACCTTTACACTGGAGTTAGATGCTTTTTCTACAGGGAACTAATGAAGAGTTGTTGGGTTGTTGGACTTTTCCTTCTTTCATGTACATTCTTTAAATCCTGAATCCATTTTGCAAACCTCTCATGCAAATTCCTGAAGGTTTTTCTGTGGTCCTATATTGTACAGATTTATCTTACTAATTGCCACTTTAACTCTACTGTTTAACATAATAGCCCTTCAAAATTCTTCCAACAGAAATAGTAATGTCTTCATGAACACAGAAAAGCAAAGTATGACCAATCTATTTGTTACTAATGAGGACAGGGCATCGCAACTGTGGTAAAATTCTTAAATCATTAATTCTATCAAAAAATATGTAGTAAAGTCTTACATTTTAAAATGGTTCTTAGCTTCAAAAATGCTGTAGGATCTGAATTTCAGTGAGGAAAAAGATAGTGCAGTGACACACAGAATCTCAGAGGGGGCATGGGAATTATTCTTCTTTCATCTGACATTTTTCAAGTCAGATGCAGCTTTTCCCATTCATATGAATGAAGGAAAAAAATAAGTCTATGAGAATATGATAAGATCATCACCTTTGACAACCTGAACCAAAACAGAAAAATTGTGTACTGCACATATATGGGATATTAGGAAAGACATACTGCTGATTATTACTGCCAAAGCTTAGTGAGGTTAATTAAAGTTCAAAAGAAATCACAAAAAATATTCACAAGAAAAACATTAAGTCTTTACTCAACTAGTGTTCTGAACAGAAGAACTAATTTGTAGAGATAAAATATAGGTTTTGCATATATGTCATGGCCTGACCAATGAACCAAATCAAATAATCTAATGAATTCAATAATCTTAAAAGGGATGAATTTTCCTGGTAATTAGTCATTATGAATTAAGAAATTAAAAAGTAATTTTAACAAAAAGTAAACTATTTTGTTAGCAGATATTGGGGGCTGTCAATTTGTTACAAATTCTCTTAACATTGATTATAATAACATTACTCATGCATAGTTGCTCTATAACAAATGTATGTGAAAAATTCAATGGTAATTCATTCCAAAACAGCATCTTTTGTTCATAGAGAGAGCTGATTGTGTAAAGATACATTATATTAGACATAAAAATTAACTTCTCATGTGCTACAAATTACTTGTAAAAGGATATGACATATTTCCTGGTGAAGTCCCAGATAAGTCCCTGAAATATTACATTGTTAGTTTGAATACGATAGAACCAAATTTGCTCATTATTGAACAATATAGCTGAATTCTATTCACTTAAACTATCTCTTTGTGCACTGCCAATTTCAATGTACACTGACTCCCAGAGAAAAAGAAAATTCATCCTAACTTAATTATTCACATAATTGAATTGCAAGGTCAAATATATATGTGGATTGGGCAGTGAGATTTTCTCCCTATTTAATAACTGCCTGAGCACACCAACAAAGAGCCTATTATTTTATTCCTAAGTAAAGAACTATTGGGAGTCCTTCACAAGATATTCACACTATTACTCAATTCATTCTTCTCCCTCAATGGAATCTCTTTAAATGTGGAAATGTGTGAGAGGATTGCTTACTTTGAAGAAATTTGCTTTTTCAAATATCTAGATTTAATTTACCCTACAATCAGGATACTTATTGTCCTTTAGTCCAAATTTTTGCCACAAAGATGGTTAAGTATTTCCAGGGCACTCTTCTCATGTCTTCTTTTGGGTTACCAAACCTCTACCAAATCCCACACCCTGCAGTGGAAGCACAACTAGCAACTCTTGCTCTCGCTGGTTCCTTCTCTCACTCACTTCCAAGCTTTGGGTTTCAAGTCCCACGTCACCTTTTCTGCTTCTAGTTTAATACTGTTTGTCAGAAAAGGAAGATGAGATGACCATTCTTCATATTCAATTGCTGTCTGTGACACAGCATGTAGTAATGATGTCTTACAGATTTGAGAACTGCTAGATGGATAGATACATATGTGTCTACTAAGCCTGGGTCACTATAAGTCTTCTACTTCATTAATTTTTCATTTAATGTTTTTCCTATTATACAGAGTGAGCTATAAAAACATTGTTTTTAAAATTGCCTCTTTTAAAATTCAAATGTTTCAGTTTGTGTTTCATGGATTTTTAGATTATTTTGTCATCCTCCTGAGGAGAACTTTATGAATATTAAATATCTATCCTTTCCTCTAGTAGTATACATTACATTAAAAGCTGTTATCAGCAATCTTACTAGAATATACAGTTACTTTGTGATACTTGATTGTACTGCATAAAAATTTCATCCTTTAACTTTAGTTATAGATTTGAAACAAATTTGTGTATTATATAGACATTACATCACTGAATAATTTTTTAGCAGCTAATGCGGGAACTTGTAACCAGTCTGATCATTTTTGTCTTTCACGATTGCCAAATTGAAAATTATTATTTCTAACCATGTGGCCAATTTTACATCTGTGGTTTTGATATATATTTTACTTATTAACTTTTTGTATTTTTATGGTCTCCCATTGCCCTTTCATGTTTATAAGGTATTAATTTACACCATTCTTTGTGGTTGCTCTGGGATTATAAAAGATTACCAAATTCTACTTAAGATTCATATGGACTCCTTTGGTAAAATGAGGAAATTCATTTCTTTATGCTTATGCTTTTCTTGTACAATTATTTTTATACATATTATGGTAAATCATTTTAAATATAACAATAAGCAATGCAGTTATATATTAATACATAATATATACTTTAAGAAAATTTGAGGATAAAGTAAAATCTATGTATAGATTTTTTTGTAATATTTAATTTGTTGTCTGGCCTTATGTTGTCTATTTATCTCATAATGTGATATCTCATAAGTTGCCATCTCATACTATTTCACATTTTGACAATAACATGGCACTCATCCTTAACTCTTGATTTTAGTAAATACACTGCATTTCTCTGTCCAATCCTCTACACTTTACCTGAGTGCACATAATATCTTATTCAATTTTTTCCAACAGTTATACAGTCTATCTGGTAGTTACCTGAATATTATTATTATCGTTATTATTACTATTATTGCTCAGGATCTCCATGTAGAGACTCCTTATGTAGACTAAGTTGGTCTTTATTCCATAAAGATCTTCCTGCCTCTTCCTCCGGAGTGCTGGGGTTAAAGGCATGTGCCACCATACCTGGCTTGGAGAATTATTTTCCATAGTACTCTTTTGAAGTGTTGGAGTTAGCATTTCTTCAACACGTGAATGGTGGGAAGAACAGAACTGGATATGCAGTACTTATCAGTCCTTGGGTATGTGAGATGGAAATTCTTACACTATTGCTGTGAAGAGTATTTTAGTTTGCCAGAAGAGTGTGATTCCATTTGAAGTCTCTTTTACCAGCAGTACCTTCCATAGAATGTGCTGTGTGTATGTGTGTGTGTGTATGTGTGTATGTGTGTGTATGTGTGTGTATGTGTGTGTATGTGTGTGTGTGTATGTATGTGTGAGTGTGTGTATATGTATGTGTGAGTGTGTGTGTATGTGTGTGTGTATGTGTGTGTGTATGTATGTGTGAGTGTGTGTGTGTATGTATGTGTGAGTGTGTGTGTGTGTGTTGTTGTTGTCTTTGATGTACTGGCCTTTTCCTATAGGTTGAGGGGTCTTTACCTGGACTGGGGAGTAGCACTCAGTATGTTCCATGTTTTGGTCTCACCCTGAACTTCCCAGACTGCAGACTGGAAAGCATTCCTAAGAGGGCTCTGTAAGACTTCGCCTTCCTAGCTTATCAGACTTCTGGATGACTGTTGCTTTGTTTATTCCTATAAACAGACTGTACTCAGAATGGCTCTATGTTTGTCTCAATCCAAGACCAATGCTCAATACGTGGGGGTGAATAAATATACAAACATTTCAGGATGTCCTACTGAGACATAAAACATCAGATTCGGGACTGATCACAGGGTTAGAGCCTCCTATGATTCCAGCACTGAGGAGGCAATACATCAGATATCTGTGAGATCTAGGTCAGCATAGTCTGGTCTACATAGTGAGCTCCAGACCAGCTGGAGATACAGGAATACCTTCTGTCAAAAATAAATCAAAATTATAAACAGAAAAGCCCATTAGATCCAGTGTACTCTTCCCAGAAAAACTAATATTTCTAGAGTCACACCAACTCACTGGATGAATTCAGTGTAAGCCATAAAAGAAGAAACCCCCTCCATTTGAAGGCTTAGACTCAGAGAGTGCAAGCTCTGATGTCTTTATTTTACTTGATTTTTTTTGAGAACTTCATAACTGAGCACTGTATTTGGATTATTTGCTCATCTCCCTCTCCTCCTCCAACTGCTCCCGTGTCCTCCCTGTTCCCTCATGATATTCTTTTCCTCTTTGATACATTTTAAAATATGAACATATATGTGTATATGATGCAGAGATTCTACTCACCAGTGCTTATGTGTACTTGTATTGAGGGATGCTCACTTGGAATTAAATAACCTGTCAAGAAGCTAGTTCCTGGACACAAGTGATCCTCCCTCAGCATCCATTGTCTGTAGCTCTTCTTCTAGAGGCAGCATCCTGTGAAATTGCTCTCATCCAAATCGGCATGTCAACTGGTATTCTCATTATGCAGATCTGTTGGGCTGCCAAGATTTTATGGATACAGCTTCCCTATCCTGTCTAGAATGCATTAAATGGCAGTAGCCATCTTGTCCCCCTGGCTATTACAATCTATCAGCTCCCTCTTCAGTGAAGTTCTCTGAACCTTAGGCATAGAGGTTGTATTGTAGATGTGTCACTTAGGGCTGATCACATCACAGTCCAGGCACTTATTCACAGTGTATGACCAGTTGTTAAACTTTGTAATACTCCCCCCATTTTGTAACAAGAAGTTTCTTTGATGAATTTGTCTTTGAATGTAAGAATGCATATTCCAAATGTAGTACAAAATTACACTGCCTTTGAGAAATTATAAAAGTTGGTTATTCTCTTAGGTCTATTACCTCTCCAAACATGTGTAGTTGGCTATATTCACAGTACCTTGAATAGATTCCCTCTTACTGAGAGGTCCTTAAGTCCAATTAGACACACTGGATACCGGTTTTCATGTTTACATCTTCCTGGATATTGCTCCCGGATTTTCTAATTGAGTGCTATGCATTACAGTACATGACCCTATAAGACCCAACAATGCATATGTTGGGTGGGGATGGAGAGGTAGCTTAGAGGGTGAAATGTTTACTGTGCACTTGTAAAACCCAGAACTGGAATCCCCAAACCCCAAGTAAGTTCTGGTTAGGCATGTGGGCCATGAGAAAGCGAATATCTAGAACAACCTGACTAAACGGTGAGTTCTGGGTTCAGGGAGAGACCCTGACTCAACATTCTCCACATAAACACATACATACATGTGCACCTACATATGTACATTCACCCACAATCATGAACATGTACAAACACATATATGTCAAGTACACACACATATGCAAAGATCTGTGATAATTCAGTATATAATTTCTTCTCCTAATAAAGCCCCTATGTCAGGACTTTCAGAAAATCTCAAGAGGTATTTCTGTGGAGTGCTATGTATTGTGACTAAGATTTCTCACATAGTGAGTAGAACTGTCCTTATACCATGGCCATGAATTCTGATGTTATCTGTGGTTACGGAACAATGAGAGCACTGTGAGCCACAGATCCTCATTACTGACCCACTAGTGCCCTCCATTCTGATCACAAAACATGAAGCTTTAAAAAAGTGTATTGTAGCTATGATTTCATATTAGCCCAAACTGGTGTTCAGACAGGCTTGGTAAATTACTTGTAGATATTAATGAGAAATTATTGATGATTTTAAGTATGAGGGTCACCCAATGATTTCTTATTCTCATGGCTCTGGTTTGATTGTAACTCAACTAGTGAAATCCTTATGTAGAAGTCAGATTCAATTACAGATTGTCATAGCCCCTCCCTTTATATTATAAATTGCAGTTGATGTTCTGGTGAGTTCTCTGTATCTTTCCAAATTTACAGTGACAGTCCAAGTTATTTTCCTGAGTGCATAATTGATTTAATAACAATGAAATTGCACTAGACACAAACTAGCTTTTGAACAGCTTGATTTGCCAAACCACAAAGATTCCCTTAAAAAATGCTTAGAATTTCTTGAATGTAATTATGTGCCTATATACATATATGTATACATATACATAGGAATATATGTGTATATATATATATATATATATATGCACACGCACAATATTTAAGGTTTCTTTTCTTCACAAAAACTGGGTGTGCTATTCAAGTTTCTTTAGACAAACAGAACAAAAGAAATGGATACAGATCACAAAGGGATTTCTTGACCTGATATTCACGGTATGGTTTGGGTGTCTACCAACAGTTTTCTGCACAGTGGAAATACTAAGAACCAGTAACTGCTCAGACTACAAGGCTGGACACTGCAGAGGTTCTAAGCTTGTACTGAAGGCCTGAAGGATTCCTGGACACCTGCTGTTCTTCCCTCTACATGGTAAAGGAGAGACATCACTTCTGATGCTAATGAAGGAGGACAACAGCTGCAAGAGCAGGTACAAACTAGATTATATGTTCTCTCACAATAGAGGAGTGAAGGCAGACCTGTAACCCCAGCCCAGCTTTCCCTCAGACCTCTTTATATCTGAGCCTCCAAAGAAGTTGCTTCCCATTGTGGGGGATGGCCCTTCCCCTTCACTTAATCCTTCCAAGAAATGTTTTCATGGACATGTCAAAGACATGTCACTTAGATAGTCAGAGGGATAAACAATTTGACAACTAAGACTAATCATCAATGGGTGATTTACATGCCCCTATTATTCTGATTATCTAAGGGCAAATGACCAATAGTATATAATTTAGGAAATGGAAATATGTACATTTCAGTGTCCAAAATGCCATTTTATTATCACATGAAGGTAGGGTTTTCTGAAGAAAGTCGGAGTGTGTTTCCTTATTCCACCCCTAGGTGCTGCTGCTTTGATGCCTGTGGTCCAGAGTGCTGACCACAGGAAATAAAAACATTCCCAGAGAGCTCTGCACCTTAGACTGAATTTCCTGAAAGGTTGACCAACTGATAAGCACTCTGGAGATTGTGGAGAGTCTGGAATGTCCAAAGCCTAATTGCAACTTATCTCAGGTTACCTTTAGCCTCAAAACAGCCATTTATTTTCCCATTCTGTTTCTGACCTAACATCCTGTGACTAACAAATAAAAAGCTTTTGTAATGTATTAACATACCAGATCTCACCAATCTAAAAGCTAAGAATGGCATCAAATAGCATCTGAGACCTATAGTAGAACTTCCCCACCCTCACTTTGCTATGACTTGTCTACTGAATGTATCCACCAATGTACTGGGAAAACATCTTCATTTATAACTTTTCTCTGTTCTTTTATTATAAGAACATAATAAAATTGTTACCATGCTGGAACATGAAATTTGGGCTAACATGAATCTGTGTTCTGGGCCATGGTCACTCAAATTTGGCTCCAGAATGAACTATCTTTTGTCCCCTCTGAGGTCAGAGTTGTGATTTTGAGATGACATCACAAAACTACTTCTTTGATGTGATTGAGAAGTATCCTGATAATCACTAGACCAGTCATTTTCTCTTAGGTGCTCTGTTTTTGTGGGGAGGAGTTACCATGAGGAGCTGTTCTCAACACCAGATCATCACTCATGCTTGGGTAGTGTGTGGATTTTATCACTTGCTATCCAGACAGTATTACTGGGAGAAGTCTTAGTAGGTTCATAGTGGTCTAGTTGCTATCATACTATTTTCCAGTGGCCACTACTTAGTCTTTTTGTGTGGCTATCAATCCTGTGTGACCAAGTTCTAATGTAAGTCTCAAAGATATGTATAAAACAGATAAAATATGTCTTTATCTTGTTCAGAATATGTAGTAACAGTTAATCTATACAGTTGAATAAAAGGAAAACCAGTTCTTGCAGGAGCCTCAAAAAGAAAGTGACTCAGTTGGGCTCTGAGCTGAAATTTCATGCCAGGTGGACTCCGGGCCACCAGTATGGGAAAGGAGACCCCAGCTAATCAGAGAGCAAGATGTCCAAGAAGTGTTTAGATAGATGGGAGACCATGTCTGCGAAGGAGACAAAGTTTGAGGACATGGCCAAAAGGTACAAAGCTGGTAACAGGGAGATGAAGAATCATCTTCCTCCCAAAGAGAATAACAAAGAAAAGAGAATGATCCTAATGCTCCCTCAAAGACTCTTGTTTGTCTTCTTCCTGTTTTTCTCAGAGCATTGCCCAAAGATCAAGAGTGAACACCCAGGCCTGTATATCAGAGATACTGCAAACAAATTAGGTAAGATGTGGTCTGAAGGGTCAGTCAAAGATACACAGCCATAAGGGCAGAAAGCCACCAAGCTAAAGTATGAAAGGGTATTACTGCAGACATGACAAGGGCACAAGCGAAGCAGGAAAGGAAGGCCCTGGCAGGCCAACAGGCTCAGAGAAGAATGAACCAGAGGATGAAGAAGAGGAAGAGGGGCAAGAAGACAAAAATGATGAGGTGAAGGAAGAATAAACCGCTGTCCTATAATCCGTGTGGGGTGTGTGCGCTCAGCCAACTGACTGACTAAGCATATGAAATTCAAGTACAGCCAAACGTCAATATAAATATACAACATTTCACAGATGTTTGTATAGCTGATGAGTTTCTTTGTAGAGAAAATCCTTTAAAAAATACAGACTATAGCTCTAGGGAGCTACTACATACAGTTAGATTTTAAATTTTTGATATGGAATGTTCCTAAATATTTAATGGCTTCTTTAATTTCTTAAGTATGGCAGCACAGAAAACTTCATAGGAATTTGTAACACCAATAAATTTGGGGTTTTTTAAGGTGTTGTATTTTTGGTTTTTTTTTAAGTAATAAAATTATAGATACATGTATTATGTATATATATATAATTGACTAAAGAACATATTGCTTGACTGTAAAATAAAATATATACTCATGCACAAAATTTAAATGTTCCCCACATACAAAAATTATTTCAGAAATTATAACACTAAAGAGTAATATTTAACCATTATATAATTGTATGCATAAGAATCATAAAATGAGTACTAAAATGTTAAAATCATAGTCTATGAAAGGCTGATCACTCATTCCAAAAAAATTTACATCAAAATTCTCTGATTATGATATTAGGGTTCTCAGACACTCTCTGTAGGTACATTTCCCCTTATACATTATGGGATTGAAACTAGATTTTCTGTCATTGAGGATAAGAGGATAAGTTTTAAAAAGCAGCTAGAACTCATCATAAAAGATAGAAATTAGCAGAGTAGCTGCCTGGGATGGCACAGGCTTATAGTCCCAGCACCCAGAGGAGGCAAGAGGCTAAGGAGTCCAATGCAGTTTGGCTGCTGGTTGAAAATCCCCTCCCTCTCTTTCTCTGTTATTATTAAGCAGTCCTGAAACATCTAATACATGAAGAAACAGAAAAGGAAGCAGCAGCAGCATATATATTGAATGGACACAAAGTCAGCTTTGAAAGCAGTTGTTCTAGGCATCAGAACAATAGTTCCCTTTTCCCCAGAGACTTCCTGGTTACATTACTGATTAGTAACATTCTCTGTCTCTCCTTCTCAAAGACATCTGGCATTGGTTTTACCTATTTAGTCATTCTAGAAGTATTGAACAGATTAGATGCATGAACAGAAATGTAAAGCTTTTGTGTTAGTCCAAGATCTACAGAAAGACAGAAGGGAAGAAAAACTGAAAGCAGTTCTTTTTTTCCCTTAACATTTTTATTGAATAATTGTGTATTTCATACAGAATATTTCCATCAGTCTTAATGTGATTTATGGCCCCTTCCCCACTGGCACACCACCCACAACCCCCCAACTGGAATCCATACATTATTTCATCCCTGCTAAGGTATATTGTGTCAAGTTAGTGTCCCCAAATGTTCCTCAGTGCAGGTTCATCCACTAAGGTCTGGTCAGCCTACCCAGAGTCCTTCGCTTTGGGAGATTACCTCATACTCACACAATTATTATCAGTTGCCAATATGTCTTCAGCAAAGATTGGGATCTGCTAACCATTTCTCCAGTTTCATTGCTGTTGTTTCATATGAATAGGGACCCAAAAGCTATTTCCTTATGGTCACTCACCTCACTGGCTCTTACAATAGTTCCACTCCATCTTCTGCAATGTCCCTTGAGTACTGGGTGAGTGAAACTTAATAGGAATCCTGCCCAAGGTCCCACATTCTGGAGATTCATAATCTCCATTTTTTGGCCATTTGTGACCTTTTGTATACTGGGCCTCTGTTGCATGAGGGAGCTCTATTAATGAGAGATTCATTAGTGTCCTCTTTACCCTTGTTCCATGGTGCATGAACCCTGGGTAGAGGTTGCATTGCTGATGCCCCAATTAGGCATGGGAAATTCATAGACAATATCTGGGTGTGTCCAGTTGTGTACTCTGTAGTAGTTTCCATCTTCTGCAATAGAAGCTTCTTTGATGTGTGGTGACAAGGATACTTGACTGTATGTAAAGGTACATATTTTGCCCTTACTAAGAACTTACATTAACTAAGGTTGTGTCTTGGAGATTTCCCTGAGATCTATGACCTCTTCAGTCATGTGTATTTGGCTATGATTACAGTACCACACATGAGTTTCCTCTCATTGAATGGGCTGTAAGACTAATTTGGTAGCCTTTGGCCCCTAGATTAAAGTGCCACTACCGCACCATGTCAAGTGCTATGCTAGTCATTCATGTGTTGATTTGATCAGAAAGCTGGTGTTGAGCCATCCGTTGATGTTCTGACTTAGCTGCTTACATAGTGCTCTCCAGAGCTATGAGGCTAGCCTTCAGTGGAAGTGGCTTGTAGGTCAGTTCCAGCTCCATTATTCCATATCTTGTCTCTGAAGTAATGGGCTCTTATTTTAAGTGTTGGAGGCAATCAAGGGCTATGACAATATCCTGTGTAATTTTGGGAGTCTCTTGGACCATCCTGGCCAGCAACTCAAATGAAGGTTTCTCCTGTCTGGTACTCTTACTTGTTATAAGGAAGATATGCACATGGACTCCTGTAGTGATACGTATGTGGAATTTTCCATTAGATTGTTAGACTAATATGATTCCCTCTGGTGTTTTATACTAGCTAGGCATTCTCTCTCTCTCTCTCTATCTCTCTCTCTCTCTCTCTCACACACACACACACACAGACACACAACAGACACACAGACACACAGACACACAGACACACACACACACCCTGTCTAACACTCCTCTGTGCCTTCCCCATTTAAACCGGCCCCATTTCCCCATTCTTCTCTTGATAATATAAGTCTACTATGGCCCCATTTCCCTCTTGAGATTCACTTCCCCATCATCCTCAGTATTCCTTGTATAAACCTCCCTATCCTTCCAATTTAAATACACCCTTTTATCTATTTTTCCCTTCATAACTCCTATCTCCTACAATCCTTCTCTCTCAGGATCTTTAACCTTTACATCTCTGGTTCCAATCCATTTTCCTTAGTCTTGCAGTTACGTCATGATACATATTCATATAAAAGGGTTTAGTACCATGATCCAAAAATGAGGGAGAACATACATTATTTTGTTTTTCAATGCCTGTGTTACTTCACATAATTGTTTCTAGTTCCATCCATTTAACAGCAAATGTCATGATTTTGTCTTTCTTTATAACTTGAGTAGAATTCCATTGTATAAACGTACCACATTTTCATTTTCTACTCCTTAGCTGAGGAACACAGGCTGCTTCCATTTCTTAGCTCTTGCGAGAAGAGCACAAACACATAAATGTACAAGTACCTGTGCAATAGGATGAGTCAATTGGGTATATGTTGAGGGTCAAATGGTAGATTCTGGTTTTAATTTTTAAGAGTTCTCCACATTGCTTTCCATAGGGTTTGAACAATTTGCAAACCCATCAACAATGAACATGCCTTCCTCTTTCACCTCATCCTCTCCAGCATTTTTTCTTTTGATCTTAGCCAGTCTGATGAGATAAAATGAAATGTTAAAGTGACTTTAATTAGTATTTCCCACATGATTAACGATGTCAAACACTTTTTAAAGATGTTTAGTAGCCATCTTAATTTCTCCTTTTGAACATTCTCTGGTCTGATCCTTAATCAGTCTTTTAACTAGGTCAATTGTATTCTTGATTCCCTGTTTTTTGAGATCTTTATATAGTCTGGATATTAAACCTTTGTCAAATGTATTGCTCGTAAGTATTTTTGCATCTATATTCATTAAGAATATGGGTTTATAGTTTTCTTTTTGAGTAATATCTTTACCTGGTTTTGGTATTACAGTGATTTTGGCTTTATAGGAGGGATTTGGGAGTTCTCCCTCCTACCTTTTTTAGTAGGTATTGGATTTAAGTAGTAATTTAAGTAGTAGTGGATATAGATCTTTGTATGATTGGTAGAATTCTGTTGTGAATCCATCTGGGCATTTTTCAGTAGGGAGGTTTCATATTGCTCTCTCAGTTTTCTTATATGTTGTGGGCCTGTTTAAGCTGTTGTTCTCATCTTGTTTAGCCTTGGTGATTCTTATTTTAGATATGTATCAGTTTTTTTTTTTTTTCAAATTTAGTAGCATATAGGTTTTTAAAGTATTCCTTTTAATGTTCTGTATCTTTTTATTGTCTGTTGTGATGTTTGTGCTTTCATCTGATTTTGCTGATTTTCAGTTCTTTCTTTCTTTTGATTACCTGGGTCAAAGGTCTATCTTGTTTATCTTTTCAGAGAACCAGCTCTTGTACTCATTGATTCTTTGTATTGTTTCTATTTCTGTTCTGATTTTTGTTATTTTTTCTTGTCTGCTGGGTTTGGGTTTCATTTGTTGTTGTCTTTCAAGATTCTTGATTTGAAATGTTAAGTCACTTACTTGTGCTCATTCTGAATTTTTAAGGTAAGCACTTAGAACTATAAAGTTCCCCCTTAGGACTGCTACTTATGTGTCCCTGAGGCTTTGTTGGGTTGCATTGTCCTTCTCATTTACTTCCAGGAATACTTTTATTTCTCTCTTAATTTCTCCTTTGATTCATTCATTGTTCAGGAGTATGCTGTTTAGTCTCCATGAGTTCATGAAGTTACTGAGGTTTCTTACAGTATTGATTTTAAGCTTTCTTGCATTGTGGTCTGATAGAGTGTAGGTAAGTATTTTACTTTTTGGTATTTTTTGAGATTTGTTTTGTGCGTCAATGTGTGGTCGATTTTGGAGATGTTCCATGGGGTGCTGAATAGAATGTGTTTGGGGCTTGGGTGAAATATTCAGTGTATATATATATATATATATATACACTGAATAATATATATATATATTATTGAAAGATATATTGGTTCTAGTCATTTTAATTTCTGTTTTGGTCTAATGGTTTCCTAGTTCTCTTACTGTCAGTTTCTTTCTGTTGCCCCTTGAGTACAGTTATTCTTTTCTTCAGCTCTTTCTACTGCTTTAAGCATTCTCTGGACAACTGGGATCGGGGTATGTATTCTTTCAGTCTATACATGTCTTAGAAGTTATTTCTTTCCTTTCCACTATAGTTGGCATTTTTGTTGCATAAAGTAGTCTATGTTGACATTTACATCATTTAGAACTGGGAATACCTTGGCCCAGGCTCTTCTTGCTGTCATCGTTTGCATTGAAAAGTTAGCTGTAAGTTTGATGTGTCTTTTGTATGTGACTTTGTTATTTGCATTCTGCAGCTTTCAACATTCTCTCTTTGTTTTGTACACTTAGGATTTTTACTATGATATGCTGTGGGAAGTTTCTTTTCTGGTCCTGTCTAATTGATGTTTATGTTCTTCTTGTATTTGTATGGGAATGTCTCTTTTTAATTTTGAGAATTTTCTTCCACAATCTTGTTGAAGATCTGGTTGATACCATCATCCTGAGATTCTCTCCTTCCTCCATTCCTGTGATGTGTAGATTTGTTTTTGTTCATGATAGGATTTTCTACACAGATTGTGTTAATAGCTTTAAAACTATTTCACTTCTTTAATTTAAATATTGGTATATTTTTCTTATTCCCTATATATCAAATGCTAGGATGTACATAATTTATTTTTTTTCTTCCTCATTACTGAAAGCATCTTTTGAAATATGGGGATTATTTTCTTCTCAAATTCTTAATTGAATTCAGTAGGGAAGTTTCATCCACCTAGTGATGAAATTGTTGGTACTGATGCTAGCTCTTTTATTTTTAACATCAATAATCTATGCTTTTATCTTCTCCCTTCATTCATTAAATCCCAACCGATGTAATAATTACTTCCTAGCAAGTACCTAATGAAAGAGAATTTTCCAACTTCATGCATTTATTGTTTATTGTTCTAATATTTGAGAAATGACTGCTCTGGTGAGCTGTGCTCAATGCTTCATCTGTAATTCAGGTAGCAACAATTGCATTCCTGCAAATGTCTCTCCTTCAGTCATTACTGTGCCACACAAAGCAAGTAGATATTTCTTACCAAAATATAGTTTAATACCCAGTGCACAAACTCAGAAGTGGTCAGTTCCCTGTGAACTTGTTTCATTTATTTGAATCTTCTTCAGCACAATTATTTGTGCCATTCTAGAAACATTCCTCCCTGAAAAACCAACTCTTGTTTTTCTTATGAGTTAAAAAGTATGTTTACTGAAATCATAGGTAGAAAGAAGATAAAGTTACGAAAATGAAAATGTCTTCATTTGAATATATATTTTGTAAAAACTTAAGATCACTGGAAGAAATGAAAGAACAAATTGAGTCTTTGAAAGGTTTTATAACAATTAATGAAAGAATTTGAAAAATTATATCATTAATGAAATAAAATATCATTTTCCTAACATAATGACTGAGTTCACAGAAGTCAGTTTAAGTATGTGATTAAGAAAAGAAAAATGATCAACTATTTCTTCTAAATTTTATCTAATATATGATTAAGAAATAGTTGGTATATTTAATATCACTATATCTGGAACAGTAATCGGGGTCTACCTAATTCCAATAAAGAAATTTAAAAGAAAAAAAAATCTTTCAAAGCATTCTAAAGTGATTAATCCAAAGAAAGGTTTTTTCTTAAAAAAATCTATAAAAGTGGGAAAGAATAAATCAAGGTGGGCTTTGAGCACTTTCATCACTAGCTTTAGAAGTAAGATAGAAACTTAAATAAAATTTAACATGCAGGAATTATGTGCCCTGAATTACACTGTTTGCCTCAAACCCAAAGGTGCATTCAGTCAAGTATGGAGGATGAGTTGTATGAGGGAAGAGTGTAGGGTTTGTCACATTCATGTTTGGGCTAAGTGTTGAAGTGTCAGGGTGCCTATAAAATATGTATCTCAATTGGAAAATTTTAGAGATGTATTATTTAGCTGTTTCTTCTGAATTGAAGCATTCTTTTTTGGAAGGAGTAAAAAGACTAAGTCTTAATTTAATAAAAAGCCTAGGAATTAAACTTATAGGGCTCAGTAAGTTTCTGATGCTGTAAGATTAAAAATGCCCTTTCCACAAAGTTATTTAATTAGTAATGATTCCTCGAGAAAGCAGCCGCTTGCTTTTGCACAGGGACCTTCAGGGACAAAGGCTTCCTGTGTTGTTACTCCTTCTAATGTCTTTTCAGTGATACAGCTCCCTTTGATTCAACTAGGCTTCTGTAAACCACACCAATAAACTTTCTCCTTCAATATGCTAGACGTGGGTGGAATTGTTTCTTTGGTCTGTTGTCAATATCCTCTCTGGGGATAATGGACACATTTCCATGTCTCCAGAGAATATTCAAACAAAACTATTTCTTCTTGAATAATGATAAACAGAAGAAGCTACGATAGTGTGAGCAGTGGGTGCAGGACCTCTGCAGTGGGTGGTAAGATGTCCAGTTGAGACTGGTCCATGTGAGAGTGGAGCATCAGGAATCACAGCTCTGACACCACTTTTCCTAGTGTAGTATTTGTTCATGTGCCTCCTAAACCAGAGCAGGTTTTACATGCATACATGCTCTCTAGGGTGTGCAACAAAGTCCAGAACATTTGAGAGTGAAGCATCCTCGGTGGGAATTCCAGTTTGCTCATCTTCCTCTAGTTGGTAATAAAGTCACATCATCCTGCCAGCTAGAGAATGGCTCTTAGTCCTGAGTCAGATGAATAAAATCAATCTAGCCCTTCCCAGACTATTTGGAATGGGGGAAGCACAGTAGTACTGTGAAAGGAGCAGTACCCCATTATGAGGATTACAGACTGACAGAAAATGACTTGGGTTAAGATGAGATAGATGGGATAGTGTCTCCCATCTATACTCTTCTACCCAACATTTGTCCGTTGAGGAAACCATTCATACTGTATATTGGGGAAACATTTATTCCAGGAATCATAAGATTCCTGGGAGAAAAATCCAAGTACTGATAGGCTGCTTCCTTAGGAATCACGGGCCCTCACAGCTGTCTATTGCCAGTTCAGTTGGTAGGACACCAGAATAATAGAGCAAGATCCCAACAAAGAAGACATGGCACACTTTTGATAAACATGGAGAAAACAGACTGCTCTTGAGGGAAACCTCTCTCCTTGATGATTGGCTTTCATAGCACCAAAATGTGTCATGGGAGTTGCTACGACAGAACGTTCACAAGTAGTCTTCCTAAGCTATATTAGGTATGCTATACCAATATGTCAATCAAGATATGCCCATCAGGGCCCCACTGAAACCACAGGTAGAGGCACAGCCAACTTCTTCCCAGTTGGAATTAAGGCCTTCTCCACAGGAAAGGAACTCACATCTGCTATAAGTTAGCACACAGGGCTTCCACTGGGGAAGCCACAGGCTCCAATGTGGAGCAACTGCTATCATTTTGTTAAATGGATGCAATGTCCTTGTCAAACTGCTTTCTAATCTTCTGTGTTTACAACTTTAGTTGGGCATGGAAGCAGATTTCTTTTGTCAATGAGTATAAATTGCAGAGAGTCAGAGGGACTAAGTAACTGTTACTATGGCATTGTCATCCGATGCTCAACTGCACATGGAAGGGAAAAAACTGACATGTATATCATCCTATACTAGGCTCAGGAAACATTGCAGAAGAGGGAGGAAAAGAGGATGCTAAGAGACAGGAAGTTGTAGAGTGTTGTGTAGCTATGGAAATCTAAACTAAAACATGCCCATATGGAAGGTGGAAGGATATTCATAAGACCAGGAAAGAAGCGAAACATACAATGCCCATGAATTAAGTACTTGTAAGATTCAGGAACTTCCTGAAAGAAGGTTCAAACTTCCCCTTCTGCTACAGTATCAAGTGACAATTGTATAAAGAAAAAGAGAGAGAGAGAGAGAGAGAGAGAGAGAGAGAGAGAGAGAGACCCTCCAACTGACTGACCTGTTTGAAGGTTGTTTATTGAGCTCTAGAAATGCAACTTTCATGAGTCATCACTTACCCTGGGAGTGTCTCTCATGCTTCTGTGAGGAACTCCTCACACAGACTCCTGTCAGTGATCACCAGAAACTCATTGATTCACTAAGGATTACTAAAGTGGAGTCATTTCTTTGGTCTGTAACCAGTGCTATATGAGGGGTTAAGTGATGCTTGTTCACAATTGGAAGCATGGGACATATGACTAGATACAGTTGCTCTGTTCTTTGTGGTTGTTTTCATTCTGTGGCTTTAGTTACTCATGATCATCTATGCCAGATAATATTAAATTGGTTTCCAGAAGTAATTCCTTTATAAATTTGAATTTTCGAAGAAGGTAGTGAAATCTTGCAATACCCTCATTAAATCTTCTAGGGGCCACAAACATATCCATTGCCTAGCTCTGTAGGTTACCTGCTCATTCATCACTAAGGTAGCCATGTTGGGTATACCAACCATCATGATGTTTCCATTCTTGTGTCCCAACAACCCTTATTTAACTTATTGTTAGAATATAAGTTTAAAAATGTCAAAAAGATGATACAATGTACTTCTATAAGTGATACATTTTTCTCCTTTACTAAGAGAACATGGTACACACTGAACGAAGCAAGACATATAATTATTGTCAATCTTTAAAGTGCTTTACTTATAAATGAAATCTCATCACAGATGTGTATGTTTAAGGTATTTTGGCTTCAGTGCTGATCAGTTTCAGGTGCCCTGGGAGAGTCCTGGAATGTAGCTTTCATGGATAAGGCTGAGTTACTTTACTTCCGAGTAGAGTATTAGAATACACGGGCATTTAAGGTAATCTATTTGACTTGCAAATGTATTCATGAGTGTGTCATTCTGACACAATAAGTGCAAGATGTGTCACCAGGCAGACTTGCAATCAGTTCAGCTCTGAAACAACAGTATCTCAGACAGCAAATGATTAGCAGTAATGAGGGAATTTAATCAGCCTAGTCTCCAGGGCAAACCCAAAATAATTAAATAAGTCCAGAATGCTGACACACTTACCACACACCTAACTCATCTCACTACAAACCTATCTTCAACACCACAGAAAGTAATGGAATCATTCAGGTTGTGGGAAATTCCTCCCAGCTATTTCCTCCCAGTTTTGGGATTTCTGACTCACAGCAAGATCACATACTATTGGAATGGATAACAAGCAGATATTTCATTTTCTGTTTTTTATATTCTTTTTTTTTCTGTTTTCCAAACTTCTTCCAAGTACTTTTTAACATATGTGAGGATTTCCATAAGTAGAAATTGTATTAAGCTCTATAATGGATCTGTAAGTAGAATTTATTTCAAAACATTACTTCACATTGAACTCTTTGTGTCATTTTTTTTTTGAGTCTGATGTCATGGTCATTTTACATATGCTAATAGTAATTTGAATTTCATAAAGTATTTACTATAGCTTTGCAGCTGCTGAAAGAAGCAGTTTTCAGGATGAAATGATTGAGTCCACACAATTAAAAAAAAATATATATATATAGTGTTAGCTATTACTGTAAAAGTTTGTGTTTCATATTAAATAATAAGATCAAGGGTAGAATAATGGACTTAAATTATTTTGTTTAATAAAATTAAGCTTGGGGATGATGAGAAGGCTCAGTAGGTAAAATCATTGTCACATAAGCAAAAAGACCAATGCTAATATCTCCAGCAACACATACATATCATGCTGGAAGGGCATGGAGGCCCTCCACTGAACTGATTGTTTATAGGTCAAGAGAGGTAATCCTTGTGGCGAACTAACTAGCTAGGCTTGCCCTATCACTATACTCCAGGTTGAAGTAAGAGACTCTGACTCAATATATAAGGTGGAGAATAATCAAAGTCAACCTCTGACCGCAACATGTGTCTTTAGAATTTTCATGGCAATGAGACATGGCTTTCAGCCCTGCCCCTCTGTGTCACATTGACTGAGTAAGCGAACAGAAGTATACCCTCCAATTAAAGAAATGGAGTTTATTGGGGTTACTTACAAAGGATTTATCCACCAGGAGAGGAAGAGGGAGGAAGCAACATCACATATTGAGGTCAACATTTTGATCAGAACTACCATGGACTCCAGTGGACTCCACCAATATGGCCCCCAGTGCTTCCCCTGCTAGGTCCTTCCCCTTCCCCTCAAGTCATTGTTTGGATGGAAAGTGGTTCCATCCATTGGGTCTGTTTCAATCAATCAAATTCTTAAAGGCATATCTTTCCACTGCTTGTCACACCAGTCTGTATTTGGATCCAACCACATGTGCCTCTATGGGTGTGCCCATTCCTCCGGGGGCCAGAACAAAACCCCATGTAAATCTACTCTATGTATGAGCACACACATGTACATGGGTGTGCACGCACATGATCATACATATGCAAATGTACACTCATGCACAAGAAAACATATAAATAAATTTTTCATAGAAACGACACATAAGGTTTCTCTGGTGAAATGATTCACATGGTCAGTGTTCCCATTTGAATTTACTGCATAAAATTGTTTAAAGTTTGAATGATATCACCAGTTAAGAAGTAGATCAGGAGTTGCACTTCTGTCGAAGAGCACAATGTGAATTTCCTGTTCATTATCCTAGTCTGAGTTGCCCTTTGTCTTTAAGCAAAGAACATTTTGAAGACTTGCATTAAGGTAGTAGGTTCTACTGGATTTGTCACTTCAGAAAAGCAGAACTCAGGACTGCTGGACAATGTTCTTCCCTAATGATATACCACATGAATTATAGAAAATAAGATTATCTATTAAAGGTAAAAAAAAAAAAAAGATGAATGAATGGTCAATGAGACAACAACAGACAGCACCAGCTGCCAAGCCTAATGAACTGAATTTAATCCCTGGAACCCATGTGGTGAAAGGTGAAAGCCAACTCCTTCAAGTTGCCATCTGACTTCCACAAGGGTGCTATGGCATGCACACCTACACGTTCACACACACACATATATACATGCACACACACACACACACACACACACACACACACACACCACAAAGCAATACTTTGAAAATAAAATATCGTCTTTTAGGTCCTATGTTTCAAACAGCATAGAGTGCAATAAAAAAATTACTGCAAGGTCTAGACCCAGCTGCTATGCTGAGCAGGTTCCCAGGCCCATATACCAGAAACTGGACAAGAACTGGATTCCCACGGGGATCTTATGCTGCTCTGTAAATTCAGTGGGGCTGGTGTGGGTGACAGAGTGATGGCTGTTTCTGAACTGGTTGTCCTCCATCAGTGGATGATTAAGTAGCAGAATCTTCTTGGCTTCTGGTATCATACCATGTGATCTGCTGCCTCAATAAAAGCCCAGAACAACCCAGCCCTGTGGAAGACTCAGAGGAAGCCAGGGACAGAGGAAGCATGCGACTCCCTAGGGAAACCTGTACCTTGATGGAGCCTTGGGCTGTCTTAATGCTTGTAGCATGAAATCGCACACTTACACCTGTCAAACTTTACTTTGAAAGTTCTTTTTATCCAAACTCTCCAGTACGTTTTGCCATAGGAAAGACTGCAATTCAATGTCATCATCATGAATTACAGGATTCTTACTTTGGAATCTTCGTACAGTATAACCAAATTGCCATTTTTATTTCGAACTATTTCAGTTCACCCTAATTTAATCCTATACTGATGTACTGTAAATGTTTATTCTAGTGACTTGCCTTGCCTATGGACCCGAAGGAGTTATCTCTGTTCATATCAAATTGATTGTTGTAGTGATGTAAAGCATACTTAGA
Source organism: Eospalax fontanierii (assembly GCA_035773235.1). Taxonomy (NCBI): domain Eukaryota; kingdom Metazoa; phylum Chordata; class Mammalia; order Rodentia; family Spalacidae; genus Eospalax; species Eospalax fontanierii. Next base: position 105,921,592 of record CM069527.1, on the reverse strand, counting down.
AAATGTGTGAAGGATCCCGGAGGAAGGATGTATGCATACCAGATCATGTTTGGAAATAAGTAATGGCATTTCCAATTTTTCTTGAAAATATAATAGTGTTTAGCTATCTTATATTCTATACATAGAAATAGCAAAATAGACCAAGCTCTTAAATATTTATAGTGTGAAATGAATTTAAGGAGTTATTATTTTAATTATTTCTTGATTGATGATTTTTGTAAATATTATTATAAAATTCTAATATTGCTTTATCAACTGAAAATCTTGATTATATTTTGATGTATTGTAAGGACACAGTCTTTATCGTCCTCCCTGAAGAGTGCTGTTTCTTTTCATGTAACTATACTTTCTGCATGCTTAAACTGCAACTAATAGGATGCAGATGCAACTTAAACTGTGATTCAAATCATTCAGTTTCCTGGTTCACTATGTAGATCACAACGAAAAGTAGTTACTGTCATTTACTATTATTATGCAGTTTTTAGTACTGAAAATTCTTGGCCACATACAAATCAGTATTAATAATATTTACACATTTAGTATTCAGCTCGTATTAGTTTCAAGCTCAAGAAATGTAGAGAACATGTTATTTACATTAATTCTGGATTCATACTTACTTGGAGTGTGAATATAATGGATTGTTGTTTGGTTAAGATTTTTCATAATGAAGAAATGTGGATCAATTCATTAGCTTTAAATTGACATATTTTTGTCATAAAGAGATTTTAGTTTTCTTTATTTTATTATTTTAATTATTTATTTTAATTTTCTCTGTGTGTGTGAGTATAGGGGCATGTGTTTATGAGGTTTTGGTATTCATAGAACTTGTAGGAATCCTTCCATCATGTGGTCGCTGGGATTAAACTCGGGACATCACACTTGGTATCAGGTGCCTTTACTCACTGAGCCATTTTGCCAGTTCAGGATTTCATTTTCCCTCCGTTTGATGTTATTTCTAAGGAATAGGGCACCATGTGCATTTGGACTAGAAAAACAGAAAGTCCTAACATTATCCACGGACACGTACATTACGACATGCAGTGTTATGCCCAGAGTCTAAACTGTCTTTGTTTGGGTTGTTGGCTCTATCACCTTCTCTCTCCTGATTATTCTGCCCAGTGAGTGGATCTGCAGCAGAGACTTAGCTTCTGTTCGTAAGAATGAATTTCCCTATGGCTTATGAGCCCTTTCAGTTATTCAACTAGATGAGCTATATCTTTGATCTTAATGCTATGATTGCTTTATTTTGCGTGTGTGCACATGTGTGTGTGCAGTTATTAATGGAGACCAGAGGTAGTCTTGTCCTCTCCAATCATTATCAACCTTAGGTTTTGAGATAAGTCTCTCACACTAAACCTATCAGATTTGGCAAGATTAGCTGTTCAGCAAGCCCTGGAAATCATCCTGTCTCCACCTTCCCAGAGGTGGGATTGTAGGCACATGTGACATTTAGCTTTTGACATGGGTTATGGGGATCTGAACTCAGGTCCTCACTCTTGTGTGGCAAGCACTTTACTGACTACAACTCTCCAGAGCCCCAACATATTTTTGTTGATTAATTTTGCTTTCTATGATTGCTACACAAATCTCCATAAAATGAATAGGTGAAAAATATAGAAATGTTACTATTCAGCTTCAAGGTTAGATGCTACAGTCTATGCTTCCTTGGAAGGCTTTGGTAGACAATCATTTTTTACCTGGAATGTTCTGGTGGGACTATATGTTGCTTAAGTAACCTGGCTATTTCATGCGAATCTCAAATCTTTTATATCAGGGCCACATTACCTCATATCTGGAAACCAGAGCTATTACATTATAAACTCTAATCTCCATTGCCTGCTATATGACTGACTACACTTTATGTGTCTGGTTTGCCATTTCTTAATTGTAAAACAACTTCCTTTTGGAAGAAGAATCACTGAAAACATGCAAAATTATTTCCTTACATTAACAAAGATATTACATTATCAACAAATTTATATTCATAGACATTTAAGTCATAATCTTCCATGAGACCACAATTTAGTCTTCTACAGAAGGGAAAGTAATGGCCTGGAGAGATGACTCAGTGGTTTAGAGCACTGGCTGCTCTTGCAAAAGACCAGGGTTCAAATTCCAGCAACCACATAGTGGATAACAGCCATTCATAACTCCAGTTCTAGAGAATTTGATGCCAGCCTCTGTCCTCCTCAGACACTGCATGACACTCGTGCACTTACATCAATGCAGGCACGTCACTCATAAACATAAGATAAAAATAAAATTAACAAAGAAGGTAAAGCTCATGATTTGTAATTAGATGATTTATAACCAAAATAACAAACATCAAAATGCATATTGTTATACTTTCGTCTGTCTTTCCATATGGTTGGCAATACCCTCTCTCTCATCATTCCACAGCTTAAATTTGGAAATGAAGATGTGTGTGAATGCAATGCCTTCATCCCCTGTTTATTATTTATCAACCTACTTCAAGCATTTCCTCATAGACATTAGTTTAGTTCAAGTCACATGACAGTTATGACTACCTTATAGGAGAAATGGGCTCATCCATTGTCACCTGCATGGCTGATCAGAAAGTACAAGTATTTCTTTAGAATTACAGTCTTGTAAATATGAAAATTCATAATTGAAAATCTGGCCACTGTGACATCCTATTCTAGAATACTGTTGGACATTTTTATAGACAGACATAATTTGTAAATAGGGGGATTCGTTATTACAGACAGCCTTAGGGAACACATTCATTATCCACTGACAAGTACATAGACACAGGCAAAGACTTAATTCATTAGCATTGTTGAATTGTGCTATGTTTAATTGTAAATACAGAGATTTCATACAAAATGAAATAACTAATTTAATATTCCCTAACTGTAATATAATGTATATATTATTACATGTATATAGAAAGATTCTGCATTTTTGCAAGTTTCTCTCTATATTCAATGATTTTAATGACCTCAAAACTGAAGAGCAGTGATTTGAAGACAGTGTATTCATTTCAACTTAACAAATGTTTGCTGAAATGGAATACTAACATGAAAATTTAACAGTTTTTAAGTCAAATATTGCTATATAGTTGATCATGTTCATCACCATCTAGTATGAAAAACAGAGTTACCTGTCCTCATAAAGCCTATATTCCAGAATAGAAAGACACATATAAAATACTGTATTATTTACAATAGCACTAAATGAAATGCAAACCATCTAGAGGATGATTTGCAAATTGGAGTATGATTTCAGAACTAAGCATCTTAGACTATCAATATAATTGAGCAGGTGCTTTGGAGCACAGGCTGGGAAGAGGCCGCAGTACTTATCACATATGGATATCTGGGGAATGCTCCTGCAAAGCGTTTTCCTTGCAAAGGTTTTAAAGAAAAGGTGATGTTCAGCATATTACAGGGAAATAATGAAGTAATTGTGGCTGGGTTTTGATGAGGACGTGGTAAAATAGATAACGATAGAATAAAAGAGATCAAGGATTCTTATGAGGGTAGAGGTCTGATTTACGTTAAGTTGGAGAATCAGCACAGAGCTTTAGGAGTGAGAATGGATATGTCCTCTCATTTGCAGGATTATTCTATGATTTAGGAAGGGAAGTGGACTAGGATGCAGTGGGGGACTAAAATATGAAAAAAGTGAGAAAAATATTTTAATTTTCCAAGTGAGAGATAGATTAATTTAATAATATTCAAATGATTTAAAGTGATTTTAATATATTTTAGAGCATTTCTCAAAAAGAAACTTTATTCATAGAGTAAGAACTACAGAGTCATAGTAATGAAAACAGCATGGTACTGGCACAAAATAGATACACAGACTGAATAGAACAGAATAGATGATACAGAAATAAGCTTACACAGCTACAACCATATGTTTCCCAATAAACATGACAAAAATACATTGATAAAATACCTTTACAAGTGGCAGTGGGAAAATTGGATGTCTACATGTAGAATGATAAAATTAGATCCCTATATCACATTCTATAGGAAAAAAAATAAACACAGATCAAACAATTCAATGCAAGATCAAAACTTTGACGCTCATGGAAGAAAGTTTAGGGGAAACCTGCCAAGATAAACATAATAAGGCAAAGAATTTCTGAACAGTATTCCTTCCAATATGTCAGGGGTATTAAGAACAGACAAATGGCATCGTATCACATGAAGAGGCTTCTATACACACAGAACAAAGGAAGAAGAGAATAAAGAAACATCAACAGAATGAAATTAAATATAAGCACCCAAAACAGAATTGGCATCTAGCATACATGATGATTTCAATATAATTAACAACAAAATAACAATTCACGTAATAAGTTAGAAAGTAAACTGTACAGACACTGTTCAAATGAAGAAATACAAATGACAAATAAATACATGAAAAAATGCTCAACATATAAATCAAAACTACACTGCGATTCTCTCTCCCCTCAACCAGAATGGCTTTCATCAAGAAAATAACCAATAAACTGGCAAGGATTCAGATCAAAAAACCCATTACATATGGTGAGTGGGTATATAAATGAGTCTAGTCTCTGAGAAAATCACTATGTAGCTTCCAAAAGAAAGGAAGAAGAGAGAGAGAGAGAGAAATTAAGAGAATGAGAATATGTAATCCAGTAAAACAACTTCTGGGAATATACACTTGTCCTGGGCAGTTTTAGTATCAACTTCACACAGCAACACTTGTAAAATTTCCTCCATTGGACTGATCTGTGGCCATATCTGAGGGGTATTTTCTTGATTGTTGAGTGATGTTTGAGGGCAGGTTCTTATGTCTTGTGCAAGAAAGGAGGCTCAATATGCGCTGGGGAGCAAGCCATCAAGAGGTGTTCCTCCCTGTCTTGTGCTTCAGCTTCTGCCTCCAGGTTCCTGCTCTGAGTTCCTACCTTGGGCTCCCTAAGTGATGAACTGTGATTCAAGAGATGTAAACTGAGTAAGTATTTCCCTCCCCAAGTTGATTTTGGTCAGTGTTTTGTCACAGCAATGGAGACCCTAACTAAAACAACCCTAAAACTGAAAAGTCATCTTACAATACAGACACCTACAGACCCTGCTTATTCATAACGGCAAAGTTAAGGAATAGCCTCGGTTTCCATTTTTGGGTAACTGGGTAAGCAAAATATGTTGCCTAAGTGCAATGGATTTTTCCTCAGTCATAAACATTGAAATTAACTTTTTTTTTTCAGAAAAAGTAGCTGAAAATGGAGAATATCATGTCAAGCAAATTGTGTCAAGCACTCAAACAGGAATATCAGGTATTTGATCTCACATACAAATTTCAGGGAAAATATATGTAAAAGGGAGATTACTGTAGATTTTCAATAGGAAACGGAGGAAGAAAAGGTGCAATAGAGGAGGTGAATATGATCAGAACAAGTTGAAGACTGTGTGGAATTTTCCCAATGAAACAATTCTGTACAATAGAGAGTTGTATATTACATTTGTAATGTACATTAACAAAATTTAAAAATAAAAATTTTCATAAGTAGTCTAAGCTACTGAAGCACTTCTACAGTATACGGATGATGGGGAAACGGCTTGGAGTAGACAGATGTGTTCTGTGTAGAACCCAAAGCATATAACTTATATACATATGGATACATATTTCTCACTCCTATGTCCGCACTATTTTATGTATCTTTGCATCAATGTAATCACGTTTGTACAGATAGTTTGAACTTTTATCAAATATTGAACAAAATATTGAACAAATATCATACAAAATAGAGAATATGTGATTTTTTTGTTTTCAATATCTATAAATTGTGTGTGGTATGTATGGTAACTGGTAAATAACAGTGTGTCATATACTTTTACTTGCTAAAGGAATGCACCTAAATTCTTTTCATCACAAAATGTAGTAAGCCAAGTCATTTACATTTTATGTAGTGCCACTTTTGTATTTAGTGCTTTTTTAATTTTTTTTCATATTGAGGATTTCACACATATTGGCAATTAAATATAATCAGTTCTATCTCCTTCTCCTCCTCTTCCCACATATCCCCTCATATTGCCCCTCCCAACTTTATGTCCACTAGTCCAGTCCAAACAAATGGGTGTGCAGCCATCCATCTTTAGAGGACAGGAAACCCACAAGTGGCCTTATCCTCAAATGAAATTCCCCTTCTCCCAGCAACTCTCCATTGCCAATAGCTCCCCATTTATTTTATTTGTATCTGTGAGGATGCACATGTTTCTGTATGAATGTGTGAGGTGGCACAGAGCCCAGAACTGGGCATCATATTCCCTGGACATAAAGTATCAAGTGGTTTTGGGAAGTTCAGTTTTGAGAACTGAACACTTGAAGAGCACTCGGTGCTCTTAATTGCTGAGCCATCTCTCTAGTTCCACTAATATGATTTAGTAATACAGTATACAGCTCCAGTACCTATTTCAAAACATAAGTTGTGAAACATAAGTATGCAAAATTTTATTCTTGTTAGTCATAAATAAGTAAATATAGTCAGTATTTAGTTTATAGTATAAAATTTATAATGTGGCAACATATAAACCAAATTTAAAATTATATACAGAATATTTTCCAACATTCTTTTTAATGTATAAATTTAATGATATTTTTGTGAATGTCATTCAAAAATTCTTAATTATCTTTTTAACAGTTCCCCCAACTACGTCTCCTTATCTTCCCCCACCAGATTTCATGCATTTTGTAATATATGTTAAGGTCTATGGAGTCAGGGTTAGTATACCCAGACTTCTCCCAGGACAAGTTCATCCTCTGGGGTCTAGTCAGTCTATCTAGAGTCACTCCCTTAAATAAGATCAATTCTTTCTCATCCAGCATAATCAGCTGCCAATAGTTCTTCAGCTAAGATTGGGGCCTGCTACCCATTTCCCCAGTTCTGTTTTGGGTTTTGTCGGTTTAAGTTTACATGGGCCTTGTGCATGGGGTCACCATTGCTATAAATTCATATGAACAAGGTCCCAGAAAATTGTAATACTGCTTTCTCATGGTCATATACCTCCTTCCCTGGCTCTTACAATCTTGCACCCCCTTTTCTGAAATGACCCCTGAACTCTGAGTAGGTGAAGTTTAATATAGGAGTCCTGTCCAAGGACCTACATTCTGCAAATTGTTATACTAGGTGAAGTAACATAGACTCAGAAAACCAAACAATACATATTCTCCCTCATTTGTGGATGGTAGCATCAATTCTTTACATGTGAGTGTATATCCTGATGTAATTACAAGAGGCAAGAAAGTGAATAGAAAACATGGAGGGAGAGGGAAAGAAGCGGTCTGAGAGAGAGGAGGAATAGGAGGAGACAGGTATTACCAAGGGAAAAACAGGTCAAATGGGGGTATTGAACTGGGAGGGAAGAGGGAGGTTAAACAAGGATCCGTGGGGGCAAAGGAGAAGAAGGAGCTCAAGCGAGGGGGAGGGATCTTAGGAGACAGGCTTTTTATCAAGTATTAAATGGGGAAAACGGGGATACTTTAACTGGGGAGGGAGGAGAGGTGAATAATGCTTAACTGAAAATGAACATTCTTAAAGAAACATAATATTGATATCCCTGGAGGTTCCAGCCCAAGGAGTGTAGCCTTAAATACGTATGAGGACTATAAGACTCATATATGATATATATGTATATCTGTAAATAATGATTAAAGAAGACATCGTGAATCTGAGATGGCGTGGGAGGGATGTGGCAGGAACTGGACGTGAGAGAGGAGGGCTGGAAGTGATGCACAGTTCATGTATATGAAAATCTCAAAAAGGGAGTTAAATTAACAGAGACATGTAAGTTTAACAGTTGTTAAAACATTCCCGAAAGTTCTTCAATTGTTTATCAAATTATTCGGTTGAACTTTTAGTTACAATTTTAAACTCTAGCTTGTTTTTCATTATTGAATGAACAACATCAAATCATTTTCCCTTTTTGAGGTACAATGTCTTCATTTGTCAGTGACTGGTAACAAGATCCAGAGTTGTTTATATAATGAGCCTCTGACACATCCAACAGCAAAATATTATAGGTTTAACTAAAGAAAGTATGTTCTCAGAGTTTGGAAGAGTTACATTTAATCCCTAATTATTGTGATTTAAAAAAATTATATATATTTATTGAGAATAAAATAAACTTAAATTTTGGTAGGAAAATCTTTATTAAATTAGCAAAGTATTTGATCTTAAAGCAGCTGGAATAATGTCAAAATAATATAATTATGAGAAAAACAAATCATAAATTATTCTAGTTCCTGTTTCAGATTCCAGTTGAAGCATACCACAAATTTGTCCCAATTTATCCAAAATGCACATTCTAATTAAATCAAAATGGTATAAAAATTCTCCATTGTATATTAAATTGATAGAAAATGTCTCATTGGTTTAGCAATTAAAAAGTAAGTCTGATACTTTACATATCAAATTGATAGACATTTTAATAATGCTGATTTATTTCTATTTGTCTGGGGTTAGTCAATTGTTATTGAAGCAAATATTTTAGTGTAAATTTCTAAAGTTTTCCTTGCAAGCAACCCTATGTGTGTACTTTAAATATGTTCTGGTAAAAACTATTTAAAAAATTAACTTAACCAAAACCCACTTTATAATCAGGACAGAAGAATGTGAACATTAAACAATCAAGGATATTAATGTAGAAATTATTATTTAATATTTTATTATTTTTATTTTATTTTATGTTCACACATGTATTGGCTGCATGTATATAAGAACACCTTTGTCGTGTCATATCCATAAAGAGCAGAAGAGGGCATTAAATCCTATGGAACTGGAGTTAACAGAGGTTGTTAGTTGCCATATGGCTATTTGGATTCAAACCCGATTCCATTGCAAGAGCAGCCAGTGCTCTTAAACACTGAGCTGTTTCTTCAGTCCCTAGTGCATAAATTATAATCAACAAAAAGCCAAAACAAAGACTTCCATATATGTATGTAATCACTTATGAATAAAATTTCTTTATTAAATATATCCATGTACTTAGATTTATATTTTTAAAAATATTTTATTTACTATTATTATTGTTATTTAATGATGTAGTGCCTGAATGTATGTAAGTATACCCGTGCCCTGCATTGCCTGAGGAGGTCAGGTGAGGGTGTCAGATTCCCCTGAACCTGGAGTTACAGATTTTGTTAGCTGCAGTTCAGGTGCTGGAAATCTAACCCAGGTCCTCTGCAAAAACGGCTAGTGCCCTTAACAGCTAGCCATGCCTCCAGCCCAGATTTATTCTTTTCAGATTTATTTTTTAAATAAGTAAATATCAATTCTTAGGAAATCACCAAAGAAAGAGCTCAATGACGGTCATCTTTTCACTAATTAACTATTGTAGCTGTTTTAGAGCAGCAACATTTGTAATATCATGGTTAATACAGGGAGAAAAATCTCTCCTCTTTTAAAAAAATCTTAATTGAGTTTTTGTTCGTTTCATACAATGTTTCTTAATCATATTTGGACCTTCCTCCCATCTTCACCCCCACAGAGACACCTCCACCAGATTTCGTGCTTTCTGTCATATATGCTAATGCATACTGAGGCAAGTTCCTGTTCCCAAATATTCCTGGATATGAGTCCATCCACTGGAGCTTGGTCAGCCTTTCCAATGCCATTCCCTAGATGATGATCAATTCACTGTCATCCAGCAGTGGTCAGATGCCAATAGCTCCTCAGCCAAGTTTGGGGTCTACTGCTCACTCTGGTGTCTTTCTAATTGAGTTTTTATGAGTTTTGTGCATGATGTCACCATTGCTACAAGTTCATATCAGGAAGTTCCCAGCTGCCTGGAAAACTCTTGTTTCTTTATGGTCATCCGCCACCCCTAGTTCTTAAAGTCATGCTGTCCCTTCTTCCACAGTGGACCCTGAGGTGGTTTAAATGAGAATGTCACCCATAGGCTCCAGGAATTTGTTTCAGAAGGTGTGGCCTTGCTGAAGGAAGTACTCAGTGGGGACAGGCTTTGAGAGTTCTTAATCTTGACCAGATTCCCAATCATTCTCTGCTTCCTGAGGGTGTTTGAAGATGTGCCAGCTAGGATTTGGCTCCAGTCATCTCCTAACACCATGCCTCCTCTGCCTTTCTAGACACCCACTGGACTTGTAAGCTCAGATAAACTCCTCCTTTTGTAAGTGTCCTCTGATACTATTTTGTTTGTCTTTATGAAGGAAGCTTTCAGGTCAGGTCCAGCTAGATCGCTCCAACTCCTGTGTCCAAAGTATGTCCTTTCTTATTATATTGTCCTTTTTGTACTTGTATGTATGGCAAATGCTTGTGTACCTGTAGGCACAGGTGCAAACACCCATCGATGCCTGTGGAAGCCAGAGGTTGTTGCCGGATGACTTTGTCAATAGTTTCTTTAGTATATTTTCCAATGAGCTATTGTCCACATGGGTTTGAACTCCACTCTCAGGAGCAATTAACATATTAGTCAGTTTTCTGTTTCTGTGATAAAAACACAGACCAAAGGATCTTATTAAAGGAGGAGTTTATATTAGTTTACAGTTCCAAAGGGGCAAGAATCCATCACAGCAGGGATGCAAGGCATAGACATGGCTGGAATACATGGAGCAGAGAAGTGTTCACATCTCATCATTAAGCAGGCACAGGAAGCAAAGTGTGACTGGAGATCCAACAAGTTTTGAGAACTCTATAAGCTTGCCCCCAATGATGTGCTTCCTCTAGCATAACCACACCTTCAAAGACCTCAAAAAAAGGTCCACCAACTGGGAATTAAATGTCCATGTACTTAGAGTCTACAAGGACATTCTCATTCAAATGCCTACATTCCACTCCCTGGCCCAGGTAGGATGATGGCCATATAAAACACAAAATGCATTTAGTCCAACCTTCAGGGTCCCAGTCTCCAAAATCTTTACCAGCCTCAATACTATTCAAAAGTCTAAAGTCTCTTCTGGGACTCAGGACAATCTCTTAAGTGTAAGCCCACATAAAATCAAAATACAAAGTACCTATTCCCAACATACAATGGAACCAAATACACATTCTCATTCCAAAATGGAGGAATGGATGCCAGACACAAACAAGACAGAAACCCAGCAGGGCAAACACCAAAACTAGCAGCTCCATGTCTGACTTCTGGGACTTGACTTCTAAAATCTCAGCTCCTCCATCTTTGCTGCATGCAACATACATTGCTCTCTTGAGCTGGTACCACTCCCTGTATGCAGCTGTCCTTGGCAGATGTCTCAGTTCTGACATCATGAATGTCTTCTTGGGGTCTCCACTGCCAACCAGACTTCACCTTCACAGGTTCACAAAATGGCCTGTGCTTTATAGTGTATTAGCATGAAGTCTTGGGAGAATCAAGAAAGAAAATATTGTGGTTTATCAGTGATAGATGTGTGTGTGTGTCAATTTAGCAAGGGCACAAGTTTGCTGGCGATTTTTTGTCACCTTAATACAAACTAGAGGCGCTTGGAAGAAGGAACGTCAACTGAGGAATTTTCTGCATTAGATTTGCCTGTGGGCCTCTCTTTGGGGCATTTTCTTAATTGTTAATGGCTGTAGGAAGGCCCAAGCTACTGTGGGCAGTCTTATTCCTGTGCATGTGGGTCTGGGCTGTGTAAGAAAAATAGCTGAGCAAGCCAGGGGAAGCAGGCAGTACACAGCATTCCTGCATGGTCTCTGCTCCTGTCTCGTTACCCACCTTGAGTTCCTGCCTCGACATAACTTGACTCCCTTAGTTTTTAAATTGCAAGCACTCTTTTCCATCTAACTTTTATAACTAAAGTAACATAAATTAAAATGTAATACTGAAATAAAACAAGAAGTTCAGTATTAGGTAGCAAGATAACCTCCAGTTCCTCTTACCATGGATTCCCAGAAACTGAATCAATTATTTCCAATATCTGCAAGATTCTGAATATATTTTCTCTGTGAAAAAGATATGCTATAATTGTGTTATACTTGTGTTCCTTCAAGCTTTATTATGGATGAACAGTTGTATGGGAAATTCCATGCTCTGGGGAATAAAGGAAGAGACAGGTATTGCATAAGTCATTCCCAGGTCGTGGCGAAATTCTCATTAGCAATATCATATCACTGCCACAAAAATAAATATTGGACTCCAATTAAAACTTCAGTTCTTTAGGCTGCAAATTGAGATCGGTGGTAGAATGCCTGCCTATCATGTTGGAGACCCCGATTTCAATTTCTAGCTCCTAAGCTAGTTGTAATTGTTTAGCTTATGGGGAAGAATAAAAACATTATTATGGAAAGATCTGGATCTTTAGTAGTCCTGGTTGATTGGAACTGCCACTCTATAAATTCTACAAATGAAAATCTTTCAAATATTCTACATACCATTCTGTTTATTACACCTGTTATGAATAACTACTGATTTGGGGATTTTAATATTGCATTTAGAAACTTCTATATATTAATGCACATTTTACTCATGGAAAAATGAAGATTGTCTGAGCCACAAATCTAATGTATCATAAATTACAGACATAAATACAAATGTCTAGGTCTCATTTTGCTTCTTAAAATAGAAACATAATGATTAAAAATACTCTCTAGTCCATACACACCAAAATACAGCTGTGGACACAGTCTTGGGGTCTTATTGCTGTCATTCTCTCATTTAACATTATCATTCTACCCAAAAAATATGAAGGTCACTACTTATAGCCCATCCTTCTCCCCTTTATATATTAGGTACAATTCTCATTACCAAATAAATTATAAATGTGCAGCCTCAGTGCCTGAGATTAACATCTCCATTCTCCTTGTGTCCTTGATCAAATTTCCAGGGAAATGTCTCACCTATTATACAGAAAGCTCTCAAAGCATTAGCATAATGAACTTGTCTTGTCTAAATAGTCAAACTATGGTATACTGCTTGTGCATTATAAAGATTTATTATCTCTCTCCAGTGGTACTTCGGCTTAACATCATTCTCAAAAGTATATAAGCTCTTGAATAATAAGTTCTTCTAATTTTCTTTTTATTCTCTCCTTTTAAATTCTTTTCATTCACCTGAAAAAGGAGCTGCCCCCGGCTAGTTTTGAAAGAGTGCCATGAAATGTTTGCCATGAAAGTAGCTATCAGAATATCAAGGCTAAACAAACATGGAAATGGGTCAGGTTACTCAGGGTTTTATGCACAAACTCACACAGGAAACTGAATAACGAATACTAACATAGAGTAGGAACAAATGCAGGTAAACAGTGCAGATAATAAACTCATAGACGTGTGAAAGATAGAAGTGAAGGGAATCTTACAGTTTATATAAAAAACTAATGCCAATATTATGAAATGCAACATTTATGAGCTAAAGGGATTCAGGTTAATTTTAGTTTTGTATAAAAATATTATGAGTGCTAATTTGAAAAGGATTGAATTGGCTTGTAATTATGACTTTTATCATGTTCAAAATTAATATCATTTAAAGAAAATGTTTTGTGGCTTGTGCAAGGATGAAGTTATTATCTTACATGTGTGAGCATCTCATAATATTGCCCTACCATGTGATTCTGGGTGGTGGATAACTGATACAAGGATGACTACACAAACCTTTCAGTCATGAAGGTTGGAGTCACCTTGTAAAGTAAACATACATCTACACCTTGCATGCGCATAAAGCACTGGAGGACAAAAACAGCTGTCAGAGCTTATGGAGCTGGAGTTAAGAAGGAGTGCCATCTGAATGCTTGCAGCTGAATCCTGGTCCTGTGCAAGAGCACCCAGTACTCTTAAACTCTGAGCCATCTTTCCAACCCCATATTCTAAAATTTAATCTATTTAGATTTCATCTTGTAGAACACAAGATAAGATTCTGATTTTATCCTTTAGTTTATGCATTTTGATTTTCCTCAGTACTGCTGACTGAAGACACTGTGTCTCTGGCTTTCTCTTAAATGTAATTTTTAAAGGAATAAAAAAATAACAATTTAAAATGTTAAAAATGATAAATATCAAAATGGACATTGTTGTGATTTTTCATGACTTGATTGTACCTTGGAACACAAAAGCACAATACCACTGATTATCATATTTCTTTCTGGAAACTATTTCCTCATTTTGAATATCACCGTAAGAACTCAAGTTTGTAGTAAGATGAGTTGTGGACCTCTGCCATAATGAGGACTTTCAGAGTAATGTGGAATTTCAAGTAATGATACAAAAATGTTGGTTATTTAGTTCTTAGGTTTTATGCTTTGTGATCATCTTAAAGTATGTGATGTGTGATTATAGCAATCATGGATGGGCCTAATAACAACTTCTCTAAATATATAGAGAGATGAAAAAGACACAACTGCTTAGAATTTGTTTGTCGTGGATAAGGTTAGCATACTTCAACACAGTAATTTCCACTGTCACAGGCAGCGGTATGGGGAGCAAGCCTTTCCCTTTATTTTTCATGTTTAATCTTCTCTTCCTTTTTTCCTGTCATGACAGATTAATTCAAGCTTTTACTAACACTTCATCATTGAAAACAATTGTGGAAACTGACCCACTCCTTCCTCTTCATGTACACCTTGATCTGTGACACTGTATATTGCATGTTAATGTTTACAAATATGCATACTTGAAAAAATCTCTCCCCTTGAGCAGAAGGTCCATTTCCTTCCTTTAGTGTTTCCAGTATTCACCTTGTTCCTCAAATGCTCTGACACTAGGAACACTAATCTAGTACTTAATGATATATCAGTTCATGAGTCAATGTTTAATAAGGTTATCAGCAGGAATATTGTCCTAGTAGAAACCTTAGAGAATATTTCAGCAACAGTTAATATGTGAAAACTTGATAGTCATCTAATTTGTCCCCCGAACTCCATTTAAATTAGCCATATGAAAAGTCCACCAAAATAAAATAATAAGACCCAATTATGATATTCATATCTCTGTATTCTTTTGTACCATATTATGGATTAAAGTAGGCACACATTTATTTGCTGAACTGAATGATACATTTGTATTTCAAATCATAGCTTTTAAATCATGTAAGGACATAAGTAGTAGCAATAAATCATTTCAGTGAAAATTTTGTTTTAATTTGGAATTTATTCTTCTTACAAGCAAATATAACTATAACTGCATAATTTTGATTTCTAAATTTCATTTAATTACGACTTTGTGTTTTGATCTCTCTACATGTCCTCTGATAGTTTGAATCAAACTATGTTATAATTGATAGCTTAAATAGGAAATACTATGTTATCATATAAAATCTCTAAAAAGCTGAATTGGTCATGAGGGATGATCTTATTGATGTGTGTCTGAATGCAGTTTGTCAGTATTTTAAGTATCTTTGTATCAATGTTCATTAAGGATATGAACCTACAGTTTTTGTTTTTGTTGTGACTTTACCTGCTTTTGTTATTAGAATGATACTGACTTCACAGGAGTTTTTGAGTTATCCATGTATTTCTATTTTCTTGAAAAATTAAAGCAGTATAGGTAGCAGATCTTTAAATATCCAGCAAAATTCTTCTATGAATCCATCTGGGCTTGGGCTTTTTTTATTCTGGAGGTTTTGTGTTACTGTTTTAATTTCCTTTTTTGTTATGGGTCTGTTTAAGCTATTGCTCTCTTCTGGATTAAACTATGATGATGTTCATATCTTTAGAAATTCATTCATTTCCTAGATTATTTTGATGTCTGTTGTGATCATTCCCCATTCATCTCTGATTTTGTTAATTTGGATTTGTTCTTTCTTTTTTTTTTAACTGGGCTAAGGATCTATCTATCTTAATTCCTCAAAGAATCACCTCCTAGATTCATTTTTTGGATTATTTTCTGCTTCTACTTCATTAATTCTTGCTCTTATTTTTTCTCATTTACTATATTAGGGTTGGTTTTTTTTTCTTGCCTTTCCACTGTCTTAAGTTGTACTGTCAAGTCATGTACGCATGCTGTTTCTGATTTTTAGTTTAGGGTCTAAGAGCTATGAACATTCCTCTTAGGACTGCTTTTAAGCTGTCCTGGAGGTTCTGTTGTGTTTTGTTCTCATTTCCATTTAGTCCAGGAACATTTTGATCCATTTACTAATTTCTTTATTAAGCCATTCATCATGCAGGAGTGTATTGTTTAGACTCCATTAGTTTATGTAGTTACTAGAATTTCGTTTCTGTTGATTATAAGCTTTAGTGTACTATGTTCTGATTGATTCAATGGAATTACTCCAATGTTTTTGTATATTGAGATTTGTTTTTTGTCCAAGAATGTTGTCATTTTACAAAAACCTGCATGGGTTGCTGAGTAGAAAGTATATTCTTTGGTGCTTGGGTGGAATATTCTATAGATGTCTGTTAGGTCCAAGTTTGTACTTTCCTCATTGAGTTCTATGAATTGTTTTTTGTTTTCTTTAAGTTCTTTGATCACATTTACTTTATCTTTTAAATTGTGCATTCAGGTGTTCTTCAGGGCGACTCTCTTTGAGGTGCACTTCTGTAAAAATGCTGATTTTTGTTGCTCCACATTCTCTTGGTTTTTGATATTATTTGTTTTTCCCATGGTGTTTGGGCATATGGGTGCACTTTGCTGGTTACGAGTGCGGAAGGAACGTCTATCCTGTCTTTCTTTCTTTAACTGAATTTTGGATTGCTTGTGTTGTTTATGTAGTTTGGTTGCTTTTTGCTCATGTGAGAAAAAATATTGGTGTGTGTTTTGGGTCCTTGATGAGGAGTGACTATTCTCGGTAGATGGTGGAAGAGGGTCATAGGTATACTGGGCAGGGTAGTAGCAGGACTGGACTTTGTCAGACAAATCATAAGCCAGTGGAATTTATGCTAAAGGGTTATCCAGTCTGAGTTAGGATGCTAATCCAGAGATCTGAAGCAAAGGAATTGTAGTGGGTCTGGTGATAGGGTGTGTTGGGGTAGTTTGGAAGTCTTGAAGCTGCAGAAGAATGGAATGGATATGCTAGGTGTCTGTGTGGCAGTAGCCAGGGAAAGATGGCGGTGGTGACCCCATGAGGAGGGATTTAGCAATCTATGCTAGGGGGATTAGATTGTTTGGGTTAAAAAGTTATTCCAGAGAAATGAGGCAGAGGAATTAAAGTGGGCCTGGTTCCAAGGCTAGCTGGGAACTGGGTGGGAGTGGAGTAGGTTGGAGAACATGAGCTTTTTGATGTTATGTTAAGTAAAAGTTATAAGCCCGGATTTTGCCCATATCCAAAAAGTCATTATTACAGTATTTTATTACAGTAAGTGTCTTCTGGAAGCAGGACAGGAACTGATAATAATTTTGACTCTTGCAACCACACAGTATTCTTATGCCAAAATATCATCTTTCCATTTATAAATACACATAAATACCCTGTGACAACTGTGACCCAGAAACCAATGGATATATGAGATGTGTTTCCCGGTGTCCTACAGATCTGCTCTATCATTTCTTCTGCATTTTTTTCAGGAGCTATTTTAATTCACTGTGAAGAATACGCTGTCGTAAATAATATGAACTTTAGTGAAAGCATATTTGGTAATGTCTCAAATAAACAGATTTAGTGACCTTAAATTTAGAAAGTGAAACAGATCAGGAGTATCAAGAAGGTCTCTCTATTACACATTGAAAATAAATAAATTTTCTATTTAACTTCAGTGTCACGGTTGTCCTGAGTGACCTTCAGACCTTGTGGAGAATGGATTTGGAATCAAAAATACTTATGTTTAAAAGCTGGCTCCACTTCATATTTTTTTTCTGAATATGAATTGCTACACTCACTCACTGGACTTTAGACATGCCCATTATGACTCATATGACATCAGGAGAAAATGCATTTTATTAACATATTACCATACAAAGTAAGAAGTTTCATTATGAGGCTTCCATACTTGAATTACATTCATCTCCTCTATGCTTTTTTATTCTTTCCTCCTACTCAATTTTCTTCTTAAAATTTTAGAGTAGAATTACGTTTATGTGCTCTGTAGAAAAATTTTAACATTTCTCTGTCTATTTTTTTTGAGGTTTTTATACATGAGTATTTTGTGTACATCATTTCCATGCCAGTCCGCCTCTGCTCTTTCAGTGTGCTCCCCACCCCCACTAAATTCCTTGTCCCCTTTAATTAATAGTAGTAATACATATGCATACATATGTTTTATGGTATAAAATACATAGACTGCATTGTGTCTTTTAGTGGTGTTTGTGTGTGTCTGCCCAGTTGGGATTAGATCACTTTTCAAGGAAAAACAAAGTTTAGTAAAAATAAAATATACTTATTAACTTAAAAAAAAAGGTTCAGTGATGGTGTCATTGAAAATGCTCGTCTTAAGCAGCGTGTTCATGGGGAGGAAAACATTCCCACAGACTCTTATTACTCACGTACATTAGAATTGTGCAAGTCATTTACAATAGTACAAAATACTGCTTTGGCAGTATTCTCAAGAAAACTGATTCTCCCTCCCTCAGCATCAGTTGATTACCTGAAGCTCTTCCTCAAGAGACAGACTCTTTGATATTTCCACTGTGGCATGTTCACTGGATTTAACAATAAGCAGATTTTATTAGATTACCTTACTGTGGAGGTTTCATTGGTATGACTCTGCTGTCATGTCTAGAATGAAATGGATCAACTAGCACCAGGTGCCTTGACCCTCCTATATGTTTTTATTTTCTGTCTACCTCACTGTATCACCTCTTCTATTTAAATTTCTTTTAATTTTCAAGAACAGTTTTAAAAATTTATTCATGTACATATGTGTGTGTTCGCATGTATACCCACGTGTGTATGTGCCACAGAAGTAGAAGAGGACAGTGGATCCCTGGAACTGGAGTTACTGTTGGCTGTGAAGAGTCCAGTATGAGTGCTGAGAATGAACCAAGGTCCTCTGCCAGGACAGCAAGTACTTTTAACTGCTGAGCCACCTCCCACCAATCCTGTGCTTTAACATCCCTGGTAGTTCCCTTTTTACTTTCAGGCCCTTTCCTTTGCCAAGCTGTAAAACGCGTAGCATTAAAGAGCTGTAAAATTTTCTGATTTGGTAAAATGACATTAGTTTTGTGTGATCATACCACCTTAAATTATGTGTGTATAATGAAGCATTTTATTATATTACTCCAGTCATAATCCTTGTTTCCAAAGAAATTTTTGATAGTAACTAGTGTTTGTTGCCATTATATAAAAGCAAAATGATATTTATAAAGTGAATAGCAAGTAATCAGTATGAAGTAAAATTTCCTATTACAAAGGGAAAATGAGTCAGTTATTTTAAATTGATTAATTCACCAGAATCAGCTATTGTGTTCACAGTCCTCATTTTGTCATTGTATAGCCTTTTCTTAATACTCATTATATTCATGTTAAACTTGCAAAGGAACATATAAAAATCTAGACCCATGTATATAATATATATGTTATTCACAATATTAGATTATTTTATATATAATCACCACTCTTCTGTTATATTACAAATTTGCAGTGGTTTTGAAAGACCTAAATATCTCTCTGCTCCATTAAGCCATATGAAATCCTTCCTAAATACACTGTAGATATAGCTTAAACAGTTTATACACTAATTTTTTATATTTTCCTAATTCCAGAGTAATGAAATGATAAAACTTAGGTTAATATTAATCCTAAAAGGTGAATGTGGTTGGTACAATTCTACCAAAAAGTGAATTATTTCCTAACCAACATCTGAAGAAAACATCATTATCTTACACCCACATCAAGAATAATATGATCGCAATGGAACTGTGTCTGGACACCACAGCGTGGCTGTGCATATGAACCCACAGCATTTGTGACATTATGTACAAAACATGAGGAAACTCAAGCCTCGCAAAAACCCAGGATAGCTGTGGCAGGTGTGCTAGAAACCTAGCCTTCGGTTTTCCTTTGAAAGTTGATGTCAGATTGGTTAACCAGACTTCAGAAATAAACCCACACCTGAGAACATATGAAGAAAACAGTTTACAAGCAATAGAACTTTAGAAAGGGAGAAATATTAATATGTAAATAAATTCCATGCAAGTAAGGTAGGGCAGAGAGGGAGAGGAGCTAAATGTAATCAAATATATTGCATGAAATCCTAAGAAGCAAAAAATATGTGTTTATAGCATGATAGGGACTGGTTTATGAAAATGAACCACTTGTGGATGATGTGTTGTCTCTGCAGGTTAAAGCACTTGACACAGTGCCTAGAGATCTCTGTTAGGTCCTCAAGACACACATGGTGAAAGGGGAAACCACCTCCCTGAACTTGCTCTCTAATCTTTACACACATTCCATTGCATGAGCACCCCAGCACAAAAATAAATAGATGAAATATGTTCTCTCCTGAGAGGCAAACCTCTGAATATGACTCCTGATAACCCAGAAGCTAAATGTATCCAGATATGAAATCTGTTTGATTAAAATCATTTGCTCCCTAATATGCTAATTTTGTTGAAAAAGTATAATACATTTATAATATATGAACTAAAACTGGCAATATTTTATATTTTAACTACTGTTACATATTCATTTAAATTAACTTAGTTCAATTCAATCACAATTATAAACTTAGTAATATTCCATGTTACCTTAGTCAGGGTCACAAGAAAATTTAAAGGTGGTTTATTTCTTAAAAATACATATCAATATCAATACATCTTAAAAACATATCAGTAAAATGAAATATCATTCATTCTTAGTGTGTATTTAAATTCCTATAATTTACTTTAAATTCTTATTTTATTTAAAGACATTTGACCAATAACAACAAATTACCTTATCATGGTACTCATACATTTATTACAATAGTGCCGGCTCTATCTGTTGTAAATGGCTATTATTATACTTAAGTAAGATTTGTTTAGAGGCAATTTGAAAAGGTTGCTTTGTGGGGCTGGAGAGAGGACTCTGTGGTTAAGCACACTTGGTGCTCTGGAGGACCAGAGTTCAATTACTAGTACCCAAGCAAAGAGGGCACACAACTGCAATATATCTAGGTGCAGGAAATGCAACACCATCTTCAGGTCTCTGCATGCATCTGCATATACATAGGCATTCACACACATGCACGCATACACGTGCACGCGCGCTCACAGAGAGACAAACATTTTAATGAAAATGATAAAAAACGCTTTTTCAATTAGCTTTGTTACAGGCTAATTAGGGACTATTTTTTACCCTTTTCTGTGGAATCTCATTAAGCAATCCATAGTTGAGAGGCAAATCATTACATGTCTAAACAGACTTAAGATAACAAAATATGAGCTGCACATTTAACCACTGAATAAAGCAAAATATTAATGAAATGCAGATGATGTCATTGCAAGGCATATAATGCAACTTCAAGTATTGAAAATCATTTAACGTAATTTTCATTCAATAGCTGTAGGAAAATATTTCAGAGGGGATTTCTGGGATGGAATGTGAGCCTATGCACATGTCTTGTGCCAAGGAGCAAACAATGCATATTTTAAACATTGTATCCATAGAATCTCTATCAAACATGACAAAATATGTATGGACATGATATATGATATTATATTCACCAATTAATATAAATGCATTAGTGGGATTTTAGCAAAGAATTTTCATAGTGGAACTGCATTATAAATAAATCTCTTCATTTGTTAACAGATCTAGGCTGTGTAGTGGAGAGGGGTTTTCAAAGTGTCTGAGTTACTGATGGAATATAAGGCTTCAGAGAAAAGCAAGAACAAAACAAGGACTTATAAGAAGTGAGTGCTGTAAAGAATTTAGATGTACACATGACATCATTTACAGATATGCATGTGTACTTTCCAGTAGGATTCTGAATACATGCCCCCAAATTTACATAGGTTATTGCCACAGCCCTTAATTATCTCCCAGAACTGGGAGGTAAGATCCTATGGCTGAAGACAGGCCTTTGGACACAGCTGGATCTGATGTGGAAACCTCCTCCTTGAACACTAGCTTTCACAGTTTTGGAGGACACTGTGCAAGCTGCTAATTATAACCACAACAATGACCAGCATAGCAAACTATATTGGTGCAATACTGACACTTTTATTTTGGGGCTAATCAACAGCTATCTAAGTGGACTTAAACCCCACTTGGTGGAAAGAATTCATGGGAGGCACTGTTAACATAACCAAATACACATGACTGGAGAGGTCAGAGATCTTAAAGAAAAGAATTCCTTTGTTGTATCCCTAGATATAATTTCTTACCCTATGCTAAATATGAAACCTTACATTAATAAATACATATGCCAGTCAGCACTCATCAAAGAAGCTTCTTGTGTAACAGATGAAGACTAACACAGAGTTCCACAACTGTTCAAACATAGATTAAGTGTCTGTGAGAATGCCAACACTAAGTGTTACATCTGTAGTGGAACCTCCATATCCAAGGCTCACAGAACATAGTGGAACAGGGGGTAGAGAGAATATTAATGCATCTCTCAGCTTTCATAAGTGAAGCTTCCTAATGCAATAGATAGGAATGAACACAAAAGGACACAGCCCACCAAAGTGCAGTGAATAAGAGACTACAGAGTGTGGGGTCCCATATTAAACAGCATTTATTCAGGGTGCAGGGACCATTGAAGAAGATGTGGATGGAAGATTATAAGACCAGGAGAAGGGTGCATTTACATGAGGAAACAGAATCTTTCAGGCTTCTGGAACTTAACTCATATGATGTTTCAGCAATGGTGACAGCAGGCACAAGACCCATGCAAACTCAGTCGGACATAGACCATCATTGAACTGGGGAAATGGACAGGAGGTCACAACTTTGACAAGGTAGTATTGGTAGCTGATCACTGCTTGGTGAGGGAAAATTTGTTTTCTTTAATTTCATGATGCTAGAGAGACTGAACAGCCTCCAGTGGATAAACTCACACCAAGAGACATTTGTGTACACAAACTTGACATGATAGATGTTAATATGTGTCTGGAAGACTGATAAATATGCTACAAATGTATTGTATAAAATCCAAACATTTCATTGAAATACATTTAAAAAAAAAACAAGAAAAACAAGTGTGAATGCTCTATGTGTTTGGGAAAAACAAAAAAAGACAAGCCATAAAATATATTGAACTCTAAATGTGCAAGAAATGAAAGTCAACATTTTCAGCCTATAGTTATGGATTTGGAGAAAGACAGGGTCAAATAATGGAGAAGACAATTAGTCTTGTGCATGCTTATGCAAGAAATTCAGAAAATGACAGATGATAGATAGATGATAGATAGATAGATAGATAGTAGATTGATGATAGAGAAATGAAAATAGATAGATAATAGATGATAGGCATAAGCAGATTATAGATAAATAGAAGATAGATTATAGATAGATGGTATAGATATATACAGATAATATGGACCCCTCACATGTGTAGGTAGTAATGTAAAAGGATAGGTTAGGATAGGCTATTATCAAATAATTGAATTAGTTAATCACAGTAAAAATTAAACTAAACCTGAAGCTTATAGTGAGGAAGAAATGAAATTATGTAAAAAGAACATTAAAGAAGAAAGATTTCAACGCAGAGTGAAAACAATGCATGTCATAACCTACCAAATCGGAAATGAATATTGAGAAATTAAGTGTGTAAAAGATCTTGGTAGTTCAAAAGTAAGTATGTGATACTTAAACAAGTTGGAAGGAGCAAAATCTTGACCACCATTATTTGGATAATCATTAGTGTAAATGCAGTTTTAAAGTTCAGTTATATAGCATTTGAGTAGAAAGTGTTAAGCATGCAGATTGTTCACAAATATTTAGAGAACATTAGGATTCAAGAAAAGTAGAAGAAAACAAAGACTACCACCAGAAAAAAGCAGAGACAATAGCATGCTTTTTTATTTACTTAATGGTACACTGATTGCGCTTTTCTACACTCCAGAAGTGTGGCAGATGCCACAATGTGATGGTGCGGGAACAAAGGTAATAGGAACTCTTGATGTCTTTTAAACTAAGAGTGAGTCTTGTCTATTCTTAGAATTTGTTCCCTTTGATTTGTTTGGAACTGTTTATCCAACAACAAGCATACTCTCTCTTTATTCAAACTGTTCATTCATGGGAGAAATAGTGAAGAACCTTGTCTTATCAGGAAAGATTTTCTTTTCCTGACCATTATTATATTAGCTATTTCTTTGTTGTGGGAATAAAATTCCAGGAACAAGACACGTTATATAAAGAAGGGTTTATTTGGCTCCAGAGGAATGAGTCCCTCATTGACAGGAAGGCATCTAGAGCAGAAATCTGAGCACTCACATCTTCAATAAGACACAAAGAGAGAGAGAGAGAGAGAGAGAGAGAGAGAGAGAGAGAGAGAGAGAAGAGAGAAGAGAGGAGAGGAGAGGAGAGGAGAGGAGAGGAGAGGAGAGGAGAGGAGAGAAGAGAAGAGAAGAGAAGAGAAGAGAAGAGAAGAGAAGAGAAGAGAAGAGAAGAGAAGAGAGAGAAGAGAAGAGAAGAGAAGAGAAGATGATGAAGCTGGTCTTTGACATCTTGAAGCCCACACAAGTGATGTGTGTCCCACAGCAAGGTTGAGCCTCCTAGGGATTCCAGACCCTTCACAAATAGTGCTGAACTGACCAAGTGTTCAAGAACTTGAGCCTATAGGGGGCACTTCTCATCCAAACAGCACATTCACAGACACAGAACAGCATATAAACCACAAACAGATGCTGTCGATTTAAACCCACCTGCTGTTTGCTACATAAACTGGAGACAATTTAATATAAATTTAAACTGTTTAGCTTACCTTATAAAAGTTCACTACAATAGGAGCCCAAGACTTAGTAAATATATTTGTGTTGTTTTCTTAAAAACTAGATAAATTTAAATAAGCTGTTACACAATTGGAAAACAGATTGACTAGTGTTAAATAATTGTAAGATTAACTTCAGTTACAAGATTAAGCAAAATTCCCATTTGTAACAGAAGGCATTCTCAGATAAAATTCATGGACAGAAAAATTAAGTGTGCAAGAGATAAAGTTTAGTTCTTGAGAAAATTCAATTAAAATTCATATGTTCCGGCCTTCATTTTTTAATCTAGAATTCTAGTCATGATGAAAAGAGTTCATGCCTTCTTCCTCTGGGGGCTTCATAGCCTGGATTTCACCGTTTTCTGCATGGAATTCTGAGGGAGTGTAGGACAGTATTTAGACAGGCATTCAC
Source organism: Eospalax fontanierii (assembly GCA_035773235.1). Classification (NCBI taxonomy): domain Eukaryota; kingdom Metazoa; phylum Chordata; class Mammalia; order Rodentia; family Spalacidae; genus Eospalax; species Eospalax fontanierii. The sequence continues at coordinate 105,896,517 of CM069527.1, read as the reverse complement.
TGAGACAACCCATAGTAGGTTTTCTCAGTCAGAGTGTGTTGCAGATTTTTGTGGGGTTTTAATCATGTGTCATCTGATTATGACTTCCTTATCTTAGTTTCCGTTGATACTGTCCTTGGTGTTTTTTGTTTTGTTTTTATTGTTGTTGTTTTGACATAATTTTAATGCAGCAGCATATTATTTGAAAATTCAGTGTAGTCCAGAACTTTGATACTGCAAATCAGAAAGGTAAGCTGGAGATGAAACTCTTTAGAGACAGCATTGATGTTACACTTTCAATTTTGCATTTTCGTATTCATTTTCCTGACAGAATTAGAGTTTAAGGAACAATACATGGCTCTATGTAAAATCATATTAGAATGATTATTATCTGAAAATTCTGATCTAAGATACTATTGTTTCTTTCTTTCTTTTTTTGTTTGTTTTGAGACAGGGTCTCCCCTGTAGCCTAAGCTGGCCTAAAACTCACTATGTAGGGTAGGATGGTCTTTATCTAAGAGAAAATCCCTGCCTCTACCTTCCCAGTGCTGGGATGAAAGGTTGCCACCATCATATTTTGCTGAGCCTAGATAACTCACATGACGGAAATTGTGCATACTTTCAATATTAATATTTTAAACATTCTGTTTATGTATATGCTCATATGTGCCTTTAAGAGCAGTTGAAGTAGCGTCTAAATGCATCCATCAAATATTTTTCAAATGTAGAGAAGATTTAAACAGAGAGAAAGATTAACATAAGGATGATCTCTAGGTTTTCAAAAATATATAAAGATAATTGAATGGATTAGTGATGTCACCAAAGATTTACTTTTTCTTAGCTTTATCATATCTGATGGGTTACTTTCATTTACAATGAAAAAATCATGATCAATCCAGGAAGTCCTTCAATATGTACAAGAAAGTGTCTGCACATGTGTAGATCATGTTATGAAATTCAAACTATTCAATGCTTATAAGCAAAAGACCAGGATGCTACCACTATTTTCAATTTACCTATGACAAAATGAAAATAAATTTCCTATCCAAATAGCATGGGTCATTTCTATGCAGAGTGGTATTTACTGATGCATTTTCCACCTACACACCTAGAATAATGGGAAGTTCCTTTTGTTCATTCGGATGGAAGACTAACATTCCCATGAAGGAAAGAGTTGGAGGCATAGACGTAATTGGCAAAAGAGCAACCTCACAGGAACTCACTCAGTGAGTCAAACGTGTGGAGATTGTCATTCTATCGGCACACCTTTATTCTTAATTATTCCAGGTTTTTCAAAGGTAAAATAACCAAATATTTTCATTGAACAAATTTATTTGTACCGTCACGCCGTCTTGACTTCATTTTTCTTCCTTTGTCTGGATGGAGATCTCTGTCCCCCGAACTACCCCCCGCCCTGGGTATTCTTGGTGCTATTGCTGCATGGAGGTTATACTTACTGCAAAGTTACAGGTTAATTGTTCCCACCCACAGATTTTATGGAGAAATAGTTGGAAGAGGTGTGACCTGCAGTCCCTGCCATCAGTGAGAAGCCAGCGGCCAGAGCAGGTAGGACGCAAGTCTTTCGCAGGATCTTTCGGCCGTCTCCCGGGTCCATAGCTTTTGCAATGCCAAAACCTTCCTACTTCTCTCACTGGCAATTGAAAGGGCATATAACTTCAAACTTGTGGAACCCAAAATGCCAAAAGCACAACAGTAATTGATATTTTCTGTCTTCCTCATTTTTAGTCTTCATTTTAAGCTTCCTTTTCTCCTCTCATTGTCCTCCAGTCAATGACTCCACATACAGTAAACGCAGTTCATCTTGCGTGATCTTGGCACCCTTCGTTATCTCCAGGAAATTTTGAGATTTGAGACGATTCTAAAGTTTTACTTTTTTTATTGCACTGTTTTTCCCACCGAGGGCGGTTACCCAAGGTTTCACAGTGTGCACAGATTTCAAACAATGATTTCAGGACATTACGTAATTCTTGACAAGTAAAAGCTAAACACAAAAGTATTTAGCTAACCTTAAAGGTGCAGACACCCTCCAATACCTCAGGTTAGATGTCTAACTTGATATAAGATCTCAGAAAATATGTTTGCCACTATATGTGTTCCTGATCCTTGGTGTTACTCTAATTTCTCACAGACTACTATAATCTGGTTGTATTAACATGTATTTAAAGTATAAATAAGTTTTGTGTGTATAAATTTTGAAGAAAAGTTTCTGTTCAGCATGCATCACAAAGATTTCTGAGTATGAAAAGGACATAAAATTGAATGTTCTCTCAGATATGCATTTTCTAAGAGAAGTTGGCACATATGTATATATTCCTATGTACATACATAATTTCAATGTATTAAAATACAATTTTTCTATTTTTAATATGCCAACATAAGATGATATTAAGAACCACAAAATAACCATATGTGAGAAGCAAGACTTTGTAAATCTGACTGAATTCTAAATTCTTTCTGAAATTTCATGTAACCCATAAAAATAATTATCGGGAAGTTATATGAATTGTTTATCAAAAATATCAGATTATATTCACGTGGGGTTTATAACATATGTGCCAGAATCGCCAGCAGGTAGGGCGGTGGAGAAGCTGGTCCAGCCGGCCTCCTCCTGGGGCTATGGCCAGCCGGGAATTGTTTCTCTGAAGCCAAATAAAATCAGGAATTTTAAGGGGGACAATAAGAAAATGAGGCTCTGTGCCAAATTTCCTAATAGAGGTATCTCAGCTTTTAAAGATGCAATCAGCAATTTGATTAGTCATGGGATAGAGCCAGGGGCTCCGCCCACTGAGAGGTGGATCCAATGGATGGGCTCTCCTTGAGCCAACAGTGCGGTGTATAAGGTCTCCCCAGGGAAGATATGTAGAAAAATTGGTAGGCTGGTATCATATTTTTTAATGATGTATTATCAATGGCTTGTTGGACTTGGTGTAATATCTGTCTGTGGTGGGAAGATAAAATAATAGGAGAAGAAAATCAGGGCGTTTTAAAAGGTCAAACAATGGAGACAACTGTTCAGTGGAAATGGGGATCCAGGGCCTCATCCAATTAATTTCTCCCAAAACCTTTTGAAGTTGAGGTAGGGTATAGGAGTTCTGGATGTGTAACTGGGGTTTAACTGGGGAAGCAGAGTCCAAGGACAAGATGGAACCCAAGATTTTAAAAGGAGGGACTGTTTGAATTTTTTCAGAGGCCACCCTAAAATTATTGGCTTGGAGGATATGCAGTCACTTCTTTGTGAGGTTCCTTAAACTAGTGGGACTGGAACTGCCTAGGATAAGATTCAGCTCTTTCCCCAACATAATATGAACCCTGTGGGACAGAACACAATTGTGAGAAAAGATCAGTTGTGAACTAACTTCTTTGCTACCTGTTACCAACGCTAGGAAAGATCTTATCCTTTCACTAGGTCACCACATTAGGTAAAATCAAATAAGAAAAAGAAGAAAATGAGAGAGGAAAAAAGATCACAACTTATTATATTATGGGTTTATAACATCAATATTTATAAGCTAATTGATATTATATATACTTTATACTTATAAAACTATGGGCTTACACTGTTACAACTTACGAACTAGTAAACTTATAAGACTTAATTACTTAGCACATGCTTCTTATATTTATGAATAGAAACTATTTATCTAATACATAAAATTATACTTATAAATTTATGGGTCTACATCATTACAACTTACAAACTAATTATTTAATACATGCTCCTCCTTTTAAAGGACCCTCCTCTCCATAGGGGGCAGAGGGTGTTAATCTAGGTTGACTCTGAAATGCAGAGGCCTCAACTTTATTTTGCTCAACACATTTATACCCCTATCCAGAGCACAGGAATTCAGGGAGAAAGTCAATCCAGTGAACCTGGTCAACCTCAGGGACCTCCTGAAGCTCTTGACCTCTTCACCTCCTGAGCCTAAGGAGCCTCCCTATAGGCCAGAATGCTTCACCCCAAAACATAAACAACAACAAAAAAAAACTGGTTCCTGACAACCCATAACATACAAGGAAACTGAAACAACAATACTAAAACCTCCCAAATGACAAAAACTGAGACCCAGATGAATTCCCAGCAAAATTTACCAGACATTTAAACTCCGTTAGACAGTTCAACATGAAAAAGAATGAACAGAGAGATACCTTAATTAAAGAATACCATATATTGAATGAACCTAACAGACATCTGAATATTTTATCTCAATACCAAAGAATACATATTCTATTTAGTACCTGTTGGGACTTTCTCTAAAGTTGACCATATACTGGGGCACAAAATAAACCTCATCAAATCCAAAAATACTAAAATAATATATTATTTACATGTTATACCATGGCATAGGAAGGGATAGAACTCAGAACCTTAAGTATGCTGGGCAAGCACTCTAACAGTGAACAATCTCCATTTCCTCCAAAATATCTCTGCCCCAGAGATTTTGGGGTTGAGGAGTGCCCCATCGACCATTTAAAGGAGTAGTATCTGATGAGGAACGGCAGTCTTTGGCACAATGAAATTCCTTTGGTGCACAGAGGGCATGGGGTGGAGGTGTATTGCTAGGCACAGATGGGGCTATTTTTAGAAGATTGGGGCATTTCTTCTTAAAGTGCCCGTCTCTGCCACAACCAAAAGCTGTTCATCCTTTACCTACCGAGACCTGCTGAAGGGCATTTACTAGGGTAGTCACCTCCTCCTGTCTGTTCAGTTGTAAAGCAGCTGTCATGGCTCGGGTTTGGTGGGACAAGGACCCTACGTCCTTAGAGGCCACTGTTCCCGAGGCCATGTTGATGGGCCAGGGTAGCCTCTGTGCAGCTATTTGCATGGACCCAGGCTGCCCCTGGACCCAGAAGATGAAGAACTGCAGCCACAGTACGGCGGCATTTGGAATGTACAGAGCTCTGTAAGCAATAAAATTTGGGGTGATGATGGGAAAAGGTTAGCAGGGTTCCTGAGGGGGGGCTACCTCCCCCCCATAAGGTGGGGGGCTGAGGGAGCCCAGAAGGGATTAATGTCCAGCCTGGTGGAGGGAACTTTCTGGAAAAACCCCTTCCCAAGACTGGTGAAGGGTTGGGTGTAGGCTGGGGCGTAGGTTTTTCTTTGATCAAAAAGTCACCCTCTTAGGTGACTTGTCTCGGGGTGTTTGGGAGGTGGACTTTAAAAACGACTGCCCTATAATTTATGGGGGTACACTCACCCGCAGAACGATTGGCCCATCAGGGTTCTTCTGTTTCCTCACACGGGGCACCAGTCTGCCAGGATCGCCGGCAGGTAAGGCAGTGGCGAAGGTGGTCGGTCCAGCCGGCCTCCTCCAGGGGTTGAGCGGGATGGTGAGTGTCGATGAGCCAGACCCTCTCCACTCTGGAGAAAACACCACACCGAGCCAAGCCGGGAGTCTGTCCAAGCAGGATCTCGTTTATTGAAGCTTATAGGATGACTTATATTGGGTAGGGACAGGGCTAAAAGGGAGTGAAGGACCAATCGTTTTTTGTCATGTAGGCTGCAGCCAGGCAAAGGCCATTTTGGCAGTCCACCAGACTCGGGTGAGTGTCAGACAGCTGCACTCGAAACGGTTGGTTAGAAGTGGGTTATGACGGTTGGTGATGGTTGGAAAAGTGGGTTGTGACAGTTGGAAATGGTTGGTTAGAAGTCTGGCCGTGGCAAGCAGGGAGGCAAGGCCCACGCTAAGGCCAAGTCGCACTGGTCCCACGCCAGCCTGCAGCTCCCAGTGGGTCGTGTGCAGACACCTGATTGGAGTAGCGCACTACAGCCCAGAACTCCCAGACTTAAGCAATCCTCCTGCCTCAGCCTCCCCAGTAGCTGGGACTACAGGCGTGCACCACCTCACCTGGCTCCCAGTGGCCTGTGAAAAGCCCATAGTGGGGCCTCCTGCCCTGCCTGGAGCTGCTGAGCCATGTCGCGGCCTACGTGCTGGACAGCGGCTGCCATTTTTGCCTGGTGGCCATGCCACACCACAAACACATCGCGCTGTCGCCCTGCTACCTGGCGCAACATCCCACGCCACCTGCAGCTGGAGTGCAGAGTCTGGGAGGCAATTGGCGGCAGTTGCAGGGGCAGCCTGGGAGGTGATCAGCGCCGGTGGCGAGGAGCTCAACAAGCTGCTGGGCCCGTGAGGCCCAACACATATGTTGTATTGATTTTGAAAGATTTCAAATAATGCAATCAATTTCAAGGAAAATAGCTAATAGAAGTTTCAACTGTCCAGACTTATTTACCATGTAAATTACTGACTAAAATTATCATTGGAAACAGTTTTTCAGATTCCATGTAAATATACTAAATAAGTAAGCTAGAAACCAGTGTTCAATTTCTATATACCCTAACAAATTGAAACAATGTTGTCATATAATTCAGTACAAAGTAAAAATTTATTGTTTTGAATATAGTATCTATATCCATCAATGAATTGAATATACATGCAAATTGAGATATAAGATCATAATTATTATGCACTTTATTTTTTAATTACTTATTGTCATGTCTATAGATTACTGCATCTCTCATATCTCACCAGAGAAAATTCTTCATGCAAGGCAGATTCCTGGTACTGGTCAAGGTGCAGAGAATAAGAGACTGCAGAGTTATCAACACTAAATAGGACAGTAATATATATCATATTTTACCAAGACGCCAGCATCATTGATGAAGAGGGCAGAAATACTGTAAGAGCCCAAAAGGGTAAAGAACACAAGGAAATCAGGTTGTCTAGGCCCCACGGTGGTGCTGCACATATGATCCCAGAACACATGTGTCAGGATTCACAAGACATTTGCAAATGTAAGCCAGAAAGGTGTGCAGCATGGATGGAAGAAGTGGGCAGGAAGCCCCATTCCTACATGAGGATATAGTCACAATTGGTAGATGATAGGAGAGGGAGAGTATTTTTTTCCTTGTGTGACACCTGGTAGGTTGACCAACACCAATATAGAACTACATCCAGAGCATTAGATTCTATTTTATTCAATTCCATTCCATTGGATGGGGGCAATTAAACTGTGGAGGGACAAGGGGGTTAGACACTGAGAGAGAGGGGAGATAAATAAACCTTAAGTGGCATAAAAAGCCAGAGAGAAAGGTACTGATTTAACCCAGATGCCCTGCCCTGAAAAAATGCACTTACAACATCTGAAAATTAATTTTGTGTATACTTGAAGGCTATATAGAAAGAAACACAGTGCCAGACAGGAGAAACCTCCCTTGGAGTGGTTGGCTGCTTCCCAAAGACCTGAAAATCTTCCACTAGACTCCATTTCTGAAAGATTTCCAAGCACCCACATGACAGCTAACAACCATCCATACAGTTTTAGGGGGATCTGATGACTACTTCTGTTCTTTTCGGGCAATACACATGACAGAAGTTAGTTGTGCTTGCATACATGAATGCATAACACCCATACAAATGAAAAAAAAAAATTTCCACCACTTCTCCAAAAGACCATTCTGGACTGAAACATTAACCCCGAGTCTTCCAGATGTATGAAAGATAAAAATGATAACATCCCATTAAAATATTCTTTTAAAAATATTACATATTATTTTATGTGGATGAGTGTATTGCCTGCATGTATGTAAGTGCACCCATGGATGGTCAGAAGAGGGCACTGGAGCTCCTGAAACTGGAATTTCCAATGGTTGTTAGCCACCATGTGGGTTCTGGGATTTGGACCCAGGTCCTCTACAAGAGCAGCCAGTGCTCTTAATCACCTACCCATCTATTTAGTACCTAAAATATTTTAAGTGCTTATTTGTAATATAGGAAAATACATTTTTAAAACACCAACATACTGAATTGCACTTAAATCTAAACACTTAATTTTAGTTATTTAAATTAAAATAATTACAATAACTGTGAGTTTTTCTGAATTTATTGCATTATATTTCTCTTCCTAAAGAAAAGCTGTACAGTGGAGCAGAGACATAGCATCAGGACGAAAGCAAGCAGTTCAGGTTATCTGAACAGCTCAGCATAGATTCCTAAGTCCCTGCTCAGTGGGCTCCCCCTCCTCCATCTTCCCTGGACCCCACTCTGCCTGACAGGCTTGCCCACCAATGAGTCTGGTAAGAAGGATCCTACCCATGGCATTTCAAGTCCATTATCCTGGCCCATCCCAAACCTGTCCACTGCCAGTCTTGGGCTCCAATACCTCCCCCTCAGATCACTGGTTTCCTAATCCAGATTAGCTAAACAGCCCAGCATAGATTTTTAAATTTCTCCTCAGGTGATTCCCCCACCTCCATTTCTCAGTCTCCAGATCAGCCTGACAGACCTGCCAACCTAGGAGTCTGGTAAGTCAGATTCAGCCCACCACATCTCCATTCCATTCCTAAGGCCCTTTCCATCCTTCCCTCTGCCAGCTTGGACCCCAGCCAAATTATAGTCCTATAGGAAGGAGAAGAATCTCAGGACATGGTGTTGATCATATCTTCAACAGAATTATAGAAGAAAACTTCCCTACATGAGGAAATACTTACCTATAGAAATTCAAGAAGACAATTAGACATGACCAGAACAGTAACTCCCCTTGTATATCACAGTAAGAACATTAAATATACAGAACAAAGAAAAGGTACTGAAAGCTACTATAGAAGAATAATAAGTTACACATAAAGGTAAACACATCAGAATTACAGCTGAATATTCAATGCAAACTATGAAAGCCAGAAAAATCTGGACAAAAGTATTCCCAGATTTAGTAAACCTGAATTCCAACCCCAAACACTTATCCAGGAAAAGAATCTATCATGGTCAAAGGGGAAGAGTAATTCTTTCATGACATAAATAGGCTGAAAGAATTTATGTCCACCAAACCATCAAGAGAATACCTGAAGCAATACAAAGAACCACAGAAAGGAGTGTGCATATCCACGAGTCTACAGAAAGAAAAAAAGGAAAGTCTAATAATGAAACACAAATTAGGGCACAGACACAAAGAAAAATCAAGGCATTGATATATTAATAGTCATCATTGGAAATGTACACAACATTTAGAAGTCTTGCAATCTGTATTAACTCTTCAAATCCACAGTCTTTTCCTTTTTATTCATTTTTATTTATTTTGCCATAGTTTTTAGTTGTTAGTGTACTAATTTTTATTGTCTTAAATTTATTCAATGGAAGGTATTGTACCATTATATATATTTTTTTCAATTTTAACAATCAACTGTAAGTAGAGATAACTATTTAATTTTCAATTGGATAGATTTTCTTGTATTTTTCCCAATGATCTGGTTTGAATATCTACCACAATTTAGAACAGAAGTAAATATGCCTTTTGTGTTCTTTACCTTAGTGGGGTAAGCATTGGTGCTCTTCTCACTGAATATGAAATTAGCTGTATGTTTCTTACACCAGAGCATCTGAAATAGTTTTTTCTGTTTCTATTTATTTCATAGGTCTTGTCAGACAATTTTAAAGTACTGGCTGAGATGAAAATATTTTAGCAGCTTTTTTCCCCTAATACAATTATCATATTATGCGGTTTTTCATTTCATTAACAACTCAGACCCTGTAAATTTCATTCACAATTGTTAGTATATTCATAATTATAGTTTGTTATTACTTTAAAGGGGCTTTTCCATATGTTATTTAACAAAGGGCACTGGGAAAACATTCGAAAGAGCGCTGATGAAGGATGAAGACACAGAACATTCCTAATCAAACTGGTCAGAAAATGTCGGCATGGTAGGGTGGGAAGGAAGTGCTTTTGAAAATATAAAAGAACTAACATTAAGTCTGTAATAAATTAGAGTGTTTTTTTCTTTAATGTTGTTGTAGCAAACTTTCCTTTGCAGTAAATCTTCAAATATAACTTCAGGCTCTGTTATGTACATTTTTAGGTATTTTATTCCTTCTTAGTGATTTTCATAAAATTAAAGCTTAAAGAATGCATCCATTTCCTCTAGGATAAATAATGCTTAATATACTCAAGTGGTGAAATCATCTTGTGGTTGTTGTACTGTTGATTGGTCATGAATTTTCCATTGCCAGTTTTAGTTAACCGTACAGGCTTCTACTGCTTTAATCGGTATAGTTAAATATTTATCAACTTGTTCATCTTTTCAAAGAAGCAACTTACATTTTCATTAATTCTATTATACTTACATTTTCAAGTTGCTATTACAATACATAATGAGTCATTATGTATTATGAACCGTTATGAATCATTACATAATAAGCAAATTGTCTCATAATGTAAAATACCAATAACAGGGAGACAGGTAAGGTAGTATTTAGGAGCTTCCTATACTAATACTAATAAAATTTTCTAATGCTAAATAAAAATTCAATTTATAAAATAACTACTATGAAAATGTGCAAAATACTCTTATGATTTGTGTATATATTTTTTTCATAGTTCTTAACACTGTCAATAACTGTTTAAACTATATCTAAAATATCACATGAGAAGAATTTTAAGGAATTTTGGTCATAATTGATGTGAAGAACATTTTTTACTGCCTTTTATGCTCAGAGACCCAGCAATGCAATGTATCTGGAAACCATGTTGCTTTTCACACATTTGAAAATAATTTGTGATAAAAGAAAAAAATACGCAATCTTGACATGAAAGAGCAAAGACACATTGTGTTTCTAGTTTACGAATTACTTGCAACGCCAGTAGTTCACTCCTGGTAGTTTTAATTGTCATGAAATTAGAAACAAAATATTATTTGTTAGAAGAACAGTATCAATTGGATGATACTACTACAAATTCAGAAAGACAATGCTAATTTGGCTGTTCTCCATGGGGAGCGCTTTTATACACACATAGTTAAAGATAAGATGCTTTTAAACCTCACGATCTCTACAGGGAAACATATTAAGCATTTGTGTAAACAGTTAAGAGCAAGGAAATGTGTGCACTTATTTCTATTATGTTAAATTCATGTGTCTATTTTACCTGATGTGCTTTTTGCGCTGTGGTGAATTAAAATATGAAAACTTCTTTCCTAGTATTTGCTATACCTTAACCGTATTTTGTTTTGTTTTTGTTGTTGGGTTTTTTTTGGGGGGGGTGGTTTTTGAAATAGGGTGTCCTTGTAGATCCAGCTGGCCTAGAATTCACTATGTAGACCAAGCTAGCCCAACTCTCACAAAGCTCTTCCTGACCTTGCCTCTGGAGAGCTAGGATTAAGTAAGGTTGGCTACTTTTTTACTCATTAGCGTTCAACAGAACTGTTAATGTCATAGGCACAGATCTGAGTTTCAGGGAAACTTGCTGAAGCTTTCAGGGCTTCTACGAAATATCGCAGAACAAAGACTTGGACTAACTACACAATTAGAAATAGAGACAGTTTATTAAAAAGGGAAAGTACACATAGTGCGTGTGGATTAGTGGACCGGGGGAAGAGTGCTCTCAAACAAGCTGGGACATGGGATCCACAATCCTTTGCAGGTCATCTGTGCAGTTCCCACCTCATGCATGTTAGTGTGTCCCCAGTATTTCGGGGGCATGCTGTGTTTGTTGTATGAAGACAGGGTGGGTAACTGCTTCTGCTCTTTCTCTGTCAGTTGCTTTCTCTCCCTTCTCTCATCTGTCTGACCTTGATACTAAAGCTCTGGCTGATCAGCTCCACCGTACATTTTGCTTTCTATGACTTTGCCTCATTTGTTCATGAGCTAATACCAACAAATAACAACCAATACCAATCAATACCAACCAATACCCAGTTTTGTCTTCATGAGTTCAAGAGTGTTTTTAAACTTCTAAAACTTGTTCTTAGGAAATTTTGAACATACTGCTGAACTCTAGGATAACTTCAACCATAAGCATAACTTAATAGACACTATGTGCTTTTCATTCAGGTATCTACCAGTTAAATTCTGAATTTGATGAATAGATTCCTGTTTCATAAACAGTTCAAATTTTCCACAGATTTATTTTTAAAATTAGAATAGAGCTTAAACTTTGGTTTTAGTATGAAACACTTTCCATAAGTCATGTAGTTAAATACTTGATGACCTTCTGATGGTAATGTTTTGGAACTTTGTAAACCCTTTGGGAAAGTGGCTCACTCCATATGGACCTTCAGGTTTTATACTTGGATCCTATTTCCTGTCTGCTCTGATCTCTGCTTCCCTTTTGGCTAAAATGTAAAGATGTGGACTGGGATTACAGGCACACAACAGCATTCCCTGATTTAACCTAATTCTTCCTTGAACATGCATAAGTGTTTTAGTGGAATTCCTCTTTATTCAGCATGCCAAGAAGGTGCATTCTGTTTCAAAATAAAAGACAAAAAGAAGAAAAGAAACTGTGGGTGCTACAGAGTGGTAACACTTGCCCTGAATTTTAACTCCAAAGCTATGCCTAAAATAAAACAAAAACTCCAAAGCAATATTTTCCTCTCTTTCATCTCCTGTCTTTAACTTTCATTGATAAGGAGTACAGTGTGTCATCTAAATTTTAGCTTCTGTATCCCCATGAAAGGTTTTTCTCATGTGATATACACTGAGAATTGTACAAATACTGAAACATCAAAATATACAATAACAAATTATATATACATATTATATATATATATGTATATATCCAGATAGATAGATAAATACCTACCTAGATAGGTATAGATATATAAATGAATATATCATGTGTTTAATATATTATATAGTCTACGTAATATGTGTGTGCATGTGTATGTGTGTAAATATATTTCTTTAGATCTTTGCACTTACCAAAAGTTTTAAACAGGTCTTAAAAATCCAGCTATTTGTGGAAGTTTTACTTATATCTTATTTTGCAGTTCTAGGGATAAACCCAGAACCACATGAATGCCAAACCAGCACTCTACCAATGAGCTGTATCCAAGCTCCCAAAACAAGTTTAATGACAAAATAATTTATTTACTAAAACTTGCCAACTTTTCTTCTATTATATATTTACACCTACCAGAAATAATATTTTTAAAATGTACTGAATTACATTAAAATCGTGAAGAATTCTTGTTGCAGTATTGTTTGAGATTCGGATGTGTTTTTACTTTTACCCAGCTAATTTTTAGTGCTGGTTGTTATATCTTGTGAGGATATAATTCATACTTTCATATTTTATAGAACAGTAATTCAAGTTTTTTTATTAATCCATGATAAAATGGGGTTGTTGTGTTTTGAAGAAAAAGTGTAATTTTAGGAATTATTCTATGTAAATTTTTACCTACTAACTTGACCACTTCACTGACCACAAAATAAGCTTATATTGTTTGTGTACATGCAACTTCATGCTTATTTTTAATATTGTTTAATCTTATCTACTGTGATAATTGACTGGCACAGACTGCATTATTTATAAGGAAAAATGTTTCTTACTAGAACTCCCAAATTTGTAAGTTCAAGAACATAGTCTGGCATATGCTTGGCATCTTTTGAGGAACTCCCTGCTGAATCCTGACATAGCAAGAGATGTCACAAAGCAAGACTGTAAATAGAACACTGAATTCATTTCTTAATTTTAATATTTATCTATTCCTTTAAAATTACAGAATGTATCTTGATCATATGCACACCTCATTTCTTCCCTCTAACTCTCCCCAGCTCATTCCTCCAAATTCAGATCCTCCATTAATCATTTTTATTCTTTAGCATTTTTAACCCAGTGAGTTTAATTAGTGCTGTCTGTATGCACATGACCATGAGGTCATTCACTGGAACATGACCAACCTTGGTCAGAAAAGCTTCTTATTTTTGTGGGTATCTCTTATTGCAGAAGTGCATGTCTGTTCAAAGTAGATGGGACATCTATACCACATCCCCAAACAACACATCATGTCTAGGGAGCATCATGGAAGGAGAGGAAAGAGTGTGACTAAAGGAGTATGGGGACAAGTGCTGGGAAATGTTGTCCTCTGCCCAAGGCACAGCTACAGCAATAGTGACCCAAAACAATAGTGACCCACCCAAAACCTTCAAGAGCTGCCTTTTAAAAAGTCCAGACTCCTTGATAACCCATTAACCTACTAATTGATTATCCATAAGGACCAAGCCCCTCTGGAAGAATCACCTTAAAACTCTCACGTGGTTTCATTACACCTTATTACAGCACAATGGTTATTAAATTTCAGAATGAATTTTGGAGAGGCATTAAAGCTGTAGCAGGTATATGATTAGACAATCACAGAAAAGTAAAATCTAATCTCAATAAACAAAAAGTTACCCTTTCATAGAAGTTTCTGCATGTCATAACTACTTTAAGAATCCTATGACCCAATGTCCAGATTTTGAGTTTGATATTATTAATTTCAGAGAACTATGTAATTGATAAACATGATATTCATTGCCATCAAAACACACAGTAAGCAGTTTCACTATTGGATACTTGTTTTGTTTACTTATGATTATGATTTTATTTCATTCTGTCTAAAATTAATTGTTATGTGGCTAAAAATCCTTAAATAAACATCAATAAGTGACCTCATTTCTTTACAAGACTTAGAAAATTGGCATGCAAATTCTTTATGCACATTATTATTGTATTTTAATTTCATGTCTTATGACAGATGAGATTAAATGGAAAGTCTAAGTAAATTTTGCAACTCTACCATTGTTAAAACAGATTAAATTATATTAGTGAATATTTACAGATTTGTATGAATGAGATAAACAAAAGAGAACTTATACATTAATAAAACATTAAATTTAGAGCCCATGATACATCTATGCAAGTTAAAACACTTGACATGAAAGCCTGGGGAACTGAGTTTGACCCACAGAACACATTTAAAGATGGAACTAGAGACTCAGATAAAAAAATGTGTTTTGCTCTCCACCTACATGACACTCACTTACCCCACACCTATCAGCTCGCACTTACAGAAAAATAGAAAATAGACTCAAGGGCCATGATGGAAGAGGGGCCAGAAGACTTTGCAAGCCAGGGGACTGGAAGGACAGTTTTCCGAACAGCACAGGATCCCTGCGTTCAGAAACTCAAGCAGCTGTTTGAATTGACATATTGAGAGGGAGAAGTTACTTTCACTGTTATATTTGCGGGCTTTAAAGTTCCACAGCACCATTTAGTGAAGAGGTTCCTTCTCTGATAAAAGTTTTGACGACTCTGTGGATAATTAATTGTAGTAGCTGTGTAGGTTTATGTCTGGACCATCCTACTCTGATGTTCGGTTGGCCTGTTCTAAGCCAGTACCAACATGCCTTTGAATAGTCAGACAGCTTGTATTGAGACAAGGCATCAGGAGGCCTTTGCTCTTTTAGTTCAAGGATATTGTAGTTCTTTGGGATCCCTTGTGATTCTATATTTGTAGAATTGTTTTCTGTTTTTGTGAAGAATGCCATTGATAATTTTGAGTGGCATCTCATTCAATCTTCAACTTGTTTGGGGTTGTTTGAAGAGTTTAGCATTATTTTTTTACCAGATAAAATAGGAGTTATTTCCCTGTTTCAGTTTGCTTGAATTTCTTTCATCCTTATGTTATAATTTTCATTATACAGGTCATTCACTCCTGTGGTTAAATTTATATCTAGTCATTTTCGTTCTGTAGTTATTATGAATGAGATTGACTTCATCATTTAATTCCCAGCAATTTTATTCTGAAAATGCTATTGGGATTTACAGGTTGGCTGTTTTATCTGAGAACATTTTCAAACTTACCACGTGTGTCAGTTGGAGTCCTCAGTTATTTCGGAACATAGATTGGACTCCTCCATTCTTAAAAAGACTAAAGTTTATTTATTACTATTACCTTATCTCTCTTCATTTAATTTCCAGTGCCAGTTTGAATAAAAGGGATGAAAGTAGGTAGTCTTCTGCTGGTGAGGTAGGTCATGATTTACAGACTTCTCACCAAGCCTGTGTACCTGAATTTAATCCCTGGATATCTGGAGAAGGAGAGAACTAACTTTTAGAGCTGTCTTCTGACTCCACACATATACTGTAGTACACACACACACACACACACACACACACACACACTTGCACACACAAAAAACACACACAGGCACAAAGGGACACTAAATAAATGTAAGAAAAGGCAGATGTTCTCATGTTCCTTAAACACTTTTAGCTTTTCTTTGCTCATTATGATGTTTTCTGTGAGTTTGTCACACAGAGCCTATAATATTTTGAGTTTTCTTTTTTTCTATGTAAATCCACAGAGAGCTTTGTTTTTATCAGGAAGGAATAGTAGATGTTATTAAGTATATTTTCAGAGTTTATTGAGATAATCACATGAGTCTGGCCATCATTCCATAGATATTATTAATTTGTGTACATTGAATCATTCTTGATTTTTAAGGTAAATTCCATTTGATGATGGCAACTGATCATTTTGATGTCTTATTGAATCCTTGTTGTCTGTATAAGGTTGAGATCATTTGCATCTGTCCCATTAAGATCTGTATTTTTATGCTTTATCCTTAAAGCATTTTAACTACATTTATTTATTTATTTATTTATTTATTTATTTATTTATTTATTTAGTATTAGGCAGCACACATGTGGAGATCAGGTGTAAATTCCATAAAGTATGTCCAGGGATTGAACTCAGTCTAGGCAGTCAGTGCCTATACCAGCACCAATACTCACTAAGCTAGCTTGCACGGTGTATTTATCCTAACACTAATTTTATGTAAGGCTAATGTTTGCTTCATAAAATAAATTTAGAAGAGTATTTTCTCTTTCAAAGTCTTACAATATTGTGAGAAATATATATTTTTTTAAATTTTTGGTTGAAATTTGGTAGAATCTATCAGTGTATCAGGGAAATGGACTTTCTGTGTAAGAAGACATATTTTTTTACTTATTAAGTGTCATTATGTGTATGTATCCATTGACTCATTTTCAAAAGTTACATATGTCTAGAAATAGACATTTCCAGAAGTAATTTGTCTATTTGATGTTGTACAATTATTTATAGCAATACTCATGATCATTTGAACTTCTGTACAATAAATATTAATATTTTCTTTTTATCTCTGATTTTATTTATTTAGGATTTCTTTTTCTTGGGAACTCTGCTTAATGTTTGTCTGTTTTATTTATATTTTTAAAACTAAACAAATTAATTATATATGGAAAAAGCTACTTGGGAACCTGTAATCTTGCAGTGTAATACCATTATATAAGAGGATGGTAGAGCACACAGGATATGAAGGAAAACAAAAAGAATGCTGGGAAATAAAAGTGTAAGTGAGGCTGGGGACAAGTTTGTGGGGGAAAGGAGAGGTAGGTTGTGGGCTAACAAAAACCAAGAGTGTATATAGAACTTTTATAAAGCTCCACAATTTGTAAGCTAATTAAAAATATGTTTATATTTCTAATACCTTGAACAGAATTGTCCCACAGCAGTTAACGGTGTTGCCCAGAAGACATGGGTTATTAAACAAAAATGTCAGTGGTAGACTCGGGTCAATTCCTTATGAGTTATTGATCAAAGAGGCCCCAGAGGTACCCACACAATACAGTCAATTGCCATTCGTTTTGATTGCACACTGTAACTAACTCATGAGATGCTATTGATAAAGACACCACACTGCTTGGTTACAGGACAGAGTATCATTTTTATAAAACACTTTTATTAGTGTTTTGCACATTTCATACAACACTAGCTCTCAATCAAATTTAGACCCCTCCCCCATCCACCCCCAGCCTCTTACCAGGCCTCATGTATTTTTGCCATGCATGTTAAGTCCTACCTTTTGCATTTATATCCAGATGTCCTTCAGTGCAAGTACATCCACTGGAGTCTAGTCAGCCTATCTAGAGATATTTAGGAAGATATTCTCCCCTTCAACCAGAAGTAATCAGCCACCATTGCCAGAAGTTCACATGTGCAAACTTCCAGTGACCTGAAAGCCTCTGTTTCCCTATATTCACGGATCAACCCTGACTCTTACATTCTTCCTGACCCATCTTCCACCATGTTCCCTGAGCCATGGGTGGGTGAGGTTTAATACGAGTCCTATCCAAGGACACACACTCTGTAGTCTCTTATTCTCTGAAAATTTAGCCAGTTGTGGCCTTTTGTGTACATCACACTCTGCTGGGTAAGGAGACACCATTGGCGAGAGTTGAAGGATGCACTAGTATTCTCTCCACCCCCATTCAGTTAAGTTCCATGAGCCTTAGGTGTAGAGGTTTCACTGTCAATATGTCGTCAAGACTGGGCATCTCTTACACGTACAATCTCTGAGTGTGACCAGTTGTGGAACTCTGCAGCACCCTCCATTTGTTGCAAAAAGAAGCATCTTTAATGAGTGGTGTACAGTATACTTGTCTGTAACTATACAGATCCACATACAGAATGTGGTAAGGAATTGCATTTCTCTAGAAATGACATAGATAGGGTTTTCTCTAGGGTCTGTGACCTCTCCGGCCATGTATATTTAGCTATAATTACAGTACTACCCGTGAGTTCCTCCCATTGAGAAGGCATTATGTTCCATTAGGTAGCTGTTGATTACCCGTCAGATTACATGACACTACTGTACCAGTAGAGGTAGTTTGCTTGGAAACTTTCCCAGATAGCTACCTTTCACAGTTCTGGGAGTCACTGGCTGCTAGGGGATCAAAGGCATCAATGTGTTGGGCCTGCACACTAGCATAACAGCATGTGGGCAAAACAGGCCCACCGTGCACTCTTGGCAAGACCGTGATGGAGACAACTACTACTTGCCTGATTAGATTTCAGACTTGTTCCCATATTTAACCTCATGGGTAGGGGAGTGACACAGAAGAATCTCTAGATCATACAGTCAAACCACCTTCTAAATATTGATTTTTGTATCAATGTATTTGTGTTCCTCCCACTTTGTTCAGAGAAGCCTCCCATGGTCATGGGCAGTGTTTAATGCACAGAAGTGTTACTGTTCAGTGCTGGAAATAAGGAGCTGTGAATACTCAGCCGTGGAGGGGGCATCTTTATCAACCTTGGAACCCAAGGCTTAGGGAACATTACAGAAGCAGAATATGGATGTGCATGTAGGAGCAGAAAGAGGGAGGATGGTTGTGACATTCTGTCTGCTGGACATGGCGTGGCTGTGGCACACGTGAACTCACAGAGGCTGTGATTACATTCAAAAGTTATGCTCAAGAACAAGATAGTCAGAAATTCTAGAGTGAATTGGAGTGTGGATTCCGAGGCTTCATCCTTACCTGACGAGCTATTGGCATTTGATAGCAGCTAGGAGAGGGAGAGTCATAGTATTTTAGGAGTACAGTCACTTGTTGGTTCCGAATGCTTCAGTGGATGATCCCACACAATTGCACATATAGGCTGCACTAATTGGAATCAGTGGTTAAAGTAAATAGATTGTGCTGGATAGCTTTAGTGTCAACTTGACACACCTTGGATGAGGGTACCTCAACTGGGGAATTATCTCCATTGGACAGGCCTGTGATTATGTCTGTGGAGTGTTTCCTTGGTTGTTGGGGGATGTGGGAGGACTCAGCCCAAGTATGGACAGCATCACCTCTGGGCAGGTTGTTCTATATTGTATAAAAAAGCAGGCTGAAGATGGGCCAGGGGAGCAAGCCAGTAAACAGCATTCCTCCATGGCCTATGCTCCAGCTCCTGCCTCCATGTTCCTGTCCTGAGTTCCTACCTTGGGCTACCACAGTGATAAACTAGGTATGACCTGGGAGATGTAAGATAAAATAAACTTTTCCTCCCTCCCCAAGTTGGTATTGGTCAGAGCGTTTTGACATAGCAATTGAAGGCAAACTAAAACATTAATTTAAAAAGAAGACAAGAATTTGGAGGGAGATGTTAGGGGGGGCTTTGAGGACATCTGGGATGGCGTGAGGCAATGTATCATCGAGATACATTGTGTGCATGTGTGATATATGCAGAGAATAAATTAAAATTAAAACATTGGAAAAGTAACTTCATTATTAGTCTTTTAAGTTACTTATTTTCTGCTTTCCTCTGTTATTTATTTCTAACACTGTGGTTGGATTGTACCTTCTTTCCTGGTTCCTTAAGAGATGAACAGTTTATTGGAAGTTTTTCTCTTTACCAGGCACTTATTGCTATAAACCTCCTTGACTGTACTGATTCTTTTCCTGTGTGTCCCATGACTTTGGTTTGCCTTCCTACCATTAGTCTTCATAATGTTTTCAATAATTACTTAAGAGTATTTTATTTCATTTTTATCTAATTGTGCTATTTCTAAAGTAATTTTATTGTTAATGTTTAGTGTTCTTCCATTATGGTCAGATCAGAATGTTTTCGGGTTTGAATACTGTGAAAGTTGTAAATGAGCTAAAACCCACTCTACCCTAGAGAGTGGTTTCTCTTCAGATTATATAAAAATTTCACTGTTACCAATAAATGTTCTGTTTATGGATGAGAAGAATCTGTATTCTTAATGTCTTGGGTGAATGTTCTGTAAAGGTCTGTTAGTTTCATTTTATCTATGTTATAGTTTAACTCTGCTTCTATGTTGATCATTTGGGGAGGTGTGAACTCTCTCTGTCCTCTGATAATAAATTTGGGTTGAAGTCCCAAATATTATGATATCAAAACTTATCTTGCTCTTTAAAGATTCACCTAACTTCACATGCATCAAATTTCTAATCCTTTCACCATTCTTTTATCATTGTAAATAACGGTAATTGCATCCTTTTATTTCCTTAAAGTCTTCTTTATTTGCTGCTGAGTTTTTATTTCTGACTTTGTGCCATGTATTTGAAATGCTTCATTTTCATTCTGTCTCTGTGCCCTGTATTTACTGCTAAAGTGAAAAAAAATAACATTACCTTATTCATGCATTTCTGTTCATTCTGTAAGTTTGAAATTTAATTTAAAAAGTATGACATATACAAAGTCACTACAGTGATTTGCTGATTTTGCTCTGCATGCTTCGAGAATTTTTTGTTCTTTCCTTTCTCTCCTGTTTGTCTTGCATTTTGGCGACCATGTTTTCATCAGGTTTAATGACTTTTTCTTTCTCTATTCTGTCTCACTCTTCCAGTGGTTGATGCAGTTTTACAGGATGATAGCAATATTCACTTTTGAAAGTCAGTCCATCATATTCCTCAGAATGGAAATCTATTGGAATTTTTTTTTCTTTTGGAAACAGAATCCCTCTATGTATCCCTAACTGGTCTAAAACTCACTGTGTTGAGCATTCTGTCCTCACACTTACAGCAATCCTCCTGCCTCTGCTTTCTGTGTGCTGGAATTAAGGCACACACCACAAATCCTGACTTCACTGTCACCTTTTAGTAAAATAATTAAGATTTATATATTTGTTGCTTTAATAATCCAGTATTTTGTTTTTATTTATTGACTTTACAGTTAAAATTTATAAAAGGGTTAATTAAATAATACTCAAATCACTCAAATTACTACACAATTTTGATTAAAATGTTAGAAGATGAACATTTTAGAAACAGTTGAGCATAGCAGATATTTTGGACATACTTAGTTTTTCCATTTGAAATTACAACTGGATTTAGACAGTAAGTCAGCTATTTGGTATTCATATTAGCAGGCTGTTAATACAAATTAGTCACTCCCTTCAACATTTTGCTTAGAAAAGTTTTTATCTTCTTTATTTTCCTGTATTGAAGTTTAATAAAAAATATTGAATTTTTGCAATTTTCATAGAGTATATTTTAAGAGTATTTTGTTTACTCAAGAGGAAGAGAGAAAAAAATGGTCAAGGGCGACTCATACACAAGTTCAAATAAAGTACTAAAGTTCCTGGAGCAGACGGTCCAAGAAACTTTGCAAAGATAAGAAGTCCCTACTGCCTGTAAGTCATATTAACAAAAAGTGACACCTCCATCTTGAATTTTATATAATGATAATGAATGGTGGTTAGCAAACTATAAAGTAGTTAGGAGATCAGGTAAAATTAGTTCCATTTATAACAATTTGAAGAATCAGCATATCTAGCACTATATCTAGCCCTCAAGCTGCCTAACATCTGCAAATGTACTATAGTGACAGAGTGGGGAAGGTAGTTCTAGGTAAAAATCAAGGGACAAGAGAACTGATAGTCAATAGTTACACTACATTTATTTTCTCCATTGCACAGAGGCTAAATGGATAATTTGCACAAATTATTTTCTTTTGGAAAGCAACCAGTATTACTTTGAAATATTATATTATAGGCTATTTTGGAGGACTAATGCATATTCTGCAATTTCACCTTTTCTTCTTTCTTGATTTATTATTTTAATCAAAGAAATGATGTTATTGTCACCGTGAAATGTATGTTCATAGCTAAATCTAATTGAGGATGTCCTTCAAGAGTATCACTGAAGCTTTTCCTTTCGGTATAGTGACAAACATATGAACATCTGGATTTAATTCTATGAGCCCACTGCACATATCCATCTCCTCCTAGTGCCATGGAATCCACTTTTCTAACAGAACCAGAGGTGACTTTTCCTATCTGTGTACTAAATATACTAGAAAATAACAAACTGAATAATTCAAAATAGTAAAATGATCATGTGTTACAAATATGTTGATAACAAAATATCCTGAAACATAAAATTAAAAGTCTTCTTAGAGCAAAATATCCTCTTCCCATCAGAATATATTGATAATCTATTGCAAAAGGCGAGGGATCAAAAGTTTAGAATGCTAAACTGACACAAGATAGATAGATAGATAGATGATAGATAGATAGACGTTAGATAGATAGATAGATAGATAGATAGATAGATAGATAGATGTTAGATAGATAGATAGATATTGATATATATATATATATATATTTCCTTCAAATTACTGAGAAATAGATTGAAAAATCTTCTGTTCTTCCTATTGGCCCTAAAGAAATTTATGCCTCCCGTTGTCTTTTATACAAAATAGCATCTGTCCCTTACTCTCCCAATTCAGAACTTTTATTTAGTTTTCTAAAATTACATTCAATACTATATCTACAGTGTTTTCTTGTTTGTACCCCCAACTAATCAATAAGTCAGTTTGGGAAACATTTATGATTTGAAGCACTTAGGATTGGAGACAGAAGAATCTGAATATCAGATTTTCTATCAACTACATAGCAAGTCTGAAGACAAACTGGACTGAGAAACTCTCAAAAAATTCAACAAAACAAAACAAGACAAAATCAAACATAGCATCCAAGCTAATTAAACTACTTTCCTCTTCAATTTCTTTTTCCATTGGATAATCTACTCCTTTTATTAACATATTTCTGAGAGATATGCATAGCACTGGGTCTAGCTCAGATCTCTTTTTTTTTTTAAAGCGCTGTCAAATGCCACTAATTGCTGTCAAAATTCTTTGGCTAAACGTAATTGTTTTACATAGTATACCGCATTCCTATTTATTTAGAGCTACTTCCTACACTTTGAATTAATCTAACATGGGAAAAAGGAGCTAAATTTCAAAGTTTAAACCCCTCATGCTCTACTGGGAATATAAACTCAGAATCACACAGATGGGCCTAGCGAGACTGCACTGGACACAAAGCAAAACATGGTATAATTTTGGTAACTCATTTATAAGCAAGAATGAGGGCTGTGATAAGTTGGAGAGAAATAAGAGGAAGTCGTGGACAGTAACCAGAATTCATTGTACACAAGCATGAAATTGTCAGAGAAAAAAGTACTAATAAAATATAAATAATTATAATAATTTCCTTAAAGCAAAAATGTTGAATCATTACTGAGCCCTTATGTATATGAAAGCTCTATGAAGGGGCATCTAGGAATTTTACTTATATTAAGATGCGTATTTGAATCTTGGTTTAATAATGTTTTTGGTGGCTCCTTAGCAGCAGTCCTGAGAGATTATTCCATAAACGCAAGGGCAGGTCGTCAATTTTTCCGGGTCATTAGCCAGAAATAAGCCACAGGTTCTACATCTACTCCAAAACAGATCATAATGTGCACTAAATACCAGCAAGTGGGATCTTTTGTTCCATGGTACATCCTTTCAGTTGTAGCTCGGCCTCTGGCTGCCAGTGATCTGTGTCCCTTTAAGAGTAAGAAAAGAAGAAATTAGCCCTCAGTCCACTGTTCTTAAGGAGCATGATTCAGGACTCCTAGATTAACTGACCACGCAAAATGAATGTCTATTAAAAGGGGATTCACCAGAAGGATTTACATAGTATATGTGGACTTTCTGACAATGCCCATTTTCACAATGGAGAAACTGAGTCCCCAAAAGCTACTCAGGCTACAAGGCTGGAGTCGGGGAGGATTCCTGGAGAGCCACTTATCTTCAGGCCACGTTAAAAGGCTGGACAAGCTGGATTCTGATGCCACCATTGGAGCATCAGAAGAAATGGCGACAATATGCAGTCACCAGCAGGAGGGAAAGGAAGGCAAACAAAAGCAGGACATTTCTGCTGTACCTGCGTAAGCCTTAGGAGATACCGCAAGCTCTGCAGGCACATCTCCTCTCAGTCAGTCCTTTCAGTATATATCTTTACAGGCCTATTCATAAGCATATGTGTTAAGTGTTCCCCAATCCAGGTATCTTTGCATTTGAGAACTCAAAATTAGACTACCTTGATTTAAAGTCCTTTGTTCAGATTGTCTTTACACTGCTATCCATTTTGACGAAGTAACACAATATTAAAATAATGGGTGGTATTAACACTTGCCAGAAGACTCCCTTAATTATGAAGTCAAACTTCATATTTTTACCATAGCTGAAAGAATTCTTTTTGAGCAGCTGAAAATAATTTTTCTGAGCTCTGTGCCAGTATAACTGACACATTCCCCGTTTCCTTTTGAGCCTTCACTATTAATGTCCTCATTTTCTGATTTGGGGTGGTATATTTAAATATCTTCAGGCATTAAAGAAAGCAATTAGAATATACCAGAAGATGGAAAGACCTTCTATGCTCACAGATGTATAGGATTAATATTGTTAAATGGTCATCTTGCCAAAAGCAATCTAGACATTCAATGTAGTTCTTATTAAAATTCGAACAACTTCTTCACAGTAACTGAAAAAAATGTATTACACTTCCTATGGAAACACAAAAATCTCAGGATAGCCAAAACAATCCTGAGTAATAAAAGAACTGCTGGAGGCATCACAGCCCCGATTTCAAATTATATTATAGAGCTAAAATGATTAAAAAACAGGGCGTTTGTATAAAACTAAGCACAGTAATCAGTGAAACAGAAATGAGGACCCAGGTTTAAGTCCACATACTTACAGTCACATGATTTTTGATAAAGTTTCCAAAACACATATTGGACAAATGACAACAATTTCAGTAAATTTTGCTTGTCAAACTACATATAGAAGAATGAAACTTTATCCCTATGTCTCACCCTAAACCTAACTCAGCTCCAAATCAATCAAGGACCTCCATGTGAGATCTGAAACCTCAAATCTGACAGAGGAAAAAGCAGGGAATGCATTTGAACCTATAGGACAGGAAAGTCCTCTCTGATCTAAACCTTAACAGTTAAAGATTTGGGCAAAAGAGACCTTATGAAGCCTAAATTCTTCTCTTCTTTGAAGGACACCATCCTTCAAGTGAAGGGGTATGCTACAGACTGAGGAAAAAAATCTTTAATAGATTATATGTCTTTTAATTTAACAGATTACTATCTAGACTATCCAAAGGACTTAAAAAATACTAAACATCAAACAAAAAAAACAACCAAATTGAAACTTAGGGCAGGGAACTAAAAAGACAAGAACATTTGAATGTTCTCAAATGACAAGACACAAATTGGTGAGATTTTTTAATGTTCAACATTTTTAGACATCAGAGAAATGCACATTAGAACTACATGAGATTTCTTCTTTCCCCAGTTCCAATGGCTAAGACAAAGAAATAAACCAACAAAACAAAGCAACAGCAAAACCCCACAAACGATGATGAATACTGAAAAGAACTCTGGGAGAAGGGAACACTTGTTCACTGCTGGTAGGAAGACAAACTAATGCAGTCATTATGTAAATCTGCATGGAGTTTTCTCAGAAAGCCAAAATTTGATCTCCCACATCATGCAGTCATACCATTCCTGGTCATATATCTAAAGATCTCCTTTTCCTACTGCAGATAAACATTTTTTCCATATTCTACAGTGCTCCATTCACAGTAGGTATAGACAAAACTATGAAATCTGCAGATAATGTTTGGAATGGGAAGCAATGACCCTAAGTGAGGGGAGAGGATACGGACCAAGAAAGACATGGGACACATTCTCCTTTAAGTAAATGATAGTTTTGAAGCTTAATGGGTGTTTTAATGGGGAAACACTTAGAGACTATGAAACTAATGAAGAATCATGGGGAGTTGCTCATGGGAGAGGTAGAATAAGGTAACATAAATTGCAAAGGGGGAAAACAGGACAAGAGGGGTTTAATGAGATGGGAGTCAAAGGTAGAACACAAGAGAGTCCAAGGGGAGGAATAACCAACACTAAAGACCTTTTGAAAAGTAATATGGAAACCTACTATAGAAGTTTTTATCAATATATACATACACTGTATAAAAGCATTTAAATGTTGTTATTTTCAAGAGGGATTTGTTGACTCTAATAGATACCACAGGATAACAATTGAGAAGCCCAGTATCAGGAATGGATGTCCTTTTCTGGCTCTATTCTCAAGAGAGATAAACATTTATAAACATTCAAACAATACTGTCTGTGACATTAGACTTACCCACTCACCAGAACTTGATGGAATGTTCTTGTTGATAAAAATATTACGTACCTATGTCACAGAACAGACAAGGAGACATTAAGCTGGTACTGAACTTGAAGTTTTCCCCTCTGCTGGTTAGTTTTTATAGTACTAGAAGGTGCTCTGCATCTTCAGAAATAGGTAATTATCAACTTTACTCAGATGTGAACCATCAAGCTACAGCAATAACTGGCTTGGCAAATTATGCTTACTTGTGCCATAATTGCATGAATGTTTGGGGTAACCAACCAACTGATTATATTTAAGGCTTGCTTCAGAATGAGAAGTCCATACCTGATACTGTTATCATAGGCACAAACCTGTGAAGAGAAAGATCACAGATCATAACGAAGAACCATCTAGTACTATCTTTCTATTAAATGGACATAGTATTAGACTGACTTATAATGATTTATTGTTATACCCACAGATTAGTGCATTTCTCAGGTCTTACCAAAGAAGCTTCTTCTTACATCAGATGGCTAATAACACAGACGCCCACATTGCCTAATGTGTAGGGAATAAGAGACAAGGATTACTCATCTCTAAATGGGACAACTTCATAACACCCTCTCCTCCCAAGGCTCAAAAATCATTCTGGAAGAAGGGGCACAAAGATTGCAGCAGCCAGAGATACTGGATGAATATAGAAACACTGTGCTTTCTGGGCACCACAGGGTACTTGCACATACAAACCAACAGCGATTATTTCAGCATGTAGAAGAACTATGGAAACCCAGGACAGGGAGCTGCCCAGAATGAATGGGGGAGGTGGGCTGGAACTCCCAGTCTTACATAAGTTTCATTTGGCAACTGAATGATACTTGGAGAGGGAGAATCGGTTTTCCTTTCTGCTTTGATGCCTAGTAAGTTAACCAGACAGTAAAAAATAGATGCATGCTGAAGAGCACTTTGTAAACAGAGATTAAACTCAATAAATATATAAAGCCAATAATAAGAGAGGGAATGAACCTGGGGGAGTACTAAATGGCAGCAGAAAAGTGGGGGAAATCTGAAGATGATAAAAATAGGTTGTATGAAAGTACTGAAGCAGCACTCAAATAAACAGAAGAAGCAAAACACATCAGAGTAGCTGCTGGATGCAGCATGTATTTACTCTTTCACAGGTGTGGAGGTTGAAAGTGTCAGATAACATCTGGCAGTACTCAGGTTTGGGACACAGTTCTTTTCTCAGTTAGCAAATGACTGCCTTCTTGCTATGCCCTCCTATGACCATTCTTAATTGTATCCATGGAAACAGGAGTAGTGGAAGATAGCAGCACATAATAATACTGATTAGATCTGATCCAGCCATTTCAAATCCAGTTACACGATGATGCATTAAAGAAATCGTCATTGTTAACAATGCAAAGGCGTCATGACATAAGAATGGCTTAGGGTTAGGGGATATAAACACTACAGTGCACATCTCCAAAAGTAAGGAAATAAGCAGTTTATAATTTATTTCAGTAAGACAGACACAGCTCACCATGCCTTTATATATTAAAATGAAATGAATACAAATTCTAAACTCACCTCTTTATACAACAGTAGGTAGCTTACTTGATAGAATTATTCCAAATACCTGAAACGTTTTTGTCATTTTTATTGAGGATTTCATGCCTGTGTATCATATGCATTGATCACATCCACTCTCTGTTCCCTCCTTCCAGCTCCTTCTCTAGTTCCTCAACCAGTTTTCTCCTAGCTTCCTGTGCCTTCTCCCTCCTGCCTCTGTTTAATATACGTGTCCACTTAGTGCTGCCTGCATGGGCATGAGTGTGGGCCTATCACCTGGAGCATGGAGAGCCTTTCAGTGGCAACTTTCTTGAAGAAAACCTCCTGTCCTTCTCTATCAGCCATCAACTTCCCAGCTAGGGATAAGATTTCACGTGTCCTGTGTCATCGTCCCCCAACCCTCCCATCCATGATGAGGTTATGGCTGACTCGATCTTGTGATGCTTGTACATACATCCACACAGCTCGGAGTTCATGTGTGCAATGACTATCTGACAGGCATGGGTTAACTCTTTTTCTAGGTGTTCAGTGGTTTCCGATAAACCTTCTGCCAAATTACTTGAACACTTTTCAGCCATGGCTGCACCCTTGTGAGCTTTCTTGCTTAAAGCAAAGAATAGGGAGAACTGATAAGAGTAGACGAGAAAGTAGATGGAAATTTTCATTCATTTCCTACCATCAGCTTCCCAGACTGAGAACTGAAATGGAATTGTCCCTAATCATGGAAAGAAATGCAATGACCTTTGACGTTAGACTGCTCCCAAGCCATGCTGGGTTTCAGTGTTTCAAGACTAAAGCAAAAATATGGGAATTAGCTATTATTTCCCAAGTTCTGTGAAATCCCACACGTTTATCTTTGTAGTTTCTGTCACTTTACTAATATTCACCTTAATTTCTAGACTGGATCCACATCTTATTTTCTTGCCAAGCAGAAAAACTGGCTTTCTCATTGACAATTTCTGAATACATAGTTTTATATTGGACCTTGAACAATGGAACTCAGATCTCTAGCTGCCGAATAAACCAAATTTACAGCAGAAAATCTTCATTTTTTTTTTAGCCTCTTACGGGAAGAGAGAAAGAGAAACTTATTCAGCAAATACACTCCGTATATAGGGGAAATTACTTTGGATCAAATTAAGCCTTCCTTCCCTTGCCACCCTTTCTTGACAGGAATTTCTTCATCAATTATTATTCCTGTTGTTTCCACCCACATAGCAAGGATTCCCTTTTGAAAATTTTAGTGCCTTTGCGTCAATATACAAGACAGAATAAACAACTACTTGCAACTCACTCACTTTTCTCTTCCCTCTGATCTCTGTATTCAAAGCATCAGATGACAAATGGCTCATCTAGTATGACGCTTTTATGGCTCTTATAATGAAGAGAAACAATGAGTTGATGCCATCTGCCTGTCATCTTCATTTCCTTTCTGTGTTTCTTAGTCTCAGAATCTAATTGTGTCAATTTGAATCTCAATTAATAAGCCTGTCTTGGTACGTGCCTAAAGATTAGTCCTCACTGGCATTGCTTCCCCCCTGTTCACACATCACCTCTGCCGTTTATTGAATATACCAGAAATTCATGTATCTTTGTAATTCTCTACTGGGTTAACTTTAATCCTAAATGTTTAACTTCTTATTAGGAACTTCACAGCAAGACCAGGTGTTCTCCAAAAGACCATGGATGGAGGTAGGAAGAACACAAGACCTTCGGAGTGTCACCCCTTCATTTCCCAACATAATATACAGTGCAAAGTCATCACACACACCAACACATTGGGTGCCATTCAGATCTCCCATGCCTGCTTCCTACTCACAGCCTTCCAATCCTCTTCCTTGCTAATCCAGGTGGCCACTCACTAATCCATCAGGTATAGATGAACTGCCAGTTTTAGGCAAATTTTGCCCTAGGCTGAGTAAAAGGATAAGATTCTCACAAAATGTGCTTTACATTTTTCTACTCAGAATATATATTGTACTTAGCATTTCCTAAAGTTTCAAGTATAAATGGTACACTAATGTTAATAACAAGATGAAATATCCCTCCTCATTGCTTTTCTTGGTTATGCTTCCATTCTGTTTACTATACTGTGTTACATATTTAATCATCATAATTTTTTAACAAACAATTACTTTGGGTTATTTGTGTGTTTATTTATTTACTTTTTTGTAAATATCAAACTTTTGCCAGTTAGGTATACAATAACACAGATTCATTTCAAAAGATGTATATTCATATCACTATCCCTTTCATAACATTTTCCCAACACCTAAATATTTAAAATGATCAATAACCAATTAATATGAATTTTTCATAATTACAGACCAACTGGTAAATTACATGATTTAATATATTTTATTTATCAACTTAAAGGCTACTTTGCTATTCCATTTTTGTTTAAGAAATGTGTTTATATAACTATGATGTACTGTGTACGTATATGCTGGTTCATGCACAGGAGATATATACACATATGCATGTAAGTATATGTGTGTGTCTGTGTGTGTGTTTGCATGTGTGTAAAAAGCACAGACACTGACTGTAAGGGTATTGCTCAGTGACAGATCACCAAGTGTGTATGAGGCTCTTTGTTCAAATCTCAATACAACAAAAAAGTAAAATAGAATAAAACACACAAATATTTAAAGTAGAATCAGTGGAATATAATAGAGTAAAATAAATGACATATATGACTATCATATGTGCTGTTTCTCTACAACATATAAAAATGTATAGTGTTATGAATGCATATGTAATCTCTCAGTAAAACAGGATTTTCTGTCTTATACACATTATATAGTTTAAGGAATGGCTGATTTCTCATTTTATGATTTTATAGTTGTGATTTTACACTGTGTTTATTTACACTGTAATTCCACAGTGGCTCCATCACCCAATCTAATGGCCATGATGATACAAAAATATTGTTTTTTAATATCTCGGAAAAGATTTATTTTAATGCCTAAAAAATGGATCTGGAATCCCTCAGATTCTTCAGGATGTCCTTCTAATCTGCTTGCTTAATTTTGCATGTAAATGCTTTCTATTCATGTCTCTAATTATAGAAGCAGCAGCAATGCTCTCCTCTGACCCAGCAAGCTTCAAAGCAGGATTCTGTGTGCATTTGATTCCAGTTCTCTCCATATTCCTGTCACAGAGTTTTCTCAACAGATTGAAAATAGATTCGTCTTCCCTCCTTAGCAGGTCACGAAAGGGGAATTTCAAACAATATGCTGTCCCTGTGATTAAGGTTTGTTCTCCTCGTTTTAGGTCACTGGAGTTGATTAAATTCTGTAAGTGCAAGCTAAATTTTGTCATCTGACTTTAAGAAATATTAACTTCTTCAAGCACTTTAGCCACTGGGAACTTTTTTCAATATAATGAATCTCTTTATATAAGATTTCAATTTGTTTATTTAACTGATAAAGTCACTCAAAATTAGATGTCTATGGGAACATGTGCTATCCATATGCATTTGTACAAACTGTGGAACGTTAAAATGCTGTTAAAAATCTCTTATCGGTTCAAGTACTGGTTACTTTCATGATGAAAACTTTCAGAGTTATTCTTTATGCCTCTTTGAGACACATACTATATTAATATTATCCATAATCTCCCTATTATAAAATAGCATGTCAGAAATTGCTATTCTCCGGAAAACTTGGCATGGAACATGTTGATAACCATCTTAGCATTCTTCCACAGTTAGTCAACTTTCTGCTAATATAACAGAATAGCTAAAAGAGAAAGGTTTATTTTGGATCACATTGTGAGGATTTCAATCCTTCATCTATTGGCCACATTATGTTTGGATCTGTGAGGATACCATGCATCCTAAAAGAAGAACACAGCCAAGGATACATGATCAAGTCAAGACCAGAATAAAGGTCAATCAGTGTGGTCCAGTCTCAGTACACTCAATGAAGGGTCATCCTGAAACACCAGAAGTCTTCCCACCAGGGATCAAGTGATGAATTTTCCAGTATCTGTCAATGGCACTGAGTTAGAGGACTTACTCTATCTCCTGGCCATTCTGATAAGCACTATTTTCCTGTTAAATGTTCTGAGAACAGTTTTTGTGGATTCCAAACATGAAATTAAGAATGCAGTGTTGGTCTTACTGTGTTTGGCCTTTTTATTTACCACACTATCTCTCCTGATTAAATTGCATTCTGCAGAATCTGAGTAAAGAAAACACTGGACTAAGTGCCAATAGACATTTGAATTTTTGGAGGGAACTAGGCTGTTTTCAGGTTGTACTGAGTTGCATTCTCATTAAGAGTGTTCAGGATTCCCCTTCACAGGATTTCCAGTGTTTGTTATCTTTGAGCTCTTTAATTGAGTTTTATACATTTTATTCCACAGCTATTAATCAAATATAGACCACCTCCCCATTCCTTCTTCCCCTTCCCTGCAACCTCATGTAATCCGTCATACATGTTATGTCCTATCCAGTCAAGCATTAGAGCCCAGATGTATGGTAGAACAAATTCTTCCACTGTAGTCTAGTCAGGCTATCCCTCTCCTAGTAGTAATTGGGCTTCAATTGTTCTGAGTCTAGGTTTGACTCCTCCCTAATTTCTGTCCTTCTACTCTGGGCCCTTGTCTAATTGGTGTTGGCATGAGTCCTGTGCTCAATACCACCACTGCCACAAATTCACCTGTGCAAGCTTCCAGTGACCTGAAAGCCTCTGCTTCCTGAAGTTCATGATCCAGCACTGGCTCTTACAATCTTTGATCCCTCAGTCACAGGTAGGTGAGGTCAGTATAGGAGTCCTATCCAGGGATACTATATTCTGCAGTCTTTATTCTATAAAAAGTGGCCAGTTGTGGCCTCCTGTGTGGATAGCACTATGTTTTTGAGAGTGCTTCACTGATGAGGCTTGAGGGATGTAAGTGTTTTATATTCGTACCTCTAATTACAGAAGAAGTAGCAGAAGTGATCTCCTCTACCCAACAAGCTTTGAAGCAGGTTTTTCCCTCTACTGTGTTCCATGAACCTTAGGTGTAGATGTTTAACAATAGATTATGTCCACCTAGGAATTGGCATATCTCAGTCGTATAGTCTCTGACTAGTCATTTGTGGAGTTCTGCTGTAGCCTTCATCTGTTGCAAAAACATAATGGGAAGTATACTGGGTGTTTTTCTGTAAATATATGGATCCATAGTTAGCATATGGTAAGAAATTCCATTTCTCTAGTTATATGACAGAGATAAGGTTCTCTCTAGGATCTATGACCCTCCAACTATCTACATTTGTCTGAGAATACAGGGCTACCCATGGGTTCACTTGCACTGGCAGAGTTTTAAGTCCAAGTAGATAGATAGCTTTTGATTAGCCCCAGGTGGGAGTGCGGCTACTTCACCAATAGAGGTGGTGTGCTGTGCCAGTTGTTATGGTTACTAGAATTTAATTTTGGATTGTACCATTGACTGATTTCCCACTTAGCAGTTTCATCTAGTCTTAAAGGGCCAAACTTCAGGTAAAAGGCTACCAGATTCCTCCTCCATCGCCGAGTCCTATATCCCAAGTTTGTCCAGCCTTCAGCAGTATGGTAGTATCTTCTAGTTCTAGAACTTTGGCAATAACCTGCATTATTTTGGGAGTCTCTGAGACCATTCTCACCAACCACACAAAAGGAGGTATATATTTGTCTAGCATCGTGTATAAACAGACCTTGGGTGTACAGATGGACTAATGCTTATACAGTTTGCACATTTTTCAGGGGGGTTTGATGGCATCACATTTCCCTCTGGGTTCCCATCCCTCCAAACTTCATTCATTGCTTTATTGCTGCTCTCTTTCCTCCAGCCCAACATCCCTCTTCCTTTCCTAGTCCCAGCCCCCCATTATCCACACC
Organism: Eospalax fontanierii; assembly: GCA_035773235.1. Classification (NCBI taxonomy): domain Eukaryota; kingdom Metazoa; phylum Chordata; class Mammalia; order Rodentia; family Spalacidae; genus Eospalax; species Eospalax fontanierii. The sequence continues at coordinate 105,862,524 of CM069527.1, read as the reverse complement.
CTCCACCCATTAACAATCACCGCCCTCCATGTCCCATCTTCTGACCCCCCCACCCCACAGCATGAGGCGCTGCATGTCCCTCCCTCCGCCCTCCTGCCTAACATTCCCACCTTTCCCATCTCCCACCTGGTAACCTCTGTTTCCTAATATCCCCATTCTTTGGATTCCCTTTTTTCATTTACCTCCCTATATCCTTGATTTTTTTCCTGGTCATTGTCTTATAACAGGACTCGCATATCGGAGATTGGTTCTACAATCTGCAAATCAGTGACAACAAATGTCACTCGCTTTTCTGTGTTTGTGTTACTTCACTTAGTATAACCCTCTTTAGTACCATCAATTTACCTGCAAATGTCATCATCTTTTCTTACTGCTAAGTAGAACTCCACTATGTAAATGTACCACACTTTCATTATCCATTCATCAGTATATGGACATTTGGTTTGTTACTATTAGTTAGCTCTTGTGAAGAGAGCAGCAACAAACATGGATGCACAGATAGGATTAGTTCTTTGGGTATATGCCGAGGAATGGTATCACTGAATCATATGGTAGATTCATTTTTAGTTTTGTGAGAGTTCTACACACTGCTTTCCATAGTGGTTGCATGAGTTCACATTCCTACCTGCAGTGAATGAGCTTCTCCTTTCTCCACATCCTCGACAGCATTTCGTGTCTTTCCTTCTCCTGATCTTAACCGGTCTGACTTGGTAAGTTGTAATCTTGAAATCATTTTTATGTAATTCTAAGGATTTTGAGTACTTTTTAAGGTGTTTCTTAGCCATCTTAATTTCTTCATTTGAGGACTCTCTTTTAGGTCTGTAGCTAATATTTTTATTGGGTCATTCATTTTCTTGTTTCCTTTATTATAAGTTCTTTGCATATTATGGATATCATTCTTCTGTTAGTTGTGTAGCTATTAATAATTTTTCCCCACTCAGTGGGTTACCTTTTCATTTCCCTTGTGGTTTTATTTGCTGTGCAAAAACTTTGTAGCTTAATTAGGTCCTACTTATAGATTATTGACCTTAACTCCTGAGCTGGTGGCTGATTTAGAAAGTTCATTCATACTCCTATATCTTGGAGGTTACTGCTTATGTTTTCTTCTAGCAGGTTCAGAGTTTCAGGTTTTATATTGAGGTCTTTCATCCATTTGGAGTTGACTTTTCTGCAAGGTGAAAGATGAGGGTCCAATTTCATTCTACAGGTGGAGATCCAGTTTTGCCAGCAGCATTTGTTGAAGATGTTCTCCTCCTCCACTCTATGTTCTTGGCACATTTGTCAAATATCAGGTGACTGAAATTGCATGTACTCACATTTGGGTATTCTATTATGTTCTGTTAAGCTACATGTCTATTTTTGTGCCAGTACCAAGATGTTTTTATGACTATAGCTCTGTGAGATTACCTGAGGTATGGCATGATGATCCCCAGAGCAATGTTTTTTGTTGTTGTTGTTTTGCTTTTTTTTTACTGAAGAGTGCTTTGACTATCCAGGGTTTTTGCAATTCCATATGAATTTTAGGATTTTTTCTAACTCTGTGCAGAATATCATGTGTATTTTGATTGGCATTGCATTGAATCTGTAGATTGCTTTCTGTAAAATGGTCATTTTCACAATATTAATTCTATCAATCTATCAGCATTATAGAACCTTCCATCTCATAGTGTTTTCTTCTATCTCTTTCTTTAAAGATTAGAAATTTTCATTCTTGAGATCTTTAGTGTTTTTAGTTAAGCTTATTCATAAATGCATTTTTTGAGGTTATTGTGAATGAGAGGTTTTCCTTGAATTCTTTTTCTGATTGTTTATTAATGGTATATAGAAAGGTTACTGACTTTTTAAAGATGGTTTTGTAACCTGCCCTTTAATGAAAATGTCAATGATTTCTAACAGTTTTATGGCTGAATTTTTGGGGTTTGTTTTATATATATATATATATATATATATATATAATCTACAAATAGAGATAATTTGACCTCTTCTTTTCCAATTAGTAATCTTTTTATTTCCTTCTCTTGTCTTATTGCTCTTGTAAGAGTTTCAAGCACTATGTTGGAAAGGAGTAGAGAAAGTGGACAGCCTGTGTGGACATCCCTGTCTGATTCTTGATTTTGGTGGGAATGATTCCAGTTTTTCTCCATTTGCAATGATGTTGGCTATGTTTTTGCTATATATAGATTTAATTATGTTCAGGTGCGTTCCCTCCAGACCAGTTCCCTCTAGGACCCTTAACCTGAATACCTGTTGGATTTTGTCAAATGACTTTTCTACATTTATTAAAATGACCATTTTTTTACTACTTTGTATTTTATTACATTTATTGATTTAAGTATATTGGGTCATCTCTGCTTCTCTAGAATATAGTCTACTTGGTCATGATTGATGATCTTTTTGATGTGTGTCTGCATGAGGTTTTCAAGTATTTTGTTAAGTATCTTGCAGCCGTATTCATTAGGGATATGGGCCTACAGCTTTCTTTTTTGTTGTATCTTTACTTGGTTTTGGTATTAGTGTAACACTGACTTCATAGAATGTGTTTGGGAGTTCTCCATATGTTTATAATTTTGTGAATAATTTAAAAAGTATTAGTTATAGATCTTCTTTGAATGTCTGGCAGAATTCTGCAGTGAATCCATCTAGGTCTGGAATTTTTTTAGTCAGGAGGTTTCGCATTACTGTTTCAATTTCCTTATTTGTTATGGGTCTATTTAAGATGTCAATTTCTTTGTTTATCTTTGTCGTTATCCATAATTTTAGAAATTTATCCATATTTTTAGATTTTCGAATTTAATGGAATATACAATGTTAAATTGTTCCCTTATAATGTTCTGGTTTTTTTTTTGGTGTCTGTTGTGATGTTTCCCCTTTTGTCTCTGGTTTTGTTGATTTGGATTTGCTCTTTCTTTTGTTTAACTGGGCAAGGGTCTGTCTATATTGTTTAATCTTACAAAGCATGAGCTCTTAGATTGATTTTTGTACTGTTTTCTTTGTTTTTATTTCATTAATTTGTGTTCTGATTTTGTTACTTTTTCTTGTCTGATATATTTTGGGTTGGTTTGCACTTGGCTTTCTATTATATCGGGTTATATTATTAAGTCATTTACATGTGCTCTTTCTGATTTTTTTTAATGTAGGCATTAAGAGTTATAAAATTCCCTCATAGGGAATACTTTCATGTCTTTTTAAATTTATTCTTTGACCAACTCATCATTCAGGAGTATGATGTTAATCTCCCTGATTTCATGTAGTTACTTGAGCTTATTTTTATGGTCCTGGAGTGCTGGTTTTAAGTTCTTGGGTCCTCCGGGATTTGGGGCATATATGTTCATGATTGCAATATCTACTTGATCAGCTGCTGTTTCAATTAGAATGAAGTGACCCCCCTCTTTATCTCTTCTGATTAATTTCTATTTGAAATCTATTTTGTCATGTATTGGAATTGCAGCACCTACTTGCTTCTTAGAGCCAATTGCTTTGAATATTGTGCTCTATCCTTCCCTCCTAAGTTACTGTCTGTCCTTGAAACTGAGATGAGTTTCTTGAAGACAACAGAAAGTTCAGTTTTCTTTTTTTATCCATTCAGCTAACTTTTGTCTTTGACAGGAGTGTTGAGGCCATTTCTATTTAGTATTATTATTGATTGCTGTATATAGGGTATTGTCATGTTAATTACTTTGTGTTTTTGACACTATTTTATGTTTCTGTTATTATCCTTTCTTTCTTTTCATTCTATAGTTTCTTGGGTACACTCTTCTTTATCCACTCCTCTGTATTGCTTTGAACACTCTCTGTGATGCTGGTTTTGTGAACATGTATTCTTTCACTCTACCCATGTCATGAAAAATTTTCTGTTCCCCTTCGACCATAGTAGGTATCTTTGCTAGATAAAGTACTCAGGGTTGGCATTCATGCTTATCTAGAGTTGGCAATACTTTTGTCAAGATTCTTATGGCTTTCATAGTTTGTATTGAAAGGTCAGCTGTAATTCTCATGGGTTTTCCTTTAAATGCAACTTGTTGTTTTCTCTTGAAGCTTTTAGTACCCTCTCTTTGTTCTTTACATTTGATGTTTTTACTGTGATAGGCCATGAGGAGTTTCTTTTCTGGTCATGTCCAGTTGGTATACTATGTATTTCTTGAATCTCTATAGCTAAGCCCTTATTTTCAGGAAGCTTTTTTATTATTATTATTTGGTTGGTTGGTTGTTTTTTTTTTTTCTTTTCTAATTCTGTTGAGTTTTGTTCAATGTCATTGATCTGAGATTCTTCTTCCTGCATACCTATAATTTGTATATTTGATCTTTTCATGTTATCCCACATATCCTGAGTATTAATTCCTGTGTATTTTTATTATTATTATTTTACCTAGTCTTTATTACAGAATCCAAATCTTCAACTTCACCATCAGTTTTTGATGTTCTGTTTTCCGTTTCATTCACACTACTTGTGAGGCTTTCTGCTGCCTTTTCCAGTGGGCTTATTGAGCTTCTCAATGTCATGTTTATTTACATTTGGATTTTCTTCACTATTTCTATCTCTTTTGTGAATTTATTTTTCAAGTCCTGAATTGTTTATGATATTTTATTAAATCATATATCTGTATATTCTATAGTTTCCTTACAAGCTTATACCTTTCCTCAGGGTCCTTTCAGTTGTTTGTCTGTGTTTCCTTTGATCATGGTATGATTGTTATTTTGAATTCTGCCTCCATTGGTACTTTAGGGCGGTTCCCCTTGTGGTGAACTTCTGTTTGAATGTGGGGGTTTCGTTGGGGACATACTTTCATGATTTTCCATTTTATTTGTATTTCTGTGCTGCTGTTTGGGCACATCAATGTTCCTTGTTGGTTGTGCATCCAGTAGGAACTTCTACTCTGTTTTTTTTTTTTTTAATTTAGTTTTGGATCTGATTATACTGTATGTAGCATGATTGTTTTTTTGTTTTGGAATGGAAAATAGATTGGTATATGTTTCAAGTTCTTACAAGGTTCTAGACTGATCTGGTTGGTTGGTAGGACAGGGTAGTGAGTAGACTGGTCAGGTTAGTAGGAGGGGTGGTCTGCATCAGATGGATCAGAAGCCAGTGGAGTATATGGTAGGACATATAGCTAATCTGGGTTAAGAATCCAGTCCAGAGATCTGAGGGCGAGAACTGGAGCCCAGCTGAAACCAAGGCTGGCAGAGGGCAGTGTTTGTTGTGGGGTGCACAGAGGAATGGAATAGAGACTCTGTATTTGGTAAATCTGACTTACCAGATTACTAGGTGTGTAGGTTTGTCTGTTCAATCAGGAACCCAGGAAGATGGGGATGTGGGACCCGTCTAATTGCTGATTTAGTGATCTCTAATGGACTGTTTAGATAGTCTGAGTTAGGAAACTAGTACAGAGATCAGGGAGGCAAGAACTGGAGCCCAACTGGGGCCAGGAATGGCAGGGGATAAGGTAGGATTGGGCCAGAAGACTGGAATATAGAAGTGGTGGATGGGATCTGGCTTACAAGAACAGCTTTTGTGTAGGTCTGTCCAGCTGATCAGGAGCACTGGAAAATGGGAGTGTGGGAACCATCTTATGACTTATTTAGGGATCTATGGTGGGCTGTTTAGCTAGTCTGGGTTAGGAAGCTAGTCTAGAGATTTGAGAGTGGGGTAAGGGCATTGGGGTATGGCTATAGGCAGGGCTGGCAGGGGACAGGGTGAGAGTCAGCCAGAGACAGGGAATAGAGAAGCAGTGGGTGGAATCTGACTAGAATCCTAGGTGGGAAGGTCTTTCTGGTTGTTCAGAAGCCTGGGAATATCGCTGTGTGGGAATCACATGATGGCTCATTTAGGTATCTGCGGTGGGCTGTTTAGTCAGTCTGGGTTCTTGGTGAGGGGACCTATTGCTCAGCTGGGCTCTTTAAGTTTTTTAGAAAAGCCCTTACTGCTGGATTGAGGTGGTAACACTCTAATGTAGCCTTTGCAATGGAGCTGGAACTGACCTGGAAGCTATTTCTCCTGAAGAATAGCTCTCATGGCTCTGAAGAGCACTATGCAAGCACTATGCTAAGGGGCAAAAATCAATCAATGGCCCAACAACACCTTCATGATCAAATAACCACAGCAATTACTGGCACAGCATAAAATACTAGTGGAGTAGTGGTGTTTTAATCTTGGGGTTATCAACAGTTTTCTAATTGGACTTAAAGCCCACTCAATAGGAGGAAACTAATGTGTGGTACTGTAATCATAGTCAAACACACATGGCTGAAGAAGTCATAGATCTTAGAGAAATACCCAAGCCTGTCACATCCCTAGACTAATATAACTTTTTCCTAAGTGCAACATATGTGTCCTTATATTTAGTCAAATATCCCAGTCATCACTCATCAGAGAAGCATCCTTCTCACTAGACAGAGAATATTGTAACTACCACAACTGGTAGCACACAGACATTGTCTGTAAATTGCTGAAGCCTAAGTGGCACATCTACAATGCAATTGCTATACTCAAGGCTCAGGCAGCATGAAACCAAGGGTAAAGAGTACACTAATGAATCTCTCAACTCTCATTAATGAAGTTCCCTCATGCAACAGAGATCCAGTAACACAAAAGGTCACAAATTGTCAATGTATGGAGATTAGGGGTCTGCAGAGTGTGGGTCCTTGGACAGGCTTCCTATACTAAGCTTCACTCACCCAGGGCTCAGGGACCATTTCAGAAGAGGGGTCAGAAAGACTGTAAGAGCCACAGTGGATGTGTGTAACCATATGGAAATACAATCCTACAAGCTCCTGGGACCTGCTAACATGAATCTACAACAATGATGTCAGTGTGCTCAAAACCCATGTGAATTCAAGAAATCAAAATCCTTGCATGGAACTGGGGAAATTACACCAGACACCAGGCTATGCTGGGGAAGTATTGGTAACTGATTACTGTTGGAGGAGGAAGAGCTAATCGTAAAGCAACAAACTCTTGATGGACTGACTGGACCTCAGTGGATGAACTTGCACAGAGGAACATATGGTAACACTTACTTGACACAATAGCTCTTAATACAGATAACAGAATTATGGATTCCAGTTGGGGGTTATGGAAGGCTGCCAGGAGGAAAGGGGTTTTAAAGATGATTAAGACTGATTAAGGTGTTCTGTATGAAATGCACAAAGATTTAATAATTTTTTAAAAGAAATCTAAAATGAGAAAATAATTTGAACTGAGACCTTGGACAGAAAATTTTAAGAACATAGTGTTCATCAATGCAGTATGCGCATGGATCTTTATAGCCTATCTTTTCCAGAAATGGCCAAAGGAACAAATGAGATAACATAAAGTAAGTGAGATTCATAACTGAATGACAGGACATTTTCGCACATTGCTAGAAGGCAGACTAGGTCAGTAATTGAATGTTCAGGTTCACAGGGATAACCAGGATAATTAACAGGCTATTTATTTTCAAATTATACATAAAGTGTGTGCTTGAAGCCGCTTTGTTTCATGTCAAATCATTAACTTTAGTTAGTAAATAGGAAAGACATAGAAGATATAAGTTCTTTCTCACTGCTAGTTTTCCCCCTTCCATCCAACCCATGGAACTGATGTATATCACTAGGCTATAATGATTCCAAGTCATACCTGTGTCAATGGAGAAGATGAAAGAAAAATTATTTTCAATTGCAATTATTTTATGGGCTGTTCATGTTCAAAGACGAATTGAATTAATGCATGGCCTTTTTTATTTGTTGAGGTTATATTTTGGGCCCTAGCATATGATCAGTTTTAGAGAAATTTCCATGGGCTACTGAGTAGAATGTGATGGTACTTAGATAAAATATTCTGTAGGTACCTCTAAGGTCCATTTGATATAAGATAGCATTTACTTCAAATGTTTCTTTGTTTATTCTTTGTTCATTTGATTTTTATATTGGAGAGAGTAGAATTTTCAAATCACTTTTATTGAGATTGGGTTGATTTATGTCTTGTAGTACTGTAGTGCTATTTTTATGAAATGGGGTACACCAGAGTTTGCTTCATATATGTTCAAGATTATAATGTTTTCTTAGTCAGTTGTTCCCATGATCAGAATGGAGTGATCTTTATCTCTTCAAAACCTGCTTATTTCATACAACCATTGACTTGGGAATTTTTTTCCAACCTTTCACTCTAAATTGGTGTCTATCCTTAAAGGTGAAATGAGATTTTTGTAAACAAAAATATTTTGTTTTTTATCCATTCAACAAGTCTCTGTCTTTTGATTGGGGAGTTGAGACCACTGATATTTGAAGTTATTATTGAAAGATATGGATTAGTTACCATCATTTTAATTTCTGTTTTTGGTTCTTGGTCCTGCTTGTGTTTCCATAAATATATAACTTCATTTGTTTTCTTTCTGTAGCCTCTTGAGTATATCATTCCTTTCTTCAATAATTTGTATTACTTCAAATATTATCTGCCAGTCTGACTTTGCGGTAAAGAATTCTTTCAATCTGTTTTTATCAGATAATACGTGAGCAAATAAAGTATACATTAAAAACATTTTCTAAGGCCTGGAGAGATAACTCAGTGGCTAACAGCACTGACTACTATTACAGAGACTGTTGTTGCAAGTCACAATTGAAATAAACAATTCCTAATTTTACAGTAACTCATTCTCTCACAATGCTTATTGTATAAATTGAATCACAAATTGGGATCTGGTATTGCCTAAATGTTGGGCATATGTAAAAGAACTGAGATGCATCCCTCACAGAAAAGGGGAACTATTATACACACTGTTGAGTTTATAATTTAAAACCACTATCTGCTTTCATGTGATTCTAACCATCTGCATGAAGGGTACAGAATTTACCTTGTTACCAAAACCTCTCCAGAGGCTGTGTCTAATGTTTTTCAATATTTGGATGATTTTTCTTTAGTTACCACCTGAATCTCACTATACTTGCTAGAGTAATTGTTATGTTGTCTTTTTGGAACTCTATCTGCCTAGAAATTTCCTACTCAAGTAATTTTTAGCCTTTCATTCAGAGGAATCTTATTTTTAAATTTTATTGAGTTTTATGCATCTCATAAAATTTTTCTTCAAATTTAGACCACCCTAACATACAGAGAGAGAGAGAGAGAGAGAGAGAGAGAGAGAGAGAGAGAGAGAGGCTTTTCTGTAATTTTTCACCAACAACTGCCAAATTGGAGTAAAGGTCCCTGAACATGAATGAATTCATGCCTAGTATTTTAAGCCACCCAAGTATCTGTGACCAGAGAGGCCATAGATTGTAGGAGAATCTACTGCTGCCATTTTTGTAAACAATTCCAAATTTCAACAGTATTCTAAATACTTATCCTTATTCACACAGACGAATGCAGATTTTACAGCTCATCAAAAGAGAATGTCAATATTTTGTAAATGAAAGTTTATATTCTGTTGAGTTAATGTCCCCAGACATCTTTTAGTGCACTTCATCCAATGGAGTCTAATCAACCTATCCAGAGCCTCTCCTTTAAGGAAGATGAGCTCTTCCTCGCCCAGCAATAATCAGCTGCCAATAATTCTTTGAATAAGATGGGAGGCTGCTACCCATTTCCACAGTTCTATGTTGGGATTATGTGTGCTTGAATTTGCATCTATCTTTTGCCTGCTGCCACCATTGCTGTAGGTTCGGCTGAGCAAGGTCCCAAGGGCCTGTAGGACCGCATTACCATATGGCCATGCATGCTGTCCCTGGATCTTGCAAACTTTGGGTCCCCTCTTGCACAATGGTCAAAATTTAATATAGAAGTCCTGTCCAAGGATCAACACTTTGCAGACTTGTACTCTACACTTTGGTCATTTGTGACCTTTTGTGTTCCTGGTTGTCTGCTACATGAATAAGCTTAATAGATAACGAAGAGAATAGAGAACGAAGAGCTACAGTACTATTTTCTTTACCCCTTGCTCTATGTTCTGTGAGCTTTAGATATAAAGGTTGCATTGTGGATGTGCCAATCCAGCTTGGACAATTCACAATCTCTGAGTATGATCCGTTGTGTAACTCGTTAATAATTTCCATCTGTTGCAAAAGAAATTTCTTTGATGATTAGTGAGTGGGATACTTATCTGTAAATATAAGGACCCTTATTTAGAGAATATTAAGAAATTGCATTAGTATAGGTCTTGGGGTTTTATCTAAGATCTATGACCTCTCCAGCCATATACATTTTTTACTATGTTTACATTACCACATACGAATTTCCTCCCATTGAGGGGACTTTAAGTCCAATTAGGTGGCTGTTGATTACCCACAAGATAAAAGTGTCATTATCACTAATGTTGATTTCTGTGACAATCATTGATGTGGTTATTATCCCTGAAAGGTAGGGCTTGACCGATGATTGATGCTGTTCCTTAGCAGCTTGCATAGTGTTCTCCAAAACCATGAAAGCTAGTCTTCAGAGGTGGCTTCCAGGTCAGTTACACATCCCGCTGCTCTAAATCTTGTTTCTGCAGTATGTCCTATCTTAAGAAATAGAGTCTTACCTTCAAGTTCTGTGACAATAGCCTGTAAAATTTTGGGAGTCTCTTGAACTATCTTGTCCATCCACACAAAGGAAGGTTTCTCCTTTCTGGCACTGTTTCTTATTATGTAGCATTTACCTATATATACATGGACTCATACAGAGATATTGTATGAGTAATCTTTCAGTAGGTTTTTGGATTATTATGATTCTCTCTGGCGTTTTACACTAGCTTGGCATTATCATCTCTCCTCTCTCCCTATTTAGCTCTCTCTCCATGCCCTGCATATTTAAAATATCCCCATTTCTCCCATGATAATTTCTGTCTCCTAAGGTCCCACCTCTCATGATCTCCTTACAAAAATGTCTCCATATAGTGGAGAGGTCATATTGTTGATGGCTGAAATAAAAGTTATATGTATATGAACTAATTATCTAAAATATTAAATATTCCCTCTAAAGTAATAAATGAAATCCAGGAACTTATATATTTTGATATATCACCTCTGGATACAGATACCTAAATATCAGGAAAATGTGCATAACTATATTTCAGGTATTCTTTTCCTATAATTCCACTTTTTTCTCCCATCTTCTTGAGTGCTAAAGGCTTTTAAAAGGTTTATCTTTATTATGTCATATTTCATAAACTGAGAATTAAGGATAAACATGGGATGTAGACATTTTCATTAAACAATATGTAATTTAAATCATAAATAAAGACTAAGACCCAGGTCAAATAATTTCTGCAAAATTATCAAAAATACAACATTAATTAGAGTAACAGGATGGTGGACAAGGAAGAGAGAGACTTCGTAAAAAGGCTTATATTCAGCTTGTAGTAAGGGGATGAAGAAGATGAGTTTAGTATCTCAGTATAACATATTTTAGCATGATTCTTTGTTAAATTTTATTTGCATACTGAGATTGGAACTTTATAGTCAGCAAAGAAGATTTTGATCCTGTTTCTAATATGGAAGACATTGCTTCAACCTTTCTTCAAGGTTGAAGAATATAGAGTTGACTTCATGTAAGATAAATAAGCAGACACCATGAAGGATGAACCTCATATGTCCCATTCCTCCATGTGGTACCAACCTTGAGGGGCTACAACTATGTGTGTCCAACTTCTGTATATGTCTTTTATCATTACTTCCATACATCCCTATTTATTCTTTCATCCTTTCTTTTAACATTCTTAAAACATAATTCTTTCTTGTAATACTGTCTCACTTTTCTTTTATGCTGAGAATTTTTTTCTTTAAACTTAGCATTGTCTTCTCTTTCACAATTTGTGTGGCTCAAAGGGATATATTTACTTTTCTCCTCATTTTAAAAGCAGGTTACTGAAAGAGGAGCCAGTGCTCATAACTCTGAGCCTTCTCTCCAATGCTGAGTATATTAAATGTTTCTTTTATGGAAATAAACCACTGGAGACCAATGTGATATCTCATTCCCCAAAATACATGTGGTGGAAGGACAGAACTGATTTTCAGAACTTATTCTCTTATCTCACACTATCTTCAGGGCTTGTGTGTCCCCAAAACAAAATAAATCCACAAGATCTATTCCCTAATGAGATGCAAAACTCTAACATACGGCTCCTAAGTAAGCGGAAGTGCAAATACATACTGATATGAATTGTGTTTAGTTAAGCACATTTGTTACATAATACGCTAAATTTGTTGCAAAAATGTAATAGAGTTATATTAAATGGACTATAACTGGCAACATCTTAGATATAACTACTTTCACATATTCTTTTCAATTAACTTAGATCTATTCAATCATAACTATAAACTGATTAGTGTTCCAAGTCAAGGTCATGACAAAATTGAATAGTGTACTTTTATTTCTTAAAAACAGATATCAATAAAACAAAATATCATTCTTCTCTCAGTGTCTAAAATCTTATAATTTACATTAAATTTTTATTTTTAAAGACATTTAAACAATAACTACAAATTATCTTATAATGATCCTCATACATTTAAACAACAGTGCTTGCTATTTCTGCTGTAAATGACTATTACTGTCCTAAAGATTATTTAATGAGCATATTTACTTTCAAACAATTTTAAAGGTTTCTTTGAGGGGCTGAAGAAATGACTCTGTAGTTAAAGGCTTTTGGTGCTCTTCCAGAGGAGCTGAGCTGATCTCCAAGAACACATGCAAGTGTGGTTTCAAACTGCCCTATCTCAAATTCTAGGAGATGCAACACACTCTTTTGGTGTCCACACACTTTTGCATTTATGTACACATTTACACATACACACACACACACACACACAAACACAGAGAGATACACATATACTTAAATGATGAAAATAATTATTTTTAAAAGTTTTTGATGAAATCTATGAACTGTTCCATGGAATCTGAAAAAATTATCTATGAGAGGTAAATGATTAAATACACACCCAAATAGACTTAATAAAACAGAATATGACAGGCACATTTAACCAGTGAACAAAGTAAAATATTACTGAAATGCACCTAGTTCAATTGTAAGGCATAGAATAGAACTTCACAAGATGTAAAACCTTTAATGGAATTAGCATTCAGTAGTTGTAGGCAAAATTTTTGAAGGAGATTTCTGGTATGGAACCCCAATCTATGCACATGTCTTGTGCCAAGGAGCAAACAATGAATAATTTTAGCATTGTACCCACAGGATCTGTATCAAACATCACAAAACATGTATGGACATGATGTATTTCATTAACCAATAGGTCATTAATACAAAATCATTGTGGTATTTTTAGCAAAGAATTTTCATGGTGCAACTGCATTATAAAAAATCACTTCATGTGTTAATAGGCATGTAAGTGACATAGTAGAGAGGGTTTCCAACGTGTCTGAGTTGAAGATTAAAGACTTGAGGATACATGCAGTGACCCAAATAAAAGTGACAGCAAAACAGTCACCTATAAGAAATGAGTGCTGTTAGTGTTTGAAACAGAAATAGGTGAACCTTAAATGTGATAATTATAGGTGTGTAAGAAATGAGAAATCAATATCTTGGCATGTAATGGCAGAGTTGGAGAAATGACAAGGTCAAATAATGGAGAAGACAAGTAGTTTTGTGAATGCTCCTGAATGGAATTCAGAAAAAGATAGATGAATGATAGATGACAGATGATAGATGATAGATAGATAGATGATAGATAGATAGATAGATAGATAGATAGATAGGTGATAGAGGATAGATAGATGATAGATGATAGAGAGATAGATGATAGATTATAGATAGATTGATGACAGCTAGATGATGGATAGATAATAGACAGATATAAATGTTCAAATAATGTGACTGCCCAGATATATGTATGTGTGTGATGTAAATGCTTAGGAAAAAGATAAACTATTATCAAGTAATTGAATTAGGTAATTACAGAAAAATTGAAAACTAAAATCTGAAATTTATAGTCATGAAGAATAGACATTCGCTCCACAAAATAATACCACTTTCTGGAAACTGAGCAACCAAATGATGACCCAGTGTAACTATTAGGATTTTACTTGTATTAAGTCCACTTAAATATGGTTAACAAAGTAATTAATGCATTATTTAGAAGTATTTATCTAAATGATGTTTACAAGTATATTGACTTATACAAGTTTTAATTTTATCTTTTAATTTTTTTCTGATGTTTTTGAGACAGGGTCTTCCTGAATCCCCAGCTAGCCTTGAACTCATAGAGATCCACCTGCCTCTGCCTCCCAAGAGCTGGGACTAAAGGCATGAACAACAATATCCAACAAATTTTATCTCATAAATTATGAATTTCAGTGAAACTTTCTCATAGCATTTATACCAGAAATATGAAATAATAGTTTATCTCTTCTCCCTCTGACTTCATAATATATGTGTAAATAATTAGCATACACTGCCTTTGTATTTTCAGTATTATAAAATCAACATTCTTATAAAGAAAGACAAATACTTAATCTGTAAGTAGGAGAAAATTATTCAGTTAGAGCATTTATTGAAATACATAGATTCTTAAACTACTTTAAAAGTTTTTATAGTATTAGATATGTAAAGTTTAAGGTTATTATTTAATTAGACAGCAAACTAATTTTTCATTTATGTATTTATATTAATATATCATTTTCAGAATTTTCATATGGAAGCCACCAAGGTAGATTGTTATCATCTCTAATTTGCTGAATAAATCAATATGGAAGAAATACCTTAGAGATTGCTGAGTCCAAGAATTTAAATCTTTTATAGGCACCACAAATTGTCCTAGAGAACACATCAGAATCAAATGATGTAAGATAAAAGAATTTCTAGCTGAGGGTGGTGGTACCTACTTTAAATTCCTTCCCAATGGAGACAGAAGCAGTTGGATCTCTGTGAGATCCAAGCCAGTGTGCTCTACACAGTGAGCTCCAGGTCAGCTGAGGCTACAAGGAAACACTTGTCTCAAGAAAAATAATGATTAAAAAGAAGAATCTCTAAAGACTAGTACGCCCTGATGTTTGTATCAAGGAGCTTTCATTTTTAAATAATTGAGTACAGCATCTTAGATACATTAATTAAACTCTTGGCAAATTTGATATTTCAATTCCATGGAAGAGAAATTGTCTAAAAGTGTCTTGGAAATTAGCAAGGACTTTTGCCACTGTCACCATTAATATATAATTAGCAAAGAATAACTATGTCAGAAATGATAAGTTAATTGTGAATACTCATTTTAAATGTTTAGTTCATCCCCCTGACTGTAATAAAACAATAATCTAAGTCATTTCAGGCCACTTCTCTAATGGTACATGACATCAATGTCACAGTGAGAATTGCTCATCATAACACCTCAAGGCAGATCCACAGGAGTGATATTGTGCTTCTTGTGGAGATGCTATTTTTTTTTAGCTTGTAATTGCATAAAATGTCAAGAAAGTAAATGCCTCTAAGTAAAATACAATATAGCAACTCAAAGAATTAAATACAAACAAAGGAGAAAGAATGCTGTGCCTTTTCCCAATGTGGATAATAGGTTTGCTTAAGGCCACTGAGAGAAGAAATATCTTTCATGTTGCCAAGAGGCCAGAGGTTGTTGAAACAGGCTGAGTCTCATAAAGAGGGGTGGAAGCATTTTGCTTTGTAAATTAGCATAAAAATAAAATGTGCAAATCTATAAACTGAAATTTAATTTTTCCCATTCCAATTGCATTTTCAGATGAAATTACAAAATAATTATCATAAACTTGCCCTATACATTACACTTTTACTTTATGATTCAATGACTGAATTCAGACACCGGGCTTTATGCATGCCAGGCTTATACTATACAACGGATCGATTTCTCCAGCCCTAAGTTTATAATAGCATTGCAATTATTTATCTTGTAATTTTATTTTTACATTCATTCATAATTATCTCATCTTAATATTAAATTTCTAGTTTCATTACAAAAATCAATTAATTTGTAAGCCATTCAAATTTCAATGAAGAAATAGAAATCTTCTTTATTGTGGGTTAAAGAATTGCATACTAAACATATAGACTAGAACTCCATTTAAATGTCTACTTAACTACAGGTTGATAGTCATTTGTATTTGTCTGTTTTTAATTATAATAATGAAATATTTTGAGCAGACTAACTTTATAAATGAAAGTTTACATAGCTTACTGTTCCTGATGGTCTTCTAGCTGGTGGAGATCACTCATATATAATTATGTTTGGACTTCCTTCCTATAAAAAAGTCACCAGAATTAAATCATGGCAACTCAACTGTAATGACTTGAATAGCAGTCACTCTTTCAAAGGCATCTTCTGTAAATTCCATGAGGAAATTATGTTTCTATCGAGTTAGTACTTCATACTGGAGATCATATCTCAGTCTATAAAGTCTCAGAAAGCACTGCAGTCGTACACAATATATAACATGATATAATGGTGCAGATGTACAATTGCCTGTGGGTATCTATCTTGGAAAACTCTGGATGTTATTTTTCTACATACTCAGTCAAGTACAGGAGATAAAATGCAATGTATAGTGAAAAATGGATAGGATTTTCAAAGAGCTAGCAAACTGGATGAACATAGGATCCTGAAATACATGTCTGGAGTCAAAGAGAGAGAGAGATGCACAGAAATTACGTCATCTATTAATAGAAGAGGATGAGACGGGGGAAGAAAAGCAAATGAAGAAGGAAAAAAATAGAAAGAACAGAAGAGACCAGACCCTGAAGAGGCCAGCACACAGGGAAACTGCATGATGGAACAGAATCAGAGGGAACTTGAAAAGATATTCCATTGTCAGCTGAAGTCATAGACTCCACCTGAACTGATTTTTGCAGGAAGGTAAACTATGAGAAAATAGCTACCTAATGTAACACCAGATTGATCATCCCAGGAGAGTGAAAGGGAGGATTTGGGGTAAGCACTTGTGGACATAAGTCATGAAGTTCCATGAACCATGAAAGAAATGAAATAGTTTTCTTTGAAAGCCACTAAAGGATGTGGCCTTCCCTTCATTCAAGAGGGTGTGGAGCTATAATTTGGCTCAAGTCTGGCAATTAATTGATGGTCCATAATTCACTATTGCTTTCACCCAATGCCATCTTTCTTCCCTTTGCTCTCTAATTTTGATATTATGTAGGACATAATGCAAGGTGAACTTTAGCCAGGTCACCTACTATGAGGAATAGTGGAATAGCACTCTGCTCTGACTAGTCCTGAGACAAGCTTCTGCCCAGCATCTGGAAAGAACCTGCCTACCTGGGGACAGACTACTATTGGCTGCAATCGAGACCCTATCCCATAAGGCTATTGGCTAATCAGACTTATAAGACCCCTTGTACTTCCTTGAATAAATGGTGCTTGCAGCAGCTTGCCACTGCCTGCTTCTCACTCAGCCCCTGGAGACTGTGTGTTGATTCCGTGCCTACTCATTCCTCCATGGCAGAGGCCCTTCAGTCCCCTCGGGCTGCACAGGGACCCCCAACAATATTATACGTATTGATCAAAATTGTGGACCTGGAGACACTATGATTCATTTGGAAGCACAAAAAATCCACCAAAGGTCATGCCATTACAGACGTCACTTTGCACTGCACTGCTCATTGCAGTAACTGCAGTCAGCCTTCCTTTAGGGATTCAGTGGTGTCCTGTGGCACTTTCTACTCTGGGATCCAATTAAGCCCATTACATAATTCATGCAGGTGAACAGTTATATCCTCCATCATAATGTCTTCGGTGAGGAGAAGAGCAATGGCAGGGCTCTCTGAGTGGGTCCCATCTCCGGCACGGCTGTTGTGCTCCAGCCATACGAGAGGATGGAGGACCATCAAACAGGGCCTCAGGTGGCTCAGGGTATGGCGGGAGGAGGAGCTCTGGGATACTAAGTCCGTCCGTGGGTAGTTTGGTTATCAAAACCAGGGCACGGGTTTATATAGGAAGGCCGTTCTGACAGTTACAGATGGTGGGAAAGTTAAAGGTGAGGGTTTTGGGGTAAAGGTGAGAAGGTTGTAGGGCTGATGTAGAAGTTCAGGAAGGAGGAAATAAACCCAAAAATCTGGTTCTGATCTGGGGTGGGGGAAAAGAAGATTCATATCTACAAGTGATTTCCGGGGGCCAGGTTATCACATCAGGCAGAGCAGGCCAGACACCTGCCGTCCCTTCAGGGTATCTGGGGGTTGCTTGCCTTGCTCAATACCCAGACCCCCACACGGCTCCTCAAGTGTGTTCGTTTCCCTCTCACCATTTGTGTCTGACAGAATTTGTGAAGGTCATGTCCTCTGGGTCCTCCCGTTGTGAAAGAATAGGTTTTACCCAGCAAATTCACTGGAGCTTCCCAATTTCCATGAGACTTAGAATGCCTTCATCAAAAGGAAGAATTCAAGCAGTAGCAGGCATCTCCAGCTCCTTCTAAGTAGGCCATCTTCTGATAAACAAACTTATTACCTTTTTACATTGTGTGAATTTCCTTATTACATGTAGAATCTCTGCTCGAATGACCTATATAAATCAGCCTGATCCTGTCTCTCCTTACTTCCACCACTATTCCACACCCTCAAAACAAATTGTAACACTTATTCCCCAGATTGTCTCTTCAAGGGACAAAGATAAAAATCACTGGTAAAGCAGGTCAAAACACAGTTCCAGGCAAGAACTTAGCAGAATGCCAACAGCACAGGAAATAATTTCACACATTGAAAAACTGGAATTATGTGACGTTATAAACCTTCAGTGCACCCCGGGAAGTAACCAACAGACTACATAACAGATAAAATTTCCAAAAGTTCTATTTCAGACAATGGTTATTATCTAGAGTACATAAAGACTTTAATAATGTAAAAACAAACATAGGGAAAAGAAGAAAGAGAAGTGTCTATGAAGTGAAAGTAATGATTCTCAGGGGAAGAAACAAACTGACAATAAGATTTTAAAATCTTCAACATAGCCACTAGGTCAGCATAAACTCAAACTACTTTGTGATTCCATCTCATCCCAGTTGAATGGGCTAAGATGTAGAAAATAAAACAAACCAATGCTGGTGACAATGTAGGGAAAGAGGAACCTTACTCACTGTTGGTGACAGTGTAAACTGGCACAGCTGCTGAGGAAAACTGTTTGATGTCTTCTTGACAGCGCCTGCACCGTCACTGTGCACCACGGACTGGTGACGGCCTGAGCATTGAACAGAACGACCCACTCGTGCTGAGAGAGAATGCCGAATGACATTTATTATACAGTTGCTGGAAGCTTATATAGCCCCAACCAAGACAGGAAACAAGGCTCAAGGGTTGAAAAGTTCACATTCTCATGGTCAAAACAGGAAAGTAACCTCATTAAACAGGAACAAGGATGTTCAAATCTGTACCTCGTGATCAACCACTTAACAGGATGCAGCTGGGATATAATGTAAACAAGCAGTCATGTGAAGTCTACGGAAAGGTCAAGTTGTTTACCTCAATACTGCAACTGACAAGATCCTGCTAGCTCATGGCCAAGAGCCTAGCACTAAGAGAGAAGGGCATGCCGGGGAGCCAGAACCCTACATCTTCTCAAGAAACTAAACCTAGAACTAGCATAAGACCTGGCTATACCTTTCCTGAATATGTACCCAAAGGACTTGGTACATTACTATAAAGATACCTGTACAACCATGTTTATTGATGGAATTTTCATGATAACAAGTGGTGTTCGTCAACAGATGAATTTATAATGAAAATACAGAACATACATTTTATAGTATAATTTTATTTAATAAGTTTGACATATTTTATAATGAAATTTTATGCAGTAACAAAGAGCAATTGAATTATAATTTTTTTCAAAATAATGGACAGAATTGGAAAATATGTAACTCTGGCTCAGAAAGGCAAATATTGCATGTTCTCCATTTTATGTGGATCCTAGCTTCCAAGTGTTATGTATGTGTATTTTGTAGGATTAAGTTTGCGTAAAGAACAGGACGCTAGAGAGGGGCCAATAGGGAAAAAACAGGCTTTAAGGGAGGTTAAGAAATGGAGAAGAGGGATACTGGGGTTAAGGAGGATGCAATGGAGAGATTAAGGAAAGGAATAAGTTCTGGGGTAGAAAAAGCAAGACATGATTACGGAGTCTTAAGGCTCATGTCTTTCTTGCAGAATAGTTAATTCTACTGTTAATTAGGATCCTCAAGGTCCCTTTTCCCTAGAGGCTCAGGGAAGATAAAGAAAAATAATTTTCCTCCAGGGTGTGATGGAAGAGAGCATTCATTAGCAAAGAGTTTTTAATCAATGTATCACTTCAGTCAGGGATGTCTTCAGCAAACAGTCCTTAATCCACTAAGTACTTCAGTCAACATGTCTATAGAAGAGTCAGTGGGAACCAACTGACAGTAAGTGTAACTTTGGTTTTGCTCAAGAACCTCCCTCAGAGGTTAGAATGAGCACAGCAGTTTTGGAAGAGAATTGTTTACTAAACTGTGAAATAATAAATATGTATTGTTTTAAGCATCCAATCTGTTGGGTTTGATATACATCAATAGAATATTACTGTAAGTTCTGAAAATATAAACCGGAAGGCAATTGTGACTCCCTTAGGATCAAATAAGGATTCACTAAAAAGAAGAACTTTAACAGTGAAAAAGAAAAAAACAAAAGAGGGGAGTGTTCATTCACTTGGAGAAATCTATGTCAATACAATAGGTAGTTCCAAAAGAGTAAGAATATTATGCATTCAGAAGTCATGGATGTATTCACTGTGGTTGAGTGGAAGGATGCCTGAACGTCAATGTTAAACAATGGGCCTTGTAGCATCATTCTGAAAAGTCTCTCAATTGGTATGTTAACAAACTCTAATCTCTTAGCAAATACCATTAATATAATTATTTTACATAGAAATAACATTAATCTGTTATAGAAAACTATCACATACTTAAGGCCAAGACTGAAGATTCTGAATGCTATCATTTTAATCCAAGTAAAATCATTATAGATTATAAAGTATAAGCAGAGTTATCAGGACACTGTAAATATTTCTCTGGGTTTAGATAAATCCTTGTAATTTTTAGACTTTCATTTTCTGGGATCTGATATTTTCCTACAGTTAGCCTGTGTCCTGAGAAAATTAAAGTATTGTGTGTAAGATTTATTTTTTCATAGAAGAAAGAGATAAAGCAATACTCAGTGCTACAAGCATGAAGTATGACTTGGTGCTTACTAGCCGTACATGTGTTAGCTGGGTTGAAACGTGGGCCACTGGACTCATAATGGATCTTCACATGATGAGCAGCAGAGCTCCTATGTATTTGCTTACAGATTTGGCTTTTACTAGGGGGCCTGGAATTTCCTTCCATATGGTACTGCCCAGACCCTTTGAAACAATGCACACCTCATTAGTAACTACAGCCAGATGAAAGATGCATCACTCCCTCACATATAGCTATTTCAATGTCCTCTGGGAAGATACTAATCACAAAGCACACTGCTTAAAACCTTTCACAAATTGATACCATCACTTGTCGATGAACAAACACAGCTTTCAAAATCAGTTGATTCAGGAAGGCCTAAAATTTTAGGTGACAAACAAGTATGTTTGGTGTTCTAATATTCCTTAACGAAAGAAGGCTTGTCATATTATAGAATATTACTTAAACTGTACATACAGCAGCTTACTGTGTGCCCTTTTATTTTATAAACTAAATAAAATTTGCAGTACTATAATTAGTTTTCCTTGTCCTCAATTGAAAAGCTCACAATCTCACTCAACCTGCTTACCATGGCCTACACGTTCTTTATGACTTATGAAATACATCATTCCTTCTTCATGTTATAGAAATTTTAATTCATTCTTTTGCTTACTCATTTTAACCAGAAGCATCAATATATTTCAAGACCTCCATTTATATATTCCTCTTCTCAATTTAATCATTCTTGAAAATCATCCAATTTTGCTGTTCTAATAACGGCATGTATTCAGAACTGTAAATGAAGACTTCTGGATGTTCAGCAGTGATACAAAGGGTTAAGTACATTTCCTTTGAATTCAGTCACTACTAAAAACGGTGCAAATCTCAGTGAAGTGTTTTACCATCATAGTGGGCTTGTATTTAATGCCTGTTTATATTTAGTCAAATGAAATATCATTGAAAATAAAAAACTGTACATAGGACTTATAGATATCTACACTCACCAAAGTATATTGTAGTTCTATGTAATAAATATGAAATACATAAAACATGGAGTAAAGATTACCCTACACTATTATTTTGTAATGTAATTTTCTAAATTTATTTATTTTTTAAAAATATTATGCATACACACAATACATTTTAATGACATCCACACCTTTCTCCTAATTCTCCCTGAGGTCCTCCCAACATGTCTCCTCCTAACTTCATGTCCTCTTTCTTTTTTATTTTATTTCATTCTTTATTATGCATTTATTTATTTTTATTAAGTTTTATACATTTCATAAAACAGCTCTTAATCAAATTTAGACTCCCGACCCATCCACCCTCTCCAACCCCACTGAACCTCATGTATTCTGTCATACATGTTAAGTCCTATCTACTCAAGCATTTGTGCCCAGATGTTCTTTAGTGCAAAGTATTCTACTGGAGTCTGGTCAGGCTATCCAGAGTATGTAAGTAAGGTATACCCTCCCTCTCCAAGCAGTACTCAGTCTCCAGCAGTTCTGTGTCTACGTCTGGCCTGCCACCAACTTCTATAGCTCCACTCTGGGCTCTTATCTAATTTGAGTTGATTTGAGTCCTGTTTCAAAGTAACCATTCTCAAGTTCACATGTGTGAGCTTCCAGTGGCATGGAAGTCTCTGCTTCCCTGAGTTCATGAACCAGCCCTGGCTCTTACAGTTTTTCTCCCCCCTCTTCAATGATCTCTGAGGCATGTTTGGCTGTGTTTCAAAATAGGAGTCCTATCCAAGGACACACACTCTAGAGTCTCTTGTAATAGAAAACTTGGCCAGTTGTGGCCTTCTGTGTGCACAGCACTATGTTGTTTAAGGGAGCTTCACTGGTGAGACTTGAAAGATGCATTAGTTTTCTCTCTACCCCTCATTCTGCTGTATTCTATGAGCCTTAGGTGTAGAGGTTCAACTATAAATGTGTCATCTAGGAACTGGCATCTCTCAGACATATATTCTCTACGAATGTCCAGTTGTGGAATTCTGCTGTAGCCTCCATCTGTTGCAAAAAGTATCTTCTTTGATGAGTGGTGTACTGTATGTTTGTCCATAAATACAAGGATCCATATTTAGCATATGGTAAGAAATTTCATTTCTCTAGTGATATGACGGAGATGGGGCTCTCTAGGGTCTGTGACCCTCCAACCCTGTGTGTTTGGCTGAGTCTACATTGCCACCATGAGTTCATTCCCGTTGAGAGGGCTTTGTGTCCACCTAGATAACTTTTGTTTACCCCCCAGATGAGAGTTCTATTACCACACCAATAGAGTAGTGTGCTATGGTTCTTATGATTTAGGGTTGGGTTGGAACACTCATCAGTTTTCATCCTTACCAGTATCAGTGTTATCATCTAGCATTATTAAAGCTGAACTTCAGGTAGAAGGCTTCCAGATCAGTTCCTCCTCCATTGCTCTGAGTCCTGTATCCCTAGTCTGTCCTGTCTTCAGCAGTAGGGTCTTATCTTCTAGTTCTCGGGGTTAACAAGGAACTTTGGCAGTAGCCTGTATTATTTGGGGAGTTTCTTGTACCATGCTCACCCATCACACAAATGGAGAGACCTCCTGTCTGGCACTGTGTTCCTTGTCAAACAGCCCCTGAGTATACAGATGTGCTAACGTTCACACACTGCTTGTGCATTTCTCAGGGCATTTCAGTGACATCACATTTCCCTGGGCTCCAGCTCTCAGAGATTCATCCAGCTCTGCTGTTTTTCCTCCATCTGACCTCCCTCCTCCTTTCCAGTCCCAGCACCAAATTAATCCCCACCCTCTCCACATAAAAACCCACCTTGATGCTTTGCATCTTCTGATTACCCTCTCCCCACACTCATGGGCCCCCTGCATTTCCTTCCAGCCTCTCCTCCCTGTAGAAGACTCCAACTTTCTCTTCCTCCCCTCTGATAACATCTGTTCCCTGCTATTTCCCTTTGGTGGTTTTTTTCTTTCCCTTTACCTCTGTTTATCCTTTCTTTTATTCCTGGCTCCTGGTATTACATCATATATATATGATGACAAAGACAAGAGGAAATACAGGATCTTCAACAAATGTTGCTGGCAAACTTTATCTATGCCTATAGAAGAAAGAAATTGGACCCTTATCTTTCACCCTGCACAAAAGTCAATTCTAAAGTCAACTTCAAATGGATCAAAGACCTCAATATAAAACCTGAAACTCTGTAGTTGCTAGAAGAAAAAATAGGTAGTCACCCCCAAGATGTAGGCATAGGAAAGGACTTTCTATATCAGACAGCAGCTGCTCAGGCATTAAGGGCATCAGTCAATAAGTAGACTTACTACGCTACACAGCTTTTGTATAGCAAAAGAAACATCCAGGGGAATGGCAAGGAAACTCACTGAGTGGGAGAAAATACCTGTCATCTACACATCCAATGGAGGATTAATAATGAGGTTATACAAAGAACTCAAACAACAAACAAGAAAATAAACACTCAATAAAAAGTTGGGCTATAGACCTGAACAGAGTTCTCAGATGAAAAAATAAAAATGACTAAAAAACACCTTTAAAAATGCTCAACATCTTTAGCAATTAGAGATAAAAGCACTTGAAGATTTAATCTCACTTCAGTCAGACTGGACAAGATCAGAACAAAAGACACCAAATACTGGAAAAGATGTGGAAAAGGGGACTCTCATTCACTGCTGGTGAGAGTGCAAAATCATGCAACCACTATAGAAAGCCATGTGGAGAACTCTCAGAAAACTAGACATGAATCTACCATATGACTGGGTTATTCCACTCTTTTTTTTAAGCCTACA
This sequence comes from Eospalax fontanierii, assembly GCA_035773235.1. Lineage (NCBI taxonomy): Eukaryota > Metazoa > Chordata > Mammalia > Rodentia > Spalacidae > Eospalax > Eospalax fontanierii. The sequence goes on along the minus strand of CM069527.1, from coordinate 105,837,638 downwards.
CTTTTATATCATCGGTCATTTTACTTATTTGAAAATCTAGAACAATGGAGCTTCTTTTGAGTTGGCATATTTCTATTAACACTCAACAAACTAGACTGAGACCTGAGGCAATGTGATTTTATCAGTGAGAACTTATATATTTCTTGGAAATGAATTATTTATTTTGACTGTATATTGTATTTATTGACTAATACTTAAAGTAGTGCCTATTTAAGAAATTTCTTCTTATATCTTTAAGCCTCAGCAAGTGCAAATTGGTAGAGGATTTTCAAATCAAGATTGATCTTTTTAAAGAATGCTTTCTGTTCTATAACATCTAGTAATATATCTAGCATAGCCATATTTTCCAGTTTGAATGAGTGAGTGCATTAAGTACATAGTAAAGCAAAGTAAAAGAATAAATAGCAAATGATATATAGATGATTGATTAAATCGATAAACAGGTGGCCGATGACAGATAGATAGATAGATAGATAGATAGATAGATAGATAGATGATAGATAGATAGCAAAATATCATCAGATCAGGCATTCAAAACATTCAGTAGAAATCAGCTGTAAAATTCTCTTTAAGGCAATCAGATGGAGTTCAATAAAGAGTCTCAGGCAGAGCAGTGCCCCCCTCAGCTGAGGCATCCAAGTAAAAGAATAAATAACAAGAAGAAAGTGACCTCTACACAGATGTCAACAAACACCCAGCAGAAACCAAATGAGGAAGCCCCATGGAAGCAGGCAGCTAGAACCCCACCACCATCACCACCGTCACAACACAAAAACAAACCACAACATTAAGAGACCACATCATCAAACTGGGCACTCACATCCAGCAGAAACTGACTGGGGAAGATTCAGTCATTTTGAATTCCTGATATAACTCCCTTTATGACCGAGCTTCCCATGACTGAACATCCCACAAACTCCCATCTCCTCATTTCATCTGTTGGCACTTTACCATGGCTTAGAGACAGTAGCACACATTCTAAATGCTTTGCGTTCTAGCTGTGCTCAAGTGCACAGTGTTTAAATTCTTGGGCTGTTCTGTTTACCCCATTAGAGTTATCAAGCTCTCTAGACAAGGAATGGCAATACACCACTCAACTGCACATTAATCCTCTGTATTCAAACCTGAATGTCCTTGACTCTGCCTTGTTAATATTTTGAATAATACTATTATTATTGAAAAGCAATATTCTGAATTCTTCATGAGGGTATTTGGAGAATTAATGAAACGCATTTGCCTGAACCACTTGAAATGGAAAGGAATTACCTTGACCACAAGTTTCCACATTTCTGTGCTTCTGTTTATTTTGGAAGGATGGAGAAAGTTCAAATGTTCACTTTGCAGTTTCCCAGTGATGATGAGATAAAATGGGCCTATATTGCACAAACAGGCTGTATGTTTTCCCATACTTTCTCTCTTAAACCAATTGAGGTTGAGGATTTCTCCCAAGTTTACTTTTCAAAATGATTCTTAAAATTTTAATGCATATGATATCAAATTTATTTTATTTTTATCTGTAAATGAATTATTAAATATAGCATAAATGTGACATCTCTTTAGAACATTATCTGATTTATCTGGACCTGTGCCAAGATGCTTAGAAACCACCTATCTATGTGCCCCCTGTACTCTCATGTTTTTCTTTTCATATGTGAACTTCAAGATGTTAATTGTTAATAGAGGCTAATGAATAGATTTGACTTTTACAAGGCTGAATAGGTTCATATATGCCCCATCTTCTAACAGTCTGAATGTGTAATTTTATGTTAGATGTATATATGCCAGAAATGCCCAAATAGTTAAGCTGTAATTTTAACCTAGGAAAGTACTTGTAGAGCAAGAATGATGCTAATTAGCACATTTTACATTCCCTAACCTTGGTCTAGTTAACATGGATGGAATTGCTCAACGATCACATTATAGTAACGAAGGAGAGATCTGACATATACAAGGAATAGCTATTACATACGCCAAAGAGTGCACCAAGATATGAGAAAAGACGAAGGACACAATGATTAGAAAAATGTGCTTCAGCTAAGGCTAAGATTTTGTTTTCACAGTCTTGATGTTCATAAGCAGTTGTTCACCATCTTCTCTGAACTTAGAAGCAAAATAATGTCACATGACCTTAGGAATGTTAAGAGTAATTATAACCTATTATTTGAAATATGAACTCAGTGGTATTCTGAACAAGACATGCATTTTTGTATTTGCTGAGAAACAACTGGGATTTTGCTTCTTAGTTATTAGAACTTTGCTGTAACCTAGGATATGAAAACTCTCTTGGCAGATGAATTTTATTCCAAGAAAGAACATAAGTAGTATTCATTGGTACTGTGATATAACTCATAAATGCATTTTATATGTACATACAGGGACAATAGAGTCTCAAGATTTCTCTATATTTTTATTATGTATCCTATGAATTAAAATTTCATAATTTATGATTTAAGACATCAAAACCCATCATATTTTTCACATTATCTTCTCCCCTGTTGTGTGCATTTATTAAAAACTCATCTTTATCACATTGGGGATGTTTTTCCTCTAAAAGCATACCTTTTGATAAATATTATTGTGTGTTCATTGCAACAAGCAACTTGTTTATTTTTAATTATATAGAATCAAATCTTTAAAACTGTATTATTCTTAATGCTTCTTTCTGGTTAACAAAACCTAATATACAGTCATTATTTTCAGAACCTTTAAACTGGCTAGCGACTTAAAGTTTAATGTAATTTCTCCTTCTTGATTCTAACATACTTTTCACTTTTATTTTATTTTGATTTATATTTACTCAAATATTTTACTGATGTTGTCTACTTGTTACCCAATATTGAATATAAGGCATATCTGGCAGAAGACTATCGAGTCTAAGTCAACTGGGCATGGTGGCACAGGGCTATAACCCAGCACTTAGAAGACAGAGGGTCACCACATGTTTTAGGATAAACTGGTCTATATAACCAGTTATAGGACAATCAGGAACACATAAGACAACCCTGTCCTTCAAACTGAAGTAAACAAAACAAAACTGCACCTTGCACAGTTCATCTGTTATACTTGTGTGGCCTGTCACTCCTGAATGAACAGAGTTCTCTTGCTGAAGTTTGACCCAGAAAGAATGTGTTTCCTTACCTTCATGACTTCTGAGGCCTTCCAATTTTAGTGTTTGTAGGACTCATGGCACCCATCCCACAGAGAAGCTTCCACCAAGTTTCATATACTCAAAGTCTCACTAAGCACAACAGGGGTAGAGGCTCTGCCATTACAAGATAAAATTGATTCTCAGACAAAATGCAGTAAAGAGATAAATTAGAAAACATTATAATGATATCAGTGCAACTTAATCAAGTGAAATATAAGTCATATGTATAAAAGTTCCTACTTAAAACACCTGTAAATATGTGAAACAAGCCTTGCCTACATTAAAGAGAAAACTATTGTCATATTCCTATAATCAAATGCTAAAGTACTAGAAAATTCTTAGTGAAGTCATAGATGATCCTAGTAGCATTATCACACACTTTGACCACATTTGTATGGCATTACAACAAAATGAAGTAAATTCAATATTTTAAAGTACACATAGGACATTCATCAAACTCGATCATACACTAAAGGATTAAAGAAGTCTTCACACAGTGAGGAACACTGAGATTACTTAAAAGATTTTTTCAATGATTAATTAAAATGATTTTTTTCAATTTATTTATTTATTTACTTTAATGTTGCCAGATTTGGTAAGATAATTCTGTTATGCACACACTTATGTTGCAGTACTATAAAATTTTTCCAAGTTCTGGATGGAATTGATCTAATTCATTATGACCGGAGAAAGAGGAAGATTGTTATCAAGTAAATTTTTGTTTATAATTCATGATCATGGGGAAAAATATAACACAATCCAGGAAAATGAACGAAAGTGAAGAAGCACACTTCAGAGACACATGTGCATGTTCACAGTTGGGGCCTCCCAAAGGAAATGGTTTCATATGTATTCATGACGAGAATCACAGGTTATGAATGCATTTGAGGCACGACCTTGCAGAGCAGCACTACAGACTGATCCCTGCTAGGCCTCTGCCTCTGCACAGAAGAAATATGCCAACAAGCCACATACCACACACTGCCTGTGTCCCACACATTCTTAAAGCTGCAGGTAGTCTCAGTAATAATGAGTGAGGATTTGCAAAAGAATGCTTAATATCTATTTCTACATTCACCTTATCTCATATAGATGATTTTCAGTTATAAATGCACTTAACAAATATAACAGAATACCTGTAATCTGGAGAGGGGGGAAGGGTCTAAATTTGAATAAGATATGTTATGTGAAATGCACAAAAACTCAATAAAAATATTAAAGTAAAAAATAAAGTGGTATATAAATAAAAGGAATTTTATTTTTATAATGTCTTACATGATATATAAAATATCTCAATTAATTTTATTATTTTGCCTCAATGTTTTGCAATTTTTCAGATGGTACATTGAGTATTTCAATGATTTCTATAATTTTAATGAATGATGATAATGTCACAAATGAGTAGAAGAGTACACTAGAAACTTGCTCTTCTTAACAAACATTAAAGGAGAAAATTTTCCAGGTTTTATTAAATATGCTTAAATTAGATTGTTACATTTTCTTATTTAATGAGAAATCATTGACTGAAACTTCTGGAAACATGAATTTTGTTTGGAAGAAAAAGGAAAAAAAATAAACACATTACAGGAGACAATAAAATAAATATATTCTACAAATTATGTCTTAATTATTTATAAATGTGCTACTGTAGTATCAAAGTGTTGTGTGTAATAATACATAATATGAGATTTAAAAGTAATGCAGAGAAACGGATGGTTTGTGTGTTTGGTGGTTTAGAATCAGAAAATTTGAGTGCATTGTGCTTACAAATATGGAAGTCCGGACTGAGTTAATAACCAGTTGGGACGTTCTGAGACTTGAGGATGAATTCTGTGAACTTCCTATTAATGGGCATTCCAGAATGGGAGTCACGGGAATGCAGGGCTGGAGGACGCGATGGCACAGGTGTAAAATCAATGGTAAAATGATCTTTAAAACAATAAGATCATGATTTTTAATGTGTGCTCTCTTACGTTCTGCAAAGACTCACACCTTGACTATATCCCTCTGCTGAAGGCAGAGATAGAGTGAGAGGCACACAGATGACCTTCAAGACTGGGCTAGCGGCTTTCACACAGCATGAGGAGAGAGAGGCTGTAAGCTCAAGGGTCTAAGTGACAGGCAGGAGTGAGGTCATGTGGGAATTCTCAGTCCACTAAACTTCTAATTTTTAAACATTATACTTTTTAGTGATTTTTAAAAATGACTTATTTATTTTTATTTTCTGGGTATGAATGCCATGCCTGTTTGTGTTTGAGTGCACCTGTGTCATGCAATGCCCACAGAGGTCAGAAGAGGGCATTGGATCCCCTGGAACTGGAGTTCTGGACAGTTGCTAGCCACCATGTGTGCTGGGATTTTAACCCAGGTCTTCTGCAAGAACAGCCAGTGCTCTTAACCACTGAGCGATTTCCCTAGGCCCCTATATTTTAATGTATATAAAATACAAAAATAATGAAATGGATTAAGTCCATTTAATAAATAATATGAATATGTAGCAATAATATTTCACAATTGGAGCTTATGAAATATCTCTTCCTATTAGCAATGTAAGCCATTGAGGTAATTAAACAAAATTCATGATCTACAATTTGAGATGACATCTATAGATACAGATAATCGATGGGACACTGAGTAATACATAAAAGGCAGAGAAGTTGCCAGTTAAAATGGACTTGTTGGTGGAATCTAAAGCACTATTCATTTTTCTGTCTCTCTTGTCACGATTTTGAATATCTAAATGGAAAAGGAACAGACAAGAGACATTTTAGTTTATTACCCTTGGTTAAGAAATGTGTATGAACTCGTCTATATATAACAGTTTCCAATAATACCTGTCTGTAAACTAGGAGTCCATCAAGCCAATTCCTCTTGTTGGAGTCTCCCTTGTTAATTACTCCTTTTCTCTAAGGACAATTCTTCAATCTGACTTTTGCATCCCTTCTCCTAGCACTTGCCCAGACCCATCTTCCTTCACCTACTCTATCACATCCATCTGAAACAGAAACACAAATGATCAAATCTTTAAGGTGCTTACAGAGGTATTTCCCAAGTTCAAAAGCACTGAGCCATCACCATCCCTCAGGCAGTTTCTCATGTAGAGCCTCAGCTTTACTTATTCATCACTCCTCTCTCACCCTAGTGTTGTCATGGGCCTTGAAGGCTCATATTCCTCAGTGGATATCACTTGATATCAAGTACTTCATTTAGGCAAATTTAATAGCCATCATAATGAACACTTTGTATATTTCATCCATGGGCTATCTCATGCTTTCTAATTATTTTATTATAAGCATCGATTCTTCTTTTCTCTTTCCTCTCTAATACTTTTTTCCCCTAATATCCTGATTACTTTGGTAAAGAGGTATATTTCTGAACCATATGGAAACTGTCTTTCACAGAGCTGTGTGTGGTGGCTGTTGGCTGAAATCCCAGCACTCAGAAGGTTGACGCAAAATTGCTGTGAGTATAAGTCTTGTGTTGTCTACAGTATTAGATCCTGTCTCAAAAAAAATGTGAAATTTAAAACAATAAACTTGTCTTTGACATTTACTAATGTCAAAATAAGCCATTCATCGCTTATTTAGTAGCATAACTGCCTGAGAGTTGGTGACCATTTTTATTCCCTGGTTTTGCACACTTGTGAATATGTTATACTTTTATACTCCTATTAATGATTACAACAGTTCAAGGCTCTGGACTACATACTACATTCCTTCTTCTTCAAGCTTCAATTCTTGCAATGGACACCCTGCCTTTTTTCCAACATTCACACTTTCTGCCAATGGATTCCACTTAAATGTACTTTGAGTTGCTCCTTATTCAGAAAAAGCAAAAGAAATTAATATATGCAGTAACTCTGAAACATGTATCTCGAGTGTTTGGCCTGATCTGCAGGAATATGTATCCTGCTTAAACACACACAGCTTAATTCAGACCGTATCTACAGAGAGCAGTTGTTCCATCGATTGTGCTGGGCTGCCATGCCTGAGCAGATTTCTAAAAGAGGCTTTGTCTTTTAGAGAGGCAGACAGTCTCTTCACTCCTCCTCAGGGGAATTATTTTTTGAAGAGATATGGCAGCAGCTCTAGGTAGAGAATTTAAGGGAGGGAATGTGGCCAGTTTGGGAAAGTGGAAAGAGAAAAGAAATATTTTCAGGACAGAGGAGCTAGAACCATACCATAGTTGGAATTAAACACAGTATAAATGTGTTAGAATTGTTTGGACCTATCTTTTGTGTTTGCTTACTGATCATGATTGGCAGAAGAATAATCGTTTATGTTAATAGGAAGTCCTGTATTACAGACAAAGTGTAGAAAGCAGATCATCGCTGAGACGGAACTGTTGACAGACGCAACTAGGATGCACCCTAGCGGTGTCCAGTGTTGCATGACGGGTAAGGCCCTCCTCCAGCACGAAGCACACTAGTGCGAACTCGATACTGAAACTTTTCAACACGTCTATTACATTCGTTTTTATTTGAAATAATAGACTCATAGAACGGTCCTGGAAGCAAATCACCCCCCGACACACATACACCCCTGAGTATGCAGATGTCATCTTCTTCGTATTAGACAATGAAAGGGAAGCAGAAGTGTGTTTATAAACAACAGTGGTTACAAGGACTGAGTGATTTAATGAATGAAGGATTTAATGAATGGCTACCATGCAGACTCTACATAGACTAAACTGATCATCAAAGCAGGTGCTCAATTTTAAAACAGAAAACGCGGTACTGGAGATGGCTCATCGGTTAAGAGCACTGGATGCTCTTCCTTAAGGCTGGGTTCGGTACCCAACACCCAATTGGTAGCTAATCATTTTCTATAACTCCAGTTCAAGGGGATCCATCACCCTCTCTGGCCTCCACAGGCATTGTGAGACTGTTTCACACATGTATGTGCAGACAAAACACTCATACAAAATAAAGTACAAATAAATACATTTTTAAATTTTAAACAAGTCAGTGGCATATTTTACTAGCAGCACAGAAATTTAAAATAGGCTTAAAATACTCAGCATTTTGAGAAAACTTGAAATTTATTTAGACATTAAATACCTAGGCAGGGTAACAATCTCAAGCAATGTATCATACATCATTTCCAAGTTACACATGGGCTCATAAAGTTTACATAAATGTTACATATTTTGAGGCAAATCAGAAAGACAATAATTTGAGCATGTATTTAAAATCATGAAGTGGCATAAAAATTTAAACCAGCATTAACTCAGGGATTAAAAAAACATGATGAAGCCCACAGCAATAAAATCTATTGTCCTGATTCTAAGAAAAAAAATCACAGCTTTTAGATCAATACCAACAATAAAATCAACCATTGAAAGAAAGCATAAAATTGCTAAAAAGTACATTGTCATCAACAAGAAGGCAGATGTAATGCAATTACAAAAAGCCATAATACAATTCTAGAAAAAACCATTTTCAGTAACTGTTAAAATATTTAGGAAAATATGTAGTTTGCATTGAAACTCAGAATTTTTTATTGTGCAGATGTACAACAATTTATATTTGTAAATACAATTATACTTCTTTCCTCTTTGATTCTGCAAGAAATGATGTGCTGGGTTCAAAAGTCATACCAGATTATTTCATAAGCTCCAATTTAAATGGCCTTGACTTTGACTGTATGTTTATGTGGATTGGGTATGTGGCTACATACTTCTCTTTAATCTGAGCTACCTATGGAGAAGGGGCAATGAAGAAATGAGCAACTACTGTATGCCACCCTAGGCCTGCAAGAATGATTGGCTACTTTTCTCTGTGCACTGTCCAGGGCTTCTTACAAAATATAACTTAACAAAGTAATTTATTTGGATCAGAGTGTCGGAACACGGAGGCCATTCTGGTAGTGAAGGCATTGCCGTTGAAGATTCTGACTTTTTCTCCATCATGGAGGATCAGAGAGTGAGTAGGAAGTGGGGGCGGAATCTTACCCAGAAAGGATTGCCCCAATGACCTTTGTTTAACAGTTAAGTGTCAAGTACAAAAGATAATACGACTTTCCAAAACAGGGCTGCCACTGGGGATCAAACACACAGACAAAAGCCTGTGGGAAGTATTTCACTTTCAGAAGCACGAATATGAAATACAAGACTAGAATTAACATAGAAGTTGGCCACAGTGTCTGAAGAAACTGGTCATTTAAAGAGTTGTCAACTGAAATAACAGATACCCAATAGTATTTAAATCAAATTAAACCATAGTAAAGCAAAACAAATCTTGATTTCACAAAGAGGAAACATTATGTTTTCCAAAAAGACATTTTCAATAAAGTGCTCCGATCCCAAAAACATGCAGGAATATAAAATGTAACAGAGAAATGCCTTTCGTTTGGTTTTTGTTTTTATAAGGGCGGATAAGAAGATCTAGCAAAAACCTTTTAAAGTGCAATGAAGAAAGAGTGACCAAACAGCTTGGCGGCCATGTTCTAACAGGAGACGTCTTTTTGATTCAGCCAAGAGGGTCTTTTCTAGCTATAGTGTTTGCTCAGGTTTGGGCAAACCAAAGTCCATGGAGCTGTGTGGAGGAGACAAGCTTGGTTTGATTTAAAGAAGACAAAGGGGTGGAGGAACCTGTATCCTTTGTTGAGAGATAGCTAATATATCTGTGATTTTGTTTGATCCTTCATTTCGTCGAAGAATGATCCATGCAATATTTGGTATTTATTTGAAAATATCAGTTGGGAATTTGGGTTTATAGTTCAGTGTGTAAAGATATTAGGAAACCTCATTCCATGTTAGTAAATTACAAACACAAAAACTGAAGAACCAATTAATCATTTTGGATTCATTGGACAAATGAGATGGCAGGTCAGACCCAACCCCTTGTAGAAAATCCACATTCAATTTTGAGTTTAGTCAAGTAGAATACTGTACAATAATCAATGTTCAGGCAGAAAAAAATAAGGTTCATAAGTAAAAAAAAATACTGTTGATTTCTTGTGGACCAGTATGAGAGCTGAGCTCTCTGGAGGGCAGAAAGCTGGGGTTCCGCAGGTTTGCAAGACTCATATCCAGGAACTCCACCAGTTCTGGTGTTGAATAGCATTTAAACACGGGCATGCACACACACACATACACACACACATACACACTGACACACACCACCTTTCTGATTTTATCACTGAGAAAGGAAAATTACACATTACTAATAAGTTAGAGTATGTATTATCATTGACAAATTTTGTTAGAAATTAAGACAAAAGTAAAACATACTTTACTATAGCATAATCTATTTGGATATTGCCAGAACATAGTCTGTTGAAGTTACCCAACTTGACCTGCTCTATATAATCTGCCACATTTTTAGAGTTGGAGGATGAAGATGGAGAAAAAGTAGTGACATTTATAAAGCCTGAGCTTCACAAAAGTCTTCAGACAATGACAGGATTATAAGATTCTGCCCCTCCCTGTAACATGACCACCACATCATTAAAGGACTGCAGACCAGAATTCCTTCTATATATGTCATTATGCCCCCTACCTTTGAAATATGCAAAACACCGAGAAGAGAGAGAAAACAAAAGAAAATTCCAAGAATTTGAAGAAACTGACCAAATATTAGAACCAGATTCAGTCATGGTGATATATTTCTATAATTAGATGATAGATTTAGAACAACTGGGAGCACAATACTAAGAAGTAGAATGAATAACACATGCCCCAAATGGTCGATAACATCACAGTGAGATGTACATTGCAAATGAGATACAATAAAATCTAGAGCTTATGGTCATCACAATGGAAACGAAGCATATCAGTGATGAGCCCATGAGTGGACTCTACAGAACCAAAGAAGAGATATCTGAGCTTTGAGTTATGTCACTTCAAACATTCAAATCTGAAATACAGTGAAAAAATTAAAATTAAAATTAAGTGAATACCAGGAAAAGAATAAAAGGAGAAATGAACAGAGATGCAATATTGAAAGTAATGTGACTTAGAGGTAACCCAAATGAATGGTAGATAGCACGCTACCACTCCAGGATACTCAGATACACCTATGCAGAATACATGCCCCAAAGTATGTGTGCGATTATCATTTTACAACTACAGAAATCAAAATTAAAAGCTAAAGTAGTCACAAGGAAGAGCAGTACAAGCACAAAGGAGGAAAGAAATGGATTTCAACTTCTCCCTTGAAGTCATTCAAGAGAAAAAAGTAATACGTTTAAAATTTTGAAAAGAAAAAAAAAATGTATCTATTCTTTACTTAACAATCTAGAATTCTATACTCTAAAAATTTTTCCCATGAAAATTGTGAGTTTTTGAACATCTATCTTGGTGGCACATGCTGTAATTCTACTAGAGAGGTTGAAAGGAGTCAAAGAAGGAAGATCATGAGTTCAGGGTCATCCGTGTGTGTGTGTGTGTGTGTGTGTGTGTGTGTGTGTGTTTGTATGTGAGAGAGAAAGAGAGAGAAGAAAATAGTTACCATAAACCTGCCTTCAAGAAAATATTAAGGTATTCTTGAAGAAAACACATACACATAACAAACTCAATGCCAGCCTTTGAATAAAGTTTTCTTGTTACTTTGAGGACCAAACAGATTTGCATAAGTAAACAAACATTCAAAACTGGCAAGTTTTCTTCCTAACTGAACTAAGAAGTGAATGCTAATTTCAAAAAATAATAGCAAAATATGCTTGTATGTGTGTGTGTGTTTGTGTTCTTGTATGAATAAATACCATTGATACAAATTTCAGTACACCTAATTATAACTGAAAATAGAAAAAATATTGCTTATATTCTCATGTTGCAGCAACTAAGAAGGAGGCTCTTCTTCCTATGTTTTCATAAAGGATATTTTAGGGAGTCGGTAAAGGATTTTCAAGAAATCCTTAAAATATAAAAGAGAAATTACATACAGCTAAGGCACCAGAATCTGTGCAGACTAAGTCAGGATCACCTACATATATCCAAATCCCTAGATTCTCTAGTTCCTTTTGTGAAATTATATAGTATTTTCATATAATCTACACATAATAATTTGTGTATTTTAAAACATCCTTGGATTCCTTATAACACAGAAAACACTATTATCATTGATCAGCTAATTACCATATGATATTGTTTGGATATCAATAATAAACGTGGTCTACATATATTCAAAATAGAGTCATTGTTTTGAAAAACATATTTGATTCAAAGCTGGTTGACTGCATTGACCAGAGGAAAACCATCCTCGTTGTCATCTAAGTCAGTGTCACCCTACGTGTTTTTTGTTGTTGTTGTTTTTCTGAGATGTCATAGTTAGAAATCTGTGGGAATGACTTTTCTGGTAGTGTCAGAACTTTGCCCAAATGTATGTCCAAGTTAATCTAATAGTTGACATAATTCAAACCTCTGTATCCATTCCTCTTTCTTACTATGTATTCATCTTTTTAAAAGTGTAACTAGCCTTTGAGAAAACAATGTAATAAATTTAACCATGCCTTGATCTCCCCATGTAATCAACATGGACAAGTTAAGCCAGATGCATAGCTTTAATCCTGAACTATGTTCAGATTTCTTCCTTATCCCCTTTCCCTGCCCCAACCAAGAACAATGTATGCCATCAGATTCCCTGGAATTGGAGTTCGAGAAAGTTGTTAGCAGTCATGTTGGTGCTGGGATTTGAACCCGTTTTCTTCAAGAACAGCCAGCTCTCTTAATCATTGAGCCATCTCTCCAGCCCCAAGAATGATATTTTGTTTTTTTAAGGAAGCAGAAAGTGAAGGTCTAATTCCAACAATTTTTTACTTTATACTGATTCTACCTTGAAAGTTTTTTGCAACATTCCTCTTCAGAGAGGAGAATAATTTAATTTCAATGATGAATATTTAATAAAAAAATCTTTTATAATACTGTTTCCTGAAGATTAAATGTTCTCTTTTCATTATTTATTTATTTTGAATGGTGTGTGTATACATGCATGTGATTGTGGTGGGGAAGTCAGGGGAGCTTGCATATCCAGACACACACGTGTTGGGTCAAAGGACACCTCTGGGTACTTGGTACTCTCATACTTGGGCTCTGGAGATAGAATTCAGCGTGTCCCGCTTCGTGACAAGTGCCTTTCTCCTGCTGCTACTTTTAGACTTAAAAGTTACAAAATGTTTACAAATTTTCCAGGTCCTGAAAATGTGCGCACTGGCTTTGTTTTGCTTTGGGTTTATTAGCTTTCATCATGATCATTTCACTATTTTATTGAATTTTTGCAAATTTCAAACATTTTATTTTGATCCTGTTTAGACACCTTCCCCTCTCTTCTATCTTCACCCTTCTTATAGCCCACACTGGATTTCAGGTATTCTGTCACATATGTTAATACCTATCAGGCCAAATTTCTGTGCCCAAATGCCATTGAGTGTGGTTCTATCCTCTGCAGAATGGTTATCTATCTAGCATCACACCCTTAAAGAAAACTGACTCTCCCTCTCCCAATAGTTATCAGTTGCAAATAGTTCCTCAGCTAAGTTGGGGGTTTCTTCCTCACTTCCTCACCTCTGCTGGGGTTTATCCTAGCCTGAGCTTGTGTAGGTCTTGTGCATACTGCCACCATTGTTGTGAGTTCATATGAGTAACTTCCCAGCTCTCTGGAAAACTGTTTCCTTGTGGATATCCACCACTCTGATTCTTTTAGTCTTTCTGTTCCCTCATCCAAAATAATACCTGAGCTTAAGGAGGTAGAAGATTATGACTGATGATTCATATATGTATCCTATTCTGAGATAAGCGCTATGATGCTATGTCATCAAACCTTCCTGCCATTATGGACCCAAGCCCTCTGAACTATAAGCCAAATAAACACTACCTTCTGTAAGTTGCCTTCATTGTGGTCTTTTATCACAACAAAAGAAAAGTAAATAATCAAGCACACTACAGTCTCTCATTCTCTGCACTTTGCCCCATGGTGGCTAACTGAGTTAATCTTCAGTTGTATGGTGAAGCTTGAGAGTGGAGAGGTGAATCACTCCTTTTTTTGCCCCTCGTTGCTTGATCCTTAGGTATAGTGGTTGCATTGCATATGTGTCACTTAAATCTTGGACCTGTGTTTGAGAAGTTGTGGAATTCTGCATTAGCCTCAATCTGCTGCAAAAATAAGCTTTGATGAGTGGTGAGAGGTATACTTGTCTTAAATATAAAGATATGTGTTTAGAATATAGTATGAAATTATATTGGTCTAGGGATGGGACAAAAGCAGATTTTTCTGTAGGATCTGTACCATCCCCTGCCATGCGTATTTGGCTATGTTTACAGTACCACACATGAGTTCCCTCACAGTGAATGTGTTTTAAGTCCAATTAGACAGCTGTCAATAAAAGTACACTACTGCACCAAGAGGGATTATTTGCTATGCAGGTAACTGTTATGATTCATAGAATTTACAGCTGGGTAGGACTACAGTGTTAGTTTTCTTCTTCTGATATAATAAGACGTAACCTTCAGGGAGGAGGCTTCCAAGTCAGTTCCAGCTATATTGTTCCCAATCCGGTGTCCAATGTATGCCTTACCTTCAGCAATAGAGCCTTACCTTCAGGTTCTGGGAGGCAATCAAAGGCTGTGGCAACAGTCTGTGTTATTTTTTAGTCTATTGGACTTCCAGGACCAACAACATGAAACATGATTTCCCTTGTCTAATACTGTGTTTTTGTTATATAGTCTTCAGCTGTACACACACACACACACACACACACACACACACACACGAAATTTGCCTTCATCATGGTGTTTTAGCACAGCAAAAGAAAAGTAACTGATACAATCACACTGTGGTCTCTCATTCTCTGTGCTTTGGCCATTTGTGACTGGATCAATCATCAGTTGTATGAGGAAGCTTTGCTGTTTATTGAGAGTGGAAAGCTGCATTAGTATTCTTTTTGTTCCTGTTCTACACATGTATATGTGCTTGTGTGTGTGTGTGTGTGTGTACACACACGCACTTCAGCAGCTTTTTTAACTAATATGTTTCCCTCTGGTTTTTCACACCACCTAAGATTCTTGTTCGGCCATGTTTGTTGCTGCTCCTTTCACAATTGCTAGGAAATGGAAACAAAATAAATGTCTGAACCAATAAATGGTTTAGTCTGTGGTAAAGAAAAATGAAATCACAAATTTTCAGGTAAATGTATGGAACTAGAAACTTATACTAAGTAAAGCTATACAGACTCAGAAGAGCAAACAACATGCTCTCTCTTATTTGTGAATCCTCGTTTCAAATCCATAGATGTGAGGATGTTCCTCATGTAACTGCAGGAACGAGTAAAATTGATAGGAATCGAGGAGATATAGAGGAAGAAACCATTCAAGGGCGGGGAATAGTAGAAGATGGAAAATTATAAAACGCTTTAACTGGAAGGAAACAGTGAAGGATGAGAGGGAGGAGAGAGAACATTTTTGTTTGTATTTCCCCTTTCTTACCTACTTACAGGAGAATTATTTATGACTCTTCTTTCAGGCACTTATTTTTTCAGTGAGTCAAATGGAAAAGGTTTTGACTTTAATTTCCATGATTTTTCATTTCATATGCTTGTTTTAAAATTCAACCTTTAAGATTATGGTAGCAAGTAGGCTGAATCAGCTTAAGCAATGGACCCACACCCCAAATTATTTATGGAACACAAATTATATTCAATGCATTCAAACACTGAAAAATAAAAGACGAAACATTGGGGTGCTTTTAATAAATGTTGGGGCGTTGATATGATCAAAATACATTGCATGAAAATTTCAAAAACTCAAATCCATAAAACTTTCTTTAATTCAACTTTGTTCACTCTTGACATAACTTTGCTTGATGTTGGATCTTTGATAGTAATATAGACATTCTCAGCTCTAGTGAGCTTAACCCAGAAACCCAGAGTGTAGAATATGCAGTGGTCACCAATGTAGCCTAAGCCAGTGACTTCTATGTTCTTTGCTTCAAATCAAAGAAGAATGAGGATGACTGACTAGGAGTGAACATAGCAGAAATACATTTTATTAAGGAAAATAATGGCCACATTCCACAGGAATAACCCCTCCCTAAGGGTATGTGGGAACACAAATTAGATTGAGCATGACATTAAGTAAAAGAAATCGTAAAAGAGGATTTGAAGTTGGGGGGATGAAGGCAGTGTAGTTGGGTGGAGATGAAGGAGAGATGTTGAATACATTCAAAATACACTAGAAGAAATTATTAAAGTATCAAAGAAAGTGTTTTTTTTAAAAATAGAAAAGCACTCTGGTGAATGGACTCCAAAGAAGGGTTACAATGCTGACTTATTTCAGTGGGACTTATAACAGGAATTAGAAAGGACTGAAATAAACTTATTGATATTGTTCATTCTTTGATCACAGCATTAGTCAAACCAGTTGGGGGCCAGCACACCCTTTGCATACCCCTCCACCCTCACCCAGCAAAGGAAATGATGACTCATTGTTCTTCCAGTCAGGGGAATAAGCCTAGTCAGCTTTGTCTGTTCTTCAGTAGTTTGGCTTGGTATGTAAGCTACTGATCTAGTCACTTCCCACTTTGATTCTTGAAATAAATGATTAGCTTATAATTCAGTTGGCACTTTGTTCTTCCTTAATGCAGGGAACTAAGCCATGCATCCCAATTCTATGTGAAGTACTGATTAAATTTCAATTATTTGAAGTTTCACATGGATTTTGAAGGCAGAAGGCTGTGAGAAAAAGCAAGCAGAGCTTCCGCCTTGGCAGTAAGAAAAGTTTACATCATCTAAAGTGGTCTACTTTTGTTGAGACCATCAAACTTCAAAACCAAGCTGTCTGAAACATAAGAAAAAGAGGTCCAAGAAGCAATTGCTTGACCAACTCCTGGAGGGAGGGAATTCATGCAAGGAATCATAAAGGTCAAGTAAAAATTCAGTGAGAATCCTCAACAAACTGCTCAAAACTGATGATGGGCAAAGAGGAAGTCACCCTCCCTGGAGTGCAAACTCCACAAAGTGAATATGGCAGTTTACTCAGACAACAGAATGACCCTTGCTTCCATTGCTGTGAGGCATGGGTAGTCGTGGAACACCACTGGTCATCAACAAAGTTTCAAAACCTCAAAGTCTCAGCAGCTTTGAAAACCCAGTTGAGGCAGGAGAGTTGACATAGGGAGTAGGAGCCTTGGGTGGTCTTTCAAAGGACCCGGCTTCAGTTCTCAGCACACAAATGACAGCTAATCTCCAGTTCCAGGGGATCTGATGTTCTTGCCTGATATGTGCGGGCATTGTACAACATGGTTGCACTTACATACCTTGAAACAAAACATTCATACACATAAAATCAATATATATTTAAAACAAACTATTAGGATGTTTGCAAAAAGATAATCTTGGTGTGCTCTTTTTTTTCTCCATAAGCTTAACGTTATTTCCAATAGCTTAAAGCTTCACTGTAAGCAATACAATAACAGATGGGTTTTGCATAAAATGCCATTGTGGTGTTTTACAGAGATTTAATTTGTATTCTTAAAATACAGAACAGTCTGGGGGCCCCAAACCTAGAATTTATATTAAACTTAAGGTTCCTTTCAGTGTCTGCATGGAATATTTGAGAGAAAGCTTGGAGCACTAAGTTTACCTGCTCTCATGATATAGAAAGAGAGAAAGACTCTAAGTGTCAGCGTATAAAAGGCAGATGTCTGCCTAGATTGCTGTCTATGCATTAAAATCTTTACGCCATATTGAGTGTGGTCATTGCATCCTATTCTGGAGCACATAACTGAGATTCACTGTGGTTAATAAAACAGAAAAACAACAAACACAAATCCTTTATGCACAGGAGAAGAATGAGAAATCATCCTAGTTAAAACCTACTCAGTGGATGCCTCAACAGCATTCCAGAATCTTTAGAGATGAAGAGAAAAACGTCATTGGGGATAATCTAAAAAC
Organism: Eospalax fontanierii; assembly: GCA_035773235.1. Taxonomy (NCBI): domain Eukaryota; kingdom Metazoa; phylum Chordata; class Mammalia; order Rodentia; family Spalacidae; genus Eospalax; species Eospalax fontanierii. The sequence goes on along the minus strand of CM069527.1, from coordinate 105,819,605 downwards.
TATTAATAAGAGCTCAACTGCTAGAGGAAAAGTACTAATTAATGAATAAACATGAAGTGGGCCCATCAATATAGTGTATGCCTAGAACTAAGGACTCATCCTCCCTTCCATACCCTATCCAGCATAGGAATCATTCAGGAGCAATCAGCAGTGGACCATTTTCAGAGGGTCAAAGGATTAGTATAGACTCCTTTGATGTGAACATACAGTCCCCGTCTTAAATGAGACTGAATCTTCCTCCCTAAGGAGTAATTTGTTGCCAATTGTTTCTCAGCTACAGCTGTGGTCTCTTACCCAGCCTCATGTCTATGCTGGTATTTTGTCTGGCTTGAGCTTATCTGGGACTTTTCTGGGCTATCACCATGGCTTTGAGTTCAAATGAGCAACTGACCAGCTCTCTGGATATCTCTGCTTCCTTGTGATCATCACCTCCTCTGGCTCTTACAATCTCTCCATTTGCTCTTTTGTATTGATCCCAGCGACTTGGGATGAAGAAACTTGTCCTATTCAGGGATAAGCAGTCTTCAGTCTCTTGGCCAGCTTGGATTCTCTCCTTAATCACCATCTTCTGTATAAGGAAGCTTCTGTACTGAGGGTTGAGGTATACTTTAATCTATGAGTATGGCAGTAAGTCATTAGAAATCATTTAGTACCGTATCTACGTATGGAATAATTGTGTTGGGCTTTTCCCATGGTCTGTGGACTGTCTAGCCACAGGTTCATTGGCTTGATGTCCCTGTCAGATCTGGGCTCACTTCTAAGAAGATCCTAGATCCACTTACAAAGTTGTTGATTATTCATATGATTCTTGCCACTGTTGCACCAGTGGGCTTCCCTTGCCAGGCCACTTGCTGTAGTTCATGAGATTCACAGCTGGATGAGCTTCATGCTACATTTTCTCCTCAGGAAGCTTGCATTAGTGCCTTCCAGCACCACAAAATGTAGGCGAGAGAGATGAGACTTTGATCTACAGTCCATATGTGTACTGCTTTTTGCAATAATGTCTTACTTTGAAGTTCTGGAGGATAACCAGAAGCAGGAATGATGGTTCTCACTGTTTGAGGGTCTATGGGACCTGGAGAATCAGCTTCAAAAGAGGGAGTCTATTCCTGGCATTGGGCTTTTTTTGTGTGTTTAATAGAGAAAACATCTCTGATAAAAGGTAACTTTTTATATAATGTACATGTGTATACTTGAGTAGCTTCTATACTGGTTGGTTTCAGGGTGTCTTCTTCTATAGACCCTTCACATTAGTTGTACCACCCCATCCTCCCTCCTCATCCCGTCACCTCTGCTGCCCCATCCCATGCAATCCTGACTCTATTATTCCCCTTTCCCTTTTTATATCATTATATTTTATCACTGTGTCCAGGAAGCATCCTCTTGACCTATGACTGTTCATTAGTTTCTTGATCTCTTTAGATTATCAAATAGAAACGCGTATGTCAAAGACTTCAATGCTAGCAGTAACTAGGAGAGAGTACATGAGGTACTTATTTTCTGAATCTGCATTACCTCATTCAGAACGATTGTTTCCAGTGCCACCCATTTTTCTGTGAATTTCACAACTATAATTATATTTTTTGAGTGGTGAAAACAATTCTGTTGTGTACATTCCATATCTCCATTATTCACTCATCACCTGATGGACATTTGAGTTATTTTCAAGACATTGGGTATAACATAAAGGGCAGCAAAGGATACGGATGAATTGGTATATCTTTAGTAGGGTTGTAAGTTGTTTGGGTATATGCCTAGGTATGACTGGATGAAATGTTATATCCATTTTTACGTTTTAGAGGAATCACCTTGTTGATTTCTGTGGTGATTGTACCAGCAGTAGGTAAGTGTTGCCATTTCCCCACATCCTAGCCAGCATGGGTCCTTGTTTGTCTTAAGCATTCTGAGAGGAAAAGATGAAATCTTCTTTTAGTTTGCATTTTAATAGTTTTAATTTGCATTTCCCTAATGTCTAAAGATGTTGAAGCTTTTAAAAAGTATTCTCAGCCATTTACATTTCACCTTTAGAGAATTCCATGTTCCTTACCCCAGTTTGTATTTGCATTTTTTTTTCTTTTTAATATGTAGGTTTTTTATCTTTTGTACATTCTAGATGATAGCCTCTGTCAGAGATACAGCTGGTAAAGGTTTTTTTTTTATTATTATTTTGTTTGTTTTACATTCTGCAGGTTGCCTTTTCACTTGAATGACGGTATCATTTCATATGAAAAGCCTTTTTATTTTCATGTGGTGTCTTTTGTCAGTTGTTGGTCTTGCACTACAGGAGTCATGTTCAGAAAGTTCTTTCCTGTGCCTGTAAACTCGAGTGTATTCTGTACTCTCTTCTCTGTCTGATTCAGGGTATTGGTCCTATGCTGAGGTCCTTGCCCCTTGGTGATGAGCTTTGTGCATGGTGAGGGGTAGGGATCTAGTTACACTGGTCTACAGGTAGCTATCCAGTTCTGCCAGCACCAATTTTTGAACATGTAATTTTGTCTCCAATGTATATTTGTGCTTCAATGCATATTTTTCAAAACTAGGTGGATGTCAATGCATGAATATAAATCTAGTTCTTCACTTCTACTCTATTGAAGGATATTATCTATTTCTATTCCTGTACAATGATGTTTTTCTTACTGTGTACAATAATTTGAGATCAGATGGCAATGCTTCCAGTGGATCTTTCACTGCTTAGGATTATGTTGTTTGTCCTGGGGCTTTCTGTTGCCATATTAAAATTGAGATACTTTCTCAATTTCTATAAAAGATTATATTGGAATTTAAATATGTATTGCATTGAAACTGATTTTTCTTTGGGTAAGATGACAATTTTCACAATATATTAATCCCACAAATCTATGAGCATGGGAAATCTTTCCATCTTCTTGTATAGTATTTACCTTCCATCTTCAATATTATATATATATATATATATTTCACTTGTTTGATTAAATTTATTATCTATAAATAAATAAAGCATATATATGTATATATATAGATAGATATAATTTTTGAGGGTATCATTAATGGGATATTTTCCCAGATTCATTTCCTGTATGTTTGCTGCCATCTAGAAAGGCTATTGAAGTGTGGACATTAATTTTATATAAAGCTACTTTGCTGAGTATTTATCAGATGGAGGGATTTTCTGGTGGCGTCTTTAGGGTCTTTTATGTACAGAACCATTTCATCAGAAAATAAGGATATTTTGATTTCTTCCGTTCCAGCTTGCATCCCCTTTATCTTTGTTTTATTCCTCCAGGGAAGTCTACAACTACCACATTGAACAGAAATGGACAGAAAGGACATCTTCATCTGGTTCGTGATTTTAATGAGAAAGGGAATGCTTTCATTTTTTTTCCATTTGCATTATGCTGGCTGTGAGCGTGTGGTAAATTGCCTTCATTATACTGTGTCCCCCATATCCCTGGATCCCTCATAACTTTTATCATGAATGGAAACAGCATTTTGTCAAAGGTCTTTTGATTATCTAATGAAATTATCATGTGATTTCTGTACTGTACTTGGGTCTCTTTATATGATGGATTACATTTCTTTGGTTTATCATCCCTGCATCTCTGCGGTGAAGCCAATTTGATCATGGTATAAGAGTCTTTTTGATATATTCTTAAATTCAGTTTGAAAGTGTTATATTGAGAATTTTTGCATTTATGCACATCAAAGAGACTGTTCTATAGTTTTCTTTTTTGAAAGATTTGGATTTGATATTAGAGTGATAAGGCTTCACTTTAAGAATTTGAAAGTACTCCTTCATTTTCTATTTTACAGAATAATTTCAATAGTATTGGTATGACATGTTCTTGGAAGGGTTGGTAGATTTTGACATAGTATTCATCTTGTCCTGAGCTCTTTTTAATTGGGAGGTTTGAAAATCTTTGTCATTAGAACTGTTTGGAAAATTTCTAGATACCTACAGCCTGCCAAATTAAAATATTTTAGCATCACAAAAAATTGAACAGAATTCAAATTGCAGAAACATTTCACAACATATATTTACTATTATAATGCATAATATCTAAAATGATTCTTGTTTTGAAATACAAAATTATAAGCAATGTTTTTAGTTTTTCCTCATTTTTTCTTCTTTCTTTCTTCATTTTTGAAACAGAGTCTCCCGGTAGCCTCAGTTGGCCTGAAATTTGATATGTAGGCCAGGCTGACCTGGACCAACTTGCCTCTGCCTTAGGAGTACCTATTAAAAGCTTCCAGCACTGTGCCAGGCTTAATGTATAAAGTGTAAAAACCAAGTTTATGATGGTTGTTGTTCTGAAAGATTATAGATATGCATATATCTATTTGAAAAGTATAGTTTAAAAAATGTGAGTGCTTTAATGTAGAAAATTTGCATGTTACTTTTATTAAAATAACATTTTTTATTATTTTATTATGGAAACACATGTACAAGGTGAAATAAAGTAAATAAAAAGAAGAAACAGTGCTGGAGAGATGACTCAGCACATATGAACATTCACTGCTCTTACTGAGGACCTGGGTTCTGTTCCCAGGACCCACATAGTGACATACAACCACCTGTAACTCCAGTTTCCAAGTATCGGACACCTCTGGGGCTCTATAGGTTCATGTATGTACATGTCACATATACAGACATCAGAAAAACTGACATACAAAAAATACATAAAAATGTTTAAATAAACAAAAACAAAGATTACAGTGTTTGATGACTTTTAAGCTGCCTTCGCTGAGCAAATGCAGTGTACACGATGATGAACTGCAGAGTAAAATGAGTATTTTATCAAATATAATGGATACAGTGGCAGCCCCCAGAGGCAGAATTTATGCACAATAGCATTTTCCAAACCGAGGAACACACTGGCTAATAGAAACCTATGCCTGAAATATGTGTACTGATTCAGAAAGCTTCCTTGGGTGATGTGAACATACAACAAATGAGGAGACAGTTTCCTGGAGGTGACCTATAAGCTTGCTTTATAAATTCCAACCTACTCAGGACTTGGGTTTTAAGTAACTACCAAGGAATTCCTACTGTGTATTCACAAATGCACACACAAGCACACACATACACACACACACGCGTGAACGCACACACACACACACACACACACGCAAGGGGGTTCTTGGTTGGCAGAAAAAATTCCCTTCTCAAAAACATAAATTTCATGATCTTTTCTCATATCCTTTGTTACAAACAGCAGGTTCAGAAAAATTTACAGACACATGAAAATGAAGATAGATTGAACCAGCAATCAAAATATTGACATAGTGATGAAAAAATATTGAAATTAAACACAGAAGATAAGAGAAAGTTTTTGATGGTATATAATGTGACTAAAGCAATTAAAACATGCAGTGAAAATGTTCATGATGTCTGCTGTGAAAATATAGATGTCCAATCAAACTTGAAAGGATTATTGAAGAAATGTCAACACCTAAAAATGAAAATTACATTAGTTGACCTAAACACAGATGCAAACATAAATAATGAAGTCATAATACAACTAAATGCCAGAGAAGAGTTTGTCAAGTAGAATGATGAATGGAAATTCAGCACAACAGAAGCTGCACTCTCTGTAGAATAGAAAATTCATAGTTTTCCACTATGAAAAAAGAAAAAAATTATGACCACATAAACATATAAATTGAGGTGCAAGGACGTCATATATATATATATATATATATATATATATATATATATATTTAGAAAATATCTCTTAAAATTACTATGGAAAGCATTATGAAGTACTCTCAAAAAACCAAGCATGAATCTACCATGTGATCCAGTTATACCAGACTCATGCTATTGAAATGACATCTGTACATCCATGTTTATTGCCACTCTCTTCGCAGTAGCTAAGAAATGGGAACAATGTAAATGTCCCTCAACTGATGAATAGATAATGAAAATATGGATCAGCTGCACAATGGAGTTTTAGGCAGCATCAAGAAAATGTGAAATAATTAAATTTGCAGGTAAATAGATGGAACTAGAGACTGTTATACGAAATGAAGTAACACAAATACAGAAAAACAAGTGACGTCTGTTCTCCCTAATTTGTGAATTGTAGCACCTATCACAAATATGTGATATCTTGATGCAACACCAGGAGCCAGGAAAAGAGAAAGGATACACAGGATACACAGAGGTAAAGGAAAAGAAAGAACCTGAAAAGGGGATAGTAGGGAACAGACGTTACCAAGGCGGAGGTAGGGACAGTGGTTGTGTTCAGCAGAGGAGAGGGAAGGAAGGTATCTGCAGTGGGTCATGGTGTTGGGAAGGAGAGAAGTCAGGAGAGGGGGTTGGAGGGAAAAGTGGGGATAATGCGACTGCTGGGGCTGAAAAGGAGCAGAAATGAATGAATCTTGGATGGCTAGGGGACTCAGAGGGAAATGTGATGCCACAGAAATCCCCTGAGACGTGCACAGTATGTAAACATTAGTACATCTATGTACATGGGAATGGTTTGGCAAGAAACACAGTTCCAGACATTTCTTTGTGTCATTGGTGAGAATTATCCAAGAGACTTCCAAAATGATATAGGCTATTGCTGAAGTTCTTGGTTATCCCCCGGAACTAGAAGCCAATGCCCTACTGCTGAAGACAGTACATGCTTGGGATACAGAACTCAGAGCAATGGGTCAGGAACTGACCTGGAAGTCTTTTACCTGAAGATTAGCTCCCATGATAGTAGATGCAAACTGCTAAGAGGGAAACATCAAATGACAGTATTACTCATAACTGAGTATTTGTAATTCATTTGCCCACCCATATTGTCCATGATTAAGGTGCCCAACTTGCAAGAAGTTAATAACATACTGAGGAATATATCCAGAAAGGGAGAACAAACACATTTGGAACATCATTATAGTGATTATTCTGTTGTAAAGTAGGATTACGGTTTAGAAGTGCATATGTTAAAAAGAGATCACTTATTTTCGTGATGATAACTGTATTCTAGGGGGGAAGAAGCCAAGTTTCAAAATTATCTGCCAGAGGTGAAATGAGTTATAGTAGTCATTAGGATGGATGGAAGGTCTGAACTGCTAATTAGAATGGTCTGACCCATGGTGCCCTTTCACAGTAGCAAATGCACTGTCAAGCCCTTGTGGGGAGGATTAAATAAATGATATGCCATCAGAAAGCCTACTTAATATTCACTAAACAATACAAATATAGTTATGGTAAATACAGATCTAGCCTGAGATTTGCGTCTACAAAATGGAGATATATTGGCTTTGAAATTTCTGGACTTGAAGCAACTGCAAATCCCAGAGACCATTGAATGAGTGAACGCAAATGAGCTGTAGACGTATTCAAAAGCTATCTCAAGGACATCTGGACCTAAGCCTCCCTCAGCTGATGAATAACTACACCAGTAGCTGTATACACACATGTAGTTGTATATTTATATGTGTACATATATTTATATATGCTTACACACAAATGCATATGTACATATGACTAGTTAAGGAGTGTGCTGTGTTCATGAGAGTTACTGCACACACAAGAAACAATCTAGTGATTTCTCCTGCAAATAAACAAATTTTGTCATCAGCATAGATATTTTTCAGGATTAAATATTGTTATGATCACTAGTTAGCACAGAAATTTAATGGCATAAAGACATACCATTGTACAATGTTCATATTCATTTATTTATTCATCTCTCACTTGTACCTACTTTTCTTTCAAAATAATTCTTTTGTTTCTATGATATATATATATATATATATACATATGTATATGCACACATACAAAAATATGTGAATCTTGAATATAAAATGAAACAATTTTCCCAAGTTAGCCTTATTTGTTGAACAAGATGATCTCCAGTTCCATCCATTTTCCTGTAAGAAAAAAAAAAAACATAATTTAATTCCTCCTTATAACTCAGTAAATCTACATTTCTTTTTAAAACTCTATTATTTTATATTTGTGTGTGCTTGTGCATGTATAAATGCATGTGGATCTGCTTGCACATGCATGGCACGTCAGCAAAGGTCAGAGGACAATTTCAGGAGTCGGTTCCTTCTGGGGTTTGCATTCCAGGGTCAAACTCAGGTCATTAGGCTTGCCACCACAGCCTTTACCTTCTGGGCTTCTTGGTAGCCTCAAATTTTCATTATTTTATCAATTTGAATCAGAGTTTTTAAATCACTATATTCATCTAATATTGACAGTCAATCCACAAAGACATTATTTATTTCCCTACTTATTAGTTTGGTAGTAATAGAATTTACATTAATATAAAGTATCTGATTTAGATCTATGTGCATTTGTTTGCCAGGGTATACATTACAAAGGAAGGGACAACGTGAACAGTAACAGTATAGGGAATGCCATACAAGCACAAAGACCTAAGTTTCCATCTCCACAGCCTATAAAGGCCACTGATGGAGGCCACGTCTCTAACCTCATGGCTGAAAGGAGGGAGTGAAGAGGCAGTTGGATCTCTGAAGTTGAATGGCCACTTAGTCTAGGTGAATGAGTAAATGTAGGATCCAATAGGAGACCCTGTCTCAAAAACAAGGTGAAGAATGAACTAGAAAGTTGCCTGGCATTGCCCCCTGGCCTCCATGTGAAAGCAAAACATCCAAACACATCCAATGAACCCTCCCATCTAAACACGAACACAGTGATTAAATACCTACAAAATTTTTAGAATAACAAATATATACTATTTTCTCATTAAAACTGTGTAATAATATACAAAATTTTGTCTTTCCTTATGACTTTCTTGGACATGCATATAATGGACCATGGTTACATCTTCCAGAGAGAATGTGGCAGAATTGTCACCGTGATCAAGTTGCAACTTCCAACCTCTAACATGATTCTCTGTTCAACTTACTTTGGTCTCCAGTTTTTCCCAGGGAGCTGGTATCATTTTTATGTTTAGTGCCAATTCATGTTACAATAAATTTATTCTTAAGCATGTCAGTAGCATAAATAAGCAGAGCTTAGTTCACAATGAGGAAGATTTTACTATGCTATTAGGAATTAGACTGTGTTCTCTCAAGAATTTTAGTTTTGGCTCTTCATACCCTATAAATGTGACATTGAATTTAGGTGGTTGCTGATAATCACTGCAAGAATACTTGATTAAAGTGAACCCTATTCCTATATGATTGTTATCCTTCTCACTTTCCTTTGTAGTTGATAACTTTGTAATTCCTCATTTACATTTCTTGAATGATTTCATACCTGTACTTTGTCTTCTGTCCCTGACACCCTATTTTCAACATGTCAAGTTAGTTGTTGTTGTTTTCTGGTGAGACTTTCCAATGAAGTTTTTATTCAGATCATGAGATTTTTGTTTTATGCATCATTTCAGTTTTGGATTTTCTTCAGCATTTTTAAGTTTATTTCCATTTCTTAAATTCAAATCCATATTTCATTCTTCTCTTTAACTGTCTACTTGAGATCTTTTTTTACCATAACAGTAATCATTCTTGAATTCTTTGGGTGGCGTTTCTTCAAGGTCATACCCGATGGTTCTATGGCCTTCAGCAGAGATACACGCTCATGTACCTTAACTGCTGCTCTATTCAAAATAGTCACGAAGTGACAACAATTGAGTGTCCATCAACTAATGGACAGATAATGAAAATATGAAACATTTACACCACATAAAGTTATCCAGTTCCTTAGGAAAAAGAAATTATGAAATTCACAAGAAAATGGATCAGCTGAAAAGAATAATCCTGAGTGAGCCACCCAGACCCAGACAGGCAAATGGTTCATGTTTTCTCTCATATGTGAATGTCAACTTTTAATTTTTAGATAAACATGTTTCATTTGGGAAGCTGATAGAAATCAGGAAGCTAGTGAAAGGTTATGGGGAGATTTCAAGGAAGAAGAATAGAATGGGGCTGATACAAAGGGAGAGAGCAGAATAATAAAACAAGAAGGGTTAGGTGGGGTGAGGGATGGGAGGAAAGGGCGAGGAGTAGTATAATGAGGGAACTAAAATCACTGGCCTTTTGTAAAAGTCACAGAAACCTACTATAAAACTATAAAATATACAGATATACATATATAAAAATAATTTAAATGGAATTACACTATATCAAGGGAACAATGTCCCTGTCAGACACTGCATCCTAGGAAACAAAAAGAACAATTAATTATCTCTTATGAAGTTATTGGGTGTTTGTGGGGGGATGATTCATAGTCTTGCTCAAAATACTGGCTATTTCTATTGTTCTTGGTTACCTTCCAGAACTTGACAGTAAGACCGTATTGATGAAGACTCTCCATGTTTGAGTCACATGATATGGAACAATCAAGGTAGTACAGACCTAGATGAAGTCTAGTTGAGTAATCAAGAGTCTCTACCCTGCTGTGAACCCTGTGAGCTCCAGAAACCACTAGACTGACAAGATATGCAGAATAATACAGTGGCATGTGTCATGGGGATAAATACATACTTTTTAATCGGATTTAAGACCTCTCCAAAGGATGCAACCTATGCCTGGCACTGCTACAAAGGCTGAGAACCAGTGTCTAGATAGGTCATAGAAATTTGAAGAAATCTTACAGGTACTGTTCTGCTAAATCTGGCAGAGCATCCATCTGATTTCTAATTACTTCTCATTATAACCATACATTAGTGCCCCTTTCAACTCTCACCATATAAGCTTCTTTCAGCAATAGACGGTGATTAATGCAGAGACTCACACAGGTTACAAGGCAGAAAATAAGATTTCAAAGTATTCATTCATAAATGGGACATCTCTGTAACACCCTATCCTAAAGCTCAAGGTTAATCCTGGAAGGTGGGGCAGAAAGATCACAATGATCCGAGGTGGTGAATAAGCACAGTAAAGCAGTGTTTTCAGCACCCAATATACCAATTGTGCATACAAACTCACCTGAGGGTAACAGTATGCAGAAGATGTGCTCCAGCTCAAGCCAGACTAAATCCCAGCAGTGGATGGCCACACATCCAAGAGTATGTTGGTAGTGCAAATTATACATGTTGAGATTAAGTAAAGGGGAACAAAAAGTTGTGGGTAGAGAGGCTGGTGTGGATCTGGGATGAAATGCATGGGTGGTCATGAGTATGACCAAAATACACTGTATGAAATTTTCAAAGAAATAACTTTTTAAATAGGAAGAATATTAGTACTCTTATGCAATCTGTGGCAGCATCTCTAACTAATCACATTAAGCACAGCTTCTTAGAAAGATATGAACATTCACACCAAATGCAATGTACAGCATTGAATTTTATTAGAATAACCATCTACTCAGAAAATATTTTGAGTTTGCAAAGTTTTGAGCATGTCAAGTTTCTGACTGTACTTCTGAAGATAGAGCAGAATAGTGTGGGTTTCTGAGGTTAGTTACAATCATCCTGAGGTTTTTATGATTCTGACAATACATGTCAAGAGCAGAACAACCTCTGTGTGACACAGTCACAATTGAGGATCTTATCACAGTGCTTTATTCAGCACCAGTTCTTTTATCCATCCATCCATCCATTCTTCTGTTCTTCCTTTCTCTCTCCCTCTTTATTTCTGAGACAAGCTCTCATAACATGCCTGTACTTGGCCTCAAACTTGAGATCCTCCTGCCTCATCCTTTCAGAAGCTGTGAATGCAGGTGCACATCACCATACCACATGCGCCTCAGTGCCAGTTCTTGCTCTTTAGTAAAGTTAATTTTGGACAGTTTTTGCTGATCAAAATGAATATAGACAATTCAAAGAATCATCCATACAAAGTTCTTCAAAACTGAGGAATAAACTGGGTGTGGTGGAACATGCCTTTAATCCCAGAGGTAGAGGGAGGCAGATCTCTGTGAGTTCAAGGCCTTCATGGTCAACATAGGATGTTCCAGGCCAACTGAGGGTACAGAGAGACCTATCTCAAAAAATGAGGAATAAAAGACATATATACAGGTCTGGAGAGATGGCTCAGCAGTTAAGAGCACTGGCTGCTCTTACAGAGGACCCAGGCTTGAATACCAGCACCCACATGGCACTTAACAACCATCCTTATCTCTAGTTCCAGGGTATCTAACACCATTTTCTTACCTGGGTTCACTTACACACATGCTGACAATATATCCATATACATAAAATCAAAATGAAAAAAATTAAATTAATTAATTAATTTTAAATTAATTAAAAATACACAGATAGAAAGATTACTTTATGGCTGACACATCCTTTGTCCATATATATGATGTATAGTATATTACTTGATATAAGTAATTATGGGTAATGATTTGTAAGTCAAGATTTGAACATTTTAGAATGATGAACATTTTAGAACGATGTAGATGAAGTCATATACAAATAGATGACTTCTTTCCACCTAGAGTCACAAAGGATTCAAGATCAACTTGGCAACAGTGATGTAGAATTTCCAAGAATCTATTAGGGTCAAGATGCTTTATAAATCTCTAAAGAATGTAATCATCAACTTTCCTAAAACTATCAGTGAATATGATCATACTTTATTATGTGTATGAATAAAATTCTCAGCAATACAGAAAAACTATTTAAAAGTATAAACACACACACACAAATATATATATATAATATATATATGTATATGTATATAACACGGTTTTATGGGGTACCTCATGATACTATGAATCTTTGATATATGTATACACAACATACTACTTAAGTAAAGTTAAATACATAAATCCAAAATCTTACCATTTATTTTTGAGGAAAACCTTCAAAATCCTATATGTGGAGTTATAGCATCATCTAGCCATCCTACTTTACTAAAGTAAATTCTGTACACAGTTTCTGCCAAATGAAATATGGTATTTGTGATATCTTACATCCTTCTAATGTAATAAAACTTTCAGTGAACCTCATGACACTGAAATGAATAATGAGTCATCCTGACCAAAATCAAACTTTAATTTAAATAAGATAACAATGCCTTCAAAAGTATGAAACTCGTTTATGAAACAGAATCTATATGCCAACAACGTCAAAGTGAAAAATTGGAGTTAAATTTCCTATTGGTTTGTAGATGCTGTTCAACGTATACATGTTGAATAGGAAATAGAGTAAATACCAGAGTAAGAGGCAGCGGCATGAGTCCCAGAGTTAGGGAAGCTGAGTGAGGAAGATATGATTTTGGAGGTCATCCTGGGCTACAGAACAAAATCCTGTCTCAAACAAACAAACTAAACAAACAGCAACAACAACAACAAAAACCTTCATATTATTCTAAATGCCAACTGCAGAAAAATAGTATGCTCTTAAATTTATAAGAAAACTACCCGGCAAGATGGCAAAACAGGTACATGTGTTTTCCTCCAAGCCTGACGACCTGCTCGGTCCCTCAGGCCCACATGATAAAAGCCCTATAAGCTGTTGTCTGGTCTTCACATGTCTCACAACACATACACCACCCAAACTCATTTCCCAACCCCCCTGACACAAATAGAATTTAGAATAAAATCATGACGTAGATTCGGAGGTGAAGAATGGGAATAGTATGACATCAAGAAGTATAATAAATGCCAAGTTCAAAATGCAGGACCGAACAGTTGTGTACTGAGTTCAAGCCATTCTTTTCAGTGCAGCATAGTTAATATAATTTGGCTGCAAGTTTTGATTGCTCACCTCAAGAGATTTCCCCCTCATCTGCTGCTCTTACAAGGAGTGGCAAGTGCGTCAGCCCCTATTATGGTCTGAAAGTAAATTCCATCCTCCTGGTTTGTTTACCCTAAATTTAAAAAGCATAGCAGGAACTTACTTGTTGTATTGATTTTACTGCTCAGATGGTGTTTGAATCTGAAGAAGCGTAAACCTTTATTATCAACTTGTCACTTTCACAGCAGATAATTCCAAGTTCAAGGATTTCATTAGAAAATGAAAACATTTCCTTCCAATAATGTAGAGTGCTTAAAACTGTATTTGTTTAGTCTGGGCACTTCTAACTTTCTAAAAATATTACTTTAAAGAAGTTCATTTGTTTGTATTACACAATGCTTCGAAGGTCTTTTATTTTAAAAAAATGTTCTCTGACATATGCTCATTAGAGGCTACAAAAGCCATTGATGCTTTTCCTCCTAATGCAGCAAGACAAGCAGAAACACATAAAACAAAAGGAGCAAGAAAGGGCAGAGTCACACAAAGAAAGGATGTATTCTAAGTTTAACTTCAAAGCACCAAGTGAGTGAATCTTTCTAATACGGATATGTTACAAGGCACTGTGAGCTATGAGCTAAGGAAATCCTTTTATTTTCTATTTATGTTTTTTCCTTTCATGTTATGTCTGTTTTGCTCAATTAGAGGAACCCTCTCCTGGTTATCAGGTGACATGGTTCACTGGTGCTCTGCACCTGCTTTTCAGTTCACTGCAGGAGAAAAGTTCTGTGGTCAGCTTTGTCTGCAAACGCAATTCCAGGAACCAAGCTTGTTCTCTCTCCTGGTGAAGGGAGAATACCCCCCAGAGAGCCTGAAATTCACCTGTATTCTTTGACATAAGTCAAGACACCAAAATCATTTGTTTCTTGTAATTCTCTCTGTCCCAGAATTTTGAAAATTCTAAGATCTGAATGGCAGGCTCTTATCCTGAACAACTGTGTGGCATCCTGCATTATGATAGCTAAGAGAATGATTAAGTCTCACTCCATGGTATAAATAAAACATAAATCAGGGTTCTAATTAAGTGTTTAAAAAAGAGTTGTAAATAATAAGCTGTTATATTAATTTCTTTTCACTTTTTTTCCTTCTTTTCATGATTTTATTTTTGTTTCTTAAATCATGTCATGCTATCCAAGTCCTTCCTCAAGCCCCCACATGCTGGAATTAGAAGAATGTGCACTTACCACTTGTTTAACATATTCATTTCTGTCATTTTGTATGACAGACCAAGGGAAGACATGGGAAGATGCATGTGACATGTGAGAAATGAAGGGAAATTTGAGGCAGAAAATGCAGGCCTGTGTGTGCACCTCCTCAGGGTGCAGTACTAGGTAAGAGGAAGTGGAGCAGGATGAAGAAGACAGTCCAGAGGATGAGCATGGTGCTGGAGAAAGGCTCAGCACTTTCAGAAGGCTTGCATTCCTGGCACCCACACAGCAGCTCACAACCATCTGTAACTCCAGTTACAAGGGCTCCCCAGGCACTACGTGTACCTGGTAACATACATGGAGGAAAAGCGTCCACACACATAAAATAAAAATAAAATCTTTTAAAATAACTTTTAAAAAGATGTTGCTTGCTTGAGAGTCCTCCGTTCCCTGCATTCTGTACAGCACCATGTGCATTCATTTCCTATCTTCCACCTTCCTCAGATAGCTGTAGTATGTCAGACTGCTCAGGATTCTGTCCTAATTTGACCAGCGATTGTCTAATTATGGTCTGATGAATTCCTCTGGCCACAGGATTCCATGTGTACAGATAGGAAGGTATCCAGGAGTGGTGGTTCCCTGTCCCGTCAAAATATCTACCAGATTGCTGAAGTGTTTACTTCAAGTGTACGGGAGATATGTGGAGCTGAATGTGATAGATCTTGTAACTAAAGTAATGTGAACCTAAATCAGAAATGGTTTTAAGAATGCCAAATGTGGGCTGTGGTGTTGACTGAGTAGATAAAAGTACTTGCTGCAGAAGTCTGACAAACTGAGTTTACTCTTGAGATCTCATATGAAAATCCAGATGCCCTGGTTCACATCTATAATCCCAGCACTCCTATGGTGAGATGGGAAGGATACACAGAATAATCACACAATAGAGTGTGTGACTACTAGCCTGGTGTACACAGCACAGCAACATGAAGAGAGACCCTGACTCAACTGAAGTACAAATGTCAAACTCTTACCTCCACATGCATGACACAGAGAGAAAGAGAGAGAGAGAGAGAGAGAGAGAGAGAACTGCTTCCTCAGAGAGGGACATTCGTCACAAAGAAATCTAAAAGAACAGACCATCTGAAAACAAAGTAATGTGGGTATAGACTGATTTCTTACAGTTGAGCAATTTTTCTGTCCCACACAAAGCAGAACTGGGATGTAGGTAAAAGCAGACATATGCTTGGACCCTTAAGGCTACATATGTTTGCACATATGACTAGAAATTGTTATGATCATTGCACGTATGACTAGAAGTTGTTTTGATCACTGCAATTCATTATCCCTTAAGCCAAGGCTCACATATTATTTACCAGAAAAGGAGCAGACATTTTAGAGGACCTGTTGTACTTGCATATATTGTAGGTGTTGTAAATGGGATGGAGCAAATGAATTCAATTATCAAATAAAAGTAATTCTGAAAACAATAATTTTAATGTCAGCTTCACTGGGTTTAACAAATGGGTGCTGTGAACTAACTCAGTTCAAGAAACCAACTTTTCCACAACTGGAAAAGATCTTATGTTTGGGTTATTTTAATTAATTCAGAAGGAATGACTTGCTGTTGAACTGAGATGTGCTTGCTAGTCTTTTCTGTGGCAATTCTTTTATCCAGTCTGCAGGAGAACATGATGAGATAAACATTTGTCAAAAGATGTGACAACATGCTGAAAAATATTAACTAAAAGGAAAACATTCAAATGGTGTCATTTTTGACAATGAACACTGTTTTCTTCTTACTGGTGTAGGAAGAGATAAAGGAGGAACCTGGGCAGAGTGGTATATACCTTTAATCCCTGCACTTGGGAGGCAGAGGCAGAAAAATTTCCATGAAATCAAATCCAGCCTGGTTTACACAGAGTTCTAGGACAGCTGGGGCTACATGGAGACCTTATCTCTTTAAAAAGGTAATTCTTTGCCTCTTGTTGATATAAGGGAAACCTGTTCACAATTACTGGCATACAAATATAAATATATATTTCACACTATGAAAATGACATATTTGTATATGGGTATACTTGTTAGTGTGATCAGGTTGACAGGATCTACAGCACTTGGAATACTGGCCTCTTAGCATGTCTGGGGAGAATTGTCTTGAATAGATTGGGATACATTAAGCTGAGAATGTTCAACCATTGTGGGTGACACCATTCCCTGGGTGGGATTCTGGGTTGTATAAATGGAAAATGGGAGCTAGGCAGCAGCATCTTCACTGTGGATGTGATGTGACCCTCTATCAAGCTCCTACACCCTGTCATTTAAGACTGCAGCCTTGAACTATGAACCAGAATAAATGCTTTCTCTCTTAAATTGCTTTTACCAGAGTACTTTCCAGAGTGCACAATAACAGAGAACATCACTAAGGAAGTGGGCATACATACTTCCTGCATCAATAATATGTATTAAAGTATGTATCTGTGCATGTATCTTCCCGTTTATTCACTCCATTCTTTGAAGCACTAAAGTTACTATGACTTTATTATTACTTTATCTCAGTGTCAGATTTACATGTATTGTCTTTCATAGAAATTATTTCAAGTCCCTTAAGCCAAGCAATATTCATTAACTCTCAGTATCCTTCTTATGTACCACCCCTACTGATATGTGATAATTTCAGTGTTAGTAGAAGACATACAAAAGAAAAAAATCATGAAAGTCAAGTGTTCTATTTTCATGACATGTATAGTCCATGTGGCATGGCAGAGCTAATTGTGGATATTTTATGGTCAAAAATTAAATTAAATGTCAAGTATCATATACAACTTACTATTTGCCTCTGTCCAGTTGAATTGAGCCTCTTTACCCCATGTGATATATGACCATTGAAAGTTTAATCTATTTTAACATATTTGTTACAAATATGGCTGTAAACAAAAAGAAAGAATAGATTGAGGGTGTGATCCATGACCTATGAAGTAATGTGTGTTAATGAAAAAACAAACTATTAGGTTGAAAGGATGGATGAGTGGATAAATCACTATCTATGGAGTTGTAAGAACTTTAATATGGATCCTGAGAACCCACATAAAGTCAGACATGGGCACATCCTTCTCTAAGCCTGGTGGACCTCAAAGCTATTAGGCTGGTCTTTCTGTTAGATGCACCAGTTACAATATTTACCATTTGTAAAAAAAAAGCAATTTAATAAATGCTGATTTCAACAGGTACATAAGAATAGGACTCAAGCAACAAACAATTGCTATCTCTTTTCTGTACCCAGTATTTTTCTGAAACCAAATGAACATCTGAAGACTTCAAAAATCAATACAAATAAGAAAAACATTAAAATATATTTTCAATGTATTCATAACATATACTTCAACTTTTGAATTACAAAAGAAGCTAATTTTATTTTGAATCATACATCTTTAAACTCCAATCTTGAAGGAAAAAGAAATCCAATGTGAATAAATGATGTATTTGGTTTCTTTGTTGGCCAATTTTTTTTATCAGTTGAACAATGACAGTATGAATAGAACACAGATTTTAACATAAGATGATACTGAATTCAAAATCAAAGGGTGATAATTACTCTTTATAGAACCTTGAGGTAAGTATTAGAAATCTCTCCTTATCAGCTAAGCTGAAAGAAGTGCTGCAGTCATCAAGAACTGAAAGGACATTGGGAACATTCTCAAATAGCAGCTACTAAACATTGAAATAGTTACCTTTCCCTAATCTAGTGATTCTGCTAATAAAAATTAATTATGATTTATTAATTAAAAGGATTTAAGACCAAAAGGTGATTGACATTGTATGTGCAGCTTGAAGTCCTTAGAGAATTTGAAACAATTCAAATAACTGGAACAAAATTATGAGGACTGAATACATTGGATCAATTGGTCTTTGGTTGACCAACAAACACATATATATCCATACATCTATATCCATACATACATGTGTGTACCAAAATTCAAATCACATTTCAGCCAACACATCTACATGACTAATATTCAACTCTTCACAAAAGCCTGGATGCCAAAGTCCCCCTTGTGCATCTTGCCTATAACTGCATGCATCTAACAGACAATGGTTCTTCCCATTCCTTTTCTGCTGTATAATTGTATAGAATGTGCAGAGGTTAATCTAATACAGAAGAATTATATTCCTTCTTCTCTCTAGAGGCTTGCAGGTAATTTCCAAACTCTGCATAACATAGGGTATCATTACATCACAACATATACATATAGGTTTTTTGAACATGTGATATGTATTTTCCTAGCAGTGGAATGCTGGTTTGTATGGTACATACATGGTTTCATTTAGCATGAGCTTTTTCCTAATTGTTGCAGTGGACATAATGAGGTAACTAGGTTGCCTTGTCTTTACCAACAGTTGTACTACCAACTGTTGGATATTGGGGTATTTGAAGATAATGGTATTTATTTACAGTTGAATATTTTGGTTTTAATAATGTATAAACCTAAGCAGTCTTGCAGGAATTATTGCAGGTTTGGATTTGGTAAATGTGTCTGTTTGAACTTATTTCCATTGTTTCAAGCATTTCTTTTTCTTAATAATATATGATGTTTGCATGAGGTATTGTTTATGGTATTGATAAATTGATAAATTATGCTATTATATAATTGATATTTGTATTTTCTATTTTGGTGAGAAAACATTCATTCCATATATATATATATATATATATGCATAAAATAACAGATTAGCATAGTTTTGCTATTCCATTCATTTGACTTTTCAAAATCTTCTACCTACTTCTAGGGTTAATATTCTTCTGGTGACATGTAATGCTTCGAATTTTCTAAATTTTTCATTTTTGTTGAATTTTTTGTAGATTTCATGCAATAGATTTTCATTGCATTTAGATCGCTTCCCCAACTTACGTCCCCCGATCCTCCCTCATCCCCATTACTTCCTCCTGCACAATTTTATCTACTCTATTGTGTGTGTGTGTGTGTGTAAATGCCTATAGAGTAAAATTTGTGTCTCTGAATGTCTCTGGATGTCTAGATCATCCACTGAAACTTGGTTAACCTTCCAAGCGTCACAACCATAAAAGGAATGGATTCTCCTTCCCCAGCAGTCGGTAGCTTCCAACAACTTTTCAGGCAGAGTTGGGGCTTCTTTCCCATATCCCCATATTTGTGTTGAATTTTTGTCTGGCTTGAGATACAGAATGTCACCATTGCTATGAGTTCATAAGTAACTTACTCTGTTTCCTTATGGTTATCCACCACTTCCGGTTATTACTATCTTTCAGCAAAAATACTTTAAATGTGGACAAACTAGGAGAAAACAGCTCTATTTACTCTTAATGTATGTTTACATTTTCCTTACAAAAAAAATATAAGTGACTAAACAGGGAACAGGATGTTTTGATTTGTTGCTCAAGTGTTTCTAATATGAGACAACTATTCTTTTAAAATACTCCTTAGTCATATACTTTAGTACAGAATTTTTCTTTTAGGGATACTCTTTGCTTCCTAAAACATCATCTTGCTTGCTTCGCTGACGGCGCTGGGGTCAGCATGGATCCTCCTGCCATAGCCTCCAATTTCTATGTTTACGGAGTTATACCATTGCACCCAGTTGATATGGAATCATCTAAATAACGCCATCACTTCTCCAAGTACTGTTGTTTAATGGTGGTGTATGTTCTATGAGAAATATCTATCTTCTCCAGCATAACAAAGATGTTGTTTTTATTTTCTTTTTTTGACTAAAACTGTACAATTGCTCTTAGATTATAGTATCCAAAATCACAGTAGCACACAAAATATCAGTTTATTCTGGTGTATTATAAATTTCCTATTGTCCGGTATCAAATTTTCCTAATTAGTAAACCTACTTAAGATTTCTAAAACTATATTCTTCAGTATCTTCAACTTTATCATCTTTTCTTTAATGATGCTACTTTCCAATGTGGATAACATGATATATTTTCCAGTTGTAGCCAAACATTCATAATAGGGGCTGGAGAGACCCCACAGTGATTAGGAGCACTGGTTGATCTTACAGAGGACCTAGGTTGGATTTTCACGAAAAATAAAAGCTTTGTATTATGTTTTGAAGAATAAAAAATAGATTTGCCTTCAGAATTGGCATGTCTATAATATAGAGTCTTCTAGTCCATCAAAGTACTATGCCATTTCATTTAAAAAAAAATCCCTAATTTAACTGCATTTTACTAAGCAGTTGCCCTGTTCAAAACAGATTTTTCTAGACATAAGAATTACATTTCTAATAGCTGATTAATTTAACACATAGTTATATTTACAATATTGTCTGTACATGACACAATAAATATAAGACATAGATAAATGCAGAAAATGCATTATATGCATGTATAAAATTCTCAAACAATAAAATGTATACACAAAAGAAAATGTAGGAAACAGTCCCGTAACAAGCAATGAGATCAAAGCAGCAGTTTAAATTGAAATAAAAAGGCGTAGGACCTCACAGATTCACTGCTGATTTATACCAGATGTTTAATAATGAGATGACGCCAAATAAAATTGCACAAAATGCAGAAAGAGCATGCGCAGCTTTTCTGATGAAACACGGGCCCAAAACACAGGACATGCCACACCAGGGATGTTTTTCACAATTCATAGTTATTTGGCTTCCTTCCTTGTTTGTAAGCTCCGGGAAAAGAGATGTCCCTTATCATGCTGAGCACTAAAACCAAAATAATTTGGCAAATTGTAAACCTTCAATGAAGATATCCTGAATTGGACTAGAGAGATGGCTCAACGCTTAACAGCATGTAGTGTGCTTTCAGAGGACCCAAGTTTAATTCCTAGCACCCACATTAGGCAGCTCAAAACTACCTGTAAACCCAGCTGGTCTCTGGTCTCTGTGGGCACTGCAATAGCATGTACATATGCACATATGGACACATAATTAAAACTAGCAAATTCATAATATCATCTAGTGTCTTGTCCTTCTGGCTCTTACAACCTTTCCATGCAAAGGAAGGCACACCCATGAAATTTCCACAGTAGTGTAGCCTGCTGAGATCTGCACAATGATCAAACCAGATAATATGCCAAGGTAAACGGGGGAAATTTCAGAGTGTCCTACCTCAAGATGAAGAGCTACAGGCAATGGGTGCTGAGGGAGGGACAATCAGTGTTCTTCATCTAATTTTAAATGGATAGCTCTAGATACATGTACACACACCACTAATTGGACTCAGTGACTACAATTTATCTGAATATTTAAACGTTCATGTACATGCATGTAACAATAATAAAAAAGAAGTCAAGAAATTGTGAAGGAAGAGGACAAACATGGAAGGGTGTGGAGTGGAGCTGGAGGGGTGGGAATGATGCAGATATCATATACATGTACAAAACTCTGAAAAAGCATTAACTGAAAGATAATATAATTTAAATAGTAATAAATATTAATAATAAAATAACTAAAAGTTATGAATTTATGATTGACCAAAGTTATTTTCATGAGAAAGTATGTGCATTTCAGTAAATTACCTACATGAAATATAATTCAGATTACATGATGGCAGTCAAGAAGTGAGAATCGGAGCCAAGAAGCGGCCAGTGCAAGATACAGACCTGAAGGACAAGCTCTCTGAATGACTCCTCTCTGCCTGAAGCCACCTCCCACCACTGTCATTCTGTTATCAAGGAGTCAGTCCACTACTTAGACCACAGCCCTCACCGTCCAGTTGTCTCTTGACTATTCCCTAACAGATAAATTCAGAAGTTTGTCTCTATTAATCTCCAAGGCATCCTTTAATCCAGATTTAGCCATGAAAGTCAGTCATTCTATATTAAAATCACTCATATGTTCAATTTAACCTACTCTTCAAGAGATCAAATACCAAACACTCTCCTTAAATTCTAACCTTAAACATTTCATGACTTTGGTATAGACGTTTAATCTGGATTTTTAAATTTAGATGAACACACTGAATTTCTATTAGAAAGAGGGGTGGGTTGTGTGTCACACAAAGACCTTCTTCATTCATCTTTAATTCAAGAATGGAAAGTTCAGCTAGAGTATCAGGCAGAATTTACGATGTGAAGATAGATGGCTGCATCTCATCTTGAAATGGCATTGACCTTACTCAGCACACAGCATCTTTACTTACTCACAAATATGAACCCACATATCTTTCTTCTTTGACAACAAGAGCAAGTGAAATACAGTCTTAATTGTAAGGTGCACACAGCATCTGCTGCTGGCTACTGTGCCAGAAGCCAGCCTTTCCTCCTAAGCAACAGCTATACCACTCCTGGATGTTGTATACCCCTTTCATCCCTTTCATTAATTGTTACTTGGTCTTAAGTAAATGCCCCTATGAGTTACCTTACTGAACCAATTGTATTTGTAATTTGACCAGTTAAATACCTTTAATAATATGACAAATTAGTTAATTGATAACATGCATTTATACATTTGTATGTATGAAATGGTTTACGGTGAAAAGTCCATTCAATTTTCATGCTTTGTTTTTAAAGCTGTTAAGATTTGTCACCATTCTGAAGTATCTACATTACCACAGAGGTCTGAGAGTCACATGACAGCTTTTAATTCAAACTAATATTTGGGCTATACATTTATGTTGAACAGGTTAGAGAAGAGGACAGTCATAAGAATAGAGTCAACCAAGATAAAATTGAGATAAATCCTTTAGAAAGGTGAGAGTGGCAAATGAGAAGGTAGTTTACATCTACGGAGAATCAAAACCAAAGGAATTGCATACCGTCTGTTTGAATTTTCTAATGAAGTCTGACTTATTCCCCTACTGGCACAAGCTCAGTACCAAGAAAGGACAGTGCATTAGTCATTTCCCTTATTACTTTGATGAAACACCTGACAGAAGAAATGTCAGGAAGGAAGGAATTGTTCCCGGATAACAGTTCCACTACTACACCGATAGAAGTAGCTTGAGTGACACTCGTTATGGTTATTAGGCTTTAGGGCTGGGATGCACCATTGATTGATTTTCTCTCTTAGCAGCTTGCAGAGTATCATCTAGCACTCTGAGAGCTAAACTTCAGGTAGAGGCTTCCTGATCAGGTTCTGCTCCATTACTCCAAGTCTTGTATCCAAAGTATGTCCTATATTCAGCATAGGGACATATCTTCCAGTTCCAGGAGATAAGCAAGAGCTCTGGAAATACCCTGTCTTATCTTGGCAGTCACTTGGACCACTCAAAGGCAGGTCTCTCCTGTCTGGCACTGTGATCCTTGCTATACAGTTCCCAGGTATACATGTGCACTAATGGTCAGACACTGTATGTGTTTCTCAGGGGGCTTTGGAGGCAATAAATTTCCTTCTGACTTCCCTGGCCACTCTCCCTTGCCACCCACAGATGCATTCATCTCTACTGTCTTCCCTCCCCAGGCCAAGTGACCCCATTATCCCTCCCCTCCCCTCAATAACACCCAGCGCCAACCTCCCTCCTCTCTGCATTGCCTCCTCCCCGTCATGGCCCGTGCATGTCCCTCCTTTCTCCCCACCCAGCCAAACACTCCTGCTTTCCCTGCCTCCCCCCTGGTCACATCTGTTCCAACTCACTCGAATCCTTTCTATTTTCCTGACTCCTGGTGTTACATCAGGATGTATATTCACATAAAGGGATTGGTGCTGCAATCTGTAAAGGACGGAGAATATATAATCACTTGCTTTTCTGAGTTTCTGTTATTTCACTTAGTATAACATGCTCTAGCTGTATTCATTTTGCCTGCAAATTTCAAATTTCACCTTTTCTTACAGCTGAGAATTCCATTGTGTAAATGTAACATATTTTCATTACCCATTTTTCAATTGGACATTTAAGTTGTTTCCATTTCTTAGCTTTTGTGACATAGATGTACAGATATCTCTACAGTAGAATGAGTCCTTTGGGTATATACCAAGGAGTTGTATAACCAGATCATATGGTAGATTCAATTTTAGTTTTTTGGGAGTTCACTCTGCTTTCTTTAGTGGTTGCATGAGCTCCCACCAGCAGTGAATGAACATTCCTCTTCCTCCTTGTCCTGGTCAATATTTGATGACTTGTGTTCTCTTGATGTTAGTCGATCTGAGTGGAGTAAGATGAAATCTTAAAGTGGTTTTTACCTGCATTTTTCTAATTACTAAGGATGCTGAGCAATTTTTGAGGTGTTTCTTAGCCATTTTAATTTTTTCATTTGAGAACTCTCTGTTCAGGTCTATAGCCCATCTTTTTATTGAGTTGTTTATTTTCTTGTTTCTTTGATTTCTTTTTATATGCTAGATATTAATCCTCTTTTAGATGTGTAGATGTTAAAGATATTTTCCCACTCAGTGGGTTTCCTCTTCTGCTTCTTGGAAGTTTCTTTTGCTGGAAAGAAGCTTTAGCTTAATAAGGTCCCATTTATTGACCATTGATTGTAATGCCTGAACAGGTGGTGTGATATCCAATTTAGAAAGTCCTTTTCTACACATTCATCTTGGAGGATACTGCCTATGTTTTACACTAGTAGTTTCAGAGTTTCAGGTTTTATATTGAGGTCTTTGAATTCGAGTTGACTTTTGTGTGATAAATATTTTTTCATAGAATACAATTCAGCAAGATGGAAAAGGTAGTTTCACACCAGTAAATATCGAGGGGCTTGAGATGCAGCTGTTTGCAGTGTTTAGCCTGCACAAGGCCAAGGACTGAGCCCTAGAATTATCAAAATATCCAAAACATCACATTTTATAACCAATGGTTGGATTTATGGTTTGACTCAGAGTATAATGTCATAGCTAGTAAACACTACAGCTACAGCTGAAATGACAAATGTGTGTATGTGTGTGTGTATGTTTGTGTTGATATTCCAAACCAAAAATTTATTAGAAATAAAATAAGGTTAACTCAGATTCTAGATCCTAAGATACTCTCTTCCCTGAACAAACAAGTCACTGATTTCATCTGAAGGTTTTGTTCAAACACCATTAAAGAAAGACATTCTACTGGTGTGAATTGGAGATAGAAGTGGTTTAAAAATCACAATGGATCCAAGATGCACCCATGTATTCAGTACAATAGGGCATTCATGTTTATGCCATGATGTAAGAGACTAAGGCTGCTGAGTTAGTCTTCTAAATATCAGAATGAATATACATTGATTCTGCAGATGTAGAACAGAACATACCAGTAAAGAGAGGGCCCTAGTCAATCACATGCTAAGTCTCATCTTATGATTGGTCCAGATGTTAAATTTACACATTACAAATCTTAAAAGAGGAGTGCTGAGAACAGAGACTCATAAGGCCACAAAAGTAAAATAGCAGTAGTCAAAGCCTGATATGATCTCCCATTCCTTTAAAACCAGAACTTGGGAGGCAGATTCAGGTGAATCTCTATGGAGTCCAGCCTGGTCTAAATAGTGAGTTTTTTACCAGCTGGGGCTACATGGAGATCCTGTATCACAAAAGAGCAAGGGCCAAAGACATACCTCAGTTAAGAGTTAAGAGTGCCTAAGGTTCTTCCAGTGAACTCAAGTTTGGTTCCCAGCACCCACATCTGACAGCTCACAACCACCTATATATAATCCCAGCTCTAGCATACATGTTCACAAACCCATACGTAGACACACATATATGCACATAAATAAAAAATCATTTGTAACAAGTAAAAACGAATAATGGACATCAGGTTGGGATGAGGACCTAAGAGAAAATAAAATAAAACTGACAAGAGTACAGTGGGAGTGATATGTTTAAAATATGATTAAAATACTTTTTATACATGTCTATAATTACCCAAAACAAACATAACTTTTTATAAACATTCAAAAGGACACAAAGGAATTCTTTTAATCTTTCAGTAATATAGACAGATACTGACCAGAACATCCAGGAGCAGTAGCAGAGAGATAAAAGACCTTTCCTTACAGAGCGTCCCATCTATGCTGAAATTCACTGTTTAACAGAAGGAAAAATAGAGTTCCTTTTAGGAAAATTTACATAATTTGCAACATTTGAGATCAAATATGTCTGTACCTGGTATAGAATACAAAATAATGAGAGATGAAAAAACACATAAAACACAACTACTAACAAAAAGAAGCCTCATAATAGTAAAAACAAGAAAATCTAGAAAGCGAGCAAAAACACAACCACCTCAAAAGGGATGTAACAAATTTCCATAAATTTGTACATAAAATCTATAGAATGTCCACTGTGCATCAGAGTATAGACAGCATTTATAATTCACATTGGCAACATTTCATAAATGTACCTAATACTACTTTTAATTATATAAAATTAAATTTTGATGAATAAATTTCTTGTGAGCAATGCCTCATGAGTAAATGCCTCGATGTGAGAAAAGCAAAGAAATTAAGCACTATGAATGCAAACAATCAATTTTTTTAAATGTACAGAAGAAAATAAAAATTACCACTCTTTAAAATTTCACTCCCTTCTTGGTGGTGGTGGTCACATAGATATATAAAATTATTCTTGGAATTCATGCCAAAACATTGAATATTACCTTATTACTCAAGGCTAAAAGAAAGGAGTTGTGCATTTTATTGCCTGAAATCATTATTAAGTAAGATGAAAAAAGAAAGAGGGAGAAACAGTTTCTTAGGTCATTATCTTCGTTATTTATTATGTTACATTACTGTAATCCATTCAGTAATAAGAGGGAATATTAAGCATAATATCTATTACAAATAAAATCATAAAATTCTCCTATAATTCATTGAATACTTGATCTTCCAGGTGGGCAAAAATCAAACCCAACCAAAGAGGAACTGGTTGAAGTCATAGGACCCTGGTCATTACATCATTATCTAACATGAACTGTATGTACAAAAAATCTGAAGATCATTCCCTTTCAGGTGATGGTACATATAGGAAAATAAAGGAATCAGACACAAAAATTGAAGAATTACACACATAATTCAGCTCATAATATCCTAAATGTGGGTTAAGACCTTAGAGGATGATACAACATAATGAAATTACTGTGAAACATTTTTTGAAACACTTTATTATTTATTTATATGTATATGAATATATTACCTGTATGTATGTAATTGCATCCATGTTGTGCAATGCCCACAAGACTCAGAAGAAGATGTTGGATCCCCTGAAACTGAAGTTAGCTGCTATGTGGGTGCTTAGAACTGACCCCGGGTCATCTGCAAGAACAGCCAGTGTTCCTAACTGCTGAGCTGTCTCTCCAACCCCAAGTGTGAAAGCATTTTGTTTAAACAACGTTGATCACTGGATTATTGGGAATGAGGAGGGTAAACTGAAAATGAAATACGCAAGATCAATCACTGAAACAGATGCTTTCCGGAATATTTGTCATGGGCATTTTTGAAGTCAGAATTTTAACACAGAGATGCAAAAGAGAAAAAGACAGTTGAAGCACACAGCTTGTGATGAGTGGAATGTGGACATGCTGGACTTAAAATACGTGCATTACAATGCAATGTGCAGATTTGTGAGTGGCTGATTGTAATTCAAAGTGAACAATTACACCTGTATATGAGGACATGGAGCTATTACAACTAATTCCACATTAATAACAAGTAGCAGTTTCCAAATCACAGTACTCTTCAATGTGTCTTCTGCATATAATCTCATTTAATAATACCAAAGAAAAATAAAGAGGACAGGTAGCATTACAGGATTGATCACGAATGCACATCTAAACTACAAAAGGTCCATTAATTCTCCTATACTCACTAATCTTATAATTAAGGTTCCTGAGCTTTGAACCTATCCAAGTTGCAATAGATCCTATGTGCTGAAATATATGCTACACTGTTCCTTAGCAAATGGCAACTTAAGAATGATATTCAGAGAAGACATAACTGACAATGAATGATCTCAAACTCAAGATGGAAAGAATCAATTTGAAAATCTTGGTAAAGGAAAAGAAAACTAGCAAGTGAACAGAACTGGACTTACCAGAGAGAGAGAAGAACTGCAAAGGAGAGGAAGATCAGGATGCCTAAGAGAAGCGAGCTTCTCAAGTAAAAGGGTATGGTGTGGTGATAGTGTACACCACTGAAAGTGTCCAAGTGACAAAATATAGGACTGACAACCAGCTATTCATTGTACATTAAGACACACATAGGTGGTCATGGTCTTTGAAATCTAAAAAGGTGAAATGAGAATTGTTTGGGATGCACCCAGAAGAAAACGCCCATTAGAACTCGGGAGCAAGGGTAGTTTGTCTTCTCATGAATTTGAGTTGCAGCATTTAAAATGTAACCTAATCTTTTGAAGTTCAGCAGCATTTTCTTGAGTGAATGCGACACCTGGTTGTTTAGACCATGAAATCTTTGGAAAAACAAACCATAAGGAGAAAGCTCAACATCCAGTAAAACAGCATGCTCCGGAAAGGTTGATGTCAACCCAGTTATTTATCATGGTTCTGGAATCTACAAGTCTAAGGTCATGGGGCCAACATGGTCAGGCTCTGGTGAGGGCCCACTATGGCTTTTCACATCATCCAAATCTTATCTCTTCATTTGGTGGATAAAACCTCAGGCATCTGATTTTTATGGGTTATCTAACACCTTTATGAGTGCCCCATGTCATATGATAATCCCTTCACAGTGGACCTATCTCCAAATGCCATCAAGGGGACTTGGGATCAATAACAAATATCCAGTCCTGTGCAGTTTCTGTGGTATTATTAAGAATAATTTCACAATTAGCCAATGTGCAGAGAACAAGAGGCCACAGGGTGCTTTTGCCTTAACAGGTCACCTATTTCAAACCTCGGCCACCAAGGCTCAGGGGTCACTGCAGAAGAGGAGACAAAGATTGTAAGAGACTAAGGGATGTATGACCACAAGGAAAGAGCTTCCAGACAGCTGATCAGTTAGTCATATGAATTCACAACAATGCTGACAGCATGTCCAAGTCTTATGCAAGCTCAAATCAGACAAAATCCCAGCTTAGGCACCTGGAAGTGGTAAGAAATACCAACCAAAACTAAGGAACTTTTGGCAGTTGATGGCTGCTGGGGGTTGACAGTGTCATATATGGATGCTACTCCTGGAGGGCCAAGTGGCTGGACCCACACTGAAAGGCATTTGGAAATACAAATCATAGCCTATAGTTTATATATATATATATATATATATATATATATATATATATATATATATGAGAAAGTACATGATATTGAGCATGGGGCAGTCGGGGGGAGATTCAGAGAAGGAAGATCTAGATATCATCAAACTGTATCATATGAAAACTGTAAAAATTCAATGAAAATGAAATTAAAAAAGAATTATCCACTCACTACTATTATCACAAAACCAGCTCAAAATAAGCCTTCATAAATATATCCTAAGGGTAAATAAGACTTTTTTAACACTGGGAACATAAACTATTTGATGCTTTAAAAGGTGTGTCTTTTCTCTTGTAGTGTGGGGGATAGATGTCTGGTATTTGGTATCTCCTGGGAAGATAAAACCCAAGAAAAATGTAATTTCTGCCCTTAAAGTAAACATGAAATTTAACATGAGTCTAAGTCACTTTTGTTAAATATTACAAATTTAGATGAATTTAGTGTTCCCTTATATTTTACTGCAACAATGTTTCATTTAAAAAATACACTGAGGTACATTTAAAAGTATTCTGATATTATTAAAACTTTCAAAGGATTTTTAATTGTTTGTGGCTCAATGTTGCTTTCTCAAAATAAAGTTCATAGACTACCAAATTTGAACCGATGTTTTAGTGACTCGGAGGCCAGGAGAAGAAATGAGCTTCACATACAATTCTAAATGGATCTCATAAGACAAAATCCTGAGGGCAGAGAGGAGCTAAGTCTGTTCCTACTCTAGAAATCAATTTTGTTGCTGCAACAAATCCAGGTATTGTGTAGAAATAACAGTGGTTTAAAAGAGTTCAGTGAAAGAGTTCTGGCCAAAAGGTTTAAAAACTAAACCTGTAAGAAATTCAGAATTCTAAATAAACAAGTCCAATTAAATACAACATCCACTTTTTCACAGATACGACTTATTCTAAACTATTCCAGTTCCTGCTCTTCATCCAGAATCAAGAGGACAAGATAAACAGGAAGCAAAGAAAACTAAACAATATGCTCAATGTAAAAGTCTATATAATTTGATAATTGTAAATCTACCTTAAAATATATCTTTCAGTGCTTAGAAGTAGAAGATGAGGGGCTGGAGCACTGACTGTTCTTGCAGAAGACAGTGATCAGTTCTGAGTACCCATGTGGTAGCTAACAACTGACCTGAACTCCCGTTTTGTAACTCTAGTTGAAAGAATTCGATACCCTCTTACGTCCTCTGCAAGCTTTGTATGACACTAGTGTATTACATACATGCAAGCAGTACACTCATAAACATCAAATAAAATAATAAATAAAACATGCTTTTTAACAAGAAATAGATAATGAAATATTTTGTTAGGAGATTAAATTCTGGAGTTATTTTAAGGTAGCTCTAGAATAATTAAATGTCTTATTGCTCTAAGAAAAGACTGCAGAGATCTTTTCCCCAGCCAAGGAATTCTCATGGACAATGGCTGGCGCAGACAGAATGTCTAGATTTGGAGAAATAAAATGTGTACAATAAACACAGGGTTGCCTGACTGCAGCAAGATGAGTGAAAATATCTCTTCATTTCCTGCTCGCATCCTCTCTGAGTGACTTACCTTCAACCTAATTCCATAGGATTGCTCTTTTTTTTTCTTTTATACGTTTATGCTCTTTTTTCCAGGCTCTAGTTATGAAATGTTACAATGCCATCATGAATAATATCATATCATATTGAGATTATTCTTCAGAAAAACTCAAGAGAAATTATCTCATGGGAAATTTACTTTCCAGTGTAAACAACAGCAACAACAAAAATCTTATGTTAAAGTTGCCAGTCCCTAAAAGTTGAATATATTTAAATTCCTTGGTAGGATTCATGGAAAAAAAATGTTGGCCATTCTCAGTTGTATCAAATGTGAGCTTTAAGTACTTAATTGACCTGAGGAATTTATACACTGCTTGAAAACATAACCAGTCATCTCCTTGTGTTTTGTACTGTGGGGTCCAGAGAACAAGACTACCCATGTAGAGTAATAGACTGAAGGGCCTAACTTATTGCTCAACCTGAATCTTTGATAATTTGGATAGTTTAATTTGGATAGTTTTACTGTAAGATATAAACATGAACTTTGCCCCTTAAGTACAACAGACAATTTTTCACTTGTAAAGACAGTGGAAAGCATTGTTAATGTGGTGCTTATCACAGCAGCTTGGCAAACTGCCATGTTCATAAGCCTACAGTGAGAATAATCAATGCTCACTGCTGTTTGACCTGTCAGTTCTAGATTTCTTATGCTCTGGGCAAAGTCTATAATAATGATACCTGAGGTTCAAGGAGTGAAAGTCAAGAATAACTTAATAGATATTGTGAAGAAGATTTCAGAGGATGAAAGAATCAAAGCATGAAAACCTTGATCATCATGATTTGTTAAAGAGGATTTTAATCTTGTGTGGATCTAGGAAAAGGGAGAAGTGGAGGAATAGCTGCAGAGCAAATACAACCAAATAGTTAATTCAAGGTGAGAACACTTTATCACATAGAGGAAGTGGCCCAAAAGTATGCTGTTGATGAAATGAGATAAAAAGAATAATGTTTTTAACTTTTCAATAAAACCATTTAGAATATTTAAGTCTAAAGAGGCTAAATAAAATTAAACACATGCATGCTAAATAAGAACATCATAAACTTAACTATTTAAAAATATAGTACTACAAATGTATATTTCACTGTTGCTCACCAGGCTTATCAGTGCTGATTTGAGAACTGGACAGAATTCACATAAAATTGTCTTATTTTCCTAAGAGACCATGCATGCATGCCTGCAGACAGGCATGAATTTCTTCCCTCCAGTTCTCCCAGACACAAAGCTTATGGTAGCTCCACCAACTAATCTTGATTTCATGTAATCATTAATGTTCTTGGTAAGCATTTGTTTTGCACTTAACCAGAAGTTTCTGAGCAATCGGTATCAGAGCTCCTTCATTACAGAACTGAACCAAACACAGTCTATTCTTCAAGAATATAAGGTCATAATATTGTTTCTGTGTATAGAGAATTCCATTTTCAATCACAATATGTATTTGTCAGTACCTTCTACCTGGGCAGAGACCTCTGTGGAAACCTTGTATAGGGGCTCTACTATGGTTCACGATATTGTTTTCTTTTCCCTTATGACTCTCAGATGGTATATGAGGAGAACTTTCTCAGATATTACTAGTAAGAACAAATGAAATACCAATATATAAAGCCCAAGGAAGTACAGGAATATTTTTAAGACTGCTTCAGGAATTTCTTATAATCTTGATCCCACGTTCTGTCTCGAGCAATTGATCAAAATTTCCATTTTAAAACTGAATTTGTTTATTTATATATTTATGTATTATATATATATATATATATATATATATATATATATATATAAGAGTATGTGCCTGAGGAATCCAGAAGAATATATCATATTTCCTGGAACTGGAGTTATGGATGGTTGTTAGTCACCATGTAGGTGTTGGGAACGAAACCTGGGTCTTCCGCAAGATGTGCCAATGCTCTAAAATGCTGAGCAATCTCGGGTGCACCAACTTACATTTCAGAGTTCCAACAAGGTATGGATTCTGTCTTCTTCTAATAGCAGGTCTTATACATGGCTCTCTGATCGAGCCTGTCTTTAAATTTCCAAAGGAAAGAATCCCCTGAATTGAGGTATCTGATAGGTACAGGATAAGCCATAGGTTTTTGCTTTTCTGCACTTTTCTTATAAAATGGAATTTGAACTTGCAAGCACCTTTTTACACACTAAAGTCATAAACTCAAATATCAGTGCTATGAGTTGACCTATATTGGTGCTTCATTACTTAAGGTTTAAATAGCTGAAAACTGGGTATAATGTAGAGGATAGGTATGTTTTTAAAACCTCCACAGTATGGACACACATGAATCTAAAACTTTTTCAAGGACATCAACAGATGTGCAACATATATAGGGAAACAGTGTCTGGACTTCTACCAGTAACAACAATATAGCCAAAGAACAGAACCAACTATGAATCCAAACAACAGAGAAAAACCACGGACAGTTGAACTGGCAAAACTGTAATACAGGATGGAAGCCAAGATAGAAGATATGATCAGTTTCAAGCTCCAAGCATCACAGATGATTTTTCTTCTCATAAGTGTTTTGCATAATTGGTTTCTATGCAAAGAAGGTTTCATAAGAGAGGGCAGGTCTGGCCACCAGAGTTAGGCATGTATTTATATACTGAATATAACCTCATTACGACATCAGTATGCATTGGTCTCAGTTTATCCTGGCAACTAGGAATAGCAACATCAAAGAAAAATGTATCTAGAATATTCTAGCAAATTTATAGTTGCATTGAGCAATGCAATAAGTGATTTTGGTCTTATTCTCAGTTTATAGGTCAGGCAGGAGAGCATTCACCTAGTTTCATCTCTGATGGAGTTAAAAGCTGCCTTTTAAAATACAACTTTAAATTCTCCTGTCATTAGCATCTATAGTTTATTTCAGGGCTAACTACCGCAGCGATCTTGAGATGGGGATAGATAAACAGTTCACAGAGATGCAGAAAAAGCAAGGAGACTTTGGAAGAGAGTCAAACCTGGAGAAAAGGCTCACAAGGGAAAGAGGTCAACTTTTATTTCTCATGTTTTTTTTGTTTTCCTCTTCTGAATTTGCACCAAGAATTGATCTTGGTTAAGCAATAATGCAGCTTTTTTACTTCTATGACCCTACTGTAAAAACTACAGAGGTCAAACAAAAGAAGTCACAGAGAACAATTAAGTGCACAAGAATTCAGAAGAGAGTCAAGAAATAAGACTAGGGGCTGGAGAGCTGACTACCCAATTAAGGGCACGGGCTGCACTTGCAGAGGACTGGAGTTCAGTTCCCAGCATTCACATGGAAGCTAACAAGCATCTGTAACTCCAGTTCTAGAGGATCTAACATGTTCTTCTGACCTCCACAGGCATTGCATGACACGGGTGCACGTACATACATTCAGGAAATATGCTAATATATATAACACAAAATATTAAAAAAGAATAGACTATAATATTCAAGTGTACTACATAAGTCTTGCTTGATTGCTGAAATATACGTACCTTGGACACATCCAAAGTTGCAACATAAATATAAATAACTGAAAAAGAACAGAATTTATGTTTATTCCAAGATCAATTCCTGATTGTGACACATCAGAGGCAGAATAGCAAGGAATTCTGAAGATACACATTTGAACTAAACACATAAGACACAGTTGTGCTAGTAAACTGTATGATTGCAACATTGAATAGTATTTTAAAATGAAATTGATATTTCAAGTTACTAGCTATATAATTAGAGACAAAGCGTGGGGTTTTATGTAGGCTTCATCATTTATTTTCATAATAAACAATGTATCTCCAGACTGTTACATATTCCTTAATATAGAAAACATACCATGTGATGTGCCACAATTCAGGACTTATTCTGTGAATAATGCATAGATTTCAGTCTCTTTCATTGTCTAAGTACAATGAAAAAGCACACACACCATTGAAAAAAAGAGAGAAAAAGCAACAAAGTCTATTCTGATAAGTGAACAGAAGCTACAGCTGCTTTGTATTTTGGGGAGCATATTCTGGGAACTCTTAGTCAAAGGTTTAAAATACTGATGATTTATAAGACAAAAACAAGTTAGATACTAAATAAATTTTTAAAATAGCAAATCTTACTTGAGAAAGAGGAACATTGAAATAAATCAAAATTTTATACCTTTAATTTTTATATATAAAGCAATGGATTCTGGGTCATAAAATGGAACAAAAACACAGTGGGGAGGCAGAAGAAAGGGGGCCTTAAAGTCCATATATAAGAAATATCCAATCAGCAGAAGAGTTAGAAAGTGAATAAAAATAACATCAAAGAGGATTTTCATTACCCTGTGAGAACCTAGGAGGAGATACAATTAGAAGACACTTTTTCACCAACTGTCAAAAATGTCTTGACTTTACAGGGGAGCTGCACCCATGAAATACCAGCAATATGGTCGCATAAACCAGACCCGAATAATGATGTAACAGGGTGACATGCCAGTGTGGACATGGAAATTCCATCAGGCCCAACTCCTAAAGGAAGAGCTAATGTCTGGTGCAGTAGGAAGAGTTCATTTTCTCCAGGGATGGCCTCCTGGAGAAGTTAACCTCATGGTTAGACCTAAGCACATGTACAGATGAGCAACACTAAATTGATTTAGCAAGTTTTATAAAAACACACATGTATGTAGCAATATATCATATATGCATAATGTATATATGTGGCAATAATGATTAAAGAAGAGGTCAAGAGTTCAAGAGGGAGTAGGTGAACCTGAGAGGAGCTGGAGGGAGAGAAGAGGATGGAGATGATGTAAATACAGTATCACGTGTGAGATTTAATTGGAGATAAAAAGGAAGTGAAGAAAGATTTGAATACACAAAATAATTGAAAAGATGAAGGTGTGAGAAATCCTGGATTTTATGAAATAATAAAGTGTTTCTAC
The DNA here is from genome assembly GCA_035773235.1 of Eospalax fontanierii. Taxonomy (NCBI): domain Eukaryota; kingdom Metazoa; phylum Chordata; class Mammalia; order Rodentia; family Spalacidae; genus Eospalax; species Eospalax fontanierii. Next base: position 105,783,241 of record CM069527.1, on the reverse strand, counting down.
TGCTGCTGATCCACACAGAGATGCACAGTGGTCAACAGCAGAGAACAAGAGACTGCAGAGTGCTGTCTCCCCTAAAGGGGTCCCCCAGGCCCCAGGGATCATCATGGAAGAGAGGGTGGAAAGATTGCCAGCACCAGAGCTGGTAGATAAAAGGAACCTGTTGTCTGGACAGGGTAGTGCGCACCTGAGCCCTGAGCCCTTTCCAAGCATGCGTAAGAGGGCCTGTGCAGTCCTACTCCAGACAAGGGCAAATTGCCCCAGCCCCACTTCGGAATCTATCAACAGTTGGTAGCTGCTGACAGAAGAGTCAGTTTTCTTTACTGGTGTGACACCTGGGCAGTTTCCAGACTTTGAGGGCTAGATCCCCACCCAACAGCATTTGGGGAACAGAGCTTAGACTCTACAGTTCTTTAAAGAAAAGATGAATAATAATAGAGGACATGCATCTGGTGGGGGCATAGTAAGGTGGTGTGAAAAGGAGAGAGGAAATACGAATACCATCAAAATACATTGTTTGAAAGTCTCAAATCAATAAAAATACTAAAAAGAGTGGTTTCTTTTGCTTTAAGACACCCAGAGTGTTACTAGAAGAAGTAAAGTTGTAGCCATGTGCACTTTATTATAATTTTCCAGTACTTTCTATATAGAGCTTGAAAGTTCATTGTAACTTGTGAAAATCTGGGTATAAGTAATATAAACTTGAGAGTCACCACTAAATCAAGTAGAAAACATTATAAAGTAAAAAGGAGCAGATGATTTGAAATGAATGATTAAAATAATACAAAAATGAAAGAGGGAGATGGAACCTAAAATAAAAGACAAATAGAGGGAAATGAAGAACGAGAGCCTGGATTATACCTTCCCAGACACAATGAAGGCTAACATTCTAAACATTTCACCTAAAATGGGCATAATGACTGTTTCAAAAGAAAAGATTCATCGGCATGAGATAGTATAAAGACAGACGCAAGCTGCAAGTGAAAGAAGAATTAAGATAAACTACATTTTCAATAATAGAGATGATTTAAAAGAAAGATTAACTGGGGATAAACAGTCAGTTTATAATTAAGAGGACATATCTTTGGAAAGATCTGTTCCTTAAACATAATTCAAGTAATAACAGAGATTCTAAATACATGAGTGTAATGCTGAAAAACATTAAAGGAGGAACTGGCAAATAAAAATCATACCATTAGATATTATGACCTGTTTGTCAGCTATTAAAAGCACTGGAAAACACTGATAAAGGCACATATCATAGCAGTCATATCTACAAACTACACTGAGCTAGCATTTACAGAATTCTTCATACAAAAACTTCAGAATCCATATTATTTCAAATTCAGGAAGCAAATTTGTCAAGGCAGGCCATTTTCAGGGACATAAAACCTGTCCTGACAAATTTAAGATGCAGAATGTCTTCGCCTTTCAGGAAGTCACAAAAAATAAACCCACTGCAGTAAGATGTCTAACAGAATGTATTTTTATTTAAATTTTAATTATTTTTATTCTATGTGCTTCAGTGTTATGTCTGCATTTATGTAAGTGCATCCATGTCATGCAATGCAGGCAGAGGACAGAAAAAGGTATCCCATCCTGTGGAATTGGAGTTACAGTTTTTAGCTACCATGTGGGTGTTAAGACTCGAACTCTGTTCTTCTGCAAGAACAACCAGTGCTCTAAATTGCTGAGTGCTCTCTCCAACCCCCAAAACTTGTATCTTAGAATTAAAAAATAATACTCCTATATGTTAAAGTTTAAATTTCACAAAAAATTAAAAATTTCTGATTCTCTTCAATTAGGTACATTATATTCTTTCATTGCTTCTAATGTTGTAGAACATGAATCAATTTACCAATATTGTGATATCATAGCATAGCTCACATGAATACTACTTGATCAAGGTCATCCATTTTTCTAATGTAGCTTTGAGTCTTGTTTGCTAGTATTTTGTTGAGGAAAACTTATATTCAGATGCATATGCTTTCTATTTATTTGTATATTTACAGCAATTAGAATATGAAAAACAATTGTTTTGCAATTATTTCTATCATTATTATTATTCTAAAACTATTTTATTTCTATTAGTAAATTGATACACATACTTGCCTTTCTAATCTGAATTCAAGTGAGTGATATATGTATTTAATAAAGCAATTTTTTCTCTGAAGTTTATGACAAGACAAAAAAAGTTGTTATATTAACTTTGGTTCACAGTTGTCAACATTACTCTAAATACATTGACAGTTTCTATCACAGACTAAAGACACTAAGTAAGCGTGAGCCAAATTCTCATAATTTTCACTCTACTGTTTGGAGAACTCTCATGCTTATAATGTACGTGCAATTGTTATCGGCTGCCCTAAATTAGCACAGCTAGTATTTTCAAATACTGCTCTAAGTATATACACATTACTGGCCAAAGTCCACAACTCATTTTAGGCAAATTGTCATTTATTCTTCCCATTTATATTTACTCATCCTCCAGGCAGGATAGCAGGAAACTCACTCAGCTTAATTGTTCTTCACACAGTCCCCTGGTGACTAAACTAAACGTTCAGGAAACATTATTCCCAGTTAAGTATTATTCTGTATTTTCCAAGAGATTCATCGCTCTTTGAAACCCCTTTATTATTAAAGTGATCTTGAAATCAGCAGTGTTGGTCAGTTTCTATGAAATGAATAGGGAAATAATGTAGTTTAGGTCACTTTTCTGTGGTATAATGCATCAAAATGCAAAACATCTTTATTTGAAAGAAGTATTTGTTAGTGTTACCTTGAGCTTTACCATAGGCTAACCTGAGTTCAAATCAGTGACAAATCTGAAAAAAGTGGGTAAAATGAAGTTCCAGTCACACAGCTGACAGAGTTTTGATCAAAGCCACAATTTCCTACAGGGACTTTGTAAAAAATGAGAACATGCACAAATAATTCATGAGGATATTAACACTGCCTGTCCTCTATTGATCACAGGCTACTTCCAGTCAGCAGGTGAGCAAGCAACCAGGAGGTCCTAGGAAAGCTATTAAGTAGCCAATGGTTGTCATGCTGAGAGCATGCAAGTGGACCAGAGAGTTCAATTAAGCCCATCATCAGACGAACCAGTACAGCACTGGAGGTGTGTAACTTCTGTAAAAAATGGAAGCTAATTATCCTGACGCTCATATGATTGACGGAGAAATGTAACAGCAGAAGAATAACCAGCTTCCTCTGTGAAGAAGTCAGCACCTATCTTTCTATTCTAACATCCTAGAAATGAATTTCACCTAAATGAATATAGCATACAAATCAACCAGAAGAAAATCAATATTTTGTTCCAAACAGCACGTTTACTCTTGAGGAGACAGCAAAATGAAGACGGAATCTTAGTGTTGAGTTGTCAGAAAGTCTGGACTGATTTGTTTCTTTACAAAATATTCTCCGTCACTCTATTTTTTAACTGAAAGGTTGTTTGTAGATTTATAGAAATATGAAAGTGTTTGCCTAGTAAACACAAGGCCCTGTGTTTATCTTCCAGTACCAGGAAATTAAAAAGACACAAATTACAAAATCAAATCCCTCCCAAAAAACAAGAAAAGTTATTTATAATTTAAAATTATCATGAAATAGCAATATTAGATTAAAAACATTATAGTCAAATATCACTATTTCAAGGGGATTTCCTTGATTACTTATTTTCCATACAGCAGCACACTAGAAATTAAAAGTTTCCTCAGTAACTTTTCCTGTGCTCACTGTGTAAGAAACATTAACTATTAGACTTTTCTTTCAAACCCTGAAAAACTTTTGGTTTATAACAAGGTAATTGAATATTTTTATCTCAGCCACCCTATGCCCTGTAAGATTTTTGTTAACCCGAGGGCCCTGAAGAATTCCTAGACCTGGTCAGGAAAGACCTTCCCCTCTTTGGCCAACTCTCTTCCCACTTTCTTTGCAGAGATCTTTCTAAACTAGACAACTTGGGAAGACTGTGGGGTTGGACCCCAGTCAATGGGAAAAGACACAGTACTCTTGCACTAGGTTAATATTCTATCAAAGTTTCTAGTCCGGCACGCTTCCTGCATCTGATGATCACACACATACCTGTTTGCAAAAGCAAGAGCTTCCTTGCTGAGCTCCTATCACTTGTCAGCATGTTCCTGTTATTATATGGTAGGAGCCTTGGTCTTCAGATTTCTCTACCAAATGTGTACACACAGGTCAGGATTCTATGTGAGGCAAAGGACTCATTTCTTTAAAATGAATCATTCATTGGGATCAGTTTCATCCCTGATTGGAAACAACCTAAGCTCAGTAAGAAGACTGGGAAACTTCTTACTGAGTGTTTCCAGATCTTCACCTTTGTGAACTTCAGACTGGACTTGCCTCCTAGTGTCAGAAATTCTATTCCACTTGTCTGCCCACACAATCCTCAGCATTATGGGAGGATAGGAAAACAAAGTCAATAGCATGTGAGTTTGCTACTCACTGCTTCTTGCATATTTTAAACATGATTCTGACATCTGTTCCTGTCTGAAGTCTTGGCAGATGGCTAGAAAATTTGATATTAAACAACATTAATGAACTGTTGCCTTCTCCTTAGGTTGCCTGCCTCTTCTAGTTCATGGTTTGCCTTCTCTCAGGAAATAATTTAATAGTATCCATTTATCTCATACATGGTATTTGGCTATTTGATCGTGGATCATTTCATTATAGAAAAAAATCTCTTAATTTTTGGTGTAATATCTGCATAAAAGGCTGGCGTCTTTCTTAAATGGAATGAAATTGTTTGAGTAGGTGACTTAATGAGGTATGAAATGGCATGTCCACTATGACTACATTTTTTTCTACTGAAAACAGTTATAGTTCATTAACTTGATATCTATTTTACATTAAATAATTGTTTGAAAATTCATATAGCATCTATTTTGGTTTGATACCAGTTCATCATATTTGAAAGTGGAAGAAGTCCTTAGAAATTTCAACAGGCACCAAGGTAAATGAGATACTTGTGCTGATCATATATCAAATTTTGGCCTCCACTCACATTCTATGATTGACAATTTATAGAGAGATTTTAGTAGAGTTGAATAATAATTCAACAGACATCAAATACTCACCACAGAGATTATTTTATTCTGGGATTTGGAGATGAACACTGTGGAAGTGCCACGCTTCTAATGACATCTAAAGAAATCAGAAGTCTCTGGTATTTGTATCCTGTGATTTGTGGTATGTTAACGTGATTTCCAGTGAGATACAATGAAAATGAGTATGCAAAACTAAACGTGAGCTTGTCACTTTTATGTTTCAGAGAAATGTCAAGTGAGGACTGGTTTGCTTTGTATGAAGAGACTACCTTTTGCTGTTTATTAGATCCTTTAATAATTTATCACCAAAGAAACCATGCTGACAAAGACCATTGAGTCAGAACCTACAGCTTGTTAGCTCCCACCACTCCACAAGAAAGAAGCTAACAGACACACATTCACACAAGGATTACAATGCTTCACTTGAAAATATTTTCTGGAACCATCTAAATGTACAATTGCACATGTTAAGAAGAAGAAAAACATTCTTCAGTGTTTGTTAACGTATTCCTTGCCGTTTTAAACTACTTTGATTAATTCTTTGAGAACTCCATACTATACCTTTTGATCACAGGCGCTCCTCATCACAGCTTCCCCAAGATCTACCCCAACTCTTTGCCCAACAAATTTTGTGATCTTGTTTTTTAAAAAATTAAACACATTATGTCCAATTTGTGTTACCTAAACTCTCCCTGGATAGAGAACCCGACCAGGAGCATGGTTAACCTACCAGGGCCTTAAGAAAACTAACTTTCTCTCCCAGAAGCTATCAAATGCCAATGGCTCCTCAACTAGGGGTGGGACTTCATGTCCTCTTTCCCCCCTCAGTAATGGGATTTAGTCTGACTTGAGCTTGTGCAAGTTCTGTGTTTGCTCTCATAATAGCTGTGAGTTTGTATGTGGAACTGCGCTTTTGGAAAAGAAAGTTCCCTTGTAGTCACCTCTCACCTCTAGCTTTTACAGTCTTCTTACAAGCTCCTCCAGTAGGATTCTGGACCCATGTGGGTAGGGTGTTATAATGATGTCTGCTTTCAGGCTGGGCATTGTGTAATCACTTATTTTCTCCTGCAAGAAGCAACGTCTTTGATGAGGGTTCAGAGAGGCACTAATAATGCACATAATTACTTAGGAGTCAGTTTTACAATATGCCCATTTAGTAGAATAACCTGCCATTTTGACATACAGGAGTAAGGGGGAAGAACAAATTTAAAATAATGACAATTTCTCTGGTTGGAGAGATGTCTCAGCAATTGAGATCACCTACAGCTCTTGCAGAGGACCTGGGTTTGATTCCCAGCACCCACATGGTGGTTAAACCTCTCTGTAACTCCAGTTCAGGGTATCTGATGCCTTCTTCTGACCTCTGTGCAGGGGTGCACTTACACATATGCAGGCAATGCACTCATACACATAAAATAAAAATAGGAAAATATTTTAAAATTATGACAGTTTCTTAATTTCTACTCAGTAGAAATGGAAAGTACGAAATAAAGCTTGAAGTAAAGCTTATTTTGGTGGTTTTAAAATTATTACTTCCACTTTTTATTTGTTAATCATGAATTCTCATTCAATAACAGGTCTTTAATTTAGAAATACTAGGACACAAAGTCTAACACTGTTTGTTTCACTTTAAAGAGGAGATAGCTACTGTTTTCTCTGTCTTCAGTGTTCCTTACGACTATTGTGCTGGCATTGATTGTCTTATCAAGCTGGCACTAACGACAAGATCTTCTCTTTTTTTTTAATCAACGAAGTGAAAGGTAAACACATGTACACAAGTGATGGGTGAAAACATTAGGTTATTCAAATAATGTTTAATTTTAAACGGTCTACTGGAAATTAGCCAATTGCTAATGTGTCTTTCCAATGTTAACTATATAAATTCACTTGTGTAATAAGCAGACGTTTTTCTTTACAATTGCAATTTTATCCATTGATTTAGAGGGAAAGCCTGAGTTCTTAACCAACTGATGAAGATTTATGGAGATCAGTGATTTATATATAATTTTAAGGATAAAAACTATTATGTCATAATTTAAAAAGTGATAGGTCAGTTGCCCTAAACACATTTATCTACATGGATAAGAATGTGACCCCAGTTGTTTACTTAGTAAGGAAACACAAATGTTGGAAGAAACTTATAAAGAAAATGATATAGAGGAAATCAGGGGGTGTAGTACTTTTGTTTTTCCTTAATTCAGAACAATTCTATCTACAGATATGCATGCCTCATTTACAAAATCCAGTTATGTATTTTTAATCAACAATTTAATTTTGCTTTATTTTTTTTAATTATTATTTTTATTTCAATTGTCTATGCATGTGTGTGTGTGTGTGTCTTTCTGTCTATGGATGTCCACGCCCTTTGATGCCAGAGGCATTGGCTCACCCAGGAGCTGGAGTTTCATGCAGTTGTGAGCCACCTGACATGCTTGCTAGGAATTGAACTCAGGTCCTCTGGAAGAGCAATATTGAACTGTCTAAAGCAACTCCATTTTGTTCTAGCTGACTAGCTGACTCTGTTTGCTTTATCCAATTATTTGCCCAGCCAAGCCCCTTTTCCTGCTGACCACAACCATCTGTGTTGCAGAATGCTCTCATTCAGCTGCGCCTGCAATTCCAGGAAATTATTTGTTTCTATAATTCTGGGACATTTGGTTTCTCAGAAAACTTTCCTCTGGCTAACTGAAAGTTTTTTAAAATCTAGCCTATCCCTGAAATGATGTCATTGTATCTTGGGGTTTTATAAAGTATATGTTGCATGAATTTCTTTCTCCTCTGCCTGGGAAACTGGATTACGTTGGTTTGCACCTGCCTGATTGTATCAGCGCATGCAATCTTGACTATTGGCACTCCATAGAAAAGAACAGGCAAAGAGAGTTAGTCATGCCTGCCAACAAACCAGTGACCTGAGTTGATGTGGGAGAGGGACTGAGGGTATGAGGAAAGGAAGCTGGAGAGAGACTGGCCCCTTCATCATCTTGAACAGCTGCCAGCAGGTCACAAGGTCTGTGTCCCTGCAGGAATGTAGAATTTGCCATAAGGCCTCATTAGGGAAGCCACCCACCAAAACTGTAAGTAAGCCCCTCACCCATTGCTTTATAAGTCCAAATAAACTCTGATTTCCCAAACTGTAGTTTGGTGAAATTATACCTCTCTTTGCCATTAGGGACCTAGAGAGGAGGGAGGGGCTGGATGCAGCTTGCACCTCCCAGAAAAACGTTTATCAATAAATCGTGCAAGTAAGCAGGTTAAAAAAATCCAAGAATGAGCTGGGGAAGAGCAATTCTGTTTCCTCTGATATGGGGAAAGAGACTAGCAACTGAAGTGGAGCTGGGTGAGGGGAGAGTGTGTGCAGGAGGGAAAACCTATGATTCAGCAAGTTAACAGAGGTCTTAACAATCTAGCCAGTTCAGGAGGCTTTGGCAATCAGAGGACACTCAGGACTGGAGTTGCTGGAACTAGGAAAAGTACTCAAAGAAGCAGTGAAGGGCACCCTCATCACCTGGCCAGTCCTCACTGATAGGACTCATGAGACATGGGAGCAGATGATATTAGTTCAAGTTCTGTAGAAGCAGAAAAGCTGATCAATATAAGCACCCATCCCTTCTTGAGATATAGACTGCATAACCTGAAGCAGTACAGAGAAATGGGTCTCTGATTGACTGACTTGTATGAGCCACTAGAGATTCTTGGTTATCACCAGTAGAGGCTCCTATGGACATCAGGGGCTGGAGGATAATAGAAGAGGGACAGGCTACTGAGAGAAGTAGGTCTGAGGAAAGTAGTATATGGTGCCCAGTTCACTGGACCAGACGTGACTGTGTTCAGGAGAGGTTTGAAGAATTTGATTGAACAAGGATCTTGAGATTGGTATGAAGCTTTAGTGGCTGTGCTGAGTCCCTTCATAGGGTAGATCTTTATAAGGCAGGAGAGGATTTGACAGATCTAAGTGACTTAGACCAGCATGCAAAGTATGTCTGTAAAAGAATAAAACAACCTAAAAGAGAAATAACAAGACAAAACAGAAAAAGAGGTCTGCTTGGGTTACTCAAAGGCAACTGTGGAAAGACTTCTTTCTAACCCATGCTCCTAAAGAGAAAAATGAAAAAAAGCCAAATTCTGTGTTAAAGACATTCTGGAAGGTTTTAAAACCTGAGGAACAGTTCCCAAAAGGTATATACAAAAGATAGAAACTATCCGGAGGCGGGGGGCGGGGGGGAGGTAATAATCTCCCACAGAGTAAACGGTGTAGTTTTCTCCTATGAATGGTTACTCGAGAGGTGAGGGCAGTTTGCCCAGCCAGAGCCTTTCACAGCAGCCAGATGTGATCAATGGAGAGACATGTGTGATTAGAGCCAGGATTCAGACTCAGGCTTTGCATGGCCCAGGGAAGCCACTGGAGAAAGAGAGACCTATTCTTCCTTGACCCAGTGCAGGACCAGGCAGCTGGAGCCAGCCCAATGAGTTTGTCAAAGATAAAGAAATGCAGGGAAGGTCCATGTCAATACTCCAGGACAACAAATGACTTCAAGAAGATAACTAAAGATAGTAAAGAACTAACTAAATTAATGGCTCTTTTCCATGCTATTGTCCCACAAGGATCTGTTGAGAAAACAGTTGATACAAATGGATAAAGTCCATGCTGTCTTTGACCCTATTTATATTTGATTTAGCATATCTTGTTAGCTTCTGAGTATTTTACAGATAGGAAACTTATTTGAGAGATATCAGATATACCTGAAGAAACAAGGATGGCATATAAACACACAAAGTATGAGGACCAGGTATAGCTGTAAAATTCTTAGGAGCTTTATTATAAGGTAAGACACAAGTGATACCATATTGTTTGAGAAAAGTCTACAAGAACCCAGGCCTATAGATGCCAAAGAGTAAGTGGATATCTTATACAATATTATATAAGAAAACTGATAAGTCCAGTAGCAGGAGTGGTTTCACCCCACCGCATGAGATGTTGAATAGGGAAGCCCTGGAGGCCCCCTTTACAATAAAAGCCATTGCCACTAATGTTGATTTGCACACCAGAAGCAGACAGTAAGACCTTATTGCTGAACACATGGCATGATGTGAGCATGAGGAAGAAGCCAACTCGGACCAAGCAGGAAACTCCCTGCTAATTGATGGGTAGCTTTCATAGTGCCAGAGGGTGCTATGCAGATCTTTAGGAGAGAATGGTCCCAAAAGTTCTGCTTAAGGACAGATCCTGCATGCAGCCCTATCAGATACCAAACAAGGATTTCCTGCTGGTAAGGTAGTGGCTTATGTAGTATATGTACAACCATCAGGTTTCCAATGGGATTTAAGACCCACTCCTTGGGGAGGAACACACACCTGGTACTATAAGAAAGGTCAACCCCAGTGAGAGTGGAAATTACAGACCCCAGTGTGGAAATCATTGCAATTGTTTAGTTAAATGGATGTGATGCATTCTCTAAGGTACCTTCTATGCATTTGTGTTTATGTCTGTGGGTTGGGTTATTATGGCAGTCAGTGTTTGTTTAGATATTCCTGCTTCTTTCTATTTGTGTTTTTATAGTAGAAGGAATGCCACTGAAATGGGTGAGCAGTCCTTTGAAAACAGATGATGAAAGTATCCAAGAGGTCAAAGAGGTCAATGTCTCAACACAATGAGAGAAAAACCACCCTACACCTGTTATTCCATCCAAAGTTCAGGGCGTCTTTTGGAAGAGGGCAGTAGAAAAAAATGTAAGGACCAGAGGAATGAGGGGACTGTTGCATGGATTTGTCCTCCACCTGGAAAGCTGAACTGGAGTTGCTTGCACCTGATGGCTAGATCGGCACAAACAAACTTGACTGATAGTGCTCCATAGGAAGGGAAGGACAGAGTCAGTCATGCCTTCCAACCAACAAGTGGCCTAGGTTGCATGTGGAGGTGGGACTATTGGTTTGAGCAAAGGAAACTAGAGAGAGATTAGCCTCTTCCCCAACTAGGGAAGCTGCAATCAGTTCATAGGGTCCCTGCTGGAATGTAGAATTTGCTGCAAGGCCTGAGTAGTCCCCTGCTCCCACTACTATAAATAAATCCCTCATCTATTGCTGTGTGAGTAAGCCCAAAAAAACTCTGGTTTCCCAAACTGTAGTTTTGCAAAATTATACCCCTATTTGTTGTTACGGACCTAGTGAAGAGTGTGGGGATCGAAGCAGGTTGCTCCTCACAGAAAGTAGTTTAGCAGTACACTACACTCCCTCTTGTTGGGGTCCAGAGTTCTTTGTAGAGTTAGCCTGTTCTCAACCACTGGCTAATAAAGAACTCTTAATTTGATCAACCATCACTATATGGTGTCCCTCTTTAACTCCCATTGGGTATAGCAGTGCTTGCTCTTGACCACTGAGTCATCTCTCCAACCTAGATCATACACAACACTTTAAATAATGTGTTGCTTTCCAAACTTCAGTGTTACAACTAGTTTATGCTATTTTGCTTAACATCGTGATTATTTCAAGATGAATTTATCCCATACTTTTAAAATAATGAGATTAATAACACTATTTTTAAACCTGTTTTTAAAGATGCATCTGAAAATGTCTCTCATTTTTGTCCATTTTGTTGAGGTGGTTTGATTGAGACAGGGTTTCTGTCACTGCTGCTGGCCTGGAAATCTTTATATCAACCATCTCAGAGAGATCCACCTGCCTCTATCTCCCAACTGCTGTGATTAATGGCATATGCCAGAATGTCAGGTTCTTGTCCACATTTTAATCTAAAAATTTCATCTATATAATGTGAGTCCTTATAAGTACTTAACTTTTAAAATAAGTTCCTCCATGACAAATCTGATCACCTCATCTCAGTTTCCAGGTACTCTGGGCATATCTTTCCGACCCTCATGCAGGTCTTATCATGATAGTGTCTTAAATTTTCTTTCCCTTTCACTTCCTAAAATCCCTCATCAACTTATCTGATATAATATTTTGTAAAACGCAATTTTCAAGCCAAGTATGGTGACACACCCGTTACTCCCAGCAGCAAAGTTTCAGAAGTAGGTGAATCTCTGTGAGGCGAAGGAAAACTTGGTCTTCATAGGGAGTTCCAGGCCAGCTGGGACTACAGGCAGACCTTGTCTGTAAACAAAACAGAACAACAACAATGACAAAACATTGTGAAGGAAGTAGAAGAAATCGGGAGATGGGCCCAAACATGACTCCGCTTTGTTTTATCCAAGCACGGACTTGGCTGAGCTCAGTAAGATCTGTGACTAGTAGTCAAATATCTTAGGAAAAAACAACTTGTTACTAAGAGTTAAAACTATAGCAGACTTGTGTGAAGACTTTACTCAGTTAAATAAATAATTTCTTGGGGAAAAGGGGATCCAAGGTAGGGTCACTTAACCATACCAAGACACTCTGTTCCATTTTTTTTTTCTTTTGTAATTTCTCTAAAAAATCTCACCAACTTTTGGTCACAAAATGTAGTTTAAACATTTTCTGACAAAGGGAATACTCCAGGTTTTATCCAGAATATTTTCTCATCTGGCCTCTTTAGTCTAAGAAAATCAGTTCTCAAGTCCAAGTGACTCATGAGAAACAAATCCTCAACTGACCTTGAGAACAAAAAGAAATCAGTCATGCATGCTTGCTAGATCTGACTGACAATGAAACTCACCCTTTGAAAAAAGTAGAAAGAAAAGTAATATTCAACTTCATCCTTTACTTTCGAAAACTCTCATTACCATGGATTATTCCAGAAAATTACACTTAGGATGGAGGTGTGGTAATGCTATGTGACATAGAGACTGGCTTTAAACAATGAGGGAAAGTGATTGGTTTTGAAGGACCAGGGAGTTCACTGTTATAGAACATGGTATTCAAAAGGAATGTAGATTGAAAAGGGGAAAAACAGAGATAAATTAAGGAGACTATATGTTTCTCATTCTGCTGGAGACAACATGGATGGAATACAGGAAAGCTTAAAAATTCTAGGCAGGAGGGCTGCACTTCAGCAGTGGCTGTGACTATCAGTTTTGATGTCCTTTTCTACCATTGTTTGTGAAGAGTCTGTGATCTGCTGCTGTCATCAGCTACCTCTGTGCAGCAAAGTAGATAAAATATCAACAGTATCTGCAACAGCTCACAAAATCACCCCCCAACGTTGTATGCCACTGAATAGATCAGATCCAGGAAAACACAGTGGTGTTGTGTAGGGGAATATTAAGGAAGTTCAAAAGAATGAGAAAGCTATCTTGTCTTAAACAAACAGGATTCTGATTAAAACAATCTAAAGTTTTAGTATGAATAAATACACTCTGTGGTTGCATGTTTCCAAACTCTTAGAAAGAGCAAGGTTAAGAATAACATTCTATGAGCAAATTTTTGTTGTAGTCAATATAAAAATATTTCAATAAAACTTTTAAAATATGATTCATAGATTTAATCAATATCAAAATAAAATGTATCTGTTCTTAAAAATATATATTATGTAAAAAGACCCTTTTAGAAAAAAAAACTTATCCTGTAAATCCTCAAATCTTTAGTAACATTCAGGAAATACGTGGTGCTTTTAGTTGGTGTTTAACTGTTAAAATCAAAAGACTTCACCAACACCTTATAACTCTTGGGTGATTTAACTAACCTATCCATACAAATTTGTAGTTTGCATATGAGTGATTATAAAGATAAAATTCATCAGTACCTTACTTTAAAGTATAAAACTATGATAAGGACTTTGTGGGTGATTAAAATCAGTTGTGGTTTTACATGTCTATACTACATTGTTATGTGATAATAAAACACTAAAATGCTTTTTCATTGTTAAATATAGCATACATAAAAATAGCATGTATTTGAGTGGGGAGTGGGACGTGGGTGTATGTGGAGTGTGCAGGTGTGCGGTATTTTGAGACAGGCTCTCCCTATAGCCTCAGTTCTTTTGCCTCCAGTATGTATTTTTAAATACAGTTTCAACTTAAATGCACATTTTAAGCAGAGTTGTTCCCTCCAATCATGACATAGCCTTTGGCCCATCCAAAAACTATGTCTTCATACATTTCAAAATTCTAAAACGCAACCACATTTGTTTTTCTTACTTTTGAAATAATGTTTTTGATTGAAATTTTCATGCAACATATTTTGATATTATTCAGATCTTCTACCTTTTCCCACCTCCACTTAATATAATCGTAACTTCATGTCCTCTATTTTTTAAGTCCTATATAGTCTAATATGTGCATTCTAAGTGCTCTTGAATGTGGATCTAACCTATAGAGTCTGGACAACCTACCAGGCATCTCATCATTAAGAGGAAATGACTCTCTGTCTCCCAGGACCATTGAATTACCAATAGATCCTCAGCTAGAGCTGGGGCTTCTGGTTTACCTCCCCATCCATCTTCAATTTCTGTTTTTCTTGGGTTTGTACCAGTTTGTGTTTGCTGTCATACATGCTGTGGGTTCATATATGCAACTAACCTGTGGTGTTCAGGCAATACAGTTTCCGTGTACTCATCTATCACCTCTGACTCTTCCAATTTTTCTGTATCCTCTTCTGCAATAATTCTGAGCTTTGGGAGGAAAGGATACAAATATGCTTCCATTTAGGATCCAGCACTCTGCAGTTTCTTATTCTCTGCATGTTGATTAGTTGTGGCTCTGTTTGTTAATCACCATTTGCTATAAAAAGAGCAAGAGTTCAGAGATATACTCATCTATATGATGAGTCAGTTTAATACTATGTCTATTTAGCACAATGATAGTAGTGGGTTCTCCTCTATGGGTGGTGACCTGTCTAGCACAGGTTCTTGGCCATGATAACAGTGCCAGGTATGGACTCCATGTGAAGTAGACCTTAAATCCAATTAAAATATTTCATAACATTTGTGCCACTATTACATTATTGTGTATATTTTGCCAAGTCAGTTACTATTGTAGGTTGTAGTGCTCACAATTGAGTAAGGTTAATGATTACCATTCTTGGACAGCAACACAAAGAGCACACACTAGTACTATCAAAGCTGGCCAGCAGAGATGAAGCTGTTAGTTCAGTTCCAGCTTCATGTCTCTTTGTTCTGTGACTTAGGTATATAGTGTCTTCAGCGATATGGTCTTACCATCAGTTCTGGTGAGTAAACAAATGAAATGTCCATTTCCAGTGTTGGTTGAGGGGCTATTGGGTGTCTATGCTCAAACACTTCAAAAGAGAGAATCTTCTTGGTATTGGGCTTTTTTTGTTAGACAGCTTTATTTATTAACACCACTGTAGCCCTGCCATAGGGTAAGTACATTTAAACTATTTTCTTCTTGTATATGAATATATTGAAATAAGCTCCTATTGTAGGTTTCCATATAGCCCTTTCAGAAACTCTTAACATCTTTATGTCTCTAAGGAAATCATGCTCTGGTTTGACTTTCTAGTTTATTACACACATATGCATCCTTAAATATAACAGGTTTAACCTGGCTCATTGAGAAAGTTTAGGCACTATCAAAGAGGCTACCTGGGACTTTTCCACAGCAGTGGATCTCCAAGAGGGAAAATTCAAGTCAAAAACTCCCCATGTTCAGGCAGAACCCAAGGTCAGTATCAAAGTGTTCTATTAAGGACATATGTGTCATGAAATATGATTCATGGAGTGGACATTACCAACCAGAAGCCTCTACATTGTGTAAGGAGGTGTATGTGAAGTATCACAGAAATATCTGTTCATACACTGGCTGCCACCTATCACCTTATAATTTAACATAATTTTGTTACTGCTTAAAACAGATCTAAGAGAATTAAACAGTTTTATTTTTATGAAAAGAGGAAAAAATGAAAAATAGAACATGGCTAATTGAAAGTTTATTGATAATAGTCATCCAACCAATTTTTACAGTCTAACAACAACATCTAAAATTCCCCTAATATATCATATACAGAATTATAGACAACTCTAGAAATCTAGAGAGAGGGAAAGTACACATGAATATTATAAATCAGAAACTTATGCTTCATCTATTGTTTTGGCACAAATTAAAAATAAAACTCATAGCATCACCAATTAATAGCACATTTAGTAAAGCAATGCTTTTTTTCATGTGTAAACTGTGAAATTTTCAATTCAAGTTTTTTGTTATCTTGTTTTTGTTGATGTTGTTTCCTTCACAAATAGTAGTAATGACAGACTCATCCTTAATAAGAGAGTTGTATTTAGTAAAAAACTCAAACAAAACTTACAGTCACAATGAGAGCTAATGTCTTCTCTAGAGGCAAAGAAACTGGATGAGTACCCATGGCAACCTGATTTTAAGGCAGTTTAAGGCAGCAGAATACCATGAAACCGAGGAACAGTAAGCAGCTGCTGGTTACAGCACCTTCAGAACAACTAATCAAACCAAGGTCAGCTGTGGTGTAAGCTGTGAAGTGAGAAGATAAACTTCAGTGACAGGTTCTAGAAAATATTGTGCACAGACACATGAAATGACCACACTGTGTTTAGGTATTGCTAAAAGGGCATGGGAAAGGTCAATCATTTTTCTACCATGTACAGTGAAAATAATTTAATGACCAACTTCAAGAGTAAAATACAGCAGAAAGCTGAATTGTCGGTTAAATAATCATGGCTTAACTCCAAATGCCTTGTAGATTGAAGATTCTAATTTTCTACCATTCATTCATTAGACAGATGTATTAAATTACATTTTGTTCCAATTTATGCATATATATATATATATATATATATATATATATATATAGTCTCATTTTGGGCAACTTAATTTTCTTATCTGAGTT
Source organism: Eospalax fontanierii (assembly GCA_035773235.1). Taxonomy (NCBI): domain Eukaryota; kingdom Metazoa; phylum Chordata; class Mammalia; order Rodentia; family Spalacidae; genus Eospalax; species Eospalax fontanierii. The sequence continues at coordinate 105,766,427 of CM069527.1, read as the reverse complement.
AGTTTTATTATTTTTTAAATGAAAAACTGGTCCTACTCCCAAGCAAAACACTTTCTAAATCTATTTGGAGCTTTTCTTTTTTTTATTCAGAAGTCATGGATTGTGCTAGACACATAAAGTAGCAAGAAGTACTGTCTTCAGGAGGTTAAACAGCTTGAATTCTGGATGAATTCATAATATACCCATAATAACATGACCTAAGCATGAACTCAAATGGTATTCATACTTAGTCCTACAGAAATTGAAGCAGAAAATACTTTGATCAGATGTGTTAGGAAAGCTTGAAGGACTATGAGCTGGATGGAGAAGAGGCAGATGAGCATGCCCCAGGAGAGACTGAAAGGGAGCAAATTTAAGCTGACTTAAAAAAAGCTCCTTGATACATCTGAAAGATTCTGCACAAAAATTTGAAAGGATTTAAATATGCAGACCAAATCTACTCCTGATCTCTTATTTTTAACAATTAATCTTTTTCTTTTTTCCTTTACTTAGATGTCCAATTTTCCTAACAAGGAGAAAATCAGAAAGGAAATTCATATATAAAGAAATATTAGTAAACTTTATTCCATTTAAATCATAAATTTTTCTACTTGAAATGCTTGCTATTAATAGACTTCTCAAGTTTGCCATGTTGTCCTTCACGAAAAGGGAGTAAACATATTACCTCTTGAACCATTCAAACAAGGGCATGCATCTATGGATTGAAGTCCATGAACCAGCTCTCATTGGTAACATGATTATCTTCAAACAGAAAGTTTTGAATAATCAGAAATGGCTTGTACATTTATATAAGCAAGGTATGAATTACAGAATGAATCAAGATAAGATCATATATGCTATTGTCTAAGTCATTATGGATGCAATACAGAGGACAGATTATAAGACTAATATGTGTGAGGAACCTTAAGTAGATACTCTTGGAACTTTGTATATCAGTCTTGCAGGAGTGTGTTGAGGGGTTACTTATTGGAACATGAGTACCATATAGCCACCTGTGTCACCAAACCTCCCATCTTAGCATGGGTCATGGCTCAGGAAAGCTCCATACTGGAGCTTCCTGATCAACTTGTAAAAAATCATTGTTATAGGATATCAAATCTTCAAGGGTTTCATTATCTGCCTGAGATTTACATGCACCCTTCTCCTCCAGGATAGATTGCTTCTAGTCAGAGTAAGATGCTACACATAATTCATATCATATATACACATGCGACTGGATTCTCATAAGTCATTACTCATGAGAGACTGGTCTCAGCTTAGGTATGTTTGTTCTCTCTTCCAAAGCTAGAAAGAGTGAAAGTATGTGCAGGTTTTGAAAGGGAGACCATGGATTTATAATGCTTGAAAGCCCGAAGGGTCATAAAAAACTCTCTAAACCATGGCCTGGCAGAATTAAGAGTCTGGGTAAAAGGAAGCTGGAAAGATGGCTCATAGGTTAAAAGCACTGGCTGCTATTTTAGAGGACCTGAGTTCCCAGCACCCAAATGGCAGTGAACAACTGTTCTTAACTCCAGTTCCAGGGTTCTGACACCCTCTTATGTCCTCCAGAGGCATTGCATAACATAGACACACTTACCTATATGCAGGCAGAACACTCATACACATAAAATAAAATTTTTAGAAAGCTCCATGATGGCATGTCTAATAATGGAAGCCCTTCAAACTCAGGTTACAGAAAAACAGAGTACACAATGCACTGCCCATTATCTTTAGGTACCCCATATGGGAGGTGGGAAGAACAGGTGGAGACTGTTCTTAAAAATTTTTTTAACTGAATTACTCTGCTCAGCTTGTCCCAGTTTTCTCAGTGAAAAGGCCAAGAATACAAGGGCGGGGAAAGCAGCTCTTGAGTAAGGTGGTTGCCTGTAAATTACAGACTCTGAGTTTGAAATCAGTGTTGAAATAAACACTGAAAGTTAATAGGAGGATGAATCAACACCCCATTAGAGTTGTCCATCAGACATTTTATCCACACTAGTCATGGCAATCAACATAGTTAATTTTAACATCAACAGCATTAATCTTATCAAAGTACTATTAAGTATAGAGAAATATTATAGTTGTATGTTACTGTTATATTTGCATAATGATTTTTGTCATTGATATTGTAACCATTTCACTATAAAAATGTCATTATAGAATTTCATTATCATAATTAAAGTTTTAGAAAATAACAAGGAAATTTATATTCTCTTTTCCTAGGGACTATTTATTCATCTGCATACTCTGAAGGACAGAAACAAGGAAAGCAGAAAAAGGCCATGATAGTAGGAACAAGAGTCTGAAAAGGGACAATTGTGTCAGGACATGGGGGCTATTAATGGGAAAATAGAGGGGGATCTGCATGGGGAGGAGGCAAGCACATATAGAGAAAAAGAAGAAGAGATAAATAACACCAAGGAAGTCTGGAAAAAATAGGGAAAGATTTTATAAAAATACTTAATAATACATGTATGTATTAGATGTAATATGTTATATGCACTGCATATAATAATTTAATAATTTAATAATGGGTGAAGAAAAATAATACCAAAGACATTTGGGGAAATATTGGAAAATATTTTATATGCATAATAATAATATATAGAATATATAGTATATATAAAATATAGTTATGCTATATATGTGGTGACAATGCTCCACCAACAGCTGTAGACTATCCCTTTGAAGTGTTGTTTGGACTGGTCCAAGAGACTCCCCAGACAGCATAGGCTACTGCCATGGAACTTGGCTCACTCCTAGAATTGAAGCTAAGTCCTTATTTCTGAAGAAAACACATTGTCAAACAGAGAACTTGGGAGATACAGGACATGGAAGAGTCAAGCAGGAACTGGCTTGGAAGCCTCCTGAAGACCAGCTCTCATAGCATCGGCAGTTGCTGTGAAAGTTGCCAAGGGAGAAAAGCAATCAGTAGCCCTACCCAGATATAAAGTTTACAAACCACAACAATGACTGACCCAGCAAAATATTCCTATTGATGTAATACTGGCAATTTTATTTCAAAAGCAAATATCAACTGTCTAATTGGACTTAAAGCCTAATAAATGGATGGGGATTCATGTCTGGCACTGTAAACCCACCCAAATACCCATGACTAGAAAGGTCAGAGACCCTAGAGGAGTGCCTACTATTGGCATTTCCCTAAACCAATATAATTTCTAGACATTATCCTCTAGACCACAGATACGTGTGACCCTCACTCCTCATCCGAAAAATGACCATGTGCAGCCAGCCCCAGAGTTAGATCTGCAGGTCATGCTTACACATAAGACTCAGTGGACATCCTGCAAGAGGTGACAGCAATATTTTAAGAATTAAAGGATCAAGATGCCTGCTGCTAGATAGTATCTTCCAGATACGACATGGAACTGCTCCCAGGAAATCACACCACATAGTTGCATAAGTATGACACACGTAATGATAACAACATATTATATGCCAACTTGGATGGAAAAAATTCACAAGGCCCTACCTCTAAATCAGAAGCTACAGGCAATTAATGGATGTTGAGGCAGGAAGACTCTTTCTCCACACATAAATTCTCTGATAGCATATCCAGTCCCAATTGGTCAACTCTTAACCCCCAAGACATGAGTAGCCTATGGGCTGTGTTTTTAAGTGGTGTAAGAATCCTGACTGAACACAGGAAAGAATTATCAAGCCAGTAACAATGTTTCTTCATTGACTTCCAGTTCTTGCCCCTCCCTGGCTTCCTTCAAGGATGGATTGTAATCAAGATGTATATAAACCAAGTGAATACTTTCTTTCCTATGTTGACTTTGGTCAGAGTGTTTTATTCTAACGATAGAAGGCTAATTATGACAGAGATTGTTTCCAGGAACGTGGAATATTATTCTGGAGGACCTAAACATGTTTTGGGTAGGACTGTGAAGTATTAGGAACTTTGGACTGGAAAAGTAATTAAGTGCTTGGAGCCTAGACAGCTGTTCTTCTAGAACACCAGCTATAAGCTGGAAGCAGGGCTTGGCATTGTCTAAGAGTCTTGCGCATTGTATTGGTTTGGGACCCACCAAAGCTGTAGAACTGAAGAGGTCATGGAGAGACTCTACTGTCACATCTTTAGGGCTGCCATTGGTGATGGTGGATGGTGCAACTTGAGTTACAGTGAAGACCCCAGCATATTGGAGATGGAAGGACCATAAGATGGACCACCATGAATAGTGGTGGGTGTGGAGTGGAGACAGCCTGAGCCTGTGAACCTTAGTCTATATAGACCTTTCAAGCAGAGCCTCAGAAATGGAGCTGCTCACTGCTTTTGGATCCCAAAAGATCATCAGTGAACCAAGTTGCCAGACACTGAGCCATTTACACTACTTGATTTTGGTTTTGCTTGGATCTGATTGTGCCCTGGAAATTTCCTCTTTGAGTAAGAAGCATTTAACTGTTTTTTGTTGTTTGTTTGCTTGCTTTTGTTGTTTGTGTTTTTTTAAACAGGAACCCACAGTTAAGACAATTTGGGATATTTTAAAGAGACACACTGATTTTTTCTTCTTTTTTCCTTTAAAGGCTGAACCATCTATCCAGCCCAACACTGAACTTTTAAAGTACTTTTTTTTTGAGACAGGATCTCCCTATAGTCCCAGCTTGCCTGAAATTTGCTATGTAGACCAGGCTGGCCTTAATTTAACAAATATTTGCCTACTTCTTCCTCTGGAGTGTTGCCATTAAAGGCTTAAACCACTACACTCGGCTTAAGTATTTTAAGGACCATGGGGCTTTTAGGGCTGTACTCTTTTATATTGGGATATTAATATTAGCATGATACCTTGGGGACAGGAAATAGATAATGATTTAATAGTGATGTGTTTGTGTGTCACATTGACAAGGAGTCTATTATGCTGGAGAACTAGTTGTCGGCTTGACCAACCTGGGAACAGGAAACTTTAAGTGAGGTATTTTCTCTATCAGATTAGCCCAGGGCCCTCTCTGTGAGGCATTTTCTTAATTGCTAATTGATGTGAGAGGGCCCAGCCCTTTGTGGGCAAACTACTCCAAGCAGTTAACTATAGTTGAACAGAATGAGCACAGACCAGGGAAGTAAACCAGTCAGTCTTCCTTTGTTGTCCATGCTTCAGTTCCTGCCTCCAGATTCCTGCCAAGAGTTCCTGCCATGGATTTCCTCAAGGATTGACTGTGATTGAAAGGTGTAAACTAAATAAATTCTTTCCTCCCCAAGTTAGTTTTGGGCCAGAGTGTTTTATCACAGTAGTAGAAATTTAAATAGACATATACATATGTGTATTTATGTATAATATATACTATATGTATATGAAAAATTAATTAAAGAAGAGCTCAAGAAATTGAGAAGGACTGGGGGTACTGTGGGAGAAGTTGGGTGGGGAGAAGGGAGGGAGAAAAAGATGTAAATAGCATATTCAATTAGGACATTCTACAAAACCCATAAAAATTTAAATTTAAAAAATATAATATGTCTCATTCTGAAAGGTTGACAGACACTGAAATGAAATAAAAATGTATGTTACAAGTATTCTGATTCCCATCTCGTTATCTTTTTATTTGCATCTAATATGTCAAATTGTCTAGAAACACTTATGGCAAATAATAGGACATATGAATCCTGTGTGATAACAATCTTCTGTCTTCTATTAATTATAGTAGGATTAAAGGCAAGACCAGGGAAGACTGACAACGCAAAATTTCTGCTTAAAGAATGACTCCTCTGATCTTATCATTACTCGCATCCATTTTGTCTCTTAGAAATTGTGTCAAGCACACAATATTGAAGATTGGTAGTGTTTGGAGCCAAATCATCACTGGTAAAACTTCTAGTTGATTATTACAAAAGAGAAAATATGGTTTTATTTCCTGAAGACAGTCAAAATTTAGCAAGTGTGATGATTAATCTTAATTGAAAACTTGATTAGACTGAGAGATGCTTGGGAGATTACTGAAGCATACTTCAGAGCCTGAGTTTCAAGAAAGGATTACATAAGTGAGAAGAACTTAGTTGAGCCCGGGAACCTTTAAGTTATCTCCATCAGGTATTTTTTTATATTGATGTTATGTCTGATTGATATGGCAGATCATTTGTAGAAGTTTCAGACAAAAATGGGAACCTGTGGTTAGCAGAAGCCATGTAATTGTACTATATTGAATACTGATGTGATCATAGAAAATATTACTATATACTAGTAATACAATTAATGTGATGAGTGGAATAAAAGAAAACTACTAAGAATTCACCTGACATGCAATATATTTTTCAATTTTCACCTAATCATATTTTTGACATTTTAGAATATTTTCCTTCTTACTTCACTATAAATTATCAAAAGTATATATCTCAATAAAGTAATAACCTGGAGGTCAATTAAAGTAAGATGAATCTAAATTTAATTAAGATTTATAAATATTATCCTATTAGATTTAATTATAAATATCATATATTTTACAGTTCTCAGGATATTTTGATTAAAAGTCTGGAAATACAAATTCTTTATTTAGATATAATATGTCTGAATTGAAATTCTAAAGAATCAGTATATATAATTTATTCCCTTACTTTATAAATAACAGTACTTCCATTTTAAAAATCTTATCAATTTTTTAAGTACTCAAATTAGAAAGTAAATGCAACAGTTTTGATTGATGATAATATGCAACATTCCATTCCTAAATATAAATATATGCCAGAAATAAAGAATTTCAATTTGTCCTTTTAAAAAATGTACACTAGAACCCAAGAAAGTGAAATCATTGGGTATAATTCTATCAGATATTCATAGTCTATCTATCTGTCTCTATATATATTTATCTATCTATCATCAATCTATCATATATCTATCTGTATCAAAACTACCAACTGAGATGAGTTAAACAAATGGTCTAAATAAATGGAGAGACAGTTTTCACAAATAATAGGAGTCAATATTATTAGGATGTTATTTTTGTAACAGATTATTGATTCAATATTATCATAATCAAAATCTTGAGAATCTAATTTGTGGGTATTGCAAAATAGTACTGGACTCTGTATATGTTGACTGACTTTTTTGTCAATTTGATTGTCAATTCAGACAAATATAAAAATTAGTTAAATGAATTCTCTGTTTCTGTGGATGCTTTCAGCAAGATTGGCAATTGGATCCATGAAGCAAGAAAGATTGGCCCTGAATGCTGGTGCTGTTCAGCAGGCTAGTCATCAGGAAGGAACAAGAAGCAGAACTCCACTCTTGGTTTGTATAGAATGTGATCCTTGCCCATGGACACCAGACTCCAGCTTCTTCATCCTTGAAATTGTATCCTGAGAATAATTCCCTAGAGCTCTAAGGTAGTCAGCCTTAGACTAGATCTGGATCATTGTTTGTCCTTATTCTGAATCTGCCAGCATGAGGACTACACAGCTACTGGTTTCCCATTTCTCCATCCTGCAACTGAGGCACTAAGAGGCTTCCAATCCTGAAAGATCCTTCTATGTTATGTATGAACTCCTTGGTCCTTTTCTTTAGGGAACCATGAATAATACAGTAGGGAATAACAAAATACCTAGAAAAGTCAATATAGCCTTTAAGGGGACATGAACCACAGTAACAAAGCATTTTGGTATTGGAAAAAGAGACACAAAGATCAATGGAGCAGGATAGAGTCCAGAAATAGACTCACAGACTCAAGTGTCTCTGACAAAATTACCAAAAGTAATTAATGAACCAAATGAGAGATTTTAGACTTCGGCTGGAAGTCTAAAGACTTAAAAGAAAATGAGTGTATTTACTCAATATATTTCTTTCACTGAGAAAAAGACAAACAAAAGAGAACCCTTAATTGGATTACAGATGCAAATGTAAAAGAGAACTACACAGTTTCTGGAAGACAAGACAGAATAACTTTTGGTTTGGTGATTATTTCTGTGATACAATACCAAAACATCAGTCTGAGTAGTTCATATTAATTAAAATCAAAAGCATACTTTCTAAATAAAGACCGTGAGTCTAAAATGAAAAGATAAGGCAATAAAAAGTTACTAATCCACAAAACCTTATGAATAAAACTTAAAGGCACATTTACAAGTGAAAAAGCCTGTGGTGCTATGTGGTGCATAATGTGAATTATCCACAGTACTGGAGAGGACCTAGTTAGAGAAGCAATAGCAAAACCAGCAGAGGCCTTGTGGAGATTGGAAGGTACAGTGTGCAAAGTATAGAGCACCTTTTATATCAGAAACTATTTTCGGGATACAGTGACTTTTGATACACAACACTATGTATTTACCAAATCCATATAATTTTATAGAACAAATTCCCAAATGCATATTCAGGTTAATAGTCTGCATAATGTGACAAATTAATCAACTTCTGGCACATATGTATGAAATGATCTCATTGAAGTGAGTTAGGGAAAATATTCAAGTCTAAAGAAGTTAGAAAATGAGCACAGACATTAAAGGCAAAAGAAACTGATATTGATCTACTTGCTGATATTGCTTTACCTGGGGCTTTGATTTGACAGTTTTGCTACCACTGTACATGGATGACAGAACGGGACAGCTAATTTAAAAAATGATACATGATGGAAGCTGAATGTATTACTGTTAAAGAGCAAGTTACAGATAGGCAAGAGACGACGGCTCACAGGATAAGAGAATCGGTGTCAGTGTGAATCTGCTAGAGACACTTTTATTACATTTATTTAATATGTGTGTATTGGTGTCAGTGTGTGTATGCAACTCAGTGTGTGCAGGTCAAATAACAGCTTGTAGAAATCAGTTCTTTCCTCCCTCCATAGAGATTCTGGGATGAAACATGTCCTCACACTCGGCACTAGTGTCCTTCTGCCAGTGAGCCATCTCACCAGTCCTGACTTACCTTTATCATCATAAAGATACCAATGACCACATGGAGAATAGGTAAAACATAAAACATAGCTTAGTCCACGTATGTACTTCCTTATGTCAGTCCACGGTACCTGAGTTTAACAATACTCCAGTAGTATCATGGGTCCTGCTTTCTAGTATCAAAGTATCAGTTTCCGTCAAAGAAAGCCGGGCTCTTTTTCTAAGTGTCTGAATTTGGTCTCAAGTTGGGAGCTTAAAAAATAAGCAACACTGTCAATTATTTATGTACATAAACTATGAACTCCCCACTTCTGTGTATGCACTACTGTCTTATGAATTTTCTCATGGTGAGGCCTGGAGTTCAGCCCCACCCCCGCCTAGGTTTGAACCGATTGAGCGGACAGAGAATGCTCTCTTACAGAAATTAATTTATTCCCGGTTACTTACAAAGGATTGATCCTTGGGGAGAGACACGGAGATTTCGTATGGCGGAGCCTGCATTTTGATAAGTCCCCTGGAACCTCTGGCACATGCGCCCAAGATGGAGGCCCTGGTGCAGCTGTCAATCACATTTGGAGGCTTGTCCCTCCAATGAGAGACGAAACTGGAGATTTATCCAACAGCCCACTCATTCTCTCTGGCTCTTACAACAGTTTTTGCCATCCTCTTCCACAATAGTCCCTGAGCCACAACAGCAAGGGATTTGTGGAGGGAATAACATGTGTACGATGATGTTCTTTCTACTGTGGCATGAATTATCATTTTTCTTCAGTGATGCTCCTTCTACTGTAAAAATACAACAATTGTGAAACAACAAAAACAGCAAAAGTAACATCCACACAAATACTAAATGACCTAATCTATGGGTATAAACCCAAGTGCTTAGGCAGTACCTAAGTAGGTGCATCATATTTATCTTGCAAACAGTTAGGGTAGCTTCTTTATGGAGGCTTGTAACTCTGCCCATCACCATTGGGGTTGATATTCTTTTCCAATAACAGATGTGCGTTCTCTCCCTGAAGAGGGGGCCCTAAATCAAATTGTATATATGCTGGGGGTGCACATACCAGATGAGCTTTTATTACACCTGTAGAAACATCTGACAGAAGGCACACAAGATCTTTCATTAAGCAGAGCTTTTCAGGACCATTCTCCCACAGCAGCCTACATGGCACCCTCTAGCACTATGAAGATCAGCCATCCATTTGTGGGGAGTTTTCAGCTAGGTACCAGCTAGATGTCTCTTTCCATGCTTGAACCATGTCACATCTTCAGTAATAGGCTCTTACCATCCACTTCCAGTGTGCAAGCAGCATCATAATGTGGCAATTGCCTTTTGTTATGGTAGAAGAGGGCTTCCAAGTCTCCCTTAGTCAACAGCTCACAGGGAGGGTCAACCCATGCCTGGTACTGGAATTGCTAGTTAACTGTGATATAAAGTATCCCTTTACTCTTTGGCATCTATAGGCCTAGGCCCATAGAGCTCCCTGAATTTCACAGCTATACTTCACCCTTGTACCTTTACGAGTTACATTCCATTTTGTTTCTTCAGGTGTACTTGACATCTATCAGCTGGGTTTCATATCTGTAAAACACTCAGAAGTTAACGTTATATACACACACAAGTTCTAACATAGCATGGAAATTTCCTTTTCATTTGCATCAGCTGTTTTTTCAACAGATCCATGTTGGGCACACTGGGCATGTAAATTAGTCCTTTACTGTCTTTAGTTGTTATCTGGTCTGCATTTACCGTCCTTGAGTTCTCATATGGAGCCTATATTCATCCCTTTATCCTTGCTAACCTCACTGGGGATGGCCCAAACTGCTTGGTTCTACATAGGGCCAAGGAGGAATAAGGCTTCTCTTGCCCCTGTTGCACCTATTGTTTCCCAGGACCAGGCAGACTCTGGGTCAGACTCTTGGCTCTGGCCACACCTGTGGTTTCTCCATTGACCACACCTTGCCATTGGAAGAGGCCCTGGCTAGGCAAACTGTCTCCATCCCTTGAACAGCCAGTCACAGGGGAGAAATGTACCATGTTTACTCTGGGGGGATTAGTATCCACCCCTGGGATAAATTTCATCCTCTGTGTACCTTTTGTGAACTGTTTCTCAGGGCTTTTGGCCTCCCAGAAGTGCTTTAGTACAGAATTTGGCTGTTAATAAATCTTTTCTTTAGGAACTTGGACTAGATGCAAGTACTGCCACATTTGCCTTAACCCAAGCAGACCTTCTTTTCTGTTTTGTCTTTCTTATACATCCTTTAGGTTGATCTATTCTTCTACAGACATGCTTTACATGCTGGTCTAGGTTACTTAAATCTGTCAAAGCTTCTCTTGCCTTGTAAAGCTCTTGTCTCACTAGGGGACTTACCAGGGACACTAAACCTTTATACCAATGTCAAGGTCCTTGTTTAATGAAGTCCTTCATTGAATCTCTAGTGAACACAGTCCTATCTGGTCCTGTGAACTGGGCAGCATATGTGGCTTTCCCCACACTCAGTTCTCTCAGCAGTGTCTGTCCCCTTTTATTGTTCTCCAGCTCCTGACATTCATGGGAACCTCCACTGGTGATAACCAAGTGTCTCTAACTGCTTGCACAAGCCAGTCCATCAGAGACTGCTTCCCCTTGCACTGTCTTAGGTTACACAGCCTAAATCTCAAGGAGGGTGAGCTGTTATGTTGCTCAGCTGTCCTGCCTCTGCAGCATTGAAAATAATCTCATCTGTTCCCATGTCCCACAGCCTTACCAGCCAGGTAGCTAAGGGCTCGTTTATAGTTTGTTTGAATATCTCTCCTAGTTCCAGCATCTCTAGGGCTGAGAACCCTTTATTCACTAAATTCTCATGCTTGTTAAGGCATTTATTAGCATGCTGACATCTGGATTTTTCCTTTTTTTGTATTACTGAACCTGAGGGGCACTTTCAGCTCCGTCTGGGTTGCTCCCTCCTTCCTTGTTGCCTGATTCTTCCCGGGGGTTCCAGGTCCTTGGTCCCAGGATGAGTCTTATATTGCCAACGTGACCTGGGGTTTTCATCCCTTTTCATCCTCCTAGGTGTAAAAAGTGGAAGACTAAAAGCTTCATCTCCTTGTACCTTTTATCCAATTTTCTAGCAAGGTCAGAGGCTAGTATTGAAGAAGCAAGCCTCATACCTTTCTCTCGATTAATTTGTCTCTCACACTTTGAATCTCTCTCTGTGCCACAGCCTCAGCCTGAGACTGCACCCCAGAATGGACCCATGCATTGTCACAGTATTTGTCCCACTGATCTCATCTGCTTAGGTGAGTTCACCTTAGTTACATATTTCACTATAAACCACCCCAATCTTGCAATGGCTGCCATGCACACCAGTACTAAGGGGATAATCCACCATATCAAAATCTCTTCTGCCCGTACTCTTCCCTAGATGAGCAACAGCCATGTAAACCCTTTTCCCGGAAGCATTCTTCTTCTGTCAGTTGGTCCCACTCCACTATGCCAGTTGTCTTATGAATTCTTTTGCCGTGAGGCCCAGGGTTCAGTCCCACTCTCTCCATCTCAAGGATTGAACCGATTGAGCAGACAGAGAATGATCTTTTAGAGAAATTAATTAATTCTGGGTTACTTACAAAAGATTCATCCCTGGGGAGACAGATGGAGATTTTGTATGACGGAGCCTGCATTTTGAACGTAAGTCCCCATCCCCAACCTCTGGCACATGCTCCCAAGATGGTGGCCCTAGCACAGAGTGCAACCTCTCTCCTTCCCTGCTTTCCCTACATTTCCATTAGACCTTCCTCCTTAAGTCATTGGTTAGTTGGCTGTCAATCACATTTGAAGGCCTGTCCATTGAACCAGAGAGGAAACTGTAGATCTATCCAATAACTATAAATATTGACTTTCTTCCAAAGATCACAGTATGCTCACAGCAGAATGTCAAAGCTTACTCTGTAAAACTTACTCATGTGATCAGATCAGCATTAACTCTGATAAGTTATGATGATGATACATACTTTTAATATGAAAATGCAGTTTACTTCAGTGTTCATCCTGATATGCATAACCTTTGTCAATTCTTGAGTAAAACACCAGAAAAATGTTAAAGTTTTCAAAAATGATTTTATTTAATTTCTGATCATTTTAATCAACATATAACCTCTCCCAAATCTGTGCCCCATGTACCAACCTGTGCTTGATTTCATATCCTTTATTTTTTAAGGCTTATTATCTGTATCCCCAAGTGACCTTCAAGGTGGATTCATCTTATTGAAACATTTTTTAATTAAAAAAAAATGTTATGTGAGTGTTATGCCTGTAAATGTGTAAGTGCACCCGTGTTGTACAGTGCCCATGGAGGTCAGAAGATGGGGTAGGATCCCCTGGAACTGAAGTTTCAGATGGTTGTTAGATGCCATGTCGGTGCTGGGATTCGAACCCTCCTTCCACAAGAACAGCCAGTACTCTTAACTGCTGAGCCATATCTCCAACACTTCATTGAATGCTTTTATTGTAAATCTATGACCATTATTTCTCAAAACTGTCCAAAATTTCCAAAATCAAGAAGAATCTAAGTAAAATAGGGCTGTGAGTGTGATGCAATATTATGGGATGACAGTCTGGAGAAGAAAAGTATCATTGTTAAAGAGTAGACATCTATGGAGTCGATAGGAATGGAAAGATGGCTCATTAATTAAGAGCACTGGTGCTCTTGCAGAGGACCAGGTTTTGGTTTCCAGCAACCACATGTCTGTAATTCCAGTTCCAATCTGACACCCTCTTCTGGTCTCTTCAGGCATTACAGATATATATAGTACCCATACATATGTGCAGGCAAGACATTCATATGCATAAAACAAAAATAAGTAAGGAAGAATGCTGTTGGGGTCCCTCTGCTCTGTGCTGGCCAGAGTGGTATGCAGGGTCTCTGCCATGAGGGGGTGAGAGGCGCAGAATCAACACGCAGACCCCAGGAGCTGGGTGGAAGTATGCTATGCGGAGGGCAAGCCACAGCAAAGTCATTTATTCAAGGAAGTGCAGGGGATTTTATGAGTTTGGTTAGCCAAGCCCCAACTGCGTCCAATAGTATTCTGTCTCAGGATGGATCATCTTGTTGCAGGTTCTCTCCAGATGCAGGGTGAAAACTGGTGTCATGCTTGACTGGAGGGGAGCACCTTCATTCACAGAGCCACTCCCTTAATCCTAATAGCAGGTGACCTGGCTAAGGCCCACTTGCAGTATGCCCTACAGAATGGGAGCTTGAGCTTATGAATCAAAAGTAACTCTTAATATCAAGTTATTAATAGTTACTCATTAATTGTGGCATAAGATGCTGATGATGAAACTGAGTACAAGATATATGTGCTTTCTCTATGTTTCTGCAATAGACTGAAGGTTAGAGTCCTTCTGAAGTTTATGTTGAAGTCCTAACACCTAAGGATGATGACCGAAAGTCATGAAGATAGAGTTCTCATGAATTGACTCAGAACCTCTGTGAACTTTCTCAAACTCTGTCTTCCATATGAGGATGCAAAAGGCTTACAGAGAAGCAAAGGGTAAGGAGAAGTAACTATGAGATAAGGACATGATATGCAGGATGCACAAAGATAACATATGAAGCCTGATACTTTGTATGCTACTTTAAAAAATAAAACATTGTTGGTTGGTTCTCTAATCTTAGAATTATAGCCTACAAACATGATAATTAGGGGGACTGGAGAGGATTGGAAAGATGCCAATACAATATTCATGTATGAAAGTCTCAAAACATTGTTAAAATATTTTTTAAATCTCATAAATAAATAGCTGCTATGTAACAAGCTTTCATTGTGTATTTCTTTGATGAATAAGACAACTGAATCAAATTTTATTAGTAAGACAATTATCATACTATTTATTTTGTAAACAAATAGTTCTTTGATGCTTATAGTCATCTCATGTTTTCTCTTACACCGGACACAAATAAAAAAGTAGAAAAGACAAAGCAGTTGAATTTAATTGAAGAATTACTTAGCAGAGAGGTGAAAAATTATTTTCTAGCAATCAGAAACATGCGACCAATTGTTTCTGTCATTCTTTTCTCTACATGTAATTGTCTACTCCACAGTGATGGTTAAAGTTCAAAAAACTAAAGAAACAAGGACTGGGGAGATGACTGAGAGCACTTGCTGTTCTTGCAGAAGATGGGCTTCTAACCTTACCACCCATGTGGTGGCTAACAACCATCCCTGACTCCAGTTCCAAGAATCCCGTTGTTCTTTTCTGTCCTAGCAATCATTGCATGACATGGATGCACTTACATACATGCAGGCAATACAGTTATAGATATACAATTATAAACAATATATATTTTTAAAAACATTACAATTTCAAAAAAGAAAAACTAAAAACCCAAACAGAAGCATGAAGCACAACAAGGGACAGCCCTTCCTATCAGGAGTGGCTCAGCAGATGGGGTCCTTCAAGAGTGTTCTTTTCTCTAGAACTCCCTTTCCTTCTTGAACCATCCACATCTCACCAAAGCTCACTGTAATCTCAGAGTATGTTTGCTTTTGCTTCTGCCAGGATCAAATTACTTTACTTTTAAGAGGAGCATGGTATCTGTTAAAGCTTCTCATTAATTTAACAAGCAAGTGTGCATCCGCCTAAACTCACATAAACAAAACTAAACCAGTATATGGACACAAAGACAGCATGAAGAAGAGCCAGAAGAACCTGAAATTGAGTTCAGATATGTACATACAAGAGTCCTTGGTCAGACTTATAAATAAAAATAATGTTTTTAATGATTTAGTTTATGGCTTCTGCTTGGCATATCTAAATTGAAAGAACCACTACCGTTGTGCCTAGATACCACTGATAAATAAAATAAGGGTTACTTGACCACAAGTACAGTCATGCTGCCATTGGGGATCTCATAATTGACACAGCTTCTGAGCAATTGATAGTGCATTCAGTGTGCACACAATGGACCAGAGGATGCTTCAAGCAGCAGAAAGGACAGAGCCACTCACAGTGGCACACTGCTAAGAATGTAACATTTTAAACTTTGAAAATTGTTGAATTATGGAATTTTTTATTTAAAATTTTCAGAGTATAGCTGACCCTGGGTAATGTAAGTCATAGGAAATTGAACTTTAGACAAGGGTAGGGATGGGCAGCTACTAACCTTACAAATCTCATGTGCATGTGTTTGCCTACTTGCTGAACTGCTTCTGTAATCCCAAAACATAAAGAATTCACTTGGTCACCCAGCCATACTCCACAGAGAGAAAGTTTCAATATTCAACTCCTCTTTCCCATCTGCAGTCCAGCACAATGGCACTCTGTCCCTGCAGATGTGAGCCCAGGAGGATATGAGGGAGGGATATCTGGCTTATCGACTTGAATCCCACCTGTCTCTTGTTAGTGGGATGCTTTTGGACACTTTTAAACTGTTTCCTTATTTGTAAATAGAGATAACAGAATGTAGCAGAATGAGTTGTTTTCAGGATTATAGTTGTAATCTAGATAAAATATGGATAACTATACAAATTTATATCTATAGATATATATGGAAATACATATATATATATATATATATATATATATGTCTGTCTTTTGAGAGATATGGTATAGTGTCTGATAATACATTATGGATTGGCTTATTTAGACAGAATTTTACATATAAAATCAATTAATCCATGCATATACAAAAATTAACAGGGCTTCAGATATCTGAGAAAAACTATATTTGCTGTGTGTAAGGAAACAAAGTGAACAAGAATATAGAAATATAACTTAAAACACAAATCATATCTAAATGGAACCTGGAGGGTAGAGAATTAAAAATTTAGGAATGGATATTCTATATAAAACAGCAGCAAAGAAATACATTATTAATAAATATATTAAATGTAAGTTGAAATTGAAAACATAAAAAATTATAATTTGCTACAATAAAATGTGGAGTTAGAACTCAATGACATACCCTACAAACTAAATAAAAAGAAAATTATAAGACTTAAATTATTATATTGTTATTAAGTTATTAACAGAAGATTAGTTAAATAGCTATCTTCTATTCTCTAACTGATAAATGAAAACATTAAAACTCCAGATTAACTAAAGATAAGACAGGAAACATAAAAGTATTTAGTGATAAAGTAAATAAAACAATAATATACGGCTACCAAGATGTTGTACAAGGTAAGGGCACTTGCTACAAAATCTGAACTTCTGATTTGAACATATAGACTTAAATTGTGGGAAGACACAATGCCTTGCCATCATTGAATATTGTTATTTGGGTACTTTACATATGATTTGTATTGTGTTACACAGATATAAACCCAAGAAGTAGCGTAAGAAAATATATTTTAGTATTTATGACAATACATGGCTTAAACACTTTTGTTACTATGTGTATTTGTATGCTATTCATTGAGTATTCACAAGAGGGTAGTGAAAACTTGCAAGTATCACAACTAGTTTGTAGATCATCTAAATATCATTAGATTGCCCAGGTGTTCAAGGCTTGACTCTGTCGGGGATTCATCATAGTTAAATGTGAATATTAATTAAAAAAACAAAACAAAAATGTTTGAAACCTAGAAACATTGACTGATAAATGTTCAATCCTTTAATATTATTATTTAATTTCTACTAGTATTTTATTCGTTTTTTACTAGTTAATGTGTATGAATGTATTGCCTGCATGTATGTACATTTCACCCATGTCCTGCAGTGCCGAGGGAGGTCAGAAAAGGGCATTAAATCCCCTGGAACTGAAATTACAGACAGTTGTTAGCTGACATATGGGTGTTGGGAACCAAACCCAAGTTCTTGGCAAGAGAACCAGTGCTCTTAACCACTAAGCCGTTTCTCCAGTCCCTCTATAAGCATTTTGTATGGCTGAATTCTCTATAGAATCTTTGATTTAGTTCATCAAAATCAAGGGGCTTATCCCACCCATTACAGGAAAATTATATTTTAGTATTTTATAAATTCAGATTAATTCAAGTTTATGGAACAGATTATCAATATATGCCCTGCCTATATCTCAGCCCTAAGAATATGTTGTCAAATTTCTGCAAAGGCTGAACATTATCTCTCCTTTATGCCTGGCATGGAATTGATGCGCTGATTTTAAAATAGCATGTAACCTGCACCCAAAAGTCAAGAAGGAAGAGATGAATTTCATTATTGATATCTTACTGTACAATGTGCTGGCATCAACATGCATTGGTCACTTACAGGTGAACACTTACAGTGTATTGGAAACACTAATTTTATGATTGAGATATGAAGAGAAGGCTGTTCCCTTCTGTATTTTTATAGTAGTTTTAACTGCCTTTAGGCTGGGAGTAAAATACTCAGTGAGAAGCTCTGTAATAGCTTGGGGCAGTGTACACTGGAAAGACTCATTGCAAAAGAATTCACTTGCTTTTCATAGAAACAGGAGTGCAGAGTGTTATTAAACAGAGCTCCCTGACTTGTAGTAGCATTATAGATGAAAACAGATTTCTGAACTGTCTGCTTGGGTTTAATTTTATTCATGTATGCACCCTCAATCTAGACCCACTGATTATATATCTACTTGGTGCCAAGGACCACACTATGTATTGTGAATTTTTAGAATTGATTCCTCTTCTCAAAAAAATCACATCATAGGATGAATTAAAATGAGACCATCTCCTTGCTTCCAGAAACAAAAGCACAAATAGTAAGGAAAAGCAGAGTGCAATCTGTGTTCTAACAATGGAATGCAGTATTATATTTAACAAATATTTAACGAGATCTTACTGTGTGCTTATGACTGAGGATGAATACTGGATAGAATATATGAAGCATCTGCTCTTCTCGGAGTTTCATAAAGCAAGATAGAAAAAGAGTAAAATATGTACCAATAGCACACAGAATTTACTGCTATAGCACATAGATATCAGAAAAGAGAACTGGCAATTAGCAAGATGATAGTTTCTATAGAGTAGAGTACACCAGCTGAGGTCATTTTGTACCTAAAATATTTTCTAATTGCCTCTGACTTGTCTACCAATTCTACTTATAAAAATATTGAATTGTGTCATTCACATATGATGCCCTTCCCTCGTTGCAATATTATAAAGATATTTAAGCAATTTATTCTTTCCACTTTAAACATCTTTATTAAAGTCTGCTATTTAGAGTAAATTTTCAACTGCCACATGAGGAAAATATACATAAATTATGAGGCATATAAGGTCAAATCTAGTCTATGACATAGAAACATGACTCAATAAAATGCATCAAGAAGAACAATAGAAACAGATGTTTCCTATGGAATTCAGAAGAATTAATGGAAGGCATGGCATCATGTAGTTTGATTAAGATATAGAGTATCAATATATTAGCTAAGCAATAATAAACATGTTGCTGTGGCAAATAATCTCCATAGAAGAGATACAAGGCTCACAGGGACATCTTAGAAGGAACTCATCAGTTTGGCTCTAAAATAAAATCTCATTAGGGAAATGCCTTTTTTCATTGTTCAGAGTACTATAGCATCAAAATCAAAGCAATAGAATTAAATGCAAGAAAACGTATCAGTAGATTAAAATCTTCTTACATATATTTTCAACACTGGCCACTAGAGCAGTGCCAGCAATAGGTTAACATTGCTGCTAATTTTAACATTGTTATTAACTATTAAATGATATTTGACATGTTTATCTTCCCCAGACATGTGTTCATTCACAAAATAGGCACATATGAAACATGTACATGGTATCAAATATGTGTATTTCCAATTTGGCATCACTATATTATGAAATGTGATAGAAGATTAAGAAAAACACACCATTCCCTTTTATGTTTTGACACAAGACCTATATGAAGTGATTCATACTATCTCTGTTTACACTAACCAATTAGTTATTTAAATGATTAACTGGAACATTACTAGACAATGAGAATATAGAAGGATCTAGTATAACATTAAGAACATTTTCACATAAAAAGTAACATGTGAAAATAGAAAAGGGCCCTCATGCCTTGGCCATCTTTGCTTTCAGAGCTTCATGGGTAGCTTTCATCCAGCAGTGCTGATTCTTCACGGGCAAGAATCTCCATGGATTCACTCATCATTTTGATGAGTTTCTAAGTGGAATTATGACTCACCACACTTGTGCAGTCAACCTGTAAAGAACAATTCTTGTACAAGTCGTAGGTAGTACATTATCATTACCAGAGAAAATACTAATGAGAAGATATTCTATAATTCTGCTTTGGTGCCTGAACACCAGGAGCTAAATGGTGATGAATTTTGAAATACACTAATAAAATAAAACTCTTCAAAGTTTCTGATATACAATAGTTGGAATTTTGCTTTGGGTGGTAAGATATAAATTGTATAAAGGTAAGAAATTCCCTTTAAATACATAAATGCTGATTTTATTCTACTTGAATAATTTCAGTTAAAAATCATGTCATTAACATGACCTGTGAGTCACTGCCTGTCATCCCCAGTCAACTGCTGTAATGGAAGTGAAGGTGATCAGTTTGCATTCTACTGCCCTCTGGCTGGTAAAACTGATTGCTAAGAATAAAAGATTCAGAACACTCAACATATGTTAATTAATGTGTTTTATTAAAATGTGTTATTGTTGCTGTTATTCATTCTTAATACTTAATTCATTGCTGTGGGGGATATAATAAAACCATTAGGGGTTTTCAAACAATCATTGAAGCCTCACACAGCAGAATTTTACATTAAATAGTAGAACTCTTCCATTCATTTGCCATTGCTTAAAATAATATTATTCTCATTATGTGGCAAATTATAATTTAAAAGTTTATATCAAGGGAAAAGAGGAAATATGAAAGACATTATCCTGGGAAATCCAATTGAGTATGTTTGAAAGAGTCTGTTAAAAAGAAACTAAATCTCATAATTTTGGAATGATTGCAAACCCACTTAATCAGTGATGTATATACCCCCACACACAATAGTTACCCCTTCTACAATTCCTTCTGTGCTGGTTCCTAGAGTAGATTGAATGCATTCTGTTAATGGATTGTTAATAACTAGGGTTATTTCCCCTAGTTGAATCCTGGTGGTCTCTTTATGAAGGAAATGGTTTGCTCCCAATCTTTACATTGTTTGGATAGACAAGGAAATCTTGCATAAACAAAATCCCCAAGCCTCAGGAGCTGAGCACACAGAAGGTGATTTTTAGGCAAAACTCTGGATGGTTAAAACCTTAGTTACCTGTGAGCTAGAAAATCTAAAGCACTTTGATCATGAATCCATAACTACCATATGACTTGTGTTTTCACAGTACGTGATTTTAAGGTTTGTGGGGCAAGTGAACAATGAGAAGAACATACAGATCCTTTATGCTTCATGGCTGTCCTTCTGAAGACTTCAATCAAACCAAGAGGGTATGAGACTCATGACTTCTTCTAATCCTGATTACCTTTCTAGGGTATTATCTCAGAATACCTCCTCATTGAGGACAAGACACCCAGGTGGTCATGAACTTTCACTCTTGAAACAATCAAATGCTGTTACAAATGGGGGAACATTTGTAGAGACATAATTTACTATCAGTATTATCTTCATCAACCAGGAGGGCTATAACAAAACACTGTGGAGAGGGTGGCTTATAGAACAGATACTTCATTTCTTACTCTTATCGACACCAGAACTCTATAGGCAAAGTACCCCAGATCAAGCTCTGAGGAGATCTTTTCCTGTTATGCCCATTGCCACCAACTCACTGAGTTCTCACATCGCAGAAAGGGCTATATTTTTCTTATATGGTTGTGAGATGAAGGCCCTATCTTTATAAAATCACTTGAACTTAATTACTTCCTACAGAACCAGTATCCAGATACAGTCTGTTTCAGAGAGAAGAATTTAAATAAAACAAGAATTTTAAAGAGATAGTATGAAGCTAATCAAAAAAGAAGTAAATCCAAAGGTATATAGATAAACAGGACTTTAGCTATAATAGTTAGATATCTGTGACAAGGATGTGGAGAATAAGGGACACGTGTTCACCACTGGTGAAAGGTAAGTTAGTGCAGCCAGGATGGAGATTCTGTAAGAAAAATGTGAACAGGGCTCTGTTACTCAGAAATTCCACTCTGTGGTATCCGAAGTAAATGAAATAAAAATCTCAAAAAGGTATCTACACACCTGTGTTCCTTGCAATATTGTTTAAAATAGCAAACAAAAGAAAAATATATCCGTTCCCATTGGCATGTGAATGGGAAAATCGAAATGTGTGTGTGTGTGTGTGTGTGTGTGTGTGTGTTCCCTATGTAAGTGCATCCTAGCCACCCTGAGAAAACAGGAAATACTGGCATTTTCAACATGTGGGACCCTGCGGGACATTGTAACAAATTAAACAGAACTTTTACAATGTCCTGAACTCAATTACACATTGGAAGTAAAATGCGGAAATGAAAAAAAAAATTGTAGAATAATGTCAACCCAGGACTTGGGATTAGAGTGCAGGGGAATGGGTGTTTTTGTTGAAAAATCGAAAGGATTCTGTTTGTCAGGATGAATGAATTCTGGAGATCTGCTGCACAGCATGATAACAATGAAAAAATAGATTGCATGTTATAAAGAGCTAAGACAGTAGATCATAAATAATCTCACCAAAACTAGGAAAGTTACAAATATGATTTGATAGTTATGTTAATGAATTTGCTTAAATAATTTCAAGACATATACATGTCTAAGCATCATGTTGTAGACCTTGAATGAATGATGAATGAATGAATACATATTGAATTCAATATGTATCTGTCTCATATCAGAATATCAGAATGGAAAAATAATAAGTTGGCAGTAATGCAGCTCCTCTTGTCTTTAAAAGGTAAAGGGATTTTGCGCCTGAGCACAAGTATGGGATGTCACAGAAAAAGGTGGGAGTCATGAATCCAACATGTATTAAAACCTAAACATGTCTCAGATGGTGGAATGTAGCATCATTTGGAAAACAATTGTGAAAATTCATGATACAGAAGGGACACATTTTTTTCACAATCATGTAAAATGGAATCAAAAAGCTCTTAGAAAAGAAATACGAACACTCAGGTCTTAGACACCTGCTGCAGGAATTACCTCGCCACAGAACCAATTCAATGACACAGCTTGCCTTATCTATAAGAATACTTCTATTTAGCAACTGACTGTGGAACGGCCACATATGACCTTATGAATGACTTTGCATGGTAATTCACTAATCAGAACTTATCAGTTCTGTCAAGCACTGAATGTGTCACTGATCTTTCAGTCAAAACAACTTGCTAATATTTCTTTTCTGTAATAAAACCTCACTTCCTTCCTTTGTTCTCAAGGCCAGTCAACTTGTGTGTCCCCCTTTGCAGTTCCTATGGCCAAGTACTAATTTCTTTTTTGGAGATTCATCTCTACATTTCTGTTTCATTTTGACATGACGTTTGGACATTAAGAACTGAGAAGAGTAAGAAATAGTTAAAGTATGCATTGAATAGCCAAACAACATCAAAGATTGATTTCTTCTCACTTATTCTTATAGAATTTTAAGATTCTCTAAAAATAAATCATTATATTAGATGTCAGATACATAAAGAGAGAGTTGCCATTTGCTAACAGTCCCCAGATGACTGTGTATGATCAGTTGTGAAGAGACAATGTTAGATCTTTGCGAACAGGGAACTTTAATTGAAAAACACTGGGGCAAAACAGGCTATACATTCTAGCCAGAGAAAATCATGGTTGCAAAGTTTCTCAGAGGCAATGGAGACCTGGGAATAAAGAATGGGTTTCTTGTCTATAAATATAAGGATTTATATATCCCATACAGTAAGAAATTACATTTTGTAGGGATGTAACAGAGGTAGAATTCTTTCTATCTCTCCACCCATGTGTACTTCACTATGTTTGACTGCCACACATGAGTTTCCTCCCACTGAGAGGACTTTAAGGCTAATTAGATAGCTGTTGATTACCCCCTAGATAAAAGTGCGCCTAAAGTACAATTATAGTTTGATGTGCCAGTCATTTCTGTGGTTATTAGGCTTTAGAGCTGGAGATGGACTACTGAGTGATTTTATTCCTTAGTCGCTTACATAGTATCCTCTAGAACTATGAGAGCTGGGCTTCAGAGAGGAGGCTTCCAGGTGAGTTCCAGCTCCATTGCTCCAATTCCTGATTCTGAAGGGTCCAAATATGCCAACCACCACTTATCAAAGAAGCTCCTAAAAATATTATTATTGAGATTTTGTTCATCCCATATAGTATATCTTAATCAAATTTAAACACTTCCCCACCACTGCTCCCCTGTACCCACACAGGATTTCATACAGAAATGTCAGATACATTAAGTCTTATCCAATCAAGTTTTTGTACCAGATGTCACTTGGTGCAAGTTTATCCACCAGAGTCTAGTAAGACCATCTAGAGTCACCCCTTAAAGAAGACCAATGCTCTTCAGCTAGGGTTGGACTCTATTGACCATTTCTCTCATTTTATATTAGATTTTGTCTGAGTCAGCATGGATCTTGTGCATACTGTCACCGTTGTGGCATGATCATATGATCAAGTTCCCAGTGGACTGAAATTCTGTTTCCTTATATTCATCCATCAACCCTGGCTCTTAAAATCTTTCCACCCCATCTTCCTCCATCATCCCTGAGCTTTGGATGGGTGAGATTCATATAGGAATTCTCTCTAGGGCATACACTCTGCATTCTCTTGTTCTCTAAAACTTAGCCAGTTGTAGACTTCTGTGTACATTGTATTTTTTTTTGTATGTGGAGGCTTCACTGGTGAGAGTTGAAGAATATATTAGCGTTCTTTCTACTCCCTGTTCTGCTATGTTCCATGAGCCTTGAGTACAGAGATTCCATGGGTGGCATGTCACTTAGGGCTGGGAATCTCTCAGACATAGATTCTCTGTGTGTGACCAGTTGTGGAACACCGCAACAGCCTCCAGCTGTTGCAAAAATAAACTTCTTTGCTAAATGGTGTACAGTATACTTGTCTGTAAATATAAGGATCCATATTTAGCCTACAGTAAGAAATTTCATTAGTCTAGAGAAATGCCAGAGATAGTGCTTTCTCTAGGATCTATGACGTCTCCAGTCATGTGTATTTGGCTACATTTATCATGCCATCCATGAGTTCCCTACCATAGGAGATGTTTAAGTCCAACTAGACAGCTGTTGATTACCCTCTATGTAAAAGTGCCCAAACTGGAACAATATAGATCGCTTTCTGTGCCAGGTGTTGTGGTTATTAGACCTTATAGCTGGGATGGATCATTAATTGATTTTCTCCCTTACCAACTTACATAATGTCCTCTAGAGCTATGAGAAGTAGTCTTCAAGGAGGATACTTCCAGGTCAGTTCCAACTCCATTGTTCCAAATTCTGTGACAGAAGTATGTCCTGTCTTTAGCAATAGGTCCTTAACTTCAAGTTCTGGGAGGTAATCAAGGACCTTGGCAATGGCTTGTTATTTTGTGAGTCTCTATGACCAACAACTTGAAAGGAGGTTTCTCTTGTCTGGAACTGTATTTCTTGTTATATAGTTTTCATGTATACATATGCAGTCATGTAAAGATATTATACATGTGTTTTTTAGGAGGATTATGATTTAATACATTTCCCTCTGGCTTCTTAGGCCACCTAAGCTTTTTTACTTATCTCTCTTCTCTAGTTCCCTGTCTAAACTCCCTTCTCCCTCCGGAGTTTAATATCACCATTTCCCCTTGAAGATATATATCTCCTCTTATTTCCCCCAGCTTGGGTTTCTTTTTACCTTTCAACCCCATGGTTTTTTGTATGTAATTCCCTCCTCCTCCCTTCCCAGCTGAATACCCCAGTTTCCCCATTTTCCCCTCATTAACATCTGTTACCTACATTCCACTCTATAGTAGGCAATAACCTACAAGATATAGGTGTAGAAAAGGACTTTCTAAATCTCACATCAGCTGTTCAGGAATACAACTCAACAATCAACATGTGGGACCTCATTAAACTAAAATGATTCCATACATCAAAATAAACAACCAGAGAAGTAAAGAGGGGACCCACTGATTGGGAGAAAAATCTTCACCTGCTGCACATAGAACAGAGGATTAGTATCCAACATATACCAAGAATTCAAAAAAAAAAACCAAAGAAATGAGAAAATAAACAATCAAATGGGCTAAGATGGGCTAAGGATCTGAACAGAAAAGTTTCTAATGAAGAAGTAAAAATGGTTAAGAAATACCTTTAAAAGTGCTCAACAGCCTTAGTATTAGAGAAATACAGATAAAAACCACTTAAAAATTACATATCCCAGTGAATGTGACTAAGATTAGGAGATTGAAAGATACCAAATGCTGAAGAAGATGTAGGGAAAGAGGAATGCTGACTCACTACTGGTGAGAATGTAAACTCTTGCAACCCGTATGAAAAGCAGTGTGGAGAATACTCAAAAAACTAAAAATGAATCTACCATATGACCTGGTTATACCACTCCTTGGTATATAGCAAAGCAATTGTGGTGGTTTGAATGAGAATGCCCCCCACAGGCTCTAAGTATTTGGACATTTGTCCCTAGTTGGTGACTCTGTTTTGGGAGGTCTTAGAAGGTGTGGCCATACTAGAGGAAGAATGTCACTGGGAATGGGCTTAGAGAGTACGTAAGTCTTGCTGGATCTGTGTCCTATGCCTACTTGAAGATCTGAGTACTAAGCTTCTATGTCTATTCCAGCCACTTCTGTCACCATGCTTTCCCACCGCGATGAACTCTTGCTCTGATGGAGATGTAAGCTAAATAAACATTTCCTTTAATAAGTTTCCTTGGTCACTGTTTCCATCACAGCAACAAAAAAGTGACTAATACAGAAATTGGTACCAGTGGAGGGGAGTTGACTCTGAAGAAACTGACCTTGTGGGTTTTGGAAGAAATGTGGAAGACTTTGGAAGTTTGATCTAAAAACGTGGTTGATTGCTGTAAGCAGACCTTATCAGGAAGAGCCTGGAAGAAAATAGTGCTGAGAACAATATCATTTCAGAGGGAAATAAGAACTTAAACAGCAATTGGGATATTTTAGCAAAGAATTGCTGGAATCTGTCCACAGTGAAAAAGCTTGCCTGACATTAAGTTGAAAAGCAATGGACTAAATTCCTTGTCAAAGGACATTTCAAGACAGCCTAATATAGAAATGGTGGCATGGCTATTTAATGGTGAATATTATGACTATCTATAATGAAAAACAACAAATAGGGCAGGAAGAAATGCAGAATGTACAGTTTGGTTTGAAAAAGAGAAAGAGGAAGATTACTGTTGCAACCAAGGCATGTGGTGAAGGAAAGTGTGCCTTTGATAAGGAGATTAAAGTTATTAGGAAGAAGTCTACAGCTTTGCACTTGAACAATTGAGAGAGTTCCTCTAAGGCAAGACACACCCAGCTAAGCCTCAAACTTGTGAAAGGAAAATGCTGCAAAGATTTTTTACTAAAAAAATCCCTGAGGAGAAAACTTCAAAAGTGTATTAAGTAGGCTGAGGTCCATCCCAAACTTTCAGTCAGACTTGTCAGTGTCCATCACCTGTTGCTGGTTTTAGAGACTGAAAGATGCATGACTTCACGGGTCATCTCCATGAGTTCAGAGAGCCACTGAGGACAAGCAGCATTCAACAGGGGTGTCTCTGCATAAAGAAGACCATGAGAGGCCATTTTCTGAAGCTGGAAGGTGAAGCCTGATTGGCAGTGGACACTCTAAGAAGACACTGATGATGTCAGAGCTGTGAGACATCTGCCAAGGAGAGCTGCATACAGGGAGTGGTACCAGCCGGAGAGAGACATATGCAGCATGCAGCAAAGCTGGAGGAGTTGAACCCTTTCAGACTTTCCCCTGCTGGGCTTTTTTTTTTTTTTTTTTTAGTCTTGTTTGGATTCAGGATTTCTCACTCTGTGGAGTGGAATGTGGTGGTTTGAATGAGAATATTTCCCATAAGCTCTAAGTATTTGGACACTTTGTTCCCATTTGATGGTACTTTTTGGGGATGTCTTAGAAGGTGTGTCCAAGCAGGAGATTTCTTAATCCTTGCCAAATCTCCGGTTGCACTCTACTTAAATATGTGAGCACTTAGCTTCTTCATCTACTCTGCTGCCTTGCCTCCCCACCATCATGGACTCTTGATTCTTTGGAACAGTAAGCTAAATAAACTCTTCCTTTTTTTTAAGTTTCCTTGGTTGGCGTTTCTATCACAGTAACAGAAAAGGTACTAAAACAGAACCCTTCCTATTGGGGAGGTATCTGTGCATCTAGGCTTATTGCGACTCTTTTCACAATAGCTAAGAAATGGAAATAACCTATGTGTCTCTGAAATGATGAATGGATAATGAAAATGTGTCACATTTACACAAAGGAGTTTTAATCAGCCGTGAAGAAAGATGCAATTATGAAATTCTAGGTAAATGGATAGGACTTGAAACTGTTTCACTAAGTGAAGTTACACAGATTCAGAAGAACAAACTACATATGTTTTCCCTAATTGGTGAATATATATCCTGATGTGACACAGGAACCAGGAAAATGGGAAGGGATCATAGAAGTAAATGGAAAGAAAGAAGATTTTTTTCACAACAAATGGAAACTATTAAATACTTCCACAACTGGTCACATACTGAGAATAAGTGTCTGAGAGATGCCTAACCCTAAGTGACACATCCACAGAGGAATCTCTTAAAGTTCGTGCAATATAGAAGAACAGGGGGTAGAGAGAATACTGATGCATCTCTCAACCCTCACAAGCAAAGTTTTCTCACACAGTACAGTGTGATGTACACAGAAGGCCACAACTGGCCAAAGTATAGAAAATAAGAGACTGCAGAGGGTATGTCTCTGAATAGGACTCATGCTAAGCCTTACACACCCATGGCTCAGGGACCATTGAAGAAGCGGGATTGTAAGACCTAGGATTGGTGCACGGATATAAAGAAACAGAGTCTTCCAGGCCACTGTGAACTTGCTCATATGAACTTACAGCAATGGTGATAGCATGCACAAGATCCACGCAAACTCAGTCAGACAAAACCCAACATAAATCTTTAGAAACTGGCAGCAGGTCTCAACCTTACCAGAAGAACTATTGGCAGCTGATTACTTATGCGTAAGGGAGAGTTAGTCTTCTTTTTTAAATTAAGAAATATAATTTATTATATATTTTTTATTTTATGTGTATGAATGTATTGACTGCATGTAGGTAGGTGCACCCTTGTCATGCAATGTCTGCAGAACTCAGAAAGGGGACTTGGATCTCCTGGAACTGGAGTTACAGATTGTTGTTATCCCATATGGGTGTGAAGATTGGAACCAGAACCTCTGCAAGAGCAGCCAATGCTCTTAATCACTGAAGAATCTCTCCAGTCCTGAAAGTTGGTCTTCTTTAAAGGAATGATATTAGATAGACTGAGTAGACTCCAATGGATGAACTTGTACAGAGAGATACGAGGATGCACAAACTTGACTTGATAAGACTTCACATTTATGACAGAATGCATAAATTTTTGTTGGGGAGTGCTATAGAGGGTGCGAATGGGTGAGCTCTAAATTTGATTAAGATGTATTGTATGAA
This sequence comes from Eospalax fontanierii, assembly GCA_035773235.1. Taxonomy (NCBI): domain Eukaryota; kingdom Metazoa; phylum Chordata; class Mammalia; order Rodentia; family Spalacidae; genus Eospalax; species Eospalax fontanierii. The sequence continues at coordinate 105,737,047 of CM069527.1, read as the reverse complement.
ATGCACAAAATTCAATAAAATCATACATGTGAACTTGTGACAGTGATGGCACTGAGCACAGGACCCATACCCACTCAAATTAGATAAAGGCTCAGAGTTCCGCAATAGAAATTTGTGGTGGGCCAGACCTAAACTAAGAACAATTGGAGACTGAGTACACTGGGAGAGGGAGAGTTTGCCTTACTTATCTCTAGATAGCCTGACTAGACTCCAGTGGATGATTTTGCTCTAAAGGACATGGGCACTAATGCTTGACTGGATAGGGAATAACATGAATGACAGAATACAGGAGATCCAGTAGGGGTTGAGGAATAGATGGTGGGGAATGTCTAAATTTGGTTAAGAATTGTTGTGCGAAACATATAAAGCTCAATAATTTTTTTTAAGTGGGTTTCTCTGATGGTAAAAGTGAATAGTCAGTAGATTCACTTTGAAAAAAGCATTTGGACACCCTGGAAGATGGAAAAAGAAATCCCTTTGAAGGCAATGGAATTTCCCAGTGTTGCTCAACAATCACGGGCAGACGTTGTGTGACTAGATACTTGGACATTAGAAGAACCACTGGGCAGTCCTGTCATGCACTGGAGTTTTGGCATTACTGTGTGACCGAAGGCTTCACTAGACCTCAAATCCAGCAAGATTTATCCAGAAAAAAACTCATTCCAGAATATGAGGAGATGGATTTAAAGGAAGCTGCTAGCAACAGAAATACTTCTTCACAGATGACTTAGATCTTTATGCAAGAACACTGAAACCTTGCACCAAGACTATAAACCTACAGAAGAGCAAGTGAAAAGGCTATAAAAATAATGAAGAAAATGGAAAATGTGATTTTAGAAAGAAGAATAAACACTGAGACATCATGAGTAGAAATATTTGAGTTTATCCCCTAATTGCCAGTGTTTAATCCAGCCCTTGTAGGTATTACCATGGAGGATCAATAGTCGAGTCCCTTTCTACATTTGATCTCACCTTTTTTCTTTCAGGCAGTTCATTACTTGATTTCACTCAGGATTTTATGTAGGAAAAAAAAAACAGGATGATCACATGACCCCCCAAAAGCTTTGATTGCCAAAAACTTAAAACAGAATATGGAATTCTGATTCTAAGGAAGATGCTGATGAATTTTAAGACAGTTTTCTGTTTAGAATCACTGTTTCTAGGGAATGAAAGATTTAATAAGATTTTTTTAAAAGACTGAACAGGATGATTCTGTTCCTGAGACATTATATTGGTAATTTTCAAGATCAAATTACCTGCATGCTTGCATTTGTATATGGACTTTCCCCTTAAAATTTTAGTGATGGTCATTTCAACCCCTAAAGCTTACATCATAAAACTACTGCTTTTGATAAGCAAGGCAGTAATTATCATGTCCCACCACCTCTTCACAATACAATAACTGTGTCCTCCTTCCACAACTTTAGAGAATTTCTTTGTAATGTCTGGGCTCTTAGATGAGAAAGTAAGAATTTTATTTTGCGGATCTTGGTTGAATATGTCTCCAGAAAACACAACACCAAATAATTCTCCTAATGTAGAACAACTGCAACAATCAACACACGGAAATCAAAATCCCATTGATGGAATAATCAAACATTTTTTTTCACTGAGTAAAATTGGTTCCTTTGCAAAATCTTGACACTGTTTATGATTTTTCTCATCACTTGTTATGTTGCTTAGTTCTATTAGTAGTTTTTCTCTTTTATAAGAAATATTTTATTATTTTTATTTTATACATATGAGTGTATTGCCTGCATGTATGTGAGTACACCCATGTGCAATACCTGTGGAGGTCAGAAGAGGGCGTCAGATCCCCGAGAGTTGTTAAGCACCATGTGTGTGCTGGGATTCACGCCCAGATCCTCTGAAGAGCAGACAATGCTCTTAACTGCTGAGGTATCTCTCCAGTCCCTTAGTCTGTCTCTTTAATTTAAGCAAGGGAGCATCAAATTCATTAATTACACATTTTTAAATAGCATAATATTTTAATTTCTTTTTCAGGAATCTACTTTTCGTAGTTCTTTCTAAACTCTGAGATCTAAAGATTACCAGACACAGTGCATGAGATACTTCTCTTCATGTTACTATTTCAAATTAAAATTTAACAAGTAAAAATAAATGTTATTTTAACGTGTAATACCAACAAGAGATTTGTAGGAAGACATCTGAAATCTATTTTATTAATGATACTGCAAAGGTAAAGTTCTCTTTGCTTAGTTATAATAGGAAATCAATCCCAAATAAAATAAAAAGGTAATTCCTATTTAGCTTTCTCCACTTTTGAGTCTGTTTTTGGAATATCTATGAAAAGAACATTTAAATTCAAGTTTCTAATAGTTAATCGAAGTGAAAAGGAACCAAAGAATAGTCAGTAGTCATCCCTAAATTCAATTTCTCTGGTTTGCAGAACAATTAAATTATTGTTGAAGAGGCAACGTGCCAATGACAGATCTGTGTCTCCCCAGACCCATAGGGAAACATAAGATAAACCATCTACCTATTTTGCTTTTTCCACACATTCTATTCACATGCTAACATTAATCAATTTTACCAATTTACCTTTCAAATTCAAATACTTACAATGAAGAACATGTGAATTTTCAAAGCTCATTGGAACATCATCAAAAAAAAATTTTTTTTAATTTTGTTTGTTTGACTCCAGTCAGAGTGAAACATTCTGCTTGAAAGAAACAAAACTCTTGTTTCCAGGTCTTTAATGAAAGACTTTGGCTCTAATGTTAGGGGAAATTTTCAATTCAGGAACAGGTTGAATATTCAGTTGGGATCACAGCCTCTATTGATGCTCAGTGATGAAAGCTGGAAATTCAGAGCTTCTTTAACTTTCATGGGAAATTTTGAATTGGAAATAATACAGTGTATTTTCTTATCTTACAAAGGAAAGTTCTGCCAGAGTAAATGATATGAGCACAACTTCCGAGAGTGCCTTGCTTGTGGTTGCTGAACCAAATTGGCTGAAATAGAGCAGCTGGATCCTAGAGATGGTTTCCCACTATCCTGTTCGGAGATCTGCTTTCAGTAGTTTGGAAAATACTCTCTTGTCCCTGACAAGCATAGTAATGTGGTAATGTGGGCACACACAGATGTATAAGACAACTTTATGAAAAAGAGAGACAGAGGTTCAAATTTGAGTAGCCATTTTAATTATTCATTATTATTATTGCTGTTATTATTATTTTGTCCTTTTGAGACAATGTCTCCCTATAGCCCCACCTGGCCTGGAACTCACTGTGTGGACAATACTGGCCTCAATCTTTGTGAGATCTACCTGATCTGGGATTAAAGACTAAGGGCATGAACCACCACACACAGTTCTTGTTCTGTTTATGCCACAGACATTACAGCAAATGAAGTCAAAATTACAATTGCTGAAAAGCATAGCAATTGAAATCATGCTCTTTATTGCCTCACCTGGAAAGCTGTTTGTAAGTTAATTCTGACTATGTTTAAATTGTTTCTTATATGGATTTATCACCTATAATTAAAGAGATTAATAACTTGAATGCTCTCTTCTGTTCGTTTATTCATTTAGTCCCTTGGGAACATCTCACGCCTGACACTTAATCCACAATAGGCACAAAATTGACACCCAATGATGCAAGGTATTTTACAATATATGCTTCAATATTTGGGTTGTTTTGGAATTCCTAAGACATTACTTTAAAACTATCTCTGAATATAGTAAAAAATGATAGGCAATGGATCAAATGAAGCAGAATTTATCCCTGAACACATTAACTCCTACTACAATTCCTGTGAAGTAGGCATTTCTTATTCTATAATCTGTCTCTTCGCTCATATTTTATAGGGTGCAAATCAAATTCTCTTAATTGGTTTTCCTGCAGGGCTTGTCTCCATGTCTCAGTTCAGTGTTTTCAGCAGCATCTGCTAGACTCTTGTCACTGTGGTCACCACGGAGCTTTACAAATCTGTAACTCCACTAGGTTTTCCATGTCCAGATAATTTCACCAACCACTTTGTGTTTTTCAAATGAGATTTCAGAGTTACCAAGTCAAGTTATCTGTCTTAAAAAGAGATAAAACAAGAAAACAGGACCATTTTGCAGTCAGAAATAATTTTTCTGCCTCATAAAGAGAAGTTTCCTACTGTTAATAAGCATACGTTCCACAGATACTGTAGGGACAACATAAGAAATCGAGAACCTAAACTCCCAGATATGTAAGAACAAACTTCTATGTGCACCCTATGTCTAACAAACTTCTGTTTGTCTACCTCTTTATAAGAACTTATTTCCTGTGCTCTCTCACCCAACTGTGAGAGACTTTGGAACCCCAAAAGTAGTAGAGGTCTCTGGAATCTCCAACTCGATCTTCAAGTTTTACTTTCAATTCTGCTGAGAGAGACCTGAGCCTTCTCAGTCATTCGCAACTATATGAACTTTCGACTCTTTTGAATCTGTTTTTTTCTGGCACTAGCCACAATATCTGTATCCATCTTAGTATACAGAACAATTTGATGTCCTCTCAAATCACAGCTTATCCACTGATTTTTAAAGATTAAATAATTCAGGTAATTTTCTTCTTGTGCTTTGATTTATTATAATTTTCTTCTGAACTAATGGATAAAATGAGCCTGGCTGCTTTCTCTGAGAAACTGAATATCATAGATAAAAGGAAATTATGTACAGGAAATCCAGGGGCAAATATCAGGAGGTTTAAGAAGAAATGTAACCCCTGACATCTAAGATCTGTTGCCTGCTGATAGGAAACCTAGATGTTCTGTTGGATATAATTGCAAGCAAACATAGCAACAAATGAGGTTTTCTAGTACCGCATGTTTGGAAGAGAAGACCATAGCCACTGTAAACCTGTAACAAATCTTCATCAGGCTGCATGCTTTGATCTTATGGAGAGATTGCTAGTGCTTCTTTGAGTCATAGCTTTTGAATTTATCTCTGTTATGTCCCCTAGAAATATGGGATTTATTGAGTGATCCAAGCATAGACTTATTTCCTGATAGAAACTCAAAACTAACACTCATTTCCTTTAACTTCTTCCAAGTCACAAACACCCACATCTTACACCAGTGTGTCTTCCCTGGCACTCTGAGGAGACCTGTGTTCCTCACCACTGATATTTTCTTCACCGCACAGTTGTCATGAAATATGTGTTTCAGAATATATACTAACATGGTCTATGTTTCTTTGTTGGCATATAAATGCTAATATATGGTAAATCAAATATAAACGTTAAAATGTTCATCAGGTTTAATTTCCAAAGAATACAATCTGATAGTAGACACAAAAGCGATTTACAAGGCTCTCATCAGGTCCAGAATCAGAGGCTTAATTAATATAGGCAAAGCACCTGAGAGAGCCTCCAGCTTTTCTGTCTCTTGTCTAACGATATTTTTAAATATTCAGGCAAGATCTAGGCTTACATACCTTTTTTAGTTTGATTTACTTTAGCACATATATTAAGAAAACAAACATAGGAATACTATCAAATACTGTTACAGACACTTGCACCTTAGTCTTTTATGAAATTTGCCTCAAGAAAAACGTGCTTTCATCCAGTTCTGACACTATTACTCAGTGATAGAAATAAAGTCACAAAAAAAGAAAAAATAAGAAAGAGCAATTGTTCTGAGAGTTGTGCTTTGACAAGCTAAAGAAACATCTTTCATCTTATGTACATCTAAATACCAGTAAATTAGTCCCATTGGTACCAAGGTTTTTTTTTAATGAATGTCAGACTGTTTATGTTCATATTTTTAAAACTTAATAATCAACTTTAATCTCATTTTCTTAGGAAACAATAGAAATGAGCATCTCAAGGTACCCGGTTTTGAGCTTGTCCCCACATGGGTGACTGGGAAACTCCAGCTTGACTAAGAATAGCAGAAATAGCCCAACACACACCTTTAATCCCAGCACACAGGAGACAGCAACAGGTGAATCTTTGTGAATTCAAGGTCAGCCTGGTCTACATAGCAAGTTCCAGGCCAGCTGGACCCTCAGGGAGATCGTGTCTCAAAAAATAAAAAGAATAGCAGATACAGAGCAAATTGTTTTCCATCCCTTCTTTCAGTAATTTCACATTTTATTTCCATTTTATATATTTTATTTGATCTTTGAATTCCTTGAATAAAATGACGAGAGCTTAGCTGCTCTGGGAGCGGTCCTACCTCTGCATACACTTCATGATTATACTTAAAGAGCTAACTCAGTGACAACTGTTGAGCTGACTCTAGGGTGTATTTCACCCAAAGGACATAGTCCACAGTGCGGGGATCCATTGTGAAGAGACAAATCTGTCAAGCACACTTGTAGGAAAATGACTAATGCAGAATGGAATGGTCTGAAATTAAGTCACTAAGGGTATGATCTCAAGCATTTTGACTTTGTTTACTGGATACTTGCATTTTCCACAGAGTGGCTTCTTGCTGGAAAGAAAATTTTCTTTTCCTGATCTACCAGGAAAGAGCAGCAAGATGGTATCAGGATATTTGTCTGTCTTTGAAGGTAATCTGTCTTTTTACTGTGGCTGCATTTGGAAGCTAAGTGGATCTCATATGGATACACATGTTCATCTACTGCTCTTAGGCAAGGCCTTCTTTACACTACCCTTCTCATGGATAGTCCTAGTTGTTGTTGGTCATGCTGATCTTTCTTTTTCTTCTTCATTTCTTCCTCCTCCTCTTCTTGTTCTTCCTGCTTCTCCTCCTCATATTTCTCTTCTTCTTCCTCCTCCTCCTCTCTCTCTGTCTCTCTGTTTCTCTTTCTGTTTTATTCAGACATATTATTAGATGCATGTTATTCCTTTCATTTTTCTTGATATATTAATTATCAAATTATTTTTGTATCTCTGCCCTGTACTCTGTATTTTTTTCACTTTTATCTTAAAACACACTAATGTTATATTAAGCTATGTCAAGTCAGTTTAACATTACCCAATTAATTTCTTTAGTTTCTTTATGTCCCTGCTTATATAGCTCAGATCTACATTTTATATGGTACTTCTAATACATGGTGTTTCTGCAGACCTCATTCTGCTCTTGGAAAGCCTTCCATAATGCTGTACCTTTTCTTGTGCGCTCTGTGATTTGTGATTATGGTTTTCCAGTCACAGGACTTTCCTGTGGTCATTCTTTGTGGCCTACTTTGAAATTGAGTTTCTGCAGAGAATGCTTGTTTTGGCCTCTATTAGGCAAGCGAGCGGCTGCTTCACCTACTTTAAATTATATTTTAGCTTTCGGGTGTTTTAAATCCACCGTGTTTTATAAAGTTATGTTATGACCTGCAATACCATTTGCTTTTATGTGCTTTTAAGGATTTTCTTTTGCCTCTGTCAGGGGCAATATTTCTTACAGATCATCTGATGAGGGCAGAGGGACTTACTTTTCTATTTCTCTTTTGTGTGATCATGTTCTTTGGGACATTTTCTATACTGGAACCTAAGAAAATTATTTTCTTTCTTCATTTTTTGGCAGAATCACAAGAAAATAATCTTTGAGTTCAGTGCAGAAATGAGATCTGTTACTAGACCAAAGCAATAGCCAATAAGAGGTTTTCCACACTGAAATGAAAGTCAACTCTGTTTTTCAAATCACAATCTACAATAGTTTTATTAATCCAAATCCAAACAAAAGTTGTATATATATATATATATATATATAGAGAGAGAGATACATATATATATATATATATATATATATATATATATATATGAGAAAGGGATGATCTTGAAAGGGAAATTATTCTTGGTGACCTTGTTAGTCATCTACTATTGGAGTTCTTTGGTGCCAGTTTCTTGTGAATTTATTTTACCTGTCCAGATCTGTCTCACTATTGATGCTTCATGGTTTTCATTCTTTCCTAGAAGTAACTAAAAGAGAAATGACAAAAACTAATTATATTAGTTATATTATTTTTAAAGTAGCCTATGAACACACACACACACACAAACACACACACATATATATATATACAAACATACACAGAAACATACACACATACACATACACACACGAACACACATGCACATACACAAACACCACACTTACATGAATACACACAGTATCATTGGCATTGCTCTCAATATATTCAATTACTGCCATTCATTACTTGCTATAACTCATTCTAACTATGCTACAGATTAATATAATGAAATAAGTGATAGAATAAATTAGTAGGATGATACAACACTAATATAATAAAATTGATTTTTTATCATACATCTGATGACTTTATTACACAGAAGTATTGTAAAAGCAGGATCACATTTTTGTGCTTATTAAAAACTTTAAGGTAGTAGAGAATGTAGACCTTTTAGTATTCTGCACCTAATAGTACAGAGAGAATGATGGTATAAGCACATGCCATTACTAGATGACTCTGGACAAGAAAACAGAAAAACAGCAGCCCTCTGCTCTCTCCTGATGGAAGTAAATTAGTTATGTCCATGGACCCAATCTCAGAGGATGATGTCTTAACCTAATTTTGATAGATTTAGGACTCCACAAAGGAGCACACGTTACCAAGAAGAACAAGAGGATCCTACATTCTCATGTAGGCAGACAGGAGTCTGAATACATTACCCTTCTTCAGTTGAATTTAGAATAATTGCTGTCATCAGAGAGATGTTCAGTGCAAATGTATATCTTAGAAAACCTAATCTGTAAGAATGTTGCTCCTTATGCAGCAATCTAATTTTCACTTTATGTCTCGATTAATTGCTTTGGATTTGCTGGGATCAAATACTTGAAATAAACAAATCATGAGTGAGAAGATTTGTTTTTTGGATCCCCATTTCTGAGAACTTGATGATCATCCTGGTCAAGAGGGCAGAGTGGAGCAGAGCCACTCACCTCTTGCTTAGCAAGTCAGAAAACAGTGAATCAGAAATCAAAGACCAGCTCAGAGATATATATGGCCCTTCCCAACATGTTCACCAGTGAACTACTTCCTCCTAAAAGGCTCCTGCTCATACTGAAAATCCTTTCTCCATAATGCTATATTATGAACCTGTCAATGGATGAATTCATTCATTAGATCAGAGGCTTCATGATCTAATAATCTCTGGAAATTCCAACTCAAGACACCCACAATGTTGTGTGTTCCTGAGTCTCCTAATCAAAATAATTTGATGATCACAATTAGTCATCATGGTGGTACAATTCTCAAATAGAAGAATTATATGTTAATCAGCAGAGTGCACGCTTTTGAAACACGTTTTTTTTATTTACGCATTTATGTAATTTCTTCATTAAAGCATTCAGTATCAGGAAATAGAAATCTTCATATAGCTTTAAGGTGCTAATATGTGTTAATATTGAACCTTGAAGGAAGAATAAGAACTCTACTGATCCCAAAGTGTTTTAACTAATAAAATGAAAACTAGAAGTATGTTAAATTCATGATCTTTCCTGACCCATAAGCAGATGTCTTCTTTGGAAATGTTATTATGCATAATTCAGGAACAGAATCAAATAGAATTCAAACACGGGTTTATTCATAAGTTTGCTTGTGAGTTCCCTGTTTACTAAAAGGCTATGAGCTCAAATTAATGCGTTGTCTAAGCATTAAAAGTTCTAATTCACCTCCACTGTCTTTTACCGTATTTGCCAGTACCATTGCCAATTATTGGTCCTCAAGTACAGGTTCAACTTGGTGGACTAGTGTTTCATGAGGTCCACGTAAAACTCACTGATCTTAGACAATCTCAGAAACAACTAATAATTTACAAGTTGAATACAGACATGTAGGCAGGCTCTTGAGTTCACTTCTCAGTTTCTCCAGACCAGAGTTTCCTTCCTAAGCCCGTGGGGCCTCTCTATGCATTTTCCTTCTCCTTAAAAAGTATCGGATTTTTGTTGTTGTTATTTTGTTTTGTTTTTTTACCGTCCCTTTGATGTCAGCTCCATCATTGAACCTTAGCTCATTCAGTACACAAGGAATGCATTCTTGACCAACCATTTTCTCTTCTGTGGCCTTAGAAGTGCTTCAGAATTCTCAGAAGTTACCAATAGTCCTACATGAGACCTGTGAACTGATCCCCTTTGGTAGTGCTGAGACAGGCTCTTAAGACCAGCAGTTCTAGAATAAGCATTTATGCCTGATCCATTATGACAGCAACTCCCTCACACTTCCCTGATCCATTATGACAGCGGCTCCCTCACAGCCCCCTGAGGGATGATTTCCTTTCATGCTCAACACATACTTGTTGAGGATGTTCTAGACCAGGACTCATGCTAAACACACCCTCTTCTCTCAAGGATCTCACACTAGATTACATTGCCACACATCTCCATGACACATGATGAGTGATTTTCAAAACAAACCACTGAACAAAAAATCCTATATCTAGACTTAAATCCACACATTTCAGTCTCATATAGCCAGGGGACATGCATAAGAGACTGAAGGAAAAGTTACTCCCAATGAATCTAAAGCTCATCAAGAAAGAGAGAAACAGAGAGAGAGAGAGAGAGAGAGAGAGAGAGAGAGAGGCAAAGTACTAATGTTAGAGAAAATATGTAAAGCTGTTTATTGATGTCTGCCCCCAAATTGCTTTTGCATATTTCCTTTATTGGCTATTAGGATAAACTGTCTTTCCAGCTTAAACTTTTCCTCTGTTACGTGTGACAATTATTGGTCAGGATAGAAGAAGTCATTGGAGGAAAAATAAAATAAAATAGCTTGGTCTCCAGGGTCTGTCTGACATTGCCAGCTGAGGTGACTGCAAAAGCTGCTTACAGTTGAATACTTCAGTTTGTTCTCTACAAATTGCATACTACTTTTTACCCTTAACTTTTCAAAATGTTAGGGGGATGTTCTAGTTTACTTTCAATTGCTGTGACAAAACACTCTAACAACTTGGCAAGGAAAGGCTTTATTTAGCTTACATCTCCCAGGTCACAGTTCATCACTAAAGGAGCACAAGGTAGGAACTCAGGGCAAGAACCTGGAGGCAGGAGGTGAAGCACAAGCCATTGAAGAATGCTCCCATGGCCTGTGCTCAACGTGTTCTGTTATACAATATGGGACAAGCCCAGGGGTGACACCAACCTCAGTGGCCTGGTTCTCCCACATCACTCAACAATGAAGAAAATATCCCACAGATATGACCACAGGCCAGCTCAATGGAGGCACTTCCCCAATTGACACTCCCTCAACCCAGGTGTGTCAAGTTGACACTAAAGTTATCCAGCACAGGAATCTTCAAATGTAACAATGTATCCTTAAGTTGAAGAATATTTGATGAATAGCCAATATCTATGTTAGCTTATTTGTGAAGACAATTTATCAGATTATTATAAAAGTACATAAGTTTATTACACATGATATTAAATTTCAGTTGTCAGCTTGATTGGATCTGGGATCAACCAAGAGATGTGTGACTGGATAAGTCTATGAGTATTTCCTAGAAGGATTAACTGAAAAGGTCTTAGGGTGCCAAGACCACCAGGGAAGGCCACTCAGACTCTGGAAAGTTCCAATTAGTCAAATAGCTGCAGTGACTGAAATCCAAGGTCAGGTATTGGGAATGCAGTAAGTGACTGGGGGCAGCTGGGTTTTTAAAGTCAAAGATCACAAGTCATTACAAGGCATCTTCATTTAAGCAACTTTAGGGTATATGGTTAAATCTTTACAAAGGAAAGTTTTTGGATATTTTCAATAATCAGGCTGTTGTTGTAACAGCCATGCTCATTCCTGTTGAGTTAGAAAGCATAAGATAAATTGTTACAGCTTCTGGGTGGTACCACTGTAATTTGCTATTTCTCAGAATCAAACCCTTAAGAGAGATGGAGGGGGACTTACTGAAATTAAATTAAGCCCTAGATCAAGCCTGACTAGTTTAAGAATACAAAATGGGGAGAGGGAACAAGACGGAGTCACTCATGGTGTCACAAGGGCAAGACTCACCCCGAGTGGGTGGTACCTTGAAGCTGTGGCTCAAAAATAGAGAGGTACTATGGGAAAGCTGTTGCTTTTTGCCTGCTGTCTTTGTGTCTTGCTATTGTGTAAATCACCTCGTTTGCTGTTACTCTCATCCTTCACTGACAGTTGAACTCAGTTTCTTCAGCCTTCTAATGTGGACTAAGGCCTAACAGAGCTCCTGTTATCCTTTAGACCTTCAGCATCAGTCTGGGACTGATGAGGCATTCAGCTGCTCAGGCTGAGAAGCTGATGATTCTCCTCTCTCAGATGTGCAGATAGTCATTGCTGGATGACCCTACCAGTATCATGTAGACCAGGCCAAAAACTCTTCTTTATAATATAGTCATTCTACTTCACTGTTCCTCTGGAGAATCCAGACTCATATGTTGTTTAAACAATTCACATTATAATTTTAAAATATGATGTTTCTATCATTTACTTGATCAGAATAAATATCTGAAGTAAAGCCTCATCTTAATGATTAGGTAGATTATATATACATAATATGCCCCTCTGGAGCACATATATATATATATATAGATAGATAGATAGATAGATAGATAGATAGATAGATAGATAGATATAATTATATATATTCACTTAGATTCAGAACAAAGTAAATAAACTAATTTCAATTATATTTAGAGACTCAGCCAATTATATTCTTTCTTTAACCTGGTCAATTAAGCTATGAATTTAAGTTCTGCAATATTACCAAATTATCAGAACATTAATTTGTCTAAAATGTACAAATTCTTATATGGCTTTTGGGTATACAATGGAGAATACAAGTAAGCTTTATCATATTATCTTTAAGGGTATTTATCATCAAGTCATTTTATCAGGTAAAACTCATTCAGAGTAAATAGAATCCATGCTGAATATTCCATTAGGACAAAACTACAGCACAAAAGCTAGAAAAAAGAAAGATTAGGGGCAGATGGCCAGGCAATCCAGCTACAAACAAGAGCCTGAAGCTGTACTCATCAGGGGGTGCCTCTCTGTGGATTCAAGGATTCAGGCAGAAATATAGGAGAAACTGCTTTTTCCAAAACTGCCTTTTAAAGCCGCTCTAGGGATGGGTGCTTCTGCCTTCCGTCTTTGTACAACGGTCTATTGCTACCTGTCTGGAAGAACATGCTGGCCAAAGAGAATGGTTCTGAAAAGAAAAACAAATAACAGCAAAGAAATGACAAAGTAATCATTAACTTCTGGAGTTCTCAGATGAGAGAGTCAGGGCAGAGTGTTTAGATATTCCCAGAGTCCAGTTCTTTGTAATATCTCCCAAATTGATGCTTCATATTATAGGTCCATGGTTGCTTCGTTTTCACTAAATGCTATTTCAATGTATAACTAATTTAAAGAGAAAAATTTTATTTCATTTCTTAAAATCAATCCTATATTTGTCTTGAAGGCAAAATTAAATGTCATTCAAAATTCAGGTAAAAGTGAGTCAAACCTATGTTAAAATAGCCTAGAGCCCATGTTAATAATTATTTTGTGCCTTCATCAAAAGGGTAACCAACAGCAATCAATACATTTTTTTCAATATGTTCCCTACCTGTACTTTCTGTACTGAGAATAGAAAACACATCCTGCTAAACAGTAACTGTTAACAGGCAGCAAAATATTTCAAATACACATAGAACGTGCATGATCTCAATGTTGTACTCAAGTTTATCTATTCTTCTTTTATATTTTATTTATCATTCTTATTATGCGTGTGCTATCTGCATGTATGTATGTGCACCCATGTCATGCAATGCCTGTGGAGTTCAAAAGAGGTCATCAGACCCATTGGAACTGGAGTTACAGTTGTTAGCCAGCATGAGGATTCTGGCAACTGAACCCCAGTTCTCTGACACGGCAGCCAGTGCTCTTAATCACGGAGCCATCTCTCCAGCCCCTCAAGTTTGTCTATTCTAGCACCACTTCCTCTTTGCACTGTAGGATTCACTGGAATTCTCAGTGTTCTCTCTGATCTAAGGAGATCATTAAGGTTTATATGAGGGGCTAGATGAATTTGTCTCTTATTCCCTGGTGAATAAAGTTTGGAAATTCGCAAGATGTCTCTGAAAACAGCCTTATGATTGAAATATAGGGAACATGGTTAAAAACAATCATTGTTTCCTAGACATTCCAAGGCCAATGCATACATAAAAGGACAATGGCTGTGACTGGCTGCATGAGACCAGGGCAAGGTAAAGCCAGACAAAATCCACACCTGGATGCCAGAGGGGCTCTGGAAGTTGGCAGTTGATGGCTGCTGGGAGAGCAAGGCAGTTTTCATCCTGGTTGAGGCCTGTGAGAGGAAACCCATTTCCAATAATTGATCTTATACCTATGCCAATGCAGGCACAAAAGGCCTCAATAAAATGTTAGCAAATTGAGGTACAAATTATAACACATGGAATATTTGTCATGAGCATGCAAGTATGGCCCAGTATTTGAAAGTTAACTAAGGTAATCAATCACCAAATCAATATAAAAATAAAAAGTATAAAATGTTTTCACTAAAATTAGAAAAAGTATTTGACAAAACACAACAGTTTTTCATAATAAAACTTCATAAACTGTGGATAAAAGGGAAATGTCTCAATTTAATAATGTACATGTACTCAAAAGCTCTTGTAGTTACTATTGTACTAAATAGGGAGATACTCAAAGCCATCCTACAAAATCAGGAAGAAATCAAGAACGCCATGCTCGCACCATGCTTGAGATTGTATCTGATGCAAAATAAGAAGAAAAAGAACTAAGAGACATTAAAATTGAAAAAAAAATTGGCTTTGTTCACAGATGAAATGTCTAGTCAGTGATGTAGAAAATCTAAAAACAAAGAATGAGAAGTTCCTAGAAATAGTAACTAATTAACATAAGTGGTTTACAAAAAGTTCCTATAAAAATATGGATCATTATTTTATACATGTAAGATAAACAAATAAAATTTGAAGTAAAATATAGGTTATAGTACATATCAATTCCTCAAACTGATATGTTCAGTGATATATGATATATCTTTAAAAATATTTACAAGACATATTTAAAAAGCTGTAAAACTCAATGCTTAAATTAAAAAATATATATAAATGAACAGATGTCTATTTTCAATTTTATTAAAATATCAACTCTTTCTAATTTTAAGTCTAGTTTTAATGGAATCTGTAGAAAAATTGCAGCAAATTATTTTTGAATATTGAAATATTTATTCCAAAAATTCACATATTGGCAAAGGACCCAGAAAATGCCAATTCCAGATTGAATGAGTAAAACAAAGTTGGAACATCAGCTAGGCTACAGAAATAGTGATTAATGTAGTTTGAGTTGGAAAAAAAAAAGGATGAATAGACCAACAGAGAAGAATTGAGCCCACAAAGCAACTCATGTAAATACAGTCGATGTGTGACCAGAAAATGGCGGTAACAGAAAACAAACACAGTGTCCTAAAGAGATGATGTCAGCACAAGTGGATATATGTGTGTGTGGAGCACATTCATTGGTCTAGATAGGCACCTTCAACACATGAAATATATAGGAATTCATCACTGGCCTAGATGTACAGTTCAAAAGTGCTAGAAGCTGACATGGCAGAAATTTCTAGAAAACTCGGATGGATTGATACAATGTATGAGCAACACCTGGGGTCTACTCTTCATTAACATTAAAAACTACAGTTTTACAAGGAGAATGAAAGCATAAGCCACAAACTGGGATCAAATCTATGGGACAAAGGGCGAGCTTATTAAGATATGTCAAAGCACTTGAAAACTTGGTAATTTGGGCTAGTATGATAGTTCAGTTGGTAAAGTCTTTGCCTTGCAAACATGAGGGCCTGAGTTCAAATCCCAGCACCCATGTAAGAAAATCTAGGTGTGGGTCCACTTGTAACCCCTCCGCTGCAGAGGAGATGGATACAGGTGAATCCATGGACCTAAATGGCTGGCCAGCCTGGTCTGCTTGGTGTGATGCTGGCCAATGTGAGACCCTGTTTCATAAAGCAAGGCAGATGGCAACCTTGTCCTGTGCTATGTATATGCACATATATATAGACACCTACACATACCTATACATACACACATAACACACAAGTGCATACACAAATACATATGTGTGTGCAAATGCACACACAAAACTCTCAATAATGAAAAGGCAAATAGTCTGCTTAGAAAATGGACACATGGCTTTAGGTAAAATCTCACCAAAGACACACACGGGGCAATTAAGTGTAGAATCAATGTTCCACATCCTGTGTTGTCTTGGAATTGCATATTAACATAATTATCAGACACCACAGTAATTCATAAAAGTAGCAATATATAGAGCACTGGAGGTCCAAGTGTACTGGAAAGTGCAACAGAAAGAACTCGGTTTTGTTGACAGAGTGCACAATTTTGCTATCCAGTGGTTTCTTACAAAGTAAGCATACTTTCATTCAGCATAAAGATAGATGAATAATCAAACTATGCACAGACATGGAATAACATTATATGCATATTATTCAGTCAAAGAAGTTCACCCTAAAATGTTATAGGCTATGTGGTTTTAGAAATGTCACTGTGTGAAAGAGATGGAATTGTAGAGGGCAAACATGATTAGTTTACTAGATTGTCAGTAGATGTGCAAATAAATAGCCGGAACACAAAAGAGTTTGAAGACAGTGGAAATACTATGTGTGTATCTCATTATAAACATTTGCCCAAACCTACAAAATGTACTTCATAATTCCATAAACACCATGACTGAACTATGATGTGAACTGTAGGTGCCTGGTAAATAAGTTTGGTTGGGCTGACCAGATTGCTCAGGGGTAAGAATTGCTTCTGAGCCTGATAATCTGAATCTAACCCCCAAGATCTACATGGTGGTAAGGACAACTGATTTCTGGAAGTTGTCCACTGACCTCCACACATGCCAAGATACACATGGACCAAACACATACATATCCACACATGCACACAAATAAATAAATATAAATATATAAATGGAACAAAATTATTTTAGAAATAATGTTTTTATTAATTCTTTGAGAATTTCATGCTATGTATTGGACTGTACTCACCTCATCTTGTCTCAAGTCCACCTCCAGGACCCTACACCCCAACTTCATGTCTTCTCTATTGTTCAAACAATCAAGTTCAATTTGTATTCTTCCAGTACGCCTGTGTGCACAGCCATCCTGCCAGTCATTCCTGCTCACAACGGCTGTCAATAGCCAATGCTCCTCAGCTAGGGGTGGAACTCCATGCTTGCCTGCCGCATCATGATGGGTATTGTCTGGCTTGAGCTTGAGCAGGTCTTGTGCATGCTGTCATTACCTCTATGCGTTGAAATGTCCACCTACCCAGGTTCTGTCCAGAGCACAATGTTTCCTTGTGTGGATCCAGCACCACTGGTTTTCAGTTTTCTGTTCCCTCATCTACAAGTGATTCTTGAAACTTGAGGAGGGTGTATGATATAGATGTCCCATTTAGGACCGATAATTAGGTCGTCTCTTATTCTCTTCACATTGACTAATTGTGGGTTGCTCTGTTAACCACCATCTATTGTGAAAAGCAGCTTCTCTGAGGTAGGTTGACATATACTCCAATCTCTGGGTATGACTGTCGTTAGGAGTTGATTTACTACTATGCTGATTCAGCAGAATCATTTGGGTAGGTTCCTCAGTGGCAACAACTGAGTAACTTCAGGAGACAATGCTGCCAATAGGTTAAGATTATGAATGTGTGCCACTGAAGTGTCATCGGAAATGAACTGAACTTAATGCATCATAGCATTTCTCCATGAGGAAGGGATTCCATGCCAACAATTACAATGTGCATATGATTATACATGAAATTATTTAAGTACTAATATTGTGTCTTTTGTTTTCTTAGTTTTGCTTGTTGTGCTTTGAGCATCAACTGCCCCACACAAGCTCATGCAGTAGCAGTATTCAAGGACACTAGAACCACTGGGAGGTGGAGACTAGTTGGAGGAAGTGGATATTTCAGAGTGGTTCTTGAACATTATAACCATTGCTTCTACCCCCGTTCTTCTGACATGTGAGCTAACAACGTCCATGCGTTTCCTGAGCCATCTGCTCTCATATCTTCTCCATGATGGAATTTCTTCCTCAACAAATGAGGCAAAATAAGCCTCATCCCTGGCTCTTACAGTCTTTCAGCTCCCTCTTCCACAATGGTCCCCGAGACCTGGGTGAGCAGAGTTTAGTATAGGAGTCCTGACCAAGGGCCCATACTCCATAGACTCTTATTCTCTCTGCCTTGGCAATTCGTGATCTTTGTGTTCCTGTCCCTCTGTTGCATGAGGGAACTTCACTGATAAGAGTTGAAAGATAGCTTAGTGTTTTCTTTACCCCTTGGTCTATGTTCTGTGTACCTTAGTTGCAGAGAGGTTGCATTGCAGATTTATCACTTAGGCTTGGTCAGTTCACAGACAATCTTTGTATTTGACAAGTTTTGGAATTCTGTAATCACCACTTTCTGTTGAAAACAAAGCTTCCTTGATGAATGATGACTGGGATACTTGTCTTTAAATATAAGGATCCATATTTAGAAAATAGTAAGAAAGTACATTTGTCTAGGATTGTGACAGCCTTGGGTTTTTCTCTAAGATCTATGAACTTTCCAGCCATGTGTATTTTGCTGTGGTTGCAGCATCACACATGAATTTCCTCCCATTAAGTGGACTTTAAGTCTAATTAGGTGGCTGTTGATTGCCCCAAGATAAAGGTTCCACTGCTGCATCAGTGTTGCTTGCTGTGCCAGTCGTTGATGTGATTATTAGGATTTTCACTGAGTTTGAACCATCACTATTGTTTTCTTTCTGCTTCTTTGTTCGTTTTTCTTCTTTTCTGACAGATGTTTTCCTCATGGTAACTTCCTATACTTGGTCAGTGTTTAGTGTAATGTTAAATAAGGATGAATTTTTTTTACAATAACTAGAGACACTTATTCATTGGTTCATGGGATTTACAAGTAAAAATAAAAATTTCTAAACTTGACCAAGAACCTGTTAATACATTTTATTTGTTTAATAGAAATGTATATTTTAAATACAAAGTGGTACATTTATTTGAATCATTTATATACACATGATTCAAAAATACTGAATAGTTTTCCAATCTGCTTTGTGTCATATGGTTTATTCTTATTGAAGAGAAGGAAATTTAAACAAGAGAGTATAAAATCTAAGCTAGCCTAGGAATGTAAGATTTTGACAAATCACAATGTGGGGAAGAACTCACTTAGATTGTCTGATATCAAAACTTGATAGTGAAACATTTTTGGCAGCTCTATTTTATTAACTTTCTTTTCCAACTGAGCTCCACAGAGACGTTTAGCAATTAATCTTCTGGTGCTGCAGTGAGATCAGCAACTGTGATTAGAATTGTGAATAGTTCAGTGGGAGGAGATGAAAGATGAAAGGGACAGAAGCGACAAGTCTATAATCATAAACGCAATCACACAGCAGGGTCAGATTTCCCAACGTCTAGATGTCATTGTATAGCTTACAGTCAGGCATGAGAAGGGATGGACCTCGTCCATCTGCCTGCCATGGAGGTGTCAGGTAACAGAGTGTTTCAGGAATCTCATTCATACTAAGTATACTCAAATCTAGAAATAAATTATCCGTAAAATTAAATTGTTATTTCCATATTCAGTTAGACATAGGAATATTACATTGTTTAAGGAAACATCTAATTTCTGAAAAAGTTCTTGGCTCAAGTTTCTATCAAAGCTGATTTTATATTTAATCACCCTCCTCAGTTTCCTATTTTCCTCCCCATATCATAATTCCCACCCATGGATTAAATGTATAATAAATACTGTTTCAGTTTTGATTTTGTCTTGTTTTCTGTTAGAATAATTTCTTAAAACATCCTCATATTATATGTCTTTTTTTTTTTCAACAAATATCCATGCTTCAAATAGAGCAGGTTTTCTCTTTGGCTTACCTTTGAATGTATAGGCTAATAACTAGAAAATTTACCACAATGCAAATGTGTTCCTGATAAAAATGAAAGTATTTGGTATTCATTAAGTTTAGCATAGCATATTCTAAAAATAATTAAACCTTAAAATTATATGCGAGCACAACACTTACAGATTTTTCTATTCACCTTGTACTAGTGGCTACATATACTAAACATTGTTTTAAAATAAGAATTTGAAGGGAGAACCAGTTTTTGAAAAGTGGCATATTACAGTAAGCCCTGAAAGGGGGCTGTTCTCTCTTGCTCAGGCTGCAGAGTCATTGGACTAGGAGATTCCACCCATAACAATGCAGAAAGAATGTTCGACTTCTGTGAGTTAGAGTAAATATCCCTGTTACTGTTTGGATCCTTAGCATTGTCTCTTTCAAGTCACCTGAAGAAGCTGGACTTCCTTAACACAATAAACACAAACCAACGAGCAAATACTATCCATGCATTATTTTAAAGAGGGGTTTGCCAAGTATGCTGTGCAAGATATAAAAAAGGCTCTGAGATGGAGACAGCTGTAGCTCAGGGAAATGAACATGTTCATACTGGCTGTATGGGAGGCCATGGATTATCCAAGCATGTGAGCATGATGCCAGTTCAGCCACGAATGGACACGAGCTTCAGCACTGGTGTTCACTGTTGTTGGACTTATTGCGAAATTTCCAAATTGAGGGGATTAGAAAAGTATGCTCCCCATTTCCTGAAATATGGTGTCTTATGTCGAATTAGACTTTTTCAAGGAACTCAGAGGAAAACAACAGCTGTTCAGCTGAAAGTCATGATAAAAAACATCAGTAACGCCAGGGCTAATGAAAGGCATTTTAGGTTTTCACACTCTTCCTCCTGGTTTCTGTCCTTCTTTTCCAATAAGATATCTGACCAGAGAAAAGGAAAAATTCATTTTGGAAACGCAAATGCTATTCTGTTTCCACTTAGGTCTATGAAGTAGGAACCACCAAGGGCATCTGTTGCTGAAGAAATCCTTCTGTTTAGAGGAGGAACAGTTAGGGCATACACAGTGAAGTTTCATTTCACTAGATACTCATTATTGGTGGTGACTTCCCTGCAGTCATAATTCATTAGATCACAAAATCTTAGAGAAATTGTTCATGTTTGTGTTGCTCAGTGACTTGGGTTTAGCTTTTAGAGAACAAAATGGCATTATCAAATCAGATCTGAGAAATTAGAAAGACAATAGTAACTCATGTTACAGGAACAGCCTGTTCCAAGCACCAATGCACCAGAATATCTAATGCATAAAGTATCAGGTCACTAATCACAACTGCAGCCATAGAGTGACAGGAAGCAAGTGTTCATCACCATGGTCAGGGTTGAGGCCACGTAAATATTCCTGTGATGCAATCTGTGCCCACTAACACCACCGCAATAACTGGATGAATGATTTAGCAGAGCTGTATAGAAGGAAATGGATTGCTTGGTTCTTGGGATAGAAGAAAATCAAGTAAAGGAGAACAAGTTCTGGTGCTCTTGAATCTGACTTTTGCAAAGTAGGCGGAGGGGATGTAGATGCTGAGGTGACTTGGCATTGGGGCTCTAAACTACTAAAAATGTTTGATTAGATTGTGCTTCTGACAAAATAATGAAAGCCTTGCTCTAAGTAGATAAACAGAAGTTACCCCTCCAATTGTCTATAGGGATTACATGTCAGATTACACTGGAGATTTTGGACTATGCTGGGTATTTGATTTATGAGAGTATTTTATATTGGAAAAATTGTGAGAACTCCAAAGAATATAAGAAGGCTTTGAGGAAAATAAATAAAGGAATTCTTTGTTCATATGTTGAAGAATATTCGACAGAACATTCATCACTATAGATTTCAGAAAATAAATCTTTGAATCATAGACCCAGTATAGTGTGAGTAGGTTTATCGTCCTGTGAACTTGGGAATTGTGTTTCCCATACTGTAAACCCAAAAAGTCCAAGAATTTACAATGTTAACAGCTATAAAACCTTTGATTACATGGTGATACACTTACTATTTCCTCTATTAGTTGTAAAAACAGTCCTGAAAAAAATTTTTTTAAAAGCACCAATTGTGAGTCAAAAGACTTCTCTAGATATTAGGAACAGCAATTTTCACAAATTCATTTCTGGAAAGAATTTAATAAAATTTAACATTGTTTCAAAGTTTAGAAAGTGATGCAAAATTTTGTGTGTTTTATATTAAATCTTCAGAGCTATAAATAATGCCATTAATTTATATATGAAGTTGAAATATTTGCTATAGCTGAACTGACATTTCTGTAAATAATTTTTCCTTATGTGTGTATGTACAGATACACAGAGATGAAGATTTTATGAACTGATAGTATTCCTATTTGCTGTATTTTCTTCAAATGAATCCATAAAAGATAGAAGTTCAGTTTTAATGACTATTCATAGGATTCCATGGCAAATTATTACCTTCTGTTGTATTCGGTTTTAGAATTTGCATTTAAATACAGTATTTTGCATTTAATATCTTCCCTTTGCTTCAGTAATGAAAAAATAAGACCATGCTGATGTCTGGGAAAACATAAGCATAAAAACTAAACAAAAGGACTAAGTTTCGATGTAGAATATGTTAATACACCAAACTAATGGCTTTTTGCAAATAGAGAATAGAATTTGTATTGAATAGCTTGCTTTCTTTTTATAAAATAAAACTTCTGAAAAAATGTGGTGTTTTGTCTTGAATACAAAGAAAAATGGACATTGCTAGATTCAGACAATTTTTATCTTTGTCCAATTATTGTGTATTAATTCAATAAATAAATTCTTATTCCAATTACTTGAAGAGTTTTCAATTTGAAAATGGAATAATAATTGATATCATTTGATATATTAAGATACAAATTTATAAGCTGAGAATAAATTTCTGAAAGATAACATTACCTGAATAGTCATTAAAAATATAAAATTCAGTTGAATGCTGTGATTTCCACCTATAATTTCAGCCACTTAGATGGCTGAGATAGGAGGATCCTGAGTTCCCTGTTACACTCTAGGAAGAAATGAAGGAAGAAATAAAATGCACAATTTACATACAACCACTGAACAAAATGTATTCATGCCTTATATCATAATTCATGAGACACAGGAGCCAAGTATGCATTTCTGTATAAAACTCTACACTGTACTTTGGTTCTGAGACCTGTTAACATTTCCAGTTCTTCCACTTCTTGTACAGTAAAGAATCATTTGAAAAGTGAGTCAAACAGTGAGTAAACTTCAGTATACTTTAAGAAGAACTAATCACTATAAGGAGCAATATGTTATAATTGGTGTGTACATAACCAATGTCTTTATGTCATCTGTGGTCCTCTGATTATTCAGTAGGTATGTATATATTACATTCTATGGTCTAACATGGTTCTAAGCATTTTATAATAATCCTTGAAGATGGTCCTATGGCTAGACACATTACAGACGCAAACATTTGAAAAC
The DNA here is from genome assembly GCA_035773235.1 of Eospalax fontanierii. NCBI lineage: Eukaryota > Metazoa > Chordata > Mammalia > Rodentia > Spalacidae > Eospalax > Eospalax fontanierii. The sequence continues at coordinate 105,713,690 of CM069527.1, read as the reverse complement.
AGGCACACAGAAATTAAGTAGCATCACAAATCATGCAAACTATAAATAGCAAACCAGTACCCAAGTTGTTTTAGACTAACAGTAATACAAGTGATACGTTTCATAAGAATAAATATAGTTCTTAAACCCTATAATTCTTTAAGCATTAGTTTTAGATTTGGGGGCTTGAGAGATGTCTCAGTAGTTAAGACCATTGGCTGCTTTTGCAGAGAATCTAGGTTTGGTTCCCAACATCCGTGTAATGGCTAACCATGCTCTGTAACTACAATTCCAAGGGCTCTTGCACCCTCTTCTGGACTCTGAATGCATTGCACCCATGTGGTGCACCTACACGAAAAATGGTCATACACACTTTATTTCTATAAGAATAAATAAATTACAAAATAATTAAAAACATTATTTGCAAATTTAAAACATATAGAAATCCTAGGCTTTCTTCCTCAAGAGTTTTACATATTTTAACACAGATTTATATCTTAATGTTTTATTCAATTAAATATAAGGATTCAATGAGAATCATGAAAATATAAGTCAGTAATTTGATATGCATCATCCAGTACATACGGAAAACTTATGACAGTTTATGATACTTTCAATAACCATTGTTATCATTCTTTTGATTAACCTATGCATATTTTTCTACAATTGTAAGGATTTCAGAAGTTTTAAGGAAATGTACAATTTATTTAGAAACAGAAAGTTGTAATTATTTTCTTGGCATTTGGGAAATACAAAATGAAATAATCTCTCTTCTTAAGTGAGTTACATTTACCTTGGCATTGTTTGGATATTGAAATCACTAAAATCCAAACAAAAATAGCATAGTGATGTTTTTCAAAGTCTGGCTTTCTTTTTTATTTTTTCTTTCATACCACCTCATGGGATCACCTGTTTAGAATGCCAAGGATGCAAGCTTGTGGATTACATCCTGGATTGTGGCTCCTAAGGATGGAAATATACATTCTGTGTTCCTAGGAATCTCTCGAAGACTGAGTAGTAAATCAGAGGTAGAACACTGCCTGACACATGGAAGTTTCTCAGTTCAATACTCAGGACTTCAAAACAATAACAGCAATATTAACTCTCGATAATATCAAATCGTGGTTGACATGCAAAAGAAAGCAAAATTTTCTGTTCATACTTATATAACTAATAAGAAATTCAAATGTTTTAAGAAGTATATCACATGTTGCTGGAGAGATACCTCAGTGGTTAAGAGTGCACAATGCTTTTGTAGAAGAGCAGACTTCATTTCCCAGCAACCACACCTGTGGTTCACAAATACCTGTAACTCCAGCTTCATGGGGAGACTGCACTTCGGACCGCCATGGGAACCTGAATTTATGTGTGCATACCACCACAGACACACACACACACACACGCACGCACGCACACACACACACGCACGCATGCACGCACGCACGCACATAATCCAAAACAAAATATAACACTTGTAAAAAGAGACACATGACTCACTTGGTATAGACAACAGCAGACACCTGCCAGAATGACAATTCTATTTCACTCTGAAGACATGGAAGAATGTGGATACACTGACTGAGAAAGTGGCAGTTTTAGACATTAGTCTGGAGATACCAGCCAGTGGAGCCGGTGAGATAGGCAGCTTAAATGAAGCTCACCGAGGCTTCATGAACTGAATAAATTACCAGACTGAATGCAGAACTGAAGGTTTCAAAGGCAGTAAAGCAAATCACAGGAATAGATAGCATTTATTTCAAATACTTTTAAAGGTAACAGTGCCTCTTTATTTCCTATAACACTCAAGAAGACATTCCCTAGGATAAATATTCTCATAAAGTACAAAGTAAAAAATCTCTAGCACAGAAGATTCAAATGGGACTGGGATTGTAACTCAGGGAAGACGATATGCTTATGCAAAGCAGTATGTCCAATATCCAACACACAGGAAAAATAGAAAACAACAAGAGAGAGAGAGAGAGAAGAAGGGAAAGAAGGAAAGGAAAGGAAATATTGGGAACTGAACAGAAAGGAGAGGAAGGAAATAAAACTAAAGGTGCAGACTGGAAAGGTGAGATCAGTAGAAAGAGGAGGGAAGGACAAAAGGAGAGAAGAAGGGAAGGAAGGAGAGACAAGGGACAAAGGAAAGAGGAAAAGGAAGGAAGGAAGGGTGAAGGAAGAAAGGAAAGTAGGAGGGAAGGAGAGGAGAGACAGAGGGAAGAAGGAAGGATGAAGAAAGGAGGGAAGGAACGAAGAAAGGGAGGAGGAAGGGAGAGAGGAGGGAGGGAGGGAAGAGAAATGGAAGGGGGGAGGGAGGGAGGAGGGATAGAAGAGGGGAGGGAGGAAGGGAGGGAGAGATGGAGGGAGGGAGGAAGGAAGGAAATGACTTTCCTGCCTCCCTGCTACTGGCCAGGGAACTAATTGTGATTCGAGGATCTTCCTAGTGCTCCTTCTTCCTCCCCTGAACTTGCTTTGGTAGAGCAAGTTTAACTCTTCAGCACTGAACATATTCCTCGTGGTCCCTTGAATACTTCTAAATGAGATTCTTCAGCTTCTCTTAGGATACACACTTTCCTTTCATAAATATTTTACCCCATTTAATGGCAGAGAAATAACAAGTTTTATAAATACTTTGCCTTGCTTTTAAAATATACTTAAATGTATTATCCTAAGTTAACTGAAATCTTGAAGTCCCTACATAGAAATATCACTGTTGTTAAAAAGCGATTAAGTTATATTTTCTTTCCAGAAATCATCCAACTGACCTTAATTTTGAACCGAGCTGGAAAGTATAATTATTTTGATGACTGACTTGCTCAAAACCCTGTAATAACTCTGGAGTGAGGATGGATAATGAAAAAACTATATTAACCTATATTTGACATTGTTTTCAAGAAATTAGATTGTGATTTCAATTTAAATTACAATTACAGAGTCTGCACATCTTTTTAACTTCATTGTCATAGTCCACACTGAACCAGCAGCCTCTCTGGTAGGACTGTCCCAGCAGTAGCAAAGTTAAAGTGTGATGATCATCTTCAGGAAACTTGCCCCTCATCTTACTATTTACTGCAGTGTTGAAACAGGAGGATCTTAGACATTTTTTGCTTGTTTGTTCTTGGTTTATTGTTGGTGTTATTTCAGTCATCTAGTGTATGTCATCATAGTATAACAGACCAAGCTAACTGAGACATGCCCTGTTGCTTTTCAGACAACAGTTCTAAAGTCTAAAAATTACACAACAGGTATTTTATATTTGGTTCTGATGGTAGATAAACCTTAATTGAGGCAAGACTCTTGGAGCTTGGATAATTGAATTAAGGCACAATATAATTAGAACTTTATATACATGCATGTTTATGTGTGTGTGTTTCAGTATTGTTTCAGATCTAAGAAACCCAAAGACATTCAGTAGCTGGTGATCCTAATTAGACCCTGCTGAAGATGGTCACTTAGGTACAAGTGCATAGAATAAACTAAAGTTCACGCAGTTTATTTGACTAAAGCTTTGACAATATAAGCATATCTTTGGTGGTGCTTGCTCATAAGATTGGGCTATAAATACCACTGCCATTGGGAAAGGTTTGCCCACTGAGGTTCAGAGAGCCTCTCCCAGATTAAAAGGAGTCACATTGACGTTCCCATATGACATCGACCCTCACCGAGCCACTAGGCAAACCTCTCTTTCCTCATAGAACTAAAAATCTATTGTGACATAATGAAGATAGAGCTGAACTTCAGTACCAACATTCTGATGAAGATATAATGATCCCAGGGGGTACTTCCAGTGTAGCCTTGAATTGAAATAAAAATCATTAATAGGATAAGCATAAAGTTGTGTTCTTTTGTTTTGGTCAGTGGTTTATTTATTTATTTATTTATTTATTTATTTTCATGTGTTATAGTTTGTGAAAAGTACAGGGAGAAAAGAGAAATAAAAGCTCCTATTAAAACAAAGAAGAAAAAAAATATGCTTATTTTCCTTTTCAATTCAATCACCTATGCATTTTTACATTATTCAAGAGTCAATGTAATCTAGATGACTTACTCAATAGCTTGTTAGGACCCATCTCTCTTCCTTACAATGTTGGATCAGAAAGAATTCACATCTTAAAAAAAGAACAGAATTGAACATTTAGAAGCTGATTTTTCAATCAGTGAAAATAAATATACTTAGCTACTTAAATGCTTGATAGTCTGCTATCTTTTTTATCTCTAAACCTATGTGAATTAAAATTTGAAACAGCAAAGTTATAGATTTTAGATTTATAAATAGATTTTAGTTAGTATAATATATTCATACTGTTTTATTTTCTTCAGTTTCATTTCTTATTTTCATTATGGCATACACAAATTTCATAATAATACAGAACATCATAATATTGTTTATTTAGAAATATACATAAAATGATGATTCAAGAATAGAATAATTAGTCAAATAATATTAATAAAATCTTAAGGCATACATAATTTCTTATTTAGACACACACATATATATAATATTAAAGATACTAAATAATGCAGCTTATATCTTAAATGTTCCATTTCAGTTTCTATATGTAAATAACATTCAAATGGAATTTCACATGCTTCATATTTTTTGACATAAAATATATATTCAGACATTGCCCTACATAAAGATTCAAGGTCCGTCATGAATTTGAGCAAAGAGAGAGGAAACTGATCTTGCCCCTGATCTTAGTGGAGCAGTTTACCTTTTTCCTCATGTAGCATGTTAGTGGTAATAAGTCTTTTGTACATAACCTTTATTATGTTGACAATGTGTTACCTACATCCAAAGCCTCTCCAAGGTTTTTATCAAGAAGGTGCAGGAGCTTGAGAAAGGCCTTTTTGACATCTAAAGAGATTAATGGTGTGATTTCTGTATTTGAGTCTATTAACATGGTGGCTAATATTTATTGATTTATAGACGTCAAACTATCACCACATCAGTGGGATGAAGTCAGCTTCACCGTGATGAATAATCTTTTTGACATGATCTTGGAATAAGCTTGCCAGCATTTCGTTAAGAATTTTTCAGTCCATGGTCAACAGGGAAATTGGTGAACATACCCGTTTGTTGTTGCTGTATCTTGAACTGGCTTTTCTATCAGTGCAATACTGGCTCTACAGAACTAATCTCAAAACCTTCCTTCCTTTCTGTTTTTGGAGTGTTATAAGTTCTATTGACAATAGTACTTTGAAATTTGTGTAGAATCCTGCAGCTAACCCACCTGATCATGGAAAATTTTAATTAGAGATTTTATACTACACTTCAGTGTCATTCCTGCTTATTGATTTGTTTAGATTTATTTATTTATTTATTATTTCATTCTTGTTTAACTTTGGTATCTTGTATGCAGTTAGAAATTTTGCCACATCTTTTAGAATTTCTAATACAGTGGAATCAAGATTTTCAAAACAAGTCATTATATTTTTCTGAATTTCATTTTCATTTCTCATTGTGTCTCCCTTTTCATTTTTAATTTACCCACATGGGACTTCTCTCTGCTTCTTTTGGTTAATTTGGCTAAAGATTCATTAGTCTGGCTTATCTTTTCAAAGAACAAGCTCAACATTGCATTGCTTCATTGTAATTTTTTGTTTTCATTTCATTTTTCCAGCCCTGGTTTTAAATACTTTTTTCACATCTAGTGTGTAGGGGTTTGTTTTGTTCTTATCTTTCCAAGGACACGAGAAGCACCATTAAGTTATTAAATGCTCTATAATATTCCTGTTAAACTTCATCTGCATTTCATTCAAAACATCTTAATCATGTTTATAATCCCTCCTCCATCCGGACCACCCCACAGGCCACCCCACCAAATTTCATGCATTCTGTCATATATGGTATGGACTAGCAGATCAAGTTAATGTACCCAGGTGTCCTTCACTGCAGTTCATCCACTGGAGTCAGTCAGCCTATCTGGAGTCACTCTCTTAAAGAAGTTCAACTTCCTTACCCAGCAATAACCAGTTGCCAATAGTTCTTCTGCTAAGATAAATGTTTTGATATACTCAGTGCTATGAACTTTTTTTTTAAGAAGGAAAATGGAACGCCTTTCTTGGGTCTCATAAATTTTGTTGTGTTTTCATTTTATCTCAATTCTAAAAAATTGTTATTCCCTTCTTGATATCTTCAGTGACATAATTTTCATTCATTGTTATGTCCTTTAGTCTCCAGGTGTTTAACCACTTTCTTCAGTTCTATTCCAAGTGATTTCCATTATTGTAGGATAGAATGCAGAATATTTCAATGCTCCTGTACTTGTTGACACTTGCTTCTGAGACAATTGTACATTCTTTTGTGTTTGGGTGGAATGGTCTATAGATGTCTGTTAGTTCCATTTGATTTATGATGTCATTTAACTCCAACATTTCTCTACTTAACTTTTTCTCTAAATGATGTATCTACTGGTGAAAATAGGTTGTTGAAGTCAATCATTATCACCTTGTTGGGTTTAATATGTGATTTTATATCTATTGTTGTTTAGTTAGTGCACTAACCTGTTTGTCCATAATTGTTAAGAATGTTGATATACGAAATTAATGAGTATGGAGTGACCTTCCTTCTGTCTTCTGGGTAGTTTTGGTTTGAAGTCTATATAGTCAGATACTAGAGTAGCTGAACCTACTTGATTTCTACTTCCATTTCTTTGTAGTATTGCTTTGCAGCTTTTTACTCTTATGTGCTGACTACTTTTTATAGTCAGGGGTACTTTGAGAACTCGCAAAACAGTGCATTGTATTTGCTAATCTATCCTGCCAGTTTGTGTCTTTTTTTATATTCCCAGAATTTATGAGTCAGTTTATGTTGAAATAGTACAGACAGCTGAATCATATCCGAGGCTGAGAAACTGGCAGATTTTTTTCTGCACTAGATAATGCATATTTTTGGAGGAAAATCCTCTCCTAAAAGATGGAAATGATACCTCTACCACCACACCTAACACTCTGAGGCACTCTCAGACAATCTGCAAAGGTCTGGGTCCCTACTAGTTTGTATCATTTTATTGGGGAATTGAGGCTCGTAATTGTTGGGGGTACCAGCAACTCAGGACTAGCCCAAGAGGGACTGAAGGAGCTTCACAGTCGGGGAGGGGGTGAGTAGGTGCAGAGTCAACACACACACAAACTCTGGGAGTTGAGCTGAAAGCCAGCAGTGGTGGTCTGTTGCAAACGAATTTATTCAAGAAAGAGCAGAGAGTCTTTATAGGTCTTGTTAGGCAATAGCCTTATGGGGTGGGGTCCTGACTACAGCCAATTGCAGTTTGTTCCCAGGTGGATCAGGTTCCCTCCAGGTCCTGGGCAGAAACTTGCTTCACACCCACAAGAGCCATTCCTTCATTCCTCCTGGCAGGTGGCCTAGCTAGGCCCAACTTGCATTATGCCCAACATATCCCCCATTTTGTTTTTAATAATTATTTTGATTTTTAGCCTAAAAGGAAACTGGCTACTATTCCTTGGGTCTTTTTACCCTAATCTGCCTAACCAAATTCTATCTCCTATTCTTACCGCATCACCCACTGAAGAGGTCACCCCAATTGCCAATAGGGAATCAGAGCGATTACCTCTCTAGCTTCTTCAAAAGCTGGAAGGAGATGTAAGTTGGAGTGGCAATGAAGTACCCCATCAGCGAGTCTATCTAAAAGACCTCTAAATTGATAAATATTAACTCTAGGGGGAAAAGAAAAGTCCTTATCTGGTGCCTGGGAGATGTATAAAATAAAGGCATGCGTAGTTAGAGAGATAGGAAACCAGAAAAGTCAAAACAAGGAAAAAATTTAAATGTAGGTTCTTCCTTGTTTCTCTCCTGATTGCCAAAGCTGGTCTTGAAATTTCTGAAGTCAGGACTCGCCCTCAGGCACTTTGATAGCTTGTTGGAATAGTCAGAACCAACACAAGTTCCCTCCTAATGGTTCTAGACAGGGAAAGAAAAGAAATTATTTAATAGTTAGGTCAGAACAACAGTGGACTTGACTTTCTTGACAGGAGGTATGCACTACAGTGTTGAAAATGGAATCTTTGGTTATACTTTCCTGTTGGGTGTTTAAGATCATAAAATTGACCCAAATAAACCAACTTATTTTTGCTTTGAAGGTCCGTTGAATATCTTTTCCTCAGGAGGGTCACATGGGCTTAGAAGAAGCCCCTGGCTCCCTAGGCCTTTCTTTTACCAGTTCCACCTGTGTGAAGATAAGTCAGAAAGTCCTGCTGGACCGCAGCTTCAATTAGAAGCATTTAAGGAAATACTTTTCTGTGCTGACTCTCTTCTTTACAGACTGGACACCGGTTTAAGTCCTTTCAGTGGAGTCTCCATGATCTCCCTGAACAGGAGGACAGGTGACTCATCACAGTTACAGGACATTTTAAGAGATGCCTCATGATTCCCTGGAACTTAGTTGACCTTAGAGAGCAAGAGACAAAATTTTGTCCCTTTAAATCCATCTAACCAAATTAATATGGGCCTCTAAATATGACTGTTAAATACCCAAGAAGGTTACACCAATGCAGCTATATGCTATATGCTATCCAATCATCATATGCTATGCAGCTAAATCATTCACTCCCTCCTCTGAGATGGAGTTATTGAACAATCCATGTTCATTGTTAGAATCCACTGAGACATGCTGCCAAAATACTGGCAAAAACTGAACATTCTCAAAAAAATCCCAACCAAATTGAAGTTTACAATCTCTAGCATAATCACGGAAGAATTTTAGGCAGAGGTTGCTATCTATCTTCTCCAAGAACTGTGAATTGTACTAGTGACTATTTTGTTGGTGTGACTGTAAGATGAATAATAACCTCTGTTGAAATTAGTTTATCCCTTAGTTGTTCTCAACAGCACAATGTCCTTACTCTGAAGCTGTTTTGTTCTCCTTTTTTCCTGTCACAGAGTCAGGTGGCCAGCCTGAGCCTGCACAAGAACCTTGACTTGAGTCTGAAGTGGGATGGCCAATCCCAGCTCCAGAGTCAACTTCTCAGTGTTATCAGTATGATTTATGCACACACACACACACACACACACACACACAACATTTGTTTCTCTTTAAGTCAGTGGTTTACATGGGACAGAAGAGTTGTTGAATTCAGTCACTACTAGCAAGAATAAAAACACCTGCCCTTGCAGGAATTTCTCTTGCTATCACCTCTGGTGAGTAGCAAAACATAATAATAGTACAGATAATACCAGGTGCTGTTAGGAGAGGACACAGCTCTCTGATTGGGAAAAGATCAATTGCGCTTACATTGTTTAAATGCTATGCAGAGGAGATGTATGTGGAAATTGAACTCACAGCCTTAGGTATGCTAGGCAAGTATCGAACCAGGGAGCTATTTTCCCAGCCTAGCAAACTGGGAAGTGAAAAAAGCTGAAATCCTATTAAGTAGTTGTTGAGGAAAGCAAGGTACCCCAGGGCAAGGCATGTGGAGCTGGTGGAATTTATATGATCTACCTGGTAATTAAGGAACCTAACCAGGAGTAATTAACAGAAACCTGATTAGGGAAGCAATGAAGATCCTAGAATGCAAAAGTCATTGTCCCAAGTAAAATCAAATCTTAAACAAGGGGATCAAACTGTTGCCTGAACATCTGGGGGGCGGGTTGAATGAAACTCCCCCCAACGGCTAAGAGAAGCTCAAGCATGTAAAGGATGTGCTGCTTACCCAGCGCACATTGGGGAAGGGGTGGGTGTCGTTTTATAGCCTCTTTTTTTTTTTTTTCCTTAAAGACAAGGTTCAGGGAAAAAACCACAAGTGCTTGCAGCTGTGGCATTACCTGGTGGAGGGGAGATTGTTCATTACCATACAGGCCAAAATGGCCAACACTGGGATCAACTGAGACATGCAGACAGAATGCTGGGGGCCAAACTGCCCCACTTCCCAGTGGGAGACTCCTGCAGATCCTCCAGCCTCTGAGAGAGTCCTGTAGGTGTCACCTAAAAGGACTAGCAGGTATGAGTCAATTTCTAAAAGCACTGCAGTTAAAGCCAGGCAGGGTCAATTAACATTTGAAAGGTCTGAGCCTCTTGAGTCCTTTCAAAGTTTCATACCCATGGAGCCTGGAGGGTAGTCTCAGCCCTGCAGCTGCTTGGTCCTGCTGTAGGCCTTGCCCACAAGAGTGAGCTGGAGTGTTTTTTAATCAAAGACGGGAAAACCAGCCTTCCCCAGGCTGATCACCCATACAATCTCCTCCAGAACAGTTTAGCTAATAGCTTCACCACATTTCCCGAAATCTAGAGGGGATTAAACCCTCACTTGATTCTGCAGGACAAACCATAAAAGGAGGGGCCAACACACGCTACCAAACCCATGTGGCGGTGTGTGCTTTCCTTCTGGTCAGGGAAACAGGAAAGGGTAAATGGGAGGGGTCCTCCTCTGCTCTTGAGGACCGAACAGCACACAAAACACAGAGGGCCTACCCACCGACAGTCAGACTGGGGGCATCTCACCAATGCCGTGGGGGTGGAGTCCCTGTTCCGGTGCCAGTATTTTGGGGGTCCCAGCACTCAGGACCAGCCTGGGGGAACCGAGGGAGCTCTGCCATGGGGGAGGAGTGAGTAGGCACAGAGTCAACACACAGACTCTGGGAGTTGAGCTGAAATCCAGCAGTGGTGGTCTGCTGCAAACTCATTTATTCAAGAAAGAGCAGAGTCTTATAGGTGTTGTTAGGCAATAGCCTTATGGGGTGGGGTCCTGACTACAGCCAATCACAGTTTGTTCCCAGGTGGATCAGGTTCCCTCCAGGTGCTGGGCAGAAACTGGCTTCACAACCATCCAGTGTGGAGCACCACACCCATGAGAGCAATTCCTTCATTCCTCCTGGCAGGTGGCCTAGCTAGGCCCACCCTGCATTATGCCCAACACATAATATTTAGAGTTATTATTAAGTAATATCATTTTGATGATTTTGTTTGTCTTTGTAGGTTTCTTTTGATTCACTGTCCCAGTACTGATTTTGTATTTCCTTTGGTGTGTTTATCCCTTTCTTTGAATTGAAGTACTGTTTCTGGTATCCTCTGCAGAGCTGGTTTAGTGGTTATACATTCCATTTATCTGTTTTTGTCACAATATTTTAATTTCTCATTCACTTTTAATAATAGTCTTTTCTGGATTTAATATTATGGTTAGACAATTGCAAAATTTCAGTACTTGGAATACATGTTTCCAGGACCTTATAGTTTTCAAGTGAAGGCTAGCTCTCATAGCTCTGGAGAATACTATGCAAGCAGCCAAGGGAAACATCAATCGATGTCCCAACACTAGCTTCATGACCAAATAACCAAATTAATGATAGGCACAGCTCTGGACACTGGTGCAGTAGTGGAACTTTTACCTTGGGACCAAGCAATGGCTATCTAATTGGCTTTAAAGCCCACTCAATGAGAGGAAATTCATCTGTGGTACAATAATCATAACCAAATACACATGACTGAAGAGGTCATAGGTCCTTGAGAAATCCCCAAGGCTGTCATGTCACTAGGCCAAAGTAACTTCTTACTAAGTGAAAAATATATGTCCTTATATATACAATCAAGTATCCCAGTCACAACTCATCAAAGAAGCTTCTGTTGTACCAGATGGAGACTACTACAGAGTATTACAACTGGTCACACACAGACATCGTCTGTGAATTGCCCATGCCTAATCAAAGAAGGTCTAGGGAATATTTTTTTTAATTTTAAAAATTATTTCATTTACTTTTATTGCATATGAGTGTTTGCCTTCATGCATGTAAGTGTACTACATGTGAGCCTGATGCTCACAGAGGCAAGAAGAGTACCTAAGATTCTCAGGAACTAGAATTAAGGAGAGGTATTATTAATGATCATGAGGGTGCTGGCAGCTGAACACAAGTTTCTAGAAGTTCAGTAAGTGCTCTTTACCACAGAGCCATCTTTATAACCCCAACTAATACATTTCATGCATGTGTCATGTGTTTGCTTGCATTCTCTTGGAGTATATTCACTCTTTGAACATCATTATAATAATTCTTTTATATTATTTATCTAGAAGTTCCAAGTTATTTTAATTAAGGTACATTATTTTAGGATTCACCACATTTGGAGGAGATGTCTTGCTTTCTTGGGTGATTTTGTTTCTGTGCTGAGATTTGTACATCTGGATTAGTGAACTGGTTGAGTTTTTCTCTTACTTTGTTCATTTTTTCTTTCTTCTTTATGCAGAGGTGTTTACAGTGTTTCAAGGGTGGCTAACTTTTGCTGGGGTTGAGATAATGATTTCTTCCCTTTGTCTGATACTCAGGGGTACAGGCTCTACCCCAACTCATTTTCTACTGTCTGGTGCCCAAAACTGCTTGCTCAAATGCTTAGACTGAGTTTTTCCCAACAGTGTGTACTGGTATTTTATCTCAGTGTTGTAGGAATACCTGGAGGGTCCCTGGTAGGCATCCTCTCAGGATCAGGAATGGATAGGACTGGGTCTCCAGACCTTGTGAAACAGATAGAGTTTTCCTGGTAGGCAGGTAGCTGAGCTCTGAGAGTCCAGATGTGAAAGAGAATGAATACAAGGAGGTGCTAACCCTTGGCTGGAAAACTCAGGGCTTTGGAGCAATCTGAATGGATGGGGCTCATGAGAAAGACCTGAGTTCTTTCCTGGGTCCCTGTCCTACACAGGGCAGCTGGAGAATCTCTTGGAGGCACTGGCTTGATCTGGTGAATTCCCCAAACATTAAACATAATGTTTTGAGACGAACTATTTCTCAGATAAGCATTGAAATACATAGATAACCACAACTTAAGGGCTATATATAGCATGATATACACTACACGCTGTTATTTTTATTTTTTATACATATCAAATAAATATCTGTGGCATAATACTATAATTTCACATGTGCACACACATATATGAGTACATGTATATCCATGAGTGAAAAATGCAAAATTTTTAAAATTTTTTATTCATTGGGTCTGTAAGCTTTGAAAGTGGTAATCAGAGTTCTCACATATGTGCTGCTTCATTTACTTGTATATAGAATGATAGCGTAATTGAGGTATAGAAAATTCTTGTCATTGTATTCACAAAATAAATGGTAATGTGTTAGTTGACTGCAGGTATTTCCTCTGATGGCAGATTCTATTTCAGATGCTTATCTTTGTGTGATTTGGAGCTTCACCTCAAACAAGGCACAGTAGTGATTTCTTACAAAGTTTAAAACATTCTTACAAACACTAAGAGTAATGCCCAGAGAATAAGAACTTTGCATGAGGTGTTTCCGATGTAAGTGGCAATTTTACGAAGAACTGTGATTTCTCTCCAGATGATTATACAAAAGTGCATATAATTGTTTTAGCTGCTAACAAAACGATTGTTACTTTTCAAATTCGCTAAAAGAAAAGCAATTGCTTTTGAATTCAATTTAGCTTTTTTATTATTTAGAAAACAATTATTGAACTAAAATTCTAAGAATAAAATATCTACTCTTATCTACATTTCAACTTTTTAATCATAAGAATTTAGATTGCAGTGTATGAACTTGCACCAAGGGACATCTAGGTACAAATACTTACCCAGACAGGCCTTAACATATATGACAGAATGCATGAAATGTTGGGGGGGGGGCGTGGGGTGTAAGAATGGGGAAGGAGGACTAAATTTGATTAAGATCTATTATACAAGATGCACAGAAACTCAATAAAAATATGCATAGAAACCAATTTTAAAATGTTAATTGATCTAAATGATAGCTTAACTATTCCTACAAATAACGAGAAGCATAAAGGTCTCACAGTAGAGGTAACATAGAGTAGTGCTATGTTCTCATACTTCAAATTGCCTTGATAGAGCCAACATGGGAAAACAGATTCCTATTCCCATTCTACACCAGAAACTTTGATGTGTAAGGTCCAGACAGGGTCTAAAAAATGTGTGTTTCATTACAGGTGATGCTAATGTTTCTGATTCAGGCACTAAGAAACAGAGAACTAGACCAGAACAATTAAAATTTATATTCACACTTTAATTAAAGAAAGTAATTGTACAATTAAAAATTGATCTATGCCAAACATAATTTGTTAGGCAGGGAATCCTACCAAGCCTAGTAACAGAAAACACAATGATTGAGGTTTCTGTTAGATCATCTGCGAGTTCCTTTTATTGCATAGATGTGTATGTGCAAGAATTTTGACTTTTCAGAAAATTAACAAATCTTCAAAAACACAGGCAAAAAATTAAAGTATTTGGAACTAAGCCTGATCATCTTCCAAAAATTCCAAAGTTTGAGTGTTGAAGGACTTTGTTTAGGCTTTGGTTTTAAGTTTGTTTGTTTTTTGTTTGTTTGTTGCATGGCCTGGAGCTTTCTAAGTAGACCAGAATAGTTTTGAATACACAGATATGACTTGTCTGCCTCCTAAATTCTGGGATTAAAGGCATGGACCTTGACCATGCCTGTTGTGCCAATTTCTTGAATATGATAATCAAATGTATTTACTTCATCTTTTACCAGAATCTATTCTTAAAGACAGCTAATAATAACTGGTTTGGCACCTTTATGTGATTCCTTTCATGAAATAAAGGTAGCAAAGGAAACAAAAAAAGTGATAAGGAAGGAACTAGAAGAGGAAGGGCTGGAAGAAGAAAGGGAAGGAGAGAGGGGTCTGGAAAAGGGAGGGAAGAGAAGAGAGGACACATTTGTTAAAGAAAAATGTATAAGAATGTGTAAATGTGCAAAACCACATCATTTATTAAAAATCATGTCTAGGAATACACAAATATTGTTTGTTCTTCTTCTCTAGTAGAGATCTCCAAAAGCTTAAAATTGATTTTCATTTAATTGGCATGTAAATGATATGTGCTACCAACAAATTTGTACTGAAAAATCTGCCCCTACCTGTCTGTGTCTTCTTGGGCTAAACATCATCTTAATGTGAAAATATTGGCTATCATTGAAGTGTGTGGACCAGTCTTGGTCCTTTGTTTTCAATAGCATACCCATACCTCACCACAATGATCTCATGTCTTTCTCTTTTTTGTTTGCTTCATTGCTATAGACAATTTCACTGAGGAGAGATTATGATGGTTAGGTGTAGATTCTTTGACAATAATCACCGAGTAGAAACTTTCAGGAACAGCATGAACTTTCTGTATCCTTTCAGATTATAAATGCTTTTTTACCCATTCTGTAATGATGGGTGAGAAAGTTTCTGAATGATCCTTGAACATCAAATACAGCGTGGGTTCTAGACTAATGAATTACTAAATGTTCTTTTCTGCCTCCATTATACTCGTCAGTCTTCTAGTTCCAATTCCTCCTAGGAACAATTTCCTGTCTTAAAAGCTCCCACAGACTCTTCCTACTTGTATCTGTCGGGGGCTTTTAAATCCACTGTACCTTAGAGCTAGCTGCTACTGAAGTGAAGCTGAGCCACAGTGACAGCGGTTGTACAACCTCCTGATAAGTGATCAAATCTGACATCAGTGGTCAGCCCTAAACAAATGGTATATGAACAACTCTAAATGAACTCATACAGATATACATACATACGTGTGTGTATGTGCATAGCTATATGTTTGTAACAATAACAACAAGTATTCAAGAATTCAGGAATGGGATATTGGATCGAGTTAAGGGGAGAGTGCGGGATATAGACGCAATGTAGATACAATCTTCATGTATGAAATTCTCAAAAAATGTAAAAGTGAATTAAAAATAAACTTCAATTGAAAATTCTTAAAAATGAGTATATATAACTCAATAATGAAAAAAAGTTATACGTGTGCAGATGTGTGATATCTACACTTGCTCTAAATTAAAATATTTCCTCCAGGAAGGAGGATTGAAGCCTGAAGGACTTAAGAAACTAATCTTACAGCGTTTGGGAAATCATAAAACAATATCTAAAGTTATCTTTCCAGGTTTACAAATGCAGAAAACAATTGATGGAGAGAGAATGCTCTCCGGTATTCCAAGCTGTCTGCAAATTGTGCAGAGAGTTCCAGCCTGTGAGTCATCACCCATGCTGGAATGAGATTAACGATGTACATCTGCATCTGTCAGGAACCCCTGGTCTGTGCCCTTGTCAGGAGCTCCTCAGGTACGCTCTTGTAAGGAACTCCTGGCCAGTACCACAGTCAGTAATCCTGATCTATGCTCCTGCAGGCAAACCCTGTCCTGTACTCCTGCGAGCAACACATTTTTTGCTCCTGTAAGTGTCCCCCTTATCCCCCTTCCAGCCAATTCCCTGGTTCACTAAATAAGGTATAGGTGGAATTTTTCTTGGATCCGTGGTTGGTGTTCTACCTGTAATGAAAGGTGTTTGCTCATGTCGCCTCAGAAAAACTAGCACAACATTGTGAAATAGGAGGTTTTGAGATACTTGTTCAAGGGGATTCCATACCCAACACAAGGATACACTGCCAAATGATTTCCAAAGTCTCATGAGCATACCTATGAAGGTATCTTCCCAGCACTTTTCAAGGACTACTACAACTATGATCATCATGACAAGCCTTATTATCCTCATCCTTTAATGAGAAATTTGTTTCCACTCACAGAAAGATAATGATTATTCAAATTCACATTATCTCAAGCACCAATAATTTTCATTCTGTTCTCTTTTTGTATGAATTCAAAATTGTTATATTTCATGCATAGATGAGATCATGTTTACCTTTCTGTGTCTGGCCTATTTGCCCCAACATAACATCCTATGGAATCATACTTATTATAACACCGATAACACTTTTATTAAATAATTCAAATAACACTCTATTATTTTTACAAATTTTTATCCACTTATTCATCAGCAGATACCCACCGTATTTCTGGGTGGAAGTTACAGTGGGATGGTGCCTGAATAACAAAAGCCTAATTCCTAAAGGGATGAACCCAATCTGCTCTCTGAACTATTCCTTGGACAAAGGGCATGCTCTCTTTATTAAACAGCAAACTCAAGCATGTTATGGGAAAAGAATGAGAAACTTTGTGTTATGGCGGAGAATCTGACTTTTTTTGACCCCTAACTAACTCAGAACAGCATAGAAAACAACAGACAGACATTATCAACTTTAGGCCACATGTTTGCAATGTACACTGGATAATTTGCTGATTTCAAAGTGCTGCAAGATTGATGTTTTCAGCAACATTAGTTTCACAGCCTACACACATATACATTGTTATGGTGTGGGGCAAGAAAGAGTCATGAGTCACAAATATGAAAAATGTTTAAGATTAAAGTTATGTGCTTAGCTTAGCTTGAAAAAGTTGATTCAAAAAGGAGCCAAGCCTTCTTAAGACTGTTTGCTCAAAAATTAGCTAGATGTAAATAAACCTTTCCACAGTCAGCAGGAAATGGAGTAACTAGTACTAAGTGATTTCAGAACATAACATTAACTTTGGTTACAAGCTTAGATAAGATAGGAGGAATTCCCTAGGGGGCAAAAAGATATTTCCATATCTTAACTACTGTGAATAACCTTATATTTCTGGCTTTCTTTACATCTATAAATCATCCAGGAATAATAATTAACAAAACCTAACAAGAACTCAACAGATATGGTCATATGTCACTTAATAGAAGGACGACTTTGCTTAGAGAAACCCTCCATTAGGTGATTTTGTAAATATCAAAGTGAGCTTAGGTGGACTGAAATTTGTGTATAACAAGTGATAGTCTTTGCGACCATTTCATGAATTAAGATCATTAATGTGATATTAAGCAAATAAGAGAATCATTTGTTTTGAATACTTTTGCAATCCTTTTACCTTAAGGTGGCATCTACTACTCATGGTGAAATAAGTTTCTTAGAACCAGCAGAACTTGGCTCCTGCTTTCTAATTCAATATTTTAGTCTGTGTTTTCTATGGGGGAATAGTCATCATTAATAGAGTTATCATTGAAAGATGTGTATTCTTTGCATTTTGTTGATTTTGTGGTGTTTTTCAGATCTGTTTTGATTACATGTCCTGGATTTGTTTGTTTCCTGTGACCTCCTGAGTATACTTAACCTTCTGTTCATGTTGAAATAGTACTCCTAGCAATCTCCTCAGAGTCGACTTAGTGGTCATCAGTTCCTTTATTTTTCTTTTTTTAATTTCTCTTTCATCTTTAATAGGTAGTTTAAATAACTGCTCCTGAAGGTTCAATATATCAAGGAAAGGAAAATTTCCCAAAAGTAAATTTAAAATGAGTAAAATTCAAATGGAAATGCAACTATTTAAGTTTATGGATACAATCAAAAACAGTTCTGTCAGGGACAAAATAAGAAAAATGTAAACTGCCCAATGCTATGTATTTCGATGAACTAGAGGAAGAAAGGCTGAGGTCAAACTTATGAGGAAGAAAGGCACGTAGAAACTAGGTAAATTATAGAAATCAGTAGAGCTGAGATGAGTTTTGAGAGAGTCTCCTTAGTCAGTCCAAGCTGATGCTGACCCACTTGCCTCAGCCTCCCAAGTGCTAGAATTGCAGGCATATATAAGCACAACAGAATGAAAAATAGTTAAGGTGATTTCGTTGATGTCTTAAACAAAATTGATATGTTTATCTAAACAAAAACAGAGAAAAAGACAAAAAAATCAGAAACTAAAGGCAACACATTAGAACTGATGCCACAGAAGTGTTCAGAAGCATATAAGTGACTACTATTTTGAGCAAGGTTGTGCCAGAAATTTAGATAGGCTGGAAAAAAACCTGCAAATTTCTGAGAGTGTACAACCTACTGAAACTCAATCAGAGATATTTAAAATCTGAAAAAAATCAATAATGGGTATAGTACCTGAATAAGTAACAACAATAAAGATATCCTGTCAAGCAAAAACCAGAACCTACTGATTTCATGGATATATTCTAAAAAACTCAATTTAAAGAAAATAATTAATCTTTTTAAAACACTTCTAAAAAAACAAAGAAGGAATTCTTCCACTATCATTATTTTCTTTGTCATTAACAGACAAGGCTACTGATTGAATTACAGTATATTAACTTACAGTTTGGTGTCTGTTCTCATCTCTACTCTTCACCCCATCCCGGCTACTTAAATCCCCTCCACCCCACACAAAGTAGTCCCGTTCTTTCTTTCATATTACATGCATGCTATTATTCACCTTCTTTCCCCTTCCCTCTTCCTTAGGACTGAATGTCCCCCTTTCATGACCCCGTGTCTACTTTTATGACTTGTATCTACTCTCCCATATATATGCATATATGGGTATATCTATTACTATGTATGATTATATAAAAATTAAAGTCTAGGATCCACATATGAGAAAGATGCTGCTTGTCTTTCTGAGTATGGGTTGTCACACTGAATAATAAAAAAATGAACTTCCAGACCCATCCACTTTTCCATAAATCATGATTTCATTTTTCCTTAAGACTGTATAAAATTTCTTTATATGCATGCTTCATATTTTCATTATCCACTCATCTGAGATAAACAATTGGTCTGATTATGTTTCCTTCAGTTGTTAAATAATACGTATGCATATGCAAGCATCTCCTTAGCCAGACATAAGTTAGAAATTGACACATAATTCAAAAGCTTCTTTTGAGCAACCAAGATGTCTTAGGGAATTAGTAAGTTTGTCATCGAGCCTGATGTTCTCAGTTCAATATCTAGAATCCAGAAGGTAGAAGGAGAGAACTGACTCTGGTAAGTTGTTACCCAATTTCCAAGTGTATGCCATTGCCATCATGCATCCACCCACACTCATGCACACAAACCACACACACAAGCACAAATATAAATAAGAAAACTTTAAAAGCTTTTGCATAACAAAAGAAAGTGTCAGCAGGGTGAAAAGATAATCTGCAGAGGGGTGAAAATATTTTCTAGCTGCACTTCAGACAGTTGTTAATACTTAGAATTAAGAAAACTGTAAAATTTTAGACAAAACAACAACAAAAACTGATGGGAAGATGAGATAGAAACTATTTAGGTTCCTTAGGCCTCAAAGCAGCAGTGTGAAGAATGTTCTTACTAGAGGCCAGGAATGCTGGAAGAGAGTTCTGGTTCCTTGTCCCACATCTACTCCTACAAGAGCACCCCTGAATGGTGGCTGCAATTGGGGACATAGCTGAAACTTCATTCAAGACACTAAGTACTTCTGATGAATAACTTGGAAATTAGGTATTTGGATTTTCATGGTGAACGGATTATATTCATTCCTCAATTTTAGTAAATTTCATTAATTATTTCAGGGGTACCTCTCTGGAGCTGGGAATGTTAAAGTAAACTTGATCAAGGCTCCTTTGAGGCTATAAAGAGAAAATTACTTCATTCACTTCAAGAGAATGGAATCAGCCTCTGACCTTGGGTGGAGATAGGACATTCTGATGTGCTCTGAAGATTCGAACATTATATACCAGTGTCTTCTCCTCGTAAGAATTAATACAGCTGGACCTGTCAATCACCTAGCCAAGAAAAGGGCCGATTAACCCTAAGCCATGATTCCATGGGAGAATAATAATGCTCTAAATGAGATGATGTAATTTTCCTTCCCGAAACCGTCCTCCACTGTGAGCCTGTCCGTTTTTCAGAGTCCTCACTCAGAAAAGCAAACTTTTCCTCTTATCCTTCATTGTATTTTTTTTCATTCATTTGGATGTTTGCCAAAGCCTGTATTTGTTTTCCTTGATGACTTTGGATTTCTAACTCTTCCTCTGAGACTCCTTCATGTGTCTTGCTTCTACAACATCTGGCTGTTTGTCCAACCTCCACTGTTAGCCTCATGCATAACTCAATAGACCAGCCTTTCTCTCTTCTCCATCTCCCTCCTTCTGAGAATCAGTTAAGATTTCAAGATTCCCTATCTTGTTATTATTGTTTTAAACCCAATGAAAGTGTTCTGAAACTTCCCACTGAGTACATTTTAAAACTCCTTAATGAAACTAAAACACCCAAAGAGGGAACTCTAATTTCCCCACTAACATATGACACCCAACATGAGCTTCCCCAAAGGTTTTCATAACAAAACAGCATTTCTAAAAACATTTCTAAAAACAGAAACAAACAAAAATCCCACAAATTACCAACATATATTTTAAGAACTCTTTACTGTCCTTAGTCATTAGGGAAATGCAATTAAAGCTACATGGAGATTCCATCTTACCCTAGTCAAAATGACTATCTTCAAGAAAATGAATCATTACAAATATTGGCAAGGATGTGGGAAGCTCTTATTCCCTTCTAAGGGAAGTATAACCTGGCTTTCTTAAAAGACAAAAAGTATGACTCAGCTATACCATTCCTAGGTATATATTCAAAGTACTAAAAATCCAGGTTCATTTTATAAGCCATTACCCTGATACCCAAGCTAGAAAATTATATCACCACAGGAAAATTATAGGTAAATATACCTTTTGAATATAGATGAAAAATTTGTCAGCAAATTATCAACAGTCCTAACTCAATAGCTCACTAACAAAATATATATACCATGACTAATTTCGATAGTCTTAAAATGCAAGGACGAGTCAAAATACACCAATATATAAATGTAGTATATTATAAACCACCCTGTAACAAAAGGTTCACTTTTTTACAATTTTTATTACTCACAGTCAACTGACATCTCACAATACTCAATTACTAAATTCCAGAAATAAGTAGCTTCAAATATTAAGCAAAGTACAATGTTACAAATGTTGCCAGTTATTGATGTTAATCTTTTATTATGCATTATACATAGATTAAATTTTATTTTAGGTATATGTATATAGGAAAAATCATAAAACACACACACATATATAGTGTCTATGTGATAGTGTGTTCTTTCTTTAGCCATTGTTTCATACATCTGAGAAATATTTACAGATAAAAGTTGACTAACCACATTAGTGAATTGAGAAATAAATGTAACATAAATTCAGAAGCAGAAAAATATGTTTCAGCTTTTTTCATGATCATTATACAGGGACTGCCCCTCAACACAATGAAGATCATGCATAACAAGACCATACCTAACATCAAGCTTAATAGTGACAAGCTTAAAGCATCTTCTCAGGTGAAAAATAAATATCAAGAACAAAAAGTCTTGCCATTTCTATTCTGTGTACTACTAGCAGTATTACCTAGAGCCATAAAGAGAGCAAGAGATTATTAAATTGGAAAGAAAGGAACAATACTTCTGTTTAAAGATGAGAGACAGAGTATATGTAAGCTCTAAAGACCCCAAAGAATCCTAACAGTTAAACAAACCAGATAAAATGACAACAAACAAACATGGACATAAAATAAGTTGTCTTGCTCTGGACAAGCATCAAACTGAGAAAGAAATTTACAAAAGTATCTCATTCTCAACACCAATACTTTAGGAAAAATTTGTCAGAAAGTTAAAGGTTTGTTGCCTGAAAATCAAGTACCACAGGTGAGATAAACTGAATATAAAAAGTAGAAGACACAGTGTTCACTAGCAGAAATGTTGTCATGATTACCTTTGCCACCCAAAGGAAAAACTTTAAAGATGACGTCATGCTACCTCTTGTTTATATGGAAGTGTCAACCTCTGTCTTCTCCCTTTGCTTTTACGCAGTCTACTGATTATCCTTTACTAAATTTCACCTGCTTATTTTATTTGAATACCAACAACAGCCACCAGACATATCATTAATCTTGGTAGAGACTTCCATTCTGAGAGTTGTTACTTTTAATTTTGGGAGAGAAATGTGAAATTTAATAAGGCATTCTCTACATTACAGGCTACAAAGTAGACTAGAATATCAGACAGGTGCACATCAAGAATTTATAAGTTAGATGACAGAATTTCACATCTTTTAAAAATGTCATTGAATTGCTATTTGACCAATGGCCTCCTCATGTTCCTAATAGTATTTTCTACAGAGAAAAAAAAAATTTACTCAATTTGATTCACCATTGAGTCAGGAAACATCATGATTTAATGCAGAACTTCAATGGCATCAGCTCTCTAAGGATCTCATTTCTTCAAATGTATAGATGTTCTGCACTCATTTGGCAAACTTTGTTGCTGGGAAACAAGCACCAGGAAATATAATGCTGCATATCGAATACTTCTGTTTTTCCTATTTTAAAGGCATTTTATCATAATATAAGGAATGTTTACTTTTCAGTGTTGAATGCTGTTTTGAACAAATTCATTCAAAAATTTATTCATTCTGTCTTTAATAGAACATTCCTCCTTAAAGATAACAAGAGAAAACACTGTTTACAAGAGAAAAATTTTATGAGTGGTTTTACAAAGCAGTTTAATATAATCTAACAGTATTAAATATTCAGCTTTCTTTCTAGATAATCAGTTGTAAAACATCTGGGTAGTGGAAATAAAAGGAATTATGTTTTGTGGATCAGATAAATCAAAGTCTACTACATTGGAAATTATAACATACAATACTTGGATACATACTCATTTACCTTGATAATTTGCAAATGAATTTAATGCTAATTCAAATATCCTATTTAAAATTCATCATGTCTTCCAGAGTCCCCTCCCAAAAGAGAAAGAAAATTGTATAATACTGCAACTTTGAACATGGTTTACTGGTGTGGCTCAGTAGATTCTAGTAAATTTATGACAGTTCTCTGCACATTGTGTCTGATGTTCCCACATGTATGGAACCATAAAGTAAAAGGACAGGATGCTGAAAATGAAATCTTAGAAAATTGTTCTTTTTTAAGTGTAAGAGTGTTTTACCAGCATGTGTGTAAGTGAACCATGCATGTGCAATGCACATGGAGGCCAGAAGAGGACATCAGATGCCCTGAAACGTGAGTTATGGGTGGTTGTTAGAGGCCATGTGTGGTTCTAGTAACCACACTGAAGTCTTCTACAAGAGCAGCCATTGCTGAATCATCTCTCCAGCCACAAGTAGTAGTTAATGGTTAACTACAATACAGAGTCTGAATTAATATAATCTATATTTGTATTCTATTACATCAAAATATCTTTAATTTTTAAAAATATTTTATTTATTTTTATTTTATATGTGCAATTAGAGGTAGATAAACATGTCATCATTGCCCACAGAGGTCAGAAGAGGGTGTTGGATCCCCTGGAACTGGAGTTAAAAGATGGTTGTTAGCCACCATGTGGATGCTGGGAATCAAACCGAGGTCCTTTACAAGAGCAGTGAGCCATCTCTCCAGCCACCAAAATATACTATCTTGAACTCAGGAATAACGCATGCATGATTTTCTGACATCATTCACTTCGGTGAATTATGCAAATAATACAAATGGTGAGCTAGTTTACTTTTTAATGTATATTTTATTATATTTATGCATTTTATATAATAAATATTAGTCATATTTAGACCCTCTCTGCCATCCACATCCACCCATAGCCTCCCCACTGAATTTCATGTATTCTGTCATATATGTTAAAGCCTATCGTGTACCCAGATGTTCTTCAGTTCATGTACTGAAGCCTAGTCAGCCTATCTCAAGTCACTCTTCTAGAGAATATCAACTCTCCCTCATCTGGCAGTAATTAGCTGCCAATAGTTCCTTGGCTAAGGATGGAACCTACTGCCTCCTTTACCATTTCTATGCTGGCTTTTGTCTCATTGAATCTGCATGGGTCTTGTGCATGCTTTCACCATAGCTGTAAGATCACATAAGTTCCTAGATGCCAAAGAGCTTCTTTCCTTATGCACATGCACCAATCCTGGCTCTTATGTTTTTTTCTGCACCCTCTTCCACAATTGTCCCTGTGCTCTGAGTGTGTGAGGTTTATTATAGAAGTGTTATCTAGGGACGCACACTCTTCAGTCTCTTATTTTTACACCTTGGCCAGTTGTGGACTTGTGTGTGCATGGCACTATGTCACATAAGGAAACTTCACTGGTGAGAGTTGAAGGATGCATCAGTATTCTT
The DNA here is from genome assembly GCA_035773235.1 of Eospalax fontanierii. Taxonomy (NCBI): domain Eukaryota; kingdom Metazoa; phylum Chordata; class Mammalia; order Rodentia; family Spalacidae; genus Eospalax; species Eospalax fontanierii. The sequence goes on along the minus strand of CM069527.1, from coordinate 105,688,895 downwards.
TCTACCCTCTGCTTCATTATATTTCCTGAACCTTAGGTGTATGGGTACTACTGAAGAAGTGTAATTTAGTGCTGGGCAATTCTTTTGTTTTGGGATCTACATAAATCCATTTTTAAATATCTCTGGTGTTCCTTTCAGAAAAAAATCATTAGGAGAGATGAGCCTTTCAAGTTCCTAGCAGTGGAGATACCATTCCAAAATTCTAATTTAATGTGAAATTTCACATATATTCACTGGCAGCATTTGCTGCCAGTTCCTTGAAGTGTCTTTTCTATTTCACTCATAATTTCTATAAAATATCTCTTAAATGCTAAAGTTATTGTTCAAAATAAGCATTATATTGCATGAAGAAAGCAGTGTATATAATTGTAGCTCAGTCACAGAAGCACCTCTGTTCAAGACAAGTATCATACCTGAGTTTAGAGCAAAGAGTATGTGCACCTCTTCTTGTCTTATAGAATGTTTAAAGACTGGGTGCTCAAAGGTTACTCGATTTCCAGTTTCCAGAATCGATAATAAATACGTGCCTATTTAAAGCAGCCATAAGCTAACTATTATATTAGTCTGTAAACTGAAATTCTGTTTCAATCTGACACTCTGTTGCTTTGTATAAAACCTTATACCTAAATACATGTAGGAATATTTAAAGCTCCCCCACTTTTTTTTTTTACATCAGAATTGCTCAACATTCTCTCATGATGATAATTTCTGTATGTGATTTCTTAAAGAGATTTAACTGTTTTTTTCTAAAATAAAATGTATTTATTCTTCAGAATTTCATACATATATATATATATATATGTGTGTGTAAAACAAATTTTGATCATATTCACCAACCCCATTTTCCCTAGCAGATCTCCCCACATGCCTCCAGCACATCCTCATAACTCACCTTCTCCTCTTTCCTCCACCTTCCCTTCCTTCTCTTCCTCTTCCTCCTCCTTCTCCTCCATTCCCTCTTCTTCTTCTTTCTCATCATCTATCCCACTAAGACCAATAGTGTTGCCAATTTTTACATAGGTTTGAAGTCACCTGCTAGAGTATGGCAAACCTATCAGTGGCCTCCCCCTCAGAAAAGAACAACTCTCCCTTCTTCAGAAGCTATCAACTGCTAATAGCTTGTGCATAAATGTTGGGCCTGGAGACCACCTCTCCCATATATACCAGAATTTTGGCTTTGTCTAGTGCAAGTGTTATTCAGGTAGCTACAGCTACCAGTGAGTTCATGAGTACAATAACCATGTGATGTTCAAAATATCATCTGAATAGGTATTTCTCTGACTCTTTCATTCTTTCTACCTCAGTTTCCTGAGCCCTAATGGAAGTGAGTATGAGAATATGATGTCCAATATAGGGGTGATCACTGACTTTGAACAGTTATGTGTCTCTGCATTGACTGCTGCATGTGGCAAAAAGAAGCTTCTTCAACCAAGGATGAGAGCAGCCCAGGGTGTATGGATATAAACGTAAATACTTAGAAGAAAATTAGACAACATGAACATTTATCAAAATAACATAAACAGATGTGAGCCTAGAGTGTGGATTTCTCATTCTCATACTGTAACCCTTGCTGTTCTTCCTTGAGCCATGGTATATAGATCTGACTTTGATGTTAACAACTTGCTACACATCATATTACACTGTCCTCCAGGAAACACTATTTGTAGAATTTAAATCTTCATAGATATTTTAAGAACTTCATGGATGGGACTCACCAGTATTAATAAACATATATTTCTAATTAACCTTAAATGTAATCCAAGTTCATCAAAAATTCAGTCAGTGTTCAAATTTATTGTTTGGATATCCTGAAAATTCGTTCACAGTTGACTTGCATGGGTTTATGCTAAATCAGCTTGATTTGTCTTTTAACTTAAGCTTATTTTTTTGTACAAAGTGTACAGAAGTTGGCTGGATATGTGTTGGAAAATGATAAATGAAATAAATTAGTACAAATAGATTATTCCCTGTCAAGTTCATTGAGTACAGACTGGAGCTGTCGAAGACGCAATGCAGATGCATCTTCACTATGTCAGGACACCTCCATTCCAAATATCTTCAGTTAAGAGGAGCTTCTGAGACATTTTTAAATGATGCTCTATGAAAATGGAGGCTTTGAGGTCATAAAGTTCTACAGAAATTTTACAGATAAGTTTTCTCAGATAAGAAGTCTTACTGGGGATTAGAGAGATGGTTCAGCAGTTAAGATCACTAGAGGACTGGGGTTCAATTCCCAGAACACACATGGTAGCTAATAATCAACCCTAACTCCAGTTACAGGAAATCCCATGGCCTTCTACAGAGTTCTTCTTCTGGCTTAGACCATGGCTGCATGCATGGGTGCACTTAATACATGCAGTAAAATAACATATACACATAAAATAAACTTTAAAAATTATAAATAGAAGGGAGATTTTAATAATGGCTTAGATGAAATAAAAGAAGCTTCCAACACTGTAATAGATACAAGACAGGAGGAAATTATAAACTTTGGATTCAAGAAGATTCAAACCCTCCCTCCATGCCTTCCCCATTTAAAATGTCCCCATTTCCCAATTTCTCCCTTGATAATAACAGTCTCCTATGGCCTCAACTCTCTTGAGCTCCTTCTTTCTTTCCCTTTATCCTCACAGTTCTTTGTATAACCTTTTTCCTCACCTTTAAAATACTCTTTATTTATCTATTTCTCCCTTAGTAACATCTGTCTCCTATTATTCTTCTCACCACTGAGGTCTGGTGGGGTTTGGGGAGCATAGATGAGGAGGGGTGTCTGTGTTTGACTGAGAACTGTTATATGAAATTGACAAAACTCAGTTCATTTTTTAAAATTAAATAAATATAAAAAAGCATTCTTTGTAGAACTGGCTTCTTGGACATAAATGCCTTAAATCTGTTTTATAACAAAAAAGTTTTTTTTTTTCACTTCAATTAAACTGGTAGTTTTGCTTGTTAGAATAGTCTTATATGGTTTCCATTGAAAAGTCAGCTGTTACTCTCATAAGCATGTTTTCTGTGACTGGATCTTCCTTTCTCAAAGCATTCAGTATCTTCTTTGTTCTACACATTAACTGTCTTGACTAAAAATGATATGAAAAGTTCCTTTTTTTCTCTTTTCTATTTGGTGTTCTATATGCCCCCTTGTACATCGATATATACATATTTTTTCTTAGATTTGGGGAATTTTCTTCTATGATTCTTATTTAAATTATTTTCTGTCTCTTTGAGCTGGGTTTCTTCTTCTTCTATGCCTAGGATTTGTAGGTTTGGTTTTTTTATAATGTTCCAGAGTTCCTACATATTCCCAACCTTGGTTATTTTATGAGTGACATTATCTTTGATTGAGCAACCCTTTTTCCTGAACTTGTCTGTTCCATTTTTTCCTCCAATTCCTTTTGATCCTAACTTCTAAGTGTTTTGTTGGATGTCCTGAATTTTCAAAGCTTTGTTAAGTTTGGGTGAGGGGAGCTTTTATTTATTTTTTCCTTTTCTTGTGGAAGGTGCTGGAGGGGGAGGTTTCCCTGTAGCACCAGCTGACCTGGAGCTACTCCCTATGGAGGCTAGGCCCGCCTCAATCTCAAAGTGATTTGCCTGCCTCTGCTTCCAGAATGCTGGGATTAAAGTTGTGGGAAACCACATCCAGTATATATATAATCTCTTTACTTAATTCTACTTTCAATCTTGATTGTTTTATTTGTTTCACTCAACTCTTTGTGTTCTCATCTTCTTTATTTTGTCTTTTATATATATTCTTTTTGAAGTACGTTTCTACAACTGACATTCTGAAATCACTGTCTTGTGCATCAGTTAGGTTGCTATTCGTAGGAAACGTTGAGAAGGGTGCTGATTTATGGAGGTGAAATATTGTCTTGGTTCTTCACGTTGTTTGTGTATTTTATATGAGAATTATGCTTCTGATTTGTGTTGTTGTTTGTATCTCTTGGTACTGGTAGGTGATCGTGACTTTCTGGAGTGGATATTTGTATCTTTTTTTGCTGTCTCCAGAGAGTGTCAGGTTATAGCCCAAGTGAGTGGTCCTTGGTGTTTAGTCATGGGATTATTTTATGTTGTTGGATAAAATGGGGTAGGAGAAGTAGTCTCAGTTTATCTACGAAAAGGTTGCACTTATGAGTCTTAGGTTCCACAACTAATTCGTCAAGTTCTAGAGAATTATGGAGGACTAGGTGAATGCCATGTGAGCAGGATGCCTGATGGTTCAGGATAGTGGTGTTGGCTTGTCTGGAGTGTGCAAGGATCTGAGCAACCTATCAGGCCTGAGCGCTGAAATAACAATTGCAGAGAAGTTTCAGAATAGGCAATTAATCAGTCTCAGAGAATCTCAGGACTTCAGCATCAGTAGTTGAACATTTTAAAAGAATTTCTAAATCATTTAATTTTCATATTTTGAGAACTCTCTGCTTAGTCACATAACATATTTTTAATTTGGTTGGCACATCAAGAAGATAGCTATATCTTTTATGTTGAGGATATTAGTTGAAGACCTGTGTGTAATTTGTACACTATTTTTGTTACAACTAGCTGTATGGAGAAGGCAAGGGAAAGTTTCCTCATTCTATCTGTATACTATAATTTGTCTGAAATAATTCCCTGCAGAAAGCATTCAAACCTACAGTAAAACAGGTTTTTTTCAAACCCAAGACTGGACTTATATTTATCCTAGGCAACTTCCTTATATATCAACTATTCTTGATAGTAAATTCTGCGGTGCATCAAATCTGAATTTTAGGTTTCCCAGAGCAGTATCTTTGATGAGATGGCTTTCAGGACTTACTCTTGACAGTATCCCTGTCATCTGCCTTTTGTAAATACATTCAATAATTTTTAAGTCAATTTGGGATGTCTTAAATGATCATGAGTACTACACTGGCCTGAAATCCTAGATTTCCAATAGTCACCTTCTATTTTCAACTTGGTATTCAGACTTCACATTCATTAATGAGTACCATATTTACAATACTGCTAATAAGGAAAAACATTTTAATAGTTTACATGAGATTATAAATTATATAAGCTAATTTTCATAATGAATACTGTACAATTCAAATATTAACCCCATATGAAAGTCCAGATAATATGTGATTCTATTCTTCAGTGACTCTATCCTACAAAAATTTGTGGTTTGGGGGGTGTCTTCATTTATAGCACCTAGAAAAACATTTAATGCACATATTTAAACTCTATAGCTGTTCTTCTGTGTAAATTTCCCCAGCAGTAACTAATTTCCTTATCAGTGGGTTTTGTATTATTCTGCCTTCAAATCCCATGGAGTGTCCTTTAATTTCGCTTGGTAGGTACTGAAAAGTGCTAATAGAATTGATTTATCAAAGTCCTAAGTGGTAAAATATAAAGAATATTTAATCTTTCCAAATGCAAAGTGTTGTGTGTAATTCACAAAACTCTAAACTGAAGAGGAATGTGTATTATTGAGATTTCTGCCCACCCCCCATATTGATACATTATAGGTTAAAATTAAAGCTTAGGGAAGTCAAGGTTCATAACTCTATTTAAGTTGAAATGTACTTTACTTGAAGGGGTTTTAGATATCAGATATATTCTAAAGTCTTTCCAAATAGTAGGTGGCAAGTTGTGAATGAATAACTGCTCACATTCTCCCTTTCTGGGAAAACTCCTTTCCCAATGAAAGGTGGGCTTCATATTCATTGAAGACACATTTATTTTGTGGTGTGTGACTGAACCCATAGCATACATCTACCTGAACAAACTAGTCAGATTCTTCCTCATTCTTGTGGCCATATCTGTTGGGGACACAGGCGTATGTTAGAGTGACTGAAGATGACAAGTATAAAGACACTGGGAAAGAAGTGTATGGCAGTAAGCAGATGCATCGAAGCATGATGCATGATGTCTCATGATGGAGTGGAGAAGCCCCGCCCCAGCGCTGTTAGCTGGCCCTGTCTTTAATTTCCTGGGAGTTTCATTCACATCGTGAGTCATTTTGGGCAAAAAATAATTTTGAGTATTTACTACCTGACATACGCAACTAGTTAAAAAAGCTCAACACAGCCTTTGTGACAGAACATGGACTCAGAAAACAGTGAAGGGCTTTAGAGCTAGCAGTCGGCACTTAAGAGCCAGAATCAGCCATACCACATGCTATGCCTGAATACTTATCGGCTTTCATTGGACCAGGTTAAAGACACTGAACCAGGTCACATTCCTGGTGCTTCCACCTTCACACCTCTGTGATTCTGTCATGGTCCCTGTAATGTCAATGAAGATAATAATATTTGATTATCAAATATCACCAAGTACTCAGATGCTTCGTAGCCTGCATATGTCAAAGTTTTGTTGCATTTTGTTTGGCTTTCTTTACAGAGTTTAATTGGTACAGTTTCTTTTCACATTCATTTCATAACACTTCACATTTATGTATCACTGGATTATTTTATTCTGAGATTCTTCCAAATAGCATTCATGAAATAAAAATTATGTTTGAATGGGTTTTCCTACTCTGAGTGCATAGAACACCTGTCTTTTTATATCTACAGAAGGCTCTATCTCATTAAAAATTTAGTTATACAATTTTACATTCTTTTTGTTCTGAATATGCTAAAGCAGCTTTCCCAGCATTTACAAGATTTACTTGGCATACACAAATGTAAAAAAAAATGGGACAAGTTCTTGAAAATAATCAATATATAATGATGATGTGAAAATAAAAAGATGGCATTTTGCAAAAAAAAATAGCAAATACTTATCACATTCAACTCTAATTTTATTGATAAGGTCTTCAATTTATCTCTTATATTAAATGATAATTATTAAGCACTGAAAAACTACATTTTGAAATAATAAACTATTAATTCCTTTTTATTATCAAGCAGATATAAAATGTGTTCCTTGATCCAAATGAGAGTATGCAGAAAATTATATGTATTCTATGTAGCAATGCCTGATTGAAACAATATTTTAAATAGTCTTTCATAATGTAATCCAACTCCAAACTGTTGATTTTATTCATGCAGTAGTCTATGATATGATTGCATTGTATGTTTCCCTAGAAAAATCTCATGTCTAAATGACAATAGAATGCTATTTGGACCCTGTATATGCTTAGAGCTCCAATATTATCCCAGTAATGGAACACATACCATGCTATTATCAATTTTTAGAGCAGGTGATCAACTATTCTGAACTCGGAGACACACAGGATGTTAAAGAGCCTATATATTATTAGCTGGTGTCTACCTAGTAGATACCAACCAGTGTCTGCTTTCAAACACATTTCTATAGCAAAACATTTAGCAAGGTGGCCAGCAGAAAGTGTGGAAGGGCTGAATGACAATAACAGACGGAAAGGATAAATAAGAACTGATTCTGATCCAGGTAGAACCCTAGGAATTCAGCAAATGTACACAAAAATTAATAAATAAGTTTTTCCTTAAGAGGTTAATGGGAAACAAATCAAAAAATTTTTTGTTTGCCACCAGAGTCCAGGTAGAGCTCATTTCTAGTCTAACAGACACAACTTGCAAAGAATATGAGGAATCTAAATTTAATTAAGAACTGTTGTATGAAATGTATCAAACTCAATACAATAAATAAAAAGAATTGATAAGTAATAATATGGTTATTACCAAGAAAGAATAAAAGATGCCACTGATTATTTTCAGTAGAAACCTGACTTAAAATGAAGGTAATAGGAAAGGCCATATTAGATTCAATATATACTGAAATTGTCTACATTTGGAAATAGTATAATATGAACACTAAGATGAAAAATTCATAGTACATACAGAGGAAAACACTCATGTTCTTACAGTGCAAAAAAATGAATAAAACATACTTTTGTATGAGACAGACAATATTAACTTATGAGAGGGTGAGAATGCTCTGGATGATGCAATAGTCTCATGTATCCCTTGCCTCTGCGTTCTTCAAACCATCAATTACATTTGACACTTCATCAGTTCAGCCCTGCTTGCAGTCTTCAGGAAAAATTCAATTTCAGAAAAAAAATATTGTATTAACTTTAATCCAGTGTGCTGGGAAAACAAAAATCATCTTTGTTGCCCATGGTCGGTCATGGCTCCCGTTCTTTGAGCACACTGTAGATTGTTAGGTGAAAACCCAATTACTTTTCCAGGTTTATCTTATTCAATCTTCGGCATTATTTTGTAAGTTCTTTAATAGTCATGTTAAATAAAACAATATTGAATATTTCATCAAAGGCAACAGGGTTTTTACTGTTTAGTCAACACATACAGGATATTTTACGTAATATAAAATTATAATATGTGTGCCGTAAGTCCTATGAAACTCTGAAGAGACTGGCAGTAGGAACGAGGTGCTATGAAGGCGGTTAGGAAGTGGAAGGGTGGAGGGAGGAAAATACAGAGGGAGAGGGGGAAAGAGAAACAATTACTCAAAGAATGTCACGCAAGATGAAAACGTCCTCCACGTACCATACACTACCTGACAGAAATCCCAAGGCAGGCATGGCAAACTTTCATTCAGGTTGTTGGGTAGAGCTTTCCACAAGATTCCCAAAACATCATATAGCCTGTTGACATTGTTCTGTTACCTCTCAGAATTTGAATGTAAAACCCTAATGCTGAAGATACCACACACTTCAGACAGAGGACTTAGAGGAATGAAACTGGAACTGACCTGGCAGTCTCATCTCTGAGGGCCAACTCTCATAGTATCAGAGGGTATGATGCAAGCTGACCAGGGAGAAAAGCAATAAATAGTTCTTTCCAATTGTAAATCTATAACCCTTAACAAAGAATGACTTGACAAGATAGCCCCAAAGGGTGACCCTTATATCTTGGTGTTAACCAACAGCTATATAATTAGACCTAAGATCTGCTGAATCTGAGAGAATTTGCGCATGATACTCCAAATACAGGCAAATACCAGTGACTGAAGAGATCATAGACCTTAAAGAAAACTTACTACTTGTATTTTCCTAAAATAATATAATTCTAACTGTATTCTGAACCTATCCTTATATCTGTGGTTAAGTGCAGCTTTTCCTCATCATCAAATAAATTTTGGTGAATATGTATGTGTGTTCTTGTGCGTGTGTGTGCATGTGTGTGTGTGTATGTCAGAGAGTCTATTCTACAGACCCAAAGAGTTGCAGTACCCAGCCCCAACTGATATATCTATGACACATCACCTATACCTAAGGCTCAGGGTACATTCACTGTAGAATTAGAGGACATGAAGATTGCATGTGCCAGAGGACCCAGGGACTCACTGTTAGATGATGTCTTCTAGATGTGACAAGGATGCTACACCCATTATCTCAGCAGTATGATTTCCTAAACAAGATCTACATAATGACCACACCAGTGAATATGCCAGCATGGCTGGGGAAAATTCACAAGACCTCAGCCCTAGATGAAGACTATGGCCCTAGATGCAGGCCATGAATAGCTACTGAGGAAGGGAGAGGCCATTCTTCCAGAGAAGAGCTGGAGCATTTGACTACTTCTCTTCAATGTATGATAATGCCTAGAAATGGCATCCTTCACATTCCTGATGTAGTGTGTAGACTGTGCAGTCCCATTCTAATTCTATCACTGGAAACCATCAGTGAAAACTGGGTGTTCATCATAAAGTCATATGCCATAGCCAGTGAGCACCCCATCTTCATGTCAGTCAGGCCAGTGAGGATGCTATCAGTGATATGGGAGAGTATCTTTGCCAGCTGTATGTCTGGCAGAGTCGGTATAATAATGTACAAAGAGCTAAACAAACCTCCGTGAAACATAAAAAAACAATCCAAATGGGCCATGGATCTGAAAAGAAAAAATAAAAATGACCGGTAACCACAAAAAATGTCAAAAATGCTTAGCTCTCAAGAAAATGAGGGTTGAAAGTATTTAAATTCTATCTTGCCACAGTCAGAATGGTCACCATTATGAAGCCAAATGACAAAACTGCTGGCATGGATTTGGGGAGAGGAGCACCTTATTCACAGTGGATGGGAGTGTAAACTTATATGTCTGCTTTGGAAATCAGTCTAAGTTTCTCAAAAAAAATTACAAATAGCATTCCTGCATGACCCAGGCATGGGCACCTACCCAGAAGATTTTATGTCATATTGTAGAAATACATCCATGTTCAGTGCCCTTTCACTCAACCAACTGAGAAATGAATAGTGAAAATGTGGCACATACACACAGTGGAATATTATTCAACCAGAAAGAAAAATTAAACCAGGAAGTTTTCAAGGGAATAGGTGGAAATGGAAAAATTAAACTTGATAAGTTCTGTGTGGCGTAGACATACAGATGCTAATGTGTTCTTTCGCCTTTGTGAATGCTGGCCTCAAATCTTGTGTTTGTGCTCTTACCCTAGAGTTCAAATGAAACTCAAGGAACTAATAATGGGAAATGGGATAATGGGTAAGAGAGTTATTATTTAGAGAGGAAGGATGGTAGATTACAAGAGAGATGAAAATAAAGAGGTGGAATACTGGAGTGTAGCACAGTTCAAGCAGAGATCAAGTGGTGGGGAAGGGGTCACATCACATAGACAAAGTACTTAACCAAATTGAAATATGCATGAAAAAGCTACATGTTAATCTACTATCTACAGACTAAGGAAAAATACATAATAAAAGGGATGGTAGAACATATGTGACAAGAAAGAACAACACTGGAAAAAATCTGGAATCTTAGATTTAAGTGAGGATGTGGCCAGGGGAGTAACCAGCTCTAATGATGTATGAAGAAGCTTTATGAAACCTTACTATTTCATAAGTAAATCACAAGTTAGTCAATGACAAAAGAAGGACTTTAAACAGAGGTGCACATCATGGGCATGCAATGCTGCTCTCAGAAGACAGGGATTGTAAAATAAAAATCTCAGGTCGAGGCACAGGTTATCTTCCAATGATCTATTGATTAAGGAGGCCTCCGCAGTCTCTAAAACAGCACAGACTATTGTCATTATTCTTGGCTGTCCATTATAACTAGATTATAAGACCCTATTGCTGATGATATCACCAACTTTGGATGCAGGTCATAGAGAAACTGATCTTGAAATGACCAGAGAACTCTCTCCTTGGCTAGTTTTCATAGGTGCAGGAAGATGCAATGTAGGCTTCAATGGATGGGTTAGGAAAAACAGTAATTGTCTTACCTCACTAGTGCCCTATCCTGCATGTTATATTATTGACATGCAAAACAAGATATGTTGGCTGGTGCAATCGAGGCACAGTAGTTTACATAAGTAATCAACACTCTTGAACGAACTTGAGGCCTGCTCTACAGAATTCATAGCTTGTGCTGTAATCATGGTCAAAAACATCGTTAGGAAATTCATAGACACTAGGTGTGAAATTATTAATATGGTTTTGGCTAAATGAACATATTGTCAGACTTCCTTGTTTTTATAGATGTATGGCACACATAACCTTGCTCAGAGAGGCTTCTTATTGAAGAGGGTGTCAGTCAATGTGGATAAACACAGCTTTTCAAAATGCCGATAGTAAGCCACTGTTGAGTGCTCAGCTGTAGATGGGCAACTAGATTAACCTACCCTCCCATTAAAGGCTCAAAAAGCATCACAGAAGAAAGTAAGAGAGATTGTGAGAGCCAGGGAATGGAGAAAAGGGCTACGAAAGGCTCTTGACATGATATGGCTGTTTCACCCATGAAATCACAGGCTGTGTGATTGACCTCAAAAACTCCCTTAAGTTCAAGAAACTTAAAAGTTCCAGCATGGAGGGTAGTGGAGCTCCAGATAGCCCACCCCTAGTTGAGGAGTTACTGGTAGTTTATAGCTACTAAGGGAGAATCACTTCTCTCTGGGGTGTGGGATGCTTGGTAAGTTTCCCATACCCCAGCGAATGACCTCAAACACATGTGCATATGAAAACCACTAACTGGATGTAGTGGATAGCTTCAGTCGTAAACTTGACACACCATGAGGAAGAGGAAACCTCAGTTGAGGAATTTCCTCCCTTAGATTGACCAGTGACTGTGTCTGCGGTACATTTGTACATTTTCTTGGTTGTTGAGTAATGTGGGAGTGGCCTGTTCACTCAGTGCAGTGCTTCCCCTGGGCAGGTGGTCCATTGTTGTACAGGAAAGCAGGGCAAGCACAGGTCAGAGGATCAAGCCAGTAAGCAGTGTATTTCCGTGGCCTGTGCTTCAAGTTCTTGCCCTGTGCTCTTGCCCTGATTTCCCTCTGTGATGAACTGTGACCAGGAAATGTAAAGTAAAATAAACTATTTCCCACGCTAAGTTAGTTTTGGTCAGTGTTTTAATCATAGCAATAGAGAAGCAGACTAGGACATAAATTGGTACCAAAAGTGGGGTATTTCTGTGACAGGCCTATTGTTCTAGGGGAGAACTGAGGTAGAAGTTGAAAATTTGTTCTGTAAAAGTTATTGAGTTTTCAGATTTAGTAAGCTATTGTGGATCTTGGAACTGTTGCACTGAAAGAGGCATAGATGATGGAAGCCTGGCTTCTGAAACATCAAAAGAAGCAACTATTCCTATCAGGACAGTATGTTTGAAATAATCATTTTGAAAGTAAACGTTTTGTGCTTTTCTGGGACAATTGATGCTGGTTAGCTTTGACTGAAAATCAGCTATGACTAAGATACCACCATCATCAAAGGGAAAATTTCTGGGAAGAATTTCCTCAGGGTCAACACACAGAAGGAGAAGTCCAGAATGGGACTGAGGCTCCATCTCAAGATGGACTTTGTAAAGTGTGTCTCCTACATGGTACTTGTATTGAAGTCATGAAGGGGTCATGGTGAGAAGCTGAGGCTTGGCACTATAAGAGGCCAAGAATGGCCAATGGTGAAGGTTCAGCCTCAGCTGTAGTAAAGACCCCAGGCCTGAAAGAGTCATGGAAAGAGTCTGAGGCTTGATATCCTGAGCCTATATGTCAAGGTATGTGTGCAATGGATGGCAGAGCCAGAGAGGTAAAGCTGCGCAAGCCCTTTGGAGCCCAGAAGATCATGAGTAAGTCCTAGATGTCCAAACTTGAGCTAGATTTCTGGACTTTGGTTCAACTTAACTGCACTGATTCTTTCCTTATGAAGTAACTACTTTTGGATTTTAAAGGAACACACAATTTAGAGACTTTAAAAGAAACTTTGAACTTTGAAAATGTTTGAAAAAGACTAAGAATTTTGAAGTTATATTGTTTCATGTTGTAATATTAATATGAGACCTTGGGTATAAGAAATGGAAAGGTTGTGGTTTAATAGTGATGTATTTATGTGTCAAATGACAAGGGATAGGCTGTGCTGTTGTTAAATATACATACCTGGATAAAGGAACCACAGTTGTGTAATTTCCTGCTTGCACTGGCCTCTAATCATATCTGTGGGACATTTTCTTGATGGGAGAAGGTCAAGATCACTGTGGGCAGTACCGCTTCTGGGAAGGTGGCTTTGTGTTATGTAAGAACTCAGGTTGAGCACAGGTCAGGGAAACAAGCCAATAAGCAGCTTACTTCCATGATTTGTTCTCCAGGTTCCTTCCCTGACTTCCTTCCCTCGGTGATGAACTGTGACCTGGGAGATGTCAGATAACATAAACCCTTAACTCCTCAAGTTGGTTTTGATCAGTGATTTTTATCACAGAAAGGGAGAAGCAACCAGGACACTGGACTCAGTTCAGTATTTTATGAAAAGAGACATGTTTGGGAATATGATAGGAGACAGTTGGGACAAGGAGCTGCAGGGAGATTTGGAGGTTATATATAACCAAGATATATTGTATGACATTTTCCAAAATGTGAAATAAAAAATAGTAAATGAAAACAACCTAACAGGGATAATAGAAAAATAATTTCTTCTAAGCAATAAAAAGCTATGTGTCTAGTATTTCTGCATATTTTTTAATTGTCTGTTTGATAAATTCTTGGAAGTATTCAATGTACAAATGAGTTAATGTACCATCTGGAAGAATACAAGTCAGTGTCAACAGGAGAACCAGAAAAATCAACAGCCTATTTTCCAAGTAGTATTGATTTTACTTAACCAAAAGAGAAAATAAAACTAAAGTGAAAGTTAAATTAAAAAAAAAAAACACCATATTTTCTAGACCAGTTCAAGCTAGATTGCTCCAAATCCTATGTCTTCAGCAATAGGGTCTTACCTTCAACTGACAGCATACACAAGTCCCATGCAAGTTCAAATCAGAAAAACTCCCAGCATTGACATATGGAAGGAGGTAAGAAGTCCTAAACCAACCTAAGGAATGTTAGTAACTAATGGCTGCTAAGAGGAGGAAGGATAGTCTCTTAATTGGATGGGACTCTTGGTACCATCCAGTGGATGGACCATGCTGAGGGACATGTGGAGAAACAAATCACATTCTATAGGTGTGGTGTGCACTTAACTGGGAGGGCAGGAGCACACTGGAGGGAGGTGAAGATGGGGAAGGGGATCTAAATATCTTCAAATCATATTGAATGAAAGTAACAAAAGTTCAATAAAAAATAAAATAGAAAATGAAATGAATCTTACACTGTACTCCAAAAACTGCAATACTGAACTTCATAACTGTAAAGAAAAACAATTATCATGTAATCTTGTGCAAATCAAAGTCTGAGGTATTTGTGCCTGATGACAGGAAACGAAAGCATTATTCTATATTTCGTTTGGTTAAACTCAATGCTGCATTGTATCTGTTTAGGTATTTACCAGTGCAACACAGTACAGGTATATATCCCTCAAATGACAATGTATAGAGGTTTGCAAAGATAAAGTACTACTTAGGGAGTATGAGCACATTCATGATATACGTAAAATAGTGCATTCAGCACTTAACAGAGGAAAACATCAGCATATGTTTCAATTTCTGCTAATTCTAAAAGAATATTTTTTAAGATGGTGTTTGTTTGTAGAGCTTTATTATCTTGGTTTATTAAACTTATGCAGTTTTATCAACCCTGCATAACTGTGATTGAATTCAGACGTTGAACATATTTAAGTTATTGAAACAAACGGAGGTTTTACCAATATCTAACATGTTTGTCATTTGAAATCAAATCAAATTAAACGTGCATATACACATATATGTGTATATTTTTCTATATAACAATATTCAAAATATAATAAAAACTTAAATGCATAAATTGAGTACAGTTATGAGTCTGCTTCTATTTTAATTTTCTAAACAAATTCACATAATTCTAAAGACTCTCAGATGAATTCTTCTTTTCTAATTAATTGAGACATACAGAGATTCCACTATTCCACCAACCATGCAAAGAGATATCTGAGCAGTGAGATAGCTATAAACTGTGACAGCGTTCTAACTGTACCCCTCACTGGGAGTGTCTCAATTCCTGAGCAAACTCTTACATGTATTTATGAAAATATTTATTCAAGGTTAACTGTAGAGGAAACAAAACAGCTAGTACAGAGATCACTTAACTCATGTTTGAAATTTCTGCAGCAAAGCATGATTATCCTCGATGTGTATTATGCATCTTGATTATGACTTTCATAATGTGGCTGTTTAAAAAATCCTGTAAAACAGTAAATCTCACAAATATCCAAAACTTAAATCTGCACTGCATTTGCTTGAACATTCTCACTGTAGTCTCAAAAAAAAAAATCCCAAATTCTGACAGTTCTACATTGAATACAGCGCAAAGTTTATAAAAGTTATGACTCAGATTCATTCTTACTTGAGAAAAAGTAAAAGAGGATACAAAGCAGTCTTTGATAATGAGACAACCTTAATTTTAATTAAATCTTTCAATGATCATTCAATTAAAATCTTGGTCATCTTCAGCACTGCCTTCCAGAAGAAGAGAAGGAAATTGTTGTTTTATGATGACCCTCAATAGTAAACTGCTAGTACAGAAAGTAAGAGATATCCTGTCTTCAAGAAGGCCTTACAGTGTCTGTTCCCTCCTCAGGATTATGCTTTTTCCCAGAAGATTCCAATAATGTGTTGAGATTCACCTGGGGATGCAGATAATTCTTTTAGACCAAAGGTGTGCCTTTGCAGTGCAGAAATGTCAGATAACTGGAAGTGAGCTGTCACAATGCACTGCACCAACTGTATATATCAAGGAATATGACTATTTAGTCTTTTGCAATTTACCAGTTAAATAACATACTATAAAAGAGGCGTTAAGCATAATGTTTGTGAAACCAATATTATGACAAAATGTTCTGCTAATGTAGAGCTGAAATTAGAGTTGGAATTACAGCATTAATTTTAATTTAATTTTATTAAGCCTACAAATGACTTAATCCGCCTGGATTTGCCACTGTGCTTTGCACTTGTTCAATTCAATTCTTACTTTGAAACTTTAAAGAGAGCCGGCTGCGGTATTTGATATAGCCCGACTTGTTTCTGCTATGATCCATGCAATCCGTGTATTAATCAAAATTTAATATGAGCAAATTCTCCTGTAAAACAGGAAAACACTGTTGGAAAATGGCCCCAGCAGAGGCTTCTTCCCGCCTTGAATACGGAAATTCCAACAGGAACTAAGGAAATCTAGATGACATCACTGAGCAACTATAGCAAGGACAGCTCTTTCTTTCTAGCCAACATTTCCCCTGAGCATGTGTTCTATTTACATAATCCAGACAAGCAGCACTGATTTTCTTGATTGCAAATTATGTTGCTTAATTTTGTTTTATGGTGCTCTGTTTTCTTCTTTTTATTGTTATACAAATTGTATAGATCAGAAAACGACATGTATAAAATACTCTGATAGAAAATTAATGTACAGTAAGTCAATATAACAGTGTTCTTTGAATCCAGCAGCCTTGGTTTAAATATCTGCTCCAGGATTAATATTTGTTTGATCTCACATGCTCTCCATATACTTAAGTGTCTTATACTTTAAAATGTATGTGATAAAATTTCTCAGTTTATTTTCATAACATTAACTATTCCAAGTTAATTTAAGTAGTACATAAATGAATGTGTGCAACCAAGAACTTTGAGAACCAGACACTAGGAAGTAATAGCCAAGATTTTTAGTGATTTTTTTTTTCTGTTTTGACAGATATGAGAATACAATTCCAGATTTGCAAGTAAAGTTTTATGTGATTATCCATGTTTCACAAAACATTAAACTCTGATCAAAGTAATTCCTCAATTGACATTCCCTCTTCCTAAGATATGTCTAGGTTTGTGTGAAGTTAACAAAAACTAATCCACATTGGAATTTGAATATTCCTTATCAGCCACTGTCATAAACAGAAAGGTGTGCTCCCCAACATTCCTTTAACATTTTAGCCTTGCTAAATCTCTACACTCTCTTCTTTCCTTTTTTCTTCTTCCTCTCTTCTGATAGCATTAAATCACTTCCCTACTGCTGGAGTATCACTTGTCACCTTTCACCAGGACACAAAAGTATCCCCTCGGCTTTGTAAAAGATTTATTTTTTAAAACACATACAGAGTTCTCCGTGGAGAACTTAGTACCCCGCTTTTTGTTATATATATCTCAGTACTCTTAGATTCAGCTTTTGCTAAAACACTCTGTTACAGATTTTAGGGATGTCTTGGTTTTGTTTCTGTTACTGTGATAAAATACCATAACCAAAGTTAACCTGGGGAGGAAATGGTTTCTCTGTCTTACCTGTTACAAATCCATCATCAAGGGAAGTCAAGGCAGGGCCTGGAGCTGAGAGGATGGAGGGCACTCCTTTCTGGCCTGCTTCCCCTCGCATACTCAGCCACCTTGCTTATACATACCAGACACCTCCCCGGGCCCTCGGTCCAGCAATGGTATTGCCTTCAGAGGGTTGGGACCTCCTATATTAGTTAGCAACCAAGAAAATAACCCATAGACATGACCAAAGGTGACTCTGATCAAAGCAATTCCTCAACTGACATTTCCTCTTCCTAATATGTAGAGTTTGAATCAAGTTAACAAAAATTAAGCATCACAGAGTCACAATAGAAAACACACTTCCTTACCAGAGATCTGAAACATCTTGTGATTCAATGTGATGAGAATGGCCACTTCATCATTAATAAAACTGACATTTTAGTACCAGAAGCATACCTTTCTTGGGTGTCCTTGGGCTGTCAATGTAATTTAAAGCACAGAGCTTTTAAGTGTGGGAGCCTGACCTGGGTAGTTTCTTTCCATGCTCAGATGAGGACTCTCTGCTTTCAGAAGAATCAAAGGGATGTTTGGAGGTTCATGTTGATGTCCTTCTTGGGAGTCTGCTTTGGGAAAGACCCACCTATGAGCAGAGGCAAAGCTATCAAGCTTAGTCCCAGTTCAAGCGGCTTCTCATTGTGTTTGAAATACAAGCCCTATTTGTTATCTCAATAAATTGCGTATTTCTAACTCTCTTCACATTGATGATGATTCTCAAAATAATAGCCTTACCAGTTACCGTTTTGACTCACATATATACCTGTCTGGTTTCTAAAGTGAATAATGCTTATTGAAACAGAACAATATTGGTTTTGGTTTTTTCTCTGTTCCACTGAAGCTTTTATTTGCATTTCATTATTTTTACCTGTATTCTTATTATTTATTTGCATCTGCTGACTTATGATTTGGCTTGCTCTTGTTTTTCTAAAATACTAAGGTATTATTATTTATTTGAGATTTCTCTGATTTTGGTGTACAGGCATTTACATTATGAACTTCTCTCTTGGAATCACCTTCATCAAATATAATAGGCTTTATAAATAAAGATATAAATTTATTTTTATTATAACATGCATGACAAGAAATTGAATTAGTAAAGATTAGTTGAATCTTAGGGTTACATAATTAGGGTTACGTTTCAGATAAGTGCAAAGAGGAATGTGATAAAGATCACAAATACTTGAGACTTTTATTTGAGAATAACCTAAAGAGCCACAAACACAAAGCTTCATGTGGTAATGTGAGAAATATATTAACTTACCAACATCAATCAAGGCTCTCACACAGCATCTCATTAATTTCCAAAATAGACAACGTAATATCAGCAGTAAATAGACTGCAAGATGAGAACTCTGAAATTTTACTGTTGCTTAGAAAAGGAAGCTAGTATCAAGAATGAAGAGACAAGAAGGAAGGAGGCAGGGAAGGAAGGGTGGGAGGGGAGGAGAATGGGGTAAAAGAGGAAGGGAGGGAGGGCAGGGACGGAAAGAAAGGAAGAGAATGTAGGGAAAGGGGAGGAAGGAGGGAAGGGAAGGAGGAAGAGGGGGAGGGAGGAGGGAAGGGAAGGAGGAAGAGGGGGAGGAGGGAAGGGAAAGAGGAAGAGGGAGAAGGGAAGGAGGAAATAGGGAGAGGGACAAAAGGAGGACAGAGCGGGAGGGGAGGACAGGGAACCTGAAGGACAAGAATGGAGGAGAGGTGGGGGAGCACGGTGCTTATATTTCTAAATTAGGATAATTAAAATGTCTTAAAACTGGAATGGATGCTGACTGACATTATTGCTGTGGATTCATATAAGTGAGGTCCCAGGAGGCTTCAAGACTCCATTTCTAGATAGCCATGCACCGCTTCCCCTGGCTCTTAGGATCTTTCTTCCCCCTTTTCTGCAATGGCTTCTGAGCTCTGGGTGGGTGGAGTTTAATGTAGAGATCCTGTCCATGAATATCAAACCTCTGTCAGGTGTGGCACTAGGGAATGTTTTCTCTTGTTCTGTGACTTCTCCTTCTCTTCCTTGGTTTTTCTTTTTGTTGAGCAAAAGTGTTTTTTTCTTTTTTAATTTAATAAGGTTCCTCTTGTTGATTGTTGACCTTAATTCCTGAGCAACTGATATCTGATTTAGAACATCCTTTCCTACAGTTGTGCGCTTGAGTGATACTACCTGGGTTTCCTACAAGCAGTTTCAGAATTTCAGGTTTTACATTGAAGACTTTGATCAATTTGGACTTGAACTTATGCAAAGTGAAAGATGAGCATCTAGTCTTATTCTTCTACAGGTGGAGATCAGACCAGCACCAGTTGTTAAAGGTGCAGTTTCATCCAGTGTGTGTTCTTGGCACCTTTGCCAAATACCAGATGACTGAAAATGTACACACAATTATACCATCATTTACTGTCTTTCTTCTTCCTCTTGAGTCATTCATTTCTTTGTATTACTTTGAGTACTCTCCGAATGAAGGATTTGGTGTACATGAATTCTTCCAGTTTGTTCCTGTCCTAGAAGTTTTTTTTTAACCCTTCCACTGTAATATAAGTTTTGCTGGCTAAACTAAGTGTTTATGGTCACTTAGAACTGGGAATACTTTGGTTAAGGCTCCTCTGGCTTTCATAGCTTGCATTAAAATCAACTGTAATTATGATGGGTTTTTTTTACACGTAACTTTTTATCTTGCAGCTTTCAGTATTCTCTCTTTGTTCTGCATGCTTAGTGTTTTTACTATGATATACTGTGGGGACTTTCTTTTCTGGTCTGGTGTAGGTGGTGGTCTATGTGCCTCTTACTTCTTGAAGATCTGTTCAATACCATTATTCTGAGATCCCTCTCCTTCCTCTGTGCCCATGATGTGTAAATTTGGTCTTTTCATGGTATCCTACATTTCCTGCATATTCCATTCCTTTAATTATTTTTCTCATGTTCCTTGCTTGAGTGCTCCAATTCTTCAACTTTATCATTCCATCTTGATATCCTGTTTTTTCATTTCATTCATTCTATTGGTGAAGCTCTATCCTGTCCCTTCAAACTGACTTATTGAATTGTTCACTTCCTTCTTCATTTCAGTCTGAGTTTTTTTTTCAATATTCAATTTCTTTTGTGAATTCAGCCAGAAGTTTATCCCTGTCTTCTTTTAGTTCTTTGATTTGTTTGTGTGTGTGTATGTTCTGTAAATTCATTGAATTCTTCAATCAAGTTTATGATTATTCTTTTAAATCCTGTGTCCTGTGTTATCTCTAGCAAGTTCTCATTGTAGAACTCATCTTGTAGGACTAGTGGTGTTTGGTGAAAACACTGTTTTTTTCATATTTTTTATAGTTTGGGCATGTGGATTTCTCTCTTTGTTTGTGATTCTGGTATGAAACTCAGTCCTTCCTTTGTTGAGCTGAAGTCTGATTCTGTTCATATTATTGATATCACTTGGTTTCTTTAAGACAGGGTATGGAAATCTGATTGGTCTAAACTTTAAGTTCGCTCATTTGATTTTATATTGGAGTGAACAAATGGCTCCAGTCAGGCTGCTCAGAGGCTCTCCAGTATGATAAAGTATCCTTAACTACTTACGAGCACTTCACAATCTCCAGATGGAGAGTGTCAAGGTCTGAGAAGAGGAGATGGGAGATAGATGTTCTGGTCCCTACTAGTCATCAGGGAAGCCTGATTGTAGAGCAATGTGGGGGACTTCAAATGGTCCCAAAGCAGGGCAATGGACATGGTGGAATTTGAGATTCACCCCACAGAGGCTGAGTCAGGCACTCTCAAGCAGTCTTCAAAGGTCTGACCCCCTACTAGCCAGCAGGGAAGAATGGCTCTGGAGCCCTGGGAAGAACTGCAGATGGTTTCAAAGCAAGGGGAGTTCACCCCACACAGGCCAAATCAGGTACTCTCAGGAAGTTTCCAAAGTTCTGGGTCCCACTATACATACCGCATTATTTTTGAACATCATACATTTGTTATTTTAGAAAATGTTAGGTCACTGAGTTATGTATATTTTCCTAATTTTAACATATTTAGTAGGCAGCAACAAAAATTATATTTGTAAATATCACTGGCAATATCATCAGATGAATCTTATAATTTGAGGGACATATCTGAGAGAAATTGCCAAACTTCTAATTTCCCCTGGACAGTTCAGGTTTATCATTTGTTCAAACAGTATCTTATTTTCTTTGCAAAGAAATTTTCACTTGCTTCTTTTGGGGTAAGTTTCGACAGAAAATGAGGACTGGTATACTATACGCAGTTTGTTAGTCAATCTTTTTTTTTAAGAAAAAAAAGTTGTTCAGTGAGAACAGAGCTGGAGATCTGCTAAAAACTCAGGTTATAGCAGAAGTACATTTTTCTGGATGCTACCTCATAATGCAGCAAGCTGTAAAGTGCTTTCCTGTGTCCTTCTAAGTTTGTCTTCCAGAATATTAAAGATAATTTTTGTAGAAAATATAATATTCGAAATTCTGTAAGGAAAGCTGCTTTCCCACAGCCAGAGGGAGCATTTATCACTAATTTAGTTATTTTTTTTTAATTTTATAAATCTTTTTCAAAATTTTTTAGCCATTGTGAGGATTTTTATTATCATATTTTTCTTCATATAATTTGTGCTTAACATTTTCTTTTGTAGATCATTTTCTTATTTTCTGTTACTTCTAGTAGGAAACATTTTAAAATCAGTGTTACTTGGAATAAGCCATTAACTGTAGTCCACACTTTAGGATAATGGTTGACTCAGTCTCGTAGAGAGGATCATCTCCAGCAATAATTTGTCCAAGTCTTCTCAGTGGGCAATTGTCTTCTAAGTGGAAAATCACATCTTTTTTTTTCAATTATGAACTTTCTTTTGTATTGTACCCAGCATCCTAACGTCACCAAAGAAGTCTGGTCCAAATTCGTTTTTGCTTCTCTCAATACTTACATCATTCCCACCTTGAAAACTGGGAGTTCCTCGGGTTGATGTCTATAGCCAAACTCATGCATTATTTTCCCTATATACTTGTCTAGGAGTTTATAATTTACTTTTATTTACATTTGGAGACATATAAGAAGAGGTCTGTATCTCTATGTACATTTCAACATAGGTTGCATAAATGTTTGAGCACCGTTAATCCTAAAGATAATCCAAGCTTTCTTTCACTGATCTGCCTTTGTATTTCCATACATCGGACACCTGGACATCGGACAAGGAGAATCTCTGACTTTGTCTACATTTAGATTGTTTAGACTGTTTTACCAACTATGTGCTGCTATATAAATTTAGGAATCAATTTTATCCACTGATCCAAATAGCTTACTAATGTTTTCGTTGATTATACTTAATTTATAGAAAAAAAAATGCGGAAAACTGACTTTTAAACTCTATCAAATGATACACTTCATAACAAACCTCTACATTGCATTAGAGTTTTTATGACATCTTTAATTATTGCTTTCTGGATTTGGATGGAGGATACACATTTTTCTTTTTTTTTTTTCTTTTTAATGTCTAATTTGTGGCAATTTTGTACTGCGTATGATAAATTTTAATCATAGTTAGACATCTACCTACATCTGTAATCCCCATAAAAGCCTCCTACTGGATTTCAAGCATTCTGCCATGTATGTTAAGGCCTATCAAATCAAGCTTTCAGACTCATATATCCCTTGTTGCAAATTCAGCCACTAGAGCCTAGTCAGTCTATCTAGAGCCACTCTCTTAAACAAGGTCAACTTTCCCTCACCCAGCAGTAATCAGTTGCATAGTTTCTCAGCTAAGGTTGATGCCTGCTCACCATTTTCTCATTTCTGTGCCAGGGTTTTGTCTGAGTTGATCTGCATGGGTCTTGTGCATGCTGTCAAGACGGCTGCAAGTACCTATGAGCAAGTGCCCAAAGGCCTGGGGTGCTCTATTCCCTTATGTCCACGAAACAATCCAGGCTCTTACAGTTTTCTGCTACCTCTTCCACAATGATCCCTGAGACCTGACTGTGTGAGGTTTAATACAGGAGTCCAATCCAGGGATTCACATCCGTAGTCTCTTACACCTTGGTTAGATGTGGCCTTCGGTGTGTATCACATTCTGTTTTATGATGACACATTACTGGCAAGAGATGAGGAATGTATTAGTATTCTCTCTACCCCCTGTTCCAGTATATTCTATTAGCCTTAGGTTGAGCAGTTCCACGGTAGATATGTCATTTAGGACTGGGCATCTCACAGACACATACTGTCTGTATGTAATCAGTTGTGTAGCTCTGTAACACCCTCCATCTGTTGTGAAAAGAAGCTTTTTGATGAGTGGCAAATGGTATGCTTCTCTGTAAGTATAAGGATTCATATTTTAGCATACAGTAAGATGTTTCATTTGCCTAGAAATAAGAAAAAAAATAGGGTTTTTTTTTTTTGAGGACCTATGAATTCTCCAGACATGTGTATCTGATTATGTTCACAGTGCCACCCAATAGTTCCTTCCACTGAGAGGACTTTGAGTTCAATTACAAAGCGGATGATTACCCCTAGCAGAAAATGCCACTACTTCACCACTCTGGTTCACTGTGTTGGTCTTGTAACTATTAGGCTTTGGGGTTGTGGTTAGACCATTGATTGCGCTTCTCCTTTAGCATCTTGCATAGTATCTGCCGTAGAAATATGAGAGCAGGTCTCCATGGAGGAGGTTTCCGTGTCAGTTCCGTCCCATTGTCCCAAGTCCTGCGTCCAAAGTGTGTCCTGTCTTCAGAAATAGGGTCTTACTTTCAAGTTCTCGGAGACAAATCAAGGGCTGTAGCTGTAGCCTGTGCTATTTTGGGAGTCTCTTGGACTACCCTGACTCACAACGCAAATGGATGTTTCTCTTGTCTGTCAATGTGTTTCTTGCTATGCAGTCTTCAGGTGTACACAGGCACTCATGTTCAGAGATTGTATGTGTATTTTTCAGTAGACTTTTGAGCTGATATATTTCCTTCTGTTTTTCATATCACCTGAACTTTATTTACTTCTCTCCTCTCTCCCCGTATCTAACCCCTTCGTCCCTCCTCTCTCCCCCATTTTCTCCTTGATAATATCTGTCTCCTATTATCCCCTTGTCTTGAGTTCCTTCCTTCCCTTTATACCAATAGTTCACTGTATGAGCTTCTCACCTCCCTTCCCAGTTGAATAACCATATTTTTACCATTTACCCCTTAGTGACATCTGTTTCCTGCTTTCTCCCTCTCTTGGGCTCTTTCCCTTTCCTTCTGCAGTTCCTTTACATTTTCCTGACTCCTGCAGTTAAATCAGAATATAAAGTCACTTAGAAAGATTTAGTACTAAGACCCACAAATGAGAGAGAACATATGTCACTTGTTTTTCTGAGTCTATATTACTCTACCTAATATAGCAGTCTTTACTTTTATCCATTTACCTGGACATGTCGTGGTTTACTCTTTACCACTTAGTTGAACTACATTGTGTCAATAGACCACATTTTCATTATCCATTTCTCAATTGAGGGTCATTTGGGTTGTTTCCACCTCTTAGCTACTATGAAAAGAAAAGCAACAAAAATGGATGTATGGGCATGTCTGCAGTAGGATGACTCCTTTAAGCATAAGGCAAGGAGAGGCATTATCAGATCATATGAATGATTCATTGAGAGTTTATTAACAGTTCTCCATAGTGTTTGCTCCAGCCTGAAATCCCACCGGCAGAGTTGAGCATTTGCCTTTCTCCATATCTTACCATGTTCTCTTGACCTTAGCAAGTCTGACTGGGGTAAAATGAAATTTAAAGTGATCCCGATTTACATCTACCTAATTACTAATGATGCTGAGCACTTCCAAAGTGTTTCTGAGCCATTTTTGCTTCTTCATTTGTGAACTATCTCTTCAGGTCCTTAACTTGTCTTTTCATTGATTCCCTTACTTCCTTGTTTCTTTGTTTATTGAGATCTTTGTATATTCTGGTTATTAATCCTCTCTTGGATGTCTCTAGTGAAGGCTTTCTCACATTCAGTGGGTTTCCTCTTTACTTCCTTGGCTGTTTCTTTTGCTGTACTGAAATATTTTCATTTCGTGAGGTTCCGCTTACTGACTGTTGACCTTCATGTCTGAGCAACTCATGTGCGATTTAGAAAGTCATTTCTGACACCTACATCATTTAGGGTACTGCCTCTGATTTTTACTAACAGTTTCAGAGTTTCAGGTTTCACATTGAAGTCTTTGACCCATTTGGAGCTGGCGTTTGTGTTGGTTGAATATTAAGGGTCACATTTTATGATTTAACAGGTGGAGATTCTATTTTCCAGCACCATTTGTTGAAGATGCTAACTGTCTTCCAGTGTGTTTTCTTGACACCTTTGTCAAATATCAGGTGGCTGAAATGGCATGCACTCACACTTGGGATTTCTGTTGTCCTCATTCATCCAAGCATCTGTTTTGTGCTAGTATTGTTCTTTTTTTATGACTATAGTTCTATAATATAATTTGAAATCTAGTATGGCAAGCCCTCCCCCACCCCCAGCATTTCTCTTTTTGTTCAAGATTGTTTTGGCTATCCAGGGTATTTTATGATACCATATATATTTTAGGATGGTTTTTATCCTGATTGCAGATCATATGATATACATAAGAAATTCTAAAATTCCATAGGAAAACTTCTAGAAATAATCAATACTTTCAGTCAAGTGATTGGTTACAAAATCAATTTGCAAAAATCAGTAGCCTTTCTATATACCAGAAACAAGCAAATGGAAAAAGAATTCAGAGAAACTATAACACTCACAGTAACCTCAAATATATCTAGGAATAAACCTTACCAGAGACATTAAATTTATCTATAATACAAATTTTAAGTCTTTGAAAAAAGTGATTGAGAAAGACTCCAGAAGATGGAACAACTGTCTGTGCTCAAGGATTGGTAGAATTGATGTAAAAATGAGCATCCTACCAAGAGCAATCTATAGATTCAACACAATATCAGTCAGAATCCTCACAGCAGTCTTCTGCTTTCTCTGTTTACACACATCTACACCATTGTTTGTACCTCTATAAATATATTTCTGGTTTTTATGTTGGTATTCAAAGTCTATGTGTTCATTTCAGGTGTATACTTAAGGGAGCAATTGACTTTGGGCATGTGTAGTATTCTGTGTGATCTTGAGAAAATACTTTTAAGAAAAGTTGTAGGCACCGGAGAGATGACTCAGCAGGTGAAAGCAGCTGTCTCTATGCTTGAGGACCTGAGTTTTAACCTAGTTCCCACATTGGAGGAGAAAACAAATTCCTTCAGTTTGTTCTCTGACCTACACATACATACAAACATGCACACGTGCACACATATACCGACAAAGTAAATAAGCAAAATGTACTAGTTTTTCTTTTTCAAAATATGCGTTTTATTTGTTTGAAGATTTTGGAGTTGTCTGCATTAAATACCACACCTTTTGACAACGGTTTGCTTGGTTACCATTTAACAGTGATTTCCAGCTGTTTCATCTTGCACATAAGAGCTTCTCTTCGTTTTCTGACATTCATACCCTGGGTAGGATTTTCAGCTTCATTTTGAATAGGGATAATGAAAGAGGATAAGCTTGCATTGTGTCTAATCTTACAGAGAAAATGTTCAGTGTCTAAATATAAATTATGGTGCTAGTCATTTGGCTTTTATTCCCAGGGTTTAGAAGTTTTATCATAGGAGGGTAGTGATTTTGTCCAGTATTTTTGTTTTTTTATATATTTAAATGATCAGATATTTTATCTGAGTCTCTTAACACAAACTGTTATATTTTCAAAGCTTTCTTTAAAAATTTTGTGACTATAATATCTATATTATTGTCTAATATATATATATATATATATATATATATATATATATATTATGACATGTGTGTGCAGGTGCCCACGGAGATAAGAAGGTGCCAGCTTCTCCAGTGCTGGAGTGACTGCCAGCTATGAACCACCCATTTTGTGTGCAGGGAATGGAACCCAGGTCCTTTAGAAATGCAGTAAATGCTTTTAATCACTAAGCCTTCTATGTATCCCAAGTTTCAAAAGAATGATATGATTTTAATTATGGGTTTGTGTTTGTGTATCTATATGTGAATTATATCCATGTGATTTCTGGTGTCCATGAATACCAGAAGAGGGCATCAGATTTTCTGAAGCTGTAGTTTTAGATGGTTATGATACAACAATGTGGGTGTTCAGAATGCTGATCCTTTTCAAGAGCAGAAAATACTCCTAATCCCTAAGCTATTTCCTCAAACTCAAGACTTATATTGTTTAATTTGTAAATGTTTAAATATCCTCCCATTCCTGGTATGAAATCTGATTATCAGAATCACTTTTTTAATTGCCAGATTTCCTAATATTATATAAATATTTCCATATATAAACCTATGAAAAGTAATAATCTTATTTTTCTTATAAAATATTTATCTGAATTTAGTGTTAGTAAAGTGTTCCTTTCTTTTATATTCCCTGAGAAGTTGTGCAGAATTCATGTTATTCATCAAAATTAACTACAATCTTTGTTTAATAAATACAGAGCTGTTCACAGTATTTTTTCCTAAATAAATTTGTCATTAATATCATTTAACATATTAGCAAACAATTTTCCTGCCTTCCTTCTTTCCCTCCTTCTTCCTACACCACTATACCACATCACCACTCCTGAGCATATTATCAAAGGACTGTACTTCCAACTAAAGAGATACTCTTCCATGCTCACTGAAGCTTTATACAGCTCTGCCCACACCAGCTAGAAAATGGGATCAATAAAGAAGCCCATCAACTGGTGACTAGATAACAAAAAAAATGTGGCACATATACAACAGTAGAATATTACTCAGCTCTGAAGGAAAATGAAATTTCCAGGTTAATGAATGAAACTTAAAATAAATGATACTGAATGTGGTCACCCAGGTCCAAAGAGACAGATGCCAGATATCTCTCTCTCTCTCTCTCTCTCTCTCTCTCTCTCTCTCTCTCTCTCTCTCTCATGCTTGTGTGTGTTTTATCTGGAATACGTTTGGAAACCGGCTACTGGGAATGAACACATTAAGGGCTGGGAGATACTAAAATATAGGTAAAATCTCAGCAGAGAAAGAAGGGAAAGTTCAAGCATGGAGAAGGGTGAGGAATGGGAAATGAGTGTTTGGTAAAAGTTTTAACCTAAATAAATGGTGCATGAGGAAGCTATATTGAGATGTGTGATCTCACAATCCAAGAAAAAATGAATTAGACAGAATCATAGAGCTCCGTGTTGTGAAAGGGGAGTGTGGGGGTTCCATGATTTACAAGTTTCAGTGGAGATGCCAGGAATGGAGAGAAGGGATGGGTAGGAGATGCTGTCAGAAATCCACTAGTGTGTACATATGTGTGTGTGTGTGCACGGGTGTGCATGTGTGTGTGTGTACAGAAGTGCCCTGCATGGATGGACAATGCTGGTCACAGAAGACATGGGTTATTGCATGAAAATCTCAGCGCTAGACATGAATACTCCCCTACTAGCTTTTAGTCAGTGAGACCCCAGAGGCACCTAAAACAAAACAAGCTATTGGCATTGCTTTCATTTGACCATCATGACTAGATAGTAACACTCTGTTGCTGAAAATACTTTATACTTTGGATATAAGATTTACAGAAGTCAGCCTTAAGCTAACAATAAACACAATGTCCCTACTGTCTATGTTAAGTACTGCCAAAAATTGCTATATATAGGCTACATGGGAGAGAAGACATCACTGATTTTACCCAGCATTCAACCCTGAACACTTTAATTCCATCCTACCTTGCAAGATGTGTCTACTGATACAATAGTGACATAATGATTTTGGGTGTAACCAACTGCTTTCTGATGGATATGAGGTTAGCTCCACAGGAAAGATTTCATATCTGGTACTATAAATCTGTTCAAAAGCTCTTAACTGAGAAGAACATAGGTCCCTTGGGGAAACCTGTTGTTGATTTGCTAAATGGTCACCCTGACAGACTGCTTACTACATATTTATATTAATACCCTTAGATTTGTACTGCTCTCAAGTTTAGCCAGAGAAACTCTTTTTTGCACAAGATAGTACCAGACTTATAACTGGTCAAAGTGTGGCCTATAAGTAACTGTGAGAGTTCAGCTGAGAATGAGTCCTCATTTTCAACTTCCCACTATTGAAGGCTCAGGGAACAACATGAAAGGAAGGACAATCAGAGCTGTCAGATGGAGAGGAGAGTTGAGAAATGCTGTCTTCTAGACATGACATGGCTCTTAATCATAGCAACTCAAGGCAGCTGTGATTACATACATATGACCCACACTAGACAAAGCCAGTCAAAATCACAATGTACATGAGTTGGAGCCTTTAAAGCCTCATCCATAGCTGGGCAGCCATTGGCAGTTGTTGCCTGATCAGGAAGGGAGAATCACTCTTCTTTTGGGACTTGACTGCTAGTAAGTTGCTCCTGGACCAGTGGATAGCCCACACCCACGCTCAAATGAGCAGCATTAGTTGGACTACTAAATACAATAAAGAAGAGGATATGTAGTTAGGAAGACAATAGGCAGAGATGAATTTCAGTAGTAGTGGAGGGATATAATCAAATTCACTGTATAAATATGCATTCTGTAAATATATGAAAATTCCAAAGAATAAATAAAAAATTAATAGAGTAGTCAAATACTGCAAAGATGTAAATGAAGGGATACCAAGTTTACAAATATAGAGCAATACATTTTACACGTTGCAGAATACCTTATTAAGTGAGGCTTGTAACATGGAGTTCTGTGAAACCCTTTCCAGTGTGCATGAGTTTCCTTTATGACAGCAAAGGGTGAAGAAATTCTTTATGGAAGAGTTAATTAGATTAAACATATTTGTTCGAGGCATTATCATGGTACTTTTGCATGATTAAAATTTAATTTTCAAAGAATGTCAAAAATAAAAGTGCTAGACAAAAATAATTGTTAAAAACATCTTGTTCTGACCTATATTATGTTTCTCTCAAGTTTCATATTTTATTTTCCTTTTTAAGTTATTCTTTTATTTCTCACGTTGCCTTTAATCTGTGCTTGTCTCATAATGCATAGATAGCTGTTAACTGAATACATTATTTTATTGTCATGCAAACTTTTATTCCTTACTACATTATGCTGTATGTCCTGCATTTTTTGTTGTCTTTTATCTCTATGTCACTTATTATATGTGATTATTCAAAGAAAAGTCCACAATTTTTAGGTATTAAGCTAAAATGTTACTTCCCAAGGCAAGATCCTTCTCATAATCAGCACCTCTCTGTCCATGTAAATAGTTCTGTGTATTTTCTCTTAGAGAAATAGCCTATGTGATGAGATTTACTTCTGTTTGTTGCCTCAAAATTTAAATGCATCTGCTATAAATCTATCTTTCTGGGCTCTAACAAGGATCTTTATTGTTTAGTGCAACATTATTTATCAGAAACAAATTATTAGATACAAACTGATATACATAAAAGGATCAGGATGAAATGTGGACTGTGTCAACGTAACTATGTCTTCCTGTGAGAGAAATCAAGGGAGATATAAACATGGATTGTAACTACATTCAGCAAGAAACACTAGGTGTGTGTGTGTATGTGTGTGTGTATGTGTGTGTGTGTGTGTGTTATTAGATTGAATCCACCTCTGCAATGTGACTGATCACATAAGACAAATGTTTACATGTAGCTACTTAAGAACATACTTGTAAGAAAGTATCCACTAATTTGTCTGTCAGTCTCTTCAAAGATTCTAAGGCAAAGAGTGGATGGCATATAATAAACATTTCATAACTTATGTTTGACTAGATGCATCTTGAGTAAGAAGCACAGTAACCATAAAACTTGGTGATAAGTAAAAGTGAATCTGTGAGCAAGATATGTGAGAAGGAAGAAGGTTTCTACCATTTTATTGTAGTTTCAGTTCGTTTATATTTCATTCACAGCATGTAATCATATTGTGTTGTATATGTGTACGTAGAACACTCACTGTAAATATGGTGATATTGCAGTGTGTATGTGTGCGTAGAACCACTTACTATGGGACATATTCCTGACAAAAGCTAGAAATTCAATAAAGTTTTATTAGAAAAATAAATTTAAAAATTAAACTCAGAAAGTTATATGAGAGTGATGGCCTATACACTTATTGAGTTTTGCTCTTTGAAAATTAATATATAAACCCTTGCCAAAATAAGCTGTTCTGTAGAATATTTGATTCAATTATTCTGGCAAATAATATTTAACATTGTAACTATATTTTGTTTTTAGAAGTATAATCTAGGGCTTTATGGCCTGTAAAAAAGAAGTCATGAAAAAAGGGGGGTCAACCCTAGTATATTTTTGTGGAAGTAATTCTTGTTGGATAACATCTCTGACTCAGTGACCCAGATGCTATGGCACATGTGCAGTGCTGGTGACATGACCTCTAAAACTTAGACGGCCCTCAAGCATGCCTTTAAACTGCCGATTCTGTGTGTTGCATAGATATAAGCTCACTGCGGTAGAAGTCGAAGAGCACACCTGTAGGAGCTTTCTCTCTCGCTCTGTGTTAATGCAATTTTGGCAACAGTTGGTATGTTTCTCTTGAAAGAAAATGTATCTCCTCCCACAAATATAATAAATAGCCAAAATGAATTGTAAGACATGATATTTATTATAATGAGGATATGTTTCTCACAAAACGAAGTACTAATATGTGTAATTACTTTTAAATTGAATCCCATTAAAAAACCTCATTATTAATGATAAACAATGAAATTAAATTCACACTTAGAAATGTCATAATAATATTATTTTTAAAATACAAAAGTAAAGACTTAAATAACAAAACTTTAAATGATACTCCCATATTTTAATATTTTTCAAGTATATTTAATGATGCTTAACCCCTTGCCCTGGGGTCTACCAGTCTGCACACCCTTGGCACAGGGGTAACAGATGAAAAGAAAAATTGCATCCCTTAAATCAAAGAAAAAATTCCTGATATCAGCATATTTTCAATAACACCAAAGATGCCAATAAACTATAGAGTATGATGTTGAGATTTTTGAGGGAAATATTGTAAAAACTTGAGAAATCATACTGGAAATATGATTATGTATCATAATACAGATAGTCAGGTGTCTAATGACAAATCTTTGAGAGTTGACAGCAACTATCCTTCAAGTATGCATTCTTAATTCCTGAGTTATAACAATTTACAGGGGAATAAACTACATCAAAATGAGATTAAATAACTTTACAGAGGGGACACAGATGAAAGTATAAAGACAAGATTTTCAAATAGTTTATTCCCTAAATTAAGAGTCATATATTACAGCCTAGACAAACTATTTAAGATTGTCACAAATAAGTGACATATCTGTGTCAAGGCTAAGCAGTATGATCAAGGTATTTTTCTGACTGTTTCTGTTTTCCATATTGTCTTTCTGATAGACATCGTTGCAGCTGAATTCTGTCCTATAACTCATCACAACATATAATATCTATTTCTATTCTACATAATTCCCACTGGAATTTCAGAAAGTGCTTATGTCATTTCCTATTTGCAAAGTTTTGAATGTAACTAAACCTCAGGACCACATGGCCAGACTGCATAAAGACACTTAAAGGAAGCATAGAACTCGCCTACGGAAAACTGTGTTATATTATTAATCTCCAAAGAGTTTTCTTCAAAAGATTTTGTATGTCAAGAATTTTATTTAATGAGACAAAATTATTTCAGAAATCTATATAATTTATTCATGTTTTACAAGAGAAAAGATTAAAGTATACACAAAGGAAGTTGTAAAAGACATCACAAAATAAAATGATCAGATTAGGAAATTTTGTTTTACAGGGCTTGAGTAGATCTGTGTGCTAGCCACAATTTTTCTTGGGTTCTATGAAATTTACATACAATTTGACAATCACATTCTGTTTCATGAGGGAATAAAGGTAATGCTTGTGCTTTTGAACAAAACGTCTCCCTGTATCCAAACATTATGTGGCGTCTCCTAGGGAGAAATGAATACAGGTCTATTCACCCCAGATGGAGAACAGAAACAGACCAAAAAACTATTCCAGGAAAATCAAGCTTAGAAAGCCAGTGGGTTTATTGACGTTGCTTGGAGGAAGGTGGATGACAAAGGCAGCTTCATCCCTGAAAAGCCCACCCTGCATGACTGCCAGCTCAGGAAAACTACATCTCTGGGGCTCCCTGCTCAGCTTGCAAACAACTCAATGATAGGGTGGTTCCTTCTGCCTAGTACTTCTTTCATTGAGGTTTTTTGTGATTCATATAAAAAAACTTAATCAATTTAGACCCCAGCCCCCTCCTCTTTCCTACCCAGCCCCATAGCTCCCCGGCCAGATTTCAGTTATATTCTGTCATATATGTTAAGTTCTATGTGTTCAAACATTTGTATCTAGATGTCTATCAGTTCAGATTCATCCACTGAACTGTAGTCAGCCTATCTAGAGTCACTCCCTTTAAGAAGATCTACTCTCCCTCAAGCCACAGTAATCCCTTGCCAATAGTTCCTTGGGTAGGGTTGGGGCCTGTTTCCCATTTCTCTCTTTCTGTTCTAGGCTTTTGTCTGATTAAGTCAGCATGAGTCTTGTGCACACAGTCACCATTGTTGCAAATTCATGAGCACGTTCCCAGAGAAAAATCTTCTGTTTCCTTATGTTAATGAACTAACCCTAGCCCTTACAATCTTTCTGCCTATTCCTTCCACAGGGGTCTCTGAGCCATGAATTGATGATGTTTAGAGGAGCCCTACCCAGGGACACACACTTTACAATCTCTTATTCTCTAAAATGGTCATTTATGGCTTTCTGTGTTCATCATGCTCTGTGGTATGAGGAAACTTCACTGTTGAGAGTTGAGAGATGTATTCATATTCTGTCTACTCATGGAAGCAAATGTTCCATGAATCTTAGGTTTGCAGTTTCCAGTGTAGATGTGCCTCTTAGGTCTGGGTATCTCTCAGACATATATACTGTATGTGACCAGTTGTAGAATTCTGTAGCAGTCTTAATCTGTTGCACAAAGAAGTTTCTTTGATAAGTTTTAGGATATACTTGTGTGTAAATATAAGAATCCATACTCAGCATACAGTAAGAAATTCATTCCTCTAGAGATATGAGAGAGAAAGGGTTTCCTCTGGGATTCATGACCTTGCCAACCACATGTATTTGGCTAATTCTTTATTAAATTTGTAACCTTTATTAAATTTGTAACCTTAGGGAAAGACCTTGAGAACATTTTAAAATTCAGGAGTTTCTTGAGTTTCTTAAGTTTTATATATGTCTTGAGTCTCATGAATCTTCTACCTCTCTACAAGAGGGAATGTTTCAGTGTTGAGGAAATAGCTATACAATACCATACAATGATACAATCTCTGAAGAACAGAGGAGTGTTGTAGAAATAAGGAGCATACTGTCAAAAAAGGCTATTTTAAATATTATATAAAATTAAATATAAAAAAGCAAATAAATATTTGAAACAAAAAATAGGAGAATGCTTATATATGCTACATATGATACCATAGGAAGAGGAAGATGACTGGGGAACGGCTGTGGAAACAGCTAAGGAAGCAAAGTCTCTGAGCAAACTGGAAAGCATGAATCTTGGCATAAAAGTGAAGGGCTTCCCTCTAGGACAAGAACACAAGCAAAAAAAAAAAAAAAAAAAACAAACCCAGAGGATGAGTAATGGGTATTAAACAGAATTGTCCAAATTGAAACATCCCCTCTAGGAGGCAGAGGAAATGTAATGAGACTCAGGAGTTAGACAAAACTCTATTTGGAAGTTTCTCCATTCCACAGTTTTATAAAGAAGTAAACACCCTGCTAGGGAAGGAGACTCTGACCTGCCAATTTGTAGAAAATAAATTCTTAGGCTATCAAGCTGACTGTGAGTTGTACATAAAGCTCCAAGTTCTCAACTTTCATGAACTGTCAGCCATGATGGGTTGTATGTAGCTACTTTTGAATCATTTCTACTCCTGAAAGTGACCGCTCACCCACACTGCTATTAGTAACTCCAATAAAACGTCATTAGTTCATCAAGTTGGACACTGGTTCAGTTATTGCTTTGGTCTGTCTTGAGTCCCCCTTCCCGAGTGAGTAGACTTGTTCATTGTGTCTCCCTTGAAAAAAATCTGTCACGCAATTGAAATACAAGAATTGGGTGATTAATTTGAGAAATTGAAATGCTAACTGGGATATTTGTACATATAAATTCAATAGTTATGATTTAATATGAAGTTGGAAAACTACACTAAAAAGTATAAATGGCTTCCATCATATTGAGGCTTAGGGATTAAAAACTAAGTCAGTAAATGCAAATAAACTTCAGGTAATTCTTCAGAAATCTTTAAGGGCAACTATGTACCTGAGGCAGATAAATCCATGTCTAAATCCATGTCCCTGCAATTAGGGGCAATAGAGGACATGAAACTGAATTATGAGACAGTGACTCCTATTGAAAATACTCACCAAATCTGAATAATGAGAGAGATGAAGACAGGAAATCAGAGGTGTGTGTAGCACCAATCTGAGGACTCAGTGAAACAGAACATTTGCTCGGGAAGAGTCAGAGTACTGGAGGGCTAATCAAATGGTTTTGTGATAGTTAAGTACAGCAAAATATACACAGCTAGGGGTTCCATCTGTTTAACTAAAACCTCACTTTGAACTGGCACTCTCAGTGCTTTGACCTCTTGTTCTAGAATTTGAGCCGAAACTTTTCTGGTATATTTTATTGATAATTTGTGTGTTTCATAGAAAACATCTTCACTGCCTTTATATTCCCCTCATCCATTCTTACCCCTATGACTCCCCAGCAGGTTCCATGCATTCTGCCATATACGTCAAGGCCTACCAAGTCAAGTTTGTGTACTCAGATGTCCCTCAGTGCAGGTTCATCCCCTAGACAGCCTATCTAGACTTGGTCTCCTAAAGAAGGTCAACTCTCCTTCACCCAGTGATAACCACCTGCCAATAGTTCCTTAGCTAATACTCACCCAACAGTAATCAGTTGTCAGTTTTTCTTTTGCAAATGGGCCTGCTACCCATTTCTCCAGTTCTTTGCTGAATTTTTGTCTGATGAGTTTTCATGGGACTTATGCACGCTGTTATCATTGCTGCAAGATCAGATGAACAAGTTCCCAGAAGCTTATGTTTCTTATGTTCATGCACCTGCCTCTTACAGTCTTTCTACACCCTCTTCTGGGTGATCCCCGAGCCATAGGTGGGTGAGGTTTAATATAGGAATCCTATCCAGGGACAGGCTCTCAAGCTATAACTAGTTCTTTACTTAATGCCCCAATGTTCAGGAGGCACAGTATACATAGACATAGAATTCAGTTCAATAATCTCTGAGAGGCATTGGTTTAATAAGAAGTATAATAACTAGCATCATTGCTCAATAATTGGAGAGAAATCTATAATGAACTTTAGGAAGAAACTGAAATTGCATTCTCTGTACAAAGAGGTGTACCCCACACCCCACAGGAGATGCCTGTCAGGCAATTGCCACACTATAGCCAGCTTGATACTTATTTTCATAAAGTGGAGATGCGTTTTCACACAAGTTTCTGCAGGTAACTCATTGTATAATTCAAAGACTACAGTGTATGCACATGACTGGGAATAACTAAGCAACAGGGTTTCTCTCCACATACATGGGAAGGGAACAAGTCAAGCATTTTGGCTTCCTGCTTAAAGACATTAAAGATCTCTACAATGAAAATTTTGGATCTTTAGAGATTGGTGAGGATACCATAAGATGGAAGGGCATCTTATGCTCAAGGATTGAAAGAATTAATATTGTGAAAATGGGCATTCTACCAAAAGCAATAGAGATTCAACACAATCCCATTCAAATCTAATTCTTTACAGAATTAGAAAAAAATTCTCAAATTCATGTTGAAATACAAAAGACCCCTGAATAGCCAAAGCAAACCTGAGCACAAAGAGCAATGTAGGAAAGACTATTATCCCAGATTTCAAACTATAATACAGAGCTGTAGTCAAGAGCAGCGTGGTGCCAGCACAAGCATAGACCTGTGGGTCAATGGAATATAACTGAAGACTCAAACATGAGTACGTGCAATTTCAGTCACCTGGTATTTGTCAAAGAGATCAAGAACACTCACTGGAGGAAAGATAGCATCTTCAGCCAATGGTGCTGGAAAAACTGGCTCTACACATATAGAAGAATAAAACTAGACCCTTCTCTTTCAACTTGCACAAAAGTTAACTCCAAATGGATCAAAGACCTCAGTGTGTAACCTGAAATTCTAAAACTTTTAGAAGCAAACATTGGCAGTATCATACAGGATAGAGGTATAGGAAAGCTAAATCAGACATCAGTCGCACAGGAATTAAGGGTAATACTCAATCAGTGGGACTTCATTAAAATAAAAAGCTTCTGTACAGCAAAATAAACAACCAAGAAAATGAAGAGAAAATTCACAGAGTGAAAATCTTCCCCAGTGACATATCTGGCAAAGATTTAACACCCAGAATATGTAAGACAAAAAGAATCAAGAACACAAGTGTCCTAATTAAAATCAAATGGTGATTAATATAGAACCCACAATTAACGAATGTGCAGAGAACAAGAGGCCAATGAGTCAGAGTGCTTATCCCGGATTAAGACACCTACCTTTAACTTCTGCCTCCCAAGGCTCAAAGACCATTGCAGAAGAGAAGGTGGAAAGAATGACTACAAGGAAATCCAGTCTTTTAGACAGTTTTTCAGTTAGCATGTCCTATGTAAGGTCAAACCAGACAAAATTTTAGCATAAATGTGGGGAAGTAGATAAGAAATGCTAACCCAACCTAATGAACTTTTAGAAGTTGTGTCTGTTGGAATGCAGAACACAGTATCTTCTAGAGGGGAACTCTTGGTGGGCCCAGCAGAAGGATCTACACTGAGGGTTTTGTTTTTTGTTTTTTGTTTTTAGTGTATCTGAATTTTGCAGACTTTGAAGGCTTAACCAAATATATCTTTTTTATTTTAATGATTAGAAATGTAAATAGGACTCCAGAAGGAGTCATTGCAGTATTGTCTATCTCCTTAGTAAAATACAGTTATTGTTTAAGTATTTTTAGCCCAGATAATTATATTATATAGGACAACATAGATGCTGCTCCTTTAATCAAGAATCATCAGCACTTAAGCTATAAGATACCATGAATATTATTGTTATTAGAGTGATATCTTGTATAGTTTGGGTAAGAGCAATTAACCCATATCCTTGGGTATTTCTAGCTAGAGAAAATAAGGTTGCAGTTACTTGTTAAACATTTGCCTTCATTATATGACCCTTATAGTCTAACTGGGTGAAATCACTAAAATATATATACAATATGTATTTTATATTTACAAATTTGTGTTTGGAAACTTGGCTTTTTATTCAAATTATACAGAATAATTATGAAAATACATGTATATTTCTACAAAGCATGAAAACCCTTGAATCTTTAAAAAATTTTCAATTTGAATCATCGTTTGTTTCATACAGAACATTTCAATCTTAATCATCTTTATACCCATTTTCCTACTCGTACCCCCTTGGCCTCCCATCTGAAATCTGTACATTCTTTCATCTATATTAAGGTGTCTTAGTCAAGTTAGTATCTGCAAATGACCTCAGTGCATATTCATCCACTGAGCTCTAGTCAGAACCCCCTGCTTTAGGAAAACTAGCTAATACTCACCCAACAGCAATCAGTTGCCAATATTTCTTAAGCAAAGTTTGGGGTCTGCTACCCATTTCCCCAGTTCCATGCTGGATTTTTGTCTGTCGGAGTTTGCATGGGTCTTGAGCATGCCAACAACATTGCTGGAGGTTCATATGAGCAGGGTCCCAAGATTTTGTAGGATTCTTTTTCCATAAGGTCACACACCTCCTCAATGGCTCTTCATTTCCACCCCCTCTTCCACAATGGTCCCTGAACCCTGGGTGAGTAAGACTTAAGAGAAAGAGAGGAGAGAGGGAGGGAGGGAGAGAGAGAAGGTTATCCATTGGGAAGGCTATAGTGGAATTGGAGATTTAGGGATTTATTTATATGTACAAAATATTAAAATATAAATAAAAAATTGACAATGACAATGACAATGGTGAGGACAAGGGGAAATTTTAACATGTTTACATTATTGATGGTCCTATAATGATGAAGATCATACTTTGGGATATATTATGGAAGTTCTTCAAAATACTAAAAATGGAACTACCACATTACCTAGCAACTCTCACGAATTTTAATCAGAAAAATTCAAATGAAGACCTTGAAGAAATGCATGGCTTCTCATGTTCACTGCAGCCTTATTCACAACAGACAAGATAAGAAAAAAAAAAAAAAGAATGCTCCAATAGATGAATGCACCTGATAAAGAATATGTGGTATATATGTATAACTCAATGTAATCCTGGCTTAAAGGATAAGGAACTTTCTTCTTTGTGCCAACATGTGATTTTAATACATTGAACATCTTAATTATGAAATAATGCTGATCAGAAAGATGGACTTACATTCTCTGTCATGCACCAAATATTTCAAATTTTATGTAGACATTTCTCATTAGTTTTATTTAAGTGCATAGCACATCGCTTATATTTCATGGTCAGAATTTTAAAAGACTCCTCTCTATGCCAATACCAATGGAAAAAATGTAGAGTAGATTTTTTAACTTCTCTGTTTAAAACGATGTAATTTTAGATACAAATTGAGAATAGTTAACCATTTAAATGTTATTGAACATTTTTTTTGAAGATAGTTCAACATTTTCCTTTTGAGAGAAGACAAGATAAAGGAACTGGGTTGAGAAAATGAAATAAACAGTACAATTAAATCAAATTATAGGTAATTCTCTATGTAATCATCTGGCTGAAAATTACAGGGTTTCTCTGCCTTGTGTAAAGAAATGTTTTCCCAGAAAGGTTTCTCCAACCTCTTTTTGGTACCTGAAAAGTTACATAGCAGCAATGTGATCCATAATTGAGGCAATTCTGGTATAAGTCTAATCTAAAAATGTATACTTTCTTGAAGTATTTGGTAAAATAAAAAGAAATACTTGTTTCAGTCTTCTAATATGGTTATCTGACGGTAGAAATTGCAATTAATGTTTTTCAGATTAGTGTTCTAATTTTATCATGCTTTTGACATCCTGATTATTCTAACATAGAAAGTACATGCTGGCATTTCTATATATTTTCATGTGAAGTAGTTTGCAGTATTGAATGTGTGAAATAACCATGAATTTGTCATTTAAAACAGAAATCATGTCAGCAAATTATTTTCTTATAAAAGGTACTAAATACACAGTAAATATGGGGAGAGGTTAGAGTGATGCCTGTGAGTCACGCCTCTTCTTTACATAGCTCAATCTTCACAAACTTTCATTACTACAATCCTGTTATATGTGATATGAAATAACTACACTATAAATAATGTCAGCATTACAGTCCACAGTCTTGAAACAATACAGAAAACAAGATACCTATGATGGCAAAGAATAACTCAGGCTCCTTACACTAAACCAGTATCTATTCTTGAAAGTGAGATGGGTTACTTGCAGACAACAAAAGCATGGATTTTGTTTCTTAATTCATTCAACTACCCTGTGTCTTTTGACTAGAGATGTCAGTCCATTGATATTAAAGTTATTATTGAAAGATGTGTATTGATTCCCATCATTTTAAATTCTGTTTGCATCTTTGGTCTAATTTTGTGGTTCCCCAGTTGTAGCTTCATTTAGTTACTTCCTGTTGCCTCTTGGGTATAGTCATTCCTTTCTTCAGTTCTTTGCATTGCTTCAAGTATTCTCTGAAGTGCTGGTCTTGTGGACATGAATTCTTTCAGCCTATTCACATCTTGGAAGATTTTTCTTTCTTCAACTGTAATGAACATTTTTCCTGCAGAAAGTATTCTGGGTTGGCATCGATGGTCATTTAGAACTGGGAATACTTTTGTCCAGGTTATTCTGGCTTTCATAGTTTACATTGAAAAGCCAGCTGTAATTCTGATGGGTTTTGCTTTATATATGACTTGTCTTTCTTTTGGAGCTTTCAGAATTCTCTCTTTGTTCTTCACACTTAGGCTTTTTATGATATACAGTGAAAAGTTCCTTTTCTGGTCCTATTTGTTGCTCTATGTGCTTCTTTTATTTATAAGGGAATGCCTTTCCTTAATTTTGAGAAATCTTCTTCTACAATATGGTTGAAGATATAGTCTATACCATTATCTTGAGATTTGTCTCCTTACTCTATGCCTATGATTTATAAATTTTGTCTTTCATGGTATCCCACGTTTGATACATATTCCATTCCTGAGTTTTTAATAAATTTTCATAATTTTGCTTCAGTGCTACAATTCTTAAACTTTATTATCCAGTCTTAATATTCTGTTTTCCATTTCATTCATTCTATTGATATAGCTTTCTCCCATTGTTTCAAGTTGGCTTACTGATATTTTCACTTCTTTCTTCATTTCAGTCTGAGTTTTCTTCAATATTTCTATTTCTTTCGTGAATTCAGTCAGAATTATTCTTACATTCCTTTAATTCTTTGATTTACTTGTTTGTGTGTTTTTAAATTCATTGAATTCATTGATCATGTCTGATTATTCTTTTAAACTCTGTGCCCTGGGTTATCTCTATGAGGTTCTCATTTTAAAACTCTTCTGTAGGATGGGTAACGTTTGGTGGGGACATATTATTTGGGTTTTTCACATTATTATTTTTTCATTGTGATCTTGGCATGAGGATATCTTTTGTTTGTGATTCTGATGTGAGACTTAACCCTTCCTTTGTTGAGTTGAAGTCTGATTCTCTTTTACACTTGTAATTTGGTTGTTTTTTAATTGGGTATGAAAAACTGGTTGGTTAAGACCTCAGGTTCTCTCTTCTGATTTTATATTGGAGGCACCAGATGGCTCAAGTACAGCTGTTCCAGAGTTCCCTCAGAGTCAGAGGTTGGGGGAGACCAGACAATGTAGGGCTCTCTGAATGTCTAGGTCCCTCTTGCCAGCAGACATATCAAACTATGGGAAACCTTCTAGGGAGAGACTGAATTTAGGCTTTCTCAGGTAGTCTTGGCCCCTTCAAAGAGGCACAGAATCCAAGCCCTGCAACAGTGGGAAGGAATGCAGAAGGCACCGATGCAGGGTGGTGGGCAGGCTGTGATTCGGAGAGCTCACAGTTCACCAGAGGTAAGAGGGTAGTCCAGACATCTGGAGGCTAAGAAAAAGAGTATATCCCTGCCCAACACTAGATGGAGAACAGGATATAGTGGGAAGGTTAGGAGTTGCTGTGGCTGTACGGGAGTGGAGACTCAGTAGACAGGATCAGATTTACCAGGGAAGAAGCCTGGTCACTTGAGTCCAAGGCAAGTTGGGCCTGGGGACTGCCAGAGTAGAAAGCTGGTCCCAGTAATGAAATGGCAAGTTCGGGATGATGACTGCCTGTGAGGGCTATAATAAACTAGACTGAAAAATTGAGCTGGTCTGAGTCCAGGATTCAGGATGCAGTGGGTGGGTCTGGAATAAGCAAATAGTCTAGGATCTAGGGCGATAAGAGCAGGAGCAGGTCTGTGCCCAAGACTAGAAGAGAAGAGCAGCCCATGGAGACGGGAGACTGGAGTTGCTCAGGTGTGAGAGGAGTGGAAAGGCAGTGGGTGAAGACTTCTCAGTGAAGAATGCTGCTCACAGAAATCCAGGACAGCTTGGGGGAGGGGACATGCAAGGTAGATGGAAGGTCACAGGAATGCAATGATAAATTGAGGGTGGGGACAGCCTATGAAGGTTCTAACAAACTAGACTGAAAAATTGAACTGATCTGAGTAAGGGATTCGGGACGCAGTGAGTGGGTCTGGGCTAAGAGAGTGGTCCAGGATCTGGAATGCTAAAAGCAGGTTCACTCTGTAGACAGTGATATAGGTAGGTAGGTAGATAGATAGATGATAGATAGATAGAGTCATCTTAGATCCATTAGATTGAATTGAATGGGAAGCAAGACAGGGAGGGAGTGAGGATGAGGAGGATCTAAATACCATCAAACTAC
Organism: Eospalax fontanierii; assembly: GCA_035773235.1. Classification (NCBI taxonomy): domain Eukaryota; kingdom Metazoa; phylum Chordata; class Mammalia; order Rodentia; family Spalacidae; genus Eospalax; species Eospalax fontanierii. The sequence goes on along the minus strand of CM069527.1, from coordinate 105,645,293 downwards.
ATTGTATGAAAAATACTAAAAATCTGTAAAATTATAATTAAAGATAACTATAAAATAAAAATATAATTTTAAAAAGTCTGAACAGAGGTGTCCTGCATGTACAGACAATGTTTCCCCCAGAAATCCTGTGTTATTAAAGGAAAATCTCAGTGCCAGGTATGGAATGTCTTCCTATGAGTTTTTGGTCAAGGATACCACAGAAACCTCAAAGTAAAGCAGGCTCTTGCCATTGCCCATAGTTTTAAACTAGAACTATTTTAAGTCCTACTTGTTGGAGACACAACACATTGTTTTTAGGACTTAGAGAGCTCAATCTCAAACTAATTACAAAACTTCCTCCCTGTGGCCTAGCTCTCATAGTAGTAAAGGGTGTGAGATAAACTGTTGTGGAAGCAGTCATCACTGATCTCAACCAGGGCTAGACTTTGCATGCTGCACTACCCACTTGCCAGGCAAGATGTTTCCAGGGGTCAATGATTCCAGGACTGTTATGGGAGATACCCGACTCTTTTCTGAGTGAATAGGAGGTTTGCTCCACAAGAGAGAATTCATGGCTGGTGCTGGAATCAAAACCTGACTGTAAAGCCCGTGAGTGTGGAGGTCATGTGACCTTTAATGCTACTCCCAACAGTAACATGAGTGTGGAGGTCATGTGACCTTTAATGCTACTCCCAACAGTAGCCAGAGAAGCTTCTTCAGCAGTGGCCAGCTGTCAGTGCAGAGACATATACTCTTCAAGTGCTGAGAACGAGAAACTGTATTTTCAGCCCCAAATGAGACCGCTAAGTCAACTCCCACAAGACCCCACAAGACTCAGGGAACATTGTGGAAGGGACATGAAAAGAATGCAAGAGCCAGAGAATGGAAAACGGTCTTGTGAGATGCTGTTTTCTGGAGGTGAGCTGGACATGCACTCATGTACTCATATACTCACAGGAGCACAGCTTTGCTCACTTGCACAAGATCAGCATAGATGGGGAGGGACTCATCGAACTCCACTCTTAGCTGAAGAACAACTGACAGTAGATGGCTCCTGGGGGAAGGGGAGACATTGCTTCTATGTATGTCCACTGGTAAAGTAGGCTGCACTAACTGGACTCAGTGGATCATTTGAAAATATGACAAGAAGTTAGGAGGGGTTCATGTTGGTTGGGGGTTGTCCGCAGGAAACAGGGAGGAAGACCTTGAGGTGAATATGATCAAGGGAAATTATATATAATTGTCAAAGGATAAATCAAAATAGTTTATGTGACAATGGAATTCATTCATCAAAGATAGCGTAGATCTGCCAAACAGAGCAGCTGTCAGAGACCAGGAATGAGGCTGAAGACAATGAAGAGAAAAAAAACTGTCTGCATCTTTTGTTCATGTTTAATAAGAACTCAAGTAGTGAAAAAGAAAGAAATTTGCCTTTATTCTCACTGAATAAAGGGAATTTGATGGTTAAGAATTTTGATCTTGAGCAAGCGTCCTAATTTCCTGCCCAGTTTTGCTGGAGCTAGCTGCATGAGCACATCCCCGTTCTTTACCCCGACTGCTTCTTCTGTACCTGTGAAGAGAGGGCAACAGGAGGTGACTATATCAGAGTGTGCCTTGCACATGCATAAAACAATCTCACATTGAATCTTGTTATTCTGTACAACATTGCAATGCACACTAATAAAGCGTGTTCCTACCTCGTATAATCATCGTGATGCTCAGATAAGAAAATACAGGTAAAGCACACAAAGTTCTTCCTGTCATGGTGAGTTTCCTGTGCTAGTGACTTTTCTTGTCTTTTTGGTTGTGAACCTCAGCATTTAATGGCTGCGCCAGTTCTCCGGCCCAGAGTGACTTTTCTTAATGAGGTTCACCTTACCGAAATAGTTTGTCTAGGTAGAGCTAATTCAATTACTCATGCACAAGTAAATCCATTTATATCCTTTGTTCCTATATAAAAACATATCTTCAATGCATTTTCAGCTAAAAATCTCAATGTTTTATTCATAGTACACAGACATTCCAGAGATAACTGAAATTCAGTTACCCTTCTAGAGGTGGGCTGCCTACGTCCTCTGCTGAGGGTCAACTATTGTCGTATCAAGGATTTTCAGGCCTTGAAGTTTCCATCAAATCTCCCTTTATGATAAAAACATAGGTATAGACAGTACTTAAGGAAAGACAAGGCTGAGACTCTAAGATATATATATATATATATATATATATATATATATATATATATATATATATGCGTGTGTGTGTGTGTAGGAAATTATATATATATATATACACATATATACATATATATAATATATATGTAGGAAATTAAGCAAATTTTCCTCCAAAATTGTATCTAAGTATTCAATAAAATGAAAACAGGGTAATTCAACATTTTAACTGTATGTAATATTTTCTAAGGAAAATAAACTCAACAAATTATTGTATTATCAAGATTGTTCTTTCTGGGACTATATGCATCCATACCCAGGATTCATTTGAATAAATAACACTTAAAAAGCAGTCATAAAATGTAGTGTTTCTTGTTACTGAGCACTAGAAGAAGCTATGACAGTTTGTTAGACTAAAAGGAAAGACCTAAACATTTTTTATTTAATAAAAAGAAGGTAATTATGCAACTTCTCTGCCTAAAACATGCTTATTACAGAATATAGATATATGATAGATGATGATGATAGATAGATGATAGATGATAGATGATAGATGGATAGATGATAGATAGATGGAGGATAGATAGATTGGTAGATAGGTACATAGATAGCTCAATAGATGATATTAATATATTATTAAAACAATTGTGACCTAACTGCTAAGAAAATGTTATGATAAAAAATTCTGTTTAGCGTACATAACATGTTCTAAAATGAACATCAGCTGATCATTCAGTAAGGCTGTTAAAACAGCTCCAAGAATAACCAGAACTAGGAGTATTTGTGTGACATTGCCACCTTACCACAGGTCACTGAATTTTCTGTTGTGCTACATACAATATTATCTATTTGGTGCTATTTTCATGAGTGAAAAATGAAAGAGAAATTGATGCCAGCCCCTCATCTGGATGATTATCTAAACTTCATCTAAAGCTCTATCTTCTGAAGTAGAATGAATAAAACATAGAACCATAACAGAATATGCATTGCATATTGAAACAAAACATAGTAAAAATTTCGTCTGGACCTTTTGAAATGACTTTGATTTGTTTTCAACTAAATTATTGAAGTAATTGTCCACATTTTCAATTTCATTTACACAGTGAGTCATAGTCTAAGCAAGTATAGAAAATAACTAGTTGGAATGCTATCTACTGTTTTAAATTGGGTTTTTATTTACTGTCGCACACCGACCTTTACAGTTATCCTAAGTGTGGGAGCTATTAACTTTTGCACGCGGGATAGGAAGGGGTTACAGAATGGACCATATTTTGAAACCAACAGAAATCCACCTTCATCATGGTACTGAAGAGTCCAAAGCACCGAAAACTTCTGAGGACACCCACCTCTATGTTTATCTGACAGTCTTTTCAGTTTTTATGGATGAAAACACATTTCCTAAATCTTTCTGCCCACAAAAGCAAAGCTGATCACTGAGGGCTGTCAGGAGACATTTTTACATGCAGAGGAATCCCATCATTTTCCACTGTGGCTCCTCTAATCCTAAGGAGAACACATTCCTGCTTACCTTCCTCATTATCATACTGATTCCCATCCCACAACATGTCTGTGATTTCAGAATTGCTGCCTGTCTACCAAGATCTCCAGTCCCACAGGCACTGACTTATGAACTATGGAAGCACTCCCACTGGACTCTTGCCAAAGTCCTCCACTCTACGTGTTTACAATCAGGGTCCTGATATATCTCTTCCTTCAGTTATTGAATTTTCTCTTTCTACACAATTTATCCTTGATCTTTAATGTCTCTTTTCTCTCATGAATTAATTCTGCATTCCAAACCAAAGATAAACATCTCTTTTCTGTTCAGTCAATAGAGTATTAAGGGATATTTACATTTATATTATGCATATATATGCCATTTCTGTATGTAGAGACACAAATTCATGGATTTTTTCTATAATGTGCATCGCTATGAATCCCAAGGCAAAGAAGATAAAAATACTTAATCTCAGTGTTATCATTTAAAACAACAAAGAACTTTGGGTTACTGTCTTTCAGTTTTCTACTCAATTATCACATATTTTCTTAATTTTTATTGAACTTTTGTAGATTTCATATAACAGTTCTTAATAAAATTTAGAACCTCCCCAATCCATGACCACCTCAAGACCTTATGCATTCTTGTTAAGTCCTATCCAGACAAGGATTTGTACCCAGATGTCCTTCAGTCCAAACTCATGTACTGCTACTAGTCTGGTGGCCTATTATTGGAATGGTAAAGAATGAAAAGACCTTTAATGATAAATATGGATAAAGGATTCTGAAATTTTCATCTTTTTAGGGTGTTATTTTATACATGTTCAAATTATTTTGTGGGCAACTTCTATTCTACTTACTTTATCCTTATTGCGCTGAAAAGATAACTAAGCATCATACCAAGATCATGGCTTACAATGCTATGTGCCCATGTGAGGGAATTCAGTTTCATATTTTTTGGCATGGGAAAGTATTTTATTCTTTTACTAAATAATAAAGGTGCTATATTGATGAAATTCAGGAATTAATTTTATGGGAATAATAGCCTTTTAGTTGATCAGGCAGTTTTACCTACTCACTAAAATCTGTCTCCTGTAGGACTGCATCTAACATGAGGTAGAATTCACTACCTTATGATTATTATATGATCATGTCTGAACAAAATTTGAGTCAGTATTTAGGTTATCTTAATTTGAAATTCATAAGTTTACTGGAGAAAGCAAATACTTAAATGGAAAGGAAGGGAAATTGGAAAGGCAAATTTTGGCTGTGCAAATGTGTACATTTAAGCTTTACATCTTTCTTGAGAAATGTTCTTGAGAATTTAATAAGAATGTACTTCAAGGAAATACACAATGAGAGTAAATGGCGAAAATACCCCTTGCTTATTTAAGGAAGCTGTCAACCTTCATATTATTTATATGTGTTTCTGTCCTGATTCTGTAGTGTTAGATAAGGAATTTTTGAAACGTGAAATAGATTTTGAAACTCTCTCTATTTCTGCTACGATTTTGGTGATGTAAGAAAAGCCTCTGAGTAGTGGATGTTCATTGACCTTTAGTGTCACTCTGGAGTTATGCTTTTTCATAGGTTTAAACAAACGCCAGCATTGTACTGTGTCGTGGCTGTGGCTCCAGGAAAACTGAAAAATTTAAGGCATAAACAATGAGAGTGTTCCACTTACTCTAGATTGGTCAGTTCCCAGCTTTTCAAGGATGACCCAGAGAGCAGTTTTAGTCCTAGGACCATTGATTTAACACATTCTTACATTCTTCCAGAGGTTTCACTCCACATTCACTGTTTGGTGAGTTCATGTGTGAAGTTCTGATAGGAGGTGAATGAAGATTCCAAAAGCTTGTTATGTACTTGAAAATTATCATGGATTTGAGACTCTTCAGTTCTGTTATCCTGACTATAGACAAGCAGTCCTGTTGCCAGAGAGGGAGGAATGGGGAGAGAGAGAGAGAGAGAGAGAGAGAGAGAGAGAGAGAGAGAGAGAGAGAAACAGTGAGCCAGAGAAAGAGAGAGAGGAGAGATATACACAGAGATGAAGGAGACAGAAACTGAGAGCAAGACAGTGTACCAGAGAGTGAGAAAGTGAACCAGAGGGAGAGACTGAGAAAGCAGATTGTACTAAGGATCTTTCTTAAATGTAAGCAATTTCAGTGTCTGCTTGATTAGTGTTCTCTTTATTGAGTCTCCTATTCTAGATGATAAGTACGCCCTACGAATTCTTATACTTTTCCACATAGTTCAACATGTAATAGACATTAAGAAAGTACATTCTGATCAACCATCTTGCAACAGTACAACAGAGGATTATTTTCTTTTATTTTAAAAGTTATTTGTGTACATGTGTGTGTACACGTGTGTATATGTGTGTGTGCAGATATGCTACATGTGTGAGGGTACCAGAAAATGAGCAAAGAAAAGCCCCTTTCACTCAATTATCTATATGTTTATCAACAAATGTGTGGATAAAGAAAATGTGATATAGACACAGCCTTCAAATGATGCTGTCATAAAAATGAAATTACAACTTATAGAAAAATGGAAGGAAACAGAAACCAATATGTTAAGTCAAATAAGACAGATTCAGAAGTATAAATAGTGCATGGTTTTGGTGTATGAGGAACCTAAGTTAAAAGTTAGAGGTATTTGTGAATCTGTGAGTCTATCTATCGCTCTCTCTCTCTCTCTCTCTCTCTCTCTCTATCTTTGTGTGTGTGTGTGTGTGTGTGTGTGTGTAAACATACATCATGAAAGTAGAAAGGAATCATATGGGGGAAGAAAAGACCTTTAGGTACGGAGGACACAAGAGTAATGGAGTGCATAGGATTAGAAAACAGGAGGGGAAAATACTGGGAGAAAGAAAATAATCCAGATGGGGAAGTGGGCATGAGGCAGGGCTGTAGGGGACAGAACCAGTGACAGCAAACGGCAGTAATAACTGTGTAGGGAAAGACCCTAAGGGAATTGGCACCTTTTATACTAAACTAAAACGTAATTTTAAAAAGATAAAGAAATATATGATGACGGGCTTGTAAAAGAATTGAGTCAGGCACATATTTCAATCAATATTATGTGGGTTTTTTATAGCACATGTAGCAGTATTGGCTATCATTGGCTACTGAGAGAGGGAGTAACAGTTTTCTCCAAGGCCAAGCTTGCAGATAGGTCATACAATCCCATGTGCTCAGCAATAAGCCCATGTGTGTATGAATCAGTAGGCTGTGTGAGTTTATACATATATATATGTCTAAGCTACTGAATAACAAATGAACAGGAGGGATTTCTATGGACAAGTTGCTAATGCTTTCAGAGATAAAAGTTGAACTTAATTTAGAGACTTATTTCAAGGAGGAACTTATGCATAACCAAGCAAAGGGAAATGGGCTCCTTCTGGAATAAACTCAGCTTGCGGACGTGTGCCCACTGCCTTGCACTGCAGAAGAACTTAACCCCTACGTGCTTTGCGCTGTGTGTGAAGACTTGGAACCCAGTCCATAAAAGTGATATGAACTCTTTTTCAGTTTTGTTTTTCCACATACCACTGAATACACATACATGGGTTTGGATTGTCCACTGGAAAATAAATGATCAACCAGGGGCCACACACTTAAAGAAAACAGACTCCGCTTCCCCCAAAGCCATCAACTGTCAATAGCCCTTCAAATAGTGGTGGAGGCTTGTGAGCCCCTCCCCTAGCCATGCTGGAAAGATGACAGGCTTGATCTTGGCAGGTCTTGTGCAGACAACCACAGCATGAATGCATTGATCCTGTCATGTCTAAAAGATAAAAGAAGAAGTCATGAAGCTGAAAGAGCGTGGGGAGATAACACTGAATATGGGAGGGATGAAGAAGGGGGGATGTGCTTCTGATTAAAATACATCATAGGAATTCATGAACTCTCAAAGAACTAACATCAATATCATTTAAATGATGAAGAAAAGAAAGTGGCGTGAATTCTCTATGGCCCACTGTAATACCACAGCATGATTTCTATAATCTGACCATAAAGAGAACACATTAAAAGATGGGAAAAAACACCACTTTCTATTACTTGTGCAGTTAAAAATGTCCAATCTATAAAGAAATTTTGAAACAAAGATTTCTTCAGCGTATTGCCTGTCTTTCCCTTGTGTTCTTTCTTCTACCTGCCAAAAATCTCCTCATTTAGGTCAACAGTCCTTGAGAACACCATCCACAGTTCAACACCATCAACTTGACTCTTCCCCTGGGGGCCTGAGTACCATGACTGTTGAAAACTCAGGCATTCAGATGTCTTACCAAGTGCAACCTTAATTACAACGTCATGATCCGGAATAAGGCCTGGTGATATAAACCATGTATGAGAAACACATCAGCTATTGATTTTGTTTTGTTTTGTTTTCTTCAAGGTTCTAACAAAATACATATTTTAAAATGCCAATCAGAAGTTTGTTCCAACATATATCTGATAAGACAATGATAAACCTGATGTTAAGTATGAAATTTACATTACTTGTTTGATATTGCAATTTTATGACCAAAGAATCTTTAACTAAATAAGACTATATTTGTGACCAACTGAAATGTAAGACTTGCTTCTGCAAAGTAATAAAAAAGCAGTTGTTCATGAGCGTATGTCATAGAATGGAATGAATGGGGCACATTCATTTAAAAAAATGTCTGTTTGGGTATAACTAATGTACCAACAAACCAATAAGATAGTCACTGTAATCACTTCCTAAAATATAGGCCAAACATTAAATCTGAATGGAATCAAGAGTACTTTAATTTTCCTGCTATTTTTCAGTGGAAAGCTAAGGTCCATCCACGTTCTAATTATCCAATTCTGAACCTTCCATCTTCTAGGACAACTATAAGATCCTTGAGAATTAGGGTTGTGTTTCAAAATGGAACTGAAATTTGGACAAGTCTTATAAGCATCACTCTCATCACTTTCTGTAGAGCATGTTCATTCCATCAAAAGTTTGATGCCATCATCATTATTGTGAAGATTAACCATATTTGTTTCAATGACACAAAAGAATAAGAAAGAAAAAATTAGTAGTATTACAGGGCAGAAAAGAAGGAAAATGGAACTTAAACTCCAGGTTACACTGACTATAAAGTGTAAAAATTGTGTCTGTAGGGAAGTTACAAGTTTAAAGTATTATTTTATAATAGAAATAAGGAAAAAAATGCTGTCTCTTAGAGGGGAAGCACCGGGGACGTCTTGCTAGCTAGATTTGTTCTCGAATTTACTACATAGTCTTAGTTAGCTTCAAACTCACAATGATTTTCCTGCTTGTGTTCTCAGTGCTGGCATTATAGGCATGAGCTACCACACCCAGCTAAATTCTGTCTTCACTCAATTCGAGTTTCCTGTTTTGAACTTCTAGTGTTATACTATCATATGAGAAGAAGTTAGAGTTCCACAAAACTTCAGTGAACAAATGAGAAAAATGGAAATGATCACACAAATATATGATTCGATCTCCATCTCGGTGTTTGGAAAGATTACATTTTCCTCCAAAGCAGGTCTGTCTGTCTGTCTCTTATCTATTATCTGTCCTTCCATCTCTCCCTTCTGTCTTTTCCTCCTTCTGTCTCTAACTTTCTCCTCTCCCTGTCAGGAACAAAGACACTCCAACTACAGATCTGTCCAAGATTGAAGAGAGGAAATTGTTCTCAGCAGAGTCATTTCATGAATCTAAAGTGTCTCCTACTGCTTCAAGCCACAAAATGTCTGGAATTGCATGGTATGAAAGCCTAGCTGGTCCACTCTAACTGACTGCTAATACAGACTGTCCACTTTCAAAGCTGGCAAAGCTCAGTTTGTAGGGACTTAATTAGAGAGTAGATGCTATATTGATCAGGATGTATTAGAAACAGAGATGGCAAACAGCAGGAATTTGCCTCTTCCCTTTCCTACCTATAAGATTTGGGTGATTTATTATTCTTATCACAGGCTTTATTGTTTGATAATTAAAAGATTCTTCATGAAAATATTAATCAGGAGGTTGAAAATTAATACATTTTGATACTTTTTCTCCTGCATTAAATATAACATATATCCTCAAAGCTTTTGATTTTATCTTGTATTTAAAGCCATAATGCAGAAGCATTAGATTACATTCTACAGTAACTAACGTAACCCCATATAACAAAGAGTGGCAAGTCTGAATATGTTTCCAAATGATATTTTAGGCACAGATCTCTTTATATAGGATGTTATATAAACCAACTAGTACAATAAAACAGATGACCATTCAGATTAACATTTAAAGTTCAAGATATTGGATAAAAGTCAACTTGCCGGAAAAATCTTCCTAAAGATAATTAAGCCTCCTCTAGGCTCTAAAACTTTGTTTTTGTTTCTATTAACCACTGCTGGCATATAAGGAACTATGGCTGCATAAGTATTATGGCAATATCTCACTGTACTGTACACCTATTCACTGTGAGGATACTGAAGATTCCTCAGTGAGGATATACAGTGCGTTCGGTTTTAATTTATCTATCAGTCTATCTAACTATCTATCTATCATCTATATCTATTATCAATATAGACACAAATTATTTTATGTGTATGAGTGTATTACTTGTATGTACTTAAGTGTACCTATGTCGTGCAATGCCCATGGAGGTCAGAAGAGGGCACTGGATCCCTTGGCACTGGAATTAGGACAGTTGTTGGACACCATGTGGGTGCTGGGAGTCCAACCCAGATCCTTTGCAAGAACAGCCAGTGCTCTTAACTGCTGAGCCATCTCTCTAGTCCCTAGGTTTTAATTTTAAAAGGTTTTCTAAGTCCTAGTGGTTAATGGCTTCTTTGAGACAAATGTAATGACATGATTTGCTTCCATATTCACATATAGGTAGTACAAACATTAGTGATAATATGATAAAATATTATCTATTAGTGATAATCATGATAAAAATATCATATGGAGAGTAAACATCAGAATTTACAGTGTGTTTTCCAAGCAGCACAGCACCTGCGCTAACTTCCCATCCCCGTGATAAAACACCTAAGTGAATAAACTTGTAAGGATGACATTTTTATTTTAGTTCAGATTTTCATGGGTTTCAGACTACCGTTAGCCTTTGAGGTCTATCTGTGGTGACTCTGAGCATCACGGTAGACAGGGTGTGGTAGTGCAAATCTATTCACTTCATGGTGCCAGAAAGCAAAGAGAAGAGCAGGGTACAAATGCCTACATACTCTCTTTAAGTGCATACCCTTAAGGCCCCAAGCAAATCTTTCCCCGTGGCCTTTGGAGAAGCATTAAGGATCCAAATACTAATAGAAAAAAGAATAGAAATTTGTGAGTTTTCAATGAAACAATTATACAGGTTAACTTTTATTACTGCTGGTTCAGATGACATAGGTAAATATCCTAAGCTCAAGCTCTTTCAGAAACAACTTTAAGATCTTTACAGAGCTCAGACAAATTCCATTTAAAAATATCTCATGATTTTTAGGTTCCTTTTTCCTATAAATCTTTAATAAATAAACTACATGATAAGTCTTTGAATAAAATAAAGGATTAAGGACATGGAAGGTAGAAAATCAGCTCTTCTGAAAAAGTGGACTAGTGAATTTTATCATTAAGATAAAAATAATTCAATTGACACTAAATGAACCAAAACTTACCAGCTACTTTGAAATAATATATACTTGTCTAATTACGGTATTAAACACAATTTCAAAATCATAATTCATATGAACTGCTTCCAGAACAAATTTAAAATGTATTGCTTCATTGTGGCTTTTTTTAATTTACAATGTCTTTGGAGGAATGTTCATTTTCTAGAAAGTTTATGAAAATCTGTTACTAAATTTAACCCTGTCTATTAAAAATCACAATGCTTTATAGATCAAAATAAGAAAGATTGTTTTAACACATGGTCTAAGTCTGGTATATATTTTGTTCTTGATTGTGTCTGGATACATGAAAGGGATTCATGTTGAATGTTAAATAATTTATTTCCATTTATATTTTATGAATACTATGAAAGAAAGCCAAGCACTCAACTGCCCCAGCATTTACTGAGGGACCAAGAGCACAGTGACCACTAGAGTTGTCATATTTGGCACATAATGCTAAAAGCAAAACTCATCATTCATTTGAAATTTATATTTGCTTTTTATCTAGATAGTTTGGTAATAAATATTACACCGCCCAGAAAAACAGTAATGGTCAAGTTAAATAACTTAATAATTCTCTTGCTTTCTCTTTGAAATAAATTATTCATTCATGCTGAGCAGTGCACAAACAATAATAAAATCAAATCCATATTTTTGTGACACTTCTGACAAATTGCTACTATATTAAAGAAATAAATTACAGCTGCAGAGCTCTCGTCCCTAGTTCTGAGGCATTTCAATCAACCCTGCAATCTCCACCAAGTTGTGAGATATTAAGCATATATTTCATCTATCTTGAAGTCGTATTGATTTTGAAGCTGTTTGATATTTGAATTTTTTCTACATAATGACCAACCTGATCCTTTGGGTTACAAATTAGGTTTTTCATGGATAATATATCTGACACCATCACTTAATACACAAGCAACAATTATGTCATCATAAGGATCTGATATACTATGAAAGAAGTGCAGATGCCAGGATTGATGACAGTGGCTCAGAGCCAGCTCATTAAAGGCAATGGTGTGAATAATATAACTGTGTTGCTCCTGAAAGAAGCAAATATGTATTGCCCACCTATCAGTGTGCCAAAGCAGCATCGTAAACATAGATCTCTAACTGCAGCCCATTTAAATGATGAAAGGGTGCATATTAATCTATGAAGTAGATTTCACCCAGGAGGAAACATTGTTCTTGCTGTTTATGAAAGTTAAAACATTCATTGCAAAGACAAGCACTTGTCAGTAGAGCATTCATAGTATTCAGATGTAGTTTACTAATGCTTCCCCCTAAGACAAATAGGTCATAGCCATAAAAACGGGATTGTAATTTAATAGAAATTAAAGAATGAAAAAGAATAGCATGTAGGCATCTCTTTATAAAACACAGAGAGTACAAATTTTTAATTACTGGGGCTCTATGTTTGATATATTAATTGAAAGGTCACTGAAAAAACACGACAATAAATATAAATATAGATGTATTTTGTGAAAAATCATCTAGAGTTTTTTCCACACTTAACATTCATTAATGGTTAAGTCAATAATTCTTTTGGCAATAATCACACAGCTCAAACCCACCTCTACTTCAGAATACAGGACCACACTACAATTTTTCAGATTGGGAAAATTACTTTAAATGTGTGAATTCTTTTGTACTCTTTTCATTCATTAGATAAAGGAATTCCAGGATGCCTATAGAGCTTGAAACTTAATGTGAAAACACATCTGAATATTTCCATAATATGTAACAGTCAGGATATTTGTCAACTGCAAAAGATTTTCTAAGATGGAATTTAAGGAGCGTTTTTAGCATCAGGCTCTCACCAATGATTTTTGGCCTCAATTATTACCTATTCATACCTATTATAAGTTCCAGTAAGAACTTAGATTTTTGCATGAAGGTAACACCATTTGTATTTTAGAGCAGGGTGGGTCCTTTAACCCTGCAGCTATTTTTTGTTATCCGTGGACAATGGAAAGATGAGTGAATATTCTTTGGAAAGAATAACTCAAGTTGCCTCCTGAACCCTTTAAATTCTTTATCTCAAGACCATTTCTTTTTGACTAAAGAAATGCACGTTGTTTACCTTTGTGCCTCTACCACCTACCAAACCTCCTGAAATGCAATAGTTTTTCATTATGTATTTGCTAAATAAATTATTGTATGAATGAATAGATAACTAGAGGTAGCAACAAAAATTGTTGCATTGCTTGATCAGAGCTAGGACTGGGAGGTGGGACAGGAAATTCTGAACTTCCAGAACTCACCAGACTGGCTCATGCTTTGGAGTGAGCTAGGCGTGGGCAGGTGCAATGGGGAACAGGCACTGTTGAGTTTGGAGAGCTCAAAGGTCTGGTGGATGCATGGGATATACACCCCAAACTAGGCCAGGAGACAGAAAACAGTGAGTGCTAAGGTTGCAGAACTCACCAATGAGCAAGTACCCAGGGGTCCAGGATCCAAGCTATGTACAGCCAAGTAATTCTTGAGGGTAGATGTTTTGCTTCAATTTCTATCACAGCAGTTTGCATTCTTTTGCAAAATTCTTGACATTGTGCATATGTTCAGAATAACTTCCCAAGTGATGGGGAAATAAGCAAATGTATGTTAAAGCACACTGACCCCTTCCTGTAGAAGTATCCTCCCTATAACAGCATATTTCTATCATTCCTTTCTGAGTCTGCCACCATTGAGAGGATCACACACCACTAATGCTCTTTAAAATACTCTGAAAATACACTGGAATTTTTTTTCTCTATTAAACTTATGTCTGGAAACAACACTGAAACAGAAGTTTCTGCAATTTAAGTTACTTTAAATTGATTTATGTGTTCTCAAATTCAAGGAGAAAATGGATAAAGGTTATAAAGACAAAATGAACTCCTATATTATTTTCATAAATCCATAAAAACAATGATACACTTTTGTCTTGTTATTTGGAAAAGAACTAAATATATATTTTATGGGATTTTTAAAAAATATATTTTATTGTATGAGTGGAGAAAGAGGTCCAAAAGCATTTCAGTAACAAGAGGCAGGAGAACTAATTTCAAAATGAGTAAGTACAGAAGATCTGTTAAGGTTAATTCTGCTCCAAGTGTGAAATCTGGGCTGGGCCATCTTCTACTCACTCACACAGACATTTAGTTGTCTAGAATGTGATGATGGCATCGATGTTGGAACACAACACTGAATTTGCCTGACTATCATTAATCCCAACCTGGGCTTGCCAGTCCCACTTAATTCCTTCCAGACCATCAGATAGAACATCTTACAAAATCTAACACTATAACTACAATCATTTTTCCTAATTTGGTGTTCAGTTTTGAGTGTAATCTTTTTTTTTTTCTCAACAAGCTAATTTAAGTACTTTGTGAGAACAGAATAGGAATAGAAAATCGAATCTAATTATCACACTTGGGAAATGAGGTTCTGAAGCAGGCTTCAAAACAACTTAGATATACCTTCTAAAGGATGTATTTAGAAAATACATGCAATAGATTTTCTTTTTCTTAACAGACATGTAAACACACATCTGTCCTGATGAATCCACATCACTGTTACTATCACCACTGGCAAGGCAAATGCTGACACCCTTATTTTCACATCTGTAAATCACTATTTTCTATGTGGAGTTTCATCTATTTTATATTACTTTTTGACAGCATGGTGATTTATAATGGCAATTATGATTTTATCTGATTTTAATGTATTTATTACTCATTCTTTTAGAATGTCATGCATCAGTATAATGTGTTTTGATCAAATCCACTCCCTCCCCTGGAAGTCCTTTCAGAATTACCTCACCTCTCTTCCCCCACAATTTCATGTGCTTTTATTAACCCACTGGGACCAATTAATGTTACCAGTCTGTGCAAGTCTGCAGGGTCATCCCCTGGAGCTATCCCATATATAGTTTTAATTTACTACCTCCTATCAATAATGAATGAAAATATAAAGTGTATATAGTACATGTATATGCCTATTGAATCCAAAGTATAGGAGGAAAGACCACTTGCACAAAGTGAATTCAAACTCTTAGTTATATTGTTTCTGGTTGCCTCTCGCTACATCATTTTTTCCAATTTTTGCCCACTTATTTTTTTCCTTTTGGTAGTTAATTTGGCCAAAAAGTGTACAGTTTCTGTACTGAAGCCGTTGCATAAGCTAACTGACAATAGTGTGCAGGAAATGCAGACACCATTTATTGTTAAGTACTTCATGATGTTATCACCCTGAAAAAGAGAAAAAAATCCTTCCAATTAAGTTTTGCTTAGAAGAAAAAAATGTTTCATTATATAATCAATTAAAGATCTTTCACAGACTTTTTCCACAAGCACCTATATCTTACACAGACAAAATTAAAAATATATAAATTGAGAAATTCAGTTATGATACCCAGGCATATTTCTTGAGAAACTTTACTTTCACATGAATCTACGTTCCGTTACTCTGACTTTAACCCTGGGATTTCCTGTGATGGCATTTCAGTAATTACCCCTCCATTAATTCTTATCATTTTCTCTGTTTTCTCTTTTTAACCAACTGTAGCTGAGCCACCTGAAAAAACACAGCAACATGTTCATGTTGGTTTATCTGATTTAATTGAGAGCAAACATTTCCGTGTTATGAGTTGGCTTTGGTTTTGCTCTGAAACTTATAAACTTTCTGACATGTAATTCCTGTCTTTTTTTAAGCTCATTATACACACACACACACACACACACACACACACACAGATACACACATCCTAACATGTGAATGAAATTTTACAGTATTTCAGTGGTGTCTCATTAGACACTATTATTTTTATGTTATTGTTGAATCTCAACATATACCTACATATCAAAGTCATCACACCCTGATCAACTTCTTATTCACTGTTTTGCTTCCAAGAATAAGAATAGTTGTAATGTTCTTTCTGTTTAAAGGCATTATGAGTCATCACTCTCCTGGAAATCCCTCCACACAGATACAGTAAAGAGGAGGATGACCTTTGCTCTCAGTAATTCCTGCCATTTGGCTTCCATTGCTGTTGTCATGGGACCTTAGATGACTTCTCTAAAATAGCCTTTCTGTTCTTAAGTCCATTTTGAGCATAAAAATTCTTATGGCAATTACCTCAAGGACAATCATTCTCAAGGACCCAATTCTCAACTCCAGATTCCTTGAATACATTGAAGTCTTGCTTTAACTCTGTTAAGATCACCTTGAATCTTACACACCATGTTATCTTACACATCTTGTTATCTCTGATGTTTTCATTAAGTGAGAAGTTCAGAACATGATATTATGGAATTATTGAGACAGAAATTCACTTGTCTACTTAACATGAAAAAGTATAGCACACATAGCATAAAATAAATAAATAGTTTTGAAAAGTCCAAGATCCACCTGCTCTGGAGAGTAAGACTCCAGCTGCATGCCTAACGCTGTTAAAGTCAAAGTGTTGGTGACTTTTAGCTACAATGGGCATAATATTGACAAGGAGCATGAGTAATGGTCCTTCTAGTCCACAGGTCTGCTTTGTCTCAGAATAGAATGAAGGCATAATCATGAACTCAGAATGGAGGACAATTTCATAGTGTCAGTAGGCAAGCAAAGCACTCAGTTTAACAGACAGTATTATAAATATTGTAATAGAGTTATTAGTGAGCTCAGACTGAAAAGCAGCTGAATTGTAGTGGTTAAAAATACGATAGCCTCAGGCTTGAATGTGAATGTGCACAGCTGAAGGAACTCTGTATCAAATGTCTCATGAAGGAACTAAAAGAACAGAATAATGTACTGCCACTCACTGAGGGGAAGAGGCGGCTTGTTATTCTGAAGGGCTTAGTCGGTATTTTCTCCCAGGGAACAGCAGTGATGATATCTGAGTGAGTCTCTTTTGACAATTGTATCTCTGGTTGACATACTGGGAAGTGGAAGGCATGTCTCTGGAGGAAAGAAGGGAACTTAAGAAATCTCTAATAGTACCTCTGGGATATAAAAATTCCCCGGGGTTCTCAGAACACAGCAATGCATGAATGAATTTTTGAGGCAAAATTGTCTTACAGCAACATCAACCTTATCATCAGTGTAGACACTGATGAGTTGAGACACAGCATTAAGTCAACCAAGCCCCATCACCTATGAAAATTCTGAAAGGAAACAGAAGAAACAATGCCTTGTGAAAAGTGATGTTGACCCTGGAGATGTCTAAACATCTTCAGGCTAGTTTCTGTCTTGATCCTTAAGTCACAGTGGGTGTAAACATTAGCACTAAGCCTTGAAAATGTAGACAGAGAAGTGGATCAGGAGCATCAGTGGTGAGAGGAAGCCATTGAGACACAGAATGATGACATGGTCCTGCTAATGAATGGTACTTAATCAGATCTAGGGCATGACAGAAACTTTATCCAGGCTGCTATAATCCAGATGTAACAGAGAAGAATTTAAAGAATTTTGAATTGTGATGTTAAATGCTTTCTTTTGTGAGAGTAGTGCTTGTATTTAAATATAAATATTTATTTCTTAAATATAATAATTTTGACTATAGTTGTCTGGCTATGAAAAACAGCAATAAATATGAATGCAAAAGAATTTCAAAAACAATAGATAAAGAGGCAGTCTATGGTTACTTGGAAACAGTTTCCATAGAAATATTTTCTTTCTCAGTCCTCCTCCTTCTACTCAAAATATTGTCTTTGTTGCACTATAAACTTTCAAGAAAGTTGAACTAATGAAATTTGACTTACCAAACAGGAATACTGAGTCAAGAATATGAGGTAGAGGAGAGATTCCTTATCAACACAACACTGCTAGTCATTAAAAGAATCAAGCACTGGCTATATTGTCAGGAAGTGCCTCCCCAATCAGATGGTCTCCTCAAACTTTCCAACTTAGTGGCAGATAGGCAACGAGTGACAGATGGAACGCTCACCTCAAGAAAAGATCATAAGACAGTTACATGAACTTGTTAATATTGTATGGTATATTTTATTCTTTTCAAAAAGTCCTGTAAGGTAGGTCACTGAATTACAAGTTCCCATGTTCCCATATGTAGACACAGACATAGACTGAAGACTTTGGAGCTCCACGGTGTGATTTCAAGCCCTGTGATGCAGCTATCATTGATTGGAATGACAGAGTTCAAGAATAGTTGCAGGGAAACAAAACACCCCAACTCTTGATCATTACCAGCCTTTGAGGATATTGCAAACACTAGGACTGTGGCAAGTCTACAAAGGAGAGATGCCAGCACTGAATGGAACAAGGCAGAAAAAGACAACCTGTGCTAAAAGTGTCAGGATTGTGGAAGTGAAGCAGCCTGGCCCAGATGAAGGTCCGATTATGCTGAACGAGCCACAGAATGTGGGCTTGCCTTGTGGGTTTGGTTCTTGCTTTTGTCCAATCTATTCTTTCAATATCTCCTTTATTTCTCTTGGAATGGGAATGGTTCTTTGTATACTGGAAGTATGTAACTTACTCTCTTGATTTTTACATAGGTTTTATTAAGATTTTGCCTTGAGTCTCAGAAGAGACTGTGGACTTTGAACTTTCGAACAGTGTTGGAAGCACTAAGACTTTAGGGACTCTTAAACTTACTAAATGCACTTTTCATTGTGAATAGGTATGAGACTTTGGGGACACGGGACATGGTTGAAGCTTAGAATATCTCCCCACTAGCTCGTCTTTGAATTCTTGATACTCAGTTTAGAGTGCTAGTTTGAAGTCTACAGGGCCTTTAGGAGGTACGGCCTGATTGGAAGCAGTAGGAAACTAAAGAAAGGTCTTTCATGGTTAGAGCCTTCTCTGATTCTGGCTATGGTTACTACCTGCTGGACTGAGTCATGTGAACAGTCCATACTCTCTGTTCTGCACAATTTGAGCCACTCTGCCAAGGCTTCATTAGTATAATGTTATGAAATCACGAGCCAAAATAAATCCTTTTTTACATTGTATGTCTCAGGTGTTTTGTCACAGAGGTAAAATAACTAACAGAGTGAATGATATTTTTCATGTGCTGTTGGATTTAATTTGATAGTATTTCCTTAACTATTTAAGTCTATATTTACTAGGAATTTTGGTTAGCTTTTATTCTGTTGTATCTTTGGTTATAGGAACATCAGGCTAATGTTGGTCACAAAGAACAAGTTTCTAAGGGTTTCTTCTCTTTTAAACTCCTTGTAATAGTGTGAGAAATTTTGAAATCAATTACTATTTGAAAGTTAAATGAAACCATACACAAGTCTTTTGTTTGGGGGAAATTGTCTGTATGTGGCCAGTCAATGTTCCAATTTTCCTTCTATGGCTATGACAAAACAGTCTGACCAAAACAACTTGGGCAAGAAAGGGTTTATTTGGCTTACATCTCCCAGGTCACTGTTCATCACTTAAGCAGCCCAAAGTAGAAACTCAGGGCAGGAACCTGGAGGCAGGAGCCAAAGTGCAGGCCATGAAGGAATACTGCTGACTGACTTGCTCCTCTGGCCCGTGTTCAGCCTGCTTTCTTATACAATACAGAACAACCTGCCCTGGGGTGGTACCACCCTCAGTGGGCTGGGCCCTCTTGTTTCTCTCAACAATCAAGAAAATACTACAGGGAAGTGATCACAGGCCAGTGCAATGGAGGAAATTCTGCGATTGAGGCTCCCTCTACCCAGGTAGATCAAGTTGACAACTAAAACTATCCAGCACAATCGACCCCCTGTCAACTTGTCATGCAAACACATCACTAATAAACCAGTCTTTCCATTTCTTATCCATAAGATATGATGTTAATACCACAGCATTAAAAACACTAAAATGTTAAAAGCCCCACAGTCCTGAACAAAAATGAAACACATTAAAAGTCCAAAATCTCTTTTAAAAGGCTATCAAATCTGGGCTCTGGCAAAATTAATAACAAGTAATGTTTTATTTAAAAGGGAAGAATTGGGCACACTTAAGCAAAACCTTAGTCCATATAAATAGCTCAAGACTGGACATCCTGGAGTCACTTGAAATCTTATGGTCTCCAAAGGGTTTTGGAAGCCCCACTTCTCAGACTCTGCCATCCACAACACACAGCTCATCCCACAGGCCCAGGAGAGCTCTATTCCACACCTGCTGTTATTTTTGGTGGTCATCCCATGGTCCCGGCATCTCCAAAATCTTGGGGACTCCACTGAAACTGAGGCTGCACCTTCACCAGTGGGCTTCTCCGGTCTCTCGTGGTATAGATCCTCAGATTCTCTCCATGACCCCTTCAATCCTGGAGAGTCTTCACTGCAACAGAGGCTGTACTTCCACCAATGACCTTTCCTGCTTCTCAATGTGCCAGTCCTCATCTGCTCTCTGTGACATTTCCAATACCAGAACCATGCAGGAAATAATTACATATTACCAAGTCCTGCTTCTAGCTTAAAATGGAGGCTCACTAACCCTCTGGACCACAGATTCTGTATGCTGATCCTTGGGAATTTCTTCCCAAAGATTTCATCTTGATGATACTAGTTTCTTGTTACTCACAGCTGATTTTTCAGCTGCAGCTCACCAGCACCCATTGTCCCAGTAAAACAACAAAACTCAGTTTGTTTCACTTTTATGGTTCTGTCTCTTCTTAATCACAGTTGATTCTTCAGGCATAACCAGTCAGAACCAACAGACTCTCAATTCAAAATATCATACAAGCAGCCCTGATAGGCCCCGTTTCCCTTTGAAACTTCACAAACCAGAACTCTATCATCTACAGCTCTTTCAGTCTAAGTGTTCCAAGCTCCAGGGAAACAAAATAAAAGCACTCAATGGCTTTTCCAGCTCAGATTTCCAAATGTTTCCACAAGTCTCCCCAAAGCAACAAAGTCAGGCCTGTCACAGCAATGCTCCATTCCTGGTTACCAATTTCTGTTCTAGTTTGCCTTTAATTGCTGTGACAAAACACTCTGACTTGGGAAAGAAAGGGTTTATTTGACTTACACATTCCAGGTCATACTTCATCACTGAGGAAGCCCAAGGTAGGAATTCAGGGCAGGAACCTGAATGCAGGAGCTGAAGCACAAGTCATGCAGGAACACTGCTTACTAGCTTTCTCCCCTGGACCATGCTTAGCCTGATTTCTTATACAGTAGAGAACAATCTGTTGACGGGTGTCTGGGCCCTCCGACATCATTCAACAATCCAGAAAATAACCCACAGACATGACCACAGTCCAGTCCACTGGAGGAAATTTCCCAATTGATGTTCCCTGTACCTAGGTGTGTCAAGTTGACAACTAAGGTTTATCCACCACAGTGTTTTCCTGTCTTGGTCATTTGACTTCAATATTTATTTATGTTCAAAATTCACTGTATCTTTTAGGTTTTCCAATCTGTTGGTTTGTAACCCTTTGTAATGATGCCAAGATGTTCTTTCTAGTTGTGTGATATCAATATTAATGTCTCCATTTTCATATCATTTGGGTTTCATATTATTTGGGTTTCCCACTTTTTGTATCATTAGCCAACCAAAGTTTATAAATCTGTCTATTAAAAATCAATTTGTTGTTTTTCACCTGATTAGCTTAACAAAGAATTTTTACATTTGTTTACCAGAAAAAAAAAGGTTGTTTTCTTGTTTTTAATTTTGTTGCTGACTTCATTTTTGCTCTCATCATAAGAGAGGGCCCACTTTCACCTTTTCTTCAACAGATACTGAGAGTTTTATCCACCGCTGTTAAACAAGAGGAAGTAATCAAAGATCACAAGTAAGACAAGGGAGCGGAACCACGTTAGCGGATCCTCATCTATAATGTTGAGAAAAATGTAAATAACCCACCAAACAGAAGCCAGGACTGGTAAATGCATTCGATGGTGCTATAGGGTGAATGCATAAATCAACATACAAAATTGACAAAACAAAATCAATAGCAAGATTACCGAGAAATGACCTAAGAGAATATACATAGTCACTTTAGAAAGAAAAATATCTAGGAATGAATTTAACAAAGAAAGTGAAAAATCTTGAAAATTAAAATGGCACAGGTAATGAAACTGGAGAACCCACAAAGAAGGAAAAAGATACCTGAAATTCACACATCAGAACTCAGAATTCTAAAATATTCATATTATCATATATATAAAACAAATTACCATTAAAATGCCAATGACAACCTTTAAAGTACTAGAAAATATTTTAATGATCAAAGAGATGTATAAATCACAGCAAACCATATATATGTATATGAATGTTCTGAAACATCTTCATAAATGCCATTAATCTGAACAATTAATACACATCAAATAAAATGGCAGCAAAATATTACAAGTAACACACCTGATATGTAAAAGAATAAAGCTCATCTCATTTCTCATTTTACCACACTGAACAAATTCTCACTACCACTGTTTACATTTCTTTCAATTTTCATAATTCTGTTGCTAAGGAGATATTGAACACCATGAATAAGAAATAAACAAGCCTGCTTTAATAAATTATTTATAATGTTTGTATGAGATTTTTAGATATTTCCTTCAGAATTAAAATATGATTTCAGTACTTCAAATAAGCTGAGAAATCTCTCAACTTCGTTGGCTAAACCAACACAGTGAGTGTTAAATATATATATATATATATATATATATATATATATATATGAACCTCCAAATTCCAAACACATATTTTATCCAAATTTTAAGAACATGTAAATCTTATACAGATTATCTTATAAAGTTTGCAAGCCAGGTTATTTCATAAATTAAATCATATTGTCGATTTCCAAATCAAAATATGGAAACTTCTGTCATTTTTAAATGATTTAGCTGTGTCACCTACAGATTCATATGTTGGATATTTGGTATCCAAAGTGGTGATTTTAGGGGAGTGGGAAATGTTTCAGAGACAAGTTTCTAGTAGGAGATTCCTAGGTGGCTGAGAGTTATGCTGTAAGTATCAATGAAGGTGTCAGAGACTGTGGTTAGCCATCATAGATGTGAACTTTTCTAAGACAGTCAGCAAGCTCCTGACTCACTTTCTGGCTTCTGCCTTTACCATTTTATGGTTTCTGTACATGGTCTAAACATTATTCTGTCATCTAATATCAATTCTCACTTCTTGACCCACATCAAAAAATCAACTGGAGTCTTGAACATACAGTCCCCCAAAATCTGAGCAAATTAAATCATGTTTAATTTTGTTTGTTTTACTATATTTAATAAACATTTAAATGTAAGTTGTAATTGCTTGAAATATTTGAATGATTACCTTTGTTTTCAAATGTAAAATAAATTCAAGTTTAAATTTAGTTTAAAATCACAACTTTTGGGGTTATAATATTCACATCACTTTTATTATTAGCAAGTTACATGAAATATAAAAACGTAAATATAAAAATTAACTGAAATAATATTTAAAAGTAAGCAACATAAAACATAGAAATTATAGAAAAGGCAAGTGATTTAAAGATGTACTTCATATCTATTCAGTTAGCATCCAATTAAGTGATTTGATATCAAAATCCTAAAATTAACAGCTGAAAAACAAAAACAGTTCACACATAGTATAATCCTTTTTAAAAAGAAAGAATACTGAATGAAACAAGCTATTTTTCCTTTAATTCTAATTTGATCTTACAACATAACCTAGCAAATGACCTTCATCCAACCTAATCTAATTTTGTCTCACTAAGCCTAATGCTTTATGTATTTGAAATATTACCTTTCTTTGCAGGACAATGCAATGCATGATTATTTTAGGACTTTAAATCATAAATTCATTTCTACTATTATTTTATTATTTTAACTCTTTTTTTTTCTCAGCTAGTTCCTAACTTCGGCACAAATTCAGCAGTCTTTAAAGTTGTATTGTGTTTACTGATTTTTATTTAAAATTTTGTCATTCTTTAAACCTACATATGATCAGAAAGAAAAATTGGTTAAAGAATATCAAGAATCTGCCTATATTTTTACAATTTTTGCTTTTTCATCATTGTTTTAACCACTTTCTGGGACAAGTTTGGCATTTATGAGATACAATATTCCTACATACCTTGCTTTAAAGTTCTGACATTTTTAATAGCCATGTTTTCTGCGTATGCTTTAGAACTAATTAGTGCACATTTAAAATATTTGTTTTTCAGGATTTTTAAAATTTTTTGTTCTTGTTTTCCAAATGTATGCCAGGCATTATTTCCACTACATCTAAGCTAAGCACAAATGGGAGCATCTTTCAAGCTACATTGAGTTCAAAATGTCTTGTTATTTTTATTTATTATTTCTATTTTCTGTGTATGAGAACATTGCCTGAACTACACATTTTGAATGAACCCATGTCTTCCAGTGCCTGGGGATGTCACAAGAGGATGTTGAATCCCTGGAACTGGAGTTATGGATAGTTGCTAGCCACCATGTGGGTGCTGGGATTCAAATTGGGATTCTCAGCAGCAGCGGTCAGTGCTCTTAACTGCTGAGCTTTCTCTCTAAGCCCCAAGCTCAAATGTTTTAAAAGTCTTAAATCTACTGCCTATCCAAGAAGCCAAAATAATTCCTAATATTGTGTTAGTGCTTTATTTTGGAAGGCTTATAAATTTAAAAATATTATGTCATTTTAATGAAATGTTTAGCACAATTTAATTAGAAATGTGCTAAATTATTGTCCAGGTCAGGATTAAATTAGAGAAAAAATATACAACCTTCAAAAGAAACCCTTATAAATCAAGAACCTCACAATTCTGAGTTGACAAGTATGCAGTTAATGACATTTCACATGTGCCACGACTTTTCCTACAATACCTTGGGTGCATAGAAGAGACTGCTAAACTTATAGCATGTTTGGGAGTGCTTAAAAAGAATGTTTGAAATTTATCAAAGAAGAATACAAAAAAAAAAGATGTTTCTTTGTAAAGCACCCAAACTTTGATGTGTTATTATTATTATTATTATTATTTTATTCATTGTGAATCAATTTGTCTGTTTGTCCTAGTTTGGAGGTTTGAGTCCCCAAAAAGAGTGTCATTCGAACCTCAAAGTAATGATCAGATTGGCAAGTAAGTTCAATGAAGGGCAACTTCGGGAATTATCCTAACCGACCTAAGACAGGGTATTCAGCAATAAGGGCTGAATATACCAATCACAGGTAAGGTAGGATAAGTTCCTGATGACTTAAGACAGACGTACTTGCGCTCCATTTAAATAAAATAAAAAAGGGGGACATGTTGGGCCTTATGGAATTAAAAGTGCTGTTAAGATGGCACCTAGAGGAAGTGAAACCAAACCAGAAGGTATCAAGAGATAAACAAGGATTCCTGGAAATAAGGAACCTGCAAAGAAATGAAACTTATGCTAATGAGGTAAAATATAGGAGTGTTACTATTGGAGCAGTATGTTACTTCCTCATATAGAAAATTACCCCTCCCTTGTATGCTAATTAGGTGAATTTTCTGCTATATGATGATTTGTAGAGACCTTTCACTGTATGATAATCCTGTGGGCTATGAGCCTTTATAATGTGCCTGCTGAGTTCACTAAATGGCTTCCTGCTGCACCATTGACAGAGCTGTAACACGCTGAAAGAGCTGTAACATTAAAGAGCTGTAACACCTGTGAAGCTGGCTGGCTGTGGACTTCTTCTGTCAGATGGGAACCCTGTGGCATCTGATTGTTTCCTGGGATGGGCCAGGAGGCTGGGAATGGGCAAGCTGCGCACCTTGCTTCCCCTGGATCCCCTCATGGACTCTCGTCTTCTGGGGGCGAGAGCAGGGGCAATCCAAGGGAGGAGGAACACAAGCTGAGCACCTGATCTCCCCCTCACCGCCTTTCCCACTGGACCGGAAACCGGGGCTTCAGAGAAAGGAAGTACGCTGGCTGGCATCTGCCTCAACCACCACGAGAAAGAATGACACTTGACTGCAGTCTTAAATGTAGATTCTAATGGGAGAAATTAATCACTTGTGGAATCATAGAATTACAAATATCACTAACTTGCAATAGAGATGTGGTTTCCAACTGTTTACACTGATATTGGGACAGATTCGGATATCTGTTTTTTACCACAATCTCTGGAATGGCACTCTAACATCTGATACCTGTTTGTATGCCTTATAATAATAATAATAATAAAACACATTCCAAACAGTTGCACACAATCTGAAGTCAAATGGTCATGTTAAAACAAGTGCATTAGCTCAGTTGCATTTAGGGAAAAAATTCATTTCAAATATGAGGCTTGAAACATGTAATTTGAAAAGAAGCTGCCCTTCCTTCCCCAAGGCCTCTTCTGCTACAGGAAAAATTTTTATAATGGGAATTTCTTGGAACAGAGAAAGCATCAGCAAGCAGTATGACCTGGAACATTTTGAACAAAAGTTGCCTGATTAAAAAGCTGTTGCTGCTCTCCAAGTCTGGTCATTCCTCTCAGTTGCCATCGTGTCTTGGTATAACCAGTGCCCATGACCATTCCTTACCTGCAAGCATGCTATCGTTTTTATTGCCTGAGGTAGCTATTGAACTCAAAATACTGTTATCAACACACTGTTGATGAGGAGGTGAGAAGGATGTGTTCCTTATCAGTAGGATGGATGCTGGCTTTGTCACAGACAGGGAGGGTGTCTTTGCAAGGTCTTAAGTTTGGTAGAAGCCTGTGTGTTATGGATGTCCTTGCATATGGATGAGGGCAAACCCGGATGAATGGCCCAAAGAATATTGCCTAGATGATTGTAATAACCTAACAAAATAACAGTTGGAACTCTCTTGGGGAAGTGAGAGTGGGTGGCTAAATGTTTTTCAGACACACAAAACAATAAAGGCAAACCTCGACAACAGGGTTTGTTATAATGTGAAATGCAGATGGGCATGGTTCTCAAACATTCTTATCCACATTCACACTCTCTGTGCCCACTCTGATGACAGCATGCCACTGTTCACAGCTTTGTCTGTGCATAGCTGTCTCTGAACATTTTCTGTCTAGGTTACTCAAGGGCCTTTGTCATGCAGTTCAATGAGCCATTTTCTTTGAGATTGGTGTCACCATGTAGCATCTGAACTTAGTATGTAGCATAGACTGCTGTCCTTCCACTTGTCCCTACCTTGAATCTGCCTGGCTAATGCTCCGATCACTGCTGCATCCTTCCGGGCTGATCCTTCTGCTTCTGTTTCATCTACTTTAATCCACTTAATCCACTGCAAACCTTATAGTACATATCAACAAAGAAAATAGGGGACAAAACCTCTTCAACACAGATGCTGAGAAATTTGTTGCCTTATCCTGAGGTTAGTGAACAAGAAGTGAAAGACAGTTAGTAACTAAATATCCATAACTGGGGACTTAATACATTCCCTTCTCGTGTACAAAACCTATTAAAGAGGAAAGACAGTAAACAAATCTGTCAGGCAACTTGCTGGCAGCTTTATCTAGACAGTGCAGTAGGGACGTGGTTAGAGGCAGAGAGAGACTTACAATTAAGACTCAGAGAAATTCAGGGTCTCATAAATGCAGTAGCTATGACTTTCCTGTGGCTCAAGAAACAGAAGGCAAGGGGAAAAATTCCCCACCATCTTTCTCGTACTTAAAGCTGCATTAAATGAGACATTATTGCAGTGATATTTATAACTCCACAAATACAGACACAAAAATGCAACCCCCAGCCATCCTTTTGCAACTTAGAAGCTTTCCGAAGCTCTGGCTAAGGATTGAAGATTGAAAGCTGTGGAAGGAGGCAGAGAGTTCAGAGTGACTAACAAGCTTTGTTTTGGTGATAAAACAAAATGCAATGATCATTAGCCTTATTCAAATAAAAAGAAAGCTCAGGCTGGAGTGGAACTGAGTCACATATTTTACATTAACCATGTGAACTTGATGCTGTTCCAATTCAGTCATTGGGTTTAAGTATTTGATTCTTATAGAAATAAAATAGTAAAAACTCAACTCTTTTAGGCCCATAATATTCAATCTTGAGATATTAAGAATTTATACATACACACACACACATACACACACACACTCAGATATTTGCACACATCTGCGCACACATATACACAAACTTGAACATATTAGAAGAAAGTAAGGAGAACTCTAAGTGCATGCTATTTACAGTATACATATGTATTTTTTTGGTCTTTTTGAGACAGAGTCTCCCTGTAGTCCTAGCTGACCTAGAATTGCTATGCAGATCAGGCTGGCCTTGAACTCGCAAAGATCTGCCTGCCTCTGCCTCCCAAATCCTGGCATGTGCCACCACCACTGGCTAAGTACACATATGTAATTACAAGTTGATTGCCTTCCATTATCATTCCTGTTGTCTTCTTCACATGTTAACTTCTGAATATAATTTCAAGTACAAAATAATGGAATTAACTAGAGAATCATGTGGCCTATAGCACTCTCTAGCATTAAAGTTCAAAGTATCTGATTCTCAAACAAATTTTAAGCTTCAGAGAGAATATTGTATATTTAATTTCCATAGTGTCTCGCCCTCTCAGTGAATCCCCTTGTCAGGTCTGTAAATTCTGAGTTTTACCCCAAGCTTGAGGTTTTTTCTTAGACTTAGGGCTCTCTCATAGCTCTTTGTTTTTAGCCAGAAGACAACATTGATTCAAGGTTCTGAGCACATAAATGGTTACATGGAAGCAAAAAGAAAATGATAGGGAACATAGTGATGGAAAGAGAATGGATAATGGCAATAATGTAAAGCCATCCCTCTCTATGAGCCACTTAAACTTAATCTCCCTGGGAAACTCAGGAGGCCACATCTCTTCTATCCAAAGAGTGAGAGACGAAGGATAGTTGCACAATATCTCCTGTCAGAGTGTTCCATAGCTTGAGTCCTCAGACCAAAAGAAGACGGCTCTAGTAGCTGGAATTCAGAGAGCACACACAGTCACAAAGCAATGGGTACAGACAAGGCTGGTCGTTACATGCTGTCTCCCATCAGTGGGAACAGGAAAGGTATTCAAATCCAGAGTTCTGAGAACCACACGAATTTAGGAAATTAAATTAACGGCACTATGATTAACGTTTGTCTTCCCCGGGTTTTCCATTGTCTGTCACATAAACTTGGGTTTTGCATGCATGGTACCATTTGCCTTAGCCATTTTGTACATGTGTAGAGATATAAGAGCAAGGTAGGAAAGAATTATGAACACAGTTTAGAGAGAAGGTGAGACACAACGGACTGCAAAGGTTTCAGGTATTTCATTACTGCTGTGTGTTTGAGCTCTTGATAATGTGTTCCTTAGAATATATTGTGATAAGAAAAATATTTATTCTGCATTTTCCTAACTTGTAAGGCTTCTTAGAGAAAGAACAACAGAAAGAGGTAATTAGAAATGTCACTATAACTTTCCAAATTTATGAAGTTAATTTAGTAATTAAGAGTAATGAATGCAAATTCTTCAGTAATTTTCTGTTGTCAGTAAAACATACATCCCTGATGCATTCAGAATGAAAAAATATTTTCTAAATTGTTTTCTCAAATGTTTGAGATTCCTGGGAGGAAAATTATAATAGGTTATTTTTCAGATATAGGAAATAAATGATAGATTCATGATGTTTTCTTTCAAAACACTACTGTGTTTTTATTTATTTTTGTCTTGACAATTTCATACATGTATATAACACATTCTCTTTACTCTAATCCTCCAGTATTGCAAATAAATATAACTAAAATGAGAATAAATTTCACTTGGATCTATGTCTTGGGTGCCTACAAATAATAGAAATTCAAGAAGTTTAGTGAAATAGTATGAATATTCACACCTTATTTCCTCAACTTAGCCTTTTCTAGGTTTGGGGCATGCTTAAGAAGTTACTGGAAGTGACACCCAGGTCTATGAAGCCCAGCAGTGGTTTCTGTGAATGTCGTTAAAATAGTAAAAGTGTTCACTATTTAAGGCAGGATTGACAAGGCTGCAAGTGATGTAGTCACAACGTGTTGTGGCTAATTTTATTTTAAATGCTCTTAGTGCTGTGACCTATAGTGATTGAAAGGTATGTGGCAACCAAAACACATTTGTACATACATTTATTATATGTACATATATACATACGTATACATACATATATACATTTAGGTGTATTTTTATCTAAAATTTGTAAATTTGATTATTAAGGGGATAGGGTAATTCCAGCCTGAATACTGTTGTTCCATCAAATTCCATGTATTGGTATCTAATCTGATAGTCTTAAGCTGCGAGGACTCACAGCTCAGGGGCCATTGCAGAAGAAAAGGAAAGATAAGAGCTGCTGAGGAGAGGTGTGACCATGTGGAAACAGAATCTTTCAAGCTCCTAAGATACTGCTCATATGAACCTACAGCAATGGTTTCAGCATGCTTAAGACCCATGCAAGTTCAGACAGACTAAAACCCAGCATGGAACTGGGGAAATGGGTAACAGACCCCGATCTTTGCTGAAGAAATATTGGCAACTGATTACTCTTGAGTGAGGATGAGCTAATCTTCCTAAAGCCAGGGACTCTGGATTGTCTGACTAGACCTCAATGGATTAACCTGCACTGAGAAACATTTGGAGACACAAACTCGATACAATAGACCCTAGCACAGAGGAGAATGTATGTATTCCAGTTGGGAGACCTATGGGGTGATGGTGGTGGGGAAGAGGGTATAAAGATGATTAAGAAAAATTGAGATGTTCTGTATGAAATACACAATTCAAGAAAAAATAATTTAAGAAAAGATGTGAGGACTTTAGGAAGTCGTAAGTGTTCCCTGATGCCTTTAGAAGGGCCTTGGGGTTTCTGTCATGTGTGTAGGAAGATATCATCCAAAGGGAACACCTCTCACCAGACTGTGGATCATCCCACAACTTTGTCACAAGTTGCTCAGCCTTTCTATTTCATATTAATTAACTAGCAGCAGGAATTTAATTGTAGAGACCAGAACAAAGGTAAATATCTCTTCAGATTTAAATAAATTAATGATCTCCAGATGAGATCACTGAGGCTCATCTGAATGAGTCTTAATTTCAAAAAAAAAAATTTATGATTGTTAGTCTTCAGAGAGCAGGCTTTCAGGTTAGTTCCCACTCCATTACACCAAATCCTGTTTCCTAAGTATGTCTTATGGGAGAGATGGCTCAGTGCTACTGGCTGCTCTTGTAGAGAACCTGTGTTTTGTTCCCAGCACTAACATAGTGGTGAATAACCATGTGTAACTCCAGTTCCAAGGCATCTGATGCCCTCTTCTGGCCTCTGTGGGCATTACACACACAGTGTACTTATATACATGGAGGCAGAAACACTCAAACACATGATATAAAAATTTTTAAAGAAAATAAATATGGGATACTTTAAATAAAGGAAAATACTTGGTTATTATCCTGTACTTAAGTTTTTAATTTTAAAATATTTTACCAGTATTGGCTTCTTTAAGAAATAACATGATTATATTGAAAAACTGTATAGGATGGAGAATTTAGGAAGAGAATTAATGACAAACTTACATTATAGCAACAGTGACAAATTTCACATTATTATTGATGCTTGATAGTAGTTCGGTCAGTCAATAATATTCAAAAACTATAGTACACATATAAATCATGAATTTACATGCTAAAATGAAATTACATATTTTTAGTTTGAGAATCATATCTGTTAGTTATTACAGTACTTTGTATTCCTTTTGTTCAACTTCTCAGACTGTTATTTTTAACTCTGGAGAGTCAATTATATGCTTTACAATTCCAAAGGGCTTAGATGAAGGTATGCTGGGGCTGTAGAAGGGCAGTAGGAATGGAAAGTTATAGAAAATTTCTTGGTCCTTAGTAATATGGTGTTAGTCCAACATCAAGTCCTGGATGTGTGGATTGAAGGCTACAAGTGGCCCTCGGGGGAAGTGGTGAGTCCATTCAAGAGAATCATTCCTCCCAAGGAACAAATCTGCAAATGACAGCAACATCTCTTGCCCCCTGCATGAAGCAAGCCAATCATGCATAACCTGGGACCACAGCAGAGAGGGGTTGTAGAGAATGCTGCCTCTGAGAGAAGGATGGAACTGCTGCCAGACATTGGGAATTCCTCCGCTCCCACTCTGCTCAGTCATTAACTTAACAGAAGTATGATGTGGAGCTATGGCTCATGGTAGGGGCACATAGCTCAAAATGCCATGCGAAACATAATAGTTTGATGAATAAATAAAATGCCAAGAAAGAAAGAGGGGGAGAAGGAAAAGGTTTGAAAAAATGTGTTTTCAAACACCGCAGTCTGAGGAGCTGTGTAAGCTGCTATTCCCACCGTTGCTACTGAAGGCAGTAGAATGACTTTCCACCCTTCTGCTAGTCCCCTTGCTGGCCTTCTGTTAGTCTTGCTCATTGGTAGCTCTCAGGGAGTCAATAGCCACTGTAATGGAATACTTAGCTTCCTTCCCCTAGAACTGAGAGGAGGATGAGAGTAGCCAGTGTGCAGCTGATGGACAAAAACATTTCATTGACTAGACAATCACTCCATTTATTGGCCCCTGAAAGTTTTGTGTGAATTATTTTCATAAATTTTATCGGGTCCTCTTGTTTCCTTCTTTTCTATATAATGTACAAAGATAAACAATCATAATCCCCTACAAATTCGCTAAGGTTAGCAGCAGACAAAGCCATTGCTCTACTGTTTCTATAAGATTTTAATACTTATTTGGGGGCCTGGAGAGATGGCTCAGTGGCTAACAGCACTGATGTTCAGTTCTCAGCATCCATATGGCAGCTAACAACTGTCTGTAACTCCAGCTCCAGCAGCTCCAACACTCTCTGCTGACCTCCCCGGGAACAATGCAACATGAGTGCAATTGTTACACACATGCAGGCAATACGCTCATACACATAAGACAAAAATAATAAAAACAGAAAATAATAAAATATCCCCAAATTTAAAAACTTATTTAAATTTATAAAGCGTTTGAACCACACTGATTAAAAATGGCTATTATTTCCAAAAGAGTGTTCACATTAACATTCCAGATACACTGAAGACTTATGAGCATGATTCAGTAATACATAGAAAGTAAAATCCGTACTTTGTTCATCCAGCAGCTATATTGACCAGAAAACTGACCTGTACTAAAGCAAAGAGGAGTCCATTAATCATCCTGAGATGTCAGTTAACTTCACCTCATCTGACCCAGCAGCTTGCTGCCGTTGCTCAGCTGCCCGGGCGCTCCAGCATGTGCTCAGACATTACAAAATGATACCACGAATGCCAGGTGATTGCTTTGGCCCCCTCAGATTCAAGAATTTTGAGTGGAGAACATTTTCAAAATTCATACAACTCTTTTTGTTTTAACTCATTGCAAACTTAAGTCCACAATGTTTATGCTTTCTGAAAGCATATTCCCCTAAAAGTCCAATTAATCAAAGGATGAATTTGCAAAGTATTTAGCAATTTGGTGATTAATTTTTATTAAATAGCATTGCATGCCATTGAAAGATAAAAGCACAGAAACATTGCACACTTAATTATTCCCATATTTTGTGTTTAAAGAGGTTGTCATTTATGACTGATAATTGATTGATATTATTGCTAAGATGACTCCAAGTGAAGACGCACATTTAATTTAAAATTTTCTGAAGACGTTAAAAACATGTTCTAAAACCAACTTGTAATTAATTCTGAACCTCAGCTTTAATAACAAAAAATTCTAGTAAGCCATGCTTCATATTAATTTATAAATAGGAAAAAGGAGATCCTATTAGAATACAAATTATAAACTTTAGGGATTTTCATAAACCACAAAAATGTGAATGTGATTAGAACTCAACAATTCTATATTTTTTAATTCTAGGATTGTTGAAGCTAAGACATTTATAGAAAGGCTTAGGTAGCATCAACTTTACCAGAGAACAGTCCCTTGGAGCGTTGCCTAATCAGCACACATAGTAGATAGAGTTTAGGTACAACCTAAATCCCAACAATTGCATTAAAAATTAAAGTGCAAGTTATTGCATTTAAAATATAGCATAACATGTTTGGGTCATCAGGACAATATCATGTATGCATATGTGTGTATGTGTATGTACATACAAATGTATATGAATATGTGCATTGAAGGAAAATCAAGCAAATGACCGAAAAACTAATCATTTCATATGTGCACCCTCCCTCTCCACTCCAGGAGGGTGATACATCTGTCCTCCCCAGGTTCCAGGAAGGAGCATGAAACCACCCAAGAAGGTATGACCTACCTTCTGGGCTGCTCATAACCCCCCACACAACCTCCATTCCCACAGGAAGGTTGTTTGTCCCTCATGGCTAATGAAGCTTTATGTAGCTGTTGAGGTCAGATTCTATTTCTGCTTCTATAGCTTCTATATTCTCACATGGCTTTCTCATCCTAAATCCTAACGTGCATGTGTTCCTTATGAAGTTTTTCACACAAGATGAAAACATTTCTTATTTAAGGGAGTGCCTAGGCTTATGAAACTCAAAATTAAAAGACTCACAAAACTTATCAAAGCTTTGAGGCCGTTTCAAAAGTTTCTATAAGCAGCAAAATGTTGCTGGGTGAAAAAAAACTCTGTGGTGTGACTGTGTACACATCATGCAGGGAACTCAAGTGGTGTAAATTTCAGGACTTCACCCATGCTGGGGTGAGCCTTTGGGGACATCTTCCTGATTAACCCATACTTCTGTATGTAACCGTTCACCCATGATCCTATAATAAATCTCAGTAAATTCATTGGTTTCAAGCTGGTTGACAGAATTATTTCTTTGTTATCTGAAACTGCTCATTCTATATCAAATACTTAGAATTAGTCTCCTCAAGAAAGGTCACATAACAGTATGTAATAGTTATATGCATATCATTTGGTATTTTGTATAATATTTTATTGAATTTCTGTGTATTTAATACAGAACATCTCAACCAATCCTATTCACTTTTATAATCCCTTCCTCAATGGCACCTCCCACAGATCTCCCTCCACTCAGTCATTTGTTATAAGGTTTATTGTGTCAAGTTAATGTTTCTGGACAATTCTCAGTGCAAATTCATCCACTTAGGTCTAGTCAGCCTATCCATATACTCTCATTTTAAGAGCACTAGCTCTTCCTCTTCCAACAGTAATGAGCTACCAATATTTTTCAGTGAAGACTGTAGTTTGTGGCCCCTTTCCCAGGTCTATGCAGGGTTTTAGTCTGCTTCAGTTTGCATGGGTCTTGAGAAAGTGCCATTGCTATAGGTTTATTTTCCCCTATGGTCTTGCACCTCTTCCCTGGCTCTTACAGTCTTTCTACTCCCTCTTCCAAAATGGTCCAAGAGGCCTGGATAAGTGAAGTTTAATATAGGTGCCTTGTCTATGAACTCACATTCTGCAGATTCCTAACCTCCACTCTTTGGCCTCTTGTGACCTCTATTGCATGGGAGAGCTTGATTGGTGGGTTGAGAGATTCATGAGTGTTCTCTTCCTAGGATATAGAGGTTGCATTGTAAATGTACCACCTAGGCTTTGGCAATTCACAGAAAATGTCTGTGTATGACCATTTGTGGTACTCTGTAATAGTCTCCATCTGGTGCAAAAGAAGTTGCTTTGATGTGTGGTGACTGGGAGTCTTGACTGTAAATATAGCGATACATATTTTGCAATTAGTGGGAAGTTACATTAGTCTAGGGATGTGACAGCCTTCACTATTTCTCTAAGATCTATGATCTCTTCAGTCAGGTGCATTTGGCTATGATTACAATACCACACATGAGTTTCCTCCAGCATGGTGGGCTATACGTTCATTGATTGGCCCCAAGTTAAAAGTGCCACTAATGCACTGGTATTGTATGCCGTGCCAGCAATTGATGTGGTTATTTGGTCATGAAGCTGGTGTTGGGCCATTGATTGATGTTCTCCCTTAGCATCTTAACTATCCTTCAAGTCAGTTCCAGCTCCATTGCTCCAAATCCTGTGTCCACAGTATGTATTGTCTTCAGCAATAGGGTCTTATCTTCAATTTCAAGGAGGTAATAAAGGGCTGTGGCAATAGCCCGTGTAACTTTGGCAGTCTTTTGGACCAACTTGGCCAACAGCTCAAAGGAGGCTTTCTCCTGTCTGACTGTTTCTTGTTATGTAGACTTCAGCTATGCACATGAACTCATGAAGAAATATAGTATGTGCAATCTGTCATTAAGTTGTTAGTCTAATATGATTCTCAGAGGGAAACAGGAAGTGAAGCTTGTAGACTATAAGAATGGAGGAGAATGGAGGTAAAGACCTAAGCTACAATAACCTGCTATTAATTGTAGTACCACATCATAACAAGCTTTAAAAGAAAACAAGATTCAGTCACAGAAGTTTCCTAAGCTCCAGTGGATGGCCCCACACACATACACATATCGGGAGAACTAACTGGAATTATTGGGCTATTTTTTTTTAAAGTCATAAAGTTAGAAGGGGGTATTTTGAGGGGAAATATGAGCGGATTGGAAATGGGGGTCTGATATAATCATATTTCATCAAAACATGCATGAAAGTCTACAAGATAACAGATTTTTTCAATGAATTCTACTAGTCATTACAACTAAGCATTTTCAAAATTTATTTAGAAAGAACAGAGAGATTTTTGAACCTGCATATAATATATAGCATTATTCCTTAACAAATAAACAAATATAAATTGGATATCTTAGCTCGCCTTTGTATATGCATGGTCAGTTAACTATCATAAGAATTCAGTTATAATTATTACTTTGTGTCTCCCAATCAACAATATTCTGCCAAACTTTACTTACTATAGTCTGTGGTGTGGAAAATACTTATTTTACATTTCTAAACACAATTTTGTAATATTTAATACACTTTCTGAACTTTTACCACTGTGTGGTATCCTTGTCTGTGGGGTGTGTGTGTGTGTGTGTGTGTGTCTGTGTGTGTATCTGTGTATATGTATGTATCTGTGTGTGAGTGATATGCATGTCCACCTGTGTTGTATGTACAGGTCAGTATCTTCCCCCATTTAGCAGTACATGGAGGCTGGAGATTGATGCTGGATGTCTTTCTTGAGCATGCTTCATTTTTTGCTTTGTTAATTGAACACTTTCCTTGAAGTTTCTTACGTGTAGATAATACACAAAGACAATCCTATCCCGTACCCTCTTTATAGTGTGATATCAATGTTGCTCAGTACAGAGTGAAATGAAGAGCATTTATTTAAGCTTCTTGATCACTATTTTTTTCTTTTTTACATTTACATTTTGTGGTGCTTTCTCAGGAAAAGCAGGACGAGCGGGCAGGTGTCAGGGTTTTAAGAGAGGAAAGAGGGACACAGGGGATTCAAAGTTGGGTGCATCTTGTTGGGCCTCATGGGCCCAGACATGTGGCCTGGTGCAACTTTCTGAGCCTCGTTCGAGTTTTTGCAGCCTGTCTCTGACACTCCACTTCCACATAGGAGTGACTCAGCCAGGTATAACAAGAATGGCCTCTACCTGGCTACAGCCTACGTGGTGAAAAATGATTGGTCCTTCACTTCCCACATTTTTAGCCCAACCCCTTACCTCTACCCTATATAAGACTGTGCTTGATGCAATAAAGTGAGATCCTGCTTTGACAGTTCTCCCGGCTTGGTGTGGTGTTTCTCTGGAGTGGAGAGGGTCTGGGCCATCAACACTCACCATCCTGCTCAGGCCCTGGAGGAGGCTGGCTGAACCAACTTCTCCACCACCTTACCTGCTGGTGAATCCAGCAGATTGGTGCCCTGTGTGAGGAACCCGACATGATAAACAGCTGCTTGGATGGGCCAATCGGTCTGCGGGTGAGTGTACCCCCATAAATTATGGGGCAGTCTTTCTTTAAGCCCACCTCCCAAAAACCCTGAGACAAGTCACCTGATAGGGATCAAAAGGAAAACCTAATGAGGCCCCTGTGGCACCTGTGTCTCAGATGCCCCAGCCTACACCCAGCCCTTCACCTGTCACAAGGAGGAGTATTTACCCTAGTTTGGATTACCTTATGCACCACAGTGCTGACTCAAGAAGGTGAGCTGGGCTCCCTTGGCCCCCCACACCTTATGATGGGGAGGTGCCTCCCTCCTCGGGAAGCCTGCTAACCTTTTTCCCATCAACGTGGCTCCTGGTGGCAACCACCCAGTGGCCTGGTATCCCTGGGAGGCCCAGGAGCTAAAAGATCTTAGAAAGGTGGTAGCAGAAGATGGCGCCATTTCCCCCTGGGCAGAGACCATCCTTGAAGGGCTAGTTCACCAGTCCTGCACTGCCCATGACTGGAGGGAACTGGCTAAGGCTCTCTTCCTGGTCCCATGTTCCTAAAATGGTCAGCCTATTATCAGGAGGAGTGTTGAGCTCAGGGTGAGTGTTATAGAACTCCCAGCCTCCTATTCCTATCAATTACAGCACACTTACAGGCTTGACAGACCAATTCTCCACAGGCTTACAGCAAGCAGCCATTCCTGCACCATATTCAGATCAGGTGTGTGTCTTAGGCCCAGCTGCCTGGTGGAAGCTAGAGGAAGGACCTACTGAATCCCATGTCTTGGGGATCACTCAAAAGGCCACTGAGGACCTTCCCTCATTTATTGACCAGGTGGAGAAAAGCCTTAAGAGAAAGTTTCCTGTAGGAGAATTTTTAACAAGCTTGTCTGCTCCCTGGTTTGGGATGGCATGACCTCTGACCATAAAGTGGCCTGTGACAGGATGCAAAATCTAGGGATGGAGAGATGGATAGTGGCCTTTAAGGATGTAGGGTACTTGTTCCACCAAACCCGAGACATGGTGGCTGCCCTACAATTGAACAGACAGGAGGAGATGACTACCCTGGTAAATGCAAGGCACGAACATGTTTCTGTTGTGGCAGAGAAGGGCACTTTAAGAGAGAATGCCCCAACCTTCTAAAAAGAACCCCACCCATGCCTAGTGATACACCTCCACCCCATGCCCTCAATGCAAGAAGGAGTTTCATTGGGCCAGAGACTCTAAGTACCAGTCCCCATTCAGCAAACAGTCTCTTAAAATTCCATCTTGTCCCTGAACTCTGCTTCCCCAGTTAAACCCCAATTACACATAAAATAAAGAACCTTTTAACCTGTTCTCTGACAGCCTTTACATGGTCAACCTTCTCCACAAATTTCAGATAAAGACCTCAAGAAAATAGTTAGATCCTGTAAATCTTGCCAGCCCTTTCTCCAAATACCTCCTCTACATTTTCCTCTCAGTTCTTACCTTCTCCCATGCCTGTTGGGCATTGGCATATGCTGGGGAAAAGGTAAAGCATGCCATTAGTCACCAATTTCCTCCAAAACTGGAAAATCTTATGTGCTAAATCTTATGTGCTACAGGCATCCCATATACTCCCCGAGGTCAGGTAATTGTTGAAAGATATAACCAAACACTTAAATCTCAATTACAAAAACAAAAGGGGGAATCTTTACCCCCACATGATCAGCTAAAAAATCGGCATTTCCGATTTTCAAAAAACATTGGTCCTCACCTCTTCCATGTACCTCTGTCAGGATAACATAATTAACAGGAGCCTGGAGAGGACCAGACCCACTCGCTCCTCACAGCAGGAAGAGGGTTCAGATGTGTCTTCCCTCAAAATGAATAGAGACCTATTTGGGTGCCTGCAAGAGATTTAAAACACCTGCCTCTAGTAAAGTATAATGATAATCACCCTTTTAGGGAGTGTCTCACAACTGAGGACTAGGTCTTGATTTATTAACTGCTGAAAAGGGAGGCATCTGTTTTTTTTTTTTTTTTTTTTTACAGGAAAAGTGCTCTTTGCATGATCCAGGATGATCTTGAGGAGAAGGCAGCAAGAACTACAAGATAATTTTTTATGGGCTAGTTTTAATGATTTTATCTTTCCAGTTCTCCTTTGCTTGACCCCCTCCTTGTTATCCTTTTTTCCTGACTGAAGGACCTTGTATTTTTAACAAATTAACATAATTCATTCACCACTGTCTTGAGGCAATTAAACCAGGTCGAGGCAATTCTAGTACCAAGGCTTGCTACTCAGAATGATTGGCTATCCTTTAATGAACGGCCCTCCCCTGCCCTCCATCTGGCCAATGACAAGTGAGATCTCAGATGAGACCTAAGACAGGTCATGGAGTGGATCCATCATAAGCATGATGCATGACACCCAATGACAGGTA
This sequence comes from Eospalax fontanierii, assembly GCA_035773235.1. Lineage (NCBI taxonomy): Eukaryota > Metazoa > Chordata > Mammalia > Rodentia > Spalacidae > Eospalax > Eospalax fontanierii. The sequence goes on along the minus strand of CM069527.1, from coordinate 105,604,984 downwards.
AGGTCTCCGAGTAGGGGACAACCTAAGACAGGGGTCACATGCCTCTGCTGTTTATTTTAAAATAGAAGGGGGAGATGTTGGGCCTCATGGGCCCAGACATGTGGCCTGGTGCAACTTTCTGAGCCTCATTTGAGTTTTTGCAGCCTGTCTCTGACACTCCACTTCCACATAGGAGTGACTCTGCCAGGTATAGCAAGAATGGCTTCTACCTGGCTACAGCCTATGTGGTGAAAAATGATTGGTCCTTCACTTCCCACGTTTTTAGCCTACTGGGAGCCAAATGACCTCTGTCTTGCCTTCCTGCAAATGTAACATCCTGAGACTTGTTGACACCAATTGTTTCACCTTGGAGTTTCTTAAGTGCCTTTTAGAGTTTCTTAATGTCTTTACAAACAAGTTCCCCGACCTGTATCTGCCCTACACATGCCCTTGCCTACCGGAACATCCTGCAGAATGTAAACAACCCTAGGCCACTATGCCCCACATAGCCCCTTACAGCAGCAGTATATAAGAGCTCTGTAAAAAATAAAAATTTGTCGACTTGTTCAGAAAACACTGTCTTGTCAGCCCTCCATGTGCCTCTTGTCCCTTTCATTCCAGGTTTCTGGGGACTTGTGCTCCTGTTGCTGCCCTGCAGGCCAGGGCAACTGGCACCACAACATGAAGGCTCAACCACCCTTCGATTCCTGCGAACACCATCCAACATCATAAGAAGGTACCTTCATTCACTAAGCCACAGCGGCCGGCCGATGAGGTAGCGCACTGGCTTGTCAGCAGAGGTTGTCGCGGGGTTCCCGAAAGAATGACCAGCGTCACTTTATTATGGACGGCGAATGGTGAGTTTTGGCATGGGACAAGAAACAAGTAAGCATGACTTACTTGTTAAAAGCCTCAAAGAGGCCCTCAAGGTACAAGGAGTAAAAATTAGAAAAAAGGATTTATTGCATTTTTTGAGTTTCTGAGCAAGGTTTGCCTGTGGTTCCCTCAAGAAGGGACCATTGATGAAAAGAGACAGGATAGCTAGAGATTTCATTAAAACGTTACAGAAGACTAGTCAATGTCTAATCATTTGCATGTGCTCTTTCTGATTTTTAATGTAGACATTCAGAGCTTTAAATTTTCCCTCTTAGTACTTCTTTTAAAGTGTCCCAGAAGTTTTGTTATGCTGTCCAGAAAACTTTATTTCTTTCCTAATTTCCATCATTCAGGAGTGTGTTGTTTAGTCTCCATGAGTTCGTAAAATTAATAAGGCTTCTTTCAGTGCTGATTTTAAGTTTTATTGCATTGAGGTCTGAGAGAATGCATGGAATTATTTCAGTATTTTTGGATTTAATGAGGTTTATTTTATGCCCCAGTATGTGGTCATTTGGGAGAAAGTTCCAACAGGTGCTAAATAGAATGTCTGTTCTTTGGCATTTGGATAGGATATTCAGTAGATGCCTGTTAGGTTCATTCAATAGATGGTATTCTTTAATTAACGTGTCTCTCTGTTTATTCTCTTTCCTTTAAAACTGTCTAATGGAGTTTAAATGTCTGGTAGAATTTTGCTGGGAATTCATCTGGGTCTCAGTTTTTATCATTTAGGAGGTTTTTGTATTATGTTTTCTATTTCCTTATATGTTATGGGTTGTCAGGAACTATTTTTTTTTTTGTGGTTTATGTTTTGAGGTAAAACATTCCAACCTGCCAGGAAGCTCCTTCAAGCTGCAGGTGAGGGAGTGAGCTCTGTCAGAGCTTGTTGCCTCAGAACAGGTTGAATCTGTAAATACCTTGCCTCTAGAGTTAAGAAAAAAAAAATGGTTTAAAAAACATTCCATTTCTTTGGCTTTTTACCACCATGGTTCCCCTATATGTAAAAATGGCTAGCCTAGAGTTTTTCGTGTCTGTTGTTCATTCCTGTCTCTTGTGATTTGGCAACAATCTGGATTGTGTTATTTGTCGGTGTCTGTTTTGTCTTAAATGTTGTGATTGCTTTGTTGTGGCCAGAGTGAATCCAAAAATGTCAAAATGTCGTTACCTTAAATGTAAAATCAAACAGTTATTCAAGAGTCCTTAGATCCCAAAGAAAAAGAGAAAAAGACTGTTAGATAGCTGAAAGAAAAAAAATTTTTTTCACCATTTATTGCCTGGCAAAGCCCGAGGCTGAGCAAAAAAAAAAAATTCATTTTCATCCCTTATAGAAAAGGGTGTTGTGGAGGTAAATTAAGAGCATCTCAGCTTACACTACTGAGAAGACATCATTGTTACCTTTGCTCTGTTGTGGAAAATTGTGAATATATTATCTCCAGGGAGATAAAGCTTGCCTTTTTAAAAATTTATTATATTTGTTAGTTTTATGTGTATGATTATATTGTCTTCCTTTAAGTGCACCCATGTCATGCAGTGCCCACAGAGGATCAAATACAGTGTCAGATCCCCTGGAACTGGAGTTATGGACAGTTTTAACTGCCATGTATTTTTGGGCACTGAACCTGGGTCTTCTGCAAGAGCAGTGAGTGATAACTATTGAACCATCTTTCTAGCCCCAAAGTCTTCATTTTTAAAGGGGTTAGAAAAGCCCACATGTGCATGTCTTCCTTCCATAGGTAAGACAGAACACAAAGATGGGGAAAAATATGGGAAATGTACCTAGAAAATCCAAAAGAAGCAGATGAACACATAGAGAGGATAACAACACAGATTATTACTCTCGTGGGAAGAAACCCAAAAAGGTTTGTGCACCAGTGTGTATCTGCTGCATCTGAGTTTGGTTAGCTTTGGAACTGTAGATACCATGAACTGTAGCCTCATGCCTACAGTGTGCATGACCCTCACAAAGCTGCAAAATATACAGAGTCCTGAGTGTGGGGTAATAGGTCAGACACATGGTGCTAGGCTAGAATATTTGGGAGTGTCTTTTCGGGCATCCACTTATAAATCTTATGGGTTTAAATAATCAGTTGTGAAGTCCTAATAATTTCTTTCTTGTGTTTGGGGAAAGAAAATATCTATACAAATGTTTTTACAAGTGAAATGGACTTCTCCAAGTATTCAGTCAAGAGAAAATAAACCCTTCCACAGAGGGACTATTAGAAGAAATATGCCCTCTGTTCATTTGCTCTCAGTAATTTATCTTCAATTAATCTTGCTTCAGTAGTTTTCAAATTTGAAACACAAACTCTCAGAGTCATTCCCCTCTTATTGTTATGGGGGTTGAGTACCTGATGGTAAACTGTGTCGCTGACACCATTTTTACAGAGGTTTCCCTAACCCAGTTATCAAAATTCCAAGATTGAAGTAATGAGTGGCTCCCACTAGGTCTAAGAAGATCACCCTTAGCAGACTTTGATCAGCACAATAGCTACTGGAAAGCAAGAAACCACTTTCAGATACATCCCTGCTTCCAGATAATTCAGACTATTTCTAGGCATTTGCTTGATACTATCCAAACTGTGCCAGAAAACTTTAAATCGTTTAAGGGAACTGTGCTTGGCCTATTGAGTGTGTACTACAAATCCTGAATTTAAATGGAATCATGTTAAAACCTTGTCATCTAAACGTTCAAAGTCTATGCTTAAGGGAGTGAAGGGAAGTGTGGAGAAAGGAATCGAAATTATTTAATTTTGCTAGTGTAGAGTCTGGAGACTTTGAGACTGTTTTAAAGATAAAAACAAATCTGATCACTATCGTTGCCAATAAGTCATTGCCTTGCCTTCACGCTTATTTTAAAAGGCCCTTCTGCTCCTAATCAAACGGATTGAGACTTGAGAATACAATGTTAGGTAATAAAATGAGTTCTACCATTTTAGCCTAATAATGAAATCTTTCTTTGTAAAGCTTACAGTGATTTTTAACATGTGAAGCACTCACCAATGCATTATAAAAAGAGAGACTCCAGAGACTGTCTTGGTTTGTAGAATGACATAATAACACTTTTATTCTGCTCTCTGTACTGTTTTGATGACAGAGATTTGAATATAACTATATTCTCCCTTTATAATGTATATATTTTACATTTTAAAAGAGGCTAGTTATATTCAGAGATTAATTATTCAGGTATTTATGCTTAGCACTGTGAAATCCCTTTGGATTTTGACAAGGTTTTAAGACCACATTAACAATGAACTTCTCACAGATTCATTTCATATTATTGTGAATTTGGAAATCAAATGAATTTCTATTTCTTTAAATTTTTAAAGCCTGTATTTTGTCAAACAAAAATGATAAATTCCCCTAACATTCATACAACTCTGCGATTCAAATTAATTTTTCCATGTTAAAAAGACATCATTTAGCTGCTGTTGCTTTTGCTTCTTCTTCCTTTCCTTCTCCTTCCTCTCCTCCTCAGTACCCTCCATTTTCTCTTATTCGCTTCATCCTCATTCTCCTCTTCCTCCTCCTCTAGTTCCTCCTGCGCTTCCTCTACCTCTTCTTCCTCTTTCTTTTCTGCCTTCTTCTTCCTCTTTTAATTGTATCCTCGTCTGATGTTTCAAATCTTTGGAAAAGCAGTAGACAGAAACAATTAATACTCTTAAGAAACATGAGAAGATTTATTAGAAACACAACATCGCAAAGGAAAATGTAAGTAAGATGTTATTTTAAAGAAAATACTAGGTATTATCACTCAGAATAGTCAATTATATTGAAGTTAAAACCCACCCCCCAAATCTCAATGATTCAGTACAATAAAGGCTCTTTTCTTCCCCTCATGATCCTGTGACATAGCGGAGAGCCTGTTCATACTGATTGCACAAGCTAATGATGTCTCCACCATCTCAAAGTCTGGGAGGCATCCTGCAGTATGAAGAAGATTGCTCCTGGAGCCTTGAATCAAAATTAAATATACAATCCAGAAATAACACACAGTATTTCCAAGTTTGACTCATTGATCAGAAATAGATTGGTGGTTCTAGCATCACAAAAGCCCAGAGAATAAACAAATCTTGTTTTCAAACTTGGAAGAGGAAGAGAAACATCAGGTGTCAACAAATCTAGGCAATAGCAACCTCTCATCATCAACACACACGTTCTTCATTCTCCGTTAATATAAAATATGCTTAGCCTCCTTGGTTGAGACATCATAAAAATACTTCATGCACATGTGATAGACAGTGTAAAGGCTTGAGCGACAGCACTGCATAACAAGAGTATTCATGTTAAAGTACTGTCTATAAGCTAGGATCCTGCCATTTCTGCTGGTTAATATAGATTGTCAACTTGATCAGATCTGAGATCAACAAAGAGATAAGCCTCTGGATACTTTGTGAGGACAAATCCAGGAGGAATTAGGTGAAGGGGGAAGACCCTGCCTTAGAGAGAGCTGCACCTTCCAGCAGTTTCCCCGATAAAAGATATCAGATAAAACATGCTTGCCAGCCTTCTCTCCTTTCTAATGATTCTGGTTTTTGTGTGGGTGCTGCTGCCATCCTCCCCTGGCTTTGGAGCTCAGCCTTTTCAGGGTTCATTGTAGACCGAAGACCAGCAACCTTTCAAGAATCCTCCAGGCCTTTGGCAACATGGTGGGACTCCTGAGCCCTCTTGCTTCTTGGACTAATCGGCTGACAGGTTTTCAAACTCTTCATTATATAGATGGAAACTGTTGGACTGCCAAGCCCCTATCGACTGTGAGCCATGTTAGTAAATCCCCTAATATTATATATAAATATAGGATATAAAGACTAGTCTATTGTTCTGTTACTCCAGAGAGCCTTAATTGATGAACCATTCTACACTTTATGAATGGAGTCTGACATCAATGCTGCTCATCCTCCAGTTGGTTTCTTGTCATGTTTTTCATTGGGGGTTTCCCGATGAATAAAAAGAACTAGAGGAAAAAGAAAATACATGAAACTTGTTTCTGATTCAGCCATAACTGGTCCAGTAGTTCATCCTAAGCTTATCTTCAGCACTTCTTTAGGTTAGAAAAGCTGATTTTAGGTCCTAATTTTACAGTGCTTTTAAAAAGAGCCTTACTCTACTAGCTCAGAGATAACAGCAACAACTTCTTGGAATGAACTCCAGGGCTTATATCAAATTTCCAGAGTGATCCCTTCAAAATTCATCAAACACAGGCCTGAATCTCAGCTGGGCAGTAATTCCAAAGCTCCTTTCAAGTTTCAAATGCTAGAAGTGGTATCTAACTCTTCTGGACACACTACATGATTGTTTAACAAGCCCCTTTACCTTTACCTTCTCAATTCAGTAACAGGATTTTCTTTCAAATTCTCTGTTAAAATAACTATTAAGGGTCTTGTCTTTGTTGATTGAGTAAATTTTGGTTACCATCACATCATTGGATCCACAAGGTTATGTGCACAAAAGACAAGATATCTGGAATGAGGATGCCACTAACAGTAGAGGACATGCCTAAGATGAACAAGGCCCTGATTTCAGTGACATCAAGGAAGGGGAATAGGGAGGATGAGAAAGGGAAGCAGAAATCAAAAGAGGACAAGAGAAAGGAAAAAGAAGGATGGAGGAGAGGGAGGGAGGAAGGAAGGAAGGAATTCTTAGTTCCCATACTCTCTATAAAAATGATGACTCAGGGCTTAGGAGCATTGGCTGCTCTTGCAGAGGACCCAGGTTCGATCCCCAGCATCCACATAGCAGCTAAAAATCCTCTGTAACTCCAATTACAGGGGAATTTGATGCTCTCTTCTGACCCTCATGGGCATTGCCTGACATGGGTTCACTTGCATACATGCAGGCAATATACTCGTACACATAAAAATAAATAAAACATTTAAAAAATCTGTGGATCAGAAACAGGACAGCTATCATAAGTGCTTTTGTTTAGATGGTGAAATACACCACATGATAAATTCATGGCTAGTTTCCAAAGTTCTTTCGGGACCTTCCACAACCCATCTTTTGTATAAAACTTTGTTTCAGTCCTAATTATCCATTATCCATGTGGGCAACCTCTAAAGAGTGGATGGAGAACATTCCTTTTCTGGTTTCTGATCCTCTGAAAAACAGCTCCCAAGGTATATGTAATAAATGATCTCAGAGTGATGTCAGTGAGAAGAAATGAGAAAGGTTCTGCAGAGAACTGGGAATCCTTCCTACTGCAATAAAGGTCTAAGCTGGGACGAGGGGGTACTGAGAAGAAAATGATAAAAAGCAAGACAAAGGGTTGAAGCATCTTGAAATGCAGGGCAACCCTTAGATTTCAACAAAGTCCTCTGTGAGTCCTTGAGCCAAGTCATCCGCAAGAGTCCATCCTGTCCAGGAATAGGTCTGCCTCAGTAGTTCTAATTGTCCAGTCAATACCTAGAAACAGTCTATTGAGAATGTGACCTTGGCACACAAGTGGTAGCAGCTGAGCTGTGCCATGTGCCTTCCATTTTTGACAATCTCAATAGCACACCCTCAAAGTTATCACACTTACTTGGGGACTGAGAGTGTTTTCTTTCAGTATAACAATGAGTGTTCAAATTTAGTCAATGTAAAAGCAATAAGAATTATCTAGGGGCTTATAGCCAATATAGCTTTATTATTTATTTTTTATTGTATGTGTATGAGCGTATAACCTGTATGTGCTCATCGAAGTCAGAAGGCCTTGGGATCCCTGGAACTGGAGTTACATGTAGTTGATAGCCACCAGTTGGTGCTGAGAACCAAACACAGATTCTCCGCAAGAACAGCCAGTGCTCTTAACCTCTGAGTCATTTCTCCTCCCACCAATATAGGTTTCTCAAAATCTTAATCTCAGCAGTATGTTCCCATCAACATGTTCAAGAATCTTGCTCATAGATTTTCTGAAGACATTTAATTCTCCTTGCTTAGGCATAATTCCTGGTAACCAGAACCCATATTATTTCTGAGAAAGAAACACACCCTGGTCTTTTTCTTCTAAGATATCTTACTGAACTGAATGGGTTTAAAAGGCTTCAACTGAGAAATTCAAAGAATGAACATTGGATGTGAAAGCAGTTACCTTAATTGTATTGTTGCTTCTAGGAAGAAGTTTAATCTGATTTTGTTGTTCAGTTAACTTGTTTTACTCTTAGGAATGGAAAAGGAGTTGTTTCTTATAAATCTGCCAGCACCTGGCTGGCCAAAGTGCCTGTTTTCTTTACTCCTGATTGCATATCAGGTAATTCCTTTCTCAGTCTTCTAGTGCCTTCTCAAGTGGAGCGGAAAGCACAACTGATAGTATTCTGTTTCCCGAACCTTTCCAATAAAACCTCATGAGCGTTATGTGACTTCCAAGTTTATTCAAGCAACAGTTTCACCAAATATTTTGCTACTGCATCATAAAGACAGTTTTTCTGAATGATCATGTATTGAAAATTAAATACAGCTCCAGAAAGATTTAATAAATATAAAATATTGGCCAGAATATACATGATATGAACAAGCATCGGGGACATCGAAAAGTCACTCTGGATACATTCCTGGAGAATGTCAAAGTGAGACTCATTTAGCAGAGAGTAGGATTCTCTTCTCTATTTAATTTTTTTAATGAATCATAAATATTAGGTACATTAAACCTTATACATTTTATCCACTGATATTTCCTCTACTTTATTGTCTGAGCATATTTAATCCAAATATCTAAGGTGCAGAAGGGAGATGATTTCAGGACATCTGCATTTTGAGGAAATATGGCAGGGCAAGGCCTTCTTCACACCTCCCTCACCCTGATTGTCATGTCAACTTTCAGACACGTATCATATGCTAAAAGAAGCTATACCAATCATTCTTTTACCAAAGCAACTTCTGTTGAGGAATCTGTGTTAGTGAATCTCTTTGATCACTTTATCTACAGTCTCCCCTTAAAACACAAGGAAGAAAATGTCCGGATACACTGAGGGAGAAGTTTCTTTCACTTTCTTTGTATCTATGGATAAGTGACTAAGTGGCCTGTTGGGTAGGATTAGGAAAAGCATGATATTTGTTAGTATAAAGTGTAGGTGAACAAACATCATGTTTTGACTGTGGACACCTAAGTTTCATCAGGCATAGCTATTAATAATGCGTCACATCCAGGGGCAGTGATGGACAGTGCTGTCATTCTTGCAGTCAAAGGCGCTGAGGATGCATAGCATCCTTTTGCCACCTGTTTTTCCTGTATCTGTAGCACTCTGGGGAAGCTCATTTGGAATGCCTGTTCTGCAGGCTGTAATTTCCTCTGAGTGCTCTTTACTTGGAGAAGCCCTGGGTGATAGTTTACTTTTTTATATCAATTTGGCTAGATTGCGGTATCTAGTAATTGATCAAGTTCTAGTCTAGATGATGTGAAAGTATTTTGTGGGGGTAATTAGTGTTGATGATCTGTTTCCTTTAAGTAAAGGAATCCCCCTCCCCCTAATAATGTAATTAAATAATGCCTTTAAAGGTCCCAGGTAAATCATTTGGAATTATCTGGAAAAGGCACACTGCTTCAAGACTGTAACATTTCTTTGCCTGGATTCCCAGCTTGCCTGCCTTTGTTACGAATTTAGATTTGCCAAGCCCCAGAATCACAATCACATGTTCCAGTTCACTAAAGTGTAAGCCCCTCCAAGTATTTGTAGGTATAGGTGCAGATAGACAAAAAAGTAGTGGTAAAACAGTGGATCCCATTGGTTCAGTTTCTCTGGAGCAGAGTGACTGATAGGACCTGATCTCATAAAATTTTTCCATCAGACCTTGGATCTACTTATTAGACAAGGTCAAGTTCTTTAGATATCTATCCATTATTTTCAGCAATTAGAGTTAAATTAAAGCTCCAAGCTTCTGCTTCTATTACCTGAATATCAAATCACCAGATGATTTATTATAATAAAATACTTTAGACAAAACAATGTTTTCAACAAGAATACACAAAAGTAATATTCCAATCCGCTCTTTGAAAAATTGGCAATGACTATATTTGCAATAATGAAGGAATTATTTTAAAATGAGTGAAACAATATCTCAATAACAGAATCATTCAGGCTTCTCAAGGGTTGGTCGAGTGGAGCTTCTAGAAATCAAAGGCTGTATCCTAGTGTGCAACTAGATCCTACCAATTTACACTTGAATTGATGGATGTATCCACACTTTCCTTAAACACCCTCGTTATTTGAACTCCACTAATGTTTTAAATAGTGATTCGTGTTGTTAATTTTCACACTTAAGATTCACTGTCCACTGTTGAGATATGGATTCTAGATTGAATTTTTCCTGTTGATAGCTACAGTTAACCATGAATACAAATCTTTCTTACTATAATAAAATTGTTAAAGTATCTTATCATCCAGAAATTAAATAATAAAATAGATCATTGAGTCTGGATAATCATTCAGACTACAATCAGTAATAGACTAGAATTTTACTAGAAAGGAAAGATTAAAGGTTTCCTATTTGTCACAGTTCCACAAATGAATGACCTCATTCTTTATCAGAATCTCTCAACAAATTGCAGCATGAAGGACAGCAGTTAGCCCTGCTTGGTACACCCTGTCAAAGTTCAGTCTATGCTTTTTCTCATGCTTGATGTGCTTTCAAATACTTTGGACAAACTTACATTGACCTATGACCAAAATTATAACATCTCATATGAATTGTAAATTGTTCTGAAAATTCTCTATGCCTCCCCTTCCTCTGAATCCTGACAATATGTTATCTGTTTATGGTTCCCCACAACATTCTCTTTCTCAGAATGTCATTCTTAGGAAGCACACAGCGGGTGGCTTTACTAGTCTGGAATCCTGTTCTCTAGTTTCTTCCATAGTTTCTAGTAGAGTTTGGCTGATCATTTGTTTTTAGGGCAGATAAATTTTTCATAGTCTGGCTATATCTGTCTATATTTTATGAAGTTAATAGAAATGAGACTGTTTATAAAGTATATTTAATCCATGAATATTACTATGATTAGAGGCACACATTTGGTTTATCATTTAAATCATATGTAAATTTAGAGCCCCTAAAAACTTGATTACAACTTGCACAGTAATCACAATATTGGATCACAATATTACCAATAACATGAATTAACATGCATCTCTGTTTGGGTATTATATAAAATGAAGAATGAAAAAAAAATGAGTCAGAGCACATTTCCTGTGATATACAATTTACTGCAGAACCCATGGAATTGATTAGCTCATGATGTTGCTAAGTAAATACCTGTAAAACTTGATCTTCCTGCAAAAGGCAGGGATGATGTGATTACAGTGTATAGTGCATGTTACAGCACATTTATGAAATTGCTTAGTACTGAATCTTCACATTTAGTCACTCTGTCCATTTTTTTTCAATTTTTAATTTTCAAATTTATCTATCATCTATCTACTTATCTATTTTTTTCTTTTATGAGTATGAGTGTTTTGCCTGCATGTATGTAAATGCACCTATATTGTGAAAAGTGGGCAGAGTACAGAAGAAGGTGTCGAATCCCCAGGAACTAGAGTCATGGATGGCTGTTAACTATCATGTGGATGCTGGGAATTGAACCCATGTTCTCTGCAAGAGCAGCCCATGTTCTTAACCACTGAGATGTCTCTCCAACCCATGTCCACAAATTTTGATAAATCTTTATTTTTATAATTTACACGCTTGATGTCATTACATATTTTATGGTGGAATATGATGATATTATTTACACATACATTACTAATATTTATTAACTTTTCTCAACATTATTGATATTTCTAAGCTATAAGGCTCAAAGAAAAGTTTTCTCAAACCAACAAAAATCTGAACAAAACCTTCTGTATATGAGTTTAAACCTATGTTGATCAGTGCCATCTAAAGCTCCACTTTAATAATTCACATGTTGAGTACATAGTTTCCAAGGCCTGGGTATTTAAATAAATAGAATTATATTTAGAAAGACAAGTGGAAATCCAAAACAGAAATAACCTGACACACAGGGTACTAATAGGATAGACCATGCTGACAGATTGGAGAAATACATGCTACCAAGGAAAATGTACCACTGTGAATGGAAGGAAGTGGGCTAGGATTCTGTTTTAGTAATATCCCCTTGGATTTGTGATTGACAGTCTTAGTCATCTGCTTCTGAAATGCTTCTAGTGAACCTTTTAATTAAATGCTAGTTTATTTAGCAAGTTCATTCAGTCCTTAATATATGTGAGTTCCACAGTTATGAATTCAACAAACTTTGATTACATTAAATTATCATGCCATTTTATTACATAAGGGTAATCTTCATGTTGAAGAATACCCCAGAGAAGCAATTAAAAGGAGGAAAGAAATGTTTTGCCTCCTGGTTTCATAAGTTCCAGTTCATGTTTGACTGGCTTCCTTGCTCTGGGCAGGAGATAAGGCAGAGTATGAAGAGGCAAGTGTATGTGGCAGATGAGGTTGTAGACCTCATCACTGTCAGGAAGCAGAAAGGGACTGAAGGAACCCAGGACTGATGCAGCCCTCAAGGACATGGACACAGTGACCTACTTCCTTCAACTGGGCCCTGTTTCAGAAAACTTCATTCACTTCTCAAAAATTCCATCAAATTATGAATCCAGGATAGGATAAATGCAGTGCCGAGGTCAGAGCCCTTAAAATCCAATCATCTTAAGCCCATCAGCTGCTAAACTAGCCTTCAACAAATGTGCATTCAGGTAGCACTTCATATTCAAGTAGTAACACAATGACATGAGCATCTGAGGGCAGGAATAGAATATAAGACTCAGTTTCCTCAGAATATAGAAAGCAACTACCTTCGCATCAAATCTCCTTCCGATAACTTGGAAACACTGAGATATTTTCTTCTATTTGCCTTATCTTTGCTTCTTTAGAAATTTTAACTTTACTAATTTAAAAAATTTTCTGTTTCCCCATTTACTTTTCTTCTTTAATAGTAGCTCTTCAATTAAGTGTTCATGGCTCATATGAACATGTACATGTGAATGTAGTGCATGTGAGTGTGCATGCTGCATATGAACACATACATCTAAATGTAGTATGGGTGTGTATGCCTAGTTTCTCTTACTAGATAGTATGGGCTAATTCCTATGATCTTTTGTGTTACTTTTATTACTGTTTTTACCAACATAGAATCCATCAATTTAATAAACTTATTTTAAATTAATGTTTATATTTTTCCAATATCTTATTGCTTATTGATCAATCATATGTTCAACTATCATTGTGTTAACTTCTACTTTGAATAACTGAGCACTTTGGTCATTTGATGAAACTAAGCCCCAGGTTTCACCAATGAGTCAGAGAGTGTCTGTGATTAAACAGAATGCTTTCTTATTTTCTCTCTCCCACAGTATGTAACCTTGGGATGCTCTCTTTTCACAACCCCACAAGCTCCAATCTGCTTACCCTTAAAGGGATTCTTGCTTTCATGCTACCAGTACATGACACTCTAGCTGCTCCTAGGCTTCTGAGATTCTAGTCCCTGTGGCCTCAGAGCAGCAGTTATGCAAAAATGTTTTCAATTTATTATGTGTCTCTGCTGTTCAGAGAAGTTTATATTAACTCTATGATAGTTTGGTGCAGATATGTGCACTTTAATGCTCTCCTTTCAACCACAATCATGATGCATTTGTGGCAAAGAATAAAAGAGTGAGTCCTTTTCCAGGGATTTTGACCACAGTTGCACCTTCTCAATGCTAATGTGCATCTAGAGTTTTCACTATTCTGTATTTTCAGACATTTCTTGATTTTACACTCTGGCAAGAGAAAAAGAAACAGGGGTGAATTTAAGACCTTAACCTTAAGGGAAAATAGATTGCACATTTTGATGTATCCACATTCTGGGGAGTTTTCTAATAAATATTTGTTACGCTGTTTCTGTCTAGAAATAAGAGAATACACTCTCAGTAGATTATGACATCAAGCAGGTGGGGTAAGATATTAATAAAAGGTAGTGAGTTCATTCTTACTTCATCAATTTGAAATAGTTCCACATAATTAGTAATTGTCATTTCTGTGTAGAGTCTAAATTAACAGTCATTTTTCTAGGCAGTGAAGTTAATTTTAAGTACGTCTTAATGATTTGTCTGTAAATACCTAAGCTGAGCATAGGGCTTGAAAATCCCTTCTTTGAGACCAGTGTGCAGCTATTGCCTTAATTGTCAATGAGGAATATTTGCATGGTTGAACTGCTTGAGAAAATAAGTGCTAACAAGAAAAGTAAGAGGAATGGATATTCTTCAAGCTTTATTTATTTTTAATTATTACATTTTATTTTCCTCCGTGTGTGTGTGTGTGTGTGTCTGCACGTGTAAAGACTAGAGAACAGTCTGTGGGAGTCAGTTCTCTCCTTCCCAAGTCACTACACTACCAAACATTTGAGCCACTATTGCACCCATGAGCATATCTTGCCATATTGGTCATTTATAAGAGTTTCAGCTGGGTAAGAATGTTGATCAGCCTACTTAGTACATGGCCACCCTAAAAACAGCCATCAGACATGAAGTCTCCTGGTCAGTACCAAATCGATTCTTCATGTCCTCTGGCCAAAATGTGTGATATGTTCAGCAATCAGATCTTGCCATCAAGCTCTCGTAGTCAATCAAGTGCAGTGGAAATGGGATTTGAGGTATTTTGAATATACCCCTGAACAGGAACTTAGAGGCAGTATCCCACATCTGGCAGTAGGCTTTGGTAAAGGTCTGTTTTGTGCTTGATCTTTGTTTTTGAAGCTGGGAAAAAAGCTGTTTATCTAAGTCAGAAATGCCTTGTTCTGAAGCTGAGCTAAATGATGTGTTAAAATGTTGGGAAACATTCTTCAGTCTGTGAGTATAGTTAACAGGGATGAGAGTGCCACATACATGGTGAAAACCCGCATCACACTGAAGTTTTTGTTGTAGACAAAGGGATTTTTGATGCTCTCCAAGCCACATGAATGCAGATTCAGTGTCCTCTAATCTCTTAAGTATCTTAGGGTCAAAATAATGGGGCATGGTAGTGCACACTTTTAGTCCCAGGACTCAGGAAGCAGAAGCAGGTAGATCTGTGTGAGATCAAGCCCAGAGTGGTCTATACAGAGACCTCCAGGTTAGCTGGGGCTACAGGAAGAACCTTCTCAATAAACCGGAAAGTTTTCTTGACCTCTCTGAATTTCCAAATTGAAACATGCATATACAGTTTCAAAGCTAGCTCTTTGCATGAGACAGAAGTTGCAACATTTGTCCTTCTGAGTCTGGGTTACCTCACTCAAGGTGATTGTTTCCAGTTCTACTCACTTGGTTGTGAATTTCATGACTTCATTTTCTAAGAACTAAATACTATTCCATTGTGTACATGCACCACATCTTCATTATTCATATATCAGCTGACAGATATCTAAAATGTTTCTAATTTCTTACTATAATGAAGAGACTCAGTAAACATGGATGAAGGGGTATTTCTGTAGCAGGGCATGGAGTCTTTAGAGTATATGCCCAAAATTCATATGGCAGATATAAATTGTAAATCATTTTCCCGCTCTTTAGGGATCTCTTCACTGACTTCCATGGTGGCTGCACCAGTTTGTACTGCCAACAGCAGTGGATACGTGTTTTCCTTTCTCCGTATCTTCATCCGGCATTTGTCTTTTGTTTTCTGAGTGGGTTAAAATGAAATACTGTAGTGGCTTGAACCTGCATTTCCCTGATGGTTAGACATGATGAACACTTATTAAGTATTTCTCAGACATTTACAAATATTTCATCTTTAGATCGTCTGTTCAGGTCATTTGTGCCCACTTTTTAATTGGGTTGCTTATTTATTTGTTTATTTATAATGTTTAGTTTCTTGAGAATTTTTTTATATTATAGATACTAACCCTCTGACAGTGGTATAGATGGTAAAGATTTTTGCCACTCTCTAGGTTTCTTTACACAGATGATGGTGTTCTTTGGTGTAAAAAGGGTTTTTTGTTTCATGTGGTCCAATTTGCCACTTGTTAGACTTAATGACTGCACCACAGAAGCCCTTCTAAAAGTCATTTCCTGTACCTATAAATTCCAGTGTGTTTCCTACTTTCTCCTCTATCTGATTCAGGATACTGGACTTGTGTTGAGGTCCTTGATGCACTTGGAAGTGAGTTTTGTGCATGCTCGAAAATCTTATGTATGCTGTCAGAATGATAAAAATAATCATTCTTATCCAGCCATTTTTCCTGTGAACTATAAGAACAACTGACCTGGCCAAATAGTGGCATATTATTATGGGAATAACCAATAATTCTCTAATTTAATTTTGGGTCAGCTTCAGAGAATGTGGCTTATACCTGACATTGAATCCAGGCTAAGCAGTCCAAGACTAGATATGTTCAAAGACGTAGGGGTGAGCCCAATACAAGTTTTCTACTAAAATTGGTATCATATTAAACTGACACCTAATGATTTATTCTTATATCAATAGATTAACACATCTCTCTGTTCGCACCAGAAATGATTACTTATGAGTAGATAGCAACTAACACAGAAACCCACAGTGGGCCAACATGCAGAGAATAAGAGGCTGCAGAGTACTTATCCCTGAATAGGACACCTACATCAAACCTCTGTCCCAGGGCCCAGGGATAATTGCTCACGAGGAAACAGAGTTTTCCAGAAAGCTGGCCAGTTACTCATATGAATTCATAGCAATGGTGACAGCATGCACCAGTCCCATTGCAAGCTCAAATGAGAAACACACACACACACACACACACACACACACACACACACACGCTAGACATGAGGAAATGGGTAAGAATTCTCAGTTCAATCAGGAAATTTTTTTCCACTGATGGCTGCTGGAGAGAAGAGAGACAGAGTCTCTTCCATGGATGGAACTCATGGTAGATTAACTAGATTTCAACAGAAGGACCCAAACTGTAGGGTGTTTGGGACAAAAACTAGACTCTATAGACCTTCTCGTTTATATAATACGGTACTTTAAATTGGGCATGGACAATAAGGGGAGCTGTGGATAGGAGACTGGTTCTAAATACTACCAAATTACATTGTGTGGAAATCATAAAACTTCAATAAAAATATTCTTAAAAATCTATGGGCCATAACTGGTCAAGTATGAAAGAATAAAGAATAAGAGACTGAAGAGTGTGTATCCCTGGATAGGACACCTATATTGAACCTCACCCACCTATGGCTCAGGGATCACTGTGGGAGAGAGGATGGAAAGATTGCAAGAGCCAGGGCTGATTCATGAACTTAAGGAAGCGGAGGCTCTCAGGCCCCTGGAAGTTTGCACACATGAATGTGACATTGGTGGCATTGAGCACAGGATCCACACCAACTCACATTAGACAAGGGCCCAGAGTTGAAGGATAGAAAGTGGTGGTTGAAGGATAGACTGAGAACTACTGGAGACTGATTACTACTGGTAGAGGGAGAGTATGCCTTACTTATGATCTCTAGATAGCCTGACCAGACTCCAGTGGATGAATTTGCACTAAAGGATGGACATATAGAAACAAATTCTTGACTGTATAGGACTCAACATGTAAGGTATAACACATGAGGACTGGCAGGGAGTTGAGGGGATGTGGATGGGGGAGGGTCTCTTAATTTGATAAGAAATGTATGAAATGTATAAAACTCAATAAAAATTTAAAACATTTAAATCTAATGGTCAATGTGCATTTTTTCTTGTAATTTAGTAGTGATATTTTGCAGGTAAGAATTTATATTTGTTTTGGTTTCAGTGGATTTCACTAAGGTTACAACTACATTGGCAGCAGTTGTAGAGACAAAGGTGATTGCAATAATCATTAAAGTGACTCTGTACATACGTGCTTAAGGTCATAATTAGTTCCTTTTAAAGTAGATCTCTCCATGCTATGGATGAGTTAGGTTAACAGGAACCCAACCCAGGCATGAACTAGTTGTTGAAGAATTAATATAGAAGTGATTTTTTAATCTGTGACATTTTGCTTGGTTAGGCAATGTGTAGGCCATGAAAAGAGAGGAAGTTTGATAAACTGTTGTAGAGTCATAGACACGGTCTCTCTGCAGTTTTTGTTTCTTATTGGTTCATTCTATGGCAAGTCCCGCCCTCTGATCAATAAGGGAGGAGGGAGGCGGGAGTAGGCAGAATCATCATGGCCGTGAGCATCATCATGGCCGTGAGCTGGGGAGAGAAGCGGAGGTTACTAAGATCCATGTGGGAAGAGAAAATGCCCTGTCCCAGGCCCACGCAGACAGCCAGGAATCCAGGAAGCAGTGTGCCACACCCCCACCATCCGAGAATCTCGTGAGTGAAATGAACTGAGAGGCCTGCGCTCAGCACACAGCGATTGTAAACTATGGGGCCGGCCCTGGTGGGCAAGTGGGGCACGTGTCCCCAGAGACTTTATAACTTTGTAGATAAATAAATAATTCTAAATGGAAGATCACTTTTCCATTTATCTAGCTGGATTAACCAGATCCCCCTCCCCAAGGCGTAGAGAGTGGATTTATGAAACAACTGTAGTCAAGAATTGTGAACTAGGGCTGGAAAAATGGCTCTGCAGTTAAGAGCACTGCCTGTTCTTGCAGAAGAACCAGGGGTTTTGAATCTCAGCACCCACACGGTGGCTAACAACCATCTTTAACTCTGGTTCCAGGGAATCGGATACCCTCTTCTGTCCTCTATGGGCACTGCATGACACAGATGTAGGCAAAACACTCATACACATAAAATAAAAATAAATCAAAAACAAATTTTTAAAAAGAGTTGTTAATCATGACATGACTTTCAGTTTCATCCTATCCAGCTGGACCTCATTTTAGTGGGGAGGTACTCACCCTTATTTAGTAATGTAGGAAAAGTGAAACAGCCAAACACCAGAAAGAAGTTGTAGAGATGAGTGGTGGGACAGCAGCATTCTATCAGAGATGAAAAATAGATCCAGAAAGTCCTGAGTTCCAAAGTGGGTCAGAGGAATTATAATGAGAAGACACAACATAATCCCTTGATTCAACTTTAGAAGGAGTTACTTTTACATAAGGCAATGTTTTTCTAATATCATTCTGTTAGGTAACATTGTTTTCTTCATAAAAATGTGAGGTGCTGATGTCTCAATAAGTATAGGGAAAGAGAATCCTTTTTGGATAGATGTAGACATAGTGGGAGATGGGGCTTAGATTTTACAGAATTTGAGTGGCCAGGCAATTCCATTGCTTGAAAAAAGAATTAATGGGTTACATCTGGCATTAAGACTCATGGGGTCATTTTGATACAGGAGCTCCATATGCTATTGTGATGTGGCAAGAACACAAAATGGATTTGACATGGTAGATAGACACAGAGGGACATGTAGAGAGGAAAAAATTCATGTACTTACCAAAGGATTTCATGGAATTTGTTTAGGGGAATATTTATGATCTTCAAAATAACAAGGGGGCCTCATGGAAGGAGATGATATCCGCTTGTGATAACTGTGTCATTGTGGTTAGTGGATGTTCAGGTTCAGCCCATATTACTAGTCTATACTGAGTGCGCTGGAGAATATGAGCCCATTAAAGATGTGCTGAAGCAGGAATAGACAGTTAAGTAAAGGAAGCAAAGAGTAGTATTTCCTTATCAGACGTTAGAGCGATTATAGCAATCGTAGAAAGAAAGAGCTTTTAAGGGGGGTTTCTCAGAGAGTTTTCCAGGGTATTTTTGGCTGCCTTGGTCAGGATTTTGTTGTCTCCCCAGGTTAGAGGGAGGGTTAGAGGTTGAAGTCATTGATAATACTCACATCAATTCTTGAGGAAGCTCATCCTAAGCAGCAGAGTTTTTGACATGTGGTTGAAGTTCAGGACAGGGTTCTTCTGTCGCCACGTTGCTGTTTTCTGGTGTCAGATCATGATACAACTTTATCACTGGTGCTGGGGGCCAGGTAGGGGCTTCAAGAGAAAACACAGTTGCAGAGCCTTGGCCCAAGTAATGAGAACAGGATCCAGGCTTTGGATGGGCTTGTGAGGGGAGTTTATTGATATAAAGTCTTATTTCTTATGATGGTTTTCAGGAGGTATTGAATAGAGTGAATTGAGAAGGATTTCTAAAAAATTTAAAGTATTAGTTGTTTTAGCCAAGTTGCTTTTAAGCATTTAATCCCTGGTTTTCTAACTTTTTGGTTATGTATTTGATTTTTGAGTATTAAATGAGCTCATCCAGTTTTGTCTCATCCCTTACTGGTTACAAGTAATGCCATGAGAGACATGGACTCCCCAAAAGTGACAAAAAGAGATAAAAGTTTTAGATACAAAAGGGTCCATTGAATCGTTTGATTTATTTTGGGACCTCTTGCTACAGAGGAAGCAGGAACAAGTGTCTACAAACAACTCAAATAAATATATGTGATTGAGAAGTAAGGAAAATGAAGCCTGAAAAATATCATGGCATACATGAACAAATTTAAAATTAAGAAAAGAATTTGTATGAGTTAACATCCATTTTTAAAAGTCATTAGGATGATATCCAGGGCTGACTCTTCTGAGAATGGTGGGGCCTGATGATTGACAGTCAGGACAGAATGGCATAATATGTTTAGTTTGTATCTATAATAATTGACATTGTTTTTGTAAAACTTTAGCTCTTTGATGAAAGAAGAAATAGTAGGAAGCTACTTGCTGAAAAAAAAAAGACATCAAAGGGGATCAACATCACTATTCCTTTCAGCTAGCAGTCAGGTATTTCTGTTTGAGATTGAATAAAATTAAGGTGAGTTCATCTCAGAAGGAGGTTTGGGTATAGATAAATCCTGGTAAATGGGGGGTTGAGCAATGAGGCAAGTCCACTTGAAACAGTAGTAGGGTGCTTTCAGTCGCATGATGAAACTGCTTGATAAACTAAAGGGTGAATCAGGGAACAGTTTGAAAGCAGAGAACAGCTAAAATTCTGGTGTCCCCAGGTAGAGGTTGCTGCTAGAGCCACAAGAGAGAGGTATTTCCAGCATCATCATGTCATTTCCCTGCTCCTTTGCCTGTTCCAGTGGCTCCCCTGGAAGTCATTAGAAATTAGTCATTAGAAATGAGCTATGTAATTATGAGACCAAAGTCATGGACTTCCACCTAGAATCTTCATTGGAAAGTTATTAAAGGAAACTTGTTTCAAAAAGTCAGTGAAAGTTATCTACCATTCCTTTGAGGTCTATAAAGGAAGTTGAAGTTACCTTCAAATAAGAAAGGATAAATAAGATCAGTATCTTATTCAGTAAGTTGGGAGGTCCTGATTCATCTGTTGAACAACAGAAATTTTTCTTGATTTGGGGTAATTTTTGTTGTTGTTTAGGAGTATTAGGAAGAAATAAGTACTTTATCATTGCTCAAGTGGGATCTACTTGTCTAATGGCAGCCATTAGGGAAAGGGAATTCTTTTTTAGAACAAGCGATTCTCAGTATCGAGGAGAAAATCATCTTTCTACTAAAGTTCAAGCTCCTAGCTATAACTGCTGCATTTAAAGAGGAGTTAGAGTCTGGGTTGAATTTAAATCAATGTCTCTTTTAAGAGAGGCGAAAGGTGTGTTAGCTCGACTGGGAATTCCCAGGAAGGTCAAAGCCAATTGATACCCAAAATCTGGTGAATAGAATCTAATGTCATCCTTTTTAGAACAAACTATTGCAATCTATGGCAATATGAAAATTAGTGATAATATATATAGCCCAGGTAATTCTGTGGAACAATTAGCTGAATTTTGTCTTGTATAATCTGTAAACGAATATTCTATCATGCGGACTGTAAATCTTTCAAAACAATTCAATTTATATTTTTAGTAGAGAAGGCTAATGAAATATGATTCATATAATGAAATACACAAGTATTAGGAAATTTTTTGTCTAATAGGGTGTACTTACTGCCTTTTTTAACCATCTTTGAGAGATGAGGCTAGTGATCATGTCTTAAAGGGGAATTTTCTACATATAAGGAGATATAGTGTTCGATTACAGAGACTAGACACAAAAAAGCAAATCTTTATTATCATGGTTTAAAAATGGTAGTGAAAATGAAATATTTTAAATCCATAGCATTAGTATGGTAGTTTTGAGGGACTGTAGCCCAGAAGGATGAAGATGAGTCTTAACAACATGGAGATTGTTGCTGGCCTCCGTGTACCAGTCTTTTTAGAGGTACTACAGAAGATAGGGGGATTCTAGGTACTAAAGAATGGTTCTTATGGTTGAACTGATGTTGTTGTTGGATTAGTTGATGTAAATGTGTAAGTTTGTCCCTCTTAATTGGCCACTGATTTACCCCAAAATGGGGGCATTCTATCTGAGAAAATTTGAATAGATGTTTTCCAGTGGTACCTAGGAAAGACAATACTCAGATTAAATATGTCACAACCCCATTGAAACAAGAGACCTCTACCCCAAAGGGGTAATATAAAGGTAAAATATAGCATTGAATACATTCAGTTCAATTTTGGAGAACTTCACATAAGATTTTGGAACTTTGCAGGGGTTCGCTTTGGCCACCAACCCCTCGCATGTCTAAAACTGAAGACTGAGGTTTGGCAAACAGAAAGTCAAGATTGTTTCTGCTGTGATAAAAATATCAGCTCCAGTGTCTATGATATCCTTTAGGAGAACCTGACTATACTCTAATATGTTTCATCAAGACACATCAACACCCAGCATATATCTGTGGATTCTAGTGGTTGAGTTTTGCAATAATTATTCAGGAACTGTTGGTATGATTTTGTTGTATCAGCAGTACCTCAGAAGAGGAGCAGCTCCGGAATGACAAATTGCTTCTTCAGTCAGAATTTGCATTCTCAGAAGCCAAAGAAACAGGTAAGGGGCAGTGTTTTCTTTACTGTCTATTTTTCTTTCTATACCTTGTTGTAGAAGACTAACATGGTTCAGAAAGGGCTCCATAGGTTTTTTAATGATAATGGAAAAAGACCCTTAGAGCATATTAATGTCAGATACTTTCGTCCAAGCCTTTGGAGTGGTCTGTTCATTAATCATCTGAAGAAGGACAAGCTGTTGAATCATTGTTTCAAATGTTCCATCTCCAATTAATTTTTTATACTTTTATAGAATGTTGCTGCCTTTGGTTATGAACAGAAATGTTCCAGCATTCATCCATCCATTCTTAGAGCCACAGACTATACTGAGTACTCGTAAGAACTGATTTCATAAGGCCTTGGGGACCAGAAGGTATCATTTCATATGTATTTGATATAGTATCTATTATTCCTCTGGTAAAACAACTTTGAACCCAATCTCTATATTACTCATTTGACATATTCATATATGGAGAAAGGGAGCCCTTGATGCACAGGATTTGATCTTACTTCTTTAATGACAGAGGACAGAGACAATAGTAAAAACTTCATTTTAAATGCTTCCTAAAGGCGTTTACAGCATTTTGTGGGCATGTATCATTTATTATATTACCTAATGTCCATAGACCACCAATGCCATATGTAGGTAGGCACAATGATCAGTCCTGAGCCATCATCGTGTTGATGATGTCATCATATTAGTTGAAGGTAAACAAGCAAGGGCAAATCTCTTTAAAACTATTTCAATACAATAGAGAGACCAACATTAAAATATAAGACCAATTCTACTGAAACCTACAGTGATGGAATTCTGTCATCACTGTGGTGAAATGGGCATTACAAGTTATCAGTGGGCTAAATTCAGCAAATTGAGTGCTTTCTGAATTGTGACTGCTTTTATCTATGATTGTATATTTCCACGTTTGTTAATTACCACTAGTAAAATTTAGGCTAAAGATACTAAGGGAGAGGGAATCGTTCTTCTCTGATGATTATACTTCTCAGGAGTGGCTCTTGGATCTTTGAGGAAGACAGGTTTTCTATACTAAGTGCTTATAGAATGGGAGTTATTATTCTCAAATTATAAAGAGAACTATCTAGTTAGTCTATAAAGGACTTGAAGATTCTGTGGTTAGTCAGTTCTTTACGCAACATTTGGAAAATTTGATTAAGCCATTCTTTTAATGAAACACTGTCTTAATTTAAGGATCATCGGCCATAGCCAATTTCCTCTCCCCCTCAAAAGAAACTGGTAATTCTTGTGGGACTGAGTTCTCTCTATAGATCAGCTTGCAAGCACTGCAATAGAAAAATCCTTTAGAGTAAAACTTAATAGAAGCTTATTTCTCACAGCTAAGTGGTGGGCATGTAAGATTCAGGTGCTGACAGGCTGTTTTCCCCTCAGACCTTTCTCCTGGGCCTGCTGCACTCTTGCTCCATACTCATATGACCTTTCTTTGTGAGGCTGAACTTCTGGTGTTCCTTCTAATGAAAAGATCTTGCCGTGGGTTAGGACCCTGTTTTTATAACTGCATTTAACCTTAGAAACTCTTTGGATTCCCTGCTTCCAAATTCAATCAAATTCAGGGCTAGGGGTTCCAAAATATGACTTGAGGAAGGAATTGTACAATTTAGGTCATAAAATCATGGTCTCCAAAAGGCAGTTCAGAGTTGAGAGAAATGGCTCAGTGGATAAAAGTATTTATTGTGTAATCATGAGGACTGAGTACGAATTCTCCAGGTAAAAAGATGGGCATATCTGCTTGTGCCTGTATCCCAGGGGTTGGAGTACAGGCAGATTCTGAAAGTGTGCTAACCAGTCAGGTGGCCTAGACAAAAAGTCAGCTCCTGTTTCAGTTAGAGATCCCATTACAAGGCAAAGAGACAGAGAAAAACAAAGAAAAACATCTAATGACATATGCAGCAGTGGAGTCCACTCAAATACACAGATAGACGCAGCACACACATACCCTACACACAAACACACACACGCACACACACACACACACACACACACACACATGCAGGTAGTTTGATAAGCACAATCTTCTAGCCCTTCCCCATTAACACACATTCCCTCTTGTCACTAAACAAAGTTCCTTGATATAAATAACTTATTTCTCTGAAGATAGCCCCAAACTAGATCCTTGAACCATTCGTGAGAAACACATAGTCCAAATTCCTATTGATCATCTAAATTAAGTATGAAACACACACCTGAACACAACATAAGAACTCTACATTTCATTCTAAGGGGACCCTCAGCTTTTCTCTATCTCAGGGGACAGTCACTACAGTTTTTGATCTCTTAATTCAGAACATCTTATTTTCACATACACATTCTTGCTTTTTTATACCATACCCCCAATCCAAGTCAGCATCCCTGAAATCTTACTTGAAGTCAGAGGGAAAGAAGTTTTGTTCTGGTGGTATATTTTGGGCCTGAAAAATCCTATAAAGTTCCATATGTTAAAACTGTGGCTGCCAACCTATATTGAAAACTGGTAGAATGCTTTAGATGGAAGGTCAGTTGAGAGGAATTTTGGTCATTAAAGGCAGGCCTGTGTAAGTTGCTTTGGAAACCTGGCACTATGAAAGCAACGGATCTCTCTTACCATATGTTGCACTGCAATGCATTTCCACATTAGACACAAAGCAAAACAACCAAGAGACAGTGGACCAAAAACTCTGAAAGAAGATATAAAAGTAAACCTTTCTTCCTAAGTGATAATGAATAGAAAATGACTAACACATGCTGGTTTTGGAAGTTTTCATTATGTGGATTTACCATAATAATATACTACTACATTTACCCTAAGATATACCACTACACAGCTATGTAGTAATCACTTAATAATTGACAAGCATAATCATTCTGTGGACTTTAATATTTCACCAAGTAGAGAAAAGACAGCAAGTTCATCAACGGGGCAATCACTTCATCTTCCTCTTTTTTTTTTTTTTTTTTTTTATCTTTTTCTTTCCCTCAGGAAACCTTTGTCAGCAGCTAGATACACTCAAACCTGAAATGGCTGGACATAAATTAGGTTTATTGTAAAATGCCCCCAAGCTCACCACTGTCTCCCTGATGTTGATGTATGTCTCATTTTAACTGAGACAAGGCAACAGTCAACTGTGCAGCAGTAGACTTGAAACATGAGCACTATGGTGAGGCTTGTCTTCTACAGCACTGAACATTTAGGAAATACAACATTCTGCACATCTAATTTCTGTATTCTCTTGGCTTCTTTTGGAATCTCTTTTCACACAGATTATTTAGAGACACTTAGGATGTAAATTCAGGAGACAAGCTAAACCAGCTTATCACAAGGAGCTATCATTCTCTCTTATCCTCCTTTTACACTTTTATTCCTTCTTTCATATTTTATTTGCAGTTTTAAACTCATCAACAACCTTATAATTATGGATTCATTATGGATAAACAAGACATGAAATTAAAAACATGTACCCAAAGACAATGTGCAGGATGGCTTCAGTTGCCAAGTTGCCACACCTGGGAAGAGGAAATTTAAATTCAGACTTTTTTTTCCATCAGATTGGCTTGTGATCATGCCTGTAAGCCATGTTCTTAAGTGCTAATTGATATTACAGTGCCCAGCTCATTGCGGACAATGCCAGCCATGGGTAGGTGTTCCTAGCTGGTAAAAGAAAGCAGATTGAGCACGGGTTTGGGAGATCAAGCCAGTAAGCAGCGTTCCTCTGTTGTCTCTGATTCAGTTCCTGCCTTCAAGTTCTTGCCTTGAGTTCCTGTAGTGACTTCCCTCCATGATGAACTGTAGAATGAAAATCAAACAAACCTTTTTCTCTCTCAAGTTGATTTTAGTCAGTGTTCCATCATAGCAACAGCAAACTTAACTAGAACAGATGGGTACCAGAGAGTGGGTTATTGCTTTGATGGACGTGATCATGTTGGTTTGGGGGGAGACTATGGAAACATTTAGAACTCTGAGCTGTAAAAGAATTAAGTACTCAAAATTTAGTGGGCTATTCTATGGGATACTTTGACGATGAGAATACTGGAAGAAATGTAGATGAGCAGGGGCTGACTGATGCATTCTGGGAGAAGCAAAGACTCTCAGGTCCTTCCTGTGATGATTTCAATAGAGAAACTTTGGAAATGAAATGTTCTTGCCCTCGCCAGGACAATCTCTGCTACTTAGTTGGAGAATGAAAAATCAGCTCTGAGTAGCAAGAGATCAGAATCATTGGGTTGAAATTTTCTGGGAAGTATTTCTTCTGGGTCAGCATACAGGAGCTATGGTCCAGTGGGGACCCAAGACCACATTTCTAGCTAGTGATCAAACTAGGAAGTGTGAGTCTCCTACTAGGCCCTGGGATTGAAAGCATAAAGGGGCTGTGGAAAACAGCTCAGGCTTGCCATTCAAGACAGCCTACTGATGATGTAGCCTCCATTGCAGTGGAACCCCACATATTGTCTATACCAGGATCAATGGATGCCAATGATGGTGGCAGATGTGAAGTAGACCTTGCCTGGACCTACTGGGCTGTCTGTGGGTGCTGTGAATGTCAGAGACAGAGAAGTAGTGCTATCCAAGTCTTTTGGAGTCCAGAAGATCATAAACGAATCTCAGACGTTGAACACTGAGCTATTTACAGTTAGATTTGGAGTTTGCTTGGACCTGATTATCCTCTAGTTCTTCCCTTCCTCTTAGAGTAAGAAGCATCCCATAGTTAAGAATTTGAATTATTTTAAAAAGACCCTGAACTTTTAATTATTGGGATTTTTAGAGGCTGCGCAACTTTTAAAGTTTTACTATGTTTTATTGATATTAAAATGAGATTTGGGCAACAATATATGGAAGGGTTATGTCTTGATAGTGATGAGTTTCTATGTCAAGTTGACAATGGCTCGATTGCATTGGACAGCTTTAGTTGTCAACTTGAGATTCCTGGAAAGATAGAACTTTTATTGAAAATTTCCTCCATCACGTTGGCCTATGACTTTGTGAGGCATTTTCTTTATTGCTAATTGATTTGGGAGGACCCAGCCCAAAGAGAGCGATGCCACCTCTAGGCAGTTGTTCCTAGATTGTGAAAGAAAGTATGCTGAGCACAGACCAGAGGGACCAAGTCAGTAGACAGCTTGCCTCCATAGTCTCTGCTTCAGTTCCTGTTTTCAGATTCCTGCCTTGCGTTCCCTGCCCTGATTTCCCTCCATGAAGAACTCTAAGATATAAGACGAAATAAACCAATTTCTCCCTCAATTTGATTTTGGCCAGCATTTGATCAGAGCAATAAAATCCTTCCTAGACTATAAAATCCATTGCTAATTCTGAAGTTGTGTAAACAAATGTAAAAGTGAAGTTTTGGATTAGTGACCGGCTTGACCTTGCACAGGTCTTGTGTAGGCGGTCATAGCTGCTGTGTGTTCATGAGTGCAAAGGCTTTGTCGTGTTTAGAAGACATTGTTTCACTTTAGACCTCTATAAATTCTGGCTCACAATCTTCCACATCCTCTTTTGCAATCTTCCATCAGCCATGGGTGGAGGATGTCCCATTAGGGGTGGAATAGACCACAATCATTTAATTTCTGTGTCCTGTAATAACTTGTTCATTGTAGTAAGAAGCTTCCATGGTGAATATTGAGAACTGAAATAATCTGTGAATATGTGATATGAATTTGGAAATTCTGCATTCAGTCATGTCACAAGAGTATTCAGCATGAGGCAACCCCAACTCTCTGACAGGAAATCTAGGACTAGTTGTACAGACATCCTAAAATGAAGAGATTATCTAGAAAATTGCTCATATATTCAAGAGTTTCTTTCCTGTCATATAGAGAGTTCATCTCTTGTGTTAATCAACAGGAAGGATGTTTTATCACTACTCAGGACAGTTAGCATATTTGCTGGCAGAAATTCCCCATTTCCTCATCATCTAATGTGGAGGAATACACACACACAGATAGATCCACAGATCCACACACATATCCAAATATGCATATATACACGTGCACACACATACACAAACACAGACACACATCTACACATGCATACACATGCATACATATACAGACACTTATTTTAAGCTAAAAGTAAACTTTATTATTTCCTATATTCCTGATGAGCAGTTTGAAGAATTAAAGTACATATAGCTTTAGAATCTGAAAGCAAATTTAACACTATTAGCACATCCATAATATCAATTTTTAGATTTTAATATATTTTATTGAATTTTTGTGGGTTTGATGCAATAATTTTTCACCATATTTAACCAACCTTCCCTACCACATCCCGCCACAGCCCACCTACAGGATTTCACACATTTTTGACATATATGTTAATGCATATTAATGGACTCAAATTTGTGTGCCCAGTTGTTCCTCAATGTGAGTTCAACCACTGGAGCCTGTTCAGCCTATCTAGCCTTAAAAAAATATCAATGCTTCCTCACCTAGCAGTGATCAGCAGCCAGCAGTTCCTTGCTAAAGTTTTGGCCTTCTGCCCAATTCCCCAGCTCTATGCTGGTTTTTGTCAATTTCTTGTGCATGCTGTCAACATTGCTCTAAATATATATGAGCAAGTTCACAGGAGTCCATAAGGCTCTGTTTCCTTATAGTCATGCACCTCCTCTACTGGCTCTCATAATCTTTCTGAAACCTCTGCCACAATTGTCTCTGTGCCCTTGGTGGTTGAAGTTTAATATAAGAGTGCTGTCCAGGAGCCCATAATCTGCAATCTATTATTCTCAACACTTTGACCAGTTGTGACATTTTGTGTTCATTGCCCTGTGTTGCATGAGGAAGCTTTGCTGATGAGAGTTGAGAGATGCATTAGTATTCTCTCTGCCCCTTGTTCCATTATGTTTCATGAACCTTAGGTATAGAGGTTCCATTGTAGATATGTCACTTAGTGTTGACCATCTCACAGATACTTATTCCTTCTTTATGCCTAGTTGTAGACCTCCATAATAGTCTCTGTCTGTTACAGAAGATTCTTTGACAAATGGTGACTGGCATAACTTTCTGTAAATATAGGAATCCATACTTTGCACATAGTAAGAAATTACATTTGTCTAGGGATGTGACAGGCTAGGGATTTTCTCTAAAATCTATGACCTCTCCAGACATGTGTATCTGGTTATGTTTACAGTACTATACATGAATTCTCTCCAATTGAGCAGATTTTAAGTTCAATTAGGTAGCTGTTGATTATCCCCAAAATAAAAGTACCATGACTACACAAATATAGCTTGCTGTACTGGTCATTGTTGTGGTTATTTGGCTTTAAATCTGGGGTTAGATGATTGGCTGATTTTCTTCCTTAGCAGCTTGCATAGTTTCCTCCAAAACTATGGGAACTAGTCTACAGGAAGGAGACTTCTATTATATCCTTAAAAATTAAGAGAGTTCTTCATGTATACATTATTCTAAGTAAGACAGATGATTTTATTATATATATATATATATATATATATATACACATATATATAGAGAGAGAGAGACAGAGAGAGAGAGAAATTCTTTGTATTTATCTTACTTGAATCCAAAATTCACTCTTCTCTGACTATAATGTCCAGAGGTATAAGATACTATTATTGAAAAGTTCAGGGTCTATGGTACTTTGAATATCATCTTGGTTACTTTTCTTGTTGTAATAAAATGCCTTGAAGAAAAATTAGTGGTAGAAAAGGATTATTCTGGTTTACAGTTCAAGGGTTGAATCAATCAGTGTGTGGAAATCCAGACAGTGAGACCTTAAAAAAAACTGATCACACTGTGTCTACAGTAAGGTCAAAGAGAGAAAGAGTGTTCATATTCAACTACAGTCCTTCTTTTATGCAATCCAGCATGCCCCCTCACCTAGCCAAGACCCCACCCTCCTTTAAGGCAGGTATTCTCACCTTGATTAGCCTGATCAAGATAATCCAACGGCATGGCCAGTTTGCTAAATTAATCTAAGTACCACACACTGGTGTTCCTGAAGCTTGTGTCCTAGATGATTCCAGACCCTGTCAAGTTAACAATTAATATGACATGTGGGAAATGTCACCTGATGAACTGCATGATTTTGCTTCCCAGCTGATGGTGCTGTTGAGAGCTGAATGGATCATGAAGATGCTAGCTTAATCATTTGGTTAGTACGTTGATGTGTTCACAGCCAAATGGTCTGATCATGAGGATGCTAGCTTAGTCAATGGGTTAGTACATTGATGTATTCACAGCCGAATGGTCTATTTGGAGTAGAAGCTGCCTAGTTGAGGAAACAGGTCACAGAGCAAGTCATTTAAGTCTTTTATCTGAACTCTTCCTCTTATGTGCACTCTGCTTCAGGGCTTCTATGAAGTGAATTACTCTCCATTCTGAGGTTCAGTCACTATGATATTTCTGCCTTGATTACATACTTAAAGGAATGGAATCAGACAAACACTGGCAGAAACCATGAATCATGATCCACAATAATGTCTCCTCTATTAAGCTGTTATACCCAGGTATTTTATCACAGTATTGGGAAACAGTTAGTATAGGAACATATTTTCTTGGCTGTAAACTGAAGAGCAGTATCTGACTATGATGTGATGCTCTGTTAAAACCAAATGAAGTAATGGTTACAATTTCAAATTAAAAAATGTTGAGTATGTCCTCTATTATACCAAATTTGGATTTTCCTATATTTAAATGAGAAATAACAGGTGGTATTTATAACACATTTTCTGTGTGCAGACCCAAAAGTGGCCACATACTATTATCATTCACTCAAGCAAAGCCTGATGAGATGGCAGCTACAATTATCACTAGTTCAGAGATGAGGAATCTGAGTCTTTTCAGCAAGGTGTTCTTCTTCTAAGTCTCCAAAACTCTGAAAAAATAAGGTCTATGTGAGACCCATATTTCTCCAATGTATCAGCATAATGATGAAAACAGATGTGCAGAATGGATTAGGGACTGAGACCTCACTGTTAGGATTTATTTCTCTATTCTACCAATTACTAGCCGTGTGAATTTTGAATTATCCCATAACAGCACACAGAGGAACTGCAGAGACGTTCTTTTAATAAGGGAATGGATTTATGTACTGTGTCAAGATTTGCTACACTTAGAAATTGGGTTGTAGTTGCCAGAGTGCTAAATAATGGTGAGCATAAAAGAGTCTGGTATCTATGTCTACTGGTGATAAGGGAGACGCTGACTTTACAATCAAGAGAGCTTCAAAGTTCCTCTGGTTATCCCTTCAGGCTAAATATGCCTCCCATGGCCTGTTCATAATTTTTATTTCAAAATTGCTTTTTCAATTTCAGGACAGTGTTTCCTCCCTTTTTCTTTCAATAAACAGAAGTGAAGATAGTTGCTCATAGATGAGCTTGAGGGTCATTCCATCCTGGAAAGGAGTTAGTCTGGAAGCAGACAGCCTGAGAAAAATAATTTGGAGCTAAAAATATAGTTCTGGGCCTTTTAGATAGATAACAAATGACCAAAAAAAATGAGAGGGCAGCTCTTGTGCAGGGAAACACAGCTCCGTAAGTTTATTAGTGCAACAGTCCTGTCATGTCCAAAGTGCATGGTTTTTCTCTCATCCTTCCTAAATGTTTAGCTCTCACAGTATCTCCACCCCTTCTACTGCAGTGATCCTTGACTCGGGAGGAAATATGATATTGATTCATTTGTGGCTGAGGACACAGAGTCACTTACTCTCTGCACTTTGACAAGTTAAGAGTTTGTACATTAACCACCATCCATCCACTTCACAGAGAACGTTGTCTGATGATGTCCTGGAGCTCCATTAATATTCAGGCATGAAGATACAAATTTAGAGGGAAATTTGTAATACTACGTTCATTTATCCAAATAGTTGTAGTAGGATCACACTTGGGCCCTCTGAGCTCACCTACTATAGATGTGCAGTACCAATTCTCAAAGAAAATCAAACATATTTTTAAAAGAGGGAACTTATTTAGAAATTAACACACCTGCACACACGTTGGCAATATCTTTGTTTCCTTCCCAAGCGTCATGTAAGCACCCTAGAATTGAAACCTTCAATCTTACATTCTTTCAGAATCTAGTCTGGCTGAAATGGGGATAGAGTCTAGAATTAATCTTACTTCAGTATTCAAATCACTAAAAATATGTCATTTCTCTTTTCAGTCTAACTTGGACCCAATTGAAACAAACAACAAGTCATCTGGACACATACTTATGTGTCTATTATTCTTATCTGAACTGCTTTTCTGAAACAATAAGAAACCAGTGAACATAGAAACTGTCCGAACTAAGCTAACACTAGCTCCCATGGTCTGTTCTGTTTTGATCAGTGCATATCATTAGACCTGTAGATGCTTACTTTCTTAAGACATTTTTGCATTGCCTAAAAGAAAACTGTCACCCATCTTCAATCTAAAGGAACGATTTTTGTGCACCACAAGAATTTAAGGTGAGATAATCATGGATATTATGTTCATCTTAAGCATCCATCCTTCACCCATATTGAAACAGCTGGTATCTTATAAAATATTTCAAACAGGAGGTTCACAATCCTATGTATTTTATGGAAACATACCATGATTTCACTGTGCTTAAGATAGATTCATTCCCATTAATTTTGCTTTTGTTTATTTTTCCTAGGAAAAACATGATATACCACACACCAGACCCTGGGTAATGGGTCATCTTCTGATAGAGTTGTTTCGTTTCCATGTTTCCTGGAGAGCGCTGTCCAGAAGAATGTCCTGGGATAATGAAGCTGTGCATCCATGTTTCTCAGGATGACAATCATATACTTTCTGTGGATATTAAATACTTGATTTGTTTTATTGTGGCAGAGAAGTAGAATTTTATTGCTGTTTAATTTCATTTAATGTAAATCTAAATAATCATTTTGACTAGCAGTTGTAGTACTAGACTCCCTTCAACAAAGAAAGTTACGTATTTCATTCTTTCATTTCTATTGAAAACATGGTTTGTTTGTTCTAAAATGTCCTCAATTCATTATTCATATCTCAGCAGATATTGAGAGCCCAGTATAAAATAGGCTTCATAAGATATAGTGGATATAGACCTATGAGCAAATAATTACTACCCGTACATTCATTCAGCTAAGAATCTACTAGTTAGGAAGACAGAAATTACTATAAATAGTTTTATTCAATTTTTGTCTCAGTCCCAAACCATATATAGCTCTCTACTTCCATTCCCACATGAACTGAAGCTCTGAAAACATAATGTCTCAATGTAGTTCCTTCTTATGTTTCCCACTCAATTTCCCAACAAAATTAGGTCATAAATATTTATAAAATTTCTCTACATATACCAATATTCAGAAAAATTTCTTCACATACATCTATGAAGGCTCCTATTTAACATCATCTTTTCTAGAAAGGAATATTTCTTTGATGATAAAGTTTAATTTTCCTTATATTATTTAAATAGATATAGTCTTTAATTTCCAAAGTGTACACATGCTTATTTATAGTCACTTATTGTGAATTAATATAAATATTTATTCATGATTTTTATTTTATATATATGAGTCTATTGCCTGCATAGATGTAAGGGTACCCATGTCATACAAAGCCCCCAGTGGTCAGAAAATGGTGTAAGATTTCCTCTACACCATTGACTAGCAGTTGTAGTTCTAGACTCCCTTCAACAAAGAAAGTTAAGTATTTCATTCTTTCATTTCTATTGAAAACATGGTTTGTTTGCTCTAAAACGTCCTCAATTCATTATTTGGATAGTTATGGATAGTTTGGAATTATGGATAGTTGTTAGGTGCTATGTGGGTGCTGGGAATTGAATGCAGGTCTGCTGCAACAGCAGACGGTGTTCTTAACCACTGAGCCACCTCTCAGCCCCTAAAATGTAGCTTATTTGATCCACAACTAGGTAAGACAATTGTTGACTTTTCTCTCCCAGTAACTTGCCTCTGCAAGCTGTGATATTATAAAATTAAGACTTGTAAGATGAGCACAAATTACTATTGTTATAGTCATGTACCTTTTAAACTGATAGTTGTGATTATTTTATTAAAAGTACTCAATTGACCTATGTAAAACAGAGGCTAATGAATGAAAGTGAAACTTAGCAGTTAACCAGCCTACTTCTCCAGCAGTCTCTTCCCTTCCTATTCAGAAAATAAGTCCAGACTGGCCAGCTAGAGAATCTAGGAGGAATGCCAAAATGTCTTGCCTCCCCAAAGAGTTAGCAAACATGTCGCTTTGTTGATCGGGTATAATTTCTGACATCTTACACTCTATTTGACATTTCTATTATGTTTCCAAGGCAAATATGGCTAACTGATCCTTGCCCAATCATCCAATTTGAGTATTTGCATTAATTCATAGTTCATTATACAGTTAGCGCAAGCTGATTATTTTGCATGGTGCTTTGGTAATAGCCATGGTTCCATATCAAATCCTGCTTGAACTTCACAATTATGTCTTTACTGAAGAGAAAACAGTAGTTTAATACACAAATTGTATCAAGCCAAAAACATATTAGGGAGGGATTATAACATGGTATCATATTAATTTTTCAGTCTCTTACCTGGTGTTTCCTTCTCATTCAGATAAATAGATTTGCTCGATGTCAGTGTATTTTAAAATGTGCATATTAAATGAAGCAAAATTGTTTAAGACAAAGAATGTGCAACAAATTTGGGAAGTTAATTAAGTAGATTTCATGAAATGAATTTTTCAGTATTGCATCATTAAATGTCTTCACTGTGGTTTTCAACTTCTGAATCTAGAGACATGAACATAGTGATCATTTGTGGGCAATAAACACCCTTCGTAAATTCAGTGTCCAACTACTACTTTAAATTCTTTTAAATTGTCTTTTTGGCAATGAGTGACAGACTATGAGGATTTTTATGTGAAAAACTGGCCCATCACTCTACCTGAATGCTCCTGGATACCTATGCACATTTTTTCTATAGTGCTCTGCAGTTAATTAACTTTGAAGAGCTCTCAAAGCCATCTCTTTTCCTTGTTTATTTGTTGCGTTCTTGGTAATTTTTCTGCATGGGAAATTAATTTTAGAACTGACACTCTAGGAACATTTTTTAACTAAAAATATGTTCATTACCCAAAAATTAACTGTTTAACTAATCAAGTGGCTTAACTTATCAACGCTTAACAAACCAAATTTTCAACATGATTCAATGGCCCTGCATTCCTAAAATGCAATAACAATGAGTCAAGTATTGTAGTGGTCTCACCAGTATAAATATCCAGCCCCACTTCCCTTCCTAAAACATGTGAGTGGAGCTGGGACCATGCCTCCGTGGGTATAGTGCTTGGCATGCAAGTATGACGGCTTGAGTTATGTTCCCAGAAACTACACAAAACCCAAACATGGTTTTGTGCATCTGTAACTCCAGCATTAAGGAACAAAGATAGTTAAATTCCCAGAGCATGCTGGCCAGCCAGTATGACCAATCAGTGAAGGCAGCTTCAGTATGAGAGCCTTTCTAAGGAGTTATGGTGGGGACACTGGGTGTTTAACTTTAGCCTCCACACTCATGAGCATGCAATGCTTGAACACCCAAATCATGCATGCGCTTGCCCATATACACATTGCAAAGAGGTGTGTAACAAAAAAAAAAATCAAAATGGAGCACACAATGTCTCTTCCTCCTTCATTTTTGTTAGTTAGGCTACATAACCAATTCTGACTATGAACTGTGAGGGGAAATCAAATCTTACATAATTTTTGAACAAACCAACACTTGTCCTGTGCTGAAAAATCCTGTAAAGTAACAGAGAGTGATGTGTTTTTGACCCTGCTTCTCCAAATAAGTATGATAAATTCAACCCAGAATGAACATGTGATACGTAAGGATTAAGAAATACAGTATATTTCTTTCAACTACACTGAAATTTTGGTGTGGTCTGTTACTACAACGCCGTTTTTGTTATGAAGTAGCAAGTAATGAAGTTGTGAAAGAAGAAAAATATCAATTTCCGTGATTACGTTGGTACCTTGTCTACAGAAGAAACATATATGTTCATTCATCAATGCAAAAATGTTCCTAACTGAAAGGCTACAGTGGACTTAATACTTCTCTTTACATTTTGTTTCTCTGTATCAATACTCTGGATACTAACTTTACTTCTTTATCTTATTTTTCCTCATATTATTAAGTTTAAATCTTTCCTTAGTTGTCAAATATATCTCACCATAAAAAAACAGCATAACTGATCCTTAGTATAGATACAAAATTTGTCTACTGCAAACCAACTTTGAAAATATCTGCCATACCCAATAAATTTTTGT
Organism: Eospalax fontanierii; assembly: GCA_035773235.1. Classification (NCBI taxonomy): domain Eukaryota; kingdom Metazoa; phylum Chordata; class Mammalia; order Rodentia; family Spalacidae; genus Eospalax; species Eospalax fontanierii. The sequence goes on along the minus strand of CM069527.1, from coordinate 105,568,115 downwards.
AAAATTATCTGTGGCTAATGGTGCTTAATACTTGTATGACCTGTCATTTTGTTTAGTAATACTAACTAAACCAGGCAATAAAAACAAAAACAAAAAATCCTTAACATCTACACCATCCAGACAGTGATCATTTAAACACTGTATAGTATGTTGTTGTATTAGTAAGTATCATGGCTTTTAGTTAACAAATATTAACTTCTTAGGAAACCAACAGCTAGCTTTAGTTACTTGATTCTCAGTAAAAATATCGATGACTTGGAGTAACCACTCTCTCAGTAAAATGATGACCACACAAGCATGAGGACCTGAGTTTGGACATCCAGAATCCAGAAAAAAAATGCCAAGTGTATCTATAGCCCCAGCACTGGGGAGGGAAAGATCAGCCATCTCTGGAGCTCACTAGCCAACCAGTCAATCTGAATAGGTGAGCAAGAGGTTCAATGATAAACCCTCTCTCAAAAATAAGATAGAGAGTAATCAGGAAGAAACTTGTTGTCAGTCTCTGGTCTACACAAAACATCACACACACACAGACACACACACACACACACGCCTTCATTCACAGGCAAAAGCAAAGATAACACCATATAAACACATTGAAAATACTCCACGGACTGTGAAACTATATTTAACATTGTGCATATTCTTCTAGTGATATAAGGGGTCTTTTTGCATTTACATAAGTTGTAACTCACAAATAGTATATCATTTAAACATCACATCATGTCGATTATTTATTAGTATCAATTAATTACACCTTACAGAAAAAAATACATGATGCTATCATTGTTATTATCAAGAAACTGAAAGTTAAGCTTCTATGTTGAAATAATTTATGTTCCTTTAATATCTGGTAGTCAACACAAGAGCCGAGTTCTATGCCTGTTTAAATTCCTTTCTATTTCCTTGTGAATTTCTTGTAGTACTTTTTAAAGGAAAAATGTCTCTCTGGATTTTTTCATGGGGTTTCTGAGAGTAAAAAGGGGAATTGATCACCTACGTCAGAGAATAGATGTGAGAGGGTCTCATGTGTAGCAGGTTTGGAGGAGGACTCCCCAGAAAAAACACACTAAATCTGGCTTTGATGTGCCCTTCCTGCCAGTTCATGCTACCTGTCCCTGGGAATAATTCTCTTATGCTGTTTTCAGTTTTATTCTCACGTGGCTGTTGGTTCACTTGTGCTTTGAATACATCTATGCACATGCTGTAACACATCAATTTTGGTTCCCCAAATTGGTTAATCAGTCACATTGTAAAGATGAACTTATTTTTCTTGCATAATCCAAATGCAGACAATGCTCCACAATTCTACAGAACACAAAGAGGTTTGAAATAAAATCCTCAAGACTAGTACAATAACAGAATAAATAATAATTATAATGACTGTAGTATAAGAATTTTACTACTTTGCTGATCACAAAGACGACATGACATGACCTTTTCAAATGTAAATGTATATTTAAAAGAAGCATGATCTTTTTGATGACACTCACAGAACTCAATTATACTTTAAGAGAATGTAACAACACCACAAGCACATTAGAAGAATACTTCCATGTGTATTGATCTTAATGATGTTTGTTCTAGTAATAAGGAACTTACCTCATCCACTGGATCATATACATTCCAGAGGAGATTGCTTACCTAAGCCTGTATTCCTAAGAATCACCTGAAAGCCTCATTAAGCACAGAGTCAGGGTCCAGAATATGAATTCAAGGTCTAGTGTGCAACTGAGGAATCTGCATCTTACTCTCCAGAAGATTTGGATGCACATGTACCAAAGTCACAAGCAAAGGTCTGAAGAAAGCTTCCCGACACCAGTGTGTATATGGTGTATTTGAAGCGACAGAGCCTGTAAAGAACTGCAGATTCATACCCCTGTACTCACAGGTACCTATCTACACAGAGGCACATACTACACATCAAAATAAAATAATTTTCAGCTAGGCCATGTAACTGTGGGAATGAAGAATGTTCATTTGTTTTAGACTTCCTAATTTATAATGTTAAAGAAGGCACAGACCTAAACTGCTTGTTATAACAAATAAGCAAACAGATTTGCTATGACAATTAAATAAAAAAATATTAGATTAAGGAGCGACGGTGCCTAGCACGCAGTGCACATTTTAAAGTTCACGTCTCTTAAACACATCTTCATCTCCCCTGCCACCTTAACCTTTCTTTTCCATTTTAAACCTAGGCCTAATTCTGGTTTAATTCTGGTAGAAACTGTTTTCCACTTACTCCTTTTCTGAAGCAGTTCAGGGAAGATTAAAGTTGACATTTCCCTGACTGCATGTGATTTTGATTGTCCAGTCAATTAACAGCCACGGGTGATAGTGCCTATGTGCTGTCTTCAGTTTTATGTTGGGATCTCTAACCCCAGAGGATTAGTGTAGCTCTTCTTTCAAGATGCAACAAGAACTTTTTATGTGATGAGATACTGAAACTGATATTTTTTTCCAGTGACTGAAACTGTGATTGCCCTTCATGCATGAAGCATTTTATACAGTGGTATTCTGTTTTCAGGGACTTGGTGGAAAACAAACTCTTTAACCTTTCTTTAGAATCAGACCCCTGTTGGGTGCAGGGAGACTGGTAATCATAGGTATTTGGGATGGCGGATTGCTCAGGGGAATAATTGGTGAGGGATGAACAAGCCTTTTAGATCCAGGTCACCAATTCTAATATATACCAGGCCAGCCATGATCAAAGGTGTGTGACATTTTAGATTTTTTTTTCTTGATTCTGCTGAGCAGAGGGTTTACGTCAGAAAAAAATGTCTCCACAGAGGGCAACCTCAGAATGGAGGCCACATCTGGTTACCATGATGAAGAGGCCACATTTCATTATAGAGCCTAGCAGTCATACTTATGGTAAAGACACTGTAGAAATCCCTTCCTGAGAAAGTCAGTTGATTCAGATGACCAACTTGGTCATCGGTACAAGATCAGTTACTAGAAAATGAAATCAGTCTACATAACAAAATTGTTCCTGTTTTTATATTATCTGTTAATTTTGATAATTACCACCCAATGGTAAGTGGCCTGGACATGCTCTTATTTTCCTGTACTTTGAAGGTATTTGGATACAATGTGTTTGCTCATTCCTTCATAATCAGTATCAGGAATGGTTCTAGGTCTTTCCATCTCAATTTTCTAAGTGAAAGGGTGGACATTTCGTTTCTTTTACATTGTTTATCTCATTGTTTTATTTCCATATATATCTGTCGAATCCCTGTTTTGGCATTCTGGTGATTATTGAACTTAAACAGACAAAACATTGACAACAAGATACCAATCAGAGCTCTTCTCGTCTTGGAAATATCTTGGTGTTATGTCACTGTAGTGGGTTAGATAGGGAATGTCTCTGACTGGCTCATACGTTTGAACACTTGGTCCCCAGTTGGTCACACTGTTTTGAGAGGTTCTAGAACATTTGAGAAGTGTGGCCTAGCTGCTTGAGGTGAATAGCTAAAGGTAGGTTTTGAAGGTCTACCTGTTTCCTCTTCAGACTTGCTTGTTCTATATCCTACCTTCTGTGATGTGAATAAGCAGGCCCTTGATGCTCCTGTCAGCATAGCCAGAGCCTTTTCCATCACCATGTCTTCCTCCGTATCAGAGACTGTACCCTCTGACCATGTGAGGCAGATAAAATTGACCTCCCTTAACTGCTCAGACATTCTGTCACAGCAACAAGAGCTGTAACTAATGCAGGTGTGCCCACTTCAAATATATGAAGACAGACGTTTTTGGATTTTAATTTCTATTCACTATTTGCTGTCTTATATGTAGACACTTAAATCACCATAAACTTCTCCAAATATGTTTTTTACTTTTCAGAAAGTTAGAAAATTGCCCATCTTAAAATGCCATCTAATGACATATCTATAAAAGGCTGCCCTTCTTACAAAAATAAGTGACTGTGAGATTACAGAACTATGGGATTGCTTTGCCTCCATAATCAAGTTACCATCTATACAGATCCTATAATGCCATGTAAGTCTCGAGTATCAAAACATTGAATGGGCTATATAAAAGACATGTTTCACCAGTGGCATGTGTCTTTAACCCTAGCACTCAGAAGGCAGAGGATCTCTATGTATCTGGTCTATGTAGCAAGTTCCAGGCCATCTGGAGCAAGGAGACCCCGTCTCAAAAAAAAAAGAACACTACCAAAAAATCCCCAAACCAAGAATTGTTTCACAAAGGATAATCAGCATCAAGGTACTTTATTTCATTAGTGAATATAGAAATGACTAAAATATTTTTTTCAACATCATCATTTATTGATCTCATTAACTGTTCAATACATTGTCAATTGCCCTAAGGTCTCCTCTTGGACATTCAGACCTGTTCAGGAAGGGCAGGCTGTTTCAGGGGGAAGGGGAATTTCTTTCTTTCTCTCTCTCTCTCTCTCTCTCTCTCTCTCTCTCTCTCTCCAAAATACAAAAGTTAAATGGGGCCCAGTCTGAAATTATGTGAAAGCAGTGTTTGCATATTAGTTAAAATCATTTTATCAACAACTGAGTGTATAAATGGAAACACTTTTATGTATCAGTGAGAGCATTCCAGGTATGGATATCTTGTGGCTATTGTGTTTACATCCAGTACCATCCATAGGTAGTATCCTGTTTCTTGGCCTCAATTTAAACATTTGTGATTAACATGCTTTAAGAAAAAGGAGTGTGATATATGGTTTCTATCTATAAACTATCTAAATATTTACAAGTATTAATGAAAATAAATTGCTACTTTTCTTCTTACCTAAGAATATTTCCTTAAGAGTGGTTGACCATATAAATTTCTTATACAATCTAACTAGAGTCATCATGAATGGAGAATTACTATAGTTGAGTTGTTTTATGCAACCTCATTTAATTAATGAATTAATAATATCACCAAAATTTTTCTTTTTCAAATTGAACACTGATCATAATTACACATACAGAAGAATGTAGTTGTTCCAATGATGAGTAGCTTTTATAGCACAGATAATATGATTACAGCTCGCCTGAAAAGTAAACCCAATATATTTTGACAAGAAAGTCACACAGAATAAATGCATGTCCTACATTTATTCTGCCTACAAATACATTTTTAAAGAATATAGACCATTTTCCTTGACAACATCCTTGATGTTTTAGCTTCCAATTTATAAATCATATAAAAAGTTGGCAGAGTTGCATTATTGAAGAGTCTGTGTAGCAAGGAGAAATGGAACATTAAACCAGCCTTGAAACATAAAAATTTACATTACATAAGATGGAATTATTCTAATTTAATGATAACTTTGCCTAATAGGGGAACTAGTCACAATCAATGTCAGGAAGCAAAACATATTCCCATTTAGTGACTTAGATATGTGTATATATGTCTTCTCAATCACAGTGTATAGATTTTAATTCATTAAACAATTTACTTTTCAGAAGTCAGATGTACTTGCTAACATAAATCTTTTTTAATAAATTAACCTATCTTTAACAACTATACATAAGATTCCTTACTAGACTTTTAAATATTTTCAAATATAAAGTAGACAAAATCCTTTGTCCTTGGAGAATTTATTTCCTTAAGAATATACTTCTAAGGAGCTGTAGAGATGGCTCAGCAGTTAAGAGCACTGACTGCTCTTGTATAAGACTAAAGTTCAATTCCCAGCACTTATATGGTGGCTAACAACCATCCATAACTACAGTTCTGGGCAATCTAACACTCTCTTCTGGATCCATGGGCATTGCACAGCATGGGTGCACTTACACATATGCAGGTAAACACTCATACACATAAATATTTTTAATGTAATTTTAGAGTGGGAAGTTACATAGATCAGGAAAGTGTTGCCTCCAAACCAGACAGTAAATTGATACGAAACAGCTGTATTATCTAATTTTTGGCTGTCAATTTTTAAAATCTAACAATGGACATATGTTTCTGCTCTGACTAATAAAATGGAGGAGGAAATCGAGTGAGGTCGCATGACTCCTGTTAAACCAGAATCCTTGAAGAAGCTGAGACTCTACTTGACTTCAAGCTTGCCAGTTAGTCATCCATGTTTTTATTTACTTTTTCAGACAGAAAAAAGCATAATACCTCTTGTATTGAGGAAATATAGTATTCAACATTCATATACAACTGCAACAGCCCGAGAAAAACTTTGCAGCATATTCAGGTTGTCCCAGTGCGATGTGGTAAAGATTAGATGTTTAGAGGCATATGCAGTTAGGAGACAAACCTATCTCATAGTTGCAAAAGATTAGTTAACAGATTTATGACTAACATGGTTGATTAATATATAATATGAAGAATGGTGTCTATCCATTAAACTATCTGAATACCTTATTAATGAGTACAATTACATCTTGAAATTTTAGATAACTGGATCTTATATAGAACTGTTGGCAGTCTGCCTTTCTCTAATCAAGATAAAAATGGAAATGAGGAAGGAGAGGGAGAGAGAGAGGGAGAAGGAGAGGAAGAATGAACGGTATCCTTAGTCTGAAATGGAGCAGTGGAACGCAGACTTGAGGGTAGAATAATGCCTTTACTCTGAATATAAGCAAACACGCCCAGCTGAAAAAAAGAAAGAACAATTTATCCTTCTCAAGCCATAATCTGTGTTATGGTTTTGTTATCATAGGTTGTATGATAACAAATACAATTCAGAAGTGCCTTTTTTGTTATGTCTCTATGCTCCTTTCTTCTTTAATAAACAACATTTTACCTTCTCTGATCTCTTTACCTCTTTGAATTACCCCCAATAGCTAGTATAAACAGAAAACCCTGTCAACTGAAAGCAGTGTTTTGAGTATGTGTTTGGAAGGACAGGCTGGAGGTGGAGAGATGCCCAGGATGAGAATAAATTCACTGGACTCATGAAGTCATTCTTTGTTTTTGCTGGTCTTAATGTGTCAAGTGGAGAATCAAATAATCCCATAAGAGTCGATCCATCTCTGAATCATTTGATTTCCTATGGGCAGATTTCCATTTCAAAATGCTCCTGATTTTTATACTGTATAAAAGCTTTCTGGATCCCACTAGGCAACTTCATAATTTGAAATACTTCCCAACATACCAAAATAAAAGAGAAATGAGACAACTACTCTTCTTGCGATACATGTATTACACAGATAGAGTGAGTAATGAGGTGATCACTAGAAATGGCCTGGTCTGCTCAGATATTTGATGACTATGGCCTCACAAATAAGAAACGCATTTAGCAAATTCAGAGTTTTGTTGGTGGCTGTCTTGGCCATCAGGCCCATCGTCACGTGTGCGCTCAGTGGCAGATCTTGTACTTTTAATTTCTATTGTGAACCAATAGTTTATGTATAGCATTGTAAACTTTATATAAATCATATAATTTTATATAAACATACATACAATTTTATGTCAGATATAATTTTTAAACAATTTCAAATTTCAATTAAAGTCATATATTTTAAATATTTCCTTTATTTTTCTTTATTTTATGTGTATGAGTGCATAGCCTTCAGTTATATGAGTGCGCTCATGTAGTGCAATGCACTAAGAGGTCGGAAGAGGGCACTGGATCCCCTAGAACTGGAATTACAGATAGTTCTTAGCCCCTACGTGGGTGCTGCACATCAAACCAGGTCCTCTCCAAGAGCAGCCGCTGCTTTTAACCATTGAGCCATATCACCAAGCCCAAGTATTACTTTTTAAAACAAAAATTATAACTCCAAATATTTAAGATAATTTGCAGTGGACAAATTAAATACATTTTTTAAAAAAACATGCCACACATAAAAAGGAAATAGTTTAAGTCATAATCTACCAATTAAAAGATGTGCATCTAGAAGACTGATAGATAGACCATTCTACAGTTGTAATTATTTAGAACGTGTGAGTTAAGTATTGAACTTAGTATGGTTTGGTTTAGTTCAAAAGAAACATCCCTAAAGAACTCAGCCACACAGAAGTATATTAAAAAGTGGGAAAACCTTTTAAGGCAATAGTATTAAGTTATGAGTATTTGTATATATCTTTCATCTAAATTAAAGCAAGTGTATTTCCAAAATTCACTTTAGCAACAACAGCCAGGCTCAGACACAGATTCCATAAATTTTCAGTTCAATTTAAATTGTCTTATGATGAAAGCAGTTTGTTTTTTATGTATTTTGAAGAAACTGTTTAGCGAAAGTTGACAAACACACCTGGAAATATCACAGAGAGTAATGAGCTCTTGCTGTGTGTGACATCTGCAGAGTTTGTGTCACAAGCATCTGAAGGGGAAGAAAACATGCATATGGAGTATCCTTGGGCCTGTCTTGCATTATCAAATTACTACACAGTATTGTTCTAAACACTCTTTTTAAGAGAAGTTGTAATGAAAATATCATATATATATATATATATATATATATATATATATATAATGTGTTTTGATCAAAACCTCCATTTCCTTCCTTTAAACTCCTCCTCTGTTACTCCACACATACTTTCCCTCCAAACATCAGATGTCAGATATTCTTCATCTTTAAAAACCTACTGAGTCCACTTAGTGCTCCCTGTATGTCCATTGGGATAGACTGTCTAATGGAGCATAGGTAATCTTTCAGCAGCTACATCCCAGAAGAAAACTTTACTCATTTATTTAGTTATTTGTTTGTTTGTGTTTTTGTGTGTGCGTGTGTGTGTGTGTGTGTGTGTGTGCACCCACCATAGGGTGCGCACCTTTTGTAGGTCACAGAACAATTTGTAGGCAGTTGACCCTCTCCTTCCACTATGTGGGTCATAGGAATCGAACTTAGATTGCTCAGGTCTTCTGGTTTGGCAGAAGGAGCTATGACAAAATCTCTGTCCTTAAATTATTACTCTTAAGAAATCTATTCACCTCAACAGTAGAGCTGTGCCATCTTCCAGCCTCCCTGGAGAAGCACCAATCTAGAGATAATAGCCTTGTAGGAGCACACATTTCATGGTGATGTGGAATAGCTATGCTGTAATTCAAAGCACTTGCTGTCATTTCTGTAACACTCCTTCTCTAGGAAGCTTTTCTCCTTTTCATCAAACATTGTGTTAATTCCACTCTACCTCACCAAATTAGATTGTTTTATCTGCTTTAATATCCTAAAGTTTAAGTGTTTTATGAGGGACCATGCATTTTTGTAGGATTTGAAGAAAACAAATTAACCTTGGGCCACTAGGTAACAACTATAAGGGCAGGCATGACTTGATCAACCATGTTCTTTAATTATTTAAGGGCATTTTCTACTGCTGCAGGAAAAGCCCTTAAGTTATCTTGGAGAGGATTTAATTTTCTTAATGCAAGATAAGATGACTTATTTTTCAATTTTTTTTCATTATTTCACTTTCTTGATCCATTTTTTAAAACCTTCAATTAATTTTGCCCTCTTGAATGCTCCAGGTGAAATTTGGAACTTGCAGAATTTGAGACATGTGTGACTCAAACAAACACACCCTGTGACTATTAATTCCAGAGGAGCAATTTAAAGGGTTGGAAGGTTTATGAAACTTCTGCACAAAATAAGGGGGTTTTCATTGTATATCTTTATCTTGTAATTGAATATCACTCTATTACTCAGTGCATGGTGTATAAATATATTTTAACATGTTGTACTCTTTTTAACTAACTGTATCTCTGAGCTACATGAGAAGCCAATTGAAGCCATGTAGCTACAAAACTCTTGGCTGGTATGGTGGTTACTTGTTTATTATGTGCTACATGTTTATTCATATTTTTGGTGTGAGCCTTCAAACACTTCATAGGTAATGTACAATGCCATGTCCTGGCATGTGAAAAGACCTGTGTTTTTATGCAAAACATTCATAAACAAGGCCAAATACCCTGGCAAGATGTTTCTGCTCCATGACCTCATTCTTCTTCAGGCAGACCACGCCTTTGGGCTCTACCTTTTGACCATTTCAAAATTCTGAACTGTTCTGTAGATAGTATATTTGAAGCTCACTAGCTTTGGATTCAGAAATGGGAAAGAAGAAGTCTCATTTCCAATTTCCAGGACTCTTTCTTTGGGACTCTCTGCATTCTAGAGCAGCTCTGTAAATCCACTTTTCCTCCTTGTTTTTGAGATCCAAGAAATATTGTAGTGTTTAAATATTGGTATCATTATTGGATAGAAAGAGCATTCTTAAGGCCAAAAGCAAGTTCTATAGTTCATGCTTTTGATTGAAGGTTAAAAATGTACTGTGAAATAGATATTCACAATTATTTTCATGAACACAATCCTGGAATAAATTACTACATATCTTTTAAGTACAGGTGGGATTCCAGACTTCAAAAGATTTTTAGAATGCCCCTTTAGAAGCAAGTAAATTATACTAATTTTACACATTATTAATTCACACAGGGCATTAAATGAAGTATTACTTCCAACATTTCATAATTTAATGTTATTGTATTTATTGGGTATATAATTTTAGTCTTCATAGGAGCAGTTAATAATTCTATCAAGAGAGAATGAATTCCAACATTTTATTTAAACCACTTAATCTTAATCAGTACAAGTTCTTTTTAAGAAAGGCCATTGTCAGGCAGTTGTGGGAGCAAGTGCATGGCTCCACGATTATAACTGTGAGATGCAGAACTTAAAGGACACGTTCATTCAGAGGACAGGATTTCCTTATTCATGTACCATCAAACCTAGCAATCCAATGTCTGTATTACATTCTCTACTCAAAATTTCCCACCTCTGAAATACTAAATAATGTACAGCATCAAGACCTCTCCCAGGCGCACAGAAATATGAAGAAGGGATCACTTCAGTGCTATGGCTTGAATGTGAAATGGTACCACTTGTTCACACATTTGAATACTTGGTGCCCAGCTGATAGCTGAGCTTGGGAAGGGTTTGGAACCTTTGAAACTCACAATATATCAGATAATATGTGAATTTGGTTATGGCAATTAATTAATCTGGAGTCTGAAATTTTTCCAAGTGATTCTTCCAAAGAACAGGGTTCTTAGGCTTAAAAAAGTTTTAAAGACAGAGGACTCTTTAGGCTAACTTCTGATGTTCAGGTGACATAAGAATGTCTAGGTGAGTGTGATCAGGTTCAGGAAAATAAAGTATTTGGTCCAAGTCACTAAACCAAGGCATATCCAGAAGATACCTGTGGCTATATCTGTCCTGTGCATTCATAGAATGTCTTAGAGATTTCTTAGAGATTTTTCTCTCTTCTCTCTGTCATTAACCCAAGAAAATTAAAATTTTAATTTAATTAAAATCGTGTTGTTCATCAAGTATCTAAAATGGTTAATGGCATAATGAAGTCAGAAAGCACTCGAGGGTTTCTCTTCTGCAGCGACTGGGGAGTCACTCATGGGTACCTCCTCCTCAGGGACTGGAGAGTCACTCATGGGTACCTCCTCCTCAAGGTTCTGAGGTCTGACTAGACATATCACAGAGAAAATACTCTGAGGCCACAAACTTGAATCAATGACACCTTAACCCACTTTGGAATGGTATTTTGGGATATGAGAAGTCATTAAGTGACTCCAAGAAGTTAACAGATAAAGGATGAAAATTATAATGCTGGAAACAGCCTTCAGGTGGGTTAAATGGCTGATATAATTTATGCATGCTTTAGATGTATGTGCATTCTCAGAACATGGCAGAGAAAAATAATAAAGGCTATAAATAAAATAAGTAATTGGCTCTAACAATCTCCTAGCTTTTCTTGGAGACTTAAAGTGTTACAGTTGCTAGTAGTCTCTTTTATAATGAGACTTTACATCCAGCAAATAGGAAGACTGAGAAGGACATAATTAACGGTTTAAAACTGCAGAAAATGGAACAAGTGAAAATTACATTGGTGATCTAACTGGTGTTGAACAAATGAGATCAAGCAAAAGAAAATGCCATTTAAGTAAAGAAATCATCAGCTTTGGAAATTTATTTTCCTCTTGGGTAATGAGACTAAAGTATAGGAAATTTCCACTAATGTTGAAATGGACATATAATTCACAGGTGTGTGTGCATTCATAAATATCTTATTATCTTCAACAGAAAGAGTCATACTTAAGTGCTATCATCTTAAAATTTTATACAAAAAAATTGAGTCATGTTTGTCCAAGCTATGTTTTTTATATTTATACTGAAGGCAAAATTTGGGAGCAAATGCAAATAAACTTAATTTAGCATAGCATTTTGATACATAGGTTGAACTATATATTCATTAAAATAGTAAAAGTAATTCATATTTAAAACTAACCCTAAAATTTTATTAAATTCATTGGCATAAAATTTAGCATATTGTTTCAAATACAGTACTGCGGATTCTGTTCTTATAGAAAGATTTCTGTTTTAATAGCATCTGCAGCCACAGGACTTGGATGCTAAAGATGATCTCTGAGTTCTTTAGTCCATTTTAGTTATTTATTTTACTGTTGTTACCAAATTCAATTCACAAAGTTCATCGAGCTAGGCAATTTATGTAACAAGTGATTCATAAATATTAGAAACATCTGTTGTGAGAGAATGTCACTAAAGTAGCCAAGAGGACAGCTTGTTTTATATAAAATTATGTAATTTTATTATATTATCACTGCAAATTTTTAGGATACTATTAATTTTCATAAGCATATTGTAGGATTTCTAAATTAAGTCAAAATGTGTTGGCTTTGCAGTTTTAAAGAGCATCTAAAATTAAGTTACAAGGAAAATGGTCTTTATAAGAGCAATTTTATGCAAACATAGGCAGAATCCAACACTTGGCCATCCATGAAATAGTAATGACACACATAGCCAAGTCCAGCTCAGTGTGAGGGATCTTAATAAGTGTGTATGGGTGTTAATCCATCTTTCCCTCAAAAACCATAAGTAGATTAGTGTCTGGTGCCTGAAAAGAGCCATGCTCAGATCATGTATTTAGTTGTTAGGTCTTTGTATTTTCCCTGAAGTAGAAGATAAAAGCTGAAATGTAGGCAGAAAACAGGTACTGTATTTCAAAATTATTGACAAACCAAAATAATCATGGGACAATGTAAGCTTTCCTTATTCACTTCAACTGGGTTCATCCAATTCAGCTTGACAACTATATAACTGCTGACTAGAAAACAATACTGTGGCCCTTTAGTTTACACAACTGAATTCATTATAAACCATATTAATGAAATCTCAGCAAAGAAACACAACAAATGAACATCTTTATGAATAAGTTCACAGTGCCAATTTTTATTTTCTTTGTGATAAACATCATAAAATTTACCATCTTAACCAAATTTACATGTATAGTATAGAAATCTTAACTCTAATGTTCAATAGCAGATCTCAAACGTTTTCCTCTTTCAAAGCTAAAATTCTGTATCCACTGTAAAACAGCTTCCTTTTCCATCTTCTCTATCCCTGGAAAACACCTTTCTCCTTCTTTTACTACTTTGTCTAGAAGAGCTCACACACATGCCTTTAATTCCAGCACCCAGAAAGCTAAGACAGGAGGATTGTCATGAGTCTGAGCCTAGTTCAACTAAATTGGGAGTTCCAGGAAAATCTGAAACTACAGTAAAAGACACTGTCATTCTGGCTTTAAGGTTGACTCTTTTGAGTAATTCACATAAGAGAAATCATACTGCACTGGAGAGAATGTTCATTGGTTGACAATGGTTTCTGTGCAATTAAAAGAACCTGAGTTCAGAGCTCAACAATCTCTTAAAAAATTGAACATGAACACATGTATACCTGTAACTACAGTGCTGTGGAGGCCAGAGATAGGAGAATCAGTAGGGCTTCCTTGTCAACAGTCTATCTCCAGGTTCAGTGGAAGACCCAGGCTCAAAGGCATAAGTCACTGAGTAGTAGAAGAAAGCATTCAGTGGCTTCCAGACATTGTGGGATGGGGCACAGGCACCTATATCTGCACCAGCACAGTCACATACACACATGTCAGAGAGAGAGAGAGAGAGAGAGAGAGAGAGAGAGAGAGAGAGAGAGAGAGAGAATGAGAATCACATAATCACATAGTAATTTTCTTACCCAAGTTAAGGGATTTCCGGGATCATATTGATCTGGGGGACAGGGGACACAGCAATCCGTTTGGCATATCTCTTGGGGATTGTCCTGATTAGCAAGTGATGCAGGAGGTTCCAGTCTGCTGTGGGCACCACAATAGGACAGCTAGCTAACCATGAGGCAGTAAGGGAGCCAGCACGGAGCATGCGCCAGCCATCACGCTGTAACTTTCCTGTGCCTGAGTTTCTTGGTTGAAGGTAATATTATGCAGGCCTGCCTTCATGTCCCTGCCACAGTTCCTTCTTGGCTTCCCTCGTTGACAGACTGTAATTCCTCGGCTGAAATAAACCTTTTCCTTCCCTAAACTACTTTTGGTCAGAGTGTCTTATCACAACAACTGAAAATGAGGACAGCTGCGTTTTGGTTATTAATTGCATGGACTGTTTGTTTTTCTCACTTTCAGTCTTACACCAACAGTGTATAGTTGTTTTGGTTTTGTTGTTATTCCTGGGATTTTGTTTTGCTTGCTTTAAATCCAGTCAGCCATTCCGTGTCATTTTATTGGGAGGATTATGCGCTGGCACTGGAAGAAATTACTGAGGGGGGAAGTCTTAGAATGGTTTTTCATAGCTATCTCCTCCAACCTTTCCAGTTTTCTGACTTCATTTGTATTATGTTGATTTTTTTAGTGTCTTTTTATCATTTTGTGCTGTGTCTCCCCTATAAGATTTTTTTCTTTGCATTTGTCATGTGATACCATAAAACATGCTTACAGCTGTGTATTTTAATTAATAACATTAACCACAATAAAATTTCAGCCCACGTTATGTTTTTCATATTATATATAAAGTAACCCTTTACCGCTATAATTGTTTCTGTGTTTATCTCTTTATGTTCTGTGCTACAATTAAAAGTATTTTTACACTATCAGTGTATTACCTCGGAAGTTTTCCTTTGCTATACATTTGCCTTTACAAGTATCTTCATGTATTCCTAAGCTTTTTGTTGCTTATGTCAAAGGACTGCCTGATGTCAATGTCCTTCAGTTTTATAGATCTCCTTTAAAACATTCCTTGTAAGGTGTGTCTCCTTATGACCTACTCGTTCAAACTCACTCAGGGTTGATTTTGTCCACGATATTCATTTGTCCTTCACTTTTGAAGGGCAGTTTCTCCAGATACTGTATTTAGTTATCAGATTGTTCTGCTAATACTTTGAGTGTTTTATTCCACTTTACTTTGAGCCCATAACAAAGTTCCTTGTGGAGAACTCCATGGGTCATGGAACGGGAACTTTGTGGCCCATGACAGATTTCCTTTCTCTTACGGCACTCGGGATTCTCTTTTGGACTTTAACTTTAGCTGGTTTGGTTACAATGTGTATTGGTAACAGTCTCTTAAGGTTCCTAAGAGGCGAACTCCATTAAGGTATTTGTTTTATGCTTTGCTAGTTTAGAATAACAAATAAAGACATACAATAAGTCTAAGTAAATTGAGAAAAGAACTACAAGTATGGTTAGGGCACACTTACCTGACAACAATCAAGTAGATCAGGAATCAGTTGATGTACCAGCCAAGTAGATCCGGGATCAGTTGATGTACCAACCAAGTAGATCTGGGATCAGTTGATGTACCACCATCCAACCATTGTATTCCCATGTGTATCTGCAGTTCAGACAATCCTCCACGACATTCAAAGTCTAAAGGAAAGTTTAGGCTTTAATTATATGGGCCAGAGGTAGGCAGGGAGAGCTGGTATTTTCACAAACCTGAGTTCAAAAGAAATCAGGTCAAAGGGAAGACTGCCCACAGTCATGTACTGAAGCACCCTTAGCATTCTCTTTGTGGGAACAGAACCAGGCCCACCAAGGAGCATCTCCCATTCCTAGAGTAAAGGATCCTCACTACAGCAAATTTCAAATTTTCTGAAGAGGTAACAGCCTGATGTAGGTACCACACCTTTCTGTGCTCTGACTATGAATGTTTACTCTGTTTCTATAAACTTATATTCATCCCCTCATAGTTAAAATTAATTATTCATTTTTATTCAATAAGTGACTTATAAGCAAGCAGTCATATTGTCATCCACTGCAAGGATAACTGATATCACATCAGCCCTTGAGGAACAGACCTCTGCATGTTATCCAAAATCCTATACTCCTATATAAAGAAATTTGGGATTGTTTTCCTAGTGGTAAGAATGAGCGTGCTCCAGCACCCAGCAAAGAGAGTAAGAAAAATGCAAGAGAGCACAGGGTGGCCTGAGTAGCCATTTCTCTACTCGTTAATCTACAGCTAGCCCCCTGGGGAAAGAAGGAGAGTGTCTTCCCGTGGGAGTAAGGCACTGCCTCCATGCTTGATCCCATGTGTGAGCAGACATGCCAGGCTCCCTGGATGGAAGCTCTGAAAGCCAGGGTTGAATTTGCTGACTCTGTTCTACCCTATGATGACAGTGGCCCTGATGTTGGATTCCCTTGCACTGAGATCTAAACTGGACACAAGCAGAGATTAACTCCGCAGTCCTGCTGCATACTCAGAGGGAAGGGAAAGTCCACTCTCATTTTGATGATGTTTAAGACTCAACACTGTGTCACTGTTACTCAGCCTATTAGATAAACATAAAATGTTCATTGTTATCAATACATTAAAATGCTAAAGAAGTTGTAGGTTTATAGAAAAATGCAGCCTAAGTTACAAAGTTTCCATGCTTTCCTCACAACCACCATGAATTTCTCACTTCAATGATGTCTGTCAACCCAAGTAATGAAATAATGTAAAAACTTTCTAGTTAATTGTATTCCATGGATTGCCCTAGAGCTTATGCCTTCTGTCATATTTTCAGTGCATTAGAGAATACAGTGTCACTACAGTGATATACAGAAGTTACACTGCTCTATAAAGTTCCCCAAATTCCAGCAATCAGTATTCCCCTCACTCCCTGCAAACCTCTGGTAACTACCTTTCTTTTTTACTGTCTCCATATTTTTATGCTTTCCAGAAATCACATGATAAGAATCTTTCAACCTACAACTTTTCAACTTGTTTTTTTTTACTTTATAACATACATTTGAAAAATATATTTTAAACTACAGCCATCTAAAAATGTTCACAAAAAGAGAACAGATGCTTTCTAACACTATCCACAAGTTATGTCTCCTTATACACCTATATAAAAACTTACTATTCCTTACTGGGTTGGAGACATGGCTCAGTCATTAAAAGCATGTACTTCTCTTCCAGAGGACCCCAGTTCAGTACTGAGGACCTGTGTCTGAAAGTTCACAACCATCTATGACTCCACCTCCAGGGTATCTGACTTTGCCTTATGGCTTCTATGCACATGTGCTTGCAAGTGGCATATAATCACACAGACACACATACAAAAATAATCAAACCTTTAAATTTAAACATAACAACTTATGATATCTACTTTTGTGGGGGGTGTGCATGTGCTGGGGAGCATTTGTGAAGGTGAGAATACTTTCCAGAGTCACTTCTCTCCTTCCACCATGTGAACCCTAACGATGAACTCAAATCAGTAGGCTTAGCAGCAACTGCCTTTACCCCCTAGACCATCTCAGTAGGCAGCACATTAAAAACTCTGAGTTTTTGTTCACTTTTGAAACTATAGGAATATTTGATACTCATTTTCTACAGTATTTTTGAAGTCTGTATTTTGAAAATAGCATTTTCCCTGTTTATATTGACTCTAAGAAGACATCTCACTCATTTTCAGGACATTCCCTAGAATGAAATTCTAGTCACATATTATACCTGAACAAAAAACGTTGATGCTGTACCTCTCTATGCCAAATCCTGATGGTCTCACCTCAGTCCTGCCTTCACCTGCAGCATTTCAAAGGAGTTCCTGCTAGGTGGCTCTTGACTGCATTTCCTGCCTTTCCTCACACTGATTGCCCTTCACCTCAGTTTCTTCTTTATCCTTGCCTTTTGGGTTGTCAGATGACACTGAGTTTGCCTGACCATGCCTATCTTCAGATTCATATACTGAAACTTAGCTGCAACTGTGGAATTATGAGGTGGCACTTTCAGGGTGATTGGATCATGAGGGTAGGGCGCTCATGAATAGAATTAGTTCCTTATAGAAGATGCCTGAGGGGTCTATATTACTCCTTAAACTCTCTACTTCCTTGACTTCCAACCCCAACTCAGTAATAGTAGATGATTTAATACCTTACTTCCTCCAGCAGACAGGTCATTTGGACAAAGAACAAACGGAGAAACATCTAAATTAAGTGATATCATACAGCAAATAAACTTAACAAACATCTACAAAATTTTCCAAAGTATATCCATTCTACTCAGCAGTCCATAAAAGTTTCTCTAAAACAGACCACATACTGACACACAAAGCAAATCTCAGCAAACACTAAAAGCTAAAGTAATTCCATGGATTTTATCAGACCACAATGCAATAAAGTTTAAAGTCAACATCAAAAAAGCTCTAGTAACTACATGAACTCATGGAGATTAAAAAACATATTACTGAATGATGAATGGGTCAAAGAAGAAATCGAGAAAGAAAGAAATATTCCTGGAACTAAATAACAATGAAAATAAAACAAAACCTCAGGGACACAATAAAAGCAGTTCTAAAATGGAAGTTTATAGCTCTAAGCAACTATATTTTTAAAAAGCCTAAAATGAAAGAATCAGGAAGAGCAAGAACAAACCAAACAGAAACCAAGCAAATGAGAAGAAATAATAAAAATCAGAGTAGAAATAAATGAATTAGAAACAAAGAAAACAATATGAAGAATCAATGAGTCTAAGGTTTGTTCTTTGAAAAGATAAACATGATAGATAATTAATCCAGATAATCAAAAGGATAACAGAGCAAATAAAAAATAAACAAAATCAGAAATGAACACAAAACATTACACAGCCACCAAAGGTACCCAGAACATTATACATGAATACTGCAAAACCCTGAACCTCAAACAATACTGGCCATTGCCCCTGAACTTCTTTACTCACCAGAAATTGGTGGTAAGATGCTATTGCTGAAGACATTATGTACATGAGCTATAGAACAAACAAGGAGAAATCAAGCTTGTACTGACTTCAAACTTCACCTCAACTGACTAGCTCTCCTATTGCTGTAAAATGGTATGAATGTTACCAGAAAAAAACATAGTCATCAGTTTTGCCCACCTGTGATTCCTACATGCTTCAACAACAACTACCTTTGTAAGATATGTCCTGTGGTACAAGAGTGGATGACTGTTATGGGAGTAAACAACCACTATATAATTGCATTTAAGGTCTGCTTCATAGATGAAGTCCATACTTGATATTAATATCGCCTAGGAATCTGTGCCTAGACATAACACAGGCCATAGAGAGAGCCTAATACCATTATTTTGCTAAATATATATATATATATACATACATATATATATATATGCACACAGTATTGAAGCAAATCCAAATAATTTACAGTTATACACAAAGATTTAATACATCTCTCACCTCTCACCAGAGCAACTCACTTATGCTGCAGATACTGATTAACAGACCAACATGCAGAAAACAAAAACTACAGAGTGATTACTTCTGAATTTAAACACATATGCAAACTTCTGGCTCCTAATGTTCGTGGATCACTGCAGTACAGGGGTAAGGTTTTGAGAGCCAGAGGTGGTATATGACCAAAAGGAAAAATAATTTTCTAACCAACTTGGAATTTACTTGTATGAACTCACAGCAATGGTGCCAGAATGCGTAAGTTTCATGAAAGCTCAAGCCAGACAAAATCCCATAGAAACATAGACATGGGAAAGTGGGGAAGAAACTTTAACCATACTTGATAAACTATTGACAATCAATGGCTGCTGGGAAGGGGAGAGTAATTCAATATTAAGTGTCTGACCACTGGTGGGTTAACCGAGTTCCAGTGTATGGACACAGACTTTAGAGACACAGATTTGCTTTATATGCCTTAATATATGTGTGCACAGTAAAGTGCATGAAATTGTTTTGGAGGAACTGAGGCAAGGGGCAGATAGTAGAGGGACTATAAATACAGTTAAATCATACTGTGTGAAATTCATAAGAATTCAACAAAAATAGAAAAATACTCTATTAAATTAGAAAATCTAAATATATGGATGAATGTGTAGATTAATCAAACTATCAAAATTAAACCAAGAAGATATCAGCAACTTAAACAGATTCATAACAAATAAGGAGATTGAAGTAATAAGCCAAGCTTCCCAACTATAAAAAGCACATCTCCAGATGGATTCACTGCAGAAATTTGCCAGACCTTCAAAGACGTACTACAGTCAGTAATGTTTTTAGTATTCAAAAGATAGAAACAGAGGAATATCACCCAAACTCCTTTTACGAAGCCAATATTGCTCTAATACCAAAACCAGTAATGACACAAAAAAGAAAACTATGCACCAATATTCCCAATAAATATAAATTATAAAATTCTCAATAAAAGTAAAGAGTATACAGACACATATGAAAGAGATTATACACCATGATCAAGTTGGTTATATTCTAGAGATTCAGGGATGGTTCAATATATGTAAGGTAAATGTAATAAATCCAATCTGCCAGATTAAGACCAGCTTAGTCCTCATAGTTAGATCCAGGCCACCTGTGGCTATAGGAATACCTGGTCTCTAAAACACGCACACACACAAACACACACATACACAATCTAGGAATAAGTTTAAGAAAAGTCATTAAATTAAAGATCTCTCCAATAAAAAGAGATTGAAGAAGTACAGAGACCCAAGTCTGCTGGTGGACTACAAAATGAAATAAGGCAAAGGACTCATATCTCTGCTGGACAGAGAGAGTCTATTACAGGATTCTTTATCATTATATACTCACTTCTCAGGGTTACAGTAGGACAATGCATGTAGGAATATATTACTCAAACAGTCAAATACATTTAGTAACTTAGCTTTACCATTAATCAGTAAACTTTGTAAAGTACAAGGATTCTTTAAACATTTCTTTTGCAGGTGAAGAAACATTCCTCCTTTATGAATTAACAGCTGCCTTATGTTTTCTCTTGTCATCCTGATTTATACTAGTATTCTGCATTTCATGAGACAGGGTTGTTTTCCACCTGTCCATTAAAAATCCTTGTTTTCAAGGATGTTTGGCCTTTATCCATGTATGCTTTTAACATCTTCTTTACTATTCTCCTTCAAAGAAGACCCTAGGAAAAATGAAAGCACTGTTGTGCCCATGGGTAAGAGGAATTAATATTATGATGATTACGCACCTCCAAAGCAATTGCAGATTCAATATAATCCTAATGAATAGGACATTTTTCATGGAAATAGAAAAAAAATCCTAAAATTCATATAGAAATCAAACAAATCTGGAAAGCCAAATAAATCCTGAACAAAAAGCTATGGTGAAGATTACCATACCAGATTTCAAACTCCATTACAGAACTGTAACCATAAGATCAACATGATATTGGCACCAAAACAGACTCATAGATCAGTGGAACAAAACAGAAGACAAGTATGAGTGCATCAATTACTTGATACTTCACAAAGATGGCAAGAAGGTGCACTGGATGGAAGCCAGATTCTTTAACAAGCAATGTTTGGAAAACTGGATGTCCACGTGTAGAAGACTGAAATTAGACGCATATCTAGCACTTTCTGCAAAAGATAAGCTACAAATGGATTAAAGACGACCTCATTGCAAAAGATAAAATGTAAAATTGTTAGAAAACTTCTGCAGTCCCCTAAAAGATATAGGTGTAGGAAAGGACCTCCTAATTCAGACTCTGTCTGAACAACTGACTAACAATTAACAATTTGTTGGCTGACATTGGCCGGTCCCTCAGGGAAGGGGGTAAGGAGGCATAGAGTCAACGACACAGACCCTGGGAGAACGTGGAACCAACAATCTCATTTTATTTTAGAAGGGAACAGGATTTATACTTTGCCAGGCTTAGGGGATGTCTTTATCTGATCATTGGACATGCTTCATTCTGGTAGGTTCTGAACACCTCTGATGATCTGATGTTCTCCCATTGGTTCTGGATGGCTGCTAGGGCCTGAGAACTGCCCCAAGTTAGATCCCAGGAAGTGTTCACTGTGTTGGCATGCTCAATATTGGTTTTAGCCGGTTTAGACCAGCAGGCCAGAGTCTGTCTGACCTGGCCTGAATCATCCTACAACAATTGACTAATTAAGCTGAATTCATTGGACCAAAAGCTTCTGTACATTGAAGAAACCATCCAATCAAATGAAGAAGAAGCCCACAGAATGAGAGAGAATCTTTGCCAGCTACCCATCTGATAGGAGATCAGTTTCAAGAATATAGACAGAAATAACTCAAAAATCAAAAAATCAAGAAAATATATGACACACTTAGGAAATGGACTTCATATCCAAACTGAGAGTTCTCAAAAGAAAAAGAAAATGGCCCAAGAAATACCTTTAAATGTTTGCCACATTCTTAGTAGAGAAATGAAAATTAACACTCCTTTCCAATTTAATCTTGTATCACTTAGAGTGGCCAATTATAGTCGTGTTTGTTTCTGTTGTCTCACCACTCAGGGCCAGCCCAAGTGGTTGAGCTGTCATTTGATCCAGCTCTACCTCTACTCTACTCTACCTCTATTCCCAAAGGACTCAATACCCTACTGCATAGATACCTGCTCACGCTTGTGTGTTGCTGCTGTTTTCACAATAGCTAGAGAATGGAAACAGCCTAAATGACCCTGGACCAATAAATGGACAGAAAAAAGTGTGCTACATTTACACAATGGAGTTCTATTGAGCATAAAAAAATGCAATCAAGAAATTTTCAGGTAAATAGATGGAACTAGAAACTGTTAAACTAAGTGAGCTAACTCAGACTTCTCTCTCATTTGTGGATGCTAACTCCAAATCCTTAGATGTGAGCATACATCTTGAAATAAACCTTGGAGCCAGGAAAATGGAAAAGTACCTGGGATAAAGGGAAGAAAGAGCTCAAATAGTAGCATGTAGATGCTATCAGGGAGAAAAAGGGGGAAAGGGACTACATTAACTGAGAGGTATATGCAGGCAGAAAGTGCAGGGTAAATAATGCTTAGGTGATGTGAATAACCAAAGAGAAATGCATTACTAAGTAATCCCACTGAAAAACGCACAGATAATAAATACGTACATGCATGTGTATATGTGAAGGCTAAAAAACAAAAATCACAGTGCCTGCCAGTGGAATCCTCCCTTGGTTAGAGTAGTCCAAAAGATTCTCAGAATAATACAGAGTATTCCACAGTCCATATTTGCCTCCCAGAACTTGAAGTTAAGACCCTCTAGCTTCTTTCTAGGTAGTTGGTCACTGTAACAAGAAAAATACTCAATATAATTATTGACAACAAAGCATGCATGCCACATCAAGAAGATAATAAATATATAGTAGTTAATTCCTAATGCATGCCTTTAGCATTGTTAAGTGAAATTAGTAAACTTATCAATACTTTTGTAACACTATATATTAGTCACCTTTCTGTTGTTGTAATAAAACACTATGACTAAGGGAACTTAGAAAAGAAGAGTTTATTCAGGCTTACAGGTCCAGAGAAATCAGAGTCCATGGTGGGAAGGCATGATGGCAGGAAGTAGCCAGGGAAGAAAGAGGAGCATTCATATCTTCAAGAAGGTACAGCAAACAGAGGATGACTGAAAATCCTGCAAAGCTTAAGAACTCTCTAAGCCCACCCCCAGTGACCTAGTGATATGTTTCCTTCAGCAAGGCCACATCGTCTCTGACCTTATAAAGTAACAACATCAACTGGGGACAAAATGTCTAAATATTTGGAGCCTATGAGGGTCATTCTCATTCAAACCACCACGCTTCACTGAAAATACATACCTCTAAAAATCAGCTTAATATGAGAAAAGTAAAACTCACCACACAACTCAACTATCGCAGACATTTTGTCAGCATTCCTGTCTTCTGCACTTGGTTGGATATCTCCCCCACAACTCATGCCCAGCTGGAAATTCAGTGTAAACTTATCTGGAAGACTGAATCCTGCAAATAAAATTGCAAGCCCATAAAATATACAGCAAGGAGTGAACTTCAATGCAAACTACAAAATTTGGATGACAATATTGTAGCAATGTAGGATCATTAGTTGACACAAAGACTGTACTGTAGTTAGTGAAGGGCATTCTGTATATGTGGTGTGGGTGTATATGAGAAATCTCTGTACCTTCTACTTAGTATACCTGTGAACCTAAACCTGTTATGAAAAAAAATAATAAATCCTCTTACTGGAGCTAGAGATAGTCCCATGGCTAAGAACACTGGCTGCTCTTGCAAATGACCTAAGTTTGGTTTATAGTACCATACAATGACTGAAAACCATCTTTTAACTCTAGTTTCATGGGATTTAAGACTCTCTTCCATCTTTTGCAGGTGTCACGCATGCACACACATGGTGTATATACATACATGAAGAAAAAACAGTAACACACATGAAATTAAAATAAATAAGCTCTTTTTAAAAGTCTATTTTTAAAATTGAATGTATGTGATTTTGGTGAAAATGATTGGTTTGTCACTGTTGCCAAGGAAGACAGCACTGGTTTTCTAATATCTTCTTTTTCTTTAAAGTTCCTCATAGAAATTATGCTTCCAGGTTGCCATGGTAATACTCCTTGAGTAATTTTCCAAAAGCTGTGCAGAAATATTTTCCACTCAGAAAATTAATATACTGTGGTTACTTCTAAGAAGATGGAGCCATAGAACACATGATTTCACTTGGCTGATGACGTCAAAGATCTGAAGTTGTAACAAATCTTCAGCCTTGACTGAGACAAAGGTCCTGTTCTCCCATGTTGTTTTGCAAAATAGTTTCCAATTTTAGGAATTGCTTTAAGTACAAAGAATAAATCAATATAAATGGTCAAAAGTCCCTCATTGGAAGAAGTTCTGATTAGGGTGAGATGGGGATGGGGTTTTAAGTGACAAACAGTGGGATAGTATGATAGTGTGTGGTATAAACAACATAAACCGGCTGAACAGGGTGAAATTGAGCAGTAATTGTGATGGTACAGCAAGCTTAGGAAAGGAAGATCAGAGATTTGTGCATCTGAGGTCACAGTAATCAGGATCTAGATTAAAAAGATGGGAGAGAAGTCAATGTGCGTGAAGCAGCAGCAAGCCTGTAAGAGAGATTTGGTGAGGTGGGCCTGTTCAGGAAGGAGTCAGATTTCTTCATGAGCTTAGTTAGAAACCATTAAGCATTTGTGGTGAAGAAGTATGACCTGTTTCAAGGCTGTGATTTCTATGATTGTTGTGACTGCTCTATGGAGATGGACCGCAATGGAGAAAAGAAGCAGAATGTGAATTTACTTACCTACCTTGAGAACGTGAATTTGAAGTTTTTGTGTGTGCTGAAGGAACAAAATTAATAAATATTTCATGAGAGTGAAAACCCTAATTGAAGCTTTGTAGCTGCAGAATGGCCATTTTAACTGCATAGAAATGCACTGAGATGTGCAGAGTTTGGGACTGGGTGAGTGTTCGGGTGGATTCCTTAAACCAGCTGTGTGACGTTCTAGTTTCTGAGTTAATTATAATAATGGGATATTTTAAAAGCTTGAGTCACGTCGCAGGAGGAAAATACCTGGGCTTCAGAGGCATTTTGAAGGCAGAGAACTCAGGTTTCCGACACATTAGATGATGGCAGCCAGCCACTGAAGGGAGGGGGCAATTCACGGTGACAGCCATAAGAGCTGGAATGTCTGCATTACTTTCATTGTGCACACGGCCTTGGGCTCTTCCTTAGATCTGTCCCATCCATGCTAAACAACAAATTTCTAATGAACTGTTATCCATGGGCTTCTCCTTATCCCTTGATTTTTTTGAGTATGGGTTTCCTTTGTCTCAGATCTTTCCAAAAGTTGTCATATATAATAAAGTCCTCCGAGATAGATACTCGGTGTCCCTCAGAATCCAAGAAGATTTGTTTATCATGCACTAGTATTCATAGCTTCCTGAAGAACTGAAGATCTACATATGCTTTGTTCTTTGCTGGGGTACTCCAGGCTCATAGATGCTGTCTTGTAAAGAAGTCTCCAAAGGCTGTTACATTATCTGCACATTACACATCAAGAACTCAGTACAAATCTTATATTCTAAGATTCTATATGCTTTGTATTAGGGTTCTCTAAAGAAACAGAACTGATTGTGTGTGTGTGTGTGTGTGTGTGTGTGTGTGTGTATGTATGTATGTGTAAATACTCAATTAGCTTAAAAGATACAGTCTGAGTAGTCCAACGTGGCTGTGCCACACTGGAGAGACTGAAAATCCAATAGTTGCTCATTCCATGAGGCTGGATGTCTCAGCAGTCCCAATGTAGTCCTGAAGGCCTGAAAGGTTCCTGAAGGTATGCTAGTCTACAGTCTAAGTTGGAGTCTCAAGAAGTTGATTCTGCTGTCAGCGAAGGAATGCCACAGTAGCTAGATGAACTCATCAGTAAAAGAGATCAAAAGCTCCTTTCTGCCATGATCTTTCATGTAGCTGCCATCAGAAGGCAATGCCCTCAGTAGCTTGAGTCTTCTAGCTTCAAATAAGTCAATCTAGAAATTCTCTCTCATTTGAGTTATTTCTAGATCCAGTCAAGGTGACAACGAAAATCAGCCATCACACTTCTGTTAATTTATATAACAGAACTGACCCAAGAGTTTGTCTTCTTGCATGATAATCTCAGAGCCTTCAGTCTCTGAAACTCACTAACAAACAAGGAAGACTAGGAGAGGAAAGGCGTTCCTTCTTCCCTTCCAAGCCAGACTCTTCTTTTTTATTTCTAATAGGTTTTGATTTTTTCTTATTCCTCCAAACTTTTCTAAAGCTTCAAGGGGCAGTAGCATCTTGCTTACCTCACTGAAGATGGGGGTTCTCACTTTCTTTTTGAGGCACCTCTAGCTCCAGCCTCCTAAGGTTCATCTTTTATCAGATGTGAGATTCTTGTTTGTACCTGTCTCTACTCTGTCCCTCCTCCAAGTTCATTCCTTTTGCAGCCCTTTCTTATGGGGACTGTTTATGACCAGAGTATAGTGTTGAGGGTCTTGCGCCAGAATCAGAGCATGTGGCTTTAAATACCAGGTTTCCTCCATGGTAGGCATGGGAATTTGGTAATCATATGTCACCTGTTTGAAATATATAGGCTGAAGTTTTCTATAAAAGTAGAATTTGTATAAAAAATAAAAATTCCTACAGATGTTTAACCTTGGCTTTATGAAAGAAAGAGAGAGAGAGAGAGAGAGATGGCTAAGAGCTCCTAAAACCCATCCAAGTGATGTATTTCCTTTGGCAAGACCACACCTATTAATCCTCCCAAACTATTGAAGAGAATGATTTTCACAATTCTGTTGTAACAAATGGTGACCTTATGAAAGCCAAGGTTTATGATTTTAGAGAGGGGGAATACTGCTGATTGAGAGCCAAAATTATTTTTATGTCTTAAACATTTTTAACAATGACTTACTTTGAAGCATTTTGCCTAACCTAAAATCCTTGAACCTATTAGGTAGAAGTTATAGATTATATCATTAAGGTTTGCAGAATGCTAGTCTCCAGGAGCCCTATACTTAAGAATGCTTTGATATCTGAATCCTATAGATTTTCCCAGTTGGCTATAGCATACCTACTTAATGTCATCATCAATGTATTTACTGAATGTGTTGGTTTCTAGCTTTCTTGATTCATGTCCACAAAAGTTCATGTAACTCTGTGGTGGTTTGAATGGGAATTGTCTACCATAGGCTCCAAATATTTGAATTCTTGGTCAGTTGGTGATGCTGTTTGGGAGGATTAATAGGTGTGGTCTTGCTAAAGGAAGTACATCACTTGGGTGGCTTTTAAGAGCTCTTAACCATCTCTCTCTCTCTCTGTCTCTCTCTCTCTCTCTCTCTCTCTCTCTCTCTCTCTCTCTCTCTCTCTCCTTCCTGCATCTGTCTGAAAATGTGAGTACTCAGCTTTGGGCTCCAGCTGCCTCCTGTCATGTCTCCCCGTAATGGTCACTTATTTCTCTGGAACAGTAAACCCAAAATATTCTTCCTTCTATAAATTGCCTTTGTCATGGACTTTTATCAAAGCAGCAGAAAGTAGACAAAGATAAACCCCTTCAATGCCTGAACTTGTTTTTTTTTTTTTTCTGATCACTTCAAATTCATGTTCCCAGGCCAGGTAACTTGCATTCAGTACAGAGTAAACAATTTTCTTCATTCTCTGAAAGCAGAGTTGTTATTTAATGTTGCCAATTTTCAAGGAAAAAAAGATGTAATGGATAAATTAAATGGGCAAACAATATTTTATTCAAGATAATTACAATATTGATCAAAACTATTGAAGAGAATGATTTTCACAATTCTATTGTAACAAATGGTAAGAGTTCCTTTATTGTTATTTTTTATCTTATATATCAAGTAATGGTTTCATTACATTTTCATGTACACATATCACCATACACTAATTTTATTATTCCACTATTTTACCCTGTCCCTTCCCCTTATTTTGGATCTCTTCTTTCCCTGTAATAGACCAATCCTACTTGTAGACCACATACATTCCATTATCCTCTCCCTGATATCTCCCTCCCCTAGATTTAGACCTACGCCTCCCTCTAATAGTTTCCCAAACATAAAATGGATAAAAGGGAGTCTCTTAAGAGTTGTATTCATTGCAAAAGATTTCTGTGGGAAAGCTGGTTGTCTTGATTAGGATAGCTGTTTTCTAAGTGGCACCTAGTGAAGTTAGAACCCTGCTCTCCCCTAGAGACAGAACATTAAAGATATAGAGATATTGTCTTTCTGGATAATTATAATTTGAAGGCAAATCTCCTAAATCCTGGAGAGAAAAAAAAAATTCCTGAGTTCTAAAACTGACAAGAAATTGAGAGAAAATTAACATCTTAAAGAAATAGCCAAAAAATTTACAATTGTAATTTTCCAAAGTAAATACTCTAATGAAAGGAAAGGTAGAGCTCCACCACCAGGAAATAATGTGTCTGAAGATTAGACAAGCAAAGAGGAACATTGTTTCCAGAACTGCTTCATATCGTTTTTTTCCCCCAGTACAGTGGTGAAAAGGTAAAATGAATTGGGATACAGAAAGCTCTAGAAAGCGTAGTTCGAAATTTCTAACATGTAAAATGCACGATAAATTTTTCTTTCAATATTGGAATCCTAGTTCAGAGAGATAACATAAATAGTACTATTAGATCAAAAATACAGCATTCTTCCATATATGTTAATGTCTATCGAGTCAAACATTTGTCCTCAGATGTCCCTCAGTGGAATTTCATCCACTGGAGTCCAGTCCGCCTATCTAGAGTCACCCCTTA
Organism: Eospalax fontanierii; assembly: GCA_035773235.1. Classification (NCBI taxonomy): domain Eukaryota; kingdom Metazoa; phylum Chordata; class Mammalia; order Rodentia; family Spalacidae; genus Eospalax; species Eospalax fontanierii. The sequence goes on along the minus strand of CM069527.1, from coordinate 105,538,808 downwards.
AAGATCAACTATCCCTCACCCGAGAGTAACCATGAATGAATAGCTGCTTTTGTCTTTTGCCAGTCATTACCAGAAAGGAGACACTTCTCATATTTTGCCCATGGATTGGAGAGTGCATGGCAAAGAGTCCCGGTGACCTGGAAGCACAGGCTGCGCATAAATGAATTCCCGTTAGCTACGTGGAGGTGCGTGGTGAAGAAATGGAGAACAGAAGGTGTCTGAAGGGGTGAGGAGAGAAGCCAAGAGAAAGGGGAATTTAGAAAGAATGGGAGAACATGTGAGAGCCCTTATGCCAGAGTGAAACCAAGCTCAGCTTCATGTAGCAGAGGTCAGCACAAATCTGAGGCAATTACCAATTGACACCACTGGGGTAATTGAGAGAATTTCCCAAGAGCTCTTGAGAGAAATCATTGGGTGCTAAGAGTGCTTACTATGAAGTCTTGCTGCTTAAGCTAACGATATATTCTTGGTCACAGATTCCTTACAATAACTATGGGAGACCAATTAACCAATTAGATAAAAGAAAGAGAATCTAGACCAAGAGGAAAAATGATATAGGAAAACTGCTGAAACTGGCTTGCCATTTAAACAGGATTGATCTCATTCCCAACATTTTGGGGATCCTATCTTCTACAAAATTACCAGTGTCTTTAGTCTTTTAATTTTCAAAGTTGAGCTTGACTATCATGTAAGCATGAGAAAAAGATGTCTATCAGAGGGAAGAGAGACATCTTATTATCACCCACAATAGGCCTCAGATTCTAGCAGTGTCCTCTTTAAACTCATCCTTGGGATTGGAACATGCAAGACCTTTAAAAATGGCCTCTCTGTGTCAGTCACCTTCCTCTGTGAATTTAAGGAAGTGGTAGCATTTTTGTCTAAATCACTTTTTAATCATGGCTTTCCACATGAGTTTTCTCTGTTAACTGGGTTTAAGAAGACATACACTTCTATTTCAAGTTCAGGCATGTCAAGGATATTAGGAAAAGTACCACAAAACGCAAACAAACAAAAACAAAGGCCAAATTAACCCTTTCTATATAAGCATTCTATGAGATTTTAACAAAGCTCACTCTGAGAGATTTTAGATTTCTTAAAGGACTTGTTTTTGTGCCTAACCAAATTGCAGAAAGTAGGTCATATTCTCTGATAAGCCTCTAGGCAAGAGTTGATAGATTGATTTCCTTTTAATGGTCACATTAAGTGTAATTGTATTCATTGCTATATTTCATTTAATAAGTGAAGCAAGTACATGTCTTAATTTGTCCCAGCTTACTTTGCTTGCATTCTGCCTGGTCATAGATATAAATCCTGTGCCTGGTGGAAATTTAAGACCATTTTCATGACCTTCAGCTTCTGATGTTACACCTGAAACAGGACTGCATTGTGTCTCATGATTAAAAAAAAGAGATTATCTTCTTGATCCCCCTACTCATGAGATCCTTTTAAGATCAGAGATTTCTCTGGCTTGGGGAAAAGAAAAATTCAGAAAGATTAGAAACACGGAAAGGATGCAGACATTGTGTGCAGTCTCTTAGATGGTGAGGACCATGACAAGAAACAACCTCTAAGAAAGCAGACAGCTCAAGCCCACTGCTTCAAGGAAATAAGTCATGGCAGCAAGCTGATTAACCTTGTAAGGACAGTTCTACCTTATAGCCTGAGGGTGAAAGTTTAGCCCTATTAATTTTTTATTCTGACCTTATAAGAACCTAATCAAGAATCTATCTTAGCCACTCTGAACTTGTGCCCTTTGGAGCTCTGAGATAAAAAAAAAAAAAAAAAAAAAAAAAAAAAGAATGCCTTTTGAGATGCTGAGTTTATACTAATTTGTTAAATAGAAAATGAATATACAACCAAAATCCTATATTACAGTAGAGTAGCCCCTCCTTGTCCACAGGGGATTTGTTCTAATGCTCCCACTGAATGGACTAAAATCACAGTTTATATGTATAATATGCAAAGACACGGGTTTCATTTTGTCACAAATGAGTTGATAATTTCACTACTCTTGTATGTTATCACCATCATTAAGGAAAATAAGTATTACTAGAAAACCAGCACTGCAGTACCACACAGGAGATAATCCCAGAAGGCTATTAACCGACTCACAGGCATCGTTGTATGCATCAGGGACACGCTGGACTTAGGGGTGGTGTGTGAGCTACACAGGCTACAGCAAAACAATGCAAGATTTTCTTCATTTACCCTGAGTTTATTGTTGGAATTTCCCATTCAGCATTTTTGCTAAATAGTGCAGCAGTGGTAATAAAATAACAGAAGTCAAATCATGGAGGAGTAAGTACAGGTTGTTTCTTCTGCTAATAACAGCAACGTTGGGGCTGGAGAGATGACTCATCAGTTAAGAACATTGGCTGCTCTTGCAGAGGGCGCAGGTTCAATTCCCAGCACTCACATGGTGGCTCATAACAGTCCACAACTCCAGTTCTGAGGGAATATAACACTCCCTTTTGACCTCCACAGGTATTGCACAACACGGGTACACTTACATAATATAGAAAATGTAATCATAAAATAAAAATAATAAATTAAGCATTAAAAATAGAATTTAGGAAAACAATGAAACTTTGATGATTTTCATGACAGAAGGTCAGGTGACAGCTCCATCTCCAACTGACAGCTGGGAGGCAGCAATGTACAAATCAAAGCTCATGGGTTACTGGATAGGCCTGCCTAGTGTCCATTCTGAGTCTGCCAGTAATTTTATTTGTGGCCTTGAGAAAGATTTTTTTTTAACTTACTGATATGTCTCTGCATTCACTACTTTTTGTTGCTGTGACAAAATATCCTAACCAAAGCCAATTATGGGGGACAGAGCTTATGATTCATCTATAAAAGAGAGGGCATTGCGGCACCAGGTGGCTGGAGTGGGGAGCTGAGAAACCTAGTCCTCACTCACACAAAGGAAACAGAGAATGAACTAGAACTGTGGAGAAATTATAAGGTCTCGAAGCCCACCCCCAGTGACATACTTACTGCTGCAAGGCTCTACATCCGAAAGGTTTCATAACCTCCCCAAACAGCACCACCAAGTATAGACTAGGCATTCACAAAACTGAACCAATGAGAAAGATTACTCATTCAATCCACAGTAATTTTGTTAGTTGTAAAATTCAGAGGAAAAAAAATCTTCCTCATAGAAGTTACTAAAAAGAATATTAAGATGTTCCCTAGAAATACAGCCTAACCTAGCAAGCTTTACTGTAAACTCCACAAATTAATTGCCATGGAAAAGCTACCCAAGGCAATGCAATGCTTCCTAAGCAACTCTAGAGAACGTAATTGATTCCAGCCAAATTTTACTACTCTCAAAACCAGATTTCTTATGCCTTTCCTGCTTTTTGTGGGAAAGCTACACTATTTTATAAGTTAAAGTGTTTGAAGTTTGTTTCTTGCTTGACCTCTGATGGATACTGAGTGTTCCTATTCATGGGAAAGGGTTTTGTTTGGGAGGATCTTGGAAGGATTTGGAAGAGGGACATGGAGAGTGGGTAAAATTATAATGTGTTGTATGCATATATTAAATTCTCAAAGAGTAAGTACAGTAATTTTTTTAAATGAAAAAAAAAGGTGTTTCTTATGCAAGATTTGGGGGATAAGTAGCAGCCAGTCTTAATTCATTCACCTGTTCATTCATTCAATTAATTTGAGGAGGAAATGTGAATCCTGCTTGGCTTCTTCTGGCCTAGACCAGTATTTGTGGCTAGCTTTATAACAAGGAGCCCCAGTTTCTACAGGATCTTCCAGTGCACAAGCCCAGAGGCAGAAACAGCAGAGACTGACAACCCCGTGGGCTCCACTGTTCTCTTCTGGGTAACTACTTGGCAGTATTTGCCTGGACTTTACCACCACATTCCTCGCCAAATTTCCTGTCATGAAATCACCCTGCTCCAGCTTCAGATTTGCTGAGACACTGTAGATGCTTCTACAGCTGTCTACCAGGAGCAGAGGGGAGAACGAAACCCCCGGTCAAGGACTGAATGAAAAGAAACATCAAACTGCACAAAAATGTAAAAGGATATTTCTGAGCAAGTATCAGGGAAAACGGTTTAACTGCCTTTGCAAGGCTTTTGGAAGTGGGTGAGAAGTGGGTGAAAGGGAAAGAGATAACTCTATTCAGGTTTTAATAAATGCAGAAAAGAATCTCAGAGGGATGGAGAGTCGCTTTCCAAATTATGTACACCAGCTTGTACTCCTTATTCTCTTAAATGACAAAAGGAAAATAAACAATGTAAAAGGAATGGATGAACGGGACCTGTTTGCAGCTTTCACTGTCAGTAACCACCCTGTAATATCTGGATTGACTGGGATTTCTTCAATTCTAATAGATTGGACAGGATACGGGTTAGAGAATGACAGGAAAGAAGGGCACACTCATCTACGCATCTTGCACTATCAAACCGTAATGTAACCTTAAATAAATATTAAAGCTTTATTCAGACTTCAGCTTAGTGGCAAACAGTGTCATTTCATTCATGGGAATATTAGAGTAAAGACATATATCGGTTTTGGTCAGCTGTTTAAGTTAGGCATTTATTATTCTATAATGAGGTCAAAACTAGTGAATCACACTCCAACTCCATTATTTACATGATATAGAATGTCTGTTAGGTTTTTATAACCCTGAGCAGAGAGAAGAACAGCCAGCACTAACCAGATCATGATGGGAGTCATCATTCAGCGCTCTCTGGAGATTCTCACATACTCACAGCATTGGAGAATACTTGAGACATGTCTTGTGCTGTCCACAGCATTCCTATCAGAAGGATATCAGGGCATGTGGAATGTTTAATATACACAGTACCTTCTTTTAAGATATACTCCACATATTATAAAATAATCCTCTTAGAATACATAATGCAGAAGAGTATTTTTTTATATATTCAAAATCATTCAACAATCACTAATGTCTAGAATATATGTGACACTATGGATTTTCATGATGAAGAAACTAATGTGTACATTAACAAAATGTCAATAAGCAGAGCCTAAGTAAATTCTCTGGCAGAATGTAGCATACAGAAAGATCTGCACTCCTAGGAGATTTTTAATCGCCTACATACCTACAAGATCTAGAAAATTATAGTCTCTTGACATTTAATACCACTTGCTATCGGTCTAATGGCCAGATCAACCACGAAAATTTTAAATAACAAAAGCCACATTCATTGCCATGGACTTCAATATCTAAAGGTTACTGTGACAATTCCCTCCAGCAGTGATTTGTTCTCTGTTGAATTCAACTTCTGCTTGCAAGATGCCTAGATAAAAATCAAATTCCATGTTAGATATCCCATGCCCAGAGTACCTGTCTACAGTCTATGAGTTGATGTTAATTTTGCATTCTTATGTCATCATGTGTGTAGTTCTTACACATCATTATAACAAATGCCCTTCAGGTCTTCCTAAGAGCACAAAACACTGATGTTGTAGAGATATGTCGACCAATAACTTTCTGGAGAACAGTTAATAAAGATCAGAAACCTGCTGCAAAATGAAGATTCTTTAATCAGTGGTATATAGTATACTTGTCCATAAACTTAAGGATCTATATTTAACATATAGTAAGAAATTTTATATTCTAGAGATATGACAGAGATGGGGTTTTCTCTAGGATCTATGACCTCCCCAACCATTTGTATTTGGCTGTATTTACAATGCCACCCATGAATTTCCTCCCATTGAGAGAACTTTAAATTCAATTAAATAACTTTGATTATCCCCTAGATAAAAGTGCTAATACTGGCCAGTATGATGCCACAATCTTTATCCCAGCACTCAGGAAGTAGAGGCAGAAGGATCTCTGTGAATTAAAGGCCAGCCTGGACTACATAGTGAGTGTCAGGCCAGCTGGGGCTACATGGTGACCCTTTCTCAAAAGAAAAGTGCCACCAATCAAGATATTTTCCTTTGCCAATCATTATGGTTCTTAGGCTTTAGAACTAAATGGGATCACTGATTAATTTTTCTCTCTTAGCAGCTCACATAGTATCCTCTACAACTATGAGAGCAAGTCTTCAGGGAGAAGGCTTCCAGGTCAGTTCCCATCTGAGAGATGCTCAGCTCTAAGTGACATATCTACAACGGAATCTCTACACCCAAGACTCATGGAGCCTAGCGGAAGAGGGGGCAGAGAAAATGCTACCACATTCCTCAACCCTCACCAGCAACACTTTTTCATACAGCAGAGTGAAATGAACACAGAAGTCCACAATTATCTAAGTTTTAGAGAATATGAGACTGCAGAGTGTGCGTTCCTGAATAGGACTACTATACTGAACCTCACCCACCCACAGCTCAGGGGCCATCATGAAAGAAGAAGCAGAAAGATTGTCAGAGCCAGTGGCGGTGTATGAGCGTAAGGAGGCAGAGACTTCAGGCCTCTGGGAACTTGCTCAAATAAACTTGCAACAATAGTGACAGTGATACCAATTCAACGAGACAGAAACCCAGCATAGAGCTAGGGAAATGGGCACAAGGCCAGAAGCCTAGCTTAGAACTATGGGCAACTGATTATTGCTGGGTGAGTGAGAGTAGGCATTCTTTAAGATCTCTAGGTAGGTTGACTAGACACCAATGGATGAACTTGCACCAAAAGACATCTAGGTACAAATGCTTCATAGGATCGATCTTAAGGTATATGAGAGAGAGCATGAAATCCAGTCAGAGGGGTTTGGAGTGCAGATCTGAGAGGAAGTCTAAATTTATTGAGTAGTGAAATCCAGAGCTCTTGTGCACGCTCCTTTGCTAGGCTAGGGTGGATTGAGAGCTACTTGGAGAAGTCAGGTTAGAAAACACTACCCTGGGTAACCGGAAAGCACACCCCTTGGAACTCCGATGGACTTCTCTCTCTTCTCTTTTCTCTTTCTTTCTCTTTTTCCAATTCTGATATCCTTAACAAAATGAAGCTCAGTTGTTTCCTTCCTTGGTACACAGAATGCAGTCTCTCTATTTCTCAGTCTTAACACTTCATCTTCCTAAGGTTTTCCTCTTGACACCTGTAGAATTCACTGCCTATCAGGTTTCTATCTAGTATTGTACTTGATCTTGCTACTACCGGTGTTATAAGATATATGGCATCAGCTTGGTCATCCGTTTGCCCAGAACCCTGGCCTTGTAGTTATTCTTTACTCCTTTTACTCCCATTACACATCCAGTCTGAGAAAATCCTATAGTTTTCAAAAATCAATCTGGCCATCCCTCATCATTTCTCCTGTGTCCACCTTTCATGTGAACTTATTACAAGTCCTGTCCTTCCAGTAATCATATCTTCACCAACCGCATAACCAAACCACAGATTTATCAGTTCTGAAAACTGCAGCAGAGAGATTCTGTTACGATGAATATTCGATTATTCTCATTCTAGGGAAACTTGCACTCGTATTTTCTCTAGGCTTTTGTCTCAGAGAAAGATTCCAAATCTCCTCGATGTGGCCCACTAGGTCTGGCCTCACCTGCTCCTTCTGCTATTTCTCTGGTCACATCTACTTTTCACCTCCTCTTTTGTGTTTCAATTGCAGCATCTTTTCCTCTCCCATTCTTTCTGGAGTTCACTGTGTACGCTTGCCTGTAAGTATTCCCATCACCTAATTCCTGCCTGGACTATCCTCCTCCAAACCCACCACAAGGCTCACAGTACGCACAGCCTACTTTCTTGACATTTCTATTAATGGCTCAGTTTTAGTGAAACCTTGAGCCATCCTTCTCGCCAGTACCATGCTGAACCCCTAGGAGATTGTGGCTTTATGCCACAGATCCTCCTACATCCAAAACTTGATTCTGATATTGAAACACAGAGAAAATATGAAACCTCAGGGAATGAGATTTTTGAGGGAGAACAGTACTGATTTATTAAATGGGTTTTGAAAAAAGCATGAGAGAGTACAAAGCAGAACTACTATGAGCCTTTTCATCACACTGAGTTTAGGTGAGTATTCATGATCATGAGCATGGATTTGCATGGTTTTACCTGCCTACCAGTACCAAAGGAACGAACATCCAGGTCTTCATGTCAGATATGGAGCAGAAGGGGAAAGGCTGTGGAGGGGCCTGCAAGCTGTCAGCAAATGCCAGAAATGGAATTGGGAAACTTCTTGTGCACTTTTCCAGGGTCCATCCTCCTCTAATGTGATTTACTTTATGCCTTATAGCAGCAGCAGTGACGCTTCCCCATTTGAGACAGAGCGTAAGTTCTGTTTACAGGGACAAGGATGATATTCTGCTGATTCCACACCACGTTATACCCAGCTCCTAGAGAAGTATTTGTCACAGCATAAGAACTCAATCAAGACTGGGCTGATGAATAAATCTGTCTTTGTTTTATCTGCATAATAAATATGCCCCATTTTATAGGAATTAAACATTTATTGAAAGAATGAATGCAGTAAAATTTCTGACAAGAAATCTGTAAAACAAGAAGCTATTAGAATGATTGCATGCATCCTAGCCTCTTTGTTTTCAGACAAATAAACTCTTTAGGAAAATAGTACTTCAAACTTACTATCATTATTAAAGATAGCAAATTTGCATGTAAGTGCATGTAAGATGTTTTTCAGCACAACTATAAATCCTGATTTATGATTTTTAATTGAATTTAATATTATCCTAGTATATCTCCAAAATAATGGGACAGTCATTTTGAAATTCCACATTATCTCTTGGATGCTACAAGCCTAAGAAAACCTGCAGATTGTCACATGCACAATAGCATTGTGTGGTGAGCTGAATAAGAATGTCCCCCATAGGCTTCATGTAGTTGAACACTTGGTCCCCAGGTTGTGGCATTGTTTGGGGGTGTGGTCATGCTGGAGGAAGCACATCACAGGTGATAGAGCCACTTCCAGTTTCCCTTTGTGCTTCCTGTGCCTGCTTGAAGATGTGAGCCCTCAACTTCCTCCCCCAGCTACCCATGATAGATTCCTCTCTCCGGAATCATAAGCTCAGTAAACTCTTCCTCCTATAACTCACCATGGTCATGATGGTTTGTCACAGGAACAGAAACACAACTCACACACATATTGTGGTTGATTTTTAAAATGTGTTTTCATCAAACTATGTTTATTTACCAAATAATATTTATGAAGGCAGAGATTGACAAGGCATCCAAGAAAAATATTATTTACAAGGTAATACTATTTTAACTTGTAAATGAAATTAGTTGCTCAATTGTAGGTTTGTGTCAGTAAAGAGACCTATGTCTCTGACAGAAAAGAAAAACTTCTGATTAATGATTATTTTGCTATAGGATAGTAACCTATAAAATACATAGGAGCTGGTATGGTGGCCAAGCCTTTAATCCCAGTACTCTGGAGGCAGAGGCAGATGGGTCTCTGTGAGTTCAAGGAGAGCCTGGTCTCTACATAACGAGTTCCAGGTCAGCTGGGGCTACAGGGAGACCCTGTCTCAAAAATAAATAAAATAATAAAATAAATAGATAAATAAAATAAAATAAAAATACATAAACTATGTAGGGAAAAAAATCATCCTGAAGCTATTTGAGCCAGTTTTATAACCCCACTGATTCTCTAATTCATGAATAATTTTGGATATGTTTACTCTGTACTTTATTGGAAGAAGCTTTTATTTCTAACTTGGGAAAATATATTTTGACTTATTTGAATGTCAAACAACAACAAAAAAAATGTGTTTATGGGGGGGATGGAAACCTAACACCTTAGCAGAACCTCAAAGGAGGCAATTTGAAGCTCCTTTTCAAAGACAAGGTATTTAAGATTCTGAGACAGTCATTAAACTCTCAGAATGTCATCACACGTTCTAGAATTTAAATGCAGTAGTCCATGGTTGGGTAGCATCTGCTGTAAGTGCTGATCAGCTCTGTCATCTGTATAACCATAAAAATGTATTTTCTGTGAATTTTTGATATTTGACAAATATTATTTTGTTGCCTATACCAAAGAGGTTTAACTTTCAAATCATACTGCCTGCATTTTATAACAATAGATAGCTTATGTCTTTTCCTTCCTTTAGCAACTTTTCTGAAATGATCTTAACCTTACAAATATATCCCACATATCAGTCTTGCCCATGGCCATGCCAGGCAGCTGACAGCCATAGATAATAAAAGGAAGAAAGTAATAGTCATATGTAGGTAATAGTGTGGAGCTGCTGAACCCTGCCTCATCCATAAGTCACTTCTGCTGTGACATTATTAGATCACCCCACGGATACCGCCAGCCCCACAGGTACTGAGAGTTTTAATCTCCATCAAAAGCAACTTTTGAAAAACAAACAGGACCTCTTCTAAGACCCAGATTGATTGAAATCAGCATTTTGCCTGTTCTCTTGAGTATTTTAAAATCTTCTCTAACATGTTGAAATAAAATGTTTGATGTTCCCATTATTTGCAATTGAATTCAGCCAACTTGTCATCAGAAAGTGCATTGGGAGGTCGAGCAGTCGGTTACTCCTTCGGTCTCCATCTCTGCCTTTCCTCATCTTCTCCACTACCTCCACCTGCTCCTGCTAACTTCGCTGTGAGAAATCCCAAGGGGGTCCTGCCATATTGCATGGTTCTGAAACTTAATATCATTGGTCACATTGACTGTTAAAAATATCTTTTATATTCCCCTCTCCTTATCTATCTTGCTGTAAAACAAACCCTGTGCATGGTTACTCAATTGTTAAGATCTCTCAGATCCCCACCAAAGGAAGTAGAATTCGGACATGGACTTCTCCTGACTTTCTGCTTCCCACCAACTTGAATCCCTTTTAAAACTAATTCTTTTATAGCTCATCATGTCATTCTACCATTAACTCGACAGGACAGGCCGGGCATGGAGAATGCTTCACTTATTTTCTATTTTTATGTGCGCTACCTAGAAACTCTTCAAATAAGAAGTGTTAGGATACATTTTAAAAGCCATAATTTTTGAAAGACAGTAAGTAGCACAGATTGTGCTGGATGTGACTTTGGTGACATTTGCATAGCACTGAAGTTGTGCTCTGGTGAATGGGGCAACTTGGTAGTGGCTTTCCTTTTAACTCTAGGAAGTGGAAATTCAGAGGTGTGGGCCAATAGACCAGTTCATTCAGTTTTCAAATCGTCTTTCTCTGCGGGTTACTCTCAAAGTAAAGTCATCACAGACGCTAAATGAGTTGGTGTCTTATAGCTTCTTAAGTTCAGTAAAATACAAAGGACAAAAATATCTATACTTATATTCAGCAGTTATGAAAACCCAGAATTTACAGGTGAGCATATGACTCGTTGATGAAAATTCCAATGTATGATAATGAAACAATGTAGAAATCTCAGCACTATAGCTTCATTAATTTAATTTAAAAAATGCACCATTTCTTATTCCCGTAAGCAGCCACCTTTGTGGGTTTGAAACAGTCTTAATTTCAGAATGATTTATCCTAAAGAAAGAGAGTTTTATGCTTTATCGTCTTGTTGAATTATATTTGACACGATTTCTTTGAAAATATATTTCCATTTCCTCCTTTGCCTAGAAAAGAATTATATATCAGCACACTGGTATCATGTCTCTAATGAGGAACAAATTATTCCTTCCACCCAATTAGAAATCATCTTTCCTTTGTGCTGAGAGTCCTTAAACCATAAAATGAAATTTGTTTTCGCATTTTTAAAGCAATAGTGTGACATTCCAAATACCCCAAAGCAAAATGCCAGCTATCTAAGCAATTCTGTTACACATGAAAAAGGAGCCTTTGCCTCAGTAACCCTCCAAAAATGGAGGCAGACATTTGCCACCTACTGGTGATTTTTATTTTTGTGATTCTGTAGTAAGCTTGTTGCTTGTCAAATTCTTTTTAAAAATAGATCCCTTAAAATTACCAATTGACAAAGATTCCAATGAGGATGAAAGGTTATTGAAAGACTCTTGAGATAAATGAATTGAACTTTTCCTGAAAGGTCTTGATTATACTTCATACCAGCAAAACACTATGCATGGGAATTTAGCACATTCATTAAGTGTGATTGGTTACCCCAGTGAAGGTCAGTATTGTTTCTATTTCCCTGTTTCCAACCAAGCATGTATTAAGAACTACTCTAAAGAAGAGAATGATGATTCATAAAGGCTGAAGTCCAAAGTTCACCCTTGGCTCACAAGCAATGTCTGTCAGTGGAGGACATTCTTGTTTCTGTGAGAAGCCTTTGGATTTTGATGACCACATCCACATCTTCACTCCACCTTCTGCCTACTGCATGACCATGGGTCTGATGCACACTTACACAACGCTAAATGAGCTGGTGTCTATATATAATTTAATAAAAAAAATGCACCATTTCTTATTCCCTTAAGTAGCCAGCTTTGTGGGTTTGAAACAGTCTTAACTTTGGAATGATTTATCTTAAAGAAAGAGTGTCTGTCTTTTGAACCAAGGGCTAATATTGTCAAGTTACCACCAAATAATAAGTATGAAGATACAGATGAGTAGAGTCTCTAAGAAGGGGCTCACGGTGCTCTAGCTGGAATAAATACATTATTTGATAGTACAAAGGCCATCAAAAATGAAATAGAAGTTGCAAATAGACTCTTCCCTCTGAAAATAAGTTAATTTGGAAAATGCTGTCATAATCTCAAAAATTACTGTGCTGTCATTCTTGTTCCAAAGTAGGCATCCTTGAACTTCTAGGTTAAGGGTCACAGCCTAAGGAGAACCCGACCTTGAATCTCCATGCTCCTCAGCCTCTCACACATCCAAGCTGATATTCTCCCCGGTCCCTGCACCATGCATTCATGGTGTTCATTCCAGTTTTAAAATGCTTGTGTATGTGCTAAAGCCCTCCCCTCCTCCACAAGATTATACACTTTTAAGGACAAAAAAAAAAGCATCTCATAATTTTTATAATTTGTTTTCTGCCTACCCTGAACACATTAACAGAATCCACACATACATTTCAAGTGAGGATGCAAATAAGCGAACTAATGAATGCATTCATTAATTCCTTATTTTCCCCAATCACAATGGACAAAGCTTGATCACTGAAAATGACTTTAAGCCACAAGTATAGTAAATTGCTTGCAAAATTACCTAACAAAGTGAAAACTGTAATGATAGTCATTGAACATATTTTCAAATCCTAAAATGTTCTGGGTAAGATATGGCTTTCAGCATCTTTCCCAAACTTTCAAAGTGAACAGTGGGCTCAAATCACAGGTTCTTTGATAGAACAGTGCTGTCTTTGTTTATCAGTATTGTTGCCAGCCTACACAGTCTTTCCCCAAGAGTAAGAACGTTACCCACTGTCGAACCCAAGGAGCTATCCTTGAACTTGACCACACTGACACTGAAATTTAGGTTCCCCACAAATGCAGCATGTGTGTCTGCATCATAAAATGTCATAAATTCCAAAATAGAAGAGTAAGGCAAGTTTTAAGCAATTGCCTATAACTTTGTTAGGTTCTAATGCACAGTAAATAGAGCAAGGTGTAGAAACACTGTTCTTTGTTAAAGGTTACTTCAAAGCCCCATGGACAATTATAAATGTCTAGCCACGGATAGACTACAGGAGCCTCTGGCGTGGTCATTCTTTGGAGGACATGGTTCTCTTCCCGGAGGCGTTTTTAAGAAAGATAAAAGGCTTCCAGTTCCAACAAAACCAGAATTGTTAATAAAATGTCATTAAAAACTCAGGAATAGGACAACATTCATGTATTTCTGATATTGTACAGACACATGGTCTAAAAGGTACTAGTCTCTGATTCCCTCAGGAAGTTCACCATTCTTTGCCTTGCTGATCACTATTGATCAGTCCCGGAATATGGAAAGTTACACTTCTAAAATGCTAAGAAGTTTGGCTGAGTGAGATGCAGTTATTCCCATTTGCTGGAACAGATGACAACAAAGGCTATATTTTTGTATTGCAGGACATTTCTAATTTTGTGTCTGACGTACTAATTTTATTCCAGCATTATATATCCAGTGACGACACATAATATACCAAATAGTTCCTGCATCAGTTTTCTTCATTATTGATTAAATGACAGCATAGCATGTACGTCTAATACATTAGAATGTGCAGCACAGATTTAGCTTTTGAAGTGTGTGCCCTTACACACTTACTATAAGAAAATTTATTTAGGATTTAGGTTTCTCAGTGACTCAGAGAAGCCACGATGAGTCAGTGGATCCAATAGATAAGCCTGCACAGTCCTGCTCATACCATACCATAGAAAATCACCATCAGAAATCTAAAGAATCCTTTAGCCATGCAAGCTTTTGAAGAAAACAAGTATTACAATCTTTGAAAGTAAATTATTTCCCTCTCCCAAATGAGAGCCATTAGAACAACAATTGGTGAATTTTCTGTGAAATGAACCATGACTGTAATTGCATTGATTGTGATAAACCAAGATACCTTTGGCATTCTCTTGGCCAGACATTTATGCTCTAAGGAAACAAATTTTAGTTTGTGTTTTAGAACATTATCTGTAACATAACATTTCAAGTATGTGAGAGTGTGCGTGAACTTTGAAAATCAGTTGAGATGATGTATCAGGTAGGGTTAAGGAGAAGAACAGAACCAGTAGGATGAATATGTAGCATAATTTATTAAATAGGCTTAGGCAGCAGGACTTGACACTCCCACAATGGCATATACATGCTAGAGAGGCAGAAAATACGATGCTTGTTTAGTCCAGGAACTCAGACATATCAGCAGCCCCAATATGAAACAGAAAGCCTGAAAATTCCCAGAAAGTCACTGGCCTTGAATCTATAGTGGAAGGCCAAGGAAACTGAAGTGGGATGCCAGAGGAGGATGGCAGACTCTGATGCACTCCAAAAAAGGTGTACCTTTTACCCTGGGACATGTTTACCTCAGGGCTCACTGTTGGAAGTTGTCAATACCCTCAGCATAATGCCCCTCACTTTATCCTCTTTGAAAACCCCTACAATACCCCCTAGGTGATTCTAAATCTAGTCCTTTGACAACTAAGAGTGATTATCACAGATAAAACTATCTTAGTGATGTTGATATTCTGAAGTCACAAAGCACACTTGTTGAGTAAAATTCAGGAGAATACAAGCTTTGTAATAGGATTTTTAAATATAGTTTATTTTTTAGAAAATGTTTTATAGCTTTAAGGTTATAATGAATAATCTTTATAACTACTAAGCCAGATCTTTCCTTATTATAAAATTTGATTTGTAAATAGTCTGAAAAAAACATATTCAACTCTGTGATGATAAGGCATAAAAGGAAACATATGAACTATTATATGAATGTAACAAAATAAAATGATTAACAGAGAGATGGACTTCTCCAAACACTTATGCCAACAAACTCTCAGGTCTCAAACTAATTTACAACAATTATGCTAGCTAGAAACAACAAACTTGAGTTCCACTGACTTTCTATCAAAAGCAAATTTAAATATGGTCATATAATTTTATTCTTATTCAGTTCGTTGTTAAAATTCTGCCTTACAGAAATTAGCAGACACACACAAGACTGGAGGTATGGGATGTTATAAGAAGTGAAGCAAAAGACATACAACTGTAGAAATCTGTATTTGTTTGTGAGATAAACTCATATATACAGCAGCCAACAGAGTGATGAAGCTGCTGGTGTTGATTCCTATGTGGGCCTGTGGCCAGCAAATCATGAAATAGTATTTGTTCTACAATGTCTTAAGTATCTATTTGCATATACTATCCAGATAGAGAATACAAATAGGACACATAGCTTTCATATAGGTTAGCTTTTTCTACAGGTCTAGAACTGATATCATGTAGAGGTTGTTCATATGAAGATCTTCCCCTTAATGTTTTACACTAGAAATTTCTGCCCTGAACTTCAGTGTGCTGATTCTTCTTGTTCTTTCTGTGCCTTGCACATGTCTTTCATGTATAAAGTTTATACTGACTTCAAAAGAACATAGATGAATCACTCTAGGAGATAAAGAGGACCGAGAATGAAATCCAAGGGCATAGAGGAACTTACTGGCACAGCAAGATGAACATGGAAAGGAAAGCTAAAACTTTTATCTTACTAAAAGTATATGGAAGAGAGAAAACACATTAGGGAGGAGTATTTTTACAAACTTCACTAAAACAATGGAACTAACTTTTTAATTATAAAGTTTGCCTTTGATTTATGCATGCATAATGAACTCAAACAGCAAATTTAATAGAATGAACCACAAGATGGCCTTCAAAGGTAATGATTTTTCAAAAACATCAATAACATCTAGATCCTCCTACAAGTGATTTGAGTTAGTGGAGATATCAGTGAACAGACTTGCTTACCGGTTGCTCTGATGAGTAGAACATGACCAGGAAGGATTGTTGAGTCTTTAAAGTCTGACCGCAACAAGGCAATGACCAATTGCTGTGTGGTCTTGAACCCTCATCTAAGTGGTATATACAGTTAAGTTTTCAAAATGAATAAATGTGCACATGTGGAGGTGCATGCCTTTCATCAAAGCACTTGGGAGGAAGACAGAGTTGAATTACTATAAGATAGTCAGCATAGTGAGTTCCAAGCAAGTTGAGGCAACATTGAGAGATCTGTCTCAAAAAAAAACATAAACAAAACAATACTATATATATATATATATATATATATATATATATAGCTGAAATCCTCATGACCTGAAAATGTCTTACAAATTGTCAAATGTTGCATTATATTTTTATTTACATTTTGTGAACATGTGTGTGTGTGTGTTTGTGTGTGTGTTCGTGTGTGTGTGTATACATATGCACAGGCTACAGTGGGAGAGTAAAATCAGAAGACAACTTAGAGGAGGTAGTTCTCCACTTTCACAATGTGGGTTCTGGGATCAAATTCATGTCAGTATTGGCAATGAGCACCTTAACCCACGGACCCTATCTTACCAGACCTTGTAAGATACTAAAAAAATAAAACCTTTTATACATAACCTACATGATAAATCTAATTGTGAAAACATTAAAATATCTTAAATTATAACAAAAAATATAAAATTCTTCTATTTCAGGGTATAACACCACATGCATTCAATCTTAGCTGTTAGGAGGGGGAAAACCAAACCCTAAAACATGAAAAATGTATACATAAACCATCCTCTGAAACCATATGACCTTGTGGTTCCAGTGAGTATCTGGTGGTAAAAATGACATTTTATGGAAGTGAATAATCTGAGATTATATAGGTAAAAAGTTTTTAAAAGAGAGTTTTCATCTAACTCATTTATGATGAAGACTGAAAAGTCAGACATGATTAAGCATAGTCACTTAATTCTATAGATGCAAGTATCTAAACATTAACAGCAGAGATTTTTGTGTCCCAAATGCACATTGAAGGTTTACACATCCCTATCTTCCTAAAATCCTGCACAATTCTTAAAGAACTCAGTTCTCACTTATCTCAGATGAAGGCTCCTAGAGTGAGGTCTGATTAGATACATAATTTTACATAATCGCAGTACAATTATACCTTGCTTTATAAAGTTATTCTCCAAAACTGTTACACTTATCTCCATTATCTTTGAAAAGTTTTTACGGAACACATGAATTTAATAGAATTTATGCTATAAAAACATTGCTCTCTCTGGAAGGTAGTTACATCTGGTCACTGAGAGGGTCACTCTTACTATTCAATAGAAAAAATACTTGAATTTTAGTATGTTGATTGAAAGGTGTATTTTATTTGGGAGGTCTGGAGAGAGATGGCTCAGTGATTAAGAGCACTGACTGCTCTTGCAGAGGACTAATGTTAGTTCCCAGAACCCACATGGCAGCTAACAATCATCTGTGAATCCAGTTCCAGGGCATCTGAATCCCTCCTCTGGCCTCCAAAGGCATTGAATTTCCAGGCACATACACAAACACTCACACACATAAAATAAATAATAAATGCATATTTTATTCTATAAATTTTATATATTTTTATTTTTATTTTACTTATTTAACAAATAAACATTTTATTGTGTATGTGTATCTGTGTCTGCGTCATCTGTGTGTATGTCTATGTCTATGTGTCTGTGTGTCTGTGTCTCTACATGTCTGTGCGTCTCTGTGAGTGTTCATGCCAGTGAAGTGCCCTCAGATTCCAAAAGAGGTGTCATACCCCCGGGACTAGAGTCACATGTAATTTGTGAGCGCTGTGAGTCCAGGTTGTGGGTCCATGCTGGTACTGGGAACTGAACATGGAAGAGTTTAAAGAGCCCTTAACTGCTTAGCTTTCACTCAACCCCAAGATCATGGAAGTTTCTTAACCTTAGATCTATACATATGAACCCTGAAAATATTTCAGAAATCATATAACAAGTAGTCATTCTTTATATTAAAACACATTTCTGTAAATACTATCACTTTTTCCATAAATAAGTTGCTTAACATTTTGAAAGGGTAGGGTTTGCAATAATGATGACACAATGGAAAAATTCTTCTATCAGATAATAATTATTAAACTTCAACACTTATTAAAAACAGAATTAAAAGATGACGGAAAATGACCAAAATGAGCAGTGCCTTTTAAAAAAGGTTATATCCAACAGGCATCTGGGTCATTACGTAAATCTGTGGATTCACATCTCTTTTTAGCATAGACATATTTCCAAGTTCACCCAACTGTGACAGTAGAAAACTTTTTATCTCTTTGAAGTGGTCGATGTTAAAGCTTATCCTATGAATGCAGATGAAGAGAGTATTTATGGAAAATATTTTAGAAGTAAGAAAGTCTCAGAACAGCTAAGGAAAAAATTAGGGGCCAGTGAAGTGGCTCAGCAAGTAAATATATGTCCTTACTGCCAAGCTGAAGGACTGGACTTTTATCCCTGGAACTCACATTAAAGAGAACAGGCCTGACAATTGTCCACTGACCTGCACATGTGCTCTGTGGCACACATACATATCCACACAATAAATAAGTAAATTCAGGAAAATAAAAATTCTACATAAGATGCATTAAAAATAGGACCCCCGTATACACAATTCCAATGACAGAAACGTATAAAAAGTGTTGGAGGAAGCAAGTACTCAACACATGTTTTATAAATAGGTTTTTACAAAACAAGAGAAATGATATTGATGACAAAACCTACAAGGAGTCAAACAGAGAAATTGAAACCATAAAAATAAACAAAATAGATAGCTTAGAGCTAAAACCACATTATCTGACATGAAAAATTCACAGGAAGCATAAGCAGAGTGTCTGGAGTGATGAGAGAATCAGTGAGCATAAGATTGTATCAATAAAATCATCCAACTTAATGAAGAGACAGAGAGAAGATTAAAGGAAAATAAACCAGGGCTCAGAGAACAGCTGCAAGATATTATGCAATCCATAATGCATGTAATTGGTGTCCTAGAGGGAGAGGATAAAGAAGAAAAGAAAAATATATTCCAAGAAATAATGATTGCAAATTTTGCACGTTATTAGAAGGCAGTATGTGACTGACGCAGGAAGCAGAAGGACACCCATTGGCTTGGTTTGTGTTCTGTTATTATAAACACTCCCAGAGTAGTCTGGGGAAGGAAGGCTTCACATCATCTTATAGGTTCCAGGGAAGCCAAGGCAGGACCTCAAGGTCAGGAGTTTCATGCAGATAGCTGGGAGGAGCACTTCTGATGGGCCAGTTACCTCTTTCTTGCTCAGTCAGCTTTTTAAAACAGTCCAGGCCCACCTACTGAGGGATGGCATTGCCCACAGTGGAATGGGCCTTCCTACATTGATTAACAATCACTAAATATGATGAAGATGTGTTGTATGAAATGCAGAAAAATTAAATAAATTTTTCTTGTAAAATGACAAAAAGAATTATTCATATTCAACAATATGAAAACTAGCCTAATAATGAGCAAAATATCTGATTATAAAATTTTCTAAAAGCAGAATACAGTCATGCACTATCTACTCACACACCAGTTAAATATTAACTGCTTAAGGAACAGTGGTTACATAAGATTTTATCAGTTAATCACATCATGGTAGTCAATGTTTATGTAAGTACAATTTCAAAGCTGACACAATCATTTAGTAACACATTTCTCAGTCTGTATCTCCATCATGATGGGATGCATGACCATGGATGGTTTCTAAATAAACTCATATGAAAATGTTAAATAAAATGCCTCCTAGAGTTGCTCTGAGGGAAGATGCTCTTCAATGGAAAGTCCTTCTTCTCAGGTGTGTCAAGTTTACAACCAAGTTTAGCTGTGACATCCAAGAAAGATAAGCACACAGTTTTATACACACAATAAGCCATACACACATACAGACACACATATATTTGGTCATACACACACACACACACATACACACACACACACACACACACACACACAAAGTGCTAAAATAAAATGCAAAAAAGAACCTTAACAGCAGCCAGAGAAAACACAGGACAACTCAGAACTGGTAAATCATGATGCACTAAACTGTAGTCTTCTAATCTAAAATAATATAGGCCTGAAAATAACAGAAATATTCAAAGCACTAAGAAAAAGAGTAATTAAAGGAACACTTATATCTGATGGAACTTAAGATGAAATGAAAGCAATTTGATAGACTTGAAAACTGACAAAATTCATTTCTAACAACTCCACACTAGAACATAGAACGCTGACAGTCCCTCAGGCTGAAGACAAATGACACTTTGATCTCAATAAAGTAGGCAGAAATAAATATGTGGCTAAAATGATGGCATGTGAGGTTGTGTGCATGCGTGTGTGTATGTGTGTGTGTATGTGTGTGTGTGTGTGTGTCCATTTTCTCTCAATTGAGAAGACATATATGACTGATCAAAGCAAAACTTCCAAAGTCACATGTTGAGATGTGTTAACATATGTATATTTTATAAACACATATGTTGGAAATCCAAAGGGAAAAGAATGAATACTGTAGATGTGTATATATACAGATATCCATATTTGCTGGTAATATGTATATGTCACAATTAATAGCCAAGTAATGACTCTAAATAGACATTTTAATCTACTGATGCATTTTAATCTACAGAATCACCAAAAATGATGCCCAGATGATTCTAAACATCTAAAACACCAGAGGCCAGAGTGTGTAGGAGAGATTAA
This sequence comes from Eospalax fontanierii, assembly GCA_035773235.1. NCBI lineage: Eukaryota > Metazoa > Chordata > Mammalia > Rodentia > Spalacidae > Eospalax > Eospalax fontanierii. Next base: position 105,517,784 of record CM069527.1, on the reverse strand, counting down.
TTAATGTGTACAAAGTCTGTCAGATGACAGTAATAAGTGTTATAGTACACAGAAGATTGTGAAAGATATTAAAATATCTGGAAGAAAGATTTGGAAAGTTCTCACCACAAATCTTGATAAATATCTGTGAAAGATGGCTATCTTTCTAAGAAAATAAACACACAGGCACATGTTACAGACTGAGAAACAGCAAAATCTTGTGAGATGCTGTGTTAATGAGAATGTTGGAAACAAGAGAAGAGAACCCTCAAATAGAGTTCAGAGGGAAACTGGAGGGTGCACTGATGTTCAGCAAACCCTACAGTCATATGTAACACTCCATCAAGATGTTTGTCTGCTGGGCAGAAATATGTAATTGTGTATCATTTATGATATTTTTATATGAAAGTTATTAAAGTATGTTTTGTCTGTGTCTATATTATGTGATATGAAAGGAAAAGTGAACAAAAACGTTACAATTCAACATCTCAAATTTCCCTTTGAGTAAGTGGATAGAATGAATACGCAGAGCACAAAACACAAATAATATTGCAAGAGAACTTTCAACGAATCCAAGTTCAATGACAGGGAACCTCTGACCAGCAAGATCAGAATGCATGCTTTTCTACTGCAAAGAGAATTGTTATCACATAACTTCACGTGTGATCTGCAAGCAAAATCGCAATACCTTTTAAAAGATAAAGTCACAGAGTATGATCATGAGGAAGAGGTGGTCATCACAAATCAGCAACAGAAATCTGGACATTTTACAACATTTAGAAATTAACATGCTTCATAATTACTTGAGTCTAATAGACCAAAAAGAACCTAAGAAAAAAAAAAACCTGAATGAATGACAGCAAACAGTAGAATAAGGTGTGTGATACAAATTACATATTTATTTCCAAATACTAAAAAAAAATGTATAGACTAATAATAGAGTCTTCCATTTAGGGAGACGGCCCCGTAGGTACAGCACAGGCAGTGAAAGTGTGAGGACCTGATGTCAAATCCCCACAGCCCGTGTTACACCAGTCTTTGTGTGGCACCATGGCAGTAGTAAGAATTTTCTCCTAGGAACTACGGGGGGACAGAGACAGGCCAGCCTCATGGCATATGTAGCTGTGTACAACATAGACCCTGTCTCAGACAAGGTCAAATGGAGAGGACCAATACCTGAGTCACTCTTCTGACTTCCACACACATGTTGTGGCATAAATATGCCTTCCCTCACACACAGACACTTACACATACACACCTCACACACATACTCATACAAACACATATTCAAACAACATATACATTCATATAGCACACGCATACATAATTACACTTACACACACATATTCACAAATATATACACTTACACACCTGAGCACATACACACACACACACACACACAAGAATCTTCCATATTATGAAGTGAAAACATCAGAGAAAATAATTTTTAAAATTAAAAGGGCCAACAAGCAATAATGGAACAATAATGGAAAGCAATAGAAACAAGGAAACTAACATGTTTCATAAAAGAATTTATCAAGACATTTATAACAATAATTTCATTGACAAAATAAATTATTTGAAACAGAAACACACCAACTCAAAGTTAAAAAGTGACCAAGTTAAAAAGCGTATTTCTTCTAAAGAAATTAAATTCTCAGTGAAAGAAATGGCCCCTTAATTCTCTGCTAAATTCTGTCAAACAATGAGGGAAAAAATACCAACCCTGCAAAGTCTCTTTCAGATAATAGGAAAAAGTATTTTTAACTCATTCGAGCAGACTAGAATTACAATAACAAAACAAGAATAAAACATAAAACTATAAACAGTCATGCATGAGAAAGGGAAAATCTCACCTAAAGTTGAAATCACCATCATACACGCATGCACACCTACTTATACGGCTGTTACACAGAAAAAAAGTCAGTTGTTCACCTCTTATACAGTATCACAATAGTAATCTATATAATACACAGCATTGGCTGGGACTCCTAACTGTCCTCTCCGAATAACACTTTGTGGCCCTTAGTGTACAGTCACTCTCCCCAACAAAATTGAACTGAATTGCAACCAAAGTAATTTACTTTAGTAAATCATCTTCCCAATGCCCCAAATATGAAAACAGAATTCTACAAACATTGATACTTAATAATTTATGACGTTTGGTTCCTATTACATAGCTTTAGTATTTTTTCTAGGTTGACAATTGCCTCTGTAAAACCTACCTAGAGACCACACATTCCTCCTGTGATGGAAATGCCCTGTCTGCACTGGGGAGGGGGGGGGGGGACACAGGGATCACTCTTTATAAGGATTTTGATTTTTAAGAAAGTGATGCTGTGGAAATAACTTTTACCTAACTTTCTAACCAGTGTTAATCCTATGTTTTGATACCATTTAGCTTTACCTGAGTTTCTTTGTAATGCAAACAGGTTTACTAGGCTTTAGGCTCCTCTTACAATCTAAACATATAGCATTAATCCCATTCTTGCCCTTGACCCAGAATCTTGTGTGTGTGTGTGTGTGTGTGTGTGTGTGTGTGTGTTGTGCATAGCAAGCTCTAAAAACAGAGACTATTTTTTGAAAGCAACTCATTATCCAATTTGCATTTCAAACAACAAGTGGGAGATAACATCTATTTGTGGTTGTGTATGCTGTTCTAGGTCAATGAAAATCAAAAGGGAAAAATTCTGTCATCAGACAAACTCTTCTTTTCCTTCTCCCATTTTCTGTTGCGTGTATGGATTCAATAAAACGAGACCAAGGCCTTTGTTCAAAAGCACATTCTGGGAGAAATCTGAAGGCTTATTGAAGTTCTGAAGTTCTCTATTTGAGAACTTCATTTCTTAAAACGAACCAATCCCCACCCTTGGTTGTCATGGATGCTATAAGTCAGGCTGTTCTTGTTCAGAGATCATGTAATATGGCACTGCATCACTACAATGAATGGGTTTGATCAAGGGAAAAATGTTTTTCTTGAGAGATAGTTCCGTAGTTAAGAACATTTGCTGCTTTTACAGGGGACCCAAGTGGGACCCATGTTCAGTTCTCAGCACTCACATGGATGGCACACAACCGCCTCTAACTCCAACTCCAGGAGATCTGTCACTCTCTGTTGGTCTCAATGGGCACTGCAATTAATGCATATACCCACAGGTAGACACACACACACACACACACACACACACATAACAAAAAAAATCATAGAAGAGGATTTTAACTATACAAAGAAAGCAGCTCCTTAAGCAGTTGCTTAGTGGCCATCTCAGTACTGGAGATCCTGGTGTGATATGAAGAACTGGAATTCAAAGCACTGAGGGACACTTGGTCAGCTCTTACAGTCCTAGCCTTAAAAGGAGAGGACCAGTAGGGTTCAGAACTACTAATCACGAAATGCCAAAGTCACCTTTACTACCTATCCCTTATGAACTGCAAAGTCGGCATTTAATGAAATCCACTTTTTCCTTGTTAGTCTCACCTTAGGGCTTAGTGTCTGACACACATTCAAAGGAAGTATGATTCCAAGAGTGCTTTTCTATAAATTTTGTCTCAAGCAGACATTCTTACAGACTCTGGCTTGTCTCCTTCGATGATATTTACGAAAGCTGTACACTTGCTTTTATCTGTCTGTCAAGCAGTTTATCACACAGATCCCCATGCTTGGTACAGTATTTAACATCTAGTGAGACTGGGCACGACTAATGTATATAGAGGATATGAATTCTGCAATGTGCATTTGAGGGTACTTTGTGTCAACAAAGCTCTATATAACCAGATACATGTGACTAGCTACTAGAGTTCAGTGTGCAAGGAACTAATAAGGCAAATAGTAACTCTTCTACAAGGTGAAGGGCCATCTTAGTTAAGGTATAAAGTATAAAGAATATATTTGAGCAATGTTTATGGAATTGTTAACTCTGAAATGAAAAGATGAGTGAGTGGGTCTCTATTTTGCATCTAACTTCTCTGATTAACAAATTCCCTACAATGAGAACTGAGAAAGAAGAAAAAAATTACTAAAGGAAATTAAATCCCAGATTGCTGAGGAAATTATAACAGTTGCTACTTCAAAGGAAATTAAGTCTCTTGTCTTAAATGAGTTACATTCTTGTTTACTGTGGGACTCAGTAAATGAAACTGCCATGGAAATCCAAAGTTAGAAGAGGTGGCAAACAATAGAGACAGAGAAATGATTACAAATTTAAATGACTAAAAATCTTGATCTCTAGATCACGTGTATAAAGAAGATGGAAACTTTAAAGGATAGCTTATGAACACCTGAAATTAAAAGCACCATTTGTTTTAGAACAACACAAGTTAATAAATGATTTTTAATTACAGCAGCATTTCTCCCTTATTTTGAAGCATTTTAGACAAACTCTCCATCTACCAGCAGTCTACCCTTATACGCTTCAGTATAACCCTTTTAGTTGTTGACAATTTTGCTATTATATTAACACAATTAATAATGACTGCTTTATGTATTAATTACTTTTTGCTACATAACAAATTACTGAAAATTCAGTGACTTGGCAACACTCATGAAATTTGCAGTTTCTATATATCACAGATCTGACCTGGGTCAAAAGAGGTCTCTGTTTAGAGCTGACAAGGCAGAGCCCGGGCTCTGTTCCCATCTGAATCTCTAAGAAGGAATCCCTTCTATTCTTAGGGGTGGTAGAACAGAGGGTCCACTTTCTGGCTGTCAGCTGGTGTTATTAAAATTTCTCTTTGGGAGAGGCAGACCAACTTAACCTGCCTCTCTCTCCCTGCTTGCAACCCAAAGAGTCCCCCTCCCCCCAAGGCCTCGCAACAAACACACAAATTTCTCCACTCACAGTTAAACAGGTTCTAGCTAGTTTACTTGGGCTTACTAACAGAGCAATGGGTGAGGGGTTACTTACAGAACACAGGCACCCACCCTCCCCTCCGCAAGTTCCATTATTAAGTCCACGTGGCTGGAATCTTGCAACTTCCCAGTGAACAGATCCTAATGGCCCATGGGGGAGGGGAGAGAAGGGCCGGCCTCCTGGTGCACCCAGTTTAAATACCTTTAGCCCCTCCCCTTCTCACATCCAATGCCAATAGACCGGGTGGGTGGGGCATAGGATTTTCCCAGCTCCTCATCTTTCTGCTCAAGGTGGTCTTGGGCAATACCACTCTGAGAGAGGTGTTTGTCCACCTTTTACCTCGGAGAAGCAATCTACTCTACAGCCGGGGACCACTCTCATCTCTGAGTGACCTGATTCATAGGATTGTCTGCACTAGCTTCCCATGGCTTCATCAGGGCTTCTGCATCCCAGGAGATACCAAATTCCCTCTCTTGGATCTATCAGTCTCATATTAATGATTAATGCTCCCTCTGTTCCCAGTCAGAAAAAGTCATCTCATCTTAAAAAACTTATGGAATGATATTAAGTCTCTCTGACAATCTCCTCTCTAACATGATAAGAAGAATAATCTCGGGCAAAAATAATGGAGTACATCTTAAAGTCTGCCTCCACTCCACATCAGATACACTCCACAATGAACTGATTTCACTCTGTTTAATGAGGAACCAAATTCTGTATGTTGTATTTGGGGTTAATTCTCCTAAATCTCCTTTAATTCAAAGCGGTACCCATTCCTTGTCTTTTTAAAAACATGTATTTGAGAATCTTTACACGAGCATTGTATTTGTATTATTTCCAACCGTCACTTTCTCTCTCCAACTCTTTCCATGTGCCCTCCCATGCCCTCACAAATTGCTGTCTTGTTCCTTGATTATTATTTTATACACACACACACACACACACACACACACTGCACTGAGTCTCTTCAGTAATGCTTTCTTGTACCTGATTAGGGCTGTTGAGTTGGGTTGGGTTTAGATAACCTCTCAGGGATCTTGTCCCTGGAGAAAACTGACTCTCCTCTCATCCACATTCATTGATTGTCTGAAATTCTTCATCCTTAGTTGGGACCCCATGAAATTTCTCCCACCCCCTTGACATGTCAACTGATTTTGTCATATACATATCTTGTTAGATTACTTTACAGTGGAGATGTCATTTGTGTAGTTTCCTTATCATGTCTAGAACATATTTACTAGCAGTGAGTGTGTTATCTCTTACACTCTTCCAGCTCCCTCTTATGCAATCCTATCTGAGCCTTAGGTGTAGATGTTGCATTGTAGATGCATAGCTCAGCTCAGTCTGGCACCTTGCAGCCACTTATACTCTTGATTTTGACTAATTGTGGAACTTTGTAAGAGTCTCCATTGGTTTCTAAAAGAAGCTTCTTTGATTTGGTAACTGGTGAGAGATATACTTGACTGTAAATATAGGGATATGTTTATTTAGAATACAAGAAGAAATTGTATATATATAGGAAAGTGACAGAATGTTTTTCCATAGGGTCTATGACCTCTCCAACCATATGTACTTGGCTCTGTTTACAGTACCACATATGAGTTCACTCTCATGGGCATGGCCTTAAGTCAAAATAGATAGGTATTAACTACCGCAAAGACAAAAGTGTCACTATTGCACTAATGGAGATAATTTGCTGGGCTGGTCATTGTTGTGGTTCATAGGCTTTACAACTGGGATTGGTTTTCTCACTTGGCAGCTTACACAATATCTTCTCATACTATGAGTTAACCTTCAGGAAGAAGGTTTCCAGGTCAGTTCCAGCTCAATTGTTCAAAGTCCTGTGTTCAAAATATGTTGGGTCTTCAGCATTAGGGTCTTTCTTCAAGTTCTGGGGGCCAAACAAATAAAGGCTATGGTAATTGTCTATATTACTTGGATAATCTCTTGGCCTACCCAGACCGACAACTCTAAGGGAGGTTTCCCAGGCTTGGCACTGTGAAGTTTTATACTTCAGATACACACACACACACACACACACACACACACACACACACACACATATATATATATATATATATATATATATATATATATATATATATATATGTAATGTTTTGGTTTGGTTTAGCTTAGTTGTTTTGGTTTTTCTTGAGACAGGTTCTCACTACATAGCTCCAGCTGGCTGTAGCTTGCTATGCAGACCACTCCTGACTTACCTCACAGTGATCCCTCTGCCTCTGCCTACCAAAGTGCTGGGTTGAAGGTCATGCACTACCATGACTTGTTCTTGTCTTTGTTAAATTCCACACCCATGACTTCCAAGGGGACTCATTCAATCATTCTCTGTAATGCTTCACATTATGAAATTTTAGGTACTTAAAGTTCATTTTTTATTGTTTATGGGTTCTAGTGCTTGATGTAAGAGAAAAGTGAATCCTAAAAAATTGACTAGCCACTGTCACAACCAATTATTTATCACAAGAGATACTATGTATCTGTTTTCTGTTAAGCATATTAACTTGCTTGTATAAACTTACAACAGTGATGACAGCATACAGAAGACCCATGATGAATCAATCTGACAAAAATACAGCATAGAACTGGAGAAATGGGCAGCAGGCCCCAACTTTAGTTGAGGAACTGTTGGCAAATGATTACTTCTGGGTGAGGGAGAGCTGATCATTGATAAGGAAGTGACTCTGAGTAGACTCCAGTGGATGAACTTGCACCAAGGGACATGTGACAAACACTTGACCAGATAGATGGCCTTAACACATAGGACACAAAGAAAAAAAAATCCGGTGGTGGGTGGGCTATGGAGGGGGTGTGGATGGGTGAGAGGATCCCAATATGCTTAAGATTAATTGTATGAGTCTTAGGTGGGTGACACTTACTATGGGAATCCTGTCCAAGGACCCGCAATATGGGGACTCTTATTCTCTCTGTTTTGGCCATCTGAGGTCCTTTGTGTTCATTGCCTCTTGTTGCCTGAGGGAGCTTTTCTGATGAGAGCTGAGCAAAGCAGGAGTATTCTCTCTTCCCCTTGTTCCACAGACCATTGCAGAAGAGGAGGCAGAAAGAGTGTAAGGGGCAGAGAAGGAGGTACATGACCATGCAGAAACAGTCTTATAGGCTTATAGGATCTTGCCTCTGTGAACTTTCAGCAATGATGTCATCATGAACAAGACCTGTACAAACTCAAAATACAGGTAAAAATACAGTATAGAACTGTGGAAATGGGCATCAGACCACAATCTTAGCCAAAGAATTATTGGGCAGCTGATTACTGCTGGGTGAGGAAGAGTTGATCTTTAAGGAAGTGACTCTGGATAGGCTGACTAGATCCGTAGAATGAACCTGCACTGAGGGACATCTGGGAACACTAACCTGACTTCCTAGGCCTTGATATAAATGAAAGAATGCATGAAACCCATACAGTGAAGGGGATACAAAGACGACTAAGATGTTGTGTAGGAAATATACGTAAATTCAATAAAAATATGCTAAGAAAGCCATAATATGACAGAATGCATAAAATCCAGGGGGTTGAGGAGCACAGACAGGGGAGCGAGTCTATATTTGATTTTAAGATCTATTGTATGAAATGTACAGAAACTTTTCTTAACTGAAAAAAATATTTATTGTATGAAATGCACAAAATCTTAGTAAAAATATACATTAAAAACAAAACTTAAAACTCAGCAAATCAAACACCAAATTTTAAGATTAAGCATGCCAATATAGACCAAATATTACTAATCTGTTATACTAAAGTATGAAGTATTTGTTATTAAATAATTATTATTTCAGATTTTTTAAAATGTAAGGGAGAGTGCGGGGACACGGCAGGGAAGAGAAGCAGCCACAGGCAGACCTACAAAGACCACTGAGAGTTTGGCTTACAAAGAATTTGGTAAGTTGAAGAAAGGGGCTTGAGTTTTCTCCATTTAGCTAGGGAGAAACTCAGTCAGTGACCAGAACCAATGAGATAAACACCTGAATTCAATGCTCACAGAAAATAAAGTTCCTGAGTCTATCTAACCTCTGCTCCCACAGCACTGGCCCATGAGCTGCACATGGAGCAGTTCACACTTCTGAGGAGCAGATTTGGAGTTCTTGCAGTGAATTCAGACTGCTTGCTGGGAAGGTGACCAACCACAACTTTCAAATACATTTCAGATGGCTGGATTCTGAATGCTCATTTAAAACTTTTACATGCCTTTGGGTAAGAATTAATGATTAAAATTAAGAATTAATAATTAAATGAATAATTAATAATTAATTCATTGTCAAAACATTCTTTTACCCTTTATAATAAACAGAATATTACAGTTTCCAAACTAATATTCTTCAACTAATTAAAACCATAAAAGGAAGAATATAATCATATTTTCTTATTGTTGGGCTATGTAGTCCTGGCTGACCTGGAGCTTAATATGCAGCCCAAGGAACCAAGAGTCAGTAATGCATATCAATATATATGTGTTTAACTATATGTGAAATAGTCACTAAACTAAAAATATTAATAAAACCATCTGGTGTGTTTCAAGGAAAATTAAGCCTAAAAGACATCAATAGTAAGGATTCAGAGGACAGTACACAAACTTTATATGCGTGATCATATTAGCACACAATTATCCTAAGGAATTAGTCAATTGAACTAGAATGATATTACTAAGCTTATCATTGTAACAACTAAGTAAAATATTAAGAAGTTTCTTGAGAAATAAGATACAGATTTCATCCATTTAGTATCAGTTGTAGTTGAAATTACGCTGGTAAACTGTGAGTTCTGCTTAGCTGGGGAATGAGCCAATGTGGTAAGTACTTAATGTAATAGAACAAAAGAAAAAGATGCCCGAGGAACTGTCTTCATCAAGGATCATGTAATATACAAATTAAAGGAGACGAAAATAAGGTCTTTAACAAGATCAAGGGTAAAAGGATCTTGAGCAAAAGTCCTGGATGAGACTGAAACATTCCAGCAAGAAAACCTTTTACAACAAGCTCCCCTCAGAAGGGCAAAGGATTTTGCAGCATACCCACGTGTACAAACATCAATCCTTGACAGAATCAAAACAGGACTCTTAACTCTTCCCTTCATGAAATGGAAAGTTGAAAACTGGCTTGTAAGCTGGCTAGTGGTCCTGTCAGGTTGTTTCTAAATATGTGAATAAACTGTAAAGATACCATATATGTATGAAAGCAGTGACTGATTTGAGATGGCATCTTGCAATCTCAGTTCAAACTGAATTTATAAGGATGTTATCAATCCCATAAATCTGTATTAAAATAGGTCTTGGGGAACAAGCAACAGAGGACAGACAAGCACCAAAATGGAATGGATTTCAAATTCCATTGCTTTGGAGTGAAACTTTAATAGGGCCTTGTAAGCACCACATCTTTGGGCTGGGCTGTGTCACTTAGTTTGTCTTAGAATATTTCTCTAATAATGGAGGGAGTAAGTCTTACATTATTGGGCTTCATTGCCTGATACAATATTTTGTAGGAACTCATTCTATGAATGTAAGTTCGGTGGGAGTCCTATTAATGGTGGCCTAAGTCTGGATTTTAAGTGTCCTCATCCCCCGTAGGACATATCATAAATCTCCGTCTAATTCCCTAATGCAAGCTCCTGTTGTAGAATTTCAGACTAATTTTTAAATCATTCTCAATAATTTTGCTATTAATGCATTATTCACTTATAAGTCTTCTGTTCCCCCAAATGCTAAATTCCTCTCCTATTGAATTCCTGGGCCCTTACAGGTCTAGCCTCAGAACACACAGGACTCTGATAGCCCAAATAAATAGTTTCTCTTCTACCCCAGCATTCTTGATGGTACTAAGGCCTAAAGTGGAAGTGAATTCCTTCTCCATGGTGAATGCTTAGTCAGACTTGCTGAGCTTGCTGGAAGGCAAGGAAAACATTAGAGGCAACACTGGCTCAGCTGTTGACAGACTCGTGCCAACAGATTCCAGAGGCATTGCTTATCTTTGAAGACCTGTCGCTGGACTCTTGGAGAGATGCAGCATTCTACAGTCTGTTGTACTTTCCAGTGCACCCTAAATTACATGGCTGCAATTCAACCACAATGGCCAACCCAAACTGTGACTTTTACATTTCAACTTCATTGGACTGATTAATCAAAGAGCTGTCAAGATGTTGCTGTGAAAATATTTTTAAAGTGGTTACCATTTAAAACAATATTCTCTTAGCAAAGCAAAATGGGTAAGATCACTATGCATCTGTACATAGTCTCATCTGATTAGTCAAAAGCTGCAGTATAAAAAAGATGAAGTTTCTAGAAGAAGAAGAAATTCTCCCTAACGTCATAACGTAGAAGCCCTTCCTCCATTTCCAGATTCTGAAGGAAGGAATTTGAACAGTGACCTAAAATAGCAAATCTTACCTGAGTTTTCAGTTTGTTGCCTTACTTTGTACTCATTTTATTTAACAGAACCCCACAATTATATAAGGCAAAATATTTTACTAATTTCTAATCCCCCCCCTCTCTCCTCCAGAACAGAATTTCACAGGCATTAAAGTTTAAAGTTTACTCTACTGGCCTAATTCATTCTTCCTAGCTGTGATCCACCATGGTGTAACATTCTTTCTGTAACATTCACAGAACAGCTCATGATGTCGAAAGGTCAGTCCAATCAAGCCTGGAGATGCCATATGCCAGAACAGAAACTTGTTTCTTTCCTCTTCACGTTGTTCTAACAAATATTACAAATCATATTTTCATTCTCTTAGAGATTAGAGGGGATAATTCTCACCTTTTCAGCACAGTGCCTGGCACAGAGTGCATACTCTATGGAATGTTACTATGAGTATTTAGATAACTCCCTGTTCCAGAAACTGGAATATTGGACAGGAGAGTAGAAGGCAGAGACCGAGGAAGGGATGGTGGAGTTAAGAGTCACTTTCTCAGCTGGTGTCTGTGAATTACCTAGGAGAAGAAGTGACTGAGGTACTCACAGTACTCAGAGCTCAGTGTTAGGCATTGATGCCATTTTCTTCTCAGGCAGGGCCTTGGTTGTCAATTCTCAGGGAAGAATCTCATTCAGCCTCTAACACCATCAAGTTAATTATTTTCCATAAAAGACAAATTAGGAGTCCAGATATCAGTTTACTGACCTTCAAATACTAAACAGTATATGTATAAGTATCATGGCTTCCAGCCCTATCTTTTTTTGTAAATTACACTGTGACACTGTGAGGGTCAAGTAGATATCTTACACCACAAGGACTGCAAGTGCCATGTAAATGCTAAGTAATGTAGAGCTTCTTTTTATCTCACAGAAGAAAATATTAACATTTTTTAGTCAATCAAAAATTCAAAAATGGGGACTGGAGAGATGGCTCAGTGGCTAAAAGCATTGGCTGCTCTTACACAGGACCTAGGTTCAATTCCCAGCACCCATATGGTGGCTGACAACCATCCAGTTTCAGAGGAATCCAAAGCCTTCTTCTGACCTCCACAGATATTACACAACATGGGTACACTGACATACTTGGAGGTAATAAACTTACACACAGAAAAATAAAAACAAAATACTAAATAAAATATTGTTCTAATTCAGAAGCCATATTTGTAGAACAACTCATATTTTCAGCTTAGATTCAAAGCCATTCTTTTCCTCAAATCCTATACACTCACAATAATATTTATCCAGATATTGGATCGATATCTTGACAAACAGAATTTCCATTCCAATAGCTGTCAGACAGGGCTGTGTTACATCTTGCCTCCCCTTCTAACACATATGCATTAAATAATAGATGTTACACTTAATGAGTCTAATGGGTAGTGACTAATCACTGTCACTTAAAAGTCAACAAGTCTGTCTAAACTGATGTTATTGTTTAAATACCACAAGTGCAGCCTTAAAAAGCAATTAAACTTACCTAACTGTTATGAGACAGTTCTTAAAGTGGTAAAAGAGTGTTAAATCATCCTGAAAAGAGTCAGCTTACCATCATGTCCCATAGTATTAACAGAGAATTATATATGTTCCATCCGCAACAAAAAGTTCTCAGGAAAACATTACATTTCCATGAAGATGAATTGCTTTTTTTCATTTTAATAACAAAAATCAATTTTCAAATACAATAACATAACTATGTATCTATCTCATGTTTTAAGACAAATTAAAAAATTTTTTTTGGTTAAAGAATATATGGTCTATTTCCTGTTACTATCTAGACCTAGCCATGTATAAAAGTCACTCAGCATTACTTTCAGGTTATAAAATTATTAAGACTGCTAACATTCAAAATCAGTTTCTACATTTGTTGCTAACACTTCTAATACCTATATCATATGGTGTTTCTGCTTTCTAACCAAAATCATAGAATGTTAAAAATTCAAGAGCATGTGAAAATCAAACATGAGTTACCTTTGATCTGTGATTCAATGTAAACTTTCTTGAGACATAGGAATACAGTAAGGGATGTAGTATCTGTACTCCCCTCCATGCTGAGTTATAGGTCTGGGTTGATAGGAAGAGGCTACATTATCTTATATCTTCGCTATATCTAATATGGCTCCCCCACATCAATAGGACATCAACCATTGTCAAAGTATCTTCCTACGATGATCATGTAAAAGGTCTTACTACTCCTTTTGATAGGGGTTTCAACAGCTTTTCCAGATCCCCAGAGTACAAAGCTGGAGTGGGCAAATAGTTGCAAGAACATTAAGCCCAATGAAGAACAGAAAGTTTTATTCAAGGAAACGGCACCAACTCTGAGACTGTGTAAATTCATCATGAGTTAGGATCAAGCATGTTCAAACTGGGAATAAAATGTTGGAGACACAGAGAGGATAAAAGGAGAACAAAGAGGTTTCTAGTCCATGTCCTAATTCCTGGCACATGATGAGCACTTAATACTCGATGAGTGAAGAATGCAGAGAGACTGGAACTTTAATTGGCTAAAAGTATGACTCTAGGATCTGGAGAGAGAGCTCAGCAGTTAAGAGCACAGGCTGCTCCTTCAGAAGACCTAGGTTAGGTTCCCAGTATCCACATGGCAGCAAACAAACATTCATAACTCCAGTCCCAGGGGAACTGACATCCTCCTTTGTCCTCTCCTGGCATTTCATGACAAGGGCACACTTACACACATAGAGACATAACAAATGTACATAAAATAAGATGATAAATAAAAATAGTAAGTCATGTTTAAAATGCAGTTGTAATGCCTGTTCTCACCCAGTACTTTGCTTACAGCTCTTGTATTCCAGACATGAACTGGAATAGGGAAGCAGCAGTCACTTGCTGGATCACTCACCTTTGGGAATGTCTCATGTGCTCACTTGGCATCTGCTTGCTCTTAAATTCTATTCCAGAATTTTTCAATGAAAGTCTCCAGTGTGTATTTCCAGTTCTTGAGAGCTGCCTATTTTCCTTAGGTCTCCTCTTGGTCATCAATATCATATTCTTTGCGCAATAACAAAATATGACTTGCTTTCTTGGAAAATTCTGAGCCTGCTTTCTTTGCAGTTTTTTTTTTTTATGAATATCATTCGTCTTAACTCTGGTACTTCTCTCTTCTCAGTCCTCATCAACTTTTCAGAATTTTCTCCCACAGTGATTAATGTCAGATCTGAAAATACAGATATTTTAATAAGGAGAATGCATAAGAACTAGTAGGTGGACATCTCCAGCCAAGCCTTGTATTCCCTCACTCCTGGAGAAGGAAAATCCACCTCCTTTTCAGCAGCTGAGTAGGTGTTCTGAAACCCACCAGCTACAGTCCCAATGAATACCTGTGGGGCACTTTTCTGTCCATCGTGGACTGCCTGCTGTTTCATCTCCCACTTGCATGCCAATTCCATCTCCGGGATATGGAAGGTTTGTTCTCACATTTGCAGGTTAGTGGGTACATGGTATATAAATGATAATACTTTTCAGGGCGGGAGAGACAACTCAGTGGTTCAGATCACTACTTTTCTCGCAGAAGACCCAGATTCAAATCTTAGCATCCACATGGTGGCTAATAATCATCCATAACTCCAGTTCCAGGGAATCTGATGCCTTCTCTTCACCTCCACTGGCTCTGTACAATACAGATGTATCTACATACAATCAGGTTTAACATTCCTACACATAAAATAAAAATAAATATAAAAAGATAATACTTTACAAAATGTCTGTAACATTACCTTACATTCCACATGGTCATTTGATTATGTGTCATTTGATCAACTGCCCATGACTGGTGAGGCCTGTGTATTTTCTCCATGAAACATGACTAGCTTTTTTGACTGAATCTTTAAGCAAGCACAATGGAAATGTCACACTAGTGACTTCTGAGGATGGAGCTTAGTGTGTCCTGCCTTCTAATTGCTTCATAAGAAATTCCAGAAACCTTCAGCCAGAAAATAAGCAATTGATATTTCCAAGGATATCAGCTCAGCTGCCTGGAGGGTCAGCAGTCAGAGATCCTGACACTGCCTAAAGAGGGCATTATCCAACGAATCCTAAACCTATGCTGCTCCCCCTATAATTCTAGCCTCCGATAGCAATCTGAGGAGACTCCTGGACCTAGAAACATCCACGTAACTAGTTTACCAATTTTCAGCCCATAAATATTAGGAGAAATAACAGGACATTGTAACTTCAAATCCCTAAATTGTGACATATGTTTTTACTCTGCAATCAGTAACCAAATACTTGTCACCTAACTTTATTGATAATTTGAGTCATTTTTTTTTTGCATTTACCATTCAGTTGTCTTAGAAAATTTTATGTCAATATTTGGAGAATTATGCTACCTCTATCATTATCTTCCCAGAATGTCCAATGCTTTATTTTTCATTTTCAATTTGTTCAGGGGACCCTAATGTCTTACCAGATTTGAAAACCTTTTGCTCACATAAACAGCCTCCAAGACATAACTCTCAGTTTTTGCAGGAAGGATTGTCTCTGGTCACTCCTCCTATGGTACACAGTATAACCTCACGCAGATGCACCATGAAGCGCGTGGAATTGAACTGATCAGCAGTAGAGTAGGCTCTATGAAATTCCTTCTGGTGCTTCTGAAAATCGACTCACTGAGAACTTGATTGGTGCGTGGCATAATTTCTGTAAACAGTGATCATTCTCTTCTGTCCAGTTTTCTTCCTGTTGCTTCTGAGCTGATGAATATCCCAAGCAAATGAATAGTGGAGCAATCCATAAGTGATGATATAAACACTTCTTATGTACGTCTCCAGAGTGGGGGGCTGCCTCTCTGTCTAAAACCCTTCTCCAAATTACCAGAAGAAATGAGACCATTTGTAAAGCACATCTGTGCTTCTTGTTTGGTTATTTAGTGGTGCTGTGGCAGCAGGATCATCATAATATAAGACATAATCTAATTCTAGTTACACACAGGCCAAAAACTGAAAAATTGTGAACTACAGACCAAATGTAGGCTGTGACCAATTTGTAAATAGAATTTAAGTAATGTCTATAGAGGCTTTCACCCTTCAGTGTCTCAACAGTAATTATGAGAATATAAACTCTACAATGCCATATATATCTAATTGCCTTTATTTTTAAGTATTTTTAGTTTTCTCATGTGTATGTATACATGCATGTGTGTATGCATTTTCATACGTATTGGGAACATATGTAAATGCAGGTGTATGTGTGTGTGAGTGTGTGTGTGTGTGTGTGTGTGTGTGTGTGTGTGTGTGTGAAGGCTCAGGGTGGAATCAGGAGTCTTCCTTTTCATACTCCATCAATCTCTGCCAGAGTCTTTCAATGAACCTAGTGATCACTAATATGACTATTCCAGTCAGCCTGCTTGCCTGGGGGATCCCCTGTCTCTAGCTTTCCAGTACAAGGACTGTAGGTGGTCCCTAGGGTCAATCAACATGTATGTGAGTTCTGAGGATCTGAAATACTTTACCATTGGAGCCTAAACTATTTTCCATCTCACTCTAGATAGCTTTAATCAAACAAATATAGATTATTCACACACAAAGTCATGAGAAGGAGGCTAACCCCTGTACAGAAGAGCTGCCAGATGAGAAGCCACAGGAGGAGGCAATGGAAAGTTCATGTTAGCAAAGCAGAGCTCTAGTCTTCATTTCTGTCTCTGTGTACTTTATTTGCTCTCTGGCTTTTAGGTTGTACCCATTAAAGGCACAAAGAATATTTCTTTTCCCCTTTATTCTAGCACTGTAAATTATTTTTAACAATCAGCCCTTGACATCTGGATCTCAGGTTGGACGATGAGAGAGGGTAGAGCCCAGGCATGAGAAGAGTCTGGCTGCTGCTGCTGGCTTCAGATGCAGAGAAGCCATAGCCAGGAATGCTCACAGCTTCCAGTGGCTGAGAGTGGTCTCCCAGCTGACAGCCATCAAAGAGACAGGGGCCTACAGTCTGATAACCACAGGGAACTTGGAAGCAGTCTTCCAATTGCAGCCAGATGAGAACTCGGCTGAGCCAACACTGTGACTTCAGCCCTGTGATACCCTAAGCAGAAAATATGGTCATGGTCATCCCATGACAGGTTTCTGTGAATGATAAATTGGTGTTGTTTCAGGCCATTAAATGTGAGTTAATTTGCTTTGCAGCAGTAGAAACTAATACTGTGATTCAAGTTTCTTGTACTTCATTTTTCTCATCTGCATAATAAGAATTACAACTCTCTGCCTCACAAGAATGTTGTAAGGGTTAAGAAAATAAGGCAAGTAATTGCATTACATCACTGAGCACATAATAAAAACTCATTTTTCTACTCTTTCCTATTTTATTGATACCTTTCATGAATTTACTTGTAATTCACCACAACCTTAATCCATGTTGAGACAAAGAGCCAATGATGCAATAGGCCTATCAATAAATAATTAATGATAAAATACATTAACACATCTGGAAAATGGGTCCAGGTCTGTAAGAGGTGGATATCTGTGCCTCTGGGGAAGAAGGAGAGTATCTGTGATTATGTAAAATACAAATTGTATTTAATGACATAGACACCACATTGCCAATGACTAATTACAAATTTTAATACCAATATCTCTATTAAATGTCATAATAAAATCTAGCCCATTATAAAGTGATAGATTAAAGTGGAATTTTTGTATCTAATGCTATACTTATATCGTTATTGTTTAATTATATCTCTACAAAATTCTTCAGAAACTTGGAATATAGGTGTTTTTATACAAAAGTCTTTAAAGAGATTATTCAGTGAAAATAAAGACATGACATGGCTGTTGCACTCATAAGCTCACAGAATCTGTGATTACCTCATGAGAACTGCTCAAGATGGCACCCATTAACATTCTGTCATGGGGGCTCTCATGATGACCATCCATCCCTGAGGATCTATGGGAAGCTAATGGTTACTGGAGAAGAAAGATGGTTATCAGTGATGTAACCACTGATAAGCTGCCCATGGTCCTGTAGATAACCCTTCACCCACATTTCTGTAAGTAACCCTAAGTAAATTGACACATACACACATACAGAGAGACAAGGAGAGAGAAATTACATTAAAATAGAAGGATAACTGGGAAGAAGGAACCTAGAGAGAGTGGTAGGAGGACAAGAAAGAATCCTGAGGGCAAATATTATCAAAATAAATTATATATACATATATATAGATAGATATGCCATGAAAATTCAGTATTATTTATACTATACTGATAGAAATGGATAACAAGTAAAAAGGAAAGAAGAAAGAAAAATTATCAAGGACTTTAGTATGAGTCCTAAACCAACAGAACTGGTCTTCCTAATGGAACATAATATTAGAACTCAGGCAGAGACCATGTGAAAACCCTGAGGCAGACAGTCAGCTGCAAGTCAAGAAAGGAAGCTTCAGAAGAAATCTATTCTGATAACCCCTAAATCTTGAATGTATAGATTGCAATGCTGAAAAAAAAAATTTCTGTTAAGGCATTAGGTTGCTTGTGCTTTGCTATGGAATCCCTCACAATCAAATACAGACAGGAATACGGATTCAGTCTCAGAGTACATTAGTTTTATTCAAGGAACTTTTCACCTCAAAATTAAGATAACTCCCTATTCTAATAATATTTTATATTGTTCTTACCAAGAAGTCTACTTTATAATGCCAAAGACTCCTACACTGCAGCATGGAAGTGCCTGGCAGATAAAATGTTTATATCAGTTATGTTCATAGTCATATGACATGACCATAGCTAGCCTATCATAAGGATTTTCAGACCAAAACACATGTACAAGCAATGCCTTATTCGTTTACATATGTACACATATACTGCAACAGATATTGCTATACATCAAAGAGTTCTGTAATCTCCATATTGTAATCACAAGAATCTAGTTCTCAGGGCATGTGTCATATGAGTAAAACAGTTGAGGTCAGTTCACCTTGTGTTCTTTACTGAATCCCATTTACCATCTGCTGGCTCCCTAAAAACTATCAGTCCTTTTCAGCTACCTTACAGTGCTTTAGCCTTCTATCACCTTGAACACTGATAATACCAATTCTAAAAAAGAATCTTATTTATTCTTTTTATTTTTTATATGTAGGAGTCTATTACCTGCATGTGCATTAAGTATACCCGTGTCATGCAATGCCCATAGAATTCAGAAGAAGGCATTGGATTCCTCTGAGACTGGAGCTAGGGATGGTTGATAGCCACCATGTGGGTGCTGAGAACTGAACCTGTGTCCTTTCAAGAGCACCAAATGCTCTTAACTTCTGAGCCATTTCTTCAGCCCAGATAATTTATTTTGCATGTGATTGAACAAATCATTAAGTGGGGGCCCAGGGACAGGACCAGGTCAGTAGCATTTTGTCAAATTTCTTGGTAACTGAAGATATATAGCTTTGTGTCTAACACAGTGAAAATTTTTGCTACTCAAGGTCAGTGTTGAACTGGTCTAACCGAGGCTGGAAAGGCAGGATTTCCACTTAAGGAAAATTCATCTGTTGGCCCCTCACAACCACAGTGATATCATGGAGCAGCTGAGGAAGTGGAAACAGGACAGTAATGACGTGGAGGGAACTGCTGAGGAGTGCAGGGCACAGAGAATGACAGAAGCGCTGCTCTAGTCCTGCCTCCGTTTTCTTGTCTACAAAATGAGACAAGTGAAAATACCAGACTCATCACGCTCCTAGCCTATGATGGGAATTTCCACATTTTCAGAAAGGAGGGAGTCTCAAGGTAAAGCTATTTCTGGCAAAGTGTGAACCTCTAGATGCTTCCAGAATGTCTGGCCCATACCTTCTGGAACAAGGTGTCCCTGTGTTCACTTCCTCGTTTACGAAGTATGCTGCTAATGGTTTGATTTTGGGTTACTTACGAACATCTGTCAGCCCGTTTCCTCACCTGTAAAATCATCATTGTAATCATTCACAGTTCACAGAATTTTATTTTTGAGAATAAAAAAGGGTCTATTCAAAATGTGATTAATAAATAACAGCTACTGCTGCTGTGCATAATTATTTGTTGCATACCCTTTCAGTAGTATTTACATAAAGGAGGCATACATAAACAAGATTAAGTCCTGTTTACAAAAGGTATGTAAGAAATTTTATTCATCCTGGTTTCAATTTACCAGTCCAAATGCCAATGATTTCACTAAGTTTATAAATTCTCCTGAATTATACAAATGTGATTCTTCTATTGTAGATTTTATAGAGAAAAAATTCATACCATTTTATAGGGTTCAAAAAATAATTCAAAAATTAATTTAGTATAGAGATAGAGTCTATATAATATACAGTGCCATAGAAACTGTAGCTAATTGACACATTACTTGCAGAGTGGCTTACCCACCCTGCTAATTATGTTACTAGAAGTGCTGGCTTCTGAGAGAAGCAGCAGCATCTCTCTGGTTTTGTTGTTTTCTGCTTTATCTTGATTCATTACAACAAACTGTGGTAAAACACCCATGTGAGTCTCAGCCCAAAACACAGAACTTAATCACTTCACAAATCAGCAATTGCACATTTCTGTCAGCAAAACTGTGATTCCCTGGACTTACCTGATACACTCAGCAACAGATTCAATTCCATAGCTTGAAAGTGTTCCCAACACTCTCTTTCATATGTCGAGTAAGCCTTAGAGTTGGAAAAGGAACATCTCCATCTACCAGTGCACAGTCGGGTTGACGATTTGTTGTTGATGAAGCCTACTACAAAAACATCAAGAAAAAAATAAATACTATTTTTTCTTGTTGATTCTAGGGAAACAAAACTTTGTTTCTAAATAACATTAGCACATTACTCATAAAATAGATACTTGGTCCATTTCCCATGACTTGTAGGAACACCTATTAAAAATTATCCATTGGCTTCCTGACCAAGAAGGTTACCTTTCACACTTCTGCAGTTATTCAGACATTGTTCAATGTCTTTTTGCAGTTCTTCTACTTATGCTTGCTTCCCCCAAAATAAAAAACATATTCAAGGTCCTATATTTTCCTTGAAATTTACAATTTGTATTTTCTAAGAATTGAGAGAGTGGTGTCTAGATGTTCTTATCCCACTATGAAGAAAACAATGCATCAGTGGTAATCAATAACTTTCCTTTCAGTTAGCACCAGCCTGAATTCAGCTAGCTGAAACAGGCTGAAATCTTACTTGAATTTCAATAAAGAACATCACTTATTCTCTTTGGCATATTTACCTGACCATACCATAAAACTGAAACACTGAGTACTTGTCGCCTCCAGGCAGATAAAGAAGGAGTAACCTTTCAGAAATCAAAAGGTCATTCAGACTGAAATGCAGTGTTTTATTCTCTTCTCAGAAGGGTATATACAAATGCATCTCTCATTCTAGTTGTTTTATCACTTTTAGTAGTCATCCATTACTATTATAGTAAAAAATCACACAATTCATTTTCTTAAAACAACCCAAACATCTTATCCTTGTGAACTAAGAAGCTGACATGGGTCTCACTGGACTACAGGCAATTATAGAAAAGATCTGCTATAGTTTGGACTTAAAATGTCCCCTACAGTCTCATGTTTGACAACTTGGTTTCCAGCTGAAAGAACTGTTTTGGAAAAACATGGAACCTTTAGGCTGTGGCAAAACTGGCAGAAGAGATTCACTACACATGGTCCTTGAAGGCCATACCCAATCTAGTTCCAGCCTGGGACCTCTGCTTCCTGATTTACCAAGTAATGATCAGTGGCATCCACAACCTTCTACCACTATGATAGATGGCGTTCCCTGCAATTGTGAGCCAAAAAAATCCTCCCCTTCACCAACTTGCTTCTATCAGGTGTTTCATCATGGTGATGAGAATATATAACTAAGCCAGAATGCATTCCTGGAAGTTCTAGAGAAAATCTGCTGCTTTGCCTTGTTCATGAATGTCCACAGCCTTGGTTCATATCTCTTCCTTCCACCCTCAAAGTGGGACACCGAGTTTAGCTCCTCTACCTCATTTTTCTGAGGATTCCGAAAATACATTTGGATGCACCTAGTGTCCTATACCAGTTATTGTAAGAAATATGTCCCTTGTGGTCAGCTCCTCAGCAAGCTTCATTCTATCTATGATTTCAACTCCTTCTGTACCTATAAACTAATCAGATTCAAATTCCAAAGATGAGAACTTGAACAGTGTTTGGAGAGACAGGAGCATTCTAAGTAACATACCCCTTGTATATGATTAATTCTTTTGAAATTACATTGTTGGCAGTCCAGATACTGGAAAAAGCAAGCACAAAGGCTTTTCCTTTGTGAACATACTACTTTTAACACTCTGACAACGGCTTCATTCTGCTTCTACAGTCAAATCATTATTTCATTTCCTCCTTGATGATGGCAGCAGCACTATAATCAGTCTCAAAAGCAATGCTACAGATCAGATCATCACAATCCTTTGGAAACCTGAGTGGACTAACATGAAATTTCTTTTTGTTTAGAAGTGGGAATATGACTTTCTTGAGACTAATTACTAACTTAGTAATACATTTTCCAAAAGTAATTTTAATTAATATTCAGTTTCAGAGAGACAAACTACAAGATAGAGTTTGCATGAGGTTCCATACAGAAGAAAACTTTGCCGTTGCTGCAGTTCTTCTGAACTGTAGTGTAGTATACATACCATATGTCATAATGGCTATTAGAAAAGACTAAAATTTCTAGAATGAAACATAAGGCACATCATATCCTAAAATCTATACTTATTGAGAAATTTTAAGTTTGAAAATAAAAAGAAATTACAAATCAAATTAAAATATGAAGAGTCAGAGGTCTAATTCAAACCATAAGTTCATGAAATGCAAATGTGATTCTATTAATCCCTCCTCATGCAGGGACGTAAGTGTTTACAGAAAAGGTATGTGGTATGAAAAGAAATTCATAGCATTTGAAATGGAGCAAATATACTTACTTACCAACTCTGCCCTGAAGGAGCACAATCTGCTAATGAATTTGAGCTAACAGATTAACAAAAATCAATACTTCAAAGTAAAATAAGCAGTCTGGTTCTTCTATTCTGATCTGATCTTGTTCTGAAATTTAAAGCAAGGTCTGGAAATACATATCTGATCTCTTCTGGAATATTTTCAAGTTAGAGTAACAGCCATGGACAAGCAGCATATTTTGAAAACTCATTCGTCCTGTCATCCTACACAGAGAGATGAAGTAATAGACCCCTCCACTTCCTCCTTAAAATCCTTTCCTTATTCTTGCCCAAAATTTGACTAAAAGATATATGTCTTTTAATTAGTGGCCGAGAGTATCTCTGTTATAAAATCAAATATTTCTGAGATTGGGCGAAACAATCATGAGGCCAAAGCTAACAGCTATAACAGCAATGGTATGATGGGAAAAAATCCAATTCACTGGCTAATTGGAACCAAGTTAACATAAGAATGATAAATTCCCACAATTCAAATAAAATGGAATTCTTTAAGGCTTTTAATTACAAGCAGCAGAATTCAAAGTTTCAGTATGAGTTCCTGAAACACACTCTAAGAAAAAGCAATGTAAAATACTGTGTTCAGGGATAGGCGTGTAGCTAAGAAGGCCTGCCTAGACACATGAAAGCCTGGATTCTGTCTCGAACACTGCATAAACTGGAGGTGGTGACACATGCTGGTGTCCCAGTATTTGATGGTGGAAGCAAGAGGTTCAAAAGTTGACTAAATATTGAGTTTGAGGCTAGCCTGGGCAAAGACCCTGTCTCAAACATTATGAAGTAAAACAAAATAAATATAGTACATGCAAGTATCTGAGGACATATTTGCATTTATTTCTGAGCTCTTAGAACTAACAATAAACAATAAATTCTTAATCAGTTGATAACTGTTAAGTTTTTTCATAAAATAAAATATTAAAATCCAGGCATAATGGCCTTTGCCTGTAACCCTAACACTGTGGATTCCAAGCCAGCATGGTCCACAGAGACAGTTTATGGCCAGTCAGGCCTACAGATCTGTCTCAAAAAAAAAAAAAATGAAAACATTTCCTAGTGGAAGTTTCTGTAATTAAAATCTACCACAGGCAGAAGAGAAAAGGCAAGCTTTAGAAAAGGTGGAAACATTTCAAACGCCCTTGTATAATCTTAGCATATTGAATCAGAAAAAAAAGTGCAAGAAAGGAGAATTTTAGTCACTTTAAAAATATTAATGCTAAAGCTCAAAGAAAACTATTAGACCATTATACACAGCAATGAATTGTCAGTAAAAATACCATGAATACGATATGATCGGTTTATTCTAAGAAAATAAAGTATCAAATTTAGAATTCAATCCATTTGCATGTTAAAAATAATAATCATACAATTGCTACACTATACAAGAAAAATAATTGAAATTCTATTTGTTTCAAATGTTACAAAACCAGTTCTTAGCCAGACTAGGAAAACAGAAAGAATAGATTATTTGTACCAGAAATGAAAAAAAACTGACGTCAGAATAAATGTCCCTGGATAGTTCCTGGATACATTCCCTGTAAAAGAAGAGACTAAGCATCTCTGTCCTCCTTTGATGATCCAGCTTAAGTGAATCAGCTCCTTAAAGACTCATGGTGTCAAAAATCACAAAGGAAGAAAAATTTAAACAATCATACACATTATCATAAAGTGTCAACAGAGAAAACACGAAGCCTGCATAGGTCCACTGAGAAAATCTAGCAAATATTTGAGAAGAAATTAAATTCATTCTTTTCAGTATCCTTTGGAAGGTAGATGAGGTAGCTCCTCCTACCTCAGGCTACATGGCCGCATCACTTTAATACCAGAACCAAAGACATTATAAGAAAAGGAATTCTACACCAGTAACTCTCCAAATATATATGCAGATTTATTTTTATTGTTTTTTGTTTTTTATTTTTTATTGAGCTTTTATAGGTTTCATACAATAGTTCTTAATCAAAATTTGCCCCCCTCACCCATCCATACCCTCCCCCTTCCAGAGATTGTCAGTATGGCATACTTTCCCTCACCCAGGAATAATCACTCTCCGATAGTTCCCAGCCCAAGGTCAGATCACCACCCATTTCTCTCATTCTACTCTAAGTCTGATTGAGTTGCATGGGTCCTATACTCTGTGTCACCATTGTCTCTAGCTCTCATGTGCAAGCTTCCAGAGCTCTGAATGTCTTCCTTCCTATGTTCATGAACCAGCCCTGGCACTTACAATCTTTCTAGTCCCTCTTCCACAACGGTCCCTGAGCTGTGGGTGCATGAAATTTAATACAGGAGTCCTATCCAGGGACACAAACTATGCTCTCTTTGATTCTTTAAAAGTTGGTCACTTGTGGCCTGCTATGTGCATCGTATGTTCTATAATAAAAGTCGGTCACTTGTGGCCTGCTATGTGCATCGTACGTTCTATAATAAAAGTTGGTCACTTGTGGCCTGCTATGTGCATCGTAGTATGTTCTATGAGGAAGTTCACTGGTGAGAGGTGAGGGATGCACCAGGTTTCTCTCTACCACTTGTTCTGCTTTGTTCCATGAGCCTTGGGTAAAGAGGTTCAACTGCAGATGTATCACCTAGGACTGGGAATCTCTCAGATGTATATTCTCTGTGTCTGATCAGTTGTGGGATACTTCAGTAGCCTCCATCTGTTACAAAAAGAAGTTTCTTTGATGAGTGGTATAGAGTATACTTGTCTGTAAATATAAGGATTCATATTTAACAAATGGTAAGAAATTTCATTTATCTAGAGATATGACAGAGATAGGATTTTCTCTAGTATCTATGACCTCTCCAGCCATGTGTATATGACTGTGCTTATAGTGCCACCAATGAGTTCACTCCCACTGAAGTATTATTTCAACAATTCTATTAAAAACAATGTGGATTTACTATAAAAACAAGTCAGGGGAGTAAATACGTATCGATAGGCAAGAAAGAAACAAAAATAATCTGTTCAAAATGTCACGATTATCAATTTAGAATCAACCACTCTCCATATATGAGCTGTATAACAAACAAAGATAAATCAAGCTAGTGCTGATTTCAAAGCATCATCTCCACTGGCTAGCTTTCACAGTGATGGAAGGTGCTGTGCATGCTATCTGAAGAGAAACTTAATCACCAACCTTACCCAGCTGTAAACCCTGCGAGCTACATCAACAACTGGCCTGGCAAGGTATGTCTACCTATAAAATAGCAGCACAGATATGGGAGTAACCAACCACTTTCTAATTTTCTAATTGGCTTTAAGGTCCACTTCATAGGGTGGAGTCAATACCTGACATCCACACAGGTTATGGGGCAGCGGGAAAAATGAGACTCCTAATAACTTATTTTTATAACTATAGATTAATGAATTTCTCAACTCTCACCAGAGACATGGAAACCCACAACTGACCAATGTGCATAGAACAATAGGCTGTGGACTGCTTACCACTGAATAGGGCACCTATATCAAACTTCTGCTTTCCAAGGCTCAGGGATCATTGCAGAAAAGCAGATGGAAAGATTGTAAGAGACGTAGAGACCTTGTGGTGAATGACCACAAGAAAACAGAGTTTTCCAGACAGCTGGGCAGTTACTCTTATGAACGCACAGTAATGGTAACAAAATGAAGAAATCCCGTGTGAACTCAAATAGACATAGGGGAGTGGAGAAGAACCCTCAGCCCAACTTGAGAAATTATTAGCAACTGATGGCTGCTAAGGAATTGTGAACTGGGGAGAGCATATAAATATAATCAAGGTACATGATGTGAAAATTGTAAAAATTAAATTAAAAAGAACAAAAATAACATCTTAATCTTAATTATACCAAGGTTATAAGACATATGTGTGTGTGTTTATAATACAGTAATGTTATTTAAAAAGTGAAATTTGAAATTTAAAACACAATATAGCTTTCATGACCATCCTTCAAAATGAATCACTAATGTATGACTACAATAAAGTATGTATAATATCCATACAACAAATTCAAAAACTCTGATGAAACAAATAGAAGAAATATATGAAGTAATGTGCTCGTGAGTAGATGGCTCAATATTATCATCGCATCAATGATTCTCAGCTTGATCTAAAGATTCAAGTCAACCTTAATCTTACTTACAGATGTTTATTTCATAGACATTATAAAAGGAATTTTAAGTCAGATGCTGTGGCACCTGCCTTTAATGCCAGCACTAAGGAGGCAAAGGCAGGTGGGTATCTTTAAGATCAAGGTTATCCTGGTCTACATAGTGAAGTTCAGGCCAGCTGTGGCCACAGAGAGACCCTGTTTAAAACAAAATGAAACAAACAAACAAACATGGACTCAAAAGCTGTATGAATTCAGAGGCACAGATCCAGAGAAGACAACACTGTGCTGAAGAGGAGCAAAACTGGAGGGTCAACACAACACAAATTCAGAACACACTATAAAGCTCCAGTATTAAAACGTGGTAGCAGTAACTGACAAACAGAACAGACTACAGTCCAGAAGGATATTGGCATAGACACAGTCAATCAATTTGACAATAGAATACAAGCAATACAAGATAAAATTTAGCCTCTTTGATAAATGGTATTGTGTGGGGATCTGGTTACTGAGCAAGGCAAGCAACTCCTGATTCCCTAAAGGGATGGCAGGTGTCTGACCTACTCTGCCTGTGTGATAACCTGGCCCCAGGAAGCTACTGTAGATATGAATCTTCCTTTCCCCCACCCCAGACCAGAACCAGGTTTTTGGGTTTCGTTTCCTCGTTCCTGAACTTCCACAACCTTCCTGCCTCTACCCCAACACCCCACCTTTCCCGCCTTCTGTAACGGTCAGAGAGGCTTCCCTATATAAACCCCTGCATTGGCTCTAATAACTGAACTACCCACCGACGTAGTCTCCCAGGAGGGAACTCCTCCAGCCCCACTCTGAGCCACCTGAGGTCCTGTTTGATCGTCCTCCATTCTCTGGCATGGCTGGAGCACAACAGCCATGCTGGAGATGGAGACCCACCCACAGTATTGAAAAATGGAAATTCACATACAAAGAAATTAATCTAGATGCAGACATTGCACTCTTAACCAAAATAAACTAAAAGATTAACAAAGATCTAACACAAATTATAAATCTGCTATAAGATAACATGAGACAACCTGCTTGACCTTGGGTTTAGAAATGAGTTTTCAGACACAAGAACCAAGCATGATCTATGAGAAAATGGAGAATCTAGAGTTAATTAAAATTCAGAATGGTCATTCTGTAAAACACTCTGTAACGAATAGACAGGCCATTGATAAGCAATAAATTAAAGATAAATAAACCAAACACATTTCCACAGAAAAATCCAATGAAAGATTATTTTCCAAAAGAGGCAAAGGATTCTTAAATCTCAGCAACGATAAAGGAAATAGCAGCCTTGAAAAATGTCAAAAGATATTTACCAACTCCCACAAAAAAAGGATGTACAAATGGCAAGTTCATAAATAGGAAATTTCTTCAATTCACATAATACTGCTGAGGCAAACTTAAACACTCATCATATGCTATACAGCAATTAAAGTGGCTCAAATCCAGAAATTAGGATCTCTCTTCTGCTGCTAGTATGAATTCAAAAATGATATAACTACTGAGGAAGAATTTCTTCAAAATGCAATCACCATCTAACTCTATTACAACAATCACAATCCTTGGCGTTTTCTCAGAAATGAAAACTGTATCTCCAACAAGCATGCACATAGATGCCTGTGGAAATTTTCTTCATCATTGCTGAAACTTATGAATAGTATGTCCTGCAGTAGGTAAAGAGAATAACTAATGTTGGTAATTTCAAACCGGAGAATATACTCAGCAGTAAAAGCAATTGAGCTATCAAGCCATGCATGTAAAGAAGCCAGAATAAAAAGCTTTGTATTATATATTTCCAACTCCAAGACATTCTACAAAAGGAAAATCTATGGAATTGATAGAATATTAGTGTTTCCTAGGAGTTATAGGATAAACAAAGGTAAATTTGTGAAGCCCAGAAGGTTTTGGGAAAGCACAAACATTCTCTGTGGCCACTCTTCCCTTCCTGCATCTGGATCTTCCCTTATATTGTCAAAACAGTAAGTCATCTGCCTGGTATGGTGGTACAGGACTTCAATCTCAGTGCTGGAAGGCAGAGTAAGGTGGATCTCTGTGAGACTGAAGTTAGCCTGGTCTACAGAGAGAGTTCTAGGCCAGCTGGAGATGCAGGGAGACCCAGTCTTAAAAGTAAAATAATAATAATAATAATAATAATTAAAATTAAATAAAAAGGAGCTAGTAACCTAACACAACAGCAAGTTTGGCCACAAATAGTTTTAGCTTAGTTACTGAGACACAGGCTCTGTCAAAATACAACAGTGTCCTCTTATTGGACAATCCAAATTAATCGGAGAGTTTTATGAAATTTGGAGTGGTTAAGTGCTACGGTCAGCTAATGTGGTGGACAGAACAATGGGCTACTGCCCCATCACTGTTCCCTTTTCCACACACAAGAAAGTACTCATCACTATATCCTTTAAAGGAGAGTGTGAGCAACATCATCAGAACTGACTGTAGAGCCCTTGTGCTGCGCTGTGCATAAGGATAAGCAATAAAAGACCCAGAATTCAGACACAGAGTGTAGAAAGCATTGCACAGCACATGAACTAAGCCTTTTAAAATGGATTCCTCATATTCCATTAGACACAGGAATTATAAATGGGCCTTTCTTATGTGAGCCAATTTAACTATATATCTGCAGTGAAATTCTGCAATAACTAACCTCTTTCAGTCACATAAAATGACAACAGGTAAAACCAGAACACAATCTTATTTACAATTGCTTCACAAAGAAAAACTGTACAGCACTAGAGTTGTACACACAAGTAAATAAATTCCACAAATTCCACTTGAAACTAATGTCACTGGGAGTATTTTCAAAATGAATGACAAAATCAATAGTTGTAAACTATTTTCCAAAAAATCAATGTAATAATTGGCTAAAACAAGTAGATACGTTTTTGCTTATTGTTTTCAAAAGACAAAATTTAAGTAGGTAATTTTATATATGTATATATATATAATAAAGCTAAAATATGTGTAAGAATATAGGTCTATTATATAATTTTGAAAAGACTGTATAAGATTTTATTTGGTTATTAATCTGTATCTTCAGTTAAAATAATATATTTTAGAAACAATAAATATTTAAATCTCATTTTTGTGTGGTTTCATCCATTTAACTCTCATATATATATATATATATATATATTTATACACACATGTGGGAGGGTGGAGGGTAGATGTAGTGTGCATTAAATATAATTTTTGCATAAAAGTGAAACACATTGAGACTATATTGTGCTTTAAAGAGGCTTTTAAATATTTTATTGACAGTTTCATACAATGCATTTTGATCATATTCAGACGCTTCTCCACTTCTCACCACCACTTACTTCCCTCCCACAACTTTATGTCCTCTGTGCTATCTATCTTTTTATTAAGGCCTATCACGTTTAATCTGTGTTTTAAAATGCTCTTAAGTGTTGGCCTATCCTTTGGAGTCTGGTCAACCTATCAGATGCTGAATCATTAAGGAAAATTCTCCCTGGTCAAGGATCTGTCAAGTGCCAATAGGTCCTCTCTTAGGTCTGGGACTTCCTGCCTGCCTCCCCACCCATGTTAGGCTTTTGTCTGGAGTGGGTTTGCACAGGTCTTGTGTATTTGCCATAAGCACTGTGGGTTCATTTTTAAAAACATACTTTATATATTATTTTTATTTTATAAGTGTATTGCCTGAATGTGTATAAGGGCAACCTTATCATGCAAAGCCTGTGGACATCAGAAGAATGTGTCAAATCCCCTGGAGCTGGAGTTATCAATAACATATGGGTGCTGGGAATTGAACCCACATCCTCTGAAAGAGTAGTCAGTGCTCTTAACTATTGAGCCATCTCTCCAGCTCTGCCCTGGAGGTTTTACACAGACACACACACACACACACACACACACACACACAGAAGTTGCAGGCTAGAGACACAGGTATGTGATAGAGGACTTTCCTATCATGAACAGAGTCTGTATTTGATCCTTAGTACCACAGCAAAAAATTAACATACAAAAAAGAGAATTTTTATAAAATCCCTGGATTACATGTGACTTTTACAGATTTGATGATGAATCAACAGAGCTCCAACTCTCCTTCCTTGTGAATCTTTTTTTTTTTCTTCAGCAGACCTTGAGGTGAGTAACTGAGGGAAATGGTGGTACAGAGGAAGCCATATAGTCACTCAGGCTTGCTGGGATGAGCTCTGTAACACTCCTCTGATACAGCTGTGACACATGCTCAGCTACGTCAGTTTCTAACCCTTACAAAGTAGTTTATCTACTGCTAAAGGTCAGTTGCTCAAGAGCATGAACCTAAGTTTTTGCTGAAAGTGAAGAACCAAGTGACAATTTTGACTACTGTCAAATTTGTCTGTTTCCTGAAGATCTCATTGAATAAATGCTGGATGCATGTGTCTGGTATAAGTACATGGACTGAGATCAAGTTCCACCTTCCTTCTTAACAGAGATTAAAACATACTGTTCTAATCGACACCTTTACAGGATTTTACTACCTGCAATTTCAGTTATTCATTATCAACTAGGGCAAAAAGTCTCAGGATACTCATTAAGACATTTTAAGAGATATAGAGACCACATTAATACATATATATATATATATATATATATGTATAAATATTGCTAATTTTATTTATTATTAGTTTTTGTTAATCTCTTACTGTCCCTAAATTAGAATCATAGGTATATTTGAATAAGCAGAAAACAGTATACCTAGGTGTTTTCAGTATATAAAGTTTCAAACATCCACAGGAGGTCTTACAGGGTATTGCCCTACAAATTTTGAAGAATCACAATTACTAAGAGTAAGCACTTTTAAACTGTTGTGAAATATGCCCTCAAATAAAGCCATGATATCAGGGTGGTGTTAGAAGATGAAAGGAACAACAAAATGGAAATCCAACATCAAGTGTAAGAAGTCAAGCAGGGGTAGTGGAGGCTACCTCCTAGACTGAGCTGACCAGCAGTGAGGTCTGTCCTAAGCAGGTGCTACCTACATTAGTTAGCGTCTGTGAGCAACTTACTTTGTTAAATGGAGAACACACTCTGTTGAATCTTTACAATGTCTTTAGTAGTCAGGGAATTCGATTACAGGGTCTTGAAGAGAAGATAAATAGATTCACTAAATATTTGACTTGTGTAGCACCCAGTGAGCCCATCAGGCCCCAGTGGGTAGTTCAAATCCCCATTCACACAGACTGATAAAATCTGATAAAAATCAAGGGGTCACAAAATAAACCAAAACAAAAGTCAATGGACAGAATTAGGGACCTGGAGGGAAGAGGGGATGCAGAGGTGCGAGGGAGCCAGAGAGGGTTGGGGCGGAGAGTAAACAGAACGCACTGAGAGATGGCAGATGGTAGAGTCCCAAACACCAGCTAACTCTTATCTGAGTCCTGAAACGGTTCTTTGAACGGTTTCCTCATTATCAAAAGGTCACCAGTGTGTGATACATTTCAGCTCATTCAAAGAGCAAAAGTATGCCAGCGTTGCCCCGAGGTGGAAACCTCTACCCAGTCAGCAGGTAAGAATTTTGGGAAAAGTAGGTGTGGCAAGATCAGATCACCAGTTCAGAAAGATTTCTTAGCTGTAAATCCTGGCCTCGCCTCTTACTAATCCAATCAAAGGAGAAGCTGTTTAAAACATCCGTAATGCCAGTTGCCCCTGCCCCGCAGTCTGTTCTCCTTCTATCCTTGGGCACAGGCCCGCTTTTGCTCTTAGGCCCCCATATCTCTGTGGTTTGCATGACATGGAACTCTCCAAATCTCACCATGCCCATCCCCCTAGACTGGTACCATCTGCGACCCCTCCCACTGCTGCACCATTAGTTTCTGTGTCCTTTAGTTGGGGCCTAGACCTTGCAGACCGCCTGAGAAAGCCTGAATCCATCCTCTGCCTAGCAAGCTTCCCAAATTGTGCTGTGCCTGCTGGCTAGAGGGACCCAGACCTTAGGAGAGCACGTGAGAGCAACTGCTTCTTGCCTGACTTGCACCTCTGTGGGAACACCTAAGTAGCTGGACTAGAGCCATCTGGTTCCTCCAATATAAAATCAAAAGAGAAAACCTGAAGCCTTGACCAACCAGCTTGTCATACCCAATAAGAAAACAATCAAGTCACATCAAGTATACAAACAGAACCAGATCTCAACTCAGCAAAGACAGTCTTGAGTCTCTTATCAGAATCACAAACAACAAAAGAAATCAACATTCCAAGATAACAACAAAAAGATAAAATGAAAAACCCAAATTATATGTCCCCACCAAACATCACTAGTTCTTTAGAAGAGTTCTACGGCAAGAAGCCCATAGGATACACAGTGTAAAAGAACAATCATAAGCATAAATCCAGTGAATCTAAAGAACACACCAGCTAACAAATCAAAGAACTAAAAAAAGATAAGGATAAACATCTGACTAAATTCATAAAAGAGATGAAATACTGAAAAAAACTCAAGCTTAAATGAAAAAGGAATTGAAACACTTAGTAAGTCAATTTGAAGTGACAGGGAAGCCTTACAAATAGAATGAATAAAATGAAAACAAAGTATCAAGACTGGATGATAAAGCTGAAGAATTCCACTGTTCAAGCAAAAGTTATGAAAAATTTTAAAAAGCACAAGAATGGAATATGCAGGAAATTTGACACCATTAAAAGACCAAATTTTTGCATCTTAGCCATAGAGAAAGGAGAAGGATCTCAGGATAATGGTATTGGTCAGAACTTCAACAGGATTGTAGAAGAAAATTTCCTCAAAATAAGGAAAGACATGCCCATACAAATACAAGAAGTACATGGAACACCAAATAGACAGGACCAGAAAAAAAAACAAAAAACAAAAACTCCCCATGGCATATAATAGTAAAAACACTAAACTTACAGAACAAAAAGAGAATACTGAAAGTTGCAAAAGAAAATCAAGTCGCATATAAAGGAAAATCCATCAGATTTACAATAGGAAACTATGAAAATTCAGAAGAGCCTGGCCAAAGTATTCCCAGTTCTAAATGACTGTAGATGCCAATCCAGAATACATTACCCACCAAAAATTTCTGTTATAGTTGAAAGGAAAAAAAAAATCCTCCACAACAAGACTAGGCAGAAAGAATTCATGTCCAGAAAACCAGCCCTTCAGAGGATATTTGAAGAAATACAACAAACTGAAGAAATGATTAACTACACCCAAGGAGTAAGAGAAAGAAACTAAAAGAAAGTATAAATGTGGAACCACAAAGTGAGATCGTGAATGCAAACAGAAATGATGGAACCCTTACATATCTTTCAATAATAACTTTAAATATCAATGAACTGAACTCCCCAGTCAAAAGACAGATGTTATTTGAATGGATGAAGAAATAAAATTCATCTTTCTTTTTTGTCTGTATGTAAGAAACACATCTCACCTACAAGGACAGACACTACCTTAAGGTGAAGGGATCAAAAAATTCTTTCAGGAAAATGACAGTAAGAAACAAATGAGCTGCATATAACCAAAGGACTCATCCTATTGCAGAGATACTTGCACATTCATGTTTGTGACTGCTTTTCACAATAGCTAAGGGATGGTCATACAGACACTTAACATGAATTTCCCAAGCCTAAGTGGCATATTTACAGTGCAACCTCTGTACCTAAGACCCATGGGACACAGAACAAGAGGTAAAAAGTTCACTAATGAATCTTTCAATTCTCATTAATGAGAATTCCCTCACACAACAGAGGGCCAGGAACACAAAAGGTCAAAAGTGGCCAAAGCAAAGAGTTTAAGAGTAGGAAGAATGGACAGGACTCCTATATTAAACTTCACCCACCCAGGGCTCAGGGACTATTGCAGAAGAGAGAAGAGATAGGTTGTAAGAGCCGTGGAAGGAGGTACATGACAGAATGGAAATGGGTCCTACAGGTCCCTAGAATTCTGCTCATATGAACGTGTAGCAACAGTGGCCGCAAGCATGGGACCCACGCAAACTCAAGCAGACAAAAACCCAGGATAGAACTGGAGCAATGGGCAGCAGACCCCAATCTTAGATGAAGCACAACTCACTACTGATAGATGAGGAAGAGCTGATATTTCTAAAGCAAGTACTTGGACCTCAGTGGATGAACTTGCACTGAGGAATGTGTGGACACTACCTTCATATAATAGGCCTAAACAAAGATGAAAGAACATACGGATTCCAGTTGGAGGGTTCTGGGTGTGTCAGTAGGGAAGGAGGTATGAAAATGATTAAGATTTATTGAGACGTTCTATATGAAATACAAAAAGATTCTATTGAATTTAAAACATAAAAATATAAAATAAATTGGTAGCACACGGCTTGCTGGAATGGTCGAATCTGCTCCTGCATGCTGTCAAGCTCGGTTAAATGGCCAAGCCACACTACCACCCTACTGCAGTAGAGTCCAGCGGCTGCTGTCAGCAAAGCTACTGGAGCTTGCATCACTGGTGTTGGGTTGGAGATCCCTCTGCTTGACCTCTGCTGCTGCTGATTTGAAAGGAAAAATGTCTGTAAAATGAGTTCACTCTTCTTCATCTCAGTCGCCTCTAAAATAAAACTTTACTTATGTTTGTGGAGGGTAGAGGCAGGGTCATGTGTTGAGAACCAACTAGGAAAAAAAGGTTCCTGAACCATACCTATTGGAAAAGGGCTCATAGATGGAAAAATCCTCATACGTGAGAGATCTTCGAGAGGGCCTTGGTAAGTAAAAATATATGCTAAATAAATATCTACCAGAGAAAGGAAATTTTCAATAAATATTCTAAAGTTTATAAATGCTACAAAATCAAATCTTGTATGAAATGTCTATACTTATTTTTACTTATCAATTTGTCTGCTGAGAAGACACAGTGTTTACACTTGATGAAATTATATAGACCCTAGACTACAGGAAGTACCAAACTGGTCATCTCAAACTATGACTTCTTTGAAAGCTGGTAGTTGCTGTAGATGTTCTGAGATAACCATTCTATTTGACAAATGCCTGAGAGTGGGTGAACAGTCTCAAATTATCAGAGGCAGAACTGCAACTTCAGCTATGAGACCTCTACATGACTCACAATGCTCTTTCTCTGGAGTCACATGCTTTATTGATCAAAGTGACTATTGGATTCTATTTTTGTTGTTATCAATTTCAGAATCTAATATTTTCTGTTACTTAGATGAATTTCCTCTTCAAACCAACTTTTACATCTTGCATTTTGTCTTCAATAAGCAGTTCTTTTTCTAACAGAGTCAGAGCTTACTGCATCCCAGATGGTCTACAATAAACTTTAGTCTATGCAATTCTCTCTTCCTAGAATATTTTACATTTTCTGATTAGATCTACTTCACTCAATGGAAACCCTAGTCACCAAAACATCCATTTATACGTAGCATGCCATCCAGTTTGCTACGGGAGCAATACTATCATTAAGCTTAATGTAGAGTGAAAGAATCTTCAAAGTGCATCAGTGTTACATACTTTATGAAAATAGTTTTAGAAACAACTTTGCATTGACTCTAACTGATATGTCCAAGAGTATTACAGTAAGTTGTCAACATATCTAATTGTGTGTATGTGTGTATGTTAATTTTAGAATCACTCTTAACTATTGCCACTTATATCTCCTGAGAAATTATGACACCATTTATTGTATAAATTTGAGTTTTCTAAAGGATGTCTTTCATTTTTAAAAGATAAAAGTAAAACTTCATGATAAGAATCCTCATGGGCACTGTTTTTAAACTTTGGAGGAATATCATACATGAGAATAATCTTTGCACAGTTTCTATCTCTCCAGTCCTCATCCAACTCCTCTCATGGGCTCTGTTTCCTGTGACCTCCCCTGATTACTGTAGTTACGTATAAATGCACATATAAAATACACTGAGTCCATTCAGTGGTGCTCCCATGTACCTGTGTTTATACTCTCCAGTTGGGTTAGGAGAAACTCCTCCCTGGAGAAAACAGACTCTCCCTCCCTCAGCATCCATTGATTGCCTGTAGCTCTTTATCTTGAGGTGGAACCCCTGAAATTTCCCCCATTCACCTAGCATGTCAACTGGTTTGGGGTTTTTGTTGTTGTTGTTTTGCTTTTTTATTATTTTTGGTTTATATGTATGAGTGCAATGCTTTATGTATGTAAGTGCACCCATGCTGAGCAATGCCCAGGAAAGTTATAAGAAGGTATCAGATGCCCTGGAACTAGAGTTATGGACAGCTGTTAACCTCCACAAGGGTAACTGGAGTTATGGACGGTTGTTAACCTCCACGTGGGTATTGGGAAACTAACCCTGGTCCTCTGCAAGAACAGCCAGGACTCAACCACTGAGCCATCTCTCTGTTTTGTCATTATGCAGATCTTGTTAGAGAACCAGACTATGGATATTTCACTAGTGTAGCTTCACTATCATGTTTTGAATTCTTTAAGTAGCTGTGGCTGTCTTGTCCTTCTGACTCTTAACATTCTTCTAGGATGCCCCATGAGGTATAGAGGTTGCATTGTAGATGTGTCACCTTTAACTAAATGCATGTTTCTGTGTATGTGTGTGTGAGTGTGTTTCTGTGTATGTGTGTGTGTTGCATGTGTTTGTATGTGTGGTGTATGAATGTGTGTGTGTGCAGGTGCGTGTACCTGTATGGACAAGAAGAACAAAGGAGGGTCTCTAGTGTTCTCCTCTATCACTCTCCACCCTTTTTCTTTGAGACAGGTCTCTTCCTGAACCTGTGGCTCTTGTTTTTTTTCAACTAGGCTGGAAACCAGCAAGTCCCAGCAATCCTCCTGTTTCTCGCCCCTCTCAGTGTTGATTAACATGGCTGCTGGCACCCAGTTCTGGTCCTTGCTCTTATACAGCAAATGGTCTTAAATGCTGAGCCACTTCATTACCAAGTGATATTTAAAATAAATGATTTCAACTTTCCAGTGTTAAATTGAAATCACAAAGAAAGTGACTCACCTGTTCATGGTATAAGTCTCTAACTGTGAGTGGAAATAGTGGATGCTGTTCTTTAAGGTCATAGTCTATTAACTGTTGGCATTGAATTGCAGTATAAAGAGCTAAGCAGTTCAGAGCCCTGCTTCCTGTACAATATTCACACATCACCTTCTGTATCACATGTAGAATTCAGAGTCAGGAGTAGAATTCTGAAGCGTACCTCATTCCCATTAGATCACAGATTTGTGAAGGCTTTTACCCTGATGCTTTTGACTCAAAAGTTGATTGTAAAAGGTTTCAGTAGGACTAGATATTAAATTAATGACTCCATTCATCACACCAAAAGACTTTTCTTCAATTAAGCAGAATCTTGGACTGTATGGGTTTTCAATAAACAGAACTTTATTTCATCTTTCAAAGAATGGATTGTGTTTGTAAAGAATCATGTTATCCTTTATACCTTCTGAAAGGAGAAGGGATGCAAATTTAAAGACTGAAATGTAAATGAGAACACAGACTAGCTGTCTGGAACAGTGGGCACAGTGTTTGCACTGAGGAAGAGAAAGTCACCCCTGTACTTCTGATCTAATTACACAGTTCTGGCACTTATATAGTGGTAAAAGGATTCTGAAATCTTAAAAAATCAAATAAAGTAACATTTAAAGTACTTTGGCAATAGTATTTTTGTACTATAGTTACTGTAACAAATACCAACGATGGAGTGGACTTAATAATGAGCTGTCTGTCTCAGATATGTGGAGCCAGAAACTGGGGCACCGGTGGAGGTAGTTCCTTTTAAGATCTATGGGGAACAGATCAGCTCCAGGCTTCCTGTCTTGGTGGGCAGATAGCCATCTTCCTACCACTTTCCTTCTACTCACGTCCATTTCTGCATCCAAATGCCCCCTATTAGAAGAGGACAAGACATCCTGGATGGAGACCTATTTTCAACTTGTCTACCTCTGCTATATCTTTATTTCCAAGTAAGCACCCATTCTGATATATTGGGAGTTAGAGGAGCAAAGTGATGGACTGCACACCAACATAAATGTTAGAGGAACGTAGACATGCAGTCTATAAGAGAGTATATTGTATAGTCCTTGAAAAGTTTCCTAAGGAATGAACAATGTTGATAAGTCACATATTAAATATACATAATAGATATATTAAGCTTTCAGATTTCCTTCCAGTATTTGCATAAATTCTAAAATGTAAACTCTTTGATACTGAGACGTGCTTTACCTTGTGTTCCTCCTGGAGATACTGGACATTCTACAGTGCCTTCCCATCACTGGTTGTGAGAGCTTGAACTTGGTCATTGCAGTTCAACTGCCAATGTGATTGAGTAATGCTCTTTTATGTTGATATTAAAGTCAACTGCTAATATAATTGAATAATGCTCTTTTTTCTTGATATTAAAGTGTCCTAAAATGTGTTCTCAAATATGACCATAAGACTGAACATTAAAATCAAAAAGCTACTCTTCAGGCACTGGAGGCAGAGAAATGTGATAACAATGAGCTTGAGGCCAGCCTGGTCTACATAGTGAGTTCCTGTTCAGCTACAGGGAGATGCTATCTCAAAAAAAAAAAAAAAAAAGTCTTCTGACAGAAAGGAATGAAAGTAGAAGGAAACTGACCTTTGAAGGAATGAGAATAATCCTGTATTTCCTGAGAAAAATATGAACACAGCCTAGAGAGAGGACTCACTATTTAAGAAGTCATGCTGCTCTTGCAGAAGATCAGAATCCAGTTCCTAACACCCATGTCAGGTGATTCACAGCCACCTATCACTCCAGTCCAAGACATTCAACAACCGTCACCTCCATGGGCGCCTGCACTCCTGTGCATACACCGACACCTGGACACACACTGGTGTCTTGCATGAGAATGCCCCCCATAGGTTCCAACTATTCAGAAATTTTGTCTTCAATTGCTGGCACTGTTTTGGGAGGTCTTAGAAGATGTGGCCATGCTAGAGGAAGCACGTTACTGGGGATGGGCTTAGAGAGTTCTTAAGCCTTGCCAAATCTCCATTCACTTTCTGCTTCCTGTGCCTGCTTGAGGATATCAGTGCTTAGCTTCTGTTCCTACTCCAGTCACATCTGCTGCCACGCCTCCTCACCATGATGAACTCTTGCTTTTTGGAACCATTAAGCATTTCTTTTTATAAGTTCCCTTAGTCAGTGTTTCTATCACAACAACAGAAAAGTGACTAATATATATACATAATTTAAAATAATAAAATTAAATCTTTGAAAAATGAAAACATTTTATGGAGTCCAAGGATATATAGGACCCACCGAAAGGTAAAATTTGTTTTCAAAGGATGGTAATTAATACAGAGACTCATACTGATGGGTGTTAAGAATGAGAGTGACTATTCAGTGTTTGCCCTGAAGATGACCTCAGTCACCCACTCCAGGGCTCAGCGAGCACTGCAGAAGTCAGAGTGGAAAGAATGATAGAATCAGAAGATGCTGAGGATTACTTGTCTTCTGGACATAACGTGATCATTACATTCCTGAACTCAGAGCAACTGGGTCTTACTGCAACAAACCTGCATAAGATTAAGCCTCTCAATATTTCATCATGGATGGGGGAGGGGTTCATGAGGCCCTCCCCTCTCCTGAGGAAATAGTGGCAGCTAATGATTGTTAAGTGAGGAACATTTGTCCTTTTTTTTTTTTTTCAGGAACATTATCTGATAATTTTCTCAGGCTTCAGTAAAAATCCTTCACACATGCTCATGCAAACAACACACATTATAGTCAGTGGGTCATAAAATGAGAGAAAGATGAGATAGAAGACAGGAGATTGTTAAGAAGAAGGGTTTCAGTGGAGAGAACGGAAGATGAGAGCTAATGAGGAAGGTGAAGTTTACTGAAATTCTCTATGTACCTGTCGCAAAAGATAAAATTTCATTCAGTTCTACTGCTGAAGTAAGAACATCAATGGAGCTGAATGCAGGCTGCATCTGCACAAAGACCTTGGGGATTATAAGAGCAATCACGCAAAACACTTACAAAAACTTAAAAGTAAAATAATAAAGAGAAAACACTACCGTGCTAATTTACCCAGAAGTGCCTTTTGGTTTTTGTAGTAGAAAAAAAAAAAAAAACTTTTATAATTGATGAAAGCTCAGATTCAGTGAAATACAGAAGCTTCTTTGAGAAAAACACAAGAAGATGTGTGAAGACTAGGAGTCCTTTCACCTACAGGATTTCCACTCTCGTGGAAGCTGAGAAAAGTTCTGGGAATTATTTGGTGGTGCAGAGGATTCATCACAGTGTCTCTGTGGGTTGTCGGTTTTCCACATCTGCTTCTTCTTCTAACTCTGCTCTCTGCTCTCCCCGTGGATCTGGAGGGAGACCACTGGGAGTCTGCTGGGCTCGTTTCCTGTCTACTCCTTGTGTATGCACTTGACTTCCAGGGTACTAGATGAAAACAGTTAGGGTCCAGAACAGCAAATACCAAACAAACTATAAAACTGCAAGCTCCATCCAGCTCTGTAGGTGCTACACGTACACTTGGAATAAATATTTTCAAGTGGGTGTCTAAGGAATTTTTTCAAAAAATAAAATAAAATTAACTTTTTGCTGATGGTCTTAATTTTGAGACTTCACCACATTTTAGGAAACTTCGTATTTTCTTTTTCATTGGCCCAGACCTACAATCTATGACTAATCAAACTACAGTTTCTTAAAGCATTACGATTTTTATCTTTCCTGAGCTTCCACATTGTCAACAAATGTCACAATATGTGGGCAGTGATTGCTGAGAATCATCCCTATTCCCAGAGAGGAAAGTGTCACTATTTCTACTTTTTTTTCCTTATCTTGTTTCCAGGCTTGCCATACAAATTATACACAGGTGTTAAAATTACTCAGCTGGGCGACAAGAGATGTGGAAAATCCAACATGCTGCCTGTGCTCTCTGCTTGATGATCAAGGAAGGGGGTTTGCTTAGCCATCAGATGCTTGGCTGTAGACCCACTTTGCTATCTGTGTCACACTGGAGATCAGATGTTTACCTTCATGGCCAGAACTGCTACCTGCTATTCTGCACCTGAATTTAATCCTACTTAATCCACTCATTAATCACTCCACAGATATTTACTTCTGATTCAAAATGTTGAAAAATAAGAACTCAACAAGCTCTAAATTACATTCTGCAAACAGAAAAGCAACCGGGAAAAAAAGGATTTAGAAACCCTATCACAATGATCTAAAGCATCAGAACACCGAAGAGATTAAGTTTGTATCAAACAGAAGTCAAAGAATGCAATCGCCCAAATAAGAAAACATCATTTATTGGTACTAGTTTTTATGCTGCTGAACTTCAATGTTCAAGTCAAATGGATGTCCCTTCCCTATACTTGCATGTAGACAGTCTTTACTCTGTGGAAGTCTTTCCACAATCACTTTGAAATGAGTCTCCTCAGCTCTGTGCATATGAAAAATTCTAAATATGAAATCTACTCCAATAAGCCTTAAAGAGAAAGAACAGAAAATTGAAGGAAAAAGGAAAAAAAAAAAAACCAGAACATTTCTATTCTGTCCCCAGATTTTCTGCCTAAGCTGTACCATATGCTTTGCTCTCCTGCCAACCACAGCTTTCCCCAGATGGAGCTCACTCTCCTCATTTCTGCACATTTCAAATATCATCAGTATTCTATAGTGATGTACAGATACAATGCACCCCATTGCTTTAAAAATATATGTAGCCGGAAGACAGCATTTCACAGCACTCCTCTCTACCCTCTGACTCTTACATTCTCTCTGCCTCCTTTTTCCTGATGTCTCTGGGGTATAGGTGCTAGGTGGATAGAAATTAAGGTTAAGCATTCAGTATCTTGTTTTCAACATTTTGACCTGTTATACAGTTCATATCTCCATTGACTGCTGTCCAGTGGAAAAAGAAGCTTCTCTGACCAGGACTGAGAGAAACTCATATAGATGGTATAAGCACAGTTAGAAGATAATTTGACAGCATGACCATTTAGCAAAATAACAAAAGCAGGTTAGAGTCTACAACCCCCAGCCGTGGGCTTTGTCCTTGGCATGAAATTCCCTCCTGTGAATGCATCTCAAATCCAATCAGGAAGCATTTAGGTACCTCACAACAGTTGTGTCACTGTTGTGCCTGTAGGCACATCTTGCCTGCTGGGTCACCATTGCAACCTTCAGAGTCCAGGTCTGAGTAAGATCACAGATATCTTTCTCTCCCAGCAAGCTAAATAGCACCTTCTCAAACTATGGACTGAGATGGATTTCTCTATAACCTGAAAAGTATGTGATGTCTTATAGGATTTTTTTTCAGTCAAGACTTCTCTAAAGGGTCCACTTCAAGTCCATTTTCTTAGAGCTGTTATAAAATATATGATCAGTCAGTTTTAATTTTCAAGGACTTCAGTTGGCAGTGGTTCTTCACAAGACAGCAAAAGGGAACAGAAAGGAAAAGATGGTCCATATTAATTAAAGTCATGGGAGTGATTTCCTGCAACTTCCCAGGGACTTACTGACTCTCTCAGGGACTGACCCCAACAATTTTGTGGAAGTTGGAGTCTGCTTTGCTTGAAAGAA
This sequence comes from Eospalax fontanierii, assembly GCA_035773235.1. NCBI lineage: Eukaryota > Metazoa > Chordata > Mammalia > Rodentia > Spalacidae > Eospalax > Eospalax fontanierii. The sequence goes on along the minus strand of CM069527.1, from coordinate 105,473,971 downwards.
AACAGTATTTTTCTGTTGTAATCCAACTTTAGAGTGGGTTATTTTAAATATTCCTCAGGTAATACCCATGCATCTTGTGCACCCTTAAGCTTGAGAATGACTGATCTGGAGTAATCTATGAATCTCTGAAAAATGATGTCAGCTGATAGTTATGATGCCAGAGAAAGTGCAGGAGAGACATGGGGTGGAGATAAAAGGACAATGGTAGAGAAAGGAAGAGAAAGAATGAAACATTTTACCAATGCTTTGCAAGGGTGATTTCTTGGTTTGACTAACATTAAAACATACACCAATAGAAGAAGTTCAGAATGAATCAATTTTCCAGGAAGGAAGAAAGAGAATAGAACTTGGATGGGAATGAGAGCCGTATTTAAAAAAACATTATTTGCTTATTGCTTATTTGTTTTGCTTTGATGCAAGTTACAAAGATATTAAGAAGACATTAAAAAAGCATTGGCTTGAAGCAAAATATAACCTACATTCAAAGACACCTGGAAAAAGAAAGATGATTTTCTCTTACATCTTTCCATAGAATACCCATGTTTAACTAATAATAGTTTGTCTGTTGAGTAAGATGGATATTCTTTAATGAACTGAAAGAACTATAGTCTTTCAGTAACAGTATAAATTAACTTTAAAACTAAATTCAGAAATTCTTCATTGGAATGCAAATTGATGCACCTAGAAGCCTTCCAACTCATGGAAACAATATAGTTTCCAATAAAATCCATTTTGAGAGACTGATAGCCATAGCATACACACTCATGGTTACACATTTGCCTGGGGCATTGCTTTATGCTGGTTGTAATACTTTTCAATAAGCACAGAAAGAATAGTGGTGAGTGCTTCATTGACTATTTAAACCAGTCCTGTAATCTGATTTTAACTTAAGTTGAATAATGTTTGCTGGCAAACTCTTAAATATCTCAGCTAAATTGTCCATCTTCTCAGAAACATTTTGAACATTATCTGGGTTGTCTTATTGGCAATGAACTATACAGTTCACCAGCAATCCAAGACCTATTTTATCTATTATGTCTTATGTTCATGCTTAAAGCATGGCTGAGATAAATGATATTAACATCAAGTTACATGTGACATTAGTATCACAAGAGCAACAATATGAACAAGGAAAAACAAAAACATAGTAAGTGGAAAACTCATAAAAATATGCACTGCAGAACATTCCCTCTAAAGTATGGATACAATTTTTAAAAGGCAGCACTGGGCTATTGTTGCCATCCCTTGGCTCGGGGCCAGCCTGACAGGGACACAGGGTCTCCACCAAGAGGGGTGAGAGGTACAAAGTCAGAACACAGACATCGGGAGCTGAATAGAAACAAACAGATGGTGAGCTGCTGCAAAACTCACCTATTCAAGGAAGTGCAAGGAGTTTTATGGGTTTGGTTGGCCAATCGCCCTATGGGGTGGTTCCCGACTGCAGCCAATGGTGTTCTGTCTCCAGGTAGATTACCTTGGTGCAGATTCTCTCCAGATGTGGGGCAGAAGTTAATGTCATGCCTGGCTAGAACAGAGTGGAATGCCATGCCATCAGAAGCCATTTCTTTGTTCCTCATGGAAGGCGGCCTGGTTAAGGCCCATTCTGCATTACACCATACATATCCTCCTTTTTGTTTTTATTAATTGAGAGGCCCTAGGAGGCATGATTCTTTGCCAAGCCATTGTTAACCGGTGGCCTAAGGATCACCTCAGTCAGTGGTGCCTGTCTTAGGTTGGCCCATTCATCAGGGCCTTACCAGTCATTGGCTTCCCACCATTCTGATGAAAGAATCCAAGGGATAATTAGGATGGGATGGGAGGTTTATGCAGGAAGACTCTTGTGGTGTGCATGAGAGTCCTTGTCAAAGAATGTTTTTGTCACCTGTAGAAGGTTTAGGAGTAAGTGAAATGAGTCAAGTATCGTGAAGAAGGTGGCGTTATTTAAGTGGCCATTTAAATGGGATTGTCCTGTACTTATGATACCTAGATTTGAAGGGCAAAAAAAAGGCATAAATACTATTAAGTCATTGCTGCCCAAAGCAATGGAGAGTGGGCAGTTGGTAGGGCGTGCCCAGGGCGGGGGTAGGCAGAGCGATTGAAGCACCTGTCCAAGGGTACATTGAGGGAAGTTTGGGTGTTGTTTTATCCTTGGTAGTTGGGGGTTCCTCTTCCTCATCTGAACTATTGGATGAGGGGGCTGACAAAGACTAGGCCTGCAGGGTCATTTTTGGGTCCTCTTTACAACTTTCATTATGGGTGTTAATAACTCCCTCAACAGAGGGGACTTTAAGGCTGGTGAGTATGGCAAAAAGGACAGGGAAGAATGGGGCGGGGGGTGTCCCTCGTGGACCTCGTGCGTCCTTGCGAGAAAGAGAACACGGGACCAAAGGGAGGTATCCCAGACATTTTTGGGGCTAATCCATGGGGCTAGGACGAGGGTTTCATCCCAAACACTGTTAAGATCTTTTTGTTTCACTTTCAAGCCATGCTGCTCTTCAAGAAGAAGAGCATTAAGAGCCTACAACTGTGGTGCTTCCTGATGGGGAAGAGGAGATTGCCCATTATGGCAGAGTGATGTTTGGGGGGGTGTTGATTAAGGTCCCCCTGGGAGTAAAGGCCAATGAAATGGAAAGTCAAAGCCACAATGATCACTATACAAACCAAGATGTCTAATATTGGGGCCAACTGAGACATACAGACAGAATGTTGAGGAGTCAACTGAGACATACAGGTAGAATATTGAGGACCCCAATGTCTTGTGCTTAGTGGGAGACTTCCGTGGGTCATTACACCATGGCGGTATACCCACACAGTGTTTCTGGACAGGCTTGGCTAATAGCTTTGCCTCGGTTCTGAAATTGGCGGGGGGAGAAGGGAGAGGAGACAGGCCCTCATATGATTTCGTCAGGATGAACCAAGAGCAGAGGGGCCAGCATGGGCTTTGGGACCGTGTGACAAGGTGCACCTTCCTATGGGGGTTGGGGGGAAGACAACCGCAGAAAAGGGGAGAAGGAGGGGGTCGCCCACTCACCCTCCAGCAACCATCAGCACACAGAACAAAGAGGGGCCTACTCACTGACAACCAGGCTGGGGGTGTCTCGCCAACACCGGGAGTGGGGGAGGCGCGGAGGGTCTCTGTTCGGGCACCAGATGTTGCCATCCCTCTGCTCAAGGCCAGCCGGAGGGGAACACAGGGTCTCCGCAGAGAGGAAGGAAGAAGTGCAGAGTCAGAACACAGACGCCGGTAGCTAGGTGGAAGCAGACAACGGCAAGCTGCTGCAAAGTGCAGGGGAGTTTATGGGTTTGGTTGGTCAATTGCCTTATGGGGTGGTTCCTGACTATGGCCAACGGTGTTCTGTCTCTGGGTAGATTATCTTGGTGTAGATTCTCTCTAGATCTAGGGCGGAAGTTGGTGTCATGCCTGGCAGAAGCGTAACACCACGCCCTCAGAAGCCATTTCTTTGTTCTTCATGGCAGGTGGCCTGGCTAAGGCCCGTCTTTCATTATACCATACAGGCTATAGATGGAGTAATTGTAAAGTCCTTGTTCCAATGTCCAGCTTGACAGATATATATTCACAATAATGACAAATGTGAGAAGTACAAAAGAGATGGTGAAGACTGTATTAGAACTCTTCTGATTTTCTGGCAGGAATAGAAAATTATTCAACTGCATTGAAAATTTTAAATAAATATTTACAGTCACGCAACACCCTTCTTGAGTATGTGTTATAATCTGAATTGTATAAATCAAAATTTATATGTTGAAGTCCTTAATATCAGTATCTAAAAATGCAATAGTGTTTCAAGGCACGACTTGTGAAAAAGCAGTGACTTTAAGATTAGATCCTTACCATCACCTCTGACTGGCATTCTTAGGAGAGGAGATTAGATGAACATGCCAGAGGAAGGATCACACTGGGGTGGGATGATCAGGCAGCCAGTTGCCAGTTTAGAGGAAATTCTCTGAGACTAAATCTCCAGAACCTTGATCTTGAATGGCCAGTCCACAGAACTGTGAGAAGACATATTCCTGTTGTTGAGGCCACCAGGTAATATCTTGTAATCCATTGCTATCAGAGTCAAAGTTGTAATAAATGAGTATAACAGCATTCATCCAAAGAGCCAAAAGATCAAAATAACACAAATCTTATTTAAGCAAAATACAGTATATCCAAAAAGTGAAATATGAGTCTGGTATAAAAATCAATGTAATCCTGGCAGATATAACAAAGTAAACAAAAGTTTACATTTTTTGTTATGTGTAAGAAAACTATGTTACCTGTATTCTAGTTATATTAAATATCTATGTAAATGTAAGAAGTCAGAATTAAAGTGTTCCCATGGTAAAGGAAGAACAGAGGGTAAAATGGTAACTTTCAGGCAAAAAAACTGTAGCAGGAATGATTAAATGTTCTACAATTAAGTAGTTGTGATAATTGCATAAGTTTATGATATTTGAGAAAACTAATGATAGAAAATGCATAATTTAAAAAGTAAACCTTATGAAAAATAAATTACATGTAAATAAACTCACAGATTAAAAAGATGAGCCTGAACATTTTTTCCCTTTTAAGATGTATTTTTTGAGAATTTCATACAGTAATATTATACTCAAATCATTTCTACCATCCTCTCCCCATTTCTCTTCCCAGGTCCCCTACTCCACCTTAGTCTTGTGACCCATTCCTTAATTATTTTGATGTTACACACACACACACACACACACACACACACACACACACATACACATGGGTCCCCATATGTGTGTTTAGGGATGCTCACTTGGGGTTTGAAACCTACTGAGGAACTTTTCCCTAGAGAAAACTGAGTCTACCACTCACAACAGCCATTGGTCACTTGTAGTTGTCCAGACAGAGGTGGGAACATATAAAATTTCAAACCCCGTTCACATTGACATTTCAACTGATGCAGTCATTATCCAGATCTTATTTAGGAAACAGATTTCATGAGTGTCTAGAAGATGCTCCTAGCAGCAGGTAGCCTGGTCCTCTGTGACGCTCTCCCACCTACCCTCTTCCACAGTGTTCCCTGGTGTTGCTTGTTTTCTTCCTCTTCCTTGCCTTGTGCCTTGCTTTGAGTGATACAACATCTCTCTTTGCAGTCCAGGTTAGTCTGGAACTCACTCTAGTTTAAGCTGATCTCAAAATCATGGCAATCCCCCTGTCGAAGTATCTTGAGTGCTGGAATGATAGGCATGAGCTACCACAGTACTTGATCCCAAATACTTGATCCATCAGGACAAAACCTGCTTCAAAGAAAGACAGAAGAGAAAAAATACGGCCCACTCTAATGTTTGGAATTGACATACAAAATTGTATTATAATAGACCATCAGACAATGGCTTTTGTCTCCTTTTATTGAAAGTTTGCATATCCATATATATTAATATATATTAACACCTACAAGTCAAACAATTTTCCCCCGAATGCACTTTTGTTTCAGTACATCCACAAGTTAACCGACCAAGCCATCTTTACAAGAGACTGACCCTCACTTCCCCCAGTTCTAGCGGCCATCTGCTGCCAATAGTGCCTCTGATAGGATCGGGGTTTCCTTTCCGCTTATCCATGTCTATGCAGGGATTTTATCTCGCTTCAGTTTATGTCATACTTTTGCATGCTGTCATCACTGCTGTCAGTCCATGTGTGTAACTGAGCAGCTGTCCAGAAAATTCTATTACCTTGTCGTCATTCACCACCTCTGGCTCCTAAAATCTTTCTGCCTCTCCTTCTGCAATGATCCTTGAGCCTGGGGAGGCAGAAGTTTGACACAGGTGTCCTATTCAGAGATAAGCACTCTGAAGCCTCTTGTTCTCTGCACATTGGCCAGTTGTGGCTTTGTATGTGAATCATCACCTGCTACATAAGGAAGCTTCTCTGATGATAGTTGACTGATGTATTAATCTATGAAAATAGCAGTAAACCACAAGAAGTTACCACAATATTATATGTATTGAGCAGAATAATGCTAAATAAATTAGGGTCTCCCCTATGGCCTGTGTCTTGTCTAGTCACAGATTTCTAGGGCTGATATCAATGTCAGGTATGGACTCCATCTTATGAAATGTACTTTAAATTCAATTAGAACATAGTTGGTTACTCCCATAACATTTGCCCCCTAGTGTATCAGAGGGTATATCTTGCCTGGCCATCTGTTGTTAAAGCATGCAGTATTCACAACTGGATAAGGCTGATGATTAACTTTCTCTCCCAGTAGCAAGGACAACATCTTCTACCACTATGAGAGCTAGCCTATAAAGATGAAGCTCTGAAGTGAACACAAGTTTGATTTCTCTTTTATGTTCTACGTGTATGTAGTCATGTATGTAGTTCTTTGGGAACAGGACCTTACCACATTCCGGTAGGTAACCAAGATCAGGGGCAATGACTAGTAGTGTCTGAGGGTCTAGGAGACTCCTGGTTGACAGTTTCAAAAGAGAGAGTTCATCCCTGGCACTGGGCTTTTATATTGCTAGCCTATGCTGTCTAGTAGGAGCAATGTGCCCCTGGTATAAGGTAACTCCTTTTAATCTCTTTTTATAATATATTTATACTTTAAGAAGCTTATACGGTGGTAGATATTCCTATGGCTTCATCTCCCTCTCACTTTTTGGGTCTCAAAAGTATTTCTTCATAAATTGATGTATGATAAATTTGAAAGCAGTGAGAAATGCTAAAATGTTTTATAATCTAAAAATGTTATTTTTAATATCCATTTTAAAGTAAATATTTCACTTCTTCTATAAGAGATCAATGAATATTAATTGTACACATCAGGCATTTCCTCAAGGTAAATGTAGTATACACTAAGTTTTTGAGAATTTGGTGGGATATCTTTTATATGGCATATGATTAAATTGCATCTGCCTTCTTTTTTGTTATGTTATTTATTTCTGTTAAAAGATGCCAGGGGTGTTTATATAATAAGTTGCCCTATAATGGCTTTTGTCTCAGACAATGAAATGAGAAATGCTCATCCATAACCATAGCCCAGATGCTTCCTTAAAGACATTGCATTTAATTTTGTCAAGAACTTCTAATTTCAGAAAAGGAAACAAAGCAAAATAAAACCAGCCACCCTTCAACTGGCATACTCCATCTTATGAATCCAAAGTCATTCATACACTAATATCATATCAAAGAAAGTGTGCTTTCCAGAAAGGGGAAAAATCTAAGAGAATTCTTATATTAAAATATTTAAACTTTTAAATCCTTTTGTAATCGATAGCTAAGATTAAGCTTAGAGTCAGCTGGATGCTCTATATAACTGACCTTGGAAATACCATTCCTAATGCAGAGATACTATGAAGGCCTGAATTAAATGATTTTCACTCAATTATTACCAAATCCAATTCAGAATTGAATGGATTACTTAAGCTGAATATTCTCTGAAGAAATTTAGAAGACTAGCCTCACAGAATCATGTAACTTAAAAAAATACTCCATTCTAGAAAAAAGAAAAATAAAAAGATCTTAGCTTGAAGGGCGGAATTGCTGGTTTGTCATAATCAGGCTGCTTTTGTCTGTGAAAATAACATAAGACAGTGAGCCATGGAGTTACATAGCTGTATTTCATTATTATATGTGAAACTCTGTGCTTGCTTCCTCTCTCCACGGTCCAGCATCTGAAGAAGGTCCACTTCATACCATACAGGTTCCTGATGATGTCCAGATAAACATCCAAAACACCCCAAGCCCTGATCATGTCCAGATAAACATCCAAAACACCCTAAGCCCTTCTATTTTTTCCAAGAATTCAGACTTTTTTATCATGGAAAATCTGATTTTTAGAAAATAAAACACTGAAGCTCTCTTCTTAATGGAACAAAGAAAGGGGGGGGGATGTGTATGCATAAGTGGTGGAGTTACTCTCATAAATATAATGCCAACTGTGCAGAATGGTATAATAATAAAAGTTAAACAGTGTTTTATAAGTATAAAATGCTTAAAGCATATTCACTGTGGCATCATTAATTTAAAATGCAGAACATAGTAGAGAATAATTTGAATGATTATACTAAAACCCTAATGAATGTAGGAGCATATCAACCTACATAATGCAAATCCACACACAAGCTTCGCAGATTGTGACATTTATTTAAAATTTCCTTCCTGCAGTTGAAACTCCTGGAGCCCCCTTCAATCTTTAAAGATACTTTGTTTATAGTTACATAAATACTCTGGAAATGGATAATGTTTCAAGCATTCAATGAATCTTTCCTCATGTCAAAATTTAAAATAATAATAATAATAACCCAAGATTTCCCAGGTTAAGTGCTTTACCATTTACTCCAAATTACAGAATCACTCAATTTCAGAGGTTGTTTGAGAAGTGATATTGATAATATCCATTATACTTAACAAAAGAATTAATACTGCTTCTTTTAACTATAACTATGAAGCAATCTATAAAAACCAAAGCTGAAACAATTTGTGTGTGTGCATGCATATGTGTGTGTACGTATGTACATGGGTTGGCATACACATAGATTCTCTCTTTGTATTAGTAGATAGGTCCTAAAGGCTATAACTTCCAAGTAACAAAAAGCACGCTTACCCCTGAACTTCCGTGTCTAACATTATTCTCCAATAATCAGTATAGAAAGCTTCTAGGATATAGAGCTACTGCTTGTAATGAGAAAAAGAATATGAATGATGAGTGTGTAATACCTCATACTATCAGATGGTGAGACTTCCTGGGGAAAGGCCACACTGACCTGCCATGTCCAAAACACAAAGGAGACAGGAAAGCTGGGCAGAAGGACAAGGTCCAGGGAGGTCCAGGCCATGGTGGGCTATGTAATGAATTCCAGGCCACCTCAGTTACAGAGTAAGATCCTGTTCACAAACAAGTTTTAAGATAATTGAATAAACAGATCACAAGCAGGAGTTAATATATGAACCTCTGTTGCTGAACTCAGCACTTGATCTACTGTGTGGAAAGGAGAAGGATGAAGAGAAGACGCAGAAGATTAGAAGGAAAAGAAGAGGGAGAAATTATCTTAGCAGAACACTAAGTCACATGGTCTTGAATTATACCCTAAACTATAAAATCAATATTCATGAGTCCATATTGAGCCAAATAAGTGATCAAATAATGAATAACTAGGAGGATGCTCTTTTATGCAAAATAATTCCAAATAAATTACATAGACTCCAACCTCAAAGAAGTATGGCATATAAATCACTACCCTTCAAGTGAGAGGTGGGACATAGTGACTGCCTTTCAAATCTTACTGTATGAGAGGGAGAGAATACCCCCTTCGTAAGAAGCAAAGGCATCAAGCTCTGCCTCCACCAGGTCATGAAAGTTATAATCGATGATATGTCATTTTATAACATGAATTTCTCATAAAATGTGAGAAATATCCTTGTGAGACTATGAAATCAGCCCTAATAATGTTGTGGCTAGGATGAAGCCCAGCAGTAGAATACTTACTTGGTGTGCAGAAAGCCCTGGTTCCAATACTCACACTAAAACAGGATAACTGTATTTGTCTGGAACTACCACACTACAAAAATATTCAAACAAGCCCACAGAAAGAATCCATATGGAAAAGCCATGTGTAGATTACCTCCTCTCTACTCTACTAACCAATGCACTCAGAAAGTTCTTCCATGTGTCAAGAGGTGGATACTTGTTCTTTCATCTTAACAACTTAAAAGTCAAGTTCACACTGTAAGGCATGGATATGGGATAGGACGGACATATTGTTGTAGCTCTTTTAGGAAAATATGTTCCTCCACAGGAGATAAGAAAAAGAGAGGTGGGTAACCAAAGTGGTAATAGTCAGTATTGTTTGAAGGTCTGTTGGACCTCTCTGAACAATAACACCAAATGAGTGAGCTCATTTATGGCACTGAGCTTTTTATTTGCTAACCTACATTGTCTGGTAGGAGCACTGTCCTCCTGTTATAGGATAATTTCATTTAGACATTTTACATGTGTATGTGCATCAATTTTAAGAAGATTCTAGAGTAATAGCTAATGTTAGGTATCCTTCCTAAGGCTCTGTCCTCCAACCTGGCCATCAGTTCCCCAGCACATTTGTCCTTCCTATTCCATTATTCCTCTTTCCCCTCCCATGAAGCACACTGCCCTACCCCTTGGTATTTTTATCATCTCTTTGGATTTTCCAAGTTAAACATACCTGTCTAAAGATTGGAAGGTAGTAAACACTTATGAGGGGGAAGATACAACATTTGTCTTTCTGGGTCTGGTTTATCCTTTGAGGATGATTGTTTACAGCTCCATCCATTTACAAGTTAATTTCATTTTTCTAAGAGGTGAATAATATTTTATTGTGTAAATGTATCATATTTTAATTATCCATTCATATGCTAGGCCCTTCCCATTTCCTGGCTATCATGAAAAGATCAGCAATGAACATGGATGAGCAAGTATCCTTGAAGTAGGCAGAGTCCTTAGGGTAAATCCCCAAGAGTGGTAGAGCTAGATAATCCAACAGAGTTATAGAATAAACATGGGAACCAAACCCCAAGAGTGGGAGACCTAGATAATCTAATAGAGTTATAGAACAAACATGGAAAAACCAAGCTGCTAATGACCTTGAAGCTTCATCTTTACTGGCTAATCATAGTGCTGGGAGGTGATATGAATGTTATTGGAAGAGAAAAGCAATCATCACTCCTACCCAGCTGTGAATCCTGTGAGCTACAGTAATGACTAGCCTGGCAAGATATTTCCCCTTGTACAATAATGACATACATTTTATGGGAGTAATCAATCAATTTATGCTTGTGTTTAAGACCTACTTAACAAGATAGAGTCCAGGCATGGCACTGTAATCAGGTTCAACAACCTATGGCTAAAAAGGGAGGCCATGGGAGAGAACTAACTTCTATTATTCTACTAAGTGAACATGGCATTAAACCAACTCCTAGTGACTTATTGTTATACCTATAGATTAGTGTATCTTTCAACTCTCACAGAGAAGTTTCTTCTTTCAGCAAATAGTAATTAATGCAGAGACCCACAACTGACCAACATGTAAAAATATAGGAGAATGCAGAGTACCCACCCTATATGGGACACTTATATGACAACTTCAACTCCTAAGGCTCAGGAATCATTGTAGAAGAGAGGAAGCAAAGACTTAAGTGCCAGAGGTGGTGAATGAATACAAGGAAGGTGTGTCTTCTAGAAACAAGAGAGAAGCTGCACATATGAACCCACAGCATTGATGAGAGCATATACCAAATTTGTGCAAGTTCAAGCCAGACAAAATCCAAGCATGAAGATTGAGGGTGATCAAAAGATGTGCAGCCCCACCTTGAGGAACTATTGGACCTGATGGCTGCTGAGCAAGGAACTACCTTACAACTTTTACCTTCTTCATGATATACAATAAAAATTCAAATACCATGCATAAGTGATTATGAAGAGGACATATTAGTGTACAGAAGAAAGCATTTGAAAGAAGCATGTGAGAATGTGTTCTTTACTGGAGGGCACACTTGAGGTGGAGACGTTTGAGTTCATGGTTGCCACATCTCTCTCTCAGAAGAATGGCACTACCTGACTTCAAATGTGAAAGGTTTTGCCTAAGATAAGGACTTTTCTAAGCAGATAAATTAAAAATCAGAGAGAAGAAGGCTGTTAATAGCATTGCCAAAGAATTTTGTTGAAATACTTGCTTGTGACATCAAAGAAATCAACTAAGGAAAATGAATTGAAAGAAAGCCAAGAGCCCAAATAAATCAGAGCTGTTGTTAGTGATGAATAGCCAGAATGGGATTAATGGAACAAATAAAGTAGAAAGAGAGGCAGTTCTAATTAAATAGGAGATGCTTTGACAATTTCAAAGATGAAGCAGCTGTAAGGTCCAGGGTGTGACACTGGAGGTTGGCATGGTGATGATGGAGCAACAATTGATAACACTCTACAGATTACAGAAGTCAAGAAACATAAAGACTAGGTATCTGTCCACATGATGTCATACACAGAATAATGACAAGCTTCAGGATCAGCTCATTGTTTGAGAATGAACACTAATAGAGAGTTAATGGACAGATATCAAAGAGCTAAGTGGACAGGGTGCGGAAGGACTCAGACTTCAGAGAGCTGCTTATGAACAGGTATGACCAACACAAATATCGGATAGTTATATTTACTAATAGAATGCATATGTCTAGAAATAAAATGCAGTCTTTATCACAGCCCTAATAATTACTGTCAAAAATAATAGTTGATTAGAAATATTATTCCCACCAAAACACATGACTTTCAAAAACTACTAAAGTTTCCATGAATTTAGTCAGTCATATTCAGACTAATATTCAAAATGATTTTTGAAAATTAAAGTTAAAACTCCATTAAAATGCATTACTGGAAAAATATCCAGAACCATAAAACTCTGAAAGTAAAAATCCACATTAAAAATGACAGTAAACAAGAAAAATATTCCCTATTGAAACTTCATACATAAATGTCATGAAACTTTAGTCTTAAAATTTGTCCTGGAAATGTAGAAATGATAGGACAAGAATTCGAAAGCTATTATCTAATTCTTATTCTATATTATCTATGACTCTGATGAAGCTGTTTTATCTTTCAGCTGTTTCCTCATCCTTTGAATCAGGAGATTAAAAAGCTAACATCTAATTTATCAATGTATGTGAATTTTCCCAGAATAGTATTAATTAATAGCCTGAGACAATTCTACTGAATTAAAATACTCCTTCCTGGAGGAGTAGGAGAGCTCTTAAAACTCAGAGAGTAAATGAAAGTTATAAGCCCCTCCCTGAGATTACATAAACAGTAAACACCGGCTGGAGAAGAGGAGACTCTAGAGGAAATACCTGTAAATTGGATAAGAATGTCTCAGACTGTACCTTTCATGAATCATCATGCCCCTGTGAGAAACCCAGGTTTCTGTGGAGAACACCTCAGCCACGTTCTATGAAGTAATTAAATAAACTCATTGGTTCACCAAGCTAGAATTGGGTAGAATCATTTATGTAACGCAGTCTATTATTGGTACCCTTCCCAGTGAACAAACATGTTCACTTCCTCTAGAAAAGTCATACAATTAGTAATTAATTAAGCAAATTCATATTGAGTTCTTTGCCATTAAAATACATTGGTGAACAAAATAAACTTCTCATGGACTGTTTTAGCTTGTAGTTCGTGGAGATATACGTTAAACAATAAACATAATATGTAAACATAATGGATTTCCTTATGTTATAATAGCTAGAAATAAAGTGTTCTGGAAGAGTTCTTGGCAGTTAAGTGTGGTAGGAAGGTAATGTTAGGACGGTGGGTTGCAGGGTAAAGTTTGGAGGTCACCAGGGTTCTCACTGTAAAAGGTGGCAGCTGATAAAGAATCCTATTCAATGCCCAGTGAGATTGTCTACTAAAAATCAGTAACTGAAGGATCAAACGTGTCATGAATATTTATACTCTTTTAGATGCTAACTATTCAGATCAAGATGACTGTTTTAAGCATAGGAGTTCCCAATAGAGAGTACTGCCCCTTGTATCTTTCTACATTAAATCTGTTGTATGGGTAGAGGTGGACTGGATCTGCCCCAGCACTGAAAATCTTATCTAAATTTGGCATCACTGAGGCAGCTAGCTTGATGTTACACTTAGTTCTCTTGCCTGATGCTCCCTCTTGTGTCATAACAATCAAGGAGAAAAAGAAACCCCAAGTTCAGGGGAATCTTAGACTCAAATAGAACAAAAATAGGAGCATATGCAAATAATTATAGAAAGTAGAAATAGAGCTGTAGACTGAAGAAGGTAACATCATGTCTCTCCTAGCATTACTTTTGTCTTGCTGTGTGTCCCCAGCTTTGAACAATAAGCTTGTTCATTCACAGTTTTGTTGGGTCAGGGACCCAGGGACATATTCAAAGAGGGAATGACTGAGGTGGAGCCACATTTGTTTGCTATTTTCACCTCCAAAAAGACTTCCCATAATTTCTGCTGTAGTCCTTTCACTAGGACACATCACTAACTGTGGTCCACGCTACTGTGAGGGAATTACATGTGGGTATAAATACCAGAAGGCTGGGAAGAATGGGGGCTAATCTTTCTTTAGATATTTCTGTTAAGGAACAAGGGTTCTCTTGTCTCCATTTCTTTTCCTTCCCTTCACTCTAGAAATGAAGAAATCAGTTCCCTGGGCCACATTTACAGCTGAATGAGGATACAATGATTTTGGTGAACACAACACATTCTCATCAAACCACACTGGGTTTTTAATTGTAACACAACATTTTCCAGCCTCCTTGGCATCCGGAGAGCATATGGTCAACCTTGTCTGAGTCTCCTCACTGACTTGCATTTAACATAGCATTTGTTCTGCAAGATTATTCTAAAATTGCAATTCCAAAAACAAAGAGAGAGAAAGACATACATCAGTAGAGCAGGAACGGGCTAATGGTTTAAACAACTTCTTTCAGATACTCAACCAAAGACTTTTTCTCTGTTTTTACAGGCCATTAAAAATAATTACCTGCTTTAAAACATGTCTCAGACAAAGAAGGAACATTTTTGTACTGTTTAACTTCTACACTTCAGTGCCCAAAACACCTTTCAAGTTACCCCTCAAAAACGAATCTCTGGATCTCTGAAAAATCTCCCATGTGACTAAAATTCAATTTAAATTAGTATGTGTTTGATTATACTTTTGATCAGCTTCCTCCTCCGGTGCCCTCAGGGTATCATTAGCACCAGTGCCCCCAGCTCAGCTGCACTAGAATAGACACTAACATGGCCAAGAGCAATTTGTATTGTTGGCACCAGAACAGTTCATTTGTCTTCATGCTCTAAGTCACTACCACGTTAGTCCCTGTTATTCTGTCTGGTGATTGCCAGTATTGGCAGTTTGTAAGTGTGTATTTTTAAAAATGAACTTGTAATTGAGAACTGACTAAAGAAACTAAAACCCAGTAAGTTTTGGATTTTTTCCAAAATTTTATACTTTAAAAATTTAGATATATGTGTTTGGGTATGTTCATGTGAGTGCACACACTGGAGAGGCTATAAAGTCTTCTGGAGCTAGAGTTACAAGCAGTTGTGAACCATCCAATGCTCATGCAAGGATAGAACTCACTGAAGTCTGCTTGAAGAGCAGCAAGAGTTCTTAAACACTGAGCTATCTCTTCAATTGGACCTGTGGCGAGGCAGAAAGGCTATCATTCTGGGAAGAGTATGGTGGAGCTATGTGTCTCACTTGTTGCCAACAAGAGGCAGAGAGAAAGGGACAAAGGGCAGAGGGACAGGGACAAGGGGCAGGGCAGGATATCACCCTTCTAGGACAAGCTCTAGTGACCTACTTCCTCTAAACTGGCCCCACACCTACCAATTCCACTGTTTCTCAATAACATGACTAGCTGGGGACCAAGTGTCAACCGAGGAGTCCTTGGAGGACATTCTAGAGCCATACTCTAACACTCAGTTTTGCAGCATTTTATTAGCAAAATACTACAAAAATACCCAAATTTGAGGGTAAAGAAAGCGTATTCCACTCTTAATGGAGAGCAGCAGTATCACAGCGCAAAAAACATAGATGTGAGAGGTTATAATGACTTGGAAAACTTAATTACATTAAACATGGGAGAAGACATAATATCTCTTCCACAAATGACTCTTGTTATGTAGTTATCAGAAATTTCTTCCCTGAACTCAGATACTGCAGAATATTGTCTGTTATCTAACCATGGAGCATTTATTGTTATGTAAAGTTATCTAATTTCTTGTTTGACCTTAGGTTCTAGAGTATAAGATTCATGAGAACAAAAGGCATCCTGCTTAGTCACTTCTCATTTACTAGCACTTGAAATAATGTCTGTGACACCATAAGGAATCATGGCATGATTTTAGCTGTCCATAGGTTTATCTTCTTCTTGTCTGATGCCAGCAGATAGCCTGTTCACCTAGAACTAGCCATTTTTCACAGGCTCAGCAGGGCTTTAGGTAACAGTATGGAGATCTTGTTCCTGGATATGCAGATTACCCAGCACTGACTTGGGTCTAGAAGTCTTTGATTCCTATCAGGGAAAGTAAATCTCTTCTACACTATTTTCCTGGTCTGAATTGTGCCCCCTCCTAAAACTCACCTGTTCAAGTTCTAGTTCCTATCATCTTAGGAAATAAAAACTTTAAACAGATAATTTTGTAAAAATAAAGTGGTTAGAATGCACCCTGATCCAGTATTGACCCTTGACTTCACATAAAGATAATTAGGCCACAGATATACACAGAGAAAAGCTTCATGAAGGCAGTCATTTGCAAGCCAAAATAAACCTTGATTTCAGACTTCTTATATCTAGAATTATAAAATATAAAATTCTGCTGTTTTAGCCACACATTTTACATAGTTCATTATGACAGTCTAAAAAAGTCAGATACTACCTTCAGACTGAGACACAATACAAAGCTCAAATGTGGAGTGATGTCCCTGCCTTAAGGTGCTCTTTGCTGAATGTTTAGGTTGGTGGCAGAGACAAAGCCTTGTAACAACAATGACAGATGTCTCCTTATAAATTACCACAACTAATAAACTGAGTTAGAGCATCATGTGTTTGGGGATCATGGTAATCTTCATTGCACAAGACGCTCCATAGATCTTAATTGCATGGGTAGATAGAGAGGTGCAATGTATTAGCCTGGAGCATAGAAAAGGCCGCTCTGATATGTGAAGACAAAGAAGAGAAAACCTGTCATCTCTGCCAAAAGTAATATTTGAGTTACTCACTTGAATCTTGATTTGCTCTATCCAGTAAGAAGACATTTTTGATTTATATGTTTAATGAAACCTTCACTGAAGCAGAAAAGTAACATCTCCACATGAATTTAAGAAAATATGCTTCATAGGATAGAATTGAAGGAACTCAAATCCCACATTTATTAGAAAATGATAGATAATTCTAATAGATAATAATGGTACTATAATAAATTAGAGTTCTTCAGAAAAGGCACAAATCAGGTAGAATGTCTCCCAGAAGATTAGCCAGTGAGCTAAGGGGGAATCAAAACGTATAATGGTGTAAAAGACATAAATTGTAAAGAACAAGCATTTTCTGGGCTTAATTTACAACAAACCTTTGTATTTTAAATAAAATAATGAGGTACTTTTAGATATGATATAAAATATAAATAATAGTAAGGTGTCGTACCAGAGCTTAACAACAACAACAACAACCTGGAGAGAATAAAGTACCGTCACAGGGGTTCCCAAGAACAGAATCAGAAATGAAGATATTCCATGGGAAATTTTATGCAGTAGTACTCTCCGATAGCATTCATGAAACAGAGAAAGAAACACAGAGACAGAAAGAAAGCTCTTAACTGATCCTATGGGGAGATATGGGACATACAAATTTCCCAAGTGTGTCACTAGAATTTCTTATTAATATGATAAACTCTTCTCAGCATGTGGTTGTCAGGCGGGGGGTGTTTTCTACTTAACCGGGACACAGCATATCATAGAACTTGAGCTATTCCAAGCAGTATACTGTAATGTGAAGGATGATTTCTCTATCACAAGGTATCAACATCTTCAAGCTTTCAACTTAGACTCCATCTTCTAAATGGTGTGATGCATAACAGATATGTTGATATACCCGTTTGTAACAAACATCACCTTCGGATCAAAATAATGTTAAACAGGACCCTGTGTTCATAGACCACATCCAAAGAATAGTGCTAGCTCAGACTATGAGAACAAGAAAGATAAGCACATATCTCAAGTGAATGCTCACATGTTGAGTCTGGACAGTCTTTCTTCTTCGTTCAGTCACAATGGCAATCCATGAACTGATTATGCCATCACAAGGGTGGATGATACTAGTGTTACTTGGCTATGTGGTCAAGTCCTTCTATGTTACTATCTCTTCTATGATTAATACTGTCCAGTAAACATCAAAGATGTGATCTTAAACCTTTATGCTTTATTCTGACTCCTAAATATAAATGCACATGACTTCACAAGACTCTTTTCCCTTTAAATTCCACTCTTGCTTCTTTAAGGACCACCAGCATTGAGATGAGACATTCACCAGTGCTTTGAAGTTGTGTAGGGTAACTTTAGGCTTCTAGCTGTGACTGAGCAAATATGACTTCCAAAGTTCTGCCCGTTGAGTATTTTCGCTCATTGTGATTGGTCAGGACCTTATCAAACTAAAGACAATTAGTACAGCAGTGTGCTTTTGGTTTTCCCCGACTTACCCCATTAATCTACTCACAAAAATATTTGCCCCTTTCTTCCTTACGTGAATGGTCATGAAATACCTCGCTCACACTTACAGATGTGAACACTGTTGAAATATATTGGTCAAGGGTACCAGACACAACAAGATTGTCCTTTGATTAAAATCAAGCTTACCTTCTCTTGTGACCTGTCCAGTTACAGGTTCCTAAGCCTGATAGCAGTTTCTTCAAGGGTATGTTTGGATAGTTTGCCCATGCTCCAATGAATGAACACACAAACTGAGGGGCAATTAGGGACACATATTTGACTCAACAGGCCTTTATACAAATATACATATATATAATTATATATATATATATGATTATACATATATATGTATATATATGAAACAGAATACATGAAATCAGGCAGAGGTTGCAGATAGGGGAAGGAATATAGACACTATCAAAGTAGTATACGAAATTCACAAAAATTCCAATAAAAATGCAGAAACAGAATTTGTGGAAGTTAAACCTTTTGTACTTTACCAATAAAATTAATACTAGTCAGCTGGAGATGAAAAACAAACTGTAATTAATATGAGATCAGCATCATTAAGGTGAAATCTTCTGGGAGGTATTTCCTCAGGATCAACACATAGAAGCTGTGAACCAGAGCAGGCCAAGGCTTAATCTCAAGCTAGAAACCAGACTTGGGAATGGGCATGAGTCTCCCACACTGTCCTGGTTCTGGTGGCATGAAAGCTACAGAAATGAAAGAGTTATGGAGAGAATCTGGCCCCATGAAAAGCCAGAATAGGCTATTGGTGAAGGTGCACCCTCAGCTGCAGTGGAGATCCAAACATATTGGAGATGCCAGGACTATGAAACGAACACCAGGGACAGAGTCAGGTGTGGAGTGGAGCCATCCTGAGCCTATGAGAAAGGCTGTGTATGCTGTGGACAGCAGAGCCAGAGAAATGGGTCAACCTGCGCCTTCTGGAGCTCAGCAGATCTTAAGTGCATTCCATATGCTGGATATTGAACTACATTCTCATACTTTGATAATAAGAATTTAACTTGATTTTAACTTTACAGGTACTCACATTGAAGAGATTCTGGATTTTTAATGAAGCGTTGAACTTGTAAATTTTTGAATTTTTAAATACTGTGAGACTTCCAAATTTATACTGTATTTTGTATGACATTGATGAGGAATTTGTAGAACAAACAGAGATAAAGGTTGTAGTTTAAGTTGACATGTGTGTGTCAATGTGACAAGGGGCAAAACGTCATGTTTTAATCCAGCAGTCAATGTGACACACTGGGGAAGAAGGAATTTCAGCATTTCTTCTATCAGATTGACCTGTGGGTGTATCTGGGAGACATTATCTTGATACGAAATGGGAGAGGCAAGCCCACTGTGGAGGTGCCACCCCTACACAGGTAGTCCTCAGTTGTATGAGAAAGCGAGCTGGAGGAGCGAGTCAGTAAGCAGAATTCCTCAACCATCTTTGCTTCAGATGCTGCCTCCAGGTTTCTGCCTTAAGTTCCTGCCTTTGCTCCCCTTGACGATGGACTACAACCTGTAAACTAAATAAACTTTTCCATCTCAAAGCTGTTTTGGGTCAGTGATTTTATCATAACGGGAAAGTAACTAAGCCAGAAGTAAAGAGACCACTTTTCAGGTGAATAATGTTGATAAATGTGGAGACGAATTGGAAGAGGAGAATAAGTAGGTAGCAAGTCTGCATCCAAAATGCTACAGTCGACAGTACTTGATAAAGTAAGTTGATTATGCCTGGGCACAGGCTAGACATCTGTACAGGACTCGGTGGGAACTGAGGAGACAGAGTCAATATCCAACTTCTACTTCCTCTCTGCATGCTTGATTACTTCTATTCTTCTAAGGACCCATTTCAAAAGGGAAATCAACACCATCTTTTTCTACCTTCTGCCTTGCTTTAGAGGAAGAGGAGAAAAGAGACAGGGGAAGGGGAAGGTAGAACAGGAAGACATAACACAGCCAGGAGACAAGATCTGCTGCTTTGTCTTGAGCAAAGTTCAGCATGGGGAACCTGAAGTAAGGAAGCGTTAGGAGGGAGGATTCTGGTGCTCCAGTGTGTCTGAGGGAACTACAAAACCAGCCTTCTCCTGGGCTTGAGGTTCTCAAAACGCATATCCCTCACTGACTCTTTTCAAATCTCTGCATGTAACGGTTAAGAAAAGCCAAGGACTATTTGAAGAAAAATGATCCGGTATTAATTTTAAAACAATTGCCTTCTGTGACAATGGCCTTAGTGTTCACCAAATGTTTGCAATAAGCAGAAACATTTCCTGAACAGGTGCAGTTTCCGCCATGAAAGTCACAGCAGCAGTACACACAGCATTTTATGTATGGTTGGGTCATTGAAACAAAGCACAGAATAATGAAAATATATGGCTGCTCAGATGCATTTGGAGAAAGTCATTTGCCCCATGGTAATTGATGCTAATTATTGAGGACATGAGAACACAAGGAAAGCTACATATTTCCGTTGCTACCTGTATAACCACTCAACAGGCAGAACGCAATAAAATGTGAATTTGTCTTTAGGGCAGAATATAATTTCACGTATTTTTTGTCTCGGGGGAAACTTTCATTCCTTTTTCACAGAGCAACCTTCTTTTTTTTTTTTTTCTTCAAATGTGCCATATAGTATACATTTATTTCTCTTCCCCCACCCTCGTGGATTAGGGGAAAGCATTCCTGAACAGATGTTGTGTAAAGATTGCCAAACTCATTTTGCTTTTGATGTTTCATTCTCAAAGCTACATTTGGAGAATACATTGGTAGAATCAACTCCTTGTTGTGCACTGTACAGTTAATTGCAGAAAGACAGTTGGAAAAGTAATGTCACATAGCTCTTTAAAACCCCAGTGTCAGTGAACATTCAAAGATAAGCAGAAGGAAGTACTTGGTAAGGGTTCTAATAAAGAGACTCACAGGTTGCATTCCCAACACTGTTCTGTGACCTTTTAAGAACGTTGTATTTTTTAAAGTTACTTATGACAATGAGATGCTCGCAGCAGGGAGAATTTTAACAGAAGCCCAAAGATACATCTTGATAAACATTAAAGGCTAAAACAAATGGCAAAAAATCATCACACACACACACACACAAAAAAAAAAAAAATTAGCAGAAAATTGCCCCTAAGCCAGTTAGCAATAGAAGTGCATAGGTAAAGCTCTCATGCGCTAAACACAAATACACATTTCTTCCCTGCTGAATACCCTTTGCAGTGACGTCTGGGAATACTATTAAGCCTTACCAAAAAATGGCATCCTTCTTATAAAAGAGGCACTTCCAGCCTCGCTGTTCATCACTGATGTGCTGAGAAGAAAGAAGTAAGAAGCAGCCAGGTTGGGGGTGCCTCCAGGTTTAAGAGGGAATGTCTGTCACACCTTTGTGTATATTTCAGAAAGTCTTGAAATAAAAGGAGATGGTAATGGAGTACAGATTCCTGGAATGTTTCTGAGAGGGATCAGATGGTGTTACAGACATGTAGACTGTTGTAAACGTGTGTAGTTAACCACTAGGGTTGCCAGATGAGGTGCTACAGACTTAGAGGCTTAAGCAGAAGAACTCTGCTTGGGTGGATGTCTGAGATGAGGAGAGAGATGGCAGTGTGGGCATGGGGAGGGTGGATTCCTTCTGTCACTTCTGCTCTTAAACTGCACTCGGTCATCTTCTCCCTGTTCCCACAACCTTCTCTTTCTCTGCATTTCTGTGTCCTAAACTCCTCTCCTTGTGAGGACATCAGTTGCATTGGATTGGAATGCATCAATGACATCATTCATCTTAATCAGCTCTTTAAAGACCCAGCCTCCAAATATAGTCACATTCTAAGATATTGGAAGTTAGGACTTCGAAATATGATTTCAAATAAATGAGAAGTACATGATTTAGCTTGTTACATGTACCAGATAAACTGATTCAACACAGACCTCATGCTCAAAACCCAGAACTTGGATATATACAGGGAGACTATGGAAGCTTCCTCTGGAAGCTTATAAACATGTGTGTGTGTGTGTGTGTGTGTGTGTGTGTGTGTGTGTCACTATTGTAAAGCTTTCCAGATATTCTTCACAGAACCACAGGCCACAATGCTATATAAGTATAAATGATTGAATAGTCAATATTTTTGATGACCTTTGACCTATGATTCAAAAGTATGCAGAATGATCCAAAAGGTCACCAGAGAAATGATAAAACTTACGTCAACAAGAGACCCAATTACATGTCACAGACATTTTACTGAGACTTGTTCAGGGCTCATGATCTCCCCAAGAGCCATCAAACACAAGCCTCAGAATCAGAGACAAAAGTCATTGAAATGTTCCAAGAGCCATCACACATTGTAGATAATCAAATGAAAATTTAAATTATGCATAAAATTTAATTTTAAAGTTGTATTTGCATGGATTTTCATTACAAATTTCTGCTCTAATTACAAAGAGCCAAAGAAGCATTATGAATGCTTGACATGCAAGCAAAAGGACCTGAGAATGGATCCTCAGCACCCAGATAAAAAAGCCAGATTTGGCTGTAACCCTAGTTCACAGGGAGTTGGAGGTAGGCGGATCATTGGAGTTCACTGAGATCAGCAGACCCTCAAGAACTGATCTGGACAAACAGTGAGTTCTGGGTTCAGTGAGATTATCTACCTCAAAAGATATAGTGGAAAGCTATCAAGGAAAACAGCAGAAGTTGAAGTCTGGTTATGTGTGTATGTGTGTGTGTGTGTGTGTGTGTGTGTGTGTGTGTGTGAGAGAGAGAGAGAGAGAGAGAGAGAGAGAGAGAGACAGAGGGCTTATTCTGCCAAATTTCTGATTCTAAGAATGTGGATCAGAAATATAAGTTTAGTAGGATCACACAAACAAAGTTGCACAAGTATATAAAGAAGGTTTCATGTACACAAAATACTAATCTACCAGAGGTTCTCTCCACATTTCCACATTTAAAATTTACTCAGGAAGGTCTAGGCCATGTTTTCCCTCATTCAGCTTAGAACAGAAAACGTAGGCTTTTTTAATGGCTCAATGTATTAGTTACTTTCTGATGCTGTGATAAAACACCATGGTAAAAGCAACTTCTAAAAGGGAGTTTATTTGGCTAATGGTTCCAGATGAATAAGATTCCATCATGGTGGGGAAGCATGCAGACAGCAGTGGCCAGGGCTGAAGACCAAACATTCATATCTTGAAGCAGGCACAGAATGTAGAGACAAATTTGAAATGGAAAGGGGCTCTGAACTCTCACAGCATACCCTCAGTAATTCCGTGACCTTTCTAAAATAGTGCCACCAAATGACCAAGTACTCAAATACTTGAACCTATGGGGGACACATCATCCCAATCACCACACTGAAAATAATGAAAGAATAATTCTGTTGGTGAAGACAGTTAAAGCACTATCTTATGTGACTATAAACTTTTTGAAATCAGCAACTGAGACCATAGTCCCTTTTTAGGCTGATACATTCCAAGTCATTTTCTGTAGTAAAGATCAGTTGCATAGTCCTTGAAATGCTATCTATGTGACAGTGAAATTCAAAGAAGTGACAAAAGAATATGGCTTCCCGGGGATATGCAGTTTGCACCTGACCCTTGCCATTTCTCTGCATATTAATCCTTACATTCTCATTCAGTCCCTCAAACATTTCTGTGCTTACCTGTTGCACCCTTTGTGTCAAAACATCCAATGTGAAAACATAGCCTTGTTAATGAATTCATGAAAAGATCTGCCTCATTTTATTTGTCTATCCCAAGACAATCAATCAGCACCTTAGTTATATACTTGTTCTTATGCCCTTTCTTTTGATGTAGGGACAGTAGCCACTAGAAAGACTGTGAAACCAGATGTCTAGGAAGTAATAAATTACAGTTTGGAAACAACAGAAATCATGAAGATCTGAGATCAGCAGACCCTCAAGAATTTGCAGGAGATTCAACTCGTGGTCTCCACGCTATCATCTTTAAGAATTTGTGGCTAATGAAACAGTTTAAACTCTGGATGTCTCCTATTTTCGAAGTCCCTTTCTATCTAAGATGTGTGCTTCCTGCTCTGGGACCACTCACAGAATCTGAAAACGCACTGGAACAAGATGCAGGTTTTATGCTATTGGGTAGTTATAGGCTAACTCCTTCAGGATAACTTGCATTCAGCAATGACCGCTGCAAGTTAATGACTAGGATTGCATGATGTGGGGTGTCCTCCCTGGCCCAGCCCCCACTCCTCAATCTAGAGGGTTTAGACCTGGCAAGGATAAACAAAGACAAGAGGAATTCAGTCATGAGGGTCAAAGAAGGACAGTCCTATAAACCATCTTTAAGGTTTTTGTCATTTGCCCTGTGTGCCTTATTAAACAAGTCCCCAAAAGAATTATAACTAGAACTTTATTGTTTGATTATATTAACTATAGTCAAAGATCTCTCCCAGTACCAAGGCATAGTATATTGTGTTCAGGAAAGTTAAAAGCTAATATTTTTTTGATTAGTATTTTATTTATTTCTTTTATTTTATGTGTATGATTGTATTGCCTGCATGTATATAAGTGCTATGTTATGCAGAGACTAATATTTTTTTCAACCTTGTGTATAGTAAGTTTTGATGCCTACCACAAACAGAGACATTCCAAATGTTTTCATGGTATCCAAGCATCCCTGCACCACACTGAATTCTTTCTTACACAAACACAGGGAATTTTAAATGCTAACAAAAATGTTAGTGAAAATTTCATGTGGTATATAAATATTCTGCACATATCTACAAGTATACAGTGAGTTACATTTTTTTTCAAACTGTGATGATAGTTCCTTTAGTGATCAGAAAAATAATGTCATCCTGTTAATTAGAGAAATTCTAGACATGCATGGAGGTTTTGTTTTTAAATTGAGAGTTACTAAAAATAATTGGAGATAAGTACAAATTAACCATTAAGTATGTAAATTCTCTACATAAAAACATGGAATACAAACTGTGATAACATCGCAATTGCCTATGTAAATGACCTAATTTCTGCTATTATTCATTTTTGGCAACCACTATTCTAAAACTGCATTCCTAGTTAAAAAATAAAAGAAGAAAAATGTGCAGACATGTAAGCTGAATTTAAGGAACACTGTGATAGGCGAGCTTCTAGTTGCCAAGGAAACCAGATCGTTTGTATGCTGTGTATGAATGGCTTTCTGTGTGGTAAAATGGGCCTGACCTTGTGACATTCAGTGAAAAAGAAAGTCAAAAGTATAGTTTATAAATACATATGCATCAAATGAGTAGTAAAATGTTGTCCTTGCACATCATGAGCACGTACACTGAGTCAACAATTGAAATATCTCACTGTTGTTCATGAAGCAATCCTAGCAGACAAAGTAGGAAAATCCACAGGCAAAGAAAATGCAAAGGAACCTGAGCAGAGCTGAGCCACCAAGACACGCTTACATCTTACTTTTAGATTGCAACTGCATAATATTTGCTTTTTAATGGATTAACAAATATTTCTAAGTAATTATTCTGTATCGATGCAGAATTAATGGTTAATATTGCACTTCTGCTCTTACATGAGCACCTTGCTATCAAACAAAATACAGAAAAGAAGAAACAGGGCCAGGGAAGGCCCTTATGAACACCACCTACTGCAGCACAGGAAATCATTGCCAGAACAGGCAAAGAAGCTCAGAAAGATTAAATGACTTAAACAAGGTCCCACCAGTCATTTTTATGTACATTTGATGTTTTTCCAAGTAGATTTTATGTATTCTGAGAATATGAAAAATGAATTACTTTAAAAAAGGAAATCAGTAATAAAAGACATTCCAATGACATTCAACATACTTGTGGATTGAGTCAGGATTGTTATGTAGCCCTTTCTGACAGCATCTCTTCTGATGGTTGGAGCACAGTCAGGCTTTTCCATCAAGATTAACTCTGTTCTTATCTCTTCTCCTATAAATTCCTTTTAACATGCATAATCTGTTTTATATGACCAAGTCTTTTTGATACAAATATATAATTCACATTTATTCTCTATATTTTTGTTTATTTACATTCCAGTTATTAAGAGAAATATAAACTGGAGTTTCACATGACCAGATATGCAGTCAGAGGTTTCCAACACTAAATAATTCCCTTATAATACACATCAGCTTGAGAGTCTAAATTGTCAGAGAAATGTGTCTAACCCATAAAATGTTGCTATTCAAGGAAGAAACAGATTTCATTTTAGAGTTGTCCTGTTTACACTGATAATTTGATTTTATTTTTTAATTAACTTTGTTCTTTGAAGACAAATATTTTGGTAAGATTATATCAAGTAAAGTTTTATACTTAGTTTTATTATTATAACAGGATAAAGAAAGAGAAATGGTTCATTTACTATATACACAGAAATGGAAAAGATAAAAAAAGAGACAAATTACAGAGAGAAGGATCAGCTATGATTCTTTCATACAATTTTTCTTTCAAAAAATTGGCCTCTTGTGTTAGGATTATTTTTTTCATTTGCCTGGGACTTGACAGTAACAGAGGAGTTATGAAAAAGAAATTTGTAGAGAGAAAAATGTCCTTTCTGTGAATCACTTTTAATCAAGCAATTTCCATATTTTTTCATGACTGGAAGAATCTGGTACAATGCAATATGACTTTAACTAGAGAAAGGATTTAACTAAAAAACAAAATCTCAAAGTTAGGTGTGACTTTCAAATCTGGGAGGAAAATGAAGAAAACTGAATCATACAAGACATAGATTTAGTAAAATATAAGTGCTAGTATGAACAGTCTAACAACGTGGGCCTGCTTTTCCTCTTCTCATAATTGCACATTTTAATACCATGCTCACTTCTAAAACAAAAAATCACGTTGTGTTCTCACAAATGATAATTAAGTGGTAAATTGATATATGTTTCTGTTAGAGTTACTAGGGAACTACCCAGACTTTTCTCTAGGGATGATATGGAAGAAATCAAAGTGTTCTGTCTGATTCTTGACAGGAGAGTAGCTATGAAACAATAGATGTAGGCTAAACTGCCTCAGGGTCACAAATATGTCAAATGCAAGCCTGAAGAACATCATATCATCTGCATGTCATGTGTTGTCCTAATGCTGAAAATGTTCACAGTGATAGCCTGCCCAGGTACAGCACCAGAGGATTACAGGAAGTACAAAGTTTCCTTGGCCTTCAGAGAAACCACGTTGCTACACCTGAGCAATCAAACTTTGAGATCTTTAAATTATTTTTATTATTTTTATTTATTTATTTTATGTGTATGAATGTATTGCCTGCAGATATGTAAGTGCACCTGTGTCATGCTGTGCCCATGGATGTCAGAAGAGGGCACCAGATCCCCTGGAAAGAGAAGTCAATGTTCTTAACCCCTGAGCCATCTCTCCAGCCCCAGCCATTTAGATCTTTAAATAATTTCCAAGTTATAAGAGATATATATCTCCAGCTACCAACACTTAGTAAATGTCCAGTTAATTTTTAATTAATGTAGGAAAGTATTTCAATAAGAATGACTATTTTATGTGAGCCATTGCGGTATGATGTTTCCTATCATGATGGGAAAAAAAAAATCTATTCTCCACAGATAGGGTATCAATGACAGGCCAAAGAAATAATTCTGCACAAATCCAGCTTGACAACTGAGTTTATAGGTTTCTTTACCGGACTACAGGTGAGGTGTAACTCAGCTGCGACCCCCTGAGTTACAATAACAATCAACTATGGTCAGAGAGTCTCTTCTTCCCCATTCTGTTATTGTAACCTTGTGGGGAGGGCTCCTGAATCTTTTTAAGTTTTGAGAACTTCAGACATGTGAATTGCTCACCTCAGAGCTTTGTAAATTTTATTTACTTCCTAAATCTTGAAGAGTCTGTCTCCAGTATGGAATGTTTCAATTCAGCAGAAACTGAGACACAACAGTCATGAAATAGTTTACAAATGACTTACAATTAGTAATTGCATGTATCCTTACTTTAAAGTGTGGAAAACTCCAGGGTTTTATGAAGGTAGGAAACTGGTCATGTACCTGGAAACAGAAATCAGTTATTCCTTCTTCACTCCAGGCTATAAAAATTCAAGACCATTCCTCCAGGTCTCACATCAGGAGCTCCATGTTTAAAATTTTGTTTTATAGTGTAACTGTTTAGTATCTGTTAGAGTAAGCCACATTTTCAACTTTGCCGTTCATCTACTTCTTGGTTTATACTCATCTCATTTCCTGACCCAAACATATATCTTGTGGTCTCCACCCTGGCAGAGCCTTGAAGTTTCTCTGAAACTTCTGAAAGCTCATTTAAACTCTCCATAAAACACCCTCCACTATAAACGGAAAAGTTCTTTGGGAGGGTTCTCAGGTTGCCTTTGTGGTTCCTACAGTGCTCTACTCTGAAGCATGTAAATTTTTAACCCTAATATCTTTATTAAATCTTCAAGAATTTCATGCAGCATATTTTGATTACATTCACACACCCCAACTCTTCCCAGATCCACCCCCCACCTCTCCAACCCCTTCCAACTTCTTGCACTCTTTTGATTTTTAACATGTGTGCTGTCCATGTATCCATGGGTTTGGGCCATCCTCTAGAGTGTGATCTACGTACCAGAGGTCACGCATTTAAAGAAACTGGCTCTCCCTCTCCAAGAAGCCATCAAATGTCCGTGGCTCCTCAGCTGGGAGTCAGGGATTATCCCTCAGCTCGCAAGGCTAGAATGTAGAATGACTTATCTTGTACAGGTAATCTCAACTGTAGTGAGATCTTGTAGTTCTGACATGTCCTGAAGCACTGTCTGGCTCTAGTTCTCCCTGACTCCTGACTCCGTCCTCTTCCTTGCTTGTCCCTGAGCTTTGTGGAGGAGGATGATATAGATGTTCCAATTGTGGCCGAGCACTCTATGGACACTTTTATATATATTAGTCAGTTACTCATTTCTGTATTAACCACTGTCCACTGTACAAAGAAACTTCTCTGATGAGGAGATCTAAGAGCTATACTAATCTGTAGGCAGAGAGCCAAGAATTTAGAGAGCAGCTTGATAGTTTATCCGTTTAGCAAAAAAAAAAAAAAAAAAAAAAAAAATTAGTAGTAGTCTCAGGCATGGAGCTTTCAGCACCCCAATCATGGGTTCTTGGCCAGATTCACAGTACTAGGTTGTGTGTTTGTTTGTTTGTTTAGTTTTTTTTCTTGTGGAGAGAGCCACAAATGCAACCAGAAAGCAGTTGGGTGCCCTCCAGGACGTCTGTGTCACAGCTGCACTCATGGACATACCATGCCACATTGGTGATCGTTATATTTGACGGTTCGCAGCTGAATAAGGCTGAGGTGACTAATTCCTCTCCTCAGCAGCCTACAGACCACCTTCTGGAATTATGAAAGCTGGACAACAGGAAGGAAACTCCCTGGTCCATGGTCCATATTAACTTTATTTCTCATGTCTTGCAACCTATGTATGTAGTGTATTCAGCAATAGGGTTCTGGTGGGCAACCAAGAGCAGAGGCAATAGCCTGTATTGTTTGGAGGTATCCAAGACATTTCTGACCAACAACTCAAGGGGAAGAATCTCACACTAGGATTTTCATTTGACAACCTATGGCTTCTTGGAGAAGTATTATCCACTATGTAGGATAAATCAAATTTAAATATTTTATAAAATAAATAAGTCTATAGAGAAAACATAAAATAGTGGGTTTTCATATGGCTTTTCCAAATATTTTTAGTGTTAATTATTCTCCAGGCCACCTGTATTCTGCCCTACCCTCCCGTCACTCTTCCCACTTAAACCTCCTTCCCGATTGTTCCTCCTTTCCCCTGTGAAGCATATAAATATCTTACATCAATATTAATTGATGATAACAAAGCATACAATTTAACATATCAGCACTTTTGGAGTCTGTAAAGGGGAGATCATTTTATAGATAACATCCATAGATAAGAATACAATATTCTTATAGTGATGGAATACTAGAAAGCATTTGAAAGGGTAAAAGTGTTATCATTTGATTCTATATTTATCATTTTATTTTATAAATCCAGTAACTTGAACAAAAACATTGGTACTGGATGAATTCCTAAGTTGTCAGCAACAGCCTCAGGAAAACCCTGGTCTCACCACTGAGAAACACATACCATTCTGTTTCTGAAATTTTAGCTCTACTATTAGTTCTAATGGAAAGAGAATAGGTCTAGAGTTGTTTGCATGATAAGCTGTCACTTCTCTTTCACTTACTTCCTGGCTGAGGTCAGGAGCGTCTTGGGTTCAGTATCAGCCCTGATACTGAGCTGAAGTTCAGTTCCTTCATTGTGGAACAAATCATTAAACATTAAATGGTAAAATATGCTTGAGGGCTCAGAATCAGGACTACCATACCCTTTTGATACTTCACATAGTTTTAAAATTAATGTTATTATTCTTCGTGGCTCATCTTATTGCTCTAAAGATTTGGGAAGACTATGGAAAACAATTTGTATACTAACATTCTTGAATATCACATCTGCTATCTAGGATTACTGCCATATCAATCATAAATGGGGTTGATTAATTACTGTATATTTCAGACAATTTACTATTGGCATATAGCAATGATATTAATATATGTATATTTTGAATTCTGTAATTTTGCCAAATTTACTTCTTAGTTTTAATAGATTGTTGAAGTCTGAAAATTTCTGTATATACAAAAAACATATCATCTCCTATGAGTTACTATTTATACTTATTTTCCAACCTGAAATACCTTTTTATTTATTTTTCTTGTTTGTTTGCTTTGTACAGAACTTCTACAAATCCACTAAAGAAAAGCAATTAAAGTGGGACTCCCTGCCTTGTCATACATCACAGAAAGATCAAGTTGTCTCCACTCAGTATAATGTAGCTGTTTTTACCATAAGCAGGCTTTATTACTTGGTTGTATATTCTCCATGTGCCTAATTTGTATCATGAGTTGAACTTTGTTAAATGTCTTTTATTCCATAAAGGCCATATATTTTTACTACACTTGGTTAAGATGATATATCACATTAATTAGTTTGTGCATGGTGAACCACTTCTACATCCATGATTTGAATCCACCTTAGTCACAGTGAATAAGTTTTTGATGGGATGCTGAATTCCGTCTGGTAGTTATTTGTTGTGGATTTCTATATCCACATTTGTCATGGATGTTGTGAACTTGACCTGAAGTTTGCTTTTTGTAGTGTAATGTGTCCATATCTGGTTTTGGTATCTGGGTAATGATAGCCTTGCAGAATGTATTTGTAAGAATTTATTCCTATTCTAGTATTTGAAATAGCTTCAGTAGAATTATTATTATTTCCACTTTAAAGGATTAGAACTCAGCAATAAGGCTGTCAAGTCCTGGGCTTTTCTTTTATGTGAGTCTTCTTGTTGTTGATGAAATCTCACTGCTTGTTACTGCTCCATTCCATTTTCCTGGGCATGTGCCCAGGAATTTGTCCATTTCCTCTGGACTGTCAAACTTACCTGCCATAAACGTCTTCATGCTACTAGGATATAACTTTATTCACAATAATATCTAATGAATCTTTGCATTTCAGTAGTGCTAATTGGAATGTTCATTTTTACTTTTAGTATATTCTCTTTCTCTGTTAGTTTGTTAAAGGTTTATGTTCTTCTTATCTTTTCAATAAACCAGAACTTTCATTATTTTTTCTGTATTTTTAGTCCTTCATTTATTTTTTTTTCTTGATAATTAGATTTATTTCTTTTTTCTACTCACTTGGAATTTGGTTTCTTCTTATTTTTATAGTTCTTTGCTGATTGGTGATACGTTTTTCACTTAAGATCTTTCTGCTTTTTTTCACTCTGTAAGTGTATGTGTGTATGCATGTGTTGGTACGTCTGTGCAGATACATGTGACAATGCATGCACATGGAGGCCAGAGGAGAATGCTGGGTATACTGCTCTATTACCCTTTGCCTTATTCCCTTGAGACAGGGTCTTTCACAATACCTGAAACTCACCACTTAGGCTAGGTGGCTGGCAAGTGAGATCCCATGATCTGCCTCTCTCTTCCCCCAGTGCTGGGGTTATGGATACTGATCATCATTTTCATGTTTTATGTGGGCTCTGGGGATTCACACTCACTCCTAATGCGTGCACAGTAGTGCTCTCACCCACAGAGTCATCTTTCCAGACACAACTTTCTACTTTATTCAGGCGAGAATTCCTTACAGAGGTCCCTCGCATCAGCTTTTGCTGCTTCGTAGGTTAAGATAGATGCTGTCTCTCTATTTTCATTTGAAGAAATGTTTTTGTTTCCTTCTGAATTTCTTCCTGAAATCTATAAGTGTTCAAATATAAAATGTTTTATTCTTAGCATTTGTAGAGCTTTCAAGATTTTTCTTACACTTGGTCTATGTTTAGTCTTTTAAAGCAGAGTCCTGTAATGTAGCCTATCACATCATCACCTGGAGGATATTCAACATGCTGCTGAGAACAAGGTGGACCCTGTAGATGTTCTCCAAAGGTTTGTTTGAGTCCATTTGGTCTAGAGTGAACAGCTTTTTCTTTGTTGGTTTTCTATTTCTATTTGAATGATCTGTTCATTGCTGAAAGTGGGATGTTAATGTCTCCAACTATTATTGTATTGGAGTATATGAATGATTTAAGTTTATTTGTATTTCCTTTAACTATTTGGGTAATTCAGGATCAAGTAGACTGCTTGATCCTGCTGAACTGACTCATTGATCATTATATAATGACCTTCCTTGTCTTTGATTGTTTATGATTTAGATATTATCTGATATAAGTATTACTATCTTTTTAATTACATTATTAAAGAACTTATTCTGCTCCTCCACTTAGAAGCTTATTAGTGTCTCATAAATGAAGTGAGTTTCCTGTAAGTAATATATAGGTGAATCTCTTTTTCAACCTGTTCAGGCATTGTGCCTTTTTTCCTCCTCTGCATGGATGTAACCACTATAAAAATAATGTCATTCGTTGAATCATGGATCCAGTTCCTGCCACTTCTATAGCTCAACAACAAAACGACCATGGTATTCTTAGTCCCTTTTGTTTCTTATGACTGCTATCTATCAACTTCTTTGCCTCCTGCCCTCTCCCACGACCTCGTAGTTCCTTCCCTCCAACTTTCACAGAACTACTGTACCATACACCATACAATCTAGCCAGTATCCATGTAATCACATCTAAAGCCATCAGGGAACATTGTCTCTCATTGCCTTCTGGATGTTGGGCCCAGAAGCACAGCGACTTCATACACCTTTCAGAAGAGGTAATGGGAGAACCATAAGCAATGGCACATTCAGCAAGGTACTTTCTTGTGCTTCTTCTCCTGCAGATTTTGATGTTATATTATAAACCCAACATTCTCAAGTATTAATCTCCTGGTATAAATCACTTCTACAGTCTTCTGCCTAAAGAATAAACACCAGTTCCTAAAGCTGACATTAAAATTTCACAACAAACTGTAGTCTTTTTTCTTTCTTCCTTATATTCCAGCCGAACTAAAACCAATCACTATTCCCAGCTCATACTCAGAAGTTTGTGTACAGACTAAGAATTTAATCTTTATTATTAATCCCTTCAATCACAAAGAATGCATATGTATATATAAAACAGATATAGATAATAAAGTCTTATAATGTATCATGTTGAGGATTGTATACCTCCGAAAGTGTCTTGTTCAGGACCTAAAAATACTAGGTAGAATCCTGTCTTATTTTCAGATTCTTAAATCCAAAGCCCTGAGCTTCCCTAAGTTGGCTGTGAAGAAAAAGACCAAGTCTTGGGGTCACAAAGTCTGTAGCATTCAGAGGCTCCTTCTTCCACTGAACATGGAAAGTATTCTGATGATGGGACTACAGGCCTGTCTCTTCCCTGCTTTCAGACTTTCATATGAAATCCTTACCAGCTAAAGCCAAGTGTAAAGTGGACATGAAAAAACTGCTTTATTTGTCCTTTTGAACATTGTGCAGAAACATTATGTCCCAAGAGACATGGGTACATAAAGAGAAGATGTGCCTTTTAAGCAATCAGCTTAGCAAGGAGTGTAAAAAATAAACCCTCAAAGGGCTTTCATAGTGTTTTCTGTATTTATTTCTCTCATAATGTCTAAACAGACTTACAGACAGTACAAAAATTCCTTGGAGATGATAAAGCAACTAAATAACACTAGCTCAGAGCACGAAGTAGGAGGAAGAGAAGAAGGAGTTATTCCTGTCTCCATAAGAAGAATCACATTAGAACTGCTTCTGCTTTCAACAGTAATGTTAACATGCCCAGATAAATGCATCTTGTCTGCAAGCTTGAAATTTCATGTCATTGTAATAGAGGTGTAGGCGGTGTTTATAATTATATAAAATTGCATGGCTGGGAGTAGGAAAGGACTAAAGCATACTTCACCAACAACAGAGATGCTTTGCAACAACATGTTAGGAATCAATGACGTCCCTAGCAAAATACAGAATTTCACAAAGGGACTCAGAACCCCAATCCACTGATGATACAAGTTAGTAATGCCACAGTAAAGAAATCTTTTCAGGTTGTTTTTAATGAAAAACAAGCCACTTCTATGACTAAGCTTTTAAGATGGCACTTTAATGAGTAGAACACTATAACAACCATCTCTAAAATACACTTCCCCAAAACAAAGGTATTTTAAAGCATTTAATATTATATTTTCAGGGGCTGGAGAAATGGCTCAGTGGTTAAGAGCACTAGCTGCTCCTGCAGAGAAGCTGGGTTCTATTCCCAGCTCACACCTCGTAGCTAACAACCATCCACAACTCCAGTTCAAGAGGATCCGACACTGTCTTCTGATCTCAGTAGGCATTGCATGACACAGGTGCACTTGCATACATGTAGGCAATACACTCATACACAAAAAATGAAAATAATAAACAAAAATTTAAAAAAAATACATTCTCCAGCTTAATTTTTTGTGTAAGAAGAGTTTTCTGATATGAAATTATGCTTTCTATAATCAAAATAATCAAAGTTGTTGCTTAAGAATAGTATTTGAATAGAGCAAGAAAATTAAATAAGAACTTGTATTGCATAATGTATTCATAATATTTACATTGGTGCACTTGCGAATGTAAATATATTTATGCTTGTGTATAGGTATGTGTGTGTGTGTATATATATATACATATATATATATATATATATGTATATATATATATATTCACTTAAGATATTCACAGTCAGCCATCAACTGATGCCAAACATAATCAATACCTTATTTATTTTGAAATGCCAACATTCAGTATAGCATCTGGAATATATGCATGAATTTGTTGTTGATCTCCACGCATTTTCAGATCAACTTGGCAAATGTAACAAATTTAATTATGGAAAAATATTTTAACATAGTAGCCAAATTCTTAAAAATATGTTCCTATCAATAGCAAAGAACCTTGTTTTCTTTAAAGTCCTATAAAAGAGTGAGTTATAAAACAATTTTTGAATTTGTCAAAAACATGCTTTTGTTCCACCAATTTGGGACTCAAGGAAAGCTAGCATCCAAAATGTATACATTTCTGAAGATAATCAAGAATAGTTTTTGAGGGAGCAAAGAGACAGAAGCCATGTACTTATATCCCTGCAAGTGATTAGAGCCCCAGACCAGGCTGTGACTAGAACCCGGGTAAAGTGTTCATTCCCTTGCTCAATTTTTTGCTAACTCCAAAGCCCCAGATGGGACACATTATTAAACAAAATAGACAAGGATGGATTTCATTAGACTGTCAGGGAGAGATAAACAATGAAGTATAAACACAAACAACTGTTTAGTTGTTTAGTGAAGTTGGAGGGTGATAATTACTGCGAAAACTAGAGCCGAGCAAGTGGAGTGATGTGGCTAAGTGCATTGCCCTGGCTTCTGTCACTACAACAAAATCCTTAAGGCAACTAACATAATCTGAGCCATAAGTTTAGTTCCAGTCCATGGCATATCAGCCATGTTTGGCTCCTGCGGTGAGATAGGACATCATGTAGCATCTGGCAGAGCAAAACCACTCACCTCGTGGCTGGCAAGCAAGGAGAAAATGTAAGAGACTCCAGAAGGATTCAACACAAAGCAGTTCTAAAAGCTAGAAAAATAAACATTAAATCCTAAACCCCATGTCCAGAACCCAGGACACTCAGTCGTGATGGAAGGTGGCTTCCCAAGGGCTTCAATACCCTGTTGCTGTGACTTTTCTCATGGAAACCACATAGCCTCTATTTTTGGCAAGCAGACCCAGTATCTTCACCCTCCATTGCCAGGCACCACACATTGATGATAACACTAGCTTTTGAGGGTCTCCATTGTTTCATCTTCACTCCTGTTGAAGTGAAGCTCTACACATCTACCTGTCAGGGAATACTTCTGGGGACTGCAGCACAGCTGCACGTTCCCTGGTTTCTCAGACAACTCCTAAATTCTAATGCCCCAAAAAGCAAGCATCACACGACAATGCCAAGACAACTGCCTTCATGAGCTGGACCTGGGCTGTACTGAACTATGGCTTCAGTGGCCTTTAAAGCTTGCAAGCTTCATCTGAGCAAGGCCCCAGGAGCATGGAGGATCCTATTTCCATATGGTCATGTACTTCCTCTCTGACTCTTACAATCTTTCCATCCCCTCTTATGCAATGGTCTCAGAGCCCTGGGTAGGTGAAGTTTAACATAGGAGTCCCGTCAAAGAACAGAGGAAGAACTGATCTTCCTGTGGCAAGGGACTCTAGATAGGCTGACTAGACCTCAGTGAAATGAACTTATGCTGGGGAAGATCTGGGGACACTAACTTTACACAGTAGGTCTTGTCACAAATGCAGAGTGAATGGATTTCAGTTGGGGAGTTCGGAGGTGCCAATGAGAGGGGGGGGTAAAATGGATGATTAAGATTGATAGAGATGCTCTGTAAGAAATACACAAAAATTCAATAACTTTTTTTAAAGCCTTGCAAGCTGAATACGGGGAAACAAATCTGAAGAGCATTCAAGGCACCGCAGGGCTCTTTTCAAAAATATTCTTCCCTGTAGCTGTGGTATCAAGTTTACATTCCCATGTTTTTGAGTCTGTGATGACTATTCTTGCATATTTCTGAGTTGTCCTTTAGATATCTTTCCTATTGTGTGTAGAGCAAAGCTATGCATGTCCAGAGAGCAAAGAAGGAAAAGACAGGGACTGGATCATACAATATCCTTGGAGAATATGCTCCCAGCAGCCTTAAAACCTCTTACTCAGCCATACTTCCTGAAGTTTCTACCACCTCCTGGAACCACCATTATGGTTGGTGATGCCAGCAAAACATGGTCCTCTGGGGGACATCCAACATCTAAACTATAGTACTAAGTAAACTCCCTAAAGAATGCAACTTGTGGCACAAGCACTAAAATATCTAGTCATGAACAGATCTAGGATTTAGTGAACATTGAGGGAAAGGTCAACTAGAAGAGAATTGAGCACTTGGACTCACAAGGAATACAGCAGGAGGAATTAGCAGACAAACAGAGGTAGCAGTCAAAGAAGAAAATGGAGAGCATTCTAACTATGAAGGATAGAGGTTATTCATCTAGAAGAAATTGCCTAAGCTGGGTATCATGAAGGAAGTGGTAAAATTATTATTTCCTTGAATCAAGCTTGAAAAACAGGGACAAGGCACTTCCATCTATCATTTCTCTTGTACTTATATTAATTTAAAAGATTAAAAATTGTTCTCGGGTTATCATAAATATTCCAAAATCTCAGATATTGCTCTACATGTTAATTAAAGGAATAAGAATAAAGCTATGAGCCTGGTATGTTTGTACACAGCTTTAGTCCCACCACTTGGGAGGCAGAAGCAAACCAATCCCCGTAAGATGGAGGCCAGTTCAGTGTACATAGTAAGTTCCAGGTCAGGTGGGACTACAGGGAGACCCTGTTTCAAAAAGACAAAAAGAAGAAAGATATATATTCTAGAGAAGTTGATTCTTTTATACATGCATCAGTTGGTTTTAGGGTTTAAAGTCAGTGAGTCTTAGGAACCTGTAATTTAGTTGTTTGTGTGTATCTGTGTTCTTACTAGCATGCAGGAGTTCACCTCACCCATCCTGCTTTCAGTTTTCGTGAGGAAAGACATAAGATGGTGTCTAAAGAGCTAGGACTTGAATCCTGATCATTGGGATCACTTAACACTAACTTTGAAAGTATAACGGATGGTAGGAAAGGTAAAGGAAGAAGATTTTCTGGAATTGCTTTTAATTTTTGTGTGACTAATTCAAGGGTTAAAGGACCAAAACGAAAATATAAACAGACTTTTAGACAACTTATCTGCATGTAGTACATTCAGAAAAGTATTCACAATGGAAGGCCAGGACAGAAAACATGTCTAGTGAGAAATTTAAGAATAAATGTGAAGGGCTAGAAAGATAGCTCGGTCAGCAACATGCTTGAGTTTGATCCCACAGAACGCATATAAAAGCAATCAAGTTATGATGGCACATGTGCCACCCCACTGCTAGAGAGAAAGGACTTGCAGATCTCTGGAGCTGGCTGGGCAGTCAGCCTAATATAAATCTCAAGTCCCAGGCCAGTGAGAGACCTGTTTCAAAAAGTAAAAGAAAAGGTGGACAGAGCTTGAGAAATGATACTACAGGCTGTCATCTGGTCTCCACGTGCATCCCCACACACATACAATCATCCACACAGAAACAAGCACACACATAGACACATAAAAAGTTTACACATGAGTACAGAATGATAAAAAGCTATGGCTTTTACAAGGATTATGTACAAAATACCTTCAGGTCCCCAATAAAGAAAGCTATAGTCTGATGGGGGATGGAAAAGTAAAATGATCCCTAAAGTGGACCTTATAGGGCTTGAGGAAGAGCTCATCAGGAAAACAGCAAAGAATGTTATAGGTATGTGTGTATAATTGGGTATGTTTATGTATGTTTGTATATGGGGGGCTACATACTTGCTTAAAATGGGGTTGGGGGAGGTTCTAAGCACAACCATCAGGAAATGATGATTTCAAAACTTAAATAATTTAGAAAACTACTTTCCGTGTCAATCTTTAACTCATAAATGTTCCATAAAACTTTCCACAAAAATATATTTGATCTTAGAATTGTGAAAAAGTTGATGTGTGTTCATAGACAACCCATACAAATATCAAGAATGTGTTTTTCCAATGTGAGTAAATTTACAGATCTTAGAGCAATCTCTAACACTGAAAGCTTATATCTTATGGAGCCTCAGCTAGTTAGAGAATGAACTTTGTTCAAATCCATCTTATCTTCTATTCTGTCTAGTTGTTAAAAAACAAAGCATAAATCAAGAAAGAGGATAACCACCTAGCACTTTAGAGAGAAATATGGACACCTTAGCAAGAACAGGAAACCATTACAGAATAATTTGAGTTTGGATGAGCATGGGTCAAAAGCATAACTTCTTGAAAAATGTCACTGCCATGGAAATTAGATTCTATACTGATGGAATACACTTCCCCAAAAAGTTTAAAACTTTATTCATTTTAGTGAAAATTAAAATGCTATATACAGTTTCCAAGTCTGAACTATGCTAGTATACAAAATGAAAATGTTAAATTAAACATACACTCAAAGAGTCCACATGTTTGGTTTTCTTTTTTCCATGCATCCTTTCTCTAAATGGAGTCAAGATTAATCCATACAAATCTAGGTAACCTCCAACATTGCTGAATCCTATCTCCCCCCATAAGCCCTTTAACCGTCAGTAAAGTCTTTCCTCCATTATATTCCTTTTTAGAGCACCATCTTCTGGTGAGCTTATACAGAGAGTAAAGTGGTAAGGCTGTTAGAAACAGGTGTTCTGGCTTCTGTAGGTAAGGGTCTGGCTCTTGTTCTGCTATTTATCTGTCATGTGACCTTGAACAATGGCATCAATTATCTAACCCTTAATGTACTCATACAGGAAGGAGGTAAAGGGCTGGGGATACAGCTCAGTTGCTAGAATGCTTGTCTAGCATACACACAGTCCTGGGTTTTATCTCTACCTGTCTATAAGCCACATGTGAGGGAAATACCTGTAATACCTGAACACAGGAGGTAGAAACAGGAAGATCAGAAATTCAAGGCTATTCTCATATAGGGA
The DNA here is from genome assembly GCA_035773235.1 of Eospalax fontanierii. Classification (NCBI taxonomy): domain Eukaryota; kingdom Metazoa; phylum Chordata; class Mammalia; order Rodentia; family Spalacidae; genus Eospalax; species Eospalax fontanierii. The sequence goes on along the minus strand of CM069527.1, from coordinate 105,433,654 downwards.
GACTGAAGCCAATCTGGGAAATATGAGGTGCTGTCTCACAAACAGTTTAAAAAACAATGAGCCCACCCTATATCCCTGTGATAATTACCTAAACACCAGACATACATGAGGCATTTGGCTCATATTAACTATTCAATAAAATTTAAGAATTATTTATTTTTGAACCTGTTATTACTTCTAGATATGGAGCTAAAATCAGTAGATGTGAATTTTTCTGGGAATGCCTAAACACACACACTGCTCCGGCATCACCATAGTATTCGAACACCATAGGCAGACACATATTTATTATTCTTGCTGCGTATAATAATTAAACCATTCTACAACTCAAATACGTGGGTGTCGACTTTGTGTTTGAATTAGGCACTGGATGACTGCCCACTCGAGGCATGCCATTTTTTACAGTTCACTTACTTTTCACTGGCACTTGCTTTAACAGGGACCAGAGATGAGGGAAGAAGGTTCCATCTGGAGAAGTTGAGCATGACCCTATTATATGCCATTTGCATGATTCAACATTATGTATTCTTCATTTCTTGCCTGGGGAAAAGCTACAAAATTATAAACTGACGCTATAGCCTCCTGTGTCCAACAAATCCCCGAAATCTACACTGTGGACATGTTGTTAAAATGAAGAAAGTTGCAGATAAATGCTCTGATTCTGTAGAGTTGAATCAAAAATCTCAGACAGGATCTGAAGCTGTTGACAAATCAATACTAGGCTATACAAATCTGCTGTTTCCAATCAAATCAATGACACTAACAAATTCTTACTGGTCGGAAATTCCAATCAGGTATGTCACACATACTGGTATTTTGGCCTATGCTTCTTAACCTACTGAAAGTCATCCTTTACTTGATAAAATTCACATTTTAGGTTTTTTGTAAACCCTGAATATGGCAGAATGAGGCATATCCAGGGCTCTGGTGTTGGGGCACAGGGTACAACAGCTCTGGGAAGAAAGACAAAGGGCATGTGCTGGACCCGTGAGAAACCTTATCACAGAAGACAAATATTTTCGTGACCTCAGGTGCTTCTTTATTGCTAAATTCTGAACTCAGGGCTTGTCAAGAAAGAAAGAAAATGGCTAAATAGCCAAGATGGTGGCAACATGGCCACAGGCACCAGAGCAACGTCGGCAGAGGAGAATCTCAGACAGGCACAGGAGGGACAGGGAGTGGGAGGACTTAAAACACGACCATGGTAAGAAGATGCCTCCTCACAGTAAAAAGATGCCTCCTCACAGTAAGATGCCTCCTCACAGTAAGATGCCTCCTCACATGTTGGGGGTCCCTGTGCTCAGGGCCAGCCCAAGGAGACAAAGGATCTCCACCGAAAGGGGGTGAGTAGGCACAGGATCAAAACACACAGACTCCGGGAGCTGAGTGAGAAGCAGGTAGTGGCAAGCCACTGCAAGCTCATTTATTCAAGGAATTGCAAGGGGTCTTATAGGTCTGGTTAGCCAATCGCCTTATGGGGTGGGGTCCTGACAGCAGCCAATAGTAATCTGTCCCCAGGTAAATCATTTCAGTGCAGGTTCTTTCCAGATACTGGGCAGAAGCTGGTATCAGGACTAGCCAGGGTAGAGCTCCACGCCCATGAGAGCCATTCTTCTATTCCTCATAGCAGGTGACCTGGCAAAGGCCCATCCTCTGTTATGCCCTACACATACAGTAAGATGTCTTCTCACAGTAAGATGTCGCCTCACTTGTTCCCACATGACCATGGAGAACGATGTGAAAACAGCAGACACTGAAAAAGCCAACCGGATCCTGGACTGTGAAAATGAAAACACTAGATCTACGTCCTTTAGCAAAAGTGAAAAGTTGTTTTCTCTAACATCGATGTCCCTCTAGTGATAAATTCAAGGCAGCAGGTAACTATTGCCTCTGTTTACTGAAAGAAGCCTGATAGTTCTTTCTTAAACACAAGTATAATCATGTGGACAGAAAAATGAAGACAGGAAAACAGTAGGAACCAGAGTTATTTAAATTATGACCCACCAGTGAGTCTGGAGCTGTGATCCCCTCCCATGAGCCTGGATAAGTGGAGCTCTGGTCATTTCACAGGAAATGGAGTTGTGGTTCCTCATGTGAACCTGGAACTGTGGTCACCTCCCACGAACCTGGAGCTGTGGTCCACTTCCATGAGCCAGGTGGTCCCCTTTTATGAGCCGGAGCTCTCGTCCCTTCCTGTGAGGGGGAGTTGTGATCCCTTCTGTAGGCCACATTTACAGTCCCTTCCTGTGAGCTGGGTTGTGATGTGTGCACCTGGAGCTGTGGGCCTCTCCTATAAGCTGGAGGCATGGTCCCCAAACATGAGGCATTCCATATTCCTCTGGCAGTGGACTGATGGTGTAGTGGATTAGAAGATGGAGGATCACCCAATGCTGGGCATCAGTTTCAGCCTCCTCTGAATGTCTACATTGTCCACAATCCCCTCCTGTGAAGTCCCAAGTTGCGCATGGCAGAGGCTTTGCCTCTGTGATGGACATGAGCTGGGGCCAGGGCAGGTTTCTGTCAATTGCAATTTCTCATCTTGGGAAGACTGATTCTCAAAGAGTGGACTCCTGATCTCCCGTGATGGCCAGCTATGGTCCTGACTCCACATGTGATCCTGATTACCCAAGCCTTGTCCTTAGACCTTTCCCATTCCCAGACACCCAGGCTTTCCATCACCTTTCTACTCTTCTACAGCCTCAGTGCACCCTCACCTGTGCCCCACAGAAAATGTAAAACACATAATTGAACTTCTAGAGATAAAATTACAGTCTGGGAAGCTAAAAACTAATAATAATAATAAAATTTACACGTTATTTCTTCTGCTCTGCCTCAGTCATACCAGGTCACATCTTGTCTCTTCTGTGTGGGCTTGGCTAACAGACTTCTAGTTTGTATATAGAAAGTGAAATCAAATACTTCTTGCTTTTGGACTTTGTGCTAGGCATCCAAATTTGGATAGTCTAATATGTTATGTTTCTCTATTACCAAATATACTGTATATATAACTCATAGAAGTAGAAAGATGGAGAAAGATAGAGGAAGCCTGTAATGGGACCAAGAGAGTTGAAAAGAGAAGAAACAGTAGTTGGACTGAGTCCTGCTGATAATGCGGAAATGGACGTGGGGACGCTGTGATTAATCTGCCAGAAACAGACAGACACACGTGTATCATTCCACAATGTCAGAATTTACTGAGAAACAACAAATTCACAATCTTCTTAGGGTTTATTGCCTGAAATTTATCAGTTCATGCTGATTTTACTTGATAATGTGACCACTGGAAAACTCAGGCTCTTTTATTCCAATCTTAATTAACTCTCTGACAACCTATTACATTTTATTCAGTAATGTATGGGCCACAGAATGGCTATCAAAATGGTTAAAAGGGCCACAGAGTTCAAAGAAACCTTATTGCAGGCACAGGCAGAAAGCTAACACAGATGAAAAGAAGGTAACTGCAAAGGCATTAGATACACACAGGAGAATTGTCAGAGACAATAAAACACAGCTTGTTCAAGAAAGAAGGCAAAGGCATAGTGTGTTCACTGCGCTTTGACAAGAGTCACAGGACCAGACCTCTCCAGATAAACGCCAATTCTGGTGAACCTCATTAAGCCTTGGGTCCCGTCCTGAGCTGAATCCATGGGGATAGTCAAGAATTCTCTCCTGACAATCATGTGATGCATACACTGCATAGTCAGGTGACAGGCTGATGAAGGCCGCCACACTCCAGAGTTATGTGTGCATCCTTTAATGTGATCCAGTTTTATTAGTCTGGTGTTATTTGATCAATACACATGACTAGTTTTTCTGATATAGTTTGATATGACCATGTGTCATTTGTTCCTAATCAATTCTGAAAAGTTCATAAGTAGTATGTTTTACACTTGCATGAATAAGCTACTTACGAATCTGTGCATCAGAGTTTGTGCCCTACCAGAGGTGGTTGCCTCTGCACAAAAAAAAAATTCAAAGTCATTTTGCCTTAGAATTTGCACTCCAAATAGAGTTGACTACTTTGTAAGGTAGAATCATCCAGGACAAGATACGACCAGAAAGCCTCTATTCCACACAGTGAGTTAGAGCAGGACAAGAATTTAGAGCAGGCTACATCCTTCTCTAAAATACATTTGCCACCTAACTTGCCCTCCTAATGGACTTGTTGCCTAGTAGGTAGCAGACAGCTCTTGTGGCTGCCTCCCTCAGTCCTTTTCTTAGCTGCAAAGAACTTCCTTACCCAAAAGACCTTGAAATCATCTTTGATGACTATAACAAACTTATAGACCTGGTTTAGTTTTGACCAAAAGTAGAAATTTCAGCAGCAACAATCCCTCACTAAATTCCCTTTCTGCTAAGCCTCCTTGGAAAATTTGCTGGGGCTGTGCCTGATGTTGATTATAAAGTCTCAATGGAATTGGAGAGAGTGCCCCAGAGCACCCCAGGTTTTGCATCTCATAAGACTGCTTTCAATTAGCTTTGGAAAATTGAAAAGTCACTACAACTCTGTAATTTAAGTAATTGAGTGCCTGAGGAAAGGACACTGTCATGGAAAAGGGACTTGAACCTTCAAGCTACTTGGGCACTTTGGTGCAATCAATGCTGTGAAGTCAGGAATGTGATGGTGTGTGATCTCAAGATTCTCTAGAGCACTAGGCAAGCCTGAGATCCCAGGATGATAAAGCCCTATAGGTTCACAGGGCATAAAACCAAGTCCACTAAACTCCCATTGCTGACCTCATTTTCTGCCTACTCAACAGGAAAAGTAATATACTCTCATCTTCTAAATTAATCTACTAAGTCATTAAAAAAATAAATTTCATGCAAGCAGATCCCCAATGTAATGACAAAATTAATTGGATATGGATGAAAAACAGAGGTTCTTAAGATCACAAGAAGGAAATGAAAGGCTCTATGCCAGAGGCAGCAAAATACATAAAAGGGGTGCACTTGTAACCCCAGCTCATAATCGATCAATGGCAGTGAGCACATAGAGCACTTTTTGTTTCTTGGCCAATCAGTTCTCACAATTCCTTTTTCAGAGATAACTGCTTCTTAACCTTCGCCACATTGGCACGTGCAAATAAGCTGGGTGTTCAATATAGTCTTAAAATGATACGCACTGGAAACCGCATGCTTAATTCAGTGAAAACTCAGATTTCCATTTTAGAATGTTTTCTGAAATTGGGCTTTCTCAAAGTATGCTTTTAAAATTGTAAAAAGTGATATAAACTGAGAAGATCTCAAACCACCAGGAAAAAAGCTGTTTAATTATGCTGTACAGGCTTTCACTGCCTATAGACCTCCAATCAGATATATTTCTGCATGTCTCACTTTGTGAAAATAGTAACAAGCCAATGGCTTGTCAATGAAATTGAGCATGTAAATCCTCTCTTTTTATGTTTGTTTTCTTTCCCAGTAATAACAGCATAGAGCTGAAACATCAATTGAGTCCTCACCTTAACCGAAGCAATTGCTACAAGCACAAAAGATAATATAGTCATCTGTCAGCCATGGCCTTCAGGGCCAGGATTTCATCCCACCTAAATTATCACCCCAGATAATACTTACCATCACAAGGCATTACTATTATGTGTAGCATATGGTATTGTGTGATTCATGCGATATAACAGAGTTCACATTGGATGATAAAGTCACATTCTATTCTAAATCATAAACTTCATACTAAATGATGCGCATTTTTTTAAAAAGTACCACATTCACATTATTCAAATACAGAAAAGCTGGAATCAGGTATATTAAAAGTATGCCTCCAACTCTTGCTCCAAATCTACCTAATACCCACATCATCTTGTAGCATGACTGATAATCAATATTTAGTCTCTTGTGTGTTGTACTAAGATTCTTTGCATATACTTGATTTTAATAAATGCTTGTCAGTCTCAAAAGCTGATGTACGACATAGAATAAAGTGATACTTCCACAAAAGAAGCTGATTTTATGATAAAACACATTTTTAATAAAATAGCTCTATTCTGTACCATATATAGTTTAATGCAGATGAGGGTTTAAAAGTCCCATCTCCTTTTAGTTACTGCCATTGTAGCTGATTCAATCAAGAAGCATACTCACTTGTGTTGAACAGGTAAAGGGAAGCTTGACAAATAATTATGATTCAGAACTGAGTGGGGATCTATTTTGTAGCTAAAGATCATAAATGGAAAATAAAGTTGCAATATTATTCCCTGGGCTTCTTGTTGGTGTTTCATGAGCATGCTAATTAATTAGAGGTTGAGATTTTATCAGACCCAAAAAGCCTTTTAAGAATTTGTGTCAAAATAAGAGCTCTAACTTTCTCAAATATGCTGTCAACTTAAGGATACACTGGTAACTTTGTAATCTCACACTGACTGACAAGAAGGGTAAAGGAGTTACTGTAATTATCAGTTTAACTTATACACACACAAATATGTTTATCATAAACATAAAATAGGATAATTTTCTTTGGTATATTTTACTGAATTCTTGTGCATTTCATACAAAACATCTTGATCATCTTTACACACCTTCCTCCATCTGTACCCACCCCATATACCTCCAACAAATTTCATGCATTCTGTCATATCTGTTAAGGCCTATGGAATCAAGTTTGTGCACCAAGATGTCTCTCAGTGAAAGTTCATCACTGGAGTCTAGTCAGCCTATCCAGAATCTCTCCCTTAATGAAGAAGAGCTGTCCTTCCCCTAGTAGTAAGCAACTACCAATAGTTCTTTGGATAAGGTTGGGGCCTGCTGCTCATTTCCCCAGTTCTATAGTGGGTTTTTATCTGATTGAGTTTGCATGGGTCTTGTGCATGCTGACACCATGCTCTAAGGTCATATGAGCGGGTTTCCAGAGGCATAGAGGACTTTGTTTCCTTATGATCATACACCAACCTTGGCTCTTACAATCTTTCTGTTCTTTCTTCTGCAATGGTCCCTAAACCCTGGGTGGGTAAAATTTGAAAAACAAATCCTACTCAGGGACATGCATTCTGCTGTCTCTTATTCTCTAAACTTTGGCCAGTTGTGGCTTTCTGGGTGCACAGTACTCTGTTGCATGAGGAAGCTTCATTGGTGACAGTTGAGAAATGCATTAGTTTTCTCTCTACCCCCTGCCCCACTATGATCAAATAAGAAAATTGTATACCTCACTGTCAGTAAAATTTTATTAGAACTTCCAAATTTGTTTTAACCTCACTGCAACACTGTGGATCTTAAATGTTCAACAAAGACGTAAGTGCTCAAATATTGGACTTTGGGATGGTCCACAAGGAGATAACCTCTGAGAGGTGGTGCACGAGACACCTTCCAGTCTTTAAGGACACAGCTCTGTCTTTGCTTCCTAGTCCTGAGGTGAGTGGCTTCATTCTTCCAAGTACTCTGGCTATACTGTGGCCTCTGGTCTCAGGTCCGAAACTAGGGGCTAATTGTTCATGTCCCGGAACTTTCAAGATTGTGAACAAAACTAAACTTTTCTTCTTTATAAACTGATTGTCTCAGGTAATTTTTACAGTTTTCAAAAGTTCACACCACTTTCTTCAAGTTATATTGTCCTTGATTTCCAGACAGTTTTAGTCTAGACCAATATATGAAAAACTAAAACCCATGTACAAAATCTGAAAGGAATTTAAATTCCAGATTAGATTTGTCATGAAACTCTACTTTTCCTGTTTGTAGTCACACTATTAAGATATTGCTTCAGTAAGCTACACAATAAAGCACACCTGAATTCAGGGGCTACAATGGCAAGCATTAGTTTGCTTTCCTGTATTTTCACACCTTGGTTATAATGACCTAGTTTAAGCTGGGATAAACTGCACTTGCTGCTAAGCTGAAGGCTGCATTCAGCTTTATGTCATTCGTCTCTTCTTTATCCATGGACTAGCAAGAACCTAAAGCATATTCTTCTCATGGAAAATGGCAAAAGCAGAAGGACGAATGATAACAGCAGCGGGTTTCAACCATGGGTCTGTATGACATTGCATGAGCTCACACAGTTGGATGTCCATGCTCAATATCAACAGGGCTGGGATGTGTCAGTAGTAGAAGGCACTGAAAGCTTTCCTCACTGAGGTGCAAACTTTACAACAAATAGTAAGGCATTTTAAGGCACTATTTCAGTTCTCCACAGCAGTAGATAAAATGAACTTTCTAACATCTAAGGTTTTTGACAAAATGTTGGCATAATCTAGCTACAGAAAAGTAGTGAATGATTCATATTGGAGGACAAATGATAGGTTAAATACAAGCTTCAGTCTGCACACGTTTTAAAGATCCATTTTACGCATGCGCGTGTGTGTGTGTGTGTCTGTGTGGGTGTGTGTGTGTGTGTGTGTGTGTGTGTGTGTGTGTGTGTGTTAGTATGAGCAATTGTCTGCAGGTGCCCCTTGGGTGAGAGAAAAGGGCATCAGGTTTCCTGGAGCAGGCATTACAGGTGGTTGTGAACTTCCCATACACCGTTCTTTGAACAAACTCCAGTCTGCAAGAGCAACGAAAGTGCTCTTAACCAGTATGCCATTTCTAGTCTAAACATTTCTATAGACTCAGCAAATAAATGAGTATTCCTCAAACTAACATGTTTTCTAATTACTCTTCCAAAACCTATCAAATACTTGCTTATTTCCAAATGTCTTATCTTAACATGACAATGGAGACATATTTGTAAGCCAAAGTTGAGTCCTGTTTCAAATGATGTCACATCTGGTAGAAACAGAAAGAGTGTGAATGTACAATTTTGTTGAAAATGAAATAGGAGAATTATGTATTGTGATGTAAATAAACATGGAAAACCCTAATCTAGCTTTCAGACTATCAGGATCAGATTTGATGTTTATCAGTGTCACTGGATTGTATACAAGTGAATGGAGTTAAAATAGTTATGAATGGGGCTGCTTGAGATGCTGGGAATTCAGAAAAGAAACTTTGATGGTTTTCACTAAGATGGCTGCAGTCAGGGAAAAGAAAGATAATCAGGAAATACATTCAACAGCCATCACTGTGTTACTGAGTATGGAACTGAAAGAGTAGAAAGCACAGGTAACTGGTTACAAGTATTTCACTTGGATTTTTAAAAAGATGGAGGAATATTTTGTTTAGATATGAATGTGAGAGGAAATAAATAACAAAGTTTTCAAATTTTGTGAGGAATATGCTAAATTTGAGGCACAGTAGCTATAGTAAATGAAGAACATGTAGAGAACAAAGTACAGTGTGTGCATACAAATTTCAAAAGAGATACAAATGCAAACTATACCTGCATAAAGATGTTTATGGGATGCACGGGAGCAATGGGCTCACCTGCTCCAGAAGAGCGTCGGAATGATGCTGAGGAGCCAGCACTCAGCAGCCTGGTAGAGTATGAACTTGAAAATTCATCTTGTGAAATAGATGACTGAGAAGAAAATTTGAATCACAAAGCCAAGAGGCAAATCTGCTCTTGAAAGGAAGAAATGATCAGAAATACTTGGTACTTCCAAGGTGGTACTCTATCAGGTAGGACATGTCCATTGGACTTCAGGACTGTGAAGTCATTGATGACCTATGCAGGAAATAAGCTATGTGATGGTGTAAATGAGGTTGAGGAAGTACACGGAAAATGTGGAAATCTGCCATTCAATGAGATAAAATGATAGACCTCGCAGCTCAGTGTCTCGGAGAAGCCTTCTTACAATAGAAGATATTGTGCATCTCAATAGAAGGAAAGTTGCCTTGTAAGTAAAGATCACCAGAAGGCTCGTGTACAGCACCCACAGAACAAGTGGAGACAGATACTGGTCGCAGCAGAGGAGAGAAGCACAACTTCCAGTGCAGTAACAGAAACAGTCAGTTCAGCTGTAAAAGGTTTGTGCTGTGGCCAGAAGTTGGTCTATTGTTCTTTTGAAGATAGACAGTGAAAGACTTTAGTGATCACATAAGACTAACAGCCAGACTTTAAAGAATAGTTCAGAAAAGTGATTAAACTAAGAAATAGCAGAAGAAAAATGAAAGCAAGCAATAAACCCAGTAAATTCTTGGGGAAAGGAGAGAGCCTAATCTCTAGGATATCTACCTCACATTATTATAAACATCCATGTGTAACAAAAGATTTTAAAGATGCCTGGGTTACACAGCAACTTCAAGACCATCTTGAGAAACCTAGAGCAACCATGTCTGAAAACTAATTTTACAAAAAGGAAAGAAATAAGGGTGAAGGCTGGGAGTTTAATTCAGTGATTGAAAGCAGTGTTTGCATGTGAGAGGTCATGGATTCAATCTCAAGAACAGAGGGAGAGAGAGAGAGAAAGAGAGAGAGACTGATTCCAAGTCCAGAAAAGATTAATAGAAGCTTCCAGATTGTGAAACAAGACAAGACAAAAAATTATGAGCAAATACACTGAGTCTTGATTTATGATGGAATATCACCATTAAACACAGAATGGGAATCAAAGAATGAAAGATTAGAGAGAAGGGGGCAGAAACAAAAGGTAATGACCCCCAAATTTTCCATGTTTGATGAAAAATAATATTCTAAAACTTTACAAAATTTAATGAACTCTAAGATAGTATAAACTCAACAAAACACATATTAGATATATTCCAGTCAGAATGTTAAAAAATCTTGAAAACAATAAGGGAAAAATAAGTTACCACAGTGAGGGAAATTCAATGGAATATTCACTTATTTCTCATCAGGAATCATGGAGAAGAGGGACTAGAGATGGCTCAGTGGTTAAGAGCAATGACTGCTCTTCCAGAGGACCCAGGTTCAGTTCCCAGAATCCACATGGGAGCTTGCAACCATCCAGCATACCAGTTCCAAGTGAACACAACACCCTCTTCTGCCTTCCTTGGACACTGCACCACATGGATGAGCTTACACACACACATAAGCAATACACTCACACACATAAAATAAAAATAATAAATAACTTTTTAGTAATTAAAAATAAAATAATACAGTATTTTTAAATCCTGGGGGAAAATGACTGTCAAGGAACTCCATATCCAGTAAGAATATCCTCCAAAGCTTATGAGAAAGAATTAATAAAAGCAACCCCAAAGAATCCCTGCCCACTTAACAAAAACGCATTTAATTAAGGCCCAGAAACCATTACTACAAAGAATCTAGGGGTTGGAGAGATGGCTCAGCAGCACTAGCTGCTCTTGCAGAGGACCTGGGTTTGACTCCTAGCACCTACACGGTGACTAACAATAAGCTGTATCTCCAGTTCCAGGGTATTCAACATCCTCTTCTGACTTCCACAGGTGTTGCGTGATACTAGTGCACTTGCATACATGCAGGCAATACAGTCTCACACATAAATAAAAACAATTTAAAAAAAAGAAAAACAAAAAGAACATTCTCCTTTTTTAGAATAAACTCTTTCTGGGTTTACTTCCATTCTTCCACTTTACACATTTTTTTCAATTCTTTCATAAAGTGTATTTTGATCACATTCTCCCCTCTCTCAGTTACTCTCAGAGCGATTCCCCCTCCCCACACAGTTTTGCATTCTCTTCTTTATTTAAACCTGTAGAGTCCAGTTTGTACTGCCCATGTGGGCTCGGTTGTGCTGTCATCCACTGGAGAAGAATGATGAATCTGCCAGGGTCATGCCTTGCTCTCTCCCTCACCTAATAGCTATTAGTTAGAAATAGCTCCTCAAATACGACTGGGACACTTTGCCCACATCCTCTCCCAGTACTGAGATTTGCATCGGCCCTGAGTTGGTGCAGGTATCATGCGTGCTGTTGTAATCACAGTGAGTGCATATGTGCACCTACCCTATCGTGACAGGAAAACGCTATTTCCTTCAGTGATCCCCACCTCTGGCTCTTACACTCTTTCTGTGCCCTCTTTGGCAATGATATCTGAGTCTTGAGGGATGTGATATAGATGTCCCATTAAATGGTTGAGGATTCCAAAGTCTTCTAAGTCTCTGCACCTTAATCAGTTTTAACTAACTATGCTGATAGCCATCTACTGGCAAAAAGAAGTTTCTCTAAGTGTTAAAAGATGCACAAATCCAGGGTGTAATGATGCAATTAGAAGTTGGTTTAATACTAAGTCCATTTAGCAAATAACTAATACTAGGTTCTCGTCTAAAGCCTATGGCCTGCCTAGGAACAGATTTCAGTGCCACATGTGGATTTCATCTGTAGAGTGGCCCTTAAATCCAATCAGAAAGTGATTGGTTACTCCCAGTTGAATGCTCCAATGGGCATACTTTGCCAGGCTGGCCATTATTAGAGCATCCCAGATTCACAACTGGATAAGACTGATGCTTTCTTTTCTCCTCTGGCAGTGTGCATAGTGCATTCATGCACCATGAAAACTAGCCAGTAGGGATGTTTAGTTTTTAAGTTCTTTTTATATTCTAGAGACTACCCCTTCTGTCATATACATAGCTGATAAAGTTTTTAATCCATGTTCTATAGGTTTACTCTTAAATAATGATGCCGTTTGCTGTACAGAAGGGTTTTTTTGTTTGTTTCATGATGCCACATTTAACAATTGTTAGACTTAATGCCTACACTATAGAAGAATTGTTCAGGAAGGCCTTTTCTATGCCTATAAGTTCTAGTGTGTTCCCTACTTTCTCCTCTATCATATACAGGACATCAGGTATTATGTTTAGGTCTTTGGTGCATTTGGATTTGAGTTTTGTGCATGGTGAGAGAGAGGAATGAAGTTTCATTCTTCTACATGTCCAGTTTAACTAGAACCAATTATCAAATACACTGTTTATTCTCCAGAATGTAGGTTTGGATTTTTTATCAAATCTCAGGAGACTTTAGCAGTCTGAGCTTAAATGTGATTCTTGGTTCCAGTCCATTGATGTAAATTAACTCACACATTGAATTGCTGATCTATGAAATCAAAAGTCTCTAAAACTACAGTAACCAAAGCTGGTGTTGTGGTGAAATAGCAGAATGGCCTGTTAAAGATGGCCCTGAAATGACTGTCAAGAGAGGACACTCTATACAGACACCTTGAAGGAGTCCAGCAAGAAAAAAAAAAATGCCTGAGTACAGGAAGCAACACAGGAGGCCAAAATGAGCTTAGTTTCCAACAAGCCGCTGGGAGCCCTGAATCTGCCATCCCTACGACTCTGTTCTCTACATAGCTAAGGGTCCTGGGTCCAGCCGTGTCAAAGTGCCCACTTTAATATAATAATGGCCCCAGGTTGAACGTAATATCTTTCTTTAAGCAGTTCCATTTAATTAACTAAAGAAACCTTAAGCTCTGTTGTATTAACTTGGTCATATGGCACAGAAATGGAAGAATAAAAGATTTGATGCTCAAATATGCTTTCTCTGTAGGAGTTGCACAATCATTTCTTCATCAAGATGTTTCCACCTTTAAAATGTATCAAGAAAGTTTCTGTGTAATAATTAGCAGCTGCTCGGGGCCTCAAATGTGTAAGGTTTGAATAGGTAGAAAACAGATGGAAATTCTTCATGAAATTGGATGATATGAGCAAATTCACAGACTCAGGAAATTCCAGCACCATTGAATTTCTGGATAGGGATGAAACAGGATTAAGAGATGAAATTCAGAATTAAAGATATTTGTCAATTTGCTAAATGCAAATATTTTAACAAATGTTAACCAGCTTAGTTTATTTAATATGAGCAACTAAGATATGGTTCATCTATGTAATATATAATACATATACTATAATATAAATGGCATTTCGTATTTATGTATATATGGAACTGAGACTCTAAGAGGCTGAGAATCTAGCTCAAGATCATACAACTGGAAACTTGACAAGGTAGAGATGAAAGTCCAGGTGAAGTACCTAAATCTGCCATGTACAGCTTCAGAAAATGAAGTTTATAAGGGAAGAAAAAAAGAAAACAAAGTTTCTTGTATAACAGAGAACTTTCTTTCCAAATAAGCACAGTGAATTTCATTTTCTCAGGCAGATGTACATTTCAGACACAAGCATTGCACTCCTAGTTCATGTTCCAGCATCTATATAAAAGACTGGACACAGAGGTGCACATCTCTGTCCTCCACCTTGAGGAAAGGTCCCTGAAGCTCAGTTGATTGGCCATCCAGCTGAGCTGTACTAATGAGTTCCAGATTCAGTGAGATACCCTGTCTCAAAATGTAAGGTGGAGAGTGATCAAGTTATTGTTGACTTCACTGATTTCTAGCCTCCATGTGCATGTGCACATATGTGCATGTGCACCCACATGCACACATGCACCCTCATGCACACGTGCACACACCCACACTTGTATATATACCACACCAAAAAATAAATATAAACAAATAATTCCTAATGAAAATACATCCACCTCCTGAGAGTGAAAAGATGGTCCCCAGGGCAAAGGCTTTTGTCAAAACTGAAGTGTCCAACACTTGCCTCCTTGGTTTATCTGCTGTCTTCACCTTAATGGGCCATAAGCATCAGATCCAGCCTAAAAGGATCAGGCTATGGGAGTGTTTCATTGCTCTACAGCTTTTTAATTGCTCAATTAGGCAAATCATGCTTTGAAATTACACTTTTTTCTTACTTACCCAGAAGTCACAAATTATAGTTTTGCATACATTTATAATTATTATTCACAGGCTAGCAAACTCTGGTTGTTTGTTATATCATATGTCCTCAGAACATTTGAAAGACAGCTGTGCCAAAGCGATGTCCATGGCAGTGTTAAAATAGCCAAGAGATGGGAGCAGCCCACAGATCCACTGAGGACACATGAATAAAGGGGTCAAAATACAGGTCTATGAAGGACTATATTCAATCTTAAACTAGAAAAGAATCCTCTAACCTGCTATAGCACAGATGAGCTTTACGTGAGATGATCTAATTACAAGACAAGCACTATACAATACTCATTATATAAAGAACCTAATGGGTTAAGGTTCATAGAAGCAGAGTGGAGATTTCTCAAAGGGGGAGGGGCTGCTGTTCAATGGATATATGTTGCTGCTTTATAAGATATTAAATGTCTAGACTTCTGTGAAACTCCAGTATGACTTTACTTCATAATTTAAAGTTTAAAACATTAAAATAGGAAGAATGCTCAATTACACCATTAAATCTTTGAATAAAAATATTTAGTGATTGCCCATCCTGACAAGTACATGTAAAGCTCTTCTCAAGCAAAGAAAAACAAAAAAAACCAGTAACAAAATGAAACAGAACCTAAAGGAAGTGATCATTGGAGCAGAGCTTTGCACATCTCTTGGGTTCAGGAAGGCATCTATGATGACATCCACTCTAAGGAGGGCAAGGCCTGGGATCCACAGCTGCAGCCAGAGGTTACCAGCACTGCGCTTGCGCATCAAGTGAGGCTCCCGCTTCTATTTGCTTTATTGCTTTTTCCCTCTCTCTAGACTCTTAGCCTAAATGCAGACATGATGGATGTTCTTGTCACACTGAGTGCTGATAACTGTCACAATTCTCCTCCTATCCCCACTATAATCTCCTTTAAGAGGCTTGGCTTGCTACTGCCTGAGTTCGCAAAGAGCCATTCTTGTCAAACTCAGGAGAAAAGAGAGAAAAGAAATATGGATTAGTGAGCCCAGTTTAAACGAAGAGGTAGCACCTTCCTGGGAAATATTAAATTAGAGGCCATGATTCAGGCTTCTGGGGCTCACTCTAGTTACCAGCTTTCACTTAAGAATCAGGATTTGACAGAAAAGCATGATCTCCATGTTTAACAAAACATGGGTAGACAATCAGTCAGATGAGAAATATAACGTGCATTTTATGTCATAAAATGTCAGGTATTTCAGTTACTTGGATACTTTGCAGTCAATTGTGTCTGTGGCCCTTTGAGGAGAGTTAGTCAAGCCATGTGCCCTCTTTCGAAGATCACAAAGCAATGCCAGCTTCAGAAAGCTGGTGCTTGAAAGGATAAAATCTAGTCCCAAGTCTTGGAAGAAGTTTAACTGATAATGGTGAATAGCAAAGCAATGAAGTCAGCTAGTTTAGCAACAGATGAATTGATAAGGAAATTGTGGCATGCAAATGCAATGAATTTTATTCATACATAAAGAAAAAGTGAAATTTGCAGAGAATGGATGGAACTAGAAAATATTATATTAAATATGGAAAATCAAGCTCAAAAAGACAAATACCACTTATTTTCTCTCACATGTGGATTTTAGGCTAATGTTTACATATACGTGGGAATAAGTATAGATATAGACCATAAAACTAGAGAGGGGTTCAGACATGGTGTTGTAGGCCTTTAACCCAGTACTGAGGAGGCAGTCTGGTATACATAGTGAGCTCCAGACCAGCTGGAGCTATAGGGAGACCCTGTCTCAAAATAAATAAATAAATGAATGAATAAATAAACAAACTAGAAAGTGGATGAGAAGAGGGAAAGAACAGGCTTCAAAGAAGGGAGTGGGGAGGGTGATAAAACACATGTAGTATGAGAGTGGACATGAGAGATACTGGAGGACAAAGGTGCCAGCTGAGAGATAGAAGAAAGCATTGAAGAGAGGAGGATCAACCAAAATAGTGCGCGAAAGTAAGGTAAGAAAGAAAAACCCTCTTAATTTGTATGATAATCAAAATTGAAACCAAAGATTAAATAAATAAATAAGAAAAAAAAGAACAAAAGAAAGAAAAGAGAAAGGAAGGACTTCTCTGATCGCAACTTTCAAGCTGACAAACGGGAGGAAGAAAGAGCAAAGGATGCGATGGTCAACACCAACAAACACTGCCATTTGCCACGGAGATGCCGCAATAGACATGCCCAAGAAACATGAGCACAGAGCACAGGCAGGGCACCAGCATCTCCATGGAATAATGTCATAAGGCCTCTTTCTTCAAAACCTCAGTACAGCCTGCTGTTAGGAGGAACACTTCCAGGCAACTGCTCCTTTCAAAGAGTCCTATTTAAGGTTCAGACAGATCAGTCCAGTGGGCACCATCTTGATCCACTCGGAGAAGAATATGAGTCTGCAAGTATCACGCAAAGAAGGGATGTCCACAAGTGGAACAAGTTTTCATTTCGTGAAGGCTTGCTCAAAGTTCTAGAATTTTACAGATTTTAATTCAGTGTGGACACAGCACAGTAATATCAAATGAGAGTTCTTAAAAGGGAAAGAAACTTTGCTTTAGTTTCTTGTTGGCCCTGAGATATTGTTATAAATTTTGAAGTGAAACACACTATCTAAAATCCAGACAGCAATTTATGGCTACTGTTTGGAAGATTCACAGAAAGCTACAATCATAAATGTCATTTGTATTAGAGTAATATACAACTTTACCTACCCACAGAGCTGTTGTTTACCACTCTTTTTTAATGTCCAAGTATGCAAAGCTGTCCATCAGCTGGGGGAGCAATAGGACCTTCTTGGCAAACATGCAAAGTAAATATTGTTAAAGGGATTTTTTTAAAGGGTGTGGGGGCAAACATCTTCACCTACTACCCAATCCAATTCTCAGCATTTTCTGTGAGAAAACATTTCTAAATTTGTAGTATGCTTTGAGCCAGACAATAAACAGAGAGCAAGAAGTTTTTGTTTATCTCTCAGAACACACAAAATTACCGAACACCAAAGAAAAGATTGTCTTAGGTAGAAAGAGAATGTGTGTGTGCATGTGTGCGTGTGTGTGTGTGTGTGTGTGTGTGTGTGTGTAGGAGTCCGTCTATGCACATTCAAGGATGTTTATGGATTTATGAATAGTTTCTCACCAATTTCAAAAACTTGAAAATGACACATAGGTGAAGCTTCTTATCATTATAAACATATAATCCCTCTGAGCCAAGATTCGCAGGCATAATAAAACTCACCTTGACAGTAAGAGGCCAGTGTTCAGGGTATCATGATGATGTAGACTCCATAAATTACATTCATCATATATATCATCTCTTTATTCTTTTACATGATACTTTTAATAAGATATTTTCAAATGAATAATCTAAGGTATAACCCTTAGTTCTTTAAGGAATCATAGAAACCTTATAACCCATAACGTGGTGCAGAATTGTTGTCAAAGTATAACAATGGCCAGAACTCTTGCAAAAGGAAGCTATAGAGCATTTAGATATTACAGTCTCCAGGCCTTTGGATAGGATACATTTTTCTCTGGCTATCTGTACTTGGGATCAATAAACTTTTTTTCAACTTTGCTCAGATGCCTAATGAGGGTCTGCAACTCCCTAAAGGGAGACCACATGCCTGCCCTGACATGCATATGATTAACATGACTTTAGATACGGGTCACTGACAGCAGGAGTAGACATCTGCCAATCAGTTGAAGATTGGTTTTTTTCCTGTTTGATTTTCTGAGGCATGGTTTGCTGTGTAGACCAGGCTGTCCTTGCTTCCCTCCTCCACCCATGATTTCAACATCAATTCCTGCCTGTTTCAGCCTGCTTCACGGGTACCAGGCTTACCAGCCACCGAAATGCTACAATATGTTTATTGATTTCTTCAAATACTGTATTTACATAAACCACACACACACACACACACACACACACACACATGTGCACGCACACACAGCCCTTGGCTCTGTTTCTCTAGAGAACTCTGACTGACATATCCTCCCTTTTCCCATTCCAACATTGGTTAAGGTCACTCTCACACCGTTTCTCAGACATAAGCATTTGCTTACTTTTAGTGATATCTGGTACAGTGACTGGGACCCAGCAGCACTAACACATGTGTGGTTCTGAGTTGCAAGGATGGGGCCGTGTCCCAATCACTGTCTTACAGGATTTGCACGGATGTTCTCATTCACTCTTCCCATTAATCCTCTAAGGCTGATACTTGTTTTGATTTTTCAGGTTCTCAAACTTGAGCCAGAGTGAGTCTTCAAAGATACACAACTAGAAGGGGAAAAACTGTTCCTTCCTATCACCCAGCTGGGCCCTGGTGTCCACCCTAAAGTCTGTTATCAGACGTTTCAGTCACAGCATAAACTCATTTGCAGAGAATCTTCTTTTAAACAACTATTCATATTTAGCAATAGGCTAAAATGTTCCACTGGTCTGTGGTCCTGTGATCCCATGTGATTTAGAAACACTAATACCAGAAAGAAGGGATTTTTAGTTTAAAGGAAAAATAAAGGGAACACTGAATGTTGTTATATGTTCCATAAACTAGTAAAAATAGATTTCAGAAAATCAAAGCAAGGCAAATTGGCACACTGAAAAGATTCTAAAAGGACATGCAGCAGAAAGATCAAGGGAGACATGTCAGAGTAGAAGCATGACTACCATCACACATTACCCTAGTGAGGCAGAAACTCAAAATGCAGGGAAGCAGAAGGAGCCAGAGACTTGGAGTGGACCTTTAGTGAGCTCCAGAATAGGATGCTGATGTAAATGCTAGCCAGGACTAGAACACTTTTCCACTGTCTGTACCTTCCACCAGCTCCTGGGGTCCAGCTCCCAGTTTCCAAGCCTGCTACAAACCCTACTTGGAGTTTCTAGGACTCTGTCCCCACCTAGAGGCCTGACAGTAAAGAAAATGAGATGTGTTAAATACTGAGCCACAGAACCCATTGACAATTTCAGTCACCAATTGTTGCAATCATTAGCAGTGAAACAGCGTTAAGGTGTTGTATGAGCACTTACCAAAGGAAGTGGTAATGCCAAGAACCCAGAAATTAATGAGTTGTCAGCCATACAGTTTTCTCATAGAATGCTGATTCTGAATATTGGCAATGTTATTAACAAAATAGCATAGGTAGATTTGGGGGTGGTATGAAGAATTATGTGCTTGACTGACTACAGTCACTTAGGCTAAGAGCTGCTTCAGCTGCGGTGCTGACACTGAGTTTTACTGGGACAAGAGTGGAAGTCTCAGTCACTGTGAGAGGTATCTGGCCAGGAAGCAGCAATCTTTCTTTAACATCAATGGCCTCTCACTCTGAGCATCTTCCCTCTGCCCTCTCCCATCTATACTCTGGGCTATGTCTATATCTGTTTTCCTGCTCAGAGACCATAGAAGTCAGTCAGCCTGTGTAACAGAAGCAAGTTGCCTATCTGGAGCACACCTGCTCTCTCTGATGAAAGCAGCAACACCCAGGAGATCGGAGCTGGCTCTCCTGGATGATTTAATCATGTATTTGATTTGCCTAGACCTTCATAAAACCATGTTACACATGCTTAATGACAAGTTGCCAGTGTGGTGGGGTGTCTGCTAGCTACATGATGTGAAATTCTGAGCTTCTTGATGTCATCCAAACAATCAGTTCTCTGATACACTGCTATACTGTACAGCATGGTTCGAAGAGTTTGGGAAAGCAGACACTGGCTCCAGATTGGGTAATGTCAGAAGGGAACTGGCACCCAATTCTGTGCTTGAACTTGAATCATTTCCCCTATAGTTTTGGAGTTTTAGGTGGGCCCCAAATCAACTTTCAAATCACACAGCACAAACTCAAATCTAATAATGTATTTCTTCCAATTTTCTCTTACCTAGGAGCCAGACCATTCCTCTGATGGGCACTTTCCCAACACTTTAGAAAAAGCTAAAATAGTAGCTTGTTTCATTCTGGTACATTCACAGTGATGAAAATGAGGCATTGTAGATTGTGATGTATTCATTACAATTCTTAGTCTTCTTAAACTTCAACATGCCATATGAACAGAATGATGATTTTTATGAAAACACATGCTCATCATGTGATTCATCAGGATGATACCAGGAACATTTATTCTGCATCCCCACCAGGTTTCAGATGATGGTGACATCCACATCACCTAAGAGATGCATTTTGTTTCCTTGTAGTGATTGTTCTTGGTGGTTTGTTCCAGTTTTTTAATTTTAATAAAATCACTTTATAGTAATGAGCCCACTAATAAAAACATCACAAAACTCTACTAAGACTTCAGAAGAGTCATTCAAAGTGTATAGGAGTTCACTGAGATACATAGAATTGGGAACTTGGCAAGGGTTTCTTTGAGTTGCTACCTTAATCTAGCTATATAAAGTCATATACTCTGAACATTAGGAATTTGGTTAAATGAAATTCAAACAAAATGCCTGTTTAAATCACTTGGATAGTTACAAGAATAAACAGACACTGAACCTTGGTTCTCACTCCCAGTGATCTGTTATAATCTGGTACCACCAATGAAACGAGTGATTATTTAGCAAAGTCTGAGAATCGCATCTGCTGATCTACAGGGGAGAGTAAAAGGTATTAAGGCATGAGAAGTTAGAATGGCAGCTGTACAAATGAGCCATAAATTATCCAGATAGACCACACATGGGAAGGACAGAGAAAATATTCAGAATTTGAAGTAATTACATTGCTGGACCATAACAGCAAAGGAGATGGAACCCTGGCCTAGGATTTCCACATTCTATGTTACCCAAGTGATGGGACACTTACTATATGACAGTGATGTTATAATAAGAAACCCAAAAATCTATTTAATAACCAGTAAGTGGAGACAGAGTTCTAGAAGTCTAGTCAGCTCCACCACAAGAAAGGTCAGGACGGAGACAGAGACTTGGAGACACAAAACAGAATAAAGACATAAAAAGAAAGGCTATAAATTATGCATGCAAATGTGCAGGCATATGTGTGTTCTTTGAGAACACATGGGCTCTGATGACCCACAGCTTCTCCCACTGGCTCAGGCTGTCACGATATGCAGTAAACTATGCAGCTACATGTGTCAGCTTTTTTCTCTCAGTCGCCGCTGCTTGAAAACACAGATTCATGCCTGCACTCTGCTCCTTCTCTTACTCTTCCGGTTCCTGACATCATCTAGTACACTCGGTCTGACCAAAGCAGGCTTTAGAATCAGAAGTCAAGAGAGCCATTTTGAAGTATGGGAATGAATCTTTCCTGTCACATATTCAAGACAAGTACCCCTACTCACAAAGAGAGCCACCACCAGCCACACCCGTGAGGGGCCATGTCTCTTCCCAGAGTTAACTTATCCCCCTCCAGAGAGCCTGATTATAAAGCAGACCAACCCAAACACTATTTTCATAAAGCTCTGTTCTCTGTGCATAAGTGTATAAAGAACATTTTTACCCTTAATATCTATTTATTGTAGATGTGGAGGCTATCCAACACCCTAATTCAGTCTGTTTCCCCCCAGATCAAGACCCTGACTAGTCTTCAGCTATGCTTTATCCTTAAACAAAACAGCACATGGATAAACATACTCTCCTTAGAGCATCAAAAACCCTCACTTGATCTCACAATGAGCAAAATTCAGCTAATTATTCGGTAAGGATATCAACTATGTAATAGAAATTAAAGATGATACATTTACTCTGTGACATGGTTCCATTCTCCAATTCTCCTTTTCTCTATTGGTTATTTGTAAAATCCTAAAAGTAATTCCAATAACAAAGAACTCTGATCATGACTGCCAAGTCAAGGTTAATATAGCATAGCTGCAGGGATTTGCCTCAGATCTTGAGGTACATACAGACAGAGCCTACCTCCAGGCTCAGATTTGAGAGCACCCAGACCATCGAATTTCTTCTCCTTGATTCAGTAAATTTCATTCTTGAGCAATTATCCCATGAAAACATAATATTTGTGAGTGAAACATCTGAGTCTGTGCTTCAGTTTTCCGCAAAACCAGCCAGGAAGAAGAGAGTTAGAAACAAAAACCCCAGAAAAATGACTTCCCCTCACAAACAATGCAGAATAAGTTCACTCAACACCTCCGTGCACCTCTGATCTCCTCTCTCCCCTCCTGTGTATAGTCAGATAGGAAGGATGCACAGATCACCACAAGAGACCGGGCCCTTGACAAGAGGCTGGCTCCTGACAGAGGCTGAATTTAGATGGAGGCTATGGATCCTTACAGTTCTCGCAAAGGACAATCATTTAGAGCATACTGATTGTCCTCCCCTCTGCTCATCACTCTTGCTGCCTGTAGTTACTAGAAGAAAAAAAGCAAGAAAAGCCATCGCAACCTAATCAGAAGTGAGTGTCTCCACAGCAGGAGCCCCTCAGAGGCCACCCTCCCTCATGCTGCCTCCCCACCTCTCCCTTTCACCAGGTTCACAGGGCACGCACTTCCAGAACAGGGCCACTAAAAATAGCTGCAGCTGTAAAACAGTTCTTTATGTGTTGTTTAAGATAGGTATCTTTCTCAGGGTAGAGATGCATTTCTAGGCATAGAAATAGAGAGAGAAAGGCATAAAGTAAGAGATTGATAGGTTTTTATCACATAAAAGTGGGAAATGTTTATGCAACAATAGCTTCCAAAAGCAAAATCTGAAAAGCAGACACTGGGAGGAAATTGGTGCGCCATAAATAACACAATGGGTCATTATTCCTAATACAAAAACGTTCTCAGGTAGAAGAGATGAACATGCCAGCAAGAAAACTGGCAAAAATGTGAAAAGCTGATACACAAAATTAAAAAGACACACAGACAATAATCATGTTTTTCACACTTCAATTGCATGCAGATCAAAGAAAAGCCAGCCCCACACCTAGCCTACTGAGAGCCCCTTTTCCTAACAATGTGAGATCGAGAATATTTGCGTGTCATTGGTAGAAATGTTGCCTGCAATATCCCTTTACCTAAGTGATTTTCCAATATGCATCAAAACTCATAAAAATTTCCACAAATTCTACTTCTAGAAATTTCTTGTAAAGAAAAAATATCAAAGCTGTAAAACTACCTGTTAATAAATACTTACTGACAAATACGTGAGTCACAAAGTTAATTTATAAAGCAGAAACAACTTTCATGTCTAATAGGCAAAATCTCTGTCATAAATACAGTATAATAATAATCCCAGCAAAGAACACCTGTCATTAATTAAAATTTATGTCCAAATAATATTTAATGAACTGTATAAAGAATAGTTTGAACATTTTGAGGAGCATAGACTATACACATATGCAGAGACAGAGAGAGAGAGAGAGAGAGAGAGAGAGAGAGAGAGAGAGACTGAGACTCAATATGTAGCACTGGTTGGTGGGCCTGGAACTCACTATGTAAACACTATGTAAACCAGGCTGGTCTAGAACTCATAGAGACCTCCTGCCTCTGCCCTCCAAGAGCTGGACTAAAGGTATGCACAAAAATACCTGGCAACTCTACACAATTTTTTATCTGTGTTTTTGTGTATGTGTGTGAGGGGTGCATGCTAGAAAGCATAACACGTATTCATCCAGTGTGATGTTGGGGTAATAGTATGGGGGACAGGAAACCAAGAGAGGAGAGGAAAAGATCTAAGGGAGGAAGACGGGAGAAGAAAGAGACAGACACAGAATGCATGTGACATGAAAGCAAAGCGGGGCACGGTTAAGGAGAAAGAAGGGGACCAGTGAGAACGGTGGGGGAGGGGTATGAACAGGAACAAAGGGTAATGAGAACTACGTGTGAAAAAAGGAATGTTAAGCTAAATTTTAAAAGTAAATATCTATTACACCACAGCTAAGCATAGTAGTAGCTCAGTACTGCAGAAGTCAAGTTAGCACAATCACTGTTACTTGGAGGAGGTCAGCCCGGGCTACATAATGAGACCCTATGTCAAAAAAGAAAAAAAAGAAAATAAAGAAAACTCAGTATTGTACCACAGATAATGAGGCTAATTAATCCTACTAGTCAAAGAACTACTTTCTATGTTGTGGCACTATAGGTTATTAAAATATTCTACATTAATAATTTTGCCTTTGTTTTTCTTTCACTGTTTTTAAATATATCTAACTGACAAGTTAACATTGTATATATTTATTTCAGAGAACATGAAATTTACTTTAATGTAAATATGAGTGCAGATTGGATAAGTCAAAAAATTTATGAATGCATTTCCTGACATGCTCAACATTTTTTCAGTCACTTGCTATTAACTCTAAGTCACTGCCTAGTATAAAATAAAGCATTGACTATAGTCATCCTGATAAAAAAGATACCTCAATCTCATTTCCCTTTTCTTTTTTTTTTAACTTTTGTGTATGGTATGCATGCGCCACAGCGCTCTTGTAGATCAGAGAACAATTTGCAAAGGTCATGTCTGACTTTCCACCATGTGGGTCTCTGGGATTGAACTCAACTCAGGTTCAAGTGCCTTTACCTGCTGTGTCACCTCACAGGACCTCATATTCCATTTCTAAATACACTTTGGTGCCCTTTGACCAGCATATCCCCAATCTTCCAATACCTCGCCCCGCCTCTGGTAGCTTCCATCAAGGCTTTGTCGTTTCTATGGGCTCCATGTTTCTACAGTCCAAGTGGAAGATCATGTGACACTTACTGCTTTTTGCCTATTTCATTTAGTGTCTTTCAGGACCATTTATATCATCACAAGTGATAGTTTTCCTGGTTTTGAGGCTATTGCCCATTGTGCAGAGGATGTGTGTGTGTGTGTGTGTGTGTGTGTGTATGTGTGTGTTTAGTGCATGTGCTGTGGTAAGTGGTATGTGAAATAGTATGTGTGATGTTTTTGAGTGTGTGGGTATATGTTTGTGCTGTGTGGTGTCATATGTGTACATGTATTTGTAGTGTTCGTGGCATGTGTGTGCATGTATTTGTGGTGTTTATGATGTGTTTGTGATGTTTGGGGTATCTATGAATATATGTTATTGTGTGTGTTTGTGTTGTCTGTGTGGATGTGATATGTGTTTATCCCATGTCCATATGTACTCATTCACTGATAGACACGAGTTGATTCTGCATTTTGGCTCTTGTGGATAGCCCTGCCACAAACCCAGGATTGCCAGTTCCTCTTCAACATACTGAGTAAAATCTTTTGCATAGTTATTGAACAGTGGTATTGCAGGATCACATAGAACACTTGTCCTTATTTTTTTAAATATCTTTCAGACTGTTGTCCATGAAGGCTGCACTACTCTGGATTTTCTCCAAGACTGTGGCAGGGTGTGTTTTTCTCCACATCCTTGACATTTGCTATCTTTCCTCAGTTGGGTAACAGGGATTCTGACAGCATGAAGTGATGTCTCATTATAGTTTAACTGTCATTTCCCTGGAAATTTTTGTTTTTGTTTTTATTTTGAGACAAGTCTCACTATGTAGCCCTGTCTGCCCTGAAACTCACTGTATAGACCAGTATGGCCCCCAGTTCACAAAAATCTGCCTGCCTCTGCCTCAGGAGTGCTGGGATTAAAGACATGAGCCACCACACCATGGCATCCCTGGTGATTGTTTCTTTTATCCTACCCTACTGGACATGTCTTCTTTAGAATACTGTCTGTGCTGGTCCTTTGCCCATCTTCCCCTTTTCATTGCATTCTCTATGTGCTTTGATTATTAAACCTGTATCCTAGGAGTGGCTTTCCATTGCATTCTTCTGTTCTCTCTGTCTCTTGACCCCGTGATGCTTCTCTTGCTCTGTAGTAATACTTATTTTAGTTTGCTGTAGTGCTATTAGTCTACTACCACTTTCGTTGCCTGTGCAGTTGTTGCTGTTAAGAAATCATTGCCCACGTGAGTTTGCATGGGTCTTGAGGGTGTCAGAACCATTGCATAGGTTCATATGAGCACGGAGGACTCTATTTCCATGTTGTTATGCACCTCTTCACTGGCTGTTATAATCTTTCTGCCCCCTCTTTCGTAATTGCCCCTAATTCTTGAGTGAGTGAAGCTTAATACAACTCCTGTCCAGGGACCCACACTCTGCAGACTCCTAATCTCCACTCTTTGACCATTTGTGATCTTTTGTGTTTCTGGCCCTCTGTTGCATGACGGAACTTCATTAATGAAAACTGAGAGATTCATTAGTGTCCTCCTTACCCCTTGTTTCATCTTTTGTGTGCCTTGGGTGTGCAGGTTGCATTGTAGATGTTCTGCTTGGGCATGAGCAATTCACAGACAATGTCTGTGTGTGACTGGCTGTGGTACTCCATAGTGGTCTCTGTCTGGTGCAACAGAAGCTTCAGAACAATGCCTGGCACCATCCCCCTATGCCATTTCATCCCCCTACACCATCTTAGAGCAGTTTTATAGTTTTGGGCCTCACAGTGAGTCTTTCATATATTTTAGTTGTTTTAATTTTAACATAGAATGAAATAATAAGCTGACATCCTTCTGCATATTAATATGCAGGTTTTTCTAGCACAATATATTTACTCTTTTCCTCATCATATGTTCTTGGTAACTTTTTCCAAAAGAAAAAAAAATAATAAAACTGAATAGAAACCTGTGGGCTCTAGATCATGTTTTCGTGATCTGTTTTTAAGTCAGTAGCATGAATTTTTTTTCCATTTCTATAATTACGAAGTCCTCTTTGACATCAGGTCTGAAGAGATCATCTACTTTCTTATTATTTTTTTGCTCATGTTGCTTAAACACTTCAGGGTTTTT
Source organism: Eospalax fontanierii (assembly GCA_035773235.1). Classification (NCBI taxonomy): domain Eukaryota; kingdom Metazoa; phylum Chordata; class Mammalia; order Rodentia; family Spalacidae; genus Eospalax; species Eospalax fontanierii. The sequence continues at coordinate 105,406,420 of CM069527.1, read as the reverse complement.
TACAATGTCATCAAATTTTCTAAAAAAAAAATTCTATTTCTGTAGAAAATGTCACTGGTGCAGCTGGAGAGGTGGCTCATCAGTCAAGAGCACTTGCTGCTGTTGCAGAGGACTGAGCTTCTGTTCCCAGTCCCCACACAACAGCTCAAAACTGGCTGAAACTCCAGCTTCATGAGATCCAGTGTCCTCAGCTGGGCTTCCACAGCCACAGCATGCGCATGAAGCACATGCAGACATGCAGACAAACTCATACACATTAAGTGAAAATAGACATGTTGCTGGAATTCAGAGAGAGTTGCCAGATTGAATTTGCAGAAATTTTTTCATAGCTTTGGCATTTGCACAACACTTATTCTTTTACGTAGAGGATTCCAGTGGTTTGAGTCTTACTCTTTCAGTTCATTTCATTAATATTTATAGTTTTCACTGTAGGCATCCTTCACATGCCTGGTTAAATTCATTATAAATATTTTAACTTCTAGCGATCATAATTTAATTACTTTCTTCATTTCCCACTTGTTTTCTGATAGATCATTGTGAATGTACAGAAATCCTCCATCATTTCTGTTTTGTTGCTGCTGTTGTTTTTGAGACAGGGTCTCATCCTGTAGCTCAGGATGGTCTCAGACTTGCAGCAATTCTCCTGCCTCCATCTCTCAAGTGCAGGGACAACAAGCACAAGCCACCACATCTGGATCCGATTCACATTTGTATATGGAATACATCCTGAAGTTGTTTACTAGTTCTTAGGGTTTCTTTGGAGAGTGTTCAGCGTGTCAGATCATGTCATCTGCAAGCAGGAACAAATTGACTTCCTTTCCAGTGTGGATGAATTTAACCTCTTTGCCCAAATGCTCCAGAATGGACTTCCAGAGACATGTTGAGGAGAAATGGAAAGAGTGGGCATCTTTACTGCCATTGGTCTTAGACGCAAATCTTTCAGCTTTTCACAGAAGAGCATGACAGCTGCACCACAGTTACAGCTACAGTCTTATTTGGAGTATCTTGTGTTATATCGTAGCTATTTCTTCTTGACCTAATTTCTTGGGAACTTTTATCTTGAAAAGATGTTGGATTTTATTGAATATTTTTACACATATGGAAGAATAATATTTATGATCTTGGTCATTACATTTGTTGATGATTTTCTATCTTATTTACTGATTTATGTGAACTGAACTATCCTTGTCTCCTTGGGTATATGGTTACTTGATCACTGCAAATGTGACAGTGAATTCAATTTGCTAATACTTCACTGAGGATTTCTGCATTATGTTCATGGCAATGCTGGCCTTTAATTGTCTCTTCTTGTAGTGTGCTCCCACTTTGGGTCAGGTATTAATGGTCTCTTCGATTTTGGGAATCCAGCGATTGTTACTAGCTCTTTAAATACTTGCAGAATGCAATAGTGATGCCATCAGGTCCTGCGATTTTCTTTTAGACCAACTTTTTGTTAGTAATTCAATTTCTTTACTTATTAATGATCTGATCAGATATGCTTTTCCTTCAGGACTTTGTTTTTGTAGGTTGTATTTGCCAAGAAATTCAGCTGATTCTAGGTTTATTCAAGTTTGGTTGCATAATCATTCCTAATATTCTTTTATGTTATTTTATAGTATTTTTTGCACTTCCATGTTTGATTTTATTAGTCTACTCTCATTTTGTCTATTAATGAGTTGTTGATTGTATAGTAAATATCTCAAACTGTTTTTTAGTTTCTATTTCATCTCTGTGCTACGATAACTATTATTTCCTTCCTTCTATTAATGTTGGGCTATATTTGTTCTTTTTCTGGGTTTTGCTTGCTTGATTCTTTGTTTTTATATGAGAGCTTTCTTGATGTACAACATTGATTTTTTTGAATCTTTATCCATATTTGATGTTAGTGTTCATTACATAAGCTTTCTTTTTAAAACTGATTTAACTGTGTCTCATAAATGTTTGTGTTGTGTGTCTATTACCATTTTCATTTGTCTTGAGATTTTTTAAAATCACTTTATTTTGTTTCTTGATCACTACTTACTTTGCAGCAGAGCACTTAATTGTCACCTATTCATGAATTTTCAAAATTGTACTGTTAATACTGCTCATTCTAGTACACTCAAATTTTTCCTCGATTTGTTACAGCTTCATTTATGCTCTGATATGCATTTTTCCATGGATTTTTCAGTTAACCAATTGTTATTTTTTCAGTTAACCAATTGTTATGTCACCCAAAAGCATGTCTGGGTAAGTAATCTTCAAATGTGTTTTATTCTTTGCTGCTTTCTTCAGAGGAATCCACAGTATAGTGATGAAGTCCCCTGTTCTGAGTCCAAACTCTTTCCAGAATCTGGCAAAATAGCCAGGGTTCTGTCGCCTCTATCCACACGACTTTCAAGACTTACCACATTGGTGCACTGTACTCCCAATGTAGAAACTTAAAAGTCCACGCCTAAGTGAGCCAAAGAGTTAAGAAGAAAGAAGTCTTACAAGCCTGCTTCTTAGGGTCTGCTCTAGACTAGTCATAGTTTCTTGGATTCCATTTCCTTTTGATGCCAGTAATGCATCTTTTTATAATCTTGGCAGCTTTTAAAAGGGAAGCAGAAAATTAACAGATGCTATCTCACCCCTCCACAAAACCATGTCCCAAATAAAGTTGTTCTCTCTGGGACTTGCCAGGATCGTATCAGTTTGCTCCCCCAATTTGGGACCTCATACTTGTGTATCTAGGTGGAAAATTAAAAACAAGAATCGCTTTGGGTTGCTTTCTAGGTGGAAGGCTTTTTTCATTCTCCACCTGATTTATCTGTCTATTATCTTCCACAATATCTCTCTCCCTTTCTCTCTCTCCTTTCTTAGACAAAAATAAATACAACTTCATTCTTGTTATGCAATGGATTAGTCTCGACAAGCTAAACTCAACTTCTTGCTTCACAAATGATGTAATGATGTGACCACAACCAAATTTATTATCCATTTTAAGCTTTTTCTTCTTCTCTTATAAAATGACAAATAAAATCTTCATTCCAGCACTCTACTGATGATGAAATAACATAAGTCATAGAGAACAGTATATAGTACCTGAGCAAAAGCATTTATTTTCTCCTTTTGTTTTTACTTTTAAAAGAATTAAATTAGTATAATGCTCTCCATAATGCTGGTTCTCACCCCTGCACATCTTTGTGTGGCCCCTGTGCCTTATGATTGTTGTTAACCAGTTTCCTTTCATTTCCTTAAGATAACTTTCAGATATTGCATTTAAAGAACTTTTTTTTTTCTTACTGGCTAGGGGTACCTCAACTCTCTTCCCTTTTGAGGTAAGATACAAAAGCTTTGTGTAAGGAGATTGCTGTACAATGAATTTTGGTCACATCTGTTGGTATCTAGCACCTTCTGAGAGCCTTTCCTATATTCAAGCTTCACCATTCCCACCCAGGTCTAATGAGGTAAGCTACTATCTAAGCTACAAGTCAAAAGTTCTTCTCAATTCTGTTCAATGGTGTTGAAAATCAATGTGTGTTTTTCTGCTATGCAGTTGGGTTCTTCCAGAGGAGAGATCTAGAATTACATAAAATGGAGTGAACTTTAACACAACAAAGAGTGTGCAGGATAAGACCACAGCCCTAAGGATATGCTCAGTGAGGACAAAAGTATAAAGATTTTTCTTCTCAGGTCAAGAACAAGAAGTACTCTGTGAGACTTGACTTGTAAGATGCTCAGGGTTCATGTGTTTTGGCTTCTGCTGCTATTGGTGTCACCTAGGTGATGACACTTTATTATTACCAGTGGCAACTGGTTCTAGTTCACAGTTTCCCAAACATTCATACAATTAGCCTTGTGGTGCTTCTCAGAGACAGCACTGGCCAGAGTTTTCTGCACTCAGTAGTCTGTTCCTGGCACAATGGCTCCTTTTCTCTAAGCATCTTAATCAGTTGCATTTGAGGAACTCTGACCCTTTGGCTTATCCTTAAGCCCTCATCATGGCACCCATTTTGTGATCTATGTGTAAGTTTTCCCTTACATGCTTTTCCAGTTTCTTAGTCAATATTTTTCAAAATATTTTATTTAGTATTTTTATTTTATGAGTCTAGTATGTAATTGTACTACATGTACGCAATATCGGCAGAAGTAAGAAGAGGGCATCAGACCCCTGAAACTGGAGTTACAGACAGTTGTTAGCCATCGGGTGGGTGCTGGGAATTGAACCTGGGTCCTCTGTAAGAGCAGCCAGTGCTCTTAACTGTTGAGCCATCTCTTCAGCCTCAGCAACAATTTCTTATACCTAATTAGAAATTATTTGCATAAAAATAAATCTGTTGAAATTACTGGTGTGATCACTCAGTTTTAACATACTTAACTGAAAATTCTTACTGTAAGTGTCTTTTCTCCAAGATAAGGGCCAGGAATCACATGATCAGTGACCAAGTCATCTAGAACACAGGCCTATGTTAAAGGCCACTACACATTCCAGTTTGGGAAATTCTTGACTTGATGAAATGACTAACTGATTGATTGACAGAGACAGGCTCTCCCACTGTAACCCAGGTTGGCCTCAAATTTATAATCCCTCTTCCCCAGTCTCCTAGGTGTTAGAATTAAAACCACACTATGAGTTCTGGTATTAGCATCAAAAGTTCCATAAGACAGAAACTCTTGAGTGCCAGGAAAATGAGATGGTTGATTACCCTATCTGTGACCTACATGTTGCAAATCAATTGTATTTCAAAATATTCTGAAGAGACCACTCCAGGGAGTTGACTTCAAATCCTTTTGTTAGAAATGTGGCATTTCTAAAGAGCTGAGCTACTTTAGTGCTCAACAAATATTCATATGGTCCTGTGAAATATTTTAAGTACAGTCTGAGAGTCTCTAATCTGGAAATGGAAATTCTGAAAGGATGCAGAATTTCAAAAACTGTGGAGTTGAAGTCTTCAAATTAAAGATGTTTCACCAATGAAATCTTAGACAAATACTACAAAATCTGAAAAATTCAGAATCTGAAACAAGAATTTTAAATAAAAGATATTCAACCTGTATATCAAATTTATACTATCAGACCCTGAAGAGTAATACCCATTCAGATAATTTTTTCCTTTTCTTTTTGGAAGGGTTTGGGAGAAGTTTATTAGGCTCACACTTCTATATCACAGTCCATCTTTGAGGGAAGCAAAGGCAGGAAACAAAGGCAAGAAACCTGGAGGCAGGAACTAAAGCAGAGACAATGGAGGAACGCTGTTTACTGGCTTGCTGCCCCTAGCTAAGCTATTTTTCTTTTACAACCCAGGCCCATGGTGCCCAGGGATGGCATCATGTAGCTGTCAACTAGATCTCAATAAAACATCAATAAAACCAAAATAATTATTAGGACTAAACTGACTAAATAGATTTATGAAGTCTTTATAATACCACATTCTAGCTCTGTGTTAATAGTTTCATGATGTAAAGCAAATGCAAGCAAATTTACTATAGTAGGAAGTTAAAAGATACATTGTTCAAACACTGATCGGGATTCGTTGGAAGGAATGTTGGAAAAATTAGTGCTCAGAGCACTGAATACAGTGTATGAGATCCAACTGTGATGACGATATAGAAAGCTTTAAAATAAAAAATAAAAAAGTGGAAGAAAAACTTCAAGCCAACTAACAGAATATTCCACCTTCACTAAATTACACAGCACAAAAGCACTGTTAAGGAAAACAAAGGCTGCATGCAAACATCTTCATTATTTTCGTAATATAAGCTTTAACCTTTATGATAATAAACAGTGTCGATATAATATCAAAATTTTAAAGTTAAAAAAAAGGCATAGCAAATAGCAACACCATAAAGGGGGAGTTGGATAAACTCTTCTTGTACCTGATTGAAGCCATAGACATTAGAACAGGAAACATTGAAATTCAGCAAAATAATGCATGCTCCACATAAAATGCCTCATACATGCAATCAGCACCTAATACTGATTTTTCATGATCAGGTGGATATGAAGCAAGTATTAAATATAGACAGAGGGTCAACACTGAGGAAAGATCAACAAAGCTGCAGCTCATGTTCAAGAAACATCATGCATGTGATAATTACGAGCTTTAAAATCAGTAAATGTCTATTTTCTCAGTATGTTTAAAACAAAACAAAAGCTCATCCCAGTAATCACATAATGAAAAGTCCCATTATGACATTGGATTTCAGAGTGTTTACTATAGAAGTATGTTTACTATAGAATACATAGGGGCTTAAAGAGAAACAATGGCATTAAAAGGAAAATTTCAAGCTGAATAAAATGCAGGAATTGAATAGATGAAAGCATAATCATAAACAAGGAACTGAAGTTTAATACCAAATTCAGCCAGTGTTATGTAAAGAATACATTTCCCCCTGTCCGTGAGAGATGATGTCATTGCAACTTCTGAAGTATACTTAACATCCAGATTAAAATGTTGGAGAGTGAAGGGGAAACTGAAAATATTTCTTTTCATTTATCTATATTATTTTTTTTATTTTATGCATATGAGTGTATTGCCTGCATGTATGCAAGTGCACCTATGTTGTGCGGTGCCCACAGAGGTCAGAAGAGTGTGTCAAATTCCCCTGGAACTGGAGTTACAGATGGTTGTTAGCCACCATATGTGGATTCAAGAAGATGAACCTGGGTCCTTTTGCAGAAGAGCCAGTACTATTTAGCACTAAGCAATCTCTCCAGCCCATTATTTAAAATAATTTTATTTTTATTGAATATTTGCAATTCCTAAACAATATAGTTTGAGAGCGTTTAGAGCCACCTCCCCTCTCCAAACATCCCCCCCACTGCACCTTGCTCAATTTATGATTATATCATATAGAGTCTGTCATTCAGTGTTGTACATCCACTTGGGCCCACCAAGACCCCATCCCTGCAGGACACAGTCTCACTCCCCGCTCCCTAAAGTCAGAAATTGCCAAAAGTCTTCAGGTTGTATGGAATTTTTCAACCCCTTCTCCATTGACTATGCTGAGATCTTGTCTTATGTAGGACTTGTGCCTGCTGTCACCATCGATGGGCATTCATCTGTATATCTGACCAGCGGTCTGAAAAACTGTTTCCTTGTCATCGATCCCCTCTGGCTCTTATCATCTTTCTGCGACCTCTTCCACAATGGTCCCTGAGCTTTGGGAAGCAGAAGTTTGAAATAGTTGTCCTATTCAGGAAGAAGCACTCTGCAGCCTCTTTTCCTCTGCACATTGGCCAGCAATGTGTTTCTGCATGAATCGCCATCTGCTGCATAAGGAAACTCTCAGGCCAGAGTTGAGAGAGGCATTCATCCTATGTGTAAGTTTGCACTGAAACTGTCCAGTTAGCATTTCCCTAATTACCAAAGATGTTGAAAATAATGGCTATTTATTTTTGTTTCTTCTTTTGAGAATTCCTTGTTTGGATCCATAGCCTTTTTTTTTCCCTTTGTCTTTTTTGAGACAGGGTCTCCCTGTAGTCCCAGCTGTCCTGGAACTCCCTCTGTAGACCAGTCTGGTCTTGAACTCACAGAGATCCACCTGCCTCTCCCTCCTGAGTGCTGGGATTAAAGGAGTGGACCACCACACCCGGCCATAGCCCATTTTTGTAAATGGATCATTTGTTTTCTTGGATAATGAAAATATGAAATGTAATGAAATACATTTACACAACCAATTTCTACTCAGTAGTAAACAAAGGTTGAAACAATGAAATTTGTAGGTAAATGAATGGAACTAGAAGTTGTCATATTAAGTGAAGTAGCACAGACTCAGGGGAAAAATGATGCATGTTCTCCCTCATTTGTGGAATTTAGCACCAAATCCATATATGTGAGTATGTATCCTGATGTAACTGCAGGAACCAGGAAAATGGAAAGGAACCAGGAGGTGAAGGTAAAGAAGGAGCCTGAGAGAGAAATAGTAGGAAACAGGTGCTATCAATGGAGAAATGGGTGAAATGGGGCATTACACTGGGAGGGGACGGAGGAGGATTGTTCAAGGAACTATGTGGGTAAAGAGGAAGAAAGAGCTCAAGCAGAGGATCATGGGAGATAAGTTTTAACAAGGTTGAAATGTGGGGAAAGGGAGCACTTTGACTGAGGAGGGAGGGGAGAGGCATGGACAGGAAGAGAGAGAGAAGACATATAATGTTTAGCTGGTGTGAAAAACCAGAGGGAAATGGATTAGCTCAAAATCCCTACTGAAAAATTACCCACGTAATATCTCTATGTGTCCACGTGTGTGGTTGAAGGCTATATAACAATAAAAAGTACCAGACAGGAAAAAAAACTCTCTTGGACTTGTATGTAGGCCAGGGTTATCCAAGAAACTCCCAAAATTACACATACCCCTTGATTGGCTCCCAGAACTTGCAGATAAGACCCTATTGCTGAAGACAAGATATATTTGAGACACAGGACTTAAGACAGTGGAGCTGGATCTGAGCTGGAAGCCACCTCCCTCAAAACTAGCTCTGATACTTTTGGAAGACACAATGAAAGCTGCTAAAGGAGAAAATCAATCGATGGTCCAACCCCAGCTTTGAAGCCTAATAACCACAACAATGAAAAGCACAGAAAACTACAGTGCAGTAGTAGCACTTTTATCCTGGGGTTAATCAACAGCTACCTAATTGGACTTAAAGCCCACTCAATGGGAGGAAACTCATATGTGGTACTGTAAACATAGCCAATTACACATAGTTGTAGAGGTCATGAATCCTAGAGAAAACCCTAGGCTGTCACATCCCTAAACAAAAGTAATTCTTACTATATGCTAAATATGGATTGTTATGTTTACAGACAAGTATGCCAGTCACCACTCATCAAAAAAGTTTCTTCTGCAACAGAGACTATTATAGATTTCTACAACTGGTCACACATGGAGAATGAGTGTCTGTGAGAGACACAACCCTAAGTGATATGTCTACAATGCAGCCACTTCACCAGGACTCAGAAAGACAGAGCAACATGGGTTAGAGAGAATGTTAATACAGCTCTCAACTCTCATCAGTGAAGCTTCCTCATGCAACAGAGGGTGAAGATGAACACAAAAGGCCCAAGTGTAGAGAATAAGTATCTGCAGAGTATGAGTCCCTGGATAGGACACCTATATTAAAATTCAACCACCCAGGTCTCAACAACAATTGCGGAAGAGAGGGCAGAAAGTCTGTAAGAGCCAGGAGAGGAGGTTCGTGACCATATGGAAACAGTTTTACAGCCTCCTGGGACCTTGCTCATACGAACCTACATCAATGGTATCAGCATGCACAAGACCCATGCAAAGTCAATCTGACAAAAACCCAGTACAGAACTGTGGAAACGTAAAATCTGTTTCTGTTTCTGTTGTTGTTGTTGTTGGCCTAACTGGTCTGGAACTTGTTATGTATGGAGTCAATCTCATAGATATCCACTTGCCTTTGCCTTCTGAGTGCTGAGACTAAAATCATGTGCCACCATACTTAGCTTATAAAATCTATTTAAAAATAATAAATTTTAGATAGCTAGAAAAATCACGCTTTTAAACACAATTTATCCTTTTTTAGTTTCAGTGTATGAGATATATATCCACTTTCCAATTGCATGCCAAAAATATTTCTTTCTTTGGAGATCAGTTTGGAATCTGCAGCACACAAGCTGACATCACTTATCTGGAAGAGTGATACAATTTTCCAAAGACTGAACATGAAGCATTTTTCACAACCTTTTAGCAGGTTGGAAGTAAACTTTAATGGCTCCATTTAATTTACAATCTTCATAGCATGTATTCAGAGTGAAAAGCTTGGACTTGCCAAGTCTAGCTGTGAATAGTGTCGTAAACAGTTCCTGAATACACCAAAAGTGCCCCTGACTATTGTGGAAAATGCATTATTTTGATTACAGTCCTAGTTCAGCTGCCATTATGTCACATTTTGTCAATGTGCAGTGACTCATTAGTTAATTCTTTCTGAGTTTTCAAACAGGTAACAAGGGATAGCAACAGCAAGGCAAAGGAAAACAACTTATCCCATGTAAGACTAGGATAACTCCGACCCTGCTGGCTTCAGAGAGCTTGAAATGAAAATTTGGACAGGCTAAAAGAATTGCCAAATTTAAATTTGAGGAAAGTTGTAGGGTTTGTATTTTGCAAGTGAAAAATGTGATTAAACTATATTTCTTGAACTGTAAAGAAAAGAATACGAATGATGCCTTAATCTTATTAAGCTTGCATTGTTGTTGGTGGTTGATTGGTTGGTTTTGTTTGGTTAATCTTTTTTGTTTGTTTTCTGCATTTTTTCCAACATGGGAAATTGTCAGGACAATCACGTCTCCCTAGGACAGAATAACTCATTAAGAGGAGGGGATGCACTCATCACAATTAAACTGCATCCCAGGCACCACCAGCCAGGAGCTATCACTTCGCCCTTCAGGACAAGACTGCCCAGTGTGTTACCGACAGGAAGTTCTGGCCAATATAAATGTCACTAATCTCATATCTGTTGTCTGGCAGGAAACACTGCAACTCAACAAAATTACAAACCAGTTAAACCAATAACGTAGCTTAAAATTAGTAAAACCATAGGCTCTAAGTATTAATTCAGACAAGAGAAGTGATAAAAGGCAGTCTTCTAGCTGTCCTGACCTCTAGATCTGACACAGCCAGAGGTCCAGGTCTTGCATAATGAGGCCAACTATGATTCCTGGGATCTTAATTATGAAAAGATTGTTCTGGTAATGGAACTATGGAACTTCATAGTACCCTGTTCGCTTTTTTCAGGGGTCCATTCATGCTATTTGGCTATTTCCCTGAATCACCTCTGCAAGACTATGAGCTTTACAAGGAACCAAATGTATCTCTATTTCCTTATACACTCACATATTTACTTGAGCAGTCACAGATATGTACTGAGTGTCTGCTACATGGCTCACTCTGGTCCAGGAACAGGGATGCCACAGTCAAAGGGTGGCAGCATTCTCAATCTGCAGGCTGCATTCTAGCAGAGGATTGAAGTAGTGAGTAAATGCACATGTGTTCCAGTATCAGGTCACAGACACCATGTCTCCTAAACAGGCTAAAGTAGAACAAGATGATAGAGAACGATAAAGACAGTTTGTTCAGAGAGGGAGATCAGGGAAGACCTCCATGATTAGTCAGAGGAATGCATGTAGTTGCCTGAAGGCATAGCGCTATAAGCAGAGGGAAAATAAACTGTATGTGTAAAATTAGGAGCAGGTTCTGCATCCTGAAAGCCAGTGTGTTAGGCAGAAAGTAGAAGATAAGGTGTCTGGAAGGTCAGGAAAACAGAAATATGGCCATTTTAGGACCATGAAAAAGATATTGGGGTTTATGATAGGAGTGTTAGAAAGTCTTTGTCAGGTTCTGCTGAGGGTTGGATTAAGAGTAGACAACAGGTGGCCCATAATAAGGCTGTTCAGTCCAGGAAAGAGGGCAGCATGCTCAGGAATAGAGTGATTGAAGCAAAGACTGTGGAAAGGGTTGATTCAGAATGTATTTTAAATATACTGTCAACAAGCTGATGGAGGGATGAATATTAGGAACAGATGAAATATAGGCAACCCTGAGGTTTCAGGTCTGAGTTACTGAATAGGAGAAATGCGTAACTTGTGCATTTCTCTTGCTCATCAGTATTTAATGAAGAGGATCACTGAGCAAAGATGACATTTACATGGGAAGGAGGGGCTCAAAAAATCTGTCTTTGAAATGTTAGCTTTCCAGGTACAAAGGTCAAAGGTGGAAATTACACACACACGCATACACACAAACACACATATATATAAACTTTTATATATGTGAATTATATATATATATAAATTTTATATATAATGTTCATGTATATGTATGTCATATACATCACACATATGCATGAACATTAGTAGTCATAGAGTTCACAAAATATGACTTGCATCCATCAAGTCACTTTCATGGTTATCAAAAATGCTTTGTTGGAGCAGAGATGCGTTCTTTCACTTAAGCATTGTCAGTGGATGCTTTGTGCTATGGTGATAGAGTTCAGTAATCATGACAGGGAAAAAGCCTAAAATACTGTGTGATCATTTCCAGAATAAAAGGCCAACTTTTGACCTAGAGATAAAGAAAAGAGCAGGGCTGGAGAAGGGGCTGTGGAATCTCTAGATAGTTAAGCACAATCCCTCCACAGCACTGGAGGACAGGCACACAGAGGGAACAGCAGTGTGACAGCAGTGCCTCGTGCTCCCTTCCACCCTCCTCAGAACAGAGGCCACAAAAGGAGGGTGGTCAGTGAATAGGGCTGGGGTATCAAATTGATGAACGAATGAGTAAGGTAGCTAAGAAAAAAGTAAACAACTGAAACATTTTACATTACTGCCAGTGTTTCAGTATGATTTTATTACAAGAGATGCAGCAATAACCCTATGGTTTCTAAGAGAAAGACAGAAATTTTAAAATTCACACATAAGATGCAATAGTGAATTTTAAATTTCCCTCTTGATCCTACAAACAGATTCTGCATATTTACATTGCAAAATCCAAAACAGAGAAGAGTTTGACCAAAATGAAAGGACTCTGCCTCATGCTGTTTTTCACATCCTATCACCAGAGAAGATGGATGCTTCAAAATCCAATTTGTGTGGTGTGATCTATCTCAGTTGCCCAGCAGAAGTAACTAATACCTTCAGTCCCTCTAATTTTATGAAATGTATTTTTTAAGCCAGCCAGCATTTCTCACATCTCACAGCTATAATGAGTACCTTAGACAAAAATATGGCCCACAGTGAGTCAGTTCACATTGCCTCCCAGGACCCAGGTTTGTCACCAAATGGTTTGTACAGTAGTGAACATATTTTCTTGAATCCAACTGAAGGCCTTATTGAGAAGTCAAGACACTGAAAGTAAGAGTTCAAGGAAGTGGGATCCCAGGCACGAATCCTGAAACCTTCTATAAGCCATCCCTATATACAGTTCTGTTCAGTAATACAAAACCTTCCATAAGAAGTCAAAAAAAAATTCTCCTCCAGTAGCATTAAGAAGCACTCTATACTATGGAATTATCTTAGGAAATCTTGAGTAATTTGTAAAAAAGGTTTTAGTCTATAAATAAGTTAACTTGGAGCCAGCAAGATGGCTCAGGCTGATGGCCTAAGTTCAGTCCCCAGAACCCACAATGGAAGGAAAAAAACAAATCCTGAAAGTTGTCCCCTGACTTCCTAAATGCATATACATACATACATACACACATGCACTTACATACATATATACACATGCACACACACATTCACCACATACATACACACATACACATGCACATATATATGCACATGCACACATACATACACACATGGACATATATACACACGTACACAAGCACATATACACATGCATACACACATGGACATACATATGCACATACACATACGCACACATGTACTGATGATGATAATCAATTTTAAGCACTTCTATATTGAAAAAAGAGAAGTAACTTGGACTAGGTCATGTATAGCAAACATTCATTATTACCTAATGTGAATAGCCGTATTTTACCCCGAATCTGGGGGTTCTGTTACTGTTTGTTTAATTCACCACATCTCATAGTTCTGTAGACCATAGCAGTAACTTGTAAATAGTTCCAAAAGAACATATTCAAGGCCTCCCAATGTTCCCAACTTATATGTATACTCAAGGCATAAAGCCATTTCCCCTTGATTTACTAGGATAAAGTTAATGCCACCCTCACAGGAAGCAATCTAGGCCCAGCGCATTGTGTTGCAATTAGCTTAGGTCATTTTGTGACCCAAACAGGCTGTCAGTTCAGTTTGATTGGCTGAGTTCCAATGACACTACCTAATTTAAAAGTTGTGCATGGTTACCTTGATAAGCTTTTATTTCAACTGAACTTCATGCCAAGTGAATGTTACCAAGAAACTTGAGGAAGCATTCCCTTAATCTTTGCTAATTACTCTGCTTACTTAGTGACTATCAAAAGTCTATCCCCAACAAGCTCTTTGTAAAACATATCTCGTACTCTGCAGCGTCTTTCAAGTAGTAGCAGATGTCTCACCTGATAGTCTTTGGCAGGATTTTTCATCTTAATCTGCAGGTTTAAATCCTGCAATAGTTTTTTTTAATCATCATTTAACTTCCGTTCTTACTGTTTCATTTAATTTCCAGTTCAGAATGAAGCTCTGAGACCCTGCAAATTGCATTTCATAATGTAAATGAGCTCATTAAGTTTAAAAAGTGGGGGGACACCCCAGGTACTTCAAAGGCTTAAACTATGCCGAGGTAGCTGCTTACATCCAAGCTCCAAGAAGCACCAACGAGTACATGTGATTTTTAACATACACTTTCTCTACCATTCTTTATTTACTCACCAATTCCCGGCAAATAATAGCCTTTTTTAAAGGACATGAATTTGGGAAGGGAATCCGGTGGGGTGGAGAATCCAGAAGGAGTCAGAGGGGAGGAGTGGGCATGGAGGGAGTTAAAACACATACACTCATTTATGAAATTCTCAAACAATCAAAATATGCTAAAAATCACTTGGAAATTAGCTAGATATGAGAAAAATATAAAGAAAAATTAGCTTTGACAAAATACGGCACATGTCTCAGTTTCCTAAGATCAGTATGAAAGACTACCATAGACTGGGTAATTTAAACAACAAAATCATACTTTGTTTTGTTTTTGAGATCAAAGAACTAGCAAAGCAATTGTCCCTGAAACCTCCCTGATTTGTAGATGCCTTCAGTTCCCTGAGTCCTCATGTGGTCTTCATTCTGGAAATGTCTGCATGCAAGCCTCCTGTCATGGTGATTACATATTAGGGCAACACACTAATGACTTCACTTAAACTTCCTGAGAACTTTAAGGATCTTAGTTCCAGCTGCAATCACACTGAGGCTGAGTAGTGGCTGAGGACCTCATATAAATTTGGGAAGATACAATGGATCCCTAACTGTAAAGTAAACTGGAGAGAGGGGGGAAGATGGTAGGTTCAGTTTGAACTTGAACTAAAGGGTGCCATACCAATCTCCTACAATTTCTTGTTACGAAGAATTCTAAGTTGCCAAGTTATTTTCTGTCCTCAAAGGGTGATTCACTTTTTAAAGGAATCATAAGTACAGGGAATGCTGGGAAATCTAGAAGTCAGTTTCCTAAACATCCCTCATCCTAGATGGGCTCTGAAATTTCTGCAATGTTCTACTTTGTTTTGTAGCAGTCGATCTAACAGTGTGTTCCATATTAGCCTGGAAAACTCTGCAATAACAAGCTTTCTGTGGCCAGGAAAACTGGGGGAGTT
This sequence comes from Eospalax fontanierii, assembly GCA_035773235.1. Lineage (NCBI taxonomy): Eukaryota > Metazoa > Chordata > Mammalia > Rodentia > Spalacidae > Eospalax > Eospalax fontanierii. Next base: position 105,391,176 of record CM069527.1, on the reverse strand, counting down.
GTTCCTAGCATGACATCATTGAAAAAGTTGTATAGAAGTTTCCAACAAGAAATGACAGTAGTTTTACTTAGCTTGAATTCCCAATGTGATTTGACCACAAAAATACATAGATGTATCAATAATAATTAAAAAAGATGTCACAAAATTGAAAGAGAGGGGATGTGGGAACAGTTAGAAGGGGAAAGCAAAGGATGGAAATGATATAAATATAGCATTCAGGTCTAGAATTCTCAAAAAATAAATAGTATATAAAAACAAAATATCAAAAATACCTTTTATTTTCACAGTGTTTATTTATATCTTACAGAATCGATTTTGTGAAGAGCCATTATTAGATGTCTTTAGAAATTATATTCTGCCTTCATTCTCATAAATCAACTTCAGGATTAGGATTTTGAATTCACGTACATCCAGCTGTGACACAGTATGGTGATACCTAAGAATGATGTTCCACAAAGAAAACAGCATATAAAATCCATGGTAGAAAGAGAAGAGAATGTGGTCAGTTGGTCTCCTTTACCCTGTAGGATGCAGAATAATTCCTCCTACTTTCTGGAATCTGTTATATGACAAGAGAAAATTAAATTTGCAATTGGAGTTATGGTTGGTAATCATCGGACAGTAAAATTAGATTATCTAAGTGGGCCCTGTGTACTCATAGTTCCCCTTAATTGGAAGAGAAGCCAGCGGAAATGTCAGAACCAACACACTACTACAGTGTGAGATGGACTGACTGACCACTGCGGGCTTGGGAGAAGGAAACATCATAAGCCACAAAGCACAGATGGCCTCTATGAGCCGGGCAAGGCAACAAAGAGATTCTTCATTCAGAAGTTGGGGAAAATCCAGTGTTTCTAATACCTTGACTTTAGCCCAGACATAAGACTTCTGATCTCCAGACTACAACTGAATGAATTCATGTTATTCTGAGCCATTAATTTTTTGAAACATTTTGATGAGAAGAATAAGTCCTAACATAGACAGAACCTCACCAGGAAGATTTGGTGCAGCTTATAAACTTTTATCCAAGAGTAAATTGTGTACTTACTAGAGAAGCAAAACAGTAGCTATGTAGAAGTGCTTCACATTCATTTTGCATAATAGTTATGTTCCAAACAGCTATAATCCAACTTTGATTATGTAGAGCAGCAAAGCTCTCCTAATTAACAGACATAATGTGCAGATCAGAGAATGTTGTATGTATTATTTGAGATGCGTTATTTGTTGATTAGAGGCCATTTTCTAGACTAAATCTGTGATTCAGATTAAGATGACAGCCTAGATTATGTAGTAAGACCCTTGTCTCATGAAATTTATTCTCCACGCCTTAGCAGGTGGGGTCTGGTTAATCCAGTTGGATAAAACGGAAACTGATCTTCCACTTAGAGAGACTGATTTATTTGGTGAAGTTTACAAAGTTGCTGGATACCAGCGGCCAGCCCACAAAGTCGGTGACAGCTGCGCACAGGTCTCTTAGTCCATTCCCAGCCAGCATTTCACTTTCACTCACATGATCCTAAGGACGGCAGGAACTTGGCACGCTGCCTCCTGGGTTTGGCCTTCTGCATCAGGCCCGGCCATTTTTCATCCCGCATGGGTTCAATCTGTGCCTCCCCAGGACTCCCGGCCATGTTGTTCCGCCTTTCTCCCGGCTTCCCTGTCCCCTTATTGGTCAGAGGGCGGGACTTGAAGTGGAATGAAGCAATAGGAAAAAAAAAAACCTCAGAGAGAATTCTGAATTTACCATACAACCCTGTTTCAGAAAAGAAAGAAAGAAGAAAGAAAAAAGATTGACCACAGAGCACTCAGTTAAATGAGAGTTCAGCCAGCTCCCTTTGTGGTTTGCCCCGCTGGGACGAACAGCAATAATTCATTCTACAATTATTAGTGGTGTTGCACCCACTAGTTCCCAGGTGCTACTCTAGGTACTGTGATGGACGAAAAGTGGTCTTGCGCCTTTACCACTTGCATTCCCATGGAAGCCACTGAAGGAAGCAAACAAACAATGCTTGCCTCTTAGAGAAAGGGGAGCATGTTAGTTTCTGAGTCTACACTAACAAACCAGCTACCACACACTGGATGACATTAAAAAGAGGTATGTGCTGCCCCAGATTTCATAGAAATCTGAAAGTAAGGTGTTGGCCAAGCTTTTCTTTGCCTACAGCATGCGAAAGAGAATCTATTTCATGCACTTCCTGGTCGTCTGTTAGTCTTGGCTCATGGGTGACATTCGCCCTACGTTTTCCCCATTCTCCCCCTGGTTCTGTCTATTTGTATAACCAAACTTATTCTATCAACAGGGACACTAGACATAGCTGATTAGGATCCAGTCTAATGGCCCCAACTTTACATGATCATTTGCAAAATAAAGTATATTCATAAGCACTGGAGGTCATAGTTGTACTTGCACCAAATGTTTAACATATGCTTGTAATCTCAGCACTCAGGAGTCAGAGTCAGGAGGATGGTGAGTTTGCACCAAGCTTCAGCTTGTCTCTAAAAAATGGTTGGGACACATTTTTACCCTTGACGGAAGGTTCTGAAATCAACAGCTGTAAGACAGGATCAATTGTCACATGAAATTATTTACAATTTGGAAATAAAGTGACAATAAAGGGTGAGAGAATACAGGAATGTGACCCACCAACTCAATAGATAAAATTTTCACCAAAGTTATTCCCTCAGGCTGAATTGCATGCTGTATTAGTTACAGTTGGATGCTGTGATAAAATGGCCAAGCCAACTTATAGAAAGCAGAGCCTATTTGGCTTATAAGAACAGAGGGATAAGTGTGCATCATGCTGGGAAGGCATGGCAGGAAGCCATGCAGAATGCTGAGCGCTCACATCTTTAAGCAGACAACAGAAGCAAAGAGATGAAAATCAAAGTGGAGTCGGCTAAAGAACTGACAGAGCCTGCCCCCAGTGACTTGCTTCTTCCAGTATGGCCATGCCTCCTAAGGCTCCATGACCCTCCCAAATCAGTGCCACAACCAGGCCAAATACATGGAACTTGTGTGGGACATTCTTATTCAAACCACCTCACTCCACTCCCTGGCTCCCATGGGCTCATGATTATATCATAATACAAAACGCATTTAATCCAATTTCAGAAGTTCCCATAGATTTTTAGTCTCAATGCTATTAAAACATCCAGAGTCTAAAGTCTCTTCTGAGACTCAAGACCATTTCTTCATTGTAAGTCACTGTAAAATCATAAAGCAAATTGCATTTTTCCAGCATATGATGGCATATAGTACACATTCCCATCCCAAAAGGGTGGAATGGAGGCATATTGAAGAAATACTGTACTAAAGCAAGATCAAAGACCAGCAGGGCAAACATTAAATCTTGTAGCACCATGTCCAATATCTGGGACTTTGGTTCCAGAGGGCTTAAATGACTCAGCCTGCCCAGCTTTGCTGCCTGAAACACATCTCTTTCTTTGGCTGGCACCACCCACCACCTGTATGCAGCTCTCCTTGGGAGAATTCTCACAGCTCTGGCTTTTTCAACATCTTTGGGTCTTCATTGCCACCAGGCTCCACCTTTATAGCTTCACACAAAGGCCTTTCAGGGCCTTCTTTACACAGGGAGTCCCCTGCCTTAAGTGTCCTGGCTCAGCAGCTCTCTGAAACTACAAAGGAAGAACTAATGCTCACTCTTGTATCTTTTATGTATCTACAGCCAATCCCACTTGAACAATACTGCCAAACACTAGCTGCCAGCTTGGGTTGGACCTTGATCCCCTTCATCCACATTACCTGCACCTTTTGCATGTTGAAGTTTTCTAAGGGCAGAAAACTCCTCAACCTTTTCCTTTCACATGTTGGAACACATGGAACTTAGCTGGTTGGGGGATTGTCATAAGAGTAGTCTTTCCATTGTTCAGGTCCATAAGGACTCTAATGACCTCATCAATGGTAGCATCTGTTCTAGGACATGCCTTGGCAGCCACATTAAACTTCTTAACCTTCTTTCCCTCTCCTAACTGTATATTTTGTATTTCTTTCTTCTGTATTTGCTTTTTTCATTGTAGGCCTGTACAATATCATTAATAAGACAGACAGCAGAGAGATTCCTTGCCAAAATATGCCAGTTTCTGTTTAAATCATTTTTTTATCTCTAGAACTACATACGTCTTAGCATTACTTTCATTCAGGCTCCTACTAGAATGGTCTTTTACACTCTTCTTGCAGCATTCAGCCACTTTTCTAGTCCAAATTTCCAAAATTCTCCACATTCCTCTAAAACCCAACACGGTTGGGTTCTTGACAGCGACAGCTCACTCTCTGGTACCAGCTTCTGTGTTAATTATCTTCTGTCTTTGTGATAAAATACCATGACCCAGGCAACTTATAGAAGCAACAGTTTATTTGGTTTATGGCTCCAGAAGAATAAGAATCCATCATGCTGGGGAGGCCTGGAAAGAGACAGCTGGAACAGAAAGCTGAAAGTGCACATCTTCAGGTAAGCCAATAAGCAACATTCTTCTAGGCTTCTTTCACTAGCTCTTCTCTGACTCCCCTCAAAGATAGACTGACTCAGCAGTGTGAGATGAAACAATCCCTTTCGTCCCTAAGTTGTATTTCATCAGAGTATTTTATCACAGCAATAGAAAATCATGTAGGACACACTCCCATTAGACCAACTGAGAACCATCTCTTGAGCATAGCAGTTCCCTCCTTGCTGTAAAGCTGGTAAGTCCTTCCCTAGGAGAGACTCGTCATGATCAGCATTTTTCTGTTTTGAACAACCTATATTTTGTCATGAAATATGTATCTTCAAGCTTAATTCCATTTTATTCACTTTTATTGTCCTCTTCCTCAGATTCTTTTCAAAAATAATATACATATCAAAGGAAATTTTCAAAAGGCAGATTAGCATTGCCTCATGGGAGTTTGCTTTAGTTACCTTCTATGACAGCCTTATGCTGCCAACGTTATTCTAAAGGCTAACCAGCCCCACAGGGGATTACTTTTTAGAAAGGATATGGTCCAGGTGTTCCAAAGGAGGGGAAGCTTCACTTTTCATTAAAGCTCTACACTCTGTTATCTCTATAACCTTTGTAGAAACTGGCAATGTGTCAGAGCAGTCATGGACTTCAGGAAAGCAAGAAAGATTATTTTTAACAAGAATCGATCAACGATTGCTGCCTCCCAATAACTTGTCAGGGAAGAACGATTAATTCCAAGTTTGGGAATTTTAAAAGATTAATAGTTTAAGGATGGAGAAAGCATGACCAGAAATGACCACGAGACAACTAATACCATGATGCCAGCCACACACAGATGAATGTAAGCACACACAGAGAGTGCAAGGAGGTATATCTAGAACACATGAGCTGGCAGTTGGCATCTGCTTGTTCATCCTGAGGTTGAAACTTGAAACTTTGCATGCCTGTAACATATCTGTTACATGACTAAGTCCAGGTATCAGAAAATTCTCAAGTCCTAGGATATGTATTAGATAATCTTTGTGTCCTGAACCAGTAGAATGGAAACTTTGGAAAGGGAGCAGTCCTGGACACCAGGAAGACTGTACCTCCCCGAAGGGCTCAGCCAGGAAGAAATTCAGGGGGCAAGGAAATGCATTTAGGAATATAAAAATCACCACTTAGCATCGAATCAGTATGTCAGTCATTTTGCCTTTTCTCCAAGCAGATGCCCAGCTCTGTGAGATCACACAAGCAACTTTTCTTTTGCTACTCTGAGTCTCCAATACTCTTATTCTGAAGTGAGAATCATTGTTTCTCACACATACAATATCTGCTTTAAAAAAAATTTTTTTTCCTATCATGTCTATTGAGTTTTGCTGGTGAGGGGCTTGCCAGGGTGCACATATGGAAGTCAGAGGACGACTTGCAGTAGTTTGCTCTCTCCTGCCACCATATGAGTCCCAGGGCTTGACCAGGAGGAGAATCATCTTCCTGGTCCCTGTCTTGTCTTACGCTACAAGTAACAGTCACTTCTCAGACCTCTTATTTTTATTAACCTTGTAAGTATTAAGGAGAAATGACCAAATGTTTTGTAAAACATCTTTCAGTGTACGTTCATCTCAATAGAGATTCATGGCTATTTCTTTTATACATTGTGGTAAAGTCTAATTTTTCTTTAGGAGGAATGTCAGGAGACCATCACTTGAGATTCCAGCTGTTAGAACTAGGAGTGGAATGAGGTTCAGGTAGACAAAGAAAGAAGCCAACCTCCTTGATTCAAATCGACCTTTTATTAGTCAGTGAGGGGGTATAAACTGACCTGCAGAAATCAGCTCAGGAACCCCACTAAGTCAAGTGGCAAGCAAGTTTTAAGTATTCCAGGTTTGGTGTTTGTAAATGTCCTGGGTTCTGATGAAGGCAAAAGGGTCTGTTTTCAGAACAGGAGTCACTTTATGAGGGGCAGTGGTGTCTTCCAGGACCATAGATTTGGGGACATGATTTTGAACAAAATGCTATGATAAAGTTCCATTGGCAGGTGTCGGGGTTTATGACAAGTCCGGGTGTCTTGAGCAATCTCCCTTACCGGTGACCATTTCTGGTTTGTTTCCAGCTGTTTATTGTATTGGGAGGTACTAGAGTTCATAGAAAGTAAAATTTTAAAGTCTATACTTTCTTTAGCTGGGCTTGGAGGCACATACATCTAACTAGGCACTTGAAAGGCAGAGACAGGAGGATCTTGGTCAGATCAGGGAAAGACTGGTCTACATAGTGAATTCTAGGCCAGCTGTGGCTACAGGGAGACCCTGCCTCAAAAACCTGAAAAAGTCTATTTTTTTTCTTAATTTTGTGCTCAGATTGTTCCACTTTTGGTCACTGGGAACTCTCTTAGTTAGACAAAGACTTCTATTCATAAAAATAAAAATATTATTTGTAAGCACAAGACTGTTTTATGATTTGGGAAAATAACATATTCCATATAATTCACATACCCAGGACCTGATTTTAATGAACAATAAAACTTGGCTTCCTGTTTTTTTTTTTTATTTTGTAGTTCTCCTTACTTATTCTTACTTTACAGTTGTAAAAATATCTAACCCTTACTCATCTTCATACTTTATCTAACTAACCCTCACAACCAGAGTTGCAAGACATTGGAGGATATTTATCCCTATCTTATAAAGATCAAGCTAAGACACAGAAGACTGACTGACAAGCTGTAAAGCTTTTACAGCATTTTAGGAAAATCAAACCTGAGATTCCTCAGGCCCAGAGCGCTGTAGAGCCTGTAGAGCACTGGTCTCCAGAGCCTCTGCCTTCTCTGATTAAGGTGGGCCTCGCAATCAGGTCAGCTGGTGCTCTGCACTCTCTCTGTGGTGCATCACCCCTACCCACTTCCAACACCACCTCTCCCTTCTGCAGAAAGAGTCCTGCAGAGCAGGAAATTTCAACTGATCCTTAGGACCACCTGGAGTTCTGAATTCCCAGCTCCCCTAAGCAGCTTCACAAATAAGCTCCACATGTTTTGTCCTCATCCCAGAAGACATTCATTCAACATCTAGTTGCCTGTTAGGTTTAGCCTCCCTTTAACAACAAACAGGACTCGTTTCTGTTCTGAGAAGTTAAGCCCTACTAAACCATTACCAAACATTGACAGGGAATGTGACTGGGGACTCATAGTGCTGCATTATGTGGCATGGGAAACGAAGGCAGGGAGCAAAAGCAATGCAGATGAATTTACACTAAAGGACATCAGGGCACAAATGCTTGACTGGATAGGACTTAACATGTATGACAGAATACAGCAAGTCCGGTGGGGAGGTGGGGGAATGGTTTGGGGAATGTGTCTAAACTGTATTAAGAACTATTTTATGAAGTGTATAAAACTCAATACAAAATCTTTAGAATAGAAACAGACCTTTGAACACTGTGATACAAGAGCCAGAAATAAGTTTTAAAAACATAGGTGGTAGAGTAATAGAACTTATATAAGCCCCATTATTTCCTTCTATTATAAAATAACGTTGTTTTGTTGGTACGTGAATGTTCAACTGTGTTGGGATTGTGTAAATGATGTTTTGAGCGATGCTTATATTGTGGAATGATTAATGGTTCCTGTGGTGATATATTGCTTCATTTCACTATTTTAAGTCAAGTGGTTTGCAGACTAGGATAATAGTTTCCGGAGTTGCTAATAGTGGTCTAAAACTGCTGGGCCAACAATCACTCATTAAGATTCAAGTTGACTAGTTAATTACTGGCAAATCTAGCAGGCACATCCCAGAGCACTCCCTGACTTAACTGTGACCTGAGCAAGGAGCCAATCTCTCTGAAGTACTGTGTTTGCATCCCTAAGAGAGGCTTCTTGTCAAGAGTGTATTAGATAGCATGTACAGCGGTATCTCAATATAGCACACAAAATATGTTTCTTTGCCCAGCAAAGACACGAGGAAAGATGCTTCTTGTCTAGATCTTAAGCACATTCCATGGGAAGGGAGCAGTACAGACTGCTGACTTCAGGGAGCTGAGGGGGCCTGACAAGTTTGAATAGAGGTCCCTCTTCTGTCACTCTGTCTCTCCCTGTCTCTCTCTCCCTCCCCCCGCCTCTGTGTGTGTGTGTGTGTGTGTGTGTGTGTGCATATGAGCATATGAGTGCAACTTCTCTGTTTTGAAGATGCTTTAGCTTACTTGGGTGCTGAGAGTTTATTAGACATCCAGATACACTAACCTTGTACATAAAGTTGCAATGACTGTATTATTTATTATTTATCACACACTTACCATAGCTTATAACATACAGTAATTTAGACTAAAAGAAATAGCAAGAGTCTCTTTTAAGTCACTTCTAACCTTGCCTGGAAATCTCTCTTAATGTGCTCTTCCCTCTGCCTGACACATTCCAAATTCCTCACATCCTTTTATTAATGCCACACAATAGCATGGCTCCTAGTTTCCAAAACCTCTACAGCAAATTCTAGGAAGAGAACAAACTTGACTGACTAAAGCAAGCCTGATTCTTTGTCAGCTGCTGTCATTATTGAAGAAATCATTTTTGTTGATTTCTTTGAGAATTCCATATCATGTGTTTTTATCATAATCTGACCCCTCCTCCATCTTTACCCTGACTTCATGACCTCTATTATCTTTTTAAAGGCCTAATAAGTCTAATTTGTGTTCTCCAAATGTTCAGAGGTATGGGTCTATCCCCTGCAGTCTGGTTAACCTACCAGGTGTCAGACCCTTAAAGAAAACTGACTCCATCTCTCCCAGCAGCTATCAACTACCAATAGACTCTTAGCTAGGGCTTCTTGTCCACCTCCCCTTCTCTGCTGGTTTGGTCTGGCTAGTGCTTGCACAGGTCTTGGGCATGTTATCACAATAGTGTGAATTCAAATGTGTAGCTGCCTTTTGGTGTCCAGATAACAAGATTTCCTTGTATTCATCTACTACCTCTGGCTTTAGTCTTCAGCTACCTCTTCATTAATGATTCTTGAGCCCTGGGAGGAAAGAGTGTGATATATGTCCTATTTGAGTCTGAAGACTCTCCAGTCTCTCATTCTCCGTGTGTTGGACAGTTGTGAGTCTCTGTGTTAATAGCCATCTGAGGACCATGAAGGGACCCTCAAAATTACTAGTAACAAGGCTTCCACTTGTGAGGAGCAAACCTACCCCTGACATTTTCCTATGGCTCAAGACAGCAATGCTTCCGATCAACACCACTGCAGTTACTGGATATCAAATTCACTATGGAATTACTAAATCTCAGTTGACTTTGTACATTATCAGTATGACTAATAACAAGCTAGGATGTAGGTCATCAACTTTTCTCCTCCAAAATACCACATCATAATCAAACATACCTCAGCATCATATCACATTAAGGAAAGTTTCATGGAAGAGGTCATCTTTTAACAAATGTCAACCTTAGAAGTATTGGAGATGGCTTGGCAGGTACAGGCACTTGCCACCAAGCCTGACGACTTGAGTTCAATCTCCACAGTGGAAGTAGCAAACTGACATCTGAAGTTTGTCCTCTGACCTCCACATGCACACTCTGACATGTGTATGTACCCATATGCACACACAGTCACACGCATTCTCACACATACACACACACACAAATAAAGAGCCCACAGGATGGTTCACTGAGTGGCATTTGTACCCAAGTCCTGTGACTTAAGTTTGATCCCTGGAACTTAAATGGTACAAGGAGAAAGCAGAACCCCTCAAGTTGTCCTATGGCCTCCACACACATGCTGTGGCACATACATGCATGTGCAGATACACAAAATAAATAAATAAACAATGTAAGAAATCTTTAAGAATTTACTGTTTATTTCATAATAAAACATTTCTCATGTAAAGAAAATATAATGATAGAATTTGAATTCTTTAAGCATTCATAAGCCTAAAACCCCTGTGTTCCTGGGGAAAAGACTGTAAATTTCCATTCAATTCTTTTGAAACTGAAGTATTCACTTCCTCTCACCACAGCAGAACAGGACAACTGTAGACTAAAGTTGAAACTCCCCAAAGGACAGACTTAATTTAATGTCTTTACAAACTGTTCTTATTCTCAGTGATACTAGAAAAGATAATTGTGTCATTTTCCATTTTCATTACATTCCAAGGTTGTGCCGAAATGGACTCATTTGGTGCCTTTCAGAGCTCTCCTCAAAGACACAATCAAAAAGAGAGAGCACCACTGAATTGAGGCCTCTTCTTGTTGTCCTTCATCCCTCATGACAAGACAAATTAAAAATAGAAAGACGATCCAAATGAAATCTATTCTAGGTACCTTATGATTCTTCCGGGACTAGCTTGCTCATTATAAAAGCTTCTTTCGTTTGTTGAAACCTATTTCTATGCATTTGTTAAAACACAAATATACCAGACCCCCTGGTTTTTCATAATAGTTATTTCCCAAGTAGACATGCTCCATATAGACTGTGTAAATGCAGAAGAAACTTAGAAACATTTTCATTTTAGGAACTTCAATCGCCTCAGCCTCAATCACTCAATGTCAAACAAAAACTCTTCCTTCAGAATTTGGTGGACCACAGAGACTGACACAACTCTGATTCAAAACTCTGACCTTTTAAGGACACTTCTCTGACTTGAACGCACACAACGGTCTGCCTCAGATCTTACTCTTTCCCAGGTGGTTGAAAGTAAAGGTGATAATGAAAACAGGCTTGCACACTTCCCTGTTCAAATCACACTGAAGGCAGTAAAGCTTCCTAGAACTGTCCCAGCCAATTTCCCCTCAACTACACCTGAGGTCAGCTTATATAACATGTGATCACATGACCTGTGACATCAACATCATCTGGGAGCTTTGCTGAATTGCAGCATCTCCAGTTCCCCTGTAGAACTCATAAATTAGAGTCTGCATTTTTAACTTGAGCTGATGCCTAGGAAGTCCAGCAATACTGGCTTTATGAATTCCTAACTGCCTTCATTTAGGAGAGTGAGCTTTCATTTCTCTCTCTTATTGTGTACTTTCTCAGTACTTCTGGATTTCTGTAACTGGGTGGTTTCCATGTGAATTAGGCAAAAGAGAAAGCAAACCTTTACTTCCCTCATTAACCTTATATATTTTATACTGTTCATGTATTTCTGAGACAATGATAAATGACCTCCACAAAACAGCCCTTAAAGAGAAGACAGAAAGTAAGCAGTTTTTATGGTCACAAGAATGTGTGACAGTCAACCAACTCTTCCAATGTAGAGAGGTGAGCTATTTTTCAAGAATCAAAAAACTTCATTAACCTTGGAACATTTATTTCGTTGCTAAATTTCTCCAGTAAATGATATTTTGAAGAGAACAGGACGGTTTGGGTAGGAACACAGAGAAATAATCCTTGTCTCAAAAACAGGAAGTACTCAGCAGCTTCACTTTGGACAATGTCACAGCCAAGGTACCACAGATCTCACTCATCTCTTGAATGAAATTAATAGATAGGTTAAATAAATACTCAGTAACTCCCACCCAGCCAGGAAAACAAGCATCCTAGAGAAGTATGCACCTGCAACTGTGTCAGCAGTGTAGAAATAGATGCTAAAGAATTAAGCAACTAAAATTGGCAGAAGACTAAGCTGGTTAAAAATTCCAGCATGAATGTGGAATGGGATGCCTAGGCCCCACTACTAGCCAAGGAGTTTTTAGTAGTTGACTGTTGCTGGGCAAGAGAGAATCACTTTTCTTTGAAGAATGTGGTCACTGATAGGTCCCCAGTAGATGACACTATAGTCATATTCATATGGACAGAATTAATTGGATTCAGTGGGGATAAATAATCAAGCTCAATCATAATACAAATTATAGAATTGCATAATTCTAATGTTGATTTTTATCTTTAAGTAGCAGTTTGTCAGGATGATTTGTAATTCAGAGATCTCTTAAAACAAAATCTCAGTTTACATTATTAGGATTCATATTTCTACAATCAACTGAGAAAAGTGTTAATGCAAATGTGAAATATAATATTATTCTAACTCTTCCATCTGTATTCAGAGGACTACCCACAGGGATGCCGGTGTAAGCAGCAGAGTGGATCATGGAGATACAGGACTATACATAAAGCAGCTTGAGATAGAAAGGGACATGAAAGTCAGCATATTCCTGAATATAGCCTATTTATGCCAATATTGATGAAAAACAAACTTTTATTACACTAGGCACCAAAATTAATTGATTCACAAGACTTGAAAATCCGTTATTCTATTTGACACAAAATGATTCAGAGGACATAATTATCAGAATATAAGAAAAAATGTACATGATCTGACTAACAAAGAATATAGAATAAAAGAATCACCTACAATTTAAATAGCTATCTAACAAAGAAAGTTTAAAATTCAGAAAACATAACTAAAAATTCCGTTTTTCTTCTGACAATTCAGGTGACATATACTGCTCCTCAGGAGCTCTGTATTTCATCTGAGTCCATTTCCCCCTCCAGTGCTCCTGCCTTTTATTGCATCCATAGCACTCCGTTTGCTTTGTTTGATATTTGCTTTGACTATTATCTACTTCATTCCTATCCTCCCCCTCCTACGTTTTAAAAAATCTGGTGCTTGCTGAAGAAGTTGGATAGACAGCCCAAGAGACCAAAATCCTCTATTTATCCAAAGTAAAAAGAGAAAAAAATCAGTGAGAGAGAGAGAGAGAGAGAGCGCAAGAAAGGAGACTATCCCCCACCTCCAGTGTGCCCTCAGCCCCCTAGCTGGGCCTGAGGCTCAGAAAGCACTGTCACCAGACAGTGTTTTTATCCCCACCCCTAGAAGCTAGGCACAAACCTAGTCTCTGGGGAGCCATCTAGCTCCCCAGAGTATTGTATATAGGTGATAGATAAAGTCTGCAAGGAGGTAACAGAACTCATATGTCTCTTACTGTGCCATTTCGTACCTCACTGCAATGGACTTACCATTGCTCCACTATTAGGCTTTCAAACTTCCTTTCGTGTGTGTGTGTGTGTGTGTGTGTGTGTGTGTGTGTGTATGTGTGTCTAGAGTAAATTCTCAGACTTTCTACATTATATGCTACCTGTTACACTGGAGATTCTAATTTGAATAGTCTTATGTGTAACTGAAATTATACAGTTCTAAGTTCCCAAGGGATGTAGATACTTGCCGTTCCAAGGACTACATTTTGAATGTCTATAGAGTTCAGGTAGATGCAATCAGAGGTATATGTCTCCAGTCAAGTAAAGTTCCTTCTTCAATAATTTCTACAGTTGACTTCACAATAGAAATGAAGCTATTGCCTTGATATATAAGCCACTAAATCTTTCAGAGTAGATAGCATCACCCTCTGCACAGCTCATTCCATCATGTGGCAATACCTGGTGAGGTCAGTAATCTATGATTCAGAAGAAATCTGTCATTGCTTGATAAATTTGCTATCATGTATAAAGTACAGTGTTAGCAGTGCTTGGCCCATACAGCTTGTGGAGCATAGGATGCTCATAAACTTGCCCTCATCCTTAAACTTATGCAAAATGCTAATTGGTACTAGTTCCCTTGGAGGTTGGGAGCTTGCTCTAGGAGTCTAAAAGGTGTTGATAAATCATGCTGTTTCATCAAAGAATGGACCAATATGCATCATCCAAACAACTGTCCTATTTTGCTGTTTTACTCATAATGGTTGATTTTAATACATTATCATGTTGACTAACATGAACAGCCTTCAACTTAAAAACCACCTAGAAATAACTCTTATCCAATAACTAAATGTTACTTTTTACTTCAGATAATTCTATGCTCAGACTTCTAGCATATCCTTAAGGAGCTAGTTTACAAGGACAAGATACATAGTCTCATTTCCAGTTGAAAATTTAACATCCTAAGACCTTGTACTTCTGTGACATCATCACAGTCAGGTTGGGCCACAACAGCTAGCTATTAAATATATTTCTAAGGAACATATTTTTAAAACAAATATAAAAATCTGTGGATAGAAAAGGCACACTGAGGATAAAACACTTTGTATACAGTTATTTTTGATGAGGTTAGCAGTCAGGAGGTTTTGCATAGAAATTTATCAGTGTCACAGTTTGCTTGCAGCTTTTAGAAGATAAATATAGTTACAGAGACATTATCTCTCTCTTTCTAAATAAGAGAAACTCTTGTTCATAAGACTCAGTAAGAAAACAAAACCAGTATATAAGCAAAGCTTATAAAGGGGATGTGTCATGACACTTTCCATTAATTTATTAATTTTTTAAAATTCAATTTTATTGTTAAGAATTTATTGTGCATATAATGTATTTTAACATAATTCACCCCATTATATCCCCTCCAATTCTTTTATCCACACCAATCTTTTTCCTCCCAACCTCATGTACTGTTTGGTTTTGTTTTTTGAAAACCCACTGAGTCTACTTGGCATGGTTATATGTTCATGGAGTCCTGAGTAGCCTCTAGGAGCCACCTTTTAAGAAAACTAATTCTTCCTCCCCAGCAACCATAGGCTACCAATAGCTCCTCTGCTCAGGGTGGAACCCACGACCCCCTACCCACTCCATGCTGGTATTTTGGTTGGCTGTGATATTTGTGTCTTGTGTGCACTGACACAACTCCTGTGAGTTCATGTGTGCTACAGCCCTGACGTGTCCAGGACACATTTTGTACTGCAATCATCCACTACCTCTGCCTTCTCTTCTTCAATGATCCCTGAGCCATGTGGGGAGGGGTCTGATAAAATTTGCCAATTAGAGCTGAACACTCCATATTCTCTTAACCTCAGCATATTTACCAATGGTTGGTCTCTGTGTTAATCACCATTTACTATAAAAAGGAAGCTTCTCTGGTGACATTTGAGAAATACAGTAATCTATGGTTATAAAAGAAAAGAATTTAGGGAGCTGTTCAATACTATGCCTACTTAGCAGAATAATAGCATTAGGTTCTTCTCTAGAGTCTGCGACCTAGTCAGTTATGGGTTTTTGACCTAAAAACAGCACCAGACATAAGTTCCATGGTTGGGCCTTCCATTGGATCAGAAAGTGTCTGAATTCTTCCATAACATTCATGCCACTATTATACCAGCGGACAAATATTGCTAGGCCAGTCATCATTACAGCTCACAGAGTTCATATGTGGGAAGATTGCTGAATGCTTTCCTCCCCTTAGTACTACAAATAGAACATTCCAGCACTATGAAAGCTAGCCAGTAGAGCTGATGCTTCCAAATAGGCACAAGCTAGATTGTTCCATGTCCTATGACTCAAGTATATAAGTGTCTTAAGCAACTGAGTCTTACCATGAAGCTCTGGAGGGTAACCAAGATCATTTTACTCCTACATTGTTTAATTCAACATGACCTTTAGAGGCTAAATATCTAGGCCCCAATCATTAACTCTTTACATCAGTATTTTGGACGTTTCATTACCTCCTTTGGAGCAATTTTCAATTCCTTATTACCTTTCACTATAACATAATGAAACACACATGTCCAAAGAACTGGCTTATCCACTCTGCTATCCTATCTCACAGTGCTCTAGAACAAAAGAGCATGATCTTACTTTGCTTCAGGTGTTTTCAAAAAGCAGACTCAATTTTTATCTTTAAATCACTTTTAATCTTTTAAGACTTTCTTCAAAATAAAGAGCAATATTTTCTGATATCCAGAACAATCGCCGTTACAAAGCAATGATCACTTCTCATACCCAACAGGAGAAATGCTTACTTTATGTGTGCATTGTGACTCATAGTTAGGTGGTAGTGCTCTGCCATAAGATCTTACTTATTATCATAAAAAAGGACTTATACTCTAAAGTATATGACCTTGGAAATATCTATTCCTTTAGGCTTAAGATCCCTGAATCCTTGCTCAGTAAACTAAAAATGTAACACATCTGTGTTGGTCAGATCTTTTGTTTTTATGACAAGTATATAAAAGGAAGAGTTTAATGGAGGAAAGAATGACTTTGAGTTACAGTTTTAGAGACTGCAGTCCATGGTCGGCTAACCTCTTTGCAGTAAGCCTATGGCAAAGCAAAATGTAGATTGGGAGCCTACAAAAGAGGGGGCTGCTGCCTACTTCCTTGTATCAAGGGAACAGATAGCAAGAGGAGAAGACTATGATAAGATATACCCTTCAAAGCAATGTCCCCAGAGCCCTAGCTGTGATTGTTCACCCTGAACACCAGACCAGACTTGAACTATCCTGTTCCTCAAATTAAAAATCAAAAGTGAAAACATGAAGCACAGACCAACTAACTGTCCATACCAGATCAAAAACAACCAAGCTAGAACATTAAAAACAGAACAAAGAAGCTTTTTTGATGAGTGGTAGGAAGTATGCTCTTCTATAAATATGAGGATACATATATAGAATATATTAAGAAATTAACATTGGAACTTGATTCCAACTACATAGTTGTTGATTAACCCCAAGATAAAAGTGCCACTACTGAAACAACAGCAGTAGTCCACTGGACCAGCCATTGTTGTTTATGAGGCTTTACAACTGGGTAGGAATATTAATCAGTTTTCTCCCTTGGCAGTTTGCATAGTATCCTTTGATACCATGAGAGGTAGTCTTCAAGGAAATAGTTTCTAGGTCATTGTCAACTGCATTGCTCCGAGTCCTGTGTCTAATGTATGGCCTGTCTCAGCAATCAGGTCTATTTACAATACAGGTCTATTCATCTGAGTAACTCAGAGTTCCACAACTGGTCAGAGAATAACTGTCCATGAGACGTTCAGCACTAAGTGACACATTTTCTTTGAAAGATTACACATAAGATAAATGTATTTTCAGTGGTCACTAGAGAGACGTTTATGCAACAGATGGTGATGAATGTAGAAACCCACAACTGGCCAATGTGGAGAGAACAAGAGGATGCAGATTGCTCATTCCCAAGTAGGACACCTAATCCAAACCTCTGCCTTGCAAGGCTCAGGCATCATTCAGAAGATGTGGAAAGATTAGATGACCACAAGGAAGCTGGTTAGTTACTCATATGAATTCATAGCAACAGTGATAGCATGCAGAAGTCCCAGAGAAGCTCAAATGAGACAAAAATCCTAGCATAGATATGGGGAAGTAGTTAAGAACTCCCAATCCAAGCTAAGGAACTTTGGGTAACTGATAGTTTCTGGGAGGAGGAGAGACAGCTTCCCAGAGGAATCCGAGTCGTGGTAGGTTGACCAAGCTGGACTGATCCAGCTGAGGGGCCTGTGGGAACACACATCAGAATCTATTAGCCTTACTGTATACACAAGGAAGTACATGGAATTGCGTGGGGAGGGGGGCAGTATGGATGGAGGCAGGGCTCTAAATACCATCAAATTAAATGTATGAAAACTGCAAAAAAATCAATTAAAAATTTAAAAAAGAACCAAATTTCAACTTAACTAAGGCAAGCCAGAATCTCATATCAGACACACAACAACGAAGCCCATATGCCCAGATCCCAGCACAAAAAACACAAGAATATGAAAAACCACTATAATATACTCCTACCAAATCCCACCAGTCCTATAGAAGTGTTCTACAATGAGAACTACCAAGAGGAACCCTAGGAAGCAGAATATATGCACGAATGTGTATGTAACAGTACTAATCAAGGAAGTGGAGGTAGGGAGATGTGGAAGAGTTGGAGACTGGGAGGGATAAAAATGATATGAAAACTGTACTAATGTATGATGTGCACAAAAATATTTTAAAGGCCAAATGAATTAAAATGTCATAATGAAAACAAACAAAATATAACTCAAACGAATCCGTCAGAGGAACATTGATCCTGCCAGCCATTATCCCAATGCCAGCAGGTCACCTGACCTTCCACCCTTTCTCTGGCCAGAATCAGAGGATGTCATCATCATGCCGCAGTAAAGAAGACAAGTCTGCTATGGAGTCACAGACAAGCTAAGTGAGCAAATCTTCCCACTGTACCCAGACAAACCAAGAAACCTTCCTCCACTGGAGAACAGAAAACACCACAGGAGAAGCATAAGAGCAAAGGAAGTAGAGATTTAAATCGGAAGAAAAGAGGATTAAATCTGGGAAAAATAAAATTGACAAAAAAATAGTTCAAAAACTATGTTAGTGCCCAGCATACTATCCACACTTTTAATCCCAGTACTTGGGAGGCAGAGACAGGTAGATTTCTGTGATTTCCAGGCCAGCCTGGTCTACATAGTGAGGTACATGGCAGATGGGGCTACAAGGAGACCCTGTTTCAACAAAAATAACAATAAAAATAAAACATCAAAATAAAAAAAATTGTATATGTTTTAAAGTTATAATCTTTAAATAACAATATTTTGTGCCAGCCTTGCCCCCTCTGTGATCCTGATCCTGCCTCTCAGATCTCTGTACTAGCCTCCTAACCCAGACTAGCTAAACAGCCCACCAAAGATCCCTAATTCAGTCATCAGGTGGTTTCCACACCCCATCTTTCTGAGCTTTTATCAGCTGGACAAATCTGCCTACCTAGGAGTCTAGTAAGTCAGATCCAGCCCACTAAGTCTGTATTCCATTCCTGTGGTCCACCTCTACTCTGTTCTCTGCCAGCCTTGGCTTCAGCCATGATCTACACCCTCCCCCTCACGTATTTCTCAGCTAGCTTCCTAACCAAGGCTAGCTCAACACCATAGACTCCACTGGCTTCTGATCCATCTGACACAGACCAGATCTCCTACTAACCTGACCAGTATACCCACTACCCTGTCCTACCAACTAACCAGGACATTCTACCACCCTGTAGGAACTTGAAACACATACCAATTTATTCAAATAGCAACCAAGCTACATAAACAATATGAACAGAACCAAAACTAAATTTTAAAAAACAGAGACATTCTTACTAGATACACAACCACCAAAGAACATCCCTATGGCCAGAGAGCAATGCAGAAATACAAATAATATGAGAAACCATGAGACCATATGCCAAAAAAAAACACTAGTCCTACAGAAGTGCACTACGGTGAGAACCACCCTGAGGAACTCAAGGATGTAGAATTTAAAAGAACAATCATAAATATGATCAAAGAACTTAAAGAAAACATAGAGAAACAACTCAAAGAATTCAAACAGAAAGACATGTTTGTGAAGGAAACTCAAGAGTATACAAATATGTAGTTTAATGAAACATTAAAAACAATTCATGACTTAAAAAGTGAATTCACAAAAGAGATAGAACTAGTAAAGAAAACACAAACAGAAATAACAATAACATTGAAAAATTCTATAAGCCAATTGGAAACAACAACAAAAAGCTTCACAAGCAGAGTGAATGAAATGGAAAACAGAATATCAAGACTGGAGGACAAAGTTGAGGATTTGGACTCTGTAAGTGAAGATTATATAAGATTTAAAAAAAAACAGGAATGGAATACTCAGGGCATGTGGGACAACATGAAAAGATCAAATCAATGCACTATAATCATACAGGAAGGAAAACAATTTCATACCAATAACATTGAGCAGATCTTCAACAGAACTATAAAAGAAAATTTCCATAAACTTAGAAAAGACTTACTTGTAGCGATTCAATAAGCACAAAGAACACCAATTGGACATGATCAGTATAAAAATGCCCCACTGCGTAATACAGAAAAACATTAAATGTACAGAACAAAGAGAGAGTACTGAAAGCAGTTAGAGAAAAACAAGTTACATATAAAGGAAAACCCATCAGAATTACAGCTGACTTTTCCATGTGAACTATGAAAGCCAGAAGAGCCTGGACCAAAGTATTCCTGGATCCAAATGAACATGGATGTCAACTCCAGATACTTTATTCAGCAAAACTATCTGTCATGGTCAGAGGGGAAGGGAAAATTTTTCATGACACAAGTAGACTGAAAGAATTCATGTCCACCAACCGAGCCCTGCAGAGAATACTTGAAATGATACAAAGGACTGAAGAAAGGAATGAGTATATCCAAGAGGCTACAGAAAGAAAACAACAAAAGATATGACAGAAACAGAAATTATGGCACAAACACAAAGAATTTAAAATGACAGTACCCAATACACATCTTTTTAAAATAACAATAAATATAAATGGCCTCCACTCCCTTGTCAAAAGACACTGGCTAGCTGAATGTTTCAAGAAAGAAAACCTAACTTTCTGTTTGTTTCTTGTCTTCAGGAACCACGTCTCACTTTCAAGGACAGACACTACCTTGAAAGAATGGAAAAAATATTCCAAGCAAATGACTCTAAAATGCAAGCAGGTGTTGCAATTCTAGTATCTAACAAAATAGACTTCAAACCAAAACCTAATCCAAAGAGATAAAGAGTGTTATTTCATTTTAATCAAAGGAACAGTTTATGAAGAAGACATTATAATCATGAACATATATGCACCAAAGTCTGGCGCACCCAATTTCATAAAAAAACAGTACTCCAGGATTGTAAAACACAGATTAACCCCAACTCATGAACAGCAGGCGAGTTCAATACCCCACTGTCCTCACTGGACAGATCAACCGGATAAACAGTAAAAAGAGAGACATCTGAATTAAATGACATCTTTCACAAAATGTGAAATTGTGGCAATGATGGCATCGAGCACAGGACCCACACCAACACAGATTAGACAAGGACCCAGAGTGGAGTGATAGAAATTGGTGGTGGTCCAGACCTAGACTGAGAACTATTGGAGGCATTACTACTGGGAGAGAGAGAGTATGCCTTACTTATGGTCTCTTGGTAGCCTAACCAGACTCCAGTGGATGAATTTTCTCTAAAGGACATCTGGGCACTAATGCTTGACTGGATAGCACTTAATATCTGTTATGGAATACATTAGGTCTGGTGGGGGTTAGCATAGATGGTTGGGTTAGGGGGTCTAAATTGGTTTAAGAATTGTTGTAGGAAGTATATAAAACTCAGTAAAAATTTAACAAAATTATTTATTATTTTCATTTTATGTGTATATTGCCTGCACCTGTGTCATGAAATGCCTGTGGCAATCAGAAGAGGGCATTGGATCCCCAGGAACTAGAGTCGCAGATGATTGTTAGCCACCATATGGGTACTGGGAATTGAACCCAGGTCCTCTGAAAGAGCAGCCAGTGCTCTTAACCACTGAGCCATTTCTCCAGCCCTTATATCATTCTTGTAGGCATTCTGCCACTAAAATTTGATTTCATCTATGTTTTGCACTTCACTATGCCAAAAATAAAGTTTCTTTGAAAAAGAAAAACACTACTATTGTGTGTTATTTGGAGATAGTTGGTGAGTTTTCAAAGTGATTTGAAGTGGCTAGTTAGTCTATAGTGGTTAATGTTAACTAGGACATATGCTAGTTAATGCTAAATAAAAAGAAGATGCCAATTATAAAGGCAGTTAGTTGTCTCTTGGTTGGTTGGTTGTTTTTATAAAAATTGGCTTTGAAGAAAAAGCCGCAAAAGATAAAGAGGTGAATGTGTAATATAGGGAGAAAAGTCTTTGACTGTGTTTAAATAATGAAGGGAACTATCAGAGACAAAGAGGTAAGCAACCTCAGATCAGGGATAATTGATTATCAAGGTTTGCCAGGAGACCAGCGGCTCCACATTCTGGGATTAGCTTAAGTCAGGAACAGGCTATCTTGAAGAGAAGCTCAGGAAGCAGGGAGGACAGTCGAGAAGAGAAATATGCCACAAAGTGGCAGGAGTCCAATCAACAGAATGTTCTAGAGAGTCTTTGGAGTTTCTCTGTAGACTGGAGACATAGTCATTTTCAAATAACTAAAGAAAAGGAAAGATAAGTGCCTTTAGGATAGTCTAGGGGGATTGCATTGAACAAATACAATTAAAGAATGATTCTTTGATCAATAATTATATTAAATGGGAATAGCAACGCTGAAAATTGTTTTAGCATTTCCATTATTTTGAAAAAATAATTGATATTCTTCCATTAGAATAAAAAAGAATGTTAGTAAAATCTGCAATGCGTTGATAGTGGCTTTTTAAGTTAATTATAGCTCTGCCATCCCTAAGCATTTTCAACAAATTATTACAATTTATTTGGTTAGAGAAAACCAAAAAACATTGATATATTCAACTACCCAATCAGGAAAGAAAAATCATGAAAAAATACATTTTTCTATCTCAATCACTCCTAAGCTGTGTTGTCACTTGCTGACAATATATGGCTTGTTTTCTTTCTTTTCCCATCTTCATTTTATTTTCTTCCTTACACCTTACAAACCAAGTTCAAATATAACTTCCCATCTCAGAAAGTAAGTCTCCAACTCTATTCCAAAGAATTCAAGTTTCTCTACCTTTTGTGTGTCTGAGTGACAGTGAGTCAGAGAAAAAGCATCTATCCTCACAACAGCCTCATCAGGGGCCCAGAAGAGAACAAAGTGGAAAAAAAATCCTGGTCCGAGACATGTAAGAGATAAGAAGCCTCCTTATAAATGTCTGTCCAAAAAGGGGGAAGACGTGTTTTTCAATGGTCTCTTTTCTTCCCTCCTGCCACATGATGAAGTCACCTAGCAGTACAAGGATGTCCCTTACTGCTCATGGCTACACTGAAACTAAGAAAGGGTATATATACAGTATCAAACTCTATTTGTCAGCAGACTCAGCCATCAGTCACACACTAAGATGTGTCTGGCATGATGCCAGGCTGTCAACAACCACACTGTTTGACATCATTGAGATAAAGTCATATTTAGAACATCAGAAGAAAAATTTAAACACTTGCATGTTATCCAATGGGGTAATACAGGTTCTTTGTTTTATATTGTGATAAAAAGTGTCTTTGGATAATTCTAAAGGAGAATTCATGTACAACTTTTCCTAGATCCAACATCATTTAGTCAAGAATTTTTCCAAGTCATTTTGGAGTCTTTGAAGCTCAGATTTTACCAAAAGAAGGAATTAAATTCGATCTTTGATTTTTATTGGTTCAGACAAATTCAAGAATCTGATTGAAGTATTGGGCTCAAGGCCTGAAATCCAAGTTCATGTGAAAAGACTCTAGGAAGTTTATGAGTCACTGAAGTCCAATTACAACCATAGGATGCGATAAAACAAATCGTATTTAAAGGATTGCTCGCATGAACCTATAAATATCACATTGTTTAGAAATAAAGTCTTTGCAGGTGTACCTACGTTAAAATTAAGGTATGCTGGAAAGAAAGGAGGGAAATCTTAATCTAATATGATTGGTGATTCTTTTTAAGAAGAAGAGAAAAGATACTGACATACAGAGAGACTGTCATGTGACAATGTGGGAAGAGATTAGATCAATACACCTGTAAGCCAAGAAATACCAATACTACCAGAAGGTAGAGAAAGGAAAGAAGACCCTCTCCTAGAAAATCCTTTGCAGTTGCACCCTACTAGTGCCTTTATTTCAGGCTTCCAGCATCTAAAACTACAAGACAATTAAGCATCTGTTGCCTTTTTCCAGTTAGTTTATCATACATTCTGATGACAGCTCAGAAAGCAAATACAGGTCCCCCGGTGAGTATGCCTGACAACAGTGAGCATCAAGTTTCCTTGTGTATAGTCTGCTTTCTACCTCCATGGTACAATACCAGAGATAAACAGCTAAAAAGAGAAAGGATGGAGCTCATGGTTCAGAGGTTTAAGTCCATAGTGGGTTGAACTGTTACAAGATCAAACATAGTAGGAACACATCGTGTGTGTGCAGTAAAGCTATTTACCTCATAGAAGCCAAAAGACAAGGAGAGAAATTTAAGGCAGGGCAGGAATCCCTTCAATAGCATGTGTTCATCGATGTAACTTCCTTCATTGAGGCCATACCTTCTACTACTTTCAACAGCTCAGCAGATTGGAAACCAAGCTTTGGAAGGACAACAGAATCCAATGATAGTATCCTGCCTCTCATATCCTGATGTACTTCACCAAGTCCTGTTCCATTTACCTACAATTTACATTTTCAGTAGCTCCCAATCTAGTTATCAGGCTGATCTACTGCCAATCACCCCTAGCATCAATATCAACATATTTCTTTGTCCTTGTCAATACTAGGCTGACTGCCCCATTGCTTACTGGTAGTAAATATATTTTTGTTTTTTTTCTGAATACTCCCTAATTTACTTCTTTCTTATTACAAACCACTGTAGACGTTTTCCTGTCTCTGTCACGTATGTCTCTTTCTTTTAAACAAGATATTTACAAACTAGGGCCTAGAGCTCTCACCCACACATGGAAATGACAGGTTGTGTCAATTTGGCTTGTATCTCCAACATCTCAGCCAGTGTCAAGGTTCCTGGAAGGTCACATTTGAGCTACATAAGCAATCTGGAGTCTCTTATAAGCAAACATTGTTCTTAACATTTAGCACATCCATGGTCATTCACTTAAGTTGTATATGACCATTTCCAGATACAACAGAGCTAAGCAGTTACAATAGAGATTGAATGGCCTATATTCCCATCATTAAGATAAAATACCTGGTTGGCTCAGGGTTTCAGAGGGGTCTGTTCATGCTCAGTTGGGCTTGTTACTTTGAATGAGCCTAGGGTGAGACCAAAGTCATCGGGGAGGGTGCTGTAGTACAACAAAGCTGCTCATTACATTTCTGCCTAGAAGCAGAGAGAAAGAGAAAGAGGCTGATGTCTCCATAACAACTAAGAAGACACTCTCCCAATGACTTAACTCCTTCCAACTAGATCCTTCTTCTGTTTTTATATATATTAGCTATTCATTCTTAAAAAAATCAATATGAAATATAGTTCTAATAGAAAGAAAAATAAATGTAAAATGATAAACTATCCATGAATGAAAATAGTATATAAACTCCCAATCAAAAGTTAATATTACAAAGAGCATAATTTGGAGACATACCTAGAACATTCCCTTCAGAAATTATAATTTGAATCATTGCAAGGGCATGTGTTTAATACATGTGTTTAATACATATTAACTTTTGTGTATGTATTTGTGCTTGTTCACATGGACATGTGTGTGTGTATGCATGTGTACACATGTGTGGAGACCAGAGGTCAGTACTGAATATCTTCTTCAATCATTTTTTCGCATTATTTTTGACAGGTCTTTCACTGACCTGGAGCTAACAGACTTGCTGACTTACCAGACCTTTCCTCTTAACAGGGCTATCACCTACCAATAGAACCACAGGCAGGAAATCAAGTCTTCAACAATGGGGCATTAGGAGATACTTAGGACTGAAACTAAGCATCCTCAAAAACCAAAACAATATGTTATCTAGATATTCAGAAAGCAGTTGTCCTTTGCTCTAGAAAATCTGATATTCCAGGATCCTATGTCCCAAAGTTCTATCTCCTTCCAGGGTCTACATGAGGTTCTTAATCAAATTCATCTTCTTGGGGACAAATAGATTGTTCCCTCAGGTGTTTCCAAGATGTGATCATCCCATGAAAGAGTTTGTCAGGGATTGAGAATTTAAGACACACTAACAGCTCTTTCCACACACACAGGCACAAGTCTTCAAGTCTAGTGAAAGATGGAACCGGGGCTAGAAAAGTGTAGGGCACATCGCATGATGGACCTTAGCCAGGTCACCTGCCATGAGGATTAATGGAGTAGCTACTGTGTATGATGCAATGTGGGCCTTAGCCAGGTCACTTACCATGAGGATTAAGGGAGTGGCTCCTGTGTATGAATGGCAAAATATAGTGTGGGCCTTAGGTAGGTCACCTGCTATGAGGATTAAGGCTCCTGTGGACATGATGCTCTGCTCCAACCAGAAGCTGGGGTGACACCAGCTTCTGCCCTGCGTCTGGAGAGAGCCTGCACAGAGATGATCCACCCCATAAGGAGTTGGCTAACCAAACTTATAAACCCCCCTTGCATGCTTCTCACTCAGCGCCCGGAGTCTGTGTGTTGATTCTGTTCCTACTCACCCCCTTTCATCCCCCTGGGCCGGCATGCCCCAACATTGAAAACAATGGTTATTTCTGGTGCCACAATCAAGTGGGAAATCAGAGTCCAATATTTTATACATTTGAATCTATTTTCCAGATTTTAAAACTATACTTATCATCATCAGAGGTCACATACTTCAATATCTTTTATGGTAATGTGTAACTTTAACTACACAAGCATAAAAGATGTGCCTTCCCACTGGTCTTGTGCACTGAGGCCACATGTGTTAATAGACCTGCATTAAACAAAGACGCCAGAGGGCTTTAATTTTCCATTATCTGTAGATTAATTAGACTGGAGTGGATGTTTCATTCATTAATATATGTAACATCATGCCCTCATGGACAGGTATTTTATAATAATCATAACTGGCCAGACCTAGCCTGGGAGAAATGGTATCCAACACTTTAGCAGAAACCTAGGAGTCTTTTGTCTCATATTTCGCTTTTTAAATTGTTTTCTTTGAGAATGTCATACATATATAAATAAGTTTCAATCATATCTGGCCCCACTCTCCCCTCTGACTCTTCTCAGATTCCTTACAAACATTTCTCCCAACTACATGTCCTGTTTATATTTGTTTTATTTTTTCATAATCTATTGAGTCCAGTTAGTGCTGTCGAAATATGCATTGGTATTTGGCTATCTACAGAAGCATAGTCAACCTACCAGGGATCACAAGCCCCACTCTCAAATAACCTGACTTTCCTTCCCCTAGAGACTGTCCACTGTCACCAGCTCCCCTCCTAGGGCTAGGGGTTCCTGTCCTCTTCCTCTTTCCATGCTGGAACGCTGACTGCTTTGATCCTATGGAGGTTTTGAGCAGGCAAGTACAGCTGATGTGTTTTCATGAATGCAACAATCCTGTCATTTCCAGAAGACATGATTTCACTTCAAAACTTCCCAAGAGCTTCTCCACTTACAATCTTTTCACCCTATTTCTGAGATGGTCCCTGAACCTTGTGGAAAGGGGGTATACTATAGATGTTCCATTTAGGACTGAGCACTATACAACAACCTATACAACAACTTAACCTCTACAATTTAACCAGTTGTGAGTCTCTGTATCAACCACCAACTACTACATCAAAACGCTTCTCTGATGAGGACTGTGAGCTCCATGAATTTAAAGGAATAGAGATACATTACTAAAAGCAGTTTGATACTATGTCTATTTCACAAAATAACAATAGTTGGCTCTCCCTCTAAGACCTATGAGTTCCCCAGCCAATGGGTTCTTAGCCAGATTTATAGTATCAAGCAAAAATGTCCTTTTGTGGAGTTTGTTTTAAATCCAGTCTGACAGTGAGTGCTTAATCACACACTGTTCCTGCCAGTATTGTACCAATCTTACCAAGCGAGTTTTGTTGCAACTAACAGCACTTCTAAGTTAGTACCAGCTTAAATTCTCCAAGTCCTGTGTCCAAAGTATGTGGCTTCATCAATAGGGTCTTACCAACAAATTTTGATGAGCACCCAAGAGCAATGGCAAAACCCTGCATTACTTGGGGTGTGGGGGAAATCTCTAGAACACCCCCTGACCATCAATTTGAAGGAAGGCACCCCATACCTGGAACTCAACTTTTGTTTGGTTGTCTGTGATCTCTAAGAAGAGCATGATCCCCAGCATAGGGTAACAAACATTTTTACCTGCACTCACGTGCATGCACACACACACACACTCACACACACACACACACACACACAGACTGGGAAGTTTATGAACTAGTAGGCTTCTATGTGGCTTTTTAAACATCCCTAGTGTGGGTTATTTCTCCTCCAACTCCCTTCTCCCATCTCCATCTACATTATCTCATATTTTTAAGATTAATGTTTATAAGATTTAATGTCTGGCAACAATAGAATGCATTTGACTTTAGAATGAAGGTCTATTGATC
Source organism: Eospalax fontanierii (assembly GCA_035773235.1). Classification (NCBI taxonomy): domain Eukaryota; kingdom Metazoa; phylum Chordata; class Mammalia; order Rodentia; family Spalacidae; genus Eospalax; species Eospalax fontanierii. The sequence goes on along the minus strand of CM069527.1, from coordinate 105,363,007 downwards.
TATGAATATTCTCATAATTCATTTGCTATAAACAAGGCTTTATCTTTCAATTTAATTTCTCATGTTATTAGTGACCCTCTCAGTAGTGCATCAGAATAAAAAAGATAGCTTTCAATCCTAGGAATCTCCAGCAGTAGAATATTGGTCACGATTTAAAGATACCCGTGGTTATTGTTTCTTTCACTCTGATTTTCAATTCATCTATCAGGTAGAGTTTCTGTAGTATCTCTACCAGATTGCTGCGTTAGGATTTGCTAAAAGAAAAAAAACAACTTTATGTAATGTACCTGGAGATTTATTTGATTGGCTTACATAACTGAAGGCTAGATATTTCAACAACGGCTGAGCACTAGAAAGGCAGAGAAGCCAATTTTTGCTGAGTTCGAGAAAATGGAGGCTTCAGAACATGACCAGACCAAGATGCAGTCTCAGACCCATGCCAAGGGCTTGAAATGTCCCTAAAGAGTTGTTATACCAAGAGGATAAAGAAGCTGGGCTCTAATGTCCATATGCCAAGGTAGAAGCAATCAAGACAGAAGCAATACATCTGCTGGCCCAAAGATAGCTGTCATTCTCTGTCTCCACATCTATTGCATCTGGCATCCCTGCTTATGGGATGGTGCTGCCCGAAATCCAGATGATCTTTTCCCTTTAGCCACTGTCTCATGTGCATCTGGAAGCCTCATACAGACACACCCAGACACGTAGACATCTCTCAATCTAGTTGAATTAACAAATAAGGTTAGTCACACATGCATCAAATATCACTTATCAGGCTTTGGCAGCTGTCTGCCTTATAAACTACTCTAGCATTTATTTGACATTAAAAGAACACTGTTGAGCTTTTAAACCACAGATTCTCATTACCTTCATTCAGAAGAGATTTTCAGCAAGGGCCCTGTGTCATACTGTGCACATAAACAGAACTGCTAATTTTGTAACAGTGGGGACATTTGGTTCATATGTCATTCTGTAATTGAGCTTAGGGTCTATGGTGAAGCCAGAAATAAAACAAATATTAGTACCCAAAAATCCTTACTTGAATTTTTCTTACAAGCTGTGAAGGACCAGTGAAGAATTTGGGAAGAACTTGGTGGAAATGGACCCTATTTTAACCGGTAGGAGGTGGGGCAGGTAACAGACAGCATCTTTGAGGAAGTGGCATTATTCTAGAAAACATTAGAGTTACATGAATGTTAGCAAGGTGAAGACAAACCTTTTGCCATGGTCTTAAAGAAGGAGAGAGCTTTGATTGATTAACTGAAGAAAGACTACTGTGATTGGAGAGGAGTTAGGTGGCAATGGTCTCAGACAAGATGGAGAAGGATGCAGGAGGCAGATCAAACAGAGTCCTCCCTGTGGTGTCTGGGAACCTTTCTGTAATAGATCAGGTTGTATCTGTGGCTTTGTGCATCAAGTGATAATCAATAATGCTATACATATCAGAAAGGAAAACAAATTCACTTTTTAAAAATATTTTACTTACTATTTTCATTTTATGTGTATGAATATATTTCCTACATATATGTAAGTATACCCATGTCATACAATGCCTGTGGAGGTCAGAAGAGGTCAATGGATCCTGTGGAACTGGAGTTACAGACAGTTGTGAGCCACCATGTAGGTGCTGGGAACAGAACCCAGGTCGTCTGCAAGAACAGTCAGTGCTCTTAACTGTTGAACCATCTCTCCAATCAAAATTCTCATTTTTTTTACTAAAAATTTAAATTATAAAAATATTAGTAAAAAATTTAAAAACATATCTAATTAGAAAATAGAACTTTTAGTGCGGAGAGTCACATTTTGCTTAAAATAGGGTTTCAGGGTCATTGCTTCCTACAATTACATTAATTAGGTTATATGTATCTTCACTTCAAAAGACCTCTCTACACCTGTGTCTTCTTCCAAATGCTGACATAAATCCAAGAGCATCAGCTTTTATCTCAGATATTCATCACTTAGTCAGAGAGATGTAGGATTCTAGGGATGTTTGTTTTGATAATTGCCTTTTATTATGTCATCAGGTTACAGATTCTTCATTGAAAGTCAGGAAGAAGCTCCTCAGCTGGGCCCTTAAGTGGATTTTGAAACACAAAAATGTCACTGGCATGTGTATTGAGACTTGGAAATTGTTGCCAGTAATGTTGATGCAGTCTATAGGGAAGGTCATTTGTTTTCTCATTTTCAGTAATGCTGGGTAACCTATCTTCTGATGTCCTATGGAGGAAAAAATTCTAAGTAAGATTCTGGGTCACAAGTAACTGGCTGCTTGTTTTGTGAAATGATAGGCATTTTTGTCAATTTTGAAAACATCTGCCTAATTTCCTCAGCAGAAAGCAAATTTTCTACTTTGCACAATCCAATTTATATGACAAAAATGTATATTCTTTCTGTTTCTGTTAAGATTTTCTTGACATTTATCAATCTTACATACATAATGATCAGGATATGCAGAGCAAACAATTGAATTGCAGAAGAATTTGAACTGAAAATGTGTAGGTTCATTTATTCACTATTTCCACAGTGAAGGAAATTTAAAGATATTTCTCAGCCTTTTGCCATGGAAAAAGATCCCCCACAGTCATGTAACTGGGTCTAGAGGAACTGACTGTGATTCTGCTTCTTTCTAGGCCAAATCTTGATCCTTTCCAGGATAAACCACAAAAAGGTGGATAAATAAAATAACGTTGGTAGATAGACTTATGATCCTTCATACACATACATACATGTCAGTGTTCTAGTACTGCATACAGTATTTCTATGAAATTAGGAGCTCACCACCTGCCTGTTTTTCAGCTTATAGTGCTGTGTAAAACACAGCATGGTGTGGGTAGGTTTTCTGTTCAGGACTGAAATAGTCAGGAGTGGGTTTCAGAGAAATGGGAGAAAACATACTTCCCAACTGTTTCTTGATGCAAGTCTGCTGCTTTGCTTTCCTCATAGACTGTGCATTGTAAAGTCTGTGTTTTTAGGGAATGTGCATTTCTTTGGCATGTGACTTGGTCTAGTTAGGCCCTTGGAGATACTAACCTTTTCTTACTTAACTGGACTTTATAACAGTCTAATCAAGGCAGTAACATATGTCAATTCATGGTTGTAAAGATATTATTTTGTACTTGGGCACATAGAGAAATAGATTTGGGGAAACATCTCAGAATTCTGTCAATTATAAAACCATGAGGCTCCTATAAAAAATGGACCCTCAGAATCCCACAGATATGTATACATATATTAAGGCAGATTCTTTTGTCACTTTTAACATTTTGAATTTCATTTCTGAATCTCCATAAGTAACCTTCATGTAGAAAGGGATCTGAAGCACAAGATTTGTAGCTGAGCACAATAATGATTCCATAAATAAGAGTGATAGAATACCATAGTACCAAAAAGCTTCATGGATATGAGATCTCGATAATTTCATTTCTTAGGCAAGCATCACTTTTCTTGCTCACAAAATTTCCTTCTCACAGGACGGTTTTCTTACAAGGATTATGGCAGCTGTAACGTTTCAGCCAGAAGTATGTGAGACTGAATATTTTTTTAGTGCAAGAATATTTGAAATTTTCAAATATTCAGGAACTGAAATCCAACGTTCTTTTTCAAGAACATAAATATTCGTGGAGTTACAAAAAGTGTCTGGTTATAGTCAATGCTTGTATATTGTATAAACAGAATCCATTACATTCCACAAAGTAGATATTTTCAATAGGGAGGATGGTAGAGGTGAATACCATTTAAATAAGTGCTATCTAAAAACAAACTTAGACACTATACCTACATAGGTATCTTCCTTTTAAAATACAGTCTAAATTCAAGGATCAAACAATGAATTAGGGTTTTCTTAATATACAATAAAATAATGATTATTTCATTTTATACAATGTAATCTAGCTTATACTTAAGGTTTTGTGTAAAATGTGTTTCACTAATTTCTTGTTTCAGGATTTAAATTTCATCCAACATACTCTAGATATTTAAATGTAGTTTTTTTCAACTCAATAGTTTGTTGCTTTTTAATGGAAATTTAATATACAGATAACTAGAATAATATAAAGCACATTCAATTATGTTCATTTATCAGTAAAACTGATAAATTTCATGTGCTTATAAAATACTTCAGAGGGACGGTAAGATGGCTCAGTAAGTCACGGTGCCTGCTACACTACTAGTTATGCATTTCTCGAGCCTTATAAAGGCCAAACTAGAGTTCTAAGCTAGAGTTCTGCTAAAGCAGAGAGTTCGTTCTCCATCCATTTTCTGTGTAACTGGTCTTTTACCTCTCTGGGTTTTGATTTTTCTTATTTGTAAAGTGAAGTCGTTGAACTTAAAATGACCTAGAATATCTCCTCTGCTATGAGAACCCTTCTGTGTTTTGTTGTGATTGCTGCTGTTGTTTTACCTGAAGGTAGGGAAAACTGGTAACCAAACTGCATGTTTAGATGGGTTCATCAATAGACATCGTGGGCCATGGAGAGTTTCCAAGCTACATCCATTTAGCACAGGTGCATATCATATTTTCGTCATGTTCTGACACAACATTTGGTTTTAGCTCTTACATTCATGATAGTCACTGAAAGTGTGTTTAGGAGCTTATGCAGAATACATAAGCTGTGTTTTGAGTAAGTATGTTCTGAAACAAATACTGGGAGATATGAATAATACATCCTGACATCATGATCCCCAGCCATGTTTGAGGCAAAACCAGAAATTGAGTAAAATTAAATTTTTCTTTTGAAATGAGTAACAGATGCTTGCTAACAAGTCAAAAGGAAAAACCCTATGGTGCTTTGGTGGGGTCATTCAAAGAAAGAGGGGTTTATTTTCCAGTAACTTCTCCCCAATACACATACATCCTGGCATAGCTGCTCTTCACAGGCAACTTGACAGGTATGTATTCCTTTGAGAAATGAAGAATGCCTGTTGCCCATCATTTTTATAGTAGCAATAGGGACCAATTAAGAGAAAACTTCTGTTCAAAACAATAGAATCACTGGTACAAGTACATACCTGTTATTCCAGTTGGACAATTGTCTGGCCATGGGGCTACCCATAGGAAGGCTGGTTCACATTAAACTATGCTAAAGAGATAGGGGTAGGACCTGGTGTGGTGGTATATACCTTTAATCCAGCACTCCAGAGGCAGAGGTGTATGGATGCACCACTAGGCTAGTCTGCATAGTGAGTTCCAGGCCAGCAGGGGATACAGGGAGACATTGTGTCAAAAACTAAATCAGTGAATAAAAACAAAGTAAAAAGAAATAGGTGTAATAACTCATTCTTTAGTGGAATAATATTTTTTTTTAATTTCGTAGAATTCTCACCCCTAGATTAGCTACAGGTCTATAGCCATGTGGCTTAGTATGTCTGCCTGTTTTTCTAAATTCTTCAGAAAAGAGTAATCTCTCCTTGTCTTCTTTCTATCTCTTTTCTTATATGCTTTCCCTACCTAAAATTCTGGGTTTCCCCAACAACCTCAGTTTCTTGATTTTCTTTAAAACTCCCTCCCCCAGATTATGCAACTGCTTGGTTGTCTTGTATCTGACCTCCAAAGCATAGCAACTTTTCCTTCTCTTCTCCACACTCCTCCAGCTGCTGGGACTTACAGCTTGCCTGCCCTGGGGGATTTTCTTTAATAAAATTGATTTTGAACTTCCCTTCGAGTCTATTCCTAAATTCTTTAAGAATTAGATTGGAATCCATTGAGAGGCCCCTATCTCCCCTGTAAAAACATCACAGCAGACTGCCAATGACCTAGTGCATATGGGTCTCTGCTAATTAGGCAGTACAGCTGTTACTGTTTTTGGTTTATACTATTTAGACAGCACAAATCTGCCTTGAAATTTGAAGCTTTAGAAGATTAGAATTTGAATCTTTAGAAGAAATGGTGGCAGTTAAAGAAATGATAATATATCCAACTATATATATATATATATATATATATATAAAGAATAGATAAATCTATTGATATATTTCCATTGTACTTATAATATATCCAACTATATATATATATATATATATATATAAAGAATAGATAAATCTATTGATATATTTCCATTGTACTTATAATTATAGTATCAGAATAGGATATTAAATGGTACCAAAACAGATGAAATCCTCTGGAGTTCCACGAGGACACTAGGAAATGGGATAAATTTGTGGTACTATCCAAGCAAGAATCAGGCACAGTTTATGCATAATCTGAAATAACTGTGTGAGGATGTATGAGGTGTTGTTTAACTTTGACTCACCATATCTATACAACATAACACATTGCTTAGTACCTTAAGGGTATGCAATATATTTTTGTTAAATTGACATTGAGTTTCAAAGCAAAGACATTATACATATATATATATATATATATATATATATATACAGTTTTACTGCAGTAGTTTCTATACTTTTTTTCCAAAAGGCATTGTGTTATCCCTCCTCATATTTTCACTGAACCTCTTAAAATCTTCCAAAGCAGCACCATCAACTAAAGACAAAGGGTTCAGTTTCTTGGAGCCCCTGGGAAAATTATCATTCGGACCACCACACAGGTTAGTGCCATTGTTCTCTTTTATCCTCCAGACCTTGATAGTAAGACCCTATTGCAGAATATACCACATACTTGAATTATAAATCACAGAAATCAGGTTGTCACTGATGAAGATTCATCCATATGGCAAGCTTTCATAGTGCTGGAAGGTGATGGTCACTCTACTGGAGAATAAAAACCATCATTAGTCTTACCCATCTGGGAGCAACAGTGAGGACTGACCTGGCCAATTCTGCCATTTATTTCAATAACTGCACAAATATTGTGGGAGAAACCAGTTACTTCTGAGTGCATATAAGGCCCAGTCCATGAGATGGAACACATACCCAGCACCATTATTAGGGCCAAGAACATGTTGCTAGATAGGTCATGGGCTCTAGTGGAGAACCTGCAAGCAAGAGTCTACTAAATGGATATAATGTTTCAGGGACTCCTTATGACTTATTGACACACCCATAGATTCGTGCATCTCTCAACCATTATCAGAAGACTCTTCTTGCAGTAGAAAGCAATTATCACAGAGACTCACAACTTGTCAACATGCAAAGAATAAGAAACTCTGAATTGCATATCCCTAAATGGACATCTGCATCACACCCCTCCCCACAAGGCTCAAGAATCTTTGCAGAAGAGGAAGAAATATTAAAGAGTCAGAGTTGGTGAATGACTACAAGGAAATGGTGTTTTTCAGACATCAGGGCAGTTGCACATATGAATTCACAGGAATTGTGACAACATGCCCTAGACACGCTTAAACCCAAAGTATACAAAATCCTAGCATGGAGGTGTGGAGGTAGGCGTGAAGCCCCAACCATAGCTGAAGAGCATCAGTCAGCATTTGATGGATGCTGGGAGCAGATGAGTAATTTTTCATTAAGAACGTGACCTCTAGATGGCCAACCGCACTCCAGGGCAGTTTCCACACCCAAGAGTAATTGGGCAACACATATGGGCCTTGATGAAGTAAAAGAAAAAGAAAACAAAGAACATGAAGTGGGGTCTGGAAGAAGCCGGAGGCAGAGGAAAATGATAAATAGATGTTGTATGACATGCTCAAATAATTAACCGTGATAACTTTTTTAAAGTATTTTTCTAACAAAATGAGGAAAGAAATTGATGAAATGAATAGTCATCAATAGACTGACTTGAATTCTAACTAGAGAGCTACATGAAGTTTTGGAGGTTTATTGTTAGCATCTCTTAAGATAAAGATGCTGCCAAGCCTGAGGCCTTGAAGTCGGTTCCCAGGACCCACATGGCAGAAGGAGAGAACAGACTCCCACAGGTGCTTTCTGACCTCCATTGGGGTGCCATGGCACTTTCACCCACACAGACACATGTAAATACACAAATGCAACAAAATTTTAAGTATCACAGTGGTGAAGAAGGGTTTTCTAGTCTAATAACTCATTCAATGTGATTACTATGACTTGTGTTTTTGCTAAGAACTAAGTTAAACCAAGGATCTGAAAAGGCTCCTTAATTAAAATACTCAGTGCAACATTTTATTTTTTCTTTATTCATGAAAATCGCATGCACATATACAATGAAATATAATTACATGAAGCTCCATTTCCCCTTTTAGCCCCCACCATGAACTCCCAACACATTCCCCATATGTTACTTTTCTTTTGCTGTGATAAAATACCATGATCAAGATCAACTTTGGAAGAAATTTTGACAAGAATCCTTCACTGCAGACATGACATTATGTGGCAGGCATGGGAGGCAGGAACCGAAAACTGAAAGCTCAGACTGTCTTCAGTCACAAACACAAAGCAGAGAGAGCAAACTGGATGTCTGGCAAGGCTATGAACCCTCAAAGCCTACCCAGAGTGAGAGCAGAGTTTACACCACCTAATGAGGCCCTGATCTCCCACACGGTACCTCTGACTGGGACAAAGTGTCAAAATGGAGTATAAAATTGATCATCAGTCCTACCCAACTGTGAAGCCTCCATACTAGGGCCTACTGGGGACATTTTTCATTCAACCACCTCATCTTCCAACCAACTTCATATATTTTATATAATCCATTAAATCCTCATTATTGAGAGGATAGCTATGGTTATTCTTGTCAGCTTGAAACAATGTAGAATCACAGGGAGTCTTAACAAGGGATTTTCTGGATTAGGTTGGTCTATTGGCAATGTCTATAGGAAATTATCTTGGTTAATAGCAAGACCTGTCCACTTCAGGTGGCATCATTCCCTGGGCTGGAGAACCTGGATTGTGTAAGTGTAGAGAAGCACAGCTGAGAACTAACATTCCCACATTAATTCTCTGCTCTTAACTGAGAATGTGATGTGCTTGAATTTCCTGCTGCCTGGAGTTCCCAGCAGTGATACATCATAACCTGGATTTGTGAGCCAAATAAACTCTTTCTTCCTTAAATGGTTTTGGTCAGGGAATTTTATGACAGTGACAGGAAATCCTAGGACATCCAGGTTCCATAACATTTCAAACAACTTAAACTCAATATCATGTGGCAAAAGTTGCCCCTCCCTTATATAAACTTTACACTGTAAAATGAATAAACCCAAAGGCACCTTTCCCTATAAAGCCTACCATGTTGTCTTCATAGGACATAAAAGATACATTTCTTCTGTCTTTAAAACTTCTTTTGTTAATGTTATGAGAAACCCTAGAAGTCATCTAACCAGCCAGTAAAATAATAGGCATTTATTCGAGGCAAGTGTACTCCTTAATTTTGCCATTTTCACTATGAAATAGTTTTGTTCATCGTTATCCTTTATTTGTGCTTTAAACATTAATATTAAAGCACATGATAATTAAGAGGAGATATCCATTATTTTAATGAATATAGAATTCTGACATCAATATCTGGCTTCTTTCAGTGCTAAGATTTGCTGATATGATTTTTAAATGAAATTACAGTGCTATGAAAGCCACACACTGAGGATGTGGGCAGTATTAATAAACAGAACTGGCAGAAGCAATTTTCTGTTCACTGACATGTGTGTTTCCCTTCATCTGCTGTGAAGTTGCTGTTACAGGGAGTTTATCTAATGGGAACTTGTTTTAGACAGCCTCCTGCATCCAGATGGTCATGTGCAATGCTTTATGGAATGTGTGTCTATGAACAATGAGCCTGTGTGTTATGCAAAACCCTAGAAAAGGATTTTAGGGAACTTTTGAGTTTTCGTACCTTTCTATACCTTTATGCCAAATGCATGCCCAGGATGCCAAAGACTAAGAGAATGACCATGATCAATAAAATCTCCACGAGGGGGCAAGCAAACCAGGAGCACCTGCACTGACTGTTACACACTAGGAAATAGACTTTTATTATGCTCAGGAGTTATTTGTTACAGCAGCTGCTGTTGACTTAAACTAATGGATTTTTAACAGTGAACCAAATTGACTATGTCTCAATTTCCTTATGAGTGATATACGGACAACAAATCACGTGTCAGAGCATCATTATCAGAGTGAATGAGACAAAGTGCATGAGCAGGAGGCCCAGTTAAAATGACTGCTCAAAAAAGAAGGTCCTATGTCCTGGCTACCACTCTTAATACTGTGAGAGCCAGGGGAGGGGATGCATAGTCTTACAGAGACAGAGCCTTACAGGCTAGAGAGACTTTGTTTCTATGAACCTACAGCAATGGTATCATAGTGCACAAGACCCATGCAAACTCAAGAAGACAAAAACTCAGTATAGAACTGAGGATGTGGGCAGCAGGCCTCAGTCTCAGTCAAAAAAACTCTTGGGCATCTGATTACTGCTGGGTAAGGAAGAACTGATCTTCTTTAAGGAAGGGACTCTAGATAAGCTAACTATACTGAGGTGGATGAACTTGTACTGAAGGACATCTGGGTATACTACTTGACCACATAAACCTTAACATAAATAACAGAAGGCATGAAATACCATTGAGGTCCATGGGGGGATAAAGTATGATTAAGAAATTATGTATTAAATGCAAAAAAAACTGAATAAAAATAATTTGAAGAAAAAAAAACATCCAAGACAACTGCCATTAACTCTGTAAGTTAATAGTGCTTACTTTCTATAATCTTTTCTTGATGAACATTAGGTAGAAAATGAACATTTAATATATTACCATCTACTCCTCCCACACACATACACTCACACACAGACAACAGAAGCATGAAATCTGCTTATTTGGCTACTGGTGACATAGTCACCATTGGTTTCATTTCAAAGCAAGCATGAAAAGGGGAAAGAAATGAGCAGTAGAATGTTCGCACCAAATAACTCTTGCTATTAACTTTTCTCTCATTATTGCCATTCCAAGAAACTCCCTCCTGGCGTTTAGCAAGCTGCACACACACACACACACACACACACACACACACACACACACACTGCAAACGCAAACTACACTGAGCAGCAAATCGTCTCCTTCTCCATGGTCCCATGGTCTTGGTTGTTATAACCACATCTATCTCTCTAAGCTATTTCAACAAAAATCATTAATTGTTAAGTTATAAATTCTTAGCACCTTCTGAGGGAATGCTCAAAACATGGTCGTTTGTTACAAGTGAAAGTACAACACATGACCATGAGCATACATGTAATTCATGTTTTAAAACATTTCTAGCCCATTTGCATTCCAACAATGGAGCATCACAGGTTAGCAGGACAGCTGGGTATTGCTGTCTCAAATCTCCTAGTCTACCTCATGATTATAAGTCCTCCTGAATAGTCTGCCCCTCAGTGCATGCCATGTATGTCTAGTAATGTTGATTATTCATAGATATGTTTAGCCTGGCCATGATCAAGCCCCAAACATATATCTTGAAGAGAGTTATGCTGTACTGATGGTATTTAAATGCTTTACTTATGTACTAACCCAGCACAGTTACTGTACTTGATAATTGAGGAAACCGAAAAGGGAAATTGAATTTTCCACCTCAGTGGAACCATTTGCATGTTGGAATTATCCTCTCGATGCATATTTTGTTCATATTTGTAATTGTCAAATATGTGAAACTTTGTATGCTGTAACATATACTTTCAAGTCACAATTAAGATCCCCTGAATAGATAGTATACGATTATTGTAAGAGTAAGAAATGTACTTTGTAGAGCAGATCTGCCTCCCCTGAGCAGAATTGGCATTAGAGAACTGGCTACAGCATAGCACGCTGCATGGTTGAGGGCTTTTCTTTAAAAATAAACTTTCAATAAACATATTCTATGTCAGGTCTGGCATCGTGCTGGGTGAGGTCAATTTCTTAGGCTTTTCACTTTATGGAAAACGACCAGATATCATCCCCTCTGGATTCACCTGAGAAATATGTGTTTAGATTCTCTCCCCAGATGTCTTCAAAACAATTTTGTATGAAAGAAAACTTTCTAGTACAATTCTACCTGTTTTAGGGTTCTGTACTGATAGAATAAAATGATGCCTTATAATAAATGCTCAGAGATAAAGAAAATCCTCTATGTTCAAAAGGCTCAGGCTATGGCAGGTGGTATCTAGTATTACAAAAGAAACAGAAAGAGAATTTTAGGAACAGAACTTCAGGAAATTTGCAAATCATGTAGCAAACCCTATGTAACTAAGGGAACCAAATGGAAACCACTGAAATAGGGAAGAAATAATAATAAAATAGTATCTTAAGTGATTACTTTCTACAAAATTAATAAAATAATTATGGGAAATTATTTATTGGTAAAGAATAAAAATTTGAGGCTGGGGGGATGGCTCAGTAGGAATAGTGATTATTGTGTAATCATGAGGACCTGAGTTCAGAGCCCAGAATCCAAAGCTGGGCAGACTTAGTAGTGTGTATCTTTAATCCCAGAACTCCGACAACGAGCTGGAAAGCGGAACTAGGAGAAACTATGAAAGCCTGACGGTCAGCTCGAAGAGAACAAGTAAATGCAGACCTAATCTTGGAGTTGTCCTCTGGCCTCCAAATGCACACCTCAGCACACAGGCACCTAACTCTCTCACACACACATACATAGCTTGCACACGTGTGACGTGCATGTGCACATACCATGAATGCAAAAAGACATTTTTATAAAGCACAAAAAGTTAAACCCACGTGTATTGGATTTTGTGATTGCTATTGAAAATCCCACACACTGGCTGCATAAACAGTGCAATGTCAATATCTCACAGTTCTGAAGGTCATGAGTCCACATGTGGGTGGCATTTGTTCTTTCTGAGAGCTGTGAAGTAGGATGAATTCTGCCTTTCTCCCCTGGCATCTGGCCATGCCAGGTATCTCTTAACCTATATATGACTGTATCATCACATACTCTTCCTGTGTGCCTGTCTCTGCCTGAAGTCTCCTGTCTTGTAAGGATATGGTCAACTTCATTGTACTAGAGTCCACTCTAATGATTTCACATTAATGGACTACCTATACAGATCTTGTTTCTAAATAAGATCACAGTCACAAGCACTGGAGATTAGGAACATTTTACCACTTAAACAAGTCAATAAAGAAAAAAATGATGTGCACACTCATGGTCATTTTAATATCTATTTTATTTTAAAGCACTATATCATAGAACTAATACTACATTCATTCATTTTTAATATTCAAAACCAGTAACAAGTTACCAATGGAGATTTGTGAGCAAAAGCTTAAATTATTTTCTACTATTTTAAATTATTAGCTTTACCATCTGTAGGATGTATTTGTTGATAGTTATTTATTCAGAAAAACAACTTTAGTTACCACATTGGAACTTTTCGAACTTTCTTTTTTTCTAATAGATGAGTTGACAGTAATTCCTGTACATAGCTTTTAAAATCCAAGATCTGCTGTTTTTAGCTCAACAATTATTTTCCCAACAAAAAACAAGTGAATTGTGAAGTGATTTTAATTTTGCTCTTTGATCCAGATAAACAGCACTATTTGAAAATGTGGCTTTTCTTTGGTATAGGACCCACAATGTGGAAGGATGTATCAGTTCTACTTGTGATCCCAAGATCTTAAGTAGCATTTGATAGTGTACCTTTATTTTATAGACCATCAAAATACTCTATTAAAGCCTGAGTACACCAAAATGTTCAGAACACCAAGGTTTTGGAAAATCTTGGGGTTTTAACAAGGCAAAGACAGCATCCTTCAGCTACGAGCAATGAACTGCAGTTTGCACACCTTAAATTCTGCCTAGATAGTATACTTTCTTTCATTTGCATCAGATTTGCCTGTAAAGACAAAGTAATACTTTTTGATTTGCCATCATAATGATTGTGTTAATAAAAAACTTGCCTGGATGAACTTGCATCATTCAAGGCTGCAATTACTTCAACTATTTCACAGGCTGTAAATTGTTGGGGGATCACAAATCATTTCTTTTTAATATGTTTGGCAATTCTGTTATTTTTTATGTGTGTGACTTTTACTTCGACTCTTACCATAGCGATAAGGTAGAGAGGGTTTACGTACACACTTATGTGCATTATATCATCACTAAGGAGAGAAAAAGATGGCTGAGAGAGAAGCACAAATGAGGCAGGCAACTCTCTGAGCTGACAGTCGAATGAATGGTGTACACAGCCTGTGTGGTACCTTTTCTTGTGCATAAGTTGAAACCACTGATACAGAGGGAAATCACTTCCATGGTTAAGTTACTTTACATTACAAGGGTTGAGGAATTTTCCCAGATGTAGTTCAGGCTCCACATCAGATAACTTTGAGCTAATTAGTTGTCAAACCAGAATTCCTTGGTCACCTGACCTTTTAAAGTGAGTTCTTTAAGGGCCCTGGACACTTCCTATGTCAGGAAGCAGAAAAGATATTCTCCTTCTGATCTTGAAGAAACAACTGTCCTTTCCACACTGAGGGTCAGTGAGAAGTTATGTAGCTAAGAATGGAGGATGGTATTAAGAGCTGAAAATGTTCCAGGTGACTGACAGAGAGAAATGAAATGTATTCAATCTGATCCATGCAAGGAAGTAGGATTCTTCTAGCATCCTAATATTCGGAGAACCTTGAGTCTCAGGTCATACTAACCCCATGCAGATAGTTCAATTTTGATATGGGAATCCCTGAACTGAGCATCAGCTAAAATATGGCTGTGATTTCCTGACTCCAGGTGATTGATATAACAGATATACATAATTTAAAGCTCTTTAGTTTATGGTACTCTTATGCAGCAATGAATATCAAACGTAGAATGTAGTAGAAGCAAAAAACTAGAGAGGAAAAAGGGAAAAAATCAACAGATAAGGTTCACCCTTTTCTTCTGTTCTGAAAACTTATCGTATAACAAACTTAGTACAGCTTGGGCTTGAAGGAACACACCTGGGAAACTGAAACAGGTCAGCATCTCACTCCTTTGTCCCGATGACAATTTTTTACAGTGATGAATGTTGCTGTGGTAACATGACAGGATTCCAAATGATTCCTTCTAATTCATTGAAAAAAGTCAAATAAGGCATGCAGTGAGCAATGCTTCCACTCCATGCAAGCTGCAGCCACAAGCTGTGACAAATTTGTTCTCATTACCCCACCTGCCACCTGAAAATGTCCCAATAAAATCTTCAAAATAGATGGACTTGTTTCAACACAGATAAAAAGTCCAGTCTCCCACAGGAGAACTACAGTGTCCACCCTACTGCTAGTTATCACTGAAACTATTCCTCCTTAAACAACCTAAAACCAGACTCGCGTGAAATGTTTTCAGTTCTCCTTAGTTAAATATCAATATGGCATCAAGTAAAAGTCCCTTGCAAATTTTGCCTTTATTTCTGATTTAAAATGTGAGGTTTTATTAGAGATGGTATTTTAAGAGACTGAAAAGGTTTATCATAGCTACAGACCTGTATTGTTTAAGGTTAAAAAAACACCCAAATGTAAGAGGCATCATTTTGAAAAGAGTTCTGATCATAATTTAATACCAACTTGAACTTCACAGTATCTCTATTCATTGTATTGGAAAGGGATGACAAATCAGGAAAACCTCTATGACCCTTCTTGTAAGCAGATTCTGTGTTGCATGTAAACTTGAAAATTAAATATAGAAACCTCTGACATTTCTATGTCATGACTGCACCTGAGAGAAATCTTTGCAAATTCAACAGCCCCAGAAGGCAAACTGCAGTCAATACAAACCAGCAAGTCCCCATCTTTAGCTCACATCAATCAGCATCTCATTGGGGGTTTGTTATGCAATTCGCAAAGTCTAGTTCCTAAAGTTTCTGCCAAAATACAGTTGAAATTGATAGGTTAGAGTGTGTACATGTCTAACAGCATTCTGGGTGATAATAATGCTACTGGATTGGAGTCTCCAGACTGACAAATATTCCCATTTTTTCTCTACTGGTTAAATGATTTGGGAAGATGGTGGACTTTGATACCATTCCTGGTACTGAGGAGGAAATGCAAGTCTGCTGAGGACTTTGGAAAATTTTTCCAAAAAGAAAACCAAGAAGTATAAGCTGACTTCTTTTTCCCCTCTGAATTTCATTGGCTCCGTATGGCAGCTAGAACATCACCATGTATCTTATAGAGACACAGATATATGAAAAGAACAAGCCAGAACAGCACATCAGCCATGTGAAGAAGCTGGTTAGGCACTGTACTCTGCTGCCTGCATCTCACTTGCACAGTTATTGTGGGTGGTCTTTCAGGTTGATGGAACAGCAGTCTTAGAATAATATTATGGTGAGAGTTCTCAGAATCAAAATAGATTTGCTCATATCAGTCCTAACAATAAATAAATATGTACATGCATATAGCTTGCAGATTTGGAAGGAAAGATTCTCATGTATAATTTTTTGGTAATTATTCTGTCATTCTATTGGGCCCACTGCCATGCACAAAGGCCACTCTAACTTTAAACAAAAGTAAATCTGTAATATTTTTCCCCAAACACCTGTGTAATCAAATTGACCTCACATAACTGTAACTAAAATACCTTCTGAGGGAATCGCCAGCCCCTCCTCCCTTGGTCCCAGAACAAACCAAGATATGATTTTACCAAACTTCAATTTGGGAAACCAATGAGTTCATTGAGCTTACTTACACTTTGGGTAAGGTTTACTTTCAGGAGTGTAAGCTCCCTGTCTAAGACAGTATGGGAAAGTCTCCATCCAAGCATGGACGGTGGCATCTCCACAGCACATAAAATGGTGAGAGCCTTGAGGAGAAAGGGTTAATTATCCAGCTTACAATTCCAGGTTACAATTTACCATTGGGGGAGTCGAGCAGAAGCTTAAAGCAGTTGGTCACAACCATAGTCAAGAGCAGAGAAAAAATAAGCACACGTAAGTGAAGTGAACTGACTTCTCCCTCGTTATACCGTCCAGAATCCACATCTAGGGATCGTGCTGCCCACAAGGGGTGGGTCTTCCTGCCTCAATAAACTCATTCAAGAGATCCCACCACATACATGCCCAGAGGCCAATTTGATCGAGACAGTCTCTCTTCCTAGGTGATACTAGGTTGTTTTAAGTTCATAATTAAAACTGAACAGCATAGGCAGGATCCAGTAAAAGGAAATTTTCAAGATATGTCCTTAAAGGGGACATTGGAACCCCAGTCCATCCTCTTCCTTCCTGTTCTTTTGTTAACACTTACGGCCACTTTGAGGTAAACAAACTTCCTCTTCCGTGCATCTCCAGAGCCCTGATGTATGGGCCTGCACTGTGTGCAGAAACTGAGCGAGAGACCTCTGAAATTACAGGCCAAAGTAAAATCTCCTCTCGTCTACATTGATTTTCTCAGGTATGTATGTTGCAGCAATGGAAATCCAGTTAATACAAGACATTAAATCCTATACTTTTAACCAACTAACTCATTTTAACCTATTCACTAATAATGGCAATGTACATACTTAGAATTAAGTCAGGAGTAGTAATATTTTTGAAATCCATTTCTTAGCTTGGTTTTACATTGTAGTAATTTCCTTTTTTTCAATAATCTTGCCTTCAGTAGTCATACTTAATGTTTAGAATCTAGTCATCTTTCAAGGTAAAGCTGATTATTTGAGTAGCTCAGGGTATAGGATCTAATATGTGAATAATGTATGTCAACTTGACACAACCTAGGAACACCTAGGAAGAGAATATTAGTGAAAAATTATCCAGATTAGGTTGGTCTGTGGTCATCTTCAGGGGAATTGCCTTCATTGTTAATTACAGTGGGAAGACACACCCTGACTATGGGCAGAACCATTTCTGGGGCTGGGCCTAAAGTGGGTAAAGAAAGTTGGCTGCGAGAAGCAGTAAGCAAGAAGCCTGCGTGGAGCATTCATTCCTCTCTGCTCTTGACTCTGAATGTGGTGTGTTTCAGAGTCAAGAAATACCTTGACTTTGGTATTGTGGATTCTAGCCTGGATTTGTAATCAGATAAGCCCCTTCCTTCTCTAAATTGATTTTTGTCAAGGTGTTTTATTATGACAACAGAAATGAAGCTAGAACAGAGAATTCTCCAAAAACTGCTGTTTATTTGGGAATAAAATGGCATTGCAAAGGGAACAGACAGGCCGTAGACAATTAGGAGTGTACCAAGAAGGTTGAGACAAGGGGAAGTTTTAAAAGGCAAGCCCACAAACCCTTGGGGTGCAGAGATTGCTCAGTGGTTAAGAGCGCTGACCTGGGTTTGATTCCAGACCCCACATGGCAGCTTACAACCATCCGTAACTCCAGTTCCAGGGGATCCGGTGCCTTTCTCTGACCTCCATGGGCTTTGCAAGACAGAGGTTCACTTACACACATACAGACAATACACATAAAAAATAAAAATAAGAAACTTTAAAAGGCAAACCCAAGAAAAATTATGTAGCTATGTTGAACCAATAGCCTTTAGCCACCAAGACTGAGAACAAAAGTCCTGTAGTATAGAAGTGCCCTCCCAAAGATGCCATCTTCTCTGCTTGGCTATGCCCTCTGGCCTAGGATCATCTCACCTAAACTTGTCCACTGCTTCATGCAGCAAGGGAGGAGGGGCGGAGAGTCAGCCACATGCCCCTGAAGAAACATCTTCTTGAGGGGTTGGATAACTGGCTTAGCAGTTAAGAATACTGGCTTCTCCTCCAGAGGACCCAGGTTCAGTTCCCAGCACCCACATGGCAGCTAACGACCATTCATAATTCCAGTTCCAAGACCTGTGATGTCCTCTTGTAGCATCTGCAGCCAGTGCATGGATGGATGCACTTTTTTATACATATAAAATAAAAATTAAAACATTTATTTTATATATATATATATATATGTATGTATTGGTTCTATCATCCTCTGAGCATCAAAATAAAGCTCAGTAGTTTTACATACACTCACACACACAGTCGTGTGTGTGTGTGTGTGTGTGTGTGTGTGTGTGTGTGTGTTTTCCTGGACAAATAAAATACAGAAAAACTAAACCCTTAAATAAATTTTAAAGCTACTTCTAAGATTCATTTGTCATAATAAAATTTCAAGTACTTCTTAAGAAAGTGATTCCAGGAAAAATCAGCTAAAAGTTTTGTGGAAACCTCAGAGCCATGCCTATTCATAATTTATGAACAGTGTGCTTTAGCCACTGTACTGACCCAGTAATCACTTTATCTTATCTTAGAGCTCCACTTTGTCAGGTGATAAATTCACCTTTCAACCCCCTTTACATACATTCATGACCATGCACAAGATTCATGCCAGCAGCCATGTGACATCAACATTTGAGTGGCAGATTGCAGGGTTCATTTGCCTCCTCTATCTTCCTTTTAATTAGTACCCCAGCAGCAATCTAAGTCATATACGATGGAGCAGAGTCAGAATTCACAAAGACTTAACACTAAAAGATCAGGTTGTCATGTAGTACATCAGTCCATAGGAATCATCCACAGATGTTTTGAGTAAGGTAGTGGTCACTGCCCCAGTTGTTTATAGAAAATGGGATCTTCAAAAAATATCAGATGTGTCCAGATGGTTCTGATAGTTCAGTAGAAACATACACTTCCCTGTATTAAAAGACCAGTGTGTGTAACGAGAACACTGCCAGACAGAGTCGAGAGTGCTACTCTACCACCAAGGGTCCTGGTGCACACAGAGGCAGTCCACTGACACGTGGGTACACGTTTGTCTGATTAGCCTTAGAATTTCTCATTACCACAGTAAGCAAACGCCTGGAATTCTTGATTTCTGGTTGTGATGATGGCGTGTCCACACCAGACACACAGTAGGCACTGGCATCTAATTTTCGTTCTTATCTCAGTCCACCAGCTCCATATCTGTGTAATGGTCCAATGCTGATGTGTCTGTTGTGCTACTTTGAGTTTCTTGGAAGAAACCAATACTGTATGTATTGACAAGTGTACTGCACCACATATATTGTCTCTTTAAACCTCCAACTTTGATTCTGTAGAGTAATAAAGACCAAAATTGGTCATCTCAAACAACTGTAATTTTATAAATTGTATAACACATACTAGTCATGATCATTTAACTGAACCACACTCTCAAGTACAACTTGTCCCTACAAATCTGATTCAAGTTCATGGAAACTGAAAACATTTGGCATTGTACAATAGACAGTTGAATTCCTGTCCATCCCATTCACCTGCAAAAAACACTCACTGGATTTATGTTATCCATGTCTGTAACAATAAAGGATTGCAGTTGGAAAGGACTTTATCATTTGGCTGTTTCAATGGGGGGTATTTAACATGAGAAGTATATAATTATTTGGTTTATATTTAATCTGTAATTTGACATTATCTCTTTCAAGTCCACCTCAGTCTTTAGAACAACTACATGGTGTTCATTCTCAATATGCAAGATTGGTTCAGCATTTAAAAAACAAGCAATGTATTAGGCATGGTGGCACACACCCTTAAGACCAGCACTTGAAAGGCAGAGGCAGGAGATCAAGACCAGCCTGGTCTACATAGCAAGTTGTAGGCCAGTTGGGAATACAGGGATACCCTGTCTCAATAAAGACCAAAAATAAACAAACAAAACCCAAGCAATAAAATCAAAAAGACATTTGACAAAATTGGGCCATATATTTACGATTAACACTTCTCAGCAAGCAAGTAATAAAATGAAGTTTCTTTATGTAACAGATGGAGACTATTACAGAATTCCAGAACTGGCTAAGTGCAAAGAATGAGTGTCTGTGAGACACTTAACCCTAAGTGACACATTTTCAATGCAACCTCTACACTTAGGATGAATGCATCTCTTAACTGTCACCAGAGAAGTTTCCTTATCCTGTAGATGGTAAATAACACAGAGACCCACAATTAGCCAGTGAGCAGAAAATAAGAGGCCTCAGAATACTTATTCCTGAACAGGACACCTATGTCAAACCTCTGCCCTCCAAGGCTCAGGGATCATTGCAGAATAGGAAGCAGTAAGACTGAAAGAGCCTGAGGGCGTGGGTGACCACAAGGAAACAATCTTCCAGACAGCTGATGATTTACTCACATGAACTCAAAACAATGCTAGCAGCATGCACAAGTCCCATACAAGCTCACACCAGAAAAAATTCCAGCATAGATGCTGGGAGTGTCTTACAAGGTTGGAAGACTTGATGAGCCCAGTAAATGGACTTACACTAAAGGGTATTTGACAACCCAGATCATACTCTCTCTATGAGTTCATTAAATTGGACTGAGGCCAGTGGAGGAGGTGGGAGAGAGTGGGGGAGCGGATGTAAATGACATCAAACTATGTTGTGTGAAAACAGCAAAACGTCAATTAAAAATGCAAAAAAAATGAAACATCCACCATTTTTAAACAAACATTTACAAAATACCTACAGTTAATTTACTAGTCAAAGAGAAACTTATGGCTTCTCTCTAAAATAGAGATCAAAGACACTTTTCTCATTGACATCACAGGAAAAGGCATAACTACTGCACTAAGGCACAAAATGTGATGGAAAGTGAGATTGCAATGATCCTTTTTTTTTATGCAACCGGCATCATTTTCTGTGTAGGATATTTCAAAGAATAGATCAACTAAATTCCTGAAATTAATAAGTAATTATGGTAAGGTCTTAATGATAAATATGAAATTTGTATTATATACTCTCTGTAAAACAAAAGTGAGAAATTAGAAATTGAAGTAAAAATCATAATTTTAATTACTACAAAAATTTAGTAGCTAAGAAATAATTAAAAAGACAAGCAATTACAAATAAATAATATGAGAAAATCTAACAAAATACATACAGGTTCTATACTGTAGAAAACAATAAAACTCTGATGAAAGAAATCAAAGGCCTAAGTAAATTTACAGTCATTTATGTTCAAAGAATGGAAGACTCAATACTATCAAGATGACAACTATTCTTAAATGGATAAGTAGGTTCAATGAAATTCCCATCAAAGTCAAAAAATCAATGATAGCTGAATTCAACTGTTACAAATTTAGAATAGATTATCATAATGATGAATTCAATTCCAAAATAAAATATCATTATGTTTTAGAAATTTAGTGCATCCCTCAACTCTCAGCGAAGCTTCCTTATACAACAGAGTGCAATGCACACAGAAGGCTACAGTTGACCAAGTTTTAGAGAATAAGTGTCTGCTGGGTGTGTCCCTGGATAGGACTCCTATGTTAAACCTCACCCACCCATGGCTCAGGGACCATTGTGGAAGAGGAGTCAGACTGTGAGAGCCAGGGCTGGTTCACGAACATAGGGAAGCAGAGGCTCTCAGACCTCTAAAAGCCGGCACATGTGAACTTGTGGCGATGATGGCATTAAGCAGAGGATTCATGCCAATTCGATTAGATAAGAGCCCGTAGTGGAGTGAGAAACATGAGGGTGGGCCAGCCAGCCTTTGGACTGTGAACTACAGGAGATGGATTACTACTGGGTGAGGGATAGTGTGTCTTAGGATCTCTGGATAGACAGACTAGTTCCCAGTGGATAAATTTGCACTGGGGGACATCTGGGTGCAAATACTTGACTACATAGGACTTAATATGCATGACATGATGGATGCGTGAGGTCCAGTAGGGAACTGGGGGGGGGGGGCATGAATGGGGGAGCAGCTCTAAATTTGATTAATAACTGTCGTATGAAATGTTCAAAAGTTCAGTAAATTTTTTTAAATGAAAACAAAACAAAATTCCAGAAAACGATTTATAGCTCCCGACACATGGGTTGTAAAGGTTATATGAGAAAGGAGCAGCCCTAACAGCTGGTGATAATGAAGAAAATATTGGACTCAGCAGTACTCCATTGCAAAGCTTACCGCAGAGCTCCAGTTCCAGCACTAAAGAGGCTACATACAGCAGGAAGGACTCAGATCTGAGGTTAGCCTGGACTACATTGGGAGACTTTGTTTCATATAAAAACAAAACCAAAATCAATAATCTGTAACCAAATAAGAAAACCTTGAAAACTTTCACAAAATTAACTTGAAATGAGCCATAGATCTGCCTGAATATAAACTTCAAAGCCTAAAATGTTTTTTTGAAAAAAACACGGAAAAATATATTTGTGACTTAGATTTGATTATGAATTTATATACATCTATCAAAATATAAAGCTCAGCTCATCAAAAAAAAACTTAATTTTAGGATTTGATGAAAATTTGAAACTTTTGCTGTGAAAAAGACTCACTTAAGAGACTGGAAATAGAAGTTAGAGGCTGTCAACCAATATTTGCAAACTGTGTCCAGAACAGGTCTTTTATTCATAATATAGAGAAACTCTTACATTTTACAATATGAAAACCAAGTACCCAATTAAATACTGGGGGAAAACGTGAATAAATACCTCCTTGAAGAAAATGAACAGGTTAAGAGTTTATTGCTACATATAAAAACACAACAACAATTATAATTAGAAAATTAAAACAAAAATGACCACCAGTTCCTCTTTATGTCAAATTTAAAATAAAATAGTAGAGACTAGGGCTATGGCTCAGTTCATAAAACACACAAGCCTAAGTTTAAATCCCCAGAATCCCACCTCTGCACCCAGCTCTGAGAAGGCAGAGTCAAAGGATCCCAGGAAAGTGGCCAGATGCTGGGAGGAGGAAATGATAGTCCCAATGTCCAAAACTCCAGTAACCTGAATGATAACATATGGTTTGTTACCCCTAAGGAAAAATAAATGTCCATAATTCACTGAGCAGTAAATTGAAAAAATAAATGAAAATAATAGCCAAATACCATAAACAATCTGTAGAGATGATGCACTCTCAAAGAAGTGCATCGTAACAACCCACTTCCTAAATGTGGACTGCACAAAGTATCTTTCTTCCAAGAGTACATTGCACAAAACAAAACTAATTCAGAATGGATAAACCTAGGAATAAGACCTCAGACAGTCCACAGAAACACCAGTAGTGAGAAGTGTTGTTGATATGCTCCAATGACAATGACATTTTAGTCCTCTGTCATCCCCCAAATTCATATAACCCATGACTAATCATAAGAATAAAATAAAGATTATTATTCAGATTGCTAATAATATTTATACCTGCGTGAAATAATGGAGCAAGATACAAAATACTTGTTCTATTATTCCCAAAACTTCCAAGATCAAGGTTAAAACAAGTCTGAAAAACTGTCATAGCCAAGAAAATCTTAGGGGATAACAGTAACTAAATACAATACATCTCATGTGAGATTCTAGAGTGGAAGCTTGACATTGGTGTAAAAGGTAGTAAAATATTTAAAAAGGAATAACATCAGCTGGTAACAATATGTTTTGTTGCTTATGAATTATAACAAACATACTTTGGTAAGATGTTAAGAATAAAGGTATATTGGAGTAAGCATTGAGGACATATGGGAACTCATATGTCTCTGAACTTCTCTGCAGAACTAAAATTAAAAGTTGAAGCTATTTTTTAATATCATCATTAAAGTTTGTACTCTCTATCCCAACCTGGGACATCTGCATTGGTTGAATTTTAGATATATTATTTCTTCTCTTTCGTCATCAAATCCCAGCACTCATCCCTACAGCAGAGACAAATTGTTTGTGTTATTCATGATTGAGAGAATGGACTGGTTTCTTGGGACTAATTTCTGAGATGATGTTTCCTACAACTAAGTTTCCATTCCACTGATGTTTCTAGAACTCCAGGAAGTGGAGTTGTCAACCAGCCGGACCATGAGTGGCAAATTGGTAATTTAAAGTTATCAAATACCATAAAATATTATGGAATACATAAAAATATCATTGAAGTAAATATAGAATTTAGTGTATTCTCATTTTTTCCTGAAGCATTTCATTCCTTTATTACTCTTCTATTTCATTTTTATTGTCAGACAATTTATTAAATCAGTGTGTTCTTTAAGAATTTCACATGTGCATAATGCAGACAGACACCCACAACCTCTTGCCCTCTCTCATCTCCCTACTCCATTGACCTGCTCTTCATAAATCTCTTTCTCAGTTTCATGGCTAGATTTGTTTTCTTGAAATCACTATTGATTCAAACTCAAGTGTATTATTTCCCCTTTTCCTAAATAAAATCCCAGCACTTATCCCTATAGTAGTAAAAATTAATGCTTAATCATCAGTCAGTTTTGACATACTGAATATTTTAGGAAGAAATACTTGGATGATTTTATATTCTGTGTTCATTTTAATATCTTAAATTTATTTCAATAAACTTGAGTCTATGGGCTTGTGATATTACTCCATGACTCTGAATAACATTAGGATGTGCACTGATACACAAACTCTAAGTCATTTGATGCTGAATTTGTGGCTGATTATTTGAAGTTGTGATGGTAAATCTTGGTTGTCAACTCGACATATCTGGGGAGAAGGAATTTCAATGAGAAATTTGCTTTTCCAGCTTGTCCTGAGGGCACATGTATGGGGGCATTTTCTTGATTGCTGACTTATGTAGGAGGACCCACTCCACCATTGGCAATGCTGTCACTAAAGAGTTTGGCTTGGGCTGTATAAGAAAGGCATCTGAGCCAGCCAGAGGAATCAAGTCAGTAAGCAGTATTTCTCCATGGTTTCTGCTTGAAGCTCCTAACCTTGAGTTCCTGTTTTTGATTCCCTCAATGATGGATGATAATCTGTACGATGACTTAAACCTTTTCCTCCTCAAGTTGTTTTTGGTCAGTGTTTCATCATAGCAGCAGAAATCAAACCAGGACAGGGGTTTTATTATTATCAACCGCATAAAAGATATTTCCTGACCTCTGAGGAGAAAAAAAATTCTGTAGCCTTATGATATCTTTATGATACTATCAGATGTATATTTATTTCTTTATTGGGAGAAGAATTATTTCTTTACAAAAGCTCTGTTGCTATATACTGTCCTTCAATTTCTTGACCTATTTTTTGAAAGAAACAAAGTTCATACAAAACATAAATTATGTATTCTAAACTAAAAATAGAAACTACAAAGTTGTCTCTCTAATCAAGAGAACAACATATTTACAGTTTACTTTTTGGTTCAAAAGTCTCTCTCATTACTCTGAACATCCACATGATAGTTAAAAAACTTAAGAACCAATGGTAAGAAAACCTCTAGGCTGGTGAGTGAATGTAGATTCCTTTGTTAGTCAGCTGTATACTGAAGGATCACAGGTTCCTAGTGATTATTCAGTCAATTTGTTTAGCAAACAGCTGTATATCTAGTCTTTTCCTTAGTATATGTTTCATACCTCTGTATCTAGTCCTTTACTGAGTATAAGTTCCATACAATGAAGTAAATTCAGCAGCCTTCTTTAACAAAGGGTCATAGAGCAAGTCTTTTGGGCTTTGTGCATCATAAGAATCTGTCAAAATCACTCAGTATTG
Source organism: Eospalax fontanierii (assembly GCA_035773235.1). Lineage (NCBI taxonomy): Eukaryota > Metazoa > Chordata > Mammalia > Rodentia > Spalacidae > Eospalax > Eospalax fontanierii. Next base: position 105,336,788 of record CM069527.1, on the reverse strand, counting down.
CTTCATAATGAAAACAACTAGAGAAATTACACACATTTAAAGATGTGTCTGTGTTTCAACAATATTTTATTTACAGTACCAGTATCTGGCTTAAGGGCTATAATCTGCCATTACTGTCACAGGACAGGGAAATAATTAAAATAGCAGAGACTGTTCACTGTATAGAGCCTAGAATGTTCCTCGCTTTAAGTTATTCCATTGAGAAACTCTTCCTACTTTTCTATATCAGTTCATAGATTCCATATTTCATGAAGTTGTTCTGGATTCTTTACCAGATACAGTTGATTTTCTGTGTTTTCTACATTTATTTAGTGAGTGAGTGTGTGTGTGTGTGTGTGTGTGTGTGTGTGTGTGTGTATACATACACATACCCTGAGGACGTCAGGCTCCTCAGCATCTCAGAGGCACCTTTACCATTTTAGAAATCTAGCTTGCCTGGCTTTCTACTTTTTTGTACCATGCAATTATAATAGTTAATATTCAAATTTGCCATATTTTTGGCTGAGGAGTTGGTTCCTTGGGAGGGTGCCTTTTCTATCACTCAGCTGAACATATACTGTACATGTGGCCAGTGCGCTAGATGTTGAGCAACTTCGAGATGCTTCCTAGGGATAAGAAAGACATCCCACTTCTATGTCCTTCTGCATAACAAAGAGTCATTATCTAATGAACGACTACAAATAACTATAAATATAAGAAATGAGAGCATATTAGAAAAGTATGTTCCATTCACGCAAAGGAAGATTAAAAATGTCATTAGTTGGAGGAAAGAGAAAACAGCATTAAGGAATAATGCTTGTAAAAGAGGAAACAGGATCCATTCCCCAGCCCATGTGTGGTAGGCAGCCTTTCCAGAACATTTCACAAGCATTCACACACCAGACTATGTATACTCTGGGCCATTCTCTCTTGCTTGTTTTGCAGGACTAATGACTCACTTGCAATGAATAAAATACTACAAATGTGAAGATTCCTCCCAAGATTACATTGGAAAGGCCCTGTGGCTTCTATTTTCCTCACTCTTTTCTATCACCTAGGAAGAGGCCAGATGTCACACTGTGAAGTAGCCTACAGAAGAACCTCAGGCAAAGAACTGCTTGCTCTAGCCAACATCCATCAGAACCCGAGGCCCTGGAGCAGTCACAGGAAATACTTCACAAGTGGGCTGTTCTCCAGCCAGAAGTGGCATGACTGCAGCACCAGCTGAGACCATGATCACAGGTTTGTGGGAGACCAGAGCCAGGGGCAGCAGGGTGAGCTTCAGCTGGATTTTGACTCACAGAAATGGGCAGATAATAAATGTGTGTTGTTTGAAGCTATTAAATGCTGTGATTTGTTACACAGCAATGGATAACTAATGCATCACGCCAGGAGTTTCAGACACATGCTCTCATTTACTTCTCATGATAGACTGACTATACATTATTTTCAGTTTTACTGATAAGAAAGCAAAAGCTTGGGATCAGATTACACAACTTGTCTAAAAACACATAGTTAGTGAGCAACAAATTTAACACTCAAAACTGTGTCCTTCCATTAGCCTCGGAGCAGAAAAAAAAATACACAAGCAATAAACTAAGTAAAGTGAAGATATAAGAAAAGCTTCTCTCGGGTCACTGTACTATGTCTGTTTCTTTTCAGTAAACTGAAAAGGCATCATTGGTTTGGGTCAGTTTCTCCTATTTGTGGGACTCCCAGTGTGAAGAGGGTCTCTCTCTGTCTCTGTCAATCTGTTCCATTAAGTGATTTTTCTTCCCTAAAAAGAAAACTCAGCCAAAAAGCACTTCTTGATCAAACTTACATAGCAGAAACAGATGTATTTTCCCAGACATATTATAAAATCTTGATCAAAAGTATCCACCAGTCTAGACTGGGCATTGGCTCGATGGTAAAGTACTTATTGCACAAGCATAAGTACCTGAGTTTGGTTCCCAGGACCTATGTAAAGGCCAGGCGTGATGGTACACATCTGTAACCCCAGCACTGGGGGATCAGATAGTCTACTCAAAACAGCAGATTCCAGATTCAAACAGAAACCCTGTCTCAAAGAAATAAGATGAATAGACCAGCAAAACAATTCTGCAAGTAAAGGCAGCTGCCACCAAACCCAATGATGTGAGTTCTATTCCAGGAACACCCATGTACCATGGCACGTGCACACACACCACACACACACACACACACACACACACACACACACAAATAAATAAATAATAGAAAGATAAAATGAGAGTGATAAAGGAAAATACCACCGTGTTAACCTCTGGCTTGCACATGTTCATACATGGGCATGTGTTACACCACACACACACATACACATACACACACACACACACACACGTATCCAGTTCAACACCTGATTATTCTCTAATTTTCATCCAACTGTAAGACCTCACTCTCCTCTCCAGCTACAGATGGACACCTGGTGCATCCTGCCAGCATCTGACAATGCTTCTCTGAATCTTATTGGCTAATATTTATGATAATTCCAGATTTGGAGTAGAAAGAACTTGGTTACTAAAAGAATCCAGAACTTGATTGCGGAAAGGCTCCACCCTGTTACTACAATGTCAGAATGATTGTGTGTCCAGAAGTTTGTGTCAGCTGCTTTGTAGTAGACATTTAAAATAATATTTTAAGCACCTGCATGCAATGCATCTTCAGCATTTTCAGAACCCTTTTCCTTTCTCCTCTCAGATCTGTCCCCACCTCTCTATCGACCTCATTTCATGCCCTCTATTATTTTTCCTTAAAGATTATGAAGTCTAGTTTGTGTTTCCCAAATAGTCTTGGCTGGAAATCTATCCACTAGAGTAAGGTCAACCCAACTGGCATCACACCCTTAATGAAAACTGACTCCTCTTCTCCCCGCAGCTATCAACTGCCAACAGTTTCTCAGCTTGGAATGGTGACTTGTGCTCACCTTCCCCTGCCACACTGGGATTTTTGTCTGGTTTGGGGCTTCTGAATGATTTCATAAGCAATGTAGGTTCACATGGGCAACTTCCCTGTTGAGTCAGGAAAATGCAGTTTCCTGGAATCTATCCACCACCCCTGGCTCTTACAATCTTTCTGCCACCTCTCCAAATGATCCCGGAGCCTTGGGAGGAGGTGTGATAGAGGGGTCCCATTTAAAGCTGAGCACTCTGCAGTCTCTTGTTCTCTGGTGAGAGTTGAGAGATGCACTAATCTATGAGGATAATGACAAGTCATTAGGAGTCAGTTTGAGACTATATCCATTTAGGAGAATAATAGCAGTAGGCTCTCCTCTATGGCCTGAATCTGTCTAGCTACAGATTCTTGACTCTGACAGCAGTGTCAGGTATGGACTTCATCCTGTGACGTAGGCCGTAATTCCAATAATAAGATCATTGGTCATGCCCATAACATTTCTGTTGCACTATTGGACACATCTTGCCAGGCCAGTTGTAAACTTTCAGTGCTGGACAAGGTTGATGATTACTTTTCTACTATGATAGCATGCATAGTACTTTCTAGCACTATGAAAGCTAGTCAGTAGAAATGAAGCTTTAGAGGCTAGCAAGATGACTCAGTGGTTAAGAACACCGGTTATTCTTGCGGAAGAACCGGGTTCAAATCCCAGCACCCAGATTGGGAGTAGAAACCATCTATAACTTCAGTTCCAGGAGATCCAAAGCCCTCTTCTGTCCTCCATAGGCACTGCACAACCGAGTGCACTTACACACACATGTAGGTATAACACTCATACACATAAAATAAAAATAAATAAATACTATTTTTAAAAGAAATGAAGCTTTAAGATCAGTACCAGATTGATTTCCACATTTGTTCTATGACTAACATGTGAAGTATCTTCAGCAATGGGATCTTACTTTCAAGTTCTGACAGGTAAGCAAGAGCAATGACAATAGCTAATATTATTTGAGGGTCCACTGGAACCCTATGATCTACATCTCCTAAAGATGGAGCACATTCTGGGGACAGGGCTTTTCATTTGGTAGCCTATGGTATCCGGTAGAATCATTGTCTCCTCATTATGGAGTAATTCTTTTTAAACTTGTTATTGCGTGCACATATGTTTAAGAAGCTTCTATACTTGTAGGTTTCCATATGACTGTGTCAAAGGGCATTTAGTGCTCATGATCTTTCCCCTTAATTTCTCCTTCTTTTCTTTTCATGCCACTTTCTCCAGAATCTCCCGTGAACCTCTAAAAATGTGATAGCTTGACCTTGATTTCAACTATTCTCCAAATGTCCCTTGGCTATTCTACGCTAGTATCTGATGTCTTGAGCAGAAACTCCTTTCCAGACTGACCTGACCGGTGTTTCTGCTAAGAGCAGCATGAGGGGTCTCCTGGCTCCCATCCTCTCCCATGCTGTCATAAGCTACTGTATCTTCCTCTCATGGGAGCCAGAGACCATCTTGCAGTGTCCTCCAAATGTGAGGGTCATATAGTGGTGGTCTTCAGTAAACTCAAGGGAACACCACTTGAAGATCCTTACCCCTTCAAAAAGATTGGGATTCACAGCCAAGTTCCTTTGCTAATACCACCTTCACCATTGTCTCCTGACTTTATCTTTCAATATGAAAACCTTCCTTATAAATGGAAAAATCTAAAGTTGTAAAATAATCTCTGATATTTCCTTCAAAAATCAGCTTACGGTCTAACATTTTGCTGAGACTTCAATTTATAATGACGTCATAACAGAAGCAGAGTTTTGCTTCAGGGGATTCATCCAGTTGTGTGGATAATATTTAAGTTTGGAAGCACTGAAGAAGTCTTGAAAAGCAGCTAGTGATGCTAAGCTATAGACCAGTGAGGTATGAATGAGGGCAGTGGGAATAAATGCAGAAAGACAGTCTTCAGAATCGTGGTCAAAGGAGATCAGTAAAAACTAAATGAATGGAAATAGCAACAGAGACTTAAAAACTAAAAGAGAGTCTGATACATAACAGAAATCAGAACTCAGAAGTACATTTGAAAGAGAAGTGGAATTATTAGGTATAGATCTCTAGAACAAAGTTCCAATATCGGGTGCAGATGACCATCAAATAATTAGAAAACAGACCTCAGGATTTTATAATTGTAGAGGTTTTGCAATTAGTACAGAGGTTACTGAATCCATAGAAGTCCTGAAATTACCATTAGAAAGTACATATACCAATAGAAATGACAGGAAAAAAAGAAAGGTTCTCCCTAGAGATAGCAAAACAGTAGATAGTAGAGACACAGAAAAAATAATAATAAACAGGACTTTATTGATGAGTAATCATTAGGATCAAAAGCTTCAGAAAAGCTAGTAATAGAACTATTGGGCATATCCTCAGGAATCTATCACCAGAGTGTTTCAGTGATGTTATTGAAACCAAGTCTAGACTCCAAGGATAAGAGACTGAGTGACCTTTTAAGTAATGGAGGCACAGTACAGAATAATTTGGGGGATTTATCAGTGAGCAAGGAGAGCTCTCTTATGAAGACAAAGGTTGAAGGGACATTTACAGATAAGGATATATATACATTGCTTAGAGAGGCAAAGAGATAGAAGTCAGTGAGTAGAGATAATTCAAAGAAAAGAGAAGGGAACTGACTTGGAAACAGTAGCCCCAGACACATGAGCAAGACCAAACAGGCATGTAGAAATGTTGGGGCTTCGGGGTGACAGACAGACCCCCAGACAATGAGCTAAAGCCCGAGATACAAAAAGAAAAACTTGATATTTCAAACAGAATGCCATTACACTCTCCATAAAGGAGGAATGAGAAAGGGGGAATGAGAAGGGTTGGGACAGGTTTTTGCTAACTACCATGTCTTGAATCCTACACTGTGTGAGCTGGAATTTTTAAAAGAAGGAATCAGTTAGACAAAGGATTCTGATAAATATTGAAGGGTCAATGAAAACTAATCTCTGTTTTTCCATGTTAGCTAGTTGTGATTTCTCTAGTAGTGCTTACCAATTTAGGTAGACAAGTAGAAAGTTCAGACAGAGCATTATCCTGGGAAGGATCCTGGCAAAATATGTATGCATGAAGAACGAGGTAGGAAATGTCAGGGAGATGAAAAGGCAACCTCTCTGCCTCTGACAGTTGGCCATGCAAATGGACAATTGGGTAGACAGGAAAGGTGAATAGTTCAGTCCATGGAATGTCAGACAGTGATAGAAAGATGCCAAGTAAGACTCAGAAAGTAGACTTGAAAGAAGGTGACTGTGTCCCTCCACAGTGGAACAGAGAGACAGAAAACCAGCTGAGGGTTAGGAGAACAGGAAGTGCAGCTTCTGCTAGAAGGAACACAACTTCCGGTATTTCCCTCCAGGCGTTTATTCACTCTGCTCCAAGAAACAGATGACATTTTCCTGGTTGTAGAATTGAGAAGAAAAACTAAGAATGCTCAAATGTTCTTTCTTCTCCTTCTTGGGTGATAGCTCCCCCTAGGAAACACTTAATCCCTGTTGTCCCTTGGAGGAAGCAGACTGCAACCAGGCAAGTAATTGTGCCCACTTCTGGCGTTCTGGTCTGCTTGACTCTTGCATTAAGCTACATGCTGCAGAGTGGATGTTATCCATCATCTTACCTTCCATCTATCATGTTGCAGAGAAGAGAAAGAAGGAAATGCTTCACAGATGCATCTAAGAATGTACAGATTACTGAAACCTGATATCAGAAGTCCTTCTGCTCTGTGTCAGTTAAGAGACAAATCTAGAAAAGCATCTAATTAAAAAGATCCTCTGGCAACTTTCCAGACTGACTTCATGAACCTGGTGAGCTTTATCTGGAGCCTTAACTGTTTAAGTCTGTAATGAATGTCTATCCACTAGCCAACCAGAATACAAACCTAAGCCTCAAAGATCAAACTGGACCTACCTCTACTTGCCTAGGGAAACTTGCCAATGACAGAAAATCACAGTTCCAAACAGATTTGTGATTTTAAAGCATGTATGAAGATGAATAAAATTGGTCATGTTTTATTTAGAGCAGAAGAAAATATTGAAATCTGCTAGGTTGAAAAAATTTTCCAGGGGACCCAAGAAATATAGGTTTAGAGTTAACTTATTTCAAAGAAATTTTCACAAATTAAAATTAAACTTTATATAAATACCAATTAAATCCTTGCTTTGGATTCATGGAAATAGATGTAATAGTTCATGATATCATGAACCAGAGGTCCAGCCCTACACAAATAAACAACGTTTGTGTGATTTTTTTTATTTTTAACTATAGAGATATGAATTCCAATCTGATGCTTAAATTAACTTTATTTTATACTTATGAGTCTTTGAATTTTCTGTTTCTGCAAATGAAGTTGTTACCATAGTAACTAACACACTTCCAAAATGAAAAAAAATTGTACATCAAATTTTCCCTCTTCGAAAGTAAAATTTAAATCAAATAACAACAAATCACAGCCATATCATTAAAAGGTCATTCTCTCAAAAATAATGTTATTAATCTCACACATCTGTTGGAAAATCTAATATCTTATTCCCCTATCTTTTGTATTTTCAATCATTACCATAAAATAAAAGGTCGTTGAACAGTACACTGATAGATTCATGAGGTATGTATCAGGTAAATAAGAGTGAAGTAATGACTGCATTGCATGCTCTATCTTTCAAAGTCTTTGTTTTCTGAGATAACTAATTCACTGATAATAATGATGACCTTTCCCTCATGTATAAGGCAAGCACCTACACAGAAATATTTAGTTAGTAAAAGTGCATTAGATTAAATTCTATTCTCTCTCCTTCTCTTTCTCTTCTCTCTTCTCCCCCACCCCTGTGTGTGTGTGAGATGTGCATACATGCATATGTGTGTGTATGTGAGAGTGGGTATACACATGTGGAGATCAGAGGACAACCTCAGGTGTCTGTCCTTACCTTCCACCTTGAGACAGGGTCTTTGTTGTTCACTGCTACATACACTAACTGGCTCATGGAATTCCAGGATTCTCCAGTACCTGTCTCCCATTCTCATTACAGGAGTCCTGGCTTTACACACAGGCTACTGTCCCCACCCCCTTTATATAGGTCCTGGGTACTCACATTCAGTGTACATTCATAGCAAGTGGTTTATCCAAAAAGTTGCCTCTCCAGCCCTAACCTCTACATGAGCTTTACATTACAGAAAACTAAGAGAATTCCTGGCCCTTGAAAACAGTTATATTCATCATATACCAGTGAACATCCATAAATCAATTCTTTGCTCTTGATTTGGTTTTATCCTTGCTTTGAGAATGAAAATTGTTTTGAGCAGATATTTACTAAATTGAGCTTATTAAGCCAATTTATTTTTCTTTTACTCATGTTGGATCACAGTGATATGAAAGGTAAAAGGAAACTTATAAATTTGTATTTAATACATTTAATAAAGTTTAGAGTTTGCTGACCTGTATATTATGAAATAAGGGAACCAGAGCTGTCGCACCCACCTCGTCCAGCAAGGAAGACGCGACTCCGGACTCTTCCAAAAGCAGTTTATTCAGGAACCTTGAACAACCTTTTGGCTTTTTAATTTTATAACTCCTTCTTTCCCCTCTCCTTACTGCTTCTCCTTCTCCTCCCGGGGAAAGCCCGCCACAAAGTTAAATTCCCTCCTGCCAGCCAACCCCAAACTACCACGTGGTGAAAGCAGACAGGCGCACACAGGCGGAAGCAGGGCCAGACCTCAGCCACAGCCAATCATGGAGCTGTTTGCTCCAGAGAGCGCCCACCTCGGGATGGTGGGGGGCGGGAGCAGGCGCCATCTTTAAGACGCAGCAATCCGCGGCTCTCTACACAGAGCAATGGATAGAATTCATATTTTAGATAATTCAGCAGGTCTAATAGCCTGTGATAAATTTAATACTAATCTTGAGAGGTAATAAAAACAAAGTCCTTCTAATTTTTTATGCAAATCCTTTCACTTGATCTCTTCACTGCACCTTCATTTGATATTTTTAATTCTTGTAATTTCTTATAATAACATTCCCAACAAATATTAAAAGCACTGCAGTTTACATATTACCTAATCCATAAACTTCAAAATGTGCAAAACAAGCTCCACATAATTCCATATAATCAATCCTTTCTCACTCATAGAAGGAATATAAACAATATGAAACAAACAAAAGTAGAGGAAAAGAAATTTTCAAATGGAAGATGTGTGAAAACATCACCTTTCTCCTATTAGTAATTGTACAGTAAGAGACACAGCTCTTTGAACCACACATTGTAGGTATGACCCCAGACACTAAAGCCATTATACTACAACATGAGAGGACTGAGGTTTAGATGCTACACAGGCAGATAATGTACACATGTTCCTAGAATGACTGCTACAATGATAATACTTGACCAGTCCTTAGGAGACAACTTTTATTTCTTAAAATAAAAGAAATACAATTGAATGGAAAGAGACAGAACATAAGGATATGTTGAAGACTTTGTTCTAAGTGTTTATACTCCATTCCCACATGTGTAGTGAATGCGTATTGAATGAGCAGTGAATGCAGTGAGTGGAGTATTTCTAAAATGTTCATGGTATATGATGATAAAAATATCAACCTATGCTCACTGCTGCCATTAAAAGATTCTGATCCTAACCCAACACAATTGGCCTCATCTTTCCTGGGAATAAGTCTATCTCTAAATGTTATTGGTTACTATACATAGCATTCACCTGGAATGACTGATGTTTTGTATTGCCATGTGAAAAACAAGCACCTTGGATCTACATTGGGGAAACCTAATCCATCAGAAATCCAGCCAAGCCCAGATGACATTTTGGGTTTTACCATGCAGGCTAGAGAACTGACAGCTGATTGAGGACCAAGACCTCATTGTAATGAGTCTCCCTGGTGTTGAATCCATCACTGCCACACTCACAAACATCAACCTTGGCACCTCCCATTAGAAACTATTTAACTGATAAGTCTACATGGTGCAAAGGCTGAAGAGCTGCCAACCTAGAAGCTTGCAATAATGAAAACTTCTTTAACTGAGCCACAAGTCTAGGTAGCACATCTGTCTCACCAATCAGGACCCTGAGACCCTGACGACAAAGGCATCCAAATTCAGTTTGTTATGCTTCTAGAATACGTGATTATTAAAACATTCTCTTTTAGGACTCACAGAGTGTAAATACTGACCAGAAACAAAACATACAAATCTATAAATGCAAACTATATTTTTGAATAATCGATATTTACTCAAAGTAACGCAAGTGTGCAAGTTGAATCACAGGCTTGTTCAGGATGCTTGAGAGAGTTCAAAATAAAAGTGGCCTTCTGTCGTGGAAATACACTGAATAGACTAGAGTTGGAAAATCCCACACCCAGGTGAGGCATGGTCTCTGAGGTGAATGGATGGAAGCATGCACTGGCCACTGATACCCATAAACTTCTCCATAAGGCCCAGTTCTCTTAAGTTAGCAGGAGCTGTATGCAGTGGTAAAGTATGCACCTCTGGTTGTAGACAATGTGAGATAGACAGGGGGTGTGCAAGTTGTCTCCTCAGTCATAGTGATCCATGTTCTAAGATGCTATGGCATAAAACCATGTGACCTGGTTCTTCAAGCACCACCAACAGCCCACATACACAGGGGAGAAAAATAAGTACAAATGACCACTGAGATACTGAAGGTAGCCTTACCTTAGCAGGAAACACTGAGAGGAACTACTGAGCCCCAGGGAAATAGTTGATACAAGGAAACTCCAGAGGATAGGAATAGGTGACATTGGACTGCTAAAGGGCCATGGTTGGCAGCCTAAACACTGGTCATATTAAGAGCTGTATGGAGATAAGTAGACAGAGGGCCTCAGTCCCAGAGTCATTATGAAGTGTGAAGTTTGCTTATCTGGAGGACGGATGAGAGAATTGATTACTTACCTAAATATGGGCATTTGTAGGGACAGAACACTCTAAGCTACTGAAAGACCCTATAAGCTCTCAGACTAAGGGTAAGATTTTTGCCAAGGCCCCAGTGGTGGTAAGCAGTACTAGAAGTGGCAACAGAGGTCTTGAAATCACAGTTCCCAACAACACTTATTCTAAGATAGTCCAACTGGTAGAACAATTAAAAGTCACGGAAATTTTTAAACAAGGTCCCCTTGATGTTGAATGCCAGGTTTATCATTAAAATTAACTAGTGAAAAGAGGCTGAGTCTGTCTCTTCTGGTTGCAGAGATCCTCCCATGCCACATCATCGCAGCCTTGGAAACAGCTTCTGGTAGCTGGAATTCAAGGACAGATTCATGACAAGACTTCAACTATCAGCCCAAAATAAACCCCTGAAGTCTCATAATGAAAATAATTTCATATAAATTTAACACCCTCACAGCTGTGTTTCCACTTCCCTACCACCTGAGCAGCTCCGCTGCCACCAACTCACATCCTGTTCGTCCAGCCTTGGGCGTAGCCTGCTCTTGCCCTTAACACCCAGATCCCTGGACTACCATCTAGGTCCAGAAACACCCACTGCGTTCTGATCCCCTGCACTCAGATCAGGTCAACTTTTCAGTCCAGTTTGTTAGAGCCTTCACAGACTGCTTCCACACCCATCGTGCCTCTGCCTGCCTAGACCAGCCATCTTCCCTGGCTGTCCCCTCTTTCAACCTGCATTGGATTCCTGTGACCAGCCTCCTTCCCTGGTAAGTCTGATCCCACACACTATGTAACCTCTAGCTAGCACCTGAGCAATTCCATTCTCCGCCACCCCACATCCTGTTCTCATTCAAGCCTTGGGCACGGGGCTACTTTTCCTCATAGCACCTCAGATCTCTGGACTACGCTCTTGGTCCAGGACCACCAACTGTGTTCAGATTCCCTGTTCAGATCAGCTAAATATTTCAGTCTAGTTTGTTAGAAATTTCGCAGGATGTCCCCACCGCCAAGTTGCCTTTACATTTCTGAAATCAGCTTTCTACCCTTGCAGTTCCAACCACAACTTGCCTTGGATTGCAGAGACCAACATCCTTCCAAGATAACCTTGATCCTGACCATTATGGCTCTACTCCCCTACCAACACAGCAGCTCAAAACACCCTCATCCCACATCCTGTTCTTCTAGCCTTAGACACAGACACACTTTTATTTTCAGCCCCCCAGATCTCTGGAGCATCTACTTACCTCTACCTGTCTGTGAGCCCCTCAAATTTCACCATGCCCTTCCCCCTACATTGACATTATCTGCAGCCCCTCCTGCTGGAGGACTAGGCTTCTATGCCATTTAGTCTGGGCCCAGACCTTTAGAGATTACCTGAGAAATCCTGAATTCAGCCCCTGCCTAGCAATATTCCCAAATTATGCTGTGTCTGCTGGTTAGAGGGATGCAGACCTTAAGAGAGAGTCTGAAAGCATCTGAGTTCCCTTGATCTGTACCTCCGAGGGAACTCCTGAGTATTTGAACTAGACCCATTTGGTCCCTCCAATATAGTATCAAAAGAGAGAACCTGAAGCTTTAACCAACCAGTTTTTCATATCTAATAAGATAACAACTAACATCAAGTATACAAACAGAATCAGACTTCACCTCAACAAAGGAAGGCTTGACTCTCTCATCAGAATCACAAAACACAAAAGAAATTCATATGCCAAGATCACAACAAAAAATAATAATATGAAAAACCCAAATAATATGTCCCCACCAAAAAGCACCATTCCTATAGAAGATTTCTACAACGAGAACCCCATAGAGATAACCAAGAACACAGAGTTTAAAAGAACAATCATAAACATGATCAGAGAATTCAATGAATTTAAAGATCACACCAAAAACAAATCAAAGAACTAAAAGAAGATAGGGATAAACTTCTGACTGAATTCACAAAAGAGATAGAAATACTGAACAAAACTTAGGTTGAAATGAAGAAGAAAGTGAAAAACTCAATAAGCCAATTTGAAATTACTGAAGAAAGCCTTACCAACAGAATAAATGAAATGAGAAACAGAATACCAAGACTGAATGATAAAGTTGAAGAACTGGAGCTCTCAAGCAAAGATTAAGAAAAAAATTTTTAAACACAGGAATATAATAAGCAGGAAATGTTGAACACTATGAAAAGACCAAATTTACACATCATAGGCATAGAAGAATCTCAGGATAAGAATATTGACTAGATATTTAACACAATTATAGAAGAAAATTTCCCCACAAAGAACACCAAATAGAACCAGAAAAGAAACTCCTCACCATATATCGTAATAGATACAAAAGCACTAAACATACAGAACAAAGAGAGAACAGAGAAAGCCACAAAAGAAAAGTAATTCACATATAAAGGAAAACCCACCAAAATTACAGCAGACTTTTCAGTGCAAACCATGAAAGCCAGAAGAGCCGGGACCAAAAGTACTTCCAGTTCCAACAACTATAGATTCCAATCCTAAATCCTTTAGCCAGCAAAAATGTCTACTATAGCTGAAGGGGAAAGAAATTCTTCTATGACATGAATAGGATGAAAGAACTCAAGTCCAGAAAATGAGTCCTCCATAGAATACATGAAGCAATACAAGGAGCTGAAGAAAGGAACAACTATACCCAAGGGGCAAGAGAAAGAAACTAAATGATGGTATAACTGGAGAACCACAAAGTTAAACAAGAATACAAACAGATATTAAAGTGAAAGGAACCAACATACATCTTACAATGATAAATTTAAATATTAATGGATTGAACTCCCCAGTCAAAAGACAGAGGCTAGCTGAATAGATAAAGAAAGAAAATCCATTTTTCCTTTATCTGCAAGAAACCCATCTCACCTCCAAGGACGGGCACTACCTAAAGGTGAAAGGATAGGAGAAAAGTATTCCAAGAAAAAGGCATTAAGAAACAAGTGGGAAGTGTCATTCTAATATCTGACTAAATAGACTTCAAACTAAAATAAATCAGAAGAGATAAAGAGGTCACTTCATTCTGTTCAAGGGAACAATTAATCCTGAAGATATAATAATCATGAACATATATGCAGCAAACTCTCCTACACCCATGCACCCAGCTACATAAAAAACAATATTACAAGACTTTAAGACACAAATTACTCCCAAGTCACTAATATTAGGACTTCAATACCTGACTGTCTCCATTAGACACATCAACCAGACAGAGAATAAAGAGACATCTGATATATCATCAAATGGATCTAACAGACATCTACCAAATACTACACCCAAGCACCAAAGACTCTACACTGTATTTAGCACCCAGTGGAACTTTCTCCAAAATCAAAAACATACTGGGTGCCAAACAAACCTCAACAAATACAAAAAAATTGTAATAATTTCATGCATTCTATCAAAACACAGTACAATAAAGCTTAAAATCAACACTGGAAGAAGCCCTAGTAATTTCACAAACTCATGGAGACTAAACAACACACTTCTGAGTGATGAATGGGTCAAAAGTGAAATTAAGTAAGAATTAAATGTATTCCTTGAATTAAATGAAAAGGACAGTACAATACAACAAAACCTCTGGGACCCTGTGAGAGCTGTACTAAGAGAAAAGCTTATAGGTCTAAGTGCCTTTGTGTCAGTAACACAAAAGGTTATAAATGGCTAATTCATGGAGATTTGGAATCTGCAGAGTGTGGCTGGGTCCCAGGATTCTTCTATTAAGTTTCACTCATCCAGGGCATAGGGACATTGCAGAAGAGGAGACAGAAAGATTGTAAGAGCCAGTAAGGAGGGACATGACTGGAAATAGAATCCTACAAACTGCTGGGACCATGATCATATAAACCTACTGCAATCGCTTTGGCATGCTCGTGAGCCATGCAAACTCAAGAAGACAAAAACCTAGCATATCACTGGATAAATGAGCAGCTGAAGAAACAGGAATCACATGTCTCTGCCTCGAGTGCCCAAAGAGTAGCTTTTTATTTCAATGTTGAGTCTTATGATCATATTTTAGGATAATTTAATATCAACATAAAAGAGCATTACTCAGTCACATTGGCAGTTGAACTGCAATGGCCAAGTTCAAGCACTCACAAGCAGTGATGTGAAGGCACTGTGGCATGTCCAGTACCTTCAGGAGGAACACACGGTAAAGCACATGTCAGTATCAAAGAGCTTACATTTTAGAATTTACGCAAATACCAGAAGGAAACCAGTACAAGCATAATATATCCATTATGTGTATTTAATATGTTCCTAACTAACTTTGTCCACTCCTTAGGAAAATTTTCAAGTATTATACAATATACTCTGTTATAGACTGCATGTTTGCATTCATGTTGTTGGTGTTGTTTACATTCATGATGTTGGTGTTCAGCTCATCACTTTGCTCCTCTAACTCCTCAATACATCAGAATGGGCACTTACTTGGAAATAAAGATATAGCAGTAGTCAAGTTAAAACTGGGCCTCATCCAGGATGTCTTATCCTCTTATAATAGGGGACATTTAGATGCAGAAATGGACGTGAGTAGAGGGAGAGTGATGAGAAGAGCCACAGAGGGAAGATGGCCATCTGCCCACCAAGACATGAAGCCTGGAGCAGATCTGTCCCCCACAGATCTCAAAAGGAACTACCTCCACCCGTGCTCCAGTTTCTGGCTTCTGGCTCCACATCTCTGAGACAGACAGCTCATTAGTAAGTCCACTCCATTGTTGACAATTGTTACAGCAACTCTAGCAAAAAAATACTATTGTGAAAGTATTTTTAAAGGTTCCTTTATTTGATTTTTAAAGATTTCAGAATTATTTTCCCTCGATATAAATGCCTGACCAAAGGTATTAACGATCTGGACAATAAAATTTTAGCTTTAAAGAAAGAGATTGATAAGGACAACAGAAGTTCAAAGGACCCTCTCCTTAATGCTCATGAATTGGAAGAAATAATATTGTAAAATGAACATTCTACCAAAAGCAATATATAAATTTGATGCAATCCCAATTAAAATCCCCATGATAGTCTTCACAGAATTAGAAAACAAGCACCCTATGGAAGCACAAAAGACCCTGAAGAGCCAAAGCAACCTTGCACAAAAAGAGTAATGCAGCGGGGATTACTATACCAGATTTCAAACTATATTACAGAGATATAGTCATAAAACAGCATGGTACTGGTAGAAAACAGATCCATAGACCCACAGAATATAATTGAAGACTCATATGTGAGTACCTGCAATTTTAGCTACCTGATATTCAATGGGGAAAGATAGCATCTTCAGTAAATGGTACCTGCCAAACTGGATCTCCACCTGTAGAAGAATGAAACTAGACCCTTTTCTTTCACCTTGCACGAAAGTCAATTCCAAATGAATCAAATATCTCAATGTGAAACCTGAAACTGGTGGAAGAAAACCTTGGCAGTACCCTACAAGATACAGTTGTAGGAAAGGACTTTCTAAATCAGACATCAGTTGCTTAAGATCAATAATCAACAAGTGGAACCTCATTAAACTAAAAAGGAAGTGAAGTGAAAATCCATGGAGTATAAGAAAATGTTCACCAATGAAACATTTGACAAAAAAAAAAAACCTAAAAACACAAAGAATCGAGAGAACAAGCCACCCAGTTAAAAGATGGGCTAAGGATCTGAGCAGAGAGTTGTCAAAAGAAGAAATAAAGATGGCTGAGAAGCATCTTTAAAAGTGTTCAACATTTTGAATAATTAGGGAAATACAAATTAAAACCACTTTAAGATTTAAGTGTGTCCCTGTCAGACTGGCTAAGATCAAGAGAACAAATGATAATAAATGCTGGAGAGGAGGTAGGGAACAGGGAATGCTCAGTCACTGATGGTGGGTCACTCATGCAACCGCTATGGAAAACACTGTGGAGAACTCAAAAAACTCAAAATGAATCGACCATTTGACCCTGTTATCCCACTCCTTGGCATACACCCAAAGGACTCATTCTATTGCAGACATACTTGTACATCCATGTTTGTTGCTTCTCTTTTCACAATAGCTAAGAGGTGGAAGCAACCTAAGTGTCCCTCAGCTGACAACTAGATAGTGAAAATGTAGTACATTTACACAGTGGAGTTCTACTCAGTAGTGAACAAAGATGAAATCATGACATTTGCAGGTAAATGAATGGAATTAGAAATCATTATGCTAAGTAAAGTAGTACAAACTCAGAAAAGCAAACAGCATATGTTCTCCCTCATGTGTGGATCTAGCACGAAATCATTATATGTGAGCATGTGTCCTGATGTAACCACAGGAACCAGGAAAATGGAGGGAACCAGGGATGTAAAGGGAAAGAAAGAGCCTGACAGAGAAGTATAGTAGGAGACAGGCGTTACTAAGAGAGAAGTAGACAAAATGGTGGTATTTATATGGTAGGGAGGAGAGTTATACAAAGAGCTATGAGGATAAAGGGAAAGGAGTAGCTCAAGAGAGGTGTGGCCATAGGAGACTGGTATTTTCAAGGGAGAAATGGGAAAAATAAGGACCCTTTAAATGGGGAAGGCATGGAGGGAAGGTTAGACAGGAAGAGAAAGAAAGAGAGAGAAATGTCTAGCTGGTGTAAAACACCAGAAGGAATCATATTAGTCTAACAACCTAATGACCAATTCCACATACAACATCTCTACATTTGTCCATATGCGCAGCTGAAGGCTGCATAACAAGAAACTGACAGACAGGAAATATTTCTCTTTGAGTTGTTGGCCAGGCTGGTCCAAGAAACTCCCAAAATTACACAGGCTATTGCCTACCATAACTTGAAGATGACTCTATTGCTGAAAATAGGACATACTTTGGACACAAGATTTGGAGCAATAGAGTTAGAACTGACCTGGAAGCCACGTCCTCTGAAGGCTAGCTCTCATAGCTCTGGAGCACTGCTTAAACTGCTAAGTGAGACCATCAGTCATTTTTAGCTGAAGAAGAAGGTGGTGACTAATCACAGGTAGGACTTTCGATGCAACATTTCAAGGAAGGAGTTTGTCCATGTTTGTTGATTGGTTGGTTCATTTGTTTATGATATGGTCTCACTCTGTAGTCCAGGCTAGGATGGAGCTATGTAGCCCAGGTAAGACTAGAGATGATGGCTATCCTCCTGCCGCAGTCAAGTGAGTGCTAGGGTTATAAGTGTGGGCCACTGTACTTGGCTCAGCAGAGAATATTGACATTGTCATGTTCTTGGACGTGGTTACCACTATATTGTGCATATTAAGTTCCCATGACAATGAGCCAAGATATTTGGTAGGGCAGCACAGCAACTCTGCTTCCTCATGCTATGCCAGGAGGAAACAGTTTCTTTACAGCACTATAAAATATTGGCTAAAACTTTTATTCATTTTACAACTCCATTACTTCAGTCTCACAATACCAATAAAACTAAGGTAGAAAATGCAAAACATACATAGGTGATAAGAAAGAATGTGCCAGTCTCCCATGTGTTGTTAATGTCAGCAATACTGAATATATAGTGACTATTACTATAATGAAATAACACCCATCCTCTTAAACTAAGCATGAGTGGATGCCTGAAATATCAAAATGTGTTTAATGGAGTGCTCTGATTGTCTGTGTCAACTCAGGGGAAACTGGATTTAATGTGGGAAAGTAAGAGTGATCAGAATCCCATAAGTTCATATATTGGTGCTGGCCCATATAGCATGTTGCTATAAGCTATGACTTTACTAGATGCCCCAAAAGCAAACTATCAGAATACTAGGTAAATGGCACTGAAGAAATGATATCTGTCTTTCCTGCCATCTTTCTTCATGATTCAAACCACTTCCTCTTTCTTAGACCACAGCTTGTGAAAACAGGCATTTGACACAAGATTTTTTTAAATTAGCAGGGACCTCCTTTGACAAAAGCTAGCTGTTTCAGATTGGTCTTTCTAGAAAATTCAATCAATCCAATGTACAGGATCTATTTCTTTCAAAGAAGTCTTCTCAATATGCTTATTCTCATCTCAAATAGAATAATCAATGTTCATTACCAGGTCTATAGTTCACTGGATCACAATACTTGTGAGATAAGGTTTTTACACCCTGCTTGGCATCACCAAGGAGTCTTCTCTAGTGGCACAGTCCTGTGACCTAGTAGTCCGTAGTCTTGCACAAAATGCTTCTAAACTTGAAGTTTCTCAAATACCTATGGATAGAATAATGAATGATGGGATGGTCTTTATTTAACATGGAAACTCTGACTCTACATGTCTTAAAGATTATGTGTTCCCATGGCTTTAATTAAGCTGTTGGGCCAACTCAGATATCACCTGCTTTAAATTAAGACTTCTTCATCTAAAGTGCCATGAATTTTGTAGTGTCCCAGTCATGTGCATATTATCATGGGGAAGAGTTGACAGCAGCCAAGAAGTTTTAACATGATAAGACATATACAACCAGATTGCCAAGGCAAAGATTAGGGAAAGAAATATTATCCAGATTACACAATACATCTTCCTGGGATTCTCAGATTTCCCCCAAATCATAACACTGCTCTTTGTTATATTCTTTCCCATCAGCATTAGAATTTTGAGTTGGAGCCTGTCCCTCGTTGCTTTAATAAGGGTGGATGCCCACCTCCACATGTCCATGTACTTCTTCCTTAGTAGTCTGCCCTTCATGGACATATGACTTATCTCCTGTACCAGCTTCAATGTGCTTCTTCACTGATTCACAGGAGAGTGAACTATCAGCTTTGTGGGCAGCATAGTTCAGTACTTCTCTTCCACCATGGGGCTGAGTGAATCTTTCCTTGTGACAACCACTTATGACAGTTCTGGTGTCATCCTTTGTGTTCCCTTTCTGGTGGTTCTTACAGCTTTGAAACTTTTGCCTCTGTCTTCTACACTGTGGTTCTTCCAATATTGACTCATTTGATATATAGTCTGAGGAATATGGAAATCAAAGATGCCATGAAGAGATTGCAAAAGACAAGCTCTTGCTAATGTCACAGATTCCATGATTCTGACATAATTTTTGTCTTTGTTTGAGAAAAGGTCTCTCTGGAACCTCACCTCACCTGGAATTTGCTATGTAGAACAGGGATGGCCTCTGTCTCACAGAAATCAGCCAGCCTCCTCTTCCTGAGTGATAGAAGTAAAGGCATGCACCACCATACCTGGTGTGACACAAATTTTAAAGTATTTTCAAAACTATACCTGACTGACTACCTTTCAAAATACGGCACAGTATCAAAATAAAAGAATGTCTGGGGACTGCACCTACCTACATGCAGACAATACCCTCAAACACGTAAAGTAAAAATAATAAATAAAATCTTTTAAATATAAAAGAAAATAATTTCTTTGCCTATTAGATTTGGCAGATGCAAGGTATCTATGCCTTGAGGCAAGAAAAACCATAAATTTTGGTTTAGCCAATAAGTCCAAGTATGCCAAAAAGAAAACCAGAAATAAATGGGTGAGTTTATACGTAGACTTTGGCCAGATACAAATTGATTTTGCTAAATTCAGGGTAGAGTTAAGCATAACACTTATATTTATCCATAAATATCAGGACATCAATTTGATGCATTTTCTTTATAAATTCAATCTGCAATGTTATAGATATTGTCTAAGTTACATTTATAAGATTTACATAAAAGGAATCAAATACTGTCAGTGAGGCACACAGAAATTTAAGAAGAAGAAATATACTTGAAAAGAAAGGAAAATTTCATATTCAACTAAGTCTCACACTCAGTAAACCTAATGTTTTCTGGTCATATTGTTTGGGATACTCTTGATCAAACTACCACCTATAGTTACTGACTGAAACAAACATTAGATATGTTTTACCAGTAGTTAAAAGAATAATCAACTTTCAATTAAATCTTTCACATGAGTGTTACTACTTACAAACAATTGGTCTATATATTAAAAGGAATTATTTGATTTCATTAAGTTAGCCAACTAAATGCTTAAAGTCATTTAAACAAGTTTTTGTTGGATGTGCTCCTATTGATGTCATAAAAAATGAGTTAAATTCTTTTGCTATTCATGAATTGCTGTAATATTTTATATCTCTGTCTCTCAAGTAGAAACATTAAACTGTCACTTTGGTTGTTCAATAACCTGTTGGTAAATATATGTACATGGTCACACATATCATATACCCATGCAGTTTTAAAATACCATCCCACTTAAATCAATAGTGTAGAATTTACTGACTTAATTCCATTTTGAGTAGAAGGGAAAACAAGCAGTAAGACTTTCTTAAAACTTTTTGTGGTTCATACACTGTTTCAAACTTCTTTGTGATTATAATGAAATCCATCTACTCCTTGTCAAGCTAATAAACGAATCGGTCAAGGAGATACCTTGACCAAATCACTTTCACGGGTGTAGACATAAAAACACTAGGAAGGATTTTTCAGTTAAAGAAATCTAAGAAGCTCCCTTACTCCCCAGATGACAGAGCCACTACTGCACCAATTGAGGTATTGTGCTGTGCTAGTTATTACTGTTATTATAATTTATGGTTGAGTTATTTCATTGACTGATTTTCCCCCTTAGCAGTTTGCAAGTTATCATCCAGCATTATGGAAGCTAAACTTCAGGTAGAAGCCTTCCAGGTCAGTTCCTGCTCCACTGTTCTGAGTCCTGTATCCCAAGTATGTCCTGTCTTCAGCAGTAGGGTATTATCTTCTTATTCTGGCAGATAATCAAGAACTTTGCTAATAGCCTGTATTATTTCAGGAGGCTTTTGGACCACTTTCACCGACCACACAAAATCCAAGGCTCTCATTGAGGTAGGTACACAGTACAGCTTTCAACATTCCAGAGGCAGACCACCCAGTCTTTATATCTCAAGTCAGGGACTAAAGACACACACTATAAAACATTCTAATCAGTAATTCTTTTTAGGTATAAAAACTATAAATTTAAGCCTTGGATTCTTGTGAACAACCTTCTTCTCTGGTAAGTCTGACCTTCTGCCTTTCCAGTCTCTTACCTCCTGAGCAACTTCATTGTCACCCCACCCACACTGATTTACTTCTAGCCTTGGGCACAGGCCAGCTCCTGTTCGTAGCACCCCAGGTCTCTGGACTACCTTGACCCAGACCTACCTGCTGTGTCTTGATCCCCTTTACTCAGACCAACTCAATTTTTCAGTTTGTTAGAACCTTCATGGGCTGACCCCACCCCAATTTGGCTTTGCGTTCATGAGACCAAACTTCTACCCTGGCAGTGGCAACCCCCAACTTGCCTTGGATTCTGGAGTCCAGCCTTCTTCCCGGCTAAATCTGATCCTGCCGACAGTGTTTCCACTACGCTAAGGTGGCAGCAACACCAAATTCTGCTGCCCCACATCCTGATTCCTCCTAGTCTTGGCACAAGTACACTTTTACACTTAGTACTCCAGATCCCCAGACAACTCTCTTAACTCTGCCTTGCTGTCATGTCACCAAATAGCACTGTGCCCATCGCCCCACGTTGATACTCTCTGCAGCCCCATCCACTGCTGCAGTGCTAGGCTTTTGTATCCTTTAGTAAAGGACCAGGCCTTTACCGACTGTCTGAAAAAGCCTGATTTCAGTTTCTGCCTAGGAATATTCCCAAATTGTGCATGCAGTACCTGCTGGCTAGAGAGGCCCAGACATTAAGAGAGAGTCCAAGAGCATCTGATTTCACCTGACTTGTGCTTCTAAAGGAACTCCTGAGCAGCTGGATTATAGTCACCTGGTCCCTCCAATATAAAATCAAAACAAAACTAAAGTCTTGACCAACCAGCTTTTCATAACCAATCCGCTCAAGTATACAAACAGAATCAGACTTCATCTCAACAAAGGAAGGTTTGAGTCTCACATCAGAATCACAAACAACAAAAGAAATCCACATGACAAGATCATAACAAAAAAAATATTAAAAATCCAAATAATATGTCCCCACCAAACAGCATCAGTCCTGTAAAAGAACCTCATAAAGATAACCCAGGACACAGAGTTTACAAAATTAATCCAAAACACAATCAAAGAATTTAATGAATTTAAAGAACAACCAAACAAATCAAGGAACTAAATAAGACAGGGATAAATTTCTGAATGTATTCACAAAAGGGATAGAAATATTGAAGAAAACTCAGGCTAAAATGAAGAAGGAAGTGAAAAGCTCAATAAGTCAGTTTGAAATGACGATGGAAACTCTTATCAGTAGAATGAATGAAATGGAAGAGAGAGTATCAAAACTGCATGATAAAGTTGAAGAACTGGAGCGCTCAAGCAAAGATTATGAAAAAAAATTTAAAAACACAGGAATGCAATATGCAGGAAACATAGAACACCATGAAAAGACCAAATTTGTGCATCATAGCCATAGAGAAAGGAGAAGAATCTCAGGATAATGGTACTGACCAGACTTTCAACCAAATTGTGGAAGAAAATTTCCCAAAATTAAGGAAAGACATTCCCATACAAATACAAGAAGCACATAGAGCATCAAACAGACAGTACCAGAAAAGAAACTCCCCATGGTA
This sequence comes from Eospalax fontanierii, assembly GCA_035773235.1. Taxonomy (NCBI): domain Eukaryota; kingdom Metazoa; phylum Chordata; class Mammalia; order Rodentia; family Spalacidae; genus Eospalax; species Eospalax fontanierii. The sequence goes on along the minus strand of CM069527.1, from coordinate 105,313,443 downwards.
TATCACAGTAAAAATGCTAAATATACAGAACAAAGAATACTGAAAGATGCAGAAGAAAAGCAAGTCACATATAAAGGAAAATCCATCAGAATTACAGCTGAGTTTTCAATTAAACTATGTGATGAGAGGTACACATGTCTATAAATACAAGGATACAGATGTAGAATATAATAAGAAATTATGTTGGTCTAGGTGTATAACACAATAGGTTTTCCTTTAGGATCTATGACTTTTCCAGTCACGTGTACTGGGCTATTTTCATAGTACCACACATGAGTTCCCTCACAGGGAGAGGGCCTTATGTCCAAGTAAACAGCTGTTGATTATTCCTGAGATAAAAGTGACAATACTGGATAACTTGTCATTGCTGTGGTTCAGAGACTTTATAGATACAAGGAATTATTGATTGGGTTTCTCCCTTGGAAGTTTGCAAGGTATCTTCCAATACTATGGGACGTAGTCTTCTGGACGGAGGCTTCCAGGTCAGTTCCAGCTCTGCTGCTACAAATCCTGTGTATGAAAGATGCCTTGTTTTCAGCAGTAGAGTCTTAAAGTTCTGGGAAGCAATCAAGGGCTGTGGCATTAGCCTGCATTCTTTGAGAGTTTCATGGACTACCCTGACCAACAACTTGAAGGGAGGTTTCTCCTGTCTGGCACTGTATTTCTTGTTACCTACCTTTCAGCTGTACACATGCACTAACACATACAATGTATGAGTATTTTTAGTCAGTCTTTGAACTGATACATTTTCCTCTGAATTTTCACTCCACCTTAGTGTCATTTATCTTTTCTCTCTGGTTCTGTCATTTTAAGGTTATTGAACCTATTTTGTGTTTCATCATGTGTTTTCTTTCTGGAACCTCTAGGACATGGTTCTTTCTTTCTCAGTCCTTTGTATAGCTTTGAGTATTCTCTATAGCATTGGTTTGGTGGACATGGATTCTTCAGTTTATCATGGAAGACTTTTCTCTATTTTGACTATGATAGACTGTTTTTCTGGGTAAATTATTATAGGTTGGTATCTATGATCATTTAGAACTTAGAATACTTTACTCCAGGCTCTTCTGGGTTTTATGGTTTGCACTGAAAAGTCAGCTGTAATTCTCAGGAATTTTCCTTTATATGTAACTTGTTTTTATCTTGCAGCTTCCAGCTTCCTCTTTGTTCTGTACATTCCGTGTTTACACTATGATGCTCTGTGGGGAGTTTCTGTTCTGCTCTTATCTGTTTGGTGCTCTCTGTACTTCTTGTATCCATATGAGTATGTCTTTCCTTCACTTAGGGAAGTTTTCTTCTATAATTCTGTTGATGATCTGGTCAATATTGACCTGAGATTCTTCTTCCTGTATGCCTATTATTCATAGATTTGGTCTTTTCACAGTGTCCCACATTTCCTGCATATTCCATTCCTGTGGGTTTTTTAATTTTTTTCATATTTTTTGCTTGAGTGGTCCCATTCTCCAACTATATCATCCATTTTTTATATTCTGTTTTCTATTTGATTCATTCTGCTGGTGAGATTTTCTCCTGTTCATTCAAATTGGCTTATTGAGTTTTTCAATTCCATCTTCATGTCAGCCTGAGTTTTATTCAATAGTTCTCTCTCTTTTTTGAATTTACTTTTCAAACCCTGAATTTCTTCTGTCATTTCATTCAGCTGTAGCTTCGTATTTTCTTGTGCTTCAGTCAGGAGGATGTCCCTGTCCTCTTTGAATTACTACTTCATGTGTTCTTTGAAATCCTTGAATTCTTTATGTTTATGATTGTTTCAGGTCTGTATCCTCTAGGTAGCTCTCAGTGTAGTACACTTGTATAGAACTGGTGAATTTGGAAGAGACATATTATCTTGATTTTTCATATTATTTATGATTTTGTGCTGTGACCTGGACATATAACATTCTATTGGAGGTTGTGTGTCTGATATGAAATTCTATCTTGAGATGAAGTTTTGTTCTGTTTCTATGGTTGCTGTAGCTTCATTTCTTTCTGATCATTTTGAATAGTTAGTTGGTCTGTACAAATTTTTAATTGGCGGGATGAGATGGTTCCAGACAGATTTGTCAGGAGCTCTTCAGCAGTATAAATGGGCCTAGTTCCAAAACAGGAAGATGATCATATGGGTGGGTTATAACTAGCTAAGTAGGGTAGATGTGAGCCCTGGAGCAGTGCAAGTGGGGCTGGTCCCAGTACAAGGTGACAAGGACAGAGTGGGTGGATCTGAGTAACTTACCCTGTTTGTAGGGAACTCGCTAGCAGGGCAAAGATACCTAGGCCCAAGGTGAGACTATGGGGATCAAGCAGCTGAGTCCTTGCTAGCTAAGTAGGGTAGATGTGAGCTCTGGAGAAGAATAATGGGCTGGTCCCAAAACCCCAATAGTCTTGACGGCAGCCTCTCACCCAGAAAACCAAGATGTGGCACACACTCCTGTAGTTCACACCTCCTTCCACACTGACTCCCTTTACATCCCAATGAGCCTGGAAACGTAACTCACAATTGAACTCTAGAATAACTGAGAAATAAATTCTAAATTTTAAATTTAAGGTATTTTCATTTCCTCACTTACTTCATTTTTCAAAGCTATCCTTTTGCAAAATGGATAAAATGCAAGAAAGAATAAATTTTCTCCAGGCACAAGCCCATGGATAGATTATTCAATTCCAGTAGTCAGTCCTAAACACATGGGCACACAAGCACCACTAAGTGGACTCAGTACATTATATGCATATACACATGTGTATATTTATATGTATTAGTATACACACAAATGTATGCATGCATATGTAACAATAACGTACAAGAGGCCACAGAAGTCAAAGTAAGTTGGTAGGGGAATGTGGGACAAGCAGGATGGGGTAGTGGGAAGGGTAGAAATGATGTAAATACTGTATTCATGTTTGGAATTATCAGAAATAAAAGAAATATCGTATTTGCAGAAAACAAAGACAATACTTCCCTACAGCCATCCCTGAGGATGTCAGAAGCAAATGAGTCTATCTTTGGATGGTATTGTGTTTAGTTCAAGGTTTTATTTGAAAAATTGTTGTTTGAGTTACTGGCTTGAGTTTAAGTAAAACTTTGAATGAATTTTGGCTTTGAATTAGAACAGAATTTCCAATAATGTCTGAAATGGCCCTAAGCTTCCCTCTGCCATTTTGTACTACATATTTGTGTGCAACCACAGTCTCATCATTGAGGGTTATAAAATGGAATATCAATCAACTCTGAAAATGTTCTGCAGTATCAAACAATTGTCCAAGATTTAATTCTTCAGGTAAAAATAAGCACATCTCTCATACTAATATGGAAGTTTTCTTTCATCTTTAATAAATGGTAATATATCAAAAAAGAAGAGGAATGTAGCAGGACATGGTGGTGCGTGCCTTTAATTGTAGCATTCGGGAGACAGGCAGGCTGTGCTGGATAGTTTTCGTTGTCAACCTGACATGTGGGCTGAGAGAGAGCCTCAACTGGTGAATGCCCTCCATTGGACTGACCTGTGGCCATGTCTATGGGGTTGTTTCTTGATTGTTGAGTTATGGGGGAGGGCCCAACTCGCTGTAGGTGGTGCCACCCCTTAGTAGGTCATTCTGTATTATATTAAAAAGGCTGAGCATGGGCCAGGGGAGTAAGCCAGTAAGCAGCATTTCACTCCTGCTGGAGTGAAATAACTCCAAATTCAGAGCTCCCTCCTGGTAGATTAGCTTGCGCTAGGAAAACAAGCCACTAGGGTGTCAATTTTTATGCTTACGAGTTCTAGTCTTTAAAGATTATTTCATTAATTCTGCTTAAGGGTTGTAGTTAATAAACAGAATTAAATGAAACACACGAGGTGTTAAATAGTCCCTAAGTGATCCTTACCTTTAACTTGTACAAAGGACTGAACAGTTGCCTTGGGTCCCTTTTATCAAAACAATTTTCACTAAAAGATTGGCAAGTATAAAATAACTTGGTAGGTTAGCATTCATAAAACTATATTGGGTTATGATCATTTTCTTAGCCACATTCTGTCCTTGATACCAAAGGTCTTCCTGTTGATGTTTAACATAATAGTTTGTAGGAGGTTATAAAGAATTATTAGTCACCCCTTGAACTCTCAGAGGCTTGCTCGAATTGTTTAATCTTATGATAAAATCAACATGTTCTCCCTGAATTCAAATGGTAGATTTTAGCTAACAACTATGGATGAATTTCTACTATGAATTATTTCAGAAACAACATAATCATATGTTAAGATAATTTCCTGGTTTTATTTTCTGTGTACATGTACAAATTATACAACAACACCAATTACAAAAGAGTAGTAATAATACTGAAGGAAAAGTTGACAAACTGAACTGTTCCCTTAAAGCAAACAATGCTGGAATGGAGTTTGGTAAGCTGTTAGATATAATGGCATAGCATATATAAACAATTATGTGAACTGAGAATGAGAAAGTACATTTCTTCAGTTAATTCAGAGCAAAATATATATATCTACATTCGAATTATCAATTTTTCAAAAGTGCATCTTCACTTTTCTCAAAGATACATATGTAATATGAATATGACCCCACAATAATATAACTCAATACATACCAAAGAGAAAAAAGGGGAGCTTGCTGAAAGCATTTTGATTTCCAAACAATGATCTGCCTATATGTAGCTGAGTGAAATTTTTTAGAAACAAAGACATTTGGCTTATGTAAAAGTAAAACAAAATCACAGTAAAGAACAAGCCCTATATTGGAAGGACACATACCAGAGATTAGAACTCTCACTACTGTGTGGAAAGCCGATTGCAAGTTTATAAACCAAGAAGAGTTGAGTGATGGGAGTCATGAGGACAGACAGACGTGGCAGAGAGGAAGAAGTCTCTTCATCTAGGGAAGCAAAGTCAATTTCATGTCTCTGTTTTCTTTTTTACAAACAATATTTAAAAACCATCCTAGTCAATGTGCCTCTGAGTTTATGTGCAAGCATCACACAGCACTGGGATGGCTCATTCGCTACAAAGTTAGCAACTAGATATCTTAGTGTTTCTATTTGTGTACCCTGATAAACCACAAGGAAGATCAAAGAACAAAGATCAAATTTGATTGCCATCATCCCTATTTCTCTGATTAAGGAATCTAACATTCTTCCCATGTATTTACTGGCCATTGTAATATTATTTGATGCACTGTTGGTATTCATCATGGTTTCTACCCATAGAAACTCTGTTCACCAGTAATCCTGGTCTTCATGGGTCATATGTTTTGCATTTGTTTGATTTTTTGATAACTTTAATATCTTAATTTTATTCTTTTGAAGAGAAGTTTTTATTTGTTGGTTTTTGTTTTCATGTTCATTGTTGAGACAGGGTCTCCCTGTAGCCCCACCTGGCCTAGAACTTTCTTTGTAAAACAGACTGACCTTGATCTCACGGAGATTCACCTACTTCTATATCTCGAGTGCTAGAATTAAAGCCAACACACCATCCTGACAAGCTTTTAATTTTATATAGCTAAATGAAATTCTTGCTCAAATATGGTTGATAAATAATTTTTTAAAAGAATGATTTACAGTCTTACTACCAATTAATAACAATATTTCTAGGCTAAGAAAATGTACATTTTATCCTATACAAAATTTCCCCATTCCATATTTATGTGCACATACACATATGTAATTTCACTTTACTTATTTCACTGGCCTCTGTAGCTATCCACTGCATTTTTCCACCAAGTAAATCTAGTCTTACAATGTAATTATAACCTTTTAAGCTGCCTTTCTATCCATCAGTATATGTTCCAGTTTCCCAGGTTATTCTCTATTCTTTGTAATAAATTTTAGCACTATTCCACTGGACTCCATTTATTTTCTTTAGTCTTTGTCTCAACATTATTGCTTCTCAGATTAGTTTTGAAACATTATTGCATTTAAACTTCTAAAGAGATTACAGTATATTTTTTCTATTTATTTAGTATTTTTCATCATTTTTTATTATTTTGAAAATATTAGATTTTAATAAGCACAAAATTTATACACCTTATAGTTTCTCTGTGCAGAACATACAGAACAATGTTTCCATTTATGTCAATATTTTTCTGTTGTTCAAACTACCATATTTAATTTGACAGTGTATCATGATAGGTCACTTTTGAAAATCAAGGAACTATTATGCACAAGTAAAAACAATAGCATTTCTTCATGTATTTTTAAATATGGTTGAATATTTTATGTATATTTTTAATATTTCTATGCTATCTTTGACCACCTGAACAAAAGATTATTTCACTGTAAAGAGCTCTATGAAAGACATTTTTCATTGCATTCTTGTGGTGGTTTGAATGAAAATGTTCCCCATAGGCTTCAAGTATGTGGACATTTCATCTCCACTTGGCAGCAGTGTTTTGGGAGGCTTTAGGAGGTGTGGCCATGCCAGAGAAACCATGTTACTGGGGAGTGGCTTTTACCGAATCTTTGTGTATTTCATACGGAACATCTCAATCAACCTTAATCGTCTTTATAGCCCCGTTCCCACCAGCACTCCTCAGAGCCCCTCAACTGGAATCTACACATTCTGTCCTCTGTGTTAAGGTCTATTGTGTCAAGTTAGTGTCCCCAGGTGACCTCAGTGCAGGTTCATCCACTGAGGCCTAGTAGCCTATCCAGAGTCCCTTGCTTTGAGAAGATTAGCTCATCTTCACCCAATAGTAGTCAGTTGACAATATTTCTTCAATAAGGATTAGGATCTGCTGCCCATTTCCACAGTTCCGTGCCAGGTTTTTGTCTGCTTGAGTTTGTATGGGTCTTGTGTATGCTGACACCACTGTGGTAGGTTCATATGAGCAGACTCCCAGGAGTGTGTAGAATTCTATTTCCACATGGCCAGGCATTCCCTCCCTGGCTCTTACAGTCTTTCCGCCCCCTCTTCTGCAATGGTCCCTGAGCCCTGGGTAAGAATTCTTAAGCTTTGTCAGGCACTTTCTGCTTCAGAAGCTGCTTGAAATGTGAGTACTTAGCTCCCTGCCCCTACTGTGGCCACTCTCTACTCCTCCCTACCATGATGGTCCCTAATCTCCGTAGAACCTCCATAAATTCAAATAATCTCTTCTTGTAGGTTCCCTTTGTAACAGTGTCTTCTCTCCAAAGCAGAAGAGTCACTAATACAATTCTTTAATATATCTTGTAGCCAGCACTTAAAATATTGTGGTAAATTTTCTTATAATGAAACATTTATGAGTTACTTGTTTTGTAAACAGGATATGAATGGATCATATTTTTTTTAGTGAAACATTTGCAGCCTATTACTAATGTTTTCTATCAGCAGTTTGCCACAAATCAATTTGCGTGAATCAGTTGATTCATTTGAATGTTATTAACTCTCAGTAGTACAATTAGTGGTATTAGTGTGTTAGGGGGAAAAAGCAACTGTTTAAAGAAAGCGAATGCTAAGAAAAAACATCGGGGATTTAGTAATGAGAACCTTCCTCATTAACAACACTGCTTATCCTAGGTCAATTAGGCCAAGAAAATAAGAAGCCAAGACTCTATAATGAGGAGCAGATAATCCAGTTAACATCAATATGTGGTAACAGTATGAATCTCTTCATAACCCAGGTTTAACCTGCTATTTAAAACAAAGTTATATCTGCCCTTTGAAAGTTTGTCTTCCTTGATGCTATAGGGAGGTTTAACATCCACAAGACCCCAAGAAAAAAATTTATTAGGATCAAAGAAGTTTCCCTACACTTCAAAATTCACAAGTAGAAAGCAATTATGTTAAAAGCCATAACCCAGTATCTCGGGTTTCTGTCTCCTGTAACACATCAGTCTTATTCAAAATTCACTCTCCTCTGCTGCAGTTTAGATACTGAATGTCTCCCAAAGGCCATGTGTAAAGCACCTGGCATGAAGCTTGGTGAGGTTGGGAAGTAGAGAGCATTTTAAGGGGTGGGTCGTGGTAGAGGAGTGCGGGTTGTTGAGAGCATCTCACAAAGGGAACTGAGGAACAATGGCTTCTTCCCTCTGTTTTTGCATCCCAGGCATCAGGTGACTATTTGGATAGACCATATGCTTCCACCACACTGTTCTGACAGCACTCCCAACCAGAGATCCAAAAGCAATGGGATGACCATTCGATACTCTGTTCATGGAGAAAAGGGCAACCAATCCCATCCTGTTTGTTCAAAACTCCCCTCTCCACTTACTGGCTATCTCAGTGTTCAGGAATTCTGAAATACACAGAACCAGCAGAAACTATTTTGATATTTCTAACATCTTCATATTCTGATATGGCTCCTATTTCTTCTTGATTTTGACACATATTACAAGTTAAACAGATTGGTTTCTTCAGACAGAGCCTATGTGATATTATAGAGAGAGATGTGGAGAACAGAGGAGGACATATTGGAGGAACTGGCTCTGACTGAGGCTGAACTGTTCTACCACATAGTTATCTGTCTGTTGAGACTCTGTTAAGCGAGCAGCTTGACTCAGTTCAAGCAGAAGGTTGGAGAATCCAGTGGGGCACTGGATCAAGTCCTAGAGAAAAGGAAATCAAGCCATCCAAAGGCCAGAGGCTGTACTAATGTCCAAGGACAGTAAAAGGGTATATGTCTAAGTTTCAGAGGGAGAGAGACCAATAGGACATTTCTATTTTTCTTGTCTGAGCTGGTTAAATTTAGAGAGTTTCTAATCCGTTTTACAGCTGATTAGAGTTAGTCCACCTGCACTAACACATGCCAGTCTCCTTCAGAAACAGCCTCATACACACCCAAGTCTGTCAGTTTTCTAGCTATTCCTTGACCCATTTAAATTGACTCAGCGTAATAGGAAAGCACAGTAAAATATCTTGCAGATAATTAGCATGTAGCTTTTTATAGACGTTTATTTTCTTCCTTGCTAACTCATACAAGTAAAAGAACAAAAACTAATATTATTCCATTTCTACAAGAGAGAAATAAAGTGTCTGAGGACTCTGTTTTTATTGAACCAGGTTTGATAGCTGATTCTAAATCCAGTTATCATATTCAGAACTGTAGTCTTTGAGAGTTAAGTTCTTAGCGTATGGCCTCCTCTAGATTCCCTAGACCCTCATTCTTAATGTATAATGCAAGCGCTGAGGAACAATTGTCAAAGCTTCACACACACTAAAAAGAAACTTTCTATTCACAGCCAAATTAAAACTTAAATACCTTATTGAAATGCATAGCAAAATCCTTTATCACCAGAGGGCAAAAGTAGCTTTCAATACTTTATATAAACTTACATATGTTATTACTGTCTGGCACATAAAATAGCTCAAAAGCTTTTGAGATGTTTCCTTTTTATCATGGGGAAAAACTGCTATTTTTTCCTTTCTCCCACAACAGCACCAGACTATAATTATGCCAAATCTCCTTATGTTGTAACTAGAAGGAAAGAATGGGAGTGTTTACATATTTAAACAAAATTCTTAATTCCCTCAAATTCTGCTACAGTTTTAAAAATTTGACTTTTTAACTCATACTCTGAAATACCCTATGACATATGCTACTTATGAATAGTATTTTTAAATCCACATATGTCAGATACTTTGCAACTGTTCTCACATTATTAGTCAAGTAAAGTTTTCCACTAATTCTACAGAACAAAATGTTCCCAACACTTGTAGACACTGAGACATTTTCATATTTTTATTGAATTCCTTTTTACCCTGAAATTCACAAGATTAATAATTAATACCTTCAAAAATATCATGAAACTCAAAGCATATTTCAGTAGCAAATTCCTAACACCCATTAACCCCTTAATAAACAGCCCAAACCACTTTTCATTCAGTCTTGGTCCACTAGTGCATTCTGCTTTTAATTCCAGAAAGAGCTAACTTTGGTGGGCCTTTATTCCTACTGGTCCCAGCTATATAACATTCAGCAGATTCAACTGAACCCATAAAGGCTTCCTAACCAACCAAGATACAGAAATAGGAAGTGTCTGGGATCTCTTCTCTTTGCCTGCAGCACTCCAATGTTCACTACACTTATGCTGGACTTGAAGATGTGATGACAATCTCACCTCTTTGGGCCTTCAGGATAGTCACTTGTTTATCCACGTCTAGGCCCTGACTGTCGTATCTCATTATTTTCTCTTCCTTGCTTCCAGCTGCTCTCTTTTTTCTGTCATTTGAAATGGAACCATCAAAGGGGATGGAAGAAGAGAATGGAGAAAGGGAAAAGGAGAGAAGAAGGAAATGAGAGAAGGGAGGGCAAAAGGAGGAAGAGGAAGGAAGGGGAAGAACACCGGGACTGAAGTCAGCACCTGTTCTTGGGCTACTGCATGAAATTTCATTTATACCTTTATTTCATATTTTGTTCCTTGCGCATCCCCAAGTCATCTCAGGGTGTGTGTGTGTGTGTGATCTCTGCTCACAGCTCCCCAGTTTTCTATTGGTTTCTATCCATTTCTGATGTTCTCTGCTTCCCAGAGTCTGATCCATAATGGCTAGATTTTTCTAGCACCCTTGCTATCTGATTCTTTGCCAGTAAGGCACAGATAAGAAATGGGAGGTCAGATAAGAGGTCAGGGGTGGACTTCTTCCCTAGTTTAGTGCAGTGATTCAGGTTGGCTGTAGTCCTGTTGAGAAGCGTATGACAGCTCTAACCTCCTAGGTCTGCACAAACATACTTCCTTTCCCCTTCACATGGGGCTCAGCGTGCTCTGTGGGTTCCTTAAACTTGACACACATCTACATCTTCTATTATACATTTTCTTAATAAAGTCTCTCTTGTTAACTGATTTGAATTCTATTTCCTTACAGAATACTATCTGATGTTCTCTGCATATAAAGGCCAACTGACTACATTATAAAGAAGACTTAAGTACCAAAGAGTGACCCAAGAATGCACTTCTTCCCATTTTGGCATTCTACAAAAATAGGCTTTAAAAAAATGTTGCAACACTATGATTGATTAATACAATGTTAAATGGCCTAGTAGTTCTTTCTGATTAATATTGTGGAGAAAGGTAGATTGTTGCTAGGCAGATACTCTATGGCTTATTCTTCCAAACACACTGCCTCTTTAATTTTGAATCCTAGAACTGCTCCCAGGAAGTAAGTAGAGAGACTTTACTTGTGGGAGAGGTGATAGCACATCCACCATCAAGGCTCTTCTTGGAGTCAAAGTCCCTGCTGTGGGAAGACTGCAATCCGTTTGCCCTATTAATATTGCAGAAATAAAAGGGAGTTACAGTCAGGTGTGCTATAGTCACAACATAGAAAAGTTAAGAATTCTTTTTATTATTTTTATTTGTGTGTATGTACACATGAGGGGTGCGCGCATGTGTGTGTGTGTGTGTGTGTGTGTGTTTTGATTAACTGCATGTAAATCAATGCAAACCCAAACATGGAAGTCAGGGGACAATTATCTTAAGTCTGCTTTCTCCTTCTACCTTGGGTTCCAGGGATTAAACAGGTCATCTGGCTACTGGACCCAATTTGTCAGATTTGCATGGCAAAAACCTTTACCCACTGAGGAATCTCACTAGTCCAAAGAGTGAACAATTCTTTAACTAGAATGTCATACCCCTGTCTTTTTATGTCTAAGGGAAATATTAATCTAGATTTAAATTATTTTCTTCAGACTTTTATAACAAGGACAAATGTTTGTTTTGTTCTTTTCATAGTAAGAGAAACAAAAGAATCTCTAAATTATTAAAGGCATAAGTTCAATAAATTTTCCTTGCTTACCAAAATGTTTTAAATTTTTGATTAATGGAGCATTCACAACTCAAATATTCCTGAAGAGAAAGAGGAGGAAGAGGAGGAGGAAAAGGAGGAGGAGGAGGAGGAGGAGGAGGAGGAGGAGGAGAAAACTACCTTGTCAGAAAGAACAAACAAGCATATTAACAAGATTCCTAAAAATATTTGAGGTAGGATCCTTGGTCAGAATCAAGTAAATCTGTTAAAGTCAGTGTAGATATCAACAAAGAAGGGAATTTTCTTTAGGTTTACTGTGACTCTTGCAAGTAGATATTTCTCAGTCTCAGATAAGCCACTTTAATTAAAGCTTCAAAAATAAATTTAAAAGAGAATAATATAGATTAATCAAAATATCTGTAAGTTTCATTAAAAACTTGTTCCTGGGACTGGAGAGATGGCTCGGTGGTTAATACTGCTTGCTGTGTCATTATGGGAGCTGAGTTCAGATCTTAGCATCCATGTGAAAAATAGGGTGTAGTCTGAGCACATGCACCCATAGCCACAGAGCTCTGCAGGGCAGAGGGAGCTGGGTAACCACAGGTTTGGTGAGAGACCCTGTCTCACAGGAACAAGGCAGAGAGTGAGAGAGTGATAGAGCAGGATGCCTGATTTCTTCCTCTGGTCCCAACGCATGTATTCACACACATAACACACACATGCACATACACACCACACCCATGAAGCAGTATTTCTTACTCTACAAAAGCATGTTCCATTTTCCTTATTGTGCTGCCTCCTGCAGTGCTCCTTGCCAGTAACAGGGTTTTCTCCCTCACTTACGACTTTGAAGACCAGTAAACCAGTTCATGACTTGAGGTAAATATTAATATCACAGAAACTGAAGACTAAACACTTCAGAATTATAACCAATAATAAGAAATTAGAGGAAAGATAAAAAAATTTTGTGGAATTAATTTTAAAGCATGTTTCAAAACACACAAGAAATAATTTATATACCATATTTGGTACCACCAGATTGAAACTAAGAAGAATTTGGCTCAAATATTTTGGAGAAATTCTAGAGGAACTTCCAACTCAAGCTAGAGAGAGATAACAGTCTTTCACCTGCCTTTGTGTATCTAAAGTAAAATGGAGATGAATGAAATCAGAATTGGAAAAGGAGCTTTACTAGAAAGCAAGTCACAGATACATTCCTCAGAATTCCCCACTGCAGGAATCAAACTGATGTTAATGCTACATCCAACAAAACCCAAACTATAAGCAGAGGAGTAGACTAATGCAAAAGGGGTTTCCAGAGAAACAGGAAGCCCCACATCCAGGGCTGAAGTCAGGGTATGGGAATTCAGATTCAGGGGTCCACTGTCCCCTGCCTACCTTGTGTCTTTGACCAGAAGGATGATTAAGAACAATACCAAACAAATTATTTTGCAAACCCGATGAGATGATGAATTAAAGATGCTGGTAAATGTTGGGTTGATGAGAGGTGCTCAAACACTTAGAAGCCAAGGAAGATGAGAGTGCCAGATATTAAAACCTCAGAAAGGCATTTGTTCCTAGGTTTCAATAACAAACACACACCAAAAAAAAAAAATTAAGTCGATAAATCCTAAAGCAAAGGCCAGTGTTTTTACTCCAGAAACTAGAACAGTCTCCAGAGTTCAAGAAAAAGGGGCTGAAAGCAAAAAGTACTTTAGAGCAGATTCTGTAGAGTTCCTGCCCTGATGCTCAGAAATTGTTTTCTCTGTGTGGTCTGGGATAATCCCTGCTCACACCTCCAGAGACTTGTGTTTGACGAAGGAGTACCTCACCCATAGGGGCTTGGAAACTGTGCCAGCACTCTCACAAACTTCAGAGTCTGAAGCCACTAGCTGGCTCACGCTGTGCCCCAACGTGCCACTCTTTTGACTCAAGTGAGGACACAGAGTGGTGCAATTTATGCTCAGTTCATGGTCCAGAACACCATGCTCTTTCTCAGTTTCACTACTGTATATTCTACAAGTTCCTATGAAAACTTCCTTGCTCAGGAATGTCAGACTGGGGTTCTAAGGAATTGATTCCAGCATAAAAGTCTGCAGCTTATAGTAGGTAGAAAAGTAGGTAGGAAACCGCTGCTGAAAACAAACCAAAATAAAATAGAAGCCAAGCGTTAATAAAGTGAGAGTGGAAATTAGTAAAAGAAGGAAATTATAAGTTTGATTGATACTTTGAAGCACACAGACCTCTTAACTGAAGACCATTTTATCTTATCTGTGGGATTGATTACAGCTCTGTCAATTTGTCTTCTAAATTATGATGCTTTGTTAAAAAACTGAAAATAGCTGTTTGGAACTTCACATAGCTGAAGATGCTTCAAAAAGGCCTTGCTGAATTTTGTCTGTTAGTTATTGTCAACATGACACAAATCTAGGCATGCCTGGGAAGAGGAAACCTCAGTTGAGGAATTGCCTCCATCAGATTGACCTGTAGGCATGTCTGTGGAGCAATTTCTCGATTGCTAATTGATCCATTCCTGGGTCTAGGCTCTGTGAGAAAGTTGAGCAAGCCAAATGGAGGAGCCAGTGGGCAGCATTTCTCCATGGCTGCTGTTTCAGTCCCTGCCTTGCGCTCCTGCCCGGCATCCCTCCGTGATGGACTATAACCTGTAAGGTGAAGTAATCCCTTTACCTCTCCAAGTTGCTTTTGGCCATGGTGTCTATCACAGCAAGATAAAGCAGATTAGTGTACTGCCGCACCACATATTGTAAATAAACTTGAATATGCATATATTGCTAAACTAAAATGTGTCTGTCAGTTATGCCCGTTCCTGGATGTGTACTGAGTTTTTTTTCAAGTAACCCATCAACTATGAGTTACCAACCTCATTGCATTAATTATTCTCCAAAAATGTCATTCATCAATTAGTTGGCCCCTTGAAATATTGTACTTTGGGGAAAAATATATTCTATTCTAAAATATATTCTATTATTTTCCAGGTCTCAGGTAATAAGGTCGTGTTTTAATAACCTCCACTGATGACCAATGGAAAGATTTCAAAGGAGGGACTATCCAAATAATTACATATATTTTAAACCTATGTGTGTCCATTCAGTTGAACTCTATTTAAACACATTGTAGTCATTATATTCTCTTTATGTTCAAATTGCTCAATTTCTAGCTACTAAGCACCTCCTAACAATGGTGTCTTTACCTTTTTGACAAAACCTTAGGTAGTCCTCCTACATCAATTAGCAATTAAGAAAATATTCCACAAACATGGCCACAGGCCAGGCTTATGGAGGCCATTCTTCAACTGAGGTCTCCTCTTCCCAGATGACAGTCAAGATTAGCCATTACCCGCTAAGAAGTGCTAGTCAAGGTCAGTAAGTTATCATATGTAATAAATACAGCCTAGAGCTAGAATTAAATTACTAGAGAGTTGCTCAAACCATATATATATATATATATATCAGATATATATCTACACAAGGAGAGAAAAATAAATCATGCTTCATTATAATTTATTTTATGAATGTACCTCTTTTATCTTACACTGACATTACTTGCTCATGACATTAACATAGTTATATACTGGTTTTGTCATTACCTTTATATATTCATTTGCTTCAAAACACTAAAATATAGGTATCTATTTTAGGGATAGACCTCTAAATTTTACATTAATTTGTATCTTTACATAAACACTTCTGAAATAAAAGGTAATACACTCTATACGGTTTGCTTTTTACACAGCTTTCACTGTGACTGGACCACATATCCCGTAGATGGTATCTCTCAGTACCTGTGATAGTCCTCATTCCTTCTTATAGTGGTACTATGGGTCACAGCTTCCCTGTGGACAATGATTTGGGCTAAGATTTGCTTATGAATAACACTGTCCAGAGGTAAATTTGCATTATTAGCAGTGCGCTTTTCAAGATCCTGAAGAAAAAATGTAGACATAAAGTTACGGAGTCAAAGTAAATGCCTATGCACTTTTATGTCTATAAATTTAAAGAGAAATTACTGTTTATGAAATATCTATTGTTTTAATACAATATGTAAATTTCACTGTTTCTTGTTCAGCAAAAACTCATTGATCAAACTTTCAAAATTTAGTCAATGGACTAAGTGAAAAATGATGTCATAATGCACACTTATACTTTCATCTACCTTAAAGCAAAAGAAGTTAAGTACATTTTCATGTTTGTCATTTTTTCTGTACAATTTCTGCTCATATTTCTTAGGCACTTAAAAATATCTTTAGAAACGAGTGTAGCTCTCACCCCTCACCAAAGAAGCTCCTTTTTGCAACAGATGGAGACTATTACAGAAACCGGTCAGAATCCAGAGAAGACATGACAGTAAGATGCCCAACCTCAGTTAATACATCTAACATGCCACTCCTACAGCCAAAGCTAAGGGAGTATCACAGAAGACGGTGTGGAAGGACTTAAGTGAACGAGGACCAGGCCATCTACTGCTAGATAGTGTCTTCCAAATATGGTAGGGATGTTGCACCCATAAATTCTCAACAATACAGTTGCCTAAACAAGATCTACATAATGCAAGCACCAGTTAGCATGCCAACACGGATGGGGAAGCCTCACAGAGTCCCACCTTGTTCTAGCTTGATCCTCTATTGCTAAGAAAAAAAACACTGACCAAGACTAACAGAAAGGGTTTATTTTACCTTCAGCTTACAGTTCATCATGGAGGGGAACCGAGTCAGGAGCTCAGGGCAGGAACTGAAGCACAGACTGTGCTGGATAGCTGTAGTGTCAACCTGACACACCTGGAGTAGGGTGAGCCTCAGTTGGGGAACTGCCTCCATTGGACTGGCCTATGGACATGTCTGTGAGATATTTTCATGATTGTTGAGGGATAAGGGAGGGCCCAGCCCACTGTGGGTGGTGCCATCCCTGGGTAGGTTATTCTGTATTGTATAAGAAAGCAGGCTGAGCATGGGCCAGGGGAGCAAGCCAGTAAACAATGCTCCTCCCTGTCCTGTGCTTCAGCTCCTGCTTCCAGGTTTCCGGCTCTGAATTCATCCTTAAGTGATGAACTGTGACCCAGGAGGTATAAGCCAAATAAACCCTTTTCTCCCCAAGTTGGTTTTGGTCAGAGTGTTCTGTCACAGCAATTGAAGGCAAACTAGAACACAGACCATGGAAAAACACTGATTTGGGGCTTTGCTCCTCTGATCTGTGCTCACCATATTTTCTAATACAACACAGTACCACCTGCCTAGGGATGGCAAGGCCCACACTGAGATGGGCTGTCCCATATCACTCAACAATCAAGAAAATGTCCCACAGGCAATGCCACAGGTCAATCCAACAGAGGAAATTCCCCAAACTGAGTTTCTCTCTACCCAGGTGTTTCAAATTGACACTAAAGCTATTTAGCACAAGTGACCCATTGTCAACTTACACAGGCACATTTAATAAAACCAAAGTCCAGGAAGGTAGCTCAAGGTTGGACATCGGGGCTTCACTCACGATCTTCTGGGCTCCAGAGGGCATGAGCAGCTCCACTTTTCTGACTCTGCCATCCACAGCACACACAGTTTATCACACAGGCTCAGGCTGGTTCAACTCCGCACCTGCCTCTACACTTGGTGGTCGTCATATGGTCCTGGCAGAACCAATATGCTGAGATCTCTACTAAAACTGAGACTGTACCTTCACCAATGGGCTCTCCTGGCCTCTTAGAGTGCAAAGCCTCAGATTATTTCCATGACCCCTTCAATCCTGGGATTTTTTTTACTGTAATTGAAGCTATACATTCACCAGTGGCTTTCCCTGGCCTCTAAGAGTATCAGGTCTCAGGTGCCCTCTGAGACATCCTCATGCCTTCATAACCAGTACCATCTAAGAGACTCTTACACATTACCAAGTCCTGCTTCCAGCTTGAGATGGAGCTTCAGGCCCTCTCTGAAGCACAGCTTCTGCATGCTGAGCCTAAGGAAATACTTCCCAGAAGATTTCACCTCAATGATGCTGGTCTCATTACTCACATCTGATATTCAACCCCACTAACCAGCATCAATTGTTCCAGTAAAGCACAAAAGGTTTCACTTCCGAAAAGTCTTAATTCCACACAAACAGCCCAGATAGAGTCTTTGCTTCCCTTTGAAGCTTCACAAGCCAGGCCTCCATCATGTATCCTTCTTACAGTATTATCATTCATGTTCCATAGAACAACTCACTAAGCTCTGAGCACTCAATGGTTTTTCCAGCCCAAAGTTCCAAATGCTTCCACAATCCCCCTAAAACATATAGTCCGATCCATCACAGCAATATCCCACTCTCATTCCAATTTTTGTTCTAGTTTGCTTCACAATTACTGAGGTAAAAACACTGACCAAAACCAACTTAGGGAGGAAAAGATTTGTTTTACCTTCAGCTTACTGTTCATCATCAAGAGGAACCAGGGCAGGAGCTGAAGCACAGACTGTGAAGGAACACTGCTTACTGTCTTGCTCCCCTGACCTGTGCTCAGCCTGCTTTCTTATATAATACAGGGCCACCTGCCTAGTTTTTCATTTGTTCAAGTCATCCAGGAATGAAATAAGCTAGCTTTTTAGATATGCATAAATACAGTACCATTTTACTAAGAAAAGAATTTTGCATCTATTGATATGTTTTATTTAGATAAGATGTAATATGTGCCATACAGTATATATTGTAATATATAGCATTATATTTAACATGTATGATATGCTATGTTTAGTGTAACATATAGTAAGTACATTACACATGCCTATATGCACACATGTATATTCTATATACCTGGAAGGTCATATATAACTGTAGTAATTATCCTGAAAATGGAATAGTAGTTAGGGGAAACAAACTTTGTACTATAATTGATCTGTTTGCTTGATATTTTTCAGTGAACAAATACACACTTCTTATAGAGTGCTTAAACAAACAAAAAGGAAAAATAACTCTTAGTTTCTATATTTTCTTAAAACACTTTGCCAATATCTGTTCCATTTTTTTTGCAGTCTGAAGAAAGAACTCTGTAAAGGAACTCTCAGCTTCTAAAGTCTAAAGCAAAACATGATGTAAGAATTCCCAAAGAGTAGAGCACTTTCTTTTGACCTTGATTCAAGTGTCTGGAGTACTACGAGGCATGCTAATCGCCTTCCTGGCACACTTGGTTCACTCTGCCTTTACAGAGGGTTGCTTGCACCTCTTCCTTTCTGTGTATGGCTCAAAACTGTTGCCTTTAGCAGTGACTTTGAAATAGGTTTTAATATGAGACCCACTTCCTCCCTGATAATTGGTTTCATAAGGCACAGTGGAAACAAATAATTGTTCCAGTGACATGAAGCTATGGAATATTTTCTCAAACATGAAATTAAAATGTTCCTTCTTTATATCTGTAAACAAGCCAGGCCAACCAACTCATTTCAAATGATCAGGAATCCCAATCTGTATTTAGGGAAGTCTAAATACAGTCTTCTGTATTTACTAGTCTTCTAAGACTTTAGCCTCTCTCCATGAAGAGATTCTAAAGGGAACTTGCCAGTGTTCTAAGCATGTTGGAGAATGTCAAGAATGAAGCTGGTAGCGCCTTGTCTGCACAGTCTGTTCCTGAAGTGTTTACTTCTAAGGTGAATGCCTCTTACTCTCCGAGCTACCTTACAGCATCAGCTTTATCTCAGAGCCTCACTAACCAAACTGACCAAGTCTTGCACACCTAGCATCTTGCACTTCACCAACACATCTGAGCCTCAGAAAACATGGTGCCCATCCTCACTAAGTGCTGCCACCCTGCTAGTGTTTACTCCAAGGATGTGGGCATCGAATCACAGAAACCCTTCTGGAGTGACCTACGTGAAAGTCATTTACATTAAATGTTTTTGCATTTATACATCTAGGAAGCTTTAGCATCTTTAAGCAAACATCTGCCTCTTCACTAATTCTCAAAGATGACCTACAAGTCACCACTAACTACAGACCCTCCTCTGTGTTTCAGACCTATGTTAATGAAATTAGCATGAGTTGATCTTACTGAGGATCCCCAAATCTCAGTGGTTTAAGTCATCAGATATATATTTCCTGTTCACATAACTAATCAGAACAGATGTTTGCAGACAGCTTTTCACACCTTCATTCAGATGCCCTGACTCCTCTGTCCTGACTGTCTGCCAAATGGGCATTGGCTTCCACCAGCAATGGGAAGGGTAGAGAGTTAAGGAGGCATTCTTTTTTTTAATGTACAAGGGTCCCAAGTAACACGTATCATTTCTCCGTATCTCTCTGATAAGAACTAGTTGCACAGCATCACTTACATCAAACACAGGTAGTAACTGTAGATCTGGGGTGTTTGGTTGCTGCCAAGAACTAGAACTCAAGCAGAAGCTGCATGAATCTGGCAGCCATCTCAGTTTCTGTGTGGAGCCAGCTTTCCCGACTGCATGTCTGAGGTGGATATGCACATGCTACAGTGTTGGAGAACAGCTCTCTGGGGGTAATACAAAGCAAAATAAAATTGCACTACTCCGGTATTTATCAGGAAATACTTATAACTGGCAAGAACATCAGATCTGCTGCTTGGATTCTGGGTTTCTAAATACATAAAATTAAAAAACTAACAAAATGGCCTTTTCCACTGAGTGCAAACATTATCCACAACCTGCACGCCCACTTCTCATGTTTCTACCATAGCGGATTATATTTCCTAGGACAAAATGCAAACACTGCTAGAAAAGAATATAAAATAAGTATTTATTGTTGTTTGATTGTTAGTATAAAACTCTGGTCACAAATCAAAGTGCACTTGTGCTTGGTGCTGCCAGTCCTCCAACCCAAGATTTGTAGATAATGAATTCTGACCAACTTATCTTCCAGCTTGCCAGCTTACTGAAAGCTAAGTGCTTGAATGTAGGCAGCCAGTGTCTCATATCTTCCCCTTCAGGTACCTCTCTTCAGTCTAATGGCACCTGGTTAGGGAGGTTAGTTAACCTCATGTTTACCTGGGACAGTACACAGTCAGTCACTGACTGGCATGTACTACAAATAGATGGCTTCTGTATCCTGAAGTGATCTGACTTTGCAGTATAGATTTTTCTCCAAGAGCATCATGTAGGATCAGGATGATACTGGTCTCCAACCATAACTCCATCAGCAAGTATTTTCCCATTCCCTCCTACCTACTTCCTCAAGCCTTCTCTCCAGGGATATCTCTGATCTCATAATCCTTGGCTAGGCTTATAGGAACCCTGGCTTAAGACACCAAGCTATTGTTTAAAGAAAGAAGAATGGAGAACAATTCCCACAGCAAAGGGTACATAACTTAAGGAACTGTCAAGGAGTCCCAAGTAGCCAGAAAGGGCCTACAAAAATGGCCCCTAAAAGTTGATATACAAAATGAAAAAAGGGCTTCCTGCTTCACTTTCCTGAGAACAGTACAAAGTGGACCATAAGAAGAGCATTGCACAAGGTGACATCAAGCAGCTGAGAAGGCGTGGGGTCAGAAATGAAGACAGGCTGTGCAAACGCTATCAGGACAGTAAGGCAGTCCCAGGCACTGGAGCGCACAGCTCTGTCATTTCATACCAAGCTCAGTGCAATTCACTTCTACTGTACTCCGAGGCTTTCTCTGCAGCCTCATAATTTTGTCTCCCTGGAAAATTGCTTAGCGGCCTTCACTCCCTAACAAACTCTATTTTGATGGATTGTTCCCCTCTGGGAGCATAGTTACTGCAAAGACAGTAAATTTGTTTCGTTTGTCATTCAGACCTGGGCTCCTCCTAAGTCTGACACACTTTTACTCCCCCAGGTCCTTGCTCCACCTCCCAAGAGAAATAGATCAGCTGGAGGCTCGTGATGCAGATAGATGATGACATACCTGCTGGCTTTAGGCTTCTCTGTTACTTGCCTTTGCCTTATTAAGAGCACAACTTGAAGTGCAAAGGTCAAGGCCAATGGAAAACTTGAGAGAAAAATAAAGCACAGTGTATGATGAAGAGGAGCAAGACAATCAGAAGAGGGTTCCTGAGTGGGGTATGATCCTCTCAGGCTTTTAGGAGAGAAATTACCCAATGAGGTGAGCAATACAAGATAATTCCAAAAGTTGTCTGATTTAAAGTAGAATAACTAATTTAAGAGTGGCCTTCCCAGGAAGCCGTATTCAATTTTTCTTCAAAGTTCCTTCTTTTTAGTTTTTGCTTCTTTAATATTTATTTACTTTGTGGTAGGGGTTACAAAGGATATGGCTGAGGATGTAGGTGTGCATGGAAGACAAAAGACAACTTTCAGGAGTCAGTTGTTTCCTTCCACAATGTGTGTCATCGCACTGGTATGAACTCAGGTCATCAGACTTGGTGGCAAGCACCTTTATCCACTGAGCCATCTTGCTGCCTCCTCCTTCTCAAGAGTCCTTTATAAAGCACTTGCTTATATTTTATTAACCTGGATTATGAAGAGTGGAAGGAAGGAGATGAATTGAGGGGGAGAAGGAGGAAGGAAGGAGGGACTCTAAAAATGTAAAATGACAAATTCTGTCCTACCTATTTGAAAGTGATACTTCGTTTACATAATTAAATATTTTTGACATGAAAATAATTATTCAATTTTCACTTATGAAGGCCTAATTAGCATCTTTTGGTTTAGTTCACTTTGATTTTTCAGATGGTAAACACTTGTATAAATGATGATTTTGCAAGATCTTGGAGCTGAGACATTCCAACTTGGCTTGTGTTCTTTCTCTTTCTTCCATTCCATAGAAACACTATCTTTCTCCAGCATATTATACTGTGTCTCTGATAAAATCTCTCAGTGAAAGTCACTGTTGTAGCTAGAATCAAAATATACCCCACCAGGCTCATAGGTTTGAATTCTTGGTCCCCAACTGGTGGTGCTGTTTGAGAAGGTTGGAAGACCTTTGCAAGATGGTGTCTTGCTAAAGGAAGTGGGTCCCTGGGAGGAGGACTTGCGATGTCATAGCCCAACTCCACTTCTTCTCAAGGATGCTTCCTGGTTGGTGAAGAGTGATCAACCTCCATCCTCCTTAAAATTAATTCTTGCCAGATGTGTGGTCACAGCAACGAGGAAAGTAACTAGGACTATAATCTGCAGATTCAATACTCATCAAAATTCTAGTGAAATTCTTGACAAAAATAGAAAACAATCCTAAAATATGGAAGCACAGAAGACACCCCAAGAGTCAAAGTAATTCTAAGCACAAAGAGCAATGTTGTAGATATTACAACTGGAGTCGACATACACTATAGAGTCATAATAACAAAATCCGTCTGGTACTGCCACCAAACAGACTAATGTAATAAAATGACAGATCCACAAATAAACCATCCAGAGATAATACTTAATCTTTAACAAAGGTGTGAAATTGGGAAAAAGACAAGATTTCCCACAAGTGGGGCACTGGGAAAACTTGATAGCCTCCTGCAGAAGGATGAAATTAGATCCACATCTCTCATCCTGAATAAAAATGAACTCAAAATCATTCAAAGACATTAATATGTTTCCCGAATCTTTGAAACTTCTAGAGAAAAACTGACAAAACACTTCAGGATAGTCATAGCCAAGAAAAGGACTCCAAAAGCACAAGAAAAATCTGCAAAATTGATAAATATGGTTGCATAAAATTAAAACTTTTCTGTGCAACAAGAAAAACCATAAACAGAGGAAAGAAACAGCCTACAGAAAAGGAGAAATCTAACATAAATACCTATGGATATAAATGGCGAATAAATATCTGAAAAAGTGGTGAATATCTTCAGCTATCAAGGAAAGGCAAATTAATACAGCTTTGAGATCCCACCTCATCTCAGTCAGAATGGCTATCAATAGGAAAACAAATGTCAGCAATGCTGGCAAGAATGTATGGAAGGAGAATCACTTATTCACTGCTGGTGGGAATATAAATTGGTCCAGCCACTACGGAAATGAGCGTAGGTATTTCTCAAAACACTAAAACTTGAACTACCAAATATATCATCTGGCTATATCCAAAAGCCTGTAAACCAACATATCATAGAGTTGTCTGCAAGTCCATGTCTATTGCTGCACCACTCATAATGACTGAGGAATGGAATCAGCTCAGGTTTCCATCAGCAGATAAATGTATAAGAAAGTATGAAGCATATATGAAATGGAATTGCATCTAGTCATAAAGAAAATCAAAATCACATTATTTGCAGGAAAATTTATGGAACTGGAGTTCATGCAAAATAAGTCAGACTCAGAAAAACAAGTACCATGTTTTCTCTTATTGATGGAACCTAACTTTAAATTTGTGGGGGAAAGGTTGTCATGAAACTAGAAAGGGGACCAGGAGAGGGAAGAAGACATCTTTAAGAAATGAAGAGTGGGGCAAAGGATAAGAGCATGCATATAACACGAAAGAAGAAGGGACCTTGGGGAGGGGTTTGAGAGCAGCAAGAGGTGATCAGGGAGTCAGAGGAGGGAAGTGGGGGAAAGGATAAGTAATAAGAAATACATATGAGGCTGGAGAGGTGGCTCAGCGTTTAACAGCATGACTGCTCTTGCAGAAGACCCGGGTTCAATTCCCAGCACCAACATGGCAACTAGCAACCATCCTAACTCCAGTTCCAGAGGATCCAGCATCCTCTTCTGACTTCCTCAGGTACTACATGACATGGGTGCACTTACATACCTGCAAGCAATGCACTCATACATGTAAAATAAAATTAAACAAAATATTAAATATATAATTAATATATGTATGAAAATTCCATAATGAAAGTCATCATGTGTATGCTAAATTAGAACATTAATAAAAGCAAAATAATAAAAATAAGTTAAAATAAAAACAAAGCAATCTTTCACTGTCTCCCCCTGCTCATAGAACTGTGATAAAGGTACACATCTCCACCATCTGGTTTCACCTCTTATTTCCGGTCTCATCAGGCTCCTGCTTTTGCCCACTCAATCCCCCAGATACTAAAGAATGCCAAGTCACCTGTCAAGCCTCACCTTACCTGTCTTCTAAAACCTTCCAGCCGCCCATTGATTATTCTTAGCATGTCAAAGTCTTTCCTGCCCCGCAGATTCTTCTAGACTTTAGGATTTTAGAGAGAGAAATGGGTTTTTTAATGTATTTTATGTTTTTAACCTTTTATTTTTTTTAATTCTTGTGAGTTTTATGCAATTTATTTTTATCATATTTAGATCCTTTCCCATATCAGTGCCCCCTTTTCCAGCCCCCAACAATATTTCTGTACTCTACTAAATATTTGAGGATCCAAACCTGAAATGCTTTTTGAAATTAGATCCTTGACAACTTTCACAGAATCTACTGTTAGCTAGCATTCAATAACTTGCTGTGATGTCAATATTAAATTATTACCTCTCAGTAATTAATAATTAAAGTTTAGTTAACTGACTTAAGAGCAAAACTAATAAAAGTCAAGTTCTCCATGTAAAGAGTCAAGAAGACTCAAATTTTCACACAGACATGCACACACACTCAGAGTAAAACCTCAGGCAGGGGATGACTCAGTGGATAAAGAGTTTGTCACACATGTGAGGATCTGAGTTCAGATCCCCATTACCAGGTAAAGCCAGGTATAGTAGAATACATCTGTAGTCTCAATGCTCCTTCAGCATGACAGGAGGTAGGAGACGAGAGTATTCTTGGGAGCTCACAGGCCAGCTAACCTTGTACAGCAGTAAAAAACTGTACATGCAGCAGTAAAAAACGATTGTCTCAAACAACATGGAAAGTAAGGAACCATCATTTGAGGCTCTGACCTCTTCATGTACTCCACGCACATGCCCGTACTCACACAAACATGCACACACACACACACACACACACATATATATACACATGTGTGTTATATGCATATTATATGTGTATATTATATATATGTATATGTAAACAGAGTAAAACCTGACACCATAGTATGTGTGTCTGTGTTTTTAAACAGAGTAAAACCTGACGTGAATGTTCAGCATATTGCTAGAGAAAATCCAAGTTGTAAAATCAAACGTGCAGCTCTTTACTTACTGTCAAATCAGTCTTTAATGCCCTTGTTGTTTTGGCAGTGTTAACCTGATGGACTCTGTAAATTGAAATCTTAAAAGTCACTGTTCAAGTTTTTCAACCTAAAAGGAAACGGGAATCAAGATGTAATGGAAATGCTTCTGTTGTACACTGGTATAGTTGGTACAGGGATTTAGTGTGGTTTGGAATTCAGTAAGTGGTTGTTTATGAAGTTCTTCCACTCTCTTTCTCTAATTGCCCAAATACAATATATCTGGATATAAATAGAATCCAGGCAAAAAGAAAACTGGACCAAACACAAAATTAACTTCAATATGTATCCTATAAGTTTAAGCTGTCCAAGGTTTAATATTGCTTTTAAAGATAGGAATGTGCCATGGGGCAGTTCACTGACTTCTCAAGATTCCTGACTCCACCAGGAGGCCCTAAGCAGCAGATAACTGCATTCACAAGCATCTGTGGAGCCTGAACATAAATCCCCGCCAGCTGTGGCTAACCTCTTCTGAGGACTTTGAGGAGCCTGTGGAAATATAAAACCCTACTTTGGATCAATATCATTAGTATCTATGACTTTAAGGAGATAAGTGCTCCAGGACTCTGGCCATATGATTTCTTCTGGCTATGATTTCTTCAACACTGGCCATATGTACCCTCCAGACTCCTCTTACTTTGTCTGATTTAATCCCTCCAAAATCCTAAATCCTACCAATGAGGAAAATAAGACACAAAGTATAAATTGGGAAGTTTGCATTTTGAATTGCTACATATTTGAGGAGAAAACAATAACGGAAGGGAGAGAAAGATAAATGCAGAACAAGGTTCCCAATGCTTCTCTGGTGGGTCCTGAAAGCTGGCGGTGTGTTTGTAAACTCCGTGGCATATGGGCAGAGAGGCTCCTGGAAATCCATCTGTGGCTTGTAGAGAGGCTGAGCAGCTTTCAGTGCCAGTTTTCTTGGGAAGCTATTGTGAGCTACGCACTCTATAAACACAGGCATACCAGTAGCAAACACCAAAGAAAAGTCTCTCATCCTGACGTACCTGTTTTCCAGGGGGAACTGGTGAGGCCAGCAGTTGGCCCCAGTCATGCAGTCCTCAGATTATTCAGTTTGAAGTTATTTGAAATAAGGTTATTGGTATAAAATTTCATACAAAATTGAATATCTATTTAAATAGAAAGACTTGTTTCAACAAATTTAAGGCATTACAAATATCTCAAACATCAAACACTGAAAAAAATCTTGATAGTTTGCTTAATGTATAGAGGGTTTGGGGGGGGGGTGTTTTCTGTTTTCCTTCTGTACTTTGATTACATACTACACACACACACACACACACACACACACACACACACACACACACACACCAGTGCTGGGAGTCCAGCCAGGGCACATCTCACAATCTTCATGCAAAGAAATCCCAGATTGTCCTCAAGATCAACTCATGATCCTCCTGTCTCATACTTCTAAGTGTTGAGGTAACAGGCATGTACCATCATATCCAGTTTGAATTTCTTTGTATGTAATAATTCTTTAATACTTTTCATTTAAAATAGATTGGGAAGATAAGCCAATCTACAATGTTTACTTCAACCTTACAATAAAACTTGGGTCATTTCTGTCAGTTTAGGGATGTTGTTAATATTAGGGCAATAGGAATTCTAACCCAATGAAATATCCTCATTCTTGGCAGGATGGATATACTACCAATAAAATGAGAAAAATGAGCGTTGACAAAGATGTTGATAGTTTGACATCTTTCCATGTTTTTGATAGAACTAGAAAATCATACAGTCATGAAGAAGAAAATTATAATTCTTTTAAAAATTAAAAATAGCACCATGGTATATTCTAGCAATCTGACTTCTAAGTGCTTATCCAGGACTAACTTGAGGATAAGTACAATGGTTCAGTGGGTAAAAGCATTTCCCACCAAGTCTGATGATCTTAATTCCATCCCTGGGACTCACATGGTAAAAAGAAATCAATTACTCCAATAAATTGTTCCCTTAGCTCTACATGCATGGTTTGGCATACCCTTAACCATAAAAAAAATCAATTAATTAATTAATTATGAACATTAATTTAACTTAAAATCTTGAAATTAGGGTCTGAGCCAGTATTAATCAGAACTTGTATATTCATTGCAATATTATTCACAATAGACACTGTAGAAACAACACAGATACCCATCAATAGATAAATGGATATACATATTGTATTACATATATAGGTTTTTCAATTGTGAAAGTGAAAGAATGGGAGAAGGTAATATGTGGCATCTTGAGGACATCATGCTAAGTGAATAAGCTCTTTAGAGAAAGACAAATACTGTGTCATTCCACTTATATAAAGTTGTTAACAAATGAATGTGAAGCTCAGTCAAGAAAGGTAAGTGCTCCCTGAAGTATTTTGTACATTACATCTATACTCAACAATGATGTGTTGTAGCCTTAAAAAAATGCTTTAACAGGTTTGATTTCCTCTTAAGTATTCTTACATAATAAAAGACATAAATATAAATAAATAGAATCTATGGGAAGAAATTTTACAATAGAACAGGTATATGTGGAAAGACAGAGGGGAGAAGAGTAGAAAGTCTTTTACCTTGAAGCAAACCATTAGCCTGCGTGTTGTGACAAACATCTGAAGGTGCTTGCAGGGAAGGGTGAATGAACTTGTTACAGAGGTGAGGCTGGCAAATGGGGGCATAGCTCACAGCCTGCAACTGTGGCACTGCTTGGCCTGGGCTATGCACAATGAACCTAGCCACCTAGGACCTGCACCTGCTTTGCATTGCACAGAAACCCCACTTCAAACAACAGGATATGTTTCGTCTCCCTCAGTAGCCACTTAGTAACCTCCTCTTTGCTTTCTCTTTGGTGTAAAACTCAGAAGTGAGCAAGGTTAGGATGGGGAGAGCTTCATTATTAAGTCTCTTCCAGTACTAACCCATGATTCATATTATGTTAACAACATTATCAATTTTAAAAACATAATTGACATGAAATTGCGATGTGTGTTGCCCACAAAATATACTTTTTCAATCAAGTCTATTAATTTGCTGGCGAAATGAAGTTTTAAATAGTGCGCTAAATCCACCCCCAGTTTGCACCCGGATCATGATGTGCTCTGCCAGCCCAAGTTCCTGGTTCTTCTCCTAAGAAACTCATCTCTGTTGAAAACTAAAATAAGACCTTTCCTGCCACTCTAATAGGGCTCCTCGCCTATGTCGTTCCAGACTCTGTTATAGACGGAACTATATATCATCTTTATTTTGATCCACAGTGACAGGGCTTAGCCCAGCACAGCATGACAGCAGCAGAAACACCAGCTGCATTTCCTACATTCGTCTTCAGCTGGATTGCCGCTCAGATCCTGAGGAGTCACTGAAGTCCTCTACATAGTGGCACAGACTGCAGCTCTGGAGCCTGAAAAATCCCATGTGGATGCTTCTTGCATTTCTACACTCAGTCTAGGTGCAGCCTGAAAAGGAACTTGCCACCCCTGGCTTTTAGAAAGAATCGTTAGGGAGCTTGGAGATGGCTCAGTCTCGATGGATAAAACTCTTTCTTCCACGCCTGAGAACCTGCGTTCTATCTCCAGGACTCAAATTGTGGAAAGACTCCTGCAAATTGCCCTCTAAGCCCCATACAAGCATGGAACACACACATGGCTAATATGCATCCATACATACAATAGATAAATATATTATTTTTAATGAATATACATGAAGGCTATAAGAATTATGCTTCAAAATGAGTTGCGTTTCTTAAGGGTCTCTGTGGCTTTTTGTCACCGTAGGATCTAGGAAAAAGAGTGACTTTGTTTTACTTTGGGATCTGCTTATGGCTTTTGTTTCTGTCACCATAGTGGCCACTGGAGGGAAAGGTGACAATTTTCAAGACATAACAGAGTAGGGTATCCCCTTTCTCTTGCCCTTAAGTACTCTCTAAGGAAATATGAAGCTTCTGAGGAAATGAAAAGCAGGTGTTGCTCCTTCAGGGGCTCCCCTAGGAGATGAGCTTGCCCTTGCCCTCCCACCTCTTGAAATGACAGGTGAAATTCCCTGTCTCCTGCTCAGAGCTCTCTGCCCTCATGCCTCTGGTGAGCACCGCAAAGCCTTCATGAACACCAGAGAGGCTCCTTCACCAGCACTAAACGGAAGCATTTTTGTGTGCTTTATATTCTGAATTTCTTCTTTCTAAGATGTCATAATCAATTTGAATCTATAATTTTGTTAAATAACCTAAAATTAAGTAGGAAGGCTTAAAAGGAGATATCATTTGATCAGACCTCTATCAAGAGAGAAACACCTTTGCCTTCATTATCACTCTTGTTCTGCACAAAGACATCTGTTATCACCAATTTAGAGAGAAAGAAACAGGTCATGAGGTCAACTGCATTGCCCCTAGATGTCTCCACCTAAGTGTAGTTGGGACATGGAACAGTGGTGCTCGTGATTAATTCAGTATGCAAGTTTATTTTTACCTCTCTCTGACCTTTAACACGTGTTTACTTGGACAAAAAGGCAGACTCAAGGCTCCTCGGTCACTGTAAAGATGTTAAATCCTTACAGCCTTATAGCTTGTTCATAGTCACAACCTGGAAATCACATCTGATTGCTTCCTCAAGCAAGGTGCAGAGACAGGGAACATCAGCCAGGTTATCACTTCACCCTCTTCCTGACCTGTCTGCACAAGCTACTAAATGTGGTAACAGAGTACGGAAGTCCTGGAGTCGCCCTGCCCGCTGACCATCTCTGCTGACTCTCTGGTACAGACCTGGCAAAGGAGAAAGGCATCTTTGCCTCTAGTGGGTATCTTCAGGAATGCGGAAAATAAGTCCTCAAACCTAGCAGGTGCAGTTCCCCTGAGTGTCCCTAGCTCACCCCCTGGGTACCTGGCAGGGCCACCTCTACCACAGAAACACTCCTGTGGAGTTCTGTTGAGGAATGTTTCTCAAGAAAACTATAAGATGACCTCAGATCAGCTCTTTCACACATTATTTGACAGACAAGGACGATCCATCCAGGGATGTGAAAAATCCTTTCCTCTCCTGCAGCACCAGGACCCTTCACCAGCCATAGTCTCTAAGGCAAAAGATTCCTCAGAGCTATTCCACGGCACCTCCACAGAACCCTGGGCTATCCAAGGGGCATCTATTTTTAACTTTCATCCTAATTTTAATATAAAATTTACCCAGTCTTTGGGGATTCAAATACAATGGACCAAAGCTAGAATGAAATACATTAGAGCTTTCTTGTCCAAGGAAAATTCATTCCATTGAGAGTAATTTGAGCTAGATATTCATACAGAATATCTCAATCAGTCTTAAACATCTTTAGACCCCTTCCCCGCCGGCACCCAAGAGGCATCTTTAAGCCCCAGGAATTCTCACTAATAGTCCTGGATGAAGGCATGAGATAAAACAAAATAGGCTCTCTGAGAAAATATCATTTCAAATCTCTCTCCATTCTTTTTAAACTTTTTTTATATCTTCCCTACAGATACGTGTTTGAGAATTTCTGATACTGATTCCTACATATATCCTGTAAAACTGCATCTCCATCTGCAAATTCTCTTGTATTTTAATATCTTATTCAATCATGACAATGACTCTTTTTGCACGTGAGCAAAAGATTGATTCAAATATGGACCTGGAGAACATGGACATGAGCTTTTCTCTACAGTACTATACTGATACAGAGGTCAAATAAAGCTGGCATTGGAAGTAATGTGAGCCTCTGGTATGCATAGGTGATGGATAATCAGCAGGGAAGTTCTCGTGATAATAAGATTAAAACAACCAACATTCTTGATAATGAATATACAAATTATATTCAATTATATTCAATTCAAATATACAATTATCAACTAGCTCCTCAAGGGTTCAGCAAGTCTCCTTGCAACATTTTGTGAATTATCATGATTACAATAGCAATCTGAATGCATGTATGAAGTTCTTCATTTTATAGTGAAGAAAACAGTGGCAGAGAAGTTGGTGATAATTTCAACTTAAGTAGGTACAATGAGAAAAAAAATTCAGGATGCTTATTCCCTGGATTCACCTCTTTCACTTGACATTTGGAGTGGTCTACATATACAGAGAAGACTTTAAAAAGTCAAGATACAGTAGATATCTTTTGAGAAATTACAGCCTAAGTGATGAGATTCAGTGAAGAATTAAGGTACCATCTAGAGTTCCATTGAGTTTCGATTATTAATTCTTTGCTGCTTTCTTAAGAACAAGGTTCAAGAAAAAAGACCAGAAGTAATACTTGTTAGATTTCACAAGACATAAAATCTCCCCAGTTTATGCAAAATTACCCACACTATGAATCTTGCAATAAAGACAGTTTCCCTAGGCATGGGGAGACATGAAGAGGCATGATCCAGTGCGTGCTTTGTGCTCAGCATGACCCACCAATGCTGCACTTTGTTGACTTAACAAATGCTATACGGCAGGGTTTATTTTTCAAGCCATATTTACACATTTATTTCCAACCTTTGAAATATTTGCCTAGTTAAAACTGACATTTTCTGACTATGGTGAGAATGAGAGATGGGTGCTAGTGAGACCAGGCACGGACCCCAAAGAAGCAGTTTGCAGAATGTCCTTGCTGGAGGTCAGAAAATCCAGAAGAGTTCTGGCTCCCATTTGTTTGTTATCTCCTAAGTGAGTCCCCCTGCCTAAAGGCTCTATGTGTCCGCACAATTGAAACTGAGAGGTGGCACCTGGACATGTGGATGGGCCAAGTGGACTGGCCAGCTCGTCCTCATAGTCACATCTCACCCCAGTTTCTGCATAAGTCCTTTAGAAATCCCCCAGAATAGCAGCTTGATAGTACCCCTCTTACTATACAAAAGCTGTTTCTCCCTCTCTCTCTTTCTCTCTCCCTCCTTTTTCCTCCCTCCCTCTTCCTTTCTCTCTTCTTCCTTTCCTCCCTCCCACCCTCTTAAGCTCCCACCTATGAAACTATAATAAGCTTCTCTTTAAAACTCAAGTCCCTAAAGGGCCATGAATTTCATTCTTCTAATTTGCGAGAAAAGAAACCAAAGCTTATTAGCTCAGGGTAGCTTTTGTGAACTTGGAGGTTTCTGGGGCTGGAGTTCCCTAGCTAAACTCAACAAGAGTCAAAGGATCTGCCACTCTCAAACAGACTCCAACATCCCCTTATCAATTAGGGGATGCTGTGTGTTAGAGTAGCATATGCAATTGGTTAGAAATAAATTTATAAATGAGTGTTTATATACAAACATCATTTAGAGTTTATGTACTGGAATGTACCTTACTTTCAAACTACTCCTAATTAATTCTCTTTACCCTG
The DNA here is from genome assembly GCA_035773235.1 of Eospalax fontanierii. Taxonomy (NCBI): domain Eukaryota; kingdom Metazoa; phylum Chordata; class Mammalia; order Rodentia; family Spalacidae; genus Eospalax; species Eospalax fontanierii. Next base: position 105,280,471 of record CM069527.1, on the reverse strand, counting down.
TTTGGCTACATTCCATAAGCCTTAAGTGTAGAGGTTCTACTGTAAATGTGTCATTTAGGGCTGGGCATCTCTCAGACATATATTCTCTGTGTGTGACCAGTTGTGGAACTCTGTAATTAGTCTCCATCCATTGCAAAAAGAAGTTTCTTTGATGAATGGTATATGGTATTCTTGTCAGCATAGTAGGTAGGTCTGTGACAGGCAGACCAAGAGGCCAAGGCCAAGGTATAGGTGGGGACAGCCTGTGTATAGGGGTCTAACAAACTAACCTGGAGGATGCACGCAACTAGTCTGAGTGCAAGGGGTCAAGACTCGGTGGGCAGGGTCTCAGTTAGGAAGCTAGTCCACCCACAGATCTGAGGCACAAAAGCAGACTGGAAGGCTAGAAGGGGGACAGAATACATAGTGAACCTGTTCAGGATGCAAGGACATCAAGTCTCAGTGGGCCAAGTCTGCTTACCAGGATAGTGGGCAGGTCAGTGGCAGGCAGATCAGGAGGCCAAGGGCAAGGTGAGAATAGGGACAGCCTGTAGAATGTCTGACAAGCTAATCTGAAGAATGCAGTTAAGTTAGTCTGGGTGAAGGGGATCAGGACACAATGGGCAGGTCTGGGTTAGAAAGCCAGTCCAGAGATCTGCAGGGAAACGCAGGAGCAGACCTAGGCAAGGAGAACAGAGAGTCAAATAAACATAGTTTTCATTTAAAAAATGAAGTATAGATAAACAGAAGTAAATTTAATTATCTAATTTATAATGCAATGGTAGAAAATGATAAACTAAAATTTTTAAATAAATTCAAATACATCAGTGAGCTCACATATTAAACCATTGGGCACCTAAAGACCTGTAGAGCATTTACAATGAAAAGAGGAGACTCTACTGCCTTGGTGTGTTAAGATGAACCAAGAGATATCCTAGGATAAGAGATTTAGAAATGACAGGAGTTTGTTTTCTCCTAGTTCCATTGGCTGGCAAGTCCAAGGTTAAACATCAACCCAGTTAGTGTGCTGTGACAACTTCTGTCTGCCTCCAGATGACACTTTTTGTGGCATATATACGTGCAAAGGGACAGAAGGACACTGTGCTATCAAGTGCCCTCTGATACTTTTGAAAGACTTTGCTAATGCTTATGCATGCTAAACAAGCACTGGACCACTGGAACACAACCCCAGGCCACTTTGACCCTTTCATAAGGGACCAGTTTCATTCATGAGAGCAGAGCCCCCAAAGCTATATCTAATTACCTCCAAAAGGTGCCACTCCTAACACTGCTACACTGGAGAATGAGTGTCAACATGAGCTTTGGAGCAATAAGCATCCAGATCATTAACGCCATGAACAGATGCAGATTTCAAAAGTACAAGGCAGAGTGAAAAACAAATATGAGGAGATTTTTGTGAAAGGTGCACAAAATGATCATATTCGTTGTTCAAGAAAAGATATATATAGATAGATGATAGACAGATGATAGATACAGATATATAATAAAATATAAAAACATAAATAGGAAAAAAATTTTAAAAATCTTTAAAGACGTTAATTTTGTGAGTATGGAGGAGGGATGCTAACTACATTTGCAAGCTTTTATGTCCTTAAATAATTCTAAAATGAAAAATAAATACCATGGCACAAATTCAATTGTTTTACGATTATTTCTGAATTAAACAAAACAAACCAGAACAGGATGGACCTCTATTAATTAGCCTATATTAACCCCATTACCCTGCTAGCTCCTCATTATGTTCGATGCTCTACAAAGCTATGAAATCTATGAAGTTTTTAGAAACCAAGTTCATTAAATGCACTAAATGCAAGTAAAGCCACACATTGACTTTGTTTTGTAATGTTCAATTAACTCACGACCTGGTCAAAGATAAAGCAGGGCAACAAGCCTATTGGGGAAGAGTTTGTCTTTGTTATAAAGATGAAGCTCAGTACAGAGCAAAATAGGGTTTTTGTTAAGGGGTAACTGAATTGTCCTATTAATTTCAAGAAAAAAAAAAAGAAAGACCTGCATAATTTGCAACTGTGTTTTCATCCATTATTTTGTTCTGTTTAAATTCCAGCTCTGTGAATAAAAAGGGGAAGAAGAAAGAGTGGAGTTGAAACAGGGCGACGTGGCAAAGGGAATTAGAGACAGTAAAGAAGAGTTGGGAAGTGGAAAAGGAAAGGTCTAGAACAGCCTGAAGAGACAACGAAAAGAAAGAGGAAGGGAACTCGGTGACAGCCTCAGGTCCTCAACTGATCAAAATGCAGAGAACCAGTCCCAAGTAGGACATCCATAACACAACCCCACACATAAGGCTCGGGGAACATTACAGAAGATTGTACAAGCCAGAAGACCAGGATGACTTCTGGACAGAACAAAAATGGTGCACCTAGGAATTCTAAACCATATGGTGCCTGCACAAGATCTGCGAAGACCATAACCCTGTCCCTAGAAGCAATCAACGGCTGCTGAGGGACAGAGAACCAGTTTTCTTCAGAGACAAGCTAATTCTAAATGGTCAGCCCTAAGCACATGTGCATACCATGCTGACAGCATTAGTTGGACTCTAGTTTAAACATACACATGCACACACACCCACATCGACAATAATTATGAGAGAGGTCGTGAACTGAGAAGGGGTGTGGGACATGGAGGAGGGAGGCGGAGGTGGAAATGATATAAATACAGTGTACTCGTAGTTGAAATTGTCAGAAATTTTTAAAAATCTGACAAAAAAATCTAAAGATAGATTCGATTCAATAAAAGACAGAAGTTAATTAATCTCCAGGTAGACAATAATACATTAGGAGTCAGTTAAATATTGTGTCCATTTGGCAGGATAATAGTAGTATGCACTTCTCAAATACTCATTTTTTTCAAGGACTGATACTACATTTGAGGGGAGTGAATCAAATAGTTCTCTTTCAGCACAGAATGGCTAAGGATCAAAGCTGGCCTGCCTCCTATCAGTGACTTATGAGCTGAGAATAGTTTTCAGGGTTTTTAAATAGTTAGAAGATGAAAATAGTATTCTTTAAAACAAAATATATAAAATTTAAAATTGCCTGTTCTCCTAGAACGTTTTCCTAGAACATAGATAAAAAATAAAAGAGGGGAGGAGACAGATCTGGAGGAAGCTGGGACACAGTGGGAGGTGAGAGGCGGGACCTGGAATGGAGAATGCCCTACCAAAGCACCAGATTTTTCCACAACTGGAGCATGAGGCTTAACAAGACCTGGATTTTCTTGGTGTATGAGACTTGAGTATGTTATGTTGGCATGAAATGGAAGAATCAGACACTGGAAATGATCCCCCTGCTTTCTCTTAATTTGATCAAAGAGACTTGGATGAGATTGAATAGACAAGAAAAGAGTTTCAAGTGATGGCTTTACTTTTAAAACTTCCATTCTCTAACAGTTCGTTTTTCACGTGTCAGCGAGCTTTAGGGCACTGCAGACAAGCTCTCAATTCTTCAGGTCATTTTTCAGAACATTATTTCCTAATGTTTGCCTCTATTCGATGTCTAACAATTTCTTATTCTTTTTCTGTGAGATTTGTATTAGAAATATCTTAATTTTAAGAAGTTATAAGGCACAAAAAAAATATGAATGTGCCGCTCTGAAAAATGCACAAGCCAGCAACTAGTATCAATTGTCCCTCCAATTTGTGTGATTTAGAAAACTGAACTAACTTTATGAACTGTCAGAGGCATAAATGACAAAATATTTTAAGTTAAATTTTCCAGTGGGTTTTATTTTGTGTCTTAAATTTCTGTGGCTATTATTGGAAAAGCAATGAAATCTCATTACAGAATATGAAGACTAATAAAAAGAAAAATTCTAAGAATTCATAGTTCTAGTCAGTTAGAGGTATCTACTACTAACACCCAATAGTGTTTTCACATCTCAGTGATGGTTTCTAACACCAGAAATATTTCCATATGACCAGAGTCCTGCTTCTTTCTATTCAGTACCAGCAGCAGCTTGATGAATTGAACTGATGAATTCTCTGCTGACATCCTCTTCAGTCTCCGGTTTCATTTTATCCTTAGCAGCACCCACAGATTCTGATTCCCAGAAGCCTGTTTTCTCGGAATGTAGCTCTGCCAGTGGACTTAGCTGACTCTGGGCTGGGAGACATCAGTTCTGTCTCTCTAGCTGCTTTATCTTACAGTTGCAGGAAATATTGAAGTTGCATTTGATTGGTTATTTTTTCCCTTCATGAATTTCAATATGTTTTCTAGTAACAAAGACTCTGGGGAATTCAACCACCATTTGGGTTTGTTTTTCTGCTAGAGATGATCAGAGAACGTTCTAATGTGGATCAAACAACCAAAAACATGGCAACTGACAGTAGAGTCATGAGCAGAAGCAAAGTAATAAGATTGAACTGGAAATCATCCCATGATTCTGCAATCTGCACTTTGAATAGTGTGTGCTAACAAGCCACAGTGGAAGAGAATCCAAGAAAATCAAATGAATTCCAAAATTCGTCCTCAGCGTGGCTTGTGGGAACATTAATGGCAGAAAGAAATTGACCTGAAGAGGAACTCCCATGGCAGAAGAATCCAGATTCAGTGCGTAAACACTCTTACTCGTCCACTATAAATTCCCAGTTGCTATTCAGTGTAAAACTACCTATGAAAACATTCTAAGAGTACTTCTCTTCCAGTCAAACAGTAGCTTCATATTCTATACCATGATTTCAGCCACATAGTAACAACCAGTGGAGAGTTTTGTCCAGATCTAAATTATGGCAACATAACGATTCTTAGTGATTATTAAAGTTTATAAACCTATACAATTATGATTGATTGAATAAATCACTTGAATATCTATATCTTTTCTCTCACCCTCGACTGTAATCTCAGTAGGACAAATTGCATTTCATTGAATCCCTCACATACCTTAGCAAAGAATCTGCCAAGAGAAGACTGTTCTAAAAAGAATGCCCAGTCAAGACCTGGCTGCAGTCCTCAGCAACATTAGGAATCTGAGAAGTCTACAGATTTCAGAAAATAAACTGGAGGACACTAGTGTACCACTGTGCTATAAAGCTGTGAAATGTCCCAATTGCCACCTAGTGAATCTTAATTGGACACTTGTGAGCTAATTGCTGCCTGCTGTGAGGACCTGGCTTCAGCTTTTACCCATAGCAAAACCCTGTGGGGAATGAACCTGTTGAAGAATGTCTTGGTCTACAGTGGGGTCATTATACTGAGTGAGGACAGGAAATAGGCAGTGTGTAACCTGCATGCAAGGGCTCTGAAAAACTAACTTGGGTGAGGAAAACCAAGAGTTTCTGATCACTGAGAAAATGAAAAATCCCTAATTGACTTTCTTTAGCAATGTGTAAAAGAAACAGAAATTAAAAGAGAAAATCCCATTCCAAGAAACCTGGGTATAATCTGACCCAAAACTAGGTACAAAGGAAAAAGAATGGACCCTTACTTTGGCCCACCTATGTGTAAGAATTTTAGATCACTGACACCCTAATGAGATATGATTTCTCCCACACCCAGCTCAGGGGTATTCCATAAGGTAGATGGGGTTTTCCATTTGGGGATTAGAGGAGTGGTTGGATGAGAGTAGAGATAGGGAAGGAGGTCTGAATATAAGCAATATTCATTTTATGAAATTCTTAAAGCAATAAAATTTCTCCTAAACTTAAAAAATAAAGAGAAAGCACTTTTTAAAAAAGAATGTCCATTGAAACCAAAGCCTCTTCTACAAAGGTTAAGAGCCTGGCACAACCTTCAGCTATCACTGTAAAGAGGACTGAAATTGTCATGATAGAATCATGAGCAGACTTGGATTGAAATATCCTAATGAATTTTAAATCAGAGAAGCTATCTTATTTTCATTTTTCTTTTAAGACAGAGCTTGCAAAGCAATTGCAGAATTGAACAGACATTTATTTATTTACCTTTTCACATTGTTGGGTGAAATGTGAATTTCTAGTGGTGGTTTGCATTGATTTCTGTCAAACCAGACAATGATTTGTAGAGTTAGTCTATCCTTTCAGGATGGAGGGAAAGAAAGCTGCTGTATAAGCCCTTCTCCTTTACAGCAAAATATCTGGAAAGCAATTACTCTACATTGAGTTCAAAAATTAATAATATCTACACTTGGGAATTCAAGCAACACAGATCAGTCCCTAGTGATCCATAGCTTGCTACACAGCAGGGAAATAAAAGAACTGTCACACATTAGCAAGTCCCAAGTAATTTGTGATGCCAAGAGTCTAGAATGACAGTCTGTGTAGCAACCAACCAAGGACTATGCCAGGCCATGAAAAGTCCTCTGGCCCATCGCATGGGAAATTTCCTATCACTAAAGGGCAAAATGGAACATGAACTGACAAGCAGAAGACAACAGAGAGATACAAAGTATGTACCAGAGGAATAGAGGGCTCTGGACAATTGTACAGACTCAGGACTTAGAAATACCACTTTCAAAGAAGAAAAGCAGAAAACTTCAGAGAGGATAACTCAAAGATAATGAAGTATTAGAATGTGTTCATTATAATGTTTTGATGGTTTGATAAATCAGTTAAATCCCTCAACACTGTATTAAAATGGCCAAAAAGGTTCAGGTGGCCCATGACTACAAGTGAAGAGTACTATGAGGAATATCAACTCCTGGTGAGGTTTAGTCAGGGATGAAGTCTATGTCCAAATCCCCCCCACACACACAGATAGTGGACTTGTACAAGTGTTTCTAATGTGGGGATCAAGTACTGTCCACCACTCATTCTGATACTGCACATCCACAGAAATAAACTGACCCCATGTGAGATCCAGAAATGCGTGGACCCCTCTTCGTAAAGGAGAGGGGAATTGGACAGTTTGAAGGATGGTAGATTGTTAAAGGACATAAAGAACAGGTAGTGGTTTGCAAATGAGTTTTTGTGGAAACCAAATGGGCCCAAGTAATAGGAAACAGTTTATTCTGCCATCTGTCTAGGCTAGGCTGCATTCTATCGTTCTGTACCATGGGCATGATGAGTCCTCCCTGATTAGTGAAATTGGGGCAGGGAACTGAAGGCAAGTGTGTTCCTTATGTAGGGGACTGTGATATGGAGGCTCCAAAGGAGAATGTCCCAATCTTTACTTGGGATAGAAAATGGAGAAGTAACAAAACCTGGTACAGAGCTACTCTAAGGCTGCTTAGTGTCTCAGTTCACACTGCTCAGCAGGTACAGTGTTATACTTAGGGAATCATTTTCTGAACCCCACAAAAAGAGTAGAATGCTGATTTTGGAAGTCTCAGTGAGAACCCGCTGATTTGTGTGGCTGTGTGGAAAGTTGCATACAGTATGGTTGACTATAAATTACCCGGCAATGATAAAATACTGGTCACATGGACAGTGGTACACAACACGGTTGACTCTAAAATACCCAGCCAAAGCACCTGTCACCTCATTTTTCCAGCCAGAAAAGGAACAAATCTGAAATGCAATATGCCCGTGTCATGCACTTCTCAAGAAATGAGGCTCTGGACTCAGAAACGGGCAGTCTGAGAACAATATTCCTCATGAATGTTCATTTCTGGAAAACTGTGTGTTGCTAGCATTTCCATGAGTTTTGTACTTGCGATCATAAAAGCCAGACAGATAGATCCTCATGAAACAACTCAAAGAGTTTCAGACAAGAAAGCCTTCCAAAAAGTAACAAAGACATTTTCATGAAGCAAGGAGCCCAGAATTCTCAAAGTATGGCTTCTGAGTTGATTTTAGCTCGCAGTAATTTTTTCCCATTTCAAAATATCTGCGATAATTCTTTTTTTTTAACATCTTCACTGAGATTTTGTACATTTTATACAACAGATCTTAATCAAAGTTAGATGCGCTCCTCCATCTATGTCCCTGTACCCTCCATACTGAGCCTCATACACTCCGCCACGCATTCCTTCAAGCATTCCTAGGCCCCATTCCTTCAAGCATTTTCCAGATCTCCTTTGGCACAAGTTCATCCACTGGAGTCTAGCCATCATATCTAGAGATCTTAAGGAAGGTCTACTCTCCCTCAGCCAGTCATAATCAGTTTCCAACAGTTCTCATGCTGGGGCCAGTCCTCCATCCACTTCCCTCCACCACCCTGGGTCCTTGTATGACTGAGTTCACAGGGGTCTTGTGCTTGTGTCAACATTGCCACAAGTTCACCTCAGCAAGAGTCCAGTGGCCTGAAAGCCTCTGTTTCCTTATTTTCATGAACCTACCCTGTCTCCTACAATCTTTGCAACCCCTCTTCTAAAATGGTTCCTGAGCCATGGGTGGATTCAGGTCTAATACAACAATCCTTTCCAAGGACACACACACTCTGTAGTCTCTCATTTCCTAAAAGCCAGTTACAGCCTTCTGGATGCATCACATTCTCCTATATAAGGAAACTCCATTGGTGAGAGTTGAGGGATGCACTAGTATCCTCTCCACTCCTGTTCCACTATGTTCCATGAGCCTTAGGTGTAGAGGTTCCACTGTAGCTATGTCACCTAGGCCTGGTATTTCTCAGACGTATATTCTCTGTGTGTGACCAGTTGTTGAACTCTGCAGTAGCAACCATCTGTTGCAAAAAGAAGCTTCTTTGATGGGTGGTATATTGTATACTTGTCTGTAAATAAAAAAATTTATGTTTAGCATATGATAAGAAATTTCATTTGTCTAGGGATATGACACAGATATCATTTTCTCTAGGATCTATGACCTCTCTAGCCATGTGTATTTGGTTATGGTTACAGCTCCAACCATGAGTTCATTCCCACTGAGAGGGCCTTACGTCCAACTAGATAACGATGGATTACCGCCTCTGTCCCAGATAAGAACACCACTGCTGCCCCAATAGATGTAACTCACTGTACCAGTTGTTATGGTTACTCAGCTCTAGAGTTGGGTCAAACCATTGGTTGATTTTTCTCCCTCAGCGCTTGTATAGTATCCTCTAGAACTATGAGAGCTAGTCTTCAGGAAAAAGGCTTCCAGGTCAGTTCCTGCTCCATTGCTCCAAGTCCTGTGTCTGAAGTACGTCCTGTCATCAGCAGCAGGATCCTACCTTCAAGGTCTGGGAGGTAATCAAGGACTTTGGCAATAGCTTGTGTTATTTTGGGAGTTGCCTGGACACTCTGACCAACCTCCGAATGGGAGGTCTTTCCTGCTGGCACTGTACTCCTTGCCATACGGCCCTCAGGTATACACATGCACTAATGTTCCGACACCTTGGGTGTATTTCTCAGGGGCTCCCAAGCCAACACATTTCCTTCTGTCTTCCCACAATATCTGTGATTACCCTTAATGGCAACTTCATTGCTACTGATGAAACTTCCTGGCCAGAGCATTCCAGTCCTCTTCCATCTCTGTAGAAGAGGAGAAGGGAGGTTTGAGTTGCCGCTTTCTTAGATACCAATTGTATTTATTTGGGTCATTTACTCTCTTGCCTCCTGAGCACTGCTTAGGACTGGAATCTCTTATTCTTGGCTTCCCCATAGGCAACCATTAGTCATATAACTGAAATGAGTGTCATGTATGACTGTCTCTTGAATGTGGACTTATGTGGTGGTGACCACTGGTATATAGTTTGTTCAAAAAGAACACCAAGCCCTGAGTGAAATCTGGTGTCTTTAGTGGCCACAGGCAGAGCTGAATAGCACAACTCAAAAGTGCAGGAGGTAAATGCCTGTAGAGCGAACTTTGATCAACAGCCAGGGAGGAGATAGAAGGGAGTCAACACCTGCCTTACACACACACCACAGCCACTTTGGAAGGCTTGGTGGAAAGTGCTTTTCTGCTAGGAATATGACTAGCCCTGTGCTGAGGAGATGAGCAGGGCCCAGTTGACAGCTTGTCAGGCTGTAGCAGCGGATTCATGAACGGGTCTATGTGTTCCTTTCTTTGCTTAGCTCTTTCCTTAGTTCCCCTGCTTGGTGGTGCATCTTCCAGACTCTAGTCCTTTACATCTTTGTCTGGGATTCTGTTTTCTAACAAGGCAAAGTTAGCATTAAATTTAAGAATTTCATCTGAGCCTGACTTTTAAGTTATTTCAGTTCATTTGGATTCTAGGCTAAAAACATAATTAAGAATATGAGTCAACTGTACCAGAGCCTTGGGAAAATAATGAGATACTTGAAAATTCATCAAATGTCCTCAGAAATTTTTCTAAGTTCCTTTTTCCAGCACTCCAAATAATGTTGATAAAGTGACATTCCAAGAAATAGGTATGTTACAAGTAAAGATGCACAAGTCTCTGAATGGAAGAGCCGCAAAATATTGTTTAAATTCTTCACTGACTTTTATGAAAAAAACTCTTTATTGACTTATAAAAATTAATATCAATAGGTGATGGGTAAAAATCCCCCATTATGAATATTACGGTCCTAAACAAATACATTTCTTGTGACTCAAATTTTATATATTTCTGTAATTCACATATTTGAGACACTGGAAATGAAGCAGCTATGTCCAAACTCTTTAATTTGAATTAGCAAATAAAAACAGCACTCCATATGTGATGTACAAAAACAAAGGCCATCATGAATTCTCAAACGTGTGAATCTTTGAGTCGTGTCCTTGCTTTAAAAACAGGTCCAAGTTTTATAAAGAAAGGAGAATGAAAATCAAATGTACAGTGACTTTAACCACTGGAATTCAGTGACAACACTTCCTACCCTGCTGAAGCCCCAGTCTAATAATAGACACTTACAGGTCCCTGTATTATTACGGTGAGAGTATAACCCACAGTTGGGGTGCTAGAAGATTGGGATGTGGTTCATAGATAGCACTTTCTCACTATGTCCACGCAGAGAAGGATGAAGGTAGCTCTCTGGAACCTCTTTTATCTAGGTGGTCATTCCATTCATGAGGGCTCCGCCTACATGAGCTGACCTCCCTCTCCCAAATGTGCCAACCCCTGAGGCTATGACACTGGTGATAAGGTGAATTTGAGGAAACACAAAGGTTAGACCCTTCAGTGGTAGATTCACAAGAGAAGTGGCGAAAGTTCCTTCATATCAAATATCTCAAGATTGAGAATAAACGTTTCACAATAAAAAATATCCTTAGATACTTGGGCCAATAGCATCAGAAGTCATTTCCAACAGATATGGATAATCCTCTGTTTCAGGATAGTCTTGTAATTTTTCAGCCTTGTCCTAAACTAGAATAAGATTATTATTACTATTCTTGCTTATTGATTAAGATGCAGATATAGACCAGAATCTCCCTCAGAGTCTTTCTTTTGTGTTTTATTCTTGGTTCTTTTCTGAGGTCATTTTAACCAATTTTATTCAGTGTAACAATTTTCTTTAATTCTCAGTTGGAAAGTTCTGGGACATTAAACAAAACATAACAAAAAGGAGCTCTTTAAAAATATTATTTTTCAGAGCTATTTGCTACATTTATTTTATACACAGTGTGATGATTACTTTTCCAGGCTTTTTTCTTGTTTTTGTTTAGAGATAACTAGATGAGCAATTTTTAGGAGCTAGTCACAGACACCCATTACTAAATGCTGAGAACATTTGGGGAAGCTTCAAGACCATTTGTAACACCACCGAAGAAATTTTCAATAACTGGCACAGTTTTGAAATGGAAATTGCTCTTGATGCTAAATTTTAAAAGCAATTTTGTTTGGAAATATTAGTGCATTCTGCAAAGAAACATCAAACCAGACAGCAAAGGGGACTGGCATGCTTTGAAGCTCTGGCTATTGACTGCAAGTTTTTGTTCTCATTTTTGTAGTTCTCATCCTTTCCTTTCCAGAGTCCACATCAGAGTGTGTGGTCTTTTAGGCAGGTAGGTATCTAGATGTATGTATATTTACAAGTATACATAAATAAACACTAAAAATTTTAAGTAAGATAGATTCACAGATTGAGAATAGGTATGAAGATGAATTGAACGTTAGGGAAGTTAGGACTGAGAGGATAGGAATTTAAATAAGTCTAGATAATACAATATGCAAATGTGCAGCCCTTTCTCTTGCTGCTAACCACCAGCTCCTTTTTAAGTAGCACTGATATTACACCTCTAAACGAAGTAGTACTTATTATGAACCATGCCCAGCCTGTGACCCAAGTCAGGTTAAAGGCTTATAGAATAGGTTAGCTTATAGAATAGGTTAAAAGTTCAACTCTTCTAAAGCATGCTATTTACTTTATACAATAGAGTGCAATGCACACAGAAGGTCACAACTGGTCAAGTTTTAAAGAATAAGAGACTGGCTAGTACAACTTTATTAAACCTCTCCCACCCATTAGAGACCAATGCAGAAGAGAGGGCAGAAAAATTGTAAGAGCCACGGCTGGTTCATGAACATAGAGAAGCAAAGGCTTTCGAGCCACTGGGAGCTTGCACATGTGAACTTAATTTTAAACTAATCCTAGAAAAGGAAAAGTAAATCCTGAATCAAAATTGAAAAAAAATTGTGTGAAAAAAAATGTCACAAAGTTATTTAATTGGATTGAATTCTCCTATTCCATCATGAGGGAAAGGCTTTTGATATCACAGGTGGAAAATAAAATTATACTCTATCTTTTTGCTTATGTAGTCAAATATTAGCTCTGTTGTTAGTGTATGTGTATGTGCCAATGCTATCACAATACCAAAATATCACAGAAGTAAGCAAGATAGGTGTTTCTAAAACAAGAGGTTTTTTTGAAGGAGCTAATTTTATTCATTCATTTTTAATATTTTTAAAATATTTTATTTCAGTTTTTGTGCATTTTACACAATAGACTTCAATCAAATTTAGAACCTCTCCCCCCAACTGAGCTCCCCCATTGCCCTTCGCCCATCTGACTTCATGCATTCTGTCATATATGTTAAGTCCTTTCTAGTCAAGAATTTGTACCCAGATGTCCTTCTGTGCAAGTTCATCCTCTGGAGTGCAGTTACCCTATCTAGAGTCTCTCCCTTAAAGAGGATCTACTCTCCTGCACCAGCAGTAATAACTTGTCAATAGTTCCTAGGCTAAAGTGGAGGCCCGCTGCCCACTTCCTTCATCCTATGTTGGGTTTTTGTCCGGTTGAGTCACCATGGGTCTTGTGCATGCTGTCACCATGTGCAACATATAAGTTCATGCGAACAAGCTCCCAGTGGCCTGAAAGCCTGTTTCCTTATGTTCATGCACCAACCCTGGCTCTTACAATCTTTCCACCCCTCCTTTCACAATGGTCCTTGAGCCATGGGTGGGTGAGGTTTAATATAGAAGTCCTACCCAGGGACATCCACTCTGGAGTCTCTTATTCTCTCAAACTAACCCAGTTGTGGCTTTCCGTATGCATCGCACTTGTTTGAGGAAGTTTCAGTGGTCAGAGTTGAGGGATGTGGTTGGTTTCTCTGTACCCCCTGTTTTGCTAAGTTCCATGAGTCTTGGGTGTAGAAGTTCACAGAACCTAGAGAAAACCCTATCTTTGTCATACATCTAGACAAATGAAATTTCATACCATAGGTTAAATAGAGATTCTTATATTTACAGACAAGTATACCATATACCACTCATCAAGAAGCTTATTTTTGCAACAGATGGAGGCTATTACACAGTTCCCCACCTGGTCACACATAGGGCATATATATGTGTGTGTGTGTGTGTGTGTGTGTGTGAGAGAGAGAGAGAGAGAGAGAGAGAGAGAGAGATGCCTAGCCCTAAGTGACATATCTACAGTGGAACCCCTACACCTCAGGCTCATTTTTCCTGTTTTTATTGATTTGAGAATGTTATATGATGTGTTTTGGTCATATTCAGATTCCACCCTCTCTTTACTCAATGTAGAGCCCACTCCTGATTCCATGACTTCTATTTTTATTATTTTAAAGGTCTATCTAATCTGTGTTTCCAAAATGTTCTTGGGTGGCTCTTCAAAGTAAACCTAGTTTTCTACATGATTTCTTGAGCTTTCACTGTTCTTTGTATATTATTCAGTCTTTCTCCCTTTGCTTTACAATAAATGTAAGCTACTGACAAAGAAAGAAAAACATTCTTGGAGAAGCAGTATGACTTCTCTGCCCATGAACTCATCACCTCCAAAATAAGACATTTGGCTGGTACATGCACAATCTCACAATCATCTTCCATCAAGCCACTTCTTATCCTTCACCAGCAGATGGGCATACTCCAGCTGAACAAAAACGACTTATAGCCTCATAGTCAAATAAGGCTCATAACAAATAAGGACAACGTGCAGGTCAAATACAAGTTCTTTGTCACTGCCAACCCTCAATTTACACTGCCTTGCATAAGGAGGTGGCAAGCCCACCTCCTTGGAACCTCCTGCAGACAAAACAATACAAATTATATGAAGACATAGACTTCTTAAAGTGGTCGTGGAAAGGTAAGGCAAACTTCTGATTTGAGGGTTCCCAGATGCAAAAGAAATCTGAATCTAATACCACTGATAAGTGCATATCCTAAAACTTTCACTGCAAAGTCAACTGATTGGGTATGTGAGACAACAGAGAGTGGAAAGAGGAAATTGTGTTTCCTAAATCCATAAAATAGTGCCACTGACATTGTGTCTCACTGTGAGCAAAACAGCATCCTGAAAGTACAAAATACCTTATCACTTTGGTATACTGATTAAATTATACATGGAAATGGTAACCTATTTTATCATTTCTATCACACAAGCTAAGACTATAAAATTTTTATCTTAACTTACTTTTTAGTCTCAGTTAAGTCAAGCTACATTTAGTGCATTGCCTAATATTCCCCCAAATTTTCTGATTATTTTTGCTCTGGCTCATTGGAATAAGCAATAGTGTCATGATAATCAAAATTATCCAGTCGTGAATCTTGGCTTATTCTGTCAGTCCAAAAAATTAGAAAAAATACTTAATTCAATCTTTGGAAGTCATTCTATAATAATATAACACATCAGAATTCTGTGAACATTATTGTGAAACAAATAATTTGAAGGTCATGAAATAATCATGTAATCATGTATAGATTTCAGAAACTTTTGCTGGTATAACAGATTGTTCTAAATAAAGTCTTTTTCTTTAACTAGAATCTTCTTAAATCCATCAAAATAGCTTGATCTTCCTTCATAACTTTGAATAGAAAAAGAATCTTCTACATGCACAAACTTTTCCATGAGGTTCCCGACTGTTTTCCTTCCATCCATGGGTGATTAACAAGAAACATTCAAGAAAACAAAGAGCTTGAGCTTCCATCCACTATTGTAAGAATATGATGATATATAATGAATATTTCAAGATCTAAATAATATTCTCATATTTGTTGCATTAAAAGATTATTAAAAATAATTACTTATAACTTAAACATATATATATAACTACCAAATCAGTACCTATAGTTAGAAAGACAGAGAGGCTCATAGCAGCTATATATACACGGTATTATGTAGAACTAGGTAATTAGAAAGGAGGTCTTGAACTTAAAAGGTTGAGAAGTTGAGCTGAGCAGAAGCTAGTGAGCAGGCACACATTCATTTCATGTGCTCTTGACCATGGGTGTGATGTGAGCACTTGTTTGATGTTTCTGATTTTCCTATGGTGATCAACTACAGCCTGTAACTGAGCTGACAGAAACCACTTTCTCCTGCAAGTTGCTTTTTGTCAGTGTATTTTATTACAACAGAAATGAAACTAGAGCAGGACTGATGGATATTTTTTCTTTTTCATTTTGAGCAATGTATTTCCTAATGAAACTGCAGTGATTTTAAATGAGGGTCACTATTTTTTTCAATCTGACCCTGTGTGTGTGTGTTGTATGTATGTCATGTACATGTAAACATGTATATAGTGGTACACTGACATGTACAGGTACATGTGTAGGGCAAATGATGACATCAGGATGTCCTCAAACATAGTTTGGGGAAAAATATCTCTCAAGCAACTGAAACACACTGTTTCAGCTAGAATGGCTGACCAATCAGCTGCCTGGATCTGCCTGTCTCAGCTTGCCAACCTTTTGCAGGTGTTACAGATATGCACCATCACATGGGTTCTAGGGATCTGAACTCAGGTCCTGGTGTGCAACAAGCACTTTGCCCATGATGTCATCCCAATCTTTAATCTGAATATTTTTTTAAAAGTTATTACATAATTTAATTGTCTCTTGAATTTTATGTTTATATGTGAGTAGACTATAGAAATTCTTATATTTAGTGTAATACTCCGGAGTTGTGCAACTTGTAATTATTAATTATTCCCACTTTAAGAGAATGATAAGTATCTTCCTTATAGAGGTTCTCCTGAGTTCTTGCATTAGTTATAGTCAACCCCATCATCATCACTGGAAGCTCAGCAAGTATGAATGAGAGCTTCACTCTAAGTATTTCACGCACGTCTCCCCAGGCCTCATAGTAATCCAATGGGCTATGTGCCAGCCCTGTGCCCCACTTCAAAGATGAGAAAGAATTAGAAACCATTTATCCATCTCTTTGTTACTTTGTTCCTCTAAATCACAACTAAAACCAGATTTTATTCTGATGACAAGATTTCTAAAGCCCAAGCTTACAGCTGTAGATGCCTCCGCTTTGCTAGACTCTGAAGCCCATGGAAAAGGGAGAGAACTGGACATACCAGCCCTTGCTGTGAAGGCTGCGCATCAGGGTCAAGGAGAAACGACAGGTATTTCTCTTCCAGCTGCACACTGCAGGTCATACTGATGCATGCAGTGTTTCCTGGCATGAGTGCCTAGGCGTGCAGAGTGAACCTTGTCAGATTTATGCATCAAGTCACATGGCAGATAAATTAAAGAAATTTTTGAGTCCTTGGATATAGATTTTACATGTGGTATAGAAGGATGTACAAAGAAAAACCCCAGTCTACTTTCATTTGAAGACTGAGTTGGAATCCAAGTTCAGGAAATGTGTCCCGCCCAAGGAGAACAAGTTCTACCCTTTCCTTTTGACTCTACTTGTTCTCTCCCACTTGGATGCTATATTTAGTCATTTCTGCAGCCTGCTCAACCAAGGCCACCTCATCATTCTTCCATGTCCACTTAGCCACTTATCAGCTCTGGGAAAAGCTGACCATCTGTTTTTGTTTATTTCCCACTCCCCATTCTGAGCAGACAGTAATTATAACAGAAGAAATAAAGTCATCGCAGTTGGCTGGACTATAAATTCTCATTATTGCCTTCAACCATGCTTTCATCTCAATCAGTAGCAATTTTTGTTCAATTACATAGTAATCCCCTTTCCCATGGTGCCTGAGATCAAGAAGAAAATTCCTCTTGCTGCACCCCACATCCCATGCTGTCCTGAGGCTGAGCAGGTGGCCTTCATCCTATGCCTCTTAGAAGACAGAGATGGTCATGTTTGAGTTTCATTCCTATCTTCCCATCACAAACTCTCTGATCTTTCATTTGTGAGCCCATTCATTCCCATCCTCCAGAAAAGTGCATCTCTTTCCTTAATAGCAACAATTGCATCTCATTAAGCTGTTTGCCTCTCATCTTCCTGTGCTGTTTCGCTTTTATCCTTCATCATCTTTACTTTGGGAAATGTGAGATATCTCCCTTTAGATGTGCTTTCAAATTGAGCCAGCACATTCTATATAAAGCAAACAAGGACTAATCACTTTCTACTCTTCAAAATCAGAACCTTAATATTTTTAGTATGTATTTCCTTTGCTTAACCAATTCTTTTCATGGCTCATGCATTCAGCAAATATATATGTGACCCAGTCTACTAAATAAAATGAACCAAATACCCACCGCATGGTGCTTACATCCTCGAGGGGAGGGACAAGCAATAAAATATGTAGAGACGTTAAATATTGACATCTTACACCATGAAAATTCAATTAGGAAATGATGCAGTGGTTGAGAAATCCGAGGTTAAAGTGAGTGAACAGCCAGCATTCCAGGCAGGTGTCAGATGAAGGAAGCCCTTGAAAGGGTATTCTCAGAAACAACCTGCCAAATACATGTTTTAATGTATCATTGACCATCCCTAACTAAAATAGGGGTGAACTTTAACCAAACAGACTGATACCCAATCACTTTTGATGCCATTTAGGGAGAAGAGAGGATGGAAATTGGGCGGGTATACAGTCATAAAGGGTTAATATCATAACTTCTACACAAAACTTGACAATGCTGGATAAATTTAAAAGTCTAAATCTGAGTTTTGTGATCAGTTAATCCACAAAATAAATGAAACCAATCAAAATATCATTAAAACCAAATGCGCAAAAGTTTTTGAAGTAGTTTCTGTGAGTATGTGAGTATTCATTATTGGGGAAAATGCTTAAAAACTTGAAAAGTTATTTTGCTTATGTTATGGGAATGCAACAAAAACATGAATGTCAATGATAACAGAAGCCATGAGTCTAGTCCATACATGTGAGGCCAGGAGAAAGTATTTCAGTTATGGAAAATGAGTCCCCCACATATTGATATCCTCTGAAACACCAGTATACATACATACACAAGAAAGATTATGTTTAAGCATAATTGTACCAATTTTAGATATTACATACATGTTTGCCAATATGAATCAGAAATCAATAGGGAAAGAATACATACAAACTGTAATCTATGCTCTCATAAAATTAAGAGAATTAAGTATTAAGAGAAAGTATTAGGAGAAAGAAAGAATGTCTTGGTTGGTATGTTGTGTAGATGAAAAAGGGAGATTTATGTCGAATTTTAAATCATTCTTAAGCAAGACAACTCATAGTTCTTGTATTCCTGAGATCTTCTGTTGAGGTCATAAATCCCTTGGTGTTCCCATTTCTAGGGATGATTTAAAAGAATTCCATTTTCTGTACAGTAAATTTTCACCAAGACTGCACAGCTTTCTCTGTAGAGAAGCTTCACTTCCATCTCTATGAAGCTGCAACCCAGAGTCATTCTCTATGGGTGCCAAGTGAGCATTAATTAATGATGAATGGAGGGTACTTTACCATCTGTTCTCCACGAATTCAATATAGACTGTTGTTACTTAATTGGATTATTTTTAGTCTTGAAGTTTTAGCTAAAAGAACACTGATGACTGCCACTGTGAAATTCCCTAGCAAATCGCAATCCCCATTTTTAATGCCTTGTGTGGAGAGGTGACTACTTACTGAGTGATGCGTATATTCAAAGAGTAATCAAGTATCTTTCCCAACATTTGATTTTCTTTGTTGTTGGTGGTGGTTGGTTGGTTGTTTTTGTTTTCTTGGCACAGAGTCTCCCTATAGCCCTAGCTAACCTGAAACTGAATATATAGACAAGACTGGTCTCAACTTTACAGAGCCCTGCCTGCCTCTGCCTCCAAGTGCTCAGTACTGGGATTAAAGGTATGTGCCATCATGCCTGGCTCATTTGCCTTGCCTTTTTTTCCTAATCTATATTTTTATTGAATTCTGTGGCTTTCATGAAATACATCTTAATCATATTTAGATCCCTCCCTGTCTACACCCCCTATAGCCCAATCACAGAATTCCATGAACACTGTCATATATATATAAATATATATTTATATATGTTCATATATATTTATATTTATATATGTTCATATACATATATATATATATATATATATAAAGGCCTATTGAGTCAAGTTGGTGTGCCCAGATGTCCCTCAGAGTGAGTTCATCCATAGGAGCCTGGTCAGCCTATCTAGTGCCATTCTCTTAAAGAGAATTACTGTCACCAAACAGTAATCATCTACCAATAGTTCCTCAACTAAGGCTGAGGTCTCCTACCCATTTTCTCAGCTCGATGCTGGTTTTTGTCTGAGTTTGCTTGAGTCCTGTGCATGCTATCACCATTGCTATTAAGTTCATGTGAGCAAGTTCCCAGGAGCCTGGAAGACTGCCTCCTTATGGTCACTCACCACTCCTCACTCTTACAATCTTTCCAACCTCCCTTTTCCACTATGCTCCCTGAGGCCTGGGTGGGCAAGGTTTAATATGAGCCCTGTCCAGGGACACACACTGTGCAGTCTCTTATTCTCTACATTTTTGCCAGTTGTGGCTTCCTGTGTTCAGCATCCTCTGTAACATGAGGAAGCTTCATTGGTAAGAGGCGAGAGATGCATTAAAATCCTCTCTACCCCGTTCCACTATGTTCCATGAGCTTCAGGTATAAAGGTTGTATGGTAGACATGTCATTTAGGGCTGGACATCTCACAGACATTTATTTTCTGTGTGTGATCAGTTGTAGAATTCTATAATAGTCCCCATCTGTTCCAAAAAGAAGCTTCTTTGATGAGTGGTGACTGGTATGCTTGTCTATAAATACAAAGATACAGCAAGAAATTACATTTGTCTAGGGATATGACTGATGTAAAGTGTTCTCTAGGCTCTATGGCCTAGAGCCATGTATATTTGGCTATGTTTACAGTGCCACACATTAGTTCCCTCCCATTAATCAGGCTTTAAAATGCACCATTTGCCTTTCTTAAGTCATAAAAAATCTTTCTGTAAAATAATTCAAGTCACAGTAACTATTTACAGCCTGGAGGTCAGGGAGCTAAGGAAGAAAGATAAGGAAATATATGTTTTTAAAGAAGGGTACAAAAACTGGTAATTACATATACAGTAGTTAGCACAACATTGGCATGTTCGTCATTAAACCACTGCACTTCCTCACACATACCTTCAGAGCATGCTACGCACTAGAGTGATGGTCTGAGAACTGCACTGGAAGCAGCATGCCAACACGTTCATTTTTAGTCCATGATGCCACAGCTATTTCTTCGTGAAAGAGGAATTCACATTGTTTATAATTATTTAAAACAATAAATTTTAAGAAGCCATGTTAATTTTTTTCAAATATTAAAACAGAGTTAAGAATAAGAAGTGAATATAGCTATGGTTCCTGAACTGTGGTCCAAGTTTAGGGTGTTCCTTTACGTTTCATGGGTTATTGTGCTGGAGTGATTTATCAATAGTTCCCAAATATTTTATTTGAGATCACAAAGGATTTCATGTGATTTTCCCCCTTGTCTGCTTTCATCTGCCTCTGCGAAACAGAACAATCTGAAATCGAATTTAAAAACCATGAAAATCCTACATCCAAGAGGCATGCTCAGGTTAGTAGAGTGCACTGTCGAAGCTGACTGCCAAGCTTCTAATCCCAGTTCCACTCAAATGAGGCTTGTGTCCTTCACCAGGCTACTTGCCTCTGCTAGCCTCAATTCTCTTAGGAAAAAATGAACATTTAAACAAAATTTCCATCATAAAAGTTTCTTGAGTAACATAAATTATGCATGAAAGATGTTTCCTACAATATTGCTTCTATTAGTAAGAAATAGAACACATAGGCTATATACAGAGATCTAGAAACATATATTGTGGGAGATAGTCTTCTGTGATTATGGTAGCTAAGGCCAAAGTTCTGCCATCTGCAAACTGGAGGGACAGAAAAGCAAGCAGTTATGTTCCAATCTAAACCCAATTGCTGATATCTAGGGAAGCCAATGGCTTAACTCCAAATCCAGAACCAAGATCACTCATACCTTCATTGAAAAGCTGAAATTTCCCTTCTTCTGACTTTTTGCTCTACTGAAATCCTCTTCACATGGGAGGATGCTTACCCATCCATATGGGCAAGAGCATGTCTTCTTGACTCAGTTTACCATTCGATTATTAATCTTTCCTAGAAGCATCCTCAGATATACACATGAAATATGCTTTGCCAGGTATCTGAAAATTCCTTAACTCATTTTCGTTAGTTACTTTTCTGTTGCTGTGATAAAACACTATGACCGAGGCAATTACAGAAGGAAGAATTCATTGGTCTTATGGCTTCATGGGAATCAGAGTCCATGGTGGCAGTGGAGGCACGGCAGGACGCAGCCAGAGCAGGAAGCTGAGCGCTCACATCTGCAAGCAGGCACAGAAGGCGGAAGCTGTAAATGAGACAGGCCTATCAACTCTCAAAGCCTGTCCCAGTATCATGCTTCCTCCTTTAAGGCCACACCTCTTAAATCTCCATGCTTGCAGCTTATAGGGGACATCCTCATTCACCACCACATTAATAAAACTGAAACAAAATTAACGATCAATTTTGCATTTTTCGTATTTTCTCTAAACCTTCATTATACCTTTTATATTGAAATTACCAACTACACTTTTTGTCATTGAATCTTTGATCTAAAGACTTCTGTCTTTCTATGACTTCATGGTGGGCCACCTCTGACTAACAGACTCATTCTTTCCTTAACTCAGAATTTCTTAATTTCTTTTCTTCTGTCCTAATGTTCTGGAGATATACTGTTGCTGTGTATAAATCTGAAATACATCCTATGTGAAACCACTCTCTTGTGAATCTGTGCTTTAGTCATTAATGAAATGCTGCTCTAAAATGTTATATATTAATTTCAGAACTCTCAGAGTAATTTTTAACCTTCATTCCCAATGAAGCTTGAGAGTTACCTTATTAAAACCACCTAACACCCATAACTAATAAAGAGCTACATAATTTCAGATGTTACAGGTGAAAATTGAAGCTCAAAGAAATTAAATGACTTCCCTGAAGCTCTGAAAGAATCAGGGGAATTCACACTCAGATCTAAAAACATTCAAGGTCTTCATTCTTTCTTAAATATCTACATTTGAAAAACTGATCTGTGTGATACTCTCTGAAGACTGGGGTAACAAGAGGAGTCAACACAAGAAAGCTGGAAAATTCCTTCCTCAAGCAAAGCAAGCAAAAGTTAGTTGAATAGTTTCAGAAAATAGCAGTCTATTCTTTCACAATGTAAGATTCAATAAGTGGAAAAAAGAGATCAATACATCTCCAATTCCGTTTTTTTTTTTTTTTCAAATCACTATTGAAGTTTCTGACTCTAGTGCAAATGAATCTTCATTGACCACTCCCAGGGCAAATAAAGCTCTCTCAAGATGTTCAGATATGTACCCATTTTAATACCCACAATATTGATTACCCTACTTCAGCACCTCTCACACCAATTTGCAAGTATCATGGAGTACTAATGTGTCTGAATCTGCTATGTGTTTTCAGCACCAAGGACAGTGTACCCAGCTTCTAAAAGAAACTCTGGAGCTGTTGAGTGATTGAATTACTGAATGGGAAACAAACCACAAATGAATGATTTATGATCCATCAGATGTCACAGTATGACAATAATGATACTAAGACAGAATCCTCCAAGATGGATTCCTCTTTTTTTCAGTAAGACCAGTCACCAACTCAAACTATAGATTCAAATTTACTTACTGAAATATCTCTAATTTAGAAAAATAAATAATAATCTTTATCTATGGAATAAATATTATGTACCAAATTCTTTATTGTGCCTTTTGTGATTATCATTAGTTTTAATATGATAAAAGCACAAAGTGTTTCCTCATCTCTGTATGTAGTATTCAGATTAAATATCCTGACATGAAATCATCCTATCAGCATGCTGCACCACGGGATTTAAGTCTAGTGTACCTGACTCTAACGTTTGTGCTCTTATCTAACAGTCTATAACACCTTTAAAAACATTAGTCAATAAATCAAGGTCTGTGGTAATTCAGTGTGGGAGAAAATAATAAAAACAGACTGAAAAACTTATTGTTTGGCTTTGGTTTCCACTCTTTGCTGAGTGCTTCAGGGTGTGTATACCTTTAGTGGCTACTTTATTAAGGGACATTTAAAGTGATTCCCCAGAGAGTGGCTTTTATCACTGTGGCATCTCAGCTTGGCACTGTTTCCCGATTCTCTGATGAAACTGCTTCATCTGAGATTTTCTTGCATTTAATGTGCATGTGTTTTCCACTGTGTCCAACCATTCTGGTGGGAGCATATGGTTAGTTTTGTTAATTGGGCTTTTTGTTATGCTGTGTCTGCAAAGCTTCTTTTAATTTATATTCAAATGTTTGTCATACTCTGGCAGTCTGTTTTGTGATGGCTGTGTTTGTTTTGTGACCCATGACTATAGCATGTTCCTCAAGCTGTGTTCTGGCAGATATTTGAAGAAGTTTCACCATGAGCTGGCTTTGTACTACAATGCAATTCTTGCTGTTTCCTTAGCCAGACAGCAGAGTTAACCTTGGGTCCAGGTAGACAAGAAGAAGGGTCATTGGTTTAGCCAACTCTAAGATACTTCTTTGTTAGAAATGATCTAGACTGAATAAAAGTGGTTTTGGTAGCAAAGCAGAATAGTAGATGATCTATGCAGCATTAAACATTGATGAAAGCTTACAATTTACCAGGCACAGGATATAACCAAGACTCAGAAGCTGAAAACAGTTATTATAAAGAAGCCAGCAAGAATGGAATTGAGCCCAGATTCTTAAATGTAACTTACTTGGATCCAATAAATTCTAATACTCACCAGTTGTGTGGCCTCGGACAGGATATCACATATGTCTGTGCTTCCCTGTCTTCTCTTCAGTGTGGATGAGGACAATCCCTATTTCAAGACTGGTGGGAAGACTAATAAGGTATTAATCTATAAAATATTTAGAACAGTGGGCTGGAAAGATAGTTCAGCAGTTAAGAGCCCTGGATGCTCTGCCAGAGAAGATGGATTTAGTTCCCAGTGCCCACATGGCAACCAACAACCATTCCATAACTTCAGTTCCAGGGGATCCGATGACCTCTTCTGACCTCAGTGGGCACTGCACAACATGGGTGCACTTACACACATGCAGCCAATACTCATACACATAAACTATAATATCTTTGTAAAAAATACCATGGCAACACTGACTAAGTACCATACACACACACACACACACACACACACACACACACACATATATATATATGATACAATTATATATATATATATATATGTATATATATATATATATATTTGCTAATAAACATAGGTATCTGGTTACCAATGTAATTGAAATAGTGCCCCCCTTCCTGTGAGCCTGGAGCTGTGTTTACCTTCTATAAGCCTGAAGCTGGGGTCCCTCCCATGAGCCTGGAGCTGTGTTTATCTTCTATAAGCCTGGGGCAGCAAACACCCCTGTGAACTGGAACTGTGGACCCCTCTCATGAGTCAGAGTTCTGCTCCCCTCCTGTCGACTGGCGCTGTAGTACTCTCTGTCAACCTGGAGCTGTGGTCCCTTCAAGTGAACCTAGAAATATGGTCCCCTCCCATGAACATGCACCTGTGTTCTCCTCCTGTGAACCTGGAGAGAAGGTCTCATCCTTTGAGCTGGAGCAATGGTTCCCTCCCATAAGCCACAGTTGAGATCCCCTCCTATAAGCTGGAGCTGCGGTCTCCTCCCATAAACCTGGAGTCATGGTCCCTTCCTGTGAACTGGGAGTTGTGATTCCCTCCTGTGAAGCTGGAGCTGAGGTCCCCTCTTGTGAGATAGAGTTTTGGTTCCCTCCCATGAACTTGGAGCTGTCAGCCCTTCACAGAAGCCTAAAGCTTTGGTCCCCTGTGGTGAGCCACAGTTTCACCTTCCTCTGGTGGTAGACTGATAGTGGAACAGAGGAGAGCATGGAGCACTTCCTGATGTTGGGCACAGCTCCAGCCTTCTCTGTGACCATGTTCCCCACAGCCCCCTCCCTTGAGGTCCCAGATTGTGCATGGCAGAGGCTGTGCCACTTATGTTCAGAACAAGGGAGGTCTCTATCATTTGCAGATTCTAGCCTGGGAGGACTTATTCTCTAGAACAGCCTCCCACCTCCCCTGAGACCCCACTGTGGTCCTCCCTCCACAGGTGGTCCTGTGTATCAGAGGCCTTAACCTTGGACTTCTCTAGTTACCAGGCATAGAGAGGTTTTCCTATTACTTTTCTACAAGCCAACTGTGCCTTCACCTATGCCCTAATTGAACTTTTAGAGATAAAAATGACAATCTGAGAAGCTAAAAAGGAAACAGAAAGCACTGTAATAAATAAAATGACATAATTAAAACTAAAAGTTTGTAATCATATCTTAGAATATAAATTCAAAATTCTTTATGTCTACTTCAATTTTTGAATAGAGTTTACTCCACAAACTGCTATCAGAGATTCAAAAATGGTGTGGAATTTGACAGTGTTCCTATGACATGAGTTTGCCATTTGTTCCATTTCAAAATTCTCCAACCTATACAAAGTCATTCAGTGTAATCATGTTACTTCCTAAAGAACGCAATGCTAATAAAATATTCTTAAATAAAATAAAATGAAACGTTTAAAAATTCTAAGAAAAACGTGCTCTGAGATCTAATTCACTTTTTTTCAAACTGCATCTTCATCAAAGTAACGTATCTAAGGAAAAGAGTTCTGTGGTTAAACATTTGAAGGAAACACTTGGTTAAACAGGTGATTATGAACACACCATAGAGCCCGCCCATATTGGGGTGATCTGCAATGTGACCCACAAAGAAGAAAAAGAACATGCAACTCCCAAGCTTACCAATTAAGGCATCTATTTCCATGGGAAATCCTTTGGGAAGTTCTGATCTGGGCAAAGGGCTTGAATGATCACAGTAGCAAGTAAAATAAACTGATTTGGTGAGAGTTAGGACATTGCCGTTGTTCCAAATATGCAAGTCTGAATTATTGGAAATTTATATGAAACTGTATTGTGTAATTATGGCAGAGAGAGAGAGAGAGAGAGAGAGAGAGAGAGAGAGAGAGAGAGAGAGAGAGCTTTTCCACAAAGCAGTGTTTACCACAAAAGACAAGCAAGATCCTGCAGCATTTGGAGTATATTATTCTTTGATGGAATGATGACATTTCTCAGAGAAGTAAAAGAGCCTCCAAATCCCTACAATAAAAAAGACATAAAACCCATCAGGGACTCTGAAGCCTACTGGGGCCTTCATGCTGCTCATGCAAAATCATGAACATAGAGTTTTTTCCTCCATCTCTACTTTCAGAGAATGCAAAATTCATTTGCTTGTTTACAATTTATCACATGTGTTTCTCTGATTGAGAGAGAGCTGAGAAAGAGGGAACCTAAAGGAGAGAAGCAACAGTAAGCAGGAATTAATCACGTTTGGTAGATATCATTATATGGAAACACAATCTCTCGGCCAAGGAATGCTTATTTTTCTTTCAAACAAAGTTAATATGGAAATATCTGAACATCCTTTATTGTAAATTCTTAAGCATTTGTTTGTAATGCTAGACGCTCCATTCTGGAGAACAGTGTGAGTTTGAAAAGTGTGGCCCCATACTGGCCCTCAAGAGGGTTACAAGTGCATTTCAATGGATAACTCTGAGAGGAAGAGGTTAGGAGCTGTGAGAACATGTGGGTTAGGTAACTTAAGCTAGACAGAGAGGGGAACCCTTCCAGGAACTTGGGACCCAGAGTGAGAACAGAGGAGTAAGCCAGAAATAACAAAATACGGGTGGGCAGAAAAGGCAAATGACTGCTCCTTCTTCCCGCTTTTGCTCCATTCGGATCCTCACCAATAGGATGGTGCTCCCCACTCTCATGGAGTCTTCCCTGTTTTGTAGTGATCTCTGGAAGCACCCACACAAACACACCACACCGGGCTGTGTTTCACTAGATCCCATAGCTATTTCTTCACAGAAGCAGTTTTCAGTCAAGATTGGTTAGCACAAGCGGGCATCACAGTGAATGATGATGAGGGAGCTCCAGGTCTCTGCAGAGCTGTCTCTCGATCTGAGTGGGGTTTACCCAGAAGCACGGATGTTTTTATGTTTCAAGTCATAGACCACCAAGGATACATTTGTTTCAAACAGTTGCTTTAATACTGGCAAAGAAGGCAGAATGAAATATGAAGATAAATTTTGATAGGTCTCAAATGGAGAACTTGCGCAGGAGTGTGTTAAGATTCCGAGGCTGAACTTAGCCATAGGATAGAACAGGCAGAAATGGTTAGTCAGATAGGCAGTCTCAAGAATAATCAGGCTCCTGTGTTCAGAACACAGGGTCATTTTGGTGTTAATATTTTATCATTTTGCCTGAACTGCTCATGAAGGCGAGTGAGCTAGAGTTAAAGGAGTTGGAACTTACATTCTGACCCTCCTGATGCCCAAAATTGAGAGCAGGAGGTCTGAGAATCTCTGTCCACAGCCCTGTTTCTCACTCATTTCCCCTTCACAGCCCGACTGTCAGTGAGGGCAAAGTTTATCTCTATTACTATGGAGTTATACACTATATATTAATATTTGCTTATTTTACTGAATTTTATATTTATAATACATGCATCTCCTTACCTACATCATAGTACAGTAAAAAATTTAAGACCCAAAAAGAAATAATTTTCTGTATTTCCAGTTAACTATTCTTCTCTTCCCCTTTCCCTGTGTCTGCGCTACTGTTCTGTGAACTGCTGGACACTGGATTCCTCCATGGCACCCTTCAGAATGTGGCTGTCACATAGTCTACAATGCCCTCTGGGAAACAAGCCCTCTGTTCCTCTCCTGACACCCTTTCTACCTTCATCCCAAAGGAAACTGTCTAGCTGAGTGTGGGTTTCCCGCAGCCCATTCCCATGAGGCAGGGGAAGAAGGAACACAGAGCTACTCACTTTGTGCTGGTCTTCCGCATCACAGGTCCCACCTAGCTTCCTGTGTGTTCCATGTATTTCAAAGCAAAGTTGCTATATTTGTAAGTTTTCTGTGCATTTCAGAAATTTTCCAGCTAATATATTACTATTTGGGTGTCTTAAACTGCACCACATGCATGCACATCCCCACACATGCTTTAAACCTGCACACATCATGTGATCTGCTAGTATTACTCAGGTACCTCTGATTCCTTAGATTAGTGAGATTTGAAACCAAGCTGCATTTATTTTCCTAAGTGATATTTCAGAATATACTTTTATTGCATGTTAGGGAAAACAAATTTTTTTTAATTTACTTTATTTTATTTCTGGATGAGAAGGTTGCTCTCATTTTTGCTTTTTAACATCTTGCTCTGTAGAAAGAAAAGCTTTTCTATTTTATCTAGAAGTAATTATAAAGTTAATATAAGAAACCCCCAGTGATTACTTTTTAAGGTTACTTTGCTGACACCTACTGGATAGGAACTTTAATACATGTGTGTAACAAAGGTAAGGGAATTAGCAATTCTAACTGTGATAGTTGGATTTTTTAAAGGAGAACTGAACAAGATTAATTGCATTTACCTTTAATTTTCTTATGTTATCTAAATAGATTAATTTCCTTCCTTCTTTCTTTCCTGGCTTCCTTCCTTTCTTCTATTCTTTTTTTATGAATTTAAAAAGAACACATCATAAAGGCCCAGCATTTCAATATTTTGGGCTTAAAAATAATATCACTTTTCTTTAATACAGTAATGAATGAGAAATTTGGCAATACTTAACAAGCTGCATCAAAACTGTCATCTTCCCGCTGATAGATCTCCCAGCTTAACAAAACAAATGAGATTAAAAATATTATGTAAATGAATCAGCTGGCTTCTGCTGAGAAGTTAATGCGCTCTCTTCAGTCACTGAGTAAGACCTTTCTAATCCCAGTCAGGCACTTATGAATATCAGGAAGCCCAAAATAAGCAAGTGGTTTAGTTAATAGTTAACTAGAGGTAATGATGTTATTATTCTTAGCTGTAATTCTAATGCCTAAGAGAATCTAAAATATCTGGCTCAAGCCTCTCATTTGTAAGTTGGACAAATAGAAGGCTCTAATAATAAGAAAAATGATGTAAAATGTCTCAGAGCTGGGTCTCATTCCATAACCTAAATACCATTCAGCTTCTACCATGTAATTGGCCCTTAAATGGTGAATTAATGTTTGTACCTTCACAGCACCTATTGCAACTATATTACGGGTGAAGTTCAGTTCTCCTTTCAGTTCTCTCTTTTGTACTTGCCACAGAGCACATGTGGTGCCACATTTGGTAAATATCTGAATGTTTACATATATATTTATTACTTGTATATGTAAGATGTTTATGCGAAACAACCACGTATTTAGCATTCTCTGTATGTAGTACATACAATGTTATGCCTCAGAAATTTAGGCATAACGTAGCTAGGGCTCTGTTTCCAGGTCCCACGAAACAAACATCAAGATGGTAGGTGGGCTATAGTCTCATCTGACCTCATCAGGGCTGGACTGGGGAAAGATCTTATTTTCGGTTCATTCGGGGCACTGTCCGAACTTGTTTTCTTGTAGTTTCAAGAAGCAGTTCCTTTCCTTGCAAGGTGCAGGCCCCTCAACAACCAGCATCTCTCTGGAGCTCCTCACCGTGTCTGCTTCCCTGCGCAATCACTCACTTCGTGCATGGTGTGCTTCTTCTCCAAAGCTAGCAGGGAACACAGTGACTTCACCGAGACAGTGTTGCAGTTTTCTGGAACACACCCACAGAATAGCGTCCACGCAAGCACGTAGATGCCTTTGCCAAAGCCTCTGTGCAGAAATAGGTAACAAATCAAACCCACATTTGAGAGAAGATCACATGAAATCCTGAATATTAAAGGCAGGAGACACCGGGGAAACACCCTTGACTGTCCCCAGCAAAACAAATCCAAATAGACCAACCTCACTTTCATTTGAAGAATGGAAGAACGCCAACACATCTAATTTTGTCTGGAAAACACTAAGTTATGTACACCTGCTGTTTGTTCCTTTCCACAAATAGAATAGCTCCAGTGAAGAATCTGAGACTAAGGAAAACCTTAGCCAGCACCAAGAGCTGCAGGGAAGACTCAAGGTATATCAAGCTGCCTAGCATGCAGAGCACGCTGGGACTGATTCCCAGCCCAGCATAAAAAGCAAAATGCAGGTAGTCATACTTCTGGAACCCTGTATGCCCTTCAAGGACAAAATTCAGATGTGATAAAGGAAAACTCAGTATTACAAAATAGGCAAAAGAATGAAATAGGGCTGGAGCTGTGGCTCAGTGTCGCAGCTTTTGCACTCTAGGCACAACGCCCTAGGTATGATCACCAATATAGCAAAATGGACATTAAAGAATGAAGGAGACTCTTTTGAATAAGCTTTACAGCCATACAGCTAGGTGGAGTTTTAAAAATACTTCCCAGAAGTACAGTCAACGTAGTCATTGCGGATAGTACGCCACACTTTTCAACACCTACTTCAGTGGTCTTGACTATATTTTTAAAATAGCAACCATTTGAAAAGCTCCTACAACAAAACAGCCACTTATTAAGTCTCACCAACTTATTTGTCCCCCACTAATTCTTGAAATCGATGCCCACTGAATTCTTGTTAACATGAATGAGCAATGCTAAATCACTTCCTCTATTTAGAGACTTTGGCTGTGGTAAGATGCAGCTCTATTCTTAGGACTGTCTAGTAGAAGACCCAGAAAACTGCTGATTTGTCTTCACAGAAGCTTTCTCCTTTTCCATAGAAAGAGAATACTTACAGCACTTCCAGAAGCACTCTCTGTGTACCTCAGTTCTTGTGGCTCATCATCCTGACTTCCAGTTAATATTTTATCCTGACCAAGTCCTGTCCTGTTACTCACATCCTTAAGGACACTTTTCTTCCATGAGGATATGCCCAGAGCCAGACTTAAGGAAGGCTTTATTATAATTGCTCAGAGAAATATGTATTCTCCTCAAGGTACTGGGAACTAAGTATCCTGTGCATCTCTGTTAAAGGAGGAGAAAGACAGAGCAAGGGAAGGGAACAACAAGGGAAGAAATCAAAGGGAAGAGTGAAAAGGGAAGAAAATAATCAGACGCGCACCCTGTGTAGCACACCTTTGAAATGCATTATGTTAGCCTCGAGATATTTGAACCAAAAAATCCTTTGAAGTGTGGAATGGAAAAGAGTTATAGATTTTAAAGAGCTGACATTCCTTAAGCAGCTATGCCCAGTCTTGACAATTGAGTAAATTAAGGCAAAAAATGATCTTCTGATGGCAACCAAAATTATTTTAATTAAGAAAAGAAATCACAAGTGCATTTCCTACTTCATTGTGTCTTCTGAAGAATTCCAGCTAGGAGTCCTTCTTAGTTACCTCTCTCAAGTTCTGATTTGTCTTCACTAAAGTTCATGGATTTCTTCTAAAAACCTAAGGCTAATGAGGAGGATGTGAATTATTATTATTCAGAAAGTTTTCATGATCAGAGAAACCAACAGCTTATGTTAGCATAAAATTCCCAGGATCACAAAATTCCCAGGATGCACAATTATGTCAACTAATTTATACTTAATCCATTGTTGAGATATTTTATTTGAGAAAGTTAACTTGAATACCATTGCAATCACTGGGAGAAGAGTCATGAGGGAAAGTATAAATACCTTAAATAAATAATGAGGAGAAATAAATAGAGCAAATAGGACCATCATTCACACTTGGAAGCATGTTAGCACTGCGTGTCTTCACCCATAAGGAAAATGAGAAGCAATGTTCTTATTTGCAAATGTCACAGAAATGGGGAAAAGGTGAACTCGTGGGTCATAGAGAATGGCTTTATTTTATAATAAGTAATTGGTGCCTTTGAATATTTTCTACCCATTTTATTGTCCTTATCTTTTGAAACTAGTCGCAGAGGACCCCATCATTTTCTGGACACTTTCAGATTCTGGCTAATTTTGACGCCATCACTTTCAGAACACTCTTCCTCCACACTTCATGCATCCAAGCGGAGGACGGTTTGGTGAGGAAGACTTTACTACCTTACCTCTTGTTCTAGTGAATCTCTTAGTATTTTTGAGCAGCAGTTGGTCAGCACTGCCCGGGATGCAGTGGGTAAGTGAGTTCTGGGTTAGATCTTAGCAAAGGACCTTCATTTTGCAAACAATTTTAATGCAAGAAGTTGAAACAGTTCTGTATTTGAATTTTCCATCTGTACAACTTCTGAAAGTTCTTTATTCAGACAGAAATCAGGCAAGAGAGGGGGACGTTATATTGGCTCCCTGAGTCAGAACGGCAACCTGGATGTGGTGTTAGCATTCAAAATCTCTCCTTGTCCTTGGCTTCACTCACTCTCTGCACAGCTTCTGTGAAGAGAAGGTCTCACTTTTCCACACATCCTCTGCTCTTCTCTTCCCCATTCATTACAGAGTGTCTTCCTTTCCCAACTCCATGTGAAGGACTTACTCAGCTTTCTTTCCTCACACTATGGTTTTCTCATCCCAGCAATCTGATCTTCAGTGCAGCTTCTTTCAAAATGGCTTGAGTCAAGTCTCTCACCATGAGAGCCAGTACTGCAGCCTTATTCATAATATATAAACCTGAGTGCCTCCTCTATCATCCAAGTAAGCTCAGAAAAGTCCCACTGCATTTAACTAATTGACAACTTGTGCACATCGTAGATACTTTAGACAATAATTAAGCAATTATTAATGGAGTCTCTGAGAGCAGAGGCTTATAGCATGACCTTCCTATAAGAGACCTCAGCAAATATGAATCAGCCTTGGTTAAAGTACACTTAATTAGGGAGGCCAACTGTCAAACACCTAGTTGACACACGTATGTCACTATTCTCAATTAACTGTTCCTAATTGCTTGACCCTCATTGTTGCATGCCTCTCTTCCTCTGTGCAAAGGAGAGCATGGAACTCCCATTGTTCCTTTCTTGAAACTTTATGTGACTTCTGAAAGAACAAGTAGACTGCCAAGGTCCAGCATGCAATTCTATTTTAGCCTCCGAATATGGGTGTTGAACCATGCCTGTCTCTGCTACAAGACTATGAACCTCTCAGAAGCAAGTATTCATGTCCTATCTCACCCAAACACAATACCTGACTCTTCATCGCCATTTGGATCATATATCATAGGCTAAAATTTTGTTAATTTGAGACCTAAATTTCAGAATTAGTCATGAGGGAAAAAGCTAACTTTTTTTTGGTAAATCTTCCATAAGCTATTTTTGTTTGGAAAAAAAAGACTAGGAAAAATGACTACATTAATTGGTATTTTGAAATATAAAAGAGTTGTCCGGGAAGAGACAAGGAGTATAAAAACTCGTGCAAGATAGCCAGTTTCATTGGAAGGCTGAAAGCTGGGTGTATAGGACCATCAGCAAAACTGCAGTGGCCATTTAGGACTTCTACAATAGCCGTAGAGGGGCCTAGTATGTTCAATTTGGCCAGTTAACTGCTATAAGTTATTTGATAAAACCAGTACATCCTGAGGCTGGAGAGATGACTCATTCATTAAGATCACTAGCTGCTCTTTCAGAGGACCCAGGTTCAGTTCCCAACACCCACATGATGGCTAATAACTATCTGTAACTCCATTTCCTGAGGATTTAATTCTCTCTTCTGGTCTTCATGGGCACTGCATGGCATGGACACACTTATATACATGCAGACAAAACACTCATATATATAATATAGTATATAATATATATATATATATATATACATACAAATAAAACCTTTAAACATGTACATCTCTAAATCTCATAAAAGTATCCACAGCAAATAGAGGCACATGTAAATAAGCTCATACTCACTTCAAGACCTCATCTCTACTGGCTAGCTTTCATAGTGCTGGAAGGTGCTTTGCATGCTACTAAAAGAGAAACACCATCACCAACCTTGCCCAGCTGTGAGCCCTGCAAGTAACAATAACTTGTCTATGAGATATGCCCCCTCGTGCAGCAGTAGCATGAGTGTCATGGGAGTAACCACCTCCTGACTGAATTTAAGACCTTCCTGACAGGATGAAGCCCATACCTGCCACTGATCTTAGGCCTAGAAACCTGTGGTTAGGCAGGTCACAGGCCATAGGGGAGAGTCCAGTGTTACAATTTTGCTGAATAGACATAGTATAAAATTGACTCTTAATGACTTATTGTTATACCCATCAATTAATGCATCTCTCAGTTCTCACCAGAAAAGCTTCTTCATAACCCAGAGACCCACAACAGGCCAATGTGCAGATTAAAGAGACTACACAGTTCTGATCCCTGAATACAGCACCTCTAGCAGTACTCAGGGATCACTGTGGAAGAGTGGAGTGGTAAGATTTTAAGAGCCGGACATGGTAGATGACCATAAGGAAGCAGAGTTCTCCAGATCTTCCTCAAATTATCTCACAGAAATGGTGACAGCATTGGTGACAGAAATGGTGACTCAAGACCCAGGTAATTTAAGACAGACAAAATCCAAGCAGAGAAGAGGGGAAGTGGGTAAAAGGCCAACCCTAGTTGAAAAACTGTGGACAACGAACAGCTGCTGGGAGAGGGAGAGCTGGTTTTCTTCAAGGGTGCGGTGCTGGGTAGGTGACCTGGGTCCGGTGGATGGACCCACACAGAGGGTATTTGAGGACACAGATTTGACTCATTTGGCCTGAACATATGTAAGAGCACACAGTACTGGATGGGGAATATTGAAGGGTGCGTGCAGATATGGGAGAAGGAGTCTAAATATGATCAGAAATTCACAAAAATCAATAAAAAAGGAAATAAAAATCTAAATCTCTGTAAGTTTTCAGCATTTTAATCCTCGCTACTCCTATCCAATCTCAGTCTCTAGATCAGTGCCATAGAATGTCTACACTGTGAAAAAACTCTTAGCTGAGGCTTCCTCCTGCCCAGCCAACTCCTTATATGAGGCTATGGTTTCATACCAGAAGGGACCCATTGTTCATATCACTTGAGACCACATTTCTGTACTTCAGAAACTCTTTCCTCATAAGACAGGGCAGAACACCCACTCGTACCCATCCCAAGAATGGCAAATCACGATTATCAGGGCCCTAAGCACCTCTACTCAGTGTCACATCAAACAGAGCTTCTACACTTGGAGAAGCAACAAAAGAAGATCAAAGACTGTCACATCTCCCTCTGCCAGGATCTCAGAGCAGGAGGGGTCACTGTTTCTGCCCAGAGAAAGAGACAGTCCAGAATGCCAGGCTTAAGGACAAAGAATTCCACAGCTCGCCATGAGAGAACTGACCATATTTGAACAGAGTTGAAGGACTGCATGTCTAAACATCAGAACGATGTGGATATTGTAGGTGAGCAATTGAAAGGTCAGAGAGTTACCTGATCGTAGGAACAAACAAAATGGAAGAGCAGCAGGTTTTACAAAGAGATTTGGTAGAAGCCATACCAGAGAACTTTCCAGAGGTCACATCCAACCCTCAGAGTTAGGAGGGTTGTGTGCAAGCAGCAGACTCTCCCATGCAGGGGCAACCAAAGCAGGACACGGGGTAAAGAAGAAGCACCCATCAAACCACACATGGAAGGATCAGTAACTCACAAAAGCCTTACTGGATTAAGAGACTTACCACTCACTGGCTAATAGTACTCAGTAAAACACTAATTGCAAACTTAGCTATTCTGCTCCATGAGCAGTTCCTAGAAAGTCTTTTTATTTTACTTGAATCATTAAGAATCTCATACAGAACATCCCAATCAATCTTAATCATATTCATACCCCCTCACCGCCAGCACCTCCCCCAGCCCCTCAGCTGGAATCCATACATTCACTCACAATGTATGCTATGTGTCTTGATCATATCTAACCCCACTCTCCCCCTCTAACCATGGCTCCCTAACACATCTCCCTCCCAACTTAATGTCTTTTATTCTTTCTTTTTTCAGTACAACTCTACTGATTCCAATTAGTGTTGCCTGTATAGGCATGCATATGGCATCAACCATGGGGACATGGACAACCTAACAGTGGCTACATGCTCCAAGGAAAAGTGACTCTCCTTTTCCCATAATCCAATAACTTTCAATGGCTACTTAGCTAGGGCTGGAGACTTGGAACCCCTTCTCCAGTCTATGTTGGAATTTTAACTGGCTTAATCTTGTGACAATCTTGTGCAAGTAATCATAGCTACTTTTTGATCCTGTGTGCAACAGCTGTGTCATGTCCAGAAGGTAGTATTTCATAGTTTTCCTTAACAATGCTATTTCAAAATAAGATCACATTGTGTAAATAGATAGTGTGCGAAAGTATTATCAGAGGTCCGGGACTGTACCAGGTTTTTCTAGGTTCTTGGTCCCCTTATTTGAGAATGAAATAAAAGTGCATACAGATAAAGCAAAACAACATATCAGAATACACTACAAGAGACCAGTAGGCCACAGGAATGAAGGTACTCCAGGACCAAAAGTTATTGCCTTGGGCTTCTTTTCTATGGTGATCTGAAAGAAAACACTGCTTACTACATGGTATAGTTTGGGTGGCCTCTATTTTTACTGATAGATTAGGTCATATGATCATTTTTCTCTACTGTGCCCATTGCTTCCCATAATGCATCTGACTTTAATCATATGCATACCCAATTGTGCAAAGGCATAAGATGGTAAATAGAATATTCTCCTGAAAAGTTTACTTGAACAGCAAGTTTTGATTAATTATGCATGCACCCAAAACCAGTTTAGGTCAGATCACTTTTTCTGGTTTTGTACCAAGACATGTAGAGAGTAGGATTAAATAGAAACTGTTGTGGGCTGGTGAGACGGCTCGGCAGTTAAGAGCACTGACAGCTCTTGCAAAGAACTTGGGTTTGATTCTCAGTATTTATATGGCAACTAACAACCACCAGTAACCCCAGTTTCAGGGGATCTGGTGCTTTCTTCTGATTTCCATTGGCACTGCATGTATATCGTATATTTACATACATGCACATAAAATACTCATACACATAAAATAAAAATAAAAGATTTAAAAATAGAAACTGTCTAAGTTTGATGGTTGTCAAGGGAAGAGAAATCCATGCCCTTGTTTGAAGTACGGTATATGTGTAGTCCAGTGCTGGGGGGGGAGGGGTCCTAGATTACTAACAGGTTACTAGGTGCATTATTCAGAGAGGAGGATATTTACATGGTACATGCAAGTAGGGACCTAGGTTACCAAGTGCATTGTTAGAAGAAGGGTGTGAGCATAGTCCAAATCAAATAGAGTCCTAGGTTGCTAAACTGACCTCTGTGCTTTTCTGCCTCAATAGGACTTTAATATAGATGAATTTGGAGGTAATACTATAAATCCCATAATGGAGTACAAACACAGATTTTGATTGACAAAAGAAAACCATGGCAAGCTTAAAGGGAAGTCAAAGTAGATTGTAGAATCTGAAGTAGTAAAGTCGATAATAGATCATTACAAAAAAATAGATCATAAAGAAGACAGAAGATGAACTTCAAAGTTGATCAACAGAGGTTATGAAATCTGAAGAACAGAGAAGAGAAGAACATAATAAAAATTTAACAGAACCCAAGAGAGATGTGAGACATGATTAAGTACCCCAACATATACATAGTGGGCATAATGATTGGAAAACAGAAAGTTTCTTTTTAAAATAATGGCTGAAAACTAATTAGAGTTGGAAAGTTTAGGTTGTAGAACAAGACCATAAGAAATAAAAAAATGAGTACAAATGTGACCAAAAATGTCATGATAGCAATGTCTGTTCAGTCTTAGTTTCTAGTCTGTGATGCTTTGTAATTTCATCATTATATTAACCAGCTATTCAAAACATACCTGCTATACGCAACAGTCATATGTGGTTAGTGTCGAAGAAAATTGAGGAAAGAACCACTGATAGGGAAGAGAGCCATGAACACAAAGAGTAAAATGGAAGAAAAATTGAGAAAGCCACAGACGACTGAGCAGGAAAGCGACAGACGTCCTCTGATAAACTCAAGACACGTTGGCCTCACGGCACACTTAAGATGGTGTTTCAGCAAATCTTAATTGAATCTTTAAGGACAATGCAAATCCAGTCACACTGATTTTTATTGTAATTGCTGTAAGTTCAAAAATGGTAAAAGCAATAATTACCTAAGCAGTAGTAGAGGCTTAACAGAAAAAGAATGTGGCCATAGTCTCCAGTTAGCTTCAAAATATGCCTGAAAAATACATGGCAGAGCAAGAACTCAAACTGCTTCCTTCTCACTTCAGATAAACGCATGTGTGCTCCTTCCGTTACATTCAATTCATGTTACATCTTTGCAAATCTATGGGAATAGGATTAAGTCAAACTTGCAATTATGATTTCTTCCATGAGATCATTTCCCCACCTTTAAATATGAATCTTCAAAGAGTTCCAGTGACTGGGTAGGAGACTCAGCTTAGAATATACACAAGTCTCAGGTATATCTAAGCAGTAATCCACTCCAGAAAGGAAGACGGCCATTCTCCCCATCATAAGACTCCTTAAAAGTTGTGCACTGATTTTGTCCAAGATGAATCCTTGTGTGTAAACGATGGAAAACTCTTAACAAAGATTATGTACAGGGTGGTGGTGCATGATTCTAATCCCAGCATTTGGGATGCAGAGGCAGACAGATCCCTGTGAGATTGAGGTCACCCTAGTTTACATAGGGAGTTTTAGACCAGCTGAGGCTACAGGTTGGGTTGATCTTGTCTCAAAAAAAAAAAAAAAGGAGTCTGTACATCTTAGTTCTCAAGTAATTTGTAAATACTGAGTGTACATATGCTGATGACAAGAGTAAGGGAACGAGCAGGAGTTTCTTTCTTTGATTAAGGGGAATGGCATCACTGGTCTGCAATCTTACGTGGCTGTCCTTTTCCCCCATGACACCAGAAGCACAGCCTTTTTCTTAAAGGAGAAGCATTAATTAGAGTGCCATCCTCTGCCATGGTATAGAGGATGATTTTTCATAGTGCTAATGAGCATCCTGTGCCTGAGGCTGGGCAAACCCAAAGCACAGTTGAGAAATGAGTAGACCAGCTCTGTGACCTTTACCCAACCTGAAGTTCAAGAAGCAATTGTAGGTGTTTGCCTCCACACTGAGTTTCAGGATGAACTGATACAGACTAGTTAAGATTAATGTAAAGGACACTGAGCTGAAGCTGGGACATCTGCAGCAATGAACAGAACTTCCAAGCCAAGCACGATTCACCATTTATTTATCACTTGTAACTTTAGCCCAGTTCACTGTTTTCAGCTTCAGTTTTCTTACATGTAAAATGAAGTTAACTTTTACCACAGGAGGTTGTAAGGGACATAAGACACAATAGGTATAACATCTGATTAGGCTAATGCTTTTGGCTACTGCCATTCCCAGCTTATAAAGCACGTCTAAGATAAAATCTTTACAAATAAGGGATTGAATTTTTGTGATATTTTTTAAAAGAAAGATGTTTTTACCTTTACCATATGGAGAAATCATGGCTGTTAGAATGTAAGCAGACTTGAGCAGAAACCTTTTGATGCTCAAAGGAAAGTGACAAGAATATCTATTTCACAGGGATGCCATGCTCAATCACAGATGCTGGGAAATTACTAAATTAAATCAATGGTCATATGGTATTTAACACACAAAAAGTCACAAAGCTCTTTAGCCATTTTTATAAGTAAGAAGTGCTGTTCCCTCTTGCAATACAGAGTTACTTGTCAAAATTTTATCTTTAAGGATGAACAGAAGGTAGATATCAAGGGTTTTACTTGTGTTCTGATTCTAACTGATGCTTCAAAAAATGTTCTTCGAAGTAAAAGTCATTTCATTTACTCACATTCAAGCCAGTGACTGATCACTTTACCTAAGACTTTAGCAAGGACAGATGTTATGTAAAAATGCTGCTTCTTGGGAGTCACATAGGGCTGGTAGTAAACAGCCTAGGGAAGCTTAAACTAGAAAAAGCTGAGATTTATGAAAGCTGTTGGATCAGATACCATGTTCTGCCTCCTGCCGTGTTGAGAGATTAGACTTCATGAATGGTAATAGCACATTCTAAGAAAGTGTGGATACTGAATCCATCCACTGCTAATTAAGTATCTCTGAGCAAGTTACTCTCAAAGCACTGTCATTCCTGTGGACAAAATAAGTACTACCAATACCTAAACTGCACAACACTAGTGATTGTTCAGTAAAAATTATTGCTGCAAAGCCTCTTGCAGAGGACCTGAGTTCAAGTCCCAGTACCCACACAGTGGCTTACAACTATTCCTAACCCTAATTCCAAGGAATGCAATGTCCTCTTCTAACCTCCACGGGCTTTACATGCTATGTGTAAGCCTAAATACATGCAGGCAATATATTCATATACATAACACAACACTAATAAATAAAATATTTTTAATTAATGTTGCAAAGGGTTTTCTCAAAACTGAATGTTCAAACCATGCAGAAGAGATCTTGGTAAAACACATTCTGACTGAATGCGTGGCATGAAGAAAACAGGGTTCTGAAATTGTAATCAGCCCCTAGGGAACTGCAAAGTTTCTGGTCCTCAGATCACTTTGCAGTAACAAACAGAAAGTTCTAAATGACTGCTTCAATACTGGAACTTTGTAAATAGTAAATATTAGCTTTGGTATGATGGTTACTAAATACTACAGCCCAGAGTCAAAGAGCTCCACATACTAGCTTCTCTTTTTTATGTGAAAGCCCTCTGATTCTCTAGTGACCCAGCAGAATTGTGTTTTAACAGAAAGTTTTGTTTATGGTAAGACAACACTAGCATTGTCGTAATACACTGAGAAAGGGCCACCCAAAGTTGTCATGTCCTAAATCACAAGAAGCTATTAATGTTACTTTATAAGAAACAGGGGTCATTGTAGACATGATTTACAGCTCAGAGTTTCAAATGAGATCATCCTGAATTATCTAGGTGGGCCTGAAAAACCACCACACTGCTCTCATATGACAAAGGCAGAAGGAGATTAGACATGTACATAGAAGAGAAAATGAAGCCAGAAAGGAACTGCCAACACCTGCCATAAACCTGAGAGGCAGAAAGTGTCCTGCTCCATGTTGGGCTTTAGGCGAAATATATATATATATATATATATATATATATATATGTATATATATATACATATATATATAGAGAGAGAGAGAGAGAGAGAGAGTGAGAGAGAGAAAGAGAAACTGAATCATCCTCCAGAAAAGGATTTATTAAGACCAGCGCAAGCAATACAGCAGCAGTGATATGAAATAAAACCCTTCAGTCCTAATAGACAAAGCAGTGTGTCTGTTCTTAAAGAATTCTAAGGGAAGGAGAAGTCCTGCATTGCAACAAAGCAGGCTTAGTTAATATGTGACAATATTAACACACCAAGAAACATCAGAAGGAGGAATGTTACTGAGAATAAAGGAGAATATGTGACATAATAAAAAGAGAATGACTTCATCATGAAGACACAGTAGTGAATATGTGCTTACTTGACAACATCGCTTCATAATCCATGTAGAAATATTGCATATGTCCTCCCAGTAGCACATAGGGAGCTTTCTAGAAATGCAGAGTCATACCATGCGTGGTCTTAATTAATGTCAGATTAATTACAAGTCTTAGTTTGTAACAAGATGTCCATGTGACTCAAGTGGGAGTTAAAAACTGAAATTACTGAAATAGACCATTACTCCACACTTCTAATAAAGAAAAAGTACTCAAGGTTGTGTCTGCATAGCAGTTTAAAAGGAAATGGTCAATTTCATGGTTTCATGAATTAATAAAATTCAGAAACGATATTGGATATTAAATATTCGGAAATGATCAAACACAATAAAAGTTTATTTTTAAATGTTTATTTGTTATTACTTTCATCGCTGTGTATGGGCATGTGTCTGTGTAGGTGTGTGCACATGAGAGCAGGTACCTGTGGAGACCAAAAGAGGGTGTGAGACCCCTGGAGCTGGCGATACAGGTAGTTGTGAGCCACTCAACATGGGTACTGGGACCATAACTTGGGTCTTCTGCAAAGATGACACACTCTCTTAACCACTGAGCCATCTCTCCAGCACCTCCCCACCAAATTATTTACATGAGAAAATGTCTAACATTGCTGTCTAAAGACTGGGTTTGATGATATAAATGCCCTTTAGTTCTATAATGCTTTAATGCTTGGAATCACAAAATGATGTTTTCCAGTTGCTCCACTGATGAGTGCTTTCAGCATGCATGATTTGTACAAAATCACGGTTTTCCTTGCGACATCTCTGAAATGTACTTAGATCATGTCCACCCACCATTACTCTTTCTAATTGCTACCACTGCCCATTTCCTAAGTAGCTCCATTTCTACCTTTGTTCCTTTCTTTTAAAAGTCCCTAGATTTCTCATATGAAAGAAAATGTTATTTGGCTTTCTGTGTCTGGTTTATTTTGCTTATGATTACAACTCACAGTTCTATTCATTTCCCTCCAAACAATACTTTTATTATTCTTTAGAGTTGAATAATACTTATATAGATATATACATATATATATATATATATACCATTCATTTACTGATAAACAGACTTTTATAATTTACTATTGTTAATAGAGCAG
The DNA here is from genome assembly GCA_035773235.1 of Eospalax fontanierii. Classification (NCBI taxonomy): domain Eukaryota; kingdom Metazoa; phylum Chordata; class Mammalia; order Rodentia; family Spalacidae; genus Eospalax; species Eospalax fontanierii. The sequence goes on along the minus strand of CM069527.1, from coordinate 105,237,500 downwards.
CTTTAAAAATAGAGATCTCTATAGGGAGATCTGACTCAGCAGATAAGAATACTAGCCATTCTTACAGAGGATCTGGGTTCAATTCCCAACATCCACATGGTAGCTAACAACCATCCATAACACCAATTTCAGGGAATCTGATGCCCTCTTCTGATATCCCAAGGCATCACACACACAAGCTGTACTTACATATAGGCAGGCAAAACAGGATCATACAATAGATCTATTTTTAGTTTTTTAAGACAGTGATTTCCCAAAGTACTTGCATCCCTGAACATTATGTATGGGCCCTCTTCTCTGAACACTAATATGTCCTGTCTTCAGCAATAAGGTCTTACCTTCAAGTTCTGAGAAGCAAACAAGGGCTGTGGCAATAGCCTGTGTAATTTGGGGAGTCTCTTGGACCACCCTGAGCAATGGTCTCATGTAGAGATACTGTATGTGGAATTTGTCATTAGGTTGTTGGACTAATATGATTCCCTCTGGTATTTTATACTAGCTAGGCATTATTTATTCATATTCTCTCTCTCTCTTTCTCTCTCTGCATCCCTCCCTCTCTCCCTCCCTCTTCTCCCTCTCCCTCTCCCTTTCTCCCTGTCTAACCTCCCTCCATGCCTTCCCCATTTAAAGTGTCCCCAATTTTCTCATCTCTCCCTTGATAACCCCAGTCTCTGAAGGCCCCGCCTCTCTCGAGCTCCTTCTTTCCCTTTACCCCATGTTGCCTTGTATAACCCTCTCTCCTCCCTTTTATTTAAATACCGCCCTTTATCTATGTCTCCCTCAGTAACACCTGCTTCCTATGATTCTTCTGTCTTAGGTTTCTTCTTTCTCTTTACTTCCCTGGTCCATTCCACTTTCTTGGTTCCTGCAGTTACATCAGGTTACATACTCACATATAAGGGTTTGGTGCTAGAATCCACAAATGAGAGAAAACATACGTTGTTTGTTTTTCTGAATCTGTTTTACTTCACTTAGACTAACAGTTTCTAGGTCCATCCATTTACCTGCAAAAGTCATGACTTTTTTCTTTATCACTGAGTAGAACTCTACTGCATAAATGTACCACATTTTCATTACCCACTTGTCAGTTGAAGGACACTTAGGTTGCTTCCATCCCTTAGATATTATGAAAAGTGCAGCAACAAACATGGATGTACAAGTATTTCTGCAATACCAGAGTGAGTCCTTTGGGTCTCACTTGGCCAAGGAGTGGGTCAAGTGGTAGATTCAGTGCCATGCTTGCTTTTTATCTGCTAAGTTTGTATGGATCTTGAGCATGCCAAAACAATTTCTGTATGTTCATATGAGCAGAGTCCCAGGATCTTGTCGGATTCTCTTCCCATATGGTCACACACTTCCTCACTGACTCTTACAATCTTTCTACTCCCTCTTCTGAAATGGTCCCTGAGCCCTGGGTGAGTGAAACTCAATATAGGAGTCCTGTCCAGAGACCCACACTCTGCAGATTCGTAGTCTCCATGCTTTAGTCATTTGTGACATTTTGTGTTACTAGCCCCTTGTTGCATGAGGTCTGTACACATGCCTGTGATATACTGTTTCTTCTATAAGATGTGCCTTTTCAAATTATGGATTAGCTTGCAGGAAATTATATTGTTAAGTCTATTTAATTGTCAAATGATGCCCCATTCACTAACCATTCACCTAAAACTCCTTCATAGTTTATTTATATTTTTTATTTCATGTGTATGAGTATTTTGCCTGCATGTATGTGACTGCACCAAGTACATGCAATGTCCACAAGGGCCAGAAGACAGCATCAGATTCACTGGAACTGGAGTTACTAAAGATTGTCATTCACCAACTTGTTGCTGGGAACCAAACCCCGGTCCTCTGTACAAGTAGCCAGTGCTCTTGAACACTGAGCCAGATCTCCTCCCCTCTTCCCACTTCAAATTTTATGAATAAAAATATTTCTTGTTTAAAAACTAAGCTAGCTGATTTATGTTCACATTAACATTAGCAGAAGTCAAAAGAAGGGTTTACAATAATTTTCTGAAAGCTAAACAAAATGGAGATTTTTGCATCAATAACAAAGGTAAAATTTTAAAAGTCCAGGGTTATGAAAGATGGGTTCTCATTCTTGATTTTCTGATAGTAGTTATGACAAAAAGACTTTGAAATAAACTGAACCTTATACCAGGCCACCATAACCTTATACCATAATTACTAAGATAAAGACATCTGCTCAGCAAGTCTCTGCTTAATCTCAGATTAACATTATCCTTGTTATTAATTACTCAAATGCTGCTATCTCAAAATATTTTTGAAACCTTTTTGCCTTTAAATCTTCCCCTACCATTCACATCGTTGAATATGACCTGCTTATAGTTCATGTTGGTACATGTTCAATCTCTCTGATTATTAGTTAGCCTGGCAATCCATGCTTCTAAATCTTAGAAGAATTCTCTTCCTGTGGGGATCTGGTTACTGAGCAAGGCAAGCAACTCATACCCTAAAGGGATGGCAGGTGTCTGACCTGCTCTGCCTATGTGATAACCTGGCCCCAGGAAGCTACTGTAGATATGAATCTTCCTTTCCCCCACCCCAGACCAGAACCAGGTTTTTGGGTTTCGTTTCCTCGTTCCTGAACTTCCACAACCTTCCGGCCTTTACCCCAACACCCCACCTTTCCCGCCTTCTGTAACGATCAGAGAGGCTTCCCTATATAAGCCCCTGCATTGGCTCTAATAACCAAACTACCCACCGACGTAGTCTCCCGGGAGGGAACTCCTCCCTCCGCACTCTGAGCCATCGTCCTCCATTCTCTGGCATGGCTGGAGCACAACAGCCGTGCTGGAGATGGAGACGCACCCACATCTTCCTATGCCACATTCAGCCAAAATTTATCAGTGAATTCCCCAGTCATATAATATCAATATATGCCAAATAATATATTCTACTTTTTATCCACAGAAGAGTATAGATAGACTCTCACCAAGGTAAATTAGGAAAACAAATAGTAAATAAAAAATAAACCAAAGCAAGCAAAAGAAAAAAATAGGTGTACACATAAGTTACCTGTTGATTTTCAATTTTCTCATTTCTAAGACAAATTACCAAAATAGACAGAATATTTTGTTTTCTAAGAATATAATTCACCTTATATTCATCTTTTTCAAACTCCTTGTATCACATATGAACATTTGGTTGTGTAGTATATTGTATCGGCAGATACAAAATATGAACAGGCAATTTACTTTGTTCCTGAAATACTAAAAACATTTTTGCTACTTGCTAGAAAAACAAAAACGTTTCATTTGTACATGCAAATACTTTTCAAATGAGAAAACAGTAAGATACTTTATAAGCTCTTTTTCTGTAAGTCTCCTGGGATTTGCTTTAAGTATTTGCATAAGTAAATTATAGATGGATACATCTCAGCTGACTGCGCTGAGCAGGGAGGAACTCAGGAGTGAACATTAGACTGCACGAGGCCAGAAGAAGGAGTGTTCAATATTTGCTCCAGCACACGTTTGATTCATAACCCTTCACTGGCTTCTCCATTCCATTACATTCCAGGTGGTCTTCTTTATGTCTCTCAACACATTTCATCTTCCTTCTTTCTCAGCTACTCTGAATGCACACTCTATGTGTCCTTATTAAAACTGACTCTTAAACAAAGTGGAGGAAACTTAATTGGCTTTCCAGGCAGGTCTGCTCTGGATTACATTTGATATGAAGACTGTGCATATTAGGCTAAGCAGAGAAATAAATGAAGAAAGGTATTACAGTACTTATAAAATACTGCTAGAATAGGGCAAAGTACCATGCTATACAAATGTCTTGCCTCTGCCCAAAAGATACACAGCAAGGCATAGTGATGTATTGTCCCATGAAAAATACCATTTGGCATGCAAATTAAAGAAAGGACAAAATGCTTGATTCTGCACCCATCCAGCATAAACTCAAGCTTGGAAACAATTAAGCATGCCTATAAATCCAGAGCCTTGGAAAATTAAGTGGAGCCCTAAATCAGAGAAAGCCCAAAGACAGTGGTGGCTTACTCATTAGCCAGTTGCACAAAGTACATTCTGGGTATTTCTAAGGAGGTCATGATTGTATTTTTATAAGACCAGATTAAATCCTTTAAGACACTAAATTCACAATAATTCTTCATAATACTGTGAACTCTAGGAAATACTGAGTTCCAAAAGCTCCTCTCAGGGCTGGAGAGATGGTTCAGTTAAAAGCACTAGCTGCTCTTGCAGAGGACCCTGGTTCATTTCCCAGCACCCATATGGCAGCTAATAACCAACTGCAACTCCAGTTCGAGGAAATCTGGTGCCCTCTTCTGACCTCTGCAGCCATAACACAACACAGTGTGCTTAGATAGTACAGGCAACACACTCACACACACATAAAACACTAAATAAAATATTTTTTAAAAGAAAGCTTCTATCCTCATCCCCATTGTTTGTTGTTGTTGTTGTGATACTTGCTACGAAGGCATCCTACCTTCTACCCCTAAACTACATCTCTAGCCTCTGAAAGGAAATTGTAGAGGCTCCTTTGAGGAATGATGAAATCAACCTCAGTGTCTCTATTTACCAGGTTATGGTTACGTGTTTAAGAAGGAAACTCTAGCAGGTCTGAGGAAAAGAAGCTTCATCATCCACCATCACCCACGCGGCACTGCCTTATCACTGCCAGTCCCCTCTTCCCCATCTTGTCTCTGCATTTCCATTTCTTCTTTGTGTAAATGAAAGAGTAGTGTTCTGTCTATAATTACTGTCCACCTAGCTGCTCAAATTCATGGTTCCCCAGATTGAAGTCCAGAATCAGAAAAGCCTTCCAGTTACAGATTACAAGCAACAACTTCTACCTTTCCATCAGTAAAGCTGAGCTTAAATGAAACAGAAAATACGTTTCACATTGAAGACAACTGAAACTATGTTTATGGGATCAGTTTCTCAGGCTAAATCATGTATCTGACTCTAAAACTAACCTTGAGTTTCTGCCATCCCCCTTTGGAGTTATTTATACACAGTTGATAAGTACCTATTGGACACAGTGCATACCAGGCAATGTAATAGAATGCATAGAACTCAAAAAGTGGCCAGATTTCCTCCTGTTTTCAAAACCTCATTTGTTTACTGATTTTCTAAACAATACCCCAGTTTGGAGGGCCATATTGTAAAGATACACATGCCATTTATTTACCCTTAAGAGGCATATTTTGATGTGCAGTGGCTACCAATCAAACAACAATAAGCAGTTACACAACATATATTTTATTTCACTCCTAATACTTGCAAGAGAAAAATATTTAAGCTGTAAAAGCAATTATGCACCTCATCAAGATCATTTTGGAAAAAGAAATCCAGTGTGGATTTGGGAGAGGAGGAGAGTTATTTTAGAGAAAATTGCTCATTAATATAATATATATAATCATGACTAAATGTTTTCATGGCACAAAAAATTAAAACACTAAATTGTCACTATATACTCAAATCTAGTTTTACAAACTACAGCAACTTCAAACAAACATATATTGTTGGTGACATTATTGACACTGTATATTTTGTCTGGACTAAAATCTTAAAACTACTTAAGTGTAAAATGCTTGACTGTCTCATCATATCTTTGATACAGCTCTTTACCATGAGACATTTCCACTGCAAACAGCATTTCTCACCTCTCATCCCAATGATTTAGAAACAAAATTTCTATCAGCCACCACTCTGTATCTGCCCCCATCAATATAAGATGTGACCTGTCACCAGGAAAGCTCTTGCAGCCCTCCACTCTAAGCCAAATGTCTTCTGCTGCTCTTCCTTCCATCCCCAGACTCCCTCTAGGGAACAAGAAGGCCTGTCCCCAGGCACATGTAGGTTTGAGCTACTTCCCTTTCTCCCTGAGATCTAAATTTAGTTGTCCCCTGGGAACTATCTTTCCTTAGAGCCAACAAATTAGGTTTCTTCAGTTGAAGAGCATCCAGGGTTGCTCAAGAATACCTGGACCATGATTCAGGAACATGGCCTGATACACAGTAACTGCTCACCAACAGGCAAATTCTTTATGAGGCAAGCCTTTTGTCTCAACTCTGAAAGACTCTAGTTTCTCAGAAAGGGTCAATCAGCAGCTGCAGGCAAGGATATACAGCAAACAGGCAAGAATTAACAGCAGGTATGTTAATTAACAGCAGGTCAGTTCATGGGATCAATTGAGTATGGTTTTATTCTGTATAGTTTATTTAAAATAAATGATGAGTATAACTAAGTAACGGAGCACTTGTCTAGCATGCCTAAGGCCCTGCGTTCAATCTGGAAACACAAAGAGTAATAATAAAATCAACAGGGATATGGTGGCACGTTATGTCCTCATCTGTGAAATAAATGGAACATTTCTGGCCCCTGTTATTCTCTTCTATGGCATTCAGTATTTTCTTTCACAGCCCTTAAGTTACAATCTTGATATCATTTTCTATCATCCTTCTTATGTCCAGCTATCTACTTTGAAATTAAGATTACATATATATACATATATATATATATATATATATATGCCTAAATACCTGCTTGTTCTATACATCTATGCCTCTTATATTCTGTAAGAATCAGGCACAAGGATAATGGGTTTTTTTCACTATTGTCTCACCAGAGCAGCAGAGAGCCTGACAGATAGAAGTTGTGAAACAAATGCATGTTAGTAAATCAGTAATAGAACAGATAGGACCACTTGATCACTCTGCAGTGTAGGATCACAGTGGTGTAGGACCCCTGCAATAGTTTTCACCACATCCCAGGTTGTCAGCAGATTCAGCTAATTAGTCCTCTATTGCACACATGATTCAGAATGCTGAGCACCTGTCCCTCTCCCGGAGGAGAAGCAAAGTAGGCTAAAAGGGACCTCACAGTCTAAAAAATAGGAAAAAAAAAATCTTTACCAACTATTCCCCTAAGGAAAGCGTTGGTATCTAGAATTTACAAAGAACTTAAAAAACTAAACTCCAAGAAAACAAATAACCTCATTAAAATTGGGGCAACTAAACAGAGTTCTGAGAAGAAAATACAAATGGCTGAGAAATAGTTTTTAAAGTATTCAACACCCTTAGCTATCTGGGAAACCCAAATAAAATTGCTTTGATATTTCATCTTTACCCCAGTCAGCATGGCTAAGATCAATAGCAACAAATGCTGGTGAGGGTCTGGGGGAAGAGGAACACTCACTGCTGGCAGGCCTGCAAACTGGTGCAGCCCCAATGGAAATCAGTGTGGAGAATTCTCAAAAGGCTAGAAACAGGTCTACAAGATGATCGAGCATTCCACCCTCGGCAAATTCCAAAAGGATTCTATCCCACTGCCAATACTCGCTCACTCATGTTCATGGCTGCTTTATTCACAATAGCCAAGAAATGAAAACGGCCTCAGTGCCTATCAACTGATGAATGAAAGGTATTTCATATATGCAATAGAAATTTAGCTGTGAAGAGAAACCAAGTGATAAAATTAGCAGGTAAAGAATGGAGCTAAAACAATCATCTGAGTGAGGTAACCCAGGCCCAGGAAGACAAACCCTGAATGTTCTTTCTCTTATGTGGGTGCTGGCTTTGCATCTGTAGACCTGCATGTTTAAAGTGGAGTACCCATAAAAGGGAGGAAACTACCAACGGGCCATGAGGAGAGAAAGAGGTTAGACTGCAGGTTAGCTATGAATGGGGAAAAAGAACTGACGGAGCAGGAAGGGTTAATGGGACATCGAGGCAGAGGAAGGATAATTAACATGAAAGACCTTTGGAAATGCCATATGGTTATATGTAAGCCTATTATTATAGAAGTTTCCTCCATATATATCCCCATATATATGGGATGTCAATGGATTAGCCAATAACAAGGGGATCATGCCTCTCTCAGGTGACATAGACTAACAAAAATTCCAGTATATGGGTTACCTCTTTTTGAGGGTTTTTTTAATTGTTTGAGACTTTCATAGATGCAGACATGAATTTTGATGGAATTCAGTCCCCATTTCCTCCCCTCCAATATCTCCCTTAATCTCCGACCATTTTTCTCCCGAAATCCATGTGCTCTTTTTGCTTTTTAAAGCCATCAAGTTCACGTAGTGCTGCCTGTATTTGAATAGGTGCAGATCACATAGACGCCCCCCCCAAAAAAAAACATTATAGGCTGTTGCCATTGCTCTTAGTTAAGTTTCAGAATTTGATGCTAAGACCCTGTACTAAAGACACCACAAACTTGAATCACTGAGAGCTTCATTCCCTACTAGCTAGCTTTCATATTACCAGAAGGTTCTAATTATAATACCAGAGCAGAAAAGTATTCAACAACTTAAACCAGCTGGGAACCATGCAAGCTACAATGACATCGGCCTAGAATGTATGCCCACTGGTGAAAGAGTGACACAGATGTGATGGGAATAGACAAACACTTTCTGATTAGATTTAGTCCATTCCACAAGACAGAACTCATGCCTGGTACAGTTAACTGGCCCCAAAACTTGGGGCTGTCTAGGTCACAGATGAACCTAATACTATTATTACATTAAATGGACATTGTGTTAAACTGTGCCCTATTCTTATCTTTATAGCCATAGTTTAGTGCAGCTCTCAACTTTCATCAGAGAAGTTGCTTTTTGCAATAGATGGTGAATGATAGAGGGATCTGCAACTGGTCAAGACGCAGAGAATAAGAGTCTGTGAAGCCCTCACCATTAAGTGGGACATCAATAACACCCCTCTCCTCTCAAGGGTCAAGAATTGCAGAAGAGGAGGTGGAATGAGAGAGTGGACTAGAAGTAGACCCCTGCAGCTTAACGATAGTTGCTGGATATGGCTGAGTGCACAGATGAACCCATCGAGAATATGTTGGCACACACAAGACCTGCAAAAGATCAAACCAGTCAAAACATGCGGTGAGTAGGGGTTTATAAAGTCCCGTCCATATTTGAGGAATTATTAGCAATCAGTGACTGCTGGGAGAGGGAGAGTCAGTGTTCCAAACCAGGGGGCTCCTGAGAGGTTGCCCATGCTCCAGGAGATGATCCTGTACCTATGAAAATACAGGCAGCACTAAGTGAACTTGATGGTCTTACAAAGCAGAAAGAGTACATGGGGAGAAAAATCGTGGGGGTAGGAGAGAAACTGAAGGGAGGAAATGGGGGTCAAATTTAATCAAAACACATACGTGCATCTGTTAAAGTCTCAAATTATAAAAAAGAGATAATAAAAAAGTAAAAGGACCTCATGGCTCGCCCAGCTTCAGACGCTGTGTTAAGTTCATTCTTAAAATTTTCTAATGGTTTCTATGGTGTCCAGGTCCATTTGGGGTTTCTGGGGGTTGTATATGCACACTGGCAAATGTGTGTCATTAAATCATATAAATTATAAATTTTCAAATGTGATAAAATCCAATTTTGAAAGCATTTTGTCTTCTGGTTACTTGATAATGATTATCCTCTGTCAGAAAAACAGACAGAATTCTATTTCAGTTATTTGCTAATAATCTTTTATTAATTTCTGTCATGTTCCCATTTCTATTACTTCTTTAAAATGAACAGTTAATCACAATTCTCAAAAATCAACTTATATATTAATCAATTCCAAAAGACTTTGTTCAAATGGAGACAGTATCATCAAACATCAATAGCAATCACAGAAAGTACTTGAGCATAATTAGCATAAAATAATGATCCTGGTCATACATAGACTTGGGCCTAGTGAGAGACAGACACCCTCCCCTGGTGGTCCCCCCCCCAACACACACTATGCACACAAAAAATCCATTGTTATAGAAGAAAATGCTGTTAATCAGACCCAGAGGTAAAGCACTAAAGTTCTAATTTACTACTAATCAAATTTCCTAGTCAATTCATAACAGATGAAGCAGTAGGTAATTTATAACCAGAACTTAAAAGTAAAGGAAAAGTTCCTAGGAGAACACTGTTCCTAATTAATAAAATCCCCTTGAAGTTCCTGAAAACCGTCGAAGGCTTTTATGCTTCTCTTGTTTTTCTTCTAACGATTATGCTTTTAAGTCTGTTGTGATCTTCATTCTGCTATAACACCTGCTTTTATTTTTCTACATTATTATCTAATGTTTGCCTATGTTCAAATTCAGTTTACAGTTCTAATCACAGAGAGATCAATATTTTATAATTCTTGTCTTTCATTTAATAGTATATGTTTGCCATTTTCTTATAATATAATCTTCAATATATATTTCATAGTTGTCCAGTACCTCCTAAATTCATTTTGCATAGCTTTACTATTGAATATTTAGGTCCATTTCTGTTATTTAATACAGTTTTATAAATAATTTGATTTCAGCAGGCTTTTTTTTTCACCTCAGTATAGAGGAAACAAAAATGAAAGCATGTGAATTTTTATGCTTCTTTTTCTGTTTAAATTATTTGACAGTAGGACTGGGTCAGTTTACATTGTTCTCACAATTTGTGACAGTGTCAGCCTTATAGACATTGTGCTGTGTGATAGATAGATCGGCTTTGTTAGAAGTCAGTATCTTGTTACTAATTATGACTGGGGTTGAACACTGCTCTATGTGCTTATTCTTAGGTTTACCTGAGTTGTCCGTTTGCAGACTTAATCCATCTTCTAATTTCCTTTCAATTTTAAAAAGATCTCTTAAGAAGTTGCTTGGAGCCCTAAAGCTAAGTTTCCTGATCTGACCTAAATGCAAAAGACAATAGAGGTAAAACAGGCCCTAGCGTCATTGCCTTAGAGAGCCTGGCTGTTACCTAACAGGAGAGCAATTCCTTCAAGGGAATGCATCTGCATCGGGTTAATCTTCTGGGTGAAATAAGAACACATGCTGTCTTTAGAGATTTGAAGATACAATTCATTAGGAAGTTGCTAATTGTGCTTTAGCGACATTAACTAGTTCTCCTAACAGAGATTGATGACCCATGATGAGGTGGGTAAAATGTATCCAAACACCGAAGGAACGTATCACTATCCGATTTATGCATGTCCATTCACAGAAAAATAGAGGTTAAGATGCCAGTTCCCACTACTTCACATCACAGAGAAGGGCAACCCCGCGGAGCACCCAGTGTTCCGGAGCCTGCACTGTCCTCAGGTCCACAGCAGCGATGTAGTTCAAGTCTGTTCGAACTGGCTTCTTGTAGATGGGGCAGCAGTAAAACCGAGGATCTCTGACAACTTAAAAACAAAAAAAAATCGTAAGAGAAAGGAATTTGATGAATTCCTAGTTCAAGTAGCACAGAGCCAAAGTGCCAAGCTTGTGCATTTCCGAGACAGGTGGGATTGGGAGAGTGAGGAACTTCCTGTCGAGATCATAGGGTCCCTCCATGTGGCACAGACAATATGACACCAGCTATGACGAGACTTCTAGGCAGCCTAAGGTTGGCTTTGTTGACCCCTCACCCATGACAGTTAACCTCTGCTCACACACTTTCTGTTCTCCTCTACAAATGAATCTGACATGCCTCTCCACTCGTTCCCCTTGACCTCCCTGAAAATCCGTGTACACACTTCCGTTTTCTTCACTCCCATGCCTTGCCCCTAGTACAAAGACTGTACAAGTCTGTGGTGTTTTGAAAGAGAATGACTCCAAGTATTTGCACATTTTGTCCCCAGTTGGTGGCGCTGTTTTCGGAGGTCCTAGAAGGTGTGGCCATGCTGGAGGAAGCACGTCACTGGGGGCGGGCTTAGAGAGCTCTTAAGCCTTGCTGGATCCGCTCTTGCTCTCCGCTTCTGTGCCTGCTTGAAGATGCTAGCCTGTGCTTTCTGCCCCTGCTCCGGTACCTCCTGCCACCACGCCTCCCCACCATGATGGACTCCAGTTCCTCTGGAACCCTAAGCTCAAACTCTTCCTTTTCTAAGGTCCCTTGGTCAAAACGTTTTGTCACAGCAACAGAAGAGTAACTAATACAACATTTTTTCATCGTCATCACCATTAATTATTTATGATATCAATTACAACCCTCTGAACCATAGAATGCATCACATTTTAAAAATCACAGGATAGAGAGTACTCCCAGACAAACCAGGTGCTGGGAATTCCCTTAGTAAGCACTAAGTAAGCACTAAGCACTTACAAATGGCATAGTCAGATCCTTGAAATTCAATTCTCCCTTGTCAGAGTACAGGACTAGATATAGTTTCCAAAACCACATATGCACAAAGGCAACCTTCAAAGATCCTCTAATGCAGCCATACTGAAGCACAGGCTGGCTTTCTCGCCCAGCCTTGGAAACCCCATGCTCATGGGCAGAGCCAGGTCTGAAGGACCCTGAACTTACACAACTTATGTAGGATGCCCTCTTAAGAAAGAGAGTAAAAATTTACAAATATTAATTAGACCTACAGGAGTTGAAGTTCCTGTAGCTTCTCTCAAAGCTACTCGGCCCACAGCAGTCTGCCTGAGCATCTAACTTCCATCTCAGAAAGCAGTACTTTCTTCTAGACTCTTTGTGATTGTAAAAACTTTGAGGACAAAAGCTTTACATCCCCACTACTCCCCTGTACTACTCTAGAGAGTCAATGGAATATTATATAAGACGTGTGTAACTAATGAATGAAATCACATTTCACTATAAGTGCAACTTTAGTGAATCAGTGTGATGAACCTGGGCACTGGGGCTCAATAATTTAACTTTTTTTCTAATAAGTTGCCAAATCTGGACACCAAGAGCTAAAGTACCCTAAAGAAACACCTACTTTTGCCATGTCCCTAGACAAATGAAATTTCTTACTTTACTCTAAAGCTGCACCTTCATATTTACAAACAAGAGTGCCTTTTACCCCTCATCAAAGAAATTTCCTTCTGCAACAGTTGTAAACCATTACAGAATTCCAGAACTGATCAGATTCAGGTAATAAGTGTGAGACACTTAAACCTTAATGACACATCATAAATGAATCTCTTATTTCTCATTGGAGATGTTTCCTAATGCAACAGATGGTGACAACCAAAATTAGCCAATATGTGGAGGACAAGAAGTCACAAAGTATGTATCCCTGAATAGGACAGCTATTTCAAACTCCTGACTCCCAAGGCTCAGAGATTGCAGAAAAACGGGTGGACAGACTAAGAGCCAGAGACGGTGGATGACCAAAGGAGACAGAGACTTCTAGATAGCTGCTCAGTAACTTGTTAAATTCACAGCAGTGGTGACAGCATGCACATGTCCTATGCAAGCTCAAGTCAGACAAAATCCCAGCATAATCATGGGGAAGGGGGTCAGAAATCCCAACCCAATTGAAGGAACTTTTCACGATTGATGGCTGCTGGTGGAGCAGGGGGAGATAGTGTTCTGAAGGGACTCTTGGTGACACAGTGAGTGGATGCAACCTGAAGGGCATTAGGGAACACAAATCAATCTCTATAGGTCATATATATATATATGTGTGTGTGTGTTTGTGTGTGTGTGTGTGTGTGTATGTGTGTGTGTGTGTGTGAATGAGAGTTCATTAAATTGGGCAGGGGGAAGAGAGGGAGGATGGTGAGAGGACACCAGATCTAAATACCATCAAACTATAGTGTTTCAAAGTCACAAAAATTCAATTAAAAAATCAAAAAACATAGATATGTATATAAAGAGAGAGATGTCAGTTATTACTTGTTAACATATTTAAACATACATATGTGGGTTTAAGTAATATTGTTGTGTTACACAAAAATATTGTCCCCCAAAATGTTATACAAAAAAATTAAGAGTATTTAACTCAATAGAAACTTCAGCCTACTATTTTTTTTCACTTTTTTTGATTTGTTGTTTGGGTTTGGGGGTCTTTTGTTTGTTTTTGTTTTTGTTTAAGACAGGATCCATAGTCACAGCTATTCTGGAACTCACTTTAGACCAAGCTGGTCTTAATCTCATAGATATCTATCTGCCTTTTAAAGAATTTTAATGCATTATTTTTATTATGTTATAAAGAGTCTCAATATAAAATAAATATTCTAAAGTAGTGACACATAACTAAAGATGATACTATGGTCATTTGCCAGCATCTAGAGACATTTTTGGTTATCAGAACTATGGACTTGCCTACTATCTAAAGGGTGGAAATCACTGATGTTACAAACATCCTATAATACTTAAAATAACATCCTACAACAGAGTTGTCCAAGCTAAAAGTATCAGAAATTTAAGACTGAGACATGATTAGAAAACAACAAAGTAGCAGATACCTGATAGTATTTAAAAGCTCCCTCCGTGTTAACTTAATCTCATGAAAGTAGTAATCAGAAACAGTTGAAGTTCTGAAACAGAAGAATACATAGGCAGTACCCTACAAGATCTAGCTGTGGGAAAGGAGTCTGTAAATCAGACATCAGTTGTTCAGGAATTAAGGTCAAGAATCAACAAGTGAGATCACATTAAACTAAAAAGCTTCTGTAAAACAAAGGAAACAACAAAGGAATTGAAGAGAAAACCCACAGAATGGGAGAAAATCTTCTCCAGCGACACATCTGACAGAGGTTCAACATCCAGAGAATATATTTAAAAAACACCTCAAGAAAACAAAAGATCAAGAGAACAAATGACCCAGTTAAAAGATGGGCTAAGGATCTGAGCAGAGAGTTCTCAAAAGACAGAATGAAGACAGCTAAGAAACATCTTTAAAAGTGTTCAACACTGTTAGTAATTAGGAAAATGCAAATTAAAACAACTTTAAGATTTCATCTTACCCCAATCAGACTGGCTAAGATCAAGAGAACAAATGATACCAAATGCTGGAGAGCGTGTGGGGAAAAGGCAATGCTCATTCATTGCTGGTGGATTGTAAACCATGCAGCCACTATGGAAAGCAGTGTGGAGAACTCAAAAAAGCAAAAAAATGAATCTGCCACAAGATCTGGTTATACCACTCCTTGCCATATATCCAAAGGATTCATTCTACTGCAGAGACACCTATACATCCATGTTTGTTGCTGCTACTTTTTTCACTAAAAAATGGAGGCAACCTAAGTGTCCCTCAGCTGATGGTTGGATAATTAAAGTGTGGTACATTTACACAATGGAGCTCTACTTGGTGGTAAAGAAAGATGAATGGATAGATCTGGAAACAATTATACTAAATTAAGTAACACAGACTCAGGAAAACAAATGACATATATTCTACCTCCTTTGTGGGTCCTAGCACTAAATCCTTATGTGTGAGTATATATCCTGATAACTTCAGGGGCCATGAAAATTGAAACTAATCAGGGAGGTAAAGAGAAAGAAGGAACCTGAGAGAGAAGGACAGTAGGAGACTGGTGTTGCCAAGGGGAAACGGAGGTGTTTAACTGTGATGGGAGAGGGAGGGAGGGTTAACAGTGAACTATACGAGTAAAGGGAAAGAATGAGCTCAAGAGAGGGGGACCATAGGAGACAGTATTATCAAGGATGAAATCAGGGAAAAGGGGGGACTTTAATGGAGGAGGGAGGAGGTAAAGTCAGACAGGGAGACAAAGAGGAGAAAGAAGTAACTTTTTGCTGGTGTGAAAAACCACAGGGAAATTAATTAGTTCCAAAACCTACTGAAAAATTACACATACAGTATCTCTACATGAGTCTATATGTATGGCTAAAAGCTGTTTAACAAGAAACCGTGCCAGAGAAAAGAAACCTCCCTTTGAGTTGTTGGCCAGTGTAATCCAAGAGACTCCCAAAATTTACACAGGTTATAGCCACAGCCCCTGACTGACTCCCAGAACGTGAAAGTAAGACTCTATTGTTGAAGACAGGACATACTTTGACAAAGGATTTTGAGCAATTGAGTTGGAACTCACCTGGAAGCCACTTCCCCTGAAGGCTAATTCTCATAGTTTGGAGAGCACTATGCAAGTTGCTAATGGAGAACAGCAACTGAAGGTTCTACCCCAGTTTTAAGGCCTAACAACCACAACAATGACCAGCATATAGCAAACTATATTGGGGGCAGTAGTGGCACTTTTATCTTAGAGTTAATCAACAGCTATCAAATTGGACTTAAAGCCCACTCATTGGGAGGAAACTCATGTGTGGTACTGTAAACACAGTATTCATGGCAGGAGAGGTCATAGATCTTAAAGAAAATGCTAAGGCTATCACAACCCTAGACAAATGTAATTTCTTACTATGTGCTAAATATGGATCCTTATATTTATAGGTAAGTATCCCAGTTACCACTCATCAAAGAAGCTTCTTTTGCACCAGAGATTATTACAGAGTTCCATAACTGACCCTACACAGAGATTATCTGCTAATTATCCAAGTCTAAGTGACATATCTGCAATAGAACCTCTACATCTAAGTAAAACAAAAGGTAAAGAGAACACTAATGCATCTCAACTCTCAGCAGCAAAGTTCCCTCATGAAACAGAGGGCCATGAACACAAAAGTACTCAAATGGCCAAAGCATAGAAAATAAGAGTCTGAAGAGTGTGGTCCTTGGACAAGGCTCCTATATTAAACTTCACCCACCCAGGACTCAGGGACCATTATGGAAGAGAGAGCAGAAAGGTTGTAAAAGCCATGGAAGGAGGTGCATGACCATATGGAAATCGAGTCTTCTAGGCTCCTGGGACCTTGCTCATATCAACCTATTACAGCGGGGTCAGTACGTACAATACCCATGCAAAATCAAGCAGACAAAAACCCAGCATAGAACTGTAGCAACAGGCATCAGGTGCCAACCTTAACCAAAGAACTACAGCCAATTACTGCTGGGTGAGGAAGAGCTGATCTTTTAAAGAGAGGAACTTTAGGTAGACTAAACCTAAATGGATGAACTGAGAGACACCTAGGAACACTAACTCGACTTGACAGGCCTTGACACAAATGAAAGAACACATGAAATCCAGTGGGGGTGATATGGGAGGGTGCTGACGGGGAAGGAAGCGTAAAGCTGATGAAGATGTTCTGTATAAAATACACAAAACTCAATAGAACACTTACAAAAAACATATTCAAACACCGATTTCTTAAGTTTTGGTGTTATTTTTTTCAGTTACTATAATGATATCACTAACAGCATTAATTAGGTATATATGTATATCTACCTAAAACCAGGCCCGTGTGTGTGTGTGTGTGTGTGTGTGTGTGTGTGTGTGTGTGTGTAGGAAAAGTTCTGACCAAGTAAATGATGATGGATAGAGAATGATAATTAAATTATCTGGTATTTTTTAAATCCTTTAATTCCAGGATCTGTAAATATGTAAGAAACATACAACTAATTGTTCTTGCTGCAAACTTAATTAACAACTATGTTATAAAACTCCACATAAGCCACTGGCATCCTACCTCCAAACCTAATGATAATTATAATAATTATACCTTGTAAGGTATTTTTCTACTTGGATTTTAATTCCTAAATAGGCTAGAATTATAAAATAATAGCATTCTTTTTAATAAGCAGGTAAAAACAATTCTCTGACATGTTTATCCAATTTTACTTATTTTTAGTAGCTTCTGAACCGAAGGTGCTCATGCCAAGTCACAGCACGCAGAAAATCTCTGCAGCAGGATTAGAAGCCACCAAAAATATAATTTCATGGTGAAAATGCTGACAGACGCTAAACAACCACACAAACAGATGATGTGCAACCAATCCCCTGCTTAGACAAGTAACTTTGAAGATGAAAATAAGCATGCAGGGTAGGGAGAACAAATTAGCTACATATGTTTACAGACGCAGGGTTCCAGCAAAGAGACAGGGAGGAGTCAGGAAATGGGTGAGCTCTACACTTCAGGATTCTAAAGGTTTTAATAAAATACCTTGGAGAAATTCTACTTTCTATCTACCTACCTTCCCTGTCTATCCAATGCATTCGTATACAGTGCATATATATTCCTTCCAATATACACACTAGGGGAGCACACACACTTCTGGAAATAAACCCTCACCCACTGATCTGCAAGCAACCCCAATATATCAACTGGTTTCCCAGACTGTAGTTTGTTGAAATCAAGTCTTCATTTGTCGTACGGACCGAAGAAGGAGAGGGCCTGTTGTTGTTTGTACCTCCCAGAAGGGTATTGTTTGTACTTGGGCTCCTGACCTTGATCCCTCAGAACCTAAATTTGCTCTCTATCCTAGATAGTGAATGAATGTGACTGTGCTGAAGAACTGGAAAATCAAAGGGCTGAAAGGCAGAGAATTCACATTCGTGTCTTCATTGAAAACAATGAAGCCTGAGAAGAATTCCTGACACTGTGTGTGAGATACTTGAAATCAGGAATGAAAGGACCAGATTGTCTGGTAAGATAAAAGTGGATCCAAGCCTGGAGTTCCCCAAACCCATGCTGGAGAAATGATTTAGAATAAAATTTTGGGTGATGTCTGGCTCAGCAGTACAGTTCCAGGAGATATCTAGAGGAACCGTTGCCCTCCAAGTTCAGGCCCATTCTTATAACTAAAGCTAAGAGTCGGGCATTTATTCTGCGATAACTGTAATGTGGCATGGTAATGTCTCAGTTATTAAGTCAAATCTTTCTGTCTTTTTACAGGTTAGGAAACTGAAAAATAAAGTGGTGAGCTACTTGTTCAAGACTGGAAAGCCTTAATGGCAACGTGAGAATCACACCTAGCCAAAGGCCTTGCAGTCTATTGGATTGTTGATCTTCTGTCATACTTAGGATGTGCTATGCATGGATGCTTCCTGGTTTTGCTGGAAGATATGAGCAGGAAGGAGAGAGAACCTCACGCCTGAGTTTAACTGGCAGCATACTTGAGATATCTCTAAACCTGCCTGACTAATTAGTTGCTAGGGTTGCATAACCTGAACTTCTCAAAGATTCCAGGTCCTGGCTTGCAGTCTGTTGCTGGACAGCAGAGTGGAGGAAGGGAGTAAGAAGTGGCTGCTCCATCCACTAAGGGCTCAGGCTCTCATTAGACCTCAACTCACAGCCTCAGTTACCAGGCACCTGAGGAAAATACTCATGAACTCAACAAGCAAGGGAACAGTCCTCATGTTGAGGTTAGCCTTTTCATTCAAGCTTCATCACAGGCTCTAGGGGAACTTGCCCAGGGCAGAGTCTTAAGAAGAACACATGAATTCTGAGATAGTTACAATGTTTTGCTATCTGGTAGGTAGGAATCATTGACAAATTACCTAATGATGTAAAGTTTAATTTCCCCATTAGCAAGATGAAGACAATACATTTTAAAGATTACTTTTGAAGTTTAAAATATTTTATTTATGGAACTGGAGAGATGGCTCAGTGGTTAACAGCACTGACTGCCCTTGTAGAGGGCCTGGGTTCAATTCTCAGCACCCACATGGCAGCTAACAACCATCCATAACCCCAGTTTCAGGGGAATTCAACCCTTCTTCTAACACGGGTGAATGTATATACACATGCAGTAATATACTCATGCACATAAAATAAACAATGAGCCATCTCTCCAGCCCCATTTTGAAGTTTAAACATGGTATTTTGGGTAAATATCCAGTGTAATACAGTAATATCTGGGATGTCATATATGCCTAAGATGTGTCATTTGAAAATTTTCTTCTCTTTCTTTAAAACACACACACACACACACACACACACGTGTGTGTGTGTGTGTGTGTGTGATGCTTACAATACTTATCTTTCACTAAAACAAATTCCCCAGACTGATGTTCCCTATGACCTTGACAGAGTTCCAGGTTTGTAAACTAGATGTATATTACCTGTTGTGGAGCTCAGGAGTCCAGGAGTGACCTCCAAGACACTTTAATATGACCCTCCCTACTACAGTCCCACAGGTACATAGTCTTGAATAAGGGTCAAAGAGTATTATAAAAAACGCATTTATCTGACAGAAAATAACCCCATTAGCTCCAGATACTAGTAACCTCTCCAAACTCCCAAGTGACCAGAAGTGTGCGTGAATCTTGCCATAGCCCCTGAATGGTCCAGTCACAGTTTCTCTTCTAGTTGGCTCCAGCTGTAGCTCAGAGGCTTCTTTACAAGCAACACTCTCCCCATATAATAAACCTATAAATAGATGAATTTTCCCTGAATCTGTCTCTTCTCAGCTTCCTTTAAGAACAGAGGATCCAGAATTTGTGCATAATGAGCCTTCCCCCACTTGGTGAATTTTGTTTAAAATTGAAGATTGTTCTGTAATGTCCTGATGAGAAACATGAACTTTTAAAATAAGGACATATCACTCAGTTTGAGTTAAAAGCACTATCCAGTGTCCCCTTTTTGAAAACAAAGAAATCAAACTTATTCCTACATAAAATTACTTTATTTTAAAGTGATAAACTTCCCTTTCATAATAGTATAACAACTATTACCTTTAAGACTTTTCATTTTAAAATGGAACACTTAGAATTATCCTTAGATCATTAATAATTCTATACCTCTGTGTCTCAAATAGAACCCTATTCAATAATCAAAATTAAATGAAATTAAATGAGTAGTATGAAAATAGTAAGGTGTGTTAGCTTTCCATTACCAAATTAAAAAAAAATCTCTTCACACTAACTACAATGAATCCACATTTTCTGGGTACAACAGGCCAGTTACACACATGAACTCAACATTTGTGATGGCATGCACAAGATCTGTGCAAGGTCAAGCCAAACAAAACCCCAGCAGGGAAGAGGGAGGTGGTTACAAAGTTGAGCAGCTATTGGCAATTGACACATTCTGGAAGAGGGAGGTTCAGTTTTCTTCATGGATGTGACCACTGGTAGGATGGCCAGGCTCCAAGGGATGGACCCACACCCAAGAGTATTTGAGCAACACAATTTGGACTTGGTGCATTTAAAAGCAAAAGAGAGGACATGAAGCTGTGTGCATAGGGAGGGGGAGGGAGTCTGAAAGGAGGTGGTAGAGGACTGTGAATCTGCTCAAAGTATGTTGAATGAAATGCTCAAAGAATGAATAAAAACACTAATTTTTAAAAATCTCTTCAACCACAAAGACATTCAGCCAACAACTTTCCACCAACTTCTATTGAAAGAAAGAACAAAGAAATAAAATTTCTATGCTTTTTATTATTTTTAAATACTTTGAAACTGCTCCCTTATCCTTGGCTTGTTTTATTTCCTCACTTACCTGATGCTAATGAGTCTCAGCAGTGACTAATGCCCAGCAGTGTGGGTACAGCTGTGCTGTAAGAATCTGTTCTTAAATAACAAAGAATTGCTTGTATTATGGAATTATTATTGTATTATGTCCATGCTGAGATGTTCAATGTCAAATTGCCATGGACTTTAGAGTTTAGTCATGAGGAAAGAAAAGCAACACCTCGCTCAACGTGAGAAAGGGATTTCTTTCACTTTTCGAGGAAAACATTTTCATAACATGTTGACTAGATACAATGATATGATAGAATAAAATTTTTTAAATATTGTTTTCAGCTAAAAATAATTTCACTAATATTTCTATGAAATAACTCCTGCCCCAAGACTTCACAGTACTCTAAGAAACAGCAATCATGACGCCACAACTCTGAAGTCCGGCTAAGCTCTTCCAGCCACATTTACCCTTCTGGATCAAGCTGAAAAATACCAAGCAATGGCATGAGCTGAGCACTGTGCTGAGGGCCTTCACCTCCCTCATCTAGGGCTTAGTCCTTCCCTTCACAGGAGCCTCTTTTTTTTCATCCACTCAACATTAGTGCTATCCCAAGGTAATCCAGTCCCTTGAACAGAATCTCTCTGAGTTAAAATGTCTAGGAAATCTGTTGACACTATCTTGCATAGAATCCATCTATAAAATGCTCTCAATAAATGCAAGTTTTGTCTTCCAATCCCTCTTCCATCTTCTGCTGAACAACCTCTTTCATGTAGAAGTTCGCAGGGTAGCTAACATGTCGCTAATAAAAAAAATAAAAAAAAACTTGCTCCAGAATGATACTTCTAAATCTCAGATCCAAACTCAGAAGAAACCCCTGTAACAAAAGAAGCCCAGTTTTGGACTCAGACGAATCTAAGCTGACACCTCAGCTCTTCTAATTATGAAGTACTTACCTCCCTTGAGAATTGGAATCTTCTTGCTAAATAAAGGTAAAATGTGGGTAAAAATAATGATCTTTAATTATAAGAAAAAAATGAACTGTCTCTGTAAAGGTCTGCGGGATGATTGGCACATTCCAACACTGTAAAGGAAAGTTAGTTTTTCTTCTTAAGTTAATTTTCTCATTGGTGTTATAGCTATTAAAAGTCTAACAAATAACTACTCCTGAACATTTCAGGTTCTCCTACATACCACGTTTTTCAAAGCCAAGTGCAGACTCTGTTCTCTTAGAAAGACATTCCCTTCCCCCTCCAATGTCTCTACTCAAACAGAAATTAATTTGTACAGATGCCTCCAAAATCATTCCAAACTTCCTAACTAATTGGGTATTAAACCTGAATCCAAGGATGAACATTAGAGAAATGAGCTTTCTTGAACATAAGACTGTAACAATGTTGTTCAAGGTCTGCTGGTAGCAGACCCCTCCCAACCTCTGCAAGACAATGCGATAAGGTCCTAATGGCCTTGATTTTGATTCAAGAATCAGCAAAACCATGGCAAATCCTATTTCTTATATCCACCTTGGAAACCAGAAACATCACTGACAGATGATGAGGTACCTCAAAATGGTGAGGTACACTGAGATGCGGTGGGGAGCTGGCACAGCAGGAACAGAGCCTCTGACTCATTCCTGGCAGAGCTCCACTTAGGCTGACATGGAGACCACAGCCAGATGCCTGCCTGCCACACACATGCCAGGCACACATTCTAAGATAGGTGTAGCTGTCCCCACTCTGTGATATCATCTCTTTGCCTGCCTGGGCTTGTGCCTTCTAGGAGAGGATCTCTGCCCCACACATTGACAATGCATTGCCATTGATGGAGGTGGAGAGCCAAAACCTCCAACCGTTCTCAGTTCTCTTCCTCCCTCATTCAGAGGATGCAGCCTTCTGTGTGTCCTAACTCCACATATTTCCACCTCACTGTTGACTAGACACAACCCCACAGCTGGCTCTGCTGTCTCCACTCTTCATCATCTGCCAAGTGGCTCAGTTACATCTTCCTGAGCTCCCTCTGGCTCAGAACCTCCAGTTTCCCCCTCCTGTATATCTCCCTGAAGAAATGATCCTCATCAGGACAATATAGTCATGACACAACAAATTCAGAATCTGGCACCCTTCAAATCCAGACACTCCCTCACCATTCTGGATCCATGCCAATCACCTACACACACAAAAGACCTGGCTCACTGTGTCTTCACTGCCTTGTGGGCTCTGATTCACACCTGCCGACCTCACCCTACTCTGCCCTTCAGCATCTTCCCAGCCACATGCACCTACCATCTCTCTGTTCCTCATACAGGACACATCCATTGCCACCCCATGATGCCTCCACACTCTTCCCTGCACTGCTGGATATTAGCGGGCCCTGCTCTGTCACCGGAGAGTCAATGCAATGTTCTCTCCTCATGGAACCCTTAAGTTGCCTCACACTCACAGATCTATTTGTGCTTTCCTTAGAGGAAAAAGAACTACCTGGAATCAGTGTGCTCACTTACAATCTCTTCGCAGTACTTCACATACAACTGCATCAGTGAAAATTAACAATTAACTGTCTCTCCTATGGGAAATACCAGCTTTCCTCCTAACCTCTGAGCATACCACTGCCATTGACCAATCAGCATACAACCTTATATGTTGTGTTTCTGTTTAATGACACCACTTTAATATACAGGGCTGATTCACTAACATTAAATACAAGACCTCTAGTCCTGTAGCTCATACCTGAAGGAAGTCTGTCCAACATTTTCTGTAAAGCATATTATAGTCTTCCATATTAGAAATAACAAGTTCTCCTTAAGTCCTGTCCTAGAGTGTGTGGGGGGGTCCAATAAACAGGAAAACTAAAAATATATGCAAAAACATGGCAGTTAAATAGACCATGAAAGGGGTACCTGTGTGATGTTGGAAACCAGAAGGCAGAGCATCGTTGCTCAGCCTCACCTGGAAACCCAGGCTTTTAGAGGCAGCTCAGACACTTAGCTTCTCTGCTCATGGATAGAAATAATTCTGGCATTAACATCAGTATTACAAGCAAACTTTAGCATTTAGTTGAATTCACAAATGCAAAATCTGCTACGTTTGTTTCTCCTATTCCTATATTCCCAGAGCTCTGAGACTGAGTTCCATAAGAATGGGGATTCTGTCTGGTCTTTCTTCACTGTTGCACCTCCAAGTGGCCTTTGGCAGATAGAAACAATCAGATAACTAGTCACTGAAAAGTGAGCTAGGGTTATTTCCTTCTGCCAAGAAAAGTCTTTCTCCAGTTCCAAACCATACTCACTCCTGTCTGAATCTCCAAGTCAATCTCACCTAACCTTCCAGCCATCGTTATGCACCCTTCTAGTTCCCTGATCACCTTGAGCATGCCTTCATCATAATGTCTTTATAATTATATTTTAGTCATTTATTTTCTTGTTGGTCTTGTCCCTATGGGCAGCATCTGGTTCATAATTGTCTTTGCATCCTAGCACCTAAGGTTGTATATATTAAGCAATCATCAAATGTTTGCTTAAAAAACAAGTATTTAACCCAGGTCTAGTGTCACAGACCTATAATTCTAGCTATGGAGAGGCTGAAACAAGAGGATTCCAAGCTCAAGGCCACCTGGGCAACTCAGAGAGACAGACACTGTTGCAAAATGAAATAGAAAGTGACCTGAGGACATAGCTCAGTGAAAAGAGTACATACCTAGCCTGTGTGTGGACCCACGTTCAATACCCAGTAAAAGAGAGAGAGAGAGAGAGAGAGAGAGAGAGAGAGAGAGAGAGATGACCATCCTTTTTCCTTGACCCAAGTTCTATTTATGCTCCTTATCTAGGATACCATTAACCTTGAAAAACATTTACATACTTAACGGAAAAATCATTTGTGATTGTATCATTAAATCACTTCTTCCTAGAGACACACTGTTGTGGCTATCTCCAGAGTCTCTGACTTGTGCTTCCAAAACGAACGAAGCTCTCTTGAGCATTAAAGACTGATCAGAGAGGAGGTATTGGCAGAAGGAAGGTTAAGTTAACTTACCAAAAGCCTCTAGAAAATGTCAAGCCAATAATGGGAAACAGCTAGGCATGTTTTTCATATCTGTGAAACAGAGCTTTAAAATTTCTGCCAAAGTAGAATGGGTACGTACTTCACGGGGATGAAGTGGTGACCCACTATCTTAATTACAGGATTAAACCAAATATTCCCAAATTCAGTCTGGATGATAAAACCACACGCAAATTCCGGCTGGTAGAGCCTCTGCCTCCTGGTGAGGGTTGTGCACCAATGCGTAGAAAGTTTTGTCACCCTGCCTCAGTCCTCTGCTCATGTCAATTCTTCAATGCCCAGGCCAGGCCCAACAGCTGCTGATGCCCAGTCCCTGGCCACTTGGCCCTACAGTTATTTCATGCCTTTCTCTCCATTTATTTATTTCTGAACTCACCAGTGAAAATATATCCATGAATGCTTTATGAGTACTCATCAAATGATGTATGCTTTACTAGCAAGGCAAGAACTAACTACCACCTCCCCAGAAGCACTCCAGAAAGGGTCCCAAGGTCTGAAAGTATTCATTAATCATGGACATGAATCAGACCTAGCTGACAAAATAGTAAAATCCCTATTACATAGAGCAAAATAATGAGATCCTGTGTTTATAATGTCAACTAACCCAATAATAGCAATGCTCACTGAATGTACAAGACAGCTTACCATTGTTTTCTGCATAAATCCTTATGACAGGCATCAACTCAAACAGCACTTTTGGTTTTGATTCAACCAGTTTTACGTTCCTCTTATCCCAGCCAGCACCTTCAAGATATAAGCCATACACGTAGACCCCTTCTGTGGGAGGGGCAGAAATGTCATCCTTCATCCATTTGGTGACTTCATTACAAAGAACCATATTATCCAGAGCCCAGCCTTTGTTGGCCCGAGTTATTTCCTATGCAAGTCAGCAAAAAAAAAAAAAATAAAAGGAACGATTAGAAGTTTAAACAAACCAATTATGAAAGTTAGTTCCGAATCATCCTAATTAAAGCAACTGGAGCAGTGTTTAAAGAATTGAAAATATTCTCTCATAACAAGTACCCATGTCCTAATTTAGCATCTTGTACTTTAAAGAAAGAACTATGATACTAAATCAAGATAGAAATAACAAATAAATACTTGAAATTCAAGCTTAGCAATGTGGGAATAAGTGGCTGTGTTTATATTCACAGCAATGTAACTGCTAGCACCAAACAGAGACAGTCATTCTCTGTCTTATTATATTCTTTGAGCTATAATAAAAGAAAATGTGATAGATGAAAATTACAGTAACACAGGAGCCCAAGTCAGAGTTATTACCTGTCGCATTGCAGTTAAAAATCCTTGGGGGTTAAAAAAGCCTGTCATCCAAAAGCAATGGGGTCGGCCATTGAAAACCCAGGAGGTGAATTGGCTGTTTCTTTCTAGAAGTTCAGTAAACCAGAAACCCAGGGTGCTTGAAACCCAGGATGCCTGAAATGCATGAATTAAAACAATTCATTAATGGGTTTGGTTCTGCTGTGTAAACTGGAACTGCTCACTGGTGGCGGGGGGGCGGGGCATGTAACAACTTCCTATCTTCAATGAAACCATCCCTTAAGTCATGAATCTCCCTTGGGCTCTGACACGGAAAATTTTCAAACAGTTCTTTCTCCTTTAACATAAATGATAGGAAGATACAACAATCATCAAGTAAATTCACAGTACTGATAAAGATGTCTGAAGTCTGATGGCAACAGAACCACCTTCCACAGGCCGCTATGTTCAGAACTAATGCTGGTATGAAGGAATCTAAGCAAATAACAGGATAAAACTTGACATCATGTTTGGGTTAGAATTTTAATAGACCCTGTATAAAAGAAGATTTCTATATACATACATATGGTTAGGGTTTCATCAAGACAAATCAACAATTTAAAATATACTCTGGGCACAATACATACAGAAGCTTTTCTCTTCTTATTTTAATGAGATAAACAGTAGTTATTTTCTTGAGTGTATGTGCCATTAAGGAACAGAAGGGGAAACCCAGCTCCTTTTACCATCCACAAATTATTTGCCGCCTATGACTCTGACTTTGTCCCTGAATTCATCTGTGTAATCTCCTTTATGACAACAGGCATGGGCACCATTCATGTCAGTAGCAACAGCACCATTAGATATCTTCAAAGCGTAGGTTACCACATTTCACTGTAATTGCGTTATTTCAGTATGCATAAATGTAGTAATCAACCTGGGCATATCTGCCACCTGAATTTCAAATATCTTGACAATTAATTTTCCTACATTTCAAGAGCTATTGCAATTCCACAGACTGATAGTAAGTGAAATGGAAAAGAAAGTTGGATAAAATTATCATAATTTAAGAATTAGGTAATTTAAAAATTAGGGATTACCTAACACACTTATATGTATGTTGGGTAAAAAAAAATGTGCTAAAACTTCATTTGGTCTGGGGGTAGGCGAAAACCCTAAACAAGAGGCTGCATCCTGCAAAGATGCGTCTTCCAGAACCTCCCAGGTACTGGGAGAGCTAGCCTGAGGAGACAGTTTGAGGAGAATAGACTTTCAAAGGCCAGTGACCTGAGAGGTTCTCCCTCAACTGGCAATAAGAATGGGGCATTCAAAAGTGAACTTATCTGACCTCTTCTGTGAGTTTGTAGAAGGTAAGAAAGAAGTAAGGGACTTGGTCAAAGCTGATTCTGAGTTCCTGTGAACTAGAAAGATGGATAGTGAATTCTCCATCAAATATGATAAAGACCACAAGATATCTTAGTTAGCAAACCTTATCGATAGGACTCATGTCTTTGAAATCTGGTGAAGTTCTGGGTGCCATGTGTGAGGCTCAGAACTAAGCAAGTCCTGTGTGTATATGTAGGTGTGCACATGGGTTCACACACGCGTGTGCAGGTATGCCACATTCATGCACACTCTTGTAGAGATGACAGCTTAACTTCAAATGTCTTCATTACTCCCCGCTCTCCACCTTGCTGCCTTGGGACAGGGTCTCTCAATGACCTGGAAGTCAGCCAGCACTCAGGATCTGCTGTCTACACTCCCCAATGTTGGGGTTGCAGGCACATTCACCCATGCTCACCTTTCTTCTTGGATGCTAGGGATCTGAACTCAGGTCCTGTGTTTGAGTAGCATGCACACTTACTCACTGATCTATCTCCTCAGCCCTCCTAAAACACTCTCAGCTCTAATATTACCAAGACACCTTCCTATTTAGCAAAAGGGAGCCAAGTCTCCAGACACTGCCTTCTGCAAATTTTATCTCTATATGATGGCTTCCTACACATCCTCTATCTGGACAAATCCTCAACTCTCCTGCCTTCCAAGTTTCTCAAAATGTAATCTACTTCCTTCCCTGTGGTTGCAGATCAGTCTGGGGCATGGGCTTATCATTCACATACCCAGGCACAAAGGCCATGAGCACACTCTGGCCGACTCCTGACTTGGGCACACTCTGTCATGTAATTGCCGGGTGAGGCACGGGCACCATGGGTGGACTTGTTTGCCCACATATCTCCCCTGGAACTGCCCCATGAGCTAAGGTGAGGTAGATGGTGCGTGGTGGTCTGAGATTGACTTTCTGGTGATGACACATGCTTGCCCTGTAGTAGAGTATATAAGCCCTGGCTGTTTGAATAAATGGATTTGCCCTCTGACAAGGTCCCCAAGGTGTTCTTGAAGAAACCCAATGCCACACCCTCCTCAGCTATTCAGCTAGGGTCCTGGGGATTGGGACCCCCAAGACCTCACTTACTCCACAGCCTTCAGAACGAAGGATGAATTAGATGACTTCATCCTTTCTGACTGTGACCAGCTAGTTGGGGCACCATTTTCTTCCTCAGAGTCTCATGCCCCCTGGATATACCATCTTCCCCTTTCTTATTCTTATCACCCTATGATTGTTCCCTGGTAGTCATGCTGGTTGAACTTGCACTCAATAACCCAAATAGTCAATATGATGATGCTAGAGGAAGAAGTGGTGATGGTGATGTGCTGGTGATGGGTAATGGTGGTGGTGATGATGATGATGATGATGATGATGATGGTGGTGATGGTGATGGTGATGTGCTGGTGATGGGTAATGGTGATGGTGATGATGATGATGATGGTGGTGATGGTGATGGTGATGTGCTGGTGATGGGTAATGGTGGTGGTGATGATGATGATGATGATGATGATGATGGTGGTGATGTGCTGGTGATGGGTAATGGTGATGGTGATGATGATGATGATGATGGTGGTGGTGATGGTGATGGTGATGTGCTGGTGATGGGTAATGGTGATGGTGATGATGATGATGATGATGGTGGTGGTGATGGTGATGGTGATGTGCTGGTGATGGGTAATGGTGATGGTGATGATGATGATGATGATGATGGTGGTGGTGATGGTGATGGTGATGTGCTGGTGATGGGTAATGGTGGCGGTGATGATGATGATGATGGTGGTGGTGATGGTGATGGTGATGTGCTGGTGATGGGTAATGGTGGTGGTGATGGTGATGATGATGATGATGATGGTGGTGGTGATGGTGATGGTGATGTGCTGGTGATGGGTAATGGTGGTGGTGATGATGATGATGATGATGGTGGTGGTGATGGTGATGGTGGTGCAGTGATGGTTCTAATGCTGATGGTGATTGTGGTGGTGGTGCTGATGGTGGTGGTGCTGCTGGTGGTGGTGGTCAAGGGTGAGGAGGAGGAGGAGGAGGAGGCAGTGGCAGTGATGGTGGTGGTGGTGCTGGTGGCAATGGCTGTGGTGGGGGGTGGTAATGATACTGATGGTGATTATGGTGATTGTGATTATGCTGTGATTATGGTGATTATGCTGCTGAGCATGATGATGGTGGAGGAGGAAGAGGAGGAGGAGGGGGAGGAAACACTAAGAAATTCATAATATTATTTTGATCTTACAGGAAAGAAAACCGAGGCACAGTTAGCCAACTAGCTTATACAAGGTTGCTCAGTGACATGGTCTGAAACACATGTATTCCAACCCAGAATTCATACACTCACACACACGCACACACACATTTACTTAATTAATCATTTGAGGTAACATCAAAGTCCATGAGAATGACCCACATAGCACCATACTTTATTTCATGATCTTCTCAGTCTTAAGGAACTCTTGCACATTCCTCTTCATCCCCTCTTCTCATGCTCACAGTTGGCACCCTGTGATCATCAAACATTGTCCTGCTGGGAGGATTGTGGCTTGTTCACTGCTGAAGCTTCTTCTGTGGATGAAAGCTGGATTTACATAACTCTTCTGATCTATCCACTGCCTCACTCACATAAAGGAAGTGAAGAAACTGATTTGGGTGGAGGGTGCTTCAAAGACAGGTCATCAAACATCCTATGTGCTCTCTGTGACTTCCAGGCTCCCAAGCAGTTTGGGTGGGGTTCACAGCTCTACTCACAGCACTACTCAGGGGCTACAAGAAGAGACAAGGAGCACTTCCTATGCAGGAAGTCTAGGCCTGGTGTTCTTCGCCCATCTTTCTGCCTCTGCCATGGTAACCTCAGGGTTCATATGCTCCAGAAAGCACAGCTTTCAGATGGCAGGGCCTCCACCTGATGGGTCCCAGAGTAATTTGACAGGGCTAAGAACCCAGTCAGCTCTTGAAGAACCCATAGAAATGGGTAACTAATAAAACATCAGCTCCAGAAGCATACGTGTCAGTAGGTCATCTATGGAACAACAGTGTTTAGGGACACCGTAGCCACTGCAGGAGAGATGAAGGCTGCCATGAGGAAGCCAACCGCTCTTCTTTCTTTTAGGACTGATATGTCTGCAGGAAACACACATGCTGCTCTGTTGTTACATGCTTTGTCTTCACGGGAAAGTCTTTTGAGGAGAAGCTGCCCACTACAGTGCTGTTTTCTGGTAGGCAAGCCTGTCTATTTCCAGACTCTATTTTAGGATTCTGACTTGTCAGTAAATTTAACCCACACTCACCAACAGTAGCTTTATCTGTAAATTTGCAATCTTCCCTGCTCCTTGTCGACTTTTTCTGTTTGAATCCAGATGAAGAAAAAGCTAGATATTTCATCTCCCAAAACAATTCAGCATATACCATCCTCACGGTCCCAATTCCACAATTTCACTCTCTAACCACAGCCTTCGTTTCTAATTTACTTATTCAAAGACAGTTCCTCGGTCTAAATACAGTGCCTGTCTTTGATTCCATCACTTCTCTCCATCCACACACATTCTCCCATCTCCTCTTCTCTTTATTCTCCATCATTATATTTCCCCCTTCTACAATCTAACTCTCTCCTTGTCTGTTATTGAGCCGTTTTGCCAAAATAGGTATATGAAGGTCTAATTTATAGTATCTAAGAATGTGGCCTTATTTGGAAATATGGCCTTTACAAAGACAAGTCACTAATGTAAGCCCTCACACTATAACCAGAGTTGCCATTAAAAAACCAAAAGGAATTCGGTACTCAACGACTGACACACAGTGAGGGAAGATGATGTGAACACAGGCAGAGGAAGAACCCTTCTAAGAGAATGAGTCACTACGCAAAAGAACCAATCTGAGTAAATGATTCTTAGATGTTTTGCACTTGCAATTACAGCCATTCACAAGGATGAGTGATGGGACAGACGAAGAGTGGTACTACACATACTTTTTTCCACCGAGCAGGAATTCTAGCATCAAACATGCAATCCAGTGCATCCCGCAGATTTTCACTCATGATGATGGTGCCATCAATAGCAAGTTTCAGCTCAGTCAGGGTGCTGCGGACAAGGCTAAGCACCCTCTGCATCCTGTCAATCTCCTGCCTGAGGAAGATGTTCATGGGCTGGAAGGGCCCCATCTTCTGCAGTCTCTCTTTCACCTGCCATGGAGACATTCAAAGCACAGATTAAGAATTAGATAACTACTATGATTTTATAGAGTCATATCCCAGGGCTCCTGAATAAGCCCTACTCTTTAAAATTCCATAAATAATTAGTCTTTTAAAGGCAGAAATAAAAAACAAGATATAAGAAAAGAAATATCTTTTATATGTTCAGCCTGAATTTCTAGCGCATGCAGAAAAGATAAGAGACCCATGAATGTAAAATGTAAACATAAAATACATAGACAGAAGAATATATCAAATTCACTTACTAGGAAATGCTTATTTCCTGCTAATGTGACTTATTTCAAATATACATGTGAGGACACATAGGCGGGCGTGTACACACACAGTCATTCTACTGGCTATCTCAAATAACTGACATTTGTTTTAAAAGCATTTGGATTGCTTCCATAAATACAGCCATCTAGCCATTCATTCCCATCCTCTGAGTATTTATTGAGAATCTTCTCTATAGAAGATACTGTGCTAAGATGAACTATTTTTTTCCTAATGTGGTTCTGGCAAATTCAGAAAAAGGAGAGAGTCTCCTTTAAACCTTGTTACCATGTTTTGTTACATAATTATTCTATTTTTAGATCTTAATTGCCTCATAAATATTTCAGTGTCCAGTAGATACCAATGACCTCCTCTTCCAACCTTATAATGAAGAAAGCTTATAAAAGCTGATAACAGTATTGATTTTCTCAAGCACGTGATCACATATTCTGCCTGGGAAATTATTCCCTCGACAGGAGGTCCTTGGGCTCAGTATTAGCAGCCAAAATAGTCTGCATAGTTTTTAAAAAAGGGATGATAAAAGCACAAAATGTTGTAGGAGGGTAAAGACCACAGAGAGAGAGAGAGAGAGAGAGAGAGAGAGAGAGAGAGAGAAATAGAGGATAACCAAGATGCTTCAATCTTGGAAATATTTGGTTGATGCCAATATGATCCACCTCGGGAAGGATCTATAAAGTAATGCTAACCCAGCAGCACAAACATCATTTAATAAAAACAATTAACATTCTTATCAAGTTTCTTTACTTCCTTCTTTTTCGATCCATTAAGAAGCTTATTTCTGAGTATTTTTCGACTTCACAAAGAGCATTTTTGCCCTGCTTCCTCACCCCTGCACAACCAGATCCATCCAGAACTAATGTTCTGTCAGGGTCTGGGAGACTCACTTCAAATGGGCTGTAGTCTTCGGGCAGTTTCTCCAGCATACCCTCAGCCAGACGGGCCACCACAGTCTCCCGAGTCTCGTCCCCTCCACCAGAGCTATCCTTGGGTTGGATGCTCAAGATGGTGTCCAGCACACCTTTGGCCAGCTTGCTCTGGTAGGTGATGTCAGCATTGGGGTGCAGCCCAAACACCTCTGGGCTGTCATAGGCAGGCAAGCTCTGAACAACAAACACCCCACATAAGCATGTTCTACCAACATACATGCCAATTAAATTATAGAATCTTGGAAAATTAAAGTGCTTCTACTAGGATAAGCATGTACACGGGTCTTACCTGTGTCCAGCCACAAACCTCAATCATTTCTCCAAACACCCAAAATGCAAAGTTGTCTGTAAAACTTTAACACTGAGAAACACGAAGTAGACTCACTGTTCACTTAATCTACATCTCAGCAAAACATAACCAGAGACACTATCAAACTGCACAACATGCAAGATTTTCAAAAGAGCTTTTTACTGGTAGTCTACCTTGAATCATTTTAAATAAATGTTGTATCATTAATGGCTATTATGGCCATGAAAACAGCAGAAAATGCATGCATGGCTCAAATAAGACCAGAGGTGGAAGGTATGCTTGGGGTGGAGACGAGAAATATTGAAAGGACGATGGCGAATAACAAGATGATGGAGGGTGAGCCAGAAGCAGGCCAAGCATTGCCATATATGAATCTTATCCTTCATTTTGTTATTTTAGTCATACTTTCCCTTCCTCTACTCCCTTGCTATCTTCCTTCTCATGAAATATCTTCCTATGAGCTCCCTCCGTCTCGTTGTAATGAAGTGTGTCTTGAGGAATATAGGTACAGGCTTCTTAAATTTACATCTTCTCGGGTGCTTTTCCTATTCACTGCTAATGATTTAAAGACACATTACAGTACAGTAAGACAAATGCTATTTGCTGATTTGAGTTAATAAAAGTGTAGAGATAATAATATATGATAAACTTATTGCATATATATTTATCAAAAAACCCTATAAATATTCAGATTAATCTATCCCTTAGAGGGGGCTGTGCTTTGGTTTGTTTACTCTAGGATAAATCTTAGATAGAGGCCAAAGTGATCACTAAATCATGATCTAATGCATTCGAGGTACAGAGATACCTTCAACATTAGATATGCTTTCCCTACACACTCCTCAGCCAGAGACAATTTTGCCCACCAGGGGTCATTTAGCAATGCCTAGAGACATTTCTTAATCTTACAGCAAGGCAGGGGAATACTCGGATAGAGGCCAGGGACCCTGAGAGGCATTCTACAGCACATAGAACAGCACACAACAGAAAATACCCTGGTTATAAATGTCCATGCTACTAAAGGTAAGGAACTCTGTCTTAAAGGAAGGGTTCATACAAAGAAGCATGTTCCCAGGTATCATAGCCACGTGCTTCCTGGGCCTGGGTTAGGAGTGGATGTCAGGGTTAACCAACTGGATCGGGAGTAGAACACACTGAGCTCAGAAGCTTCTCTTTCTCTAGAGCAGGGTAGCTAGTCTCATGGGTAGAGAGCACCATGTGACATACGCAGATCCCCTAGCTCTACATCTGTGCAAACTGTCATCTCCCTAAGGAAGATTTCTCCCCAGCACATTAAAAGAAAAAGAAGGCAGAGAAGGGACTCACACAACAGGGACACACTCAGAACAAAAATAAATATGTGAAGTGAGGGATTATAAAGAATGAAGAAAGCATTCACACAGAGTCTGCACATCTGTCAGCACAATAATTTTAAAAGCAACAAATAAATAAATTTCAAAAGGGTCAAAAACCTGCAAATATTTGCTCTATAAGAAAATCTGAAGCTGGCGAACCTGGATGTATTGGAGATAGTTGTCCACTGTGCTGCCTTTTGGGATGTTGTAACCTTGGTAAAAGGTAAAATCGGGTCCAAACATGTTTTCACTGAACCAAACCTTTGCAAACGTGTTCAGCAACCTCTTATCATAGTCATCCGTGACTCTGCCTCCATATTGAATCTCTCCTATCATATAACGAACAGTGGTCCATGAAACACCCTGGGAACATTCATAGAACAATTATACAGTAATCTTTACTCACAGTGATCAATATCATCAGTTTAGTCATTCTTTGTCAGGAATTTCAAAGACAGAGAGAGAGTGTAGAAAAAACTAAACATGCTAACATAAGTTAAGATGCTAACATAATTAAGAACTTCTTAATGCTCTTGTTCATGATTTCAAATAGACTCTCTTAATATGTTCCTGTTTTCAAACCTGAATATTTTTAAAGTTTACCTTCTAAAAATGCTGAGGCAGTTGTTTAAAAAATAATGACTCCAATATAATCTAGACTTTTGACTTTGTTTTTAGAATTCTGCCCAGTCCCACACTCTATCCTGCTGTAGGTCCTTTAAGTTTGTCTTATATGAAACATGAGCTTGCCTTTGAAAAATAAAATAGGAATCAAACTTTTCCCAAATCAAGAAGTAGTTGTGATCCAAGTAGGCAGAATTAAAGATGGCCCTGCTAGCACAAATCCTCACGGATTCACTCCAAAGAGGGGCCACTGTATGAGTCTGGCCACCCACCCCCAGGGCCTCCCTGGCATGAAGCAGCAAGCCCACTACCTTTCTGACATCCATGTCATCTAGGTGGTTTTGGATGAACTGCACAGTGGCGTTGAAGTCTGCCTGATTAAATTCGTAGGGAATATTCCATCCCAGGGAACCAAACTTGCGCCTCTCCTGGACTGTGGAATGCAAGAAGGCCACTGCATATAGCATCGGCTTCCACTGAGTCCCCGAGCTCACATCCAGCAGGTCCTGGCTCACTCCTGTTGAGGTCAAGCCAATGAAAGAACACATCATCTTTCACATTCCTTTATTGTCTATTCTTTGTACAAGGGACGGTTTTTGCAAATTCCTTAACTTAAGTATTATGTTTACTATGTGCATATGACAATTAGACTCTTTGGAGACCATTTTTCTTTAAAGCATTTGCTAAAAGACTGGGTCGTGGGGGAAGGTTTGCAAACATGAATCAAACTCAACAATCCAGCAAAACATGGTGTAAGAATAAAATAGAGATGGAAGGAAAAAGGCTAGTAAAATAAATACTAATATTACCATGAACTAAGAATAATAGTTATATTAATAGTTGAGGCATGTAGTTCCATGATATACTTTTAATTAAATATTAATTAAAATACTATATGTACTACCCCATTACAACCCAAATACATGCCCCAAATAATTATATACCAATGTAAATTATATTACACATATTAATTAATTTTCCTTGCAATTTATCCATCTAGCTCTAGTATATCCCATCTTACACTGTAGATGGACAGGGTTAGACTCTTATTAGCAGCTCCATAAAGAATATCTGTAGTTTTTAATTGAAATATAATAATTGGATTATTATTAAACATATTATTTTAGTTAAAATGTAATCCTCCTGGAGAGATTTTATTGACCCTCCTTTACATATGAGAAAACTGAAAGTCAGGGTTTTTTCATGACAAGCAGTATGTGAACACAATAGCTGTCAATAAGAAGGACCGAGATCAAGAATTCAGACTCCAAGCTCCAGGTTCTTTTCATGACCATGAAACTTGGTTTTGACAGTAAGAGGCAGAGAAAGTAAAGACCAAATTCTAGGTCCAGTTGTGACTAAAGAGTCATTTTCATCTGCTTGGTTTCTATTTTATAATTTTTTTTGTTCACTTTTGTTTTTTGAAACAGTCCTATGTGGCTCAGGCTGGTTTTTAATTCACTATTGGTCAAGGTGTGCCTCCAGCTCATGATTCTACTGCCTCAGTCATCAGAGTACTGGGATTACAGCATGTTCTGTGCTCTTCTGGTTTTTAATCTATCTAGTGCTCTGACATACAGTGCTAATCAAATAAAGCAGGGCATAATTTTAACTCAGACCTTCCTTTTGGAAGAGGCTGTTTACATTTGGATTATAGAAGATCCAGACAATCTAACATGGGCTTATGTAAAGCAGATTTAGGAAGACAGAAAACTGGAAGGCAGAAAATTATGAGCGCAATCCAGTAACATGCCAGAGCACATTCCCCACAGGGTGTGACCAGAGGAGAGCATCGCCTCCCCACCAGACTAAGTAATGGAACTCTGTTCTTTATGCTTTTATAATTTCCCTAAGAAAACAATTAATGTGCAAAAACTCTTCAGACTCAGAAGCATGCCTGACTCACCACCAAACGTTCTCTTCAGTCCTGCCCGGAGACCCTGCGGAGGCTCATTGGCAAACTTAATAGACATCTGAAGGAGCGTGATGGGGAACTGCTTGTGAACCTCAGTGGTCATCCACAGGCGGAAAGCATCATGTACAGTCTCCGTTTCTATAATTATATCCATTAATTCATCCAGGAAATCAAGTCCCAGATGGCAGTTCTGTAAAAGTGCCCATCCTCCCTAAGTAATACCAGGAACAAGAAGGGGAAAGAAACTGATTTTGTGTGCCACTCAGAGATTTCCATTAGAAACCATTGAAATTCAATGCAGAAACAGTCTAACCACTTTAAACTGATCTAGGCCAAATCTAAAGGTTCAGTAATACTTAACTGAGATACGCAAAAGACTTTTGGTGTTGTTCCATGCACCTTTCCAATAGTGCCCTGGCAAGCCCATAGAAACAATGATCACTGCAGCAGTCATAGGAACAGCCAGAGTAAAACATAAAAAGAGGCAACGGGACTTCTGAGTAAAGATGACGATTTGAAAGCATTCATTTAGCTCAGCTCCTCTCCAAATTGCATCAAAACTACAGCAAAGGCATGAAAAACTAAAGGCAAAGGCAGTGACACATAAAACAGATTTCAGAAAGCTGAATCCCAACCTGCATTTGAGGAAGTCAGAGATATAAGCAGACTATTGCACACATAAGTGAAAAACACTCAAGAAGTGATGGCAGAGGTGCCTCCAAATGAAGAATGACTGAAAGAGGAAGACTGAAAGCCTAACCCCAGCGTGCCCCAGCTCCTCTAATGAAAGAGGAAAGCTTCTTTAGAGATGAGAGAGACAGCGTCTGGACTGGAGGAGTAAACCACAGACGTAGAGGACCCAGAGTAAAAACATATGAGAGAAAGTTTACCTACGGAACTTCGAAACCTGCTACCTCCCTCCTCCTACTAGGTCCTCAGAATGCTGGTAGCCCAGGATGCACCCTCTAGAACACGGACGAACCTTCACTGGAAATCTGACCAATCTAAGGACAAGAGCCTTAGGAAATAATAAGCCTTAATTTTGCATAAATTATTCTACATGTAAAAGAATTATTCTACATGTAAAAGAATTCTATTATACAGAAACTTAAGCTTTTGGATTATGAAACAATTTCCCTAATATCTAATCTACAGAACACTTTAAATAGGATCATCTACAGTGTCCAAACCACAACTTGAGATGTTTCTGAATATAGATGCTTGGTCTTACATTTGCCATGGTCTGCTGCAAGAGTTTCCGTGCATGGACCTCCTGGCCCTGGCCCATGGACACATAACGGGTTTCTATTTTTAGTCTCTTCCCCAAGGCAATGATAGAATCTGTGGGGTCAGAGCCCATAGATAGGAGGCAGATGAGTGGTGTCCGTGGGTCAGATTCCTCCCATGTCTTTTCCAAGTCCAGCACAACTCCTTCTGCATAAATGTCCCCCATGGAGTCCATGATGTACTTGCGGGCCTGCCAAAAGCAGTACAAAACTCAACAGATGCAGTTCAAGCTCCTCCACACAGTGCAATACAGAGCACCAAGCAAAAGCCACTCCCACAGATTTTCTCAAGGACGCCCATGTGCTTCGTTGTCTATATTACCACTCTGTAATCATAAATCCCATGCTACTTGCCAGACACAAAATCATATAGCTAAAAATTCAGAACCTATGTTAAAGGACCCCTAGTCTGGATCTCCTTTCGATACATGAATTGCTGCTTGCTATGCATATTAAAATAATAAGATCAAGAAATTATTAAGATGCTAAGCCTAGATAGTCAAACAAGAAGCACAAAGCCTGAGGTATAAAGAACATTTGACAAACAGATAATGACTGGGTGATTATTTGACTTAAATTTACTGGATATTTATTGAGTGACTGAATGAAGAATGGATTTTTCAAAGAGTTACTTTATAATCTGTCTACTTACCACTGCAATCATCCCTTCCCCTTTTGGGGGTCTCTCTTTTTACTATTAATTTTATTTGAAAAAAAATCAATGTTCATAAGATCACAGTTTTGCTAACTTGTTTTATCTAGTTAAAGAATCCTCAGTGTGATGAGTACATCATGCAGTACACGCATGTTCAGGAATTTTGGAGCGAAAAAGCAAGTTTAAAAGGGGATGGTAGTCTGGACATACATGGCACAGTGGTTAAGAGCACTTGGTTTTTCACAAAGGATCCAGGTTGTATTCCCAGTACCATTATCGGCCAACTCACAACCACGTGTAACTCCAGTTTCAAGTAATTCAACACCATTTCCTGGCTTCTGTGGCCACCTATATCCATGTGGTACGGGTAACACACACACACAAACACACACACACATTAAATAAGTAAATAAAATTTCATTTTCAAAACAGAGAAAGTTATCTTCTGGGAGTGGGGATAGCCAGTACAGGTCACTTAGTGTAGCTCAGCCAGGCTTCCACACAACCGCCAGTTTACGAAAACAGCACACTTCACTGGCATAAGGAAAATGAAGTGACTACAACTCTGAGGAACATTCTGGTCCACCTGGTCTTAGTGAAGCAGACTCATCCTTTGATTGGGAAAAACTGAATGCAGGAGCTTCCTCATGTCTACCAACCTCCCGCTGCAGTGTGTTCCTTAGACAGCAATGTGTAGAGCGTAGGATAGTGACAGGGCAGTGTTCTTGCAACCAGAGCACTGGGCACTCCCTGATGTGGACAGTCACACGCATCCAGAATGCACAGAATCAGCAGTGGTCTGGTGCTGCTCACCAGGAATGGGGACTGATGGATCAACATTGTAGTTGGGTTAGAAATTTTAAAAAGGACTCTAAAATGAGAATAAGAACTTCCAAGGACATGATATATTTCCACAGATGCCTCTAGACCTTCTTTTAGGAATTGAGCATTATTGTGTGGGTCATGGGAAGCCACTGAAGGACTTGAGAAACTGAGAATGGAAGGCTTTTCCATGTTGTTTAGAATCTGGAGGATGGACCAGGATGGGTAAGGAGGAGTAAAGGAGGGTTGGTATGACCATGCTTAGGGTCAGCCTGAGGAACGCAAATCCAGATACAAATCGAAAAGTTACAAAGGAGCTTTGTAGACCTTCGTTTTGGCTTTGAAACTCGCTGTTTCTGTGGAAAGAAAGAAGGGAAGAAGGTAGGGATGGGGCCAAGGCTAAGGAGACACTTGAGACTTCCCTTCTATGCTGCCCTGGAATAAGGCAACTGCTTAACAAGTCATCTGGGCAGAATAAAAGGAATGAAGCTGAGCAGAGGGGTGAGCTCGGTGCCCTGTAGAAAACTCACTCTCCTTCTCTCGGTAAATCTTTAAATTTAGCTATTTTCATGGTTTTGTGGTACCAAAGTAAATTGGGGGCCATTACTCTATGTTTTTATTACTCTTCCTGGAAACTAAAGGGGAACATAGCCTACCTTGTGCTACAGAGTCCAGCATGCTCTATCCCATGACTTCTCAACAGAGGCAGCTAATGAGTCTATCTGTGTTGAATATTAAAGTTTTAATTGTGAAAGCAGGACCTATAGCTTTTCAGTGAGTAAATGTGTTTACAGTATCAGGTCAGAATATTAAGTCTTAAAAGATGAATCTTTTGGAAGAATAATGTACATTTAAACCATGTGTGAAATTCAGGCCATTCTAGAACAACCTGCTTCTTTTCATCCAGAGTTATGACTATATCTGGGGCAATGACCATGGGCTGGGGACCATGTCCTTCCCTCTAAACGACTTTATCGCAAATGCTTCTGCATTCTTCCTGCTTAAAAATCTGATTTACTGCTAGAAAAAATAGAGCAGTCACATAATTTTTTTAGTTATTATAAAAATGATACATGTGAACAATACATTACATTTATGTTAGGCTGGCATGACAAGCTTAGAATCATGATTTCTCATTTGCCTTTGTTACACCACTTGGACCAAAAGGATTTAATAAATCACTTAGCCAAGTGTGCACCTCAGTACTTTACTTGTTGTTTACGTTTCCATTTATCACATTTGTCTTACCAGAAAATTGCACAGAAGCCTACAAGTAAATTCTCATTGATAATACACATTCAATACTTCTTTAAATTTAAAGGAAAATTCTCCTGAAGAACTGTCTCTGATGTTTCCCTTGAATGTGCCCTTTACCTGGGCAATGGTTCTGTCGGGACACCAGGACCTGATAAGAAGAAGATGTCTGAAGCAGTCAAGAGATTTATCATAGGCATTTGGAAGAGGTTCCTCCTCGGGGTTTTCTTTATCAAACCAAATTTTCCACAGCTTTTCATTTCTTGATATCTGAAAATACCATGAGATAGGAAATATGTCATGTCAGGCAAAAATCTTTCAGTAATAGCTCATAGATATTTTCCATCAAACTTTCTAGACACATTCTAGACATGTGTGAGCTATAGCCTTTCACTATTTTTAAACTTTATAACCTAGTGCCAAAATGTCTGATTGTCTAAGATCAAATATCACTTGCTCCAAAAATCAGTCTACATTAACACTAGTCTGAAGCTAGCATCCAAAGTAGGAAAATTCAAGCAATATTTAATTTCATCTTTGCCTTTATGGTAACAAAATTATAGAGAATAAAGAAATCAATAGAGGTTCATTTTCATTATTTCAAGGAAGTCCAATTTGCTGCACAAAATTCTCTTATACTCAGGAACCAAACCTTATTCATTCACATTTCTTCATTTTCTAGGACTACTTATAGCACAAAGGAAAACATATAATACATATTTGTTGAATAAATAGGATTGGGGTCAATATTCTATTGATCTAAAGTATACTGAGATATGGCATTTAGTATCACCATCAAATGAATGACCAGACATGTACTACCTGTAGGCAATTGGTAAAGTGAAAAAGTACATAGTACCTTACCCCCTTGGAGCTCAGAAACCAAGCCTTACAGAGGCAAACATATTAAAAACCTCAAACAAAGGTCAGACATGCTGGTACACACCTTTAATCCCAGCACTTGGGAGGCAGAGGCAGACAGATCTCGGTGACTTTGAGGATAGCCGGGTCTACAAAGTGAGTTCTAGACCAGCCAGGACCATACAGTGAGACCCTCACTCAAAATCCTCTGATAATTCCT
Organism: Eospalax fontanierii; assembly: GCA_035773235.1. Lineage (NCBI taxonomy): Eukaryota > Metazoa > Chordata > Mammalia > Rodentia > Spalacidae > Eospalax > Eospalax fontanierii. The sequence goes on along the minus strand of CM069527.1, from coordinate 105,195,141 downwards.
TTTATGAAGGCCTCAAGTATATGTCTTGGTCTAATCAAAGGAAGATTCATCCCATGTATGTGTTTAGAAAGCATCATATAAGAATAAAAATCAATCTGCTTCAATCATGAAAGGTGTGAGATTTCACATATATGATATACTCTCCAGATGCAGCAAGCTCTGTTCAGAATGATCCAGGAAAGATTCCTGGGATCTCCTGATGGCATAATAAACCAAAATATAGTAATACATCTCAAAATATACTACTTAACCTAAAATAATAGATTGCACCTCAATCCCATGTTGTTAATAGCAAACATCACCAATTATAAGCCAAAATATAAAAACATAGCAGAATTTAGGCATCTGATGAACTTAAACTGTCAAAGTAAAAAATAATCTCATGGCATTTCTTGGTCAAAATAAAACAAACAACAAAAAGTAGAAGAAAGAAAGCCCCCTCCCAATGCTAATCTCTTCTCTGTGCTGCCATGTTGGGCATAATGCAAGGTGGGCCTAGCCAGGTCACCTGCTATGAGGAATAGAGGAATGGCTCCTGTGGGCATGGTGCTCTTCTCTGGCTAGTCCTGAGACCAGCTTCTGCCCAGCACCTGGAAAGAACCTGCCTACCTGGGGACAGACCACTATTGTCTGTATTCAGAACCCCACAAGGCCATTGGCTATCCAGACCTATAAGACCATTTATACTTGCTTGAATAGACGAGCTTGCAGCACCACCCACCCGCTTCTCACTCAGCTCCCAGAGTTTGTATCTTCATTCTGCACCTACTTGCCCCCTACCCCACGGCAGAGATCCTTCGGTCCCCTCGGGCTGGCACCAAGCACGGGGACCCCTGACATCACCAGATATTTAATGTTCCTCCTGCCTCATCCTAAACCAACTCTCTATGTTCAACTTCCATGATCCCAGCACATACACTAATCAAGGGAACTGAATGAGTCTTAAGGGGCAGTGAGTTCTAAAGATAAGAGGACAGGTGTCTAGGATGTAACTAGGAGGAACAAAAGAGGAAAAAAAAGGGAAAGACAAAACACAACAAAGGATATCTAGTAGGAAGGCTGTTCATATACTTTTTCCATTTAATCTCTAAAAAGAACATAAGTTTGCAATTATGCATGCATGTAATTATTCAATTGAATCTATTGGTTTTCTTATCTATGTGTCTTCACTGGGTGATACTGATATGTGGGCCAAGGAAGTATCAATTCAACTTCCTTCCTTATAGCCAGTGCTCAGCAGGCACCTCTGCTCTCAGTGCAAATGAGCTGGGAGCAGGTCAAGCACAGGCAATCCCTCCTGAGAGTGCTGATAGAACAGATAGCTGTCCTCCACAAATACTTCAGTGACAAGTCTGAAAGCTGTTCATTCTGACATTAGTTAGACATGTTCAAAAACAAGTCACCTGGTCAAGGATGTCTGAAAACTGTCTCAGTTTGCTAAGTTCCACCAAATTCAACCAAGTCATGTCCAGGATCCATTTTGATGGTTTAGGAGGACAGGCTTTAAGATCCAATGAGGCACCACCTTTAAAAATTAACATATAAAGTTGTTAGAGTTTTCTTTCTTTATTGCAAAATAATCTAATCACAATAAATGTTTTGTTTAAAGTATCATAATTCCAGTTACCTGCTTCCTTGATGCTTCATTCCAATTATCTACTACCTTGACATTTCTTCAGTATAGAGATATGAATCATAGTAAGGAACATGCTTTAAAACCAAACAAATAGATAGACTATTATAGAAAAACACATTTCATACATATCAGTGGAGCTTTGGAAGCAGGCAGGTGCTGGAATCTAACCTAATTTAACCTAGTCAAAAGCTACAAGCCATTTTACCTGCCTGGGTCTATCTTTTGGGATTTTAAAATGGGAATCACATAACCTGAGTGCCATGGTGTAGGGGTGTGTACCATTCACAGGACCAAGGATGTAACAGGGTCACTAAATGAGCAGTTCTTGTCAGTTTTAAGAATGGCCCCATACTGGTATAAGGTAATTTTAAATATAGAATTTCTCTACAAATGTTAGTACCACTCGATTTGTTTGAAGAATTCTCTTCTATACAATTTAGATACCTGCTCACATACTAGGGTCTTTGCCACATCTGTATGGTTGATAATATAGCAATGACAAAAATTTCCATTTCATACAAACTCCTGCCTTTTGGCTGACAAGACTTAAGCTCACATAAGTTATAACTCACCACTAAATGATAAGTGACACTTTTATAAACCCCTGCCTTGGCTCTAATAACCAAACTACCCGCCGACGTAGTATCCCAGGAGCTCCTCTTCCTGACGGACTCTGAGCCACCTGAGGACCTGTTCGATCATCCTCCATTCTCTGGCATGGCTGAAGCACAACAGCCGTGCTGGAGATGGAGACCCACCCACACTGGAGAGATGGTTCAATGGTTAAGAACCCTTCCTCCCATTCAAGAGGACCCTGGTTCAGATCCCAGAATCCATATCACGTGGATTACAAGCACCTGTAACTCCAGCTCCAGAGGATCCAGAACCCTGACCTGCACTACACAAGTACCACATTTATGTGCAAACACACATACAGACATACATACAGACATACAGACAAACGTAATCTTAGAAAAAAATGCAAATATTATTGTTGTAATTTCAAAAAAATTCTCAGTAGGCAAAAATCATATTTTAAGTCAAAATAGCACTGGAGAATATCCCAAGCTATAACGTGTACTCTTTTAATAAATAGCATCTATCACAGTATTTCAGGGAAAACATTCCAAACATTATTCTTAAATGGACACTCGATTCACTTGGCTGCCCTTGAAATTCTTTGCCGTACAAAGGTTTTAAACAAATAATCACGCTCAAGATATTTATTGGACTTAATCTGGACACCATGTACATCACTAAATTGTATCCTTTTGCCAAATCGATCGTAGTATAATTATAACAAAGTAAATGGGACCTGGAAGTCATTTCAAGGGAAATATTAGCTCATAAAATAAAAACAGATCATTTACCTTGAGGGAGAAGCTAAAAGACCCAGCGGCAATGGTACTGGGTTGAATTAATGGTGTACCAATTTCCCTGACAACTACTCACTTTCCAGCAAAATGAAAAATATGCTCTCCTTGCCAGGGGGTTAGCAAAAAGGCTTTTTCTTAAAGGAAAGAGTTTGCCTTATGTAGATCAAAGTATTGTTTAGCGTTTACTAGAGGACAACTGTATTGTATCTTGTCCGTTCCAAAAATATACAATGGAGCTCAATGAATGACTGTATATTGGGAGAAAGAACTATGTTTTTATAACATGGCAGCAGATTAAACAGACTCTTGAATGTACAACTGAGAAAGGAATAATTTCAGTATAATTCTTACATTATTGAGAATTACATTATTCTCTTCATTCTCTGAACTCTTGTTTTGGGGATGAAGTAAACTTAGGTTTTTATCCTATGCTTTGGCTTTTTGAGACAGGGTCTTCTTGTAGCCCCAGCTTGCCTGAATCTTGCTATGTAGACCAGGCTGACCTTGAATTCACAGAGATTCACCTGCCTCTGCCTCCTGAGTAGTGGGATTAAAGGCATGCACCACCATGCCTGGCACTGCATATTTATAATGAATGAATACACAAGTCATTCCATGCAATAATGAAGTGTCGGAGCTAAAAAAACTTAGAACATCACCTAAGGTGATCCTTTGTCATTTTAGAGTTTAATAAAAGATCAGTAGTGAAATACTATTCCTTTTGTTCAGATCTATGTGGAATGCTGTAATAGAATATCATTTACTAGGTCAAAGAATTCTTAGAAATGACAGAAATTGATGTATGAACATTTTAGAAATATGGATACTCAAAGATTAAGACAGTAGAGTCGGTGTCTGGTGAGGTCCTACCTCTTCCTGATTCAAAGAGATCTTTATTCTCAATGCAGCCTCACATGGTGGAGGAAATGAGGTGGTATCTCTAGCCCTTTATAAAGGTGTTAGTCATAGCAATTAAGAGAACAACCCATCAAGAATGTATAACAAATCTAGATATTACACACACCAGAACGTTGCTGCACCCAGTTTCATAAAACATACAGTACTGGATATAAAGCATAGCCTGACCTCAACACAGTAATAGTGACTGACTTCAATATCCACTCACACCAGTATACCATTACCATCCAGACAAAAAAAGTATCACCAAAGAAACATGAGTTAAGTGACATTATATAGTAAATGGATACAACAGACATCTATAAAGTATTCCACTTAAATACTTCAGAATGTGCATTCTTCTGAGTATCCCATGAAATTTTTCTACTAAAATTGACCATATTTTAGATATAATATGTCTTAACCTATAAAAAGGTGAAATATTTCCTTATATTCTCTCCTACCACAATGGAATCAATAGCTAGAGAAACTATAAGAAATATATAAAATAAGAAAGACTTAACAAATATTAAGAGAACTATTATAGTCCTTAATAGGACTATTATAGTCCTCTAATTAGGCAGGATTTTTAATATATCTAGACTTGAATAAAAATGAAAATATAACATATCAAAACCTAGGAGACACAAAACAGTTCTGAAAAAGAATTTTATAGTTATAAGTAACTTTATATAAAAGAAGATAGCTGAAATAAGTAACAATGTACATCCAGGTTCTAAAGAAAAAAGGAACACAACGAACCCCAAATTAACATGTAAAAAGAAGACCAGAGCATAAAAAATGGAGCACAATTGAAACAATTCAAAGGATCGATAAAACAAAGAATTTTTTACCATTTTGTTTTTTATTGAATTGCTATATATTTCATGAAGAATATCTCAATCAATCTTAATCATCTGTATACCCCTCCCCGCTGGCACCCTCCCCTACCCTCCTCTGGAATCCATACATTTTCTTTCATCTGTGTTAAGGTCTGTTGTGTCAAGTTAGTGTCCTCAGGTGACCTCAGTGTGAAACAGAGTTTTTTAAGATAAGCAGCATTGACAAAGCAAGAAAGTTTTAATGAGTCTTATCAAAGGAAAGAGAGGAAGACCAAACTAATAAACTTGGAAGTGCAAAGTGAGACATTATTACAGATACCAAACAAATTCAAAAGATCATTAGGACACACGTTGAAAAGTTATATTCCAGTAAAGTGCGAAATGTAAAAGAAATGAACACATTTCTAGACCTACCAAATTATAGTGGATATAAACAAACAGACCCATATAATGAATAAGAATAAGAAAACAGCAATAGGACAGGACAATGGCTCAATGGGTAAAGGCACTTTCCTGCAGGCCTCAAGCCCTGAGCTCAAATCCGAGAATCCATGGTGGTTAGAAGGAAAGAGAAGACTCCTGAAAGTTGTTCTCTGATCTCCATAGACACACACACACACACACACACACACACAGAGAGAGAGAGAGAGAGAGAGAGGGGGGCAGATTTAAAATTTTAAAGTATACAACAGTAACAAACTCCACAGCTGAGGAAGCCCAGGCCCATATTGATTTGATTTGCTACTGAATTCTACAAGACGTTTGGAGAACCAACATCACTGCTGACTAAAATAATTCATAAACTACCTACGGAAACAATGCTACCAACCTCTTTTTATGAAGCTGGTATAACCCTCATTTCAAAAGTAGGCAAGTTCAAAAATGAAAATAAAAAGATAAACCAATCTCCATGAATATGAATGCATTTTTAATAAATACATAAAAAAACAAAAATACAAATAAATACATGTGATACATCACATAGATATAGAGACAGAAATCAAATGATCATTTGATTAAAAAAAGGTCTTTAAAAAGATCAACATCTTTTCATGATAAAGTCCCTGGAAAAACTACGAATAGAAGGGATATACCCAAACATAATAAAGGCTATATAAGACAGACTTGTAGCCAGTAATATATCAAATGGAAAAAGACTCAGAGCATTTCCACTAAATCAAGAATAAGAAAAGGATATCTAATTTAAATGTTCCTGTTCCACATATTGTTTGAAGTCTTAGCTTGAGCAATAAGACAAGGAAAGAAATCAAACTGATACAAACAGGAAATGATGATTCACATTATCCATATTTGAAGATTACCAGAATATTCTTAGTACTGATCAACACTTTGAGTAAAGAAGCAGAATACAAAAGCAGAACTAGAAAATCAATAGTTTTCTATCTACCAATGACAAATGAGCTGAGAAAGTAACCGATCCCATTCACAGTAGCCACAAAAAAAATAATAATATGGCCTGCTTGATCTTGTGCGGGTCTTGTACATACAACCACGGAAGTTGCAAGTTCATGTGTGAAACAGTCCTGTCATGACTGGCAAGCACTGTTACAGGGCAGCCCTCTACTCCTTCTGGCTCATAGAATCTTTCCAACTAAACTCTGCTCCTAGTACCCATGTCTGATAGATGACAACTCCCTGTAACTCCAGTTCCAGGGGAAATCCAATGGCTCTGGCTTCCATGGGCACCTACACTCACATGCACATACCCACACACAGACACACATAATTTAAAATCAAAATAAATCATTAAGAAAATAGAACATGATGACCAGTCAGTGTCACTCTGTCTTGCCTTCAACTGCATATTCCGTTAACCTAAAGGATCTACCTGTGATCGGTGCTTTAATAGATATAGAAAAAACAATGAATAGGATGAGTCACCCACTCTGCTCTTGAGCCTCTGGTCACTTTGCCTCCATCACACCACACCCACTCCCACTGAAAGTCTTTATCCCAACCCCTGTCCTTGCACGCTTCCTCTAAATCTTCATATAGTCATTGTCCCTTGCTACCTTAGAACTCTGAGCAACTGCCACTCTCTGAGAAAGTTCTGCTCTACAGAACCAATTAAATACCCCCATTTAAGTTTTAAGTGGACCTTTTACCTTATATCCTCTGATTCCCCACCTTCCTCAGGCCCCTCTGTGATGGTTAGTGCTATCATCTTGACAGGATCTGGAATCACGTAGGAGACACGTCTCCAGAGATACTTAGGAGGGATTAGTTTGACTTTGAGCACACCTGTGAGAGATTGTATTGCTAGGTAAACTGAGATGGGAAGACTCACACCAAAAGTAGGCAGCACCATTCCTTGGCTGTGGGTCCTGGACTGTATAAAAAGGCCAGGTGAGCACTAGCATTCACTGCTCCCTACATCCTGTCTATGGATGCAATGTGACCAGCAACGTCCACCGCCTTGACACCCCACCATAGTGAATGTGGCCAGGACTCTGACCCAAAACAAACTCCTTCTCTCTTAAATTGTTTTTGTCAGTGTATTTTATCAGAAAAACAGAAAAGAAACTAAGACACCAGCTTCCTGCGGTTTTTACCATCGTGTTTGCTTACTTCACATATTATACATACTTCACTTATCTCATTACATTACCCAGAAACACAGGCACTCTACAACGGGTTTTTTGTTGTAGACTGAAGTGTCTGTTCCATGCCCTGAGACACAGTACGCTTTCAATGACTATTCATTATTCAATAAATGAGCAGATAAAATACCTCACATAAATACACCGTAAATGAAATTCAAGGAAACTACTATGACTAGAAAATGAACTAAAATGCTACAAAACCTTCACAATAACCCTGACATCTACACCATGCATAGTACTGTCCACGGACCTTTAATAAAGGTGAGAAACTCTTCATGCTTGACTCGGTTCCTCTGGATGTCAATCTTTAGAGTTAGCAACAAAGTGAACAGGAATTTGTGTTCCTCATATAATCCTCGAGCAGCATACTTGAAAACCTCGTAGGTCATGTGGTCAATGATATTGGCAATCCTCTTGCTTGTAATTGGGCTCTTAACAGACCTGAGGAAGAGACTGTTTAAGACACACTTATCTCCCTGTGCTATGCAGTTGTCTATAACAACAGCATCTCTAACGAAGAACTTTGAAGGACCAACTCTTCTTTTTACACATCAAGAGAAACATCCTAAATCTAAAATAACAAGCATTCTTTCAACGTGAAGTAACATAACAGAATTCCTCACTGTTGTCTAAATCAATTTCACCTGCAAGGCATTACCACTCACAATATCTCAGAAATTTTCTTGTTTAGCTGAATGCATAAAACGAAAGGAATCAAATGAATGGGTGAATGGTGCACATGGCTTTCGCTGGGCATAAGACGACAAACCAGAATGACTCGTTAACACGGTGGTAATAATACTAACCTTAGACTTGGGAAAGGAAAACATTCTATCAAAGAAAAAGAAAGCTCTAACATCATCATTCTCGTCCACAGATAAAGGATTCAACCTGGTACACAGGGATGTACCTGGCTAAGGAAAGGTCAAACAAGCCCAGAAACTGGCGGAGCGAAGTCTGATACATCTCGTTAACCAAGCGCATCTCAGTGATGAGGAAGTAGAGGATGCTTCCCCGTGTAGCCACTGAAAGACAAAGAGTTCGATTGCACATGATCCAAGAAAGTAAACCAAATATATTATCCTAAACAAAAGTATAAACAACCATTTTTGCCTATAAACAAGGCTCTAGAGTGATGCCTTTTTACTAGTCTATTTGATTCTTAGAAGCTTACAAAAGTAGCTTGTTATTTGTATTTATCAAATGGCACTGTGAAACCAAGATAGTACTCATCATTTTACAATCTCTATACTCCTTATAAATATTCTTTACTGTCTTACCACAAATAGAAAAATCAAAGGAATTTTAAATGTTTTATATTTAACATTTAGCAAATGATACCGCCAGTCACACAGAACTTTATCCTGTAGCTCCTGAGAATTCATGCCTAACTTTGGCCTAAGTTTGTAAGACAAGACATCTCAAAGATGATGCTCCTTACTCTCCACAAGGAGATGATACACTCTAAGCCTTTTTTCCCAGGAAAATGGTATATCATTAGAGGATAGCCAATTAAATATTTATTTTTGATTCCTTAAGTAGATGTGCACATATCTTTTCAAATAAGTAGCTAAGGAACACCAGAGAAATAGCTTCCTTACGCAAAGACTATAAACAAAGTACTGTACATTGTTGCTAAGTGATAAAGAACTATGAACAGTCCACAATGGCACGCTATTCACTCAGAGGTCACTAATTTGTAGTAGTATTTTTTTCAAAACTCTCATTTTAAAATAAGCTCAGGGGCTGGAGAGATGGTTCAGCAGTCAAGAGCACTAACTCTTTAGCAGAGGATCCAGGTTAGGTTCCCAGCACCCACATAGCAGCTAACAACCATCTGTAACTTCAGTTTCAGGGGATTCAAGGCTCTCTTCTGGCCTCTGTGGGCTTTGTGCACTTAGATGCAGGTAAAACACTCATACACATAAAAAATAAAAATAAATAGAATTTTAAAATAAGACCATGAGAACTTTAAAGCATCTTCCAGCTACCACAGATGGCAAAAATCTAGAAAGGTTATACTATTACATAATTAATCACTTTAAATTTATTAAAGTTCTCAAGAGAAATGGCACAAATCATAATAGACCACCCTACGTTCATAGTAGTTGATATGATGTCCCCACTTCAGTCAGTTTCTCTAACTCTTATTTCCTTCTCCCTCCATTTTCTTATGACATTTCTTTTTCATTATCAGACTCACCAGGTCGGTATTCCTCCCGCGCTGAGTTAATTTGAATTTCTGTCTCAGCAGAAATCTCCAGTTTCTGTGTCACCTCCTCAGCTGTCTTTTTGGTGTTGCTCAGAACAATAATGAGACTCTCGTCCTCTACCAGGGATCCCTGAGTACTCGTCAGGCGGAAAAGTAAATTGTCTTCTAGCTCCTTCATCCTTCTTTTGTTCGCAGTAACATCCTCCATAAGATGAGTTCTTTCTTTCTCCAATTCCTGTTAATTTGCATGAAAATATTTTCTTCGTAAATGAACCTCTCTTACTGGGACATTCCTTACAAACTGAACCTACCTGGCTTTCTCAAGCATCGGTACTGTCCTGTATTTACTATCCTTGGCTGCAATACACATGGGCATCATAAAAGGAGTGGAGAATTGATGGAAGGAAGAAAGGATAGAAAGCAGCATTACACATGCTAAAAATAGATTAGCAATAGCCTCATTATCATTGAATTTTTTCTAAGTGAAATCATTTTGTTATTTTATAATTATATGTAACTATAACATTATTGTAAAGGTAAACTATATTTGAAGATAAATATATATTATCCAACTAAATATAAATACTTCTTTTTAGCTTCTTTAAAAGAGTTTGGATGTTTTAATGTGATTATTTAAAATTTGTCAGTGAAAAAGAGATTCACTTCTCTGAAAAACAGGCAAGTATCCTAGGCCACTTCTATAGGTGCATTTAAGTCAAAAATCTTCACAGTCAGTCATGGGTATGTACCTGTCATCCCAAGCACTCAGGAGGCTGAGGCAGGGGAATTTCGAATTTAAGGCCCAGCCTAGATTACATAGCAAGAATCTGTCTCAAAACTATTCTTTGTCTGAAAAGGTACTATTCTATTCAAAACATATCCAGTTAGGGGTGGGAAGTAGCTCAGTGGGTAAAGTGTCTATGTAACATGCACAAAGCCCTGGGTTCAAACTCCATCATTACCTAAACCAGACATGGCAGTACATGCATGCAATCCCAGTACTTGGAAAGTGAATAACACAGTTCTTCGTTTCTAGTATTTGTCTTACATGTGAGAAAGGACATTCATAGCCAGTCTGCATATCAGGCCTTGTTTTGATTACTATCAATATGCTGATAACTCAGTTGTGGGTAGCAGATAATTCAGTTGATTAAGAAGCACTTCCCTGATGCATGCAAGGCTCTGATTTTGATCCTTTCACTGAAAAAGAGGAAGGAAGGAAGGAAGGAAGGAAGGAAGGAAGGAAGGAAGGAAGGGAGGGAGGGAGGGAGGGAGGGAGGGAGGGAGGGAGGGAGGGAGGGAAGATCTACATACAGATGGTAATTAAATAGTAGATAGATGGGTAAAGATCAGAGAGACATCTTTCAATAATAACTTTAAAATATCAATGGCCTCAGTTCCCCAGTCAAAAGACACAGATTAGTTTAATAAATTAAGAAACAAATCTATCTTTTTGTTGTCTGCAAGAAACTCATCTCTTTCAAGGATAGGCACGATCTTAGAGTAAAAGGATGAGAAAAGCAAGCAAATTACACTAAGAAACAAGCAGGCATTACAATTCTAATATCTGACAAAATACACTTCAAATTAAAACTTATCAGAATAAAGAAGGTCGCATCCTTCCATTCTTGTTTTTTGGAAATGGATTTTAAATATGTTATTTATTTTTATTTTATGTTTACGAATGTATTGTTTGCATGTATGTAAGTGCACCTGTGTCATGCAATGCCTGCAGAGGTCAGAAGAGGGCATGAGATTCCCTGGAACTGGAGTAACAGAAGGTTGTTAGCCACCATGAGGGTGCTGGAAATTGAACTCAGGTCCTCTGTCAGAGCAGCCAGTGCTCTTAACTGATGAGCCATCTCTCCAGCACCTCCCCTCTTCATATTCTTATAACAATGCCTGGTACCTTGTATGCACTGAATTCATATAATGTAGGTAAAATGAAAAATCTAATCCCAGTGCCATAAATACAAACATGAATGCGCTTTCTCTGAATACCACAAAGTTTAAAATAACAGTTGCAGTGACAACATCTCATCAAAGTAAACAGCAAGGAGGCCAGTGAATCGTGACTGGTTGAGCAGTTCTGGTGGGAGAGATCCTGCAGAACTCTGAACTCAGTCTGAGTCCTATGAATTAGTTCCTAGGCTAGTTTAGAAAATAAATTCCTCTTTAAGCAAAATGAAGGTTTATCCTGGAGATGCAGGGATGGTATCAGTTCCTAATTTGCTGAGCTGCTGCCACTTGAGGAAGCACCTGCTCTGCCATCTGTTGTCCTACTGCGTATGAACCTTCCTCGGTTGTTACCATAATTCATTCATTCAATAAATGAGAATTTCAATTTTCAGTAGATGTAGAAATCTGTATAAACAAGTGACATTTAAGGGCTGCTATAAAACGGCTTTCTACCAGCAGTTATCATAAAATCCCACATGCCATGCCTACGCTTGGAGATAAAATGATAATAAATGACAAAATATTTTTAAAGGTATAAATTTCCCATCATACCAGTATCATTCTGAGTTCCTAGAGGTGATCACTGTGAAGCCTTTACCTGTAGAAGGTCTGGAAGCAAGGACTGTAAAGCAGCAGAAAGAGTGATAGTTTAGGCATCAGAAAGGCACAGGTTGGATGGCTAGCCCTGGCCGGGTCACATTTCTATTAGCCTTAGGAGTTCCATCAGCAACACAGACACGGAAACAGCAGACAGAGCAACCAATAATGGCATCTCCAGCAATGCAGCCAAGACGGGGCTGGATGAAAACGGCTGCTCACCTCACACTGTCTCACTCTGCCTATCCCTTTCCAACTTTTTACTTTTATTTTTGATATATTTTTATTCAATTTTTGTGCATTTCATATGCAGCATCTTAATCAGTTTTGACCATCTCCACCATCCACACCCTCCCATAGCCCTCCCACTGGATTTCATGCATTCTGTCATTTATTTTAAGGCCTCTCAAGACAAGTTAATGTATCCAGATGTCCCTCAGTGGAAGTTCATCCACTGGGATCTAGTGACCATTTTTACTAATCTTGTTCTTCTACAACTCCATATGTCTATATAACGCACTTTGATTACTCTCAACTCTCACACTTTTGGTGATATAAATGTCCTGTTTAGGACTGGGCATCAATTATTAAGCCTAGGAGGAAATTTACTACAGTTGTTTAATTGGCATGGCACCAAACTGCCATCTAAAGCCTTCAAAAGTCTTGAGAAGAATTTTGAGAAGCATAAAAATGATTACTTGGGGAGGAAGAAGCTTGAAAATCAAGCTACAAGTTAGCACAAATAAGGTCGACTGCTAGATATGTGTCCAAAGGAAATGAATTTATTGACAAGAAATTTATACTCTTACATTTACTTCAATAACTTTTGGAAGGGCAAAGATACAGAATCAAGCTAGGTGCCCATCAACATAAAGAAAATGTGTGTGTACACAATAAGCTGCTATTCAGTCAGAAAAAGGAATGGAACCCTGTCATTTTCAGCAAAACAGATGAACCTGAAGGACATTATGTTATGTGAAATAAGACAAACTAAATAGGTAAGGTCTTCCTTATATGTGAAGGTTAAAAAGTCAACCTCACAGGAGAGAAAGATGGTGATTATCAAGGCTAAAAATGGGAGAAGATGGAAATTAGGATGGTTAAATGTACAGTGCAGTTGTTGGGCAGGAGGTATATCTTCTAATGTTCTTCACACAATAGGGCAACAATAGTTGACGATAATGAATATATTTCAAAAGAACTACTGGAGAGGATTTTTTTATTACCAGAACAAAAAAATATGATAAATGGAGTTATGGATAGCCAATTACTCTAATCTGATCATTACACATTGTGTATATGTATATGTACTGACATATCACTCAGGACCCCATAAAGATGTACAGTTATAGGAGTGACTTTAAATATGCATATTTATAAACTTGACACAAAATAAGGATTTTTAGCATATAATCATAAAAGTATATAATTAGGAAGATAAAAAGAGATAAGAAGGGAACTTTCCAGTCTTGAGCTTGCAGTGCTAAGGGAACAAGCTTGTGTGTTAGCAGAGGACATGGGGCAGCCTGCCGAATCCCAGGACATCACAGTCTCATCAGCTTTTTCTCTGGGATAATCTGTCCATGCTTCCAATTACACAACTATTGCTCTGACTTGGGCTTTAAGTCTTCACTGGAGGGTGACCGCGCTGGCCTCCCTGATAACCCTTTTCTCCAGCATCCCCTACTCTGTTGTTTATTGGCATTTGGAGAAATCTCCCTTCCCTATTTTGAAAGGTCCAGAAGTCTCAAAATAGTCTACAAAATTCCGTTAGAATTTATATTTCTGACTTAATCTCTACTTGTGAAACATAGTGTTGAAGTAAAACCATGCCTCTGCATTGCTTTGGAAAACCATAACTAACAAAACAAATAGAAATATATACCATAAGGGACAAATTATTCAAGTCTTGATTTAAATAATAGTAAATAAAAAGACTGAAATTTATTGAAATGGTTATACTCAGTATCATTGTTAATAATGATAATGAAATGATGTTTTCAATTAAAGTTACTTCCAATATTCCCCCAAAATTAAATCTAAGAAGCACATTTTCCCCCAAAGTTTAAAACTGATAACAATAAAATACTGGAAACTATATTATTTGAAGTGTTGCTTAGAAACAGAAATCAATCTGTGCATTAAATAGAAAGCAACCAAATACTAAAATAAGACTACAGTTACGGACAAAAGGGAGATAATCGGGGAAAGAAAACAGAATAGTGGTGTTTGCATTGTAATAAATTCTTCTTTGAGGTATGGTCTCACCAGTATTTTCAGTTATATGGTTGACTTAAACATATTTCCAGTCAAGGAAGTCAAACTGCTTGAGTTCTTGTACATAAGATATTTTTAACTAGTTTAATGATCAGTCCAAAATGACTCAAAATAATTGTCTACAAACCTCTCTCTTAAAAAGAAAATTTCTTGGCAAAGATAGAGGTTTAGACATATAGAGAAACATACAAACACATACATAGAAGGATAAACATCCACGTGGAATATTCTACTTACTAAGTTATAAAGTAAAAATTTTAAATAAGTTGTGATAATGCTGGTTTGTGAAACAATATCCCAAAGAGAATAAAGAAAGCACAGAAGTGCTTCAACAAACTTCACAGAATAACAGGATGGCTCAGCGGGCAAAAGTGCTTTCACAAAAGCCTGACCACCTCAGTTGTTCACCCACTGGATCCCACAGAGGAAGGAGAGGGCCAACTCCCAAAAGTTGCCCTCCAACCTCCATACATATGCCACAAGACAAGCATGCCCACATTTATACATGTATTGTACATATACTCATGCATGCACACACACACATACACTAATAGTAAATAATTTTATCTTTTAATAAAATTGCCTGAACAAAGCTGGAGAGGAGACTTGGTGAGTTAGAGTGCTTGCCATGTAAGCAAGAGGACCAGACTTTGAATTCCCAGCACCCAAGTTTTAAAAAACGTTGGGCATAGCTATGCTTGCTTGGCCTGTAATCCCAACTCTGAGAGGCAGAAATAAGCAGATCCTGGGGGTTCACTGGCCAACCTAACCAAAATGTGCAGCTTCACATTCATTGAGAGACCCTGTTTCAAAAAAAATAAGGTGGAGAGCAACAGAAGAGAGCAAACCTCCTCTGGCCTCCACATGTGTGTACATATGTCATACACGGTCACACACAGGTATGCATAAACCACACGCACACACTCCAAGAATTTGCTACTTATTCATTAAATGCTTATAAAGAAGTGGCTTAACCAAAGAACCAAAGGAAAGTGGAAATTATTTGTCTACATAAACCTCATCTATCACCAATTCTTTTTCCTTTGATTCTTTGAGACAGGATCTCCCCATAGCTCCAGTTGGTCCAAAACTCACTATTTGGTCCAGAGGGCCTGTCTCAGAGCTCTGCATGCCTCTGCCTCCTGAGTGCTAAGGTATATGCTGCCACACACAGTATACTCATCTGAAGGGCATGGTGCAGTGTGGGCCCTGGCAAGGTCACCTGCTATGAGGATTAAGGGAGTAGCCCTGTATCCGTCCGGAGATGAACCACCCGATAGGGGGTTGGCTAGCCAAATTTATAAAACCCCCTGCACCTCCTTGAATAAACCAAGTTTTGCTGTGGCTCACCATCCACATGCATTCCACCTAACTCCTGGAGTTTGGGTCTTAACCCTGCACCTCTCACCCCCTTTCCACAGCGGGGAACCTGCATCCTCCTCTTAGGCTGGTGCCAAGCAGAGGGACCCCAACACTTATCTATCACCAAGTTTTTGAAATCAGTAAAGGAAGTAGATGGCAGTCTCTTGGAGTTCTTGCTTTTAAATACTAATGTATTTAAAATACATTACATAAATACATTGGTGTATTTAAAATACACCAAGGTTTTGTTACCAAAAGCAATTTCTTTTGTGTACATGATACAGGTGATTAAATAGAATGATTAACAAAATAACTTAGAAACAGATCTTTCCTATGCCATCAGAATTTGTGATACCAATGTCTAGTTAGTGTCTCTATTGAATAACTTCCCATGCATTGGTAGACTCAAGATCAGGTCCTTTTACTTTAAAGGAAAACTATCTGCTTGCTCCTCCAGAACTCTTTACAATCCTGGAGGCCTTATTCCTCCATCACAAGAAGCTCTAGATTGATTGGTATTTTTCTCCTATAGGATAACACTCTCTTTGAGTTCATGATCTCTAGGATTTAGGTAGAGATAAGCTAAGACACTTGGTTTTCTATAAAAGAAAGCTAACCATTTAACTGCTGGTTTACTTGTTGCTGAAAATGTCTGAATACATCACCTTCTGTTGATAACACTCCAAATCCTCTTTACATATTACATACACATACATATACATACAATTACATATACTTTAACGTGAACTCTAATAGTGCAGTCATTGTGGAAAATAGAATAGAGATACCTCAGGAAAACTAAAGATAGAATTATGATACAACCCAGCAATCCCACTATTGGGTATATAGTCAAAAGAAATCATTAGGTCAAAGAGATAACTATATTTCTTTTTACTGAAGCCTTGTTCATAATAGCTAAGAGATGGAATCAAATTAAATGTCTATCAACTGATGAACGGATGAATGAAATGAGGCATGCATACACAATAGACTATTTGAATATAAAAATAGGATTCTATGAATTGCAACATGGTAAACCTGAAGGATATTACATTTAGCAAAACAAACTGGACACTACAAAGAAAATCCTGTAAGAACTCATCCAGATGAAGAATCTGAAACAATATGATTTCATAGAAGTAGAGAGAATAGAACTTAATGTTTAGAATGGGGAGGAGGAAGACGAGGGTTCAGTAAGAGAATAGCAATGTATAGCTAGATAGGAGGAGCAGATGCTAGTATTTTACACAGTAGAGTGACTATAGGTAACAATAATATGTGTTTCTAAATACTTAGAATCTATACGGTTAAGGATAAACTAACTACCCTAATTGTATTCTTACACAGTGAATCCATGTATAGAAACATACTGTCTATCACAAATATGTACAAGCACATTCAGTAAAGTGGCTCAGTGGGAAAAGGTCCTTTCTGCCAAGTCTGACAACGTGAGTTCCATCCCTGGAAGGAAGAGAACTGACTCCTTCAAAGTTGTCCTCTGACCTCTACACGTACACAACGGCAGACAAACACACACACACACAAGCCCAGTAGTTCATTTCTTTGACCAGTAGGATCCTATAGGACCCCCAACATTACAGGTTATTACCATTGCTCTTGGTTACCCTCCAAAACTTGAAAGTAAGTCCTTATTGCTGAAGACATCAGATACTTGAATCATAAAACATGGAGAAACCAAATGGATATTGATCTGGTATTGTTGCTTTGTGTTTGTGTGTTTGTGTGTTTGTTTGTTTAAAAAAGACTATCATACTATTCTGACCACACTTCAAAGAACTGTTTATTGTAGGTGTGGAATGAGTTCTGTTAATGGGAGATTAATAGGGGAGTAATTTTCTCAAGACACTCTATTTTCCAAGAAGGAGGAAAAAGGCCAGCCCTGGACCCATACTGACTTTGTAAGGCTGACCAAAGTCTTTGCCAAGGAGCTGAAAGCACTCCTTGCTACTGTAATCCTCTCCTGCCAACAAAGCTGGGTGTTAGTGGCATTTTTGTTGGCTTTGCTTTTGCTTTGTTTTATTGCAACCAACATCTGTCAGACCAAATTATTTCTTCCAGAGAAATTGTATTCATCTCAATACAATATAAGAAAACCAAGGATAATTACATCATGCAAACTGCCACCAGGGTCCCTTATCTCACTGAAGCCAAGGCTACAGGAAAAGGCAGAGCCTGGGGCTCCAGTGATGTATACTAGCTCAAAAGACCCTCGGATTCCAATGTGCTGTTGTACATGCTGCTAATTAAAATTTTTTAATGTCTCTCCTGAAGTAATGGTATAGTATTGCTATATCTCTTCAACCACTGCTGAGATTTAACCCAGGAAAGTAGCCAGTATATACTATGAAGGCTGTTTGTTTCCTCAACAGTTAGTTTGACAGGATCCACAGCACTGGGTCTTGCCACACAGAGGTCAACCATTCCCATGAATTTATGAAGCTGGGTTAAAGGCTCCCAAAAGCAAGTTACAATTTCATGACTATAGTTCACATGCTATAAATTAAAAATAAAGAGAGCAGATTCATGGAAAGAAAGGGGTTGGGGAGAAGGGAGGACAAGAAGTAGAGTAAGAAGGAAAAAGATACCTTCTCTCTCCCTTCTAACGATAGGGCTCAGAAGAGCGTCACCGTTGATACAGACACAGAACATGGAGACAGATTCAGGGGCTCTGCTAACGCTCTTAACCCAATAAATCTCCAGGTCAGCATAGAAAGAGCCATAAAGGAAAACGACTTCATTGCTTTGGAGCCCAGAAGCAAGTTGATAGGCAACTTTCGGAGTTCCTGCAGCTGCATCATGGCAGTCTCATTAAAATCTTCTACATTTCTCTGCCTAAGCCTCTCATGCTCCCTAGAGGAAATGCTGACTCAGAAAAAAGCAAGTTTACAAATTCTTGGCCGTTTTTTCACGGAGCATTAAGTTATCCCACAAAATAGCAGTAAAGAAAGGCACAGGTTGTTCGCAGAGCTTTGTTCAGTCCCTCTGTCCTGAGTCATTTTCACTGTCAATTTGACAGCCTAACATCACGTAAGAAGCCAGCCTTAATTGAAGAATTTCCCAGATCAGATCATCTTGTGGCCATGTTTGCAGGAGACTGTCTCTGTTGTTAATCAGTGTAGGAAAGCCCGGCCCACTTTGGGTTGGTGCTGTCCCTAGGCGGTAGTCCTGAACTGTGTAAGAACTAGCCAGCTGGCTGCTTGCAGGCAACATGCCTCCAAGGCTCCCCCTGTACGTTTTTGGCTGTGAAGTGAGTTCCCTGGTTGGAGGTAACACTATGTAGCATAGCAAGTGGGCCTTCCGTCCTTTAAGTTCCTGCCTTGAGTTCTGCCTCGACTTCCTCCAAGATGGACAGTGATCTGGAATTATAAGCTGAAATAAGCCCTTTCTTCCCTCATCTTTCTTTTGGTCTGAGTATTTGTCACAAAAACAGAAATGAATCTAGAACAGTAGTTTTTGAAGGCTGCATGAAGACCAAAACTTTAAATTCATGTTATAAATTTTTTATTACATTGATTTATTTAGGGGGCCAAACAAACCATGGCACATTTGTGGAGGTCGAAAGACAATTGAGAGGAATAGGAGTTGATTCTCTGTACCACACAAATCTTGGGGATGGAACTGGGGGTCACCAGCTGACCAGTAGGTGCCCTTACCCACTGAGCCACCTTACCTGCCACTCAGTTTCTAAGCTCACAATTTACACACCACACCAGACCTCCACACATGTAGAGCTCTCCTAGATAACAAGAACTAAGGTTTCTTGTTCTCTGAGTGCGAAGTTTACACCTAATATCATAAAAGCACAACATTCAAATGAAAGCATAAGAGAAATGAAAGTCAAAAAGTAAATAAAATTCATAATAGGACAAACTTGTCAGAAAAATAACAAATTAACACCAGGATAATGATAGAGAAAATGAGACTGATAACCTTACAGTTACATAGTAAGTATCTATAAAATTTATCAATGATACACATAATTTATGGAAATATATGAGACGTGGCTAGGGAGTGGCTTAGTTAGTTAAGTCCCCATGCAAGCATGAGGAACTGAGTATGTACTCCTAGCACGCAGGTAAAAAGCCAAACACAGTACCAGGTGTCTATGACAGCAGCACTGGGAAAGGAAGGGCTGAGACAGGCACATCCTTGAAGCTCATTGGTTGGTCTAAATTAGTGAGCTTCAAGTTCAGTGAGAGACCTTGTTTAAAAAAATAATTGAGGAAAGATCTATCTTTGTCCAGCTATCTATCTCTGTCCTCTCTGTCCTTTACACACACATACACACACAAGCATGAACTTACACTAGCAAGTATGTGCACCATTCATATACAACAGAAAGAGAGAGAGATGGAGGGAGGGAGGGAGAAAGAGAGAGAATAGGCTAATGATAACTTTTACAAAGAACTGAAGAATTGTGTGAATTTGGGAAGCTTGGTTAAAGACGCCTAAAATTTAAGTCTGCATTTCATACCATAGGAAAGACTGGGGATAAAAGGGAGAAAGTCAGTCCTGTGACAACTTTCAAATTATTTTTATAAATGAAAGACAGTACAGTGCAGAACCAGATTTGGCCTTGCTTCACCCACCTGTTTCTCTGTGAGGATGACTCTCCCCAGTAACTGATCCTCCAGACCTTTCATGGTAACAGTGAAGTCTATGATGGAGGTCCGAGCACTTATTTCTGGGGTGTAGGCTGGATTGGGCAGTTTGGTAGTAATGTAGAGCTTGAAGCCATCCATAACATCTACTTCTTTGTCACCAATTTTTACCTTTTTCATAAAGCAAAAAATAAGAGAAACAAAAGACTGATATACCTGAGTCCTTTTCATGTTGGGTCAATCATCATTTTGATCAATTTGTAACTGGAGATAATATGTATACTAAAATATAAAAAGAAATGGTCATTAGCTACTCACAGACCTCCAAGCCACTATAATGGAATGGGGGACAGGAGAAGAAGGAAGGAAGATAAGAAGCGGGGTAGCCGGGGAATCCAACATATACCACGTAATAAATATCGAACTTGGCATCAAAATGGTCATGAACAAACCCAGGAGCTAAACAAAAACCAAGCCATGATTCACTCAGAAGTTGAGACTGAGGGAAAAGCTTATTATTCACATAATTAAGTTGGGGATGGGCAAGGATTAAAAAGTCACCCTAGCAAGATCTAAAAATGGTTTGAGAGATCAAGGAGGTGCTGCTGGTATAGGTCTTATGATAGTTATGGGATGGGGTCTGGATGAGATTTCCACACATGGAGGGGAACAAGGGTTTGTGTCATTTGAAGTTCTAAGAAGAGCCATATAGAGCCCCCAGGCTTTCATATGAGTTTGCCCAAATATGGAACAGAAGAAGGGAGAGGCATGAAGGGTCTTAACGTCCTCAGGAGTCAAAGGTCTTTATTAAAAATGTAAAATTAGAGCAATGGAGCAGGAAACTAACCTGTAAGCCTTCTACCTGAAGTTTAGCTCCCAAAGTTGTAGAAGATATTATGCAAGCAGCTAAAGTAGGAAATCAATCATTGATCCAACCCAACCCTAAAGTCTAATTAACCATAACAACCAGCACAGGAAACTATTTCTGTTAGTGTGGTAGTGGTACTGTTACCTGGGGTTAACCAGCAGCTGTCTAATTGAAGTTCTCTCAACAGGAGTGACCTTGTGGTGGAACTGTAAACACAGTCAAACTGCACGTGTCTGGAGAGGTCCTATATCCTAGAGAAAACCCTATCTCTGTCATATTTCTAGACAAATGAAATTTCTTACCATATGCTAAATATGGCAAATATTTATAGACAAGCATACTGTACACCACTCATCACAGAATCTTCTTTTTGCAACAGATGGAGGCTACTGCAGAATCCCACAACTAATCAGACACTGAGAACATACATCTGAGAGATGCCCAGTTCTAGTGACACATCTGCAGTGGAACCTCTACACATAAGGCTCATGGAGCACAGCAGAACTAGTGGTAGAGAGAACACAGTGCAGCCCTCACCTCTCACCAGTGAACTTCCTTATACCACAGATCACGATACACACAGGAGACCTCAACTAGTTTTAAGTTTTAAGAATAAGCAACTGCAGAGTGTGTATCCCAGGATAGAACTCCTTTAGTAACCTCTCCCACCCATGGTTCAGGGACTATTGCAGAAGAGGGGGCAGAAAGATTGCAACAGCCAGGGTTCATGAACATAAGGAAGCAGAGGCTTTAAGACTACTGAAATCTTTCATGTGTGAGCTTGTGGCGATGGTGGCATCAAGCACAGGACCCACGCCAACGCAATCAGACAAGGGCCCAGGATGGTGCACGGGAAATGGATATTGGGCCAACCCTAGTCTGAGAACTAGTCTGATTACTCCTAGATGACAAAGAGTATCCACAATCTCTAGATAGGCTGACTAGACTACAGTTGACAAATTTGAACCAAAGGACATCTGAGTATAAATGCTTGACTGGATAGGACTTAACATGTATGGCTCCATACATGAGGTCTGATGGGGAGATAGGAGCATGTTTGGGGGAGGGATCTAAATTTGATTAGGAACTATTGTATGAAATATACAAACGCTCAATAAAAATTAAGAATAAATGAGCAAAAAGTAAAGTTGATATGCTTTAAAGGATTGCTCTTAGATACTTTAATTTCAATTTAAGATAAAAAAGGGACAATCCTGTCCCCACTGACTACAATCTGAGTTGCAGCTCTCTAAGAAGATTCCATCTATTTCTCATTGACCTGGACACACACAATTCCTCTGCACATGGTTATAATAGGTTTCACCTACCTTAAAGGTAGATCCAGTTTTAATAAAATTTCTTTCCAAAACATTGTCCAGAGCAGGATCTAGTTCCTCTCCCACATCTTCAATAAGCAAGGGTCTTCCAAGGGAAAGACTGTCCTCCAGGTGGTTTCTAAAGTATTTATGGTTAAGAGATGTGATCTAAAAATGGGATGGGATCACAAGGTAACTTTTAACAGACAGGTTTATGATGCAATGTGCAGTAATGACATGTAATGTCTAAAGCAATCTGCTGCAGGAAACACAGACTTAGAAACCCTGGACTTTAGAAGCCATGCTAGTTGCAGAAAGCATAAGTCACTTCCATTCTACCTTCAATGAACACATAGTCTCTCCTGCAGGAAGCATGTGAAGGTAGTATATTACATCTCTGCATTTTCCTGTCCATCAGGAACACTGCTGGGACAAGTAATGACTGAACAACTGGGAAGTGTGTTTGTAAGCACTGCACATGTGGTATGAAACAGCTCTGCTTTCTCTGATTATGCATGAGCACCTAAGAGGTAAGAGTCTGGAGCCACTGGAAGATGGCATTGGTAGAGATGGAAATGCAAACAATGAGGCTGAAAATATTTTATCATTAGATATAAACTTGCACCTGCTACAGCTTTACTAAGAAATCTAAATTATCTGTAACAACCAAATATTTCTTTTTGAACACAGTAATCTAGACAAAAACAACTTGACTGATAATATAAATACACTCGAACAGAAATCACCTGGAGTTCATTTTGGCTTTCTTTATTTTTAATCCAGATCTTGCCTTGAGTCTGTGGATCGATTAGCAAAGGATAGCGAGATGCCTTTGTGACAATAATTCCATTCTGAATGGACAGGTCATCGCTTGGCAGGCCGTGGAGGTTCCATTCACTGATAGTAGGAGCATCGATCAGAAGCTCATTAAGATTTAGATCATTTCCAAATGGGATTTTACGAGTTTTCATTTCCTTCTTCCAATCATGTAAGAGCAAATCTCGAAACTCTTGGTTAAATGGACCAGAGTAAGACAGAAAAGCTGTAGCCAGCAACGCATCCCCTATAATGGAAAACAAGCACTATTAAAATATCCTGGGATCACCCTTGCAGTTATGTAGCATGTGAACATTGTATAAACACACTTTCTTTTAAACCAAATTCCACAAATTGAACAGTAAGCTGCACATTCCCAGTGACTTGATGAATAAGCATGAACTCAATTCATTGTTGAATAGAGTACACACGCCCAAGCACGTGAGAACCGCTGGAAGCTAGAAGTCAGGCACCAGGTCATCCTAACCTTTGTTGCAAGAGAGAGAATGACCTCTGTGTGAAGATCTACAACCTCAAAAGGCAGAGCCTTCCTTCAAAGTGCCCTTGATCAATATCGCCATGCATTCACTGGAGCATTTGAAAGTGATCTGTTAAGATGTGTAAAGGTTATTAAACCTATCTTAACAGGAAAGCATACATGTCAGACCATTACTCATCCTTCTGAAATGGTTGGAGATCTATAAACAAACACTCAAGTGTTTAAAATAATAAAGTATTGTTTGATTAAAGCCCAAAGTTTCTGATTTCTTATCACATAATCATTAACAAAAGCATTGACAGACCTACTAGTCGTTTAGTTTGTGCAGCAAACTCTTTGCTCTGCTCTGTCCAACGTTCTTTTTCTCCTGCCAGGCCACTGATGAGCGTGGAAGCTGTCTGCATCTTATGTCTGCATCGCTCTGCATCTTCAAGCAAAGTCTGAAGGCCAGGAGCAGAAGAAAGCCCTTACTGAGAAAGCTTTACCCTCTAGCTCAAAAATGTGTATTTACAACATACTATCTGCCTTTCTTAGGACATGGGAGTCGGCATTTCACAGGAAGCAGAGCTGCTATCCATCTATGATGACCCTGTCCCATCTCTGATCTCTGTCTAAGGAATGTGGTGGGAATGGATTCCTCTAGGTGATGACCTGGACCCAGCAGCCAGACCTTCTCCAGGTTTAACAGCTGAAAGATGATGGAAATTTCCATTATTCCTAAGTACAGCCACATATGCTAGAATCATATAACATCAAACATGTTAATAAATTCACATCCTTAGGGTAGGAATACCTTTTATATTAAAGCCTCATGTAATCATCGATTTATCTAAGGCCTATTTACTTCAGGAGAAGCTTTCATCTCTGTCACCTCATGGTCCCTCAATACTCATGCACAAATTTCAACCTCGTTTGACTTAGTGGACCTTTCTCTGCTTTTCCTTGAGACAGTAAACGGATTTTAATGCAGACTTCCACATACTATAGCTACTGAGAACCCATACTTAACCCCACCTCCAATTTCCAGTGCTGGTGATGGAACTTGGTGCCTCAGGCATGCACTGTATGCACTGTATCCCAGCCCAAAGAATTCTCTCCTTCTATAATTAAGAATTACCTACAAGTTCTACCTGTGAAAACTTAGGAGATTTTTTGAAGGTGTGCTCAAAGGCTTAGCTACATGAGCAGTCACTAGATGTCCATTAATAACAACAAATACATTTTGTATATTTTTACAAGATAATTTAATGGGAATATACACAATGGTATGGCAAGCTTAAACTGTCTCAGTTCTTTTCTTTATTGGAATTATTCAAATGTCCATTTAAATCATTATGGTATGTCAAAATAAATACTCTGAACTGATTAAAAATGATCTTGTAAATTTCTTTCAACAAGAAAACAGATGACAATATTTTACTAATAATTTATGAAACAGTATTGCCAAATGCCCTATCTTTAAATGGGGTTAAAATATATGTAAAACATAGCATATGTTCAGATACAAAATGATAAAGAACAAAGCACTATTTGTATTCCTCTCCAGAGTAACCTAAATCCATTTCTGTCATCAGCACAGACTGCTTTTGTAAGAGTAACACACTACAATATTTGGCAAAAGCAAGATACTTAAACCAGTTTGTTCTCGTCTTCTTTATGGAATTTTTCCCTACAGTTAATGCAAAATAGCCAAGAGCCTAGCTGACAGATGGACCCCAGACCTGAATCACCCATGTTTACTTGTTTCCCCCAAAAAGAAAGATACCAGCTGTGCGGTATGTGATTCCCCATAAAATTTAAAAGTTTGCATTTTTCATTTAAAAAACATTCATAATTGCAGTCATGTTCTCTAAATGTCCCATCCTTACCTCACTCTAGCCAAGTCAGAAAAACTGCCAGACCTTCCTGATCTTTGTTCTCTGAGAGCCCAGGTTTCTCTATCTTATTGTGACACAGGGAAGAGTGGTTAAATGCCTGATAGTACAGAATAAGAGATGGGTTGTTTCCACTGGTACTAGTTAAGGATTGTGTGCATAATCCCTAGGTCCTGACCCCCCAATGGGTTCTCTCTTAACTGGGTAGTGAACTGGCTACATCTCTGGTAGGTCAGAAGAAACAATGTTCTAAACTATCCTCTGGGGAGAGTGGCCAGGACACTGTCCCACAGGACCATGCAAGCCTGGACTACAATGAACTGAAGACAAAGGCCTGGGAGTCTTCTTGTCTGGGAAGCTCTCAGGTCTCTTGGACATTCATCAAGCTCTAGGGATAAGGGGAAAAATGATAAAAATGACTGAAGTCATGTTCAGAACATGGGGGCTCATGGCTAGATTTTTTCCTTAAAGGATTTCGACATTTGTTGAAACTCAAGTTTAAAGGTATAACCATATTTTTGCAGTAGTAGTTTCTGTGTGTTCCTAGAATTCAACTAGCAAACAGATGTTCCAAAATAGTGACAATGTAAAGAACTCATTGAATAAGTTATAAAAAAACATGATAAAATTTAAACAAAATAACATAAAAAACTAAGTTTTTATTCAGGAGTGTTTCCAGATATAAGCAAATTTCAAAAATGCTATAAATTAATATGTTGTCTTCCTCCTGGTTTTTAAATACAATGTTCTTTTTCTCCTAACCGAGTGAACTCTGTGGTTAGAAATACAGTTCATGCAGGTTCTGAATGCCTATTTTTAAAGCTTCTTTTGAGAGGCTGTCAGCTTTCAGACTTGTCTTTAAGAGAAATTGCATGCATCCTACTGTCAGAGGAACTGAAAGCTGAAGGCAGGGGTCTTCATCTGGACAGAGGAAAGCTGAGAAGGAGCACAAGCTTCCATAAAATGTTCCAAGAAACAATCTCTCATTTGACAAATACAGGATTTATCAGAGGCAAATACAGATGTTGTGGGGCTAAGAGCTTATATAATTGGGGGAAGGGAGTACTTTAAAAACAAATCACTAGAGACTCTGTAAATATGAAATACAACATTACATAGGATAGAGAGATGAAAAAGGTTATATGACTTAGAAACTCCAGTGCCTTTTCCATGTGATTTTTTTAGACATTTTACCAAATTATCCGCATATAGAAGTTTTCTGATCCTTACCTGCCACCCTCCCTCTCCAGTCAACTATGATCACCTATGCAAGTAAGGGACCCTGAAGCATAAGCTACCTTGGTTCTATATTAAATCCATTTTGATTTTCAGAAGGAAGGAGGCCCTAGGAGAACTGGATTTAGTATAAATTAAATGAAGAACTGATAGATGGTGTATATATGACCCTAAATTCTAAAAGCTGCTAAAGTTCCAGATCTACATAGTTTGAGAAGTCTGTAGATGGTCACTATCCTTGGGGTATGCTCATGTGGTCAGCTACACTGGTCCAGCAGAGAGGCCTTAACTCAACATCAAAATATGAAAGTCTAGCATGGGCTGTGATTGACCAGCTTAGAGCCAGCACTCTTTCTCTTGACCTATCTGGGTCTTCATTTCTTTAACTAGATAAAAGTATCCACCCTACCTACCAGCACAAGACTATTTCAAAGATTAAAGGTGAGAGTGTTGGAAGAGATCATTTGGGAGATCTAACAAAAAAGGCTACCCAATGTGCAGGTATCATCACCTTCCGTGTGAATAGGGAAACCATGCAGTACCATCTCCTTCCGTGTGAGTAAGGAAACCTGGAACAGAATGTTCTGAACCAGCTGCCACCTTGGTGGGTCATCCAACATCTCACTAAAGCCTGTGGTGCCTGTTAGAAACAAACTCCAGGACCCTGTGAAGGACCATTTGTTACACATGTGGTCATGTGTAAAATTCAATGAATCCTTGCAGGAAATCAAGCCTTGAAGAAAGAAACTACAGCAGTGAGGACTTGTAAGACCTGTGGAGGGGCATGACCATCCCTCCCGGGCCAAAGGTTGGCTACCTGCTTTTCAGTCATGGCCTGCTCATACTCCGCCTGGACCACGTCAAGCTCCGCTCGCTTGTCATCCAGCTCAGCCTGGGCTTTCTGCAGGTCCTGCATGGCCAGGACATGGCGATTCTCTTGCACTACCAAGTTGGCCTGCAGGCAACACAGTGTGAGAAAAAAGCAAAAAAAAAAACCCAAACACACAGTTCAGAGTCTGGGAGCTCAGCAATGCCACAGGCTTGCACATGCGTTTTGCTCCAGGGTGACCTCAATTTGCATGAATGCCAGACCAAATTTTGATGTGAGCTTGTCATACTTGTTAATAAGCACAAAACAGAAATCATCAGAACAGAGGTCAGCAAATTTATTTTCTGTAAAGTTCCAAACTGTATTTTAGGCTTTGGGTGGCAAAAGGCAAAACTAAAGCTATTAAATATTTATTTAAAACCATTTCATAAGCCACAGGTATAGACAGTGGGCTTTATGCAACCTATGGCTTCAGTTCACCTATTCCAGGTCAGAACAATATAATATTAAATATATATGGGAAATTATAGAATATTATAATGCTAAGAGTGCTTTACTCAGGGAGAAAATTATTTTAATAAATTTTTTAAACACCACAGAAAAAGGAAAAGCTGAATATAGACCATCCCTGACTTAAAATCCTTTGACTTACAATTTTTCAGCTTTATAATGGTATAAATATTTGAATTTTGCATTCTGGTCTTTTTCCAGGTTGGGCATATGTAGTATGATGCTCTCTCAAGATACAGCTGTGAGCCACAGCTAGAAGACAAGTTCACTTCCAGCACCCCACAGTGTACTATGATGCCAAGCCATGCTGTTTGGTAGGCTCAGGTACATCAAATACAGTTTTATTTACAATATGCATCTAATACATCTACCAGCCTATCACTGATTGAACAGAAGCTCATGAGTTGAACCATCACCATATTTCAGGGTGTCATCTTAACAGAATTCATCATCGTTGATATGTAATAAATGACAGCATAACTATTCACAGGCAGAACTGATACTGTAGCCTGTGGCAAATTAAATTGTGTTTAAGGATGTTACTAAAATAGAGTCACAGACTAAGAGAATAATATTAGGAAAAGGAGGAGTATAGAAAATAGTTGATGCTCATCAGAATTTAGATCCTTTAATTTTTAAAATCAAATTTCTCTATTTTAAAACCCCAAAGCTGAGGAACTGTTTGCAGTTCATCACTGGTGGGGAAATTTTTTTAAATATTTTGAGATAGATCATTTTCCTATTTCAAAACCCTGGGCTTCCAAGGTTTAGAGAATATAGCTTTAAGAAAAATGTCAGAGTCCCATAACTGGCAGAACCAGAGTGATGAAAGCAGTTACATCACAGTTAAGGACTGATGCATGAAACAGGCCCCTCTGTTACTCTCGAGGCTGAGCTGCTGCTGCGGACAGTGTGTGAAGGCGAGCAAGGCCTCTATGTTGGAAGCACTGCCATAGTCTAAGATTTGGAATAGTTTCTAGTGCTTTATTGAGAAAATTCTTATTACAACTGAAACTCTCAGACACTGGTAACCCAATCCTTCAAGGCCAGTTACCAGTTACTCTAGAACTCCGTGTGACTTAAACAGTGAGACAGTTTCCTCATTAAAATGATGGTCATGCTGCCAAATTGCCTTCTGGGTAGAGACTTATAGGTCTGTGCTGCTCTCAGTATTGGTCAGAGAAGCTTCTTTTAGCAGTGGATGGCAACCAGTGGTCAAAGTGCTAAACATAAGAGACTGGATGCTCTAAACAGGATACCCATAAACACACACACACGAGAGAGAGAGAGAGAGAGAGAGAGAGAGAGAGACAGAGACAGAGAGAGAGAGAGAATGAACTGTGGGAGAGGAGGTAGAAAGAATGCACAATCCAGAGGATGGGGAGGAGAGCTGTGAAATGCTGTCTTCCAGACATGATATGGCTATAGCACTTATGAACTCACAATAGCCATGGTCACCTACACAAGTCTTGAATGAGATCAAGTCATCCAAAGCCAGGCATAGAAGGGGTAGATGATCTCCTGGCCCTACCCTAGATGGAGGAGCTATTGGCAGTCAGGAAGGGAGAATCATTCTTTACCGAGGATATTTATGTCAACAGATAGATTTCTCATGTTCCAATGGATGACCCCACGCCCTAGAAGATTATCTAAAATCATTTTAAAGACATAAATTTAGGAGGGCATGAATGGGCGGTGTAAAAAGAGTTGGAGGAGGAAATAGGAATAGATATATTTCATGGTGTACATGCATGAAATTCTTAAAGTAATGAAATAACATGTAAAAGACCAAGATTGGTCTCATTAACACAGGAGGGTCATGCGGACTTAGAAGACCACAGGGCAGAGGAAGTTACCTCCTGGATAATTGCTCAAGACACCCAGAGATCAGGAGTGAGCCAGGACTGTCGCCTTCTATCAATACTCCCCTCACTCCCTACTGTGTGGTCTAGATTGTCCAGAGTGGAGGCTGAAATGTGAACTTAGACAAAGACATGTCATTGTTATAATGCAAACCTGTTCTGAGGGTCCATGTTAAATGATTTTAGTTCGCTGTTCCTGAAGTAACTACAAAAGCAAAAATTATCCTTCATAATGCAAAAAAAGGCATCACAGATTCAACATTAATCCCCTTTAAGACACTGTTTCTGCTAAGAAACCATACAAAGAATGTTCTGTGCTTCCCATTGGACATGATGGTTATAATTTAGTCAGCCTCAGAGTATCCACCTTTGAGTTTTGCTGAACTCTATAGTTCTCTTGATAAGGCCAAATAGTGTGACATCAATTCTTTGCTCTAAAAGTCTCTGAGTTGAATGAGTCTTTCCTCTGTTAAACTGTTGGAGGAGCCTGAGAACCCCCAGTTAGAAAACATAATGTGACTCACCCTCCTGCCACTCTTCAGTATTTTTATCAAAATTATTTAGTTTCTTAGGTAGCTTGCAAGTGCAAGTAAATTTTGGTTGGTGGTTGGAAAAGAGTAAACTTACAAAAACAAAAATCCACCAAGCTACAAGTTACTATTTTTGAGATATTAGTATTGAGCTCATTTTTTAAAATGTGCTTGCTTCTCTGTTTGTTAAAGACAGGATATCTTTTTAATGATAGAGGAGAATATAAAAATAATTTTATAAATTCAACTATGCAGAGGAAAATGTAGGCATAGTCTCAAAATCACTTTAAGTGACAAACAGATAATATTCTTGCCTAAGGTATAAAGGAGAGACAAAGAAGGCTATGTGCACCATAATCAAAAATCTGCTGTAGGCATTTCCAGTTTCTATGTGTTGACCTTTCCTTACTTATAGGATTTCTTAGCTTAAGGTATTGAACATTATCAGAGAGTTCTGTACTATAATTTTCTGTTTTCTTTTTAAGCAATTCATACAGACTCTATGTCTTTACAAAGAGTCAGTTCATACTTAACAGCTCCTGCAATTCTGATTGGAGTAGGATTATAAAGAAGAAAGATCTTGGGCTCTGTCGTTCAGTGTCTCACCTTCCGGAACTATAGATGTGAGGACAGAAACTGAATGCCAGGGGTTCCTAAGCTACTGTGCAAAGACAAGACTAGTTGATCCAAAGACCTTTCCATGCCAGGGTGACACAGCTCTCCCCAGGATACCTACCTTCAGAGGAAGCACCTCCTTGTTTATAGAAAAGAAGGAAGCCATGGCTTTGGTCCAGGAACAAAGACCAGCTACATTCCCACATACACGTTTAGCTGTCTCAATGTTGTAGTCTGCCATTTCAAAGTAAGGATTCAGAAATTCTATCACCTCTTCATTGATCGTGTCTTTAGGGAATTGCTGTAGGAAAAAAAAAGCAAAATGACATTAAAATACTTGTTTTATGAAGTATTTTTAGACTTATATTCTGTTCTCAATGTAACTGAAACTGTTAAACAGCCAAAAATAGATGAGCGATGTGGTATTTTTGTCAGTATCTCAGGATATTAGGTACAAATCTTAAAGCAGAAGACACAGTAAGAAGTGAATGTAAAAGAACTCTGTTAACATGCACTTGACTCCTGAAGTCCAAAAACAGCAGCTCTATCTAAATATTTGGATTCAGGGAAAAGTTCATTGTTTAGGGGGTTAACACTAATATAGTCATTAGAATTTCAAAACTAATAAAAACTTCTTGTCATTAACCCTAAATGGGTGAATTACAAGTCCATAATATCAACCATGAAAAGAAAAATACACAGCCATATTTAGGCTAGGAACATATAGATTTAACATTTATCAGCAACTAAATACATAATAGATTCAGACAGAAGTTCTATTAAACTCACATGAAATGTGAAGATAATAACCTAGACATTACACCACAAGAATGATGAATTAATTTTCAATCATACAGCTATCACAAATACGAGAGAAAAATTATCTCCCAGAGGAATGTTATTTTAAAATACAGCAGAAATGAATTTATTATAATTCATCCCGCATCAGAAAAACTGACCAACAATGAAATCGAACCTTTAAATAATGGTGTTGTTTTTCTTCTAAAAGGGATAATTATTTTCCAAGTAGAAGTAAATTTAGCACCCAATAATTTAGTAGACTAGCCTTCACAGAACACCTATCACATCCAATAGAATATACTTTCATTCAGACCTTGCTTAACACAAGTTTCTTTTGTCGTACATAGCACATACTGAAGATGGAGGAATTTCTAGGTGGTTGTAACATAAAAGTAGATCGCAAGGGAGCTATCTACCATGCTGAAAGACAGAAACCTGGAGTCACTTCACCAGGATTCTACATAAAGTCCCACTGCCCATGGCCCACTGCTTTCATAAGCTACTTACTGCTGTAGCCGCCTGAAGGCATCTCACAAGATGCTGTAACCCCAGCAGCCACAAGGGCAATGCCAAGTTAAAAACTGAAAGACAGTGCTAACACTGTAACTTGGGAAATGGACATGGGTCGGGTATTCCCCATTAGTTGTCTCTAGATCTACATTTGGAAGATAAGAGAGTAAAACTTCTAGAAGAAAACTAGCATAATTTATTATTCCTCAGAGGGAAGCCAAGGTCTAAACAGAACACAGAAAGTGCAATGAAGGAGACGATGGATAAATTAGCCTACATTAAAATCAAGAACTTCTGCTTAGCAAAAGAGGTGTTAATGGTGTCCACAACTAAGCCAGGAAGCAACTAAAGATATTTAGAGCATTCATAAAGTATTTTAAAAATTAATGGATAAGACCTAACAAGCACTTTTTTTTAATTCCTAAAAGGTTTATAAACCTACAAAAAGGTTTACAGCATCATTAGTCACCAGGGAAATGCAAATTAAGCTCACACTAAAACAACAGCAAAAAGCTGAGATAATGAGGATGTGGAGCAACTTGCACAATGCTGGTGAGTGCATAAAATAACAGGACTCTCCAAAGCCTTCAGTGCAATCTATAAAAACTGATTAAATGTGCATTGCCCATGATCCAACTTCTATCTTTACATATAAAGCCAACAGAAATGTATACGTGCACACCCCTCCATGGGCTGTATATCAATACTGAAAGCAGATTTACTTATTATAGCCAAAACTTAGTTAACAACCCCCAACCCCCCCCCAACAGTCTAATGGATAAATTGAAGCATATCATAGGTTTCACCTGTGTGCTGATTCAAACAAGCTCATGAGAAATTATTGTTAACATTTCAGAAGTTCTGAAAACTGACTGCTAAACGTATTAAAAGCACACTGCATACACAATTAAATGACCATTTAAAATAAAGGCAACCCACAGTTAAAATACCCACTTCTTCATCACTTTCCTAGACTTACTATCATGCATGCTTTTGGGGTCATTTGCACCTGTGCGGTGTAAATGTTCCAGGAGGGCATGCAGCTCAGCTCCTTCCCCTGATCACATTCCCAGCATCATTTTGGGAGCTTGAAACTGGGCACCCTGGAGGTAGCTCACAGTGGCAAATACCCCACATCAAAGCCTTTGTTTTTATTTTCTTCATCAAAACAGTCATCAAACACCAAATATACCACTGTTCATCCTTTGTGCATGCATGTGTTTTTTTGCAGGGGGCTTCCTGTAGCTTCAGATGGAACTCTGGAACTCACTATGTAGACCCTCCCTGACCTATATCACACAGAAATCTTCCTGCCTTTGTCTTCCAAGTGTTGGGTTTAAAGGCATCCGCCACCACCCCTGGTTCCACTGTATGGTCATATACTGGAAAGCTATAAGTGAAAAAGAATAAAATGTTGCCTTTTACAACATTAAAAATAAATCTAGTATATATGGCAAATGAAAGAGGTCAGGTCAAGGTTTAATATCACATGGTTTCACATCAGTAAACATCAACACAAGTAAAGACAATGATCAGAATAAAAGAACAATAGATATTTTAAGGGAAGGAAATGACTAAGTTTAAGCATAAGAGAATTTGGAAGTATATATTTTGCTTTAAGAGACAATTGATGGGTATATGCATATTCATCAAGTGGTATACTTAAATAAACTACACATAATGTGTAGTTTCTGAATTAATGTTCAATACTACTGAGGGTATCAAATTATCAATATTAGGCACAGG
This sequence comes from Eospalax fontanierii, assembly GCA_035773235.1. Lineage (NCBI taxonomy): Eukaryota > Metazoa > Chordata > Mammalia > Rodentia > Spalacidae > Eospalax > Eospalax fontanierii. Next base: position 105,160,725 of record CM069527.1, on the reverse strand, counting down.
CAGTAAGAACTCTATTCACAGGTTCTGACCCCCAAAGACAAATTTAAGGGAGTCTGAGGCAAGAAAATCAAAAGTTCAAGGTCAGCCTAAGATGTATAGGGATGTGGGGGTCTGGGTACTGAGCAAGGCAAGCAACTCCAGATACCCTGAAGGGACAGCAGGTGTGTGGCCTGCTCTGCCTGATATGATAACCTGGCCCCAGGAAGCTACTGTAGATATGAGCCTTCCTTTTCCCGACCCCAGACCAGAACCAGGTTTGGGGGTTTCGTTTCCTCATTCCTAAACTTCCACATAAGCCCTACAACCTTCCAGCCTTTACCCCAAAACCCCACCTTTAACTTTCCCGCCTTCTGTAACGGTCAGAAAGTCCTCCCTATATAAACTCCTGCATTGGCTCTAATAACTGAACTACCCACCAACATAGTATCCTGGGAGCTCCTCCTCCCGACGCACTCTGAGCCACCTGAGGACCTGTTCAATCGTCCTCCATTCTCTGGCATGGCTGAAGCACAACAGCCGTGCTGGAGATGGAGATGCACCCACATAGTGATATCTTCTAAGAAAGGGAAGCATAGCAAGTATCTATGCAGCACTTGCTGTGAATGAGGATTAGAAATAGTTTGGAGAGCATACAGGAGGACATACACAGACCGTGTCATTTTATGTAAGGGACCAGAGCATGCTCACATCATTGTATCCACAAAGAGTCGGGCAAATACTAAGGATGTTTGCATTTGTACTCACATGTGGGCAGCACACACGTAGAGTTGGTCTCTGTGGAATGCTGATGTCAGTACTTATGAAATATGCACACCACTGATGAACCTTTAATAGGATTAAAGACTCAGGAAAAGACCTAAAGCTCATGTCTTATGTCTGAAAGAGAATATTCTACTCTGAAAAAATGCCCACATGCATTTCAAAAAATACATATGTAGAAAAAATTTATCTTTAGAAATGTATTCCACTAGAGAATTCAACCATGACAACCAACTGGGCTCCCACTTAGTCCCTCATTACTGAACTACCTGTAAATTCTGCAGAAAGTTCCCCGCCGTCATCAGTTTTAAAGATTCCTGCCAGGAAGGCACAGTGCAGCTTTTGTCCAGGTCAATTTTCACCGCATTGACCTTCCTCTGAAACAGCAGCAGCACACAGTCCATGATCCTCATGATGAGATGAGGGGGTCGGCCCAGTGTGCGCACCGTGGCGATGTCTGAGGGCTTGATGGTCTGGGGAACGGTGGGAGGGATCACAAAGCTCAGACAAGACAATGCAGACAAAACTTTCATGTCTAAATGTTGCTGTTTCAAGAGAGGCCAGACAGTACTTTCAAGTTAGATGAAGAGTCATAAGGGACAGGCACACATTCAATCTCAAAGAAACACATGTCCTAAAAAATCCAAATGTTCTGCAATTCTTTAATTTTCATTCTTTGTAATTAGCTTACAAAGTTGAAAGCTTTTTTTCCTATGTTTTGGGATTTTTTTATTCTTTGTGTATTTATGTATACATCTCTGTGTAAAAGTATGTACATGTGAGTGCAGTTGCCTGCAGAGGTCAGAGGCATCGGATCTGAAGTTAAAGGCAGTTATGAGCCATATGATGTGGGTGTTGGGAACCGAACATGAGTTCTCTACAAGAGCAGTGTGCTCTTAACTCCTGGGTTGTCTCTCCAGCCCCTACTTGCAGGTTTCTTATTGACATTTTCATACATACCTAGCTTGGTTGGTCCTCTGCAACCCCAGGTCTCTCATCTCCCTGTCCCCACCTTAAATCTTTCTAACCCCCAGTGGTCTCCAATCCATTTTTGTATTCTATGATTCTCCCTCACCTTCCTCCCTTAAAGCCTCTTTTCTTTTAATGCATAGAACTGGAAAATATATTGAGTGAGGTAACCTGGGATCAAAGAGACAAACACTGCATATTCTCCCTCACATGCAGGTCCTAACTTCTCCTTTTTATGTCTCTGTATTTATGAGGGATTGGGTGTTTATGCATGGATGCCTAGTTTTTTATAATTCTAATTAATAGCCAGGAGAGAAAAATGTTGGCAAGCAGATAAGAAGCTGTGACTTCCCTAAAAGTGCACAGAGTACTTTGTATAGGAAAAAAAAAAAATGTCCTCTGAAGGAAAAAAAAAAAAAAACTCAGCACTTAAGTCATTCTCAGGGTTTGAAACCAGGAAAAGTACTGCATTTGCCTGCTTCTTTACTCATTAGCTATGTAGGTCAAGAATCTGCCTCTCTCTAAAGCAAGGCAGACTTGTCACAGTGGACTGACACCACAGGGCAGCCTCGGGGCTGACAGACTGAATAATTGGAGGTTTCTTAGCTGGGAACTGACCTTTAAATGAAAGAACCTGAGCAATATGAATTTCATATAGGTCTCAGAAAAGTTCCATTCTATTTCTGTTACAAATATTCTTATGCAGTAAATTATTTAATAATCAGACTCATTTTCATTGGTAGCACTCTGTTAAACTTTCTATGAAATAAGTATTGGGAAAATATGAAATAGAAGAATCTCGCACAGCCCTATTTCTAGGACAGTGTACATCACCGGTCTGTGTCTTCACACCCTACTGACCCATTTGTATCTGTATCCCTCCTGTCAAAGGAAGGTAACCAATGGCCTTCTCCCCTCAAAGGAAAAGTTTTCAGATGGTTGTGTGCTGATGTTAAGCTCTCAGATAAAGGAGATGGGATGTGCCTGAAGACCAACCTGGTTCAGCTAACTATGGAATTCTTTTTTCTTAACATAATATGAATACTATGTAATATCCCATACAACATGGCAATGTAACAATATTTACTATCTAGACATACTTTTTTTTTTTCATTTTTGTTTCCAACTAAAGTCAAATTAAGCATTAAGGGACACTTTCTTTTTAACTTTTATTTATTTATTTATTTATTTATTTATTTCATCTGTATGAGTATTTTGCCTGCTTGTATCTAAGTGCTCTCATGGATGTGCACTGTCCACAAAGGCCATAAGAGGGCATCTGATCCTCTGGAACTAGAGTTACAGACAATTGTTAGCCATCGTGTGAGTGCTGGGAAATGAACCTGAGTACTCTGCAAGAATACGCCAGTGCTCTCAACCACTGAATTATCTCTCTACCCTGAAAGGACATATTCTTAAGGTTGTTACCTTTGCTTCTTGTTGGTGGTGGCAGTACTGGTGTTTTAAACTTGTTATAACTGGATGCTCTAATGTTACAGTTTGATTGATTCTGGAACTTTTTTAACAAACTGGCATTACCATATTTCAAGATTGCAGAAACTCAGAAAGGCATGAATAGATGCAGGCAGGACCAGTGAAGGAAATTATGAAAACCTCTCCCACATGCACTCCTATGGAGGCTAAGTGTCCTGCATAGATTTGGGTATTACAGGGTTAATCCCCAGGGTGGTGCTTTGGGAAGTGAGTGAACTTCCTTTCAGAGGTGGAACATAAGGGAGGCCCCATCTCCCTATGCTTAATTGTCTCTGTGTGTTTGTACATAACCATGCGTGTATGCATGTGAGTGCAGGTGCCCATGGAGTCCAGAAAAGGGCATCATAGCCCCTGGAGCTGCTGATTAGGAGTCACCTTATATGGGCAGCGGGAACTGAACTTGGGTCTTCTGAAAGAGCAGTATGTACTCTTAACCACTGAGATATCTCCCCAGCTTATTCAACTATATTAATAAAGCTCATAAGGCAAGTGTAAAGGAACTGTCAATAGAACTTTCAAATTATTTTGGTTTAATTTATAATTTTTATACATCTGAAATTATTAAAGTTATTAAGATGGCATGAAGACTTTGGGGGCATGATTGATAACCAAACAGAAACTATGAATAAATTTGTATCAGTATGCATATATTTGCATATGGTTGCATATATTTCCTACCTTGGGTTACCATGAGACCTGGAAGGGGAACTTTAGCCACTTCCCTGTTTTACTACTTCCTGGTCATGAGGTGAGAAACTTTGCACCACACGCCTCAGCCACGCTGTGCTACTTAACAATGGTCTCAAGGCACCGAAACTGTAAATCAAATAAGCCTGGTCTTATATACAGATTACCTGGAGTATTTTGTTATAGTAACAGAAAATGACATCACCTTACTCCCACTCCCACATATTTCTACACTACTGGTTGTATGATGCAGAACATTCTCGTCGTTGAAAACAGTAATTTAGAGGAACATTAGAAACATTTTACAATGCCAGAAAGAGATGCCTATCCTTTTAAATTTTAAGGAAATAGTGACCTTTTAAAATGCAAGACCGGATTCTATGATTTTAGAGATCCTGAATTCAAGAGGGTTTTAAAAGTTTATTTACACTATCTGTGTCTTCTCTGTATTGATCTCTTGGTATAGTCAATATGATAGAAATGTGGGTGGGGGAATGTCGCTGTGTCCACAAACCTAAGAGGCTAAAACTCAGGAGGACCTTCCAGAAGTAAAGAGAATAATTTTAACCAGTACATGGGGGAATGGAGAAACAATTAGAAAATACATTCAAGAAGTAGAAAGTTAGAGAGAAAGGAGAAGGCAATATCTTCATTATAGCAATAGACAAGAAACATATATACTTTCATTATTGATCATGGTACTGGGGACTAAACCCTGAACAAGCCAGGCACACACGGCCACTGAGCTCTATCTTTAGCTCAGAAACGCATAAACTGTATATTACCAAAAAAAGCATAAAAACTTGAATCAAAAAGACGTTGAGTCAAAAACACCTGGAAGCACTTCAGGTAGTACGGTAAGGAAGTGCTAAAAAAACACTGTCACATTAACAAGCAATGACCCATGCTCAACTGAGTTCAAGTACTGGAGTTAGCAGAGGACATGCAGCAGAGTTCCACGTTTCTCATTCACTTACAAACCAGAAATCAGTAACACAAGGGAATATATGCATAAAGATGAACAAAAACAATCTTTAAAAAATAAACGTCTGAAATTGACTCTTCAATGCTGTCCAGCTTCTAGGTATTCATGACCTAGTTCACTAGACATAGTATATTTCTCAAAATACAACGTCCTGTATCTCTTCATCATTTCTGTTACCACACAATAACACTGCCCATGTTGGAAACCAGTGTGCCTCTGTCATTAATGAGCTACATTAAATCAGTGTTCTTCATTTTGATGATTCACAGACACAGGGAAAGTTTGATCCCACAGACCACTGGCTTCAAAGTCCTCAGTGAGTTAGAAGCTATTACTTCGGAAGCTTCCTGAAACCTTCCCACTGCTGCACAGCCTATTAAAAAGTTGAAATAATGACCCAGGATTCCTGGTCAGTATTCTCTGACACAGCTCATTATTGATTAAAAAGATGACATGCTTATCTGCATGTGTGAAATCTACATATAGCACACTAAAGCCTCCCTGTAGAAACTATGACCACGTGTTCCTGCCTAGAGCTGTGCTCTGACCAACATCATCTCCTGCACACCTTTTATTGCTCTCCTTCCTCCCCATCTACCTGAAGGACATCTCCATGTCTCACTGAGGTACCTTCCTCCCCATCTACCAGAAGGGCACCTCCACATCTCACTGAGGTACCTTCCTCCTCATCTACATGAAGGGCATCTCTGCGTCTCACTGAGGTACCTTCCTCCCCATCTACCAGAAGGGCACCTCCACGTCTCACTGAGGTACCTTCCTCCTCGTCTACATGAAGGGCATCTCTGCGTCTCACTGAGGTACCTTCCTCCTCATCTACATGAAGGGCATCTCTGCGTCTCACTGAGGTACCTTCCTCCCCATCTACCTGAAGGGCATCTCTGCGTCTCACTGAGGTACCTGCAGTGCAGCTTCTGCTTCTTCCAAAGCTGGTTTTGCTGCTTCTAGTTTCTCTTCAGCGATGGCTTTGTCTTTAGAGATGCTGTCCACAATGGCCTGGGCTTTGTCCTTTACCTTTTGGACCTCGGCCTTGACCTTTTCAGCAGCTTGTGCTTTCATTGTGACTTCCTTTAAGACCTAATTCAATGGAAAAAAAAAATTCCCTCATCAAATTGTGCAGGCAAGCACTTTCTTTTGGCCTGGATGTGCTGACTTGTCCACTTATCCAATTTTTCATACATAAGTTTTTTATTCTAATAGAAATAGAGATCTACAACTTCCTGACTATCACATTGTGACTACGCACCATTAGCAACTGTGAAACTGACTACTCCATGGGAATAAGACCATGTCAACTGGTCCACTCACCGTGTCTGCTTTATCATTGGCCACTTGTAGCTCCTTCTCTTTGACTTCCAGTTCTTTACTCAGAGCTGCAACAGATTCTGAAGCTTCCTTTAGCTTTTCCAGTCCAGTATTCATTCTTGGGTTGAAAAAAAAAATACATGTGTACAATGTTAACGTTTGTGACAAGCGCCTACATTTTCAAGTACCATTTTACCAGTATGAGTAGTAAGGTCCTATTTGAGTTATTAAAATGTAATAAAATCAAGCTGAAGAGAGCTCACCTAAAGGATCTAAGTGTAGGTTTTGTTTCCACACTAATACATGCACATTCTTCACAGAGCACATGTAGGAAGACTGAGTCCTCTAAATCATACCAAGAGCATAAAGAACAACATGGACCTAGAATCCACCCCATCTAGAAAACATGCTTAATGGTACTGAGTCTCATAGCAATAGACTTCAAAAGCCTGAAGCTCTATCATGGATGAAGTAAAATAAATAACTTCTGTCCTGCTTGGTTTTCTTTTTATTCAAAGCAGTCCAATGAAATTAAGAAGAAATATTTAGGCTTAAGAAACAAAAAATTTAAATCAGACCATTTCCAGGAATGAGCTAGCTACCTGCATAGACTGGAAAGAACATTTTCTAAAAGATGAGACGATTGGATCCCCTAAATGTAGTAGATCCTTTACAATGCAATCCTGGCTGATTCTGGCTGCCTTCTGGCAGGAATGTGAATGTTTAGAAGATAGACACAGGGCAAAGCAATGGTATTTGGGACATGCTTCAGTGGTATATGACATTCACACTAAAGTGTACCTAAGTACCAGCCAGACTCTTCTACCCTGGTCACGCAGAGGGTTGGGATGAGAGGGATAAAGCAGTCAGGAGGGAGCGTCTGTTTTCAACTCCCTTCCACATCTGCCATTACTATCATTACGTCACCCAGTACCATAAAATAAAGCTGTCCATAACACCTGGAAAGTTTATCTTATCGGACAACAATAAAACCCTGGACTCCTAGGGTAATCTTTCACCTGGGCTGGGGAAGGGGCAGTTGTGCACAAATGAAACTCAAGCTGGGGGCTCTCTTGTGTGCCAAAGTTGTTTAGTGACCTCCCGGGCTTCTGTCCTCTAAGGGCTAGTAACCTGTCTCTAACCTTAGCTTCCCACTTATGACAGACAACAATGCCTCTGGTCATTACACAGTATATCCAAGGGTACCCAAGTTGAGCACCACTCTACTTTAGGTGATCTTTGATTTGACCTTTACACTTACCTATTGGCCAAGGTCTGCACTTCCTTGTGTTTTTCTCCATAAATGAACTTGTAACCCTGAATAAAGGAGAGGTACGATTTGGGCGTCACGTGGGTAGAGCGCCGGAACCTCTGGAAGTAATCAGCACATTTCTCGGCCACCCCATCCTGAAAGGAGCCCATGCACTGAACCACCTCCTTCTTGGTTTCCAAACTGCAGTCGACATCATAGGAAGAGAGGAAGTGTTCAGACACTAGAAAGAATAAAGACAGCACTGTGTGAAACAGGCATGTGAATTACCCTTTTGAAAGTTGCTTGGCTGTGTTTAAAGGAAAGGCATTTCCTAGAGTAACACACCATCTGTGTTCACCGAGCTAGGTAGATCTATGTCAGCACTATGGGCTCTGGGCCTAAAAGATCAACAATTTTTATTATCCCTTTCAGATGTAAAATCATAAAAACTTTAAGCTTATCATCGTTCTTTGTTTTCTGGGGCTCGGGCTGAGAGGTCTCCTCTGCACAGCTGCAGGTTCTGGTCAGCGGCCAGCCCAGCCTGTTTTATGGTTTACATAAGGACAGAAGTGATACAAATAATTCAGACATCAGTCCCCACCTGGCACTCAGATTTAACAATCCCATTTATTTTTTGGTTAACTCAGAACCTTTAGACTCTGACTGTATTTGTCATGGGCAAATGTTCATCACTAATTTTTTATACCAGCCATCTTAAATGTTCATCACTAATTTTTTATACCAGCCATCTTAAATGTTCATCACTAATTTTTTATACCAGCCATCTTAAATGCAGTAGCTGGGCACATGTGGTCGGTCTAATTCATGGCAACCTTTAGAAATGTTTGGGTAAAAATCTCCTGTTACAGATTTTTACCTTCCCCACAGAGCTTAACAGAGAACCAATGATAAGACCCACTTCCCAACATAAGAATTAACTATAATGTGAGATCAAATCTATTGCCACATATACATTTGTGCCCCACTGCCTATCTAGCACTGCAGTGGGTGAAAGAGAAATGTGAAACTTGGTCTTAACTCCAAGAAATTTACAAATGATAGATTTTTAAATGATCTCAAGCATGTTTAAGTATCTTAGAAGAAACATCTTATATGTTTGAGTTAAAAATAGAAACGTGGCTGGTTAAAATGGAGATAAAAGGGATCAAGTGAGCTGCACACCAACAGTACAACATGGAGAATGGAAGCTGTGACCCTTGGAATCTGATCACTAAATGAAGTTCTCAGTGCTAGTTCTCAGCGGGAGGATAACAGAGACCAACTTGGCTACAGATACAATTTACCATACACTAAAAGGTAATGAATGAACATACTCAGACTTGTGCTTTCCCATATAAGGAAACTCAATACTATGAAGAATACCTTCAATTCTAAGAAGTTTGAATGTAGGCATTGGAAACAAAGAATTCTTACCTACAACAGAATTTTTATTCATTTATTTTTGTGGTGCTACACATGAAAACCACAGCCTTATGCACACTTGGCAAGTGTTCTACCAATGAACTACATCTCCAGACTGTCTAATAATTTGTAAAGGCATTAACCATAATTGTGGCAATATTTACTGTGTGACAGACACAGCTCAAAATGCTTTACTTGGCTTTATGGGATGTCTTCCAGGAATTCCTTATTGTCTGAAAACTTTCTTGTATTCACCATATAATGAATGCATTCTAATTGGCATAATCTCTTTGTGGATAAAAAAGGTTAGTAGAAAAATGTTTTATGTTCTAAAAATCCTTGCAATTGGGCTCCAAAGCTCTTCTGGTTGGACTATCCTGAGAGGAAGCATGTTAGCCTGTTTTACATAATTTTCCTAACTCTAACAAAAATGTACTTAGGATTCATTTCATTTTATTTATTTTTTATTTTGAGGGCAACAAAAAGATAAATTGCTATATGAATAAAAAGATGGCTCTTACTGACACTTTCTGCTGACATAACAGAAAAGTACTAAATATTCTAAGGTGTTGGGGCAGGGATGGAGCTCGGCAGTAGAGCACATAGTGACAGGTGCAGGGCCTGGGGCTTAATCCCCAGCAACACGATGCATGCTTCTTTACAGAAGCATTGTCATCACTTCAATAACACAAAATCCAGTATCAAAATTCTGAGGGTTTTTTTTTTACAATAGAAAAACACAACCATTTAATGCCCTATTTTATTGGAAACATCACCTATAATTTATTTAGATTATAACACAAACATAAAAGTGAAAATCAAGTTATCTCTCATTGAAAAAGTTTGGAATTAGTGTTTCAGATTTGGGTGACCTGGGGATTTTGAATGGATGCATACTATGCTGACTTATCTCTCTCCTCTGAGAATCTGAACTCTGAAATGCTCCAAAGCAAAATGTTTTTTTGAGTGTTAGGTAATTGCTCAAAATTTGTAGATTTCAGAGCATGGAGTATTTTCCTAATAGGTGTGCTCGATCTTTATTATTTTTCTGACTAGAGAGAATGCTGAATTCAAAATCAGCATCCAACTTTACAATAATACAAGCAACAGTTTTTCTAGAAATGTTATTACTAATGTCGTGCACTCGTGTATAGATGCCCACGGATGTGTGTGTGTCTGTGATGTTGTGAATATGAGGGTGTACCCACCCATGAGAAAGTGCAGAGACACAAAAGACATGAGGGGGTCCTGCTCTGTCACCCTCTGCTTTGTTCTCTTGAGACGGGCCTGTCACTGAACTTGGACCTCAACCGGCAGTGAACCAGCCCCAGAAACCCTCCTGTCTCCATCCCCCCATCCCCATTCACACAATGATGGTACTCTGACGTTTGTGTGGTCACATCTGGGTTTTTAGGTGGGTTCTAGAGACCCAAAGATGCTTATGCTTGTGCAGCAAGCATTCTTACCCACTGAGTCATCTCCCAAGCCCAAATTTTCTGAAGATAATAAATGATAATCCAATCTCTGTGTTGTAAGCACTTTCATCACCTACAGATGGAATTCTTTCAAAACTGCATAAGATGGGTTATTACTAAGTGTTTAACTGCTGGTTTCCCAAGCAAGATTTTATATTTCCAATAAAATATTATAATAATTTTTAACAGTCATTAAGACTAAGGACAGCACTAACTATCCACACAGTCTGTGGGCTACATATATTACTACACTAAATTGAAGATACAAACTCAGAAACTTGATGGGTTATTAAAGTTTCAAAAACATTTAACTGCCAAGTGCAGTATATAAAACATAGATGTTATAAATACAAGAAGACCAAGAAAGGGGAAATTTTTAAGCATTTTTAATATTTTAATAGAGAAAAATCAAAGCATGTGATGGAGCTTGATTAGCTTTGGGACATGGGTAAAGAAGATGCGGACAAGTTGTTAGAGGGTTTAGGGGACAAGGAGGTATTTCTAAAAATAGATATGCTAAATGACTCAGTGGGTAAGGCATTGTTGGCAGAGATGCCTCATCCTTGACCTTCAGGAGCTTCTCATCTAGTAGGACAAATAAACATTAATCAATAGATCACAAACTGTAGTTAGTCTAAAGAAGGAAAACACCATGTGGTCTCTGATGAACAGCAGGGTACTGGCTTCAGGGGACACAGAGAGAGGTCTCCCAAAAAGGTAACATTCAGCGAAGCCAGTGTTATCTGAACAAGTGGAAAAGGTGGGTAGAGAACTGGGTGAAAAGTATTGCATGGAAGAGAATAAACTCACATATTCCAAAGTCCAGGAAAATGGAGCTAGTCTTTCTCTCTCTAAGGAGCAGTAGACAAACAAGGTAGGACAAGCAGAAAGCAAAGTGACCGGGTTGATGTTTTATCATTGTTTGTGTGAACGTCAACTGGCTGGGAGACAGGTGAAAAGGAGGCATGGTCATTAGAAAGCTACTTGGGTTTTCCAAGTGAACAATAATCATAGCTTGGTGTAGGCTGTCGGAGAAAAGGAAAGAGACTCCACAATGAAGATTCCACTCATTTAAAATGAAGTTTGCATGACTTAGAGATGGTTTGACTTATGAACTAAATGAAAGAGAGCTGTTAGGGACAGAGACCTTCGATTGCCTAGTTTGGCAAACAATGGTGACACTTCCTGAAAGAACAAAGCAATTTGGCTTTTACTTGAGTTAAAGGAACTTGTGAGATATTCGCAAGAACAGATCAAACAGAAAGCTGAGGCACACTTTTTAAACAAGAGACAGACTGGACTAGAGATAAAAATTTATAGGGTCTGGGTATGGTAGTGTATATCCAGCAATCAAGAAACTGAGATAGAATGATCACCAATTCCAAGTTAGTATGGGCTACATAGCAAGACCTGTTCTCAAAACAATAACAAAAACAAAATGATGGGGTATGTTACATAGAGGACAGTAGGTGAACCTTTCTGGAGAAAAGATTTGAAACAAAGAAAAAGTTCACATTGCCCTCCAATGTGTCTAGCTCAGTAAGATCTGTGAGTTTTTTCAATAAATGAGAAAACAGATTTATGCATTAAGACTGGGATACTTGTGCCAGGGAGATAAATGGCTGAGTGGGTAAAGCACTCGATGAGCAAACCTGCAAACTGCATTCAGTCCCTAGAGCCCACGTGAAGTAGAAGGAAACAGCCAATTCCACAAAGATGTTTCTGAGCTCCACATACACACATGCACACACACGATGACAATGATAAATAATTTTTTGAAGATTAGAAAACTTGCTCAGAACTGAAGACACAGAAATGGAGGTTCCCTTGCTTCCTGTAATGGCTTCTGTTAATGCAATGAGATTTAAACGAATGGGACACATTGTGAAAACTAAACAGATGAAAGGTTAGCAATTTATCTTGTACTAGCAGAGGTAATTAAAATAGTGACATGGGCTGGGAGATGGCTCAACAGTTAGCAATGGCTGCTTCTGCAGAGAATCTTGGTTCTGTTCTCAACACCCACATGGCAGCTAACAACAGCCTATAATTCAAGTTCCAGGGAATCCAATGTCCTCTTCTTACCTTTGTTGGCATTGTGCAACACAGGTACAGTTATATATGTGCAGTCAAAACACTTATACACATTAAATAGTAATTTGAGATAGAGAGTTAGCAGGAGGGTTCAATATTTTAGTTACATCACCTTCATGATGATATATTTGCTACCTGATGCTTTGTTTCTGGATACTGACTATCATAGTTCATAGCAAGTAGATAGGATCTCATTTAGACTATGCTGGTCTAGAGCTCACTTAGCTGGGGATGACCTTGAAATTCTTATCTTCTTTCCCCTGTCTACCAAGTTTCTGGAATTTCGGCATTATGCGTGTTATTGCACTTGGTTTTAAGTGGTGCTGGGGAATGAACCAGGGCTTTGTGAATGTTGGGCAAGCACTCTACCAAGTGATTCATATTCCAAGACCCTAACAATAAACATCAATAACTCTGAAATAATGTTGTTGGTGATCTGCGTGTATATCCTATTTCAAGGAATTTTTATATCTTACTTTTAGTTGCATTTGCATTATTATGGTACTTAAAATTTTAAATTACTGGTCTTTATTTAAGCTTTCTGAGATGAACGAAACTGTATCTGTTTAATATGTATTCATACACTTAAAAATAATTCTGTGTTACAAAGCCACATACCAAAACTATTAGTAATACCAATATACTGAAAACTAAATTTCCCTAGTGTGTAATATTTAACAAAACCTTTAACAAATATGTAAAAATAACAACAAAAATATATGATTATAGACACATGAGTGATTGGGATATATGATTGATAGATTATAAATACATGATAAACAGATATAAGTAGATGATTGATATAATGATAGATAATAGCTAGATACAGAGACAGAGCAATAGAATGACAGACAGAGAGGCAGATGATAGAAGACAGAGAGCTGATTGATAGATAGGTCATAGATAATAGACAGACTAGAGTTTGATAACTAATAGATGTAATAGATGACTAGTAAATACAGGATGGATGACAGATGACAAAACGTTACATTCTAGCCCCAGTTTCGCTCCTTCTACCTCTGACAAATCCAGCAGCTGCCCTCTCCCTCTCTGACAGTCATCCTCATAGCACCACAGGGCTAGAAAAGCAGGGGTTGGGTAAGGCGCCAGATACCCCTCTTCCTTGCCCAAGAGGATTCATGGGGTTCTGCAAAATGTTTTCTGCTTTAATTTATGACTCTGCAGCAGCAAGAAGGGATACTTGCAGAAACATCTGGGTTTAGCCATGCTGGGAATGACAAAATCACTTAGAATACAGAATTAAAATCCCATGCCTTCCCATGGTATCTGGAAGTTACCTGGAGGTCGAGGCAAAAACCTTTGAGTATCAGTGAAAAACTAAAATCATTGAAAATTAAAGAGTCATAAACTGAAGATCTCATTTTCTGACAACGATATCCTGGGAGAAAGAAAGTAGCTACCAAATTTAAGAGAACAGTGTCTTCGAGCAAAACTCCTCTGACACCGGAGTACAGGAGTTCTTCCAGCCCAGTACAGGACACACAGTAGTACAGAAAGTAAATGAATTTATAAGCTTTGTGAATCAGGAAGCAGGAAAGATATATTTCCACCACACTAACCGGCAACTAAGGCATCCTTGGGCCATCGACTGAACCAGTCAATAGTGCATCCTGAAATAAGGGCAGGGAACTTTAAAGCTCGATTTCGAAATTTCTCTCCAACAGGTGAAAAGCAGAGTACAATGTGAAGATTGCCCCGGACGCGACTCATGAAGAACTCATAGAGGTTCTCGTTGGTGGGAGGGCGCCTGGGGTGTTCCTTCTTCATGACTGATGTCAGGTCACTGTTAATTTCATCAATTTCATCCCGAGCAAATAGGTGAGAGACCTTAAAAGGAAATACAGGTATCCAAATTCAGTACACATATATGAAACAAACCCTAGTACATAGTAGGGCCAAGGTCTTTCCCTCAGTTGTGTTCATTTTTTTTTAAAGAACTTGGCTGATGTGAGTATACTTTGGAGAATTTCAGACATGAGTACTACGTTTAGATCCATCCCTCCATTTTTCTTTCCATGCCCCATCTCAGTTCTGCAACCTCTTCTGTAATTATTATATATATGGATATGCACATATACACAACCTACTGAGTCCACTTCCAGGTGTTGTATGTAGATGTGCTTAGGGCTGAGCATTTGGGATTGGATAACCTATCACAGAGCTCGTCCCTGGAAACGCTGACGCTCCTTCTCTCAGCAGCTACTGACTAACTACAGCTCTTCATCTAGAGGTGAGACCTTGTGAAACTTTCCCCTCCATATTGGTGTGTCAACTAGTGTTGTCATGATGCAGATCTTGTTTGGGCAGCCATACTGCTGAGATTTTATAGGCAGTTTCCCTCTCGTGTCTAGCAGACACTATCTAGCAGCAGATATCCTGGTCCTCTGGCTCATACAATCTTTTCATGCCTTCTTCCAAGAAGCTTTTCTTTTGCAATAGATGGAGATTATTAGAGAGGTTCACAAGGAAAGAAAATAAGTGACCATCGGGAGCCCAACCCCAACTGATAAATCTGCAATGCAACCCTTACACCAAAAACTCAAGGAACATCAATTTGTGCTCTTAAACCCAGCTTTTAAAAATAAATGGAAGGTGTTTAGGATGAAATATATCACATATTAACATGCACAAATAATTCTGCGATTAAGTGCACAGCCATATCCCTCGAGTTTTCTTTCTTCTAACTTCCATTTGTCACTTGGAGCACTCACTGCCTCAGATGACTAACTCCACACCTTCAAGGGGAGTTTGAGTCTTTAAAAGCCCAGCAGAAAAGGTCATTCTCATGCTGATGGCTAAGCTCCTAAGAGCACTAATTCAAACTCTAAAGGAAGAAAATATGAGGAGTTCTGGGTTGGAATAAATCTAGAGACAAACACGAAGAACAACAGCTCCTACCTCGCCTGATGACAGAACGTTGTTCATGTATTCCAAAAAGGATTCCTCTTTGATCTCATTGTCTGTGAAGATAAAAGTGATTCCTTTGCCTTGCTGGCCAGCAGTCCTATAGAGAACCTTCAGGTCTTCCATCAGATTAGATGTATTGTAGGACCTGAAGAAACATGACAATTATGCTATTCACTAAATATTCCCATGCAAAATCCTTACAGCAAAACCTTATGATACAGAGCCAAGCAAATAATGCTGGTGGTATCCTATCATACAGATATTCACTATTTATAAATGTTACCAGTTAACTGATTTTTCAACTTCATATTTGAGAAAAATTTTACTTACTGCTTTTATATATAAAAACAAAGTTGAAGTTGAAACAAAAATATAATTTTTACTACAAGCAAATATCATTTGTATTCAGACATGTCATGTGAACAGGTGTAGATATTATTTTGAAAATGCATGTTGATGATGGTAATATTTGTTGAGGATAATAATTAGAAGATTTATTAACCACTCATCTCTAGATGACATTTTATAAGATGCCTCATAAGCTGAGCAAAACTGCATTCATTTGAGCTTTCGTGATATCAGGAGAGAGGGGTGTATTATTACTGATTCCCTTCTCATCTTCTGACAACACTATTATCCTCAGATCTTTCGATTCCACATACAGTTACTTTTCAGAGCAATCACAGAATAACTGGGAACATTATGAAATATACCACACTATAAACCTCCTCTCACTCTCAAAAGCAATTCTTGGATAGAAGTCAGCCTACAATCAAGAAATGTTAAAGCAGTCTACAGAGTAGTCCATTACCACCAAACGTACAAAAGAAAACATTCAATCCTGGAGACTTAGACTTACTAAATTA
The DNA here is from genome assembly GCA_035773235.1 of Eospalax fontanierii. Classification (NCBI taxonomy): domain Eukaryota; kingdom Metazoa; phylum Chordata; class Mammalia; order Rodentia; family Spalacidae; genus Eospalax; species Eospalax fontanierii. The sequence goes on along the minus strand of CM069527.1, from coordinate 105,144,471 downwards.
TTCTTTGTCTTTTTTGTCATTAAAAAAAAACTCAGAATTCAGAAGACAAGATTAAATAACCACTTGATTTTTTAAAGCCACTAAATGCTTAATATCTAAACTCACACTTTTAATAGCTATAAACTAAAACCACAGTCATGTATTAGTATCTCTAGACTTGTACAGAGACAAAATCAGAAAACGAAAGTATTTTAAAGATACAGTCCCCTGTAAGAAAGCAAAAGAGGGACTGGGAAAATGGTTTAGTAAGTAAAGTGCTTGCTGTACAATCCAGAGGACCTGAGCTCCATCCCTCAGAACCCAGGCAAAAATGTCAGACACAGCAAGTACACAACTCGAATCCCAGACTCAAGAGGCAGAGACAGGAAAATTCCTTAGGCTCACTGAGAAGCTAGACTAAGTGAATCAGTGCATTCCAGGTCCAATGAGAGGCCCTGTCACAAAAAAATAAGCAAGAGTATTTGAGCCAGATATGTGATTGTGACTTCTGGCCTCCACATTCATGTAAATGTGCACGCATGCACACACACACACACACACACACACATACACACCCTATCCCACCCCCCAGCACACACACAAAGACAGGGACTCAGAGAGGTAGAACCTTCATGCAGCTTCCAGAACATAGAGAAGATTTACTGCCCTCAAATAATGTGACCAATGGTTATGCTTCCCAACTAGGAGAGGCCTGCATTCTAACCTTGGCCTGTGCAAAAAATCTTATGGTATAAGATGGTCTCATGAAGACTAGGAGAAGGTGAGGAAGACCTTGCCTTTCCTCTCATTGGTAATGAATCATTCTCAGTATGACATGCAAAGGAACTAATCTATCACAGTTGAGAGTGGTTATAGGGTGTTCACTGATCCACTGGGTTGCAGTAGGAGTCACACTTGACTAGAAACCTGAATTGATTGCAAATCCTGCAATGCAATCAATTCCCCAACTCCATCTCATGTCAGGCAATTCACAGCTTCTCTGACCATCAGCTATAAGCTAAACTATGGCTACCTGACCTCTTAACCTACAAAGCTCTTTAGAAAACCAAATTAGCTCATGCATATAAAAGTGCTTTGAAAACAATAAAGTTTTATATAGATATTGGGTATAAAAATAGGAGTCCAATCTCCTTTCTGTGCAGGTTATCTTTTTTCCTAGCCTGGCTTCCACAAACTAGGCTTATACACAAGGTAGCAAGGGCTATTTCTGTCATCTCAGTGCCTGAATAAAACACCAATCTTTGAATTTATTCTCTAAGATGAGCCCTGTAATTCAGACCAAACACCAAGTATGACAACTTCAGCTTGAATAACTGAATCTCCAACTCCAGTGTTTAATAACTTTCAGCCTTCAGGCTTGCACGAACATATAGGCCTCCCTTAGTAGCACAGATCACTCATCTGTTTTGCCCGTCAATTCCAAACAGGTAGGGAGGGCTTCCTATCCCACCCTTCTGAATTAACTGCAAATAGTTTTGTCTCAACAGAACTTCCCAAAATGGCTTCTGAAGCTTTGTTTTACTACTCTGCATTACCTCTGCCTGTCTTCACACTCGCTGTCCACTAGCTAATTCAGCTTTCTACCTACACCACACGCATCTGATGGAAATCCTCTGGGATTCCCTCTCTTCAGTAATAGTGACCCATAACTTTCCATCCACCAAACCAGGATGCACCAAGGAGCAGAGCTCTTAGCCTCCTAATAATCTTTTGGAGTTCCCTTTATTCTCAGGGCTACTCCTCATGACATCATTGTCTCGCTTCATCACTAAACCAGCTCAGTCCTTCCGTGCATTTTTCCAGACACACAGACCTGACGTGCCTCCCCGGTGGTAATCCACCAGTGTCTTCCTACTCCTCTGGAGTGAAGTGTCAATTCCTTACTACACCTTTAATGGCCTCTAGGACTCATTCATTCCCACCTGCCACCTCACACGCCACAGCCAGCAAGTTTAACTCTTATAGGAATGAAATGAACCTCAAATGCTGATGCGCCTGCCTAGAAACTTCTGAACTGGTCTTCTTCTCAAATTTCTACTTAGATCCAGGTTTCATTTTAACATCATTTCCTCCAGGAAGCCTTTTCTGGTATGTCTGCATTTATTTCGCTATCAGACACAGAAAGCACCTATAGACCACACTTTGAGTGAACAGTTCGTTGTCTATATATTGTGAGTTAAGCACATCATGACACAGGATACAATGGTTCTGGTGAGGAAACTACACTGTGTCCCAAGGGCTCATAGTTTGGCCCCCAGGCTGTGATGTGATTGGAGGACATTAGACCCTTAGAAGGTACTGTTTAGTGGATGAAAATTAGGTCACTGAACACTGGGGTACCTTTGAAGAAAATAATGAGATGTTGGTGCCTTCCCCCCATTCCTCTCCCTCCCTCTCTCCATCTCTCTCCCTTCTCTCTTTCTTTACCTATGTCTTTCTCTTTTCCTGCTTCCATGAGGTAAGTAGCTTTGTCACACATCCACACGTAGCCCATCATGATTTCTGTTTCACCACAAGTCCATAAACAACAGAGCCAATAACCTATGGTCTAAATCGATGAGCCAAAATAGACCTTTTCACCTTTTATATTGAGTATTACAACTATTTTTCCTCAGTGATAGAAGCTAATACATTCTTGTTTCCCTAGTCAGTGCTAAGCACCTACTCTAATGTTCAATAAATACATTAAAGTGCTTGAATATTAAATTTTTCATCTATTTTTCATTATATTAACATTGTTGATATCTGTATGAACACTTATGATAGCTAAATTTCTTCTATGATATAGCAAAGGATACATGTAATACCTGTATTACGTCTAACATAAAAACAAAAAAGCAATTGTTCAATATAGTGAGAGGGTGAAATGTTTCAAAGGCGTTTACGAATATAAAATGTTCCTGGTTGAAAGGGGAAGATATATCAGCACTCAAGATGAAAAACTGTTGTGATCCTTAATGTATATAAGAAAAATCCATTCTTAACTTCAGATGACCTCTGGGAACCTTTCTTCAAATCCATTTTAGGTTAAAGTAAAGGCTCTTTACCTTGTCAGAGTGATCTGGAATGAGGTATAGCCAGCAATGAAGGAAGCCAACCTTGTCAGGCTCTGCTTTCCTGATCCGCCCACTCCAACCAGGAGGGCATTTCCCTGAGGAGTGCCAATGACTCGAGAGATCTATAATATGAAAGATAAAAAGGCTTACGTCTTTCAAAATAAGAATAAGGCCAAATAGTCATTTGGAAGATAGGTGTCTCTCTTGAAAGTGTACTTCTGAACTCTAACACTTCAGAAGCAGTGAGTTGGTGACTGTGGGGTGTGTCCTAAAGAACCCAGAGGACACCAGCACAGAAAAGTCCAAATGTAGTCTATAGACTGTGGCTGATTCTGTGTTTTCAAGGAGACAAATAATGGGGACTTTGAGGTGTCCAACCTAATGCAGTACAATAGGAAAATGGCAGAAATTTTGGAAAAGGATCTGTTCTCATAATACAGAGCATACAATTAATTAGAATACCCCCAAGTCTTAAATAGCTTAAATCAAAAAGAAGAAAAATCCCAAAATGGGACTTAGATGGAGGATTTTTTGAAAGAAGAAGAAAATGTGCGCAAACACCCTTCTATTATTAGGCAGAGACAGTGATGCTTAAGGTTTCTGCAGAGGTGATTAAAGGTGGGTGGGTCAGGCGTGCACTCTACCACTGCCCAGCATCTAGAGGCTTTTCTGGTCTTCCTGGTAGAAGTTACTTAATTTGGCTTTACCAGAACTGAAGGAAGTACTCAGACTATCAGGCCTGTAGCTCCTCCTCCTCGAGAGGATTCAGTCTAGCATGCTGCATGATCTTTTCACTCTAGGTGATGACTATTGTTCTTGGCCTCCCAAATTGCACTCCTCATCTACATGCTGCTACAGAATTCACTTTGCCAGGTCAAATGACAGAGAAGGCTAAAAGCTGACAGAAGGTCACTTCTCTGACTCTGTGGAGTTCCTTAGAGCTCTACATGCTGAAGCTCCTCATCTAGCTAAAGGGTGCTCCACTCCTGTGAGAAATACCACTGGGTCTGGGATTAACCTCCCACAATCTGAAGACCTGGAAAGAAGACTGAGCTGTCTCTGTGCACCTCAAACCTAGGGATAGAGGGGTACTTCGGTGTGTTCTTCTAGCTTTCTGCTTTCTACAAATCACTGTGGGTGGAATGGCTCACATGCATCTCCTCAGTCATCCCCTGGTGCAAATTCAAAAGACAGAGCAGATGAAGAACTACTAGAAACCTCAAGACAAGCTTCTGACTTCCCTGGGTTACCACTCCATGGCTGTAACTGTGTCCTTTATTTGATGTTGGGGAATACATTCACAGATCATATAAACGGTTTTAAGGAATCTTCATCCAGACAACTGTTTTTTTCATCACAACATTTTTACCTGGAACTTAGCTCAGGTTCTATATTAAATTCTCCATTCCCAATTTCTGGCACGTGATAAACTCAAAGCACTGGAAAAATGTTCGCATGAATAAGAAAAGAGAAGGTAAAGCAGACACGAAAGACACATCTAGTTAAAAATCAGAGAAGATAGGGGAAAAGGAGACCTTTTCTGTGAGGTCTGGACTGAGATAAAGATGCCCATGTTTTAATTTCGTTAGCAAGTCTCCAAAAATCAACGATGCCGGTCCTGCCCGGAAGCACTTACTCCCCAGGGAGAAGAGGCTCCTGGTGGAGATGAGTGGATGCTGGACAGACAAAGGATCGACACCAAGAAACTCCACGGAAACACCACCACCTCCAGAGGCGCATCTTGGGAATAGAGTGTGAATTTGATCTAAATTTTGAAAGATGACCAGAGGTTCACAAAGACAGTAGGACATGGGCTGGGCATGTTGGCACACACCTATAATCCCAGCAAGAGAATGCAGGAGTCTGAGGCCAACCCTTGGTAGACCATGAATAAAAGGCCAGCTGGCCTACACAGTAAGACCTTGTCTGTAAAAACAAAGCAGAGTGACAAAAGAAGCAACAAAAGAAGGAAAAGGAGAAAAAAGAGGAAGAGGAAGAGGAAGAGGAAGAGGAAGGGGAAGAGGAGGAGGAAGAGGAAGGGAAGAGGAAGAAGGGGAGGAGGAAGAGGAAGGTGGGGAGGAGGAGGATGAGGATGAGGACGAGGAGGCAGCATACTGGGAAGCGGCTGGGCTAAGTTATAAGAAGAGATATGGCACAGGAATTCTTGGTGTCAGCAAAGAATGTGTCCCCGTCAGGGTTCAAATAGGAAGACAGCAGATAAGGCAGCAAAGGGCTTTTCAAGACCACACGGGGGGTTCGCTCAAATTCCAGCTAGTCAGTCTCCTGTGTGTTCATCTCCTCAGAATTTCAGCAGAAAAACCCAAGGCTAAGGCAGGGTCTGCCTTCATGGAGCCCACTTCCAGGGGCCATAGATGCCCACATCAAATGACACAAGACGATGTGGGCTGGGAATCCACACTGACCGAGTACTCTGGAATCAGCCATGTTAACCATAGAGAGTCTACTTTTCTAAATTATACACTAGGCAAAGTATAGCCCAGAAGCTAAAGAGAAGGCCAGGGCATAGGTCAAAAGAAAAAACCATACTGACAATACAGTTTAAACTTTCACCCAAGAGCAATACATATCACAAGGATATATTCTGTGCTGACAAGTTATTTATTTTTATAAATAAAGGTGTTAAGAAAAATGATGGGTCTTGGAGTGAAGTGTATTTGGCTGTGGTTTTTATCTCCATTCTGTCTGGTGGCTTCTGTGATGACATAACTAGGTCAACATATTTGAAGGCTCAAGTCATGACACAGAATTGGATGTGCTAAGTACAAAAAAACAAGTGTTGAGGAGACAGTCAGCCTAGAAGACAGTGAGGAATGTACACTGCTGGCTCAAAACTTCTGGGCATGGATTCTTTCGCCAATTCCAGAGTAAACAGGCTAGAGACTTAAAGTCAGGGAAAACACCCCCAGGGCCCCTGAGCTGAGATACCACACTTACAACTGGCATGATCAGATAGATAAAGAAAGGCTGGTCATTTGTCTATGACGCAAAATAGAAAAAGAGAAAATTCCACAAGAGTAACACAAACAAATTTCTCATCAGTGTTACTGAATGGGCAATAGCAAGCCAATCAGACTGTTCCCCCAACAGACACATACTTAGGAGTGACCACTGACTGACATTGTTCATTTGTACAATTTTTCTTTTACTTTTCTCCCTTCCTTTCAACTGTTGAACACAGCAGAAAACCTAGTCTAAATGAAGCAGTCAAATCTTAACCAGTTATAAACTTGAAGCTCATTCCAAGCTCTATTTACAATAGACTTTGGAAGCCCACTGGGCCTCGTCATTCCATCCAGACAGACATCTCAGCTCCTGATACTTCACAGAGATGTCAACCTAAGTGGCTTCATGTTGGGAAGACTCAGCCCCCCAAACATTCCTTCTGTCTTTCTATTTTTCCAGATTCACTTTAGTCCTGCAGAAAGAATCTTGCCCTCTTACAAGGAAAAAGAAACAGGTGAGCAACACCCATGTTCACAGGAGCAGCTCACTAGATAAGCTCTCAAGTCATCTTCACGTCTAAACTCCAATGACTATTCAAAGATACGATTTGTATTTATGAGGTCATATTTTATGATAAAACCTAAAAAGTGGAAGGCATCCCCAAACTGCCTAAGTGATGAATGTAATCTGGAAAAGTAGCTGATGTCAACAAAAGGAACGGTATCAATTACATATTTTAAATGGTGAATTAATCACATAGATAAATGAGGTTACAAAAGTGGTTTTGAGACAATGATACATTTTATTTCCAACCTGTGAGGGTTGACCAAATGTCCTAAAAGTAGATACTATAATGATGTATGTAATAAGTAGGATGAAATTCTTCTTTCCTGATGGAATTCATTCGAACAGAATTTTTATCTGCTTAAAGTCAATTATGTATGCACTGGTGTTTATAATTACTGTTTTGATTATAAAATATATGTCATAGTTAATCTTTATTTTCAACTTGACTGGATTTATAATCACCAGGTAAACACACCTATGGGAGTGTCTGTGAAGGATTTTCGAGGTTAGGTTAACTGAGGTAGGAAGATCTACCCTAAATGCGGCAGGACCCTGCCATGTGCTGGCCATTCTAGACTGCATAAGGAAGTGGAAGCTAGGTCAGCACGAGCACTCATCTCTCTCTGCTTCAGACACAATGTGACTGGCTGCCTCAGACTCCTGCCACCAGGCCTTCTCTGCTGTGATAGACTGTATACCTTCAAATAGAGGAGGAGGAAGAAGAGGAGGAGACAGAGGAAGAGGAGGAGGAAGAAGAAAAATCCTTCCCTTAAATTGTTTTGTGTCAAGAATTTGGTCATAGCAACCAGAAGAGCAGCTAATAAAATGCACATAGCAAAATACACTATTTCAACCATTGTAAATGTATAATTTCATAGCATTAAGTAGCGGTACACTGTTGTGCAACCATCAAGACCATCAATGTCTAGAGCTCTTTATACTGCAAAACAAAAATTCTACTTACTGATACTGACACCCAATACCCCCTCCACCTGTCCCCTGGCAATCTCAATTCTGCTTTCTATCTCTATGCATCTGACTACTGCAGGTACACAGTGAATGGAACCTGTAGCATTTGCCTGTATCACTTGCTTTACTTAATGTCCTGTAGGCCTACCCTCCTAGTGCTGTTCTTCACATGAAATAGAAATAAACAGACTTTGTCATGCTTTGGACTCACATTAACCACATTCATCCTGTGGAGCAAAAACACTGAGCTAGAAACTGAATATCAACACTGAATAAAATTATCACATTGCACACTGAAGTATACGTGATCTTATTTTAAATCTATAAGGTGTGACATGCTGCATGCAGTTTACAAATTCAATTGGAATGCAGCTGAGATTACTTCGAACTAAATATTCTCCTAGGAGATGAAAAAGGAGGAGAGATATTCTGATGAAGGCAAGTGGCTGACAGTCCTGAGAGGCACTCCTGATGAGGATATCTACCTTGACTAAGTGGACCATCGCATCCTGGAAGAACACCATGTCCACGCCAGTGCCTCGGATGCTCTCGTTATAGAGCTGCAGGAACACATTCAATCGCTCTCTCAGCTGATTAAAAGATTCAATTGGCTCATAAATTTTCGGCATTTCAGCATCAGTATCCTCAGGTGATTCACCTTTGAGAGAATGGATTAAGTTTCCTCAAACCATCATACTTCAAAATCAACAGAAGTAGGGACTTAATATCAGAATTGTAAGAGAAGTCAAGAATTAATGATATTTTAGTAAGAATTCAAAGAAAAAAGATCATTGCATTTGCTTAGAAAATATCTCTGATTCAGAAATTTCAAGTTAGTGGTAGATATAGGAATTCAGGGAATAGCAGAATAAGGTTGTTAAATAGAAAAAAGTATTTCTTAAGTACGTATCCTGAATTATTTCACTGGGAAAAATGTTTCTTAGTCAATACTCCTTATAAACTTAAAAACTCATAATACACAGTTTTAACGCCTTCAACTTTTTCTATAAAGCATAATATCAGAGAAAAGGCTAAGCTGGGCATCACTATCATTATTAGTAACAGGAAAACAGTGACAGACTGTTGAAGACACCAACATCCACTGAGAGATTCGCTGAGCATTGGGAGAGTGAATGGGTTCCCCCAAAACCTGGAGTTCATAATCATCATCTTCAGCTGACCCTGGCATAGTATAATCATATGTTAACCTCCTGTGACGAAGAAAAAAAAACAGTTTAATATAACTGGCTGTTTGTAAAGCTTTCAGCAGTAAAACTGCAAATATCCTCACCCTCACATAGGTGTTTGACTTAAGTTTTGAGAAACAGAGTGCTTGAAGTTACGAGAGGCTTTGTTTCCCTGTGGACCTTGCCCTCGACACAACAGAGCAGTTGGGCTTTACCTCTTGAAAAACCCAAGCTGATTAATCATCCTCAATCAAAGGACATGGTATAGGAGCACAATGAATACGAGGTGAATGTAATTATCTTTCAAAATGGCCTTGCAGTGACTCTGCATGTGTTTGACTTGATTTAAAATAAACGTGTCTATTCCTTTCCAACCACAGAACCAGTACTGAATGTTCTTTTGCAGGAAACTATGGTAATCATATATATTGTTACAAAAACAAGTCAGAGACTATGGCCATTTCCAGTTATTTAGAAGACATAACTTACATTGGCCTGGGACTTACTATATAGTCAGTGATGACCTTGAATTTTTGATCGACCTGCCTCTATCTCCCAACTACTGGGATTCCATGTTTGTTCCATCGTTTCCAGTTTCCAGTTCTGCTGAGGACAGAACCCAGAACTTCGTGTGTGCTAGCCCTAACATGCCTTTCTGAATACTCAAACTGACTTAAAAATTTATCCTCAGTTTTAGGATAGGTTTTTAACTGAAGAATAATATTTATCTTAAAGTCAGTCACTTCTGAGGTGGGGGATTAGGGTACCACCTCTCTCCATAAGAAGAGGACTGGATCTCCACTGTTCATGGAACCAAGCATCAAAGTCTCCCTGCCCACCGCTCATTACTTCTCTGTTTATCCTATAGGTTTCTCTTAGAAGTTGAGGTTTTCTTTTCAACAATCCAGTGACCTGAATAACTACAATCACTGTCCTTCTGCTGCTCTCATTTGGCTGTGACTATGGATACAGATGCTCCACACATCACAGGATACTCTCATTCCCCACAGTGCTCTTGATATAATATTCATGTTTCTCTTTACATACATAAGGGCAAGGAAGTTCAAGAAGGTCCAAGAGACATCCAGCCAATGAATATGAGGTCCTTTCTCAGATCTGACTGTGAGAAACTACAAGTCGTAGGCATTTCTCTTCCCCTAGCCAACATCTCCACTCCATTTGATATCTAAGAGTGATAAGCATACAATTAATTCATCTTTGAACTCTGTAATTCTGTACTGACTCACTGTTTCTGCATGTAATTAATACCTACTTTGTCCCAGACCTGTTTTAATACTTTGCTAAGCAGACACTCAAGCCCTGCAAATGTACAAATGTGTCATGAGATTATCCTTTTGGGACCACTGTTTGGAGGCTTCAAACTCTGCTCAGACGGTTTACCTGTAGCTTCGGGCGCATCCCTCAAGAAATCCACAAAATAAGCATCAACTCCACAGTCCACCACGAGTTTGTTCTCTTCGCCAAATTCCTCCTCCACCAAACTGACTAAAGCCTTATCAAACCAAGTCACATCATCAGACACAGTGAAGCGGTCAGCTATCACACGCTTACATTCATGCTTCCACAGCTTGAGAAGTTCCTGTTGAGTGCATAATTATAACGCATCATTAATTCCTACTGTGCCATAACTGAGAATTCAAGTTGAAACATTATAGAGTCTCATCTTTTTTCATTTAAGATACAACACTTTTAAAATGGTACAAATATGCTCAGATTTCAATTCAAATTAAGTTCATTCAACTATACGAAAGGAAAAGTAGAATTTATTCTCTTGTGGTCTCTAAATTAAAAAGAAAATCATCTCAGACAAAAACATCAAAAATCATGTAGATCAACCAATAAACTAATAGTGTGTGTAAAGGCCTTCAATTTATGATTAAATTCGTCATTTGGGAAACAGTATCTACTTTCTTGTGGTATTTATAAAATAACATATAGTACATGAGCACATTTCAGGTATATATACCATTGAGATATTACCAAACTATATTCAATTAACTTAGGTAAAGAAAATTTGTGACAAAAAGAAATTCTGGGTTATCTGAGCACCAAATGACTACTCGGGAGTAGTATTTGTTTTACATTCCACAGTTCCCATAAATAGCACTGGGCGGGGGGATTCAGCATGATGGAGGGCAGCGTGACTCATGGAATAAAGGTGCTGGCCATGCACACCTGCTGACCCATGTTTGACCCCTGGAGTCCACATAAAGGTAGAAGGAGAAAACCTACTCCACAAAGTTGTCTTTTAACTTGCACCTGTGTCGTGGCACACACGCATATGCATTTGCATGCACAAGCACATACACAATAAAACACACTAACATGATAACAGTAAAATTGTGTGTGTGTGTCTGAATGAGTGTTATGCATGTTTGTAAGTGCATCCATGTGATACAGTACCTGCAGAGGACAAAAGAGGGTGTCGGATTCCCTGGAACTGAAGTAATAGATGGCTGTTAGCCACTAAGTGGCTGTTAAGATCCAGACCCTGGGCTTCTTAACCATTGAGCCCCACAATAATTATTTTTACTTAAGAATAAACTTTTAAATATTCACTGCAGTTAAACTGAGTCTCAGTTCTGTCATCAAGATTATGAGCTTTCCCTGAAAATGGCTACTCTTCACAAGTTTGCAAGTACGGACTCCGATTGCGAGGGTCTGGAGCAGAGCTGAGGCATTTTCATGGTGAACATTTGACCTGCTTAGTCACAGTTTTGTTGGTAATTCCACTGTCTCTGTGATTATATAGACAATGTTTCTGAAGCCCATTTGTCAACTAGATCCCTAGCTCTAGAAAGACTAGAAGAAAAGCCAACCCTAACTTAGCCTGAGCATGTGGTCATGCTTTGGGAAAACACACACACACAGAATGGACTTTTAGCCTAATGCACTTAGTTTGGTGAGGATTATTATAACACTGGGAACTGTCATATCCAAGTATATATACAAATGCTCATTTTTTCATTAAATGAATTTTCTACTATGCTGCCTCTTTTTGATTTACCACCATGCACAATTCTTTAAGTTTATCTAGTTACATGGAAAAAAATCTCACGGGTGATTAACAACAAAATGGTTTCCTTTCATTCTGTTTATTTATAAAGATAATTATATTTCTTGTGTTAAAAAGTCAGGCTTAAAGTATGAAGATTATTATAGAATAAAGCTTATTGTGAATGTTCTCATTATTTACTGAAGAAAATTATCTTATGGTGGAAAATTGAAATCAATGTTTTTTTCTGGCCTATGGTGGTTAAAATTGACTGACAACCTAGCAGGCTCTAGGATACCACAAAAACAAGGCTCTGACTCAACTGTGAAGGATTATTTAGAACAGATAAACCTCTGTGCATGTTTCTGAGGGATTCGCTTTCTTAGGTTAATTCAGGTGGGAAGATCTACCTTAACTGTGATGGGCACCATTCCATTGGCTGAGATCCTGGACTGAAAGAAAAAGGAAAAAGCCAGCTGAGCTCCTGTTCATCACTCTCCTTCTTGATGGTAGACACAATGTGACCAGGTACTTCAAGGTCCTGTCATCATGACTTCCCCACTAGTATGGCCTCTACCCTCAAACTAAAGGCCAAGATAAACCCTTCATCCTCAGGTTGTTTTTATCTGGGTAGTTCACCATCAGCACAGGAAAAGCAACTAAGACAGAGCTTTCGACTCTTCCCTTAAATATGAACAATTTAATTGGAATGTTTAATTAAAATCTTCTAACATAATATTTACTTTCCCTCTAGTTGATGTCAGCAAAGAACAGGTGAAGGAATGAATAATGAAAGATACAAGTTTGGTCATAATTCACATAAAAATCAAGTGAATAAAAATATTTAGGCATGAAAATTAGCAATGGGATTTGTTTTTATGTCTTGAGTGCCACTTACATCAGGTTCTTTGATGACCTCTGAAGTAGTTTTGAGCATCCCCTGCCAGATCCTGGAAAGATCTCGAAGGTTAAACACATAGTGGAATTTCGCAGGTGTAGGAAGCATCTTCACCTTGGTCATCTGCCACAGGCGGCGTGTCAGGGGCACCAGTTTCCTTACCGCATCTCGCACTTCCTCTGAGAAACCACGCTGGGCACCGTAGTAGCCTACCCCAATCACACCTAGAAAGGAGACGATCATAACATCTTTACTAATCACTCAAACTCAGTTAAGAAGGACAACAAAGATAATCATGTTAACATGGTAATTAATGTTCTGCTGGTTTTTCAAATACTCAGAAAATAGCTATCAATATAAGTAAGTCATCATTCTGGATAACTGATTAAAAATGCAGCCAGGGATGGGGATGTTTGGAATACAGCTCAACGGTTGAGCATTTGCCTAATATGCATGAGATTCTAGAGTCTATGTCCAACAGAGTAAGTAAAAAGGAAGAAAAAAATTACTGCTGAAACACTAGATACACTATTTCATATTATTAAATGGGTAACAATGATAAACACATAAAATTTACTTATAAAAAGATAAATATACTTTCTTAAATCCTCTACAACTTCCCATTCTGCTGTTGACTTCCCATGCATTGTAAAATAACCATATTCACTTTAGACAGAAAATGTTCCAGGAACTAAAGGATAATTAAATTTGAAGGCAGTCATCTCTTTGATCCTCTTTGCTTATGTTCCCCAAGTTTAGATAATTCAAATGTCATCTGGTTTCAGAACCTCTCCACTGCTGTGACTGAAGAGAGAATACTGCCACACTCCACTGGCCTGGGGTGCAAAGATGACATTTTAGCCTGCCAGAAATTAATTAGGGTAATCTTAATGAGTTTTGTGGCAGTGGCAGTTTGAGAAACTGTAAATTAATACCTAACGGAGAGCTATTCATGACTTTACACTCCTTTTCACAAACAGCAACTCCAAAATCAGTCATAAATATATTTTCAGGGGCTGGAGAGATGGTTCAGCAGTTAAGAGCACTGGCTGCGCTTGCAGAGGACCCAGGATGGATTCCCACATGGAGGCGAACAATCGTCTATAATTCTGTAGCTCCAGTTCCAGGGGAATCTGATACCCTCCTTCTGACCTCCACAAGCATTGCATGACATGGATATACTTACATATATGCAAGCAATACACTCATATACATAATAACAAAAATAATAAATATTTTTAAATAAAAATAAATAAAAGAAAAAATAAATGTATTTTCATTGCTTAGTTTTATTTAATATATAGAACTGATAGCTCATCTATTAAATTATCTCTAAATATTTAATCCATCAATAATTTACTACAATTCTGTTGAGCACCCTAATGAACAGATACAGGGATCTTATCTGCTTTGTAGACATCATTCCCATGGCAAAAAAAAAAAAATCATTATTTGGTTTGGCTAAAGTATCAGCTACATGTTCCTCACATAGGATTATAAAACCCATGCTGCCCATGAGAAAACCAACTCACCTCCATTTCCCATTTAACCACTTTGCTTAAGAAGCTGTAATTATTACTAAAGTGAACAAACTACTAATGGTGTGGAAGATATCCACAAAGCATCCAAATCTTATCAGAAATCACTGTGGGACACAAAATAAAGTTATGAGGCTGCAGACCAAAGACCACTTGATGCTCTTCTTCCTGTGTCAGCCTCTGAGTGGATATTTGCTCATATGAAGGCAAGTAGGTGTTCCTCCCTCTCTGTCACCCCCAAACATCCACGTTACCAAAGATTTTGTCCATGGAAGCATCTGAGGGCAAAGTGCAGTTGAATATAGAGAAGTGCCTCTTCAGTCTTTGGGGTATATCATTGCGTCCACCTCCAGGATGGATCATGGCTGCCAAGAACTGGATGTCCACAATGCTGGTAAACTCTCCAGGCTTCTCCAGGTTATAGAACCCATTTTGTTCCATCAGCTGACGTACAATCTCATTAGTCACCTAAGGAAAACAATGTTTAGCATTAAAGTGCCATTTCTTGGACTAAGGAAAGATTTAAAGTAACTACAGTTTAGGCATAAGGACCTCAGTTCAGATTCCCAGCACCCAGACACACATCAGTTATGATGGTGCACACCTGGAAACAGAGCTGAGCAGAAGGAGGGATGGAGACAGGCAGGTTCCAGGGTCTCTCTGGCCAGCCACCCTAGCTAAACTGGAGAGCCCAGATTCAGAAAGAGAGAGACCATGTCTCAAAAAATAAGGAAGAAAGTGATAGAGGAAGACACCTGATGAGAGCCTCTGGTTCACACACTCACAGGCAAATGCATCTGCACACACATGTGCACACATATTTATATCGAGAAAGAGAGAGAGAGAGAGAAAGAGAGATTCCTCTATGTCCCCACAACCTAATTCCTTGAGTTTTTCTAAAGAGTTTATTGGAATTTGTGAATTGCATGTTGAAGAAAAACAAAAATATTTAGTTCTAAGGGATGAAAAGAAAGCTCAGTGGCACTGGCTGCTCTTGAAGAAGACCAGGTTTGACTTCCAGTACCCACATGGCAGATAACAACTGTCTGTAACTCCAATTCCAGGAGAATCTGATGCCCTCTTCTGACCCCCATGGGCATGGCACAACATGGGTGTAGACAATATATTCATATACACAAAAAAATAATAAATAAAATGTAAAAAATATTTACTTCTCAAAAAAAATAAGCCATAAATTAACAAAATAATCATGATCAATGGATCAATATACCTGATCTCCCCATTCATTGATCACTGGCATATTCACATCATCAATAAAGACAGTCATCTTCTTTCCCGCAGCAGGACCATACGTTGTACCCATGCGTTTGTCCACATAGCTCTCTATTGTTCTCTGTGAAGTTAGAAGGTCAACAAGCACATCTATGAGGTTTTCCTGAGACACAGTCAACTACTGAAAACTAACATGAAACGAACCTGGGACCTTCAAATAGCAGGAGTTGCTCCTAAAAGCCAAAACATCCTCCTTAATTCTGGCAAGCTAGTGCCAACATACCTGAATTTTTTTTTATAATATTCATAGCCTTTGAAAGTCTGATTTCATTTAACATTTAATGAGGTTCTAAACACATGTACACATGAGCACCACTAAATGAACTCTGTACATTATTTATAAATTTTTTAATGTTTGTACATATGTGCAATAATAATGATCAGAGAGGAGGGCAAGAAAGTGTGCGGGGGGCAGGGGGGGACGCAGGAGGAGACAGACGGGAACTCGGGAACTCTGCGAGTGGAACTGGTGCAGATACAGTACCCAGGTACAGGTAGGAAAGTCTAAAAAAAAATCAATCATATTTCAAAAAATTTTTAACTGCTAAAAAATGTAAACTCTCCATTTCTGGGGATTAGTTTTCATCTTATTGTGCCTTTGTGGATTACTACTAGCTCCAGTTGTGTACAAGTTTTATGATAATAAGAGCTGTTGTTAAACAGGGCAATGTCTAAGACGCTTCATAAGTCAAGACCCTAAGATGGACAACTTGCCAGTGAGTGAAGGCTTCTTTCTCTCTTCGCCAAGGATGCCAATTGGGTCCTATAGTCCTCTGTGACAGATCCCCTGCTGTGGAGCAGATGCAGTCACAGTGACTCTTTCCCATGCCCCAGCACAGCAGAGAACTAAGCCCACCATCTCCTCTCCTTTCTGCACTCAAGTGTTAAAAGCGGAGGCCATACTGTGCTGTATAAAACGTTGGCAATATAAGGAAGGACACTGAGTAAACTTGAAGGGGGATTCGAAGGAGTGGGGAGGACTGGAGAGAAGGGTCTCAGACTCTTGACAGTGGTAGCACATTCATTTCCACATCAGTGTTATTGTTAATAAATATCAACTTCAGTTAAATTAAAATAAAATGTATGTAGCAACTAACCAGAATGTATCCCACAGAAGAACTCAGAAAGGAATTCAAAGTTCTCCAACTCAACCAGCTCAAATTTCTAAAGCCCTCAAGTTATTGCTACAGCTGTAGAAATCTATTCAGGCTTGATTTTAAATCATGCTAGAGATGATGTCCACGGACATGGGGAAGTGAAGGAATACTGAGATAAAAAGAATTTCCCCATCAAAACATACTTTCTTATTTCATGATAAAGAGTAAACTAGGACAGGTGTGGTGGCGTACACCTTTAATCCAGCACTTGAGAGCCAGAGGCATGCAGATCTCTGTGAGACTGAGACCAGCTTGGTCTAAATGGTGAGTTCCAAGCTAGTTGTGGCTACAGGGAGACCCTGTCTCAAAAACACCAAAAGTAAAAAATAGAGGAAATCAATTAAAAATTATTTTTATAACCAATAGCAATCAACAAAAACATGCACCAAAATAGAAGGAATGTCTATACATTTGCCTCTGTAAATTTTCAAAGAAATTAAGAATTGTAAGTTTGTATCATTGTTTTATTAAACAATAGGCAGAGATGAGACATTTTTCTCATTATTTTCAATAGAAATGTATGTAAATATGTCATAACTCATTCAACTAAAAAGCAAATCTCCCATGAAATTTTACAGTAGCAAAAAGAACTTCACATTCCCCTGACATAAAAGCACAGTGTTTAATTTACTAGGTTAAAATTAGCTCTGCTCTACAATTAATTTAAATGCATAAGCCAGTTAACAATCTCCCGACAACCCCTCATGGCAAACCAGAGCCTTCCAGTCATCCTTATGTCTACTAATGAGAAACCTGTCACATGAAGATTTTAAGTCTTGTGGGACCTTCCAAGAGCTCAAGAGCCACAGGTAGTGAAATCAGAATAATACGCAGTAAAACCCACACACCTGTGCTTTCTTCCCCGTAATTATGACCATAATGTCTCTGAGATGGCAGGAAATAACTATGACATTATATATCATTAAAAAGCTAAGTTGACCAAAAAAGAGGGGAAATGAAGCAATTTGTGAATGTGGAACTATTCTGTTATGGACTTTACAACTGGTACTCACACAGTTTTCTAATGAACTTCAAAGTTAGAAAAACTGGCTACTGAACTGGACTTAGAGCTCAGGGGACAGTTCAGTTGGTAAAGAGCTTGCCATGAAAGCATGAGGATTGGAATGGACCGATATATGTTTCTAATCCCAACCCTGGAAAGGCAGGGACAGGCAGATCTCTGGGTCTTACAACTTAGTAAGCTCCAGGCCACTGGGGCTCCCTGCCTCAAAAGACAAGAGGGATGCCTCCTGAGGACAACAGCAGAGATTGTCTTCTGACCTCCAGTATATGGCATGCATATACACACATATCCACCCTCATGTGTCTGCACACACATGAAAGGAAGGAAGGAAGGAAGGAAGGAAGGAAGGAAGGAAGGAAGGAAGGAAGGAAGGAAGGAAGGAAGGAAGGAAGGAAGGAGTTGACTGCACTTCCCTCAGGTGGATGCTCTACAGCATGGTAAAAATCAACACATACTGATGAAAATTCCAAGTAGGTCTGTTTTCTTTTGGGGCATCATCTGTTCGCCACTCTATGAAAGAGTGCAAGCATCTTCCCTATCTTACTCTTCATTGCATGGCCTGGAAAGGTACCTGAGACCAAGTGCTTACTTGGATATATTAGTAAATAAATACAAGATACCTGGAATCATCTTTGATGTTCCCCTCTCTCCTCTAATAACATCTGACCACAGATCTTACCAATTCCACCATCTAATGCAATGGAATGAAACCCTATGTTCTGTTTCACTCCTACTTTGGCATCTTGGTGCAGCTAACCTCCCTCCTGAGTAAGTAATGTAACTGTCTCCCCCCTGTAAATTGACGCTGAGGGCAGCTGTCTCTTCCACCTGTGCTCTGCTCTGCAGCCGGTTGATCTTTCTAAAGAGTGAGGTGAAGCTGTTCAGTACTCCAGGGGATTCCTGGGAGTAGATGACATGATGCCAGGTGTTTACTCCTTGACACCCCTTCTCTGTCTCCGTCCTTTTCCCTCTACATCTTCATGAACTTCTATTCAAGCTGCAATAAAATGCACAGTATGAATTGGTGCTATAGTCTGGGTTATAGTGTTCATGAATGGAACCCTGAGTAACCAGATATAAACCAGGAAATCTCCCAGGATGAGCATTAGCCAGCATGCTTTGTGGGGAAAAAAATGACTTAGATGAATGATCTTCCCAAAGGGTCACTTTCTTCGACCCAGCTATTGATTTTTAAAAAGCTGAAATCTCTAGCAGGAGACTGAACTAGGGAAAACTGATATTGCTTTGATAGTAGACAATGGCCTTACTCTAAAATTAAAGAGCAATAGTCCGCCTGATTTTACCTTTTAAGCTATCGGTCCTTAACGGGATTCTGATTTCCTTGTCTGCCTACACAGACCCTAATCATAGCCGTGACTTTTAAGAAGTAAAAACTAGGTGGTTAGAAATCCAAGTAGGCTTAGGAATTGGAGTGAAGAAAGTTCTCATATTTCCTTGTAGGAGACCTAAGCCTAGAGGCAATTCAGTGTTCTGAACAAATTTCTCATTAAACAATTCAGTCTTCATTTTCTAAATGTCATGATAATATAATCATCACCCCCATACACACAACATAGTCAATTCTTTCATTACATTCATTTGCATAAATTTCCCTAAAGTAGATAACCTTCTTATCCTCTGTGAGTCACATTAGCTCAACTTGGTCTTCAGCATGTGTCTGTTTTCCTAACCAGAGGAAAGGAAGAAAAGTATACTACAGGGGTCTTGTAGATGAAGATCATGCATTGCTAGCTCTAAGACCAGCCATGCACACAACTGTGTCTGTGAATGAGACACCACACATAATCTGCGGAACTTTCACAGCTTTAGTAACAGTTCCCACTGAGTTTAAAGTTAAATAAAGACAAAAACGAAAACACAACTTCTCTCATGTATTAGTTATATGGTTTCATGTGTCACATAGTATTTCTGAATCACAGCCCAGACTCAAGTATGCATATAAAGATATATAAATCACATATTCATATGCATATATGCATATACAGAGGATTGAACTTAGGTGATACAAGACAAAGGAAATGGTAATCTTACTACATTATAAATATATAAAGGTATTTTATTATTTCAATGTGAATAGCATTTAAACACTTAAGTCATTTTTCATAAATACTGCACATAATTAAGTTGAAATATAAACCTACTTAATTTTAGAAATCATGTGTATGCTATTAGCTAAAATACAAAAATCGAGAGGTCATATTCTATTTTTTTAATCTGCTATTTAAATTATGTCTTCCCATTTTATTGTAATTCGCTGAAACCAAATGAAAATGCTCATACATTAGTAAAGCTTAAATGCTCCATAGCAATTCTAAAATGTAAAATCTGATCCTAAAAATAACATGAAGACACAGAAATGCATAACCAGAACCTAAAAATAAAGCAGGTGCACTGGGTGGTAAATCACCCATGGGAATGGGAATGGGAATAAAGAAAGAGGTCAGAGGAGGGAGGTGGGCTCAGTGAGAAGTGCAGCAGAGGACTAGGACCTGCATCCACCTTCCTGTTCGGCCTGCAGCCAGCTCAGCTCAGATGGCACTTGAAGCTCCTGCTACTGGGTGCATTAATATGAGCAGGGGAAACAGATACATCAAGAGTGTTTTGTCATCTATTAATATTCTTCTCTGAAACTAGTCTCAAGATGCTCTGAGGGGCCAAAAGATCACAGGAGGGAGTCCTACAGGAAGCAACCGTGAGGCTGAAGGGGCTTCGAGGACCCTGTTTCAATTCTGCCAAAACAATTCATGCTCAGCTGTGTCATAGATTAACCTTTTGCTTAAGATATGTTATACAAGCAGTCCTGAATCCTGAAGGATATAGACTCAGCTTCTAGACTTTATGATTCTCATTTTTGAAAGTTAAAATCTACAGCTAAGTTAAAATCTATGCAGCCATTTGTAAGATAGCTGTTGTATTCAAAATACTTTAAGATATTTTTGGAGGAGATGGATCTTTTCAGAAATTCTTAATTTTTTACTTTCTTTCCATGTTTTTTGGATGGTTTCAAGTTCTAAAACTATGAACCAGTTACTTTCAAAAGCAGGAAAAAAAACTTTAAAATAATACTAAGTTAGGACAAAAATGGGTCATTTCTCTTTTTAAAAACTTCTCTTTCTCAAAAGGCAATTTGGGGAAGGAGATATTTTTTTTTCCAAACTAGACACTTTAGTTTTAGGAGATACTATTAATTATTCACTTGAGTAGAAGTAAAATTGACTGTTCCAAGAAAAGAGGAGCAGATAGTCTTCGCAATGACAGAAGACACTGAAATGAGGGAACCTTCGGGAAGCAATCTGGAAGTGCTCTTGATTTGCCCATGCACACTGTGGTAACGGACAGGAGACCCACAGTATCTACGGTCTCATCTACAGTTTCAATTTGGTTGAGATTCAGATAATGGGAGGCACAGAAAATGCTGTCTACTCCATCAGCCCTGTTTAGGATGAACAACTGAAAATTATAGTGAGAAAGTTAATTATAGCAGTCTGGCTAATTGAAAGCTTTCTCAAACTAATGAATCTGGCTTGATAGAGAGCACCAATGCTCAGCAGTCAGAGCAGGCTTGTGTGGAGACAGAGAAGATGATGCTACAGTGTTTCTGGACAGTAAAATAAAAGGATGTAATGAAGGATGACAATAAAGGACAGGAGAGAAGCAAATCAGGATCAAGCAGTTGCAAGTCAGATAAGGGGACCCCAAAGAAGATAGAATTTTATGTTTCCAATGCTTCCTCCCTCATTAGTCCTCTAATCATTGTACTTAATGGTATCATGTCTAGAATTTTATAGTATGATTTATGAATTTATATAGCTAATAAAGAAGTTCTTTAGTTAGCATGACATGTGTCATGTTAAAGAGGCATAGACCACAGATCTTTATTATTTTACAAGGGACAAATATCAGAGTTGTTGACAAAACTACAGTAACAATATCTTGCCCTACAATAATGAATTCATCTGTGCTTTGGCCCTGAATCCTGAGTGAAAATCTTTATACCACTGAAACTCTCTGAAAATAGGAATGTCTTTGTTATCATATGAACTCCTCTCTCCAGAAAGGCTCATGCTCACATGAGTTCTCAAGCCCATGCCAGAAAGATCACATGACTAAAGGGCTGGCATTCTAAGTCCCATGAAATCAGTTGGCGTTGTGGGAAAGAATGGGGCTTGGAGATGGAGTATTGAGATTATGCTGAGTTCTGTTCTAAGTTATTCCATACTGTGTAAAAGAGGGTTTTTATCAGATGGTATTACCCTGAGAGGCTTCATTTTATAAGCAGCCTTTGAGTCCATTTGTAAGATAGAGGATGACTGTGAGCCTGAGTGAATATATAAATAACACCAGCCATCCAACACCACCTGAGCAGAACAGAATGACAAATGACTTATTCCTTAGAGTAGAAAGGGTGACACCTTATAAATTTATCAGGGTGAATTGAGTCTACAGGGGCACAAGAACATATAAAATCCATATCAGGCAAAACAGGCCCCAGAAGTGATCAAACCCAGCACACCAAAGAAAGGGTACAGCTCTCTCACTTGGACCCCATAAAGAATTGGGCACTCACACTGTGACTACAACTGCTCCTCCTCACTTGCCATCTGAAACCTGGAGTGTGTACCAAGGACTGACAGGCAGAGAGCTCCCAGCTGACCCTGGGGCTCCAGCTGGACTCTATCTCCACTGTTGACATAGTCTACTCAATTGCCAGTTTCCCATACCGCTCTGTGTCCATCTGGATCTCTGCTCAGCCGTCCATTCATCCTTTGTCTAGACCCATTCCTGACCTTTTGCCTCTACAGCTCCTTTCTCAAGCCCACTGAGGCCTAAGTGTGCAGCAGCAACTTGTTGGAAGCTAGTTTGGTTTCCCACCTTATCAACACAGACTCTATTTACATACCTATCACCCCACTTCTGAACCCTCTTTGAAATCTGCTGTGGCCTCTTTAGCTCTTCGTATTTATTCTGTAACTGACATACCTAAATATAGATATGTTAACATTACCTGACATGTGAGGAGAGTTAATATTAATAATTAATATTGGAATTAAAATAACCCATGTTCACCTCTGCCAGGTTAGCAAGGAAAGCTCACCTGGATTATCTGGCTGTGATATTTCTAAGCAACATTACAGCGTTTTTAAAAAGACAGCCTCCTGTGTTCATCACCCTCTGTTGCATGAGGTAGCTTCATTGGTGAGAGTTGAGAGATGCATTAGTATTCTCTCTACCCCTTGTTCCACTATGTTTCATGAGCCTTAGGTGTAGAAGTTCCATTGTAGATAGCCAAAGTGTAAGAATAAGAGTCTGCAGAGTGTGGGTCTCGGGACAGGGCTCCTATATTAAACTTCACCCACCCAAGACTCAGGAACCATTGCAAAAAAAGGGGGCAGAAAGATTGTAAGAGCCAGGGAGGTGGTACATATAGAAACAGAGTCTTACAGGCTCCTGGGACCTTGCTCATAGGAACCTACAGGAATGGAGTCAGCACACACAAGGCCCATGAAAACTCTTATTAGACAAAACCCAGCAGCAAAGGAAATGGGCAACAGGCCCCAACCTTAACAAAAGAACTACTGGCAGCTAATGCTGCTGGCAGCTGATACTGAAGGACCACTGATGTTCTTTAAGGGAGAGACTCTAGATAGGCTGACTAGACCCCAGTGGATGAACTTGTATTGGGGGACAACGGGGTACACTAACTTGACTCGATAGGCCTTAGCATATATGAGAGGGTGCATGAAATCTGGTGGGGTAGGGGGATAACGGGGAGTACAGATGGAGAAGGAGGTATAAAGAAGATTACGATGTTTTGTATGAAATGCACAAAGTCAATAAAAAAATACATTTTATAAAAAGCCAGCCTGATTTTTAGCATTCATTCTTAAGACCCAAGAGTAGACCTAAACTGCTAAGAATCTCTTCCTTCAGATTTCTCTTAGAACTGTACTCGCCAGCAAGGGCTTTGCTCATTCTTTACTGAAACATCATCTCCAGCATGAAATGGGGAAGTAAATTAGACCCACCTTTATCGTATCAGAGAAGAATTCTGCCCTTTGGTTTCTCACCTAGAATACCACACACAGCTACAGATGGTTCTCAACTTCTCTCATTGCTAGAAACTGAAAAGGGGCATCTTATGCTTTGATGTGTAAAGCCTGCAAACTCACATTCATACTCTATTTGGGTGGACAGCAAGGAAGGATCCTGAGGGATTAAGGCCATATGCCCAGTTCATAAGAGAAGCAGATGGCTCCATGAGCTTGTTTACATTATAAGTAAGCTTGAGCTAAGAAGTCATTCCCCGGAGATGGAGAGATGGCTCAGCAGTTAAGAGCACTGGCTGTTCTTGCTCAAACAAATCCTGGTTCAAATCCATGCACCCACATGGCAGCTAACAGCAGTCTGTAACTCCAGTTCCAGGGGATCCAACGCCCTCATATGTCCTCCACAGGCATTGCATGACATAGGTGCACTTACACAAATGCAGGCATAACACTTGTACACATAAGAAATAATAAAAATTTTTTTAAAAATAAAAAAGAAGACATTCCCATAAACTGGATTATCTGGCAAACTGCTGCCACAGAAGCCACCCTACCTTGTAAATTTGGTGTTATTCAATAAATTCTGACACTGAGGAAAGATAAAAGCATGTTCTTCTATGTTTCTGACACAGACATGAAGTTCAATCATGTGGCCAACGATCTGGGCAATTATGCCTATGGGATGAAACCCCAATAAAAATAAAGGACACTGAAGCTCTGGTGGGCGCCCTGGTTGGCGAGTCATGAAATTCCTGGAGAGTAATGAAGCTTAAGGACAGGGAAGGTTTGCATTTGCAGCCCTCCCCTACTTTGCCCTAAACAGCTCTCCTTTTGGATCAGATTTATCTGTTGTTATAAGAAAACTGTAATAGTGAACATAGTGTTTTCCTAAGTTCTATGAATTGTTCTATTTAGCAAATTACTGAAGCTGGAAGGGTCATGGGACACTGAACCTAAAGATACTTGGTGAGAAATGGTTTGGAAACTGATGATCTTGTGGCTGGTTCTGAAGGAGGTTGTTTTGTGGGAGATTACATCCTTAATGTACGGAGGCTTCAAACACTCTGGGTGGTTAGGTGACACCAGAGTGGGACTGAGAATGGGGTGGAAATTAGCACAAAAACTAGATCAGACTGGAACTCTCTGCACCCACCCAAGGCAACCTATGGCAGAGCCCCTCCTATGCAAATGGCCTACCAAGATCCCCGTCTGCCAGACAGGGGTATCACTGAGCTTCTAAGTGTTCTCTTAGCTGTGATCTACTTTCTTCTTTGGAAGTGCTCTTTTGTTTAATGAGCTGCCTGCCTCTGCCATCATTCGTGTACCACTGTCCAGTTTCATGTTCTGGGAAACAAGAACCTAAGCATCCTAGAGGATGCCTGCCAGGCCCCAATATCCACCTCCAACAGCAACTATCACATTTACACTGAAAGCCTCAAGATTTTCTACAGTTTCAAGAACTGTAAATATCTAATTACCTTATGCAATTAAAAAACCACACTCAGATTTTTTTTAAACACTCATTCTCAAATAAGGCTATAATTATAACCTTTAAAGAAAATTGTTCTCCTAAACTAAAACTAACAAAAATTGTTTAAATATGAAGAAGGATCAAAGGTATAGTTACAAAGATGTAAAGGTATAGATATATGGATTTATGTTTGTGTATATGGTTGTTGTATGTGTACATATGTGTATTAGTCCATTACTAGCGACAGTAATTTAATGTTCGACCACCCACCCCGCACAGAAAAATACAAAAATAGCACTGCTGAGTGTCTGGAAATTTTGAGTTGACATTTCATTTAGACTTTCACTCTAAGACACTGTATAGATGGCATTTATTTGACAGAAGGCTAGCCAGTATTGAAAATTCATCTCCATCGGAGAAGTATAATGAATTTGACAGTCTTATTTCAAACTTCGACCAATGGTCTTAGTATGCTGGCACTCTGCTGTCACCAATTACCCATGCCTCAATATTAGTCATTGAGATGATATTTTAATTTCAATAAGAAATGTTCATCAAAAGTAAACTTTTATGAGCTTTTAATCCCCTAAATATTTCTCATCGAATTGCAATTTTGATGGGTATTTTTTAAATGTTATTAATGTTCTAATAAAAAACAAGAGAATTTTCAAACAATTGAGGCATGTCACAATGTCTTCCCATAATGCCTTTCCCAAACATCACAGACTATCAAACAAAAAGTGCCATATATGTTACCTCTTTTCAAGTTGTTGGTTAATGGGGTCCCGTAGCCCCCAAAATATCACAGGCTATTGTCATTTCTCTTGATTATTTTCCAGAACTTGATGGCACAATCAAGACACAACATACATGAACCATAGGGCATGGAGAAAATGGAGAAATCAAGGTGGTTACTGACACAGAAGCCTCCTCCCTACTGGTTAACTTCCATAGTTCTGGAAGGTACCATGCACACTTCGAGGAGAGAAAATAAATCCTACCCAGCTGTGAACCATGAAAACTACAATTAAGGCTGACCTGGCAAGATAGTGGTACAAATGTTATGGGAGTAACAAATCACTTTATGAATGGATTTAAGGCCTGTTGCACAAGATAGAACTCATGCTCAGTCCTAAATGGACATAGTATTAAGATACCCCTAATCTTTATACCCATAGATTAGAGCTGCCCTCAACCCTCATCAGAGAAGCTTCTTTTTGCAGACGTGATCAATTAATATAGAAACTGACAACTTGGTCAGTGCACAGAGAATGAGAGATTTCAGAGCAACCAACCTGAAACAGGACATACACATTACAGAGAGAGAGAGAGAGAGAGAGAGAGAGAGAGAGAGAGAGAGAGAGAATATGTTCAGAAATGATCAATGAAGGGGCAGAAAGACTGTTAATATTGAGAGGAACTGTAAGAATCTCTGTAAACAATGCTTTCTGGATATGACAGGGCTGTTGGACACATGAACTCACAGTGGCTGTGACCACACGCATAAGACCTGAACAAGATCAAGCCAGTCAAAATCCCAGGAAGGATGGAGTAGGGTCCAGGAAGTTCTACCTCAAGCTGAAAAGCTATTGGATTATGATGTCTTGTTGGGGAAGGTGGGATATCAGCTTGCTTCAGGGATATGAGCATGGTCCAGTGAATGGCTCTATGCAGCACTAAGTAGTCTCAGTGGGTTTAAAAGGAGTCTACACTATTGGAAGATAAGAGTGGTGGGGGACATGGGGAGGGCTGGAGAGCACGGGCACACTTGACCCAAAAGAGATTTTTAAAACATAAATTTCTCCTCAGTCTCTTGTAAATCCAGTACTTGAAAGATAGAGGTAAGAGGATCAAGAGTTCAAGACCATGCTGACCAAGTTCTAGATCACTTAGGACATATGAAACCCTGTCTCACACACATGTATATTTATTATTATGTGTGTGTTCAAAGCCTTCTCTGAGTTTAACCCGATGACTCTAGTTTATTTTACGTAACATAATGAACGGTTTCTTGCTCAATCCTTTTCACTCTTCTTTATGGCTGAATAAAACTGCACTGCATACTGATGCCACACTTTACTCATTTATCTGATGCCAGGCACCTCAGCTGATTACACGCAGCACATATTATGGAAATTTTCCTTGTAGCACTTCATGATTTTCATGCTGGCTGGACTAATTTAAGGTCCTGCTGCTGGCCCTGCATCTTCCCAAATATTTGTTTCCATGATAATAGTCATTCTGACTGGAATGAGATGGAAGCTGGAGGTGGCTTTGATTTGCATCTCCCCAGAGCCTGAGCATGTTGAAAGCTTTCCATAGATTCATTTGCATTTCTTCCTTTGAAAACTGTCCACTTTCACTTTCCCACTTTCTGATTGGATTATTCATTCTTTTGCTATTTTTTTAATTCTTTATATAATCTAGATGTTAATCCCCTACCCAGTGAACAGGTGACAAAGATTTTCTTACATTCCACAGGCTCTCTTCACTTTATAATTTCTTTTCCTATACAGTTTTCAATTTCATGCAATTCCATTTGACAATTCTTGGGGTCTTTTCCCTTTGAGCAATGAGAGTCCTACTCAGAAAATCACTGCCTATGCTTAGACGTTGAAATATTATCCCTATGTTTTCCTACTTTTTTACACAAATATTTTAAATATCACAGAGGTCCATAGCACTTTATAAACCTATCATATTTCTCCATAATTTAAGATTACATAGCATATGCTAACTAGAAAAAGATCTCACTACAGTTAAATAATAGAGATAACAGAAGGCATGTGTTAGAGCTACTTCATGACTATGAAAGTTCAGACAGTTCAGCAGAAAAAGCAATACTTTGAGTCTCTAAATTGCAAACCGGAGAACGGGAATACTAAAGAGTGATTACCTGAAACATCAGTGGGGTGGTTGCAGAAGAAAAGTTCAGATTCTTGACCATGTGACTTTCAGGGTCATATTTTGACATAAATCCTTTGATTATGACTGTTTTTGCTGTTCCCTGTTCACCAATTAACAGGACCGCCTAAAATAAGGAAATGAATTAAAATGAGTAACATGGGTTGAACTGTGCCCCACTCACCCACCAACTCCAATGCTGAAGCTGTAAACCTCAGCATCTCCCAATATGACTGGATCTGGAGACAGAGACTCTTAAGAGGTGACTGGTAGAATGAGCATGCGGGAGCACAACCCTGGTAACTGGTGGTCTTATAAAAGTGGGAATCTGGATGCACAAAGAAACACTGGAGACAAGTGCACACAGAACAAGGCCACAGGAAGACAGATAGGAGATGCCATCTGCAGGCCAAGGAGAAGGGCCTGGGGAGAAATCAACCCTGACAACACTTTGATCTTGGAGTTTCAGCTTCCAGAGCTGAAAAAATTGCTGTCATTTAAACCATTTAAGCTGGAGCTAGAGAGATGGCTCAGCAGTTAAGAGCATTTGCTGTTGCAGAGGACCGGGGTTTGGTTTCCACCACCTGTATCAGATGGCTCAATTTCACTTCCAGAGGATGTGACATCTTCTGCTGGCCTCCACGTGCAGTCATGCATGTGGTACACATACAGACAAGCAGGCATACACACACACACATAAGTAAAAATAAATAAACTTTTAAAAAATAATATTCAGGTTTCGATATTTTGTTATGACAGCCATCGCAAACTAGGTCAAAAAAAGGAAAGGAATTTTCCTTGTAAAAACAGGTCAAAATTCACTTTCTCTCAACCAATTATGAATTAGGACTATTGAATGTAGTAGATTGTCACTGAAGATTAAAAAAAGGACTGTACTCATGTAGGTAGTGTTTTCACTTTTTCAAAACAGTAAAAATAAATACTATCAAATAAGTTGAGGGTGTTTTTGTGTTTTCACATGACCTTTTAAAGTACACTATTTTAAATAAAAGTTAAAAAGCCATACCTTGCCTTGTTTAGCAACGGTTTTAATTAGGAAGTCAGTTCTCACATTGTCAACATTTGGCACCAGGATAGAACCATACTCTGGAGTAGTGTCAGGTGGATACACATATTCCTCTGTACAGGTGCTCCAGTGCTTCCAGTTACCTGGGATAAACACGAGGGTATTCACACCTTCCTACAAACAATGAACTTCCCTATAAGTAGCAGATGCCTTCAAAATGTCACAAGGACACCTGCAAATACTCACCATAAGATGAAGATCATTAAGGGGCTGCAGATGTGGCTCAGTTGGTTGGGTGCCTGTCTAGTATGCATGACACCCGGAGTTTGATCCCTCGCAACACATAAAACAGAATGTTCCTGATTTCTTCCTGTTGCTGTGATAAAACACTCTAGCCAACAGCAATTTAGGAAGAAAACATTTACACTTCCAGGATGCAATTCATTGTTAAGGGAATTCAGGGCAGGAGCTCCCAGGCAGGAGCTTGAAGCAGAAACCATGGAAGACTGTTTTCTGGCTTGATCGCCTCTGACTCTATGTCTGGCTCATGCTTAGTTAGCTTTGTTAAACTGCCAGGACCACCTTCCAAGGAGGGTGCTGCCCACAGTGAGCAATCAAGACAGTGCCACACAGACATGCCCATGGAACAATGTGACCTAGGCAATTCCTCCATTTCTGAGCCATCTCTCCAATCCCCATTAGTCATTTTTAAATTTCAAAACTTGCATGATTTTCATTAGGGAAAAGATACTAGGATGCCATGTATATAAATACATTTAAAATATAAAATAGCTTATGTGTATTACTTCATATGTCTGTAGTGTATGCTTATGCATATGTGTCATTTTAAAGCATAGAGAGATTTATAACTACCCTTATAAATAAGTATATAGACATATGTACATGTAATCTTGACAAAGTTTTTGTCAACTTGACATAACCCTAAACATCCCTGGGAAGACTGAACCTCAAGGAAGAATTTCCTCCATCAGATTGGCCTGTGGGCATGTCTTTAGGACATTTTCTTAACTGTTAACTGATGTAGAAGGGCCCAGCCTTTTGTAGGCTGGTAGATGGGACTGGGCTGTATAAGAAAGGGAGCTGAGAGAGCCAGTAAGCAGTGCTCCTTCAGGGTCTCGCTTCAGTTTCTGCCTCCAGGTTTCTGCCTTGAGCTCCTGCCCTGGTTTCCCTCAAAGAACTGTAACATGTAAACTGAAATAAACCGGTCCCTCCCCAAAGTGCTTTTCATCATGGTGTTTATCACAACAACAGGAAAGCAAATTCAAACAACATCCATATTTGACTAAAATATATACTTCAGAATGTAAAGTAATATAATGTAAGAATAGTCCAGAAAAAAAATACTTAAGAATGCAAATAAAGTAAAATATACACTTCAATGTGTACACCAATTACTGATTCTTTTGAATGGTTCACTGACATGGATCTGATTAAGAAATCTTTTCAATTTGTCTAATTCACTAAAAGTTCAATGCACCATGCATTTAGCAAATGGAAACTTGCATTTGAAGCACAAAGTTCTGAAAATGAAACAATGTCTTTGTTTACACATGAAGATTTCTATTTTACTCTTAGAGCCAATGGTTTTAAGTCCCACTTGGAACATCCGAAAGTACACTGGACAAACTACCCCATCCCTGTATCTTGCACACAGGACATCCTCACCATCTGGCGCTACAAAGTAGTCGAACATGGTTTCTCCAGGGTCAGCAGGCAGAGGCAGGTCCAATGAGGGAGTCTCTCGAGAGCGAAGCCAGAGCTCTAGCCTGCACCGGCCTTCCAGTTCCAGCACAGCACCCACGCTCCACATCATGGCAAAGATGAAGAGCCTCCCCAGGTGTTCTGGGCCCACCTCCCCGACCTGCTCCTGAGGATGCAAGAAATTGCAACATTCTTTTCAGTTATGTGAGTCTCTGACCAAAATTCTACTCAACGAAAACAGTAAATTTAGAAAAGTGTAGTTTTCACCTGGAAAGAAACAAAAAACATTTCAACTGAGAGACAAGTGAGGAGCTGAGATCAAGGCATCCCGCGGGTTTCTAAAATACAAGATGAAGGGCACTGGACATGGGTTAATAGGTAAAGCCACTCTACCAAGCCTGACGACCTGAGTTCTGTTCCTGAGACCCACATGGTAGGAGAGAATGGCTTCCACGAGTTGTCCTCTCACCTCCACCAAACCCAGGGTAAATAAATATCATTTAAATGTTTAAAAAATAAAATTAATGAAGGAACTTATTGCAGGACTGTGTTAACCAGCAACAAAATTCAATCCACACCTTCTTTGTTCAAAGAAAGATAGAAACGGTGGTGGGGGCCTGTGTGAAGCCTCTCCCATTCCCCACCCCATTCCCACCAACCCAAACCAAATCTAGTTTCAAATACTGCATTTTCTTGCAGGATGCTCAGAAGGAAGGTCCAGCCCCTCACCTTCTGAGGAATCAGGCCTTGCAGCATGTGGATGCTTTGTGCGATCACAAAGGCTTCCAGCACCTCCATCTTGTACTCTAGGTTCTGAACACTGAAGCGGTATAGGTCCGGAAAAGTCTCAGTGTACAAATGGCGAAGGACTTCAGCCTCTTGAGGAGAGCGTCTCTTGAGAAAGCCCTGTTGGTTCACATAATTTTGGGCATCAGTAAAACCTACTGGCACACCAGGAAAATGACCATTGGAGATACAAGTTTTGAAAGTATCAATTAACAATGAATAATTACCTACAGTGGCCACTGCGCATGAGATGCATCAGGACCTGCTATAAACTCTTTCACATATTAATTCACTTAAGTCGGAAACAATTCCCTGAGATGGGGAATATTATTACCCACCCTTGACACTGTCAGCTTCAGTAACTCACCCAGCCCTGCACATGTGGTTGGTGTCAAGGCCAAAATTCTCACTCAAATTTGAGCACCTACACCACCACACATAAAGAGACATTCCTCAACATTCAGCTGAAATATACCACAAGAAAATGAGGCATTCACCAGGAAGTTGCTGAGCAGACCAAGGGAAATAAAAGACAAGTGAAGGAAATTGAGAAACAAAAATATATCACAATTGCCATTTCCGTTAAATATTGGTCTAACTTAATAAGCAATGTAGAGAAAGATCAAAGACAGTCAGAAAAAAAGAACAGTTTGTCATTTGAGGAGTCCAATTAAAGAAATAGATGTCATATCAAAATACCACTTAAAATTTTTGTTTTTCAATGTTGGGAATGCAATCCAGGGCTCTGTACTCTTAGGGCAAACACACATCCCTGACCTATATTCTCAGCCCATAACATTTCCTAAAATGAATTAAGTTTTCTTCAGATCAAAAGATCAGTTCATTCCTCAACTCAATATCCTGAGAAACACTCGGGGACACAAAGCAGAAGCAATAAAAGCTTCATTTCAAGTAATTCTTTAACTTGTGACGCTTCTGCATCTGGGTTTATTTCACACAGATTATAATCTAGTATGACTGGAACCTAACCGCTATGTTTTAAAAATCACTTTGCAAAACTAAGAGCCCTGCATTTTATTTTCTTTGATGGGCAAAAAGAAAAAATCTTAACTGCAAAATTCAAAGTCTTTACAAATATTTTTAGTGACATATTCAATGATGCTGGGATCATTTTGTTATATAATCTGCTCCTTCACATCTCTGTACATTACCAAGTCTAAACCCTTTGCAGCCCAGAAAGACTATACCCATATAGAAATAAGAGTACTAAAATGTAATGGAAACATAAAATATCTACCTTACTTAAATTAGGAAGTTATAAAATAAAATCATCTTGAAAACACGTATACAAATGAAAACAAAAAAATCTGACCATCTCAGAGGAGATTTGTCACATGGCTTATCCAGTAGCATTTAGTCTTACAGTATTGGTTTAATAACATATATAAGCATTCTGACATTCAGCTATTATCAAATGCTAATGTAGAATATATAGGCAGTAATGAAATACTACACTGCTCATGAACTGAAGAGATATCATATGAAATATTTCATTTTCAACTACAAAGTAAAATTAGTATTATGGCTACTGAAGCTCATTTTTTAAAACTCTTATATGCAATTTTCACAAATTGTCTCTAAGTTAATATTCTAAGATGGTTGTTCCCAAACTTTATGTGAACAAGTACCTTTGAAAATTCTCATGAATCCCCAAAGTGATCAAATTAAATTTTACTTTTAGTCCTCAAACACAGTTTAGCAGGGTTGTTGAGTCACATAGGCCTGGCAATTACCTGGAAATCACAGTTCTAAAGTGATTAGGAGAGGACTGGAGACGCCTATGAGGGTTAATCAGTGTATGAACATCCCCGTGCATTCAAGGGTCTTCCATAAACATTAGCATAAAAAGGCAATTATACCACCAGCTGCCGGAAAATCAGCACACGCAGGCAAAGAATGCTGAAGACTGTTTCCCTTTCTAATTATACAAAAGAAGGATTCAATCATACCTCAAGAATAGGACTCCAATCAAGGATAGAAGAGCTCATGAAAACCATTCCATTTCTTGAGACAGTAGCAGGAGAAGCATTGTCAATGTTATGAGGTTCAAAGACAATCTTGCAGTTTGGAGCCATGGGAATCCGATCACCATTAGCCAGGGTCAGAGTTTTATTATCATCCAAAACAGAATTCAGATTTTCAATCCAGATGGCATCAACCGGACCATCAAGAACTATCCAGATATATTCTCCTGGAATGCCACCCAAGGCAAGAAGGGGAAAGCACACAGACACATAAGTGCCAATGTAAGAAGGTAGAAGCTTGAGGAAACACTAGAATTGTATACAATATCCATTAATTTTAAATAAAGCTTTGATCTCAATGTGACTAAGTCCTATGAGCACAAGGACTCTCTAAGTGCCTTTCTGACAGTTACACAAAGACTGTAATCAAATCAAAACATCTTGGTTGATGTTGACCATCATGCTCATTAAATAACTTCCATATGCAGCAGTGTTCTAGGAGATGGGGATGTGATGGTAAATGAAATAATGTTCTGCTCTCCAAGGGCTTTCATGGTAAGGGACAGAGAAACAATATAAGTAATACTTCAAAAAGCAGCTTCAGAGGGTAAGAACAGGCATTGCTTCAGATAAGGGGGTCAGTGAAAGATTTTACATAGAGAATAAAGTGACTTAAAGATTTACAGGTAGGACTTATCAGCCTGGAAATAGAAAATGCCAAGACCTCAAAGCAGAGACAAGCTTCAGGAGATAAAATGTACTGAATGTTTTTGTCCCTCCAAGGCCATCTCATCTCCAAGATGAACTATAGGAAGAGGGGCCTTTGAGAGGTGGTTAGGAAAGGAAGGAGCCTCCATGAACAAGAGAGTTCACTCACCCCTTTGGTCAGCAGAGAAGTTAGCAGATTTCAGAAGGTGAAAAATAAATGTCTGTGTATTGTATTGTCTTCTAGCAGCCCAAAGAGACTAAGATGCTTCAGAACAGAAGACAGACTTAACTGGCAAGATGAAAAGGGGCTGGTGCAAAAGTACAACAGGAAGGATGTTCAAGAGGGGACAGGCAGCACTAAAGAACAAATTCTACTTTCTACATGTTAGTACGCAACAGAGAGCTCAGGATTGCTGTTCGATTGGAAATTCAAGGGAGAAATCAGGGCTAGACATTAGAACGTGGCAGCCTTCAGCTTAGAGGTAGAATTTAAGATCCTGGGGCTGCACATTATACAAAGGTTTCTTCTAGATACAAGGAATAGAGAAGAGACAGGTCTAGGAACAGACGTGATACAACATCTATTCAGACCTCCTAAAGAGCCTCTACTGCTGCCCCACACTCTCCAGCCTTTTTCATTCATCTTAACAAAGTGAAGGAATCAGCAGAATGAGGGATCTGTGAGGCCAAGGGAAGAAGATTCAGAAAGGAGTGGGGACAACAGAGGGCAGAACTAGACTGAGAAAAGGCAGTCTGTATTTGACAAGCCAGGTGGTCACAAAGTCCTCCCTCATCAGGAGACATTGGGGACCAACTTGACATGAGTCACTTGAGGAGAAAATTGGAGCTGGAGAATAACACACACACACACACACACACACACACACACACACACACACACCAGGAGGCGCAACCAGAAATGAAGGTATTTGCCTTAATAGTAGCTTTTCTTCATGTCCTAACCAGCTGCCTCTGTCACTCACCACCCTATGACAGTGTGGCTCGAACATGTCCTTGCTCTGTGGCACTGTCAATATTCTGTCTCAAATAAAAGGCTTTGAGAACCCTAATCAGACTCACTCAGCTAGCAGTGGGCGTGAAATGGTGATTTCACCCAAGTCACTTGAAAGAGAAAGCTTCCATGTCCTTTATGGAGGAAAGGGGAAAATCCCCTCTGTCATTCCTGTATGCAAAATTTGATCACTGGATCTGCATTTATACTGGGTTATTTGAATACATCAGAAACAAATCTTTAAATACTTCTAGTAAAATAACAATTGCTAAAATAAACATTTTTACTGTTTAGACAATAGGTGGTAGGTAGAGAGGATCCTTGCTGGAAGGCACTGCCTTACACAGTTGTCAGCTGGGCTCTGCTCCCCAGAGGGAGGGCAGGAAGGACCTGCCAACAGCTCCTCCTCACATGCTCCTTCCCCTGCCTTTGCGCCCAACATCCCTTTTTCCTGTTCACGCCACAGCCAGGGAATACAGTGATAGCAGATACTAACTCTTCCCGCTGAGTGTGCTAGGAAGCCTGGGTTCAGTTTATAGTGTCGCTAAGTGAGACACTGTTCAGTCTGAAGGGCTGACACGTGGCTTAAACAACCCAGCACCAATGTCCTTCTAAATAAAATGATTTGTTAGTTTGGTTTAGACTTTTATTTTTGGTATATGCAATTCTCTGACCAGAAAAACTCATTTTCCTCTGTGATTTCATAGGAGAATTCATTTTTAGAAACAGGCTCTTTATAAGTAAAAGTAACATTTTAAAACATTCAGTGAACATACATTCGGTAAAATCTCTTCATACTATTAGCCTTGATTCACAGACTTTCTCTATTTTGTCATAAAGTATCACTGGGAAACATAGGAATTGTGTTTATATATATTTTTAAAAGGAGGTGTTTAGGAATTGTAAGATGGCTCAGTGGGTAAAGATGCCAGCCATCAAGCCTGACCAATCAAGTTCAATCATAAGACCCACATGGTAGAAGGAGAGAACCAACTCCTGTAAGGTGACCTCTGACTTTCATGTACACATCATGGCACATGCATGCTCACACACAGACACACTCAGATAAAAAGACACATACATATGTGCACACAAATGCTCACAAAATACACATAAACAAAATGTAATAAAAATTTTGAAGGAGGGGACTAAATATACTAATCAATAATACATTCTTTCAATACTCATAAACACACACTTATTTTTTTGCTTAGTCTTAGCTAATGTATTAAGTAGATACCACTGCTGCTTATTATTCCATCCAGCCACCAAGGATTTTATTTAGAAGTGCATGAATAATTGCCACTCTCACCTTTCTTGGTTTTCAGTGTTTTCCTCCAAAGGGTAGAAAATATCCCATCAGTCCAATCATTTGTGGCCACATCAAGCCGACCAAACATCTGTGCGGCAGTAATTGCTTTGGGATTCATCCTCATTTCCCGGTGTGGTTTTCCACAATCTGTAGCAAGTTTTAAACATCTCAGATGTGGCATAAACCAACTTGAGCATGGCAATAATTGTGATGTACTCTCAGCAAGTGGTCAAAATATGGAAAGTGTAAAATTACACTGAAAATATGTATTCAAACCACATTCCAAGCTATAATTCACCTCATTATACGTTATCAAACACTTTATCTTCTATAAAATATAATTGTGTATTGCCTTGGGGAATGAAAGGGATGCCATATTGGAACTGTGAAGGTACTGGCATAATCTGGACCTTCTCAAAACTTCACTGTTCCATGTAACTTTGGCTTGGTGCATATGAGATTAGATTTTGTTCCTGAAAGACAAGCTAAGTGATACTCTTTCTCCTGATTATCAGCTTTGACATACTTATATTGTTACTTAGTGACTTTTGAAACAATAAACTAAACAAGTTTTGCAGAAATCATGACCTATTTTGTGACCAATTTCAAGTACTGAATTTAAATCTCTTAGTTCTTGAAACTGCCATTAAATAGACAGGATTGTGCACACAGGGGCTGTGGGTAGTAAGCAGAAAAGTAAGGGATAAGATTTAAAGTATAAATTCGTAAAAATAGACATGTAAATACTATATAATTGTCTGAGTTAAAGAAACACAGGTACCTCTGGATATACATACTAGAAAAGATTAAGTTATATTACAGTGCTTTGTGATCATTGTTTATACATGCCAGTTTGACAGGCCACAAGGTACCTAGATCAAACACTATTTCTGGGTGGGCATGGTAGCATATGCCTTTTATCTCAGCCTTGGGAGACAGAGGCAGCTAAGTCTCTGAACTGGAAGCACCCAACAACTAATTTATCATACCTGAGCAAAAAGCCCCCGAACTACATCAGCAACATAAACAGAACCAAAATTCCAATAAACAAAGGCAGAACAGACTTTCCTACCAGACACATGACCAACAAAATCATCCATATGCCCAAATGGCAACGCAAAAACACAATTATGTGAAAAACCAAGAGAATATGTTCCCTACAAAACTTAGCAGTCCTACAGAACTGATCTACAATGAGAAACACCCTGAGGTGTCCCATAACACAGAAAAGAACAATCATAAACATGATCAAAGAATTTAAAACAGACGAACAACTCAAAGAATTCAAAAAGGATAGGCATAAACTTGCAACGGAAGCTTCAGAAAAAACAAATATGCAGTTGAATGAAGTAAGAAAAATAATTCAGGGTGTGAAAATTGAATTCACAAAAGAGATTGAAATATTAAAGAAAACACAGATGAAAATGAAGATGGAATTGAAAAACTCAATCAGCCAATTGGAAACAACAGGAGAAAACCTCACAAGTGAAGGGATGAAATGGAAAACAGAATATTGAGACAGGATAACAAAGCTGATGATCTGAATGCTTTAAGCATAGACTATGTAAATTTTTTTTAAATACATGAATGGAATACAAAGGAAATGTAGGCATCGTGAAAAGACCAAATCTATAAATCATAAGCACACAGGAAGAAGAATCTCGGGCCAGTAGCATTTACTAGATCTTCAATGGAATTATAGGACAAAAGTTCCCTAAATTAAGGGAAAACATACCTTTACAGATTCAAGAAGCACATGGAATATCAATTAGACATGACCAGAACAGAAATGCCCCATGGCATATCATAGTAAAAACATTAAATGTACAGAACAAAGAGAGGGTACAGAAAGCTGCTAGAGAAAAACAAGTTACATATAAAGGAAAACCCACCAGAATTATAGCTGACATTTCAACGCAAACTATGAAACCCAGAGAATTCAGAACCAAAGTATTTCCAGTTCTAAATGACCATGAATACCAACCCAGAATATTTCATCAAGAAAAACTATCTATCATAGTCAAAGGGAAACAGAAAAATTTTCATGACACAAATAGACTGAAAGAATTCAGGTCAACCAAACCAGCCCTACAGAGAATACTCTGAGCAATACAAAGGACTGAAAACAGGAATGAGTAAACCCAAGAGATTAAAGAAAGAAAACAAAGAAATGTATAATAATTGAAACAAGCATGGCAGAATGCATGAGGTCCAGAGTGGGGAGCATGGATGGTGAGGCAGTCTAAATTTGATTAAGTGCTGTTGTATGAAATGTACAAAAGTGTATGTGTGTCCTACTAGATCTTTTTCTTTGGAAAACACCCCCTTAGGGAAAATTTAGCCATATTTATAATTCCTAGAAATCACAAAGCTACTTAGGGTAATTTTTTCTATATTTTATCATGCTAAAGTTCAGCCTAGCTACAGCTTTTGCAATGGATGGCATTCAATACACTCTGGATATACTATTTTTTAATCTAATCATACTTTACAAAAGGCCAGCAAAATCTTAAAGTGTATGACAGTTTCACGGGTGAAAATTGGACTTGATCTTTTATACATACAAGAGAAACTATCAAGACGTATTTCATTAGATAGTAGGTAGATTTTTATCATTTTCATTTAAAACATCATAATTTTTTATGAAAGCATTATAAGAATAAAGACATCACTTTCATATTGTTGGTTGAACTAATTAATCTTGATTCTCTATATAGGGGTTTCTTTTCGAGGCTTATTTTTATTTATAGGTATGCCATATGTGTGTAGGTGCCAGAAGAGGGCACCAAATCCCCTGGAGCTGTAGTTACAGGCAATTGTGAGCTGCCCAGCATGAGTGCTAGGAACCAAACTCATGTCCTCTGAAAGAATAGCAAGAATTCTTAACCATCAAGTCATTTCTCAAGCTTGGGTCCTGATCATTCCACATATTGGGTTCTGCCCTGGAACAGATACCTTTGCTTGTTGTCATCTCCTTCCAGAACTCAGATTACCTCTCCAAATCCCTATCTATTTTCTGAACGGCCACCATATGGTATACACACAGAGGTGATCATACTATTCTCAGGTCAATAGTTTCCCAACACCTGCACCCAGGTACTTAGTGTGATTACAAAGCTCCTTATGCCATAACTATTGTCCTAATTAGGTCTCCTATGAAGGCAAAGAGGAAAATACCATGGACTTGGAATACTGGGAGTTTGTAATAAAGTGACAGAAAAGGAGAAAAAGTCAGTAAATGATGCATTACTATACTAGTCAAATATGTAATATACCTCTGCAAAATATGAATGGTATGTTGGACATCAGCTCTTCTTCCTTTTGGCTGAAGGATACAGCTGTCTCCAGGACATTAATTAGCTATTCCTTGACCATCCTTGACCAATTTCCCTATCTTCAAGCAAAATCCTAAGACTAAAAGCTGGAAGACATTTCTAGAGCTAGAATGGGGCCTCTTCAACACAAGTACATCCACAGCAGAAGAATGCCAAAGGGGTATGTCTCTGAATGCCAGGAATAAGCACCTGACAGAGTTCTACATCCAACCTCACCACCCCAAGCCCCCCACGACCTCAAAACAAACTGTATTTCATCCATGCCAAAGCATTTTGACAGTGTATCATGCAGGTCCCCATTGTTCCTATCTTCACAGGCTCTTCTTTCCATCTTTTCTCTATCAGTTACTCAACACTTAAACCTCAGATAAAGTAGTACTATTCTATAAGACTTCCCATAATTCTTTAAAATGTTTCTCATCTTCTGCCTTACTCACATTATAGTTCAAACCTTCTTTGCAGCAATTTCATGGTCAATTATAATTGTCTGTCCAAGCCTGTCCTTCCTGGAACATTGTTGACCTCTTAAAGAACAGATACACTTATTCATGTTATTTTCCTGCTTCTAGTACCGAATCTGGCAGCACTACAAAGTACAGAATACTAAAGACAATGAACAAATGCATGGAGAATCAGCAAACAAATACCGTGCATGGGTCATGCACCTCTTTAACAGGATTTCCATTCAATTATCTCTTCCATCTTTCGGATCATTAAACTTTTCAACATGAAACAATGTGCTACTTAAAATAATAAATGTTTGCCCTGTGTACTAAAACTAAGAGTAGGTTAATAAACAGTGAACAGTCTGATGACAAATTTATCTTTTCAAGGAACTTCTCCCAAACCACCAATGCCAAATGGATTACATAATTCAGATGCAGTATGCATAATGTATCTATATTACTTAATATTCAGCATTTCATTTTGTTAAAGTTATTGCACTAGATGCATTTGTAGTTCATTGTTAACAGAAGATAACTTCAACTGTAATAAAAACATTGAAGACAATTGGAAAAACATGATCATTTAAAAACATAAAATCCCAGACAGAATCTTCATAGCACATATAAAAAGACATATAGTAAGTCCTGCCAGTCTGAGTTCTCAGTTTGGAGTGGGTAGTAGCTAGCACAGCTTATCTCCATCTGAGGACACTCTGGCATAGTCATCACATACAGAATTCTCTTTATCCAATAACTGAGGGGAACAAGACCAAATGCTGCATGGGAAGAACCCTGGGTAAGAACTGGCAGTCTCCAGCAATGACCAGCGGCATGCCAGCACTCCAGCAGGGCTCCATGCATTACTAGAACCCAGCAGTGCCTTTTCCCTTTAAGATGATGTGTTTCATTCCAACAGCCAAATTTCCATAAAATTTTAGAATTCATTTCTGCCATCACTCAGGGCTGCTAACACATTTAGAGTCACCACAGTTCAACAAGAACCAGAGTACAAGAGTGATGACAAGCGTGGCAATTCCCATTATCCTCAGATGGCCTAGGGCAGCTAATTTGTCTTTAAGGCTGAGGGGCATCTGGAAATAAAGAGCATTTATTCAAGTTCACTAGAAAAACATCTACTTCTAGGTGTAACTTGAAGATTAAGATAATTTTTCATCATAGAATTTAAAAGCTGGGATTGAAATTATTTTTGTTTACTATAAGGTAGCGTGTCATGTTTTGTGCTTATTGGGAAGTGGCTTGATCTATGGGAAATTTGTTAATATGCTGCTACCCTACAAGTGGTATGACTTACCATTTTCTAACCTTAGGCATATCTGAATTTCAGTCTTAATTTTTATACAACATAAAAGCCTCCTTTCAAATATAATATTAAAAGTAATTTAAACACGTAAAGCATACAGCACAGTAAAAATATCACTTAAAAAGGTTTTCTCTCTCTGGTTTATAAATATAATATGCTATTTCATAATGTTCCCTTTTAGCAGTAAATTGAGATTCCTTCCATTTTACAGTGTATTTGTCTCTCTGCTTTCATGTCTCAGGCATTCAAATGTGTGACAACTGTTGAAGTGTGTCACCAAGAGCAATGAAGTCACTGCTCCATACCTGCCATGGCCTTCATCAGAGTGTGGATACAGGTGGTTTTCCCTGCTCCACTAGGACCCAGGGCCATCATTCCATGCCTCACCCTCTGTGTTTCAAACAGCTGGATGACTTTCAGTTTCCAAGGATGATGGTTAATTAAGCCAGCTTCTTCAACCTGAAACACAACAAAATACCCATGTTGAACAGCATTCACAATGATCCAGACTTACTAATGTGCTTAAAAACATATTGATACAAGTGGTCCAAGAGACTCACAAAATGATATAGGTAATTGCAACAACCCTTGATTGTCGCCAAAAATGTGAAGGTAAGATCCTGCTGAGATAAATAGTGCCTAGCTGTTATAAAAAAAACAGAGATAATTGTATTAGTCCAAAAGCCTACTGACAAATGACACACACAATACCTGTACATGAGTCCATGTATATAGCTGAAGGGCTATACAGCAAGAACAGTGCCAGACAAGAAAAACCTTCCTTTGTTGGAAAGGATAGTCCAAGTGACTCTCAAAATTACACAGTTTATTGCCACAGCCCTTGATTGCCTCCAAGAACTTGAAGGTAAGACCCTATTGCTGCAGACAGACTCGGGATATGGAGTAATGGAGCTGGAATGGACCTGGAAGCACCTCCCCTGAACGCTAGCTCTCATAGTTTTGGAGAGCATTAAATAAGCTGTTAAGGGAGAACATCAATCAATGGTCCAACTCCAGCTTTAAGGCCTAACAACCACATCAATGACTGCTACAGCAAACGACATTGGTGTAGTAGTGGTACTTTTATCTTGTAGGAAATCAACAGCTACTTAATGGGACTCAAAGCCAACTCAATGGAAAGAAACTCATGTGTGGTACTACAAACATAGCGAAATACCATGGCTATGGATATCATAGATCTCAGAGAAAACCCCAAGGCTTTCACATCCCTAGACAAATGGAACTTCTTATTATATGAAAAATATGGTGGTTCCTTATGTTTACAGATAAATATGCCAGTCACCACTCATTAAAGAAGCTTCTTTTTCAATAGACAGAGACTATTACAGAGTTCCACAATGGGTCATACACAGAAATTGTCTGTGGATTGCCCAAGCCTAAGTGGCACATATATGATGCAACCTCTACTCCTAAGGCTCATGGAACAGAGAACAAGTGATAAAGAGAACACTAATACATCTCTCAATTCTCATCTATGAAACTCCCTCATGCAACAGAGGGTCAGGAACACAAAAGTTCACAAATGACCAAAGCATAGAGAACAAGAGTCTGCAGAATTTGGGTCCTTGGACAGGACTCCTATACTAAATTCTACCCAGT
The DNA here is from genome assembly GCA_035773235.1 of Eospalax fontanierii. Lineage (NCBI taxonomy): Eukaryota > Metazoa > Chordata > Mammalia > Rodentia > Spalacidae > Eospalax > Eospalax fontanierii. The sequence goes on along the minus strand of CM069527.1, from coordinate 105,101,085 downwards.
CAGATTCTGGGACTCTGCTCATAGGAACCTACAGCAATGGTGTCAGCAGGCCCCAGACCTATGGAAACTTGAGCAACCAAAAATCCAGCATAAAACTGTGGAAACTGACAGCAAGCCCCAATCTTAGTTGAGGAAATTATTGGCAACTGATTACTGCTGGGTGAGGAAGAGCTGATCTTCTTAAGGGGAGGGACTCTGGATGGGCTGAATGATCCCAGTGGATGAACTTGCACTGAGGGACTGTCTGAGGACACATACACACTTTGGGCAAAGAACTTGGAAGCATTGAGCTGGAATTGATCTGGAAGCCTCCTCCCTGAAGACTAGCTCTCAAAGTATCAGAGGACACTATGCAAGCTAACAAAGTTGTCCTACCAACCAGTTGTCCTACCCATCTATAAAGCCTACCAATTACAACAATGACTGGTGTGGCAAATTATTTCTATTAGAGAAATGGGGACACTTTTATAATGGGAGTAATTCACAGCTGTCTAATTAAACTGAAGGACCACTCAATAGGAGGGAATTCGTGCATGGTACTATGAACATAGCCAAGTACACATGGCTGGAAAAGTCACTGACCCTAGACAGTCTCTGTCACTTTCCTAGACTTACTTAATTTCCTAGACCAACTTAACATCTTACTATATTTTAAATATGTATCCCTATATTTACAGTGTACCTCTTCAGTATACAAATGGAGCTCTCACCACTCATCAAAGAAGCCTCTTTTTGCAACATATAGAGACTAGTACAAATCTCTACAACTGGTCAGAATACAGATAATATGTGATTATGAAGATATATAATCTCATACAGCCCTAAGTGATACATCTACAATGGACCCTCAGAGAACATCAGGAAGAGGAGGCAGAGAGATTGCAGGAGTGAGAGGGACAAGGCACCTGGTGTTGGCAATGCATTCTAGACACAACAGGGAAGCTACAACAATGAAGTCACCACAGTATAGTAGTTTAATGAGATCTGCATAATGACAAAAAACACTTGACAAGTCAAAGTCAATTCGGGAATTGTCATGGGATCCCACTTCAAGATGAAGAGTTCCAGGCAAACAGTGGATGCTGAGAGAGGGAGACTCAGTTTTCTCCAGGGACTAGCTCCCTGAGATGTAATCCCAAATGGGCAGCCCTAAACACAGGTATAGACAAGCACCACTAAATGGACTCAGAGCAGATTATGTAACAATCATAATCAAAGAAAAGGACAAGAAAATGTGAAGGAAAGGGAGAGACGAGGGAGAAGGAGTGGAGGGGACTAGGAGGGGTGGAAATAATGCAAATATAATATTCGTGCATAAAAAATAAAAATTTGTAGGAAGTTATTCTTGTCCAAAAAAAAAAAAAATATATATATATATATATATATATATATATATATATATATATATGCAGAGTAAAGGGAAAAAAGTATAAGGTTAGTGCCAAGTTACTGTATAGTTTCAGTCTGGGAAAGATAGAAATGCTCTAAGGATGGATGGTACAGGTGAACCTGTAGTAGAGACTCAGCAATGTGAATGTACTGACTGAAATCAGATTGCATACACCACAGTATTCAAAATAATAAATTAGATGGTGTGTAGTCAGCCAAAATAAGCAAATTTATCACACAAATATGTACACGAACATAGACAAAAAGCAGATTGAACTGATATAATCAAACTACTACCCTGAGCTAATCATTAACATCTGCATACGTCTTTGGAAACTGACTTCATTAATACTAAGATTTTATTAAATGTAAGACTGAGAAGCAACTTAAGAGTAGAAAATTACATTAAAAAAGTACTTGGAATGCTTGATTTAAAGGATGATACTCACAACCAGAAAATGTACAGTATGTTAGACTGATTGAAGTCTGTGTACCTTTCAGGAAGTCTCTCTACTAGCTATAGTAACATGCATGTAAGGTCCCTATCTGTCACATACACAATGTAAAGGTACTCTGTATCAAACACTGTCCTCAGATTTATCTTTAAAGTAAGATGGTGAGATTAGTGTTATTAATAGCTATATCGCAAAGATAAGGAAATTGAGATGCAGAATGAGCCATGTTATAAGAAGTTCAAATTGTAGTTACAAATTGTAGCTGTTCAAAGAATCAGCTCTTAGATTTATTGATTTTTTGTATTGTTTTCTTTGTTTCTATTTCATTAGTTTCTGCTCTGATTTTTGTTATTCTCAACTGCTGGGTTTGGGTTTGGTTTGTTCTTGCCTTTTCAGAGTCTTGAATTGTATTGTTAAGTCATTTAAATGTGTTCTTTTAGATCTTTTAATGTAGGCACTGAGAGCTATAAACGTCCCTCTTAGAAGTGCTTTTAGTATATCCCAGAGGTTTTGTGGTGTTGTATTATCCTTTTCATTTACTTCCAAGAATACTTGTGTTTATTTCTTAATTTCTTCTTGACCCATTCATCATTTAGGACTGTGTTTAATCTTCATGATTTGTGTGGTTATTGGAGGTTTTTTGATGACTTTAAGCTTTATTACATTGTGGTCTGACAGAAGGCATGGAATTATTTCAATTTTTGGTATTTTTGAGGTTTGTTTTGTGCCCTAGTATGTGGTTTATCTTAGAGAAACTTGCATGGGCTGTTGCATAGAAAGTGCATTATTTGGTGCTTGGGAGGAATATTTGGCAGATGTTTATGAGTTCCATTTGATGATGGTATCATTTAATTCAGATGTCTTTCTGTTTATTCATTGTCTAGCTGAACTTCATTGACATCCCCTACTATTACTGAGTTGGGGTTAATCTGTGTTTCATAGTCGTGTAGTACTGATTTTATGAAGTTGGGTACGCCAGAGTTTGGTGCATGTATGCTCATGATAATTATATCTTCTTGATAACTTGCTCCTTTCATCAGAATGAAGCTACCATCTTTATCTCTTCTAATTAGTTTTATTTTGAAATCTATTTTGTCAGATATTAGAATGGCAACCCATTCTTGTCTCTAAGCACCATGTGCTTGGAATATCTTTTCCAGCCTTTCACCCTACAGTAGTGCCTATCATTGAAAGTGAGATGAGTTTCTTGAAGCCAATAAAAAGATGTATTTTGTTTCTTAATCCATTCAGCTAGCATATGTCTTTTAACTGGGAGTTCAGGCCACTGATACTTAAAATTATTAATGAAAGATGTGTATTAATTACTGTCATTTTAATTTCTGTTTGCATTCTTGGTCTAATTTTGTGCTTCCACAATTACACCTTCATTTGATTTCTTTCTGTTACCTCTTGGATATAGTTGTTCCTTTCATCAGGCCTTTGTATTGCTTCAAGTTGTCTCTGTGGGGCTGGTTTGGTAGACATGAATTCTTTCAGCCTACTCGTAGCATAGGAGATTTTTCTTTCGATTTCAACTATAATAGACAGTTTTGATGGATAAAGTATTTCTAGGTTGGCATCTATGGTCATTTAGAACTGGGAATATTTTGGTCCTGGTTCTTCTGGCTTTCATAGTTTACTGAAAAGTCAGCTGTAATTTTGATGGGTTTTCCTTTATATATGACCTGTTTTACTCTTCTAGCTTTCCGTATTCTCTTTGTTCTGTACAGTTAGGAATCTCAGCCCAAAATATTCAGGTATAAGGTCTACTTACAGACTACCATACTATTCATGAACTCATTGTAAGTCATGATTTTACTTTGACTGAAATAATTTGAGTTCATGAACACAATGGCTATGTCATGCCCTGACGATGGTATTCTGCAACCCTTTCCCCTCTTCTGCATCTTACATTCTTTCCAACCTCTCTTTCCATCCCTGAGTCTTAAAGAGAGTTTTTGCTCTATACAGCTAGTTCAGATGTGTTCAAATGTGGCAGATGTCAGGGCAAGGGTTGGAGGCAAGCTAAGCTCCATCAAGGAGCCATCTGAGCTTTATATTCTGTACTGACCAAGCACATTTCATTTCTGAATCTTGTGTGGAATGGTATCCACCAATGATGTGTCCACTTGGACATATGGCTGTGGAAGGTAGGGCAACTGTGGCAGGAGGAACTCTTTCAATAGCCTACAGCAATCTCTCTTCAACAGCTATTCTCAGAGATCACAGGTGAGGGTCAGGCAGGTCCACTGTATTCCCATCAAATGCAGGCAAATCAGACTGCCCACCAAGCACATTACCTGTTTACTGATTGCTGTTTCCAGCTCAGGGTACCCTGCCTTGTCCAAAAGAATATTTGGGAAGAGATCTTCAATTAAACTCAAAAACAAGGGTTCATCTTCATCAATCTGGAAAGGCAAATGAGTAATTTGAAAATGTTCAACACCAGACTGAGTAACCATTAATAGATGAAATATCACTTCATCAAATTTGAGTAACATATTCCTCATATTTCCTATAGATTAAAAAAAATTAAAGTGAGAAAATAGAAGGAAAGAAAATACTACTACATTACAACTGTTCCACAAAATACCTAGTCAGAGTCAGTAGTCTATAAAGAATTATTTTTAAATATAAACTATAGGAAATTCATGAATTAGAATTTGATTCATATAATTCTTTTGAAGCAAAATATATAATTTTATAAATCTACCTATATTTTCAAAGATACTGGGCATTGATCACCAATAGTTAATATAAGAGTGAGAAGATCTTACACATTTGTAAAATTTAATAGAACTTCCTCCTCTGCTCTTTAGACTTCAAAGGCATGGTTTTGACTCTAAAACATAGAAATTATTTCAATCATCTAGAACTTATCTGTGCAGATTTTTTAAAATCCATTCCAATTCTATTGAAATAAAAATATCTCAGACTAGATGGGAGCCATCAAAAAGAACTTCTGAAAAAAAAAATACTTTAAACTCTGTTCTCCTGGACTTTATCTGAAAATTAGGCATATTTACATGAGCATTTTATTTGTTTATGTTTCAGATTCATTTATTTTTATTTTGTGTGCATGAATGCTTTACCTACATGTATATATGTGGACCACATATGTGCCTGGTGACCTCAGAAGCCAGTAGAGCGACTCATATCCCCTGGAACTGGAGGTACAGATAGTTGTGAACTACCATGTGGGTGCTGGGAACTGAACCCAGGTCCTCTGCAAGAGCAGTAAATGCTCTTAACTGCTGAGCCATCTCTCCAATTTCAATGAGCATTATAAATTTATTTTTTACTTTTATGTTATGTCTATGAATGTTCTGCCTGCACGTATGTAAGTGTACCATATGTGTACAGTGCTCACAGAGACTAGAAGAGGGCACTGGATCCCTTGGAACTGGAGGTAAGGCCAAAAGTTAGCTGCCATATGGGTGCCAGCAACTGAACCCAGGTCCTCTGCAAGAGCAACCATTGCTCATAACTGCTGAGTTATCTCTCCAACCCCTAAATGAGCATTTTAAACAAACATTTCTAAATCTCATTTGTGCTTAGCTAGTTAAATTCCTGTTTAAGAAGGTGGGACACTTCCATCTGCGAATCTTACCAGTTTGGAAAGATTCATGTCTCGAAGCACGCGCATGACGATGGTAGATTCTGTGTCCGTGGGGCTAGCTCTTTTTGCTGCCCCCAGTGTGCGCAGGACTGAAAGAATGTTACGCAAACCAAAGTCATAATGGACCTGAAGAAACAAAGAGATGCTGGGCTTATTTCCAATATTATCCCATCCATAGAAACAATAAGATTTTACCAAAGACATGTTATGACAACAAATTAATGCTAATTTGATAAAAGTTTCCTTTATTGATATGCTTTTTGAATAAATAAAGAATACCAAAGATATTCTTGAATCATCATCAGCTTAAGCCCTCACGTTAAAACCAAGAGATGTATCCAGATATACAAGTCTTCTGGGGTTCTAGAGACCCCTTGAACTTACTCTTAATCATTCATATATAAGAAAATTTATTCATATCTCTACAGCTTTACCCTTGAAATACATTTATAAAAGCTCGATATGCCAAATGTCAACATATAACATGAATAAAACAATTCCATTATTTGACCATTGTAGAACACAAATGGTAATTCTAAAACTTAAAAAGAGAGCTGCCAGACTTGGTGTCTATAATCCCAGCCTTTGAGAGGCTGAGGCAGGAGGATTTCAAGTTCAAATTGACATAGTAAGTTCCAGGTCAGCCTTTGTAAAACAGTGAAACACTTATGTTTAAAAGCAGGAAAAAGCAGAGCTACCACAAGATCCAATAACTCCACTTCTGGAACCAAGTTTCAAAGAGATATTTGCACAACCAAGTACATCAGAGCATCATTCACAAAAGTCAGAGTGTGGAAGCAACCCAATGCCCAGCTTCCAGAAGTAGGTGAGTATATAAGCAGACACAGCACACACACACACACTATGTAAGATGAGTTAGCTGTAAAGAGAAGTAACTATGCCACATCATAGGTGAACCTTGAGGAGCTTATGCTAACTAAAATATGTCAGCCAAAAAACACCCTGTATGGCTTCATTTACATGGGGTACCAAGCTAAACTGGTAGCAACAGAAACTAAAATAGCAGTTACCAGGGACTGGGAAGGAAGGAGAAGAAGGAAACTTCAATTAGCAGCATTTCAAGTTTGCAAGAAAAAGATATTTCTATAGATCTATATATACTGTGAATATACTGTGGAACTGTACACTTAAAATGGCTGATGTGATAAATTTAATGTTATATATTTTATCACACTAAAATCATAACAATATAAAAGCAAAAATAGAAATAAAAACAACTAGCCATCTGTTAAAGTAACGGGGAGCAGTGCACCTCAGTCGGTTCTTGGAGGATGGAGCCCACAGACAGATAGAATTTGAGTTCTTGCCTTCAAGAAACTGAGGTACTTAAAAAAAGACAAATAAATGTACACAAAAACAGCAGTGACTTAACAGTGCCACTGGATGAAGCTAGTGAAAGAAAACTTCTTTCAGAATTGCACTTGGGTTAAATACATGAGCTTGAAGGGAGGTTCCCCAGAATGCTCAGTGAGAGATCTGCAACGGCAGCTGCTCCCTAGGCACTGAGTCCTGTCGTTTCACAGTGACAAAGGATGGGAATCAGTGACATGGCATGGAAAGTTTTCATTTGTTTGACAGAAGGAAAGGTAAAAATGGGTGAAGACAGGCTTGGATACTCAGAAGCCAAAAGTTGATGGCAACAAGTGGGAAGTTGGGATAGGGTCCGGCTACCCAGGAAAGCTTCATGACTGGGATCACTCACAAGGCAAGAACTTTTGAACAAGGAAGAAATTTGCACTTATGAGAATATAACACAGTCCTGATTCAATGAAGTTTAGAAGGGAAGCCTGAATCAGGAAATGGATTAAAGCTATGCATTAGACAGGGTATTCATGCATGTTAACTGCAATGTGCATTATTCAACTCTGCTTTCAGTGGCTATACTAATGCTAGAAAATTGTGGCTTAATACCTGTCTCCATTATACTCTTGCACAATCTTCTCACCTTCAGTTAGGACAGGCACTGTGATTTGCTTCTAACTACCCAATTTCAGCAGAGATTACAGGTTGTATAGGACTACATGCGCACAATTACTTGGCCACGTTATGTAAGACTGCAGCCCTCATTTTGTTGAAACGTGTTTCTTTACTGACTTGGAGAAAGTCAGTGACCAGGTTAACAAATCTTGTCTACCAAAGAACTACACACAACCTACAGGATTTGAAGGGGACATCAAGCTAAAAATCAAGCAAGAAACCAGATTCCTCAGGTGACATCCCCAGGAAATAGGATTCTACCAACAACCTGAGGGAGCTTGGGAATAAACTGATCCCCAGTCAAGACTTAGATAAAACCCCAGCTCTAGACAACACCTTCACTGCAGTCCTGTGATATAGCACAGGACCCACTTAAGCTGAATTTAGTCTGATAAACATTATGAAATACTCTGTATTGTTTCAAGTCACGTTTGTGATTGAGCTCGTTACACAGCAATAGGTAACTAATTCAGGTGTAATATGTGATGAATTTCTATCTCTTAACTTTTAAACCTTATCACCTGTTGTCCCAAATAGTACAAGAAATTAGCAAGAGGTAACAATAGAAAAAAGCAAGTAGTCAAGGTTGGCCAAACACAGGGGGAACTTGTAAGAGGGATAAATGATGGAGCGTTCTGAAACCACATTGAACAGCACACCACAATGAATGTACAAGTTGTGCAAATTGCTAACATTAATATCCTTAATGCTATAGCTCTTAAATCAGATTGGATAATATTTAGTTCACTTCTATGCTACAAATATCAATTTCTTTAAATGTACTTCTTAACAAAACTCTATAGATAAAATCAGTTTTGTAAAAGAGACTCATGTGATAACTCAGTATACAAATTGCTTGCTGTATAATAATGAAGACCTGGAGTCCAACCCCTAAAACCTGTGTAAAAAGAAGTCAGACATGGTGGAATACATTTGTAATCACAGGGCTGGGAAGAAGGAGGCAGGAAGGTTCCTGGGGTTAGTGGTCAATTAGCCTAGCTTACTTAATTAGCTCTAGGTGAGTGAGAGACCTTATCTTAAAAAACAAGGTAGACTGTGCCTTAAGAAACAGCTCATGAGGCTGAGCTTGGGCTTCCCTGTGCATATATACACACATGAGCTTGTGCGTGCACACACTCACACACACATCAGTTTTGTCATGTTAAGTTCGTATACCTAATACTATAAGGTACCTTGTCAAGAACCCTAGTCTATACTGGGGCATTATTGGCAATTGGTGGTTGCTGGGAGAGGAAGAGTCCATTTTCTCCAGAATACTGCCCCTAAGAGGCTATCTGCACTCCAATAGACAGCCCAATACCCATACATATACTGACAGCAATAGTAGACCACATCGGCTTTGAAAAAGAGCAAATGAAATTGGGAAAGAGGGGTGATGGAAGGGATAGGGGAGGAATTAGGAGGGAATGAGCGTGTGTTTGACCAAAACACACTCTATGTGCGTATGAAATTCCTAAGATATTTTTAAAAGAACTCTAATATAAAGTATTTCAAGCTGAGATTCTAGTCAACAGAAAGATGAAACATATGGTGAAGAAATTTGGAAAATCATTAAGACACACTTTAAAATCTATATTCCAGTAAACTGGAAAATATAAAAGAAATGAATATATTTCATGGTATGTATGGCCTACCAAAGTCAAATCAAAATGACATAAATAATTTAAACAGACCCATAACAACCAACAAGGCAGATGAAGCAATTAAATCTCCCAACTTAAAAAAACCCACAACCAGATCATTCCAACATAGAAATCTACCAAATTTTTAAAGAACTAATTCCAATACTCCTCAAATTATTCCATAAAACAGAAAAACAAGGAACACTCCCAAACTCTTCCTATGAAGCCAGACTTACTCTGATATTGAAACCATACAATGACCTAATTAAAAAAAGAAAGTTATAGACCAATTGCTCTTACAAACATAGACACAAAAATTCTCAATAAAAAGTCACAGACTGAATAAAGAACACATGAAAAAGATTATTCACCTTGATCAAGTTGGTTTCATCCCAGAAATACAGGATTGGTTCAACATATATAAATCAATAAACATAATCCACCACATAAACAAACTCAAAGGCAGAAACTACATGATCATCTCATTGGACACATTTAACAGAATCCAACACCCATTCATGATAAGAGTCTTGGAGAATCTACAGATACAGACGACATAATTCACCATCATAAAGACAAAATACCACAAGCTCACAGCCAATATCATACTAAACAGAGAAAAACCGAGAACATTCCCATTAAAGTCAGGAACAAGACAAGATGTCCACTCTCCCCATTCCTGTTCAATACAGTACTTGAAGTCTTGGCTTGAACAATAAGACAAAAGAAGGACATAAAAGAGATACAAAATGGAAAGGAAGAAGTCAAGGTTCCTTATTTGCAGATCAGATGATTCTATGCACAAAAGACCCTAAAGATTTCAACAGAAAACTTCCAAAGTTGATAAAACACATTTAGAAAAGTTGCAGGATATAACATTAACACTCAAAAATCAGTAGCCTTCCTATAATAATAACAAACATACTAAGAAAGAAATTAGAGAAACTATCCTATTCATGATCCCCCAAACATAAAATCTTGGAATAAATCTAATCAAGGCAGTGAAGGACTTGTATAATAAAAACTTTAGACACTAAAGAAAGAAATTAAAGACTATGCCAGAAGATGGAAAGACCTCCCATCTTCATGTATCAGTAGAATTAATACTGTGAAAATAACCATCCTGACAAAAGCAATCTACAGATTCCATGCAACTCCCATTAAAATTTCAACATAATCTCAAATTTTATATGGATGCACAGGAAAATAAACAGGATAGCCACAAGCAATCTTGAACAATAAAAGAACTGCTGGAGGTATAACCATCCCTGATCTCAAATTATACAACAGAGATATAGTAATAAAAACACGGCACTGGTATAAAAATAGACATACTGATTAATGAAACAGAGCTGAGGACCCAGGTTTAAGTCCCTGCACTTACTGCGGTGTGATTTTTGACAAAGGGACCAAAAACACATTTGGATATTTAAAAAGAAAGCATTTTCAACAAGTGGTGATGGTCAAACTGATCAGCTACATGAAGAAGAGTAAATAGATTCCTATCTCTCACCCTGTACAAACCTCAGCTCCAAGTGGATCAATGGCATGAACATAAAACCTGATACCTTGAATTTGACAGGGGAGAAAGGAGGGAATACACTGGGACTTACAGGAAGGGAATTTCTGAACAGGACACCAATAACACAAGCACTGAGACCAACAAATGACAAATGAGACCTCATGAAACTAGAAAGCTTCTGTACTTCAAAGGACACCATCATTCAAGCGAAGAACTATAGAATGAGAAAAAAATCTATACCAGCCTGCAACTGACAGGGTTAATATCTACTACATGCAAAGAACTCAGAAAACTAAACAACAAAACAGTACAATTAAAAATTGGGACAAGAAACTAAACAGAGAGTTCTCAAATGATAAAGCACAAGTGATTGAGAAATTCTTTTAAATGTTCAACATCTTTAGCATCAGGCAAATGCAAATTAAAACTGCTTTGAGATTTCATTTTACTGCAGTCTGGATGGATCAAAAGGCCAAATGTTAAAAATGCCAGTGAGGATGGGGAGAGAGGAGGACATCTGTTCACTGCTGGAGGGAGCCACTAAGAAAATCCGTGCAGAGACTCCTCAAAAAGCTAAAAACAGATTTCCCACGTGATCCAGCCACACCAAGCATATACGCAAAGGACTAGGTATCCTTCTACAGAGATAACTGTTCTTCCATGTTCATTGCTGCCCTGTTCACAGCAGTCAGAAAATGGAAGCAATCCAGTTGTCCATCTACTACTGACTGAATAATAAAAGCAGGATACATTTACACAACCGAATGCTGTTCAACTGTTCAGAAGAACAAAGTTGTGAGATTCACAGATAAATGGATGAAAATGAAAACTATCATAAATGAGGTAACCTAAACCCATAAACACAAATGTTGCATGTTTTCTCTCATAACTGAATGCTAGCTTTCAATCTTTAGATGGGTGTGCTTCCACTGAAAATCCTCAGAGGTTAGGAAACTAGCAGGTTGCCATGGAAAGCGGCTCATGGGTATGAAGATAGAATTTAGCAATAGAAATGGGAAAGGGGAATAACAGAGAGGACAGGGTTAATGGGATGAGGAACAGGCAGGCAGGGCAGAAGAGGGAGTAAGAGGAGGCTAGCTAACACTAAAGGCCTTTTGAAAGAGTCATGTGGAAACCTACTGTGGGGACTTTTCTCAATATATGCATATATATATATATATATATATATATATATATATATATATAATATATAAAAAAAACTATAACAGAGGTCCAATGGCCTTAACAGACTAGCAAATGAAAAGCCCAATACCAGGAATGGACTCCTTTTGGAGTTGATGACCAGAGAGAAATTCCATAGATTCCCAAACAATACTGACTATTGCCATTATACTTGATTACTCACCAGAACTGGACAGTAAGAATCTATTACTAAAGACACTATGTATCTGAGTCTCAGAACAAACAAGAAGAAATCAATCTGGCCCTGACCTTGAAGCTGCATCTCTGTTAGCTAGCTTTCATCATACTAGAAGGTGCTATGCATGTTACTGACAGGGACAGATAATCAGCAGCATTGCCCAGGTGTGAACCCTCTGAGTCATAGTGGCACCTGGCTGACAAAATATGCCCAGTGGTATAATTGTGGTACAAATATAATGGGAGTAACCAATCACTTCTAATTGAACTTATGGCCTGCTTCCCAGCAGGAAATCCATACCTGACACTGTTATCAGGGCAAGAACCTGTGCCTAGACAATTCAAAGGCCAGAGGGGAGAACGAACCTACTGCTACCACTCTGCTAAACAGACATAATATTAAACTGGCCCACAATGCCTTATTGTTATATACAAAGATAATTATATTCCTCGACTCTCACCAGAGAAGAGAAGGTTCTTATTGAAGATGGCAGTTAGCACAGAGACCCACAAATAGTCAACTTGCAGAAATTAGGAGACCATGGAGAGCTCAGACCTAAATGGGACACCTGTATCACATCTTTGCCTCTGAGGACTCAGGGATCATTGCAGAAGCGGGTAGAGAAAAATTGCAAGATCCAGAGGTGGTAGATGAAAACAAAGCAACTGTTGTCTGGACCCCATAGGGTAGTCACACATATGAACCCCCAGCACTGACAGGCTCCACAAGACTTGTACAAATCCAAGCGAGATAGGAGTCCAGCCTGGATGGGGAGGTGGACAGGGAGTTCCAGCCCTAGCTGAGAATCTCCTGGTAACTGAGGATGTTGGGAGAGTTAGTTTTCCTTACTGGTGTTTGACACCTGGTAGGTTGATCAGATTCCAGGGCACAGACTCATATCCAAGAGCACTTGGGAGGCAAGGATTGGAATCAATAGCCTTCTTTAAAAACAAAATGGAAGAAGGAAAAAAGGAAGGGAAGGAGGGAGGGAGGGAAGGAGGGAGGGAGGGAGGGAGGGAGGGAGGGAGGGAGGGAGGGAGGGAGGAAGGAAGGAAGGAAGGAAGGAAGGAAGGAAGGAAGGAAGGAAGGAAGGAAGGAAGGAAAGTTAATAACAGAGGACATGAAATGGAGAACCAATGGGGAGGAACTAGAGAGGGAGAGGGGATCTAAATGTGATCAAAATATAATGAATAAAATTTAGAAATCAATACAAAATTTATTTTCTGAAGAAGGAAAGATGAAACATGGCTATTTCCATGAAGACCTTAAGAACAACACACCTGCTTTGAAAGCTGCTCCTCACACAGCTTGTAGAGTGTGAAAAACTTCCTGGCCAGAACGACATTATCAATGAAGCCACAGCTGGCCAGCTTCACCCTGATGATAATCTGACGGTCAGGGACCATCATGGCCACTGATCGGAAGTTGATCTTCAAGTTTTCAGGGAGCTCTTGCCGCCCAGCATAGCCAGGATTCTAAAGAGAAAATAAAACCCAAGGATGAATGGCGGGTTCCTGGGGCAGCTAGGATATACTGGCATGCTATTAAAAGATTCATTTATGCACACATCTCAGATTTCAACTGACAGTTGGTAGAGGTCATTTGTATCTCTCACTCCCCTTTTGCCTACACAGACCAAGGCATGAGTTACTAATATGAGCTTTGTTTAACACAAGGTTTTCAAACAGGAATGGCAATTACAGTCTCAGTTTCCATTCATGAAACATGGGTGACACAGGACCGTGGGAAGGTGCACTGACTAGAAGGGTGAACTTCAGGAGCTCTTCGAGCAACTCCTTACCATGGTTAGAAAAAGTCCAAATTCAGGGTTCATAGTCAAATTATCTCCATCAGTAAAAATAAAAGACTTTTTACGCTCCTTTTTACATGTGAGAATAATGGAAATTTGCTGGGCAGCAACCGAGAGAACTGGGAGATCGATACGGTTAAATTCATCAAAACAACCCCAGGATCCAGACTGCGCCAGCCCTTAGAAAGGAAATTAAATTGAAAATCCAATTAGTATATAATTTCTGAAAACCAAGGAAAAGGATATTACACAGCTGCCAAAATGAACCAGAGATCAGTTTATTCAAAAATGAACTTAAACAAATAAATGGTACATCAAGTAGCCCAAAACAGCTGACGATTTGGTAACTTGCCTGTAAACAGCCATTCAACCACTGTTATAATAATTCATCACAAAATTCAGATGATACTAGCATTTAATATACCTAAAACTGGCAAGACTTAAGACTGTCTGATAAAGCTTATGAAGTTAGAAAGTGACACTAAAACACAGCCAGTTACTGAAAAACAAACATTTTGTTGTTGCTGTGCTGGGACTTGAACCCAGGATCTCACACAAGCCAAGTATGTGCTCTACCACTGAGCGGCATCACCAGCCCTGAAAAAATCAATCTTCCCAACAAGATAGTCCACCTTAGCTGAAGTTTCTCATTAAATGAAAGACAAATCTACCTTTGAATATCCGCCCAAGTCCTCGGAAATCCATCTGGTCTGAACAGTTGAAGACCACAACGTATTTCCCGAGACACCGTCCCATGTCCTTGGTCGTTTCTGTCTTGCCTGTTCCTGCAGGACCAGCGGGAGCCCCTCCCATGCTCATCCCCAGAGCTTGAGCCAATGTGATGTAGCACCTGCAAGGTGAATTCGCCATTAGAACCATCCCACAGCATCCCAAAGGCACAGAAAGCATTGTAGAGAAATGAACCGTGCATGACTATAAGACACAAGAACAGGGCCACTCTCCCTACAGATAATTCCCAAAGCTATATCCTAAAATAAACCTGTTCTATGTAAATCAGGATGTGCTGAGAACAGGGGTAGTAGTCTGGATTAAAGAATAGCTGGAGGACGGCTCAGCAGTAAAGAGCCTATGCTGCTCTTCCAGAAAACCGAGATTCAGTTTCCCCCTCCCATATGGTGGCTAACAACCATGTGAACTCCAGTTTCAGGAGATCTAACATCCTTTTCTGGCCTTTGTAGACATTTTAGTATGTGGGTGCACTTACATACATGCAGGTAAAACACTCATATACATAAAATAAAAATTTCAAAAATTATATTTATTTACTGTCTTTTCAGGCTTTATGGTAATATGAAAATTGAGAATGTACAAGTTTGAAAAACTAGTAGATCAAATTGCCAACACTGGGAATACTGGGAAACTTTTCCCTGGAAGTCTACCCATAGCAAAAGAATAGAGAACCAGTCTCACTGATCATGAAGAAATGCAAATTAAAATCCCTGTATAATATCAGCTCATCCTAGTTCATCCTAACAGAATGACTACTACTAAAATGACAAGAACAAACACTGATGAGGAGTGGAGAAGGCATCTTTGTACACCATTGGTGAGGAGGTACCATGGCGAAGCTGTTGTTCAAAGCAGAGTGAAGCTACTCAAATAAGTTAAAAATAGCGCTACCAAACACCCCAGCTACCTCCCTTCTGGGCACATACTCAAAAGAGATGAAACCACCTCTTTATACAGACATCACCTGTCCTGCTGACTGTGGCATTATGCACAGTAGCCAAGACATTACCCAACTGTCTGTCTGTGGATGAATGGACTTTTCAAAATATGGTACGTTTCCACAATGGATTAAATATTTTTCAGCCTTTCAAAAGGAGAAAACCCTGCCCTGTGCTAGATGGGGGAAGACCTGGGGAAATTTTTCTTACTGAAATAAACCAGACACCAAAAGATAAGGACTGCATGACTTCACTGAGAAGTAGAACCTGAGATGGAGAAGGGTCTGAACACACAGAGACTAGAACAGTGATCACAGGAGGCAGAGTGGACTTAGGGAATGAGGAAACCTCACCGAGGGTACAGCAAGCACAGCAACCCTGTAAGGTCAGTGAGTCTAGAGATCTGTTGTACAACCAGAGGGCTTTAGTCAATAAAACTGCATTGTACTAGGGATCATAGTTAAAATAAATATATTTTGGGCCAGGAGAGCACTGGCTGCTCTTGCAGAGGACCCGGGTTCGATTCCCAACACCCATATGGCAGCTAACAACCATTCATAACTCCAATTCCAGGGGAATCTGACGCCCTGTTATGACCTCTGGGGGCATTGTATGACACAGGAGCATTTACATACATACAGGCAATATACTCATACATAAAATTAAAAATTAATAAAATATTTTAAGTATATTTTAGCTTGACTCCAAAATAAGCAATTCTGTGAGCTGCTAGATATGTTAACATGCTTAACTGTAATAATCACTTTTTATTCCTATTATTACATTGCTCTGTATACCTTAATACATAGCAAAGTTCGTTTTTGAAAAAATAAATAGGCTGGGCCTAGTGGCACAGGCTTGTATTCTAGCACTTGGGAGGCAGAGGCAGAAAGACTGTGATTCAAGATCAGCCTGGGCCACATAGAGAGTAAAGGTCAGTCTGAGCTATATAATGAGATCTTATCCCTAAAACCCAAAATCTTGGGATGCAGCTGAGTGATAAAGTGCCTGTCTAGCATACCCAAGGCTCTGGTTTTGATTCACAGTAGGAGAAAAGGACAAATACATATATTCTATGAAACAGATTTAGATAGACTCACTCTCCTGTGACTCCATGTCCTTGGTTTTAATTTTGTTTATGTATGTGTATATGCTTGTGTGAGTTTCTGTGAACCATGTGTGTGTAGGATCCTTCAGAGACCAGGAGAAAGCAGTGGATCTCCTGAAACTGTAGCAACAATTGGTGGTGAGCTACTGTAGGAGCTCTGGGAACCAAACCTGGGTCCTCTGCAAAAGCTGTAAGCACTCTTATTCACTGAGCTATTTCTTCAGCTCCCCATGTCCTTGGTCTTAAATCACAGACTGCTGAACAAGCACATCTTGAGTCTGTGAGCATCCTCCGGGCCCGCAATTCCTTCCACATCTTACTCTATGAGGTTCACACACAAAAGATTTGGTGAGCAGACGTAAGAATGCCTGGAAAGGAAATTTTTATCCTAAAAGCATACTGACAAATTACTTGAGTCCCAGCACCACCTGGTGTTGCCAAAGGAAAACAGTTCATAAGCCAGTACAGTGTGGAGTTTCTTTTGACAGAATATAAAGCATTCATTTGAACCTGAGAAAGATCTCAGAAGAAACAAGGCTTCCACCCAGAATAATGGTGGAAATGAACATTGAGAACACTTATTGGGTCTCTATTAGAGATAAGTTCTTGAAAAACAGGTAAACCAGTGGCCTGGACATGAAGAGATGGCCTGGTGAAATCAGGGGGACAGCTGCCCTCACTTCCGCTGTGCCTTCTAGTTAAAAGCCTTATTCCTCCCACCCCAGCCCCTTGTTCTTTGTCATCTCTTTCAGAGCAGAGTCTTTAAAAACAACAGTCAACACAATGGATGCCTCATACCTCATTGAAACCCCAGAACAACTTGCAACCTGACTGGTGACTTTACAGAGAAGAAGAAGGCTCAAAGAGAAGGAATGATTTTGCTCAGGACAGCAAGTGAACAGCTGACAATCTAGACCACGGCTCAAGCCAAGCACTTTCATTGCTAGCCCTAGGATATAATATCCAGTCTTTCCAAGTAACAAATAGATCTGCACCAACTCCAGTTATTCGCAACTGTCCTACAGACAGTACACCTGTGGACACCTAAGGAGTAAGTTAAGTTAAAAGAAGTCATCCCACATACAAGAAAGGGGAGAGCATGTCAGGAAACCCGTGACTTAGCACCTCAAGTCTAGGCAGAGCATCAGTGCACCTGTCCCAGAAGTCCCACGTGGACAGCACAGATCCGTTGGAACGTCTCTGTGCATTTCTGTGAGATTCCCCCCCAGAGCTACACACAGGTAAACCACAACCCCTCACTTCTCGGCTTTCCTTTCCTATAGCAGTTTTCAAAACTGTCTCCCTAGATGATCAGAGTTAGACTTTCTGCATTTCCATAGCCCACTGGACAGTTCAGCTCTGATTTCCCATCTCCCTAGTAAACTGCTGCAAACTCTCCTCTGCTGGAAACAGGGTGGGTTTGCACTTGTATCCAACTGCTCGTTTCACTGCTGGCTTTTGCACTCAGTGAACTTTCATCAAGTAAATAACTTGTGCTGGTGCCTCCATACACTCATCTACTTTTTCTGGAACCAACAGTGACCATGACACCAAATAACTAGTAGCCAAGGACCCATGACCCTGAGGCTCATTTGTACTACGTTTCACCGGAACCAGTGATAGTGCCATCATCGCGGCTGAGCATCCATAGCACTCTAAATGCACTTAATAACACGTACAGTCACAGCAGAAGTAATTTCCACCCCCCATGGACTCTGAAATACTCAGCCACCTCTGAAGACAGCAATGGCACATGCGTCAGCAAGGAGCTTTCTTGGCTGAGAACCTGGATTAGTTATAGACTTTGAATACTCACATGCTTAAAGAGAGACAACAGAAAAGGATGCTAAACAATGTACATTCAGAGATTGAGAGAGGCAATACACCAGGCATGGTGGGGCACCCCTGTACCCCAAGGCCAAAGCCAAGACAATTACCATGAGTTTAAGGTCAGCTTGGGCTATATCCATCCGTACCAGCCTATACTGCATGGTAAGAACATGTCTCAAGGACAGAGAGGGACAGAGAGGGAGAGACAGAGAGAGAGAGACGAAGAGAAAGAGAAAGGCCTCTGACCCTCTGCTGAGTACACATAAGCAGCCTTATCCTTGCATTCATTTTCTGTAGCTGTGACTATCTAGTTTATTGATGGATATCTTGAAAGAGATGATCATAGATGTGTATGACTTTTAGCACAATTCATTCATTTTGCCACTAGGTAATGCTAATCTACTATGCCAGATTTATAAATCAAATTTCAATAGAAAGTTATATGTGTAGGAAAAAATACAGTATATAATAGTGTTCAGTACTATTTGCAATTTCAGGCATCTGCTGAAGATCTTGGAACATATTCCCCACAGATAAGGAAGACATCATGGTTTGAATATGCAATGTCCACCTAAGCTCATATATTGGAAGTGCAGTTGTCAGTTGACAAGCTTTGAAGCAATGATCAGATCTTGAGGCCTCTGACCCCATTAGTGGATTAAAACGTAGATGGATCCACAGTATGATGTCATTCTTGGGATGTGATGAAAAGTAGGAGGTAGGCCTGGTTGGAGAAAGCTGGTCACAGGGGTATGACCTTGGGAGTGGTATCCCGCCCTGCCCCTTCTCTTCCTCCCTGTCTTTGCTTCCTTTCCATCATGAGATGAAGAAGCTCCTTCACCCCACATTCTCAAGTGCATGGAGTGAAGTCACCATGAACTGAACCCTCTGAAACCATGAACTAAAGTCTCTTCAAGTTGTTCTTTCGGGTATATGCCACAGGAGCTCTTTTATACATGAGCTCTAGTCCATGCAAGTGTTCTGAAAGAAGACAAAGGGGTTAAGTGTCTCCTGATGTGACTTAGCTACAAAGGGCAGAGTTAAATGGTCAGAGACTGTATCACAGAAAAACACATTGTGAGGCCTGTCTATACCTCCTCTCAAGCAGGTAAGATGCTCTATCAGCCTTTGATTTCCTTTGCCTTCTACCCAAAGAACCACAGCAATAGAGCCATCCCAGTCTCCTCTGCATGTGCTTGGCAGTGGAAGGGGACAGGTCATTAAGGGGGCTAGAGACATGGTTCAGCAGTTAAGAGCACTAGCTCCTCTTGCAGAGGACCTGGGTTCGATTCCCGGCACCCACGTGATGGCTAACAACCATCTGTAACCCTAGTTCCAGGGGGATCCCACACCCTCTTCTGACCTCCATGGGCATTGCATGACAAGGGACAGCTCCCAACATGCAAGTAATACACTAATACACATAAAATAAAGATAATAAATAAAAAAGATAGGTCAGTAACATCATTATGAGTTTTGGAGAAAGGCACTCTGCATTTTTATTGTGTTGTGATGGTTGTTCAACCATCTGAAGTGTCAGTAGATCTGTCTGCATGATGTTGAGCTCTCCAGAATCCTGAGAGTTGTCACCCCTGCAGGGTTTTCACAGGTCAGACAACAGAAGGCTCAGGACACATGTCAGTACCTCCAAAATTAGACCTTTGTAAAGGTTTGTTTTACTGAGGAGTCTTGTAAGTCTCACACTCCTGCGGAGCAGCCCAGCCTGTTGCCTCTCCCTTCTCACACATTCAAGCTAAAGTAACAGACAAGTGAACATTTGGGGTGAAACAGCCTAAAGCGAGTTTTTGAACTGTCTCTGCGTATGAAGTTATAAAAACTAGCTTTGCTTTCAAGGTTCTAAGGTTTTATGATGAAAGAACCAAGTTACATAAAAGGTTAAATACGACACTTGTATGTAAAAATTAGAACTTTGACAAATAAATAGACAATATTTGCAGCAGAAAAATGAACTAATGATTTTGAAAATTAGAAAAACTTTCTCATGCTTTCTGTTCTGCTGTTCTGTTTCATTTCCTCACTGTAAGAAAGCAAACTTGGAAATTAGCTTCTATTCCCTCAGGAAGCCTTTATGTAGCAACCGTTATGTGACAGAGATAGTCTAATGATCGTGTCATGGGAAGCTCTTGCCTCAAGGAATTAACATGCTAAGGAAAAAAAAAACAGATTATTTTAAAATAATAATTAAAAAGGAAAATAAATCTGGGTAAGACTGTCATGGGGAATAAAAATCTCAGAGCTGTCTAATGTGGGAGTCACAAGATATCTTTGAGGTGGCATTTAAGCAGAAAAATGAAGTAAGGCAATTCTCTACTGAGAAGAGTATATCAAATGCAAAAGGCCGGGGGCAGGACTGTGCTAGGCCTGTTTTAAAAAACAAAGAGCAGGTGAATGGAACTCAGTGAGAAAGAGAGGCTCAGGGGGAGAGGCCAGCTCGTGCCTGGCATCCTGAGCCAATGAGATGGCAGCTTCTACTCTGCATGAGATGAAACCAAAGTAGAGGGCTGGGGTCAGATGAGTTACGGGATCTGACTCATGGTCTACTGTCTGAACAGAGAACAGACAATAACTCCAGGAGAGCAGCTAAGAAGCAATAATCTAGGTCAGAGGTTACAGCAGGTCAGAAATGGTTACAGTGAAGAAAGCTGTGCACCCTTCAAGGGCGCACCAAGGATCTCTTGCCTGGGCGACTAAAAGATAGGCTCACCGAATTCAGGGTTAGGAGATAGATGTCCTAAATGGGCAATTACTAAAATGAAGATGATACTAGAATGGGTTTGGAGGATATAATCAAACATGATGTGGATAAATAGTCTAGAAGCACCCAAGTGACTACAGCGTGTCATCAGGTAGATATCTGGGGTTCGGGGAAGAAGCTGTGGCTGGATGCGGAGTCTGGGGTCAACATCTAGATGGTATTTCGATCCATGCGAGATGACCAGGGGAGGAGAGCTGAAGAAAGGAACCATAGTATGTTCTGGGTTTAAAGATCATGGGGATGTGAGGAACCTGACCACACGGGAACAAAGGGACAACCAGACCAGAAAGAGGAATCCAGAAGTGAGATGGCATCTGGGAGCCACATGAAGAGGCCACATAAAGGGAGAGAATCCCAGCAGTGCCAATGAGCCCAGGAAGATCACCCAGAAATGACATTGCATGTGGTAACCTGAAGGTGCGACTTTACGAGAGAGGCTTTAGCAGAGTGGTGGGTGAGATGACAGAAAGGTGACCCCCAAAGATGCCCACAATCTCCCCACTATATCCTGTAAGTATATCACCTCACATGACTAAAGGGACTTTGCAGACATTATTAATGTAAGGACCTGGGGTGGGCAAGCTATCTTTGGTTACCCAATAGCTCCAGTCTGCTAAGGGCAAGCAAGAGGGATGTCAGATACACAAGAGGGAAGGTGAGGGGAGTGGATGGCATGGCTTTAACAGCCTGCCATCTGTAGCTCTGAAGGTGAAGGAAGGGATCACAGATCAGCAGCCAGAATGGCCCCTGCTCACAGACAGCGGAAAAGTGGAGATCTGGGTCCTCAAACCAAAAGGAACTCCACCCACAACCTGAAAAGGCAGGGAATATCGCCCCTAGTGTCTTTAGGAAGAAAAGCCCTGGAGAGCAGGTTGTGTCAAAATTCTGATTTACAGATGAGTAAAGATAACAAATGTGTGTGGTTTGAGCTTCTGATCTTATAATGGTTTGTTATGATGGAAGCATAAAATTAACACTGAGGCTGACTGGCCATAAGTTCAAGACAAACAGGTGGAAAGAATTTGCATTTTTGAGGGGGTTACTGGAGATCACAGAAAAGGAAATGGAGTTTCACAGGAGAGATTTCTCTGCATAAGCTGTTGACTCATGTTGTACATTTCTGAGAATGACCTAGCAGGAAGTAGATTGAGAGAGGAAATGCTGTGTCAGTGCAGGTGCCGAGTCTGGACAGCCATGAACAATCCATCCAAGATATAGAAAGAGGACAGCAAGGCACCTGGTTAATAGATGGAAACAACAGTAGGAGACATGAGCATCTTCTTCTCAGCAAAACATCATACAAGGCTTGCAGAGGAAAGAGAGGAAGGGAAGGAAGTAACTGAGCCTTGAAAGAAGGGTGATGTAACTGACTGGTGTTTCAAGGGAAGTTCCTCCAAGCTTTTGAACTAATGTTACCTTTAATTGACTAATCATTATTATATGCTATAATGGAATACAATGTGACACATTATTATATCTATGCCTAATGAACAATAATTACATCAAGCCAAATAGTCAGAATAAGTATTTGAGGGAAGCCCTGGGCACAGAAAATAGAATATAGTGGATGACATCACAAAGTGCACATCAGACAGAACAAAGTACAGAATTCAAGACCTGGAAGGGTCTTTAAGGATGGCCCAGGTCATCTTACAGATGAGGATTTGAGGCCACAGAGGATGCAGCTAAAAGCTACGAGTAACAAAACCAGAGTATTTATTGCTTTTCTTGCTTGGCCCTGTGACAAATACTAAGGCAGAGAGGAGTTCCTTTTTTCAAAGTGCCATGGCTGAAGCTGCTGTCTCAGCTGGCCAGGAAACAGAGAGGAACTCGGGAGCTCCACTGGCTTCCTCCTTTTTCCCTTTGGATTCTTTCTGAGACCCCAGTACCTGGGATGGTGCCAGCACCCTCAGTTGGTTCTCGTGTTTAAAAAAAAAACTCTCAAAGACAAACCCAGGGGTTTTCTTCAGGAATAGCCCCACTGATTCTTCATCCAATCAAGTTAGTGATGGAAATTAGCCAGTAACTGGCAAAGGGCAAAACTAACAGTCCTGTCCCTGCCAGTGTCCCCTCCATCCATTTTCTCTTTTATATTTGTGTTCTTACCCAGTTTTTACCTGCTTCAATAAAACCCCTTAATGGTTTCTCTGGGAGAACAGCAAGTACTAAAGTTAATAAAATAACCTTCAAGGTCCATTGTGATTCACACTCAGCAACACACAGTAATTAATTCCTTCATTGTCCATCCCATGTTCACAGGGGCATTTATACTTTGCCTCTGTAAGACTGAAGGCAAAAGATGCTAGGTCTGTTTGAGTCACAGACCTGAATCCCATGTGAAACCCCAGGTGCAATGCTAGAATACTGACTTTCAAAGGCTTTGGTATAAAAGAGTCCTTCAGGAAAAATCCCCTGAGCCAGCCTAAAGAACAAAAATTGGGGTGGGAGAAGAGGGTTGTGGAATCACAGAATCCTTGTGTCACCTGTCTGTGAGTGGCGTTATGACAAGTCTGTCGGTGCAGCCTAAAAATTCATTCTGGTATGTGAAAGCCACGTCTGTGATGTGAATCATCATCTTGTCAGAGTCTTCGTTAAAATAAAATCTGCACTGCTTCAGCCACTCAAAGTCTGTAGGGCTCTTGACATGCATGTGGCACTAGAATTCAAAGGAACATGTTAGAATTGAAATGAGAGTCATTTTCTAAACAGACACACTGGCATTTACACAGATCACAAAGCAGAGAAAACAAAATCCAAACACTACCCAAATGGGTCAGAGACATCAACTCTATGATCATGTAACCCTGTTCAACAGTTATTGATTAACAAGAAAGAAACCCGAGAATCTGTGGAAATGGGAAACATCACAACTCCAACTATAGCCTTCTCACTTAAATGGCCTTACAGTTCAATAATGAGATTCATTTCTTAAATTTCATCCCTAAATAGTCAATGTCATAAATACTAATCATGATATACAATCTATGAAAAACGTTGTGGCGTACAAAGACAGAGCTACACAATTTGATTAGGAAAAAAAATGATTACTGCGAGGTAAGGAGTGATTTTCTTTAAGGGAGGGACTCTAGATAGTCTGACTAGACTCCAGTGGATGAATTTGCACTGAGGGACATCTAGGTACAAAAGCCTGACCAGATAGGCCTTAACATATATGATAGAATGCATGAGATGTGGTGGCGGTGGGGTTCTAAATTTGATTAAGATCTATTATACGAAATGCACAAAAACTCAAATAACAATATACATTAAAAAACTTAGGGAAATTTTGTGGGGTTTTTTTTATTCACTTTTTTCCCCTATAAATTGTAATAGGCCAAAATTCTAACATCTAAATGGTATGTTAGTGCCCAGTAATGCTTTTGTCTAAATTTTTTAACTAAAATTTTAAGCTACTTTAATCATTTCTCTTCCACAAATAAGAAATTTAAAATTACCCTGTGCCCTCTATTTCTCTGAAAGCAAAATAGTATGCTTAACTATTAGGAGAGGAGATTAGCACAAAATAGCTTGAAAATGCTGCCTTTTATTTCCACTACATCAGGACTAATCTTTCATAATCTTTCTTTACATAATGGGGTTGAGACACAATCCAGAAAATTATTCTGAAAGTAAGAGCTCCTTGGCTCTTATCTAATGTTGTATTCTATAGAAAAGGACAAATCTCATTTCCTATAAATAACAGATGCTCCTTTTCCATCCTGTTATCTTTTGAAAGGCAAATTCTGCATGACATCTGAATGTCATAAGCTAAACTAAGAATAAGAATGGCTACTTTGCAGTCAACAGCATAAAATATAGCAAAAAAAAAAAAAAACATTCTTCAGGGTGTGATTTATCAAAGTCCAAGAAGAAACCTTAAACGCCAACACTAGTCACAGTGTCTTGAGGGAGAATCCAGTGGTTCTGGGTTCAACAACTACAAAGAGCACACTGTGAACAGAAGCTTTTCAGATGCCACATTACATGCTAGCATCTGAAACAATCACATAAAGAACTGTAAAGAAATAGTCAAGCACCTCACTACCATCAAAATATGACTGAAATTTCCACTTCCGGCTGAGAAGAAAGAACCAGCAAGTTCTGATCGTCATCATGGCCATCCCTGAATTTGACTTTTCCTTTTTTATTTATTATCTGTATTTGGTGTGTATGAGTGAATTGCCTGCATGGATTTAAGTACACCCATGTCGTGCAATGCCCGAGGAGGTCAGAGGAAAGCATTGGATTCCCCTAGAACTGGAGTTGCAGATGGTTATTAGCTGCCATGTGAGTGCTGGGAATCAAACCCAGATCCTCTGCAAGTTTATTCAGACCTCTTGTCTGCTGAGCCATCTCTCAAGCCACTGGATTTGACCTTTTCATGCACTCAATCTAATCAATTCTGGTGAGTGAACATGGACAGTTCCTAGTGTTTTCTTTCTTTGTATATGATACAACACTCATGAAGAATTTACCAAGTCATCAAAGATGTCCCTTTGGTGCACATGCATAGTAATCAGGGTCTCATATTTAACTCGTTCCATTGAGCTCAGATCCTTCGTGGTAATGTCAATCAGCATGTTCAGCAACTCCAGGAAATACTGGTTGGTTTTCTGCATGATTTTCTTATCACACTTGGCATTTCTAAGGGCTTCTTCTGAATCTCGAGTCCATATCATTTGAATTCCTAATAGTCCAACCTTGTGGAATGTTTTTAAAAAGGATAAGGCTTTATAAGTATGTGTTTAGTATATTTACAATTTTAGTTAAATAGAAATTACACCATAATGAGTCATTGTAATTATTATGCAGATGTACAGTACCAAAAAAAACATCAGCTTGATACCTCATTTTAAAGTCTGTGGAGCCTCTTCATATTATTTATTAATGGTAAGTATGGAAAGCCTATGATGTCACAACATCTTTCTTAGGATCCTAAGTCATGAATATTTAATTCTCAGTTCTAAGTAGATTTTTAAGTCATTTGCAGATAAAAATATGTCTTAAATTGGCTTTCTCAAACTAGCACAGAGTTAGCACACAGTAGATACAGAATCTTCATTGCTCACAGTAGCTAAGAAAACATTTTTTGTTTCCTGTATTTTAATGCTGAAGAATATTTCTCCATTTTCCTAGCACGGCATGTTCTTGGTATACTTTTATGATTTATGTACATTGTTACATAAAGGAATTTGGAAGAAGAAAAGCTGTTTTAAGTTAAAGAAAATATATCAAGTATTTCTGCAATCCAAATACATCTTTAAGTCTATATGTATCTATATCTAAATAATCTATAGCTGAAATCTTTAAGCTTATTCATATTTAATAAGTCTTTATGAAAAATCTTAACATTGGTCCACAGTAAAATTATGTCATTTGGTGAGGCTTATAAAATATCTGAGATTTAAAGTAACTATTTTACAAAAAAAAAAAAAACCTTTCCAATTTCAAAACACTGACCTGAGCTGGGAAGGAGGAAAGAAATTCAATCAACTGGAAACCTGTTTCTTGAATATTTGCAGCTGCCTGTCGGATCACAAGATGTAATGAGGACTGAGATTCCTCCAGCAGAGAATTAAGCCAGACTTCCACATTGCCCTCTGCCATCACGGGTTTGTCCAATCCGATTGTCTCACCCTCACGAGAGGAAATGGACAGGATTCGATCATAGATCTAGGTTAGAAGATAGAAAAAGAGCTGCATTCATAAAAGCAGGAAATACGGCTTGGCTTTTCCTCCACTCCCCTCTTATCAATGAAGTTGGGGACAGATTATGAAATGTATCACATAACATGACATAAAGTCACTTTCAAAACAACAGAAAGCTAGCCTCAAAATCTAAAAAGGAATCCCAACCCAGGTCTAAGTCATGAATACTCTAAAGGACTGAACTGACTTCCTAAAAGAAATACTTAATAAAAATGTGGCAAAAGAAAAAAAAAAAAAAAAAACACTAAAACCCTCTGAAAGGAAATGGGGCTCTCAAAAAGGCTATAATTCTACACCACAGTATTACCAGGCTGACATGAGAAATGACTACATCAACACAATAATGAAGACAAAGTCACTATGAAGTGCTTCCAATTCTGTCCCAAAGTGATCTTCACCAGAGCTGAGTCACCTGTTTTCTAGTCAAACCCAGATCCCTTTCTTCTGGTTTCAGGTCAGTCTCCATGCAGCACAGCATAACAAGAAGATCACACTAGCCAGAGTTCAAGCTACAGATCCCAACAGTCCTTCTTCCATGTTCTTACTGACCATGAGTGAACAAGATCACTGAGACCAAATTTCTTGCTTATTCTTGTCACTAAATCCATACTTCTACATCGCTACCAGCTTCATACTGCTCATGACAATTATGAAAAATGACAAAGCAAGTAGAAGTATTTGCTGTTTCTGTGCTTTGGTTTACAACAAAGGGAAGAAAATATTGTTATTTAGGGGATGAGATTTATTGCTGCACTAAATCCTCAGCTGTAGACAGAAGTGATCCACCAAGAAGCTAATCTATGTTAAATGTCAAGTTCCTCATCTGCATGGACCCTTTCCAAGTGTTGGAATGTAATTTTGCATTTATGATCTTATAAAGTTTAGAACCCACAAAATTGGGATCTGCCTCTGGGCATACCAACCTTATGAAAGGAACAAGGAAAACAATAAAAGTAGTATTATGTTCAGAAGTAATTGCTATGATCAGAAGTCAAAGACGTGAAAGCATTTGCTCAACAGATGAGGAGGCTTAAACTGTCTTTACTGAATAACTTGAGACATGATTTCCCTTGAACCATGAGATTCCGGTTCTGTAACAGAAAGACTTCCATAAAACATCAAGAAGTTCCTGATTGATATAATCCCTTTGTTTAAGAATTTTATTGTTTATAAATATAAACATAAAGACAACCAACCGTCAGATATAAATACTACTTTAGACTACATTTAGTCTTAACTGTAACAAAAATTGGTCAGACAGGCTGGGCATAATGGCAAATACCTGTGATCCCAGAACTTGCAAGTCCAAGGCAGGAGGATCATAAGGTTGAGACCAGCCTGAGCTACCAAGTGAGTTCTAGGCCAGCCTAGGTCATATAGAAAGTCCTATGTCAAACAAACAAACAAACAATAAATACAACTACTAGAACAGAATAAAAGGAGGATGTGAAAAAGATAAAGTGTAACTCCCGTTAAGGAACAGTTCCTAGACTAAGGCATGAACTTTAACCTACATATTCTACACACCAACAAGAGCATTGCTTGTAGCCATTAAAACCCACTCTGTCTTTGCTCATCCATTCCTTCTATCATGCCTTACAACAGCAGTTCAGCCTTCTCCATCCCTGCTTCCTTTCCTTCCATCTCTACAACTGCAGCAAACAAATGTTCTGAAACACAAATGGGAGTCAGTGTCCCACTTAGAAGCCTCTCGTGGATTTTGGATACACTCTGGATCAAGTGAATTCTGTGGCTTGGTGCTCTTGGCCTTTGGAATCGGCCTGTGTTGTCTTATTTCTTGACTCATTACTCCCTCTTGTGAGTTGAATTATGTCCTCTAAAAAACATATGTTAAAGTTGTAAACCCCAGTGCCTGGGAATGTGAAATTATTTGGAAATAGCCAAGTTAAGGCAAAATCAGAATGAATTAGAGTATGCTACTAAGACTAGGTGTTCCAATATGAAGAGAGAATTTTGGACACAAAGTCACACAGCAACAGCAATATGTGAAGACACATCTATTAGCCAAAAGCACCAAGGATTGTCAGAAGCCATGAGGAATTACGGAGGAGGTGGGCGGGGTTCTCACCGCCTCCTATGGATGCTCAACACTGCTACCATCTAATATCTGCCTTTTAGCACCAGAACTGAGAGAGAACTCATTGCCACTGTCCTGAGCCATGAAAACCCTAAAACATGAGTCTACCCCTTCATACACCCACAGCCCTGGCTCTCGGCTGCACACACCTCCAGACTCTCACACAGTCTGTCCTTCTGACCAGGTTATACCCCCCTCCTTCATCTGCTTGTTTGTGTTCAAATCATCGTTGAAGAATCTAAGTCCCTGTTCTGCAGGAAGAATAGACACTCCTATAGGAAGTCTTCCTGACACTCCCATAACTCTGGTTAGGGCTCTCATAGGCATTCTTAAGCTCCTAGAACTTAATACAAGCACACTAGTAATAATTTACTCCAAATGTGTCAACAGTTTAATGGCCAAATTTCTCTTCAGTGGTGTAAAACACTAAAAAAGACTTAGGTGCTGGTGATGAACCAGTCTCCCAGGGAGCCCTCAGGCCTGCCTCATTGTGGCACATAGGAAGAGGCCTGACTGTTAATAGCAGGCTTTTAATTGCTTACCATGGAATAGCTCTACCACTACACTAACTGCACTTTATAGACTCCTTTTTTTTTTTTACCTCTGCATCTCTTCTATCAGAACATGAGTTCCCTGAGGCTGGTATATTCCCATTTTAAGTAAAGCATCTGGTACATGATCGCTACTCAATAAATTAAATCAGCTGGGAAGATGAATAGATGAGTACTGCTGGGTTTATATGAGGCACCAGAGGATTGAAAGCAAAGGCAAAAGGGGAATGTCAATTTCCCTTTTGGACTTTTGGACAGAAGAGTGGACCAGACAATATCATCTGGCAGCTGTGCAAGTATATTCTGCCTCCAGTTGAATAATCTTTGGGGTCTCATATAACTCTATGATACTATAAACATACTGGGAGTATAAAATAAAACAAAATGGCTTAAAGAAAACATATCAAAAACTTATGAAACGTGACAAAAGTAGTCAAACTTGTGCAGTAAATCTGTTTGGTCAAGGCACAATGTATTAGCAACTGGTTTCCAGATCGCGCTGGATTTGTAAGTAGTGAACTTGGTATGCAACACTACAAATGTTACAGGCCAACATGGTGGCAGCGTTCTGCTTTTCTGCTATGAATTCGCCTGTTCATTTTAAAGAGAGGACTTGTTCTGCGTCCAGACTAGTTGTGAACTCACTGTGTAGAACAGCCTGGCCTCAAGCTTGCAGTCCTCTTACCTTAGCATTGCAGAAGGTACACATTTTTTATTACATCAAAGTTATGATTTTTATTCAAATCTGCACTTAGGAGATTAATAAACCCTAGAGTTCTGAGGGTAAGTGTGTTTGTTTTCAATCACTGGTCAGGAGTAGACAAGGAAATAAATGTTTTGTAAACACAGTATTAAGGAGTTACTTGGTAGAGACAGTTGATACACCAGGACATGGTGAACACTGGTCAACAACTAAAATGGGCAAACCTTGTCATGAAACTTGACAGTCTTAATGTTGTCAAACACATTCAGCAAATGGGCCTGTATTGTGTGGGAGTCCGACGCCTGCCCCAGAATCTCCAGAAGAGCAGGATCTGACACAAAGAAGAACCTGGGAAAGCACAGCCGTTTCTTCTCCAAATATCTAAGAGGGGAGAAAATGACAGCCGTTTACAAGCACACCTGCTGACCTTTATCGGAGTAAATCAACTTGGAGAAAAGGAGGAGAGACAGTGTGACAATGTAACTTTTCCTATTTTAATTAATGTTTTTGGTCTGTTCGTTTGTTAGAAGTTTTGACAAATAGTTTTCCATATTCTAATGGAGAAAGGTTTTCTTTTCAGAGTTAGTGTCAGAATTAATTTTTCACAAATGTAAAGTATATATTTTACTTAGTCTAGAATACTTGTACTTCCTTTATAAAAAGCAAGGTAAAAATAGAGAGTTTAAGGCTAGTTTCAGTGAGAGCAGCTTACTTTGGTTCCTCAGGGCACAGCACAACTGGCTCAGACACTGCCACAGTCATGAGGACAGGAAGAGCAGGAAGGAGTGCATAGAAAGGCCATCTGTCCCCGGAGTCAGGCAAGAGACATCATTGTTTAAGTTACGCATTCAGATGGGTGTCTGCTGTAAATGTTGATATACACGTGGACAATTGCTATTAACACATTTCTAGTTGGGTGATCTTCTGGGAATGTTTGCTTGTTATTTTGTTTTCTTGTTTGATTTATAAGTTTCAGATCTTATTGGGGTTTTTGGTGTGTGTGCGTGTGTGTGTGCGTGTGTGCGCGCGCACGCCAGTGCTTTATTCGGTTTGGTTTGGTTTGGGTTGAGTTGAATTTGTGTGGTTTGAACTTACCCAGTGAGAGATTTCTGACATATTTCCAACTGGTCCAGCAAGTGTGGCAATAGCTGGCCCATGGTCTCATCTCCAACACAGCACTGAACCACATTTGGCATCTCATGTGCCCGTGTCATGATCTTCACCCAAGACTTATCTATATTGGAAAAGCGCTTGGCTTCCTGTAAGGATGAAGGCACAAAACGCATTCGGAAAAGTCCGTGATCTTAAGGACAGCACGTTTCACATACCCCCAGCTGACGCCAGCGTTCTAACCAGGAGGGGTAACCGGCTACAGAATTCTGCTGTCGGGCGTTTTATTTAGAGCCTCCTTAAGCCTTTTGCACTGTATTACCCCCTGGTACTGAGTAAGATTCTTCAGCTCAATGCTGACACTGTGTTAAGTCAAAACAAGAAATGGATACAAAAATAACAGCACCATTTAAGACAATTTTAGAGGAAAGAACTCTCCCAGTTGCTTTCATTGGTTCTCTGAGTGAAGTGAATTTGTTGTTTCCAGGTGCTCTTCAGAGTATTAAATTGCTTGTATGTTTAGAGTAAATGCCAATGTATTTATAAATAAGAGTACAAAATTAATTCCAGTCTAATATTACAAAAAAAATTACATATGTTTTTCAGAAGAAAATGGGAAAATGCACAAAGTTTCTGTGTACCAATGACTATATACTGTATACTATATACTGTACTAATGACTATATGCTGTCAATATGAGAGCGAAAACTTTCACTTTAATTCTTAAATATTGTCTGAATATTTCCATTCTTAAGTCAATCCTGGATTCTTTTCAGTCCTTCAAAAACAAAAACATGTACAAATACAAAACCAAAAATGTGTAAATGAATACTTAAAACTTTCATTTGTGATGCATTTCCTGTTGACCAAAAGATAAGTCATCTGCCTTACGATCGGCCAACTGGCGGACAGATCTGTCTTTTTCAATTTAACTAAAATTAGCCTAGAAGAAAGCCATGAGACCTAAGTAAAGAACAGTCGACACAATCATTTTTCTACAACTCAAATGCACTGTTCAATGCCTGTTCTAACAGGCAACTTAAACTAATTTAATAAGAGTTTTTGAGGTTTGGGAAAAATATCTTTAAAAATCTCAAGATATCCCCCACAAACACATAGTAAGACAATTACAATTTAATGAGAATAATATACTCAGAATCTTGGGGAGAAGGCCTTTCTGTTTGGAGCTCTTTTTCTGATGATTTCCAGCCTTATAGTACAGATATAACTGGGTCTACTGTGTAGTGTGCATCATTTTAAAATGTCCCTAGTAAAAAAAGAAATTATTCTACTGTTGCCAGGATAACTACACTATAAATCACTGTTCCAAACTCTACTCTCACACTGTCTGAAGAAACTTGTCAGTTATGTAGAAATCCATTCTTTGTTTCTTTAGACCCTCAGTTTCCTATCAGACATTGTTACCTCCCAGCATTTTTATTCTCTAATCATCACTCTTTTCTTTTCCACAATTCCTCACTCCCTTTGGAAAAAAGATTGCATCAGCCAGGCAAACAAGAGTCCTGGAAGGAGAGGCCAGCAGAGATTACATGTTACCACTTTCTTTCAGGGGTTATTTGTTTCTTATGGATTTCTCTAACTGGAAAACTGATGAAATCATAAAGAAAATTCTAAGACCTTTGGCAGCTGCTTGGCGATGTCTCCTCCCACAAAGACAGCTTCTAGATAGATCCACAAGTTTTGTACCATCATCCAGTTCTCAATGATGTCTGTTGAGTTGGAAAGGCACTGCACCCACTTTTGAATCTGAGCTTTGAATGGCATATTGTACCTAAATAAGAAATACAGTCAACTATTTTGTTTTGTTGTTTTAAAAAAAAAATCTTAGGTTTTTCTTTAAAGTGGTGCTACTAAATGATTAATTTCTCACCAGTGACTGGGCATTTTTAGTCTAGTTTTTGCTGTTTTGATTTGGAGTATGGAGAGCAATGAAAACTCATCATCTAGGAAATAAACCAGGCATGAGACTTGATTGCACACAGCTACCAGAGCAATAAAATTTAAGTCACTGTTTCTAGAGCAAGAAAATAATCTCTCTGCTGAGTTTCTGTGCCTATTCCATGGGATTCTGGATTTGCATTCACTTCACTGATAGCAATTCCAGAACCATCAGTAGAGACTAGACAACCAGCACACACACATTTCAATACAAAAATACCTGGGCTTTCTTTCACCTCCCTCTGCTGTGTTTCTAATGTTTCACCCACCACCCATTTTGTTTGGATATGCATGTGTGAAAAGCTTTATGCAAATGTTTGTTTACACTCTACTAGCCCCTTTGCTTCTTCCCCATCTTCTCTTTATTCCTCTGAAACAGAGACTTCATTATCCCTCTTATGTACACAGCCCTATTTCTATAGGGACTTATAACTATCCAGATAAATACTGAATTCTCCAGCCTCCTTTTCAGCAATGTGGGCTCATGGGTACTTGCATCTCATCACTGCTTCTTGATTTTAGCTGTCTACTGGAAGACTAGAAAGTATTAAAAATGACTGACACCTGCCAGGGTCTCACAGGTCTGGGAAGTGACCCAGGTACTGGGATTTTTAATTTCCCTGGGTGTATGTGGCATGTTTCTAGCTTGAAAAGCATTCGTCTGCATCTGGCATTGGATGTGAGAGCACTGTGGAGAATGCAGTCACCCTGCAGAGGCCAGAAGAGTGAGTCAGACAAAGCTCAGCCCCCTTCAAACCGGAATCATCTGCCTAGGGACTTTACATGAGAGAGACAACCCTCGATCTTGTGTGAGAAATTGCATACAGGATACTTTCTTTACATGAAGATGAACATTCTCATTTCTTTCTGATCTCTAGAACTATACAATATGAAGTTTACTTAAATCTTTGAAAGTATTAGCTACATTGAAAACTACAGTCTCCATATTCTTATTAGTCAAACTGTGTTAATATCCCAATTTTCTGAGATTTTATGTTCTTCGCCAGAATACAGTGCTACAGAAACAAAGGTCTTCACTTTATCCATTAGTGACTCCATAGTACATAGGAAAACACATGGCCTATAGCAAGTGGTCAACAAATACATGTTGAATAAATGTTTTTCAAACAATTCTATGGGGTAGTTGTTATTGGCTAAAAAAAATTTTAAATAAAAAAACTCCCCCATCCCTAATACAGATCATCTTTACTTGATCTTTATGTGTATCCTTTCTATTTCTCCAATATGCCAGCATACAAATAATCTTCATTCTAACTGAGTGTGAATAACGGCCAAGTTTAGTAAAAATTTCCCAAATCCTGAGAAGTCCCAAATCAATGCTATCAAGTGTCTAAATTTCTAGCACTAAATTTTAGATGTCATATTATTCAATTAGATGTGCCAAATAATAAAAATAACAAGACTTTTAATCAAGAAAATATTAAATAGGTAGTACTTCTTATATTTAAATTACTGATATGCCTGCAATCCCAACGTTCAGGAGCGTTGATAGGGACATCAAGGCCATCCTGACATACATAGCAAGACTGTGTCTCAAAAAAATAAGAAAAAAAAAAAAACTAGGTCCTGATAGACACACACAGAATGGGGTGATAAACTTTAAAATTAGAAAAACACAATCAAGCCCTATTTCAAAGGTATCCACATATTATGCGATTATCATATATCTGAGATCCTATTGTACAATGAATTCTTTTGGAAAGAAAAGAAATTCACTGGAAAACATGAGTCTGTGGTTTCCATGTCCAAAATGTGGTTTCTTTGCTCTTACTATCAAAGAGTCAAACAGAAGTAAATGTCAACCTGGTGTCTGCCTGAGCCAGGTTATTCCCATGTAGGAGTTAAGTTCATTCTTGGTCTTTCTAAATCATACATTTTAGGGAAAAAAAATGTTTTCCAAGTAGAATGATTATTCTAGAATTCAGAGTAGCACTCCCATTGGAATCTGGAGCTTGTTACACTGTCAGCTGTGCAGTGAGGCTTGGCAGCAGCGAAGATGAAATGTTCAGCAAGATCCAGGGGTTAATTATACATGGCATTCTGTCCAACTGATGGACTCAGCTACATCCCACAGATAGGGAATAATGAAGTAAAGGGGCTTGTATGCATGTTGTGCCCAGGGCTCAAGTAAAACAAGTGTTTTTTACAATGAATGTTTGCATGAAGGGTATTGAAATAACTAATTTTTAATGATTTTTTAAATTTTTATGTGTATGAATGTTTTGCCCAAATGTCTATATGTTCATCACACACATGCCAGATGCTAGAAAAGGGTGTCAGATCCTGGAAATGGAGTTACAGACAGCTGTGAGCCACCATGTGAGAGCTAGGTACAGAATCTGGGTCCTCTGCAAAAGCGAGCGCTCTTAACCACCAAGCTGTGGGAATGACTCTTCTGGGAATGCTTTCGGCTACAAATATGAACAAGCATTCTTTTTTATAAAACCAACAAGGGACAACTGTGGGGATGGCTTTTCTGGACAAATGGAATCTTATGTAACTTTGTAACCACAAATCCTGTGTTTTGAGATCATTTAACACTCTCTCAAATCCTTCTGAGAAAATAAGTTTCTTCACTCCTTCCCCATACCATGCTGAATGTGCTGTTTCAATAAAGAGAGACCAAGGCCCTCGTTTGAGAACACAACTCAGAGAGAAACCTAAGGGAACAAATTCTCAGAACAGATTGGACCCCACTCTTGGTTTTAATGGATACAAGAGTCAAACTGTCTTTGTTCAGACATCACCATTCTGTGACATCGCACCACCATGCTGAGCCGTCTCTCCAGCCCCAGAATTTTTTTATGAATTTCCCTTGGAATGATCACTGCTATGGATCTCAAGGACAAGGGAAATGATAACTCTCTTACCTGTTGCTTAAGAGAGAGCCCAGCAGCATCAAGCTGTCCTCCATGCTGGCAATGATTTCTGAGGTACTGTCTCCTCGCAGAAGGAGTTCTCCACGGGTCTTAAAGCTGCCGAACGTGAATGTTTTGTTGTCCCATTCATTAATCACTTGCTTCAGCTTCTGTTCAATGTCTCTCTCTTTCACTGCACTGATACAGATGTCCTATAAACACAGTAAGCTCTCATTTTATTGTATCTTCGCCATTCACTTCATGTGAATCTAAAGCATGTATTTCAAATGCAATATAACAAATGGTGTGAATATG
The DNA here is from genome assembly GCA_035773235.1 of Eospalax fontanierii. Lineage (NCBI taxonomy): Eukaryota > Metazoa > Chordata > Mammalia > Rodentia > Spalacidae > Eospalax > Eospalax fontanierii. The sequence goes on along the minus strand of CM069527.1, from coordinate 105,064,542 downwards.
TGTGTGTGTGTGTGTGTGTGTGTGTGTGTGTGTTTAAGGAGAGGAGGATAAAAGTATGTCTAAATGGAACATTATTTTAAATTTTTTTTTCATACGTCAAAAAATGTCAGAAAAGAATCAACATTCTTTTAATTTTTGAAATGTAAAAACAAACTCGGGATTCACCGTCTCCGATCTCCCTCAGGTCAGGGTGAGAGGGGAACTGGCAGAGACTGGATTTCTTCCCCACTCTGCAGCCACCTTCCCAGTCTTCCCTCGGCTTCATGTTCTCCCAGACCATCAGCTGAGCCCTGTGCTTACCCTCACTCCTCACTGTGCTTCTTTCCTGCAGGACTCCATGCATTCAGTGATCTTTTGTATCTTTAGGCAAAATCCACAACAGTTTGCCTCTGGAGCTTCTCTGTTTAGGTATTTCAGGGACCCACAAACACAACCTGTGAAGTGCCAAACTCCTGCCCACATTCAAGCTCATAATCTTCATACCTGGTCACCCAGGCTGAGCCCTTACAATATTGCCTGTCTCTGTGCTAAGTCCAATCAACCACACGTTCCTCAGAATTATAGCTTTAGTCGTGTCTCCTCCCATCAACACGACCACCCCCTATCAACAAATTCTGTCCAGATTTACTCCCTAAGAATTACTTCGATCTTTCCCTTCCTCTTCTGCGTCACGACCTCCCCTCCCGTCAGATCACTCCCTCCTTCCTGCACTGTTCTAAGGCTGTTCTCTCAGTTGGTTTTCCTACCAGTCTCCTCTAAGCCTCATCCAACTCTTTCTGCATGTAACTATCAGGCTGATCCTCACAAAATGCAAACTTAACTGTGTCACCCCTGATGAAAACACATCTCCCAGGTGATCTTCCTTGCTATTTTGGTATGTATGGTATTTTCTACATACTCTACTTCTCTGGCCTCGACCATCTCTTTTACACACCAGTGGCCACATAGCCAGCTCATGATTCCTTCAATACTTTATATGATGTGCTCTCTGCCTGGAATGGTCTTCTTCGCGTCTTCAAAACCCCTCACCTCCATCACACAACCACACTCTCTTCATCCATTATCCTTACGCACACCCCAAATTAACACATCCTCTCATGGGCTCTGCTAGAGCAGCAGAGTTTTCATTCAATGCTATTTGCTACAGCTTTGTAACTATGGCTTCATTTGCATAACTAATTATACTCATTATTTAACCATCTCTGAGTGCAAGAATGCATCTTATACTGCCAGCAGAACCATTCTGTAAAAGGCATTCACTAAATGAGGAGTCAGTGGATGAGTACCAGGGACAGTCTGTTAACTCTACCTCTATTTCCTCTTTGTATTTCAGAAGAGGGGCCTCCATGACATTCCTTAACTTAAAGGTTTCATTGCCCACATCTAGACTGTGCCCGGTGAGAGCAGCTATCCTCTGCCAGTGTCTCTCCATCATGGCTTTACTGGCCATGTACTCCAACAGTGGACAGCACTCGCTGAAATCATCAATGGTTTTCTTTAAGTCCAGAAAGGCCTGCCAGTCCTTCAGCGCCCGGGGCAGCTTTCGACACCTGTGGAGGAAAGGCAACATGAAAAACCTTTCAAACATGAACACAGACTGCTAGTGCAAAATTGTCTGCTAACATCCCTGCCCAAAATAATCTCAAGTGCTATCTCATTTTGAAATCTCATGACTCAGAAACTATATATTAAAATAATATACAGGCACATATTACAGACAAATTTCTCTAAATAAGGGAAGATTGTTTTCATGACAATTCCTAAGTGGAGGTATTATTTTAAAGAATAAGAGATGTGTTTCAATTCATTTCAACTCTATGAACATAAAATTGAACCTGAACAGGTATACAATCTAGCATAAAGTATCAAGCTGTCTGCTTCTGCTCAGCAAATGACCTTCTACATTCCCCTGAGCTCAGCTCTTAAAACAATGTTGAAAAATGATGGGATTCTTGCTTTTATTTAGGGAAACTACCTAATACAAAGTTCAAATTGTTTTTAAACATAATACAAAATAATCAGCTTTCTTCAAACCTTAGGAAAGTCCCTTGGATAAGACACTCATCCAGCTCTAAAGGAGGTGCTTCTTCCCCCCCCCCCCCCCACACACACACACACAGGTAAGCAATAAAAGAATGTTTCACAAGGAGACATCAATGAGGTGGCAAAATGTGCAAGAACTGCTTTTGAAACAACTCAAGTGAAAGAAAATTTGGAAACCTATCAAAAATAAGTCATTTGGAAAGTAGCAGGATATGAAATCAACTTATAAAAATCAGTAGCCTTTTTATATATAGCAGGCAGAAAAAGAGCTCATGGAAACATTCCCATTGACAGCAGTCTCAAAAAATAAAATATCTAAGAATAACCATAACCATGGAGATAAAAGATCGCTACAAAGAAAAGTTTAAGTCTCTGAAGAAAAAAGCTGAAGAAGACACTAGAAGGTGGAAAGACCTCTGTGCTCATGGGTTAGTAGAATTAATATCATGAAAACAACCATCCTATCAAAGCAATTACAGAGTCAATATAATCCCAATCAAAATCCCCATGACAGTCTTCACAGAAATTTTTTTAAAAAACTGAAACTCATATGTAAGCACAAAGGACTCCAGATAGCCAAAGCAATCCTGAGCAAAAGGAACAATGCTAAAGAGATTAGTATCCCATATTTTAAGCTATATTACAGAGTTAAAGTAATAACAAACAGTACAGTACTAGCACAGAAATGTAGATTAGTATAACAAAACAGAAGACCCAAACATGCGGACACACAATTACAACCATCCCATATTTGGCAAAGATGCCAAAAGTATACACTGGAGAAAAGACAGCATCTTCAACAAATGATACCGGGAGAACTGGATATCCATGTGTAGAAGAATGAAATGAGACCTGTATCTATCACTCTGCACAGAAATCAAATCCAAACAGATCAAAGACCTCAATGTGAAATTCAAATGCTGAAACTGTTAAAAGAAAACATTGGTACCCTAGAATATATAGGTATAGAAAAGGACTTTCTAAACCAGGCTTCATCCACCCAGCAATTGTGGCCAGCAGTTGAAAAGGAGACCCCATTAGACTAAAAAGCATAACAGCAAAGGAAACAATCAATTGAGTGAAGAGAAGTCCACAGACTGGGAGAGAATTTTTACAAGCTCAACATTCCATAAAGGATTAATTTCTAGAATATACAAAGAACTCAAAAATAATCAAGAAAGTGACCCAATTAAAATATAGGCTACAGATCTGCACAGAGACTTCTCCAAAAAAAAAGAAATAAAAATGGCTAATGAGTGTCTTCATCCTGAGCAATTAGGGAAATCAAATCAAAACTACTTGGATACTTAATCTTACTTCAGTCAGAACGGCTAAGACCAAGAACAACTGACAGCTGCTGGTGAGGATGTGGGGAAAGGAGGCCTCGTTCGCTGGTGGTAGGGCTGCACACTGGTGCAGCCACTAAGGAAGTCCGCATGCAGAATTCTCAAAAAGCTAAAAGCAGGTATGACCCCGACATACCATTCCTCCGTATGTACCCAAAGGACACTATGTTTGCTGCTGTTCTCGTCACACTTGCTAGGAAATGGACATGACCTAAATGTTCTTCAGCTGAGGAATGGGTTAGGAAAATGTGGTCCATATACACAATGGAGTTCTAGTCAACTGTAGACAAAAATTAAATCATGAGATTCACAGGTAAATGCATAGATCTGGAAAGTATTCTACTGAGTAAGGTAATCCAAACCCAGAAAGACTCCATGTTCTCTCTTATTTGTGGATCCTAGCTCCAAATCTTTAGATCTGCATACATGCCCTGAAGTAATTGCAGAAGCCAATGAAGTAGAAACAGACCATGAGGGTACAGGGGAGAAGGAGCCCCAGAGAGGGAAGCAGTAGGACCCAGATTCTATGAAGGGGGACATGGGAAATGGGAGGGGATACAGGACAATGCAGAGGGAGAGGGAGGGAGGGCATGTGGACTTTACATGGAGTTAGGCCACATGTGATAACGTGCCTCCCAAGAACCCCAGACTAACAAAACCCAGGGGCAGGTAGCGGAAACCTCCCTTAAGAGTTATTGGTAAGTGTGGTGCCCAAGAGACACCCAAAACAATATAAACTATTGTTACTGCCCTTGTTCACCTCCCAGAACTTGAGGATAAGACCCTGCTGTGGAGGACACCACACACTTTGAACACGGGACTTAGAGGAACGGAGCTGGAGCTGACCTAGAAGTCTCCTCTCTGGGGACTAGCTCTAACAGTATCTGAACGTGCTATGAAAGCTGCCAAGAGAGAAAAGCAATAGATACTCCTACCAGCGGTAAAACCTACAAACCACAGCAATGACCAGCCTGGCAAGATGTCCCCAATGGCACAATGGTGGTACTATTATCTGGGGCATAACCAATAGTTGTCTAGTTTGATTTAAAGCCCCTTCAGTAAAAGGAAATTCATGCCGGGTTCTATAAACCTAGGCAACCACCCATGGCTAGAAAGTTATACCCTAGAGGATAACCTACTGCTGCTACTTTTCCTAAACCAAAATAATTTCACACTATATTCTAAGCACTTATTATCATAGCCATAGATAAGTGTACCTCTCCCCACTTATCAAAGAAGCTTCTTTTGCAGCAGATAAAGACTATTACAATGTTCCACTGTAAGAAATGAAGAGTAATTGACTGTGCTGTGTCCACTCCCAATTGATACATCTACAATGTAACACCTACAGGGAACTTGGAAGGGGAAAAAAAAATTGTTTAAGAGACAGAGGACCAGGAGGCCCAGTGCTAGACAGTGTCTTCTAAACATGACAGAGAAGCTGCATCCATGAAATCTCAACAATATGGCTACCTAAACAAGACCCACAAAGTGACAACATCAGCTGATAGGCCAACATGGATGAAGGAACGTTCTCAAGGCCTCACCAGATGAAGAGCTAAGAATGAGAGCAGTTTCAATGGCTGCTGAGAGACAGAATGTGTTTTCTCCGGAGATGAGCTCCCTGATAAGTTATCCAATCCCAAGTGATTAGATCTAAACACATGTACATATGAATAAAACTAAATGAACTTTTAGGCTGTACATATCTATACACACACATATGTATGTATATGTGTGTATATATATACATATATATGTGTATATATGTATATATCTATATATATAAAACAAGAAATAAAAGAGATCATGAATCTGACTGAAGTGGAGGAGCCATGGATAGCATTGGAGGGAAAGAAGGACTGGTGGAGATGATATAAATATTATACTCATGAATGAAATTCACACACAAAAAAATCTTTTAATGAAGAAGTCATGTTGTCTGGGTAGAAGGCTCAGTGGACAAAGTGCTCACATAGTGAGCTCAAAAACCTGAGTTCAGATCTCCAGAACCAGCATAAAAAGCCAGACATGACAGCCCACATCTGAAATTCCAAGGCTGTAGAGCCAGAGGATCCCAGAGATTCACTTGTCATTCAGTCTAGTATATCAGTAAGCTCTGTGTTCAGTGAGGGACCATATCTCAAAAGAAAAGCTAGACGAATGGATAGAGGAAGACACTGATGTTGACCCCTGGCCTCCATCTCACATGCACAAGAGCCCACACTCATAAACGTACACAAAATAAGTAAATAAATAAATAAACAGGAAAGTATTAAAAATAAAATAAATAAAGCATGTGAAACCCGAAGGCTCTGGGGATACTACACATGTGATTTCTCACCTGTTTTGGAATTCTAAGAGTTCATTGTTGATTTTTTCAATATTCACTTCTGTCCAAAGGATATCTTGATAGCTATTTACAGTTTCTATGACATTATTGTACAGGCTGTATATTTTCTGTAGAAGATTTAATTGTTTCTTTATCTCAAGAAGCTGAGGATACTGAGTAACGGGCAAACCAAAAAGTTCCTCTCCTCCAGTGTAGGTGATATATTTACGATAAATATTGTCAAATTGATTCTGATAAAACACACAAGTGAAGGCTCATCAGAATTATTTTCACATGAACTAATAGACTGACAAACTAGCAAGAATGCATGACCTCTGGAAACATGAAAATAATAATATTTACTTATCAGATATAATTAATTCTCAGAATACCTGTATACTGTATAATTGTAAGCACGGCAAGTCATACTTTTTTAAAATGAAAGCACATACTCTGTCATAGAATAGAAATTTTTTTAATTTTGTGTGTGTTTAAAATACAATAAGATATTTACTGTTTAGAAAGTTCACAGAAATTTAGAAGATTACCTGAAACATGATAAGCCTATCGCTGGCTTCCTGGGGCTTCAAATCACAAGCCATTGGACCATTCTGAAGAGTTAGACATAAAACAAAATGAAGAGTTGACACACAAGTTTCTGAGCTCAGAATACCGAGATGTCAAAGTTAGTTCCATGCAGCTCATATGCGTGATGGGTAGCTGGGTTTTTATTTGCAAAAGGGACTCAAAGTGCAATTCATTTGGAAATATGTTTCCAGTCTAATAAAGTCAAGGTAAGGTACAATGTGCATGGTCTAAGAAGTCTTGGACTTTCTAAATCTCTATTTTCTCATTTCTTAGGTGATACCAGCCAAAAAGGACCAATGGCTTTTCTGCAAGAAGCAGTTACTTCTGGTTTTGGACAAAACTCACCAATGTCATTAATATACAGACTTTACCACCTTTACATCTATTGTAAACGAAGCACAATTTCTTCATTCCAGCTGAATTTAACTATCTTGTCGTGCTTTTAAATAAGTCGGTTTGGATATTTCCTCATCCACGAAGATCCACCAAGTGACCAGACCCTTGGCTTTATTAGCTTTGCAGTTTGGGATGCTGCTATCTAATAGGTTCAAAATTTACCCTATACTTACATATTTCCTTTCTGTTCCACATTATAATTGGTCAGAAAAGGAGCTCATTACACAACACATTTCCACCACATGGATTTGCACTAAAGCCCATATACATAACTGAAATGTGGATGCCATGGGAGCAAAGCTCCCTCAGTCTTGTCCACCACCCATGCCTTCAGTACAAAGGACAGTGCCCAGAACTGGCTAAGCACTTGAATTAAAGGTGGCTACCGAAAAGCAGAATAGTATATGGATTGGACGGTATTATACTATACAAACTTAGAACTTCTGTTTTTATAGGATTACACTATATCCCACATCATCTTTGAACTTATAAATCTACTAAACAATTAAACAATTTTTTTTGTAATTAAACATTTTAATTCCTCATTTTGTGTTGAAATTATATTCTGGATTAACTCTTAAGAAAAGGTATTTTAAAAAGGAAAATATGTTTGTTCTTATAATAAAATTCCTACTCCTGGAAAATTAGCACATAAATTTTAAACAACTACCTTCTGCGTGTCCCATTCACTCTTCCCTAAAAACACATACAGAGAAAGCCAGAGTCATACCAAATCATAGTCCAAATAAAAGTGCTGACAGTCTTGGAGGAAGACTTCCACAGTGCTAATCAGCTCTTTCCGGAAAATAGGCTGCAGAGAAACTAGTTCATTCTGAACGTCACTGGCACGGCCCAACAGCTTCTCCCAAGCATAGCGCAGAGTGTCAACTTTGTCCATCTCTTCCTTTGCTACCAGAAGCCCATACTTGTTAAGCATGGCATAAGATTCCTACAGAAAAGAAGTAAAACTTAATTGCTACCAGTCAGGTATCCGAATCTTCAACATAATTACATCCAGAAGCCCGAGAACGGGTGGACGGCATGATGAAGAAGCCACCTTTGAAACCTCAAGAACTTAAGCGATCAGAAGAGCCACTGGGCTCCAGTCTCCTCATTTGTGAAATGAATAGAATCTGGCTATTTCACAGGATGTCTGGAAGTATCTAAAAACATTTTAAATGCATTTACAAAACTGTAAAACATGGCACAAATAAAAGATATTTTTCTCAGGCTCCCAAATTGTATCTGAACACTCTAAAATTATATCAAGTGAACAAAAAACATATGAAACTTAACTTTTAAAGTTAGAATAACAAAATAAGTAGCAGTCTCAGTTCATTTTGTTGTTAGGAATGCAAACACAAGAAAGTGCTCTTCAGTCCAAGCCTGAGCCAAGGCATGCCCTCAGCATGTAAAGTCTGCAGGTAAGTAAAGCTGGGGCTTTTTTCTTTCTTTTTGTTTCATTCTTTTTATGGATTTTCAATATGTATATTCATTGTGTATTGTATTGTGTCACACACATAAAGACAGTCTCATACAAGTATGTATAAGCCAGTATCAGATAAATATCAAAAATTGTATGCATTCTCTCATTTGTGGCCGCTGATTTTAAACAGACACATAAAACTGAGCATACACACACACACACACACACACACACACACATATGATATGAAAGAAGTGAAACTTCCCAGGGTGACAAAGGAGACCAGGAAAGGGAGAGGGAGGAAGGGAGGAAGGGGGTGGGGGCGGGGAGTGTGCTCAAAGTCTGCTTTCCATAAGAAATGATTTCCTGGGGCCAGAGAGATGGCTCAGTGGTTAAGAGCACTGGTTGCTCTCAAAGACCTGGATTCGTTTTCCATCACCCACACAGCAGCTAACAACTGTCCATAACTCCAGTTCTAAGAGATCCAGCACCATCTTCTGACCTCCATGGGCATTGCATGACATGGGTGCACTTACATGCAGCTAATACACTCATACACATAAAAAGATAATAAACAAAATATTTTTACAAGGAAAATGATTTCCCAAACAGGTGTGGTGGTACACACCTTCAATCCCAGCACTCAGGAGGCAGAGGCACCCAGATCTGGTCTACATAGCAAGCTGCAGGCAAGCCATTGCTACATAGTAAGACTCTGTCTCAAAAGAAGAAAGAAAAGATTTTCCCTAAGTACTACTGGCCTCTTCATCATCACCCTCCCCACAGAGCTGAAGTACCATTTGATCATTGGTTTGGTAGGGGAAGAAAAATGATTTAGGCAAGCACAGGCCAGTGCCTTTGGTCCTCTTCCTCTTCTCTGTTGAAGATATGGCTATGTCTATACATAAATACATAAATGGGATTAGACTAATAAAAACACTTAAAGCCTGCCACTAATTTATTATTCACAAGTCCATTAAGTGTGTGTGCATTTCAGTCGGGGGGGGGCATAAATATAATGATACACTAAATAATGTCTTCAAAATAAGACTTAGCAGAAAGAAAAGCCATATTGTGATCATGACTACCTGACTCTACTTCTGCCTTAACTCTCGGGTAGGAAGAAAGGGGACTGCGAGCTACTGAACCTTCTATTCAAGCTCTAGGAACCCTCTTGATCCTGCACGCAGAGGAGCTGTTTTCCTGGATACTTCCAGGCCCCAAAAGAAGATAGGCCACAAAATTCCCCAACAGCAAAATATGAATGTGCAATGAATAGTCTATATGATTTTTCTGGTAATATGAAACTTCAAAGTCAAAGAGGGATGAAGGAAATTTGAAGCTGGAATCTGCTCCTGCCCATGAGATTCTAAGTCCAGGTATTTGAATCACAGTTTGATAAAAAGGTAAGTTCTTACATCTGCATTTCTTAATTTTTTTACTGTATGTGTATATGTTTTGTCTGAATGTATGTAAATGTACCACATGCATACAATGTCCACAGAGACCAGAAAAAGGCATCAAATCCCTTGGAAATGGAGTTATAAATGGTTGTTAGTTGCCCTGTGGGTGCTGGGAACCAAACCCAGTCCTCTGCAAGAGCAGGCAGTCCTCTTAACTGCTGAGCCAGCTTTCAGTCTCATATCTGCACTTTAATGCTACAGTTATTCTAATAATTTTAAATTAATAAATACAGTGACTGTGGATAAGAGGTTTTTATCTGCAAAGACAGGATGATGTGGCATAAAAACAAAATTAGAGGGTTTGAGGAGATGACTCCATGGATAAAATGCTTGTTGTGCAAGCATGAGGATCTGAGTTTGCATCCCCAGCATCTACATAAAAGCCAGGCACAGTGGTACCCAACTGTACGCCCAGTACTGGAGGTGGAGACAGGCAAATCCCAGGGGTGCACTGGCCAACAAGTCTAGGTGAGATGATGAATACCAGATTCAATGAGAAACCACGTCTCCAAAAATAAGACAGAGAAGTGACTAAGGGAGGCATCCCAACACCAACTTCTGGACTCTACATGCATCACACAGGCAAGTATGCACCATGCACACAAGCATACTACACACCACACACACACACACACACGCACGGTGTAATACTAATTAAATCATATGATTCATTTGATCCTGCTTCCTTGTGCGGAAAGTGGGGCTACAGTAAGCATGGATTGAGTGCGTACGTGGATGCTGTTAGGTTGTTAGCACATATCCAGACTGGTCATCTGTGATCCCCACCCCAACGACTGAGAGGATTGATTTTAGGGAAACTGCTGCTTCCTCCCCTGGAAAGTTGCTCTGACTGGATGGTAGCCTCTTTGTGGGGATTTATAGTTAATGACCCACTCCATTGGTGGCCCAAAGAGCAATCTTCCTTGCCTCCAGGTGAAGTCATCTGCATGATACAATGTGTTCTACTGAGTCCCCCACGGCATCAGGCTGACATAAATCTACAGCTGAGCCCCTAGCCTCACTGAGCTTTTCTCCATCTTGTTTCCCCCTGAGCATTCATCAATAAATAGTGTGACCAGAAACTGTCATCATGAGCCCTGTTCTTAGGGATTTGGGATGCCACAGAGGAGGGGAACTAGACCTGAGAAGGCTCTCTGAAGGTTAGGCATCCTCATTACTGAAATTAGCTCTTGGGCTTAGCACCCACTTCTCATTCTAGCACAGAGCAGTCAGTTATCACAGCCGACACATGAAGATATTTCCGCATCTGATAAGTTGTCCATCTACCTCAATGGGTCCCACTTGGAAGTCAGTAGAAATCTGTTGCTCCCTTATTTCTTTCAGGGCTGCCATTGCAACCCGAATATCATCTAGGTCTTTGATTGGACGGCTCAATTTCTTCTGGAATTCTTCAACAAGTGCAAAAATGTTTTCCATCTCATTCCTGAACTTCTTGTTGCAGTGGTGGCCGATGACAACCATCCAGGCTTTTGTCTCAGCAGTCAGGGCAAACTTCAAGTCAGCTGATAAAGAAAAGTACCTACAAGTCAGTCTGAGAAACCTGAACCAGTATGAAAAGACACAGCACTACTGTCGACTCACAGGAAATCATTTCAGTTTGTAGCATCGAAGACTAGAATAAAAAATTTTTCCCAAGCTAGGGAGATGCCTCAGGGGGTAAGAACACTTTTGCACAAGTACAAGGACCTGAGTTCCGATCCACAACACCCATGCAAAATGCAGGTGTAGCTGTGAATGCCTGTAACCCCAGGGCTGTGGGAGAATGAAGATAAGTTCACTGATAGGTGCTGGCCATCAGCCTAGCCAAAAAAACAACAAGCTGCAGGTTCCTTGAAAGGTCTCAAGGGAATAAAACGGATACGGACAGAGCAGGAGAAGACAGGACACCAAATGTCCTCCTCAGGCTACACACACACACACAAGCATGCATGCATAGACCATACACACACACAAAGGTTTTCTCAATTATATATTTATTCATCTTATAAAACTTATTTTTATAATTAAAATCACATTCTAAGTCATATATATATCCTCTTAGATAAGCCTCAAATGTTTATTATTGTTATTTATTAAAGAAAGGCTAAATCCTAATTTTAACTATAAAAGACTCAGCCTCTTTCTCTAAATTAGCCTTTATTTTCAAAGTTTAGTAACAAAGTGTTTAAGAGAGGCCAGAATAAATAACTATGCAGAAGGAAATTAGAAAACAAATCTACAAAGTGGTCTTAAAGCTTGAGGCCCATAAAAAGAAAGTCAATCTTGAAGATAGCTAGAACTCTCTGGAATACTAAGCTAGGCAAAGAGACAAAGCCATGCTGTTGAATTTACATGACTGTCTGTAAAACGCTGAACCAACCTGTGTACAGAGCAATGGAACCCACGCAGATATACTCAGGCTCGGCATTAATTTCCTGCTCCAGGCTTTGGAAATAAAGAATCTGGGACTCAAATTCAGAAAGCAAAGGGTTTTGCACAATAAATGTCATGATGGTTTCTTCTTTCTCCTTTTGCCAAATGTGATTGTAGCATTTGAAGTGATCCATGGATGTAATAACTTCCTAGAATAAAAATATCAGATTTGTGTAGAGAAGGAAGACTGAGAAGGAAGGCTTCATGGCACAAGTGAAGATCAGCTTGTTGTCACTGGCTAAGGCAGCATCATTGACATGTTAATTAATGATCTGAGATGATTGGGAAATGCCATGTAATAGGCTTTACACAATGCTATGAAGAGCAGCCTAGTAACTGCATCACCTTACCATCCTCAGCTTGAAGGGACAAGAAAGAACAGTTTCTAAAACTGAGAAGTGGAGCTGGCGAGGTGGCAGAAGTCTTCAGTGCCCTCACTGGGAGGCAGAGGCAGGCAAATCTCTGTGAGATCCAGGCCAGCCTGGTCTACAAAGCAAGTTCCAGGGAAATGGGGGCGTACAGAGAGATCCTGTCTCATAAAGACCAAAAACAAAATAGTTCTAAAAACTAAACGGGGGCTGAAGAGAGAGCTCAGTGTTTAAGAACTACTGTTCTTGCAAAGGATCTAAGTTTGGTTCCCAGCCCCGACTTCAGACAGCTTGCAACTATCCATAACTACAGCTCCAGGGAATCTGGTGCCCTCTTTTGGCCTCTACAGGCACTATAATTAAGTGTGTATACATGCAAGCACACACACACACACACACACACACACTTTAGAATAAATATGTTTAAAAAAAAAAAAAACTAGAAAGAAAGAAAGTCCTCAAAAGATCTCATGGACAGAAACCGCTTGATTAGAGCTTGACCTTAGGTCAGAAAGAACATCGTATGGTCCTGCCATCAGGAAGCTTAAGAGAAAAATATCTCAGGTCATTCTCTTCTGCTCAAGTGTCTTTCAAGATTCTTCATGAGTTGAACTCACTACCATTTTAAGGAAGACTAAGTGGATGCTTCTTTCATATAATTAATAGAAAAGCCACAAATATTTGATAGCTGTCCCTATATTTTTTAAAGCCACCATGTCTCCTCCTGAGATTTCTAAGGTAGTGACTGACTCTATTCAGAGAAAGCAATGTGCCCTTCTTCTGTAGTGATTAATTTTCACCATCAACTTGATTGAATTTAGAATCACCTAGAAGACAAGCTTATGGCCACTTGAGAGGCTTAACTAAGGACAGGCCTACTGTGAAAGCAGGCAGCACCATTCTGGGCAGGTCCTGGACTGAATCTGAATACAACCGGGAAAGCCCGCCAAGCACCAGCATTCATCACTGCTTCCTGACTACCGCAGGCGTGGCGCTGACAAGCTGCCCCACATTCCTGCTGCTACAGCCCGAGCTGTTCTTGCTACCAAGCCTTCCCTGCCATGATATGCCCCACATACTGTGAGCCAAAATAAACCCTTCCTTCCTTAAGTTGTTTTGTGAGGTGCTTTGTGACAGCAACAAGAGAACTAACTAACACAATTGCTGACTCATTTTATTATATTCTCTATCATTCCTGAGGCATTGAAAATATATCTGAATGCTTATTGTGAGAGATCATTCTATTCACCTTTATCACATTCAACCTGATCAACTAAGCACTAGATGAAGCATTGTTGAATTTTGGGAACGCTATCCCTAGAGCAAAGTTATCCAATATCTTCACTATGCAAAGAAAGGAAACTTAAATATGCATAAATGCAAGGACTTTCAGTTCCCTAGAGAATACACTAAACATAATAATATTTCCTCACACTGTTAGAGGAACAGTAACTTTTCCGGGGCCTTCAAACAACAGTAGCTGTCTAGTTAAACAGCAACACTATTCTCTTAACACTGAGAAACACCTAGGAATCAACCGGTCTCCATAAATGCAAGCAGGACTTTTTTAAAAAGTGATTTCAGGATCTTGTCTTTTTTTACTACAAGAGCAAATTAGTATAAATTAAAAAGAGAAAGATGAGAGGGGAAACACAGGTTGGAAGAGAAGAATTAACCTGAGTTCACATCTATCCAGTACAAGTTTGTATCCAGTACAATTTTTATCCTCGGTTTTATCTGATTTCCATGTAGCAATACACGTGAATTTTCCTTTGATTTTATATAAGATTTTCCTGCCCACATAAATATAAAAAAATTGTCATATCATCTAGTGGCCAGGATTCAACTCCTATAGAAAAGCCAGAATAATGGGTCTGGGGAGATGGCTTCGTGGGCAAATGACTTTCTGTATAAGCAAGAGAGCCTGAGTTAGGATTCCCAGTACCCACATAAAAGTCCAGTACAGGAGCATATCTCTGTAATCCCAGTGATGGGGTGCAGAGTCAGGAGGATTCTGGGAACTTGCTGGCTAATCAGTACAACCCAAAAACTTGCTGAGTTCCAGATTTATTGAGAGACCCTGTCTCAAAAAGTAAGGTGGAAAGTTGAGGAATTATTTGCAGCTGACCACTGTCGGCTGAGGGACAGTTGGTCTTCTTTAAGGGAGTGATGCTAGATAGACTGCCCAGGCTCCAGTGGATGAACTCACATGGAGGGATACTTGGGGACGCAAATTGACTACTTGGCCTTAACATATGTGACCGAGCATGAAATCCAGTGGGGGAGGGGGATGGACTATAAGAGGGTTTGGATGGAGGAAGGGATCCAAATATGATTAAGGTGTATGCAATGCACCAAAATTCAATAAAAAATATATATAGGAGAAAACAATGAGGTAAAAAGTAATAAAGACCTCTGACTTTGACCTCTGACCTCCATATGTGCACACACAGGTGGTGAGTGTGCATACACACAGACACATGCACACACACATATGACACACACAACACAGACACATACATGTACACAGAGACACACATACATGTACACACAGAAACACTTGCAGGAACATGGACATACAGAAACACATATGGACACATACAAACACATACAGAGACACACACATGTACACACAGAGACATATGCACACACATAGACACACAGACACACATACACACATTGACTACACAGTTTATTCTATTGACTTTTTGAAAGAGAACTGTAAGGTAAGCCTCATCAATCTGACTTACGGACTTGAACAGAATGAATTTCTTTGTAAGTTAGATTAACTTATGTTAACAGAAGAGGTTAAAGACATTGAACAAAATAGAACCTGAAGCAGCTCTCTCTCCACTGCATTCTAGAATGAAGGGTTGCCCTGAGCAAATGTCTGCTCAGCACGGACAAAATGCTCATGGAAGGTGCTGAAGAGTGGAAGGGGATGGTGTGCAGGGTGAGTATAGTCATGTTCGTTTCCATTGTGTCTCACCACTGGGGCTGGCCCGAGGGGTTGGGGGTGAGTAGACGTACAGTCAAGCCACAGGCTCCAGGAGTTGGACAGGAAGCAGCCCAAGCGTGTGGCACTTCAAACTCGTTTGGCACTGCAAACTCTTTTGTTGAATAGGTACACAAGCTCTTATAGGTCTGGATAGCCAATGATCTTATGGGGTAGGGTCTCAAATACAGCCAATAGTAAGTTTGTCTCCAGGTAGGCGGGTTCTTTCCAGGTTCTGGTCTCACAATTAGCCAGAGCAGAACACCACACCCACAGGAGCCATTCCTCCATTCCTCCCAGCGGGTGGCCTTAGGCTAGACTCACCTTACATTATGCCCAACAGGTGAGCAAACGTTCAAGCGCACGCCAGCACACGCTGTGAAGTGCATGCCATGACGTGTGCTGGGAAGCCTGCCTGGTTCAGAGCTGCCTCACATACCTTTTTGGTGGAGTTGATGATTGTGCTAAGCACAGAGACCAATTTTACAATCTCTTTGTTGTCAGAAATATTCTTGTAATAATTCTTGGTTTGCATTGGAATGGGTAAGCTTACAGAAGCTATCTCCACGGTCTCTAAAAGCAAAAAGAAGACAAAAGAAGTCTAACTATAGTACACGGAACATATTTCTAAAAGTTGTCTGTGTCTCTTTAATGGTAAAGATGCTGAAAATTGTCTCCCTTATAAAAGCAATTAAAATAATTAGGAAAACTGACAGCCTTAACATTTTCAGTCCTCTGGATGTTAACCAAAGTGAACAACAATCCCAGTACTGTTCATTTAGGAAGAAATGTTGGATCTTGGTAACAATAGTAAATTTTGTGGGCTTTAACTTGCTCTGTTATTGTTCCCTCTTCCTCTACATGACAGCCTTGAAAAGTAACAGTCTTGCAGTCAGAGCTGTGAAAAACAGCAACATACAGTCCTTGGAGAGAAGAACTGGATTTGGAGCTTCTCACCAAGTTCTGAAGAACTGTTGCTAATTGGCATGCCTGGAGGCTCCCTGTATAAAATAAATCCAAAGAATTTATCTTTTCCTAGCTTCATTCAGAATGTCACTGAATGGCAAGTGAAGGAAAACTCCACCCACAAGTTATTTATAAAACAAAAGATAAATAAATCCATAGACAGCAATAATCACTAAATTTCATATTTATCTATAACAATGATGCCAGTTAGGGTAAAGAAGATTTAAATACAGTACTCATGTATGAAATTTTTTAAAGTTAAGAATTATTTTTAGAAAAGAAGATGCTAGTCAAGAGAGTAAAGACAGACGTGGGGAATGAGACTGACATAGCAGGCTCTGTAAAGTCCTGGTATGCATCTGGGGCTCTATAAGTACATACCTGGGTAAGACTGTGAGCATACTTAGGAAAATAAAAAACAGTCTCAGTCTTCACCTGTGACTAAAAAGACCTTTAGCTGAGTTCGTCACCACATAATCATTAAGTAAAGTTTTGATAGTATTAGAAAGCTCCAACACAGAGTCCCTAAGCAAAGACTGAATGTGTGTTTGCTCAATATATTAAAGGAAATCACTGTACAATCATTAGTTGACCACTAAACTAAACAATAGAGGCAAATACTACAAAAAATAGACTTCTACAGAATCAGTTCACACATGCCATTTTGCCGCATTAAAGTATTTTAATACTTGGGTGCTGGGGTTTTTTGGAGGGGTGGTTAGTGCTACAATTCAGCAATCAGATTTTCTTTTATTTTTAATTTTTTGAACCATACTTTATTTTACATGTGGCAACACAATTTATATAGTAAACCACACTATAACAGAATGATTTGATATGGTTTTAAACAGAAGAAAAAAAAGAAGGAAATTTTCAGATCACAACACCACACTCCCCCAGAACAAAACGGAGGGAAAAAATGACTTTTTTTAAATGAGTCAGTGAGACAGATGGATTCAACAACTGTCATGTCTCAAATGCTTAATTTCTAACAAAAGAAAATTGTGATACAAAAAAACAGCAAGTGGGGGCCCATGCTGAGAAACAAAAGCAGTCATTTGAAGCTTCATTAGGAAACCTATTAAATGTGGACTTATTAAATGTGCTGGTTTGTTTTTATTGTCAAGTTGGCACAACCTACTGTCACCTGGGAAGAGGGAGACTCAACTGAGGAATTGTCTCAATCAGATTAGCCTGTGGCTATGTCCATGAGAGACTGCACTAACTGATGACTGGCATGGGAAAGCACAGCCCCCCGTGGGCAGCACCATCCCTAGGCAAGTGGGCCTGAGCTGTATAAGAAAACTAGTTAAAGAAAACACTAGGCAGCTTTTCCTCCACGGTTCCTGTCTCGAGGTTCCTGCCTTGAGTTCCTGCCCTGACTTCTCCAATGATAGACTATAATCTATAAGCTAAAGTAAACCCTTTCCTCCCAAACTTGGTTTGGTAGACATTTTAGCACAGAAACAGAAAAGCAAGGTAGGATGTAAATTCATAGCAGGAGAAGTGGGGTGCTGCTGTGACAGACCTGACATGTCGTTCTGGGGGAGTACTGTGAAAGCATTTGGAACTATGAGCTGGGTGTGGTAGCATGCGTCTGTTACCCTAGCACTGGATGGGATGAGGGGAAAGAGACAGATCCCTTGAGCTTTCCAGCTAGGCAATCTATCCAATAAGAGATCGAGTGTGGCGTTACTATGCCAACGTTCAGATACCCTGTGCAGATGGACTGACTCTGGAACGCTGCTTCTCCCATTCTGTCCCCCAGTCAAGCCACACCCATGATTTATTCAGAATTATCTCTCCAGCTTCATCTAGAAAGTACAAGTTCAAGTTCAGCTCTACCAGTACTCTTAATAGACCATCTAGACTTTGCTTCCCCCGTGCCTCATTCATCCAAGGTGACACACCCTTCCCAGCCTCCAATGTGCCCAATGGAGATGAGTGGATGCACTACTTCAGTGCTCTGATATCTTCATTTCCAAGCATAACCACATTCATTCATTATTTGGGGGGTGAAGTACCAAACTGAGGTTGCCAAGGAGATCAGACCTGGCCATCACACACAAGAGCATATGGGTTTGATGGGGTTCATTAAAAGTCATCAGTACAGATTACAGCCATTAATAAGAGCCATTCCCACAATTCAGAAACAGTGAAAGATGCTATCTCAAAATACAAGGTGGAGATCAATTGAAGACATCCAGCATCAAGGCCTGGCGTCCATATGAACATGCACACACGTACACACACACACACACCACTACACAAATGTTCGTATTTAGCAGAAGTAGTGATAATAGTGGAAAAGTGGAAACCCTAACTGTTCATCCACTGGCCAGTGGGGGAATTAAATGTGGCTTATCCATAGTGTGAAATACAACTCAATAATAAAAATAATAAATAAATGCTACATGACAGGCCATGATCCTACCACTCAGCACACAGGGGTGGGAGAACTGGGACTTAGAGATGCACCTGGGATTCCTAGAAACTTCAAGGCCAGCCTGAGCTACACACGGTGAGATTCTATCTCTAACAAACAAGGTCTGGGACTGAAGCTCAGTAGTCAAGCACATGCCTACAGCATGCAAGACTCTGGGCCCCATCTATAGTTCTGAGGGGCAGGGGGAACATAACATAAATGCTACATGCTATTCATGCTACAGGTAGATAAAAATTGAAATACTATGCGAAATGGAAGGAGTCAGTCACAAAATACCACGGGTATAATCCCATTTATAGCAAGTTTCCATAAGGGACAAATCCTTGGAGATGGAGGTAGATCAGTGGTTGCCAAGGGCTGAGGAAAAGGATATAGCAGAGTGGTTGCTAATTGGTACAGGATTTCTTTCTGGGATAATAAAAGTGTTTTAAAATTAGATAATTATGATACTCTGAATATACCCAAAACATTGAATTGTACAACTTAAAAGGAAAAATTACTAAAATATGGTTTATTTCTTTCATTCTTTTGGTCATTTTCTCATTAAATATTTTTTCTTTTCAATTAATGATTCATGATTGTACATAATTTTTAGTTTGGAAAGTTCTGAATTTAAAACTATTCTAGGAACTAAAGCAATACTTCCCCAAAATAGATTTGAATTCAATACAATAATAGCAAATGCTTTTTTTTTAAGTTTTGTTTTTTTAATTATGTGTGTGTACACGTGCACACACGTGTGCAGAAGCACACAAAGGTGCCCAAGGAAGCCAGGAAAAGACATCATGTCCCCTGGAGCTGTTGCTATAGGCAGTTTTGAGCCACTGATGTGGGTACTGGGAACTGAACTCAGGTCCTCTTGCAAGAGCAATATGTGTTCTTAACCACTGAGCCATCTCTCTAGCTCCAGCAAATGTTTTTAGCCTAAGTTAATAAATAATATTGTGTGTAATAGATAAGTTGTGCTTAGTTATCTTTATCTTCCTCATCGATACTGTTTCAAAAAGGAACTTGCCTCAGTGTCTTCCTCATGGTTAGTCAATTTACCGTCTCAGGGGACAGGAACATCAACAAAATGATACTGGGTCTGCCAACTGTGAAGCTGATTTAAAAGGAGCATGAGGGCTAAAGATGACAGCTAATGTCTTTAGTAACTTGAATGTCTTATGCTCCCCAATTTTATAGACTACAAATGAAAACCACAGGATATAGATCCATACTCAGAATGTGTTAACAAAACAGAACACATAATGGGTCAAAAATATCTATAACATGCCAGGAAATATGATTATGATGATAACCAGTTTCTCAATAAACTGTGAAATTAAAACACTTCCTGTCTTCAGCCATTACCAGATCAGACCAAGTACCAGTTATGCACCAGCAGCTATGTTAGACACAAGAGACGCGGGTGACAATGTGATGCCAAAGTATCAAGAGCTTAATATTTCTAAATTCAAAATGGGATCATAGATCAGTATTTGGTAGAACTTGATCAGAGAACTGCAGAGGGCCCAGGAGATACCTTAAAGCTCCATAAATGTTGACTTGCAGTGATTAATTGTTTAAAGTAGGGGTGGGATGGAGAGATGGCTCAGGCAGTAGGAGAGCTTGCTACTCTTTCCGAGAACTCAAGTTGAACTCCCAGTACCCACATTAGGCAGCTCACAACTGCTTATAACTCCAGTTCTAAGGATCTGATGCCTTCTTCTGGCCTCCATGGGCACCTATACATACATGCACACACATAAACATAAATTAAAATTTTCTTAATTAAAAAAAGTTTAAATTGGGGGGGTGGGTGAGATAGGGTCTCCCTGTAGCCCCCGTTGGTCTGGCACTCACTACACAGACTAGAGTGATCTTGATCTCACAAAGATCCATCTGCCTCTGCCTCTCCCTCTCCAGTCCTGGGACTAAAGGCATACACCACCACACCTGGCTAAAAGTTTAACTTTTTAATGTATACTTTATTGAGTTTTTGTGCAATTCATAGAATAGATTTTAATCAAATTTGGACCTGTCTCCCATATCGCTCCACTGGATTTCATGCATTCTGTCATATACATTAAGTCTGATCCAGTCAAGCTTTTGTATCTAGATGTCTCTTGGAGCAAGTTCATCCACTGGAGTCTAGTCAGTCTATTTAGAGTCACCCACTTAAAGAAGATCTACTTTTTCTTGGTCTGCAGTAATTAGTTGCCAACAGTTCCTTGACTAAGGCTAGGGCCACTGCCATTCACCTCATTCTATGCTGGGTTTTGTCTGACTGAGTCAACATGGGTCTTGTGCTTGCGGTCCACACTGTTGGCAAGTTCCTATGAGCAAATTCTCAGAGACCTGAAAACCTCTGTTTCCTTTTGTTCGTGTACCAACACTGGCTCTTACAATCTTTCTGTCTTCTCTTCCACAATGATCCCTGAGTCATGAGTGGTTGAAGCTTCTTTTTGCAACAGATGGAGGCTATTACAGAGTTCTACAGCTGTTCACACACAATAGCTGAGAGATGCCCAGCCCTGAATGAGACATCTACAGTGGCATCTCTACATCTAAGGCTCATGGAGCATAGCAGAACAGAGGGTGGAGAGAATATTAATACATCCCCTCAACTCTCACCAGCAAAACTTCCTCATACAACAGAGTGCAATGCACACAGAAGGCCACAACTGAGACTGCAGAGTGAATGTCCGTGGATAGGACTCTGAGGTTTAAAATGTTTAAATGTTAAAAGGAGCATTTACCTTGAAGCTCATTCTCCTCCATTTCACCATCAGAATCACTGTCTGCACTCATCTTCAGAGCAGCCATTTTCCTTTCATGCACCTTTCTCTGCAATGTGAAAGGATACTTTTCAGCTTTACCCATCTGCAAAAACAGCTGTTTCCAAATAAAACAATGTCTTCACCGTAAACCGACCTCGGACAGCAGCTCACTGCTCCACTGTCTAACTCCCTTGGGGACACTGATGATGCACTCCACAGCTTTGTTTAGTGTCTGCTGTATATCTTCCAGGGCAGGGGTCATAGTGATGTTGGGAATGGCCAGAGTGATATTTGCCCGAAAAATAGGAAGACTGTTCTGCTTCATCTTAGATGCACTGCTGCTGTCTGAGTTAATGCAAAGTACAAGAGAATCACTATTTTTAATTCAAAATGGAATGTAGTTCAAAACATTAAGGCACCTAGAACACCACATAACAGGAATGTAACCAGGCAAATATTTGTTGAATGAATGAATGGGTGAAAGCTACTTGAAGATCTGGTTTTGCTCAATGTGACAGCAGTTCAACTTGTTAGCATACCCTCCATAGAGGAAACTTTTAGGGTAGAATCAGAATTAATAAAGTCTTTCCTGCATTATTAGATGACAGTTGCAAATAGATGCCAATAACTTAGTTAAATGCAGAACAAACCTGCAAGGAATAAAACACAAAAATAATTACTAGAATAAGTGAAAGTTAGAACAAACAGATCCTTTAGAATTTCAAACCAAACATTCCATGGTGCATATATTCCAAGCTTGCTACAGTGAGCAAATGCAAAAGAAAATGAAATGTGGCTATCTATGTGAAGGGGCATTTAGAGGTTAAATATTTGGCTATAGGTTTAAGTATTTAGATAGATACATGTGTATGAGCCTATTTGTATATACCACACATAATTTCATCTAAGTGGAAAAACCTGTAATACATAAAGTTATGCAATTACTATAATTCAATGTTCAACATATGAGTCAATGTTTAAGAAGTTTTGTTAATACCTCTGAGTCTAAGCAAAGGACTGTCCTCCATTCTGATGTAAAAAGAAGCTGTAAAAGCCACACCCCACAGAGAACATTCTATCAAAGTTCTCTACCTTTATGCATCCACTTTTATTTCGAATATGTACTTTTTATGTGCACATGTCACATGTGTACAGGTACCCTCAGAGGCCTAAAGAGGACATCAGATCCCAGGAGCTAGAGCAACACATGGTTATGAGAAGCCATGTTGGTGCTGGGAACTGAGCCTGGGTCCTCTGTAAGAGCAGATGTTCCTTACCACTAAGACATCTCCTAAGTCATTTTCAATGAAATATTATGCTTCCTTTGAATTTTGAAATTTTCAATTATCAATTTTCAAAATACGCAAGATTTTATTAACCTATTATTTTCTGTCTTAGATTCCTTTTTCATTAGTTTTCATTTAAAATTTAACTATCTTTCAAGGAGTTTTGTAGCATTCCTAGGAAAGGCAACATCTATTTCTGAACTATGCTGGGGAAAAAGATGAGTGTATAAAGAATGAAGAAAGCAAACAGAAGCATTGTGAAAGGTGTCAAGTCAGCTTTAAAAGTGTAGCCTTAACCTTCTCTCATTAATAAGCTTGGCTAGCAACTAATAACAATGAAACAACTTTTTCCATGTCCTCTTTTTAAATATATTTTCTCTCTTCAATTAAAATCATTTATTTTGCATGTTTTCTTCCTCCTACAGAAAAATTTAAAATGATGATTGATTTTTAGGTTACCCTAACCTAAGGGTATCAATAACTTTCAGAAAATTAATGTCTCTGAGCCCCCATTTTCTCAGTTTTAACATAAGTGGTGATAGGATCCATATCAAAGAAATCTTAGGATGATTAAGATTCATAATACTGAGAAGAACTTAATAAATGGTAGGGTATTTTAATTATTTAAATTTAACAGGAAAACACCACGCACACTCAAGCCTGTTGCCTGATGAGCCAATAGACAAACTGTACAAGATCATTACCCCGAAAATTAATCATGTGGGAGAAATGAATGCGCTTTCGAATGGCCTCTAGTGTATTCCTTGTAACTTTCAGAAGAGCATCCGCATTTTGGTGGTTGAAATGAGAGAGCAGCTCACGGGCTTCCTCTAACATCTCACTCTCTTTCTTCTTTCTGGCGGTCGCTGTCAAAGGCAGCGGGCCAGGCCCACCACTGAAGGAAGATGCCAAGGCCTCAGGATGTCCGTCTCTTCTTGCTGTTACAGGGGCAGGGAAGAAAGGGGGAAAATATTAAACGAAAGGGAGAACTTTAAGAACCTTTACACATGCTATAAGATAAATTATTTGCAAGTTCATTATCACCTAAAAGTCCTGTTTTTTAAAAAGTGAAGTGATTAAAGACAATGATAACAAAATCAGAGCACAGGATAGTCTATAGGGGGATTTTTCCACCTCAGTGTAAGAAAACAACTAATTGACGTGGGTAAAAAGCTACACTGGGTCTCAGAGACCTGTGTTCTAGTGTGTTCTCACTTACCAACAGCCTTAGAACCTCGGAAGAATAGCACCCTCCCTTCTCCACCTCTCAGTGCTCTCCTCTGTGAGCGGAAGTTCTGTTCTACTGTGCACATCCTTGGAGAGGAATTCCAAACCATTTTCCATCATACTCTATAAGGGGACACACAATACCTTCCTCTACACGAATCAAAACAGAGCCAAATGCCAGTATCCCATGCACAGCACATTTGCAGAGTCTCATAGAAAATAATGGGACTGAGCAGTATAAAGTCACTGCTACTTGTTCAGAATCATCATTTCTGATTCATAAATATCATTAGAAGAATTGGATAGTGTTTACTGAAGTATGAAATTAATTACTGTTGAGAAAATTATATTCCAGTTTTTAGTAAATATCCTAGAAAAACAAGACCTTTTCACTACTTCAGCTCTTACCTGCAGTTTCATTAATATAATCGGCATTATTCTCAGAAGATTCTTTTTCACGTTCTTCTCTAGACGCAACATCCACATCCAATAACATGTCTATTAGCTCATTAACTGCTTCCTCCACAAGGGAGCTCTTAAAATGTAGTATCTGAGCACCATTCACACAAAGGTCCTAACAGCAACAACAAGAGAACAGTCAAGTTTGTTTATCTGGCTGTAGGGCACTCACTGGAAGAGCAGTAAGATCACACACTCAGTCTCCAAGTGATATTTTAGCTTCAGTATGGTTGGACACTAAGTAGGTTAATCTCAGTTGTCAACCTGAGATCTAGAATCACCTGAGGAAGTCCAGTCAACAATGGATGTTTCCTTTCCACGGGCTTGGATTTGGGGCTATGGGAGAAGAAAGTCAGAGAGCATAAGCAGTCAACCCCCTTTGGTCCTTGACTGTGGAAATAATGTAAGCAGTGACCACAAGCTCCGGCTGCTGTGACTTCCTGTCATGATGGACTGCAATCTCGAACTGTAAGTCAGAATAGACTTTCCCTTACATTGTTTTGGTCACAGTATTTTATCACAACTAAGATAGCCACATACCTCAAACTGGGCCCAGCCAACCACACCGTAAAGAAGAATTAAAGACAAGAGACCCACCAGAGGATCTAAGCAACATTCATTTCCCAGCAAGGAGAAATAGCTCCCAAAGTCATTCAGGAGCCTATCTTCCATGAAGTTTCCCTCATATGACATCAGTCTGCGCCAGACACTTTCCTCTCATCATTGCTAGCAAGTCACTGTCATTTCCTACTTAATTTCAGAGACATCACCCCTTGCAGATTCCTCATAAATGAAACAAGACTAATTTAATGCAATCTGAAGGACTCTGATGGATTTTGTGAAGGACTGAACAGGTATATCAAATCAATAAAATGCACAGAAGCTGTATTTAACCACATACTTGGAGGAAAATCTCAATGAACAATGGACCTTGTCAGCTGGTTGGAGTCTCCAGGTCCATTTGAAGTTTCATACATTTGAATATTGAGACTCTAAGATGTTTATGGACTATCTGTATCAAACAGCTCACGGTTCTAATACCACCTCATTCAGCAATATTGATCTCTACACACCTCATCACTGCAGGGCATATGGAATTTTGATTCTATTCAACAGAAACATTCTAAGCCATGTATGGTGGCACACAGCTTTAATCTCAGCACATGGGAGGCAGAGGCAGGTAGATCACTGTGAGATCAAGGCCAACCTGGTCTACATAGTGAGTTCCATGCCAGCTGGGGATACAGGGAGACCCTGTCTCAACCACCCTTCCCACAAAGAAACAGGACCATTCGAATACGTCCTGGAACCAACTCAAACTCATTATCAAATAAACTTATTATCAAATGACAACTTCACTCAGTGAAGAACTTCATCTAACTACAAGTCTCTCTACACAGTTTTTTAAGAAGCCAGAGGATGAGGGGGGGATGCTGTGAAACACTAGCCTCTGAATACAACACAGCTTCGCACACATGTACTGACAGCAAGTGATTACCTGTACAAGACTTACATAAGATAAAATCAGTTTTTAAAGTCCAGCAGGGACTTGGGAGGGGCTCTCAAGACATCACCCTAGCTTGGGAGCTATTGGCAGGCAGCTGATGGCTACTGAGGGAGAGTACACTGGGGAAGAAGGAAGGCAGAGTTGGAGCAGGGAGTTGGAGTAGATAAAATCAAGGTGCACTGTATACATCTATGAAATTAAAGAACAAGTAAAACATGTTTGTGATGTCACATGTACTCCACACATACGTAAATGCTAGGGGCAGCACCTGTGGGGCACAAAGGAAGTTCTCAAGAAGTACTGGCTGCTATTAGACAGCAAATGACATTCATCCATGGGACCTGTGGGCCAAGCTTGGTCACCTCATTCTAACTAAATTAGCTCCTCATTCTCTAAGAGATCCTGAGCGTTTTTGTAAAGACTGAATGTTGAGTGTTCTGACTCTGCCGGAGAGCAACACAATGGACCAAGAACCCATCTCATTCTCGAGGCCAGCTCTCCAGGAATGAACCCTCACATAACTTCCTAGCAGTTCCCTCATTCCTCCCAGCAACACAAACATGCATTTGAAATCCTAAAATTCCTTTCTATTGAGAGCCTTGGAAAAGAGAGCTGTCAGAGCTCTCAAAGATTAGTATCATTCTAACAAGATTATTCAAATCCCTCAGTTCTTTCTAAGAGAGGACATAATTATAAAAATGTAAACAGCACAGAAACTAATAAGACACAACACAAACAGAATGAGGACAAAGTAATAACAGATTCTTGAAAATGACCCCACATCAAACAAAAGCAAAAATCAAAGACGCTGCCTCCAGCTCTTGCTACTGCATTTCAAGGATGCATCTCCATGGCGACATCAGTCAGGGAAACCTACCTAAAGGGTTTATTTATCTTCATGTGTGGGGCCCTGACGGTTCTACATTCTCAGAATGCTTCAGTTTGGACACACCCTCCAGACCCCACATTTTCTTCAGTTCTATCCATTCCTGACCCCTGCTTCATGCCTCTTCTAAACAAGACACTTCTCTTCAACAATTCTTTGTCCATGCCCTTTATTGCCCAGATTGCCCTGCCCAGGGCAGCCCAACATGTGTCAGTCCAGTAATCCATCCATTGCACACACAGAGCACAGCAAGGCAGATGCTTGGCACTAGGAACATTTACCCAGCCCCTAACAATACCCAGGAATCATTCCATGTGGCCAGTTACTTCCCTCTACCTGACGCCATATAACTGTGTCTGAGAGCCTTCTTACTGATCCCCTAATATCTCACTCCACCAATAGCCCTGATTTTGTAGCACAAAGCAAATAGGGCCATTACATGAAGTCTGTTTAATGCTCTGAGCTTACGCCCTCCCTGAGAAGACAGATCAGCTTCCATCAAAAATCCCCTTTCTTCCTGAGTTCTGGTTCACAGTCTACACACCCCTCATCTGTGTCTGTCTACACTTTTTCCTCAGTACTTGGTTTTCTGCCTCAACATGTTCTTCAACTCAACACCTTCTCCGTGACTACCAAATGTTTCTATCCGGAGGGCTTTATATTTACTGTCCTCTCTGCCTGGACCACCCTACCACGGAGATATTCCCATGGCTTGCTCCCTTACTTCCTCTGTCCAAATGTAACTGTGGATCATCCTGATCATCAAGATAAAATCACAACTTTCTGTCAGGCACTTGACTTTATCCATCGCCTTCTCATTCTTCTGTTAGTGTGTCGCCGCCCGACAAGATTACTTACGGGCTTTTTTGTCTGTTCTCTTTTCTGTACTCACCATTTGAAAGTTTCCATGACTAGATTACTTGTGCAAACAATATGGTTTATACTGAACACTTAATTCCTTCTGAGAGACTGAGACTTCATAAAAAGCAGAGTGTGTTTTGATGATAAAACCCTATAAAATCTTTGGGCATTCTGGATGAGGAGAGGATTCACTGATTATGAGTATGATTTGCCATTCTTCCAGAGGACTGGAGTTCAGCTCCAGGGAGTCTCCAATGCCTTCTTCTGGTCTCCTCTGGTCTCCACAGGCACTTTTCTAAATATGCATACATGTGTACACACACACACACACACAAATAAAAATAGTAAATTTAAACTTAAAAAAACTTTTGAGCACTGAGCATTAATGGACAAAGCGCTTGCATGGGGACTGCAGCAGCTTCGTTGCTGGGGAAAGACAGTTCTACATGGGCCCTGTGGGTAGAGGAAGGGTAGAACGGGCTGTGTGGAGCTTCTCTCAGACTCCACCTGCGACCAATCTGAAAGGAAGTAATTTGTTAGTGACTGCATAGATAAAATTTTTCTTCATTTTCCAATTACTGTCAGAGGGTTCTACATTTGAATCACATCTATCATGGAGAAAGCAGGAAAAAGAACCCTAATTTATGCTTCAAAAAATGTCCTTTCTAGAAAAGTGAATCCAAGAAAAAACGTTAAATGAAAAAAATCAGTCTTCCACTAACCTTTGTCACTTGGAGGAACTCTTCGCAGGTGAGGGGCCCCTGCTGGGGGAGCTGGCAAAGGGGCATGCTGCTCATATCTTCTAGAATGGCATGGATGCGGAACTCAATCAAATCATTGACCCTGTCCAGCAGTAGCTCCAGGTCATCTTTGGAAAAAACAAATAATCATTCCTTGAATCTCAGGCAGTGTGTGTCCCTGGACCATTAGGTTTGTTCATGTTGTTCCTTCCTTTACAGTCCCCAGCTCTGACTCCCCTCCCCAGGAAGCCACCTCTGACTGTGTGTAGGGCGTGATCCCCACTCCTGTACTGCCGGTCACCCGAGCAAGCTTCCATCTCTGTGTGAACCACACTCTACTCTTGTATCTGCTTTGCTAATTCATTGTTTCATTTGTACAGCTTCAGCACTTAGACCAGTACCTAATCCAGAGAATATATTCAACAAATGTGATTAGAATCAAATTCTGCTACGTTCTCTTGTAACAGAGATGACACTTAAGTCAATATTTTTAATGCCCAAAGAATAAATACCTTAGCATCAACCATTTCCAAGCTAATTGTCCAGCTGATGCTCAGGAGACCAAACAGTTCTTCCTGGCAACAGTATTCACTACTGAAAGAAAGCCAATCCTTCTACTTAAGTGGGTATGCTCAGTAAAACTCTGCTATTTCCACCGATTCTTCAGAGCATCTTCAAAGACATTTGTGGCTAGATGAAAAGATGGTCCCCCACGGATCTTCACATTTTAATCCCCTAGGGATGTTACCTTATATGGAAATGGGAACTTTGCAGGTATATTAAGGACCTTAAGATGTGGAGATCATTCTGGATGATCAGAATAGAGCCAGAATTGTCATGAAGCTTCTTATAAGAGCAAAATCTGACCATAGAAGCAGAGGGGCTGAGAGAAAGGGGTATAGCCATGAGACAGCTCTGAACATGGCCCAGTC
Source organism: Eospalax fontanierii (assembly GCA_035773235.1). NCBI lineage: Eukaryota > Metazoa > Chordata > Mammalia > Rodentia > Spalacidae > Eospalax > Eospalax fontanierii. The sequence goes on along the minus strand of CM069527.1, from coordinate 105,035,080 downwards.
CAGTCATTCTCCAACAGATGTGAGCAGCCTACGCAGGCCAGAATAGGCTAAGGAAGGAACACTTTCCAGAGTTTCCAGAAAGAACCATTGCTTTAAATTTAGCTCCAGGAAATTCTTTTTGGATTTCGGACCTCTGTAATTATGTGAAGTCATGAAATTTGTGGCAACTTGTTATGGCAGCAATTTTCAAAAGCCAACAAAATCATGTTCACAGAAGTTCTGCTTACTATTTTGAAGAATGATCAATGTTTGTTTTTAATGTGTGGTACAACCAATTATCTCTAATTAGAAACGTTGGCTTACATAATCCAATGTAAAATCCAACTGTTCTTGTGACTTAACATACTTTGTCTCCTTAAGAATCTTAGTATGGTGGCTAGAAAGATGACCGTGGTTCAGTTCCTAGCACCCACATGGTGGCTAACAACTATCAGTAACTCCAGTTTCAGAGGATCTGACACCCTCTTCTGGCCTCCTTACATACATGCAGGTAAAACACTCAAACATATAATAAAAATAAATAAACCAGTCAGGTATGGTAGTGTATGCCTTTAAGTCCAGTACTTGGGCGGCAGAGGCATGAGGATCTCTGAGAGGCCAGCTTGGTCTACATGGAGTTCCTGGCCAGCTGAGACTATAGGGAGACACTGTCTCAAAAAAATAAGTCAGTTAATTAAAGCTTTTGAAAGAAACTTACTTTATCTTCCTCTTTAGTTTCTCTGTTTAAAGCAGAAAAGGGAAGCAGAGTCAATACATGAACTAAGAGGAGACTTGTGGGCAGCTCTCTGCTTGTGTCTAGCTAGCAGGCTGATAAAATACCCAGATTGCTAACATGCTAATTCAAATGACTCTGCAAAGAGAACACTGCTAAAGACTACCTCGGTAGCCTGTTTTGATTTGATTGTGATAACTCTTACTATGAAGTTTCTATACATCTTAAAAATGCCTTCTTAGAGACTTTTAGCCAATTTCCTCTTGTTATATTTCCTAAGGAGGTATATTTTAGAAAAAATATTGCCTTAAAGTCAAAGAAACCATGTTCTAAACTCAACTCTTCTGGTTAACATTAGATTTTCCCATTGAGCATCTCTGGGTCACTGCTTTCCAAACTTTAAGGTTTCCTGTTTAATACTGCTTCACAATTTTCAGGCTTTTTCCAAATACTAGGCTGTCTAATTTTCCATCTTCTAGTATCCCACCTTAAAACTGTAATGATGTAATCTTAAAATATACTTCATCAACACACAAATACTCTTTTATAGTCTATCTTTAATCTAGTCCCCACTCTAGCAAGCAGAATAAAGCAGCAGTATCTAACTATAATCCCTTACTTCATTCTCTGCCCTAACCCAGTCTTTCTGAAATATTCTTGAGTCTCAAACCTGTTGAATTAGTAGAGAGTCACTTATGAGTTTTAGGTTTGGAAAGTGCACTTCAGAACCCATGGATAAGATATGCTTTTAGTAATTAAGGTCATCAATATACTGTGTCTTACTTCAGTTGAGAGAAGCGTGAGGGGAGAGAATTACAAGGAGTATCTGGAAGGAGATCCAGGAAAAATGCCACCCATAAAGAAGATGATGAGATAGAGAAGCTGGAAGTGGGTCAGAGACATGAACAGATGAGATTTGTGTTTTAAGTATTGGAGTACTACACCAGAGTGACACAAAGAAGGAAGATAAACAGCTTGATTTTTAAGTCCTTTGCAGTTAGTTTGGGGAGAAAGATGAAACTGGACCATATCATCAGAAGACAGTCAAAGTGAAGAGCCTCTGATCCCAGCTGCCTACATAATAAGAGGCCCAGAGGAAAGTGGATGTAAAGTGGTCAGACTGGCATCCTTGGAAGGAGATATCCTGGGTCATAAAAATTAGACAGAATTGGAATGTGAAGAAGAAATTGCAGGTAACATTGGTGGGAGAGAAGAATTGAAATATTTGAAACTTTCAGGAAAGAAACCTTCCAATATGTTAGAAACTATATATTCCCATTTCAGGAATCTCTCAGAGACTAATATGTGCTAGAAGGCATCCATGGAACTATGGGAAGGGTCCCCATAGAAGAGTTCACTTTTGGAAATCCAATGAACAGTGACATATGAAAACCTGTGGAAAGCCCTACTGAGAACAACCTTTTTTATGTGAATCCTTCAGGTGGACTCGAGCACAGACCTCCTTTGCAGCATACCCACGTATTCTGAGTGACTGAGTTCCATGGAATATGCCACCTTGCATATGTTTTAAGTTCTGCATTCCTAGTTAAGGAAAATGTCTTTGACTTTTCTCATTCAAAATGTCTTTTCACTAGCACACGGCTCCATCAAAATCTTCACATCTTTCAAATTGGGGTCCCCTAAACCACTAAGAAGAGCATGTGTGGCTCAGTGGTAGAGCACATGTGTACTATATTTGGAGCTCTGGGTTTGATCCTTAGCACTGAAATAGGAGGAGGAGGAGGAAGAAGAAGAGGAGGAGGAGGAGGAGTGGGAGAAGGGGGAGGAGGAGGAGGGGAAGGAGAGGGAGGAGGAGAAGGAGGAGGGGGAGGAGTGGGAGGAGGAGGAGAAGGAGGAGAAGGAGGAGGAGGGGGAGGAAGAAGAAGAAAAGGAAAGAAGGAAAAGGAAATATTCCAAAATTTACTAACCAGTTAGTATAAGAAGTTAAATGGATCTAAACATCTTTTAGACACTAACAGCCAACAATAAGAATCAACAAAATTATATGAATAACCTCTGGGAATAAAATTAAATAATTACTATTTATAGTTCCCAATAAAACATTCTTTACTACAGTTCATTATGGGAGTTTTGAGTCACACTCCTCGTTTATATTAGCATATTAAGAACTCAGCTCTTTAAACTGGGAAACAGAAAACATTTAGACAGACTCACTGATCTTTGCAAACGCATTTTCTAAATATGTCTCGATATTCAGGGACGTCCAGGTGAGGGCAGCCAGGCCAGGTTGGAGAGCTTCATCCACTTTAGCCAAATGTGGGACCATCAGTTGCTCAATGGCAGGAGGCATTTTTGACTTCACTCTCTGGTACTCAGACAGCATTGTCTGCAATGAGATTGTGTTAAATAACCACCTTGTGTCGCCTTTCATATCCATTAATATCATTTTATCTAAAGGGATAACTTTTATTTAGGATCAAATTATTAGACTCTTCTAATAGCATGGCAGGCACCGCACTGAAAATAAACTAAGAACAGACAAGGGTTCTCTGTACAATCATCAGCTCTTAGCCCAAAAAGTTACAACTGAGGATGAAGAAGAATTTGAGAATCCCTGGCCAATCTCAAACAAGGAAAAGCAAACCTAAACACATACACTCGCAAGAACGGTCTCTTGGTCTGTTGCCTCACTAGGCTCATTCACTCTGGGTTTTTCTGGGGCAAGATGTGCCCTGCTCTATGAGCATCTCCTGTGAACCACATTTATCATCACAGTTGTCTGGATCACTACAGCCCATTTTATTGACTGAATCTTGAGACAAGACACAAAGTTTACCAAGAGAATCAGGAACCAGTGCTGGTTTTCACAAATGCTTTCAAATGGCCTCAAATATCACCTCTTGGTTAAAGTAAGCCTCCTGAGTACATTGAAGGTAGGTGAGGCTAAGGCATGATATTCAGTAACTGGTATAATAAATGCATTTTTTCAGTTACAATATTTTCAACCCCATTATAAGTCAAGGAAATTCTTCATAAATAATACAAAGAAAGAATTTTATCTGATTTTTTCAATGTGTTTGAAATATTGGATAGCCATAGGAGATCATCAGTCAGTATTTCTTTAATAAGTCAAATAGTTGTTACCAGGAAAAGAATTTGAGATCTGAAATTTGGAGGTTTGGGTTTTCGGCTAAAAATTACCTATAGTATAAAGTCTAAGTCTCTGTTCTGTCCCATGTTCTAATTTTCAAACAAGCCTTGGTAAAGGTTTCCAACCTTCCTCTCAGGGAACTCTAATGTACTTCTTAAACACAAATCATTTTCAGTCCATATTCGATTGTGTTGGAAATTACCTTAATATTAGAGCAACATCTCCCAAAAATGTTTTTATTGGAGTACTAAGTCCAAGACACTTCATCACAAAAATGATACCTGGATGTCTACATTTGAAAAACACTATATGCAATAGTGTCACAATTAATATTCTTGATTCTGAGGAACCAGGCACAAGGGCACGAGAAGCCCTGGTGGCCTTTGGGAATGTCGTCAACACTAACATCTCCCAAATGAGCTCCTCAGTCTTTTCTTCCTATGATACATCTCCACAATTTCTGTAATACCCTTTCAATTTCCATGAAAGCCACTTGAGAAGAGTCTAAAATTTGCTGATTCTATTAGCAGCTGCTTATACATTCCTGCAGCTCTCAGCCCTGCTTCCTTTTTTCACTGTTTCGCCACTTACTCTGTCTAGAAGATGGTTCTTAGAATCATTCTCCAGCAGGCTTTCTAACCCTCACCTTTAATCCTTTAAACCCAGGAAATTTTATTCATCCCTTTTACAAATGAGAAACTGAGGCTTAGATGGTAAAGTCATTTACCCAGAGATAATGGTTTGAATCCAGATCAGATTGGTTTCAGAATCAATACTCCTCAGCATTAGCCCACTCAGATTATCCCTTTACAGTTTCAACTATCTTCCAAAAAAAGATGAATAAAATAAACTCTTGGCTATTTTTGCACATCTGTAGAAGCCTGGAAACTCTGTTAAATTCCCTATACAACAGCATTGCATCTAGGGGACTTTGGGTGGTCCCCAAGTGGGCCGATAAATCTGTTCTTGACAGACAGGCATGTGACACAGGGACCTTTAACTCTTTCAACCTTCAAGACATAATAAATGTCAACCAGGTGACAATTTGTGTTCAAACTGTTAGAACTGAAGCAGCTTTAAAACATTTTTGCCCAATCCCCTTCTCATGGGGTTAGGTCTATGCACCCTCCACAGAATCTGGGTGTGAATATGGAAGCACAAGAAACTTGATCCTGTGAGATATCGGGGGCTGTCACGGAGGCCACATGGCCTCCTATTCAGGTTAGCATTTGCTCCTGAAGAGTGATACAAGACATTCTACTAGCCTGAAGTGTCCATACTAGAAGTGCACAAAAAATGCCCCAGTCCATAATCCCAGGGGAGCGGATCATTTCACACTCTACAAAACTATGAGATATAATGAAAAATTTGCTAAAAGCCCTATATTTCAGGGTTGTGTGTTACCTGTGACATGTGGGAAAAATTATCATTAGCAATTTTATGACTGTATATGATTCATAGTAAAACATATTTTTGTAAATATATAGGCTGCCTAGGTGTTTTTTCTAACATGAAAGAATTTTAAAGAGAATCTCAACAATATAATTAGTATTTTACGGGTCCACATTTGAGAAATGTCTACCCAAGACCATAACTTTCTTTTAAAAAATATTTTAGTATTTTTATTTTATGTGTATGAGTGAATTGCCTACATGTGTATACATGCACCTGTGTCATACAATGCCTGTGGAGGTCAGAAGAGGGCATTGGATCCCTGGAATCGAGCTATGGATGGTTGTTAGTCACCATGTGGGTGCTGGGACTTGAACCTGAGTCTAAGAGTAGTCAGTGCTCTTAACCACTGGGCCATTTCACCAACTCCCCCACCGCCACCACCAATAACTTCTTTCAATTTTTTGTTTATTTTTAATTTTATATGTATGTGTGTTTTACTTGCATGTAAGTGAACCTATGGCATACAATGCCTTTAGAGGCCAGAAGAGGGCATCAGATCTCCTGGAACTGGAGTTAAAGATGACTCTTAGCTACCATATGGGTGTTGGAAACCAAACCTGGGTCACCTGCAAGAGTAGCAGGTACTCTTAACAGATGAGCCATCTCTCCAGGCCCAAACATTAATTTCTTAACGTAAAAAACAGTGGGAAGACAAGTCTGGGTTCCAGTTCTAATTCTGTCATATAACTATGGCATAATAAATAACTATGATACCTTGACTACAACTCTTAATTTCTCTGAATCACCTAGTATTTGATCCCACCTTCCTCTCATGGTGGTAAGAAAGATGAAATTAAATAATCATGAAAAGGCTTAAAATAAGCTAAGCAAGGAAGCACACAGCTCTATAATCACAGCTGCTTGAGAGGCTTAAAAAGGAGGTTCACAAGTTCAGGGCCGGCCTGGAATACAGAGTGTGTTTAAGGCCACTCTGGGCAACCCAGTGAGATGCTGTCCTAAAAGACAAAATGAAAAGAAAGCTGAGGATATGACTCAATGCAAGTGCACTTTCTAGTATGTGTGAGGCTCCGGGTTCCATCCCCAGTACAATAAAAATGAGAGGGGAGGGAGCAACAGATGAAGAGAAGGAAGAAAGGGAGGGAGGGATGGAAGGAAGGAGGAGGGGAGGGAATGGGGATGGGAAGGGGGACACTGAACTTCTGATCCTCTTGCCTCTGTCTCCCATGTGCTGGGATTGCAGATATGCACTGCCATGCTTGGCTTACTATGAAGTTTTAATATTGGTTTCTGTGCTGTCCAGTACGCGGCTGCATCACTGACCTCGTCTTTCTCATCCTCTCAGCAATTGCATTTGTCGGTGGTGACCAATCCTCCCCTTGTGATATTATTCTTACCCTTGGCTTCCGTGACATTTGATTTCATCCGGCATCAAAGCCCAAGTCTATTTATTTGCTTATTTGTCCTCTTCTACTAGACCTATTGATACTGGAAAAGCCATCTGCCTGGCTCAGGGGTCCTCTACTCTTGTCTCGACATCTCCCTAAGAGTCTGCTTCCGGGATGCTGTCACTAACAGAAGCTATAGTGTGCCAGCTGTCGGAAGTATGCCCAACTTCAAATGCTCTACTGAGCTCCAGACATATCTAATTGCATGGATACTGTTTCCATTTGAATCTCATGCTTAGGATGGGAACTATGGGTTTCAACCTGGCCCGTAAATAAATTAGTTCAAGTCTTTATCTTATTAATAAATGAGATTTATACTCAGGGCCACTGTACATGATTGTGCAAGTTGTGTAAAATTCAACCTACCTGGAAATCCAGACTAGCACTACAACTGTCCTTGAGGTCCCTCTTAACCTGCCTGTTAACATAATTCTAATTCTCTGACCAACTCTGTGACCATTCTAGTGGGAGCTGTCATTATTCTCCATCCTGAAGCAATTCAACAACCAAAAATATTGGCTTCCTATTGATACCTTTATCTCAATTAAAGCCCACTTTCTACCCAGCCACTCCACAACAAGGATGATTTTTATTATAAATGAAACCATGCTTTTTTTCTCCAGCTCAAAAATCATCTAATGATTTTGTGAAACACTCAAAATTAAGCCCAAAGTCTCAGTCTTGGTTACAAGATCTGAAGTGACTGAAGACACCTCACACACACCTCCAGCCTCGCCACACAGCACTGAGAGGCATTCTTTCCACTCTATTAATCTTGGCTGTACCCTGTCATCCAATGTGACATACCACCAGATTTTTAAATGTACTCCAGGGCCGGGGAGATGGGTCAGCAGTTAAAGTGCTTGCTATGTAAACATGAAGACCAGAGTTCAGACCCCCAGACTCCATGTAAATACTGGGCAGCCCATCTATGATCTGAGCCTTGGAAGGTGGAGACAAGGGATCCCCAAGGACAAGCTGATCAATAAGACCAGCCAGAGTCGCAAGTTCTGGGTTTGTGGGAGACCCTGGCTCAATGAATTAGGTGGAAGGGTGATCAAAGATTACTCCTGGTGTCGCTCTCAGGCCTCCACATGCATGTGTAAGCATGTACACATTCATGCACACATGCATACCACACACACACATATATACATGAAAATGGAAAAAATGATCAATGCACTCTAGAGCTGTCCAGGAAAGGGAATAAAAGCACTATACCTTCATGTTACTGAAGTTCTGTTTATATATATCTCGCTTCTGGAAGAGGGCAGCTGCAAACGGCGAGACCGCCAGACCCATCTGGGCCATGCACTCTGTTTCTCTAAATAAGATTAGTATCTGAGGATCAAAGTTCACAAACAATTCTCCTGTGCCTGGAGCCTTCACCAATAAAGAAGCCTCAAGACCTACATGAATTTCTTCAATCTGCAGAAAGAAAGCAGAGTTATTACTCTCAGAGGATACACTGTACAGAGTATCTGGTTCAGCCATTCCTAGCACCCAGAATTAGTCAGTGTTCTGTGGAGTTGAGTTTCCTAAATCCAAGGCAATGGGGTCACTCATTCTGTCCTAAATTCCCTCTAGAAAAGACACTGCAGGTTCTTGGTGCTAAAATTGTATAGTCAAAGGAATAAAAATTTTTCATTTATGACTGTCCCACAACTGATAGACAGACACTGCAGTAGTGTAGGTGACTTCATAAGAAGCATTATGTCCTTGATAGCTTTACACCTACACAGTTATTATACCTAATACAAGTTTCACAATGGCTGCCTAAACAAGACCTGCTGACAACACCAGCTGACATTCCCTGGGAAATTTCACAACACATCTAGATGGAGAGCTACAGGGAATCAATGGCCACTGAGAGAGGGAGAATCGGTTTTCTCCAAGGACGAGCTCCCATACAGGTTACCCAGTCCCCAGCGGTCAGCCCTAAGCAGATGAACATAAAAGCAACACTAAATTGACTCAGTAGGGTGTGTGTGTGTGTGTGTGTGTGTGTGTGTGTGTGTGTGTGTGCATATGTATAGACATAAGAATAATAATCAAAGGAAAAGTCACAGGAACTTGAGAGTGAGGGAGCATGGAGGAGCTGGAGGGAGAGGAAGGGGTGGAAATGATGGAAACAGGGCGCTATAAATGAAATCCTCAAAAAAGTAAAATTTTTAATTATTAAAAAATTCACAAACCCTGCTAAACTCAGATTTCAATTATCTAGAAAGTCAATGAGCACAGACTATGAAGTGATCACTTCTTGTTAATCTATAAAGAAACACAAGGAGTGGTCAGGTGTATCTTCATTAACTAGTGACACAGTCAAATAAAAATAGACTTCTTTTAACAGGCATGCTGGTGCTCCCTGACATGGTCAGGATCTTACTGGTGTGTGTGTGTGTGTGTGTGTGTGTGTGTGTGTGTGTGTGTGTGTGTGTGTTATGCTGAGAATAAAAGTCTAAGGTTTCATGCATGCTAAGAAAATGTTCTACCACTGAGCTATATCCCCAGCCAAGATCTTTAGAATTTTAAAAAAGAAAGGAAGAACCCCTAACAAACAAAGCAGTGAAATCCAACATGACTTTCTCACATTGATTATAAGTTAAATATGGGTTTACTACCTAGCTTATGATTTTCTTCAATATCAATAACTATTTTCTTCCATGTATATTTTATTCCCTTTGATTTCTTAGATTCAACCAAACAGGTGCATGAACTATCCCTGTCAAATGCTAGAAAACGGTTCCATCTGTCTGGACAGTGGAGACCACGTAGGGAGCATCTGTTCACAGGGTTACCTGCTGAAGCCAGGCCCTGTGGTAGAGAACCTCAAACTCGAGGAGGACCCTGGCTATCCTGTTGTAACTGCGGATTACAGGCTTGGCCTCAGCTGTCTTCAGCACGGTGGGATGCTGCTGGAACTGCTTCAGGGGCTGCTCCAGCCTGCAGAACAGCTGTCGGGCCCACAAGATCTTCCCAGCTGTGGGAGGCTGGTTGCGAGCCAAGGGAGGATCATATTTCTGCTTCGAATACAGCTTAGAAATCATGTCAATGTCAGCCCCAAAGTTCTGGAAGAGCACTTGGTATTTTTCCTCAATACCAAGATTAGGTATATTCAATCTAATTGAAACACACACACAAAAAGATGAAAGACTTGAATAGGAAAATATCTATTAGTCTTATTTGTTAGCATTCACTTTAAAACATGCTAATGGAGAAGAATGACATACTTAAAGAACCTAACCAGTACCAATCCTTGCAAACCAGGTAAAATTATTAACTTGGGGAGAATTTCTTCTAATTATTAAACATTAGGCGGTGTTACTTAAGGCAGCCACAAGCTGCTTCAGAGTTAGGAGTATTGCCTATTGGCTGAAATAAAGCAAATCCCTAATCCTTCAAGGAATTAATCTTCTTAAGTCTTGGGAAAACTTAAAAACTGTGACCTTGTGACTCAGACTGTCAAGAGAGGCTTTTCTTCTTCACATTAGAATATGAAATTATAATAACAGTTACAATGATAATAAAAGATAAGCTATAAAAAGAAGCCAAACTGTGTTCATATTATTCCAAGTTTAGAAAATGGAATTTAGAAAGCTATTTCAAATTTTTACCTTTCAAATTTATTTAGCATACTCAGAGCTTGATTTGTGTTTTGAATCTTTTCAAATGTATCATCCATGAACTTCTGCAGTTCGCCCTAAAATAGAATAGAATTTGATTAGAACAATATGCTAGCACTGGGATTTTTTTTTTTTTTTGAGACAGGTCTTGCTATTTTCTGCAGACTAGACTTAAATTCACAATCTTCCTGAATTCACCTTCCAAGTGCTGAGATTACAAGTATGTGCCACCAAATCAAAAAACAGTAAGAAACATGAGTGAATTCATGCACGGTACTGTAACACATAGCCAAGTACACATGGTTGGAGAGGTCACAGACCCTAGAGAAGAACACATTTCTGTCACTTTCCTAGAGCAACCTAATCTCTTGCTATATTCTAAAGAAGCTTCTCTGTAACAGATGGAGACGATAACAAAGTTCTGCAACTGGACAAATGCAGAGAATAAGTGACTGTGGGGTGCCAACCCTAAGGGACACATCTGCGATGCAACCTCTACACATAAGTGAGACATCCGCGATGCAACCTCTACACCCAAGGCTCAGGGAACACCATGGCAGAGGGGGCAGAAAGAATGTTGGTCAGAAGGATAAAACACCTGCTGCTAGTTAAGGAGTTCTAAACATGAAAGGGAAGCCACACCCATGAAATCTCCACAGTGTGCTAGTCTTACAAAACCAGCATAATGACACCAATGGGCATGCTAAGATGGATGAGATAAATTTCATGAGATCCCACCTCTAGATGAGGAGCTACAGGCAACCAATGATGCTGAGGGAGGGCAAATCAGTTTTCTCTAGGTACCAGCTCCCTGAGAGGTTATCCGATCCCAGTGGGCAACCCTAATCACAGGTCCACATGAGCACCACTAAACGGACTCAGTGCTTTATACATATATATATGTACATGTATGTGCATGTAACAATAATAATCAAGAAGAGGACATGAAATTGAGAGTGAAGTAGACACGGGAGAAGTAGAGGGGACCGAGAAAGGTTCACATTATATAAATACAATACCCGTATATGAATTCTTTTTAAAATTAAATATTATTTTTAAAAAGAAACAGTAAGGAAAAGTTGGTCTTCTTTAAGCGAATGACTCTAGACAGATAGGCTGCCTAGATCCCAGTGGATGAACTTGAACTAAAGGATGTCTGGGTACACTAATTTGACTTGACAGACCTTAATATATATGACAGGATGCATGAAATCTGATGGGGGATGGAGATATAAAGATGATTAAGATGTTTCATATGAAATACACAAAAATTCAATTAAATATACATTTAAAAAAGAAACAGTCAGAATTTCACAACAGAAGAAAGGAGCACCCAGTCCTTACCAGTTCCTATAATGGGTGCAAAACGTAGCAGGGAGTTGTTTAATGAACTTAAAAGGGCAATGAAACATCCAGAAGCCAGAATAGAGATCTGAAAAGTTAGAGGAATATTTTCTGAAATGCTCTTTTTGGACTGTCCTGAGAACCTCATATAGCTTATATTATTATACAATTTTTTCATGTATAATTTTTTTGAATTTTTATATATTTCATATAAAACATATTAATCATCTTTATGCCCTCCCCCACCCACATCCTCAGATACATAGCCCCCACCGGATTTTATGCATTTTGTCATGTATGTTAAGGCCTATCAAGTCAATACTTCCCATGATTTCCACTGGGAGTATATATTTCCTTAATATGCTGGTTTTTTTCTGTAAAGGTGACATCTAGGATTAGGAAATTTTCTTTCATTAAAGAACAACTCAATTGCCTACCTAAATAAATACCTAAATCTTTTCACTACGTGAAATGTCTACATGTGCACAGTACATATGCACGTGGAGGTCGGAGGACAACTTGTAGTGTCATTCTTCAGTCATTATCCATGGTATTCTTTTTTTATTTGAGACAGGATCTCTCACTGACTTAGAATTCATCAAGTAGGCCAGGCTAACCAGCTAGTAAGCCCCAAAGATGTGTCTATCCTCACCTCCCCTCTGCTGAGATTACAAGTTTATGCCACCACACACCCAGGCTTTTGGTTTTAAGAGGTATTTTGTTGTCATTTTGTTTTGATTTGGTTTTTACATAGGTTCTAGGGATTGACCTCAGTGCAAGGCAAGCACTTTACAGACGGAGCTCTCTCCGCAGCCCCATTTTATTCTTATAAAGAACGATGCACACTTGCATCTCCTTGGCTTGAAAGAACTCTGCATATGAATTATGACAGATAGCTATCGAGTTTCTTCCCAACTTTCACTCCCTGACTCCCCTTTTCTAATAACAAAGATTCCCTACCACCCTTACTGATTCTTATCCTTCCTTTATTTACCATACAACCCCACGACTGATAGGCTAGAGCCTATGCACCCCACCATCTAGAGCTGGCTCCCAAACCCTTGCCCAGGAGCCTGGAGCTGGGCTGCTTCTAAGATGTTAATACTGGCTGTCTGTGCTGGCCTGGAGGGCTAAAAGGCAGGATAGCTGGTCTTCACTGAGTAAAGAGGAGTCGAAATAAAGGGATTTTAAGCCCAGAGAGGCCCAGGCACCACAGTGTCTAAGGCCAGCTGCAGCCCTGCCTCGGGGGTCTGCCAGCCAGGACTGGGGGTCTACCAGACAGGACTGGGGGTCTACCAGCCAGGACTGGGGGTCTACCAGCCAGCCAGGACTGGGGGTCTACCAGCCAGGACCGGGGGTCTACCAGCCAGGACTGGGGGTCTGCCAGCCAGGACCGGGGGTCTGCCAGACAGGACTGGGGGTCTACCAGCCAGGACTGGGGGTCTACCAGACAGGACTGGGGGTCTGCCAGACAGGACTGGGGGTCTACCAGCCAGGACTGGGGGTCTGCCAGCCAGGACTGGGGGTCTACCAGCCAGGACGGCAGTCTGCCTGGGTTACCTCTGATCATCGCTGTTACTCCACAGTAACTCCCTAAGAACTAAGATGGAAAAGCACAGAAGTTTGCAATTACAAATCATTATCCGAGGCTATATTTATGACCCTTTAATCCAGGGAAAAGAGACCTCAATTATTCATCTGAAATCACAGAATGCAGGCGAGGCTGCTGCCGGTCACCACTGTGATGAGGATGCCGCTCCCTGCGGAATAGATGATGATCAGCAGCATTGCACAGAAAGGACAAACAAGCAGGCGACAGTCCCCAGGAATTTCAATGCACCACCTACATGAAGGTCACTGGTCTGTTTGCAAAACTCTTCATAATCCTGGTCAAAGTTCATTTTCCGCTGATCTAAGAAATTATATTCCTTTTTCTTTATGTTTGCAACAATGCCCTGAAACGATATTAAAGAAATAAGACAACCTTTCATTGTTCTTTTCATACTTAATGACTTCTATTCTTATATGCAGAACTTACAAAATTATTCCACAAACAATCTGTTTTAAAGAAACTTTATTTCTCTGATTCTCACATAGCTGGGTGGTAATTGCTTTACATACAATAAAATGCTGCCATTCTTCATCCAAAGGAAACATGTGGGAAGCACTGTCGTATGGCTTTATAAATTTTTGGAAAAAATATATACAATTAAAATCACCTCTGAAGATGAGCATGTATTTTCTCAAAAGTTTCATTTATTTAATCACATCTGAAATAATTCAAAAAGAGTTCCAGAGCAGAAATGACTAAAATATTCTTTTGTGGAAAAGTTTAAATAATCTCAACGAATAGATAAGACTTTAACAGAACACATGCAAGATAGGAGGAGATTGATGGTACTACAATACCCACAGAAGAGATGTCACCTCCCAAACCTCAAATATTTTAAATAACATGTCAAAACACCGTCTACCACTTTAACACTCTCTAGAATTAATTGCTTCCCGCTGTCCTGTGAAGCTACAGTCTACAACTATGGAAGTACAAATTAGGCAATTCATCTCCTTGAAAATGCTATTATCAGAAGTTTTGTTTGCTCGGAATGATGAGTTTTAAAGCTTTGTGATCATTCTTAACCAGGTACTAAGCCATTCTCAAACTCAGAGCCCCACACTGTTGACAGAGGCATATAATTTTCATGAAGAATATTGGGCCTCCTTCCACAGCTCTCTTCAAAGTCATTTCTACTTAAGCATCATTCAAATCTTTTAATAGACAAAAATGCATGACCTGCAGAACTTCTAGAATCACATTTGCTAGTTAAAACAACCTACTCTTTCATACTGTCTTCACATGTAGAGGACTAGTTATATGTAGATATTGTGCATGAAAGTACAGTATATAAATGTCTAAGAGACCTGTGGAGAAGCTCTATTAATGAATTCTAATGTAATGATTTTTAAAAGCTTTGAAGACCAGAGGAAACCATGCACTACAATTGAGTCTAATGGTCACCTAAAAGTATTAAGTTAAAAAAATGAAATTATTAGACACTTTAAAACACCTAATCAAGCTCCATCTGTTCCATCACTTATTTGGCACATGTTTATTACACACCCACCAGATGCTAGCAAGATTTAAAGATGCAGAAATGAATAGTGCAGAACAGACAAGTCTCTGCCCTCAGGTAGCTCCACACTTGGAGGCAGGAGATTAGAATCATAAGTTTCAGCAAAAATGAAAGTGGTGATTTCAGCATGATAAATGGATAGTACAGCACAGAGAACTGAAGGAGAAGTCGAGGAAACCTTATTATAAGAGCTCTTTCATCAAGATCTGCAGACCAAAGAGGGAACACTCAGGTGAGGGTACAGGGCTGGAGGGAAGGGGAGCTGCAGGTCCCGTGTGACCTCTCCACTGGAGAGCAGAGAGGTGTAGGGGAGCCGAAAGTGTATGATATGTTACATTTGAAATTGTCCTGTGCTGTTTCAGCGCACTGAGACGCTGACTCTGGAGATGGGATTGCAACACATACACACACACACACACACACACACACACACACACACACTTCAGACCCAAGTGTGTTTATCTTAGCGTGTCCTCCAAGACCCCCATGTTTAGGGATAGTATACTCCCCTCTACTGGCCCTGTGAGAAGGGGAAATGAGGACAGAAGAACTGCCCAAGAATGAAAACACCACATCCCTGAGAACCGAAGAGTAAGTTGTTAGAGAGGGAAAAAAAAAAACACCTTTTCCTTGAACACAGCTAGGAGCGAAGTCATTTCCAGCAACTTCCCAAAGCAGAAGACTCGGTTACTGTTTATTCCATGATTTAAAATTCCTGTTATGGGAACAGCATTTAATAGGAAGTGTCACCCAGGAAAAAACGTTCTACTAGGACCCCTTTGTTCAGCAGATGCTGTAGCTGACTGGTCTCCAGCTTGCCCCAGTCGGTTTATGCTAGATTCTGTGTCTGATACTCTACTGTCTTTCTGCTACTTTCTGTTTTATCCTTTTATTCCTGCTTTCTGTATACTTAATAAACTCTCTCCTTCAAAACTAAAAGCAAAGCTATGGTAGCTCATTGTTTGTGCAAAACAGAAGGGCAGGCAGGGCCTTGCCAGTCAGGCAAAAAGCCCAGAGTTCACTTCCACCATGCCATTTGCAGCTTCCTGAACCGGCATTGACACAGGAAATCCCCTCTTTGTGTGCCCAGGGACCAGCTGCACTTTATCTCACTACCATCCTGGGTATCCGTCTTCATCACATTTCACTCTACTTTTCAAAACCACGTCCCAGTATTTTATCAGGTCAGAAGAGACTTCTTATATTCACTTAAATGTACAGCTCACCTTCTCATTCAAAAGTAAGCTTTGAAATACTATCTAAAGTCATTCTTCATTAAAAAAGAAAATAATTCATAAGATTCCAGACCAAAATAAATAAATAAATAAATGTATTCTCTCTCTGTCTTGAAAAGCTGTCACTTTCAAAGCATGGCTCATCTACCTTCCAATGACATATGGAATCCACTATGTACATTTCCTGCCATGCCAATCTTTTGCTTTTCTCTCTTAAAGCCTAATGTACTCCAGAAATAGAAAAGATGTCTTATACTGGCCTAAACAAAAGTTAAATGTGTGGCAAGTCATATGATCCTTCTTAAATTTAAGTAAAGAATAGTTTAAGTTGGAGTGTCACTATCCCTAAATAAGAAAAAGTGATATGTCTGTATTAAAAATGCAAAACTGTTTGCAAATTGTCTTCTTTGTTGGTTTTTTATTGCTGCTGTCATTGTTCTATGGAAATATTTTTTGCCAAATTTTCTGTTAAAAAATTCTTCCAAGTGCTATCAAATCATTGTGCCCACTTTCAAAAGCAGGATTCATTGGATAGCTAGCCTGGCAAGATTAATCAGAGAAGAAACAAAATAATTAGGACTGTCAGAGCAACAAAAAATTGGGTTCTATTTTATCATTATTATTAGTTGTTGTTGTTGTTGTCATTGTGTGTAAGAGAGAGAGAGAGATGTGTATGTGTATATGTGTGTATGGGTGTGTGTGTGTGAGCACACACGCACTGTAGCCTGCATATGGAAGTCAGAAGACAACTTCTGGGAACTGGTTCTCTCCTTCCACTGTCGGTTCCGAGGATCTAACTCAGGTTGTCAGGCATGCACAGCAAGTACTTTTACCTGCTAAGTTGTCTCATTGACTCTGGTTCCTTTTATGTTTAATGTGAATCCAAACAGAATGTTTAAATGCACAGATAATTAGATGTCACTCAAAAGCTGGTGTCACTAACACCAGACAGCATGTTTTTCAATGAACTATGAGTAAATATAATAAGTTATATTTAAACACTTCTCACTTGTCACTAATGGAAAAGCTTTTTCTTAAAGATGATTAATTTTAAACTATTAGGAAGTCATTCTTGAAACCATACACCTAAAAAATTAATACCATTACACAATTCTGAAATAAATCTAATTTCTTTATAATTAAAGAATCCAAAGACTACATTTTATATTATGGACTGGTTATTTGAATCATTCTAAATACCATTGCTTGCATAAAAATATCAGAGTTTAGCTATAGGCAGTGATAGAAAGTATTATTTAAGTTCAGTACCTGGTATTTAGCAACCATGTCTTCCAATCCCTCTATTTTAGAATCTTGCAAGACTGAATATGTCTTGAAGGTACTAAAGATGTCCATTATCTTGGCAAGACGTCGGTGGAAAGTTTCAAATTTTCCAAAAATATACATCTCACTAAATTCGAACTGTTTTTCACTTGGATTTTGCTTAAGTTTTTCTTTTGTCTTGTGAAAGCAGTGCTGGTATTCCTTGAAACCAAAAATCAAGAGTAGAAGAAAAGAAGCCCACAGATCTAGGGGTGAGGCTCAGAGGTGGAGTGCTTTTCCAACATGCACAAAAGGCTGGGTTTAGACCCAAGGAAGGAGGAACAGGGAATGGAGGGAGGGAGGGAGGGGGGCATCCATCTTATCTTAAGTGAAATTGACAGCATAATTAGACTGAAAATGCCAGTCTGTTTATAGTTTTATTTCTTTGATTTACTTACCCATCATCCTATCATACTCTACTCCAACAAAATCCTTATTATTCATGGTGCAACTCAAACCTGGGTCCTGTCTCCTGATTCCATTGGTTTAGTAAGAGCTTCACTTACTACTATCTAGATAGCACACTTAGTAGAGCATCTCTGCACTGATCTATAGGATACTGAAAGAAAACTATCTGGGGCTGGAGAATGGCTCGGTGGTTAAGAGCACTGGCTTCTTTTGCAAAGGACCGAAATTCGATTCCCAGCACCCACGTGGGTTACCATCTGTAACTCCAGTTCCAGGGAATCCAGGGCCTCTTCTGACCTCCATGGGCATTACACAACACAGGTGCACTTACATACATGCAGTCAATGCACTCATACACATTTAATAATAAAAAAATAAATACTTTTTTAAAAAAGAAAGAAACTATCTCATCTCACTCATTATTGCATCTCAGAACTCAATGTGTATGAGGCCATAGCTGCACCCTAATCAAGGTAGAATAAATGAACATATTTTTTTCAAAGGTTTATTAACATTCTATTTTCTTAACAGTAAAGAACTGTTTTTCAAAAGAAAGAGAAGAAATACTATTCTGTTTATCAACCAAAAATATAATTGCCTAGTGATTTAATATGGTCTCAGGAAATACTATATAAAACTAGACGTGCAAACATATTACAAAGCTAACCATTACCTCCTTGAGTTTAATTGCAGATAATATTTTCTCCATAACAACATCCTGAGGCTGGCTCCAGATGGTAGCAGAGCCATTGCTGGTGATGTGGGCTTTACAAGCAGATATCATCTGATTGGTCACCTGGAATTTTTCCAAAAATAATGTCAGGTACATAAAACTGCCATGGATTATAAATCGGAACAGTGTTCTTGAGTCATCTCCTTCCTCTCAAACTCACAATCTGTGACCTTCATCTCTCGATTTTCCTGTTACCATCACAGATGTAATCAAGGTCTGACTCTTCACTGCTTTCAAAATGATCTGTAAACTTTCCAGGCAAGATGTGCCTACCTGTGCACATCTGTTATGGAGGCTAACCAACTGATTTCTGATTGGATTGGTGGCCTGCTCCAGTTCAGGAGTAGTACTGGGGACTTGGTCAAAGGCCGGTCACTGGGGAGGTCATAGGCACTAGTGGCGAGCCTACTATTTTTGTTTTGCAGAATGGACATGGTGTTACACTGCCTTCTAAATATTTATGTCTATACCATAGACTAGTGTTGTCCTTGGTCTTAATCAAAGAAGTTTCTCATTATGATGAATGAGAGTTAATACAGAGTCCCGTGGCTGGTCAGAGTGCAGAGAACAAGTGACAGTTGAGTGCTCAGCCTTAAATGTGATGCCCATATGACCTCGGGGAACATCATGAAAGAGGGAGTAGAAAGGACATAAGAGACAGATGGTGGGTGAGAGGACCATGGAATGCTACCTTAGGGGCAGGGTATGGCCATGGTAATCATGAATCAGCAGTTTCGGGTGCCTTCACAAGACTGAGTCCACAGGCATTCAATCATAAATGGGAGAGAAGCTTACGGAGCCACACCCTACCCAGGAGACCTACTGGCTATGGGGGGAGGGAGGGGCGGGGGGGGGACACGGGAACATCTTCAGTGATTCATGCTCCTCTGGACACTGTCTTACTCCTGTCCATATGGAAGGCCCTGGTTAAGCTGAGTGGGGCACAATGCAAAAGCAAAAACAAAAAGACATGAAGGAAGGTCAGGATTTGAAGACAGGAAAGGGAATTAGAAGAAGTGGAAGCAGGGGCCAGAGGATGTGGGATGAGTGTGACCAGAATGTCTTATATACATCGATGAAATTGTCAAAGAATGATTTTAAAATGATCCGTGTAATCAGAATTAGAAGCTCCTCAAAAAAATCAACCACAGCATTGCCTTGTTTATGCAAAATGAAGATCTTCCTCAACCAAAAGACTGGCTCCCCTCCTAACAGCTGCTAGGACCCTCCTGACATCTACAGTAACCTGCTCTAATGTCTTCCTCACAGCTGACTAGCACCGTGCAAAGTGCAGTGCACCGTGATAGTTCAGGTCACTGTGACTTACCGTGAAACGTAAAAACAACAATCAGAGAAGCTGACCCTTGAAACCACGGAAACCTCCAACTTAAGACCAAAGGTTTCTTTACTGTGTTTTAAATTTTTGATTTATTATTTTTATTTTTTATGTATCTGAGTGTATTGCCTGCATTCATGTAAGTGCACCCGTGTCAGGCAATGCCCTTGGAGATCAGAGAGGGCGCTGAATCTCCTGGAACTGGAGTTATAGAGAGTTAATAGCTGCCCTGTGGGTGCTGGGAACCGAACCCAGGTCCTCTGCAAGAGCAGCCTGTGCTCTTAACCACTAAGCCATCTCCCCAGCCCCTCTTTACTTTTTTTAAAGAAAACAAAAGCATTGTTAAGTGTTTGCACAACATACGAGGGATGATACAGTTCTGGGGAAGAAGTGAGGATGCACCAACACAATACTGGCACGTGTTGGTAACTGCAGAATTCAGGGGTATGTGCACAGGATCCAGTATACAATCTCCTCTTGCACTACTTCAAAACTAGTTACAAAAGATTTCTGATAACTGGTAGCTTCATAAGGTCATACAAATAATGTGCATTAAATGTCAATTAATAATACAAATAGACTTTTAAACCTCATTTACCCAGAGAATATTCCCTCTGGCCTTAACATATAAATTATGAAGAAGTTGAGAAAGACATGCAAGCATCCCTCCTTTCCACTTCAACCTACAAGAAGCAGAGCAAGGTTCCCCATCAGAGTCCCACGGCTGCCTGTCTCTATTCCCAGGAATAATTGTGCTTCATGCTTCATGAGTATTCAGAACACAGAGCATCGAAGAGTCAAAAGTTCTTCTACCCTCAAATAGCACTGAAAATGTTGGCACTGATAATGAGAAAGTCATTTATTTATAAAGACTGTTGAAGAAGAAGAATCTGCAGGAATGCGTCCCATAAATACCTGAAAGTCAGGACTTAAGAGTTAAACATCAGCATGGTTTGAAGCAGAAACATCTTAATTGTTTTACTGATGACTGAAATGTTGCAAATGGATTTTATTACTATGATTGCTGTTCTCATCACACCAACTAACAAGCGGGGCATCAAATAAACATTGGGTCAATGGCATGAAAGAAAAGAAAAAGAAGACAGCGAGCTAAGAGTTTGTGCTTTGCAGTTTGATGCGGAAAGGGACTTTTGTCTGCTTTTTTTTTTTTTGATAAGTTTTTATTTTGATTTGGTTTGGTTAGGTTTGGAGATTTTTTAGCTTGTTTGTTAATTGATTGGTCTTAGAGATGACATTTCTCTCTGTAGCCCAACCTGGCCTAGAACCCACTATGTGTTCCAGGCTGGCCTGAAACTCACAGCAATCTTCCTGCCTCAGACTATGAAATACTAGGATAAGCTCTGTATCATTTTTCTTCATTTAAATTTATCTAATAGGAAATGATGGTAGGCTCAATTCCACCATGGGAATTCTATAAAAAATATTAGTTGTTTTAATACATAAATACTAGACTATCACAACAGTTACTCTGGGGACAATGCTTTGTTTTCTAGAATTCATCTTTCCTGTAAATTAACAAAATTTTATTTATATTGACAAAATAAGCATCTTAAACATAAGGTACATTTATAGTGGCTCAAGCTAAGTTTTGGTAATTTTTAAAAATATTTTATTTGTTATTTTTAGCTTAGATGTATGAGTATATTGTCTGCATTACGTAAGTGCACAAATGTCATGCAATACCTGCAAAGGTCAGAAGAGGGCATTACAGCTCCTGGAACTGGAGTTAAGGAGAGTTGCTAGTTGCCATGGGGGTGCTGGTAATCAAACCTAGGTCCTCTGCAAGAGCAACCAGTGCTCTTAACCACTGAGCCATCTCTCCAGCTCCAGTAATTCTTAATTATCTGAAAACATGGCCACAGGCAAAGGGTTGTATGACCATGAAATCAACCCTGTGCACTCACCTTCACAAACAGAGATGTGATCTTCTCAGAGGTGTTGTAGTAGTGAGAGATGCTGTAGATCATTTTAATTGCATTTATAAGCGTAGGTATAGCATCAATCATCGATATCTGCAAGATATCACAAAAGTTTTCAGAGGAAAAAAAATGGCAAATTCAGCAAAATTCTCAGCATGCAAGTTTAATCATTCTGTTTTCATTAGAATAGAGTTTAAGATTGTTATCAAAAATCTTAAAATTCTGCCTAATTTATACATTTTACAATAAGATTGTTTTTATTATTTTAATAATATATGGCGAATCAAAAATGATTTCAATACAAGAAATATTAACTTGCTTCAATAACAAGTAGGTTGTTCTAACAGTTGGTTTTACAATATATAAAAGAACATACTTCCTAAAACTAAGAGATTTTTTTAAGCATCAGTTAATAACTCTCTTCACAGCTCTTTGAGGCACAGTCCAGAGTGTCACCTTGCTTATTTAACAGAAAATGGGGCTAGAGAAATGACTCGGTGGTTAAGAGTATACACTGCTCTTCCAGCGGATGTGAGTTGGTTCCCAGAATCCACACTGGTGCTCTTACAACCACCATACTGTTAGCTCCAGATACACGCACATATACATGGAATGTAAAAATAAGAAATCTTTTTGAGAAAGAAAATGGGATGAAATATATTTTTTGAAATACAAAATTTTAGGGACTGGAGAGATGGCTTAGCAGTTGAGAGCACGAGCTGCTTTTCCAAAAGACTCTGGTTCAGTTCCCAGCACCCATACAGTAGTTAACAACCATCTATAAGTCCTGGTTTAGGGGATCCTAAGCCCTCTTCTGGCTTCTGTGGGTTTGCACACAAGGGTGCACTTACATACCAGCAAAACACTCATATATGTTAAATTTTAATTTAAAAAAAGAAATGTATTTCTAAATATTCAACAGTGAAGATAGATATATAGATGACAGATGATAGATGATTGATAAATGATAAATGGCTAGACTGATTAATTGAATGACGGATCAATAATGATTGATAGATGATAGATGGATAGATAGATGATAGGTTGAAGGATAGATTAGATAGATGACAGACAGATAAATGATAGATAGATAGATAGATAGATAGATAGATAGATAGATAGATAGGCTGATAGGTAAGGACATAAAATACACACAAATCATGCCTTTAATCCCAGAACATGAAAAGCAGAGACAGGCAGATTATGATTTCAAGGCCACCCTGTTCTCCTGAGAAAGTTTCAAGGCTACACAGTGAGACCCTGTCTCAAAAAAAGAAAAAGATATACATGAAGATATGTGTATATATTTTCTTGAGAATAAGAAAGAAATTTCTAAAACTATTCCAACTAACTCATGTCTATGAGCCAACACTCAGTGTTCCACGTTTCTGGTACAGAGAAGGTCATCGATAGACTCAGGGATAGAAATCGATAACTCACAGGGTCACTGCTGTACAAAGGGTCACAGCATTTCTCAAGTGTGTACAAATATTTGACATTGTCCTTGGCTTCATTAGCAGCATCAGTAATCCGAGTGTCTGTCTCCCTCCAGGTCTAAGCAGAACACAGGAAAACAACTTTAACATAATTACTCACAGAGGAACTTCCAATGTAAGAGCTAGAGAGAGTCCCGCAGGTCCCCTGGTCCTAGTCTCTATTTGTTCTATGAATCCTGCATAAAACGGAAGCCCAAAAGGACACTGAAAAGCAATTTCGAAATTTGACCAAATCTTTAAAGGCATCTGCTTTGGGCCTTCTCTTGTAAACGCTCCTCCAGCCAGCACACAGCACCATGAGGAGAGACCCCCACCGTCCCCACCGCCCCCACCGACCCCCCTTCCCGGTAAAGCCGCATCCACGCCCCTTGTGACCACTGGACCTCATTCCCTTACTTTTCAGTTCTCTGCGTTGTAACCTGAGTTCCCTTTCCCTGTATGTTTATACTTTTGTGCACTGATTAATTCCACAAATGTATATTCACCAACCATCTGTCAGAACTAAGAACCCCAAACAGAAAAATATCTAAAACTAGAAGAGGATTCTGGCTTAGCTCAAGTGGACATATCGAACTGGCCTTATGCAAGCCCTGTGGATGGTATTTCTAAACCAAATTGCACGGCACCCCAATATATGAAGTCACTCTAAAGAAACAGCAACTAATAGCCTGCACGCACTGAAGCCAGGCAAGTTGGCAACGCTCCTCATACTCCTCAGTACCAGCCTTCCCCTTGATCACAGGCCACATCCAGTGACTTACTCCGCACACACAGGATAGGACAAAAGCAACAGTATAGCCCTCCCAGATGAGCTTACAAGGGCCGGCTTTCTGTGCTGGGTGCTCCTGCACGCTCCCACTTGCTCTCTTTGAAGGAACCCAGGAACCTCACCAGGTGCCCTGTGGACTGTGGACCAGCACAGGGAAGAACTGAAGGAAGCCTCTGGCCAACAACCAACCAAAACTGAATCCTACAAGCCTGGTCTGAGCACACGCAGACGCAGGCCTTCCCTGTGTGAGTCTCCGGATGAGACAACAGCCCAGCTGCAGCCTCTTGAGAAACCTTGCGGACGCACCTACTGAAACCACACCTAATTCTTGACCCACACACTGGAGTAAAGATACTGGCCTTTTATCGGCCACTAAATTTCAAGGTAATTTGCTCTGCAGTATAAAACACAAAAAAGTTTTCATGATCATTGTGTCTAGAGTGTCTGAATTTATTAAATGGTTGTGCATATATATAAAATATAATAATATGACTGTGATACAGCTTAGTTACCTGAAATACCCACTAAGAGTACATATACATACATGCACACAGCCAACAAATGTCTTTAATTCAAAGTATCCACAGTATCCAAAAGAATATGAGTAGTGTTATCCAACTGTAAAAAAATTAAATATATGTTTCTGTTCCTAACTGCTCTGTGGAAAACTCACTTACTCCCCACATCATAAAAGCACAGCAAATGACTCAGGACCTTCAGGAGCTTGGACCTGGCTGCAGCCAGCACTGCCAACACAGCCTTCACATCAGGGCTTTTCAGTTGATCTAAGAGGTAATTAAATTTGGAGAGCCTTTTTTTCCAGTGTTCCAGCTCTGCTCGGGGTCCAGCGTCATCTGCTTCCTTCCGCAGCTGACTGTTCTCAGCAAGGATCTATAGACACAAAAGAGAAATGAACAATTGTATGAGGCTTTGAAGCATGAAAGACATGCGTGAACAACAAAAAAGAACAAAGAAATGAAATCATACTCTCTGAATCTTATATTTATTAAGTTATGTGTTTCCAGTGATGGTCATTGTATGTGTATCACTTATAAATTTTCAACAGAACTTTGAGTTGACTTATTCTAACTGGAAGCTGCTTGTGTGATGAATTTGAATGAGCTCTTAGGAGCCATGAACATCTGCAGTTTCCTTGCCTGTTCTTTTACAGCAGAACCTGGAACAGCACTTCTGAAAACCCCATGCCTGAAACAGGATGATTTTATTAGTACATACTGTGCTGACAAAATATTCACCTTCATTTAGGACTTCTAAAAAAAAGTTTTTGAAGCACTGTCTCACTAAGTAAGCTCTGGCTAACCTGGAACTTACTTATGTTAAGCAGAGAGTATGGAACTCATAGAGCCCCCGCCTCTGCCTCCAGGGTGCTGAAATTAAACACATGCACTCTATGGCCCTCCAAAAATATTTCTAATGATTACATCTCCAGCTCTCATTTGAAGGATATAATGAACTAGACAACATTTCATATTTCTACAGAATTTTTTCTCAAAAAGAATTGGCAAAGGGCAGCATTCTGTTAGGTCAGTGCATGAGGCCAGCTACCTCTGTTCCCTGAGAGTCTTACTCCGATTTACTCCTTTGGTTTTGTAATGGCCTCTGAAACTGAACACAGGTTTCTGGAAATTACCTGCTCTGTTTGCTTGATCCATATTTTCATACAACCCTCTACTTTTTCCACAGTCTCAGGGTTACTAGCGAGAGTCAAGTAGTCCACAGGTTCCTTCAGGGATTTCAGTTCAAATATGTCACATTTTTGGAGGTTTACCTAATGAAAATGATGGTTAAAATAATAAGATAATGCTTTACAAATGCACGCCCATACTTTGTGGTCAACTTAGGTCTGGATGGATCTCAAGGGAGCCCACCTGTCCCTGCTACTCTGCTCCCTCAAAAATATTATTGAGAACACAGTAACCAGTAATAACAACAGGGGCCACTCTCTTCTATATCTTCAGCTAGTCTACAAAAGATTTTAAGGTCAAATTAAGATAGAGGTGAGAAAGAGAGATTCTAAATCCCACAATAGGGAGCCAAATAGGAGAATTCAACACTATTCAGTAAGTTATAACACCACAGAGACTGAGTCAACCTGCAGGAAATGAACCCGAGAGGCTGGGAAAACAAGTAGAGAGTCTCGGTCATGCACTGAGCGCCTCTTCAGAAACACAGAAGCAAAAGTCTCCCAAGCCCTTGCCATTGGTAAGTTCAGTGACAAATGCTTGGGTACAGTTCAGGGGCAGAGACACGAGTAGAAGCTTGATATACTTTTAAGCCCACACAATATGCCAAATCACAACACGGCTCTCTCAGTTTCTAAGAACACTTTCCTTTTGACAAAGGTGTTCTTTAAAACTTGTGTGAGTCTCTGAAATCAGCTCTAGGGCCCAATTCAGTTTTGCGCACAATAAAGCTGTTGTTTCAGAGCCTGCAAAAAAAGGCTGTAATCACCTGTTACTCTCAAAACCCAACATGGAATCCCTTCATTAAATGGAGCACCAAAGAAGCCCAAGAAAGATGGAAGAGGACATACCTACATGGGGAGGTAGATCCTCCACCAGAGGCTGCCACCAGGAACCCAGTCACATTGGGAATCTGCCTGAAGTCCACTCATTGTCCTCCCTCCGCTTCATAAGCTCTGCCAGCCCTGACCTCTGGCAGGCTCTGGTTCTATCTTCCAAGCCCACTTCTGCCCAATTGGAAGCTTGTGCTGACCTTCAATTCAGAGCCCAGTTCTGCCTCTGCCCAGTCAACCAGTGAGACTCTGAAATACAGTTCATCACCTCACAACCAGCCTCACAACTTGACTACACACTGACACGGTTCTCAAGTCATTTAGACATCACATGCACCCAAGTCACTTTCATATGCCTTTTGCTAACACTGTCCCAGCCTAGATCAGCCTCCTGGCACTCCTCCATGATTGCACATACCTTCGGGATCTGACCTGGAACCCAGTGACCTCTCCCACCCAGAAACAAGGTCTCTCCTACATGGGGAACCATCCCATTCTATCACAGCATGAAGGGGAGGACTTTTAGCAATTTCATTTGGTTCAACCTGCCTTTTATTCTGGCTGGCCTGATGTCTAGTTAATTGCACATACAACTCAAACGTTAGCTGGAGGGAATTCTTGCCTGTCTGGATAAATTTTGCTCAATGCCTTAATTCTACACCATTTGGTAAGCGTAGTGTCTGCTCCCAGTACTGAAACAGAACCAGTGTTCCCTGGAGAGGTGGAGAAAACCCACAGTGTCATGGTCACCATAGGAGCCATGCCCCGTCCCTTGCCAGCTGGACCTGGATTCTGTCCCCTTCCAGTTACTCACTGGCTCATCTCTTATCCTCTGTCTCTTAATCAGAGTATCTCCAGATACTCTGGAGAGCACAACCATTAAGCTCTGCCCCAAATCATTACAGAAATCATTCAACCCCGTCACACAAAGGTCAAATCTCACATCTGCCAAGTTTATTCTTAAAAAATCTTTTCAGTCACTAGCTGAACTCAGGATCAACCCCTTCCTCCACATCATTTCTTCCATCACTTCAAGATTTCCCTCCCACCCTCCTCTGCCCCACCCCCTTATCATACATAGACACACATAGGCACTCTGGTTGCAAACTCCTTTCCTTCTAGGATGCACATCCATGTCACAAGCATGATATTCTCCATCTGAAATGACTAAGTAAAACCTTACATGACTACAAACATTTTTCATGGACTTCAAAAGCATGAAGCACTACACTCTGAAGATATTTAAATTCAGTCAAATCACATCCTGAGAGGGCACTAAAACTGCCTGCAAATACTTGAAAGGCTTCTCAATGTAGCAGAATAAAGATCGTATAAGAAAAGCAGCACCTCTTATACATTGTTTGACTGATTCTGTGGCCATTTTTAAGGGACAAATTCTTCTTTCTTACCTTTCCCTTCAAACTCTCCTGAGCCCCTGACAAGACACCCACAAAACTTTCCAGAGAGCTCAGGAATTCTTGCCGAATGCTGGCTGCGTCCTGAAGTCCCTGGAGCTCACTCCAGCCGTGGCTGGAGGTCCTGAGTGCTGGAAGGAAGATGTCTGAGAGCAGGCGCCTCACGCTGTTTAACAGGCCCCCATCTGCAGCATCTAGCATGTTAAAGCTCACCTCCTGGAAAACAGTTAAGACATTCTGCATTGTAAAACTTATCCTTAATTGTAACATAGATCTGAAGTCATTTCTAAATGCTAATTAACCAAATTTTCTTGATACCCTAGTTGAGAAAGAAGCATTCTACTAGTCTAAATTGTAATCATCAAAATACAACAATGAAATAAACTGAATTCTATGTTTTCCAGTTTAATTGTCCCAAGAAGATAATGAAATAATGAACCTTGTAACAGACAGGGGGCACTTTGATTTAAACAAAACATGTAAATTGTATATCCATTTTTAGAAATTTGTTTTTTTAATGTATAAAACTTGCCATTAAGTAAATTACATATGGAAATTCTTCTTAAAGGAGAGACTTCACTGTACACACAGAATACTGTATATATTTTTATTAATAAATTGAATATTAATTCCATTTTATCAAAAGATTTAAAGGAAATGTTTTATTACCTGCGTTGAATACTAAAAAAACACTTCTTTGAAAGTTAGGGACAGTTACTTTCTGCCTTTTTGTTTGTTTGTTTGTTTATGTGTATAAGCACATGCTGGGGATCAGACTGAGGACTCTGCATATGCTAAGCAAGCACTCTACCATTAAACTAAATCCCCAGTCTCTGAAAGTAGTTTTAAACATGCTAATAAAGCATATAGTTATCTCCACAGGAGGGGATAGGTCTGTGCGATGTGTGTGTGTTTGGGTGATTCTGAGTAAATGATGGCCCCTTACCCGGTGGATGTTCTCAGCAGTAATGGCTTTGGATGGGTCAGACCTGATGAAGAACACACATATCCCCACAAGAGCAACATCTTTTCCTTCAGTCACAAACACCTTGGGTTTTTTCATCTTTCCAGAAACAGGAGTTACTCCTCCTGAAGAACCAAGTTGTCCTACAAATGCAAAACAATTTCAGTTTTATAACTGGGGTTTGTGGTGCATAGAGTTGTCTTTTTGAATAAAGTTTCCTCAGCAAAACATTACCATCTCTGACCTAGCCATATGCTCTAGATCACTCGGATAACCTCTACTCTAATCTTTACAGAAATCTAGACAGACCTCCTTGATTCCAGATGATAGGGGGAGGGCGTCAGACAGGGTGGGGGAGCAGAAACTCTGGCTGGTATACACTGTATCCCAAGTATACCCTGTATCTGAGTACCCAGTCTACACTATTAAAACTTACAACCGCTGAGGCACCTCCTGTGAGCTATCCCAGACTGTAGAGCCAACAGATGGCAAGGTCAAAACTCAGCTCTGACTACAGAGTCAGATTTCAGGGGTCTCACTTCCGCACGCCGCCCTGACACCATCACATTCCGGGAAGCTGGTTGATTCTCCAGGTTATCGCTAGAGTCAGGACTAGGTACAGGCAGGACAACAGAGGAATTAATGGGTGAGCTTTAGAGTCAGACCCAGGGCTTTAACCTTCAGCTGTTTCCTAACCACATGATCTTTTACAAGATACTTAATCGTCCTGTGCCTCCATTTCTCATTTTTAGAAAAAAAAAAATGGGAAATACTACTAGAATCTAGCAAGTGGAATGTTGTGAGAATTAGGAGTTAGTATATGTAAGCCATTTACAAAAGTGCATGTGATGCTAGCAAGTGCTCAGAAGGATGAAAATGTATTGCTAATCATCTAAGGATGCTGCTCACAGAATCCCTATGCATTGTGCTGGCTTACTGTGTTCCTGTCTGCTCAAATAACTTTTACATCTCAGAATAATTAGAGGCTCAATTTACTCCCACCAAGGTGGAAGGATGGTGCTCAGGGAAGAATTTGGAGAAGGGGATGTAAATGGAAGCTGAATCCCAAGTCGTAAGATCAAGTCCTCTTCTCCGTCTGGGTGCTTCCTCCCAGTGGTACTGGGTTTCTTACTAGGACTCTGGGAGAGGACTCCCCATTAAGAAAGTAGGTCCTCACAAGTGATAGTCCACTTCTGATGAATGCCACTGCAGTCCCACAAGTAGTAAAAGGACAGACAAGGAATTTAATCGAAGTAACTAGGTATGAGATGTTGGAAAACAAAGAAAGTCTCGAGGAAAGAAAATTCCTGCGGTAATCTCCAATAGGTATCCCACAAATCCAGAGAGGTCGTAAGAGTGTAAACTGAGGAAGAATGGGCAGCTCAGGGGAGGTGGGGTGCGAGTGCTGAGCAGAGGGGCTGTAAAATACTTCTACATTTACCGCACGTCAAGAACAAGGCACCAATTGTCCTAGCTGCCCCAGAACTGAGGGGTTTCTTGGGATGCTGAATTCCCAGTACTAAAACCAGCAAAGTCTCAGGCAAAGTAAGGCAGTTGTCACCCTCCACCAAGAAACGAGGGCTTCAGTCCTAGCACACCTGACTTATTTATCTCTTTTGGAGTTGGCAATGCCAAGCAGGTGTCCACAGTTGAAACAATGATGTTTGAATGATTCCGCTGGAACAGAAAAGTACTGCAACGGAGAGAACCAGCTTGGAGCCACGAAGAGAGCCGGAAGGGTGCCAGAGTGGAGCACATCCAGGGGCCGTGTGCCGAGGGTGCACCAAGGCAGAGGGTCACGGCCACCATGAGGACCTCACATCACGGTGGGCCCTGCAGCCAGTGCTCCACGGGAAACCCACGTCCACCAGAGCAAGAACTCCCAGAGTACACAGTGGCAGCCCCTGCCGCGCTCGCTTCCAGTCTCCACCTGCCTCAGAGCAGACACAGACCCTGCGGCTAACCTGAGGTGGACCCCCTGGAAGAGGAGGTTAAACCACAAAGCAAGTGAGTTTCTCTCCGGCTACAAGTGCAGACGAGGCACCGGGTGCGGATCGGAGCGGCAGCCGCGAGGGCAAGGGAGAGGATGTCACTTCTGGTAACTGGGCTCTTTTTCCTTTTAAATTGATTTTATGTTTACAACTGGAAAAGATCGTAGGAATTTTTCCTAAGACGGTCTAGAGGAAGCGCGGGCCGGAGTCCGGGGCGAGAGCCAGCCATGCTGAAAGGGTTGAAAAGTGAGAGGGACAAACTTCCCACACGTGGAGAAGCAACGAGTCCTTCTCGTGCTGTGAATTTACACAGAATAGGCAACTTCACCTTGTGCGTGGCTGACAGGGGAACGTGCTTCCTTCGAGCTCGTGCTCTGAGATCTGAGGTGGAAATCGAAACTCCCATTTTTATTTTTCACCCAAAATGTCATGTACTGTTTGTGCACAACATATCAAAATGACAATTGGAGAAAAGCCAGTCACTCAGAATTTCCATGTCTAATTTCTCTCTGTGTGTGTATATGTATGTGTGTGTGTGAATATGCTTGTATGTGTGTATCACACACCAAAGGAGGCCAAAGGTGATTGTTGAGTGCCTTTATTAGTTAACTGCTCTTATTTTTAAGACAGGGTCTCTCACTGAACCTGGAGCTCACCGACTGCCTAAGCTAATTGACCAGTAAGCTCCGGAGATTCTCTTGTCTCTGCCTCCCAGGTGCTGAGATTACAATCATGCACTACACCACGCTTTTCTTTTATGTAGGCTCTGGGGATCTGAACTCAGGTCCTCATGCCTGGGTTGAAATCGCTTTTCTCACTGAGGCATCTACCCAGGTCAACCCAAGAATAATTTCTCTAATTGTTAAAAAAAAAAGCATATTCATACTATTACAAGATCAATAACTAGTTTCCATTTTTTAAAGGATGTATATAATATTTTAATATAAGAATAATATATTTAGTTATACCCCTAGTTTGGCCTTGAAATCATATTTACCTGACTAAAAGCATAGCAGGATATACCAATCAAATTCACACAAAGACTCACAAAGCTTCCTTAAGTGAAAATGACTAAATCTATCACTCAGCATTACAAATTCAAATCAAAATCAGTATAAAATAAACAATATATTTAACTGAAAAAGTTGATGTGCTGCTTATCAGCAATAATTTCCTGTATTAAAAAGAAAAACAGATATCTGAGAGAAGCTCTAGAAGATAATTACACAGAAATAACAAACATATAAGAAAAGTAAATCTCAAAACAAAATCAAAATCAACTTTATTATTCCCAAACTACAAGCACAGCAACACAAAAGAAAAAGAAAACATCAGGGGTAAAACTTGACAAACTACCCACCAATCTCCAATCTGTCCCCCGATGGTGAAAGCAGGCATTCTTCCACAGGGACACCCCACCACACATACACACACCACATACATACAAACCAAATTACTACATACACATATATACACATGCACAGGCACATCCATGCACACACACTACATACATACACACCAAAAAGACTACATACACATATACACATGCACACACACACACACACACACCAAGGTATAAGATTCCTGGCTAGCTCTCCAGTACTTTTTCTCTTTGTACCACCGTCAGATAAATTTAAGGTAGTTCCTCAGTTCTGTCACATCAAATATCAATACCTGTCTCTACCGCCTCCACATCCTGATAGTAAAACATCAGATGACGGAGACCTCCAACAGCAAAGAGCTGATCGATTCTTTCAATCTGGAAGAAAGAAGAAGCAAGGAAATGACTTCGTTCTACATTAGAACTTGCATTTAAAAAAGCATTAATGACATAAAAAATAAAATTGCTATTATTTTCCTTACTCAAACAGTACTATATCTAATGCATCTCATATAGAGGGAGAGTGTTCCCAATATAAAAAAAAAGAAAAAAACATGAAAGAACAAATGTCTCACCAGAAAAAATATCCAAGTCAAAGAAGTAATTTCACTGATCATAGAAATGTTTGCTACACGCACATTTAGTAAAGAATTGTCCTTCCATTTTTACTAATTCCCAAAAGTGCTATGCTGTTGAGGGCAGATATAAACAAAAATGACTGGTTCACAGTCGGTCAATTGCAAATCAAAAAGAGCAAATCTTCAGAGCATAGTTAACACACTAGGGATAATTAATATTTAAATGTGATAATCATCTAAATCTGCTGTGGGAACATATATAATTACCAGCCATTCTTCCAGGAGCCATCTGGCACTTGGTCCCATCTATGAGGGTCAGTGATCATCTAACAGACTCACAAATGGCCTGTTACCAACAAAAGCACTTCTTATATACATAGTTGATAGCACAGTCTGGAATTTATATGAGAAGAGAAATGGCAGACCGGAGAGATGTCTCAGTCAGTAAAGCGCTTGCCTCTCAAGCGTGACAATCTGCGTTCAGATTCCCAGAACTCTTATAAAAAGCCCAGCACAGTGACACATACCTGATCCCAGAAATAGCCATATGGGAAGTGGAAGACAAGTGAGCAGAGAGGTTTGCAGGTTGCATGCAATGTCCCAGGCCAGTAAGAGACTTTTTCTCAAACAAAGATGGAAAGCACCTGAGGACTGACACCTGAGATTGCCCTCTGGCCTCCACATCCACACTAAACATGTGTGCACATGCACCCACATGTGTAGCTACACATGCATATAAGAACACAAACATACCCACATACAAGTAAAAAGATAATTAGAAGATAGATGATAGATAGAGAAATAGCTAGATAGATGATAGATGATAGATGATAGATGATAGACTTGAATTGAACCAAACTGAACAGAACAGAACAAGAGTTAAAACCATTATACTCCATTAGGGTGACTACTATGAAATAAATAAATGCAGAAAATAGCAAGTGTTGGTAAATGTGGAGAAACCCTCACACACCATGGGTGAGAACATAAAGTGCAACCACTGTGGGAAACAGTGTAAAGTTTCCTGGAAACGTGAAATATGGAATCACCTTATGATCAACTCCACTTCTGGTTAAGCATGACAGAGGATGGAAAGCAGGATCTCAAAGGGTCATTGGGACATTTGCATAGCCATGTTTGCAGCCATTTACTAATAGTTGCTTCCACAAAAGATAGAAACAATCACTGAATGAATAAATCAATTCTGACACAGGTGAACAGGGACTGTTATTCAGCTTAAACAAGGGAACTTCTGACACAGCTACAACATGGATGAATTATTGTGATGGCTAATCTTGGTTGTCAATTTGACTAGATCTAGAATCAACTAGAACACAAGCCCACATGAGGGATCCTCTTGATTGGATTACTTGACGAAGACCCACCCTAAATGCAGGCAACACCTCTGCTGGCAGCCCAGTTAAAAGGACATGGAAGAAGGAAACTGGTTTTTGCCTGCCTGCCTTGACTCTCGCTGGTGAGTTCATCTACTGTGTTGTTGCAACATGTCCTTATTGATAATAGAGCCGGCTTCTTTGGGTTTGCAATGTAGACTGAAAACTAGCCATTCTGCAAGAATCCTCCAGGCTTTCAGTGCCAGATTAGGACAGCTGAGACACTCAGCCTCATGGACTGAACAACTATTTGATCCTCAGCCACTCCAGTATGAAACAGCCATTGTTGGATTACTCAGACTGTATCATGTAACTCAATTTCTAAATCCCATAAATTTTATATATATATATATATATATATACACACATAGATATTCTATCAGTTCTATTCTTCTAGAGAACCCTGAATACTACAACCAGGAAACATTACGCTAAATGAAATAAACAAGCTCTAAAAGTACACGTACCATATAGTTTCACTAATATGAGCTACCTAGATGGCTTCCAGAGGCTAGAAGGAGAGAGAAGCTATTTGACCTTCCTTGTGCTTCCTTTATTTTGTAATGATATTTTCTGCCTCCAGCAATGATGAAGATTAAATGAAATTAGAGATGAAAATCACTCAGAACCGGAACTGACATATGGTAAAAATTTAGTGTTAGCTATGATAAGGATGAGGAAGAAGAGGAAGACACTTCCTTCCCTCTTAACTGGGTTTTCCACCCTTCATTTTCCTCTAACTCTCATTAACCACTCCTGAGAGCCTATTAGGAAAGACCCAGACCAGTAATGTGCTGGAAGCTGCTGGTGCTGATGAGGCTGAGAATTCTCAGGCTTCCAGTTCAGCACTTAGTAAAATCTTGATGCTAATTCAAAATCAGTCGTGGGTCTGCACCACAGAAACTGGCTCAAACATGATCAAACCTGTGCTTTTCTCACTCTTCCCCTCACCCCACTCAAATGCAGATGTTAGACATTTACAAGCTTAACACTGCAAAACATTATCAACAATGTGATTCTCTCACACCTATTTTTTTAAATGTATACCTTCGGAGATCTTAATAGAGCTAACAGACATTCCTCACTGCATAGGAAACTATCTTCTCATAAATTTGGCCTTCCCTATCAATGTCAAATTACCACGCAAATCTCACTCCAGATACTGAAGATAAATTGTCACTGAAAAATGGAAATCAAAGTTCGGAACAGAAGAAACCAGCTTCAGACACCAAATCAAAGCCATAGTTAGAAAGCCACAGCACAACTCAGTGTCTGAGCCTAAGTTAGGACCAATGCAAACATACATACATGTATACAAACATACATACATACATCAGCAACCTGAGAGAGTGGTCCACTCCCCAGTCTCAGGTTCCAAACTGAACAAGAGTTCAGCCTTAGTAGCTGTTAAGAGACACAAGCATCACCATTAAAACTGTGGAACTCAAATGATGTCTATACATGCCATTACTCAACATGGAGAGCTAAAGAATCCTGAGCCCTTTTCAACCACCACTAGTATCAACCCAGAATGTGGTCTCTGCTTATTAAGCTAGGACTTCTAAGGTTCAGCACTGGATCTTGCCACAGCACAGTAAGAGCTCAGCTGCCACACACCTGAGTCCCCTCAAGAATGGCATCTTCCACTTCAGTTTTGTTCAGGTCCAGGCAGGAAGCTACAATTGCAAATAAGTAGTCGTGCCTCCCATCCAAATGCGCTCGCTTGGCCTCCTTCTCTTCTTTAAGCCTTTGCTAAAAGAAAGGAATGAAAATGTTATATTGCAACTGCTGTTCTCAAATAGATTCATTTTATAACAATTTCACACAATTGTGGTTTTCTTCAAGTCTTACAGATTCAGATAACAGACAGCTTAATGGTACCAGTATTTGTGTACTATCTTCTATTTTTAGAAATAACATTACTTCTCTTATGAAAATAAGGTGTTATCATTGTTTTAAAATTGCACAATACAGGCAAACAAAAAGAAGGCATAAAAATTATCTGCCATCCAGAAATTATTACTGTTAACTTTTTTTCTAAGTCTTTGCAAACTTACTTCTATGCACATAAAAGCATTTAACAGATATAAAGAAAGGGGAGATCCCATTTTTGTAAACCTTTTCCTCAGTCGTGAAAGTAATATTCTTATCGCTTATCTTTGCTGTTTGTCTACAAATTCATTTCTGGTCTTGAAGTCAGTTTCTGACTCTTACCCCTCAAGTTTTTGACTATTAGTCATTAAGTACAATAACAAGGGATTTTCAGTATAATCAGTGTTTGCATTTAAAGCTCACCTTTCATACTCTGCTCATGCAAATATGTGCACATATCTGTACATTCATCCTGACATAAAATGTCTTCATGCATTTCACTTAATGCACCAGATTTGTTTACAGTGGAACACAGATTTTTTTCTAGAACTTATATAATAGCTACAAAATATTTGGTACGGGTATTAGCACACATTCAGGTGTCAGTTCACTCCATTAAATACTCACATCGCCTTTACTGATAACCAGTAGCTCCTAGCAGGAAGAGAGATGGCCCCTCTGTAACTCTGTTGTGTTGGGGACAGGGGTTGTTTTTTGAGTCAGGGTCTCCCAATAGCACCAGCTGGACTGGAATTCATTATGTAAACCAGGCTGGCCTCTATCTCACATAGATCCATCTGCCTCTGCCTTTTGAGTGCCACTCTTATAACCCTTCTTTGGCTCAACAAATGTTTATTAAGGCCCCAGTACATGCCATCACTGTAGCAGTAAACACTACCTGGCAATCTCAGAAAGCGACATGACCTGGCTGTCACAGTATTCGTAAGGGAAGAACTATTGATAACTGATGTCTGCTAGGAGAGGGAGTTTTCTTTAAGGGTGTGATGCTGGGTAAGTGGGTCAGGTTCCAGGGTATGGACCCACACTGAAGGGCTTGTGGGGACACAAATTAAACTCAGTGATAATAATAATAATAATAATAATAATAATAACAGTAACAATAGAAGAGAAGACATGAAGTTTGGCACGAGGCACCAAGGGGGTGCAGATAAGTGAGGGAGTCTAAACATAATCAAAATACATTTTATGGGGTCAGAGTCTGGAGAGATGGCTCAGTGGTTAAGAGCACCGGATGTTCTTGCAGAGGACCCGGGTTCAATTCCAAGCACCTATATGGTGGCTAAAAACTGTCTGTAACTCCAGTACCAGAGGAATCCAACACTCTCTTCTGGCCTCCATAGGCATTGCACAACAGGGGTGCACTTACATATATGCAGGCAATACATCCATGCACATAAAAAATAAAAATAAAACATAAAAATTACATTGTATGAAATTCTCAAAAATTCAATAAGAAAATTTAAGTATGTATTGAGAAATAATCTAAAATAACAGGAGCAGAACTGAAAGGATGACTCAGCAGTGAAGAACACTGGTTGAGGAGCGACAGAGGTGGGGCCACAGGAAAGCTTCCAGAGGATGACAGCTTGAACCTAAAGCTGAAGGGAAGTTGACCACAGGCATTGTGACAGGTATTGCTGCACCTCCATAGGAGAGAGGCATCAGGCTAGACAGAGGGCTCAGCAGTTGACAGTACTGGCCGTTCTTGCAGAGGACCCGGGTTTGATTCCCAGCACCCACATGGCAGCTATCAACTCTCTAAAACTCCAGTTCAGAGGAATCTGAAGCTGTCTTCTGACATCCATGGGCATTGCACAACATAGGTGCGCTTACATACACACAGACAACACTCCCATACACATAAAGTAAAAATAATAAAGCTGGGCGTGGTGGCATGCGCCTTTAATCCTAGCACTTGGGAGGCAGAGGCAGCCAGATCTCTGTGAGATCAAGACCAGCCTGGTCTCCATATCAAGTTCCAGGCCATCTGTGGCTACAGAGAGACCTCTTCTCAAAAAGACCAAAAAGCAATTAATAATTAAACAAAATACTTTTACATTTTTTTAAAGGAGAGAGACATAAGAGTGCACAGCAGCTTCTGGAAACACGGGCATCTGTGGTGGCTCAATAACAGACTAGGACACAGGACAGGAAATGAGAAAGAAGTCAGCTCATAAAATATTTTTTAGGCTACACCAGAAAGTTTAAATGTTATGTAGTCACGAAGAATAACTGACAAGTTTCAGATCAGGAGAGACAGGTGTTTAGCTCTCTCCTCAGGAGTGTGGGAAATGGAACATAGTGACACAGGCCTGGAGGAGGCAGGTGGGTCATGGAGCATCCCCAGTCTCGGGAATGCATCAGGAGGAGCATGTTCATAGCACTGTCAGCATTAGTTGGGCTTTTGGATGTGCTGGATTCAGCAGTGTATGGATACAAGATGTAGGAGACCATTGGTGACGTAGATCTAGAGAGTTCAAGGCAAAGTCATCAGATACAACATACAGATGTAGACGTAGATGCAGGCTCTCAGCCCAGCACAACAGGCACTATGAGCCAGACATTCCTACGAGGGGCAGCCCTGTACTGGAAGTTGCTCTGGAACAGCCTGGTTCTCTACTTTAAAGATAACAGAAGTTCTCACTAGGGACATACGGAATAAAAAATGTCTCCAGGCACTGCCAAACATCTCCTGTAGGGCAAAACCACGCTCCATTGAAAACTACCATAGACGCAGAATACAGATAGACATAATCACAGCTGTGCAAAGCATACATGAGGCAATTAAAATAAAAACTGCAGTAGAGGTGCTATCAGCTGGGACTGTGAGGGATAGAATCTGAAACCCTAAATCATGAGCCCGCAAGATGGCTCAGTGGGCCAAGACATACAACGTTCAAGTCTGACAACCTGACTTAGCCTCCCAGTATCCAGGAAAGGAGAAGACGAACTCCTGAAAGTCATCCTCTAACTTCAGCATGCATGTTGTAGCACACACATGCTCATAATCACATGCTCACATCATACACGCATAAAATAAATTGGCAGCTCTTTTATCCATCATATTAACTATGCAATAAATATCAAGCGAATCATTAAGTCACAGTGTAGATAAGAAGTTCCAAGGAAGATACAGAGATGAAAAGATAAAGTTACAATCTTGGGACACATCAAGAGCCAGGAAGAGAAGTCGGACGGAGAAGG
The DNA here is from genome assembly GCA_035773235.1 of Eospalax fontanierii. Taxonomy (NCBI): domain Eukaryota; kingdom Metazoa; phylum Chordata; class Mammalia; order Rodentia; family Spalacidae; genus Eospalax; species Eospalax fontanierii. The sequence goes on along the minus strand of CM069527.1, from coordinate 104,995,701 downwards.
ACATGGATTCTGGCGGCAGCACTGACACTATAGATGACTCGATAGGACTGCGCAGGCAGCATCTCCTCCCACAGAAGGGAAATGGTGATGCTTCCTGGACGTGCCTTTAAGATACCTTCAGGTTCAGCTTTGCACTTGAGCAACCCAGCCGATGCTATTAGCCCAGAACCATATGGTGGAGTCCAGTTGCCCACAGAATCAAGAGAGATGGTTGTTGCTGCTCCAGGCTCTGCAGTTTTGGTGTTGTTGGTAATGCAGCTGTAAACTGTACTGTAAACAGTACAGTTACCCTGTGATAAATTTTTCATTATTTGGGTAAAAAGTGAGGACAGAAAGTGCTTGAAAAGGGATGGTTTAGGGAAAAGAAATGTAAGGACTGAACATAGACTATTCCTTCCAGAAATTGACTCAAAGGGAAAGGAAATTGTACTAGTTGAGAGGAATTTAGAGTTAAGAAAGAATGTTTTAAGATGTAAAAAAAACTTACACAAAAGTAAAGAGGAAAAAAATGGGGATTTCATGAGGGAAAGGAAAAGATCCTTAGCTAGGTATGCAGGTGCACTGGGAATCCCAGCACTCGAGAGAGTGGGCAGGATGACTACCAAGACTGAAGCCAGCCTAAGCTATATAGACAGACCTCATCAAAGGAAGGGAGGGAGGGAGGGAGGGAGGGAGGGAGGGAGGGAGGGAGGGAGGGAGGGAGGGAGGAGGGAAAAAGAGTCGGAAGGAGAGAGGGAGGGAGGGCTGTTGTTATGGCTGTACAGTCAACAAGAATTTCTCCTAACCCTCAGGTCTGCCTGAGAGAAAATTTAACTGAGGAAGTGGATAGAGATTAGAGTTAAAAAAAAAATGAACAATCTACCAATTTTCTTGTCATTTTCTAAAAAGGTCTTGGCATAAAGTATACATTCCCTAAACATCAAATAGAACACGTCAGTATATTTTCAAATGTCACTGAAACCAGGAAGATGCCATTTTTTTCAACTATTTTCTACCCTCCTGGCAGGGGAAATAAAACACTTTTCTCAAAGTGGTATCTCTGAGTCTGTAGTAAATGTCTTTAACAGCTTGAGAGCTCAGGGGTCAACCAGCAACAGAACAGAAAGCCGATGCTCAGTAGCCAGAAAAGAAATAAAAGAGGACAGGGGCAGAAGATTTAAGATGCAGTACACTGAAGGTTTGCAAAGACAGGATCCTAAATAAGACTCCACCACAGCAACGCACCGTCCCTGACCTGAGTTTGTAAGATTCCAAAGAAGAAAACATGGAGAACGAGCACTTGGTCTTTAAAAGAGAACACTAATTATTCTATTTTTACTTCACTATCACAGAAGAAAAGATCTTCCAAAGCAGTTTCATGCAAAGATAGTGGTCAGCATGTTTTAAAGTAAAAGTTTTCCAAAGTTATTTTTAAATAAGCATGTTCAGTTGAATGTTTTCTTACTTAAACAGACTGTTCTTTCTCCTAAAGACAAGCATTATGAAGTGAGCTATGGCACCAACAGAGAGGAACGCTTACCAGTCCCAGTGTTCACAGCCTTACACTAGAGAATCCTGGTACAGTCAGATTTTTTTTGTTCTGTTTTGTTTTTACTATCACAATATAGTAAATAATGTTAAGTAAATACTTAGTGGTCAGCATTGTTGAGCTATGAACTTAACCGCAGCTCTCTGGCTATTCAAGAAATTCAGTATCAAGTAGTCAGCTGACCGGCTGTCTAAACTTTGTGTTTCCTGATGCCCTCTGAAGCATCTAGGAAACTTGATAGTGAAGGCAGAATGTGATTAAGATGGTAAGAGGTGCTGGGTGAGGCAGTACATCCCAGCATTTAGTAGGCAGAGGCAGGAAGATTGTGAGTTTGAGGCCAGCTGAGCTGCATGGCAAGTTCAAAACCAGACTGGACTACATAGTAAGACCTTGTCACACACACGAAAAAAAAAAAAAAAACAGCAAGATAGCATGTGTGGTCATTGATTGTCAACTTGATGGGACGTAGATCACCATGGAAACATACACCTAACCATATCTGTGAGGCAGAGACTAACTGAGATAGAAAACCCATCCTAAACTGGGGAGCACCATCCCATGGTCAGCATGAATGCAAAAGTACTACCCTCACCTCAAAAGGGATAAGAGAGAGTTTATTCTGGAGTCAAATATGAGCAAGCTTAGCCTAAGAACAGAGATTCAAATTACCCCAAATTCCATGCTCCAATGTGGTAACAGTTTCATAAACTTTTTATAGTAACTGAAGAAAGAAAATTCAAAATCAAGATACTTTTCAAATCCATGGGTGGAAACATTAAGAAGGCAGGTATGGCTAAAGAGAAATCTCAGTCAGAGGCCTCAGACACTATCTGATGGCACTCAGCCTTCTGGTTGATGGAAGCTGGCAGTCTACTTCAAAAGGTCTTTATTAGTCACGGAATGTTAAGTCAGAAACAAAGGTGAGCAAAAAGTGGCTAGTTAGGGGCTAAAGATGGTTCAGGCTGGAGAGATGGCTCAGCAGTTGAGAGCATTGACTGCTCTTGCAAAGGACTCAGGTTTGATTCCCAGCACGCTTATGGCCACATGCTTAACAACCATCTGTAACTCCTGTTCCAGGGGATCCTACTCCTTCTTCTGACCTCCACAGGCATTACATGACATGCGTGCTCTTATACACATGCAGGCAATTACACTCATCCACATAAAAAATAATTAAAATAAAATATCCTTTTAAGAATATGACTCAAGATAAATAGTCATTAGGCTCTGGACCTGCAACATTCCAAACTCTCCATAATCACGGAGGTTCTAATCAGTTGATCAGTCCTTGTAGAATGTTCTGTTTTAAGATCTAGCTTTACTGGGAAATTTTGTTCTTGTCTCTCTGCTTATGACTGTGATACAATGTGACCAGCTGCCTCATGCTCTTGCAGCCATATCTTCTCTGCCATTTTGGACTGTACTCTAAAACTGTGAGGCAGAATAAACCCTTCCTTAAGTTCCTTTTGTCAGGTACTTTGTCACAGCAATGAGACAAATCATTACACCGTGTAATGATTGTTTTACTTTCACTGCTAGAATAAACCTCCAGAGCCTTGCACATTCCACACAAGTACTCTACCACTGAGCAACTGTGATGAATTTTTTAAGCATCTCCTCACAGTTGTTTTGTGCTGCATAAGCAAGCACCAAATTAAGAGATGGGGAGGATAGCCAGAAACACATTCAATATCCAAAACAATCCAGATGGTGTCAAAACATTGGCAATCAGGTTTGTTACTAATGCCTTGGGATGGGAGGGTGGTCCTAGCCTACACCAAATGAGCTTGGGAATTCCTCACACACAGAGAAGCTGGCACCAGATGGGGCCATAGGTTCTAGTCCCAGCTATCCTGCCAATTACTGACTCTCACATGATCACTTAGCTTCCTCTGGGGTAGTTTCCTCAATTCCAAGATCAAAGTGTTAGAGGAAGTAGCAGAAAAGGTCAGTCCTCCTCTCACATGTGGACGACTTCTCAACAGTCCCAAAGCCAATACAAACTAGAGCCCTGGGATTTTAAAACTACAGATCCCAGTGAAAGCTCAGTGACTTTTTCTCAAAATCAACCTGCCCATGTGATAGCCTTAAATCCTAACCTTTACTTTTAACTCTGCAGAGCAAAATCCATGCCCGCCTATTTACACATCTAAACTGTGTATGAACTGCGAGCATGCTCAACCTTTCATTCTGGCTCTGGGCCCACAGTCACCAACGATATAGGAGACCTCAGACTAAAGTCCTAATTTGAAAGATGTGAAGCAAAAACCAATTTCCGCTGAACATTAGCACCCACAACAGCACCAACCCAACCCCACAGCAAAAGGGTGTTTTCTGTTTTGATGGTTGTGACAACCTCAGTACCTCAAACAGTACTAGGCATGTAGGAGAGCCTCAAGTCACACCACTGACACTCTAAAGTGCGGTACTTTGACACACTAAGTACTTGAAATTCAGGGACACTGGAAGGCTACAAAGGAAAGAAAATGATTCTTCTTCCCTACATAGGTCACAGAAACTACAACCCCTCCAGAGCAAACCATAAGAACTAGGATGCTCACTCCCTCCCTGCTGTCTTCTTCCTTCAAGAGCCTCCTTTTAGAAGGGTCCCACTCCATGCCCCAAGCCCAGAAGGAAAGGATGCTCCACAGGGAGGCCAACAAGAATCCGCACACACAGGCCTTGCCGAACTCCCCACTCGTTAGCTGACAGCCATTTTGCCAATCATGTCTCCACACCTGGCAGTTCTCCCTGCGTCTGTGAGTCTTTATTTCAGAAGGCTCCTGTATCAAGCAAAACTGTGATTACATCACTCTGCTCTGTTTTCCTCTTGTTAACCTGTCTTTTGTTACACCCATATGGCCTTGACCACATGACTATTCCACACTATGGCAACACCACACCTGCCTGCCCTGTGATGTGTAATCAATGGATAAACTAACTAGGTGATTTATTTTACAAGCCACTCTCGCGAGTAAGGGATGGAACCAATTATTCCAGATCAATGTGGGGCCGTGATGGCAGATCAGGATTCGGTCAATAGATTCCAGGTCTGCTGGGCTGATGGGACCCAAGTTTAAATTATCCCCTGAAATGTTCCATGTGTGTGGATAATAGCTCTCCCAATGTACAGTAGATACAACTAACCAGGCTGAACCACATTCTACTCCAATGTGTTGAATTACAGACACTGAGGGAAGCAATTACCTTTCTCATTTCCTCTTGCCTTGCACCTTTTTCCTTTCAACCCACAGGGCCCACTCCCTCTCCCAGCACTGCGGGATGCGTCCCAGCCCATCCAATCTCGTTCTTTAATTGGCTGGGAGAACAAATTTAGAACCTCTTCTCGCTGCTTTCACATCTCGCCTCTCTCACCCCACTTTCATTTCTCCAGGTGAAAGGCCCAGCTGCGGAGGAGGCAGGGACACTCCTTCCTGAACCAAGAGCTCTTCAGAAAAGTGGGCTCTGAAGAGAAAGAACCTCCTTTCTGGGCTGACTCATCCCACTCACAGCAGGTGCCTGGTGAAGCCCTCCTTTATTCAACACAGCCCCATCCCCCTCCACCTCAAAGACACCACACTTAGAGAAGGTACCATCCAGTTTGTGTCCAAGAATAAGCTTCGGAATTTTGCCTGTTTCACTTGAGCTTCCAGGGCCCCTTAATCTCTTTATTTGTCAATTTGTCAGTTTCTTTTTCTGTCATTCTTTCCAGGCAAAGAAAACATAACCTCTTGGAGCGGGAAGGGGATGCATTAAAGATATGTTAATATAGATTTTTAAGCTTCAGGGTTAAGAGAAAGAGAGGTGCTCAGAAAGAAAGATGTAGCCCAGGGCAGGGCTGTGGCCTTCTCTGTGAGGACACTTCATTGTCTTTACAGTAGTTATACATAGGATCTATGTGGGTTTGGAAGCCCTTACCTTCCTAGAGTGGCAAAGGAGCCTAGATGAGATCACAAGCTGATTCCTAAAGGGCACCGACTGGATTAAAATCATGAGGTAAACTCCAGATCACATGGATACAGGATGGTAGGATATTTTCACCACAAAGTAACAGTCTTGTTTGAGGTTCCCAGAAAATGTCTGGGGAAAGGAACAAGGCTCTATCCAAGGTTATACACCTGAGTCATTGTTATTCTAATACAAAAGATCTATATATGAACAGAATATTATCTCTATGTCAGCAGCCTTCTCAGCAAATGTTGACTGTGCTGGAATTCTGTGCTTCTCAGTTTGGGGGAGGCTTCAGGCTCTAGGATGGGGGACTCCTTTTCCCTCCATGTCCCTACAATTAAAAGATTATCTCTTTATTATTTAATAGGTGTGAAATTTTCCCCAAACCAACTTAAAACCTGTTGTAGGGTATTACCACCAGCACAACTTCCTTCCCACCCAACATCCCATCCTCCCAACTCTTCCTTTTGAATGAGACAGTGTCTCTCTGTGTCACTCTGGCTGGTTGAACTCATTTGTGTAGATCAGACTGGCTACAAACTCACAGAGATCTGTCTGCGTCTGCCTGTGCCTCCCCTGTGATCAAAGGGGAAACCAGAGTCAGAGACACTGACTAAGGGCATGAGTGCTGAGCACTGAACTTGAGTCCTTGAGAAGACCAGTGCACTTATCCAGCGTCTCCTCCCCAGCTCTCCTCTCGGCTCTGACAGTCTGTGTTCTGCTCATCAGACTTCTAGGTGTTATAGAAGATTTAGGGAACCTTCACACGGCCATAAATTTTACCCTCCCTCAACCGTGCAGTGGTTTTACTCCAAAATCAGAAATACCTCTCTTACAGAATTCCTCTCTTACACAATTTCTCCTGGCAACTGGGGTCATGTAATTCAAATGGCTCTGATCCAGGTACTTAAAATATATGTGCCACTGTTCACATTCTATATGACACAAGGATAAAATCCCAAATTTCTCTTATTCATAAAATGAGCCATTATGCTTAAAGCAGCTGCCCACCAGAACCCCTGGGCTTCCCACCCACAGAGAAATCTGACTTGCCAGGCTGGGCTTGGAGCTCAAGCATAGCTATTTCTCAAAAGCTCCACATCAGCTCTTACGTGCAGAAACCATTCTCTGAAGGGACGATGATTGATTGGCACCACCAGGTTGTTCTTGAGGTAAGACCAGAGAAGGTCCAAGGTCAAAACTTATGGGTACCTCTAACTCTAAGCCTCTTTTTTCTGTTTTCTAGACTTGTGGAAAAAAAATGAATAATGAAGTAAGTTCAGCTCTAATGCTCGGAAGCCTGGAGGACGCTCCCCAACTGCACCCTGGAGCACTGTATTTGGCACACAGAGAGTATTTAAGACAGAGCTGAGGGATGGGTGGATGGATAGATGGAGCTTGCACTGACAGGCATATCTTCTAGGGTCTAACTCTTACATGATTACAGTGTGGGCATCTTTGGGCACTAACTGGTTCAGACTCAAGGATACTCTCCTGCCCGTTAGGGAGTCCTATCCACCCCTCCCTACTTCCCTGTTAAATCCTAGGGCTATTTGCCTCCTCAACTTCAGGGGAAAAGTTTTGACCTACTCAAGGTGAAATGCTTTCATCAGTCTCAACAAGTCTAGACTTGATTAACAAAGGATGCTGAGGGACACCAACTTGGCTGCGCTACCAGAGAGTAACAAAAATGACAGTCCTGCTTTCACAAGGTATCAGGGAGCAAAGGTTCTTTGTTCTTGACCTCTGCTATGCCCCCCACTGAAAACAAGGGCTGGCCTCCCACAGAGGATCTCAGTGGGAGAAGGTATGCCTCCCTGAGGAGCACAGCCTCCCCACTCCCCACTGGCCTCTACCCATTAAAAAAAACCCCTGTCTAGAGTATCCCGGGAAGCAGGCTAAAGTGATATCAGCAACAGCACTCTGTAACACAGATGCATGCAGTACTAACAACACATGTCCCTGCAACTGGGAGATAACATCTCCATTTCAAAATCTTCCTGCCAGACAGATAAATTTAACAGTCAAGGAAACTGTTAAACCTTTCAAGTTGTCCTTTTTCCTCGAAGTCAACAAAATCAACCTACAAATTTATATATTTCAGTTTCATTTTAGGGAAAGAAAGAAAAGAATGAATTGACAAATCTGTAATTTATGTCCATTATAATTTGATCATAAGCATCTTCTTTAACAATTGAGAAAAAAGAAATTTGTCAGATATCAGAAATGGACCAAAGTTTTGCAAATAAGTAAATATGTATGGAATTATGTGCTGAATAGCTTTAGTGTCAACTTGACACACCTGGTTGAGGGGAACTGTCTCCACTGGACTGGCCTACAGACATGTCTATGGGGTATTTTCCTGATTGTTGAGTACTGGGGAGCCTACCATGGGCAGTTTGTTGTCTACTGTATAAGAAAGCAGGCTGAGCCTGGGCCAAGGGAGCAAGCCAATAAACAGCAATCCTCCATGGCCTGTGCCTCAGCTCCTACCTCCAGATTCCTGTCCCAAGTTCCTACCTTGGGATCCCTTAGAAATGAACTGTGTGACCTGGGAGATGTAAGCAGAATAAATCCTTTCCTCCCAAAGTTGGTACTGGTCAGAGTATTTTGTCACAGCAATGGAGAAGCAAACTAAAATAAATTATTTTGAGTAATTTTATTGAAAAGCATTTGGGTTTATGATAAAGAATAGATGAACTGACTTTTCTGCAGCCATCAAGCTCCCCACTTTCGGCTGCCACTGGCAGCATGGATACTTGTGAATAAAACCAATCAATAAACTGTCATCAATTATAATGCAACGTCAATGTAGTAATAGTTCTAGGCCAAGATTAAATAAACTATATTTTATGCCACACAGCTTTGACCTCTTACCTATTGGGTATTTCAGGTCACAGAGCTATTATTCAATAAACTGTCATGTCAGTACATCAAAGAGAAAAATGTATATTTATACAAAATATTGCAACATTATTAAGATAGTTCAATCTCTATTATACTTCAGTGAGGTGACTATACTACACTCAAGTTATAAAAACGAAACTGGGATAGAGAGATAGCTCAGTGGTTAAGCACACTAGCTGCTCTTGGAGAAGACCTGGGTTCGAGTCTAGCACCTACATGGTAGTAACAACCCTCCATAACTCCAGTTCCAGGGTAATCTGATGTTCTCTTCTGAACTCTACAGGCACTGTGCAACATGGACACGCTTACATATATGCAGGCAATACACTCATACACATGAAATGAAAATAAAATATTTTTGAAAAATAAAAATTAAATCTCTCAAGGAATTTACTCTCAAGAGGTAGCATGTGTTGAAGAAGAATTTAGTTCATTAATTTCATCTAAACCCTCACATTTGGTTACAGTGGTTTAGATTTGGTAGTGAGGAAGAAGGAAATATTTCAGACAGAAGTTCAACTCATTTCATTATCTCAGAAGCCTTTATCAATGTCATTATATACCCAGCTCTATGTTAATAGAAGGCCATTTAAAAATGGAGCTCACAGGGCTGGAGAGATGGCTCAGTGGTTAAGAGCACTGGCTGCTCTTGCAGAGAACCCAGGTTCAAAACCCAGAACCCACATGGTGGCTTACAGCCACCACAACCCCAGTTCCACGGGGGCTGATGTCCTCTTCTGACCCCCAGGTACACTTACACTCATTCAGGTAATATGTTCATACACATAAAATAATAAGAATAAGCAAATAAAATATTTTAATGGAGATTACCCCAAAGAAATAAGTATATGTGGAGGATATGGTAATTAGCTGAATTTCCTCATCCCAAAAAACATATGCATGCATCAAAATATCTTGTTATATCCCCCTAAAAAATACAAAAAAAATTTACAATTTTTCAATCCCCAGCACTGGATGAGCTGAATATGATAATGCAGGCCTCTAATGCCTGCACTCAGAAGGCAGAGGCAGAAGATCAGAAGCTCAAGGTCATCCTCATGGCTACATAGAGTTTAAGGCCATCCTGAGCTACAGTCCTTACTTCGCAAGATATATAAATACAGGGCTGGTGAGATGGCTCAGCAGACAGGGTAAAAGCACAACTTGGTTTCATCCCCAGATTCCACATAATAGTGGAAGGAGAAAACTCTACAGTTTTCCTTTGGCCTCCACTCAGTACCATAGTGTGTTCACACACACACACACACACACACAAGTTTTTTAGTTTAATTTTTAAAACTGAACAAAATGTCATCCTTACTGTCCAGGAACTCATAACATAATAACAGAAAGACATGTAGTCAAATGTCCTTTTAGCTCAGTGATATGACAAGGATTCTATCCAGCGAAGAAGCACTGTGCTGAGTAGGTTCAGGGAAGGAAGCTTCTCAGTGTCAGGGTAGACTTCTCAGGGAAAGCACTACTGATTCTTGGTCTAAAGGATGAGCATGTGATGCTGGCCTGCAAGTTTGTGGGCTTGGATGAGAGACACCCCCTGGAAAAGCTACCTCACAATCTCAAGGCTTGGACAAGTGCTGAAGGACTCAGAAAACACACCCTGAGTGTTCCAGCTCTTTACTGGTCACACAACAGGCTAGATGAAATCATGGCTTAGTGGTTAAGAGCACTGACTGCTCTTGCAGAGGACCTGGATTCGAATTCCAGCACTCACATGGCAGCTAACAACCCATCGGTAACTCCAGTTCCAGAAGACCTGACACCCTCTTCTGACCTTCACAGGCATTGCATGACACAAGCGTACTTACATAACATGCAGGTGATACATGAGATAAATTTAATGAGATAAATAAAGATCCTTGAGCCAACCTAGCAGGAAGCAGTAAATTTTAAAGACAAGTCCTGGAGAAGCTACATCTTCTTCCGATGCTGGCTGACGGAGGAAGAGACTCCAAATCCCTGTCTCTGGGCTGCATGATAAGCAACTGAGGAACCTATGCCAGGGAGGTTCATTCTCATCCCTTCAAATGCAGGTCCTTTCCTCTCACGACCTCCTTTCCAGGCACAAGGCAGGAATGTCAAACAACCTAAAAAGTACTTGCAGCCCAGAATCTGCCTTAATTACCTCTACTCGCTGCCAGATAGTTACACGTCTAAAGGAAGCTAGAGTGAACATTTAATAAAATAAAATGAAAGCGCCCAAGTCATCCTGAATGAGATTTTTGGCCCCAAAGAGACATCTTCTCAGAAGACCCCACATAAATTTCTACGTGTAGTTCATAGCTTAGCAGCAACATGCAGTGAAGTCCAAAGTTGTAAGCTTTGCTATGTGCCTTGCCAAAAATAAATAGTAAGCAGACATGTTTTTCACAAATTCACCTGTGTGGAACTTTGAGCTCTTCATAGGTCTCTTTCCCTGGAGTTAGAGGTGTTCATGTAAAACACCTGCAAAAGTCACAGAGACCAGATCCTTACCGTTAAAACGCGGGTGACACTCTGCTTCCAGAGCTGTCGCCTACCGATCCTAAACATCCTGGCAAACCATCCAGTTTACAGGCTGGCCCAGAGTCAGGGCTTCCAGAATGATCTTCTCACTCCTAAGAGACCCCTTCCTCCCCAGTGGACTTGCAGACAAGAAGAGCCCAAGAGGGCCAGAATGCTGTTTCTCCACACTCAGTCCACCAGCGTTCACAGAGTCAATGCTAGAAGCCCATCTGTGCTACTCAAATTTTCCTCATAGAGTCTCTGCCCTTGGGCCTTTCCTCTGTTTGAGGCCTCATGTTGTTAGGGTAATATTGTTTGCATGCTGAACACTTTGAGCATGCCTCTTAATCATGTCTAGCAACAGCAACCTATCAAAGCATTTTAACTGCCTGGTTGCACCACAACTTCTAATGTTCCTTTAATTCTATACGCTGCCCAACAATAAGCTTTGAGTCAATAGAGACATTTAAATTATTTCTTTGAACAGTGAGAAACCGTAAACCGCATCAAAACAGAAGGCAGGCAAGCCACAGCTCTGAATATATGGCTCAAGTTAAGAAATTCAGTCTTACTTTGTCTAAACAACTTTGTGTGCACAATTAACTGCTGGCATTGTGACTAATTGTGACTAATTGCCTGATAGGCTAATTGTGACCCAAAGGAGCCATTTTCTACCCTGTAAAGAACAAGCAGCCTATTTCATATGCAAATGAAAATTGTGTCCATAAATTACTTGTGCTCACGTGGCTGCACACGCATATAAAGCAAGGTAGTTCATTTTCTGTGGCTGAACATCTTGATCTTCCTCACTGTGCAGAAATGATGGGAAACATTGCCAAGTGCTTCAGAAATCTCTTACCTATGATTTCTCCTGTGAAGATGTGTAAAAGACAGAATATTTAAAGTCAGGATTGCTGAATCTGGGATATTGACCTTGGCATTTAAAAGTCCAGCATCTCAAACCTATCAGGTCATCCAAGGAGACTGGCCAGAAATTGAGAAGTATATTGCTGTTCCACTGCACCAGAGACCACTGAAAGCCAGGGTGTGGTGTGGATGTGGGAAAGTCACCCCACCATGAGCCAAAGCTAGGGTGTGGCATCCATTTGTAGTGCTCATAAGGACACACAACATCTAGAGCTGAGTATTATGTGGCAAATAACAAGAAAACAGAAAGTTAGAGATATATTCATGAAAGGACCTTCTCTTTTTCCCTCTGCAGTGTCTGAGCCTGAGGACAGATAATAGAGAAATCAACAGGAGAGAAGGCATCCAGGCTATTGCACACACCAGGCGCCACCAGATGAGTACCCAACGCTTCAGAAGATTTAGAAGCTTACATCTGCTCTTTTTCGGGTAGAGAGGAGTGTATCAGGCAATTTTAGAGGAAAAATACAATGTTTTTAGAGGTTATGCATGGGCCCAAAGAACAGACAATGCCCCGGGACAACGCTTGTGTGGATCTAGGTGTAGTTAGCATCACTCCTTCTGCCATATGCATCAGTTTCCACCAATAAGATAGCTGGGGGGGGGCAGCAATTCAATATTTTCTGGGCAGGTGAACTTGGAGACAGAAAAGAGAACTTGGGAGAAAGCCCTCCTCTGAGTGTGACGCCTCTCATATGCTGCCAGTTTGGACTATGTTTTGGGTTATCATCTTCTGAGCCCCAACATTACATATGTGTGCATTTGGGGGGATTTCAGATTTAACACAGGACCTCATGCATACTCATCACATATTATACCTGTGCTGCTAATATACCCAGCTCCAAGAAATTTTTAAACCAACCTCTGTGCTAAGTTGCTGTTTTCTGTTCTAATTATGAATAGTGACCACAGGTCACAGGAGACACAGAAGCCTGGATGGTACTGAAAAGGCACCGTAGAAGGGCAGGAGAACAGGGTGATCTGACCCTCTCTGCTCGGTGGTTCAGATCAGTCCAAAGAACCCTGTCAATGCATAACCCTCAGGACAGATGTCTAGATCCATCAAGGGGATGCTCATCTTTCATTAGTTACATCAAATCAACGCTTCCTGCGGTATATTAGGTGATACCCTCGTTTCAGCAGTAACTATTTACAATGTGATCTCCTGAGGATTGTCACTACCTGGGAAAACATCCACCCACGGCAGATGGCATTCATATTTATATACCGGCCAACGGCTCCCTGGAGGTATCACAGCAAACTGCAAATCATCCAGCTTCTGCAGTTCAAATTCAACCCCTTTGAATTACGTTGAGGCAGGCTGTGGTGGTCTTAAGAGAGCCTCTGGAGGGTCCCTGACTCTGAAGGAGACCCACTGAGAGCTGCCCTTAAGCAGAATCAACAAACAAATATATAGCCAGCCATCTGCTCTCTGTGTCTGAGAGAAATTCTATTTCTGATAGTTGGGAAGGAGTTATCAACCCTTAGACACTAGGACAGTCGGGAAGGTTTTCCCACAAGCAGATTCCACCCGGCAACATGATCAGCCACAGGATTCCATCCACAGGCGCTCCTATGTGGGGGGCTCCAGTCCCACCTATATGACGATGCACCTTACAGACTGAAAATGTTGGTAACACACAAATCCTATGTCAGGAATGATAGGAAAGCAGAAACGGACAATAAGCATGTCATAGTTTTGTCAACTTGACATAAACTTAACAGACCTGGGAAGAGAGAATCTCAGTTAAGGAACTTCCTCCATCAGGATGACCTGTGGGCATGTCTGTAGGGCATTTTCTTAATTGCTAATTGCTATTGGAGGGTTCTGCACACTGTGGCCGGCACCATCCCTAGGCAGGTGGGTTGCACTGTATAAGAAAGGTGACTGAACATGAGCGGGGGGCAAGCCATGGTCTCTGTTTCAGTTTTTGTTCCAGGTTCCTGCCGTGAGTTCCTGCCTTAGCTTCCTTCAATGATGGATGGTAAGCTGTAAAACAAAATGAACTCTTTCTTCCCCAAGCTGGAAGAAACTCTTTCTTGGCCCCGAGATTCCCTCTCTGCCTCCCACATGGTGAGATACAGGCAGCCACCTCACCAGCCTGGTTTGCAGGGAGTTCAGTGGTCACCCAAATGTGGCAAGCAGTTCAGACACCGAGTCTTCTCCTCATCGCCTCAGTCCCTTTGCCATGTTCCATATCCTCTCAGACATCTCTCTGGTAAGTCAAAGATGTCACCACATCTTTAAATTGACAAAAGAGTTCTGACTATAATTAGTGGCAATCTCAATGTAGGGGGAAATTCCCAAGAAATGACTTTAACTGAACCCTACAAATTCTAGTCTAGAACTCTTTGGAAGTCTTGCTTTCCATATCTGACTATGTCCCAAGGAAAAAAAAAAATCCAGGATTCATCCATTACCATCTGTCTATTTCCCATGGATTTCCATCATTAAGAATGTCCTATTGAGCCCATCAAAATCAAGACTATCATTAGCTTAATGACCTTTAAAATACTGATACAAGGGAACATCGTATAAATCCATTCTACCTTGCACATTTTTTTCACTTTCTATGATACTAAAATTGAGTCCTTTGTTTTCCATTTTAGGATGGATTTTTCTATTTATGTGAAGAATATCATTGGGATTTTGATTGGGATTGCATTGAATCTGTAGCCTGATTTTGGTAGGTTGTTCGTTTTCATTATATCGAACCTACCATTCCATGAGTATGGGAGATCTGTCCATCCTTTTGTGCCTTTTCAATCTCTTTCTTCAAAGATTTAACGTTTTCATTGAAGAGGTCTTTAATGTCTTTGGTTAGGTTTATTTCTAGGTTTTGTTTTTGAGGCTATTGTGAATGGAAGTATTTCCCCAAACTTTTTCTCTGATTGTTATTTGTCTATAGAAAGGTTACTGCTTTTTGTAGATTGATTTTGTAGCCTGCCATTTTGATGAAAGTGTTGATAATTCTAGACATTTTCTGGTGGAAATTTGGGGTCTCTTATGTATCATATGTCATTTTCAAATAAGGATAATTTGACCTTTTCCCATTAGCATTCCTTTAATTTCCTTCTCCTGTTTTACTATTCTAGGAAGAGTTTCAAGCACTACATAAAAAGGAGTGGAGATAGTGGACACCCTTGTCAGGTTCCTGGTTTTAAGGGGAATGCTTCCAGTTTTTCTCCATTTAAAATGACATTGGCTGTGGGTTTGTTTTGTATAGATTTAATTATGTTGAAGTAAGTTTCCTCCATTCCAATTCCCTCTAGGACTTTTAACATAAATGAATGTTGAATTTTATCAAAGGCTCTTTCTACATTTATTGAGATGACCATGTGATATTTGTATTTGAGTACATTTATATGATTTGTCACATATATTGATTTACATATATTGAACCATCCCTGCATCTCTGGAATAAAACTGTCTTGATTATGGTGGGCGACTTTTCTGATGTGTGTCCATATATGATTTTTGAGTATTTTGTTGAAAATGTTTACATCTCTTTCCATTAGGGATATGGGTGTATAGTTTTATCTGTCTCTCTGTAATTCTTTTCCTGGTTTTGGTATTAGAATAATATTGGTGTTATAGAAGAGTTGGGGAGTTCTTTCTCTGTTTCTA
This sequence comes from Eospalax fontanierii, assembly GCA_035773235.1. Taxonomy (NCBI): domain Eukaryota; kingdom Metazoa; phylum Chordata; class Mammalia; order Rodentia; family Spalacidae; genus Eospalax; species Eospalax fontanierii. Next base: position 104,980,258 of record CM069527.1, on the reverse strand, counting down.
TCTTTTTGAATAATTTAAGAAGTATTGGTTGTAGATCTTTGAAGGTCTGGTAAAATTCTACTGTGAATCCTTCTGGGCCTGAGTTTTTTTCAGTTGGGAGGCTCTGTATGACTGTATCAATTTCCTTATTTGTTATGAGTCTGTTTAAGCTGCTGCTCTCTTCTTGGTTTAACTTTGGCAGTTTCCTTGAATTTAGAAATTCATCTATTTCTTCCAGATTTTCAAATTTAATAGAGCATAGGTTTTTAAAGTAAAGTTCTGTATCTTTTGGTGTCTCTTGTGATGATTTCCCTTTCACTTCTGATTTTGTTGATTTGGATTTGCTCTTTCTTTGTTTTGGTTAACTAGGCTAAGTGTCTGTTTATCTTGTTTATCTTTTCAAGGAACCAGCTCTTAGATTCATTGATTCTTTGTATTGTTTTCTTTGTTTCTATTTTATTAATTCCACTCTGATTTTTGTTACTTCTTATCTTCTGAGTTTGGGTTTGGTTTGTTCTTTCCTTTCCAGAGTCTTGTGTTGTATTGTTAAAGTTATTTATTTGTGCTCTTTCTGATTTTTTAAAAGTAGCCACTTAGAGCTATACTATTCCCTTTTAGAACTGCTTGTAGTGTGTCCAGGGATTTTGTTGTATTGTTTTATCATTTTTATGTCTATCTTTCCTTGTGAATTCACTTTTCAAATACTGAATTGTCTTTGTCATTTCATTTCATCTATATATTTGTATTTTCTGAGTTTCGGTATGTATTATCTCAGTCCTCTTTGACTTGAGCTGTTTGTGTGTTCTTTAAATTTGTTGAATTCTTTGATCACATTTATGATTGTTCTTTTAAATTCTGTGTCCCAGGGTTCCTCTAGGTAGTTCTCATTGTAGATACTTCTGTAGGACTGATGGGGTTTGGTGCAGACATATTATTTTGTTTTTTCACATTATTCATACCTTTTCATTGTAGTCTGTGCATGTGAATTTCTTTTGTTACTTTTGTATCTTATATGAAACTCAAGTCTGTCTTTGTTGAGCTGAAGTTTAATTTTGTCTTTATTGTTGATATAATTTGGTTGCTTTTTGATCTGATATGAATAGTTAGTTGGTCTGGGCTTCAGGTTCTCTCTTTGATTTTTTTTTTAATGGAGGGACAAGATGGATCCAGCCAGGGTAGTTAGGAACTCTTCAGGAGAGTGAAGGAGCCTAGGTCCAAGTCAAGGTGAAGAGTTATCAGGTGGCTGGTTCTAAATAGCTAAGGAAAGGTGTGAGCTCTGGAGTCAAATGACTGGGGCTGGTCTCAAAGCAGGGGAATGGTGACCCAGCACAACAGGATCTCGCTATCTCTCCTAGCTAGTCAAGCACTCTCTGGCAGCCTCAGTGGGACAGGGCTATGGCCCTTATGGGAACAGGATGGAATGGTTCTCACTAGCTAGTAGAGAAGGCTTGTGCTCTGGAGCAGTAGGAGGAACTGGAGATAGTCTCAAAGTAGGGGTATATCTGAAATGTTTAGAATTATGATTTTCTTTTGCAAGAGTGGTTTGAGCAATTACGGTGGCAGTATGTGACTGGTTCCTTTTTACAGAGATCTGTTTGCCTCTGCCTCCTGAGTGCTGAGATTAAAGATGTGCACCACCATGCCCAGCCCCTTTATTTTCTTTTTTTTTATTGTAAGTTTGGGAAATGATAGCAGAGTAAAGAAAAGGATACTGAATGTTTTGGGTCTCATATAATTATAGCTCCTTTCACATTTTTAAAGTGGGAAAACCAAACGTAAAAGTAAAGAATTGGAGCTTTATTATCCTTTATCCTTGTCTAGTCTCCAAAATGAACTTTCTCTTGAGATTTCACATTTCTGGTAGAGTTGTTATGATCCTTTGCTTTACCTAAGACAGACAGCATAGAATCTTTGAAAATTGTGTCTGTTCCTCTTAATTCTGTGTCTCTACCATTGTCTGTTTTCATCAGTGTGTTTGTATATTTGTCTCTCCCTTCCTCCCTCTCTCCCTCCCTCCCTCCCTCCCCCTCCCTCCCTGTGTGTGTATGTGTCCATGCAGATAAGGTTTGTCCTATTTGTTCCTTCTCATTCCTGCCACAGCCAGGGATTTGTATAGGAATAGCAAGGTTTTGGATGGAGGAAAGGGAACCCACTTTTTAACCACGCTTGTTTGCTTACTCATAAAAACAGCATGATATTGGCATAAAAACAAACTAGTAGATCAATGAAACAAAATAGAAGACCCAAACATGAGTAAATGTAATTACAGCCACCTGATATCTGACAACGTTGCCAAGAACACACACTGGAGGAGAGACAGCATATTCAACAAATGTTGCTGGCAAAATTAGATCTCTATGTGTAAAAGAATGATATTAAGCCCATACCTATTACCCCGCCAAAGAAGCTCTGGTAATAACATGAATTCATAGAGATTCAATAACACACTCCTGAATGATGATTGTGTCAAAGAAGAAACCAAGAATGAAATAAAATTTCTTCTGGAAGTAAATGAAAATGATTATAATACAACAAAACCCCTGAACACACTAAAAGCTGTTCTGAAAGGGAAGATTATAGAACCATCCTACTGTAGAGATACTTGCACAGCCATGTTTGTTGCTGCTCTTTTCACAGTAGCTAAGAAATGGAAACAACCTAAACGCCCCTCAACTTATGAATAGATAACGAAAATGTGGTACATTTATACAATGGAGTTCTACTCAGCAGTAAGGAAAGATGAAATCATGAAATTTGCAGGTAAGCGGATGGAACTAGAAACTGTTATACTAAGTGAAGTAACACAGTCTCGGAAAAAGAAGGAACATATGTTCTATCTCATTTGTGGATTTTAGTTCCAAATCCCCAGATGTGAGTATATATCCTGAAGTAACTGCAGACCAGGATAATGGAAAGAAGCCACGGGGATAAATGGGGAAGAAGGAGCTCAAGAGAGGTGGCTAGTAGGAGACCGGTGTTATTAAATTAGAAACGGAAAACAGAGGTGCTTTAACTAGGAGAGGGTAGGAAGGGTCATACAGGAGGAGTGAGAGAAGAGACAACGCTTAGATGGTATGAAAAAACAGAGGGAAATATATTAGTTCAAATTCCTACTGAAAAATACACATACAATATTTGTACATGAATGCATGTATATAGCTGTAGGCTATATAACAAAAAAAAAAAACACAGTGCCAGGAGAAACCCCAAGTTGTTGGTAAGGGTAGTCCAAGAGTCTGCCAAAATTAATACAGGCTTGGGGTCTAGAGAGATGGCCCAGCAGTTAAGACTGTTCTTGCAGAAGACCTGGGTTCGAGTCTCAACACTCACATGGCAGCTAACAACTGTCCAACTCCAGTTCCAGGGAATCTAATGCCCTCTTCTGTCCTCCATGGGCATGGTATGACACAGGTGCACTTACATACATGTAGGCAATACACTCATACACATAAAATAAATTTTTAACTGAAAAAACAAATAACACAGGCTATTGACGCAGCCCTTGATTACTTCAGAATGTAAGATCCTAATGCTGAAGACAGGCCCCACTTCAGACACAGGTCTTGGAGCAATCAAGCTACAACTGACCTGGAAGCCTCCTCCATGAAAACTAGCTCTCATGGTATATCATGTACACAGTATCTCATAGGATACCATCAAGCTGCCACAGGCAAAAAACAATGATCCTATCCAGCTGTAAAGTCTAGTAAATAATGACTGGCTCAGGAAACTATCATTATTGGTGCGTGCGGTAGTGGCACATTTATCTTGGGGGTAATCAACACCTAATTGGAAGTAAGGCCTGCTCAATGGGAGGGCACTCATGTGTGATACTGTAAATATAGCCAAATATACATGCCTAAAGAGGCCATAGATCCTAGAGAAAAACCTATTTTTGCCACATCCCTAGGCAAATGCAATTTCTTACTTTATTCTAAATATATATCCTCACATTTACAGTCAAATGTACCTTTCACACATTAATTTTGCAACAGATGGAAACTATACAGTGTTCCAGAACTGGTCAAACGCAGAGAACAGTGTCTGTAAGGTGCTTAATCCTACCTGACACATTCTCAAAGCAACCTCTACACAAAGGATGAATGTCATCTCTCAATTTCTCAGCAGAGAAGTTTCCTTATGCAGCAGATGGTGATTGACACAGAAACCCACAGTTGGTCAACATGTACAGAAAAAGAGGCCACAGAGTGCTTATCCTTGAATAGGACAGCTATTTCAAACCTCTGCCTTCCAACGCTCAGGGATCATTGAGGAAGAGGAGGTGGAAAGATTGTAAGAGTGAGAGGTGGTGAATGACCACAAGGAAACAGTCTTCCCAACAGCTGGTCAGTAACTCATATGAACACATAGCAATAGCGAGTGTGCACAAGTCCTACACAAGCTCAAACCAGAAGAAATCCCACCATAGACACGGGGAAGTGGGTAAGAAATTTCAACCCAACCTAAGGAACCTTTGGCAATTGGTGACTGCTTGGAGTGGGAGAGACAGTGTCTTACAAGAACAGGACTCTTGATGGGACCAGCGGACGGACCCACACTGAAGGCGATTTGGGGGCACAAATCAGACACTGTAGGCCATTATACATACATGTGTGTGTGCCTGTGTATGTGTGTGTGTGTGCGTGCATGCATGTGCATGCATGAGAGAGAGAAAGTTCATTAAATTGGGTGGAGTTTGGGCTGAAGAGATGACTTGGCAATGAAGAGTACTGGCTGCTCTTGCAGAGGACCTGGGTTCAATTCCCAGCACCCACATGGCAGCCAACAACCGTCTGCTTCAGTTCCAGGGGATTTGACGCTCTCTTCTGACCTCCATGAGCATTGCACAACACAGGTGCACAAAAGAAAACATAAAATTCCAATTGGGCGGAGTACTGTAGGAGGAAGTGTATAGAGGGGAGCAGGTCTAAGTACCAACAAGTTATATCGTATGAAAATTGCAAAAATCCAACTAAAACAAAAAGAAAAAAACGGTTCAGATGATGTTGGATACACCCCCAGTTATTTGAATTTGAATTTTCTGAAAGAGTCACAGGTTTTTTAGAAGGCTCCTACATCAACATTCAAAAGAGGAAGGGAGGGGGCTTAGCAACTGTTAAGAGCACTGGCTGTTCTTGCAGAGGACCCAGGTTTGATTCCCAGCATCCACATAGGGACTAACAACCATCTATAACTCCAGTTCCAGGGGAACTCACACTCTCTTCTGACCTGCATGCACATGGTACACTTAACATGCAGGCAAGACACTCACACGCGTGAAATAAAAATTTTAAAAAATACAACAAAAGAGGAAGAGAGAATGAGATGAGAAATCCCAAAAGCACAAAATGCTGACACCATCAGAATAAAGCAGTGCTGACCGGAGGACCCCAGTTCTGCAGATACAGATTGAAGGAAGACAGATGTTCATACCAAATGAGCTTTTTGTGTAGAAAGTGTGAGAATTACAAAATCTTGCATTGAGAGAGATGGATCTGTTCAAGGAATGATACATTCAGGAACAGCCTTTCTTCTCTTCTGTCTTCACTGGAAACCCTGCCATGCATCTCTGTAGACATGCTGCTATCCTGACTTGGGAAGCCATGAGTTCTATTCCAATTCCTACACGTACTGATTGGAGTTGTGACCTTTGATCAACCACCAGTCACACTGGCCCCCTTCCGCTCATGAATAACATATAGGTGATGTAATGATCTTTCAGGAACTGTCTGGCTCATAAAACAAAACTTTCTGACCTAAGCCAGTGATCTCAGATACCAACCATGATGCATGTATAAAGAAATTGCAGTGTTATCTTTACCTGCGTGTTACATGTGCTGTCTGGTACCATAGCATATAAAACACTGGTAGGTGTGAATTACTTGAGTCATCTGAAAATAGGATGATCACTTTAAAACTGCAGTCTTGTATTGTAACTTTCCCAATTCATGTGGCAAATACCTGATTGAGACAGTTTACAGGAGGATGGGCTGACTTTGGCCCATAGTTCAAGGGTATAGACCACCATGATGGAGAAGTCATAGCAGAGAATCCACAAGAGAGCAGAGAGAGATGGAGACCGGTGCACAACACACTTTCTCTTTTTCAGGCTGTCAGAGACTTCACCCACTAGATTAGTGCTGCTCACACAGAGGGTGAATCTTCCCACTTCAGTTAACCCAATCTTGAGACTCCCTCACGGACAGGCCCAGAGGTTTGATTCCATAGTGATTCTAGAGCCCATCAAATTGACAGTCAGAATTAACCATCACAGTCCTGTTACCTCTCTGGTAATATCTGCTTTCTCCCTAGAAACTTTTTGCATTCCAGATGCCTACATCTTAAGCAAATGATGCTCTCTGTGTCATGATACATATTATTTCTATCAGAGTTGTCATGCTTTGTCTAATTCTCTCCCCAAATCTTGCCACATAAAACTCAAGAACTCTGATGGGAAATGTGGAAATCAAATTTTAGATTTTTCCATTTTAGGTGGAAATCATAGGATTTGCTGCAGTAAGTTTGGCTGCTTTGAATTTTGCTACTTAGCATGTATAATACAGATTTAACATCTCTGAAATACAAAATGCTCGACCTTTTCAGGGATACCACAAGACAACAAAAGTCCACACCAGCCTTCATATGACAGGTCACAGTCAAATGCAGGTGAAAATACTGTACAAAATTTACCTTCTATGTGTATGCACTTATGTGAAACAGACATAATGTGTATTCAGACTTGGGTCAGGGATAGGAAAATAGTGTCATCAGTAAAGTGCTTGTCATGCAATCATTAGGACACAAGTTCTGATCCCCAGCACCCATTTAAAAAGCCAGGTACTGAGGTCAGCACCTGTAATCCCAGCCCTTGGGAGGCAGGGATGGGAGAGTCCCCTGAGGCTTGCTGAATAGCTAAGGAAACTGAACTAATGAGCTGCAGGTTCAGTGAAAAAACCTTGTTACAAAAAAATAAGGTGAAGCACAGTTGAAAGAGACATGTGATGCCGACCTGTAGCCTCCACATGAATACACATGCACACACGTGTACAAACATGCACATACACACACACACACACACACACACACACACACAACCAGGTCCTATTCCCAAGATATCTCATTATGTATATACCACTATTAAAAAAAATTAATTGAAAATCTTAAATACTAGTCCCAAACATTCCAGATGAGGTATGCCTAGCCTAGAATTTCCCATGCTGAGTCTGCCCAGTCATATGGTTTAGCTTGGTTATTCTAATTGGGCCTTATTTAAAACAAAAATTACATCATTCATAACTCAGAAAAAGAACACTTTCAAATTAGAACCTTGCTGTAATTATACCCTAAAAGGCTAATCAATGTTTCAGAATTGACCTCACCCCTTAATTACTTGCACTTTCAGAAACTCCAGATTCAAATATATGGCCAGTATTAGAGAAATGGAAGAGGCCCTGATTAATGTGGCAATTCTCTTGTTTTATGAAAGCAATGGGCACTCATGATCCTTTACACTATCTACTGAGCGATATTAGTCCACTCCAGCACAGACACTCTTCTATTTACCTTCGACTTTGTGTGTGTATATATATGTTCATATGCCTATGTAGGAAGGGATGGACATGTGTGCATCTGGAGGCTGGAGGTCAATGGAGGGTATCTTTCTTATTGCTCTCTACCTTATTTTCTGAGGTAGACTCTCTCACTGAACCTGGAGCCCACTGAATTAGCAAGGCTAACTGGCCAATGAGGTCCAGGCAGTCAATGCTGAGGTCAAAAATGTGCACTTTCGTACCTGTTATGTGGGTCCTGGGAATTCAAACTCAGATTCTCATACTTGTGCTATAGGCACTTTACTGACAGCCATTTCCACAGACCCCATTTGAGTCATGAACATTATGAAGTACAAAAGTGCAATCATTTTCCCAAAAATAAAGGAACAAAATAATTACAACTCATATTCCCTTTTCAGAAGGAAGAAGGGTTCTTCCTTGATTTCTAATTTTCATTTCAAAGAAAAATAAATTTCCTTATATGTCACCTCCAATATGAGTCAGTTTTTTACTAATATAATAAACCATCAGTGATACTTAATTTACAAATCTAAAGGGCCTATCTGATTCATGGTTTTGGAGACTCAAGTCCAAGATCAAGTGGACTCACTGCTTTGGGCCTCTGCTGGGTGTGACAGATGGCAGTGAGGGTGAACATGTGGTGGGACAAGGAAACAAAAAGAGAATGAAGAAGAGACGAACATCCCACAGCACCCTCAGTAACCTAAGAATGCCCCCATGAGACTCCACCTCCCAAAGTTTCAACCACCTCCACATAGTGCCACCCTGAGTACATGCCCATGGCACACTGACCGTTGGGAGACATCCATCCAAGCTAAATCACAGACACACTGGAGTTGGTCTCTGTCACTGAAGACAAGGAGGAGTAAACGGTCCCAAGCCTCTGTGCTGCCACCACCTCCTCCCAATAGGTCTCTCCTACAGACACCTCGAGACCCTGCAGAGTACCAACATGACACCCATGGGAAGGAAGGTCAAGGTCTCCAGCTCTGCTGAGGGGCCGGTTTGAGGGCTACCTCTTCTACTGTCACAGTACTCATTTTTGTTAAGCAATGAAAGAAAAATGTAGAGTTATGCCCACCAACAAAAGGTGGTGAAACTGCCTCGCTTCTCATTCAGATCTCTGCCTTCCTCGTGTGCTCTCAGGAACTAGTAACCTCAAGATCATGTTCTTTTCACATATGAGAAAAGGAAATTAAATATGATTTAGTGTAAAAGACAATTCCAGTATTAGGAAAGTGGTTGTGGGTTCACTCAAGAGACATCTCAAAGCAGCAAAGAATGACCCAGCCTCGAGCCTCACCCCATAGGGAGCACCCTGATTAATAAGAAGTGCATTAACAGAAGAAGCTCACCACTTATGATAGCTGGACATCGCAAATCTCCATGGACTGTGATTTTTCTCATAACCAAAAGCCCATTAAAAAGAAGCAAGACATTTTAATAAACACCCACAATTAGAACTCACATGCACGCCAAGGGGGCTGGCCATAAAATGAGATGTATTAATCTGAGAAACAGAAAACCATTTGATTATGAGAATGGGATCAAGGATGACAAATCCACTGATCTAAAATCAAGCAATAATTTCTGCAAAGAAGGCTTTGCTGACATCAAAGGAAGATCTTTCAAGCCAAAAGAAAGAATAATTTGATCATTCCAGAAACTGAAGAACTGGGGGCAGATCCTAGATCCCAGGGAGGCCCAGGAGCTAGCTGGCCCAGCTTCTACCAATACCACTGTAAAGTCAGAGGGCAGGGTCCATCTGTCTTAGTCACACCCATGTGTTGAGGTCTTCACATTGATCATTAATGAATGAAGAACAACCCCATTTACATCTTTGTCCAGGAGCTACTTAGGTCTTCAAGCCCCAAACTACCTAGAGTTACAAGTCATATTAGGTACCCAACTATTGGCAAAGCAAAACGACACTGTCAAAGAAGACAAAAATGACACTACTTACTGGTTGATGCTCTCTGTGTTTTACCTTTCTTACCATAATTTGGTAATAATGTAATAAATGTCATTACTACCTACAGATGTCACAAGACAAATCTCAGATACTGCTGTTTCTTTCAACAGCAAAAATGCTGAAATACTATTTCAGAAGCCAAACATAAACTCCATTTACAACATAAAGAATAATCTTTTTGTTGCTAAGAAAACTAAATTATTAAAACCCCATGTAGATGAAGAGTTACTTCTTTGAGGATGAGTTTCAGTGCTGGTTTCTTACCAAACATAGCATCACTGCTTCCTGACAGCAGAAGTGGAAGGGCGCACAGTCAAAGCAAACATGTACACGTACTTCCTAAAGGCATTTGCAATACCCTTATAAAGCAGTATCTAGTTCCCATGTCTTAAAAAATTGTCCACTTCCCAATTTTTCCAAGTGCTTTTAGGTCTTCCACTAAAAACAACTAACACTGAGATTGATATTCAAAGTTAGCCCCCGGGTAGATTCAAGCATCCAAATGAATGGCACTGTTAACTGAATAATTAACCTCCATTGATTGAAGTAAGTTCCAAGCTGGGATTTGAATGCTCCTCGCTCCTTGGTGTGAAAGCAAAGCCAAGCTAAAGTGGGGATTTTAAAAATGGAGCCCAGGCCTGCTGATAGAGCCTGGGATGCTCAACAAGTCAGAACTTATTTGAATTTTTTAAACATTTTATTTATTTATAATTTATGTGTATGATTGCATTGCCTGCATGTATATAAGTGCACCTATGTCATGCAATGCTCTCAGAGGTCAGAAGAGGGTGTCGGATACCCTGGAACTGGAGTTATGAACCGTTGTTAGCTGCCATATGGGTGCTGGGAACCAAATCCCAGTCCTCTGCAAGAGCAGCCAATGCTCTTAACAGCTGAGCCATATCTCCAGCCCCCATTTGGATTGTTTCAACCTCAAAATATTTAAACATCAAACACAGGGAGGTGCTCATGTTACAGAGCAAACAGCTGTCTAGCTGGGATAGACTATAAATTCTCTAGTTCATTTGTTGAGAGACCCACATTTCCAGTTTCACTGGTTAATCACCTGGTCATAGGACCATCCTTAGGAAGGTGGGTTCAACTTAAACTATATTAAATAGGTGGGCGGAATACAGAGTGTGTTAACGAGGCAGTGAACTTTTCCTGCCTGGAATCCCGCCTCCCAGGGCCGTTCTTCTGGACCCGGCCACAGACATGTAGCTCTCAGTAAGTCTGACTGCTTTGCTGAATTCTTCAGAAAAGCGTAACCTCTCCTTCTCTTCTTCACATCTCTTTTCTAAACATGCTTTCTCTATGGCTTTGGGCTGCCCTAGTGTCTTGTATTTCTCTACTTTTTCTCTAAAACTTCTTCTCCCCCATGTGGCTGCCAGTCCATCACATGTCTGACCCCACTCAGGCTCTAAACCTGCATGACTTTTTGGCTTCTTTTCTTCTCCCTCCATTCTCTTCCTCCAGGCAGCTGCTGAGATCCTCAGCTTGCCTGCCTTGAGGATTTTTCTTTAAATTCCAATAAAATTGTCCTAAAGCTTCCGATTGGGTCCATTCTTAAATCTTTTATGAATGAGACTAAGAACCCACTAAGGAATGCTCTCATTTCACCCCATTTCACTAGTTTCTTTAGATTTGATGCATCTGTTGTTAATCATCACAACAGCTGTAGTTACCTGCACTGGGCCCACACAAGACCAGCTCCATCAACAATCAGTCAAGGTAGGAGGAGAGGCTCACAGGGCCTATCCTTCACCTCTGAACTATTGGCTACTGATAGATTCTGGGGCAGGGAGAGTTACTGGCTTTAGTTGTGTGCCCCTTGCTGAGCTCACTGATAGCTCTAAATCCATGTTCACACAGATGACCCTGTAAATCTCAGTGGATCAAAAACAAAACAAATAAACATGAACATGAGAGAGATAGATTTCGGGAAGGAGGGGGCAGTGGACTGGGGTGGTGGGAGGTACGGTAAGAGTGGTCAGTATACATTATGTAGATGTGCAAATATGCTGAAGAACAAACTATTAAAAATAAAAACAAAATTTAATTTAAAAAAGAACGAAAGACAGCGACATGTGGTGATGTTGGAAACACTTAGACTTCTGAAGCTCAAACCCTGGCACAGTTCGTTCTCTAAGTGGTCATGAAGCTAATTACATGTTTTAGGTATGTTTTTAGTTGTGTTCACTATTTTTATTTTATGTGTATGAGTACTGCAAGTAAGTACCCAATGGCATGCAACGCTCCAGAAATCAGAAGACGTCAGATTCCCCTGGAACTGGACTTACAAATGATTGTTAGCCACCGTGGAGGCTCTAGGAATCGCACCCAGGTCCTCTGGAAGAGTCATCTCTCCAGAATATACATACATATATACATATATATATCTACATATATATATACACACATACATATATATATATATGTTTATTCATACACATCTTTTAAAAAGTCAAATCTAGGGGCTGGAGAGATGGCTCAACAGTTAAGAGCACTGGCTGCTATTGCAGAGGACTGGGTTTGGTTCCCAGAACCCACATGAAGCTAAAAGATCTGTCACCTTCTTCTGGCCTTCACTTGCCCTGCATGTACTTACATACATGCAGTAAAACACACATAAAATAAAAATAAAGTAAATTAAAGAAATATATTTTGAAAAAAATGGTTTTATCATATCTCATTAATCTCATCAATGGCAACCAACATTACATATTTTTATTGAGTTTCAATATATTTTATTGAGTTTCTATTAAATATACTGAGAATGTTAAGCTTATAAATAAAGCAAAGTAATCAAACTACCCAGGCCAGGACTGCAGCTCAGTGGCAGAGTACTTGCCTATCAAGATATATGGAAATCAAAGATGGTACATGAAGCTTGTGAAGCAAAATATGTAAAATATGTCCTTAAATTGAAGATTTCACAGACACTTAATACCTGTGTGTGACAAGTTGTAGAACTTCGTAAAAACCTCTGTTACAAAAGAAGCTTCTTTGATGCATGGTGACTGATATACTTGTCTGTAAATAATTTAGCACATACTGAGAAAATACATTTGTCTAGGAATGTGACAGCCTTGGGGTTTTCTCTAACATCTATATCCTCTCTAGTCACATGTATTTGGCTATGTTTACAGTACTACACACCGGTTTCTTCCCACTGAGTGGGATTTAAGTCCAATTAGGTAGTTGTTGATTGCCTGCAAGATAAAAGTGCCACTACTGCCCCAATATAGTTTGCTGTACTGGTCATTGTTGTGGTTATTAGGCTTTAAAGCTGAGGTTGAATCATTGCATAATGTTCTCCCTTAGCAGGCAGATTGCATAGTATTCTCAAAACTTTGAGGGCTAGCTTTCAGACAGGTGGCTTCCTGGTCAGTTCTAGCTCCATTGCTCCAAGTTCTGTGTCCAAAGTATGCCCTGTCTTCAACAATAGGGTCTTACCTTCAAGCTCTTAGATGCAGTCAAGGACTGTGGCAATAGCCCGTGTAATTCTGGGCGTCTCTTGGATTACCCTGGCCAACAACTTGAAGGGAGATATCTCCTGTCAGGCACTGTTTCTTGTCATATAGCCTTCCGCTCTGCACATGGACCATTCCATATGGTTTTGAACTAATACATTTCTCTCTGGTTTTTAATATCAGTTAGGCATTATTTATCCCACTTCTCTCTCTCTCTCTTCCTGCAAAACCAAAGTTCCACAACTGGTCACATACAGAGATCAAATGTCTATGAAATACGCAATGCTAAGTGACACATCTACAAATGGAGCCTTTACACCTAAGGCTTATGGAACCGAGTAGAACAAGGGATAGAGAGAATACTAATGCATCTCTCAACTCTCATCAACAACGCTCCCTCATGCAACAGAGGGCTATGAAATGCAAAGGGCCACAAATGGTCAAAGTGCCAAAAATAAGAGTCTGCAAAGTGTGGGTCCTTGGGCAGGATTCCCATATTAAACTTCACCCACCCAGGGCTCAGGGACCATTGGGGAAGGGAGGATGGAAAGCTTATAAGAGCCACAGAAGGAAGTGCATGACACGTGGATACAGAGTCTTAGAGGTTCCTAGGACCTTCCACATATAAACTTACAACGATGGTGACAGCGAGCACAAGATCCATGCAAACACTAGCAGATAAAAACCCAGCATAAAACTGTGGAAATGGGCAGCGGAACCCAATCTTAGCAGAAGAACTAACTATTGGGCAGCTGGTTACTGCTAGGTGAGGAAGAGCTGATCTTCTTTAGAAGAGTGACTAGTTGGGTGACTAGACCCATTTCATGAACTTGCACTGAGGGATGTTTGCGTTACTAACTTGACTTGATAGACCTTAACATAAATGACAGAATGCATGAAATCCAGGGAGGGGACTATGGGAGAGTGCCGCGACGGGGAGGGGTGTATAACGATGATTAAGATGTTGTGTACAAGATACACAAAAACTCAATTTAAAATAATTTTTAAATGTTTGAGGATTGAAGAGTTAAAAGATAACTTCTGAAAATTCAGTCTTGAAACAAAGCTAGATCATGAAAATGAAGGAGCCGTAAAATGCCTGGAAATTAAAGGAAAACAAAGTGAGGTGAGATCTGCAGGCTCTTCCCTTTATCATAAAAGGAAATGAAGGAAATGTGTATCTGAGGTAAGAGTTCCAGACATGAGCCACAGAGGCCCAGGACATTTCAGTCTGTCCTCACAGAAAATTCTAGAAAGAAGTTCCCGGTGATCCCACCACAATGTTTATCTCATCGCCACTTCCAGAACCAGACTCACTCCACCTTCTGCATCTGGCTTCTCTTCCTCCTGCTGCCTCTAGGAAAAGCTGACAAGAAGCCCCAAAGGAAATGGCCTCTCAACCCCTGCCTCAGGGTTCTCTCTCTCGCCCCCACCTACCTCCCTCCCCACCTCCCACTCTCTCTTCCTCCATTTCTCCCCCAACCCTCCTCTCTCTAACTTGAAGCATTAGAAAAAACAAACCTGAAGGGGGTGATTCACTGGAAGCAGAAAAGGAAATTTATTGCTTTTCTAATCCAGAAAATACACAAATCTGAAAAGCGCAGTCTCCTAGGAGAAAATGTGGCAATGACACAAAAGAGCTGCAGTTGAAGCAGTTCTTCTCCACCCTGTTATCCACATTTGGAAACTACATTTCTGTATTTTTAAAAGAAAATTAATGAAATGGAAAACATTTTAAAATCACAAAAGTTTGCCCTGTAGAAAATGATCAAAATGGCCAGCAATCTGTTTAGAGTTCCTTTTCCGCTAATTAGTTCTATTCAACTCTTGTAGACATTAAACCTTATTAAAATCAATTCAGAATTCTTTTTCAATATTAAATTTGTATTCAAACTTATGGAAAGGAAGACCTGAAGGGGCTAGAGGTCTTTGTGTAATAATGAAGAAAGGATACCAAGACTCTCTTGCCCTTCGCACGCCACCCCCAGCAGTCCACAGGCATCCACTTCAGCCAGAGGGGGCACCTATTGGTTGCCAAATGCACATATACTATCTGTCTGCTGCATCCTCCCTCCTTCTGTGATGGTCAAAACCTGTTCTCCATCCTTCTTCTATGGAGTATTTCCGGACTCTCAGGGCTCTCCTCTGAAACTGCATTGTCCACTCCTTGATTCTAATGGTTTCATAGTAAATAATAATCTGTCTGGTTTTTTGTTTTGTTTTGTTTTGGGGGGTGTTTTTTGAGACAGGATCTCATAGAGCCCAGGCTGGACTTAGACTTGCTATGTAGCTGACAATGACCTTCTGCCTGTGCCCCCTAGGTGCTGGATTGCAGTCATGCACTACCCTGCCTGAGATATTCAGTGCTGGGGCTCAAACCCAGGGCTTCTCACATCCCCAACCAATAATGAAATTTTATTAATATAACACAGACTAAGACTTTTCTTAAACAGGGGCTTTAAATACTGTAATTAACACAGCATCTGGTACACTCTAAGTGTTCATTAAATACATATTGAATAATAATTTTAAATTGCCAGTATTGTATATAATAAACTGAAAATTATATCTTGCTGTAAATAATAACCTCTATCTTTTCATGCCATGGGAGGTGTCCTCTGTCATGCCACTGTTTTCTCGTGTGGGGTGTGTGGTGTAAGAGGTCACTGATGAACAAATGAGAAAGACAATTCCAGCCCCTCCTGCAAGTCACCCTTTCTTTATAAACAGAAGAAGCAAACTTCTTACTCTCCTTTTCTGCTCTTCTCTGTCAGCATGAGATCTCCTCCGTACTGGACCTCACATTGTTTCTCAAATTGAAACATACAAACAGGTGCTTTTTTATGATTAAATGGGTTAGAATTGAAAACTGACATTTTATGAACTGGATTATGCATAAAAAGGAGTTGTCAGACAAGGTTTACAAATACTTTTATTTACAAGGAAGTATTGCGATAGTGTTTGTAATACAGGAATGTCATATTGGTAAAGTTCTAATATTAATAATGGATCCATAAACACATAAAAAGAGCACTATAGCTGCCATCAGCAGAAAGGTTTCTCATGCTTTTTCTTCTAGTTTTAAGAAGAAATCTTCAGAATTCCAGTTACAAGATTTACAGCCTTTCAATCTCATGCCCTATAAAATCTTATGTTCAGAGGTTAATAAAATAAGATTAGTCCTGAGATTCTACAAGTTGTATTCTTTTCTTCTTTCCTTTCAAGCAAAATACATTAAAAGAAACAGTCTAGGCTGGCAAAGGAATTCTGCAACAGCTGGCCACTAGTGGAGTTTAGCTGCCATCCAGTGGCTGAAAGGAAAACTCAACATAATCCTGGCCGGCAGAGCTGAGGAAACGGACCTCTCCACACTGCAAAGGTTCTCCCTGATTCACACAGACCTTCTCAAATTTACAAAAGCAACACACAGCAGAAGGTGGGGAGTGCTGAACCCTTTAGTGGAAGAGAAGCCAGTGCCTCCTCTTTTACAGTTCTAAGCCCCCAGAAGCACATCCTTATGCCTGATATGGCAGGCATACCTGTAATCACAGCAGTCTGGAGTTAGAAGCAGCAGACCTCAAATTTGAAATCAGAAGCCTAGACTACTTAGCAATACTCTGTCTCAAGACAGATAAACCGCTGTCTAGGTTCCGATGATTTCCTTTGCAAAATTCTCAGTCTAAAACTTATGCCTACTTATAGGAGCCAAGATAACAATAAAATATTTATAAGTAGTAAAATACATTTCCCACATAAAAGAGAGTACATTAGAGACAAGAACTTTGATATCAGTCTCCAAAGAAATATACCAAATCTATCCACAGAGTAATCCTAACATTCACATAGTGAATTGACTTTGATTTTGATCATTTTCTTATATGTTGAATACAATCTTCTCTTCTTTATGGCTGTTGCCTCCTGTTCTAGTTTGATCTCTGTTGATATAACAAACACCATGACTAGAAAAATTTTAAGGGAGGAAAGGGATTATTCCAGCTTATAGGCTACAGACCATCATTGAGAGAAGTCAGGGCAAGAATTCAAGCAAGAACACAAAGGCAGAAACCATGAAGGAATGCTCTCTGGCCAGCTCACAGGCCCATGCTTAGCGAGCTTTTTAACACATCCCTGGACCACCTGCCCAAGAAACGGCATTGCCTGAAGTGGGATGAGCCCTCCTCTCTCAACGAAGACAGTCAGGACAATCCCTCACAGACATGTCCTCAGACCAACCTGATATAGACAATGACTCAAAATGAGACCTTTCTTCAGGTGATTCTAGGCTGTGTCATGTTGCCAGCTAATGCTAACTGGGACACCTCTTTTAAACAACTCTAATACTTTTTTTGAAATATAGGTGGTTTAACTATAAAAATAGTATGACACTAATGTTTAAGTCATTAGCAAAATATCAACCTGGGTATCATGAAGACATAGTCTTTCAATCTGTGAGAAATGCTTCCAATTTTCTTAAAAGGAGGAAAAGACAGAGCTGAGTGTGTAACTCAGAAGCAGAACACATGCTTAGCATGTACAGCCCTGGGTTTAATACCCAGCAAAACTAAATAAATAAAATTTAAATATATCTATAAACATACATGTACATATGTCTTTGTTTCTAGCTTAAAACATATGAAAACTTTTTAAGTTACTAAATACTTAACAAAATATGAATTAATGACTGTAGAAAATACTGGCCTTTATTATTCATTTCACCTTCAGATTGGTTCTAATTTTTCATCATTGTAAATAACACTGTAATAAATATCCCGATGTACAAGTCCTTATATAGATCTCTGCCTCTTTATTTCAATAAGTTACTAGGATATTTACCCATTAAAAATTATGGACTGGTTCCCATGAGAAATTTAATGTGATTTCATTTCATCTTTGCCAAGTAACAGATGAGAAGCAGTAAGTCACGTTATCTCCTTGCAAATTCAATTTGTAAGTCCTAGACAACAGAGAAGGTAACGTTCTAAAATATTTATTGGACATTCATCTTCTGCAGTTTGTTTTCTTTGTGCTTTGTGAATTGCTTATTCATGTCCCTTCCAATGTTTCTGTTGATCATTTTCTTCCTATTGATTTGATTTTTAAGACTAAAGATACAGATACACTCAGAATAGTAAAATTTCAATATTACTATCATACAGAAAACAGCTAAAGACAATGACCTTAAGTGGGCTGGGGCTCAGGAAATGATACTCCTAGGTTAGGTGCTTGGGCACCCCCAGGACAGGGAGCCGGAGGACACTGGACACGCTGGAAACAACCTCAGAGTCAAGGTCTTTCTGCCCTTCTCTGCCCATCTGTGTCTCTTGCTCCTCCAGTTCCCTGAAGTGATCTATAGAAACCAGGATTTCTCTTTCCCAGATCAGAGTAAGTCATAAAAACTAGAGCCATTTTTCCCAAAAGTCAGCCATAAAACCTAGACTCACTCTAAGCTCCCCATCTTCCTGTCTCAACCTTAACCATAAAGAAGTCTCTGACCCACTACTGTTTAATAGGTCCTGAGACCCTCATTCCACAGGGGTCTTGCCACATACCCAGGAGAAAGCAAAACTGCACAAGGAGGCCCAGAAGAATCCAGACAGGCCTTGCTGGAGCCCCTTTAGTTCATTACATGAGCACATGCCCTTTCAGGCACTCACATTCCCACCCAGATGGGCCTTCTTCATCAAACCTAAGCACAAATCAGAAAGCTGCTTTATATTGCATCAATGTGTACATGCTCATGTGTGTGTGCAAGTGTACCTGTGTATGGATGAGCATTCATGAGTGTCTGCGTTCATGTGAAGGACAGAGGACAACTTCTGGTGTCAGCCTCAGAAACATCCCCCACCTCTATTGTGACAGGGTCTTTTATCAAACCTGTATCTCACTAGCTGAGCTAGACTGACTGACCAGCAAACTGCAGAGATTCTCCTGCTACAACTTGCCAGCGGTCTATGGGTAAGCCACCATGCCCAGCTTTTTTATATGGGGCCTGGGGGCCTGCTTGCAAGGCAAGCATTTTACTAGCTACACTATCTCCTCGGCTCCTCAAGACAAACGTATACATATGTGCACACATGTATACATGCATGCACACATATGTATACATATACGTACAAACATGTGCACATACATGCATGTATGCATACACACATGCATGTACCCACATACACCTACATACATCACCCACACACAAAAAACAATGAGGAGGAGAATAATAAGTGTAAGGAAAGTAGAGAAACTTTTGCAAACCTCTATTAGCAGGATTCTTGTTAAAACTGGACTTGGCAGGCCAAAGACCATGTCTAGTCAAAGCAAGGTCTGAGCAGAGACTGACTGGACTCGTTAAACCAGGCCCTTGCCACAAGTAATGGAAGTTGTGATCACTGTTTGAACCCACTGGAGTTGCTGATTAGAAAACAGAGGAATGGACATGGAGAAGCTGAACAGAGAGTCCCGGAATGCCTTAAAAGATACACAAGAAAAAGACTCCAGAGAATCAGACTCTGAAATTGGACAGAAACCAAGAAAGGCTGGAGGCAGAGGGATCAGGTGGGTCACTCTTCAGGGAATGGTCTCCAACTGATCCCTAGAAGTAACTGTGACTTTGAGTCACCTCACACAGATTCCAAGTCCAAGATAAGGAAGTTTGTCGGAAGACCCTGACAGTAGCAGGGAGTGGGGAGAGCCTGGTGGCCAAGCAAACGCTGAGGAAAAGAACTGAGAGCCATGCTAGAGTCATCTCCAACAACACAGTAGCCAAGGTGGGTAAAGAATGCATGGTGGTTTGAAGGAGAATGTCCCCACAGGCTCTAAGTATTTGGACATTTTGTCCCCAGTTAGTGGCGCTGTTTTGGGAGGTCTTAGAAGGTGTGGTCATGCTGGAGGACACACATCAACGGGGGAGGGCTTAGAGAATTCTTAAAGCCTTGCAGGATTCCCAGTCGCCCTCTGCTTCCCATGCCTGCCACAGGAAGATGTGAGCACTTAGCTTCTGCTTCTACTCCAGCCACCTCTGCTGCCATGTGTCCCTGCCATGATGGAATCTTGCCCCTTTGGAACCATAAGCAAAATAAACTCCCTTCTCACCTCAAGCCATCTCATTTATCCCTTTTCCAAAAATGGCATCACCTTAATGTCCAAAACACAGTATTTGTGATTCTTGTCTTCCTGGTCTATAAAAATTGCCACCTACCTTGTCTACTTGGCAAATTCCTATTCTTTGGTTTCCACTTTGGCAGTACTTATTTCTTCATAAAACTTCCTTCACATCACTCCCTGCTCTCCATCCTGAGCCCTTCTATTTGTAAGCGACCTTGACAGGGTCACTGAAAAATAATGAAGATGTATACTTTTGCTTCTTCTTGGTCTCTGGCAGGAACGCTTTATTTTTAATTCCAACAGGGCCTTCAAATGACTTGCTTAGGGTCATGTAGACCTGGACACCTCATCATTTGAAGCCATGGGCCTATCAGCACCCACTTACTTAAGTTGACAAACCCAAAATTAAGGGAGGGGAAACCAATAAAACCCTTAAAACTCAGACTCTTCCCGGAGGACATTAGATTTCAGTTTCCAGGTCCCAACTCCACTTGTGGAGAGCTTCATCTTTCTGTGGAGTGCATATGTGTGATATGACTCGTATGTGATGGATGTGACTGCCTTTCAATAAAATCCGCTTGTTGCATTCTATGGTCTGATATTTTTTTTCCTACCCTTAAGTATGAAACCAAAATGAAACCAACAATACCCTAAGACTCATAACGTCCCAAACCACAACAACATATTCTTGCACACAACACATTATACTGTAGTCATGTGTTTACATGACTTGCCTTCTGCTAGAATAAGTCCCTTAAGCATTTATTATTGATAAGATATTAATAATACTTAAGATTCTGTACCCTGATATAAAGTCAACAAGTTGTCGTTTTCAAATGCAGTCCCTTTTGTCCTCTAGGTCAGTCAGATTAGATATAGATTGACAGAAACATCCATGCTTCATCAATACCCTTGCTAGGTTGATGTCAATGTGTTTTAATGTATTTGTCTTATTAAGTAGAGGGAAGGTTCATTGGGGATGAAAATGGTCTTTTCTTAATCCCACACCATCCCCACATTCCCACTCATTCTCCTCCACAACTCTCTCCCAGCCTGAGAGGATCTTTAACACCCAGGAAGGTTGAAACATTAAATTGGTATCAGGGTGGCTGTCGTGACCGTCCACTTCACACATCGAGGAAGAGAGACCCTCAACTGGGGGCTTTCCTCTATCAGATTGGGCTGTGGCATGTGTGTGAGGTGTCTTCTTAATTGAGCGATATGGAAGGGTCCAGTCCACTGTGGTGGTGCCTCCTCTGGACAGGTGGTCCTGGGCTGTACAGGAAAGCAGGCAGAACACAGGCCAGAGAAACAGGTCAGTAAGCAGCACTCCTCCATTGTCTCTGCGCTAGTTCCTGCCTCGGGGTTCCTCCCTTGAGCTCCTGCCCTGACTCCCCTCAGTGATGGCCTCTGATCTGTGAGTTCCAATCTGAATTAACCCCTTTCCTCCCCAGGATGCACTTAGTCATCGCAGCCACAGGACGCAAACTAGAGCAGTGACCCTCACTGCTAGCCCCCTCCTCCTCTGGCTTTGTGATTGCTCAAGTCATAAGGAGACACAGTTTCCACAAGAGCGAACAAGCACAGCTTGGTGAACGTCAACTATGTGACCACTGAGGTGCCATGTCGCCATCACTATTGTCACCGTGGCTATGAGCCCTCCTGGTTAAGAAGATACACATGATGACCCAGAAGCTACAGGTAACTGGTTTGAGAGATCAGGAGCCTAGAAGGGACCAGGACAGTTTCAGGACATGCTGCCCCATGGCTTTCCAGAAGCTGGAGAGTTTCTGTAGGGTGGACTGGTTCTCTTGAGTCCAAAAGGGGAGGGGGCCATAGGAGTATCCAGGAGGCAGGACTTTGGGGACATTAACGGAGAAGAACAGTAGCAAACAGAAAAGAGGCCCATAGCACTAAGCTCAATTTAAACTGCTAGAAGATGGAAGCAGAGGGGGAGTGCCATGTGGGAGGGCAGAACAGGTAAGGGAAACAACAGGATACTTGAGGGTTCAAGGCAGTCCACCTACTACATCACATGGGAGTGTTCTGCTTTTCACCAATCTCTCTGCTAATTTACAGCCACATCAAAGTTCTGTTTCAGGTACTGCTATTGACACTGGAGACTGGTTTATTCAACATCCATTCTAATTCATTTCTAGCATCTGAGGTTTTTCATAACTCAGTGACTTGTATCTAAAACACATTCCCTGTGAAGCCACCTAGAGTTAGGGGTTCATGTATCATTCAGAATTCTCCAGTTAGATAACTTGCATGAGATCCTGAATCAGAACTAAGTTTGGAGAATATGAGACATCTGTTTTACTAGTGGAAATAATGGCTGGAGTGATGTGATGCTGGAGCCAGAACCCAAAACAGAAACTCAGTAATGGAGAGTCCTCAGGGTCCCCATTCTACAGTGTGCTTTTGGATCTTTGTCTACCATTTATTTTATTCAGAGCTCCCAATAACAGTGTGGTAGCTACCCCCACTACAAAATAACTTTAGTCAAATAAAGTGGAGAGTCATGGCCATGACTGGGAGCAGTAATCGAGCAGAAGACAGGAGAAACAATGCCCGAGAATCTGGGATGGTAGAGTCTGAGTGTGGCCTCCCGCCTTGCCTGAGTTGCAGACAGTGTGCATCACCTTCAGACACCGGGACACACATCCGTGTCACATCACAGAGGGTTACTTATTTGCCACTTGTGGTGGTCTTGAAGGAAGTCTCAGGGAAGGGCGGGTGGTAACTAGGGGGAGCACGGGGAACACAGAACTTAGGGAGGCAGCTATTGAGCAGAGTGATCCCCAGACTGGGGAGTCAGTGAACCCAGCCCCACCCTAGAGGAGCATGGACTGGAGCCCATCCAGACAGTGGGGATTCAGGGGTCAGTGACAAATGGTGTTTGCTCCCAAGGCTATCTCACAGTGACCAAGTGAGACAAAAATTTAGCAGCAAGTAGTCAACTCCATATATGAAAACACACAAGTGCTGGTACTAAACGTGTGACAAATGCAGGGTGGCCACTCCTACCACAAACCTTTTTTATTTCATTTTATTTTGTAATGTATTTCTATTTTTTAATGTGTATGAGTATACTGCCTGCATGTATGTAAGTACACCCATGCATGAAATGTCCACAGAGGCCAGAAGAGGCCATCAGATCTCCTGGAACTGGAGTTACAGACAGTTCTTAGTTGCTATGTGGGTACTGGGAACTGAACCACAGTCCTCTGCAAGAGCAATCAGTGCTCTTAACCACTGAGCCATTGCTTCAGTCCTCCATTTTAGTTTTATGTGTAGTGCCTACAGAGACCAGAAGAGGGCATCAGAACCTCTGGAACTGGAGTTAGAGATGGTTGCTACCCATTGTGTGGATGCTGGGAACACAAACTAAGATCCTCTGCAAGAGCAGCCAGCGCTCTTAACTGCTGAGACATCTCTCCAGCACTACCAGCCTTTTAACTACGCCTCCTGGCAGTACCTTCTCAAGACATTCATCTAGGCACTCACTACTGACACTGTAGCTGAGTGATTCCTCTGGTTAGGAGCATTGCTGGCATCTAGCCACTAAGCACACATTCTTAGTTATGACATTGTCTCCACACACAGCCAAATATCCACAAAGCTGTACTAGGTTAAGAAGCACAGAGACAGGAACAGAGCTTAATCAGGAACTGACTCTAACATAGCCATGGGTCTAGATCTGAATGCTTCACTACACAGAGGCCCAATTCTTAAGCCTCTCTGAGGCTGGAGGCGACAGGAACCAGGTTTGAGGTAGTGCTCCTGTTATTCACACTGTCCAGTAGGAGGCTTTCAGCTTTGAGTGGAGTCCAGAGTAAGACATAGTTCCAGCTGGTGAAACCACTGTGACCCTCTGATTCATCTTAAAGGGTTCAGGGAAGTGGGATACTAAACAAAAGCCAGAGAGGAAAATCACACCTGCAACCTCTCACCTTGGAACTAGATCTCCACTTTTTAAAACAGCTCCAGGCTGGGGCTGGAGAGATGACTCAGCAGTTAAGAGCACTGGCTGCTCTTGCAGAGTCCAGTTCCCAGCATGTACATGAAGGCTAACAATTGTCAAAACTCCAGTTCCAGAGAATCTCATGCCCTCTTCTGGCCTTCATGAGCATTGCGTGTATGTGGTACACTTAGGTACATGTAGGCAAAACACTCCTACTCATGAAAATAAAAGTAATCAACCAAAAAAATTAAAATAGCTCCAGGCTTGTTTCAGGGCCTAGTTAAGCTGAATAGGATACACACACACACACACACACACACACACACACACACAGTGTATATATAAAACAAAACAAGAGCTGGAGAGATGGCTCTTGGAAAGGACACAGGTTCAAACCCTAGCGCCCACATGGCAGCTAACAACCATCTGTAACACCAGTCCCAGGGGATCAATGCCCTCTCCTGACCTCTGTGGTCATTGGGTGACATGGGTCCACCCACCTACATGTAGGCATTATTCTCATACACAAAAAATAAAAATAATAAATATTTTTTTAAAGAAAGTGGGAGGGTTGTTGGGAAGAAGAAAGGGTTCTGAGAAGTCGGCAAGGACTGAGAGAGGTGAGTGGGAGAGCGAGTTATCCAAATACACTCATGAAAATACATGCATGAAATCATCAAAGAATTAAAAATAAATCAACAAATAGCAAACTAGCCCCAGGCTTCCTACAGGGTCTTATGAGAGCTCCAGTGAGCAGGGTGCCTGGCAGCCACTCCCTGAGCTCAGTGTTTCCTGATCCCTTCAGTCACCTCGGCCTTCACAAAGACTGTGCAAAGGAAAAACAGCTTCTCCTCTCACCACATTCACACAAGATGTACGGGGTTTCCTCACCAAGCAATTCCCCAATCCTCTACATGTACCAACTAGGAATCAATTTAATACTGACACTAAGTCCCCATAATTAGGAAAGGAACCACAGGTTAAGGGTTCAGGCTGCACTCAGTTGGAAGAAGTGGATCACCAGATGGCCACGCTTGTGTCCAACTTAGCTACAACCCTGGCCAGTCCACACGGTTTACAAGAACAGTTCACAGAACTCTTTACCTGCTACACCACTGTATTACAAAGGGTATGGTAAGACACACAGGTGAGTAGACAGATCAGGCAGATGTTCACAGAGTGAGGTCTGGAAAGCTGCCAAGAATAAGTACTTCTGCCTCTAATAATCTACCATCTGGGCACCAAACCAGAAGCTCCCAAACTCCATGGTTCCAGGTTTTTACTGAGGTTCCCTTCCACCACCATCATGATAGATCAAGTCACTGATCACTGGTAACTAGCTCAATCTCCCACTCTGCCCCCAGCAGGTCAAAGAGCAAGCCAAAAGTTCTGAAACTCTAATAGCTCAGTGGTATCTCAGTCTCTATCCTGAAGCTCCCTAGGGAACGTCTGCTATTGGTCAGGTCATTAGCAGGATTCTCAGGGTCTTAGAATCTGTTGTCCGAAGGCTGGGCAAAGCGGTGTGTGTCAGCAATCCCAGCACTCAGGAGGCTGAGCAGGCAGTAGGACTACATAGTAAAGACCTTCAGAAAATCAAAACCAGCCTGGTGTGGTGGTGTACACCTTTAATTCCAGTCCTCCAGAGGCAGAGGCAGGCAGATCTCTGTGAGTTCAAGGCCAGCCTGGCCTACATAGCAAGTTCTAGGCCAGATGGAGCTTCAAGGAGACCCTGTCTCAAAAGAACCTAAATAAATAAATATATCAAACAACAACAAAAAACTGTTCTTCCCAGGAACCAGGGACAGAGATGAACACATGTTTCTTACTCTGTCCCAGGAAGTCCTGAAGGTATAGGACAAGTCTTCTCAAGAGCTCACAGCACCTCCACCCTGAGCCATGACTGTACAGCCCCTCCCCCTCAGCCCATACTTGGGGCTTCTTGGAAAGCAAAAACATTTCTCCTCCTCCTTTGTGTCACGAATTCTACCTATCTATCCCCTCTTCCTAGCACCTGAAAAGTGGAATCTTAAAAGATCATTCCAGCTTCCTTCTGGACAGATTAGAAAATGATAAATGGAGAGGCCTGGTCACTTCCCCCAGGTAGCGGAATAGACGGGAAGTCACCAGGACACCGGGGGACCCCTTTACAACGGTCCTCAGCATATCTGAAGGAGAGCGATGGCTTAGGCTCCTCAGGTAAGAACTGATGCTGCATCCAACCTCCATTTTCCCTGACAGCCACTATATCCTGAGAAAAGACTTATCAGCCTCTTGTATTTCTCTACACTAGTAAGCTGCTAGAAGGGTTCTGATGACACACCATAAAACTTTCTCATGGGTCCATATCTGTTGTCTTGTCCTATCTGTAGATATCTACCAAGTCTTTGGAATTATAAGATTCCCATCCAAATACAAACAATCATAACACACTTTGTCTAGAGTGTTCTTAACTGACCCACAGAAATATACTAGAATTGGAAATAATTCTTGTGCAAGAAATTAGACACATAAGCATTTTCTTTTAAGATACTGCTAAAATTATAAACAAAATCACCTGCTGAAATGACTTAGTTGTCTATGAAAAAATAACATTTATAAATTTCACACATATAAATACTTAACTGGTTACATAATATATAGTGGGCTAATTATATAAAACTTACAGATAAGCTTTTTATGAAGAGTTATATTAGTAAAAGCCCAATGTATTTTGCTGCCGCTCTTTAATCTCCAGTAGTCTGCACTGTAAGTCAGACTCACCACAAGGTGGGGCTACTCTGCAAGCAATTTTATGGCTAGACTGCAATGCATCCGTGTTCTGGACATGTTTCATTATGTGTCACTCCCATTAGCAGTCTGACAGAATGGCTCATTAACAGCAACTTTGAGACTCATAAATGAAGGTAAATGGTCAATATTTCTAGAACCATCTTAGAAGCTGCAGCTTCTCAACCTCTGTTCACTCAACCTGAGGCGTACCTGTGACACCACCTCCCAGGTTTTCCGATCTAAAGGGTGTAAGATGCCTATTACTGCCCCATCTCTGCTCCCAGGGTCCACTTCGCTTTAGCTCCCATCTTAGTCCCATAGGTGCTTGCAGATTCAGCATGAGTGAAGGTCTATTTCCTGTCTCATAGTGCTCTTTCACTGTGTAGAAGAGATGAGGGAGTTCTCTGGGGTCTCTCTTATAAAGACACTAATCCCATCCATGAGGATATTGCAGGTTAGGGTTTCATCAGCTGAATTTATGGCGGACACAAACATTCAATCTTCAGTGCTCTCTGATTTCTTCAGAAGACGTGCAAAGGCTGAGTCAGTGATCTTGAAAGATACCATTAGCTCATGAGGAGCAGAAAATCTCTTCAGATCTAGAAGAGCAGCACGAAAGGGGCTGGAGAGATGGCTTCTTGCAGAGGACCTGAGTTCGGTTCCTGGCACCCACGTGGTGTCTAACAATGTCTGTAACTCCAGTTCCAAGGAATCTGATGTCCTCTTCTGGCCTCTGCACTTATATACATGCAGGCAAAACATTCACATACATACAATAAGAATAAATAAATCTAAAAAGAACAGCACAGAAAAAGAAGAGGGCTGGGGAGAGCCAATAACCTTAGCTGAGCAAGTGTGGTAGACGCAGAGCAAACCACACACTTCGCCTCCTTAGAGCCCCGTAGCAACCTTGCATTGAGGTTGGATTTATCACATCTTACAGGGAAGAAAACATACAACTTGAAAGGCATCTGGCTATAGGTCATGCAGTTGAAGTGTAAGGTCAGTCTGATTACAAAGTTGCTTGTCCTTCTGTGCTCAAAGGTACATTTGTAATCCTATTTACAGAACTAGGGTGCACATGATATGATCTTAGCATGGAGTCTTTTGTTATTGTTGGGTTTGTGTCTAGTATCTTGTTTTAACTGGTGGTTTCTGTTGTTTTGTTGTTTTGGTTTTGGTTTTGGACTCTGCTGGGCATTCCACCCAGGAACTCACACGAGGTAGGCAAGCACTCTACCACTAAGGAGCCTACTGCATTTTTATAAAAAGTGCCAAACTATGGAATCAAAGTGTGTGTTTGTTTGTTTTTAAGTTTTAACCATTATTGGTATTATCTCCAAGAATATCAAAGAACAATTCAATGCTTAGCCAGTAGCAACGTTCCTCAAAGTCTCCAACTCTGACCCCACTCTGTCTGTATCTCAAGACTTTTCTAAGAGTTCTTGGCATATAGCTCTTTCAAAGTTTTAAGATCTCCCTTCAGTCCTGCCTCTTTCCTCTTTCCTATCTCTGAATCACTCCTGATCCTTTCTTGCTTGTCTTGTACAGCACAAGACTACAAGCTTCAGATCCTCCCTGCAGAGAGAAGAGAATCCTCACAGATCTCTCAACTGTATCTTACTCCCAGCCCAGGTCAAAGGAACGTGACCCAGTTACACAGGGTTTTGAGGGTTCTCTTTCCTTTGTCTTATGTTGGTCACTAGAGAAGAGTCTGATGTAGTAGGCCTGTCCTCAGTGGCTAGAGACCCAGTTCATCACCTGAGGATCACTGCAAAAACTGATAGACCTGAGCCCAACAGAAGGTGGCCCAATCCCCACGACCACCTATCTGCCATAAGTTTCACTGTCATAGAGCCTGGGGACTCTAAACCACAGCAAAGCACTTGAATTCTGCAACCTCCTCCCTCTAGCAGGGTATTTAACACTGAGTGCATTTTTGAAAACATGGAGAGTGGTTCTCACAGGTAGATTTCAGTGCTGTTTAATTCCTGCACCCCAACACACTCAAGACACATTCCCCACATGGAGCAGAGTGAGGTAGGGAGTCTGGGAATGTGGGAAACCTGCCCAGCCCACATACTACAAAGCTAAAGGAAGCCAAATGAGCTCCTGGTGTGCAAAGAAAGGAAGCTTCTAAAAGGAAGAAAGCACTGGTGGGCACTGGACATTTGCCAGCTAAGACAGCGTCTCACGGCCCTCTTCACCAGTATGTTCCATTCTGTATGCCCCCTCTTCTGCAATGGTCCCTGAGCCTTGGAGGGGTGATATGGGTCCCCCATTTAAGGCTTGGCACTCCACAGTCACCTGTTCTCAGCATCTTGGCCAGCTTGAATCTCTGCATTAACCAACACTTGCTACAATAAGAAGCTTCTTTGATTAAGGCTGAGGGCAGCACTAGTCTATGGGTGTAGACACATTATTTAGAGGCAGTTTTATAAACATGTCCATTTAGCAAAACAGTAGTAGTAGGCTCTCCCCTAGTGCCTGTGATCTCCCCAGTCACTGCCTTTGACCAGGTCCACAGTTTCAGGTATGAACTCCCACGTGGGGAAGGGGATCAAATTGGATCCAATCAGAAATCAGTTGGTTACTCCCAAAACAGTAATTGCATTAATAAGTACCTCTTGCCTAGTGAGTTGGTATTGTGGCATATATGATCCAACACTTGGAAAAACCCTTGCTGACTCTTCTCCCCTAGGTGTCTGCATAGAAACTTCCAGAACTACAAAGCCTAGCCAGCAGGGATGACGTTTCCAGCTAAGTCCCAGTAGTTTATACTTTTCTTTCATTAGAGGATACATAGATTTTTAAATGTTTCTTTTCTTTTCTCTCCTTCTCCATGACATTCTTCTCCTTTTCCCTTTTTAAGTTTAGTGTGCTGCTCCTTTCTTTCTCCCCTCTCTCCATCCCCTTCATTCCTTCACTTTATCCTAATAATTTTAAACTTTACAGCACACTGTACATCATTCTTGCCACTTCCTGTTCTGTGGTTGTTGTTGGTATACTAGTTCCCTTATTCAAGTTTAAGTGTATCTCTGTATCTGTTTTGGTTCAGTGTTATTGCTATTACAGTTGGTTTTTTCCAACCTCAGTGGTTCTGAGGATTGAGCTCTCAAGAGTGGACTGCCCTCTAAGAAAATTCCCATATGAAACTTTAAGTGAAATCCAAACCAACAACTGCACAAGCTGCAAAGAAGAAACATGAAAGATAAGACACCTTCAAGAGATCATAACTCCTCAACTGACAAATCTAAAGATATTAAATTATCACAATACCAAAGAATTTAAATATCTACTTCTGAAAATAGTGCTGATCATAAAAAATCAATCAGCAGATGGATGAAGTAAAGAAATCAATTCAGGATACAAAATAATTTCAGCAACATAGATGATAAACTAATCAAGAAAATTCAGATCTTATAAACCAAACATTGATGCTGAAAATAAGAATCTCAAAATAACTGATTTTTTTTAAGTAGAAAGTATCATCAATAGACTAGATAAAGCAGAAAAAAAAACAGTGATTAAGATAAGGTCTTAGAAATAAATGTGTTCAAATGTCAATAAAGAAAAGTTGAAAAGTATGACAACAGGCAAGACTTCCAGAACTGATCAACTCTGGACCACAACCAAGAATCTGTGGCGTTGAAGAGGTTGAGGCTAAAAACTAAAGACATGGAAAATCTAGTCTAGGAAATCACAGCATAAAATTTCTGAAATCTAGGGAGATAGAAATCTAAACACAAGAAGCATATAGAACCCCAAATGAACATAACCAGAGAAGAAACTTGTCATGGCACATTCTATTCAAAATGCCAAAACTATAAAACAAAACTATTAAAGCTGTGAGAGAAAACACCAACTGACTTACAGGCAGACCCAGTGGAACAGTATCAGAGCTCTCAACAGAAATCTCAAAAAGCAGGAAAGCACTGAGTGACACATGTCAAGTCCTGAAAGTAAGTAACTACCGACCATGATTACTATACCCGCAACACTACCTTTCAAAATGGCCAGAGAAATAAAACAATTCAAGACACACACAAACATAAGCCATTGGTCACCACCCAACTGACATTACAGAAATACTT
Organism: Eospalax fontanierii; assembly: GCA_035773235.1. Classification (NCBI taxonomy): domain Eukaryota; kingdom Metazoa; phylum Chordata; class Mammalia; order Rodentia; family Spalacidae; genus Eospalax; species Eospalax fontanierii. The sequence goes on along the minus strand of CM069527.1, from coordinate 104,949,335 downwards.
AAAAGAATCCTAAATACAAAGTAAGAAGAAAGACAGTCTCATGAGAGTACAGAAAAAATAGATTTCACGAGAGAAATAAATGAGCAAAAAAGAACCAGAAAGAATTAACCTTGTCTTACTAAGTATAGCAGCAAACACCTCTTAACCATCCAATTAAAAGACAGAGACTAGCCAACAGGATGGAGAAACAAGATTCAATTCCATGCTCTCATCAAGAAATTCACCTCTTTGGCAAAGCACACTGCAATTGAAAATGAAAAGGTGGAAGTCAATATACCAAGAAAGTGGAAGCTGAAAATGCACACCATTGCTCGTCTACCTTTACATCTGGAAAAGCAGAGCTCAGATGCAAGAATTACTCAGGAAAAATAATTAGAGAATAAAAAGACAGTCTACAGAATAAGAGAAAAATCTTTGCCAACCATACAGTGGATGACTATTAGGGGATTAAGAATCGATAAAGAACTCAAAAAAGTAAACAAAAACCAAACCATAGTTTTCCATCATCTTTCTGTTACTCTTCTACAGCCTCAGTGTGTCTTCACCTGTGCCCTATGGAGAATGTAGATCACCTCATTACACTCCTAGAAATAAAAATCATAGTCTGGAAAGTTAAAAAAAAAATTGCAGTGGCTCTACCTCAGAGATGGCATTTGATAAGCTCAAGGTCTAGAGTTCAATCACCAGTTGGGTGTGGGAATGAGGCCAAAGAAAATAAAACTATTTGAAGGGCAGGGCTGGGGGTTGTGGTTCAGCATGTGCAAGACTCTGGGATTTGCCACAAAAAAAGAAATAATCTAACGTTGTAATATGTTATCATTTGGATAGCACTGGCTAAAACGTACAAAGGAGAACTTTTTTCTTTAATATTACCTGTAGGTCCACAATCATCCCAAAAATGTTTCAATAAACAAAATGAAACTAAACCAAAAAAAAACTTAATTGGAGGAGGAGAGGATAGGATTGAAATACATTGTATGAAACTCTCAAGGAATGGGTAAAAATATAAAAACAAAAACAAAAAAATAAATCTTCCAATCATAAATGGAAAAACAAATTGAACAGACAACTCTTAAAAGAAAAAAACACAAATTATCAACTTATATATGAAAAAACATTCAACATTCTTAGTGATCAGAGAAATGCAAGTTAAAATGAAACTGAGATCCTATCTCACCTCAGTCAGAATGGGAGGGAAGGGTCCTCATCCACTGTGGAAAGAATGTGAGCTAGTGTAGGCATAGCAGAATTTGGTAGGTTCCTCAAAAGCCTGAAAATGGAAATGCATAAAATCCATCTACACACTACATCAGCACCCTACAGAGAAACACGCATGTCCGTGTTCCCTGGAGCAGTGTTCATGATAGCCGAGGGTGGAACCAGCCTATGTGCCATCAACAGATGAATGAATGGTGCAAATGTGATCTATGCACACAATGGAGTTTTATTCAACCATAAAGAGCAAAATTATGCAGGAAAATGAATGGAATGAAGGTCATTGTTAATTGAAATCAGAGAGACAGAGAGACAGAGAGACAGAGAGACAGTGCAGGAGGGAGACAGACAGAAGGCAGGGAGAAAGGAGAACTACTGCTGGAAACCAGCAAGAAGGAAGCCAAGAGAATATAATGGGGTTGACTATAAGCACAGCATGATGATATCTATGAGTGAAAATGTTATCGTTAAACCCATTATTTTATGCTAATTTTTAAAGTAATAAGAAAAAAGAAAACCGGATGCAATGGAAATCTCCAAAGCCAATGCCTATAACCATGTAGACCAAACTTCAGTCCTCATTTCCCTGAATATTATTTATCTCTAACCATAACTGAAACACAATCATTATATCAGTGTGACTTGTCACCTGGTTAGCATGACTCAGGGAAAGAAAACTAATCAGTTCTGGACATTGTTACAGGTAATTCTACATCCCTCACACACACACACACACACAGACACACGCACACACGCATGCATGCACACAAATTAGTATAAAATAGCTAATTGTGAAAATAACAAAGTACTTCTTTCTTTGCACTTTATAAACAGTAGGTAATTGCTATAGGTGAGTCTCTCACCATTTGGTTTGTGGTCCCCTGGATCACAGCCCATATCTTACTGTGTGACAAAAAACGTAATTTTTTCCTAGCTTAGATGATTTGATTTCTGACAGGGGGATTCTCTGCTAGCCTCTTCCATGTCAATTACCTTCATCTCCTCTCCTACCCACCTCATCCCTGGACATCTTTCTTGGGCTTTTGAAAACTATAAAGCATATAGACATGTGTGCTTGCTCTTTAATGAGAGTGGTGATTATTTATGTCTCGTACAAGGCAGAAAGAAGGTAACAGGCCACTCTCCTTTGGAGCAGGAAGGCTTGTGGGCACTCTTGGTAGGCCCGGTCCCAGGAGGCCCACCACTCCACCCCAAGGTCCTCTTCTTTACATTTCTCAGTGAACTTGGAATCCCTCCACAACCTCCATTTCCTGTGGCTTAGGCAGCCACTCACAAACCTGGCTGGTCTGTAAGTCATCTGGGATGAACAATAAAAGCACTATCTGAAGCTCCTACAAACTTGGACAATCAGAACCACAGCACAAACAGCCCTAGAACCTGGAGTTTTCTGATTCCTGTTCATGCAAACCCTAGCACCCACTCCACATCAGGACTAGAGTTCAAGGACACCAGAACAGTGGGCACAGGAGCTTCATCCATTCTTGATGAACCCCAGGACAAAGGCGTTTTCCAAGACCGCCCTTATGGGCAAGTACATCCCTTCAGGAGATGCTCTAACCTGCTAGCTCCCTGTCAGAACTGGAGGCTGGGGGCATCAAATGCTGAAACAGTGGCTCTCAAACTTTTAGGTCTCAGGAACACTTCTCACTCTTAAAAATTATCAAGGACTCTAAAAACCCTTTATGTACATCAAATACAGTTATTGATATTTGTTGTCAGGAAGATAAAACTGAAAAGTGTTTCAAATACAAGGATGCACAAATACATTCCTCCATCAGTCATCATAGCACTGGTACAGCACACAGGATGTCTACAGTATGGATGAACACAGTGGGAGTCTCAAGGACCCCCAGGAAAGATCTAAAGTTGCCCAAGAGTTGTGGTTCATACTTTGAGGTCTCTGGACTATGAGAATAAATAATCAGTCTCCAATCTTCCTCTGATTGACACTTCCTATTCCATCAGAAAGGAAGACACTCCTCAAAAATTGTACCTTCCAGGCAATCAGTGAAGGTTTTCTGGAAGCGGGAAAATCAGAATTCCTATAAAGCCTTAATTTTTAGACCATTGTTGCTGGCATCAGACCCATGTTGTCGGAGATAAAGTCATGACTCACCAAGACGTCTACATCACTCTTAGAATATGTGAATACATTCTCTTGCATGGAAGAGAAATTTAGATTGCAGCTAGAATTAAAGTTGGTAATTAACTGATATTAAAGTAGAGAGAATGTTCTAGATCATCCAGGTGATCTCAATGCAATTACAGCAGCCCTTAGAAGTGGGAGCAAGAGAGGGGATCAAAGAAAGACTCAGACTGAGAAGCATGAACAGAGACCATGCAATGCAGCGATTTGAAAGGGGTCAAGGAGCACTGTGGCCTTTAGACTGGGAAAAGCAGAGGAACAGATCCTCTCCCAGAGCATCCAGGAAGAATTGCAGCCCTTAGAGGCTGTTTTATCCTGGTGTGACCCATGTCTGAACAATGGCCCCTGAAGTTAAAAACATATCAAATTGTATAACACCTGAACCCTGACCCTGGCAGGAAACTGTCCAGAACCTTACCCAGGGAATTCCTTCCTATGAGCAGAGCTTTTAGAAAATCCCAAGCAACTAGAGAATTACATGACCCAGGCAACACCAGGTTGCTCACATGAGAGAAAATAGTGTCAGGATGAGTTTTGGCCAGAACTTTGTATTCGCCTCTTCTTACTTATAATTTCCCCATAGGTTACCCAGAATCATTTATGAGTGACCCAGCCCTCTCACTGAACGAAGTTTGAGTGGATCAGAGGAAAATCCCTGACCAAGCTGCACCGATCCATCTCCATCCTCAGAAATGAGAACCAGAGCTAAGAAAGAACCCAACTTTTCAGTGTCTATAAACACAGAAACTCAAGAAAGCATGAGTTGGATGTCTCTGCCTACATAAGTACCATGGACACAAACAATGCATCTTTCAGAAAGAGAAACAAGAAGAAAACATACCAGAGGAGCGCAAAGATGAGCACTCCACATTTCTGCATCCTGGACCCTCATCCCTCCTCAGCATCATTACTGCCCATGCTGATTCCCTGAAACCACCCTGGCCTTAGTCTCTGTTCTCTACTTCAGTTGGTTTATATTTTGCAGACAAAATCCTGGCCCACACATGATATTATTAGCCTTGGAGACTAGTCCAATAGGAAGTATTTATTAAATTAAAATACAATACAGTCTGTAGACAATTTTTTAGCTCCTCTAACACTTCTTCCAAACAAAATCCGGGTTACTGATGGTGTGTCCTGTTCTAGTTTGCCTTCAACCACTGTGACAAAACACTCTGACCAATACCAATGTGGGGAGGAAAGGCTTACCTCTCCCAGGTCACAGTTCATCACTGAGGGAGCCCAAGGCAGGAACTCAGAGTAGGAACCTGAAAGCAGGAGCTGAAACACAGGCTACAGAGGAACGCTGCTCACTGACTTGCTCCCCTGGCCCACGCTCAATCTGCTTCATTATACAATACAGAGCACCCTGCCCAGGAGTGGCACCGAGCACAGTGGGCTGGGCCCTCGCACATCACTCAACAATGAAGAAAATACCCCACCGACATGCCACAGGTCAGTTCAATGGAGGAAATTCCCCAACTGAGACTCCCTCAACGCAGGTGTGCCAAGTTGACACTACAGCTATCCAGGGCATGTCTCTTGTCTCCTGGCCCAGGGCTTCCCTTTTTCATAAAGATACCTATGATCTGTTCATCACACACAGTACACAGCTTAAAATGAGGGGAGCTGGGCTGGAGAGTTGGCTCAGCAGGTAAGAGCAGTGGCTATTCTTGCAGAGAACCGGGGTTCGATTCCCAGAACCAACATGGTCACTAACAATTGTCCATAACTCCAGTTCCAGGAGATCCAATACTCTCTCTGACCTCCATGAGCACTGCACAACATAGGTGCACCTACCTACATGCAAGCAATACACTCATACACATAAAATAAAAATAAATAATTGTTTTAAATGAGGGGAGTTACTGCAGGTGACACAAAACATTTTTCAATCTTGAGTCCTATGGTGAGCTTAGACATTGAATGCAGTAAAGATGAAGAGTCCGGCTAGCATTCATTTTAGTAACTAGAAATTAAATATATACTAAAGTGACTGGCATAAAGCAGACCCTTCCAAGTAAATGACACTGAGCATGACATCAGTACTATGTCCCTGGATCCTTCGCGCAAAAGGACAAAGTGAGAAAATCATAGCTTCACTTCCTACCACAAAAGAATTTAATAAGATGCTTCATTAGCACTCCTCAAATGCCTACATTTTCCTAAAGAAAAGTAAGAATATATACACACTATACAAACTCTTGTTCTCTGGAAGCTGAAACCCGAAGGGACCAACTTCAGAGGCCACTGGACAGCTGGACATTCCTCGCCTGTTCGAAGACTCACTCCAGGTTGGCTCTGCTCTAATTTTAGTTACAACTCACTATTTTGACAAAGCGACATTTACGATGTTACAGTCTGAGAATTTCATAAATCTTGAAATACTAAAAAAGTTGAAACTTGTTTTATCACAGACAATCAGAGGCAGGGTAGATTTGCATTGTGAATTGTGCCCAAGAACTACACACAGCTTAGTGCAGTTGCTTCTTTGGTTTCTCATCTGTTTCTGGAAGTCCTTCCCTGGGGAGACTTAAACAAGCACCCACCCCCTCCTTATAGGACACCCATGACAAACCCAAGTACGTTCCACCAAAGTCACTTGGCAGACCAGTGAATCTCCTGGACTGGTTTACAGAGCATGGGTGAGGGGTACTCACAGGAGTAGGGTAACCCAAAGCAGCCAGCCACTGCGAACTCTCACACCAGCATGGACAGAGCCCCCTTGTCAGTTACCCGTTCGCAGTCTGTGTGCTCCAGCGTAACCCAAGACTACTGGGCCATGTGCAATTAGAACAGAATTGCATGCAGCTGGCTGGGAGGTGCCAGGGGCACAGGAGCGGCAGTCAGACTCAGGTGGGAATTCAGTGACCCTGCCGAGCCCCTCCCCTGTGAGGGAATATCCACATCAACAAGCCTGATCTCAGGGGTCTCCTGCAAGTATTCACTGCTGCTCGTGAAGCTGACAAGGCTGAGCTGAAGTGTTCTCCTGCAGCATTAAGAAGCATGCCTTTGGGGCTGGAGGGAGCACTTCAGAGCAGTTAGAACAGTTCCCAGAACCCAGACTTAATTGCCCACAACTGCCTCTAATTTAGCTTCAGTGCCCTTTTCTGGCCTAACATCAATGCCTACACATGAGCTCATATACATACACGTAGACACACACATATATAAATGAGCATAAAATAGGTGGAGGAGGTGGAGGAGGTGGAGGAGGTGGAGGAGGAGGAAGAGGAGGAAGAGGAGGAAGAGGAGGAGGAGGAGGAGGACGAGGACGAGGACGAGGACGAGGACGAGGACGAGGACGAGGACGAGGACGAGGAGGCGAGGAGTCCAGAGACAAGGGAACCAATTAAGTCTATGTTCACAGCAAAAAGACCCCAGCCAGTTCAGCCAGTGGCCACTGCTCAATATCCTTCAGGAGGAAGTATCCACCAGACCTTCTGTGTCAACTAGGTGCCTGTTTTTCAGGAAGATCCAAACCAAAGGGAGTTTGAGGAGGAAGAGGAGGAAGGAAATTTGGAGAAAGAGGGAGGCAGCTCTGGGAGAGTGGGGAGGAGCCTCTTCATTCTTCTGTGACTGAGACTTACATGTAAGCCAGAGGACACAACTACATCTCAAAAATCCAGAATATTAAAATTAGACAAAGAACTATGTCTTTCCTCCTGCTCCTTGGCAAAGGGGACAAGCATCTTCATAAGCAAAGCTGATAAATGAACCTTCAATTCTTAAAAACATGAGGAAGATTAAATTTTATAAGAGAGTCTATAGCAAGCATGAAGTAAAATTTATCAGTGTCAATCTTCCAGCACACAAAGCAGGAGTAAACTGACTTTTGAGAAACTGATCATAATGCAAATGAAGAGGGGCCAGGTGGGAGATGAAGACCCAGACCCAAGTTGTATCCAGGCACGTTCATAGACTTGCAGAGAACCAGGCAATGTTAAGCTGTCTTGCTCAGTTTCCAGCTAACAGAGATGTCTAAACAGCCAGTGATTACATAAAAATAAGACTCTTCTCATCACAGCAAACGCCAAGCCTTGTCCTTCAAAGCCTTGTCATTTTGTTTCACTGGCTACTTACCTCATCCTCCAGGAGCATACTAATTCCAGCAAGGCCCACAGCACAGCAAAAATCCACTCTAGGACTGGAGAGATGGCTCAGCAGTTAAGAGCACTGACTACTCTCGCAGAAGACCAGGGTTCAATTCCCAGCACCCTCATGATGGCTAAGGACCATTGATAACTCCAGTTCCAGGGGATCTGACAACCTCTGACCTCCGTGGGCACTGCACGACATGGGTGTACTTACACACATGCAGGCAATACACTCACACACATAAAATAAAAATAATAAGCAAAATATTTTTTTAAATCCACTCTATATCCAGGTTACCCACAAAATCACAACTTTCACAGGTACAAAGTTCAGCAAAGGACAGAGATAAGGGTAGAAATGAAGGGAGATGTGTGCCTTCAATTTTCAGAATTTTTTGTGTCACTTTTGTAGAAAGTGAGTTTGTTCTCTTAGCCTTTAAACAAACTGGACAAAATTTTAGCATGATTTCTTTGCATTACCAATTTATTAGTGGTATGCAAAGCCTAGTTTTATTCTACTCTGGTGTCAGCAACCACCAAACTTCACTTTGAAAGGATTTTTTTAAATGTTTTATTTATTATTTTTATTTTATGTGTCTGAGTGTGCTACCTGCATGTTTGTAAGTGCACCTATGTCATGCAGTGCATGCAGAGTCAGAAGAAGGCATCGGATTCCCCTGGAACTGGAGTTATGAATGGTTGTTAGCCACCATGTGGATACTGGGAATCGAACCTGGGTCCTCTGTGAGAGCAGCCAGTGCTCTTAATCACTCGCCAACTCACCAGCCAATTCTCCAGAGAATTTTTCTTTCAGAAGCTCCAATGTGGGATTAGGTAGATGGTTCAGCCAGTAAAGTGCTTGTCATGCAAGCTTGAGGACCTGTGTTCAACCTCCAATACCCTCATAAAAAACATCTGGGATGGTGGCAAGTGCTTTTAACCTAGTTCTAAGAGAGATAGGCAGATCCCTGGGGCTCACTGGCAAGGTAGCCTTGCCTACTTGATAAGTTCCAAGCCAGTGAGAGAATGGTGTATGGTACCTAAAGAATAAAACTAGAGGTTTTCCTCTGGCCTACATACATGTGTTTACCCACACACATGCACACATGTATACACATCCACACACAAAATTGAAAGGAAGAAACTCCACTATAAGAATGCATGTTTCTCTCCAGGAGATTCCCTTGTATGCATGCATGCAACATATCTAATAAAGACCTGCAGAGATTGGTGCTTCATTTAGCAATGCTATCATTTCCCAGAACTGAGGGGAGGTCAAGAAGGTAAAAATACATTATTAGCCTTTTTAAAACTTTATAATAAGATTTAAAGCATGAGTTCACTGAGTGTCTATCTCCATACAGTTACTAAGACATAGTTAAAAGCCCCGTGGTGGAGTTTCACCAGCTTCCCTCTTCCCAACCAATGGTAAAGAGGTAGCTAGGCAGTGACCCACTTACTTCTCCAGGTGCTTAATTAGTCCCAGAAACACCAAAGCGCCTTTCTGAGAAATGGAACTCTATTTCTGTTGTTCATTAACACCCTAAAAGCATCTCTGCAGCCATTAGATACAATTCAATGGACAGGCAACAGGAAGTCACAAACGCTGCATGATGAATGTCCTCCATGGAGCCTGTGGCGCCCCTCTTCCCGAGCAACCCCTGCATGTGCATGCTTAGCTTTACACTGAGAAACACCGAATTCCAGCAAAGATAAAATTAGATTCCAAAGCCATTATGAAGTTAATGAACAAGTGTAATCATGAGGCAGATGCCAGCATGCGTTTGGAAAGAAGTTAAGTACTCTGTTTTTATTGCTCTCTAAATTTTCTCTTTAAGCAGGTGGAACATATTTTAAAGATAAGTGAATTGTCTGAGTAGGGTTTTTCATTTTTAAGTTTCAGGGTCTACACAAGCCCGGGCAAAAAGTGTATACCCAAATGTTCTGAAATTAATTTTCTCAGCTAAAAGAAAACCAAAAACTTCAGTCCCTGTATCATACATTGTAAATGTAACCAAATATAAATTGCATATAATTTAGAGTCATGAAAAGATCACATTTTTTTTTTCTCAGTATGCTCAACACTGGGCCAGACGTAAACATGGGCATTTCCCCAAACAGTATAAGGACGCAAAGCGAATCCTACAGACCATCTTCTGAAAAGGATGCTTAAGAAGAACAAACAAGGCTATGAAAGATAGTTTTTTCATGAATGATTCCCAGATAAGCCTGAGTAGAGTGCAGTCATGTTCTACACAGTGATATGCCCAGAAGTTAGCCCTGCAGGCTGGGCCACTTGACAGCTACATTAATCCGACTGGAACATTCATCATATTCTCTTTCCAACAGAGGTGCAGACTCACAATCGGAGGGCTCGAGATCTCCATTTCTGCCTTTCTTCATACAGCACAGCCTATTGCTCAATAAAATAATAAAGGGCCTTGTGAGGAGAGTGAGTCTCCTCCGAGGTCAATGTCCAGACGAGCCTGGTGTTCCCACCCTGGGTTGTGGCCTGCTCAGTTCTACCCTGGAGGAGCCTCTTCACGTCATTCGTGCACCAAGCCCACTTCTGCCCTTCCTACCCTCTGCCCTGTCTCCCACTCGGCCACCCACTCTCCTGGCCCCAATCTGCTGAAGTTCCAGAAAGTCATTCTATTCTCCTTCCTCATCCTGCTTCCCCCCAGCTGTCCTCATCCACCTTTGGCAGCCCGACTAACAGTTCCCCATCCCCAAAGACAACTTCCGTCCAAAATAAGTGCTGCCATCCAAATCACCACTTACACTGACCCTCCTAGACGAGTGCCAGCATGTTTCTGTAGTGGACAAAAAATATGAACCACAGGAATGTCGATCTTTAAAATCACTACAATAAAACTTCAATGACAAAAGATTAGAAGCCTGTCCTAATGACTGATCACATATTTCCAGCATGAAAAGAACGCTGACCCCTGACACAGCAGCTACCCATAAGGAAAGGCTGCTGTGACGTGGGAAACAGGGTGATCTTATTCTTTAGCACCTTCCACCAGGGAAGCATGCCATAGTGGACAGCCTTCCTACTGAGCAGCTAAATGCAAGAAGAACCTGCATTTGGCTGGAAATGGGGCTCCGTCTGGGAACACCTCACCTGCCCCTTCATCTTGCTCTAGAAAGCACTCAGGTGGCTGCCTACCTAATGGCCTGCCCGCTGCCATTACTGCATTTTCCTATCAATTTTCTTCTGCTGGCACTACTGACTGACTGACTGACTGACGGCCTCCGTTCACTGAGAACAGCTGCTTAGGTTCCCTGACATAATCCACCTTCAGCAGCAGCAGCTGCCCTCACACAGGAGTCACAGGGAACACTGCGCCATCCACCTGGAGGGCCTCACTCAGGAGCTCACAAGCATCAAGTTTCACAAACCGGGCTGACCTGGAGTTGCTGGTAGAGGCCAATTTGAGGCTTCACCACACACTGATCCCTTCTGTGCTTTCCTGCCGTGGCATTTTGTGCTGAGTTGATTTTCATTTTAACTTGCTTAGAATTTTCAGCAGCATTTTGCATGCTGATCTTCCCAGGGAGAGAGTTGAACCTTTTCAAGAACTAAGGCCTCATCTTTCATTTTTCGCTTTGTTTTGTTTTGGTGTTTGTACATCGGTGTCCACAACTCTGTGGGGGTGTGCATGCACCTGTTGCATATGCATGGAGAGACTATAGGTTACAGTGGCCATTCCCCTCGATTGCTTTCCTTCTTATATTTTGAGACAAGAGTTTCCCCCTGAACCTGGAGCTCATTGGTTCAACTAGGCTGGCTGATCCAAGGACCACTTACCTCTGACTCCCTAACACTGAGATTACAGGTGAGAGCTTCCTTACCTGACTTTACACAGGTGCTGAGAATTGAACTCAGGTCTTCACACTTCTGTGGCAAGCACTTAAAACTGAGCCTTACCTCAGACCCCTTTCATTTCTGTTAAGGTCATACACAGCCTCATACACTAAAATATAAACAATGGTCAGGCCTGAAACAAATGACTGATATTCAAACCAACAAAGCCAGTCTTGGGAAAACTGAAGCAAAGAAAATCTGCTGTGTGGCTCCTTTCTTCCTCCACCTTCCCCCTTCCCTCCCTTCTCCCTCCACTGCTTTCCATTAGTCGCCCCTAAAGAAACTTACTTAGACCTTAGGGGAAACCTAGATCTAGTAAGGCCTGAGGCTTATGGAGATTGAAGGGTGCACATTAAGAACAAGAAAAATTATTTTTAAAGCAAGATATAAATCTGAACATTTGTTTAGAATGAAAGATAAAGTGTAAAAAATTACAATAATTTTAAGCTGACAACACAAAATGCAGGAAGAAATAATAGAATGATCTTAACAGCTTGGAAGACGTGTATAACAAAAGAAGAGACAGAAATGTTTGGGGCATTAAATTCTTTGATCTCTTCATTAAAAACTCAGTATATGGACTGGAGAGATGGCACCATAGTTAATAGCACTGACTGCTCTTGCAGAGGATCTGGATTGGATTCCCAGCACCCATATGACATCTAACAGCCATCCACAACTCCAGTTCCAGGGGATCTGACTCCCGCTTCTGACCTCTATGGGCACTGCACACCTTGGGTGCACTTACATACATGCAGGCAATACACTCATACACGTAAAATTAAAACATAATAAATATTCTTTAAAACCCCAATATCATCCCACAAACAGAAAGCTCATTTAATCCCTCCTCCAGCAAATTCATTTATAGCTTTCTTTTCTTTTATTATATTATTTTATATTTTACATTATTTATATATTTTATAATATATTATATTATTTTATAGAGATCTTATATCTATGCTTGTTTTGCTGCATGTATGTTAAGTGCACTCATGTCCTGCAATGACCACAAAGGCCAGAAGAGGGCATTTGACCTCCTGGAACTGGTGTTCTGAACAGTTGTTAGCCACTATATAGGTGTTGGAAACGGACCTGAGTCCTCGGAAAGAGCAGACAGTGCTCTTAATCACTGAGCCATGTCTCCACTTCCATGCTTGTCTTTTCTTAACGATGAAATGGAATGGGAAAAACACACAGGTTCACAGACAGGTGCATTGGTTCTTAGTTTTGTGCCTTGCAGATTGGTACCCTAAAAACAGGAATGTTAATAAACTCCATTTAACACAATTATTATCATAAAGGAAGAAGTATTTAGCATAGGTGTTCTCTTTAGTGTTGCCAAAATAGTATACCTGATGATGAGTACTTTATAAAGAAAAAAGTCCTGGGAAGGAGAGATGACTCAGGGTTAAGAGCACCGGCTGCTCTGGTAAAGTCCCCAGGTTCGATTCCCAGCACCTACATGGCAACTAATAACTGTCCATAATTCCAGTTCCAGGTGATCTGATGTTCTCTTCCAACCTCTGCAGCCATTACACAATGCAGGTGCACTGACATATATGCAAACAATGCACTCATACACATAAAAATAACAAATAAAATATTTTCCAGTATTTAAAAAAATGAAAGTCCAAGTTCAGCTCACAGTTTGGAGGCTGAAGATGGAGACTCCTTGGACTTCTTCACCCCTGAGGCATTATAATATGGTAGAGAACGGAGAGCCCACATGCCAGAGTGTGACCTCTCTCTAATCACAGTCCACTTTATAACCCCCCAGGAGAGCACTCCACTGTACAAGAGAAAGCATTAATCCATTCTAAAGGATCGCTCAACTGCCTTTCACTAGACCGTCCCTTTCAAAGGTTCTACCACCTCAACACTGACGCACTGGAGAACAAGGTTCCAGTACATGAACTCCTGGGGGATCCACTCCAACTGCATTCAACCACAGCAGCCTGTTTACAATGGCATCATTATAGTATCAAGGATAGTCTAGAGACTGGAGAGGAAGCTCAGCGGTTAAGAGCACTTACTGCTCTTGCAGAGGACCCAAGTTCAGTTCCTAACACCTACATGGTGGCTCACAACTGCCTGTAACTGCAGCTCCTGGAGATCCAACGCCTTCATGTGTACCTACACTCACATGTACACACACACGTACACACACACACAACTAAAAATAAAAATAAATCTTAAAAAAAAGGAATAGTCTTGACAGAAGAAAATTTCCAATTTTGATCAATGCAGGTCCAATCTTCCATTCCAGTCATACCTGATTAAAAGTGTTTCCCTAAACTGTTTTTTACTTATGCACTTCAAAACATGGCTATTATGCTCATGAATTCACAGCAGCTGTGGTTGCCTCAACAAGACCCACACAAGGTCAAGACAGCGAAAATTCCAGTGTAGATGGGAGAAGCACACTCCCGATCCCACACCCTACTGAGGCCGTTGATAGCTACTGGGGGAAGGAATATCCCTCTTCTTTGAGGATGTGGCCAGTCTTAGGTTTCCCATGCTTCTGTGGATGGCTCCACACCCATGTACATGGAACAGCGCCAATTGGATTTGGTGGATTATAGAAACAAAAGAGGATGTGAAGCTGGGAGAGGTACATGTGGGGGATGAGCTGGAGAGGGAAATGAGGTGGACGCAATCAGATCTCATTCTATATGTGTGACAAATTCTCAAAGAATAAGAATATATAATGCAAAACCGCACTCCTCTCTTCATGGACTGAATACTTAGCTGCTGTGTGCCTCAGGACATTCTCACGGGATTGTGACCGTGACGGTGCCAGGGCTCTGAGCAAGCACAGCAGAACTGAGGAGTGTTGGAGGAAAAGCATCTAGAACATTTTTGCTAACCATCTAAGTACATACCACAAACCCTAAATGGAACCAAAAGATGCCTGTTACCACTGTCATCCCACCACCAGGAGGAGGCAAGTCCGTGCAGCAGAGGCCAGCTGCAGTTGGCACACCTTCTGTCTTGGTCCTTTGGGGACCAATAGAGACAGACTGGATTTGAAGTTCAGTGAGAGATCAGTTGCCTAGAATATGGGAGGCCCTAGGTTCAAACCCAGGACCACACACACATATATAGATAGATAAAGTTTTTTTTAAATAAAGCAAGGAGAACACACCTGTAGTCTCAGCACTTGGGAGGTTGAGGCAGGAGTATCAGGTACATGATAAATCCAAGAACAGCCTGAGCTACATGAGATCCTACTGAGAGAAAGAAGAGAGAGGGAGAGGGAGATGGAGATGGGAGGGGGAAGAGAGAGAGAGAGAGAGAGAGAAAGAGAGAGAGAGAGTGCAGTGATAGTAACTGAAAACTGAGCAATAGTTGCCAGGTTTCTGGTTTTGTTTTTTAATTGAGGTGGATTTGTGTATGTCTGTACACGTTTGTGTGAAGGTGCCTACGGCCATTAGAAAGGGGTGTAGGATCCCTTGGAGCTGAGCTATGAGCCACCCCAGATTGATGCTGGGAACTGAACTCCAGTCCTCTGCAAGAGCAGCAAGTATTCTTAATCACTGTCTGTCTCTCCAGTCCCTTGATGTCTGTTTTGATAAACAAGATAGTTTTAAAATAAAAGTTCAGCTGGTATAAAACCTGTATGCTTGCAAATGTAGAGGCTTCCTTCCCTGGCTCACATTTTATAGCCTTTCTAACAGCTATCCAGTACAAGGTATATTTTCCTCACAGTTCTCTTTTTTGTCTTAATAGTACTATATTACTCTAACTGATCGATTTCTACAAATTGCCTTTTTTAAATCTATTGATTATACATCTGAAGAAGAAATTATCAGGGTTATACATGAAATTCTAAACACCTGTTTCTACATGATCATAAATTTCCCTTACCCAAAAAAGTTGGGTCTGGGGGGAGAGTGGATTTCACTCCTTTTGTTTGATTTTGAAGCAAGTTGTCTTTATGATTTTCATCCTATATTGACTTAAATCACGAAGCTTCCTGTGTAGTATAAACAACATTTTGGTGGTAAAACGTAGCAGCAAGTAAAAAGCCACTGAAGAGACTCCCTTTAGCCCTCATTACAAAGATGACTCCATCCTTCCCTGCTGACTCTCTCACACTCAGAACTTTCCAAAGACTCCCACGAACACATCTCATTCCATCTATTCTTCCCATTGAGAGGGAGACTCACTGCTTTGATCAGTAGAGTAGAACAGAAGTGACTCTCAAGGCAGGTCATAAAAGCAAGGAAACTGCCATCTTTCTGTCCAGATCACTCCTTTACAGCTTTTGATCACCGTGAAAGCTGTCCCTGCCTGAGGTTGTCTATGAGAAACCGAAAGCAGTCCCTGCCAAGACACCGCTGTGCAATGGGGGGGATTGCAGGAGCTAAAGCAATTATTATTTTCAGGCCCTAAATTTGAGATTGATCCATTACATAGCAATGAAAACCAAAACAACTCCCAAATTTCTAGAATCTGTTTGTCCATGTGCCATGCACTCTAATGCATAGCCACAACCCTATCCCAGGAATCCTTCTAATATTGTTGCTTCACAGTTGGCTTAAATATCTGCTGCTTGAAATTCGGTCCAGGAGGAGAGTTCCCCTTGCCCAGCCATTCCTTATGTGAAAGGGTAAAGAAAGAAAGGAGGGTCCTGGAGAACATCATCCCAGTCAGAGGACAAAGGAGGAGATCTTTGCCACCTTTCTCCGATGAGTTGTGGACAAGCTAATGAAAGGCTTTTTTTTTTTTTTTTTTTTTTTTTTTTTTTTTTTTGCCAAATCCAGAGACTGCAGTGGGGACAGGAAGGGAAGGAGTGCCCCACTTCAAAGTTGCCCTGAGGGCCAAGCACATGGCTGCAGTGCTGTCCCAGAGGTCTTTATCACCAGACAGCAGCAGCTGAGCTCCAGGTAAGCTTGTCAACCAGGCACGTTTCCATCCCTTTGTCCCACTAAAAAAGGTGCCCCAGGATATAGAATTTGGTGTCCTTGTGGTTCTGGAGCCTGATTTCAAGGTGTCAGCAGGGCGATTTGAGTTTGATTGGGTTTACAGATGGTTATTCTCACACTAGGACCTCATATGATCAATCCTCTATTAGGTCTGTGTGTGCTCATGTTCTAAACTGCTTTTCTTACCATGAACACCAGACAGATAGGATTGGGACACACACAGAGACCCTCATTTGATTTTCTCTTTAAAAACCAGTATCTCCAAACACAGTTGTATCTTGTGGTACTGAGGGGTTACAAATGATTTCAACCTATAAGTTTGAGGAAGAAGGAGTGAATCGGCCTGAACTGGTTCAGTTCCCAGCATGCACATGGTAGCAAACAACCACCCATAACTCCAGTTCCAGGGGATCAGATGCCCTCTTCTGGCTTCCATGGGCATTGGACCCACAGGTCCACTTACATACATGCACACAGAACACTCACACACATAAAAATTAAAATAAATTTTTAACTTAAAAAATAAGGAAAAACATCATTAGTGTAATAATAAGAATCAGAGAAACCAGATCGTTAAAGAGGAATTTAAGAAAAGGGTTTGTAAGAAGAGCATATGGGCTGTCAAGACATCTCAGTCAGTAAAGTGCTGGCTGCAGAAGCATGTGGACCTGAATTTGGATCCCCAGCACTCATGTAAAAGTTGGGTATGTGGGACACAGCTGTAACTCCACCACAGGAGCACAGACAAAGGAAGACCCTATGGGCTCAACAGCCAGCCAGTCTAGCCAAAACATCACTGAACTATAGGTTCAGTGAGAGATGTTGTCTCACAAGATAAGGTGGAGACAGAGAGAAAGATAACCTCCTGTATCTATACAGTAACGCATGGGCAAGCACACCTACAGAGAGACAGACAGACAAACAGACGACAAAGAAGAAATGAGGAAAGAAGGTCATGTTAGAGGAGCTAAAAGGCCCATAAGCTTAACTGGTCAAGACTATAAAATCTCTAGTCTGACTGTCTGAAGATCCACCTCTCACTGGTCAATCGCCTGGTCACAGGACGAACCCTAGGAAGGCCGGTTCACCTTAAGTCATGCTAAGTAGATGAATGGAATACCTAGTGCATTAATGAGATAATGGACTTTTCCTGCCTGGAATCCTACCTCCTAGCACAATGCTCCCAGGCCCCACCATAGCCGTGTAGCTCTCTGAGAGTCTGCTCACTTTCTGAATTCTTCAGAAAAGCATAATCTCGCCTTTTTTTCTTCGTAGCCCTTTTCTAAGCATGCTTTCTCTAACGCTTTGTGCTACCTCAGCACCTTGTATTTCTTTACTTTTTCTCAAAAGCTTCATTATCCCCACCATGTGACTGCCAATCCATCATATGCTTGACCTCCACACAAGCTGCAAACCTGAGTGGCTTCAAGTCTTCTTTCCTTCTCCCACTATCCTCCCCTTCCAGGCAGCTGATGAGATTTCCAGCTTGCCTGCTCTGGGGATTTTTCTTTGACTATTTTTGATTGATTTATTCTATTTTATGTGTTTGAGTCTATTGCCTGCATGTATGTAAGTGCACCTGTGTCATGCAATAGCTTTGGAGGTCAGATCTTCTGGAACTTGTGATACCCTAGGTAAATAGACTTAAAGTTGCCTTTGCATTCTTGCCCAACCCTGCCTAGCAGCACACCCAGAGGGCATTGACCTTGCCAGCTCCAAAAACCTGGCACAACCACACCCCACTTCATGTTCTATCTGGGAGGGACATTTGTAAATAGCTACGCTCCTGATCTGTTAGGAATGTGAAAGCAGAAACTTTGCACAGTGCTTAATTCTTACCCACGTTTCAAACTGTAACTAGTCTCTGCTGCCCATAAAAGCTTCTTTCTGGGTACAGTGGGTGTAGTTGCTCTCAAGTAAGTAGCCCAGACGAAATAAATCACCTTGCTATTCAACCACGTGGTGCTGGATATTTTTCTCAACCCATTACAGAACTGGAGTTAGGATGTGCAGGGAGCCGTAAACGCCATTACAAGATGGCGCTGGCTTCCTGGCAGCGTTGTGGTAAACAACTCCTAATTAGGTAGTGCTTTGGCGCCAACCTGGATCTTGCTACTGCACATGCGTGCCACATGACCTGTCCTGAGCCTATCCCGTGGCGTCCACCTGTGGTTAGCTACTTGCAGCCAATCAATAGGTGCCCCGTCTCCTTCCAGGCTTTATAAACAGCCGTAGGTGCCTTGCTCCCCGCCTCTCGCCATCATCGTCCATCTGTTAATCAAAGGCTCTCCAATAAAGTGTGATACTGGAAGACTCCTCGTGATCGCGTGCTTTCTTCCTCCGCTGGCCGGAGGCGTTCGCCTCAAGGATGGTTGTTAGTCACCATGTGGGTGCTGGGATTCAAACCCAGGTCTTCTGCAAGAGCAGTCAGTGCTCTTAACCACTGAGCCATCTCTCTAGCCTGGGACTTTTCTTTAAAATTCTAATTGTACTTACACTGAGGAACGTCTGGGGGGTGGGGGAGGGTGCCAGTGGGGAAGGCGGTATAAAGATGATTAAGACTGATTGAGATGTTCTGTAGGAAATACACAAAATTTACAAAATAAAAGAGGATTGCCCTAAAGCTTCTGTTTGAGCCCATTCTTAAATTCTTTCGTGAATGAGACTAAGAGACCTCTAGGGGACGCTGCTTCACCCCTGTATCAGTCAGAGAGAAAAAGAAAGAGGAGGAAGGGAGAGAGGAAAGAGCAGATGAATGAAGAAAACGGAAAGGAGGAAATGTGATCAAAGGGAGGAAAAGAAAATGGCAGAGGAGAAAGGCCCTGTCTCCCCAGCTTGCCTGCTGCCACTCTAACGCGGTCGGTATTAACACTTTCTAGTGTTTACTGAACCAATCTGAACTGCTCCAGGGTCATCGTTAAAATTCTTTGGCTGCTTTAGCCTCACTTTCAAAGCATTTTCTCTAGAGAGATAAGAATACAGAAGGAACGCATCCATTCAGGCAGTTCTGTGTCCTTCACAGCACACGTGGGACGTGGGCAGAGGGATGAGCCTGCCCTGCCTAGCAGACAAGTAGAGCCACACAGCGTCTTCAGGCTGGTTTCCCTGGAGGAGAGGCAGTCTGGGAAATGAAAATATCTTTTTTTTATTGATGCAGTAATGAGTTAGCGGCCCTACATCACTCCTTTTTTTGTCTGTTTGTTAAAGGCCACAAGAAATAAAGCCAAATGCAAACATCACAGAGGTATAAATAACCGGCTGCTGGGCTCAGAGCCAGGAAGGAGCTAAGCCTGACAAAAGGAGAAAATGTTACAGGTGAACTTCCGCCTGGAGTCTTCAGCAGCACCCGCAGAGATGAGGAGCCAATTCCTCGAAACAGCCTACCCATACTCACCGCATCTTTTTTCCTGTGCGGATACTAACTTCATAAATTCCATTACCCAGAGTTGGGGAGCTAGGGACGAGGAAGCCCGCCTACCCTAGGGAAGGTGAAGTCCCGTGGAGATCACATTTCAGGAGCATGACAATTTGTATGCATTATATTTCGCTTCAGTGTCTGTAACCACGGAAATATACCTTAGCAGATTGATAAATTATCAGAGCTTTGAGCATCTTTTCTATCAGCTTTGGCTTCGGGGCAATATGCTAAATCTGAGACTAAGAAAATGTTGCTGTGTGAGCAGCAGAGAGGGAGCCTTGCCTTTGTTTCGTTCTTGGTGTTCTTCACACAGACCTGGAAAGGCTCCTTCCTCTCTTCTGCCTTCCACTTATGTAAAATAGGTGCTTGCTTAGCTGGGGGAGGCTGCATGAGTTGCAAGGAGTATTTACAAAGACCTGACTCACATACATAGGAAACAAACAATTACCAAAGGATGCTCAGTTTGCCTCAGAAGCATGTTGTGCTTCTAGGAGGAATATTCTTTTTTATTTTTTATTTTTTTACTTGCTTTGGTTTTGTTTCCTGAGACAAACCTCCTGATATAGGCCAGGCTGGCCTCAAACTTAAGATCCTTCTGCCTTCGTCTCCCTGACTGCTGGGATTACAGATGTGTCCAACGACACCAGCTTATAAGCATTATTCTTTGTAGTCTTTCTAGATGCAAAATGCATATATACAGATTTCATACACATTGATTTAGTGTAGAAATTTGTTAATGAAGAACAATTAAAACCCCCCTTACTGTCACTAGCTGGGGCATCAACACTTCGCTGAGCCTTTAACTTTGTTTCTTATATGTATTTGTATATTCTTATTTTCATGAAACTAGAAAATTATTCCCCTGGTAACCTAACTTTTCACTCAATTCTAAATATGATTTTCTTCTTAAAAAATTATTGCCTTTACTTAGTTAGTGTATGTGTGTGTGTGTGTGTGCATATGTGCTATATGTGTCGTGTGTGGTGTAGTGGGGGGGGTATGTGTATGTGCATGTGTGTGGTGTAGTGTGCATGTATGTGTGTGTGATGTGTCATGTGTATGTTTGTGTTTGTGTGGTGTGTGTGTGTGGTGTGTTGTGTGTGGTATGGTGTAGTGTGGGGGCTACGTGTGTGTGCATGGTGCAGTGTGTGTGTATGTGTGTGTGGTGTGTATGTGTGGTGTGTGGTATGGTGCAGTGTGGGGTGTGTGTGTGTGGTGTGTGGTGTCTGTGTTTGTGCATGCACACACACTCTGGGTACAGGTGTGAAAGCCATAGGGCAACCTGTGCGGTCAGTTCTTTCCTTCTATCATTTGCATCCCCAGGGTTCAAACTCAGGCCATTGGGCTTGGCAGCAGGTGCCCTCACCCACTGAGCCATCCTACTGGCCCATAAATATTTAATAATATTAGGGGGATGGAGAGTTTGCAAATTTAACAGATAAGAAGGCAAATGTGAAGTTAATTTTCTGGCATGCTACTGAAATTAAATAAGAAACATTTCTGTGCACAGAAGTGTTTGTCCTGTCTAAGACAGGAAGACAGAAAATTTGAGGCCAGCCTAGGGAACACAGTATGACACTGGGTTAAAAGAACAACAACAACAAAAATCCAAGGGTTGGGACTGTAGCTCAGTGGTGGAGTCCTTGTCTAGCATTTGAAAAGTCCTGGATTCGATTCCCAACAATACCATCAGAAAACATACAAGGTCATCTGAAATTCTTCAACTTCAAAAGACCAAGACCAAAAGAAAATTAGAGGCAAAGGGCAGAGCAGTGAAACTCTAAAGCAAACACAGTCAACAGAACACAGTGTGAAGCTGGGAGGAGTGTTGCACGTCCTTTCAAGGGAAAACTTGGAGAACTTACATGATTACATACTATATGGGCTGATTTAAGACTCTCCAAAACGTTATTGGTTTTCTGGTATTCAACACATCGCCTGCCATTTCAGGGTCACTATTTCCTTTGACAGACAATAGTAACTGGAGTATCATTAAGAAAATTTAAATGAACAAAGTGTTCATCTTTAATGAAATGCACAGCAGACACTGGAAACATCAAGTATTTATGACATATAAATTATTACACAAAACCAAGAATATTAACATACTCCACATAATAGGATGCTCAAAGAATAAAACAGCAAGTTTCACACAAAGTAAATATTTGCAGAGAATTTCTGTATGATCTCACAGAGGAACCTAAAAAATGTTGAACAGGTGGAAACATAGACTGGTGTTTGCCAGGGGCTAGGGTCTAGCTCCAGCGGGAAGAGTAGGAGTCAAACGATACAAAACTTCTGTTAGGCAGGAGGAAGCTTAAGAGTTCTAATGCACAACAAGGTGACTAGAATTTGTAATGATGTATTGTATTCTTGAAACTACAGAGAATAGAGTTTGTGTTCTCTAACAACGAAAAGATACTTATACGAGAAACTGTTTCCATTTAAATTGACCTAGTTATTCCACAACTGATACATCCTCATTACATCATGGGAGTCTGGGGGTGTAGCTCAGTGGTAGAGCACTTGCCTAGCATGTACAAAAAATCATGTTGCACCTGATAAATACGTAGTTTTGTCAATTAAAATAATTAACTCAGGAGCTTCACAGAGAAAAATGTGCTAAAGTGGCAAGTTGCAGATGTGTATGTTTCTTAATTTAGTAAGTATATATTTGCTAAACCATAACAGGGTGCATATTTTATTGATCAGCATAGATGTCTATAATTATGTGGCTAAACAGTTAAATATATATATGCAATCTCCCTTGAGATTGAATGCAATTGAATGAATGCAATTTACCTAGGTTCTTTTCTTTATTATTATTCTACTATAAACACCAGTACAACTACGAAGTAGTTTAGTGATACACTGCTTGTGTAATGTGCAAAGCCCTAAGTTAGAATACAAGTACCGCAGAAGAAAACAATTTTTGTTTAGTCCCAAATGAATAGAAAGCAGGTTTAAAAGCACCTCTTGCCGTTCGCATCTCACCTGCCGAACACCTAAGCAAGTATGAAAAACGGAAGAAAACTACTCAGTGGGGCTTTTTTCCAGCCTACCCTCTCTCTCCCTCCTTCCAAGGGAACTAAACATTTACTTCTGCCCAAAGCCAAGGGCATAATGAGACCTAAGAAACAGCCAACAAACTTGACACAAAAGGGACCTTCGCCACACTTGGGTATCCGTGGTGCTCGCCACGGGACAACGGGTGGGGCGTCTCGAGTTCAAGTCGTTGACAAGCAGGGTCTTGAGTGAGAGTAAGAAGGGAAACAGCAGGGTGGAGATACGGGTGGGGAGGACGTGACCCCCGAGCACACTGCGGTTCCATCCGGTCAGCGCCCTGGTGGGCGGGCCCGGCCCCGACGGCCCCGGGAGAACACTGCAAAATGCAAGAACCAGCATGCCCGGCCTAAAGGCTAGTGAAAGCGCTTTCGGACCCCACATTCCGAAGTTTAACTCCAGAACAAAAACCCGTCCGTTCCTCCCCACGGCCGCCGCCCGCGAAGCCCGGAAGCCCAGGTCCGCGCTGCGCGCATGCGCCACGCGGCCGGGCGCGCGAGCCTGGCGGGGCGCGCACGGTACCAGCTTGTCCATGGCGCTGCGCTGCGCTGCGGCGCTCCCGGTGCGCTGGCTGCGGCCGGCTGCGGAGACCCCGCCGCTGCGAAGACCCCGCCGCTGCGGTCGCGGCCCGCGCTGGCCCCGGCCGCGGCGGTCCTCTGGAGCCCGCGCGGGCTGCAGGTCGCCTTGCTGGCAAGGCTGTTTGCTGCTCCTGGGGTTGCCATGACGACGAGCACTGCTCCTCCGGGACCAGCTCGGTCCTCCCGCCTCCCACAGCAGGGTAAATTCAGGGCTTCCGTTCCCTACCAACTAGCCGCACAACATGGGGCAGTAGAGGGGAATCCGCGGCCACAGAGCCCCAGAGACATCGCTTAACGGTTTTCCATCAGGTTTCTATTGGGTCTCACATCAACATAATTTCCAGCATCAACTCTAGCCAAATCCGTGTATTTGAAATTTGCTTGAATGATAGTTTCTAATCTTTCTAGCTTCAGGACAAAATAATTCAAGATAGAACGCAGAAGGTTTCAACACTTAATTCGTAGATTCCCACGGCTTGGACTCTGATTCTTTTTCTCACTTCCTGGTCTGTTATCTATATAATCTTTTTTTTTCTTTTATTTTGGGGAGTTTCACACATGTATACACTGGAATATGATCATATCTATGATCCACTCCCAACTTCATGTCTTTTTGTTTTATAACCCACTAATCCAGTTAGTGCTGCCTATGTTCGTGGTTATGGGGCCGTCCACTGGGGCATGGGAAATCTACCAGCGGCCACATCCTCAAAAAGAATGATTCTCTCTCCCCCAACAACTATCCACTGCCAGAAACTCCTCAGGGCTGAGGCCTGAGATCAGCTACACCACCTCTGCTGGAATTTTACTGGCTTGATCTTGTGTAGGTCTTGTGCAGGCAAACCACAGCTGCTGTGACTTCATGAGTGAGGTAGCCATGTCAGGTCCAACAGACAGCATTTCACAGCACTCCTCCCATCCTTTGGCTCTTAAAAGTTCTTTTTTTTTTTTTAACGTGTTTGAGTGTTTGCCGGCCTGCACCATGTGCAACATGTGCATGCAGTGCCCACGGAGGCCAGGAGAGGGCACTGGATCCTTTGAATGGGTGTTACAGACTGTTGTGAGCAGTGGTGTGGGTGCTGGGAACCAAGCTCGAGTCCTCTGCAAGGACCACAAGTGCTCTTACCCACTGAGCCATCTCTCCAATCCCAACTATCACATTCTCTCTGCCCCCTCTTCTGTGATATTGCTTGAGACTTGATGGTGGTGGGGTTAGGATAAACGTCCCTTTTAGGGCTAAGCACTCAATCTCTTGTTCTCAGCACCTTGACCATTTGTTCATGTCCCCACATCTGCAGTGGACTGCTGTTTACTGCAGAAAGCAACTTCTCTAGGGGCTGTAATTAACACCAGTTCCAGGGGATCTGTCGCCCTCTTCTGACCTCCACAGGCATTGCATAACATGGATGCTCTTACACACATGCAGGCTACACACTCATACACATAAAATAGAAATAATAAATAAAAATTTTTTTAAAAAAGAAACTTCTCTGTCCAGGTTGAGAGCAGCCTAGGTCTATGGGGAGAAGCATAAATCTGTAGAAGGCAATTTGACAGCATGACCATTTAGCAAAGTGACAAAAGCAGGTTCTAATCTAGGGCTCATGACCTCCTCAGTCATGAGTCTTTGGCCAAGATTACAGTACCAGGCACAAAATTTCCTCGTATGGATCAGGCCTCAAATCCAATCAGAAAGTGGTTAGTAGGGCTGGAGAGATGGCTCAGTGGTTAAGAGCACTAGCTCCTCTGGCAGAGGACCTAGGTTCAATTCCCAGCACCCACATGGTGGCTACAACCATCCATAACTCCAGTTCCAGGGGATCTGATGTCCTCTTCTGACCTTAACAGGCATTGCATGACATAGGTTTACTTACATGCAGGCGATACACTCATACACATAAAAAAAAAAATTGCTAACAAAAGAAAAGAAAGTAGCTAGTTACTCCCATCACAGGCACGTCACTGTTGCACCAGTGGGCACATCTTTCCTGGCAGATCAGTATTGCAGCACGCAAGGCAAGACAACTGATGTCCTTTTCCCCAACAATCTGCATGGCACTTTCTGACACTATAAAAGTTAGCCAGCCGAAATGTGTGGTATCTTTAACGATAGGTTCTTATCATATGATTATGTTGGGTAGGGCAATGGCAATAGCCTGTGTTGTTTGGGGGATCTCTGAGGCCTCCCTAATTAATAATTCATAGAAAGGCAACCCATACCTTTCACCGTGATGCTCATTTAATAACCCATCCTATATCTTCTGAGAGCCACATTGTCCACCATGCAGGGTACTTCTGTTATAACTCTAATTTTTTAAGCTGTATTTTGAATAGTTAGATTAGTAATCTAACTAGTGAGTTTTCGTAAGGCATTTTCATTGGTCCTTAGTTTTGGTTACTACCCCCTTGTCTCCGCCATCCCCCCTCACCCCACCGCTCCTTAAGCCTTTAACCCTCAGTCCCCGCCTCTACTTTGAGGTAGGGTCCTTCATCCCAGCCTCCCCACAACTCCCATCATGAAAGGTGTTGCATTTTGGCAAAGGCTTTTTCTGTGCCAAAAGAGATGATCATGTGCTTTCTGTCTGAGTCTATTTATATGATGGATAATATTTATTGATTTACACATATTGAACCATTCCTGCATCTCTGGAATGAAGCCATTATGGTTATGGATGAATGATCTTTTTTTTATATGGGCTTGAATTCTGTTTTCTAGGGGGTTTTTTTGGTTTTGGTTTTTGAGAATTTTTGCATTTGCATTCATTAGGGTTATTGGTCTATGATTATCTTATTTATTGTGTCTTTATCTGCTTTGGTATCAGAATGATTCTGGCTTCATAAAAAGAGTTTGGAGTCTTCCTTTTCTAGTTCACGGAATAATCTGAGTAGTATTGGTGTTAATTCCTAGACGTTCTGGTAGAATACTGCAGTCTATCCAGTCCAGGGAGACTTTCTATTGCTGCTTCGACCTAATTGCTGGTGCATCTGTTTAAATATTTATTTAGTCTTGGTTCACTTTGGGTATGTTGTTTGCAGCTAGGAATTTATCCATTTCTTTTAGATGTTCCACTTTGGGGGAATATGGGAGGAGTTGTGGTTTAATTTCATACATGAGGATTCTCTTTTCCCCGTTTCTGCCCTGTACTCTTGTCCCTCCACCTCCTCTCACATCCCTGCACTCTCTCAGTGCCATGATCTCTTCTTTAATCATTATTGTTACATATATGAATTTGGCTAAAGAGCTGTCAATCTTTATCTTTTCAAAGAACTAACTCTTAGTTTCATTGGTTCTGTTTTGTTTGTTTGTTTCTAGCTGATTAATTTTAGCCCTGATTTTGGTTCTCTCTTCCCATCCACTGTTTTGGGGTTTGGTTTGTTCTTGTTTCTCCAAGGCCTTCAGGTGCATCATTAAATTAACAATTTGAAATCTCTTCAGGTTTCCAATATAGGCACTTATTCCTATAAATTTTCATCTTAGCACTGCCTTTATTGTGTCTCATAGATTCTGATACGTTGTGTTTTAATTTTCATTCAATGCTGTGGATTTGTTTATTTCCTTCTTGATTTTTTCCAGTGACCCAATCACACTCCACACTGTGCTGTTCAGTTTGTCAGTGTGTGCAGTCTCTGTGGCCACTGGTGTCCAGCTCTATTCAGATAGAATACAGTGTTATTTAAATTTTCCTACATTTGATGAGACTTGTTTTGTGTTCTAATATGTGATGAGTTTTGGTGAGAGTTCCATGGGCTGCTGAAAAGAATGTGCGCTCTTTGGTGTTTAGAAAGAATGTTCTGTAGATGACTGGTAGATACATTTGATTTAAGATGTCATTTAACTCCATTGTTTTTCACTGAACATGGCGGCATGTACCTTTAGTCCCAGTACTCAGGAGGCAGATGCAGGCAAGGCCAACCTGGTCTACATAGTAATACCAGGTCACCTGAGGCTTCAAGGAGATCTTGTCTCAAAAAGTAAAATAAAATAAAATAAAATAGACCAAAACAAACCTCCATTGTTTCTGTTTAGTTTTTGTCCAAATGGACCTGT
Source organism: Eospalax fontanierii (assembly GCA_035773235.1). Lineage (NCBI taxonomy): Eukaryota > Metazoa > Chordata > Mammalia > Rodentia > Spalacidae > Eospalax > Eospalax fontanierii. The sequence goes on along the minus strand of CM069527.1, from coordinate 104,921,947 downwards.
CTATTGGTCAGAGTCGGATATGAAGTCACTCACTATCCCTGTGTTGGGATTAACCTCTGGTTTTAGTGAAATCAGGTGCACCTGTGTTTGGTGCATGTATGTTTAGAATTGTGATATCCGCTTGGTTGTGACCTAACTTTATCTCTTTTTACTTGTTTGGGTTTGAAGTCTATTTTGTCAGATATTAGAACAGCTATGCCTGGTTATTTCCTAAATCAAGTTGCTTGGAATAGCTTTTTCCATCCTTTTATCTTAAGGTGGTATCTATCATTGATGAATCATGTTTTCTTACCCAATCTGCTAATATGTGTCTTTTTATTGGGGAACTGTAACCAAATAATATTCAGATGTTGTGGTGGTTTGAATGAGAATGTCCCCCATAGGCTCCAAGTATTTGGACATTTTGTCCCCAGCTGGTGGCGCTGTTTTGGGAGGTCTTAGAAGGTGTGGCCATACTAGAGGAAGCACATCACTAGGGGTGGGCTGAGAGAGTTCTTAAGCCTGGACAGATCTCCAGCCACCCTCTGCTTCCTGTGCCTGCTTGAAGATGTGAGTGCTTAGCTTCTAGGTCTGCTCCAGCCACCTCTTCTGCCATGCCTCCCCTCCATGATGGACTCTTACCCTTTTGGTACCATAAGCTAAATAAACTCTTCCTTTTATAAGTTCCATTGCTCAGTGTTTCTAGCACAGCAACAGAAAAGCAACTAATACAGATGTGTATTAATTCCTGTCATTTTGTTGATTGATTTTGTGGTGTTTTCTTGGGCCTCTATTGATGAACTCTTCTAGGATTGTTTATTTATTCTCTGTGTCTTCTTACGTATTTGTTTATCCTTCTTCAAAGATTGAAATACTTCTTCAAGTGTCCTCTGTAGAGCTGGCTTAGTAATCATAAATTCCTTTAGTCTGTTTTTTTATTATGGAAGGTGTTTATTTCTCCTTCAATTTTCATTGATAGTTTTTCTGGGTATCATAGTCTGGATTGACAGGTATGATCTTTCAGAACATGCAATACATCTTTCCAGGCCCTCCTGGCTTTAAAAGTTTCTGTTGGATAATCAGGTATCATTCTCACTGACCTGCCTTTATAGGTCATTTGATCTTTCTCTCAGGCACTTTTCAATATCCTTTCTTTGTGTTTTTAATGTTTTAAGTATAAAATGTCAAGGTGAGTTTCTTTTCCAGTCCTGCTCATTTGGAGTCCTGTAGGCCTCTTATGTCTGGATGAGTATCTCTTTCTGTAGGTGTGGAAACTTTTCTTCTCTGATTTTATTAAAGATGTAGTCTATACCTCTGGTATGGCATTCTTCTCCTTCTTCTCTGTCTCTGAACGTCAGGTCTTTTATGCTCTCCTCCCATATTCCATTTATGTATTTTTATGAATGCGTCATTGATCTTTACTGCATCATCTGATTCCTCTACCTTGTAGTTGTGGGCTCTCCACATCACCCATTCTATCGGAGAGACCTTCCACTGAGGTTTTCATGTACAGTATCCTTTCAGTTTGGTTGCCTTCACTAATTCAATTCTATCTCTTTACTGAACTCTGTCTTCATATCTTGTATTAACTTCCTTATTTCTTTCATCTGCTTTTGCTCTCCATCTTGTCTTGAGTTGTTTAAACATAGTTATAATCATTCTTTGAATTATGGTCTGAGAGTTCTTCAAGGTCATTCTTTTTTTAAATTTTTAAATGTTATTTTTTATTTTATGTTTATGAGTATTTTGCCTGCATGTAAATGTACCACATGTGTGCGATATCCTGCAGAAGTCAGAAAAGGGACTGGAGTTTCAGACAGTTGTTAGCCACCATGTAGGTGCTGGGAATCAAACCCAGGTTCTCTGGAAGAACAGCAAGTGTTCTTCACCACTGAGCCATCTCTCCAGCCCGTTGAGGTCATTCTTACTGGAATTCATTGTTATGGGATTAGTAATTTTCAAAAAAGACATGTTGTCTTGGATTTTCATGTTGTTTCTGTTTTCACTCTGGAACTTCCACACCTGGAGTTAGTTGGTGGAATGAGAGTATGGGCCTGTGACTGACTGTCAGGAAACTGTTGACCTGTCACACAAAGAGCAAGGCAAACTGTGGAAATGTGGGCAGGGCAGTTCATGGCCCAGAGAGCCCTTCCTGTCACTCCCCAGACAGTCCAAGCTGTTTGCATCACTTGTGTTTGCCCACCAGAACTTGATGGTAAGACTCCACTGTTGAAGACACCACACAGTTTAGTCAGGACATGGAGAAATCAGGTTGTACTGACCAGGAAGCCTCCGCCCTGCCATCTAGCTTTCATAGTCCTGGAAGGTGCGATGCAGGATACTGGGTGAGAAAAGCCATCAACTGTCTCACCCAGCTGTGAACCCTGTGAGCTACAATGATGACCAGTCTGGTAAGATATAAGGTGAAATAGTTGCATGACTGTTATGGGAATAACCAGTTTCTTTCTGATTGGATTTAAGGTCTGTTCCACAAAATGAAATACATGCCTCAATCTGGGTAACTCATAAACCCTAGAGCAAACCTACTACTATTATTTTGCTAAATAGAGATAGTATCAAAATGCTTTCTAAATTCATATTTCTATACACATAGATGAGAGCGGCTCTCAGACCTCATCAGAGAAGTTTCCTTGTGTAGTGGATGGTGATTAGCACAAAAACTCACAACTAGTCCAACTACAGAAAAGGAATCCCTATGGAGTAGTCAGCCACAAACAGAATATCTCTATCACAACCCCTCCCTGCAAGGCCCAGGAACCAAAGCAGAAAACAGCATGGAAAGATTATAAGAGCCAGAGGTTGGGGAGGACCTGAATGAATCATTGTCTCTGGACATGACAGGCATGCTGCCCTCATGCACTCAGCAGCCATGGTTGCCTGCACAAGACCTGCACAGTCAGTCAGTCAATCTACCAGTATGAAAGGAGGAGGGGTTCGTGCGCCCCCAGCCGTAGCTGAGGAGCTGCCGACAGTTGCTGGCTTCTGGGGCGTGAGGGAGAGTTTTCTTTAAAGGTATGGCCCCGTGTTAGGACAACCACACTCCAGTGGACGGATCCACACCATGAGAATATGGATATCACAAATTATATTCAATGGTCAGAAAGAAAAATGTATATTTCAACTATCTGAGTTTGTGAACAGTTTGTGTCACTTTGCCTAAGAAGAATATCTTTGCCATATGATGCCTTGCCTGTTGAAGTTAAAAGGATGCTGACCTGGGGCTAAGAGCAGTAGAGTTCCATCCACCAGTCTCTATCAGTGTCATCATCTTGCCTCCCTCATTACAGTATCATCAGAGTTAATGTCCTATAATTCCTTAGAAATACTTCATCTGAGCTCTGTTAGTCACAATGAAAACTCAGCTCAGTGACTGAACATCATCTTTAGATGGCAGGTCTGAAAATGGGGAGTAGAAACTCACACTCTATGTGATCACTCCACACTGACTCGCTTTGTCTTAAAACGCCTTCTAAACTTGACCCATCATCATCACCCCTGTCACGGAGGAGTCAGAGAGAGCTGAGTGGCTTGCCCATGCCTACGCAAGTAGAGGAGAGTGAAGAGGGAGCTAGCAATTAGCTCAGCTGCTGCCTGGCCTCTAATCTGTACTGAGAGGAGAAGAAACACTGGGAACCTGGGTCGGGGTGGAAAGAGCATCTACCAGGACAGCACAAATTGACTGACTTTGTAAGAAAGCAGGGCCATAGCTGGGCAAATGCAATCTTGTAGCTTCCTACTCTGTCATCTTATGTAAAATTGTGTGTTCGACAACTTTGTCTTTGATGCTCCCTTTCTGCTAAAAATCTCTGCTTACCAGGAGATTATCGGTGTTGTTTAGGATCTAGCTTAGGATCCCCAAGCTAGAGCAGATTTTCTTGGTTCTGGCCTGGGTCCCGGACCTTCCCCAGCCCTACCTGTCCACCATTCATAATTATTCCCTCCTCCAGCACTGCCCGCATAAGAGTCATGTCACATGACCACCCGTAGCTGTAAGGAAGGCTAGGAAATATTTACAGTTTCTGTCTTTCTATTATAGAAGCGTGCCAGGAAGAAAGAGGTTAGAATGTCAGTAGGTTCCACAGCAGGCAATGACTTCTGCCATTTCACAGGTTTTGTGTGTGCATTTAATGTTTCTTTGCACAGTGGTATTTTCCCCTGTTTGCTGATTCTTGTCAGTCCATAGTTTATGAAAAGCAAGGAAAGTTGCTTTTATTACAGACGTATCACAGTCAACAAAATTAGAGCATGTTGATCCTGAAAATCAAATCTAGACAAAAAAAGGTATGGCTATTAAATATCACAGTGTACCAAAACATAACACAAGAAGACTTGGTTTTCTAGCCCTGTTTTAATCAACAAACAGTTCTTCAGGTCTTAGTGAGTACATCTTTGTTTTTATTGTTTGTTTGTTTTTCTATAAAATGAAGTCATTGCCTAGATTGTTTCTTCTCAGATCTGAAATTTCATGATTCTACATAATTAGTCTTAGTGCCTATGATGTAGCGTTCATGTAATTGGTCTTCCTAAATGCAAGATCTGGTTTTTGTGCAACTCTTTATGCTGGGTAACAGAGGTACCCAGCATTTCTTGTTAAAAGGCCCATTTACTGGGAGTTTAGACTGAGATTTACTTTAAAATCTTTTAAGGAAAGAAATGGAACTGTTTTCTTGAAGCAGACAGTGCAGGTCCTCCACAATGGTGCCCTTTCTAGTCAGGTCAAGGAAGACAAGAACTAGGGGGTCGAGGAACTCCTATCTCTCAAACACCTTCCAGCTTATTATCTCCCTTAAGAGAGATCACTTATGCCTATTCCATGTCCTCTAGGTAAAGTTTTAGTCTCTGAGCCAGCTGTCTCATTCCGCCCAGCACTTTTTCATTGAAAGAATTAGTCTTCAATATTAGCCAGGAAGCAATACTAGGGGTCCCTGGAAATAGTCTTGCTTTTCTAACAAAAAGAGAGAGAAAGCTTTCTCTCTCACACCTTCCTCAATCTGGAACTGTAGCCGTGATGTTGGAGACATTTCTCTTCTTTCACTAACCACCATCTCAACCTTCTTATATTTGGAGAATTTCCTACCAAGTAGAGCCTTCTGTCCCCCACAGAAATTAAAAGTACCCATTTCCCCCTCAGGAACCATTACAGCTAGGGCATCGTCATGTAACCCAAACTTGTCCAATAAAATGCATCAACGTCAATCAGAAGCTGATCATCAAAAATCCCAATGTAGCAGACAATGGATTCTGACAGAGGGGACAAGTAGCAACACTAGCATTGAGTTTCCAAGGGTTATTGTGGCAATGGTGGCCTCCTAATGTGCTTATTCAGGGGCCAGAGAGAGTGGTAGAAATATCGATAGATGGATTTCATGGTGGATGTCTGAGTTCCTGGCTACAAGTGTCTTCCTAGTCATTTTCCAAGCCTCTCTGTCCATATTTCTCAGCGATTCTGAACTGCCTGATATGCTGGGTGATTTTTTATTTTTGTTTTTTCCTTTACATTTCAATCAGTGATATCAATCTCTGTTGCCTGCAGTTAAGAATCCTGGGTGAGGGATTGGAGAGATGGCTCAGTGATTAAGAGCACTGACTGCTCTTCCAGAAGATCTTGGTTCAGGTCCCACAATCCACATGGCAACTAACAACTGTCCATAACTCCAGTTACATGCAATCTGATGCCCTCGTCTGGCCTCCACAGGTACTGCACGACACAGGCGCACTTACATGCAGGCAATATACTCATAAACATGAAAACATGAAAATAAAAATAATAAACAAAAAGGAATCCTGATTGAGGAGTTGGGGAGATGGCTCTGTAGTTAAGAGCACTGGCTGCTCTTGCACAGGATCTGGGTTTGAGTCTCAGTATCCATATGGCAGTTAACAATTGTCCACAACTCCAGTTCCAGGGGATCTGACACCCTCTTCTGGCGTCTGTGGGTGTTGTATGAGTGCACTTATATATGTGTGGTCAAAACATTCATACACATAAATAAAAATAAATAAATAAATCTCCCTAAAAGTTAATCTGATGGTCACAGTCACACACATTTGATGCTCCTAGTCTTTTAAGTCCATTAATAGTGCTAACCAACAGCTTAGTGTGACTTATAAAAGTTCAGAATACGAATGAATACAAGAAATGATGAAGGCAGAGGAAGAGAGACGTCAAGAAGCATAATGGCGTAAAGTCAGGTTTCCGGGACAAATTTGTAAGCGTTCTTTGAGGGGAGTTTCTGAGTAGGGAGACAGAATCTTTTACTAGTTCCCAGCACTGTTTATCAGCTGCGAAAGTGAACTATTAGTCAGCGCTCTCTTAGGGCAACATAGCCTGCAGGATATACATGCATATGTACATACATAGGGCACATACACACAAATACGCAAACTATATAGATCGTATATATAAAGGATCTCTTTCCAGGAATAGACTCACAGGATTATGGGGGTTGGCATACTGCAGAGCTGTAGAATAGCTCTGGGCAGAAGCTGAAGCTACCATTCCCAGACAAAGTGCCTTCTGCCTCTGTAACCCTCAGCTTTGGTCTTGTCTCCTTTTCAGTTGTTCTTTGCTCACAGCCATCTGATAAAAGACAGCAGAAGAGGAATGTGTTTAAGGTGTCATATTTGCACAGTCTTAATAACTATATATATATATATATATATATATACACACACACATATATATATACATATATGTAGTCTGGGAGATTTCTTTTTAATTATGTGTGTGTATGCATATGAGTGCATGTGCATACAGACGTCAGAGGCATAAGATTCCCTGGAGCTAGAGTTGCAAATGGTTGTGAGCCGCCCAACATGTGTGCTCAGAATCAAACTCAGGTTCTCTACAAAAGAAGCACCCACTCTGAACACTCCAAACTGTTGAGCCAACACTCCAGCACCAATAAAAATGCTTTTAATAATTAAAACTTGAATTTTACATGCAAAAAAGTAAATCTAATGTCATAGAAAACTAAACACACAGGATGAATACTATTTTATCTGCTTGGAAAAAATATTAAGTTGCCACAGAAGGATTTAACTAAAGAGGTACCTACAGGTAAAGATGCTCAAAAGGCTTTTCCACTTTGCTTTGTACAGACTCATGGTTTACCAAAAGTATTCCTAGCCAAGAATGAGAAAGGTATTATTTGCAAAAATTGTGTCCAGATTTAAAATATCTAACATAAATTTTTAACAAGTAATTCATAATTGTCATAATGCCAAATGCTAACATGAAAAAATACACATATATAATAAGATGAGATTTATTTTAATGTGTAATATTCTAATAAAAATGATAAAGACTAATTCACTATTAATATCTATATATTGCAAATTCAATATTTAAATAGTTAGAAAAAGGTCAATCGGGCTGGAGAGGTGGCTCAGCAGTTAAGAGCACTGGCTGTTCTCTTCCAGAGAACCCAGGTTTGGTTACCATTAGTCACATGGTGGCTAACAACCATCTGAAACTCCAGTTCCAGGAGATCCAACACCTTCTTCTGACTTCCAGGGGCATTTTATGACACAGATGCACTTAATTACAAGCAGACAAAGCACTCATACATATTAAATAAATAAATAAAATCTTATTTTTTAAATGCCAAAGTATTTGTTTTTAATTTGTGTATGTGTGTTGTATGTGTGTGCACGTTTGTATGTGTGTACATGAGCATGTGGAGGCCAGAAGCTGACTCAGGTGTCTTCCTCAGTTGCTCTTCACCTTAATTTTTTTGAGACAGAGACTCTCTTTGACCCTGGGTCTCATTAATTCAGCAAGATTACCTGGCCACTGAGCACCAAGTACGCACCTGTCTCCAGCTCCCCAGTGCTGGGATTAAGAGCACATACCATTGCACCTGGCTTATTTAGTTGGGTGCTGGGGATCCAAACTCAGGTCCTCAATCTTGCGCTGCAGGCACATTTCCCTTGGACCCATCTTCCCCAGGCCCAGGTTAATGGGTTTTTTTAGATTTATTTTTAACTATGTGTATCTGGGGTGTGCAACAGTGCCCAAGGAGGCCCAAGAGGGTGTCAGATCTGCTGAAACTAAAGTTATGGGATGTGGGTGCAGGGAATTGAATTGGGGTCTTCTGCAAGAACAGTACATTCTCTTAACTCTGGGCCATGCCTCCAGCCCCGTAATGATTTCTTTAAAGGGTATAGAATGCACAAGTTCCTTCTTACATAAAACTTTGTTTTCTTCATATATTTTAATTTGGGTCTTTAAGATATGGTTTCATATTTTCAAGAACAAATAATCTATCCAATTAACAGCTGCTTTCTGGTACTTGGATGACCATGTTAATAATTTTTAGAATTGGAATATTAAGCCACTATCTCAGCCAAATTGAGAAAAGTATATGTCAAAGTTTCATTTCAAATTCTTCCTTGGAGAAAAGGCAGCCAATTCAAAGATGTTCCTTCTGTTAGAGGTATTTATAGAAAAGCAAAAATTGACTGTTTAGAAAAAAATTTAAAGCTTAGAAATCAGAAAGAAGAGTGTTTGTGCAACTTCTGAGCCTCAGAGTTGAGCAGTGAAACTGGTCCCATGAATAGATGGCTCTTTGGAGGAATGTACTTCTGTGTGAGCTATTAGTGACCATTGACGGATTAGGCATGCACTGTGATATAACAGCTTACTTGTAGACTTCTGTCCAGTAAAAATGAAAATAATCTCCACCTGGGTCAAAGATCATTTAAACAGTTTTACTTTCCTGGAGGACATTAACCAGTTTAATGCTAATGTTACAACATATCACTGCTGAAAATACTGTGGAAATTCCTGTACTTCTTACCCCAGCTGGATCTTCATTAACTGTTAATAGATCACCAACATGTGTTATTTCATGTTTATAAAAGAATTATTGTTTTTAAAACTATACATCATTATAATACAGTATAAAACATGTCTGGCAATTATCAGAATCCCTAAAGGCAGATGTCAGTCAGGTATAGAGTCAGGCGCACAACTTTCCATGATTTCTTAACCTTTCTCAAGTGTATCTGAATCCCAATTACTTTCCAAAAGGAGTTATGCATTATATCTGCAAGGAACTTCTGTATCAGCCACCCCAAAAGCAGACACATAGATTAGGGAAGCAGAATATAAGACTCAGACATAAACCCACACAACTACAGCCATGTGATCTTTGACAAAAAAAATGCCAAAAATATACGCTGGAAAAACGGTATTCTCTCCATCAAATGGTACTGGGAAAAGTGGATATTTGCATGTAAAACAGTGAAACTAAATCCCTATGTCCCACCCTGTACAAAATCAAAGACCTTAAGGTAAGACCTAAAACACTGAGGCTATTAGAGGACAAAGTAGGGAACACACTTCAAGATATAGGCATGAACAAGAACTTTCTAAATAGTACTCTGGTTGCTGAGGAAATAAGACCAAAGAGAGATAAATTGGACCTCATGAAATTGAAAAGCTCCTGATAACCAACAAAATAAGCGAAGACACAGTCTGCAGAAACTCTTTGTTGTGTATCCAAAAAACGATTTCTATCTAGAATATACAAAAAACTCAGAACCCTAAACAACAAGAAATCAAACAAGTCATCAATAAATGTGCTAATGAAATTAACAGTTCTCAAAAGATGATACACAAAATTCCCATCACATATGAAAAGTGTCCAACTACATGGTCCATCAGAGAAAAACAACACTACACTGAGATTCCATCTCACCTCATCAGAATGGGAATCATTAAGAAAACAACAACAAAAGCTGATGAGAATGCAGACAAAACAAAACCCTTATAACACTGCTGGAGAGAATATACTCTAATCCAGTCACAACAGAAGTCAGTATGGTGGTTTCTCAGAAAACTAAAAGTAGATCTACCATATGACCCAGCTTTACCATTCCTGAGTATTTACCTAAGGGACTCTAAGTCAATATATAACAAAGATACTCTTAGCAATGTTTTTATTGAAGCAGCATTCATGAAAGTTAAATTATGGTGTCCAAGAAAGGAAGAATGAATCAAGAATTGTGTGTTTGTATAATTAATTTTTTCAGCTATAAAAAACTAAATTATATAATTTATAAGAAAATAGATACAGATGGAGATAATCATATTAAGTCAGTCTCAGTCTCAAAAACAAATATGTTTTATCTGACATGTGGTTCCTAGATTTTATGTACATACATAAAATATGTGTATATAGATGTCACAAAAGTAGTAAAGATGTCTAGGGGAGCAAAGGGTGCGGGGGTCTGGGTATTGAGCAAGGCAAGCAACCCCGTATACCCTGAAGGGACGGCAGGTGTCTGGCCTGCTCTGCCTGAGGTGATAACCTGGCCCCAGGGAGCTACTGTAGATACGAATCTTCCTTTTCCCCACCCTAGACCAGAACCAGGTTTCTTGGTTTTGTTCCCTTATTCCTAAACTTCCACAGCCTTCCCGCCCTGTATCCCAAAACCCCACCTTTAACTTTCCCGCCTTCTATAAGGGTCAGAAAGGCCTCCCTATACGAACCCCTGCGTTGGCTCTAATAACCAAACTACCCACCAATGAAGTATCCCAGGAGGAGCACACTCTGAGCCACCTGAGGCCCTGTTCGATCGTCCTCCATTCTCTGGCATGGCTGGAGCACAACAGCCGTGCTGGAGATGGAGACGCACCCACAAAAGGGCACCAACAGAGGGGGGTGAAGAGGTTGGAGGAATGTGATTAGTGTGCAGTATAAGCTTGTATGAAATGTATTTACAGAATTCAGTACCATGTGTAATAAATCTATATAATGATTTTTTTTACTTCTGTACCAGAACTTGTTTGGGACAGTTTTCTTTCTCAGTTGACATTTCAAATTTGGAAAATATACATACCATCTACCACCAATTGACAGAAATAACCATAGAATTACAGTCTATCATAGGATTATACTGGAAGAGGAATACCAGGAAGAGAATATGCCAGTGAATTCCTGGAATTGGGCACTTAGGAAAAGTTCTCCTGCCAATAAAGAGGAGACGTTACACATGCTGCACACACTTGGTGGTCTATTCTCCCAGTTAAAACCTCAAGCCAGAAAGGGAAAATGAACTTCCAAAAGCTTCATCTTTATCAAGATGCTTCGATGAAAAAAAAAAAAAAAAAAACGCTCTAACTGGCTAAAGAGAGGCTATATGAATATCTCACAGAAAGGCAGGAAGTATTTCCTGGAGACAAGCACCAGCCCAAACATGTCCTTCTTTGAGCCCCGGCTCTCTGTCCAGCTTTCTGCAGACCTTCACTTAACCATGCATAAAGCAGAAGGGCACTGCCCTGTGACACCCAGGTTGGCAAGAGCCCATTTTGAGAACCCAAAAGAGATGAACTGACAAGTGTTATCAACTCCAAATCTGGGAAAAGAACCTCGAGTCCAACATTCAGCTTGGTCCAGTTAGCTGTGACTTGCTAAGCCAGCAAGATGGAAAGGCCCACCACCAGCAGAAGGAAGAACAGTCACAGAAGAGCTTGGAAGAGGCAGCTTCCTGATAACGTGTTGTCCTGGAGCACCCAGCTGCCATAACGAAACACCAAAGACCGGGGCTTAAGCAACTGATGTTCATCTTCTCACAGGGAGTCAGCATAGTCAGTTCTGGTGAGGGCTGTGCTAACAGCTCAGATTGCTTTTCCCAATGTATGTGTTGCATGGACTTGTCCTCCATTTGGCAAGCTGGATGGCAAGCTATGGATAAAGCATTCCGAAGCCTAGGGATTATAAACTTGTTGACCTTCTCTGCAAGAAAAGGAGGAGCCAGGAGAGTTAGCTACCCTCCCAACCAACCAGTGACCTGAGTTGTATGTCGGGGAGGGACTACGGGTATAAGCAAAGGCAGCTAGAGAGTCTGGCCCCTTCGCCATCTTGGGCAGCTGGCAGCAGGTCATAGGGTCCCTGCTGAAATGTAGAATTTGCTGTATGGCCTCAGGAGCTCTTTCCCTAGCCATTGCCCTGTAAGTAAGCTCAAATAAACTCTGTTCTCCCAAACTGTAGTTTGGCGAAATCATACCTCGTTTTGTCATTAGGGACCCAGAGAGGAGGGCATGGCTGGACCCCACCTGTGCCTCACAGAAAGACTTTAAGCAACATCATGTGTATGTAAACAAACACATTTCTCTCATCTTCTTACAAAGCCAGCATTCCTTGTCCTGTGGGATGGCATCCCTGTCCTTCTGTCCTTGCTTACTGTTAATTACCTTCTACAGCATCTATCTCCAAATACAGTCATTACAGAGACTAGGGCTTCAAAAATAACTTTGAGTGGGACACACTGGCAGGTGTCAGTTTCTTTTCTGTTTCGGTGACAAAATACTAAGACAAAAGCAACTTATGGTAGAAAGTGTTTGTTTTCTCTCACAGTTTAACATATAGTCCATCATGGTGGGGAGATCAACGCACCAGGAGTTTGAAGCAGCTGGTCACATTGTGACCACAGTAAAAAATAACAATGAATGTAAGCATGCTGCTCGGCTCCCTTCCTGCATTTATATCATTCAGGATCCCAGCAGAGAATGGTGCCGCCCACAGTGGGCAGGTCATCCCTCATCACTTAACCTAAGTAAGAGGATCCTCCACAGGCACACCCAGAGACCCACCTCACAGGTAATTCTAGATCCTGACAATTAATATGAACCATCATAGTAGATGTTAACTACAAGCCGAAAGGGCCACTGTGCAAATGTAGAAACGTTTTCCCTCTCAACTTCTATCTCATGCCATAAACTTTATTCATTCATTCACTGATCAAACAGCACCAGGCACTACACAAGGAATAAAAAATAATGAGTCACAACACATTATTTTATGGATGCCTTTGGCTAAAGGAAGAGGGAAATCCAGAAACAACAAAGAAACTATACAGCACTGTGGCGTCAAGAGACTGTGCAGCAGCTCCTGGGTGCATCAAACAAGAGGCCAGCAGGTGTACCAGGATTAGAAAGAGACATGAGACAGAGGTCAGATCTTAGCAATGAGTAAGATCAATTGTCCACTTCTTTAATTCCCTTAATAATTTTCTACTATCGATAGATTTTTTTCTCTAAGGTGATTGAGAAAGCTCTCTTACCCAATAATACATGGTGCATTCATTTTGGAGTCTGTCCTATAAGGAAGAGCATTTGTAAACCACTGAACTCTGTAAGCAAGTAAAAAAAAAAAATTAACTCAAGAAACATGTCTCTTTTCCTTCAGACCAAACTTAATTAACACTTAAAATTTCTCTCAAACCAATTCCCTGTCCAGTCCATCATCTCCTTGCCACAGTTACTGCGTGATGCCACATTACAGTTAGGCCTGAATAAAAGCAGCCCGACTCTTAACATTCGCTTCAAGCCACAAGCAGACCTGAACTGCTAGGGACTTGTTCCTTCAGAATTCTCTTGGAACTACACTCTTAAACAAATGGTTTGTTCTTTATTTTATTCAAACAGTATATCCAGCATGAAATGGGGATGTAAAAGTCAGACCCTTATCTTATCAAAAAAGAATTTTGATCTTTCTGATCCTAACTAACCTAAAACACTACACAAACAGACATAGTCAATTGAATTCCTGTTTACAACAGAGATGGAATAATCTTCTTTGCATCCAGTGAATCTTCAGAACATACACACCCACATTCTTACTTTGGTCAAGCCCAAGGAGGGATCCTGAGGGATTAAGGTCATATGCCCAGGTCAGTGAGTGTGTATACATTATGAACAAGCTAAGGTTAACTTTTGGTTGTAAGGTTAAATAAAAGTCATTTGTCCAGAGTATGTCCATATTGTAAAAGTCATTCCCACAGATCCTGACAGAAAATCAAGCTGCCATCTCCTCTTTATTCCCAAGACTGTCATATTAAGAAAGTCAAGGAAAGTCTGGGCAGAAAAAAAGAAACTGTAAGTAATTTAATTACCAAGTTAGAATTTAAGAGAAACTTGAACCATACATAAATGTGGAGGCCAAATGTGGGGAGGCAGCAGGGACGAGGGGTACGAGGAGCTAGGACATTAAAGAAGATTCACGAGCCACTGACAGTTGAGACATCCTCTATTCTCGCCAGGCGCCGGCACACAGGCTGTTAGGCAGTGGGCACTGGGGAAGAACATGTCCCATCAGTCCCAAGGATTTTTTATAAGAAATCACATAAAGATGGCTTCTTGCCGAAACTGGCTATATAACACATTATGCCACTGTTTACTTTCAGGGTCCTGGACAGGCAATGCCACCCACCCATCTTGTTCTTACTCATATCTGTCCCCCATGTTTAGCATTAACTATCTTGGCCCACACCATATATCCATGTCAGCACCATGTTGTCCAAACATAAATGGGCCTTCACAGTCTTAATTCCCTACAATAAAGACTTAATGTTTTACTTTAATCTTTAAACTTAATGTTAGGCTTGCAAGATGGCATAGTTGGTAAAAGTACTTGCTGGGGAAGACCAATAACCTTAGTTTAAACTCTAGAACCCATGGTGGGAAGAGAGAACAGACTCCTGAAAGCAGTCATCTGACCTCCACATGCATGTCATGGCATGCCAGAAAGACACATCACACACATGCACACACACACATGCACACACACACACATGCACACACTCAATTTAACTTAGTCTTACCTTGTACTACTTGCCATTCCCCCTAATGAGACAAGCACTGTTCATTCCTGTTCATTCTCTGGGGTTTTGCTCAGCTGCACAAGAACAGGTGACAAGACCTTTGGAAAGCCCTTTCCTTCTGGGATAACACTATAAATCCACTGGTTTTTGTTTGTTTTGTTTTGTTATTTTTTTGTTTTCTGCTAGATAAACATAGAGAGACCATCTCAATACTCTAGATGTACAAAACCCCCACAATTCCAATTTCACAAAATCTGGGCATTTGTGATGATGCAAATGTGAGCTCAGCTCAAGTGTATCTTTTCCTCATTTGTAAAGAAGAGATTTGCTGGGTAAATGCATGTCATCTACATTTATTTGAACAGAGAAAAACTTAGCCCATTGAATCCTTCTGTAAGTAATTATGTTTGTCAAATATTTGTAAGTACTCCAGAGAACTATGTATTCATAAATCATTGATAAGTTAATTGGAAAGCATTCTTGTGTATTCATCAAATGAGAATCCCTAAGGACTCTTGCTAAGCCTGATTGCTGGGTTTATTTAAAAGAAAAAATAGAGTACCTCTCTTCTTAACAAGCTGAAGTTTCTTATTCTAAATTAGTGATAAAATTTATGTATATGTTTGTGCATATACATATGTAAATATTTTTTAAATATTCTATTATTTTTTGTTTTTTATGTGTATGAGTGTATTGCCTCATGTAATAAGTACACCCATGTCATGGTCATGCAATGCCCATGGAGGTCAGAAGAGGGCATGAGATCACCTGGAACTGTGTTAGAAGACAGTTGTTAGAAGACATGTTGGTCCTCTGCAAGAGTAGATGGTCCCAGTGTAAATATTTAAAAATCAATATTTTCTGTATCTGACTTCTTGTCTCTCCCCAGCAGTTTTGTAAGAGTGAAGGTGGTCGGGCCCTTAGAGCTAAGCAAGCAATGTATCCCCCACTTTACCTCAGAATTTAAGCTCCATCAGCCAAGTCCCTGTCTATCCTTCTAGGAGGCTAAATCGTGCAGGAAGCACATTCAGCTTCTGCAGCTGAGAGCAGACCAGCCAGGTAGCTCTGTGGCGATGCCTCAGCTCTGCCTCCACTTCACACCAGCGTTCCCTGGCAGTATCTGAAGAAGGGTCGATCAGGAAATAGTTCCTCTTTATGTTATATATCCTTTGTTATTTCACTTTTTGTCTCTGATGTGTCACAAGTAAAGATAGTCTCCCTTAAAGCTTTCCAAAGTAATTATCTATGAGTGAAGTCATTATTTAGGAAAATCATTGCCAACAATCAAGTACAACGCGCTCTTTCACAGGTCCAGAATGCTCATTTATTTTCCTCTAAGTCATTTTTCAAAGATGGCTGTGAATATTTTACCACATAGTTAATGGTGAGAGTAAAACTCTTGGGAAAGTTACAGACCTGGTTCAAGTTAAAGAAACACAGTGATTACATTACTCTTTTCAAAGATATATTGCCCTAAATGGATTTTAGGGGGGTTCTAAGAAACATGACTGTGTCCGTCAATAACAATTTCATTAATATAGAATGACACATGCTCCTTCTAATGTGGAATATGTCTTTTCCAGATCACACGGACAGAGGTATCAGGAGGTAGGCAGCCTGGTTTCCATTTGCTGAGAGCTGTGCCACAATAGGTGGGTATATTGAAGAGGTTAATATTCAAGCTGCTTTGAGTGTGCATATTTTAAGAAGATGTAGCTTAAAACTCTGGGAAGCACAGATGGTTGATCAAGTGCAAGAATTGTGATGGATGGAAGATCATATTGGGATGCTGAGCCAAATTATAAAATCAAATGGAACTTGGATTGGCACTCAGCGAATTGTTGCTTTGCTTATTCTGAAACAAGGAGTTAACGGCAGGTGACATTGCTGCCCAACAATCTATCAATCGATGTTGTGAGAGACTGGCAGAGACTGTTCTCTGCCTCCTTTCCTCCTTTTGGCCAGCTTTAAGAGTATAGACTTTCCCCACTCATGCTAGGGAATGTTTCTAAGACCCTTCCACGTTCGAGTCTGGTAGTATGGTCTCAGTCCCTTGAGGGTGTCAGCTTACTCAGGTTCCATGACCCCTTATGATATGGCAATACCTATTTCCAGATTTCTCCTAGACTGAGCGAGCATCTCTTTTCAATGCCCAGCCTTTTACAATCCTAGTTTTTTTCCTGTTGCTGTGATAAAATACCCTGATAAAAACAACTTAAAGAAGGAAAGGTTCATTTACGCTCACAGCTCAAGGTACTTATGGTTGATCATGGCAGGAAGTCAAGTCAGAAAAAACTTGAAGCGGCTGGTCACATGACCCCCACAATCAAGAAGCAGAGAGGGGAGGGTCCAAGCTGCTGCTTGGTTCCCCCTCTACATTTATACAGTGGGCAATGTCTTGCCACCTCGATCAGCGCAATAAAGACCATCTCCCATGGGCATGTCCAGAGGCCCATCTCCCACATGATTCTGATCTTGTCACTTGGAAAATTAACACTGTAGCATACTCCCCGCCAGTGGATTGAGATCACCTGTAGATCTTGCCCTTCCCCAGACCTTGAAGTCAGTAGAAGAAGCGCAAGGATCGAGACCCAAAGCTGTGTTGGGAGGTCTGCTCAGCCTTCACTGCCTTGTTCTGGACACTGGACTGCTCCTCCGCAACACGTGCCTCCTCTTGTTCTGTGCGAGCCCTGCTCTGGTAAGGAAGGGGTCCTCCCTTGCTTTCAAGGGCAGTTTAAAACCTACATGAGATAAAAGCAGAACTGTACTTGTATCATGTATGAGATTGTGAATATCTGAATATGAATGAAAAATCTGTCAGATTCTTCCTTCTGTGCCCTGATTCCAAGGAGACACCTTTCAAAAGAGGGCCATGCGTCCCCCACATTCCCTTCTGGACAGGAATAACTGTGTCCTGGCTGCTTGGTTCAGCATTTTCAGCCTTGATGACACTCAGTAGACTGTGAGCTACAGGCTGATAAAGTAGACATGGACGCAACAGTCAGCTGAGCTCGGTGGCGCACCCCTTTGAGCCCGGTACTTGGGGGGCAGAGGCAGGCACCTCTGTGAGTTCAAGGCCAGCCTGGTCTACATAGTGAGTTCCAGGCCAGATAAGGATACAGGGAGGCAAGAAGAGACAAGACACTTAAGATGTTTGAACATGTAGGTGGGGTTGTTTTAGTTTAAATTGTGGGAAAACATGGTGTACAGAATGGAATCCACTGATCAGATTTTACTAACTCAACAACTTTCTAAAGTGACCTTAAACCCTGTAACATTCACCACAGAGTGAGTAAGAGGATAAATAAGGGGGAATAAAACCCTTCTATTTGAAAGGTCATGAGGGCCTGTCCTACAACTTCAAGTTCATTTCCTGGAACAATAGCCCACTCAGTTTGCCCCATGACTCAGGAATGTAGATTTTGGTTTCTAGTATCAACTAAAATTCTCCTTTTGAAGAAAAGCAAGGAGTTATTTCACTATCTGCAGTCACTCCCTACCTTCTCACTGTTCATGACTCCTAACCCCCTCAATTCCTGAGGCTCTCATTTGGTTACATCCCTACCCCACTACAAGGTTGTAAAACCACTGAAGACATGACATCTTGTTTCATGTTTTATGCACTGAACTCTCCCCAGAAACGTGTAGGAGGAAAGATGAATAGAGATCAGGGGTCTGAAGATGGAGAAGGAAAATCCAACCCAAATTCTGGCTTTTCTAATGAACATTCACCACACAGATCATCACCTCTCATGGCAAATGTGGGGAGGAGGTGACAAAATGCCTTGTTTCTGAACTCCACTGTCATACCACAGCCATCAACACAGAAGACTCTGTGACTTCAAAATGTGTGTGATTCCCCCATCAGTGAGCAACAGTTCTGCATGAACACCAGCTGGGTATCCTCTAGTTCAGTTCTCGCTCTATCTACCTGGAGCGGGACCGGATCCCAGCGGCTGAGGGCTTAGTCCCAAGACTTCCCTCCGTGTTGATGCCAGATGCCAGTCCAGGTTGCTTCATCTGTGCGTCTGATGGGCCCCGTATGAACGGGGCTCCCGCAAGTTCCTCCTTGCTTGATTCATTTGTTTGAGTGGCTCACAGAACTTTGGGAGACATTAACATTTTTCAGTTTCCCTCAGAGGACACAGACAGAGAACTGCACCGGCTGACAGGAGGCTCCACATCCTCCTCAAGCATGCCACCTCCTTGTGTTCAGTTATCTGACAGGCTTCCTGACACGGTCATCCCAAGTTTACAGGCATTCCACTGCACCAGAATGACTGGTAATAGACTATGTGGGAAACCCAAGAAAGCCTGTCCCTACAGATCCTTCTTGACCTTTCTCTTCAGAATCTTTCCTCTAGAGCATGAGGCAGGAGTCCTCTGGAATGACAAGCCTTGTATGACCTACTACCAGACAAGGTGCACCAGAAATTTTCTTTGTGTACAGGTATACCCACACAAAATGCTGTATATTCTTTGTAACTAGTGAAACGCAGATCATAACCAGAAGGGAGCAGCAGCTGATACTTACTGAGATGCCTAAAAGAAAAATCACAAGTGCTGGTAAAAACATATACAAACTATGGTGTTGGAGCGATGGCTCAATGTTAAGAGCTCTGGCTGCTCTTGCAGAGGACCTGAGTTCAGTTCTCGCATCCACATGGCAGCTAACAACCATCTGTAACTCCAGGTTTAGGGAATCTGATGCCCTCTTCTGGTCTCTACAGGCATTGTCCACATGGGTACGCTTACATACATGCAGGCAAAACACTCATACACATGAAATAAAAATAAATTTTAAAAATTTAAAACATATAAACAAGACCCCTTATTTATTACTACTTGGAATTTAAAATCAGTGCATTCACCTTGGTAGACAGTCTGACAGGTCCTCCAACTGCTAAATATAGAGTTATCAAGTCGTGACTCAGTCTACTCTTGAGTAGAGACCCAAGAGAAATTAAAATACATGTTTATCTAAAAACTTGGACACATACGTTCATAGCAGCATTATACCTACAAGTAAAATGTACAAATGACCAAAATTATTAAATAACACTTCATTGTGTGGAAACAGAGTATCAACTTTACCTGATGAATGAGTAAGAATATGGCCCAGACACATGATGGAACATTACTTGTCAAGGAAAGGGAATGGAGTACAGATACTTGCCATAAACAGAACAACACAGGTGACCTTGAGTAACACAAATATGAATTATGTGGATTCACATATATGCTGCATTTTTGTTAGGAGATTATTCAAAATGAGCAAAAGCTTGCAGATTAACCACATGGTTTATAGCACACATAACATACAAAACATGTGATAGTGGACTGTTCATTTTATCTATAAGGTATCTGGTCAATCACAGGCTCTCAGCGTTACATTTGAGGAGAATTAAAAGCTATGTAGGTTGTTCCCTGGGCATCGGGACAATGATGCGACTTGAGAAAGTCCTGAAGAGCCAACCCAGCACAGCTGGGCTACTTACCACTAATTATCGCAACTGTGAGCAGAGGGGCCAAGACAAGCAGAAGCATGAGAGCGCATCCATAAACAGACAGCGTGAGGGGCAGTGGCAGCTTGGGGCGGGGTCGGGGCCCACAGTAGTTGTTCCTACAAGTAGAGAAGCTCATCACAACAAGGGATTGGGAACAGCAAAGTAATTCAGTGTAAGCCATGTGGTTTCATTATGCCACAATGCATTGTCCATATGAAAAAGTATTCATGGAAGGTACCTTCTCACAGTGGAGACTCTGGAGCCTGGAGCTGAAGAATGGGTTCAAAGACACAAATGTCCGAGGTCTGGAGAGAATTCCAGTTCAAGGTAGTAAACACGTAGCAGATGGTGGGTCTGGAGGTCCCCCGAGCAGTTGCCGGTGGAATTGCCAGAAGAGATGAGGGGGAGAAAGAAGGAGGGATCAGCATCCTAAAGGCCAGGCTCAACAGTGTAACCCAACCCCAGGTGGAGATTCCTGCCTGACTAAGTGCCAAGAGCATTGAGCACGTACAACAGCATCCTACCCGTGCAGAGAGCTGATGCAGGGAGCAGAGGGAGTCAGCATGGTTCATAGGAGCCTCCTCACCAGAGACAGCCCAGTGGCAGCCACAAGGAGAATGGGGAAGGCTGCCAAGATGAAGACAAAGGCCCGCAGCCACTACGGCCACTTCCGTTACTGACACACACCCAGAGGTCCTAAAGCATAGGACAGCCAGGTGACAAAGCAGCTGGTCCAGCAGCTGCGAACTCAGCTGCTCCAAAGCTGAGCAGGGCAGGCTGAGTAAATGTCACTTACCATCTCTGTCCTCAACCGACATAAAGAGGGAACTAGGAAACTCCCGCAATAAGAAGTGAACAGAAGGTTCGAACGGAAGACCTTAAGTGCTTTACGCCATTGACCACATAACTCCAGCTAACGTCATTATCTGTGATGCAGTGCAGGATCTCCATTCTTATTTTAATATTGTATTTATTATACTTATTTCACATATATGAGTGTATCCCTGCTTATATGTAGGTGCACACGTGTCATGCAAAGCCTATGGAGGTCAGAGAGGGCATCAGATCCCCTGTAACTGGATTTATGGATGGCTGTTAAGTCGCCATGTCGGTTCTGGGAATCAAACCCGGCTCCTCTGCAAGAGTAGCCAATGCTCTTAACCACCGTTCCCTCCCTCTGGCCCCCATTTCCATTATATTTATTTTAGGAATGTCTCTTTGGGTCATGACAAAAGTATTTTAAGCCTTTTCCTCTATATCTTTAATGTTTCTAAACTGCTTCAAATCTGGACCAGGTGAGAATTTCTTTTTTCACCAACTTTATTTTTATGTATAGTACATGCATCCAATTTATTCTTTTAAGTCAACAAGAACAAACAGGTTTTAAACCATTTTGTTTAAGCCTTATGTACATGTTTTTGCTGTGAGAGATTTGGCACTGCTCTCAACCACACCCTCAGTACCATTCAAGATCAGCTTGCAGTGCTGAGTGAAAGAAGTCAGTCACAGAAGACCATGTTCCATTCAATTTCTGTGAAATGTCTACAACAGATAATCCAAAGCCAGAATGTGGATTCATGACTGCCTAGGACAGCGGCAGAGGGAGAGAGTAGAGAGATCAATTTTTATATATATATATATAAATTTTTTTTCCCTTTGAGGCAGGGTGATTTTATGAGCCCAGGATTGGCTTTGAACTCCTGATCATCCTACCCCTGTCTCCTACGCATTGAAACTGTCCAGCTGAGAGCAGCATTTCCTAAAAGCAACTAATTTCCTTGTTTGGACCACTCAGAGAATTCAAATCTTGCATTTGATGAATAGTAGAAAGTTATCCATTTTAGAAAAGTATCCAGAACAATACTTAAGAATTTAAGAATGACTGAATTTACATCATGGAATGAAAACTCAGAGTGTAGTTTTCAGTGTAGTTGACTGAATTATGCACATCAAACAATAATGATACAGGTAGGTATGTTCTTCGTAATTTCTGCTTTCTCCACTAGGATAATGTGACAGAAAGACCATGTTTCTGTTCTGGTCCAGCCAGACCTTTCACTGTCCTGATCTACTGTGGTTCTACGCACATCCCGACTCATTCCAGTTTTACCCAGTTTTCTGTGCACCCTCCTAGGTCGTGACTGTCTGGCAGATCCTCAGATGTCCTTTCCTTGTTGCAGAATCCCCAGGTATTTGCAGAAATTTATGCCAAAAATTCACCGAGGTCCTCCAGAACATGATTAGTACCTAGCCTAAAGCAGTATAAACCCCAAATAACTCCTTTTTAAATTTTATTTTATATTTATTTGTATTTTATATATATGAGTGTTTTGCTCGCGTATACACTGTGTGTGGACAGTGCCCACAGAGGCCAGAAGAAGAGGTCAGATTCCTCCGTGTGGGTGCTGGGAACTGAACTGGATCGTCTGCAACAGCAGCCAGTGCTTTTAGCCACTGAGCCATCTCTCCAGCCTCTTCCCAGGCCCCTATTAATGTCTTAACATCCCTTAAACAGCTTTCATTTCCCATGAGTACTTTCTCTACCTTTCTACTGGCCTCTGTTCCCTGAGGAGCTCCTTTTGCCCTTCAAGGTCCTGTGCTCTCCTTCCATGCTTAAGCTAATAATATTCTTTTGTTATGGACAGGAAGTATGATATAGCTCAGTTCAATGACCTGGTTCTCCTTTAGATGTGCCTAGAAAGAACAATGGCACAGAGTGGATCATGCATGGTGACAGCATGACACTCCCTAGTGCTGGGCCAGAGGGGAGAACTGGGGAGCTCTATCAGCCTACTTTTCCTCCCTCTCATCCTCTGTTTCTCCCACCTGCCATTCTAGAGAATCAAGAGCCACCACAATGGATCAGAGAGATAGCTCAGTGGATGAAAGTGCTCACCACACAAGCCTGACAGTCTGAGTTTGAGCCATAGAACTCACGAAAACTTGGATGTGGCAACTTGCATCTGCAATCCCAGTACTGCAGTATTCCTATGCAGAGATGGAGCGTGGAAACAGGAGAATCACGCAGAAGCCCAAGGGCCAACCACCCTAAAGCACGTAGAGGGGCAGAAATAACAAGAGAAACCCTCCCTCAACAAGGTAAACAGACAGGACTGACTCCCAAAAGTTGGCCTCTGACCTCCATATATGCACTGCACACACACACACACACACACACACACACACACACACACACACACACACACTACAAGACATCATGATTGGCTCTGGTTGTCAACCTGACACACCTGGGAAGAGGGAGCCTCAGCTGGCGAATTTCCTCTGCTGCACTGGCCTGTGGTCATGTCTGTGGAGCATTTTCCTGATTGTTGAGTGAGTGGTGTGGAGGGCGCAGCCCTTCACGCATGGTGCCACTCCTGGGCAGGTGGTCCTGGGTTGTATAAGAAAGCAGGCAGAGCTCAAGCCAGGGGCGCCAGCCAGTGCAGCGTTCCTCCACGGTCTGTGCTGTGGTTCCTGCTTCCAGGTTCCTGCGCTGACTTCCTTCAATAATGAGCTGTGATCAGGCCCTGTAACCAGATAACCCCCTTCCTCCCCAGGTCCAAGTGTTTCATCACAGCAATAGAAAGGATGGCTTCAGCCTCCCCAGGAGCAGAAAGTCTTAAGTAGTGAATACACAACCTCAGAGTTGTGAATTCAGATCTCTTCCCTTCCTCTCCAGGCTTGAGGATGGGAACAGATAGCTGAACACAGTCATAGCTCTCAGAAGGAAGGGGGAAGAGAGTGTGTGTGTGTGAGGAGATAACAGAGTACTGCTACCTAACACCCACAAAGCACAGGGAGAAAGAGAATCAGGGTCAAGACTTCAAATTTTGCTCTATAACTGTGTAAGTACTGATGACCAAAAAACCTCAACTAAGCTGTGTTTCCACTGCAGATTCATAGTCTCCATCTCACAGCTGGTTCTGAATGCTTCTGGACAATCATTCTCCTAGTCACGTGATTTCCTTTCCATTCCTCTGCAGCTGTGATAGACCTCCCCACCTCCACCGTACGCTACTGTCTCCCCACAGAGGATGTCATTTCCAACAGAAAGGACACACCATCAGCATCCCTTCCTTCAGCTCAAAACCTTTCCTTCTGCTCTGATTTGGATCACTCTTTCTCATGTTTTCTTTTATGGAAGGGCCTAAAAGTCCCTAAGACTCAGTCCTCCACCCCTGGTAGGATGTATAGGTTAAGACACTGAGAAATTCAAATGTTGGCACTGCCCCTACCAGTTGGGCAAACTTGAGCCAACAAAAACCTCTGCTTTGGGCTGGGGAGATGAGGACCTGAGTTCAAATCCCACAATCCATGTAAAAGCTGAGTGTGGCAGTGTGTGCGTGTGACCCCACTGCTTAGTGAGGAGAAACAGCTGACCAGCCTGCCTAGTTCAAACAGTAAACTGCAGGTTCCGTAAGAGACACTCTCTTAAAAACTAAGGTGGGGAGCTGGAGAGATGGTTCAGTGGTTAAAAGCTCTAAGAACATACACTGTTCTTATAGAGGACTGGAGTTTGGTTCCCAAAACCCACATCAGGTAGCCCATAATTTCCTGTAACTTCAGCTCCAGGAAATTCAACACCCTCTTTTGACCTCTGAGGGCATGGATTCATGTGCACAAACACATACCTAACCACACACACATAATTAAAAATAAAAATAAATCTTAAAAAAGTATTTATTGGAGCTAGAGAGATGGCTCAGCAATTAAGAGCACTGACTGCTCTTGCAGAGGACCTGAGTTCAAGTCCCAGGACCCCCATGGAGGCCAACAACTGTCCATAACTCCAGGTCCAGGGCATCTGAGGCCTTCTTCTGATCTCTCCAGGCACTGCACAACACTGGCGCACTTACATACATAGAGGCAATACACTTCTACACATAAAATAAAAGAAATAAAATATGAAAAAATATTTATTTTAAAAAGAAAAACACTAAGATTAATGTCAACCTCCTCAAGCACACCAATAGGTGAGCACACCTATTCACAGAATACAAAGGCATACACCACATACACACAGACAGACACACCACACTCACACAAAAAACCAGCGTGCATCATGACTTAAAGGGGCTAATAAGAATATCTACCTCATAAGGCAATTGTGAGGACACCAATTCAGTCGCCTCTATTACAAGTTGGAAATATCCCACAATAAAATGTTCAGGTAAGGAAGATGGATCCATAGTGAATTAATTAATTTGATAATTTCTTCTCAAATAGCTACTATACTAAGCATAAACAGAAAACAGTGTCTATCTTCATGGAGTTTAGAGTTGGACAGGTGAAAACAACATGTGAATCCTATAAATAAATATTTAATTATACATGGAAAGTAAGGCTGTAAAGAAAAAGGCAGCGGAGTACAGAAGAGGACACGTCTCAGAAACCGACAGGGACGGTGGCGCCCAGAGTCAAGCAGAATTTAGGGCATTTGGGAGCTGGGGGATGGTGAATCATGAGCCTTCAGAGGAAATGAGTCAAGACTCATGTGTCTGGATTGCACAGAGCAAGGGGAAATCAGTGGGTACTAGTCATTCAGATGCTATGAGGGAGCCATGCGGCCACGCAGACTCGGGTAGAAATGCCAAGTTACAGTCATTCCCAGCAGAGTTTGAGGGAACAGAGATTGCATACCCCAAGAACTCCGATCCGGCCGGGAGAGACAGGCTAACGAGCAGATGTATGGAAGTAATTAGAAGTCACAGCTCTGCTTCATCCTGGGGAGAAGAGCAATCAGTCTCTGGGCCACCAGGGATCCAGGACTCAGCCAGGCGGGTCCAAGCAAGGGACAACAGAACACCGTGGGGTGCTCAAGCCTTCCAGCCGAGTCCCTCCCACGCCCAGCCTCCTCTCAACCCGGGAGCAAGCCTCGCGCTCAGCTTCTTCAATCTCCTCGGTTTTTTTCAGTGTCCCCAGTGTTGTCTCTGTCTCTACATCCTCATTCATTCTTCATCTAATCCAACTTCGACGCTTCTTTTTTAATTTTTATTTATTTATTTTCACTACGCTATCTAAGCTGGTCATAAACTCCTGAGTTCAAGAAATCTTCCCACCCCAGCCTCCCAGGTGACTGGGACTGCAGACACATGCCCTCCACCCCGCTTGATTTCTAGAGAATCTACTCAAAAGGGCTTTGCCAACATGACAACAAGACAACCTCCTTGCTGCTGGTTCCTGTGGATTCCTTTTAGTCCTTTCCCACTCACCCGCTCTCTCTAAAGCTGTTGGGAACACTGGTTATCCTGAGATGGATTCTTTCACTTCCAAGCTTCTATACACAGTTTTTCCTCTTCCTTTGAAGGCCTAATTCAGAGCTCACCTCCGCTCTCCAAGCATACTCTCTGTTAGTCTCAGCCGTTCCCATGTCTTCAGTACCCCTCTCTCCTCTGGGCTCTACAGCAATGTATCCAATGTAAGTACTTTGATGACTATAGATTGAATTGTGTTCCCCAAAAGATGTGTGCAAATCATAACCTCTCTACCAGTGAATGGGATCTTATTTGGAAATGGGGTCTATGGATAGAATCAAGTTATCATACTGAATTAAAGAAGGCCCTTAAATCCAGTGACTACCACTCTTAAGAACAGACATATTTGGTGACACACTGACCCACAGGAAAAATGGAAACACAGAATAAACTAATTTGTGTATAGCTAAGGAATGTTAGATTACTGACATTAGAAGCTTAAGGGAAAACCTTGGAATAGACTGTCTCATAGCCTCCAGAGGGAGCACACCCTTCGGACACGGAGACTTCAGACTTCTAGGTGCCAGAACTCTGAGAAGATGAAAATCTGTACTTTTAGGACATGGGGTCTAATGGGCATTTGTTTCAGAAGCCTTAATGAGAATGTCCTGTGTCTGCACTGTCCAGTATGACAGCCACCGGCCACGGGGGACTACTGAAGTGAGGCGGGGTGACCAAGAACTATACTTTACATTTTATACCCTCTAGTTATTTTAAGTGTAAATAGCAACCTAGGGCTAGTGGCTACTGCACCAGACAGCCTAGGCCTGCCCGCTGGGTGGGTCCTATAGGATGTCTCATTCACAATTCAAATTCAGCATGTCAACAGCTGAGGTCTTCCCCTCAAAGCTTCTCTGAGTGTCTCAGGAAAGGTGTCTGTTCTACCAAGTGTTGCAACCCCAAACTCCAGGTTTCCTCCCTGGCTCCCACCTTCAATGACTTGTCAGGTCTGTCCCCTAAGTGTCTCCACTACCAGGTCTCACCACATCCTGTGGCCATGGGGCTCTTCCTCAGCTGGCCTGGGTGCCTTCCTCCTGGCTCATAGGCACAACCCAGTTGATCACTATACCCACCCTTATGATCACTGAGGGTCTGCCCCTCACCCCAATGCCTCATCCTAGTTAAGCTCCATAGTTACCCCCAGAATCCCTGTGGGGGAACCAAAATTTCTATGTACAGTTAGGTACTATTTGCAAATGAGCTAGACCCATCTTCCTGTATACTTCAAATTGTCTCTAGATTATTTATGCCACCTGATTAAAACTAAATACTATATAAATAGCTACTATACTGTGTTATTTAGGGAATAATAACAAGTTACTGAACAGTCTTTGTTCTTCATAGACACAATTTTTTCAAATATTTTTTGAGCATTAGTTGGTGGACTCTGAGAATGCACAGCCCACAAATACAAACAGCCAGTTGTTCCTGTATTCTAGGACCCGTCTTCCCCTTACTGGAACCTCAAAGCAGGTTGTAGTCTCCTTTTTGTATTCCTGTACTGCCTGAAGTATTCCACTCCCAGAAGGCTAAAGCTCCGTTGAAATAAGCCCTTGTCTTCTCTGTCTCTCAATGACCATGAGGGGTCTGCAGTACACAGCCCACTGGTATACACTGGACATCCAATAATTACCTCATGGATGAGTGAATGAATGAGTGATAGAACAAAAATAGTATGGACTGCTAACAATGATAGCCCCTGCTGCCGGTTATGGTAATGGTTAACACTGTTGCTAATTATGGACACTAGAAAAATAACAAAAATATAATAACTTGAAATTATGCATTGGTGGCATCCAAGCGATACTAAGTACAGTTATTTATGTGAAGTCTTACTTTTACGCTTAATTACCATGCAGTGCAAGTAAGGATTATGTATATCATTAAATGTGGCAGATCCACTCAGTGGAGTTTTATTTCATTATAATGGTGAATCACACACATATGCATAGACCACGTAAATTGTGGTAGAGGTCTCCTGTATGCTCCCCCACTTGACAAACTTTTCTTTTCTTTGTTACTCATGAACAACATCTCCAACTTAAGAACACTGAAAATAAGCAACAAGTGGAAACATGGATGACTCCTTCCAATCACATGGAGTTCAGAGAACTCAAGAGTTTATTGTGGTTTGCTATTCTGTGTCATAAAGCAATGACAGATACAGAGGGCCTTACAGACATCGCTCTATTAAATCATCTCGACAGCTCTGTGAATAATTATAATCCTCAGATACAGTTTTAGTAACTTGTTCTGATAAATGACAGTGGCAGGAAGAGCAGATAGCCAGACAGGTTTAGAAGAGATGGTGCCCAAAGTCTACTTTATTTGAATTCACAATGATTAATGTTTCCAGAAAGCATTGTTCCTTTCTATCACCTTCATTTACAACCTGGTGCTTTAGACCTAATTACCCCTTCTGTAGACTAGTTGATGGGGATAGGTCAGAAAGGTTGAGTTACCTTGCTCAAGGTCTCAAGGGTGGTAAATAATGACTTGAACCTGATCCTTGGGCTCAGAACTAGTGTTTTTCCACTAGATGTAGCTTATTCTAAGGGTGTATGTTTCATGAGGAAAACAGGAATAAAAGCCTCTGCTATTCAAGAGATGCTGAGCCTGAAGGCTTAACGGAAGAAAGAGCTAGGAAAAATGGTAGCTGAGAGTCTCTTCCAAGTCTGGCTTGTACGATAATCACTTGATGCATTCATTCATGCATATTCTCTCTCTCTCTGTCTCTCTCTCTGTCTCTCTCTCCCCTCCCCCCCAGTATTGGCCTTCAGTCAAGTCCCAGCTGCTGAGCCCAGCGTTCCATGCATCCCCACTGAGGTGCTAGACTTTGAGTAAAGCTGTCTCAGACCCTTCAGACCAGCCCATCTGCCAGCAGAAATACCACAAGTGGCCTAGTCAACACCACATGGCACAGAACAATTGAGCAGCTGAGCCTGGCCTGAATTCCTCACCCACAAAATCACAAGGCATAAAAATGGCTGCTGTTTTAAACCAGGAATTTGGAAGACACTTTGGTACCCAGCAAATAGATAACATGCCACAAGTTCATTTTGTAGTTTCCCTCACTTAGATTTGCCAAACAAATAGCCAAAGGCCAAGGTAATAAACTCTAGTAATTAACAAAGCAAGCTCCTTTCTCTTTCACAGGACAGTCCACACTCACAGATGACTGCAGCAATTTTGAATTTCAAGCAAACAGCCTATCCATAGACCTATCTGAAATGTCAGTCATAAAACAATTTTCCCTTTTCAATCTATAAACCCTGACAGAAAGGAGCTGCCTGTGAGAACCCAGCCAGAACACTTGAACAGACACTCTGTTGATAATTTTCCCGTTTCCACTTTTGACGTACAGAGCCTTTCACTGTTGAAGTCAACTTTGAAAAGGAAGCAAGATAACATCTGTTTCCTCCACTGTCCTTGCACATAGTGAATAGCACCCAGTTGTGCAAGTTCATTTCCCTGGAGGTTCCTGCTATTCAAGATCACCTTCTGATGATCCAAAAAGGAAAATGGCATTTTCTATCGTTCCGTCTTCCAGTGCAGGCCAGGAATGCAAAGTAGCTAAGGAGAGAGAGTGGGGAGATTCCTGTAACCTCAGTGGATAAAACAGTTACCCAGACTGTACAATTAGCCCAGCACAGATGCTGCAGCTGTCTGCAGAGGCACCCGCAGTATTTCTAACAAGGCAAATCATGCCGGTGATGTCAGACTCTTTTCTTAAACAAAAGTGAAATGTGAGAAGGTGAAAACTCATGACTGCTGGAAGATATTTTTCCTTGTTTGGGGAACTGTATTCACAAATGGCTATGTTACCCAGAGTTCTGGGTTTCCCCAGGTCTTTGATAACCCACATTCCTCTACACTCCTTCATGAAACCCTACAGTTGGCTCACTGGGCTTATGGGTTGGCTCTGGGTTATCTCACCGGTCTGTCATGCAAGTCACTGAACAGGGAAAATGACTCATGGCTCAAAAGAAAATCCAATTCATTGAATTAAACACTGGAAAAGAACCTAGATGAGTCATTGTACCCTTCCCTCTGCCTCCAGACAGCACCACACCTAGACCACTCCAGCCAGAAGAGAGGTAACCACATTTTAAATAAACCAGCCAAAGAGGAATCGTGCACAATTTCACAATAACACTAAACCCTGTTCCTGCATACACCTGTGTTTCAAAACAGTCCAACAAAGACATCACAGAGTTGGAGGCTAATGCACAAAATACAGAGGAAATGTGCAGAGACATGAGCCTGGCTCACAGAATACTTTTGTGTAAATTTTAAAAAGGCAGCCCCTCCAGGCCAAGGAGCTGGAAAAGGCCACTGCCTGGAAGATGCGGCTGCCCAGAGCCAGCGAAAGGCTTGGGAAGGAGTAGATGGTTTGATCAATCCACTCATTCCATCATCCCCTGCACCCCACCTTCTTGCAGAGAACGAATCACAAGATCACATGCAGTGGCCTGGGAGGAAGGAGAATAACATTACGTATGAAACTTTCCCTCTTTTGGGTTTAAAAAAAATCTTTTTTTCCTTCCTTTGCCCCTATTGTTTGCTATTGCTGACACTGGGTAACACTGATTTTTTAAAATTTATCTGTCACCCTCCACTACTAAACCTGCAGCTGACAGATAATACATCTTTATCCCTCCAGATACCTGGCAGGTACTTAATAACCATTCACTACAGAATGAATGGCTCTTGGAGAGAATGAACACATCCTTGGACCAGCAGCACCTAATGTTTTCCTGTCTTTAAACAGAAGGAAAGTGTGACATCACTCCCCTGAGGGAAAGCAACTGACCTGTGGACATAATGCTCTTCAGAGGAGAATTCCGGGTTGAAAGGAGGCAATTCCGAACTCTGCACCCATGGCTATGGAGTTACAGCCCCAGGCTAGGGCCATCACTCTTTGCATGCTTCCTATTTGAACCCTCTCTAACCTAAGAGCATAGAGACTGACCATGGAGAACAGGGGCACTCTTCCTCACCCCACAGAGCCCGCTTACCCACAGCACAGTAGCTGCCAACCTTTCCTCTTCGGGAGAAGACTAGATTCTCAGAACAGTCAGCAGAGCCACTACCCAGGGCCCACCTTCCCAGCCTCTCCCCCACTGGCACCCTCATCAGTCTGACAGGCTAGAGACAAACACCCGTCACTTCGACATGAGAGGCCGATCTTTACAGGGTCAGAAAGTCAAAGGCCAAGGGTTAGTTTATTTGGTCCATAAGGTATCTTTTGGTTTTTGTTGTTGTTTGTAGTTAATATTTGAAAGCTGTTGGGATCAAGAGGGATCACTTATGACAAAAGTGAAACAATAAAATAGGGAGGCTAAGAAGGAGGGGATCTCATGTCCACGTGCCTATAACAAGAAGAACCACACAGAGCTGGGAATGTGCTGAGAGGCAGAGTGACTGCCAGCATTCGTGAGGCTTTGAGTCCAATCCCCAGCACCACAGAGAAGGGAGGAGGGGAAGGAGGCAGAAGAGGAGGAGGAAGAGGAGAAGGAGAGGGAAGAGGAGGAGGAAGAGAAGGAAGAGGAGAAGAAGAGGAAAGAGGAGGAGGAGAAAGAGGAAGAGGGGGAAGAGGAGGAGGAGAAGGAAGAGGAGGGGGAGGGGGAAGAAAGGGAGGAGGAAGAGAAGGAGGAAGAGGAGGAGGAGGAATAGGAAGAGGAGGGGGAGGGGGAAGAAAGGGAGGAGGAAGAGAAGGAGGAAGAGGAGGAGGAGGAATAGGAAGAGGAGGAAGAGGAGGAGGAGAGGGAGGAGGAGGAAGAGGAGGGGGGGAAGACGAGGAGGAGGAAGAAGAGGAGGAGGGGGAAGAGGAGGAGGAAGAGGAGGAGAAAAAAACTGCCAGAACCACAACCTAATACAAGGACATCCGTGAAACAACCGCCTGCCCTTAAACAGATGCCACCCTTATTATTCATTCTAATAGCCAAGAATTGTTTCAAAACGTAATCCTCCTCAGCTGCCTTTAAATATTTCACCTTGCCTCAACATCCCTGAGTAGGTGCATAGTCCACCATAGTACCTGTATTCCCACTGCAATATCTATTCCTGAATAAATGTATTAATTTGAGGGTACTTTTCTCCACTTGGTATTTAGATTGACATATTTAATTGTATGATTTCATTCTAATGAAATACCAATAATCTATACAAACAAAGATTTGTGGTCATCAGATCTGAGGATAGGAAGGTACTTAATGAGGATGAACTTTCCCTTCAAAGCAATGAAAAATGATACGGTACTGTACAACAGACGTAGATATACAGACGTAGATATACAGACGTAGATATACAGACGTAGATATACAGCAGTGTAAACATGCAATATTCAGCCAGTAAATGATTCACTTCAAAGTGGTTAATGTTGTATAATTACACCTTTACTATTCTTCAAACAGGTCATGTTACATATCCCAGGCTATGTAACTCTCAGTTCTTTTGCCTTAGCATCACATAAAGTTTTTTAAAGCACTTTTTTAAAAGAAATTTGCCTGGACTATTTCTTTTTTAATTTTTTAAATTTATTTTTATTTTATGGGTGTGAGTGTCTTGCTTCTGTGTGTGTAAGTGCACCACACGCATGCAACAGTAGGTCAGAAGAGGGTATATCATCCCCTAGAACTAGAGTTTCAGATGGTTTAGCTGCCAGGTGGGTGCTGGGAAACCAACCTGGCTCTTCTGCAAGAGCAATAAATGCTCTTAACCTCTGAGCCATCTCTCTAGATCCATTATGTAATCTGTTACTTGGATTGGAGACTTTGCTTACCTTATATCTGGATTCTCTTAAAACACTTGAAAATCTACAGAGTTCACTTCGCCCAGTGGTGTGGCAACCCTCAGCTAGTGCTGAGCAGGAGCTGATGGAAGGGGCATTTGTAGTTCCCATTCTCCCTTCCCAGGGTCTCCCTGGAGTTCATGAGACCTCCTCTACCCACGAGGATGCCACAAGTAAGAAGAGTCTTCACAGAGCTTCTGCCTTCAGAAGAACAGGAGGCAAGACCATGGATGCGGACTTGAAAAGAGCTGAAGTGTAATGAACTCGAAGAGGCTGGAGTCTGTGATCGAGACAGACACAGGTTGCCAGGGAGTTCCTGATTCCGTGTTTACAGTAGCATCTTCTTCACCCTCCAGCCCTCTCCGCCCTTCTCCCTGGCTCCCTGAGAGTTCTTCCTTCTTCCTGACTTACTCCTGTATACTTGCTTCCTAGGACTTTCTGTTTGTTCATTTCTATTTGTTTGGTTTGGAACTCAGTTTGAGACAGGGTCTCACTAGATAGCCCTGACTGGTCTGAAACTTGCTATATAAACTAGGCTGGCTTCGAATTCAGAGAGATCCTTCTGCCTTTTACTCCTGAATGCCGGGATGAAAGCTGTGTGCCACCATGCCAGGCTAGTTTCTAGGACTTTAATAAACCATAACAGGATGACTTAAACAACTGAAATTTATTATCTCACAGCTCTGGAGGCAGAAGTCCAAGCTTCAGGTGTCATCAGGACTGTGTTCCCTCTAAAGGCTCTCATGTAGTAGGCTTCCTATGCTCTTTCAACATTGGGTGCATCCAGTTGTTCCTTGACCTGTGACATCATCTCTCCAATTTCTGCCTCTGTCTTTAAGTGTCTTCCTTCTATCTGTCACCATATGTCAAAACTCTCTCTTCTAAGGACATGAGCCACTGGGTTTTAGGACCTACCCTAAACCCAGAATGATCTCTTGTAGACATCCTTAATTAAATTTATAAAGACTGTTTCCAAACAAAATCACATTTGCAGGTAAGGATTAGAATATGAATTTATTTTGTGGAGACCTAATTCAACCCTTTATACTATGTAATTATTTACTGTTCACATCATATGTGATTCATGCCATGTAAGTGTCATGAGAGAAGAGCTGTTATTCCTTTGATTCCATGTGGAGACATCTCCACAGTCTGGAACAAGACATGCCACATGGGTTCTCAATAAACACTTTCAAAATGAAGGACTGAAACTATGCAACAAAGCATATTTGACCCAAGCCAAACCAGTCAACAGCTGGTGCAGCAAAAGACACAATGGCAGCATCCCAGTACAGAGAAGGCATGCACCAATGTCAGGTGGATCTGGGCATGAAGTCCTGTGTGTCTGTTGCTCCAAACTGAGACAGTCCCTCCTTATGAGGAGGAAGACTCATAAGACCTGAGAACCTAATGAAACTGAAAAACAAGGTTCAGGAAGTTCACTAAGGTTACAAGATTCACAATACCCCTCTGACAAATTTTATATATATATACTTTATACATTATACACACACACGCACGCACACACACACACACACTCACACTGAACAGTTGTTGAGGGAGAAAAGACTCTTCATACACTGGAGCTACCTGTAAGTTGGGCAGGGAACCCCAGGATGCAGCTTTCATGAGGCATCACCCACATTGGAGTGGACTTCTTGGTGTTGAAGCTACCTTCAGAACTCACGCTACTGTAAATAACTGTAGCAAGCTCATTGTGGACTGCGATGGGTCCCAAGTCAACCACATCATATCACTCCCATTTGCCAGCAATAGGTTCAGAGGCTCCAGATGGGTGAGATTGCACCAGCTTAATAGTCATACATACCCCTGGTCTTGGGGGAAAGAGCACTGCACCCCAAAGAGGCCATATGAGAGATGTGCTCTGAAACAGCGAGAAAGAAGCTGTGGGTGGCAGGCTTTGTAGTGTCGAGAAGGCAGGGGTGTTCTTGATGCCCAGGGGAGGATGAGGTTCTCTTTTTTGGATAATTCTGTGGTCTGCCAAGGAAGTGGAGCCTTTCTTACTGAGGGATCAGCAGGAACTGTACTGGTCCTCAGGATAAGATGGATTGTTTGCTATTTGTGATAACAGGGCAGGGAGACACACTTTCCCTCTCTGATTTAGATACCTAGGAAACAGATAATATTGAATATTACTTGGAGTCTTCCACAGTAAAGGTGGTAGAGAACTCAGACTCACTTCGAAACGACAGCATAGCAATCAAGTCCAATACTGTCCACCCTTATATTTCTGCTTTAGAGTCTCTCCTACAGAGGTCCCCTGCCACCCTCTACACCTGTGTTTATGACCCTCTCAGCCACTGGAGAGAGGCACAGTGGTTAAGGGTTTAATCGGCACCGTCTTACAGAGGGATGATTCAGACCACAGTCTTTGTGGTCATCCCAGGAGATGCAGGTAGGAGGCAGCCCTTGTGCCCACAGGCACAGCCGCAACAACACGCCTTGCATTAGCTTTTCCTTTCTCCCTGCCTCGCCCTCTCTCTGTGCTCACTTGCTCCTGTCTCTGTCTGAATCAGCTCCTAGCTTGCTCATAGTCATGATTGTTTGAGGAAAAGATGTGACTTTGACTGGACAAAGCTGAGAATGAAAACTAATATGCTGGAGATGGTGAAGTCAGAGCATGAGAAGAGCTGGGGATCCTTGGTGACACCCCTGAGATGCTCAAATCCCCATGGGTCTCCTTCCTCCATGATAAGCCTCCACACTCTCTTAGGATTGATACTGTCTCTGAAACATCTCAACTTACTCCAGTGGTGGTCCAAGACCCCCATACTGATTAGAAACAAGAGTCTTTGTAAAAGCAGGAAGTGTCCCACAGAGTAACAAATAAAAAACTAAATGCCAAGAATGGACTTCCTCTCTTAGAATCATTGACAGGGAGAGCCTATAGGCCGCAAACAACACTGGCTATTGCCATTGCTCTTAGTTACCTGCCAGAACTTCATGCTAAGAAGTTAAAGATGCTGCATACATGGGTTGTAGAACAAATAAGGAGAAACCAAGCTGATTCTGACCTTGAAGCTTCATTTCTACAGGCTAGCTTTTATAGACCCAGAAGGTGCTATGCATGCTATTGGAAGAGAAAAATAATCATCAACCTTAGCCAACTGTGAACCTGCAAGCTACAATAATGACTGGCCTTATAAGGTTTGCCCACTGGTACCACAGTGGCATGACTATTATGGGAGTAACCAATCACCTTCTGGTTGAATTCAAGATTCACTGTATAAGATGGAGCCCACACAAGGACCAAGAACTTGAAGCTAGACAGGTCACAGGCCACAGCGGAGAATCTACTACTACTGTTCTGCTAAATAGACATAATATTCAACTGTCCCCTAAAGACTTGTCATTATACTCAAAGATCAATGCCTCTCTCAACTCTCACCAGTGAAGCTTCTTCTTACAGCAGATGAAAATTAACAGAGACCCACAACTGGTCAACGCACAGACAATAAGCGAAGGCAGAGTGCTCAGCCCTAAAGAGGGCACCTATATCAAACCCTCTCCTCCCAAGGCTCAGGGACCATTACACAAAGTGGGGGTGGAGAGACTGTAAAGCCTTTTGTCTGGACAGCACAGGGCAGCTGCACGTATGAATCCACGTGCTTATGACAGCATGCACAAGACCCCTGCATGCCCAAGCCAGACAAAAACTCAGCACAGAAGGGCAAAGGGGGCAAGAAGCCCCAGCCATGAGGTTCTTTTGGCAATTGATAGCTTCTGGGAGAAGACAAGTTAGTGTTAAAATTGTGATGCCAGTTAGGTGACCAGACCCCAAGAGATGAACGCACAACTAAGAGCACTTGGGGAATGCAAATTAGCCTTGATAAACCTTTGAAAAAAAGTAATCCTAGAAGACATGGAGTCAGGAGGGAGAGTATTAGGGTGTGAGGAGGATGGCGAAGAGGGTCTGGATATATTCAAAATACACTGTGCGAAATTCTCAAAGAACGGAAATGTTCTAATGTAGAGCTTAAGAAAGCAGGACATGCCAGTCCCTGTGATCATTCTGTCTTTGGAATCCTGCAGAACACAGGAGTCTTAAGTCTCACCACCTGTTAAAGCCACCGTGGAGTCATGATACACAGCAAGTGCAATTGTCATTCCCGGTCCATCTTACCAACTCCAGCTGTCACCTGGATTTCACTGACATACCCATAGCCACAAAATTGTGGGGCAGATTCTTGTTCGTAGTTGCACAAGGACAATTACAGTTACTAACGGTGGAGCTTCTTATTACCCCAGCCTCTAGAAATCAACCATAGTCAAGTGTCTCAATGGCATGTCAGCTCCTGCCATGCAACTGACATGTGAGAGTGCATATAAAACATGTAGGACAAGATGTAGATCCTGAAAACACAGCTCTTCGGCAACAAATAATGGCAAAATGTGAGGGGTCAGGGACCTGATTTTTTTATCCACTGGGTGATACTAATAAAAACATGGGCAAAACAGCTGCTTAATAAGAAGCCTCACAAGTGTATTAGCTTCTGCTCTTGTTGCTATAACCAACGCCTGACAAGAATCAGCTTGAGGAAGAAAATGTTTGTCTTTGTTGACAGTCTTTCGCCAGGGAAAGGCACAGCAGCAGATGACTCCACAGTGGTGTGAGTGTGTACCTGGGACCCCTCACCTCCTCACTTCTTGATGAACAAGAAGCAGAGAACAGATAGGACCAAGCTGTGAAACCTCAAGACCTGCTTCAGCAACCTACTTCCTCCAGAGAGGCGCCCCCTCTGAAGGGTTCCACAGCTTTCCAGAACATCCCCATTGCCAGGGATCTAGTGTTTGAACACATGAGCCTTTTGGGGAATGCTTCACATTCCCCAGACAACAGACAGCTCACATTGCCGTGGTAGGAGGTTACCCCGGTATTACGGGAACACTAGAGAGAGCAAGCTGTATCTGACCCATGCGCATTAATGCTACTTGATTGCTACAACTGCAGCAGACCTTCATTCTGCCTCTTCCACCAGGTTTTATAGGTCTTGATTTTTTTTAATTCCTCTGGCTATTATACCCCAGTGACCAATGCATAGACCAGCATCCTAGCCCTGCAGGTATCCCAAAGGACAGCCTCCAGCATCTGGGCCCCTGCTTTTCACTGTTGCTAGCATAAAGGAATGAGGAATTAGACCCACATCTAGTTGACCCACACCCCCTCTGTATTTGTTTCTCATTGTTACTATAACAAATGGCTGTGCTTTCGTGACTTCAAACAATCAAACATGCTAGCTCGCCATTCAGGCAATCACAATACAAATCAGTTTCACTGGACTAAATCAAGCTGTGATCTTTCAGGAGGAATCTAGACAAGAATTTGTTTTCATCCCTCTTTTGGCTCCTAGTGGCTGCTTGTATTCCTCCCCTGTGGCCCTTCCTCCATCATAAAGCCCATCTCTCCAAGCTGGCTTCCATTCATTAAACGGTCCACTCACTCCTCATGCATCCTTTCTCTTACAAGGCCCTGTGATTACACACAGAATGACCCCCTACCTTAAGACTTTTATTTCTTTCCTTCTTTTCTGTGTTTGTGTCCATTCACGTGTGTGTGTACGTAGTATCTATGCTGTGGTGTCAGAGAACAAGTTGTAGGAATCAGTTCTTTCCTTCTACCATGTTGGGTCGAGATATCAAGCTCAGGTCTTCAGGCTTAGCAGCAGGCATCTTGGCTAAGCCATCTTGCCAGCCCCTTACCTCCAGACTGTCAATCACATCTGCAAAATCCCTTTGCCATGTAGATCAACATAGGCACAGGTTCCAGGGAATTCACCAATTCCAGGAGCCTCTTGCAGGGAGCAGGGAATTTAGTTAGCCTGTCATGCCCTGATTGGCAGTCTGAATACTCACAAACTTTGAGATCTGGAGAGCTGGGAGAAGATAACAGTATTTTTGCTGTGAGTTGAGGATTATCTAAAAGAACCATGTGGGAGAGGACAAAAACTCAAGCTGTAGAATCCTGCAGACGCATCATAAAAGCAAGGAGGGGCCATGATGGGATCAAAACTTGTGTATACAGACAAGGGATAGGTCTGCTCTGGCAAACAAAACAACTTTAATATCTTCTCTCTACAAAGTACTAAGAAATGCTGAGTCAAAAATGACAAATCATTTTTCAGTCATAACCATCTCTAAAATGTAAGAAACAAAATAAATATAAGTGAAACTGAAAAATCGCAGTGTTACACACAAACTGATGGTGATGTTGAGAGCAAATTTTGATAACCAAAGAATTTACTCTAAAGGCCACATGTGGAGAAGTAGTCTAAGAAAAAAATGGACCCATTGTCTTAGAAAAATGACAAGGACACTTACTGCATTAGTTTGGGCTTCTCTAATAGATTTTAACTACATTTGTCTTCACTGTGAGTTGAATTTCAAATTTTTCATGACCTATATGAACCCAGAAACCCAAAAGTCAAGAAATCACTGTAACAAGCGGATCGTCTTCAAAGGGCCTTCCCTGTTCTTAGTCTTGCTGCTTGGATAAAATTTTGCTTCTGAGGAAAAGAATGGATAATAAAAACCATAATAAAATTGAAAAGCAGCATGCAAGTGTCTTATGACATAGCAAACATAGTTAGCTGTGAATACAACACTTTTGTTTAGAAAAAAACAAATCTCAAGGGACTGGAGAGATGGCTCAGTGGTTAAGAGCACTGGCTACTCTTACAGAGGACCCAGGTTTGATTCCCAGCACCCACACGGTAGTTAACAACTGCCCATAACTCTAGTTCCCGGGAAATCCAGCACCCTCTTCTGATCTCCACTGGCATTGTATGGCACGGCTGCACTTACATACATGCAGGCAATACACTCATACATAAAATGAAAATAATAAATAGAATATTTTTAAAAGAAAAAGCTAATCTCTTATAGAGGAATCATTTGTTTTTGATTCCAAAGAGCTTTCCTTGGAAACATGATATTTACAAATACTATCTACAGA
Organism: Eospalax fontanierii; assembly: GCA_035773235.1. NCBI lineage: Eukaryota > Metazoa > Chordata > Mammalia > Rodentia > Spalacidae > Eospalax > Eospalax fontanierii. The sequence continues at coordinate 104,881,810 of CM069527.1, read as the reverse complement.
GTTTAGAGAGGAAATTTAAAAATCCTACTGGGTTCAGAGAAAGGTCACTAGACAAAGGAAAAGTGAGACATGGGCGATATACAACCAATGGCCCCAAAGGGAATTAGACCTGGGAGAGGAGCACAAGGGTGGCAGACACCACCATGGCCTCCGTCCCACAGGCAGACCTGAGGGAGGGGTGGCAATAGGAATTCTCAATATTAGGGGCTAGGGAGATGGCTCAGTGGTTAAGAGCCCTTGCTGTGCTTACAGAGGACCCAAGTTCAGTTCCCAGCACCCACATAGCAGCTAACAACTACCTACAATTCCAGTTCCAGAGTATTGGATGCCCTATTCTGGTCTCCTCAGGATTGTATGCACATGGTGCATTTACATTCACACAGGCAAATCCCAGCATTAGGAGACACAGGCAAACCTCTGTGAGATTGAGGCCACCTTGGTATACATAGTAAGTTCTAGGCCAGCTGGGGCTACAGAGAGATATTGTTGTAAAAACAGTCTCTTGGAGCTGGAGAGATGACTCAGTGGTTAAGAGTACTGGTTGCTCTTGCAAAGGACCAGGATTCAGTTCCCAGCACCCACAAGATGGCTAACAACTATTTGTAACTCCAATTCCAGGGTATCCAACACCTTCTTTTTTTGTGGCATTGCATGCATGTGGTGCACTTAAACACATACAGGCAAAAACATTCATACACATAAAATAAAATAAATTTAAAAATCTTAAAGCCTAGTCTCTTACCATAAGATCCAGAAATTACACTCTTGGGTATTCAGTTAAGGTAAAAAAAAGGACATGCTCACATAGTAACTTCATATGAATTCTCATAGTAGTTTTATTTGGAACAGCAAAAAACTGAAGACGCCTGACCTTTGATGGATGACATGAGTGAACAGAGAGTTATATTCACACAATAGAGCATAATAAAGTGACAAATGTCTAATATTCTCAACTACATGAATGAATCTCAGAAACACTTACCGAACAAAATAATCTATGTTCAAGGAATATGTACTGTATGCCTTCATGTATTAATTTCTACAACAGAAAAGCCTCATATAGAATGCTAGAAATAAGATCAATGATTGACTTGGCAAGGCTGATTAACTTTGTTAGGGCACAAGGGAGCGTTCTAGGTGATGAAATTCATTGATTATAGAATCTGATACAACTCCTAAAATTCATCAAATAACCATTTCTTGTCTGTTTTATGGTGTGTAAATGGTTTCTCAATAAATACGATTGCACTTTTTAAAGGAAAAGGTGGGAAAGTCAGCAGGCATGGGGTTCATACCTGCAACCACTTTTTGCCCATGGATTAGACACAGAATAGGGGAGAAAACGGAGACTTAGTGCTGACTCAACATTTTGTTTGTTTTGTTTGTTCATATTTTTGACATGGGGTCTCACTATGTAGCCCTAACAGACTGAGTACTTGCGATATGCCCAAGCTAGCCTCAAACTTACAGCAATCCTCCTGCCTCAGTAAGATTTTTGTCTTTCAGGGCTACATAGTGAGACTCTGTCTCACAAAACAAACAAAATAAATGTTTTACCTTGACAACTGGAAGGCTGGAGCTGCAGTTCATGAAATGAGTAAGACCACAGTAGAACCAGGTGTAGAGGGAGCATCAAAGCCTCAGTTCTGACTGATTGGAACCACAATGACTATCTGGCTTTCAAACAGAGACACTGACTGGCAGAAGGACAAGTAAGTCAGAAGTGCAGGTAAAATATCAAGGTAGAAATAGTAACTGGGCAGTTTTCCATATGTAAATGGTATACCCAGGGTTAGGTAAGATCACCAGACACACTCCCATACTAAGAGATTAGAGAGGAAAAACAGTGGTGGAGATGGGGAAGTTAAAAGGGAAAACCCAGGACCTGTGTGAATTCAGGTGCAGTGAAGTGTTCCCAGAAGGGCACCTGATCAGGTAGGTCAAGCACTGGGAATTCACATCAGAGACTGGCTGAGACTCAGCCCTGGGATTCAGCAATGCAGAGACACTGGCAACTGTGACAATTCATAGCTTTAGTGGAACGACGGAAGTGAGAGTCTGGCTGGCAAAAGTGAGTTTAAAGAAAAAGAGAGGGAACCACTCAGGTGTGTGTCCATCCAAAGATGAAATGGTGCCAAGTGTGGTGGCACACACCTTAAAGTCCAGCCTGGGAAGGCGGAGGCAAGTAGATCTCTATGAGTTCAAGACCAGCCAGGTCTACATAGTGAGTTCCAGGCCAGCTGGGCTATAGGGAGATTGTGTCTTGAAAAAGATCAAAAGAGAGAGAGAAAGAGAGGGAGAGAGAGAGGGAGAGAGAGAGATATAAAATGTCAAAGTGTTGAACAATATACTGTGAAATGTTTTCAGCCATAAAAGGGGATGAGGTACCAAAACATGCCATGACACAAATGAATGTGCAAAGGTCACATACTGTATGATTCTGTGCTAGGAAGCACCCAGTCTAGACAAATCCATAGAGACAGAGGAGATCTGTGGCTACCCATGCCTGAGAGGACCTGAGAGGCAGGGGAATGATCAGTGACTATTTAATGGATACAAGACGGCCTTTTGGCGTGATGAAAAAGTTCCGTAACCGGATCCAACTGAGGTGGCATATCCCTGTAAACGTACTTAAGCCACTTTACTAGCGCACTTTCACATAGTTACGTCAGCGCCCTGCTATCTATGTTTTGCCACAATAAAAGAAGTGGGGGTTTGTGTATGTGTGTGGGGTATGTTCCTGTGGATGTGTACACATGTATGCATGTGAACTAAAGGTCAACACTGGGTGTCTTCCTTTTTTTTGAGACAAGGTCTCTCACTGGACCTGGAGCTCATTTGATTCAGTGAGACTGGTTGACCAATGAGCTCTGGGGATCTGCTTGTCTCTGCCCCACCCCTCAATTAGAGACAGGTGCTGAGGTGCCAATTTTTAGGTGGGCGCTAAGGATCCAACTTCTGGGCCCCATGCGTGCATAGCAAGCACTTCATTGACTGGGTCATCTTCCTAGCCCTCAAAGAAGGTTTTTAAGAGACTACGGAGAGGTTAAGAACAGCATAAATGGAAATCATTCCACATCAATGAAAAAAGGAAGGGGGTGTCTAGGTGAGGTAAACATCAAATAAAGAGCTGATGGTTCAGAAGAAAAGGGAGCTTGTTGGAGAATGAGCTTGAGCAGAGGAGAAAGACAAGTCTATTCTGGAAGGCAGAGGGTCAGCTTTTCTTTCTAAATTTTTTTTAAATTTTATGTGTATGAGTGTTTTGTATGCAGCTATGAAAGTGTGCCTGTGTGTATAATACCCCTGGAGGTCAGAAGACGGTTGTTAGACCGTTTGGGGCTGGCACCAAACCCAGATCCTCTGCAAGAGCAGCCGGTGCTCTTAACCACTGAGCCATCCCTCCAGCCCCAGAGGGTTGGCTTTTCAGGACCCCGAGTATTTCATAGGTGGTGAAGGGCTAGAAAGGAGAGCACATGAGCACAATGAACCGTGTGAAGTGCTAGGTGAGGAGCAAGCACCTGTCAGTCTCCCCTCAGGTAAGAGAGTCCTGGTGCTCACTCCCAGCACTCACCACCAACCTGGTATTCTCTGGGGAAGGGAGGGGTTTTTAAGCGCCAGCTAGGAAGGAAGAAACCATGAAGGTGAGAAAAGGCCTGGTAGGTACTTTGAACTTTGATATGACTGAGAAATTTACTCAAAAGAGGCTTTTGTTATAACCAGAAAACACAGACTCACCTTGAGGAGTGAGATTGCATTTCTAAGTGGAAATGGAGCATTCTGGTTATGGATATTGTTTCCAAGAAAAAAAAGACTCTTGTAACAAATTGCTGAAGTCAGACTGCCCTTCTGCACATTTGAGTGATGGTTCTGAATTGCAGCTACTTAAGGGAGCTGGGGATAGATTTGAGCAAAATACATCATATTCATGTATGAAATTCTCAATAAATTAAAATAAATTGCAGTTCCTCCACCTATTCAAGCCGACGGTACATGAGGGAATCTGAGAATAGTGTCTAATCTCCAGCAGGGGTCCTTTGGCCACCCAGAGCACATTTGGCTTCATCTGGTAACTTCTTTGGCTCTCACAACTGGACTAATGTTATTGGCATCTAGGGGGTGGGAGTTGGGCCTGCAACTGAATGTGCTACAATTCACACGACTAATCATCCTCCGCAAAGAACTGTGTGGCCTCAAATGTCCAGAGAGCTAGGGTTGAGAGATCACAGTCAAATCCAAAGTCCTTTCTAGGCATGCATTTCTTCTGCAAACTAACTCCTAACTCAGCTGACCTTAGTTTTGGAATGTCTAAGTTAATTAGTCTGTTGACTGTTTCTTGGTAGCAAGGACTGTCTGACCCCAGGGTCTGTGCTTCTTAACCGTGGTGTCCTGTGCCAGATGGTCGGTCAAAGCAGACACTGTACTTCTGGGGTTCTGAAGTCCCGCGCGGTAGGGTCTGAGGCATTCTCATGAGAACCCCCCCTTCTCCAAATTCTCCCACCAACATGGCTGAGTGCCTGGACTCTATTTTCAACCCCTTTGAAGATTGCTTTCCCCTGGGTAGCATCATCTGGAAAGGCAAGTACACCATTCTGTTTATAGAAATGACTGAAACATAGTCTACCATGATACGGTATATATTATTGAAGTTGGGTAATTTGACCTCCAAGTGCCTCTTTGGGTTCATCTGTAAGTGGGAATAAAAATGGGATACACATTATAAGTTATCCTGAAGATTAAATGATTTTATGCAAAGCCCATGGATTGTGCCTGTCACATAGTAGGTACATTATACAGATACTAATTGTGTTTTCAAGCATTCATGGGGAAATCTGTATGGGCCCTTTAAAAAGCCTGGCAGAAACCCAGCTTTAGAAAAATTAGCAACAACGAAAGTGCAGCTTCTGCAGTTTCTTTTGAAGTGAGACAAACCATTCAAAACTGAACAAGCATTAATGAGAACTTGAGGAGCTGAAAGCATGAGTGACTATTAACTTGGTTGCCAAGGAAACAATCCAGGTTTGGGGGGGGGTTGTCAAGGAGGTCAGTGTGGAGTCAGGAAACAGCCAGGACTCTGTCCTTTTCCCTGGCCACAAGAAGAGAGGCAACAAAGAGGCTCACAGGGTGTTCAAGAACCAAACTGTGTTTCTCCCATGCAGCTTGGAAGGTCACACCAGCCCCCTGCATTCATTACTTTTCTCCTTCATATGACAAAATACCTGACAAAAGCAACCTATAAAATGAAGTGTCTATTTTGGCTCATGGTTTGAGAAGGGATGCAGTCCACCCATCATGGTGGGCAGGCAGCCGGTCACATCGTATGTGCAGTCAGGAAGCAGAGAGAGACGACTGCTGGCACTCAGCTCACTTTCTCCCTTTTCCCTTTTGATTCAGCTCCACACCCTAGCCCATGAGATGGTGCTGCCCACACTCAGGGCAAGTCTTCCTTTCTAGGTTAAACCTCCCTGCAAACGCCCCCACAGACATGCTCAGAGATAAGTCTTCTAGATAAGTCTCAATCCAATCAAGTCACGCTCCAGATTAACCATTACACCAAGCCAAGAAAAGCAGAGTTCTGCCCTGCTAAGCAGTAAATAGAAGCTCAGGGCCCAAGCAGTCTGAAAGCAGCAGAGTCAACAACTACCTCCAGGTCCATAGACCCCCCCAAATGTTAAGTCAAAGAAAGCTACTGTGTCTGTTGGTTTTCTCTGTGTTGTAACAAACATACCTGACAGAAGCCACTTAAAGGAGGAAGGATTTGTTTAGTCTCCTGGTTTCAGAAGTTTTAGGGCATCATGCTGAGGAAGACGTCAAGCAGAGGTCATGGTGCTGGGAGTGTGTGGCCAATGTTTCTCACATCACAGCAACAGACAGAAGGGAAGAACACAGACCAGAACCAGGTCGAGCAACTAGGCTCCACATCCTAAAGGTTCCACAAGTTCCCAAAACGTACTGCCAGCTGAAGACTAGGTGTTCAAATACATGAGTCTGTGGGGGAACATTTCACAGTCAAACTACAGCGACTACATACTTCTCCTGAAAAGATCTTTAAAAAGGGAAGAGCAGATGAGCATGGTAGAAAGGCTTGAAGAGTGTCCAGACGGTGAGACTTCTGAAAATTTTTTCTCTATCATATCCAGATGTATTGTGGTTCTTCTATTACAGCTAAAATACAGAGATGTACCATTTTAAAGTGGTTCAGAATCATTACGACATTCAAAACATTGTGCAGCCATCATTTCACACTGAATCCAAGGCATAGTCATCACCCCCAAAAGATGCCCACTAGAATCACTCACCAACCCCCAGTCCCTAGCTACCGTTAACATATTTTCCTATCTCAAACTGGCTTATGTATTCTGAACATTTCACATATGGCCTAATGAATCTGACTTCTTTTATTCCACATATGTTGCGGGTTCTAGTATATATTTGAGTCTTATTCTTTTTGTAGCAAAATAATATTCTGTTATACAAATATATCACTTTTGGTTTGAGCCATTAGAAGCCACTACCAAAATCAAGAAGACAGACCATGGTGGTTTGCCTGGGGTAGGACAGAGGGGTGGGATAAAAGTTTACAGATTTAGAAGATAAATCAGTAAGACTTGGTGACTGATTGCTTCCAGTGGTGAGAGAGAAAGGTGTTAGGCATTGACACAAGGTTTCTGGCCTGGGTACTCAGTATATATTGCTCCTAGAGTTTTGCTCTGGGTTTAGAACTAGAATAATAGAATCTGCTGTGGCTTCTTGGGAAAGAGAAGGATCAAAATGGGTTATGCAGTGTCTGCAGGAATATTGAGAAGAACACATCAGGCTCTGGGCTGTTTCCATAAACAACTGCCTGGTGAAAGTAGCGGGCAGGTTCCAGTGCTGCCTCTGGCACATCTGTCTGATGACACAGAAGTGATTCTGTCCTGCTTCTTTCTTTACCACCCTTTTTTTGAGGGACATCTGACCTGTGTGCTACATCTCATGTCTGTATCCTGGCATCAAAGGAGGCTAGGAAATGTTGGTTTTATGTTTTGCTTTCTATATTAAGGGAAAATTTAAATTTGGAGGTTGTGTCCCATAGATTCTGGACTGTTTCAAAAACCAAAATGTACACACTTGCTACAAAGGACCTATAATTCAGCTAAAACAATTTTTTAAAAGAACAAAATTGAAAGATTTATTTGTGACTTGGATTTCCGGACTCACTAGAAAGCTATAATCATCACTAGAATGGAATTGACAAAGGAAGTCAAGGTAAAATGAAAAGAAGAAAGAACTACATGGTCAATTAGTGTTCAACAACAGTCCCAGTGGGATCCATCAGGAATAGAATAGACCTTTCAAATAATGTGGTTTTACTAATCAGATGTCACAAAGAAAAAGCCTTATCTCATACCATACATAAAAACTATCCCCAAATGCACCCAAAACCTAAAACTAAAAGTTAAAACTATAAACATCAAGAGAAAGAGAATATATCTGTGACCTTGAAATAGTGAAAAATTCTTGGGACAGGGCTGGAGAGATGGCTCAGCAGTTACGAGCACTGACTGCTTTTGCAGGGAACCTGGGTTGTTCCATTTCCAGCACTTGCATGGTGGCTAACAACCACCCATAACTCCAACTCAACAGGATCCAATGCCCTTTTCTGGCCTCTGGGAACATTGCACACAGATGATGCACTTACATACATGCAGGCAAAACTCACACACATACAAATAAATAAAAATAAATTTTTAAAAATTCTTAGAACACACACACAAAAAAAACATTCACCATCAATAAAACTGTTGAAAAGAATAGACCTCATCAAAATGGAAAGCTTCATTGAAAGACACTGTTAAAACAACGAAAGAACATACAACCCATGAGCAGCAATTTATATACACATTTCTATATTAAGAACTTATAAAATGCTTATAGCTCAATTATAAGAAAATAAGCCATTGAATTTTTTAAATGAGTACACACTTCAACAAGGCTTACAGAAAGGGATATGCAAATGGGCAACAGGTACACAAAAAGGTTCCCAACATCATTAGTCATGAGGAAAACACAAATTAAGAAAGCCCAGTGAGGCAGCAGCCTACGCCCACTAAAATGTCTAAAATTAAAGACACTGGAAGTGGTGTGCTGGCAAGTAAAGAAGTGCCAAGGAGGGTGGAAATTTGCTTTGGAAAACAGTTTGGCAGTTTCTTCAAAAGTTAAACATACACTTAACATATGACCCAGGAATTCGTCATCCAGCACCTACCCAAGAAAAATGAAAACAGATTTATTCAGAAGATCTGAATATGAGTGCTTATCACAGTTTTCTTTAAAGAAGTTCTAAAATACTTCTCAGTAATATAATATATATAACCAGTGAAACATGCAGTAATATGGATGAGCCTTGAAAATATTATTAGTGCCTCAGAAACCTTTCCATCAAGCCCCTGAGTCATTCAGTAGTTCTCCTTATTGAATCATTGTGTCCCAAAGAATTTTTTATGGTGGTCCTATAGTGTTCAACAGATGCTTCCATATTTCTCTTGAATAGTCAAAACATCCAATCTTAGTACCAGAAGCAAGAACTTGGAGGACTTGAGTTCAACCAGCCTAAGCCACATAGCAAGATCCTGTCTCCTGTTTCTGCCTCTGTGTGTCTCTGTCTCTCTGTCTCTGTCTCTGTCTCTCTCTGTCTCTCATACACACACACACACACACACACACACACATTCACACACACACACCACTATATAAATGAAACATTCACGGTACATGAGTGTTTGCTGTAGTGACCAGAGGACCTCAAACACTGGGAACTATGAGGCTAATCTACAGCAGCTGAATGGAGAGCAGGAGCCCTGGAAGGAGCATCAGGACCTCTTTAGGATGATAGAATTCCTCTAATTTTGATGGTGGAGCTACTTATACATGTGTATAAATTTGGTAAGCTCATCACAATGAATTCCTCGGCTGGATGCATTTTGTTGTATACAAATTATATCTCTACAAAGCTGCCTTAAAAATTAAAGTCAAAGGCATCTATCCTACGCATGAAAACATATCTTGTGGACATGCACACAGCTCTTCCTGCCTGTTCAGAGTTAAAGATAATGCTTTCCTACTTTGTGATTGACCCCATGTAGAGAGCTAACGTCCACTCCATCCTGGCCTCCTTCCTTCCCCTGCTACCACTCCACTCTACTCCCACAAAGGCATTTTCATTTTCAGTAGATGCTTGTTAAATATTTGTTATTAGCTTAACAGTAACGAATTTGTTGAGACTCAGTGTTTTCTGTAATAATTTACCATAATCATAAAGAACTTGAAAACTTGACCGTGTTCCACTTAATGCTCCCTACACCCATGAGTGTATGGGCAGAGTAAATTAGAGTCAGTGGATTATTTTTTTAAGCCAGGAGTGGTGGCATACACCTTTAATCCTAGTACTTGGGAGGCAGAAGCAGACTGATGTGAGTTTGAGACCAGCCTGGTCTACAGAGCAATTTCCAGACCATAAGACCCCATCTCAGAAAAAAAAATCAAAGAATAATTAATAAATGAATAAATAAAATGAAATTTTAAATAAGAAGAGGACATGAAGAGAGTGGCGAGGTCAGGGGGATCTGGGAGAACTGGGGGAGGAGTTGGGATTATAATGATTAGTTCTTATCAACTTGACACAAACTAGCAACAGACACTTTGGAAGAGAGAACCTTAGTTAAGAAACTGTTTCCATGAGATTGGCCAGTGAGCATGTCTACATGCATTTTCTTTCATTTTTAAAATTTTACTTCTCATTTTTATTTTTTGTGTCTGTGTATATTGCCTGCATGTACATAAGTGCACCTGTGATGTGCAATGTCCACAGAGCTCAAAAGAAGGTATTGGGTTGCCCTATATTTACAAGCTGTCTATCCTGTGGTGGTCTTCCCAGACACCTTACCATCTTCATTGAGTAGACACTCTATGATACTACATCATCTACCCTGCGTCAACGATTTGTCTGTGCACCTCACAATCACCCATTCCTCAAGCTAGTGATAAGATTGGGAGTGGCCGGGGACCTACCTGCCGAACCAATGAGATATGAAGAAACAACATGCTAAAGGCTTTGTGCAGTGGTTTCAGTAAAAGTGTCCCCCCAGTAAAAGTATTTGGACACAAGTTTATAGTGCTATTTACAGAGGGTCATGGAACCTTTAGGAAGTCTGGCCATGCTGGAGTTAACATGTCACTGAGGATAGTTTTGAGAGTTCTTAAGCCTTATCAGATTTCCAGATTCTTGCTCTGCTTCCTGTGGCTGCTTGAAGATGTGAGCGCTCAGCCTTCTGCTTCGATCACTCTGCTGCCATGCCTCCCCGGCCGTTATGGACTCTCCTTCTGGAACCATAAGCCAAATAAACTCTGTCTTTGATAAGCTGCCTTGGTCATGGTGTTTAATCACAGCAACATAAAAGTAACTAACAGACCATGGAAAGAAAGAAACTTTGGCCTTCTCTGGATGGTACCACGTCTGGAACCATCCAGAACTTGGAACTGCCACACACCTTCCCACACCAGCCTGCAAATGATGATGAATGAGATGATAGTGTTGAGAGACAGAGAGAGCCTGGCCTTCTATAACTGTCAATCAACTTCCCCAAAAGCCACTCCACCTCCAGCTTTCCTCACTTTCAACACAGCAGATGTTCTTGTTACTAAACCAGTGTGATTCTGTTACATGCAGCAGAAAGGCATCATATGTTTGCTCTATCTGGAGCTGCAGGAGATTAAGCTACCTGCCCTCTATCACATGGTGAAAGTGACGAGTTGGAGCTGGGTCCCCAATCTGGTCAAGAGGTCTCACCTTTTAGTCCCCAGCTGCTGACCAGTTGAAATTATCTTACTCAGTTTGGCTTCAGAAACATCCGTAGAATACACATAACACCATTTCTGGTTTTAAAAAGATGACAATCTTAGCCCATTTTAAAGGGGGAATTCAGGAAATAATTGTTTGTTGAATACAATATGTAACACAGATGCTCGGGTAGTGCTATTTTACAACATAAATTGCAGCTGAAGACATTTGGCTTAATGTAATATGTGAAATACAACACCTTCAGATAAACTTAAGAAAAATTCACCTTTTTAAAATAAGGTATGTGAGGAAAATTTTTTAAGAAAGTTTTTTCTTACAACTATTCTTAAAATGTGAGAATTATGTCTTTCTGTATTACCACTGTCGTGAACTGTGTGGGTTTGTGGTTTTCCCCTTAAGGTTACACTTTAATGATTTGATATTTGCAACAGGTTGTTATCCGGCTAAATTATTTTGCCATCTTTGGAATATTTTTACAACCAGTAGTTCTTTGGGGAGATCGGCTGCCGAAAGGGTTCAGGCAGCAGTGGATCTATCCTGTCCCTTACAGCAAGCCGTCCTCTACCCGAATGGCATAAATCCACCAGCTCCTAATGCACCTAGTGCTCCAGTCTCTGAAATGCCTTTTCTGTGCCAAGGAACTCTTCTTGGCTCTAACATAAATCTAGAACTCTGCAGTTTACGCTAATTTTCTCCGTTTGCTTGAACAGTTTACAAGAATCCCCCTTCTCTTGCACAGAATGGAAGGTGCTTGACCCGGAGCCCCTCAGCACACCTCCAGTGCTTTTGCTTTGGTCTCTTCCATCTCTCTCCATGTCCACTGGCCGCCATCGGCCGCACAATGCCTCCTAGAGCAGCTGTGACTTCAGGGCCATAGTCAGCGCCTCCTGTGATGAAAACCTACGGCTGGAATGAACACTTGTGCAGGTCTGCTGGTGCATGCCTGCTGCCCACATAGGTATTCAGGGGACCCTCTTTCTTTCACCCTCACAGTGTTTGGTTTGCCTAAGAAAGCATACGATTACCTTACTTATGGGTTATGTTCTGGGAAATTTTCCCGAACCTCCCAACAGTGCACACATGTATGCAATGCCTGTGGAGGCCAAGAGGCTGACAGATGCCCTGAAACTGGAGTTATGGACGATTGCTAGCCCGATGTAGGAGCTAGGCCAGAGGAGGGTGTCAGGTCCCCTGGAGCTAGTTATAGGCAGTTGTGAGCTGCCTGATGTGGATACTGGGAATCCAACGCAGATCTCTGCAAGAGTAGTATGTGCTCTTAACTGCTGAGCTATGTCTTCAGCCCTAGAATGCCTTGTTTAAAGTTTACATGTGTATATATAAATGAGTGCTTTGCCAGAATGTATGTAAGTGCACACATGTATGTAATGCCTGTGGAGGCCAAGAGGGTGACAGATGCCCTGAAACTGGAGTTATGGACGATTGCTAGCCACGATGTAGGTGCTAGGACCCAAACCAGGTCCTCTGCAAGAGTAACCAGTGCTCTTAACTGCTGAGCCATCCCTCCAGCCCCATAGAATGCCTTCTTAATGCGTGCAAGATTGCAGGTTCAAGTAGCAGCATGAAAAATAATAGCTATATTAAAATTATGTATTGGACCTATTGGATTAAAAATTTATATTTATTAAAAATAATATACTAATAAAATTAAAATACATTATCAAAAAAAATTTACTGTAACTACTTGTTATAGTTTGAACATCATTTAGCTCCTCCAAATTTTACGCTGGAATTTAATTTCCACTATGAAATATTTAGAGGATAAAACATTCTGATTACCTGTGTTTAGATGTGGGGCCTTGAGGAGGGAGTACTTAGAACATGATAAGGCCATCCTATGGGAGTCCCCATTGATTGAACCCCAGTGACTACATGAGAAGATAAAGAACCCAGGATACACTGACAGTCCCTGCCTCTTGCCACACAATGCCCTGATCACTTGAAACTCTAACATCAAGAAGGCCAACACCAGACAGAGCCCCTCAACCTTCCAGAGCTCCATGAGCTTTGAGTATTTCATTATAGTAACAAAAATAGACTAATACGCTACTAGGAGATTTAAAATTCCATGTAAGGAATGTTCTATTGGATGGAACTGTTCTAGCTCCAGTACCTCTCCCAGGAGTGGCACTAATTTTCTTCTCCTTCCACATGTTAACTACAGGATGTCTGAGAATGGATATTGAAGTTTTAGGTGGTACTCCTCCAAGACAGCATTTGCCTAGTTACCATGTCATTGTCACATACACCAAGGAGGTCTGAGATAGATGAAGAACTACTGTCCAGTTGAAAGACTGGCCTTTCCCCAGTCTGTGTAGGCTTAGCTAAAGCGCCAATGTCCGGGGCCTTCAGATCTCCCATCTATTAAAAGGAGGTCTATATCTAGGTAATCATCAAAGTCCTTTCATATTCTTTGTAAGATGCCTGAGCCACAATAAATGTACCCTGTGGCTATTGGATGGATGCTCACAGTGGCATGATTTAGGAAGGATTCTTTGGTTACCTTTTCAATCATGTGTCCCAACCCTCATCCACATTGTCCTTAAACTCAGATCAACACCACCTCATACCCCTTCCCACAATGGCCAACTCAGAAGCCAATAATTGGATTAGAATTTTACTACAGGTGATAAAGCAGACTAGATAGAAATACATAGGATTGAGGAAGAGTTTGAAACTGAGGAAAATGCGTCCATTTCAGGTCATTAAGCAAAGTCAGCATTGTTCTGAAGCAATCATCATCTTTCCCTTTCTCACTGATGTTTGGTAGAAGCCATGCAAGTCTTGTAAAGCAGAACTTTTCTACTCTGGTTAGAGAGGTTTGCATTTGACCAATCACAATAATCACGGATGCTCAAGCAACCCAAGCACAGCACAGGACAGTCTTCCTGAGAGGTGTTTCATTTTCAAAGAAAATGTATAAACCCTAATGAATTTCCAATGTGTAGACAGTGAAAGCGAGGCAGACTGGGGCAGACCCTGTGAGTGTTCCCTTCATCTCCTCAGGTCTCAAGACTGCCGCAGATCACTGTGGGACTCCCTGAGGGGCACAGAATAGCACTGTGAGGAAAGAGAATAGATACTCAATGACCTTCCAAGCTCTCTAGTCCTGAGGATGGGCTATAGAAGAACCAGGAAGCCTCAGAGGATGCAGGAAATAATAACAGGAAGTGGAATTCCTGGACACCAGGGGAAAGAGTGGGGTTCAGACAAACCAGAGCTGACCAAGGGCCATGGGGGAAGGCAGACACGTCCCTAAAAGGTCAGAGGAGGACAAAGACACACAGGCAGCCTACTCGCTTCCTGCTGATCTTGGGGCCAGTTTCCATGCTTCCTGCCACGGTGTATTTCCTTTTGGTGATGCCATTAAGGGAAGGCAGTAAAATCTGAAATCTGTGCAGTTTATAGTGCACACATTTTTCCCTGTGTTCCACAGAGAGGATTAATCTAGTGGGAACTGTGGGTTACTCAGTCCTCAGTCTTGCTAACATTTGGCTGTTCCTCATCAATGCTGAGGCTTCAGGAAAGGGGCTACAGATGTTCCAGAAAACGATGTCCTCCTTTCCTGAGGCCAGACACTGGAATAAGTAATGGGAAGGAACAAGTGATGGAGTGGGAGAGGAAACACAGCATGAATTAGAAGAACAGGTGGATGAGAGTGGACAGAGAAAGGAAACAGGAAACAGAAAGAGCGAGACAGAAAAAAGAGGCTGGAGAGGGAAAGACTCAGTAGGTCCTGGTTAGAGCAGGCAGTTCAGGTGACAGTTTGTAACTGAAACGAGAGGGCTGATCATTTGTACCACAGTCTCTCATCATGGGATAAAGGTTGCTCTGGGAAGAGGCTGTAGCAGATCCTTGGCTGAGCAGGACCCTCTGACCAAAAGCTGAGAGCTTACCAGCTAGAGAAATGAGGGTTCTAGTCAGTAACATCGAAAATGTACCTATTCAGAGCTGGGCATGGTGTCAGACACCTGTAAGCCTAGCACTTAGGAGGTACAGATAGGAAGATCAAGAGTTCAAGATCACCCGTGGCTATATAGCAAGCTTGAGGCCAGCCTGGGCTACAATGAGACTCTGTCTCAAAAATAAAATTAAAATAAATAAGTACCTGTTCAGTCAGCATGCCTTAGAAAGTTCTTTCACATGTACACAAGGAAACGTGTGAGGATACACACAATCACGCATGTGAGTTTACACACAATTACAGTGAAGTGAAAAACACTGGAATACTCATTACTAGGAAAATGGGTGAGCAAATTGTGACATACAGGATGCAGACAGCCTTGGCAAGAACTGAACTAAATTTACATATAAATGACAAGAGATCGCAAACACAGGCACTCCACAGTTTGTCATGGGGCTGTGTCCTGATAAGCCCATCACAAGTTGAACGTATCATAACTGAAACACATGTGACACACCTAACCTACAGAGAAGCCTAACAGAAACACACACACACTGAAAGCCTCTGTTGCTTCTTCTCAAGACCACATGGCTGACTAGGCACTGTGGCTTGCTACTCTGCCTGGAACGTCAAAAGAGAGTCATACCACACATCAATAGCCTAGGAGAAGATCCAAACTCAAAATGTGAAGTACGGTTTCTTAATGAAAACATTGCATTCACGACACTATAGTTAAAAATTCTAAGTTAAATGCCACACTTTGGGGATTGTTGGTGTAACAGAAGTGAGTTTTTCTATTTTTAAGTAAGTTTTAGGAAAGAGCGCATGCTATATGACAAAACACCTGATCAAAAGCAGCTTACAGGAGGAAGTATTTATTTTGACTCACCGAAAGGAAGGCATGGGAACAGGAGGATGAGGCTGCTGCTCAGTCAGAAAGCAGAGAGTGATGAATGCTTGATACTCAGCTCACTTAATCCCAGACTGAAAGATGGTGCCTCTCGTATACAGGGTGGCCTTTCTCTCTTCAGTTAAACCTTTCTGGAAAGACCCTTAAAAACACATCCAGAATTGTTCCAATGGTGATTCTGAATCCAATCAAGTTACCAATAAAAATTAACTATCACATGTGGAGCACATATATGAAGTATAAAAGAAGTATAAATCTGTGAGAACACAGATTTAATAAAGTGGGAACAGAGAAGTCAAGAAACTTTGAAGGGGCCAAATACAAACATTAATGGTACCCATAATGCTCCATCTCTTAATTTTAGAAAACACAAAACAAAATAGCAACATTAGCCATCCTTAGCTCTGAGTACATGATAGGTAAATTAATTCATGGTTTTTATCTGTACTCCTTTGTGTGCTTTAAACTCTTCAATTTTTCTAAAGAAATAAAAGAATTTAATCTGAAATCTTGTTCTGTTGTCTAAGGTACCTTAGAAAAGGCAACAGCCACCCCCAGGTCTGCAGAATCCACTAGAAACACCCATCAACAAACTCTCTTTGTCTCTCTCTCTCTCTTTCTCCCCTCTCTCTCCTTTTGAACCCACATACACACACACACACACACACACGCGCGCACGTGCGCGCGAGGATAGTGGTTGAGCTTAGGTAGGACATTAGCTCTTCAGATCACTTGGTAAGTTTAAATTAGTACAGACCGAACATGAGACTCCAGAGAGTCACCAGGCCTCCCTGTCATAGACCAACTACACAGTGTTCACCAGACTCACCAGTGTGAACCTCTAACAGCCAAGGTATGTGTTGGGCATCATTCATCAGCCTTCCTAGGGCCAGGCTACCACATGTTCCCCTAGCGTTAAATTCACAATTTTCAGAAATGCTTTTAATTCTTCTTCTTGAAGAAAGAAATATCTGAGCTGGTCTTACAGAATATGATTTCTCCTAATTAAAAAAAAAAAAAAAAAAAAAGATGGCCTCCTGAGTTCTATCCCCAGGATTCACATGTCTCTGATCACCATACACATGCCTTGGCACATATGGGCCCACACACACACACAAATACACATAGTAAGTAAATAAATTCTTTAAAAAATAAAAAATAGCAGTTGTTACAAAAAGAACACACTACAATAAATCCCAAAGGTATAAAGCACACCCCTAGAGAACAGGGAAGCAAGGAGACGGCACACAGCATTCTTCGGTACACGCCAAAGCTGCTGCGGTGACAACTACATTCTTAAATCCCTCTGGCAGCGAAGGTCTGCTTCTCACAAAATGCCTGGTGCGGCAGGTATTTTATGACCTCCAGGACCCTAAAGAGCGCCCTCCCTAGGCTCTTCACACCCTTGGTGGCCCAGCCCTTCCCTAGCCAGATGCAGCACCCTTCCAACCTGCCCTTCACCTGCCCTTGCCTCCCTCCCTCAGTCAATTCCCTAAACTTATAAACACATCAGTCTTAGACTGGGGCCCAGCTTCAAGGCTCTTATCTTCATTGGGTTCTCTACAAAGAACCCATTTCCGATGAAAGTCGTATACACCGATAGGAAGGTTCAGGATGTCCGCCCAGTTTTGAGGGACACAGTCCAATCTACAGCTCACCCAGAGCTGGCAAGGTCACCAAGGCATGGCAAGGGAGAGCTACCATCAGGTGCTTTGATGTGTTTGAGGGCCAGCCCAAGAAATGTTTCCTTTTACTCTGCCCTCACTGACCAAAACCTGGCCTCGGCTCCCAGCCTCGCTGCAGGGAGGAGGGGAGCAGAGAGTCCTAGGACACTGACAGTGCTCTCTGTGATCTCCAGCTTTATTCTTCAGACCACAGAAATGGAAGTGGGGTACAGACGGTGGAAAGTGAGCAGGTGGATTGGGGAGCGTGGTTAGGGAGCCCAGGCCACTGAAGATGCCCTCAAAATCCTACGGAGCCTGAGTGATAAGGCTCCGCAGCCAGGCTGCATTGGAGAGGACGGTCAGCAGGAAGGACATCCGCACAGCTAGAGTTACATAGCCAGACACCGACAGGAAGACAGTCTTTTCTGGCCTCCAGCCCCTGACATCAGGATATTAAAGGGTTTGAGCCAAATGAATCCATTCTGCCCCAGAGACACTCTCCCGAATAATTTGGACAGCCACAAAGCCATATATGATGTCACTATGACCAGAGCCAAGGCAAAGTTTCACATCATGAAGCTGAGACAGGAGACAAAGGAGCAAACTCAAACCAGAGCCTCTTTTGTCCCATTTGCAAAGGGATCACAGAAAGAAATAAATTTTGGAAAACGACACCAGAGGCTTTGTGTCTTTGTGTCAGTCATGCAAGACTGCCAAAATTTCACTGCTACTTTTGGGAAAATGGAAAGAGCTGTGAGGCCAATTCCACAGCAGCTCCTTGCAGGAGCCAGTGACTTCCCAGTGACTCAAGATGAAGTTCTGTCCTCACAGAAAAAAAAAAAAAAACTTCCTCTAGGACACCATCCCCTGCAAGACAGTTCTCCAGGGCAAAAGACCTCTTCCATCCCTCACTGTTTCCATGATCATTTCTGCAGAACATGTCCACTGTCAACATTCAAAAAGGAATCACCCTGTGAGTTATCACTGAGAGGTTTCAAGAAACACAATGCAGAAAGGGATGAATCCCTTACAGAAGAGCCCTGACCCCCTGAAAGGAGACAAGGTTGAGGGGCCCTTCCTGGTGCAAAGTGCTTCAGGGTCACAAGCACAGGCTGTGTAGAGGCCTGAGGGCTCTGTATGTGTGGCGAAGGGCTCAGCTCCACGCAGTGTGCGGGTTCTTTATTCCCCAGTCATGCTGTAATGCAGAAAGTTGACTGTCACTTCAGTGTGACATTGCCCATGCTACAGTTCCCTCCATTTTCCTGTCCCTGCAGCAGGCTGACATCTGCTTAGACCAACAAATCATCAAGTCTCTAGCTCAGCCCTTAAACACTGTGTTCTAAACTCACAGGAACCCCTGGAGTTAGTCCCCGCAAGCTTTGGAATTTGAATAATACTCAACATTTTGAAAGTGATGCGTATCTAGACTGTCCCCTTTCCTCCCACCTCCCAATTCAAATTTTACTTCTTACCTCCCCTCCCCACACGCCCTTCACTCAACTGGCTTCAACAGTCAGGTCAGGTGGAATACCACAGAGTACAGCCTCCCAGTACAAGGTCCAAGGCAAGGCAGATAGAAGGGAGGATGGTCACCCATCTGCAGCAAGCAGATCTGTCCTCCCCTCTTGCCATCTAGACTTCACATGGGTCAGAACTTCAGTCTTGTTCCAGTGCCCTCCACCAGCTCAGATATCGAAATGTACCTTGTATTTGTTAAGTGGCTCATGACTAACAGGATGCTTTTGTTATGCTTTAGGTAACTTAAACACAGTTAATTAAAGAACAAATGACTAAACCTTATTTATCATGGAGCTTAACCCCTGTGTGCACCTGTAGGAGCAAGTTGTTGGGTAGATGTTTCTCTCCAGCAGAGATGGTTGGAACAGCTGGGAAATGCCCCATTAGGATGCATTCAGCTTTCATACCTGCAGAAGTTGCTAGAATATTTTAATCACACGCACATAAACTCATGCAAGGTTAATGATGTTTTAAAGACTTGCTTTGCCTTGGAGCTTGCCTCCTTAATGCTCTTCAGTGGCTCCTCAGTGCATTGGTGAGAATGCCCAAACCTTGCAATGTTCAGGGTTTCTGTATCAGCAGTTCTTACAGTTATTCATCTCAGACTTTATTGACATGGGTCTGGGGTATAATTCAGTCGTTCAGCATTACTTAGGTTGTGTAAAGCTTCCCACCCCTAATCGGGCAAGGGAGAAGGGAAGGAAGAGGAGGGGCTTATTGACATTCATAGTTCATATAAGATTTGGGGCCTTGAAGCATTTTTGTGTGAGTGGACTATGTATTAGCATTTACCATTTTAAGAATTTAAACTAGGGGCTAGAGAAAAGGCTCAGCAGCTAAGAGCACTGGCTGCTCTTGAAGAGGACCCAGGTTTGAGTCCCAGCACCCACACAACAACTAACAAGCATTCATAACTACTTCTAGGAGAGCCAATGCCCAACAACATATTATTAATATAAATAACATACTTATAAAACCTGCTTTAAAAAAATTTCAGTGGAAAAGGTAACTTTGCCAGGCATGGTGTGCACACCTTTAATCCCAGCACTCAGGAGACAGAGACAGGCAGATCTCCGTGAATTCAAGGCCGGCCTGGTCTATATAGACAGAGTCAGGCCAGCCAAGGCTATATAGTGAGACTCTATCGGAAAAAAAAAAAAATAAAAGTAGCGTTGCTTCATTGTTTTACAAATCTCTAGTGTTCAACTTCACAGAAGAAAACTGACTCTTGGTGCATTCACTCTGTGCTAAGTTAGAGCAAAAAATCTAAGGAAAAGGTCATTGTGGGTATTCTTTTAGAACTAAACCAAATCTCAGTAGATTCTGTGTGTGTGTGTGTGTGTGTGTGTGTTTGTGTGTGTGTGTGTGTTTGTGTGTGTGTGTGTGTGTGCAGGGCTCTTGTGCAGAGCATGAGGCACCCTGCTCTATCTTTCTCTTCTTTGCTCTTTAGAGACAGAATCTCTCACTGACCATGGAGCTTGGCTGACGGCCAAAAAAACCCCATGATCTTCCTGTCTCTGCTCGTCACTGCACTGGGGTTCCAGGCACATACAACTGTTTACACTGATGAGGACTCAAATTCAGATCCCCATCACCACCCCCATGCTGGTGCAGTCAGCACTCTTGCCCCCTGGGCCATCTCACCAGCCCAGAGCATATTAAAAGTTGGTTGTAATGTGGAATGTGGAATTATCGGTTACCTTTTCAGTGGGTTACACCAACATCACAGGATGGCCTTGTTCTTTGATGGGTCCTTCATGCATCCATGATATACTGCCACGCATCGGTCATTTGGGAAACATGGTTTCTTGAGTGTGGCGAATCTTCCAAATGTTGCTACCGTACACGAACGGACTATCAGAAATTGCGAATAATGCCGCCCACCCCATGAGAGGAATCTCGAGTATTAGGAAACAAACCAACCAACCACAGTATATCCAAGTTTTCCAAAAGTCTAGATTTCACTTGGAAACTCAGATGTCATCATGGGTCACAAATGTCTGTAATGTCTTCTTGAAGAGTAGCCTCACTTTGCTCATTGTTAAGAAAATGTCTTGAAGGTATGAATGCTGCTCATTATCTGTCGATCATTCTTTCAGTAATGAGTCCATGAAGGGGCTAGCCCTGCTTCCAACCCACTTGCCACTCACATGCTTTCCCTGGAGATGAGCCCTGGAGGTGGCTGGGCCGCAGGTGCCTCGTGCGTGCCCCAATTTCACTGCACAGGTTTGTTAAAGTACACTCAAGAGATTTTAGTTAAAAGTAATCATTTTCACAGCTTCATCAGGGATATTATGGGGTGGTGAAACAGTGTCTCCCTGTAGTCCCAGCTACATATTAATAGTGTGTTGTTTTTGTTATGTTAATATAATACTTTTGTTGTTTAAACAAATTTAAAATTGTTTTATCATTATTTTTAAAGAATGACATAATTAAAACCAAAATGTTTTTAGTTTAAATTCTACTAGGATGCCAATATCCCAAACACACTGGCCCCTGGGCACATGTTCCTAGAATGAGCAGAAAGGGAGACAATCCCAAAGAGCAATGCTTCCAGTGTCCCTCTGATTCCGAGGAAAACCAGCACAGCCTCAAATGTTGCGCTTCTCACAGAAAGCACCAAAGAAGTGAATGGGATATTAGAGACAGCAAGAAGCCAGGCGAGGTGACGCCCACTGGTGATCCCAGCATGCTAGAGGCAGAGGCAGGAGGGTCTGGAGTTCAAGGACAGCCTGGGCTGTTACGAGACCCTTTCTCAAAAATTAAAAGATGAGAGAGAGTGAATGAGAAAGACATAGATATAAATATGCCAGAGAGAGAGAGAAAGAGAGAGAGAGAAGAGGAAGAAGAGGAGGAGAAGGAAGAAGAGGAGGAGGAGGAGGAGGAGGAGGAGGAGGAGGAGGAGGAGGAGGAGGAGGAGGAGGAAGAGGAGGAGGATGGAACTTTCCTGTCGAGATTTTACAGGTTCCACTTTATTTTCCAGGGTGCAGTCATTGTCTAAGACAATTGGGAATCGGGGTAGGGCGGGGCTTCTTTGCAGCAGTAGACAGATACCATAAAACAGAAGAAAAGCTTAACGAAACCCTTACAGTTCTTCTCATAACATGCTTAGCATCTCATGCTTATTACAATTTTCAAAAACCTTGTCGACTAGAAATCTCCATAATCACATCTTATTCCTTCCTACAACACTGAAACCACGAAGCTGTGTGATGGACAGAAGGGTTCACGAGCCCTTCCTCGGGGTGATTAAATTTGATGCTGGGAAAATGCTAATTCCTCGAAGCCTTCTTTCAAGCTCAGGCCTGTCAGAAACTCAATCCCAAATTTAAATGGCCAGGTGCATGAATTCCTATGTGCATTGAATAATGGTATCTGCTCTCAGAAAGTCAAACAGAATTAGGAAAAGCAATTGCTGGTGGAGATTTTCGTTTTGTATTAGTGACATGAGATTATTCATATGCCACGGCCTTTTAACAATTCAGCATTGTGGAATTAGAAACCTTTCTACAAATCCACCCTAGAATTCAAATTGCTCATTTTCTTCCTTCACCCAAAGTGAAGGAAGCCGGGTTCTGAAATGCAGGCGGCAACAAGGTAGACGTGGCAGCCATCTGCTCACTGAAAAATACATGTGCATTTTTTCTTATAGGAGGGAGTCAATATTTGATTTAACTGCTTACATAGTATTAGAGGTGTTGGGTCTGGGTCAGGGAAGCCATGTTACCTAAACAAAACCTACTGAAGCAACCAGAGAGAGGCAAACAAATATAAAAAGGGACATAACAGCACAGTAAATGAACAAACACAGCCTATCCCACTCAGCCAGTGCCCAGCTGCCCTCTCCTTTCTCCTAAACACTGAGCCTGTTCCCAGGGTCCTTCAAATATCCAGGCCTCCCAATGTCATAAGTGGTGCCCTTGGGTAGGACATACTTTACAAAGTAAACCCCAAGGAAATACACAGTATGCACTAGGAGCCCGCCCGTACCCCCTGGGGTGTGGAGAAATCCTTTTCATGCCCTGGGAGTTCAGTTTGCCCCTGGCCTCCCAGGACCTCTGGAGCACAATCAGGTAAGCCCACATTTGGAAGGCACAAGATGTCACACCTAAAGGAAGTCAATGGGTGGCAGAGGCCCCTTAAAAGTACTTTTACAGCATCCCTGAGACTCATTTCCCTTGTAGAGTAACACCCAGGCATCTGCCTAATGTACACTTTACTACGAGGAAAGCTTTACAAGCTCATACTCCCAACCATAATCTGCAGCATCTTTCCCCATCCACTAACAGCTTACCATTTGGTACCCTGGTCCTCCTTCCTCTGCATCATCCCTGTCTGTCTTCCTCATGAGTATCCCGTTCCTAGTATTCTGGAGTCTGGCCTACCTCTCTGCTGAGTGCTCTCAGAAACCAGCTTGCCCACCCACAGGGCAGCAGCCAGATCTGCAGGGCCTCTGGGAACTCAGAGGCCCAAGGGGAAGTAAGCTCAGTTCCATAACCCTTTAGCCTAAGCCTACAAATGTTTCCAAGCCCCAAAGGGCCAATTTAGCTTCCCTCCGCCACCACCGCCATAAATCAGCAGAGCTTTCCACTCTTTTTAGTACTAGGTGAAGAACCAAAATCTCCAAAGATCCAGTAGTCCTTCGGGAACTTCTATAGGCACATATGCTCAGAGAACAACCCAGAGCCCCACCCGTAGCTCCGTTACTGGTGCTAGCTTGCTCTACGGTTAGATTTTAATCACTGACTGATCTACGTCTTATGACAATGTTATCAAAGCAGATGAACTATGCTAAAGCCCATTTTAAAGAGAAGGAAATGTAGACAGAGAGTGACTGAGAGACTGGTACAAACTACACAGCCAGAAAGCACAGTAGAGCTGGGATTATACAGGATTGGCGTCTCTGGAGCCAGCATCAGCCCCAAGTCAAAGGATAGTGAGATAGAAAAAACAGGGTCCAATTCCTGGTTTATACTCAGCCATTCTTTCTTTGCAAGGAAAGCTCTGTTTCCTATTTTAATCATTCATCTGAGTACTTAGCACTTAGACTTTGGGGCTTATATGCTTCACAAAATTAAACAGCTATAAATAAATACACTGTATCCTAGAGCCATGAGATGTTTAATACAGAAAGGTGAAACTGTGAGCCTCTATGGGATCTTCCTATTCCCCTACAATAGAAAATTACTAATAGATCATACCTCCAGGCTGCACCCCAAGGTGCTTCCCCCATCCCTGGCTAGTACGAGCTATCTTCATTCTAATTTTTTTTTTTTTTTTTAAACAAGGTCTCACTGTACAGCCCTGACTGGCCTGGAACTCACTATGGAGACCACACCGGCCTCAGACTCACAGAGATCTACCTGCCTCTGCCTCCCAAGTGCTGGGATGACGTGAATACACCACCACTCCTGGCCTTAATTCTCATTCTTAAAGCAAGGCAATTAACCATGAGGGGTGAAAGTCTACGACGGTGGGCTGCCTATTTATAACGAAATCACTCTTAAACTTCTGATGAAGACATTGCATACACGCATACTGGGGATAAAGGAGCTAATCCAATTCCAGGTCAGCAAATATTTGTTGAGTACTTCCTTCAAGCAGTGTTGTAAGAAGATCAGTTGGAGATACCTGTGATCTTAGGAGGATAAGTCTGGAAGCAGGGTGAATAAACACAGAGACAACAGCACACATTAGATGAAGCAATTTGAGACAACTACAAAGAACTATAAATTAAAGTACTCCCCCATGAAGGGGTTCGTGAGCCCCCACCCCTAACTGAGGAGCTGTGGGCAGTTGCTGACCTCTGGGGGAGGGAGAGTCAGTTTTCTTTCTGGGTATATGCAGTGGTTTGAATAAGTGCCTCCCACAGGTTCCAAGGAGTTGGATATTTGATCCTCATTCGGTGGCACTATTTAGGGGAGGGTCATGAAAACTTTAGGAGGTGGCCATGCTAGGGAAGGCACATCACTGGGGGCAGGCTTTGAGAGTAGACAGCCACATCCCATTTCCAGTTTTGTTCTCTGCTTCCTGTGCCTGCTTGAAGATGTGTGCGTTCAGTTTCTGCTCCACTTGCCTCCTGCCACCAGCTGCCATATGGGCCCCACCATGATGGACTCTCATCCCTCTGGAATCATAAGCCCAATAAACTCTTCCTTCTATAGTTTATCTTGGTCATGGTGTTTTATCCCAGCAACAGAAAAGTAACTAACACAGTGTGGCTTCTGGTAGTTCAACCACATCCCAGTGGATGGTCCCACACCAAGGGGTATATAGACAGCACAAACTGCAGTTGATGGATTATTAAATTTTAAAAAAGAGAACATAAAGTTGGGGGGAGAAATGTAGGGGTGGATGTGGGAGGAGTTGGGGTAAATATGATCAAAACACATTTTATGGAATTCTCAAAGAATTAATAAAAATATTCTTTTTAAAGTGTTTTTGTTTTGAGTGTATAAGTGTGTTGCCTGCATGAACGTAAGTGCACCTGTGCTGTGCATCGCCTCGGAGTTTAGAGGAGGGTGTTGCATCCCCTGGAACTAGAGTTGTGGACAGTTGTTAGCTGCAATGAGGGTGCTGGGATTTGAACTGAAAGAGCAGTCCCAGTCAGTGCTCTTAACCACTGAGCCATCTCTCCAGTCTCTCCCCGCAATATATTTCTATATATGATAAAGAAATTATTTTTAAACTTAAATGAGAACATCACCTAACTGCATATTGGGAATAAGGAAGCTAATCAAACTTCAGGTCAACAAATATCTGTTGAGCACTTCCTTCAGGCAATGATTGAACACCAGGAGGGAGAAGTCTCACATAGACTGGGACTCAAAGGGCTGGGGGTGTGGCTCAGTTGACAGAGTGCTTGTCACACTCAGTTGACAGAGTGTGAAGGAGGCTCTGAACCTTATCCAGCACCACATAAACCTAGCATGCCTTTAATCCTGGCACTTGAGAAGTAGAGGCAGGAGGTTCAGGAGTTCAAGTCATCCATTCATAGTTATATAACAAATTGGAGACCAAGTTTGGCTACATGAGACTCTATTTCAGAAAGATAAAAAGCAAAACAGAACAAAAACCAATGAGAAAGAGGTTGGAACTAACAGGAGAGATTGTAGGGACTTTTGTGGGTTTAGGAAAGGGTGGTGGGAGATTGAATTATCTGTCTTTCCCTTTCACTGAGCTTGCAAACAGCATGGTACTGCTGGGTTACCATGCAGCGGGATTTCTCCACTGATTCGTTCCATGAGATCACTTCTGTCTGGGGAGTTCTGAAGTCACAAGGGAGGGTATGGATTGTTAAAGTATTCTGGTCCTTGGAGATGCTCAAGGAAACTGCTTCTTGTTTGAGAGGCCAGCACCCTTTGGAATATGAAACAAAGGAGGCTATATGAGACAGTTCCAAACAAGAATGCAAATTAAAGAGTAGGCTAATAGAAGTTGTTTTTTTTTTCAATCAATCCATACATAACCAGGCCCAGTTCCTACACAGATTCATGGAGACAACTGTGTAGGAAGGTTTAAAACATTGTGATTCTGACCCTGACTAATGTTTTCACCTGAGTTATTTCATTTATATAGGCTCTGAGATTTTCCTGTTCCTCTAGATAGATGATTCCCTCTGACAGAGAAGGATCTGGACATGTACCATCTATTATTCATGACAGACATTAAACACAGGAATTTTCTTTCTTTGTTTTGTTTTTGCAGTTTTCTTCTCTAGGAGAGAGCAATCTTTCAAGAGTAAAATCTTATTATATGATAAGATGGCCCTGCTTGGTTCAGAGTAGAATATACAAGTCATATGTTTTGTGTTATAATGAATACTGTTTTAATGGCTTCATCAATCAGTGAATAATGTGCTTTATTGTATATTAGTCAGTTTTCCAAAGTATGGTGTTTTACAATATCATCAACTAGGAGTTTCTATGTAAGAGTCAGTAAAATGTGTTTGAGCATATAGTTCCTCGGAGTATTCATGATATCGTTAGCAAATCTGAGTTACTGAGCTTACAGGCAACATTTTCATCTAAATTAATATGATTCAGCCTGAAGGAAAAAGAACATATTAACTAAGACTCCTTGGAGAAAGAGCTAATTCCAGGACTGGAAGAAGAAAGTAAAACACAAGCCTGCAACAACTTGTGAAAAAGTTAAAGTAAGAAGGTGCATAAAGGACCCAGGGGCCAACTTTCAGGGGATCTTGACTGTCCCAACATAAGACAACTGGACCACCAAAATGTAACACTAATAATGCATTATATCCTGTAATCCACTGAGTAGAAATCAAAATCAGAAGTCTATATCGAGTAAAGAAATGAATAGAGAAGGGACGGTGCCTGTCTATAATAGAATGCCAACTAGTAAATGCAGAAAAAACAAAAAGGGGCTGGAGAGATAGCTCCATGGTTAAGAGCACACTGCTCCTGCAGAGGAACTGGGTTCAATTCCCAGAAGCCACATGACAACTAAGAATCATCCTTAACTCCAGTTCCAGGGGAATCTGATGCCCGAACAGCAGAAACATAAAGTCACTCTTTTATAAGGACCCTAAGAATGCAGCTGTCCCTTGGTTTCCGTGAGGGGTTGCTTAAAGCCCTCTACTGGAAACCATAGTCCTCAGATGTTAAAGTCTATTTATAATTATGTAGTATTTACAGAACGTATGCATACTGTGTACTTAAACCCTCCTTAGATTACTGATAACATGTAACACCATGTAAATAGTTATTAGACTGTATTACTTAGGAAATAATGACAAGGAAAAAATATACATTCAGGAAAGATACAATTTTCTTCTTTTTAAATTTCTATCTGTGGTTAAGTGGATGTAGGAGATAGAGTCAGTGAGTGTGGAGGGCAACTGTAATAGATTCCAGCAAGGTGTGTGGATGTCTATGTAAAGTAGGGTGAATGCAGAACAATAGAACTTTCCAGCACCTTACTTACACATTATAAGGTAAAAATGAGTTTTATTCAAGAAACCTTGGGCCAGTGAGATGGTCCGGTGGGTATAAATGCTTGACTTGTAAGCCTGACAACATGAGTTCAATCCCTGGAACTCACATAAAGTTGGAAAGAAAAAAGCCAGTTCCACAAATTTGTCCTCTGACTGCTACACACAATTCTTTGTGAGTGCACACGCATGCATACACACACCACTTACACACATACACAATAATACAATAAAATTTTGTAAAGAAGCCTGGAGGCTGAAGGGATGGCTCAGAAGTTAAGAACACTTGCTGCTCTTGCAGAAGACCTGAGTTGAATTCCCAGTATCCATACAGTAGTCAAAAACCCCCTGTAACTGCAATTCCAGGAGATCCAACTTCCCCGGGCACTAAGTGGATATGTGGTATATGAACTACATGCAGACACTAACATATACACATAAAACAAAAATAAATCCAAAAAGAAAGAAAAGAAACCTGACAGGCACCTCTTAGTAAAGTACTAAAGTGAATGTCCCCGATAACGAGGCAGATTTCTGTGCCCATGTGACACGGAAAGAACATACGTTTCCCATGCAGAATTCTGTCTCAAATGCACAGCTTGTATATATTCATTGAGTAACAGTCAAGCTAAATCTAATAAAGGAACATAACATCTGCCAAATAACTTGCCTGTAATTTTTGTTTCATACAGGGTCTCCCTGTAGCTCCCAGCCAGCCTGGAAACTGCTATGTAGACCAGACTGGCCTTAATCTTTTACAGACCCACCTGCCTCGGCCTCCTGAGTGTTTGGATTAAAGGTGTTCACCACTATACTCAGCTTGTAATTTTTTTGATCAGGTCTTACTATTAGCGCAGGCCATTCTTATTCTCATGATCATCCTGCCTCAGCCTCCTGAGTGCTGAGATGACAGGCAAATATCACCACACCTAGTTTGTAATCTCTCAAAGTCAGTAGTATGAAGGATGAAGAAAACTAAAGAACTGTTCCTCATTAAAGGTGAGGAAAATGGCAGTTAATACAAGGTGAGATTTTAGGCTGAGCTCAGGATGGCGTCAGAAGGGTAGAAAGGAATGGCCACAAAACTATTGGAGCAATTGATACGGTCTGAACAGAAACTAAATAGTTGATAATCATGCTGTCTCAATGTTAAGTTTCCTGGATTTGATATTTGTACTGTATCTGTTCAACAGACAACCCTACTTCTCTGGAAATGCTCCCTGCAGCATTCATGGGTAAAGGACATGATATTTGCCAGAAACTCAAGTGGTTCAGAAAAAGCAAATGTGGATAAACATTAACAACTGATGAATCTGGGCAAAGTGAATACAAAGTTCTCCGGGCTATTTTTGCAACTCTTGTGCGCATTTGAAATTGTTAAGTGATCCCTCAGCATACCCCTCAGTCGGTATCGCCTTCAGTTTACAATATCGCTTTTGATGAAGAATAATAACAGCTGCCATTTTAGAATCTCTGACTGAATATCACTACTTCCCCCATGGACTTTAAGTACAATGTCTTGTTGAATTTTTACCATAACACATGGAGGCAATTAGAAAAAAACAAAGGAAGTTTAGAAAGGCTGAATAAGATGGTAGGTGAAACGGCTGCTCTGTCAGTGCTCACCTACACTCCTGCTCTCCAGGACGTACTTCCCTTTGTATTCGTTGTACTTGGGCCATGGAATAAATTAGGAAAATTGGATATTAGTGAAGAAGACATGAGTAGGAATCTGAAATGTGATTGTCTGTTTAGCTGTGTTTATCCCTCAGAACTTCGCAAGTTATTGCAAGGAAAGGATATGCTGGATAAAATGTTTCTGATCCAAGGAGGATGAGAAATGTGTAGAATAAACCTCCGCTAACTCACAGCTTAGAGCCAAGGCCATCTGAACCCAACGTTGACCAGCCAACGCTGAGCCAATTCATAGATGCATCTTACTAGACGTGCCTGACTCCCAGAGCTCTTTGTTAGGCCACATCATTGAGGAAATAGGCAGTGGAGACAGCCAACATGTCTGAACCCCACAGATAAAAACTGGACGCAGGGAGTTCAATCAGTCAAGTTTTGTGGTTCCATACACTACTTCTGTACCAAAGAACATTTTCAAATACATAGAGCCTTGTTATTCATAATGATGGCTCAGAGCTCTGAATACTTCTTAAATATATTCTGAAATGTAAAATAAACATTAGTGTATAAATACAAATGTGCTTTATTTTCATTTCTCAGTAATTGGTAGACATGGTATATTTAATTAACCTTTTTGTTTACCAGCCTAGTCAAATGGTACTACATTTTGTCATCTTCAATAATCATCATAATTATTCAATATACATGGATTTTAAGTGGTATGAAGTAGAGGCATTGCTTAAATAATCACCCATGTCTAATGTCAGATGGGGAAAAAAATCAATTCTTTAAAAGTCGAGATTAATTTTCTAGTGTGGGTTTTTACTCATCTGTGTCTTTAGGCATAAGAAAATAGCTTTCCTTGTACATTTGATTCTTTGAAATACAAGTGAAAAAAATATACCTGCTCTCCAATTTTAGATTCGCGGCAAATATCCAATTTAAATCTAAGAATAAGTTTTTCGGATTGCTAACAATATCCTAGTATCTTTGTGAACACATGAGAACAGTTTTTCTTATAATAACAAAGAATTTTTTTCAGCTTTAAATAAAAGTTACATTTCTCTTAAAAGCAAATCTTAGAACAAAAAAGCATGTAGACATCTCAATTAAACTATTGCTTCAGTTACATGATATTACCTGGATCATTCAAGTGTACTTTGAGACAAGCAAAATGACAAATTTCTGGTCAAAGAAATGAATACTGATGGACTGGGAAGACCATTTATTGGATAAAGCACTTGCCACCAGAGTTCAGACTCACTGAAACTACCTAAAGATAGGTTCAGCAGTGTGCATCTGTAATCCAGTGCTCCTAGGGCAAGACAGAAGGCAAAGAAAGAGATTCCCCAGCAGCTCATGGGCCAACTGGCCTGGTTTAAGGAGCAGTGAGCAAGAGATTCTGCCTCAGAACAAGGTAGAGGGACCTAAGGTTGTCCTCGCCACATGGGCACAGCCCTTGTACCCCAAACTTACATACACACATATGCACACAGAGAAGTGACCACTGTTAAGTCTTTGGGGACAGGGCTCTCAACACCCAAAGTTTCTCAAAACAAAGGGAAGAAGAAGAGAAAAGGTTGGGAGAAGAAAGAAGGAAGGAAGTTACAAAATAGAAGTTAAGGACTGGGTGTGGTGCTGAATCTTTAACTATCCCAGCATTCTGGAAGCAGAGGCAGGAGGCTCTCTGTAAGTTCTAGATTATCCTGATCTACATAGTGAGTTCCAGGCTAGCCAATGCTACATAGTGAGACCATCTCGACACAAACAAACAAACAAACCAGAGCTTAAAAAGTTAATGCTCAGGCGATAAATAATGTGTCGTTACCCATATGCATAGTATGGGAAATATTAGACTAGAAACTTGGAAGTTTTTTTTGACTCTTTAAAAACTAGCAAACATATATAATGATGAACTTCCTAATGCAGTCTTATTTTTCTGAATACTGAGGGTTATTTTTTCCCTCCTGTATAAGATTATTTGTAGAAATTGAAGTTTAAAATAGCTCTGGTGATATTGTCTACAAAGCTGAAATGCTCTTTACTGTTTCATATTCTCATTAAAGAGAGAAGGCAAAAGCAGTATGAAACCAAGGGTGGGAAAACACTCTAGAGGAACAGGATGCAAAAGCTCTCCTGCTGACATACAAAGATGCACATACCGCAGGATTGGAGCTAACTCCGTAAAGCAGCTTTGGCAAATGAATAAGGGGATGTAATCTAGTTTTGCAAGGTAAATGGCATAGTTTCCTTTTATGCTACATGAAAAACAGATATTCTCCTGCCATCTTCATTGTATCAAAGGGATACCTGCTTCAGAGATTGGTTAGAGTGAAGAAATTCTGAAGTTCTGAAGGAGGCTATTCCATTCCTCCCATCCTAAATGTATCTCCAGAACATGCAAAAACCATATCAGGTTAATAAAAAAATAAATAATGCCAAAGCAGTAAGAAAAAAATAATATCAATGTCCTAGTTCACTTTCCTGTTGCTGTGATCAACACCATGACCAAAAGCACCTTGGGGAGGAAAGGGTTTGTTTCGTCTTACAGGTTACAGCCCATCTTCCATGGGAGCCAGGGCAGGAGCGTGGAGGCGGGAACTGGAGCAGAGACCACGGAGGGAGAAACACTGCTTACCAGCTTGTTTGCAGGCTTGTGTTCGGCTAACTTCCTTGTGCACTCCGAACCAATCTGCCTACACATGGTGCTGCAGTGGGCTGGGGTTTCCAGCGTCAATTAGCGATCAAGAAAATGCCCCACAGACATGCTCACAGGTGTGTCTGACGGCGGAGCTTCTTCAACTGGGTCCCTCCTCCCACGTGTAGCAAGTTGACAGCCATGGTTAGCTATCACAAGGAGCCGCTTCAACTTAATGACAAAATTCTGATCCTATTACATGGCCTGTGCCGCACTGTAATTACCTGCTAAGACACAAGATTGCTTTTATCTGTGTTTTTATAAGGAAGGAAGACAGGTTAGGCATGGTGGCACATGCCCAGTACTCCAGAGGCAGAGGCAGGCGATCTATGAGATGGAGGCCAACTGCGTCTATGTGGGGAGTTTCAGGCCAGCTGAGGCTACAGGGAGCCCCTATCTCGAAAATAAGTAAATAATTAAAATAAAACAATGAAATAAAAATAAAATAAAGGAAGTCAAGTCCTGATTTTACAATCATGGCTGTAGAACAATATTTAACAATTGTTGAAGCTAACTGACACGTAAACAGTATCTGTATTAGTTATTTGTCTCATTGCTCTGACCAAACACCCGACAGCTCAGGAGAGGGAAGGTTTATTTTGGCTCACGGTTTCATGGTAGCCCATGAGGGTGGGAAGGCACGGCAGCAGGAGAGGTGCTTGGCTGTGTCTAGAGTGCGAAGCTGCTTCCTCACATCTGGGTGGATAACGAAGGAGAGATGGGACAGGAAGTGAAGTCAGGCTATAAACCACAAAGCCCAACCCTCAGGGATCCAGTTCCCTCAGCTGTGCCCCATTCTACAACCTCTCAAGACATAACCAACAAAGCATCAAGTATTCAAGCATACGAACCTATGCAGAACATTTTTTACATCTAAACCATGACAGTACCAGAGGTGGTAGGGAATCAAGTATGCACACTGCCTTATGCAGCCATGTGGGTATCTCATGAAAGACTCAGAAAATGCACAGATGATCCCACAATGGAGCAAAAGGTACTGGAATAAAAACTCATCCTCAAACCAGTGGCTGCAGTGTCTCTGCAATCAAAGCTGTCATCCAGGCATGTCCATGAGGAAGAATTGAGTATGCTGTCTGGAATTCAGATTTGCAATTGCAAACCAATTGGTACTACAAATTCAGCTTTTCAGTGGTAATAACTCGTGACTTGACTGACTAATAAAATATGGAAGAAGGCACCAGAGAGATGGCTCAGTAGTTAAAAGCACATACTGCTCTCACTAAGGACCCAAATTCAGTTCCCAAGACCAGGCCAGGCATGGTGGTAGACACCTTTAGTCCCAGCACTGGGGAGGCAGAGGCAGGCAGATCTCCACAAGTTGAAGGACAGCCTGGTCTACACAGGTAGCCAAGGCTACTTAGTGAGACCCTGTCTCAAACAAACAAACACCCAGCACCCGGCTCCCAGCACCCATGTAGGGTGGCTCATGACCACCTATAATTCCAGCTCCATAGGATCTGACATCCTTTTCTGGTCCCCATGGGTACTGAAGTCAGGTGTACAAACAAATAAATACACATAAACACACAAAAAAATTCTTTAAAAGTATATGAAATAGTGGTTATAAATAAAATGTAGAAAACAAAATAGAACTCTAGTTATACTGAACCATATTATCTGAAAATTAATACATTTGGCATATGAACTTGTAGGCATTTTAGCATTTCAATAAATAAAGCTGATTGCATTTGTCATATACTGTTGATATTTGTAGATTAAGTAGCTATCCTTCATACCTTTAAGGTTCTTTTCCCTTTGTGAATTAGGGTTTGAAAGTGACAAGACATTTCACTCCACTAACTTGAAACAGCAAGACTGCTTTACCCATGCATCTAAAAGTAGATGTTGCTTTCTAAGCACTTATCCTATGCCATGCAGTAAGTTTAGGTAGCAGAATCAGGATTTGAACTGAACAGTCTTAGTCACTTTTCAAACCTACAACTAGGTGTGATTTCAGAGCTTCCTTAAGTTTAAACCCCCTTGCACTCATTGGTTCTGGCTAGCAGTGACTGGTCTTTTATCTTTGTGTTAGGATTTCGATGTTTGTGGTCTCCAGTTATTTAATTACTCTTGCAACATAATTAGGAAATAGGATATTCAAAAGATGGTTGGGTTATGAGGCTCCACTGTCATCGATGGGAATAATATAATTAGAGAAAAGTCAGTTTGTCCTATCTCTTGCCTCTTATCTTTCTGTCTTCTGCCATGTAAGGGTTCAGGTAGCTTATATAGTGCCATCTTAGAAAAAAGGACTGCTTTACCCAATACCGAAACTGTTGGTGCTTCAGCCTTAGGCTTCCCATCCTGCAGAACTATCAGCTAGGAGATTTCTATTTATATAGTACTCAGCTGGCAACGTTCTACAATAGCAGCACAGATGGGTTAAGATACCCAACTGTGCTCTAAGAGGCCACTGGATGCCTGGAATCGGAAACCAAGAACACTGATCAGAAACGGCTGGGTAGATCTACTTCCCAATTTTGTGTCTCATGTCTGTGGAGTGGGTGCTGTACATGGGACTAGGGAAAGCAGCTACTGTCGTATACTAGAGTCAAACCACTTTACTTCATCTGGGTTAGCTGAAGAGTGCCTTCAGTCACTGTAACAAAACACTCTGACAAATACTAACTTGGGGAAGAAAGGGTTTACTTGGCATACATCTCTTGGTGACAGTTCATCACTAAGGGAACCAAAGGTAGGAACACAATCCTGGAGGCAGGAGCTGAAGCACAGGTCATGGAGGAACACTGCTTACTGGCTTGCTCCCCTGGTTTATTTTCTTATACAGTACACAACAACCTGCCCAGGGATGGCACCACACACAATGGAATGGACCCTCCCACATCACTCAACAATCAAGAAAATATCCCCAGACATGACCACAAGCTAGTTCAATGGAGGCAATTCCCCAAATGAGGCTCCCTCAACCCAGGTGTGTCAATTTGACACTAAAGCTATCAAGCACAGGAATCCTATCTCCTTTTGTGGTTTTTGATCAACAAAGATAACAGTATAAATTTTCAGGATGAGCTAACTCTGGGAGCAAGTGAAATGGGAGTTCTAAAACAGGGTAGTCCCAAAAGAGAATATTCATTGGATCTATTATGTCCCTGTTCTGATTATCCTACAACTACTCTCCCTTCTGGAAATAGAATCCCATTGTTTTTTTCTTAGTAAGATGAAATGATGTGCCAAATTCCTGGGATAGGTATTGCTTTGTCTCAGCTCAAGTTCATCTTGATGTCCTTACTTACTTTTGACAGTGGTTGGTATAGGGGTGGTAGATAAGATTTGCCTGACCATTGATACAAAAGAGAATTTTTCTGTTAAGAGTCTTAGAGACCACATATGGTAGCGCATGCCTTTATTCCCAGCACTCAGGAAGCAGAAACAGGTGGATCTCTGTGAGTTCGAGGCCAGCCTAGTCTATATAGCAAGTTCCAGGCCAACCAGGACTACAGAGTAAGACTGTCTCAAAAAGCCACACACACACACACACACACAGACACACACACACACACACACACACACATAGTCTTCATGAGCTAAAACATCCTGTATAAGGGCTGGAGAGATGGCTCCACAGTTAAGGCTTATTGCTCTTGCAGAGGACCCAGGTTTGGTTCCCAGACCCACATCAGGTGACTCACAATGGTCTGTAATTCCAGTTCTAGGGGATCTTGACGTCCTCTTTTGGTCTACAAGGTCATCTGCACACATGTGATGCACATAACTCATACAGGCACACACATACACATTATTAAAATAGGTAATTTTTTTAAACAGAAAGATCCCTCTTTTCTCTATTCTTACTTTAGACTTCTGTGAGGGGGAGTGCTTGGGTGTGTGTCCATCATGCACCATGAGGGCAGACAGGCTGCCCACACCTGTTTCATTAACTTCCACCGGAACCGCTTGCCTCTAGACGTCTCATGAAATGAGATTTATTAGTAAACCAAATCATTTATACCATGTATCATTAGATATGCTGTTCATTGTGTCTGAATGTGCTAGTTGATCTCTTAAATAAACTTTTTGGTGAATTCTCATAAAATTGCATGTCAAGTTCTACATTAATTACTCTCTTTGGATGACATTTGCAGGAGACCAGTCTAGCACTGGTCAGTTAAAGGTATAAGAAGGCAGCATTTGCTCAAGGAGAAGTATCTCTCCAACCCCACAAATAAATAACTTTAATTAAAAAAGAAATCAAGTCCAGTGTATAAAGAAACTGCAACATTGTCTCCCGCCCTCTCCCCAAGCTTTCTCCTAGCTTTATCCTGTATTCTCAGAAAATATAGTACTACACAAAATCAAGCAAAGAAGTGAACAGAATGAAAGAATAACAGGCAACAGAGACTACCTGTGGCAAGACCCAGATATTCAACACAATGGACAAAGATCTCAAAAACATTACAAACATGTTCAGAAAGTCGAGAGCCCCAAGTCTCTTGGGGCTAAAGAGATGGCTCAGTGGATAAAAGTTTACTGTTCTTGAAGGGGACCCAAGTTAGGTACCTAGTACTCAGATCAAGAGACTCACAACCACCTGCAACTTTAGGTCCAGGGAATCCATTACTCTTTTCTAGCCTCCAAGGGCACCTGCACTCGTGCGCATACCCACACATAGACAAACACATGTACACATGAATAAAATTAATAAATCTTCTTTTAAAAAGAAACTATACTTAGACATGTAATGGAAGTTGGGATGCAATGTGTCATCAAACACAGAATATTAACCAAGAAAGGCTAAGAAAGGAAACACATGGAAATTCTGGGGTGATAGAGGACAATAATGCCAGATAATAACTTGAGCCCACAAGAACAACAGAAGAGGATGTGCCACAGAGGATGAATTTTAAACAGTTTTATTGTAAGGGGCCTCAGAGAAAGAATGCAGACCTCCAGAATAGCCAGGGTGAGTCCCAGGAAGTGGGGCACCATCAGGCTGCTAGACCATGGGTTTTTATAGTGCTGATGACAGAACCTAGGATGAAGCATGGGGAGAGTGGTCAACTGGTCAGTATTGGTGGGCCAGTCAGGCATCCTGGTGCCTCTCAGTTTCAATCCTGTCTTCATGGGCAAGGAGCCAAAAAGCAGGGCTGTTTTCTGCCATGGCTGGCATCCGGGGTGAGCAGGTCTGCTAACAGGACCACAGGCTTTTTTGGAACTCTGCTTTGGGGGCTCCCGTCCTAAAACTGCCTGACCAATTTCTATCTCTTGTTCTCATCAATATGAGAAGAACAGACAGCAGAAACCAATGTCTGAAGAAATAAAGGCTCAGAGGTTCCCATGCTTAGAGAAAATTCACCTTCACAGAAAGTCAACTCCAGCAGAATTAAGTCCAAAAGGTCAGCTATGACATTTGCAAGAAAATGGACACAACTGGAGATCATTCTGGTAAATAAAGCAAGTTAGACTCAAAGAAAAAAGCAAACTATCACGAGTTCCCTCCTATATACAGAACCCAGATTTAAATGTGGCGGGGGTGGGGGTATATGTTTGTTTGCTCGAGCAGAGGACAAGAAACTAGAAAGGAGAACTTAGGAAGAAGAAATCAGAAGGGGGTGAGGGGTGAGGGAAAGAGGAGGGGATGGAGGACATTGACATGAAACAGAAGAGGACCCACTAGGACGAGGAAGGGACCAGCAAGAGAGGAACTAGGGGACGGGGAAGCGCAGTGGGGGAGGGCAAAGCGAGAAGAACCAAAATGAGCCCTGTCACTGTGCAAGCTCGCTTAAACATTAATTCTTTAAAAACACAAAGGAAAAAGATGATCTATACTCCGATGTCATAATAGAAGTGTTTAAAGATAAAGAGAAAAATCTTAAATCTACAAATCTTAATTTCTTGCTGTTAAGCAAGAGAAACAAGAAAAACATGACTTGTCACATCTCAAGAACCCTGGTGAGATTAACACCCACTATCATCAGAAAGAAAAGAATCCAGAAAGTAATGGCATGATTTATTCAAAGTGCTGAAGAAAAAAGATGCAAGCAATGTATGTAGCATCCAATACAATTACTTCACAAAAATGAAGGCAAAATCTGAACATTCCTAGATAACGAAAACCGAAAGAATTTAGCAGGTATACTAAAATAGGTTCTACAGTCTAAAAGAAAGTGACTAGGTAACTCCTGATGATAAATTAACTCACTCAGTTCTACTACAGAGAGAAAGAGAGAGAGAGAGAGAGAGAGAGAGAGAGAGAGAGAGAGAGATTATATGACAATAAGAGATATGCAAATATAAGGCTTTCCTTGCTAATTTTTAAATTAAACATAAAGACATTATATAAATCATTGTTTTGTGGGGCCTATAACATATAGACATGTCAGATACTTCACAGTAACAATACAAAGGAGACGAGGTGGCAGCAAATGGCACTGAGATAGGGAAATGATTCCAGGTAACAGCTCACCTACAAGAATAAAAGAAGCCAGAAATGGTGAATAAGAAGGTAAACTAAACTAATGCTATAAACATATACCTGTCCTCTTCAGTGCTTTTTCTTTAAAGATTTTTTTAATGTATATATATTTTTTTTTGAATTTTTGTGCATTTATCTTCCTTTTCTGTGTCTGAGTGTTTTGCCTGCATGTGTGTGCACCACGTACATGTAGTGTCTGCAGAGGCTAGAAGAAGGCATCAAATCCCCTAGAGCTGGAGTTACAGATGGTTGAGAGTCACCATGAGGGTGCTGGGAACCAAGCCCTGGTCCTCTGTAGGAGCAGCAAGTGCTCCTAACAGCTGAGCCATCTCTTCAGTCCCCT
Source organism: Eospalax fontanierii (assembly GCA_035773235.1). Classification (NCBI taxonomy): domain Eukaryota; kingdom Metazoa; phylum Chordata; class Mammalia; order Rodentia; family Spalacidae; genus Eospalax; species Eospalax fontanierii. Next base: position 104,842,879 of record CM069527.1, on the reverse strand, counting down.
CATCAGTTTGGGGTTCTTGTTTGTGTGTTGTTTGTTTGTTTTGGTCTTTTTTGAGACAAGGTTTCCCTGTAGCCCCAGTTGAGTTGGAACTCACCATGTAGACCAGGCTTGCCCTGATCTTAAGAGGTCTGCATGTCTCTCTCTCCCAAATGCTGGGATTAAAAATGTGCGCCACGGTGCCTGGCCACCTCTTCAGTATTTCTTTCTAATATTTTTACTGATTCTTTACGAACTTCACACAACGTATTCTGATCATAGTCAGACCCTCTGCCAGCTCCTTTTTGCTTTCTTCCCCCTTTCTATCTGGGACAAGTGAACATTCAGCACGGAAGGGAGGAAGGCAAGAGCCCCAGCCCCGAGGTGCTATTGACAACTGAGAGGAGAGTCGCTTTTCTTTCAAGGCTAACCAAGATTCCAGGGGATGAACCTGCACCCAAGAGCATTTGAAGAACACAGATCAAACTCAGCAGGCTTCTTCAGTATTTTTAAACACATAAATATATATAAAATAATTGCAACAACAGATTTTGGGGGTTAACATGCAAAAGTATACATTTTTCTTCTAAATCTAAGCGGGAATAATGTTTTGGGATTAACAAGAATTAATACAAAGTTAAAGTAGATCCTTATAAACTAAGATGTATGGAGCAGGTTGGGCCTGGTGGTTCATGCCTTTAATCCCAGCACTCAGGAGGCAGAAGCAGGCCATTCTCTGTGAGATAGAGGCCAACCTGACCTACATAGCAAGTTCCAGGCCATCTGGGGAGACCCGTCTCAAAAAAAGATGCATGGAATAATCTCTAGAAAACTCTTGCGGGGCAGGGGGTTGGGTAGCAGGCGGAGAGGACCTTGTAAAAACTGAAAACTGTAAGGAGATGGAAACACTTGAGTTTTGGTCCAAGATCCCAATAAATTCAAGGGTGCTGTTATAGTACTAAGCACAGAAAGAACATTTCTCCCAGAGCTTATCCTCAGAGAACAACTGTTCGTTCCATCAAAAGGACATTTTGATTGTGTAAATTTATCACTATGACACCCCTGTAAAAGCAATGAAACTGCAATTCTTGGATAGGAAGTAAATAAAATGGACTTGAAATCTGTGGTGAGATGGAATCCATAGGGACTGTTTTCACAGGACATAGAACTTCCTCTTGGACCACCTCTGGGTACAAACAGGCTGAACTCTTCATGAGACAAATAATTAATTCCGTTCACTGTTATGGAAAATTTGATCTATTCAAATGCAGCCAGAGCCCTGGAGTGCTAACTGTTTTAGAGAGAAAGATACAAGCAGTTCCATTTTGGAATTATAATTGACCGTGTTAGGGACTCAAACCTCAGCAAAATTTTTTAACAGGTGAACGGAAATTATTGCACTTCTCCTGGATCAAAAATAACTAAAATTCCTGTTTGGAGTTCACAGTAAAACTTTTGCTGACTATCCAAACCTGTGGACTCAGGGATGTCCACCAAACACAAGAACAGACTATCCAAAGAAAGTTATTTCCACTGTCACCAACCCAGAGGTTCCCAGTCTGTCTTTAAGCAGTTTGAAATCTACTTGTGTGTCCTTGTTTTAAACCTCACCCACCCAGACTCAGGGACCATTTCGGAAGAGGGGATAGAAAGACCTTAAGAGTCAGAGGTCGTGGATAACCACAAGGAAATAGAGTTTTCCAGGCTTCTGGGAACTTGTTCATGTGAATTTACAGCGATGGTGACAGCATGCACAGGATCTATGCAAACTCAGACAAAAGCTCAGCAAACAGCTGAAGAAATGGGTAGCAGGTCCCAACCTTAGCCAAGAGACTATTGGCAGCTGACCACTGTTGGGTGAGGGAAAGTTGATCTTCTTTAAGGAAATGACACTAGACAGGATGAACAGGCTCCAGTGAATGAACTCACATTGAGGGATATCTAGAAACACAAACTTGACTCTGTAGGTCTTAACATACATGACAGAATGCATAACATCTGGGGGTGGGTATACGGAGATGCAAATAGGAGAAGAATCTATGATTAAAATGTATTTTATGAAATGCACAAAAGTTAATAAAATATATATTGAAGAAAAAAAAACATTCTCCTTGTTTGTAGAGATCTTATCTCCTATATGTCTCCTACACAGAAGGTAAAAACTACCACTTTATCTACTTCTCTGGTACAGTTTTAAGAGAAATCTTGCCTATCAAGCCATGACCTTTCCATTTTCATTGAAACAGGAAAACAAACTGCTTCAGACCTACTGGACTGTCTGTGGATGAATATGCTGCATATTCGCATAATTAGGTGCTACTCTTTTTACACTTTTGCCGTCTCTTTCATTTGAAAAAAGTAAGTTTTATTTAGAAATCAGAGAAAACTTCAAATTCAAGTATCATAAATAATGAAAACTTGAAGGCAGCTTCAAGAAACATAAGACAGGTTACCTGGAAAAATTATTCCCTGGGGGCTGGAGAGATGGCTCAGTGCTAAGAGCACTGGCTACTCTTGCAGAGGACTTGAGTTGGTTCCCAGCACCCATCTGGCAGATAACAACCATTTGTAATTCCAGTTCCAGGGGATCTGATGCCATGTCTGGTCTCAGCAGGCATTGCATGCTTGTGGTATCCTCACATACATGCAGGTAAAACACTTATACACATAAAATTAAAAATCAATCAATAAAATGATTCCTCGATCTGAACAACCCTATTTAATAACTCAGATGCCTTGCACCTAATTCTGGTAGTTTTTCTTTTTATTACCAAAATCCCTTTTGCACTCTATTTTTCTGTGACAAACTGAATCTATGAATGGAAGTAAGCAGTTCGCTTACCTTCGATTCTATATATCTCAGTATCTATAGATTCACATCTTTTGGCAGTTCTGGAACATTCTCCAGTCACTACTTCTTTTTTTTAACTTAAAAAACCACATACCTTATTTTATGTATAGCAATACACTTTACATATTAAACAGCACTCTGATATAGTTTCAAATACTGTGCTTCCTGACTGTCTCCTTTACCCTCGTCCCATTCTCCCTGTAGGGAATATTTAGGCTTTTCCCTTTTTTAGCACATCTCCTTTTTTTTTGTTTTTAACAGAAACATAAAATTTTAATGGGTCTGTTTACTTTATTAAAGTAAACAATAATCTTTTTAATATTTCGTTCATTTTTATTGTATGTGTATGAGCGTATTGCCTGCATGTAGGTAGGTGCACCTGTGTCATGTAATGCCCAAGAAGGTCAGAAGAGGGTGTTGGATTCCCCTAGAACCGTAGTTAAGGACAGTTGTTTGCTGCCATGTGGGTGCTGGGAATCAAACCCTGGTCCTTTGCAGAGTAGCCAGTACTGGTGAACCATCTCTCCCACCCAAGTAAATAATGTTTCAGTTATTAATTAGCAGAATTTATAAATAGCCAGTTGCAAATTAAAAATCTGGCTGAGCATACTAGCTTCATAGACTTTATCATTCATATTTCTTAATTGCTAAAATAGCTTTTGATTGACTTTTATTCTATATGTACGAGTGTTTTGCCTGTATTTATGTAAGTGTGTCCTGCATATATGTCATGCAATACCTGAAGAAGCCAGAAAGAATGTCAGATCCCCTGGACCTGGAGTTACAGATGGTTGTAAGCTACCATGTGGATGCTGGGAACCAAACCTGGGTCCTCTGACTTTTAACTGTTGAGCCATCTCTCTAGCCCCCTCATGTCTTATTCTTGTGTAAACGTTAAGCTGGATGTCATGGTACCTCTAGGCATTTGGGAGGTAGACACAGAAGGATCAGGATTTTGAGGCCAGCCTGGGCTATAAAGGATAGACCTTGTCTCAAACAACAAACAACAACAAAAAAAATAGTTTAACTTTGTTATGGTATGATTTACATAGAAAGAATTTTTATAAATTTTTGTGGAAATGAATAAATTCTGACAAATGTATTCATGTTCAAGCATCACATACAAGTCACAGTTTCCTGTTTGCAGCCAACCACCATACCCTAGGCTATAGGTGATCTGATTCCTAACAGCATAGCTTAGCTTTGTCCATCCCCCCATTCCCAATAGAAATAGAACCAGATAGTCTCTCCTCTGCTTACAGTGTCTCTTGCTCAAAATAACATGTGGAAGATTCATCCACATTGTGGCATCACTCAGTGGTTTGCTGTCTGGAGCAGCTAGGTAGTATCTTATTATGTCTTATGTCAACACAGTCTTAGTTTGCTTCTCTGTTGCTGTGAAAAAACACCGACCAAAACCAACTTGGAGAAGAAAGGATTTATTTTATCTTACATCTCCCAGGTCACAGTTCATCACTGAGAAAAGTAAGGGCAGGAACTCAAGGCTGGAACCTGGAGGTGGGAGCTGAAGCACAGACCATGGAGGAACACTGCTTACAGATTTGCTCCTCTGGCCCATGCTCAGCCTGCTTTGTTATATAACACGGGACCACCTGTCCCGGGGTGGTACCACCTAGAGTGAGCTGGGCCCTCCCACAAAATTCAACAATCAAGAAAATGTCCCACAGACATGGCCACAGGCCAGTCCAATGGAGGAAATTCCCCAGGTGAGGTTCTCTCCACTCAGGTGTGTTAAGTTGACAACTGAATCTATTCAGTGCACACACATACTAAATCACAACTTGTTTATCTGTATTTTTACACTGTAAACTTGCATATAGTTTATGTAAAGTATGATATATAAAAAAAAATTGGTAACCTCTGACTATTCTTGTGTCTATCTCCAGTGCAGGCCTACTGCCAAAAATCAGCCTTGCTTTTAGCCTGAGACCTTCCGTTACACTTGGCACTAGTTCACTTCAGGAGCAGTCTCTCCGGCCTTCCAGTTTTTACTTCATGCAATACATCACCTTCTACTTTCTGTTGTGGCTCTTTCTGTACTTAGGCCTCAAGTCAGGATTCAAATAATATTTAGGTTTGCTTGGTAACTGATATTTAGTAAATGGGCAGCCTGTTAGAAGTGTTCATCAAACATCTGCTGAGTAGGTAAATAAAAAAATCACCCCTTCCTCAGACGCAGCTTCAGTGGGTCCTTGTTTTGTAGCACATCATATAAAATCTTATACAGGAAGCTCTAACAAAGCTTTCCAGATGTGCCTCATGATTTTTCATGCATCAGTCTTCTCTGGTTAATCTCTCTGCAGAATTCCATGCCTTACCTACGATGGTATTCCTGCCTACTAGAACATACACACACACACACACACACACACACACACACACACACACACACACATCTTTATTCTCTCAGCTTCCTGCACAAGGATTAGACTTGGGCTGGTGAAATTAGCTCACCAGGTAAAAGGTACCTGCTACTGAGCACTATGACCTGAGTTGGATCCCCAGGACTAGTGACACAAAAGCACAACTCTGACCTCAAAGGGGATAAGAGATAGTTTATTCTGGAGCCAACTGTAAGTGACCATGGCCCAGGACCACAGATTCGGGTTACCACAAATTCCATTTTCCAATGTGGAAGTTTTGTGGAGATTTACAGTGACTTAACAGAGAAAGTCATAAATCAAGGCACTTTTCAGATACATTGGTGGAAACATTAAGCAGGTGGTTACAGCAAAGGAGACCTCAGTTATCGGTCTCAGGTGCTATTTGAAGACACTCCACCTTTTGGCTGGTAGAAGCTAATGGTGTGCTAAATTAAAACATTCCAAGAGATTCTGAGTCAAAGGATGTTAGGTCAGACACAGAGGTGGGCCAGGAATGGCTATTTAGGGAGCTAAAGATAGCCCAAGATAAATTAGACTCTGAACATGCACCGTTCCAAACTCTCCACAATCACTGAAGTTCTGATCAGTTGGTCAGTCTTGCAGAAGGTTCAGTTTGAAGATGCACATTTTTCTGGGAACTTTATTTCACAGGACCCACATGGAAGAAAGGGAGAATTGACTCCCACAAGTGGTCCTCTCATCTCTACCCATGGTTCCCCATCCAGATAAATAAATGCTTGTTTTTTAAAGAATAAGAATCTCAAGGTTTGGGTTTCTAGAAGACCTCCCATTCACCTTGGACAGCATAGACCAAGTGCTAACTGGTGGACTGACCCAGCAGGGGCTGTACCCATAGTCTCCCACTAAAAGTGAGGTTTTCCTGTAGCTGGGAAGATTTAAAGAGGTCACACTGACAGACACATCTTTTAGTGTAAAGAAACAGGCAACAGTTCAGTTCCCCCTGCCTCTAAATGTCCACAAACTGAGTGATGTCTACCAAAGTGCAAACGTGTCAGCACAGATCACAAAGACACTTAAAGCTAATCTGGAAGGACCTCACTTCATTTGCCTCCTCATTAAAAACAAGGAGGAAGTGGCTTCGGGAAAGATGGCTCAGTGGTTAAGAGTACTTACTGGCTTCTCTTGCAGAAGACCCACTTAGTGGCTAACAACCATCTGAGACTCCAGTTCAAAGGCATCTGACCCCCTCTTCTGGCCTTGCATGCACATGTGGCACTTACATACATACAGCAAAACATCTATACACATAAAATAAAAAAAAATATTAAAAAAATTAAATCATTAAAATGCACTCATGGCTTGATAATTAAATCTGTGCTGGTGAATTGGAAACAGTAATTGAAAGTGGGGTCTTCCAACGTTCAAAAGCAGAGGTTAGTCAAAAAGGGAAAGAAAATCCACGCTGCTCACCAGCTTCTTCCCTCTACTGAGGTTCTAAAGCTAAGTCTTGTAACAGTGTACCCCACACTATTATTTTCTACGTGCTAGACTTAAGATACCCTGGGATTCAGCCTGACTTGAGTGTTAATCATTGGTTCACAGGATCACACCAGAAGTGAAGTCATCCTGAAAGACGCCAACTGTATGACACCCCAGGGAAAGAAAAGGTAACTCAGTCTGTTCTCATTCTGGCAACAGATCGTACATGGATTTAACAGAGCTCAGCCTGAACAACGATGCAGTGGGAAGGGGCCATTCCACTCCACAGACAGCAAAGAGATCTAGAGAGTAAGAGGCCACCAATTGGTAATGAGACAGAGCCTAGAAGCCCAGTGAGTGGCACTTGTTTTATATAGGAAGCTCTTTATTTACAACACTATATAATGCAAAAGATAGTGCCCTACCCAGACTGCTTTTGTGCCCAGGTACCTTACAAACACACAGGGAAGGCACTGGGAATGCCAGATCCTCATATGTAACATCTCTGTCTGTAGAAAGGCAGCCAGACCTCAGCTTCTTATTGCTGTCTCATCGTACATTTTGTCTATCTGCTTATTTGTTGTTAAGATATGATCCCATCCACGTGGTCCTATAAAAAATGAATAATAAATCAATAAAAGGACAGTGCTTAATTGCAATGATACTCGAAGTTTGTGATGCTACTGGAGGTGGATCTCAACACAACTGAGAAATAGTCACCTCATTCAACCTAGGGTTACTCTCAGGAAGCATTGTATTGTGATTTCCTTCTCATAAAGCCACAGAAAAGAGAGATGACTGCCTCTTAAAAAATCTATCCATTGAGTTTGGTCTTTAGTCCTAACCTATTTATTTTTAATTGTAACAAATTTCATAAATTAGCTTTATAATTCTTCATGGAAATAAATGTGTATAAATTCAAATTTAATAAGTACGTGGCTGGCTTGGAATGAGAATTCATGAGTCCTGGGCTAGCCCAAGAAGGTGCTAATTTTTCTTGCTTTCCAACAAAAGGTTTACACAAAAAGCCTTCACACAGCATCATCAGAGATCTGAGGTAGTGGGCGGGACATGGGAGGAACTCATGAAGAAAGAGTACAACTTTAGGAAAAGATGGCAGCAAGAATTCTCTCTCCAGGACGATCTATGACGATTAACAATTAATCTAAGAAATCATATTTGGAATGAGGTAGAAGGGTGTGTGGGAGAGAATCAGAAAACAAGGAGCCACAGACAGAGGCAACTTAAATATTTATCATTTTTTTCCACTTGAAATCAGAAAAAAAAACTGCCTTCAAGATTTGAGGTGTCATAGTAATTAATGCTTCTGATATTTTCTATTAAATTGGGTTTTGAGGGGTTGTAGAGATGGTTCAGTGGTTAAGAGCACTGGCTGCTCTTGCAGAGGGCCTAGGTTTAATTCCCAGCACTCACATGGTGGCTAACAACTGTCCATAACTCCAATTCCAGGGGATCCAATGCCCTCTTCTGATCTCCATGGGCATTGCACAACATGGGTGCACTTATGTACATATAGGCAATGCATCCAAACACACACAAATAAAAGAGAAATAAATACAATATTTTTAATTGTGTTTTGTCTTCAAAGGAGTGACAGGGCAAATACAGAGCTTCCTCCGAACTCATCACGGAGTTCAGCCAGTCCCTCCCAAAGGAGCTCTGTGTCATTTTCTCAATGACAACATGGACAATCAGATGCAAGTGGCACTTTGATAGAGCCCCTGGGAAAAGGTTCTAAAATAGGGCTGACTCAGCCCTGAAGAGAGCTCTTTTGCTGTTCCACCCATATGCCCTTCTTCCTGTCTGGGAAGGGACACGATGGCTGGAGCTCCCAGAGACATTTTGTATCTCCAGGTAGAACTTGAAAAACGAACCCATGCCTGATGATGTTAAAGATAAAAAGACTCCTGCAGAACTGATGACTGCATTGTCATCTACACAACAGAAATAGTCTCACTTGGGCTTCTAATTATTTATTCACTGGCAGTCTTTGAGCCCTTAGAGGTTCACTAATTTCCTTCTTTTCCTCTCCTTTTTAAATCTTCCTTCGGTGTTGAAGAAGCACAGTGTTGTTTTCCTTGAGTTCCTAGAACAAGTCCCCAAGATCTCCATACTTTCTAATTCCAAAGACCGCGAACACCATGGGCCTGTGGACAGCCCTTGTTTGATGACAGTGGGAATGGTCCTCGGCTCTTTCCTCATTGAATGGCATCCAGAGGCAGCTACTCATCATGAAACAGGAAGTCAGCTGGGGAATTGTTTACGAATCAGAAACAAACTCAATAACGGTAAAAATAATGACTAGCATTTATCATGATGCAATGTATTCTGTGCTAGTCATCCATCCCACATTCGTAGTAGCTCGTTAGCTCCACATAACAAGCCTCTGAAGTAGATAGCATTTGTACTGGGATTACTCAGATAAAGAAACTGAGGCAAGAAAGCTTCAGCAACTTGCCCAGTATCTCACTATTGGTAAGACAGGGTGTCAAAGCAGGTCTTATCTGACCTCCTCCACCGCTGCAAACATACTGCGTTGACTGCCTCACCATACTGACTCCGAGAGTTTAAAACAGGCGATGTCATGCTATAGACGTCTTCCCTGCGGTGGCTTGCCGGTGCTGGCCTCTCCCACCCGCCCCTCCTCACTGTCCTGCAGCACAGCTCTCTCCGACCGTATGCTGACTTACATGTTTAACGTTCCTGGTATCCGTTGTGGAAGAGCAAACCACCAAAAACGCCCAACACCGTGCCCTGCTGTGGTCACCCGCACGTTCTGCGGCTAGAGCGGGCCCAACACAGACCTGCTCAGACTGCATCAGCAGGCCGACAGCTGAGAGTTCAGCAGGAGCAGAGCCACTTACAAGCTGCACTGGGCTGGTGTGTGAACTTTTCCTGAAAGGCTGAACAAAGGCTATTAATGCCAAATAGGACACCTACAACAGACTCAAGAAATGATTCCACTCAAGTCTAGCTTGGTGAACAATGAGCTCAATCGAGGTTATTTACAGGAGCGTGAACAACTTATCAGTGACTACACCACTGAGGAAAATGTTTCTCTCCCCTCTCTCCCAGCAACAGTTAACTGCCTGAAAATACTCAGGGAGGGACAGGGCCTCATAGCTAGCTCCTCCCTGCCAACCATGAAACAATGTTAATGGACAAATCTTGTGTGGGTCTCTTGATAATCACAGCTGCTAAGTGTTCAAGAAGACAATGATCATATCATGCCCACGGGACATGTGAAGATGAACTGTCAGCTGGGCTGCTGACCTGTGAGCCTTTCCCTTGAGACTTCTCGTGCTTTGTGTCTGGGTATCCAGAAGCCTATCTTGGAAGCAAGTGTTTCACAGGGCAGGAAATGGAAGTTGACAGACCAGAGAAGGGCTTGGCTTAGACTGTCACAAGGCTATTTCCATTTTACCCCATGGAACAAAGCAACCGTGGCCTCACCCTGATTCCAGGGTGTGGGGAAATAAATTCCCCCCCTGGTTGGGGGAATAGGAAGGTCGCATTGTTGAGAAGCATGTGGGATGTTAGATGTTGTTGCGGCCGGCTTTGGAAACTATGATCCATCACACCCAACCTCATCAATAACCTACAACTATTCAGTGGCTGGCTTTGGAAACTATGATCCATCACACCCAACCTCATCAATAACCTACAACTATGCAGCTGCTGATAAGTTTCCATTCTTATATTGTTGTGAGTTTAATTGGGCGAAGAATGAGATTCAAAACAATAAAAGGCTGAGGTTTGATTTATTTTGTTAACTGTTGCCAGGGTTACATTTTAGGACTTAACTGTTATTAGTTCATATGCTTTTACATCTTTCCAAAGCTATCTCATTCTAACAGGTATTATAGCCCAATGATAAGAGAGTTCATGGGGTCCAGGGCATGGGTGTAGATGTTCATATTCATGAGAGTCATGTCTATCTGTGATTAAAGGGACTAGAAGCCAGTCTCTCAAAAAGAACTGACCAAATAAGAATATGTAAATACTTCATTCAAATTCATCACTTTAATGACAACTCAAAAACTAGACCTCTCTTTCAGGCTCATTCCTAGATTCTTCCCCAGCATCCGTGTTCCAATCAAACCCGACTTGTCACCTTAATCTCTTGGCATTGCTTACTCTTTTCTAATGTCCAAACCCCCAATATAGATTCCTCTCCCACACCTGTGATTAAAATGTCATTCTTTTCATGGCAAATTCAAATAAGTCCCTTCTTTGAGCCTCTGTAGTGCCTGCTGCTGCCTCTTAGACTCTTACTTTGTTTTCTTGGAGTCCTGCTTGGGCCTGTCCAACTCCCTTCGTACATCTTTGCTTCCATTCCCTACACTACTGGGCACAGCACCTCCCACACGACAAATGTTCCGTGGATAAGAGTGCAATTGGATTAAGCCTCCAGGAAAGTCATTGTGCTTGTGCCATAATGGTCTATGTCTCTAAAAAAGCCTGCTCCCCCTCAGGGACTGTCTTCCTTCACATTCATCCACTTGTCCATTCAACAAACATTGGCTGGCATAGACCATGTGCTAAGTCAAAAGTATTTTGGACCATAATTGGATTTGTCTCATATCTAGAGGTAGTTATCCCAGCAAGAAACAAACATTACATGTCACATGTTTATTCTTCTTTTGCTTCCCTGAAGCCCCAAAGAGATGGTGTTTGGGTCTAGATGAAGGGCTGCTCCAAAAGACCTGAATGTAGAGTCTACGAAAGGATCCATGCGCCCCGAGCTGCCTCCTCCTTCTCCTCCTCTTCCTCCCTTTTGTCTTCTACCTTGCAGCTTGGGGTTTCAAATCCAGGGCTCCCATCTTTTTTTCGACTCCACATGTGAACTGCCTCTCACATGTGAACATTGCTTCATCTGATCACCCCCACAAACATGGGGATGTCTAGCTGGCTTATCCTGACTCTGCTTTCGCTCCATCTGCACAGGCAGGGCGACTTACTCATACTTTTCATTGGTTCACACCCCTGGACTGGTCTTTGCCACTTTCTTCCTGGCCAGTATTCCACACAAGGAGAGAAGGCAGCAAGAGTAGTTTATGGATATGTTATCTGGGGTTCTCAGAGAAAAAGAAAGAACAGGCAGAGAGAGTTAAGAGGGGATTTGTGGAAACTGGCTCTTATCATTGGAAACAGGGGAGCAGAGACGCCCCATGAGATGCCATCTGGCAAGCCACGAAGGCCAGCAGCAGAATTCAGTCAGAGTGAAAGTCCAAAAACCTCGGGATCCAAAACCTGAAGGCAGGAGAACATGAGTGACATGGCTCCAGAGGAACAGGAAAAAAAGAAAACTTAATAAATTGGAAAAAGGGAAATTAATTCTCCTTCCTCTATTTCTTATTTTCTTCAACTTGAGTCTTCAATGGAACAAATGATGTCAATCATATTGATGAGGGTAATCTTCTTTAGTCTGCTAACTCAGATACTGGTCCTTCCAGTACACACACACACACCACTGATATCAGCCAGCTAAGTGGATATCCCTCAATGCAGTCGAACTGACAACATAAAATTTGTCAGTCAGAAGCACCCAGTTCACAGTGGGGAAGTGTTCAAATGCATAAAGGCACTTTGCTTCGCCATTCCATGCCACTGTTTCCTCAGTCAAACATGGGGGTTATAGTGGGCCCCATTTCAGAGATCTCTAAGAGCATTCAGTGAGCTAACTCATAATCTTCAACTGTGTCTGGTAGTTGTAAATGACAAGTTTCTATCTGTGGTTAAGTTGTCTCAGCCTGTGAAATAAAAATCACAGGCAGCCACTGTTCAGCACTAGACCCACACTGAGCCCAACAGACCAGACTAAGAGTCAAAATGAGGTCATCACTCTGAAGTTCCAGGTCACTGATCTGAAACTAAGCAGTTTATCTGACCTTTTGAGAAATCAAGATTAGAGGTATAACCAATTTCCCAAACAGGCCAATTTCAGTTGGCAAGGCAATGAAGCTCCTTCTTGTTTTAATACTTATAAGCTCTGATACTTGAAGCATCCTGATGTTAACCATTCAGTTATTTTGGTATTGTTCTGTCTACCTATCCCACTTACAAGGAAAGTAAATTTAAAATGGCCAATTTTCTTTTTGTTCTTTAAAAAAAAGTTTTCATTTATTCTTCTTAAGCTAGAGAGATGGTTCAGCAGTTAAAAGTGCTGGCTGCTTTTGCAAAAGACCTGAGTTCAATTCTTAGCACCCACGTGCAACTAACAACTATCCTTAAGTTGCAGGAGGAATTCGATATCCTTTTCTGACCTCTGGGGCATTGCACAACATGGGTACACTTACATACATACAGGCAATACACTCACATATATAAAGTAAAATAATAATAATAATAAAATACAGATATTTATATATATATATATATATATATATATATATATATATATATAGCCCTTTTGAGATTGGGTCTCCCTGTAGCCCCAGCTGGCCTGGAACTAGCTATATAGGCCAGACTGGTCTCAAACTCACAGAGATCCACCTGCCTTTGCCTCCTAAGTGCTAGTACTAAAGGCCTGTGCCACCACAGCTGCCATAAATAAAATATTTTTAATAAAATAAAATAAAAATTTATTCTTTGATGGGGCTGGAGAGATAGTTCAGTGGTTAAGAGCACTAGCTGCTTTTGCAGAGGACCCAGGTTCAGTTCCCAGCACCCACATAGCAGCTAACAACCATCCTTAACTCCAGTTCCAGAGCATCCAATGCCCCTTTTCTGACCTCCAATAGCATTGCACAGCATGGGTGCACTTACATGTATGCAGGTAATACTCTCATACACATAAAATAATAAATAATAAAAGTTAATTTTAAAAATTATTCTTAGAGAATTTCATACATGTATGCAATGTACTATGATCATAGCCATCCTGATATCCCCCTGAAACTCCCCTTGGAACCCCGACACATCCCCCTCCCAATTTCATGTCCTCTTTATATATAGATATATACACTACTGTGTCCAATTGGTGTTACCTATATGCACAAAAACTGCAGCACCATCCACTGGAGTATGTGCAATCTACTAGTGGCTACAACCCCAAAGAAAAATGATATCCCTCTCCCAGCAACCATCAACTGTCAATAGCTCTTGAGTTAGGAATGTTGACTGGCTTGAGCTTCTGCAGGTCTTGAACATTACAGCTGCTGTGGGATCATGAGTATAATAGCTATGGCCCATCATGAAAGTATCATTTCACAGCACTCTTGCCTATCCTACAGCTCTTACATTCTTTCTACCTCCTTTCCTACAATGTTCTTTGAGACTTGTGTGGTGGGAGATGATGCTGATATAGATGTCCTGTTTAAGACTGAACACTTATTTTTAGCATTTTGGTCAGCAATAAGTCTCTGCACTAACCACTATCCAATGCAAAAAGAAGCTTCTCTGACCAAGGGTAAGAGCAATCCAGGTCTATGGGTACAAACATAACAATTTAGAAGGCAGTTTGACAAAATAGCCATTTATTAAAATAACAATAGTAGGCTCCTCCCTAGGGCTTATGACCTCCAGAGCTGTGGGCTTTTGATCTGGTTGACAGCACCAAGCGTAAATTATCTGCTGTAGGGCAGGCCTCAAGCCCAATCAGAAAGTGACTGGTTACTCCATAATAGCCACGCCACTATGGCACCAGTGGGCACTTCTTTCCTGGAGGCTCAGTATCGTAGCATGCAGCATGTGGAACTATGAAAACTGTCAGGGAGAAAGCCTCCTGGCCAGTTTGAGATTGATTTCTCTATGTCCTACAACCAAATATGCGGTGTCTTCAGCAATATGGTCTCACCATCCATTTATAGTAGGCAACCAAGAACAATGGCAATATCCTGTCCACCCCACCAAAAGCAATCTACATTCAATAAAATCCCAATCCATGTTTCTGGGCAATCCTTTGCAGACACAAAAAACACAATGTCAAAATTTATATGGAAGCACAAAAGACAATGATGGCCAAATCAATCTTGGACAAAAAGACTACCGTAGGAGATATCACCATACCAGATTGCAAATTATACTTCAAAGTGATAATAATAAAAACAGCTTTGTACTGACATCAAACAAGACACAGAGAGCAGTAAAATAGAACAGAATAGACTAGACTAGACTAGACTAGACTAGAACAGAATAGAATGACCCAGATAGAAGTTCATGTAACTACAACTACCTGGGTTTTTTTTATTTGCTAATTTTTATTTTACACGTATGAGTGTTATGCCTGCATGAATGTGAGTGCACCACATGCATGCAATGTCCATGGAAGCCAGAAGAGGGCACTGGAGCCCCTAGAACTTCAGTTATGGATGGTTATTAGCCTCCTGGTGGGTGCTGGGAACTGAACCTGGGTCCTCTGCTAGAGCAGCCTGTGCTCTTAACCACTCCAGCTCCATGCAAGATACCTGGCTTCTTTTAAAGATGCCAAAATGTTTATTGGAGAAAAGACAGTCTCTTCAACATGTGGTGCTGGGAGACTTAGATATCAACATTCAGAAAAAATGAATTTGGATCCCTCTCTTTCATCCTGCACAAAATTCAGTTCCAAATGGATCAAGGACTTCAGCATAAGACCTAATGGCCTGAAACTGCTAAAGGAAAAAGCAGAAAGGTTACTCAACTATAGGCACAGGTAAGAACTTTTTGAACAGTCTAGTAGCACAGAAAATGAGAGCAACAATTGACAAATGGGATGCTTCTGTGCAGCAAAGGAAATGGTCAAATAAGTGAAGAGGCAGCCCACAGAATGAGAGAAAAATCTTTGCCAGATATTCATCTGATAGAGGATTAGTGTCTAGACTATACAGAGAACCCAAAAACCTAAACATCAAGAAAACAAGACACACAATTAGAAAATGGACTAAGGAAAATGAATCAGAGATTCTCAAAAGAAGAAATCCAAACAGTTAGATAACACTTCTAAAAGTGTTCAGCATCCTTAACCATCAGGGAAATGAAAATTAAAACTTCGTTAAGATTCCATCTCACCCCAGGCAGAATGGTCATCAGCAGGAATACAAACCACAACAAATTCTGGCCTGGACGTGCAGAGAGGGGACCTCCTAAACACTGTTGGTAGGAGTGTAACCTGGTGCAGCCACTTCTGAAATCAGTCAGAAGGTTTCTCAAAAAAATGAGAATTAGAATTGCCATATAACAAAGCCATAATCCTGGGCATATACCCAAAGGACTCTGTATCCTACTACAGAGGCGTGTGCTCATCCATGCTCATTGAAGCTCTAGTCACAAGACCCAGAAAATTGAATCAACCTAGATATGCATCAGTAGATGAATGGATAAGGAAAATATTATATACATTATTCATTTGTAAAAATGAAATTTTCAGGTAAATGGATGGATCTGGAAAAAATTAGACTGAACCAGTTAACTCGGGCACAGAAAGATAAACGCTGCAAGTTCTCTCTCTCTTATGTATATCTTAGCTTCAAATTTTTTGTTTTATGTGTTCAACTTGGAGTAGAAGTAGAAGCCAGAAAACTAGAAAGAGACATGGGAGTGGGACATAGAATGGAGAGGAGGTAGAGGTAAAATGAGAGTAGAAAGATGGACGACTTGGAGTGGAAAGGCTTACACAGGGAGGGATGAAGAAGGATGTGGGAAGCCTGAGGGCTGAGTGGAGGGCTAACTTAAAGGAAGAATGTGTGAAAGCCATACTGAAATCCACTATCCCAATCCAACTAAAAAAATCAGATTCTGGATTGGAGAGATGACTCAGCAGTTAAGGGCAATGGCTGCTCTTGCATAGGACTTGGGTTTGATTCCTGGCACCTACACCGTGGCTAACAACCACCCATAACTCCAATTCCAGGGGAATCCAGTGCCCTCTTCTGACCTCTGTGAGCATTGCATGACAGAGGTGCATTTACACACATGCAGGCAATACACTCATACACATAAAATAAAAAATAATAATTATAAGATACTTTCAAATATACGAGTTGTGCTGATGGTAGAATACATGTGATATGCAAGTGGGAGGGGACACTGAAAGCTAAAGGGTGACATAGGGATGGGGCGGTTAGATGTGGCAGAGTAAGGAGCAGGGTGAGCCAAACAAAATTAAGTATTATGAAAGGCCTTGTGGAAACCCTCTAGTTTGTAAGCTAATTCCAAAATATGATATTTAAATATTTATTTTAGTTTTAATTGTGGGGGGGGGTGCACAAGCATATGTGGATACTTATGGAGACCAGAAGGAGGCATCAGATCCCTTGGAGCTGGACTTACAGGCTGTGACATGCAGTCCATTGTGAGTGCTGGGAATTGAAGTGGGGTCCTCTGGAAGAGGAGTAATAAAAATATTATGTATTTTTTAATGGGGGGATCTGAACATAGGTATCCTAGATGGGATAATGGTGGACAATACTGCTCCCAGAAGGCATGGGTTATTAAATAAAGACCACAGTGTTAGACATGGGATACTTTCTTATGAGCTGTAGATCAGGGAAGCCCCAGAGGTCGGCAAGACAACACAGGCAACTGGATGGGACATTTGTTCTTTGTTTCTGCTTTTTTTTCAGCCCTCCTCTGCCTATAAAACCAACCTCGAGCCAACCTCTTTTGTCAGAGCATTGAAAACTTACTCTGTTTTATGGAATGAAATATTGCCTGATTCTATAATCATGAATAAAGCCAATTAAGATCTTTAAAGCAGATTGCCCTACCGCTGTCTTTTGACAGGTCATGTTTCTGGGAAGCAGAGCTTGAGACAAGCAAAGGCATGAATTTAGATGCAATGCCAGGGAGAGTAGCTTCAACTGGAGCATCATGAAAAGTCAAGAGTACAGGACTCCCTGGGGCACAGAACTCCCTGCACTGCTCTCTCTCTATCTGTGACAGGCAGGCCAGTTCCAATGGCCCACGCGCAGTCCTTCAAATGGAGTGGCAGGTCTGAACCTTGAGAAGCAGAAGTCAAGTGGAGCTGTGGAGGAGCGAATAGGAATACAGTCACTCAAAGCAAGGCCTGTAAGGCAGTTGTCAGCAAAATACTTCTGAGAATTCCCCAAAAGGTTGGCTTCTGTCTCCTTCACTTTTTTTTTCCATTTTACATCTAGCTTACAGTCTGTTCGTTCATTCAGCAAATATTTAATGAGCCCTACTGTGTGCCCAAACACCATGCTAAGATCTTGAATGAGATTACTGAACAAATTAGGAAAATTCCATACTGTCGTGGAAACAGCCAGCAGGGGCAAGTTTTATCACTGTTTTGAAATGGACATGATTTTTCAGATCAGCCAAAAGTCAGAGAAGATGTCATTAATTCCATAACAGCAGTTGTTACTCCCAGTGTATTGCACTCACAAATTAATAGACTTCTTCTAAGCCTTTTAAACTAATCTTTCCCAGTTAATAATTATCATAGGACTTCTTAAAAATTATATATTTTAAAGTCACAGAGATAGAGAGCTGGGAAGATGAATCAGTGGGTAAAGTGCTTGCTATGTAAATATTATGACTGAGTCCAGATTCCTAGCAACCACGTAAAAGCTGGGCATGGGCCTGCAACTCCAGCAGTGGAGGAATAGAAATAGACAGATCCCAGGGCTTTTCAGTCAATCAGTCTAGCAGAATCAGCAAGCTCCAGGTTCAGTGAGATACTTTATCTCAAAAAATAGTGTGGAGCCAGATGTGGTGGGGGCATGCCTTTAATCCCAGTACCCAGGAAGCAGAAGCAGGCGAATCTCTGTGAGTTCAAGGCCAGCCTGGTCTACATAGCAAGTCCAGATCAGTTGGGGCTACAGAGAAACCCTGTCTCCAAACGATCAAATAATAATAATAATGATAATAATAATAATAATGTGGAAAGTGGTTGAGGAATACAGAAGACATCAACTTCACACACACACACAAGTACATACACACACACCAAGTAAATAAATAAATAACATAATCACACCACTAAAATAAAAATACTAATTACCTATAATTCCAATAACTTATTACAACTGATAACATTTGGAATTTTCCCCCCGTCTTTTCTTTGATCCTGAATTTTCCCCCCTAAATTGAAATCATTCAAATATATTTGTGATTCCTTTCTCTCTTCATATTTTCAAACATAAGCACTGCACCACAGCCTTTATGAGCAATATTTTAATGACCATATTATATTTTTCTTTCTTTCCTTTTTTATTTTTTGTTTTTATTTTTCTTTTGAGATAGAGTCTTAGTATGCACCTAGGCTGGCCTTGAACTCCTAGCCTCAAGTGATCCTGCCTTAGCTTCTCACATGCTAGGATACAAACATTCTACTAAAGTCAGTCTTTGCTTACTCGTTCTTTAATTGACTCTTGGGTTTCCTATAAATCTTTTCACTCTTAATTATTGAATTGAGTAAGCCAGAAACAGTCCCAGAGGCAAATGCTAAGGAAGTATAGAACACTAGCTCCAATGGACTCTTGTGAAGGGATGATTCTAATCTGTATCCATCAGCTTTGTCTCCTTGATCAAGAAAACCGGTGATCTTTCTGGGCAGTTTCATATTTCATATGTTTAACTACTTTTTAAGTTTGCCTCTCCTCCTCCCCGTAGCAGTTCTTCGAATTTGATCTTTCTCCCTCTGGCACGACCCGCAGAACATCTAATGGAGCTCCCTTAACGGACCTCTGCGGGCCTTGGGAAGGTGATGGCCTGCCATTCACCAATGTCACCCCATGCGGCAGCTGACCTAAGGACCTCCCCGCCCCGGAAGATCTCCTTGTCTTCCAGAAGCCCCTCCAAAGCCACAAGACAAAGACAGCTGGGAAAACCCACAAGGAAGAAAATGGCACCGTGGACAGAGCCCAGGCCGCAGTCTTTGAAAGCCATGCTTAACGATTGTTCGGAGACAAAAGGCTCAAGTTGAAAGCTGGGCTGATTCCCCGCCTTGGAGGTCAGGCTTCTGGCCCCGTGGGGAGGGAAAGGACACAGAAAGCCTGTGTCCCCAGCATGGTTGCCAGAGACCGACAGGGCAGCTGAAGAGCAGCTGCCAAAAGCCAGAGCTCTGAGGAGAGAGGGCCGGGCCCCAGGGGCCCAGGCGACAGGCAGCAACAATGGGCCATTAGCGTTCTGCGGCTTCTGCCTGCCCAGCTTTGGCACTTGCTGTGGTCCCACACTCCCACCCAGAGGGCCCTGGAAACTGTAGGGAGTTGCAGAGCAAGCTTTCCAAAGGGTCACCTGCATGGCTCCCTGTTTGGATAAATGAACCGAATCTCCTTTTAACTTCCTCCTTATAAGGCTTGGAAAGGGAGAACAAGTTTTAAAAATACAGGAACTGTGCGCTTTCATGGCTGGAGGCCATGTTATTTCTTTGGCAGATGTTTGGCATCCCCATGGCACCGCCGATGCAGGGAACAAGGTTTCGGTGGAGAGAAATCGGGAGCACGATTAGAAAATAGAAGTAATCTGCCAGCTGCTGTCTACGGCTCTCCCTGAAGTTTCTGCAGCTCATCAGAAGCCTGAACATGACAGTGATATGCAGGGTCCCCTGGAACAGGGTCACCCTAGATTCTGGCAGGGAGGAGGGTCCAATGAGGGCTCTCCAGGATTAAAACTGGGAATGCCCTTGATGGGCTGAGTTCAACGTTTTTTATTTTTTTTCTCAGGGTTGAGGGAGCAGATCATTTCTTTAAGCATACCTCCTAAATCTCAAGAGAAAGCAGGTTGAATCCAACACTATCACATAACCTTTTGTTCTACCCTGGGCGAAATCAGCTGATGTCTCTGAATACTTCCTAAGAAACTCTAGCCAAATAAACACCTAAGGGCCTAGTGATAACACAGACTAATCTGTAAACAGAAGACTTTTACAGGAAGCAGGCATGCTGTAGATCGCTAGCTGTGGGCTGGTAGGGACCATGAAGGGCAGGAGTCAGAGGTGGGCTTCCAGAATGTAGACATTCACAAAATTATAAATGACATTTAGCATGACAGAGACTAAGAAAGCATGTTCAGGACTGGAGAGATGATTCAGCGGTTAAGAGCAGTTCTCTTGCAGAGAACCTGGGTTCAATTCCCGGCACTCACGTGGTAGCTAGCAACCATTCACAACTCTAATTCCAGGAGAACCGATGCCCTCTTCTAAAACCTCTATAGGCATGCACGTCATGGGTACACCTACCTACGTGTAAGCAATACACTAATAAACATAAAATAAAAATGATAATATTTTTTGAAAAAAAGCATGTTCATATTTGTCTCAGATTTTAAAGGCACACATTGATAACATGCCATTTGTTATAATGATGATACACTTTTCTATTCACTAGCTAGCCATGGACCACTGGCCTAAACCATTCAGTATGACCACACCTTTTTAAAATCCTCCCAGCACAGAAAGCCAAAGATGGGCATCTTTTGGGCCCCTGCTAGTCCTTAGGGTACCAGTCACACCAGTTAAGAAACTGGCACACCTGAGCCTCATCCTTGCACATCCCTCAGTCATGGATGACCTAGGTAACAGCACAGGATATGCTTAGGCATCCTCCAGTGTTCTCAGAGATGTTAGGAAATGCAGCCCCCATTGATTGCTACATAGTAACATGTGACTGTCACCCTACCTTTACATGTGTGTTTAATGACAAAACTGAATACCCTACTTAAAACTTTATTGGACCTTGATGTTAGTAAAATATGGGTAGCTACATTATGCTTTTGCACTCTAAAGAGAAATCTAGGACAAAGAACACTACGTGTATTGCTTACACATAGGTAGGTGTACCTATGACGTGCATGCCTATAGAGGTTTTAGAAGAGGGCATCGGTTCTCCTGGAATTAGAGTTATGAATGGTTGCTAGCTACCACGTGAGTGCCGGGAATTGAACCCAGGTTCTCTGCAAGAGAACTGCTCTTAACTGCTGAATCATCTCTCCAGTCCTGAACATGCTTTCTTAGTCTCTGTCATTTACATATCATGTAAATGGTAGACTAAACATAACCTGAGGTAGAGCCAAGATCCTTGAGACCTTCGCATCCATTGGAGAGAATTATATTTGCTATTGGAGGTCTTAGGAGAAGATTTCTTCTGTTCTACTGATTCCTACCTGTCTAGAATCTCTTAATTTCTTCAAAGAGGGCATGTGACACACAGCACTTCTGTATCTATGTGTCAAGCTCAATACCATGTGTGGTATTCACACATTACAAGTGGAAAGTTTTCTTATCTGCAACGATATCGCCAAGTGACAGAAATCTGTCTCTATCACATTTTATCAATTGTAATTGTTTGCATTTCTATCATATTTTTAATCTTAAAAATTATTTATTATTTTTATTTTATGTGTATGAGTGTATTGCCTACATTCATGTAAGTGCACCTGTATCATGCAATGCCCATAGAGGTCAGAAGAGAGCATCAGATCCCCTGGAACTGGAGTTACAGACAGTTGTTAGCTGACATGTGAGTGCTAGGAATCAAACCCAGGTCCTCTGCAAGAGCAGTTAGTGCTTTTAAATGCTGAGCCATCTCTCCAGCCTCTATTTTAAAGCTCTTTAACCAATAATTAAATCTATTGCTTTATTGCCTTGAGAGCAAATCCTACTACTACTGTATCTTTAATGACTGAACACTGGAAAAGCTGAAACCAAGCTTCAGAAGCTTCCTTTCTGCCCTCAGCTTAACCTTGTTTCAGTGTTCAGAGTCATTCATTATTGTCCTCATTCATGATTATTACCTACTTAAAGACCTGATTCAAATCAAATTATCATTCTTAATATGTCAGCATCTGCTGTTTTGTTAAATGATGGTGTCTTGGGTATGTAATCATTACCCATACATACTCTGAAAAGCAAAGTCAATAGGTTCACCAAAGTCAGTAACAGTATTTAAGTATTGATGTTAGCTGGCTTCAGGCTGGTGACAAACATATTCTAAAATATAATATTTTAAGTAAGAAAGAAACCTCTCTCTTTAAAACTAGTTTGCTGTAAAATGGGAGAATTTGATTTAATTATTTTCCAATTTAAGTGTCCCATGGTGGCTATTGAAATACAACTAGTTTCTTCGTTTTTATCTTCATTCCTTACAACTCCAAGGAGAAAGAATTACCTGTTAACATGAAAGAATGGCCCAGTCACCTGCCTTGTCTTTCAGTGATGTGGAAGACTGTCAGCTCGAGGCATGCCCAATAGCCTTGGCCATCCTCCAGGAGTTTGAATAGCCCATTCAGTCAGGCTTCATACTCCAAAGCACTCTGTATATTGGTTTCCCTGGGAATGGGTAAAATCTTAGGTAGGTGGAAGCAATTCCTCAATAAGATGACGGCTGAAGGCTGTCTGCTGACCATGCTCCTAGCAGTTCAAGCAGTCAGTCTTTCATTGAAGAGAGATCTGGATTGTGCTTTACAAGGTCCACCACAAATACATAGTCCTGTTAGGAAAAATATGTGTGTACAAAGAATATTATTACTGAGAAGAGGACAGAATCTAACACAGGGCTTCATGAGGACATCCAACAGACCTACTGAAGTACACAGTTTGGAGGGTGAGTTGGTACAACCAAGCTTTCCGGGTATGGAGCAATGGATTACAGCAGTGGCGTCTACAATGGGCCAGAATATAAGCAAAATGGCATAATAGGAAAGACAGGAAAAGGTGAGGCTGAAGGGAGAATGTGGGCCAGAGGTTGTCAGCTATGATGAAGACTGAGACTCTCATTAGGCAGCCACTGAAAGATCACACACATGAACCCTTCTTCTAAGTAGTAGCATGAATGGAAATGCACCTCAGAAAGATTGTGATAGTTGCACTATGATGAAGAAATTATGAGAAGCCTAACAATTCTGAGTGTTGGAGTAACTCAGATCTGAGATGATGGTGAGCTATGGGGATGGAAAGATGGAGACAAATCAAAAAGAAAATCTGGTGGTCAAATGAAGTGAACCAGAAACCAAGCTGGAGGTGAGAGTTGTAGATGATTGGAGAGGTCTGGATGCTGGCCAGATGTCTGGATGCTGGCCAGATGTCTGGGTGGGTGATCGTGGCATTCTCGGAGGCTGAGGTAGTTTTAAAGGAAAGGAGTAAGGAAGAATGACAACGTGTGGACATGTTGAGATTCTTTCCCTGTACAACTACAATACATATCTGACGATCAGGAGCAGTTCCTGTATCCAGAGGCAGGCTGAAACATGACCAGCATCCTTCTGGAAAAAGAAGACGTCTAAGGATTTACGTAAACAGTGAGAAGAGATGGAAGTCCAGCATTATTAGAGCTATAAGGAACACTGAGGATGAATGATTGTAGGTAGAGAAAAGAAGGAAGACTTGGGAAAGTTGGGAGGAAACCCAAGAACATTGGGATAACATAAACCAAGACAGTAGAGTAGTAATTAAGGAAAGTTGGTAAACCATACTGGGGTTTGTGGAGCTCAATAAATGTTTCCTATTTTCCCTAATTGCATTTTATAATGACTAAGAGATAAGGAGGGAATATGTATTTAGAAAACTGACACCCACGTTCATTCCTGATAAGGATGGTAATGGAGACTGAGGCTCAGGTGTGTGGCAGTAGTGAATTCATTGGGCTGAAACTTGGATGCGTGGCATAGGCCATATTGGCCCAGTACAGGCCTTCCCAAAGGAAGCTGTCGAAGAAGAGCATCAGAGAATTCCAAGTCTCAGAAAAGGAGGGAGGTGTTAGACCATGATCTTACCTCATCCTGAAAGCTCCAGTTAGGTAAATTAGCCCACATGGACAGAAACACAAGATTGGGACACAATCAGCTCAAACCCTTCCATTCATACACAAGCAATTAGAATTGGGATGATGATGAAGATCTCCATGCGGTAGTAGGAAAGAAAGACTGACAGCGCAGGCCTGAGAGAGAGCAGGAGGGCAGGAGGGGAAGACAGTCAGGCTCTCAAGTCTTTCAAGGAGTTTTGTTATGACAACGATGCTAGAAGGTAGAGCGAGGGTTTGTAGAGTTGAATTTACTTTCATTAGCACACGCTGAAATAAGGTTATGATGAACTCCCTAAAGAAAGAGCCCTGAAAATGTATTCTGTGGACTTGGTGTCAGATAATGGAAAGTCAATTAACAGCCAGGAAATACCTCCTTGGTTAATCTCCACTCCTGAGGAGCTATGGACAGTTGATGGCTTCTGGGGGAAGGAGAATCTGGTTTGTTAAGGATATAGTCCCTGGCAGTATGCTACATTCCATTGGATGGCCATGCACCCACAAGTATTTGAGGAGCACAAACTGAGCTTAGTCGGTGTCAACTTGACACACCTGAGTAATTCAACTGAGGAATTTTTTCCATTGGACTGCCTGTGGGGCATTTTCTTGATTGTTGAGTGATGTGGGAGGGCCCAGCCCACTGTGGGTGGTGCCAACCTCTGGGCAGGTGGTCCTGTATTGTATAAGAAAGCAGACTGAGCACAAACCAGGGGAGCAGCAAGTCAGTAAGCAGCATTCCTCCATGATCTGTGCACCAGGTTCCTGCCCTGGGCTCCTCCATGATATGTGCACCAGTTTCCTGCCCTGGGCTCCTGCTTTGGCTTCCCTCTGGGATGGATTATGAGCTAGGAGATGTAGGATAAAATGAACTCTTTCCTCCCCAGATTGGTTTTGGTTAGTGTTTTTATCATAGCAGTTTAAAGCGAACTAGAATAGTGAGTTACTAAAAAACAAAACAAAAAAGTACACTAAGTCCAGAGGGGGTAAGGAGGTGAGGCCTGGAACTGG